>OX451741.1:578015594-582815594 GCA_948472305.1 Vicia faba | reverse complement strand
CATCCATTGTAGTAACAAAAATCTCGACAATAGATTAGATTCCATAATGACAAGGCTACCATCCATTGGAGTAACAAAAGACTCAACAACAGACTACCTTCCATAATGACAAGGCTACAATCCATTGGAATAACAAAAATATCGACAACACACTACCTTCCATAATGACAAGGCTACCATCCCTTAGACTAACAAAAATCTAGACAAAAGACTAGCTTCCATAATGACTAGGCTACCATCCATTGGAGTAACAAAGATATCGACAACAGACTACCTTCCATAATGACAAGGCTACCATCTATTGGAGTAAAAAAAATCTCGACAACAGACTAACTTCCATAATGACAAGGCTACCATCCATTGGAATAACAAAAATATCGACAACACACTACCTTCCATAATGACAAGGCTTCCATCTCTTAGAGTAATAAAAATCACGCCAACATACTACCTTCAATAATGACAAGTCTACCATCCATTGGAGTAACAAAAATCTCAACAATAGACTACCTTCCATAATGACAAGGCTACCATCCATTGGAGTAACAAAAATCACTACAGCAGACTACCTTCCATAATGACAAGGCTACCATCCAATGGAGTAACAAAAATCTAGACAACATACTACCTTCCATAATGACAAGGATGCCATCCATTGGAGTAACAAAGATATCGATAACAGACTACCTTCCATAATGACAAGGCTACAATCCATTATAGTAACAAAAATCTCGACAATAGACTACCTTCCATAATGACAAGGCTACCATCCATTGTAGTGACAAAAATCTCGACCATAGACTACCTTCCATAATGACAAGGCTACCATCCATTGGAGTAACAAAAATCTCGACAACATACTACCTTCCATAATAAAAAGACTACAATCTATTATAGTAACAAAAATCTCGACAATAGACCACCTTTCATAATGACAAGGCTACCGTCCATTGGAATAACAAAAATATCGACAACACACTACCTTCCATAATGACAAGGCTTCCATCCCTTAGAGTAATAAAAATCACGACAACATACTACCTTCAATAATGACAAGTCTACCATCCATTGGAGTAACAAAAATCTCAACAATAGACTACCTTCCATAATGACAAGGCTACCATCCATTGGAGTAACAAAAATCACTACAGCAGACTACCTTCCATAATGACAAGGCTACCATCCAATGGAGTAACAAAAATCTAGACAACATACTACCTTCCATAATGACAAGGATGCCATCCATTGGAGTAACAAAGATATTGATAACAGACAACCTTCCATAATGACAAGGCTACAATCCATTATAGTAACAAAAATCTCGACAATAGACTACCTTCCATAATGACAAGGCTACCATCCATTGTAGTGACAAAAATCTCGACCATAGACTACCTTCCATAATGACAAGGCTACCATCCATTGGAGTAACAAAAATCTCGACAACATACTACCTTCCATAATGAAAAGACTACAATCTATTATAGTAACAAAAATCTCGACAATAGACCACCTTTCATAATGACAAGGCTACCGTCCATTGGAATAACAAAAATCTCGACAACAGACTACCTTCCATAATAACAAGGCTACCATCCCTTAGAATAACAAAAATCATGACAACAGACTACCTTCCATAATGACAAGGCTACCATCCATTGGAATAACAAAAATATAGACAACACACTAACTTCCATAATGACAAGTCTACCATCCAATGGAGTACCAAAAATTTCGACAATAGACTATCGTCCTTAGCGACAAGGCTACCATCCATTGGAGTAACTGAAATCACAATGACAAACAACCTTCCATAATGACAAGGCTACCATCCATTGTAGTAACAAAAATCTCGACAACAGACTATATTCCACAATGACAAGGCTACCATCCATTGTTGTAACAAAAATATGGACAACAGACTACCTTCCATAATGACAAGGCTATCATCCATTGGAGTAACAAAAATCTCGACAACATACTACCTTCCATAATGACAAGTCTAAAATCTATTATAGTAACAGAAATCTCGACACCAGACTACCTTTAATAACGACAAGGCTACAATCCTTTGGAATAACAAAAATCTCGACAACAGACTACATTCCATAATGACAAGGCTACCATCCATTGTAGTAACAAAATTCTCGACAATAGACTACCTTCCATAATGACAAGGCTACCATCCTTGGAGTAACAAAAATATCGACAACAGACTACCTTCCATATTGACAAGGCTGCCATCCATTGGAATAACAAAAATATCGACAACACACTACCTTCCATAATGACAAGGCTTCCATCCCTAAGAGTAACAAAAATCTCGACAAAGACTACCTTCCATAATGAAAAGGCTACCATCCATTGGAGTAACATAGATATCTGTAATAGACTACCTTCCATAATGACAAGGCTACCATCCCTTAGAGTAATAAAAATCAGGATAACACACTACCTTTCATAATGACAAGTCTACCATCCATTTGAGTAACAAAAAGCTCAACAATAGACTACCTTCCATAATGACAAGGCTACCATCCATTGGAGTAACAAAAATCACGACAACAAACTACCTTCCATAATGACTAGGCTACCATCCATTGGAATAACAAAAATATCTACAACACACTACCTTCCATAATGACAAGGCTACCATCCAATGGAGTAACAAAAATCTAGACAACAGACTACCATCCATAATGACAAGGTTGCCATCCATTGGAGTAACAAAGATATCGACAACAGACTACCTTCCATAATGACAAGGCTACCATCCATTGTAGTAACAAAAATCTCGACAATAGATTAGATTCCATAATGACAAGGCTACCATCCATTGGAGTAACAAAAGTCTCAACAACAGACTACCTTCCATAATGACAAGGCTACAATCCATTGGAATAACAAAAATATCGACAACAAACTACCTTCCATAATGACAAGGCTACCATCCCTTAGACTAATTAAAATCTAGACAAAAGACTACCTTCCATAATGACTAGGCTACCATCCATTGGAGTAACAAAGATATCGACAACAGACTACCTTCCATAACGACAAGGCTACAATCCATTATAGTAACAAAAATCTCGACAAGAGACTACCTTCCATAATGACAAGGCTACCATCTATTGGAGTAACAAAAATCTCGACAACAGACTACCTTCCATAATGACAAGGCTACCATCCATTGGAATAACAAAAATCACGACAACAGACTACCTTCCATAATGACTAGGCTACCATCCATTGGAATAACAAAAATATCTACAACACACTACCTTCCATAATGACAAGGCTACCATCCAATGGAGTAACAAAAATCTAGACAACAGACTACCTTCCATAATGACAAGGATGCCATCCATTGGAGTAACAAAGATATCGATAACAGACTACCTTCCATAATGACAAGGCTACAATCCATTATAGTAACAAAAATCTCGACAATAGACTACCTTCCATAATGACAAGGCTACCATCCATTGTAGTGACAAAAATCTCGACCATAGACTACCTTCCATAATGACAAGGCTACCATCCATTGGAATAACAAAAATATCGACAACACACTACCTTCCATAATGACAAGGCTTCCATCCCTATTAGTAACAAAAATCTCGACAAAGACTACCTTCCATAATGAAAAGGCTACCATCCATTGGAGTAACATAGATATCGGCAATAGACTACCTTCCATAATGACAAGGCTACCATCCCTTAGAGTAATAAAAATCAGGACAACACACTACCTTTCATAATGACAAGTCTACCATCCATTTGAGTAACAAAAAGCTCAACAATAAACTACCTTCCATAATGACAAGGCTACCATCCATTGGAGTAACAAAAATCACGACAACAGACTACCTTCCATAATGACTAGGCTACCATCCATTGGAATAACAAAAATATCTACAACACACTACCTTCCATAATGACAAGGCTACCATCCAATGGAGTAACAAAAATCTCAACAACAGACTACCTTCCATAATGACAAGGCTACCATCCCTTAGAGTAATAAAAATCACGACAACACACTACCTTCAATAATGACAAGTCTACCATCCATTGGAGTAACAAAAATCTCAACAATAGACTACCTTCCATAATGACAAGGCTACCATCCATTGGAGTAACAAAAATCACGACAACAGACTACCTTCCATAATGACTAGGCTACCATCCATTGGAATAACAAAAATATCTACAACACACTACCTTCCATAATGACAAGGCTACCATCCAATGGAGTAACAAAAATCTAAACAACAGACTACCTTCCATAATGACAAGGATGCCATCCATTGGAGTAACAAAGATATCGATAACAGACTACCTTCCATAATGACAAGGCTACAATCCATTATAGTAACAAAAATCTCGACAATAGATTACCTTCCATAATGACAAGGCTACCATCCATTGTAGTGACAAAAATCTCGACCATAGACTACCTTCCATAATGACAAGGCTACCATCCATTGGAATAACAAAAATATCGACAACACACTACCTTCCATAATGACAAGGCTTCCATCCCTAAGAGTAACAAAAATCTCGACAAAGACTACCTTCCATAATGAAAAGGCTACCATCCATTGGAGTAACAAAGATATCGGCAATAGACTACCTTCCATAATGACAAGGCTACCATCCCTTAGAGTAATAAAAATCAGGACAACACACTACCTTTCATAATGACAAGTCTACCATCCATTTGAGTAACAAAAAGCTCAACAATAGACTACCTTCCATAATGACAAGGCTACCATCCATTGGAGTAACAAAAATCACGACAACAGACTACCTTCCATAATGACTAGGCTACCATCCATTGGAATAAAAAAATTATCTATAACACACTACCTTCCATAATGACAAGGCTAACATCCAATGGAGTAACAAAAATCTCAACAACAGACTACCTTCCATAATGACAAGGATACCATCCATTGGAGTAACAAAGATATCGACAACAGACTACCTTCCATAATGACAAGGCTACCATCCATTGTAGTAACAAAAATCTCGACAATAGATTAGATTCCATAATGACAAGGCTACCATCCATTGGAGTAACAAAAGACTCAACAACAGACTACCTTCCATAATGACAAGGCTACAATCCATTGGAATAACAAAAATATCAACAACACACTACCTTCCATAATGACAAGGCTACCATCCCTTAGACTAACAAAAATCTAGACAAAAGACTACCTTTCATAATGACTAGGCTACCATCCATTGGAGTAACAAAGATATCGACAACAGACTACCTTCCATAACGACAAGGCTATAATCCATTGTAGTAACAAAATTCTCGACAAGAGACTACCTTCCATAATGACAAGGCTACCATCTATTGGAGTAACAAAAATCTCGACAACAGACTACCTTCCATAATGACAAGGCTACCATCCATTGGAATAACAAAAATATCGACAACACACTACCTTCCATAATGACAAGGCTTCCATCCCTTAGAGTAATAAAAATCACGACAACACACTACCTTCAATAATGACAAGTCTACCATCCATTGGAGTAACAAAAATCTCAACAATAGGCTAACTTCCATAATGACAAGGCTACCATCCATTGGACTAACAAAAATCACGACAACAGACTACCTTCTATAATGACTAGGCTACCATCCATTGGAATAACAAAAATATCAACAACACACTACCTTCCATAATGACAAGGCTACCATCCAATGGAGTACCAAAAACCTAGACAACAAACTAGCTTCCATAATGACAAGGATGCCATCCATTGGAGTAACAAAGATATCAACAACAGACTACCTTCCATAATGACAAGACTACCATCCATTGTAGTAACAAAAATCTCGACAATAGATTAGATTTCATAATAACAAGGCTACCATCCATTAGAGTAACAAAAGTCTCAACAACAGACTACCTTCCATAATGACAAGGCTACAATCCATTGGAATAACAAAAATATCGACAACATACTACCTTCAATAATGACAAGTCTACCATCCATTGGAGTAAAAAAAATCTCAACAATAGACTACCTTCCATAATGACAAGGCTACCATCCATTGGAGTAACAAAAATCACTACAGCAGACTACCTTCCATAATGACAAGGCTACCATCCAATGGACTAACAAAAATCTAGACAACATACTACCTTCCATAATGACAAGGATGCCATCCATTGGAGTAACAAAGATATCGATAACAGACAACCTTCCATAATGACAAGGCTACAATCCATTATAGTAACAAAAATCTCGACAATAGACTACCTTCCATAATGACAAGGCTACCATCCATTGTAGTGACAAAAATCTCGACCATAGACTACCTTCCATAATGACAAGGCTACCATCCATTGGAGTAACAAAAATCTCGACAACATACTACCTTCCATAATGAAAAGACTACAATCTATTATAGTAACAAAAATCTCGACAATAGACCACCTTTCATAATGACAAGGCTACCGTCCATTGGAATAAAAAAAATCTCGACAACAGACTACCTTCCATAATAACAAGTCTACCATCCCTTAGAATAACAAAAATCATGACAACAGACTACCTTCCATAATGACAAGGCTACCATCCATTGGAATAACAAAAATATAGACAACACACTAACTTCCATAATGACAAGTCTACCATCCAATGGAGTACCAAAAATTTCGACAATAGACTATCGTCCTTAGTGACAAGGCTACCATCCATTGGAGTAACTGAAATCACAATGACAAACAACCTTCCATAATGACAAGGCTACCATCCATTGTAGTAACAAAAATCTCGACAACAGACTATATTCCACAATGACAAGGCTACCATCCATTGTTGTAACAAAAATATGGACAACAGACTACCTTCCATAATGACAAGGCTATCATCCATTGGAGTAACAAAAATCTCGACAACATACTACCTTCCATAATGACAAGTCTAAAATCTATTATAGTAACAGAAATCTCGACACCAGACTACCTATAATAACGACAAGGCTACAATCCTTTGGAATAACAAAAATCTCGACAACAGACTACATTCCATAATGACAAGGCTACCATCCATTGTAGTAACAAAATTCTCGACAATAGACTACATTCCATAATGACAAGGCTACCATCCTTGGAGTAACAAAAATATCGACAACAGACTACCTTCCATAATGACAAGGCTGCCATCCATTGGAATAACAAAAATATCGACAACACACTACCTTCCATAATGACAAGGCTTCCATCCCTAAGAGTAACAAAAATCTCGACAAAGACTACCTTCCATAATGAAAAGGCTACCATCCATTGGAGTAACATAGATATCTGTAATAGACTACCTTCCATAATGACAAGGCTACCATCCCTTAGAGTAATAAAAATCAGGATAACACACTACCTTTCATAATGACAAGTCTACCATCCATTTGAGTAACAAAAAGCTCAACAATAGACTACCTTCCATAATGACAAGGCTACCATCCATTGGAGTAACAAAAATCACGACAACAAACTACCTTCCATAATGACTAGGCTACCATCCATTGGAATAACAAAAATATCTACAACACACTACCTTCCATAATGACAAGGCTACCATCCAATGAAGTAACAAAAATCTAGACAACAGACTACCATCCATAATGACAAGGTTGCCATCCATTGGAGTAACAAAGATATCGACAACAGACTACCTTCCATAATGACAAGGCTACCATCCATTGTAGTAACAAAAATCTCGACAATAGATTAGATTCCATAATGACAAGGCTACCATCCATTGGAGTAACAAAAGTCTCAACAACAGACTACCTTCCATAATGACAAGGCTACAATCCATTGGAATAACAAAAATATCGACAACAAACTACCTTCCATAATGACAAGGCTACCATCCCTTAGACTAATTAAAATCTAGACAAAAGACTACCTTCCATAATGACTAGGCTACCATCCATTGGAGTAACAAAGATATCGACAACAGACTACCTTCCATAACGACAAGGCTACAATCCATTATAGTAACAAAAATCTCGACAAGAGACTACCTTCCATAATGACAAGGCTACCATCTATTGGAGTAACAAAAATCTCGACAACAGACTACCTTCCATAATGACAAGGCTACCATCCATTGGAATAACAAAAATCACGACAACAGACTACCTTCCATAATGACTAGGCTACCATCCATTGGAATAACAAAAATATCTACAACACACTACCTTCCATAATGACAAGGCTACCATCCAATGGAGTAACAAAAATCTAGACAACAGACTACCTTCCATAATGACAAGGATGCCATCCATTGGAGTAACAAAGATATCGATAACAGACTACCTTCCATAATGACAAGGCTACAATCCATTATAGTAACAAAAATCTCGACAATAGACTACCTTCCATAATGACAAGGCTACCATCCATTGTAGTGACAAAAATCTCGACCATAGACTACCTTCCATAATGACAAGGCTACCATCCATTGGAATAACAAAAATATCGACAACACACTACCTTCCATAATGACAAGGCTTCCATCCCTAAGAGTAACAAAAATCTCGACAAAGACTACCTTCCATAATGAAAAGGCTACCATCCATTGGAGTAACATAGATATCGGCAATAGACTACCTTCCATAATGACAAGGCTACCATCCCTTAGAGTAATAAAAATCAGGACAACACACTACCTTTCATAATGACAAGTCTACCATCCATTTGAGTAACAAAAAGCTCAACAATAAACTACCTTCCATAATGACAAGGCTACCATCCATTGGAGTAACAAAAATCACGACAACAGACTACCTTCCATAATGACTAGGCTACCATCCATTGGAATAACAAAAATATCTACAACACACTACCTTCCATAATGACAAGGCTACCATCCAATGGAGTAACAAAAATCTCAACAACAGACTACCTTCCATAATGACAAGGCTACCATCCCTTAGAGTAATAAAAATCACGACAACACACTACCTTCAATAATGACAAGTCTACCATCCATTGGAGTAACAAAAATCTCAACAATAGACTACCTTCCATAATGACAAGGCTACCATCCATTGGAGTAACAAAAATCACGACAACAGACTACCTTCCATAATGACTAGGCTACCATCCATTGGAATAACAAAAATATCTACAACACACTACCTTCCATAATGACAAGGCTACCATCCAATGGAGTAACAAAAATCTAGACAACAGACTACCTTCCATAATGACAAGGATGCCATCCATTGGAGTAACAAAGATATCGATAACAGACTACCTTCCATAATGACAAGGCTACAATCCATTATAGTAACAAAAATCTCGACAATAGACTACCTTCCATAATGACAAGGCTACCATCCATTGTAGTGACAAAAATCTCGACCATAGACTACCTTCCATAATGACAAGGCTACCATCCATTGGAATAACAAAAATATCGACAACACACTACCTTCCATAATGACAAGGCTTCCATCCCTAAGAGTAAGAAAAATCTCGACAAAGACTACCTTCCATAATGAAAAGGCTACCATCCATTGGAGTAACATAGATATCGGCAATAGACTACCTTCCATAATTACAAGGCTACCATCCCTTAGAGTAATAAAAATCAGGACAACACACTACCTTTCATAATGACAAGTCTACCATCCATTTGAGTAACAAAAAGCTCAACAATAGACTACCTTCCATAATGACAAGGCTACCATCCATTGGAGTAAGAAAAATCACGACAACAGACTACCTTCCATAATGACTAGGCTACCATCCATTGGAATAAAAAAATTATCTATAACACACTACCTTCCATAATGACAAGGCTAACATCCAATGGAGTAACAAAAATCTCAACAACAGACTACCTTCCATAATGACAAGGATACCATCCATTGGAGTAACAAAGATATCGACAACAGACTACCTTCCATAATGACAAGGCTACCATCCATTGTAGTAACAAAAATCTCGACAATAGATTAGATTCCATAATGACAAGGCTACCATCCATTGGAGTAACAAAAGACTCAACAACAGACTACCTTCCATAATGACAAGGCTACAATCCATTGGAATAACAAAAATATGAACAACACACTACCTTCCATAATGACAAGGCTACCATCCCTTAGACTAACAAAAATCTAGACAAAAGACTACCTTCCATAATGACTAGGCTACCATCCATTGGAGTAACAAAGATATCGACAACAGACTACCTTCCATAACGACAAGGCTATAATCCATTGTAGTAACAAAATTCTCGACAAGAGACTACCTTCCATAATGACAAGGCTACCATCTATTGGAGTAACAAAAATCTCGACAACATACTACCTTCCATAATGACAAGGCTACCATCCATTGGAATAACAAAAATATCGACAACACACTACCTTCCATAATGACAAGGCTTCCATCCCTTAGAGTAATAAAAATCACGACAACACACTACCTTCAATAATGACAAGTCTACCATCCATTGGAGTAACAAAAATCTCAACAATAGGCTAACTTCCATAATGACAAGGCTACCATCCATTGGACTAACAAAAATCACGACAACAGACTACCTTCTATAATGACTAGGCTACCATCCATTGGAATAACAAAAATATCTACAACACACTACCTTCCATAATGACAAGGCTACCATCCAATGGAGTAACAAAAACCTAGACAACAAACTAGCTTCCATAATGACAAGGATGCCATCCATTGGAGTAACAAAGATATCAACAACAGACTACCTTCCATAATGACAAGGCTACCATCCATTGTAGTAACAAAAATCTCGACAATAGATTAGATTCCATAATGACAAGGCTACCATCCATTGGAGTAACAAAAGTCTCAACAACAGACTACCTTCCATAGTGACAAGGCTACAATCCATTGGAATAACAAAAATATCGACAACACACTACCTTCCATAATGACAAGGCTACCATCCCTTAGACTAACAAAAATCTAGACAAAAGACTACCTTCCATAATGACTAGGCTACCATCCATTGGAGTAACAAAGATATCGACAACAAACTACCTTCCATAATGACAAGGCTACCATCCATTGGAATAACAAAAATATCGACAACACACTACCTTCCATAATGACAAGGCTTCCATCCCTTAGAGTAATAAAAATCACGACAACACACTACCTTCAATAATGACAAGTCTACCATCCATTGGAGTAACAAAAATCTCAACAATAGACTACCTTCCATAATGACAAGGCTACCATCCATTGGAGTAACAAAAATCACGACAACAAACTACCTTCCATAATGACTAGGCTACCATCCATTGGAATAACAAAAATATCTACAACACACTACCTTCCATAATGACAAGGCTACCATCCAATGGAGTAACAAAAATCTAGACAACAGACTACCTTCCATAATGACAAGGATGCCATCCATTGGAGTAACAAAGATATCGATAACAGACTACCTTCAATAATGACAAGGCTACAATCCATTATAGTAACAAAAATCTCGACAATAGACTACCATCCATAATGACAAGGATACCATCCATTGTAGTGACAAAAATCTCGACCATAGACTACTTTCCATAATGACAAGGCTACCATCCATTGGAGTAACAAAAATCTCGACAACATACTACCTTCCATAATGAAAAGACTACAATCTATTATAGTAACAAAAATCTCGACAATAGACCACCTTTCATAATGACAAGGCTACCGTCCATTGGAATAACAAAAATCTCGACAACAGACTACCTTCCATAATAACAAGGCTACCATCCCTTAGAATAACAAAAATCATGACAACAGACTACCTTCCATAATGACAAGGCTACCATCCATTGGAATAACAAAAATATAGACAACACACTAACTTCCATAATGACAAGTCTACCATCCAATGGAGTAACAAAAATTTCGACATTAGACTATCGTCCTTAATGACAAGGCTACCATCCATTGGAGTAACTGAAATCACAATGACAAACAACCTTCCATAATGACAAGGCTACCATCCATTGCAGTAACAAAAATCTCGACAACAGACTACATTCCACAATGACAAGGCTACCATCCATTGTTGTAACAAAAATATGGACAACAGACTACCTTCCATAATGACAAGGCTATCATCCATTGGAGTAACAAAAATCTCGACAACATACTACATTCCATAATGACAAGTCTAAAATCTATTATAGTAACAGAAATATCGACACCAGACTACCTTTAATAACGACAAGGCTACAATCCATTGGAATAACAAAAATCTCGACAACAGACTACATTCCATAATGACAAGGCTACCATCCATTGTAGTAACAAAATTCTCGACAATAGACTACCTACCATAATGACAAGGCTACCATCCTTGGAGTAACAAAAATATCGACAACAAACTAACTTCCATAATGACAAGGCTACCATCCATTGGAATAACAAAAATATCGACAACACACTATCTTCCATAATGACAAGGCTTCCATCCCTAAGAGTAACAAAAATCTCGATAAAAGACTACCTTCCATAATGAAAAGGCTACCATCCATTGGATTAACATAGATATCGGCAATAGACTACCTTCCATAATGACAAGGCTACCATCCCTTAGAGTAATAAAAATCAGGACAACACACTACCTTTCATAATGACAAGTCTACCATCCATTTGAGTAACAAAAAGCTCATCAATAGACTACCTTCCATAATGACAAGGCTACCATCCATTGGAGTAACAAAAATCACGACAACAGACTACCTTCCATAATGACTAGGCTACCATCCATTGGAATAAAAAAATTATCTATAACACACTACCTTCCATAATGACAAGGCTAACATCCAATGGAGTAACAAAAATCTCGACAATAGACTACCTTCCATAATGACAAGGATACCATCCATTGGAGTAACAAAGATATCAACAACAAACTACCTTCCATAATGACAAGGCTACCATCAATTGTAGTAAAAAAAATCTCGTAATAGATTAGATTCCATAATGACAAGGCTACCATCCATTGGAGTAATAAAAGTCTCAACAACAGACTACCTTCCATAATGACAAGGCTTCAATCCATTGGAATAACAAAAATATCGACAACACACTACCTTCCATAATGACAAGGCTACCATCCCTTAGACTAACAAAAATCTAGACAAAAGACTACCTTCCATAATTACTAGGCTACCATCCATTGGAGTAACAAAGATATCGACAACAGACTACCTTCCATAACGACAAGGCTACAATCCATTGTAGTAACAAAAATCTCGACAACAGACTACCTTCCATAATGACAAGGCTACCATCTATTGGAGTAACAAAAATATCGAAAACAGACTACCTTCTATAATGACAAGGCTACCATCCATTGGAATAAAAAAAATATTGACAACACACTACCTTCCTAATGACAAGGCTTCCACCCCTTAGTGTAATAAAAATCCCGACAACACACTACCTTCAATAATGACAAGTCTACCATCCATTGGAGTAACAAAAATCTCAACAATAGACTACCTTCCATAATGACAAGGCTACCATCCATTAGAGTAACAAAAATCACGACAACAGACTACCTTCCATAATGACTAGGCTACCATCCATTGGATTAACAAAAATATCTACAACACACTACCTTCCATAATGACAAGGCTACCATCCAATGGAGTAACAAAAATCTAGACAACAAACTACCTTCCATAATGACAAGGATGCCATCCATTGGAGTAACAAAGATATCGACAACAGACTACCTTCCATAATGACAAGGCTACCATCCATTGTAGTAACAAAAATCCCGACAATAGATTAGATTCCATAATGACAAGGCTACCATCCATTAGAGTAACAAAAGTCTCAACAACAGACTACCTTCCATAATGACAAGGCTACAATCCATTGGAATAACAAAAATATCGACAACACACTACCTTCCATAATGACAAGGCTACCATCCATTAGACTAACAAAAATCTAGACAAAAGACTACCTTCCATAATGACTAGGCTACCATCCATTGGAGTAACAAAGATATCGACAACAGACTACCTTCCATAATGACAAGGCTACAATCCATTGTAGTAACAAAAATCTCGACAACAGACTACCTTCCATAATGACAAGGCTACCATCTATTGGAGTAACAAAAATCTCGACAACAGACTACCTTCCATAATGACAAGGCTACCATCCATTGGAATAACAAAAATATCGACAACACACTACCTTCCATAATGACAAGGTTTCCATCCCTTGAAGTAATAAAAATCACGACAACACACTACCTTCAATAATGACAAGTCTACCATCCATTGGAGTAACAAAAATCTCAACAATAGACTACCTTCCATAATGACAAGGCTACCATCCATTGGAGTAACAAAAATCACGACAACAGACTACCTTCCATAATGACTAGGCTACCATCCATTGGAATAACAAAAATATCTACAACACACTACCTTCCATAATGACAAGGCTACCATCCAATGGAGTAACAAAAATCTAGACAACAGACTACCTTCCATAATGACAAGGATGCCATCCATTGGAGTAACAAAGATATCGACAACAGACTACCTTCCATAATGACAAGGCTACCATCCATTGTAGTAACAAAAATCTCGACAATAGATTAGATTCCATAATGGCAAGGCTACCATCCATTGGAGTAACAAAAGTCTCAACAACAGACTACCTTCCATAATGACAAGGCTACGATCCATTGGAATAACAAAAATATCGACAACACACTAGCTTCCATAATGACAAGGCTACCATCCCTTAGACTAACAAAAATCTAGAGAAAAGACTACCTTCCATAATGAATAGGCTACAAGCCATTGGAGTAACAAAGATATCGACAACAGACTACCTTCCATAACGACAGGGCTACAATCCATTATAGTAACAAAAATCTCGACAGGAGACTACCTTCCATAATGACAAGGCTACCATCTATTGGAGTAACAAAAATCTCGACAACAGACTACCTTCCATAATGACAAGGCTACCATCCATTGGAATAAAAAAAATATCGACAACACACTACCTTCCATAATGACAAGGCTTCCATCCCTTAGAGTAATAAAAATCACGACAACACACTACCTTCAATAATGACAAGTCTACCATCCATTGGAGTAACAAAAATCTCAACAATAGACAACCTTCCATAATGACAAGGCTACCATCCATTGGAGTAACAAAAATCACGACAACAGACTACCTTCCATAATGACAAGGCTACCATCCATTGGAATAACAAAAATATCTACAACACACTACCTTCCATAATGACAAGGCTACCATCCAATGGAGTAACAAAAATCTAGACAACAGACTACCTTCCATAATGACAAGGATGCCATCCATTGGAGTAACAAAGATATCGATAACAGACTACCTTCCATAATGACAAGGCTACAATCCATTATAGTAACAAAAATCTCGACAATAGACTACCTTCCATAATGACAAGGCTACCATCCATTGTAGTGACAAAAATCTCGACCATAGACTACCTTCCATAATGACAAGGCTACCATCCATTGGAGTAACAAAAATCTCGACAACATACTACCTTCCATAATGAAAAGACTACAATCTATTATAGTAACAAAAATCTCGACAATAGACCACCTTTCATAATGACAAGGCTACCGTCCATTGGAATAACAAAAATCTCGAAAACAGACTACCTTCCATAATAACAAGGCTACCATCCATTAGAATAACAAAAATCATGACAACAGACTACCTTCCATAATGACAAGGCTACCATCCATTGGAATAACAAAAATATAGACAACACACTAACTTCCATAATGACAAGTCTACCATCCAATGGAGTAACAAAAATTTCGACAATAGACTACCGTCCTTAATGACAAGGCTACCATCCATTGGAGTAACTGAAATCACAATGACAAAAAACCTTCCATAATGACAAGGCTACCATCCATTGCAGTAACAAAAATCTCGACAACAGACTACATTCCACAATGACAAGGCTACCATCCATTGTTGTAACAAAAATATGGACAACAGACTACCTTCCATAATGACAAGGCTATCATCCATTGGAGTAACAAAAATCTCGACAACATACTACCTTCCATAATGACAAGTCTAAAATCTATTATAGTAACAGAAATCTCGACACCAGACTACCTTTAATAACGACAAGGCTACAATCCTTTGGAATAACAAAAATCTCGACAACAGACTACATTCCATAATGACAAGGCTACCATCCATTGTAGTAACAAAATTATCGACAATAGACTACCTTCCATAATGACAAGGCTACCATCCTTGGAGTAACAAATATATCGACAACAGACTACCTTCCATAATGACAAGGCTACCATCCATTGGAATAACAAAAATATTGACAACACACTACCTTCCATAATGACAAAGCTTCCATCCCTAAGAGTAACAAAAATCTCGACAAAGACTACCTTCCATAATGAAAAGGCTACCATCCATTAGAGTAACATAGATATCGGTAATAGACTACCTTCCATAATGACAAGGCTACAATCCATTATAGTAACAAAAATCTCGACAAGAGACTACCTTCCATAATGACAAGGCTACCATCTATTGGAGTAACAAAAATCTCGACAACAGACTACCTTCCATAATGACAAGGCTACCATCCATTGGAATAACAAAAATATCGACAACAAACTACCTTCCATAATGACAAGGCTTCCATCCTTTAGAATAATAAAAATCACGACAACACACTACCTTCAATAATGACAAGTCTACCATCCATTGGAGTAACAAAAATCTCAACAATAGACTACCTTCCATAATGACAAGGCTACCATCCATTGGAGTATCAAAAATCACGACAACAGACTACCTTCCATAATGACTAGGCTACCATCCATTGGAATAACAAAAGTATCTACAACACACTACCTTCCATAATGACAAGGCTACCATCCAATGGAGTAACAAAAATCTAGACAACAGACTACCTTCCATAATGACAAGGATGCCATCCATTGGAGTAACAAAGATATCGATAACAGACTACCTTCCATAATGACAAGGCTACAATCCATTATAGTAACAAAAATCTCGACAATAGACTACCTTCCATAATGACAAGGCTACCATCCATTGTAGTGACAAAAATCTCGACCATAGACTACCTTCCATAATGACAAGGCTACCATCCATTGGAATAACAAAAATATCGACTACACACTACCTTCCATAATGACAAGGCTTCCATCCCTAAGAGTAACAAAAATCTCGACAAAGACTACCTTCCATAATGAAAAGGCTACCATCCATTGGAGTAACATAGATATCGGCAATAGACTACCTTCCATAATGACAAGGCTACCATCCCTTAGAGTAATAAAAATCAGGCTAACACACTACCTTTCATAATGACAAGTCTACCATCCATTTGAGTAACAAAAAGCTCAACAATAGACTACCTTCCATAATGACAAGGCTACCATCCATTGGAGTAACAAAAATCACGACAACAAACTACCTTCCATAATGACTAGGCTACCATCCATTGGAATAAAAAAATTATCTATAACACACTACCTTCCATAATGACAAGGCTAACATCCAATGGAGTAACAAAAATCTCAACAACAGACTACCTTCCATAATGACAAGGATACCATCCATTGGAGTAACAAAGATATCGACAACAGACTACCTTCCATAATGACAAGGCTACCATCCATTGTAGTAACAAAAATCTCGACAATAGATTAGATTCCATAATGACAAGGCTACCATCCATTGGAGTAACAAAAGACTCAACAACAGACTACCTTCCATAATGACAAGGCTACAATCCACTTGAATAACAAAAATATCAACAACACACTACCTTCCATAATGACAAGGCTACGATCCCTTAGACTAACAAAAATCTAGACAAAAGACTACCTTCCATAATGACTAGGCTACCATCCATTGGAATAACAAAGATATCGACAACAGACTACCTTCCATAACGACAAGGCTACAATCCATTGTAGTAACAAAATTCTCGACAAGAGACTACCTTCCATAATGACAAGGCTACCATCTATTGGAGTAACAAAAATCTCAACAACAGACTACCTTCCATAATGACAAGGCTACCATCCATTGGAATAACAAAAATATCGACAACACACTACCTTCCATAATGACAAGGCTTCCATCCCTTAGAGTAATAAAAATCACGACAACATACTACCTTCAATAATGACAAGTCTACCATCCATTGGAGTAACAAAAATCTCAACAATAGACTACCTTCCATAATGACAAGGCTACCATCCATTGGAGTAACAAAAATCACGACAACAGACTACCTTCTATAATGACTAGGCTACCATCCATTGGAATAACAAAAATATCTACAACACACTACCTTCCATAATGACAAGGCTACCATCCAATGGAGTAACAAAAACCTAGACAACAGACTAGCTTCCATAATGACAAGGATGCCATCCATTGGAGTAACAAAGATATCGACAACAGACTACCTTCCATAATGACAAGGCTACCATCCATTGTAGTAACAAAAATCTCGACAATAGATTAGATTCCATAATGACAATTCTACCATCCATTGGAGTAACAAAAGTCTCAACAACAGACTACCTTCCATAATGACAAGGCTACAATCCATTGGAATAACAAATATATCGACAACACACTACCTTCCATAATGACAAGGCTACCATCCCTTAGACTAACAAAAATCTAGACAAAAGACTACCTTCCATAATGACTAGGCTACCATCCATTGGAGTAACAAAGATATCGACAACAGACTACCTTCCATAATGACAAGGCTACAATCCATTATAGTAACAAAAATCTCGACAAGAGACTACCTTCCATAATGACAAGGCTACCATCTATTGGAGTAACAAAAATCTCGACAACAGACTACCTTCCATAATGACAAGGCTACCATCCATTGGAATAACAAAAATATCGACAACACACTACCTTCCATAATGACAAGGCTTCAATCCCTTAGAGTAATAAAAATCACGACAACACACTACCTTCAATAATGACAAGTCTACCATCCATTGGAGTAACAAAAATCTGAACAATAGACTACCTTCCATAATGACAAGGCTACCATCCATTGGAGTAACAAAAATCACGACAACAAACTACCTTCCATAATGACTAGGCTACCATCCATTGGAATAACAAAAATATCTACAACACACTGCCTTCCATAATGACAAGGCTACCATCCAATGGAGTAACAAAAATCTAGACAACAGACTACCTTCCATAATGACAAGGATGCCATCCATTGGAGTAACAAAGATTTCGATAACAGACTACCTTCCATAATGACAAGGCTACAATCCATTATAGTAACAAAAATCTCGACAATAGGCTACCATCCATAATGACAAGGCTACCATCCATTGTAGTGACAAAAATCTCGACCATAGACTACTTTCCATAATGACAAGGCTACCATCCATTGGAGTAACAAAAATCTCGACAACATACTACCTTCCATAATGAAAAGACTACAATCTATTATAGTAACAAAAATCTCGACAATAGACCACCTTTCATAATGACAAGGCTACCATCCATTGGAATAACAAAAATCTCGACAACAGACTACCTTCCATAATAACAAGGCTACCATCCCTTAGAATAACAAAAATCATGACAACAGACTACCTTCCATAATGACAAGGCTACCATCCATTGGAATAACAAAAATATAGACAACACACTAACTTCCATAATGACAAGGCTACCATCCATTGCAGTAACAAAAATCTCGACAACAGACTACATTCCACAATGACAAGGCTACCATCCATTGTTGTAACAAAAATATGGACAACAGACTACCTTCCATAATGACAAGGCTATCATCCATTGGAGTAACAAAAATCTCGACAACATACTACCTTTCATAATGACAAGTCTAAAATCTATTATAGTAACAGAAATCTCGACACCAGACTACCTTTAAAAACGACAAGGCTACAATCCTTTGGAATAACAAAAATCTCGACAACAGACTACATTCCATAATGACAAGGCTACCATCCATTGTATTAACAAAATTCTCGACAATAGACTACCTTCCATAATGACAAGGCTACCATCCTTGGAGTAACAAAAATATCGACAACAGACTAACTTCCATAATGACAAGGCTACCATCCATTGGAATAACAAAAATATCGACAACACACTATCTTCCATAATGACAAGGCTTCCATCCCTAAGAGTAACAAAAATCTCGATAAAAGACAACCTTCCATAATGAAAAGGCTACCATCCCTTAGAGTAATAAAAATCAGGACAACACACTACCTTTCATAATGACAAGTCTACCATCCATTTGAGTAACAAAAAGCTCATTAATAGACTACCTTCCATAATGACAAGGCTACCATCCATTGGAGTAACAAAAATCACGACAACAGACTACCTTCTATAATGACTAGGCTACCATCCATTGGAATAACAAAAATATCTACAACACACTACCTTCCATAATGACAAGGCTACCATCCAATGGAGTAACAAAAACCTAGACAACAGAACAGCTTCCATAATGACAAGGATGCCATCCATTGGAGTAACAAAGATATCGACAATAGACTACCTTCCATAATGACAAGGCTACCATCCATTGTAGTAACAAAAATCTCGACAATAGATTAGATTCCATAATGACAAGGCTACCATCCATTGGAGTAACAAAAGTCTCAACAACAGACTACCTTCCATAATGACAAGGCTACAATCCATTGGAATAACAAAAATATCGACAACACACTACCTTCCATAATGACAAGGCTACCATCCATTAGACTAACAAAAATCTAGACAAAAGACTACCTTCCATAATGACTAGGCTACCATCCATTGGAGTAACAAAGATATCGACAATAGACTACCTTCCATAACGACAAGGCTACAATCCATTGTAGTAACAAAAATCTCGACAACAGACTACCTTCCCTAATGACAAGGCTACCATCTATTGGAGTAACAAAAATCTCGACAACAGACTACCTTCCATAATGACAAGGCTACCATCCATTGGAATAACAAAAATATCAACAACACACTACCTTCCATAATGACAAGGCTTCCATCCCTTAGAGTAATAAAAATCACGACAACACACTACCTTCAATAATGACAAGTCTACCATCCATTGGAGTAACAAAAATCTCAACAATAGACTACCTTCCATAATGACAAGGCTACCATCCATTGGAGTAACAAAAATCACGACAACAGACTACCTTCCATAATGACTAGGCTACCATCCATTGGAATAACAAAAATATCTACAACACACTACCTTCCATAATGACAAGGCTACCATCCAATGGAGTAACAAAAATCTAGACAACAGACTACCTTCCATAATGACAAGGATGCCATCCATTGGAGTAACAAAGATATCGACAACAGACTACCTTCCATAATGACAAGGCTACCATCCATTGTAGTAACAAAAATCTCGACAATAGATTAGATTCCATAATGGCAAGGGTACCATCCATTGGAGTAACAAATGTCTCAACAACAGACTACCTTCCATAATGACAAGGCTACAATCCATTGGAATAACAAAAATATCGACAACACACTACCTTCCATAATGACAAGGCTACCATCCCTTAGACTAACAAAAATATAGACAAAAGACTACCTTCCATAATGACTAGGCTACCATCCATTGGAGTAACAAAGATATCGACTACAGACTACCTTCCATAACGACAACGCTACAACCCATTGTAGTAACAAAAATCTCCACAACAGACTACCTTCCATAATGACAAGGCTACCATCTATTGGAGTAACAAAAATCTCGACAACAGACTACCTTCCATAATGACAAGGCTACCATCCATTGGAATAACAAAAATATCGACAACACACTACCTTCCATAATGACAAGGCTTTCATCCCTTAGAGTAATAAAAATCACGACAACACACTACCTTCATTAATGACAAGTCTACCATCCATTGGAGTAACAAAAATCTCAACAATAGACTACCTTCCATAATGACAAGGCTACCATCCACTGGAGTAACAAAAATCACGACAACTGACTACCTTCCATAATGACTAGGCTACCATCCATTGGAATAACAAAAATATCTACAACACACTACCTTCCATAATGACAAGGCTACCATCCAATGGAGTAACAAAAATCTAGACAACAAACTACCTTCCATAATGACAAGGATGCCATCCATTGGAGTAACAAAGATATCGACACCAGACTACCTTCCATAATGACAAGGCTACCATCCATTGTAGTAACAAAAATCTCGACAACAGACTACCTTCCATAATGACAAGGCTACCATCCATTGGAGTAACAAAATTCTCAACAACAGACTACCTTCCATAATGACAAGGCTACAATCCATTGGAATAACAAAAATATCGACAACACACTAGCTTCCATAATGACAAGGCTACCATCCCTTAGACTAACAAAAATCTAGAGAAAAGACTACCTTCCATAATGAATAGGCTACCATCCATTGGAGTAACAAAGATATCGACAACAGACTACCTTCCATAACGACAGGGCTACAATCCATTATAGTAACAAAAATCTCGACAGGAGACTACCTTCCATAATGACAAGGCTACCATCTATTGGAGTAACGAAAATCTCGACAACATACTACCTTCCATAATGACAAGGCTACCATCCATTGGAATAAAAAAAATATCGACAACACACTACCTTCCATAATGACAAGGCTTCCATCCCTTAGAGTAATAAAAATCACGACAACACACTACCTTCAATAATGACAAGTCTACCATCCATTGGAGTAACAAAAATCTCAACAATAGACAACCTTCCATAATGACAAGGCTACCATCCATTGGAGTAACAAAAATCACGACAACAGACTACCTTCCATAATGACAAGGCTACCATCCATTGGAATAACAAAAATATCTACAACACACTACCTTCCATAATGACAAGGCTACCATCCAATGGAGTAACAAGAATCTAGACAACAGACTACCTTCCATAATGACAAGGATGCCATCCATTGGAGTAACAAAGATATCGATAACAGACTACCTTCCATAATGACAAGGCTACAATCCATTATAGTAACAAAAATCTCGACAATAGACTACCTTCCATAATGACAAGGCTACCATCCATTGTAGTGACAAAAATCTCGACCATAGACTACCTTCCATAATGACAAGGCTACCATCCATTGGAGTAACAAAAATCTCAACAACATACTACCTTCCATAATGAAAAGACTACAATCTATTATAGTAACAAAAATATCGACAATAGACCACCTTTCATAATGACAAGGCTACCGTCCATTGGAATAACAAAAATCTCGACAACAGACTACCTTCCATAATAACAAGGCTACCATCCATTAGAATAACAAAAATCATGACAACATACTACCTTCCATAATGACAAGGCTACCATCCATTGGAATAACAAAAATATAGACAACACACTAACTTCCATAATGACAAGTCTACCATCCAATGGAGTAACAAAAATTTCGACAATAGACTACCGTCCTTAATGACAAGGCTACCATCCATTGGAGTAACTGAAATCACAATGACAAAAAACCTTCCATAATGACAAGGCTACCATCCATTGCAGTAACAAAAATCTCGACAACAGACTACATTCCACAATGACAAGGCTACCATCCATTGTTGTAACAAAAATATGGACAACAGACTACCTTCCATAATGACAAGGCTATCATCCATTGGAGTAACAAAAATCTCGACAACATACTACCTTCCATAATGACAAGTCTAAAATCTATTATAGTAACAGAAATCTCGACACCAGACTACCTTTAATAACGACAAGGCTACAATCCTTTGGAATAACAAAAATCTCGACAACAGACTACATTCCATAATGACAAGGCTACCATCCATTGTAGTAACAAAACTATCGACAATAGACTACCTTCCATAATGACAAGGCTACCATCCTTGGAGTAACAAATATATCGACAACAGACTACCTTCCATAATGACAAGGCTACTATCCATTGGAATAACAAAAATATTGACAACACACGACCTTCCATAATGACAAGGCTTCCATCCCTAAGAGTAACAAAAATCTCGACAAAGACTACCTTCCATAATGAAAAGGCTACCATCCATTAGAGTAACATAGATATCGACAATAGACTACCTTCCATAATGACAAGGCTACCATCCCGTAGAGTAATAAAAATCAGGACAACACACTACCTTTCATAATGACAAGTCTACCATCCATTTGAGTAACAAAAAGCTCAACAATAGACTACCTTCCATAATGACAAGGCTACCATCCATTGGAGTAACAAAAATCACGACAACATACTACCTTCCATAATGACTAGGCTACCATCCATTGGAATAAAAAAATTATCTATAACACACTACCTTCCATAATGACAAGGCTAACATCCAACGGAGTAATAAAAATCTCGACAAAAGACTACCTTCCATAATGACTAGGCTACCATCCATTGGAGTAACAAAGATATCGAAACAGACTACCTTCCATAACGACAAAGCTACAATCCATTGTAGTAACAAAAATCTCGACAAGAGACTACCTTCCATAATGACAAGGCTACCATCTATTGGAGTAACAAAATTCTCGACAACAGACTACCTTCCATAATGACAAGGCTACCATCCATTGGAATAACAAAAATATCGACAACACACTACCTTCCATAATGACAAGGCTTCCATCCCTTAGAGTAATAAAAATCACGACAGCGCACTACCTTTAATAATGACAAGTCTACCATCCATTGGAGTAACAAAAATCTCAACAATAGACTACCTTCCATAATGACAAGGCTACCATCCATTGGAGTAACAAAAATCACGACAACAGACTACCTTCCATAATGACTAGGCTACCATCCATTGGAATAACAAAAATATCTACAACACACTACCTTCCATAATGACAAGGCTACCATCCAATGGAGTAACAAAAATCTAGACAATAGACTACCTTCCATAATGACAAGGATGCCATCAATTGGAGTAACAAAGATATCGATAACAGACTACCTTCCATAATGACAAGGCTACCATCCATTGTAGTAACAAAAATCTCGACAATAGACTACCTTCCATAATGACAAGGCTACCATCCATTGGAATAAGAAAAATATCCACAACACACTAACTTCCATAATGACAAGGATACCATCCCTTAGAGTAACAAAAATCTCGACAATAGACTACCTTCCATAATGACTAGGCTACCATCAATTGGAGTAACAAAAATATCAACAACAGACTACCTTCCATAATGACAAGGCTACCATCCATTGGAATAACAAAAATATTGACCACACTACCTTCTATAATGACAAGGCTACCATCCCTTAGAGTAACAAAAATCTCGACTATAGACTACCTTCCATAATGACAAGGCTACCATCCATTGGAGTAAGAAAGCTATCGACAATATACTACCTTCCATAATGACAAGGATACCATCCATTGGAGTAACAAAAATCTCGACAACAGACTACCTTCCATAATGACTAGGATACCATCCTTTGGAATAACAAAGATATCGATAACAGACTACCTTCCATAATAACAAGGATACAATCCATTATAGTAACAAAAATCTCGACAACAGACTACCTTCCATAATGACAAGGCTACCATCCATTATAGTGACAAAAATCTCGACAATAGACTACCTTCCATAATGACAAGGCTACCATCCATTGGAGTAACAAAAATCTTGACAACATACTACCTTCCATAATGAAAAGACTACAATCTATTATAGTAACAAAAATCTCGACAATAGACTACCTTTCATAATGACAAGGCTACCGTCCATTGGAATAACAAAAATCTCGACAACAGACTACCTTCCATAATAACAAGGCTACCATCCCTTAGAATAACAAAAATCATGACAACAGACTACCTTCCATAATGACAAGGCTACCATCCATTGGAATAACAAAAATATAGACAACACACTAACTTCCATAATGACAAGGCTACCATCCAATGGAGTAACACGAATTTCGACAATAGACTACCGTCCTTAATGACAAGGCTACCATCCATTGGAGTAACTGAAATCACAACGACAAACTACCTTCCATAATGACAAGGCTAACATCCATTGCAGTAAAAAAAATCTCGACAACAGACTACTTTCCATAATGACAAGGGTACCATCCATTGTTGTAACAAAAATTTGGACAACAGACTACCTTCCATAATGACAAGGCTATCATCCATTGGAGTAACAAAAATCTCGACAACATACTACCTTCCATAACGACAAGTCTAAAATCTATTATAGTAACAGAAATCTCGACAACAGACTACCTTTAATAACGACAAGGCTACAATCAATTGGAATAATAAAAATCTCGACAACAGACTACATTCCATAATGACAAGGCTACCATCCATTGTAGTAACAAAAATCTCGACAATAGACTACCTTCCATAATGACAAGGCTACCATCCCTTGGAGTAACAAAAATATCGACAACAGACTACCTTCCATAATGACAAGGCTACCATCCATTGGAATAACAAAAATATCGATAACAGACTACCTTCCATAATGACACGGCTTCCATCCCTAAGAGTAACAAAAATCTCGACAAAGACTACCTTCCAAAATGAAAAGGCTACCATCCATTGGAGTAACATAGATATCGACAATAGAATACCTTCTATAATGACAAGGCTACCATCCCTTATAGTATTAAAAATCAGGACAACACACTACCTTTCATAATGACAAGTCTACCATCCATTGGAGTAATAAAAAGCTCAACAATAGAGTACCTTCCATAATGACAAGGCTACCATCCATTGGAGTAACAAAAATCACGACAACAGACTACCTTCCATAATGACTAGACTACCATCCATTGGAATAAAAAAATTATCAACAACACAATACCTTCCATAATGACAAGGCTAACATCCAATGGAGTAACAAAAATCTCGACAACAGACTACCTTCCATAATGACAAGGATACCATCCATTGGAGTAACAAAGATATCGACAACAGACTACCTTCCATAATGACAAGGCTACCATCCATTGTAGTAACAAAAATCTCGACAATAGATTACATTCCATAATGACAAGGCTACCATCCATTGGAGTAACAAAAGTCTCAACAACAGACTACCTTCCATAATGACAAGGCTACAATCCATTGGAATAACAAAAATATCGACAACACACTACCTTCCATAATGACAAGGCTACCATCCCTTAGACTAACAAAAATCTCGACAAAAGACTACCTTCCATAATGACTAGGCTACCATCCATTGGAGTAACAAAGATATCGACAACAGACTACCTTCCATAACGACAAGGCTACAATCCATTGTAGTAACAAAATTCTCGACAACAGACTACCTTCCATAATGACAAGGCTACCATCTATTGGAGTAACAAAAATCTCAACAACAGACCACCTTCCATAATGACAAGGTTACCATCCATTGGAATAACAAAAATATCGACAACACACTACCTTCCATAATGACAAGGCCTCCATCTCTAAGAGTTACAATAATCTCGACAAAGACTACCTTCCATAATGACAAGACTACAATATATTATAGTAACAAAATTTTCGACAATAGACTACCTTTCATAATGACAAGGCTACCGTCCATTAGAATAAGAAAAATCTAGACAACAAATTACGTTCCATAATGACAAGGCTACCATCCCTTAGAGTAACAAAAATCTCGACAATAGACTACCTTTCATAATGACAAAGTTACCATCCATTGGAGTAACAAAGATATCGACAACATACTACCTTCCATAATGACAAGGATACCATCCATTGGAGTAACAAAAATCACGACAATAGACTACCTTCCATAATGACAAGGCTACCATCCATTGGAATATCAAAAATATCGACAACACACCTCCTTCTATAATGACAAGGCTACCATCCAATGGAGCAACAAAAATCTCGACAATAGACTACCTTCCATAATGACTAGGCTACCATCCATTATAGTGAAAGAAATCTCGACAATATACTACCTTTTATGATGACAAGGCTACCATCCGTTGGAGTAACAAAAATCTCGACAATAGACTACCTTCCATAATGACAAGGCTACAATCTATTTTAGTAACGAAAATCTCGACAATAGACTACCTTTCATAATGACAAGGCTACCGTCCATTAGAATAAAAAAAAACCTCGAAAACAAACTACATTCCATAATGACAAGGCTACCATACCTTAGAGTAACAAAAATCTCGACAACAGACTACCTTCCATAATGACAAAACTACCATCCATTAGAGTAACAAAGATATGGACAACATACTACCTTCCATAATGATAAGGCTTCCATCGAATCGAGTAACAAAAATCACGACAATAGACTACCTTCCATAATGACAAGGCTACTATCCAATGGAGTAACAAAAATATCGACAACAGACTACCTTCCATAATGACTAGGCTACCATCCATTGGAGTAACAAAAATCTCGACAACAGACTACCTTCCATATTGACAAGACTACAATATATTATAGTAACAAAATTTTCGACAATAGACTACCTTTCATAATGACAAGGCTACCGTCCATTAGAATAAGAAAAATCTCGAAAACAGACTACATTCCATAATGACACGGATAGCATCCCTTAGAGTAACAAAAATCTCGACAACAGACTACCTTCCATAATGACAAAACTACCATCCATTGGAGTAACAAAGATATGGACAACATACTACCTTACATAATGACAAGGCTACCATCCATTGGAGTAAAAAAATCACGAAAGCAGACTACCTTCCATAATGACAAGGCTACCATCCATTAGAATAACAAAAATCTCGACAACACACTACCTTATATAATGACAAGACTACCATCCAATGGAGTAACAAAAATCTCGACAACAGACTACCTTCCATAATGACTAGGCTACCATCCATTGTAGTGAAAGAAATCTCGACAATATACTACCTTCTATGATGACAAGGCTACCATCCATTGGAGTAACAAAAATATCGACAATAGACTACCTTCCATAATGACAAGGCTACAATCTATTTTAGTAATGAAAATCTCGACAATATACTACCTTTCATAATGACAAGGCTACCGTCCATTAGAATAAAAAAAACCTCGACAACAAACTACGTTCCATAATGACAAGGCTACCATACCTTAGAGTAACAAAAATCTCGACAACAGACTACCTTCCATAATGACAAAACTACCATCCATTGGAGTAACAAAGATATGGACAACATAATACCTTCCATAATGACAAGGCTTCCATCTAATGGAGTAACAAAAATCACGATAATAGACTACCTTCCATCATGACAAGGCTACCATCCAACGGAGTAACAAAAATCTCGACAATAGAGTAACTTCCATAATGACTAGGCTACCATCCATTGGAGTAACAAAAATCTCGACAACAGACTACCTTCCATAATGACAAGACTACAATATATTATAGTAACAAAATTTTCGACAATAGACTACCTTTCATAATGACAAGGCTACCGTCCATTGGAATAAGAAAAATCTTGACAACAGACTACGTTCCATAATGACAAGGATACCATCCCTTAGAGTCACAAAAATCTCGACAACAGACTACCTTCCATAATGACAAAACTACCATCCATTGGAGTAACAAAGATATGGACAACATACTACCTTACATAATGACAAGGATACCATCCATTGGAGTAAAAAAATCATGAAAAAAGACTACCTTCCATAATGACAAGGCTACCATCCATTAGAATAACAAAATTATTGACAACACACTACCTTCCATAATGACTAGGCTACCATCCATTGTAGTGAATAAAATCTCGACAATATACTACCTTCTATGATGACAAGGCTACCATCCATTGGAGTAACAAAAATATCGACAATAGACTACCTTCCATAATGACAAGGCTGTAATCTATTTTAGTAACGAAAATCTCGACAATAGACTACCTTTCATAATGACAAGGCTACCGTCCATTGGAATAAAAAAAACCTCGACAACAAACTATGTTCCAAAATGACATGGCTACCATCCCTTAGAGTAACAAATATATCGACAACAGACTACCTTCCATAATTAGAAAACTACCATCCATTGGATAACAGAGATATGGACAACATATTACCTTCCATAATGACAAGGCTACCATCCATTGGAGTAACAAAAATCTCGACAACAGACTACCTTCCATAATGACAAGGCTACCATCCAATAGAGTAACAAAAATCTCGACAACATACTAACTTCCATAATGATTAGGCTACCATCAATTGCAGTAACAAAAACTCGACAATAGACTACCTTCCATAATGACAAGGCGACAATCTATTATAGTAACAAAAATATCGACAATAGACTACCTTTCATAATGACAAGGCTACCATACATTGGACTAACAAATATCTCGACAACAGACTACATTCCATAATGACAAGGCTACATTGTATTATAGTTACGAAAATCCCGACAATAGACTACCTTCCACAATGACAAGGCTACCATCCATTGTAGTAACAAAAATCTATTCAACAAACTACGTTCCATAATGACAAGGCTACCATCCCTTAGAGTAACAAAAATCTAGACAATAGACTACCTTTCATAATGACAAAGCTACCATCCATTGGAGTAACAAAGATATCGACAACATACTACCTTCCATAATGACAAGGATACTATACATTGGAGTAACAAAAATCACGATAATAGACTACCTTCCATAATGACAAGGCTACCATCCATTGGAATAACAAAAATATCGACAACACACTACCTTTTATAATGACAAGGCTACCATCCAATGGAGCAACAAAAATCTCGACAACAGACTACCTTCCATAATGACTAGGCTACCATCCATTATAGTGATAGAAATCTCGACAATATACTACCTTTTATGATGACAAGGCTACCATCCATTGGAGTAACAAAAATCTCGACAACAGACTACCTTCCATAATGGCAAGGCTCCAAACTATTTTAGTAACGAAAATCTCGACAAATGACTACCTTTCATAATGACAAGGCTACCGTCCATTGGAATAAAAAAAACTTAGACAACAAACTACGTTCCATAATGACAAGGCTACCATCCCTTAGAGTAACAAAAATCTCGACAACAGACTACCTTCCATAATGACAAAACTATCATCCATTGGAGTAACAAAGATATGGACAACATACTACCTTCCATAATGATAAGGCTACCATCAATTGGAGTAACAAAAGTCACGACAATAGACTACCTTCCATAATGACAAGGCTACCATCCATTGGAATAAAAAAAATATCGACAACACACTACCTTCCATAAGGACAAGGCTACCTTCCATTGGAATAAAAAAAATCTCGACAATAGACTACCTTCCTTAATGACAAGGCTACCATCCATTGCAGTAACAAAAATCTCGACAAGAGACTACCTTCCATAATGACAATGCTACCATCCACTGTAGTAACAAAAATCTCGACAACAGACTACCTTCCATAATGACAAGGCTACCATCCATTGGAGTAATAGAAATCATAACAACAAACTACCTTCCAAAATGACAAGGTTACCATCCCTTGCAGTAACAAAAGTCTCGACAACAAACTACCTTCCATAATGACAAGGCTACCATCCATTGGAATAACAAAAATCTCAACAACAGACTACCTTCCATAATGACAAGGCTTTCATCCAATGGAGTAATAAATATATCGACAATAGACTATCTTCCATAATGACAAGGCTACCATCCATTGGACTAACAAAAATCTCAACAACAAACTACCTTCCATAATGACAAGGGTACCATCCATTGGAGTTACAAAAATATCCACAAGAGAAAACCTTCCATAATGACAAGGCTACCATCCATTGGAGTAACAAAAATCTCGACAACAGTGTACCTTCAATAATGACAATGCTACCATCCACTGTAGTAACAAAAATCTCGACAACAGACTACCTTCCATAATGACAAGGCTACCATCCATTGGAGTAACAGAAATCATAACAACAGACTACCATCCATAATGACAAGGTTACCATCCATTGCAGTAAAAAAAATATCGACAACAAACTACCTTCCATAATGACAAGGCTACCATCCATTGGAATAACTAAAATCTCGACAACAAACTACCTTCCATAATGACAAGGCTTTCATCCAATGGAGTATAAATATATCGACAATAGAATATCTTCCATAATGACAAGGCTACCATCCATTGGAGTAACAAAAATCTCGACAACAAACTACCTTCCATAATGACAAGGGTACCATCCATTGGAGTAACAAAAATATCCACAAGAGAAAACCTTCCATAATGACAAGACTACCTTCCATAATGACAAGACTACAATATATTATAGTAACAAAATTTTCGATAATAGACTACCTTTCATAATGACAAGGCTACCGTCCATTGGAATAAGAAAAACCTCGAAAACAAACTACATTCCATAATGACAAGGCTACCATACCTTAGAGTAACAAAAATCTCGACAATAGACTACCTTCCATAATGACAAAACTACCATCCATTAGAGTAACAAAGATATGGACAACATACTACCTTCCATAATGATAAGGCTTCCATCAAATCGAGTAACAAAAATCACGACAATAGACTACCTTCCATAATGACAAGGCTACCATCCAATGGAGTAACAAAAATATCGACAACAGACTACCTTCCATAATGACTAGGCTACCATCCATTGGAGTAACAAAAATCTCGACAACAGACTACCTTCCATAATGACAAGACTACAATATATTATAGTAACAAAATTTTCGACAATAGACTACCTTTCATAATGACAAGGTTACCGTCCATTAGAATAAGAAAAATCTCGACAACAAACTACATTCCATAATGACACGGATACCATCCCTTAGAGTAACAAAAATCTCGACAACAGACTACCTTCCATAATGACTAGGCTACCATCCATTATAGTGAAAGAAATCTCGACAATATACTACCTTTTATGATGACAAGGCTACCATTCGTTGGAGTAACAAAAATCTCGACAATAGACTACCTTCCATAATGGCAAGGCTCCAAACTATTTTAGTAACGAAAATCTCGACAATAGAATACCTTTCATAATGACAAGGCTATCGTCCATTGGAATAAAAAAAACTTAGACAACAAACTAAGTTCCATAATGACAAGGCTACCATCCCTTAGAGTAACAAAAATCTCGACAACAGACTACCTTCCATAATGACAAAACTATCATCCATTGGAGTAAAAAAGATATGGACAACATACTACCTTCCATAATGATAAGGCTACCATCAATTGGAGTAACAAAAATCACGACAATAGACTACCTTCCATAATGACAAGGCTACCATCCATTGGAATAAAAAAAATATCGACAACACACTACCTTCCATAATGACAAGGCTACCAACCAATGGAGTAACAAAAATCTCGACAATAGACTACCTTCCATAATGACTAGGCTACCATCCATTGGAGTAACAAAGATATTGACAACGAACTACCTTTCATAATGACATAGATACCTTCCATTGGAATAACAAAAATCTCGACAAGAGACTACCTTCCTTAATGACAAGGCTACCATCCATTGCAGTAACAAAAATCTCGACAACAGACTACCTTCCATAATGACAATGCTACCATCCACTGTAGTAACAAAAATCTCGACAACAGACTACCTTCCATAATGACAAGGCTACCATCCATTGGAGTAATAGAAATCATAACAACAAACTACCTTCCAAAATGACAAGGTTACCATCCCTTGCAGTAACAAAAGTTTCGACAACAAACTACCTTCCATAATGACAAGGCTACCATCCATTGGAATAACAAAAGTCTCAACAACAGACTACCTTCCATAATGACAAGGCTTTCATCCAATGGAGTAATAAATATATCGACAATAGACTATCTTCCATAATGACAAGGCTACCATCCATTGGACTAACAAAAATCTCGACAACAAACTACCTTCCATAATGACAAGTGTACCATCCATCGGAGTTACAAAAATATCCACAAGAGAAAACCTTCCATAATGACAAGGCTACCATCGATTGGAGTAATAAAAATCTCGACAACAGTCTACCTTCAATAATGACAATGCTACCATCCACTGTAGTAACAAAAATCTCGACAACAGACTACCTTCCATAATGACAAGGCTACCATCCATTGGAGTAACAGAAATCATAACAACAGACTACCTTCCATAATGATAAGGTTACCATCCATTGCAGTAAAAAAAATATCGACAACAAACTACCTTCCATAATGACAAGGCTACCATCCATTGGAATAACTAAAATCTCGACAACAGACTACCTTCCATAATGACAAGGCTTTCATCCAATGGAGTATAAATATATCGACAATAGAATATATTCCATAATGACAAGGCTACCATCCATTGGAGTAACAAAAATCTCGACAACAAACTACCTTCCATAATGACAAGGGTACCATCCATTGGAGTTACAAAAATATCCACAAGAGAAAACCTTCCATAATGACAAGGCTACCATCCATCGGAGTAACAAAAATCTCGACAACAGTCTACCTTCAATAATGACAATGCTACCATCCACTGTAGTAACAAAAATCTCGACAACACACTACCTTCCATAATGACAAAACTATCATCCATTGGAGTAACAAAGATATGGACAACATACTACCTTCCATAATGATAAGGCTACCATCAATTGGAGTAACAAAAATCACGACAATAGACTACCTTCAATAATGATAAGGCTACCATCCATTGGAATAAAAAAAATATCGACAACACACTACCTTCCATAATGACAAGGCTACCATCCAATGGAGTAACAAAATATCGACAATAGACTACCTTCCATAATGACTAGGCTACCATCCATTGGAGTAACAAAGATATTGACAACGAACTACCTTTCATAATGACATAGATACCTTCCATTGGAATAACAAAAATCTCGACAAGAGACTACCTTCCTTAATGACAAGGCTACCATCCATTGCAGTAACAAAAATCTCGACAACAGACTACCTTCCATAATGACAATGCTACCATCCACTGTAGTAACAAAAATCTCGACAACAGACTACCTTCCATAATGACAAGGCTACCATCCATTGGAGTAATAGAAATCATAACAACAAACTACCTTCCAAAATGACAAGGTTACCATCCCTTGCAGTAACAAAAGTCTCGACAACAAACTACCTTCCATAATGACAAGGCTACCATCCATTGGAATAACAAAAATCTCAACAACAGACTACCTTCCATAATGACAAGGCTTTCATCCAATGGAGTAATAAATATATCGACAATAGACTATCTTCCATAATGACAAGGCTACCATCCATTTGACTAACAAAAATCTCGACAACAAACTACCTTCCATAATGACAAGTGTACCATCCATTGGAGTTACAAAAATATCCACAAGAGAAAACCTTCCATAATGACAAGGCTACCATCGATTGGAGTAACAAAAATCTCGACAACAGTCTACCTTCAATAATGACAATGCTACCATCCACTGTAGTAACAAAAATCTCGACAACAGACTACCTTCCATAATGACAAGGCTACCATCCATTGGAGTAACAGAAATCATAACAACAGACTACCTTCCATAATGACAAGGTTACCATCCATTGCAGTAAAAAAAATATCGACAACAAACTACCTTCCATAATGACAAGGCTACCATCCATTGGAATAACTAAAATCTCGACAACAGACTACCTTCCATAATGACAAGGCTTTCATCCAATGGAGTATAAATATATCGACAATAGAATATCTTCCATAATGACAAGGCTACCATCCATTGGAGTAACAAAAATCTCGACAACAAACTACCTTCCATAATGACAAGGGTACCATCCATTGGAGTAACAAAAATATCCACAAGAGAAAACCTTCCATAATGACAAGACTACCTTCCATAATGACAAGACTACAATATATTATAGTAACAAAATTTTCGATAATAGACTACCTTTCATAATGACAAGGCTACCGTCCATTGGAATAAGAAAAACCTCGAAAACAAACTACATTCCATAATGACAAGGCTACCATACCTTAGAGTAACAAAAATCTCGACAATAGACTACCTTCCATAATGACAAAACTACCATCCATTAGAGTAACAAAGATATGGACAACATACTACCTTCCATAATGATAAGGCTTCCATCAAATCGAGTAACAAAAATCACGACAATAGACTACCTTCCATAATGACAAGGCTACCATCCAATGGAGTAACAAAAATATCGACAACAGACTAACTTCCATAATGACTAGGCTACCATCCATTGGAGTAACAAAAATCTCGACAACAGACTACCTTCCATAATGACAAGACTACAATATATTATAGTAACAAAATTTTCGACAATAGACTACCTTTCATAATGACAAGGCTACCGTCCATTAGAATAAGAAAAATCTCGACAACAAACTACATTCCATAATGAAACGGATACCATCCCTTAGAGTAACAAAAATCTCGACAACAGACTACCTTCCATAATGACTAGGCTACCATCCATTATAGTGAAAGAAATCTCGACAATATACTACCTTTTATGATGACAAGGCTACCATCCGTTGGAGTAACAAAAATCTCGAAAATAGACTACCTTCCATAATGGCAAGGCTCCAAACTATTTTAGTAACGAAAATCTCGACAATAGAATACCTTTCATAATGACAAGGCTACCGTCCATTGGAATAAAAAAAACTTAGACAACAAACTAAGTTCCATAATGACAAGGCTACCATCCCTTAGAGTAACAAAAATCTCGACAACAGACTACCTTCCATAATGACAAAACTATCATCCATTGGAGTAACAAAGATATGGACAACATACTACCTTCCATAATGATAAGGCTACCATCAATTGTTGTAACAAAAATCACGACAATAGACTACCTTCCATAATGACAAGGCTACCATCCATTGGAATAAAAAAAATATCGACAACACACTACCTTCCATAATGACAAGGCTACCATCCAATGGAGTAACAAAAATCTCGACAATAGACTACCTTCCATAATGACTAGGCTACCATCCATTGGAGTAACAAAGATATTGACAACGAACTACCTTTCATAATGACATAGATACCTTCCATTGGAATAACAAAAATCTCGACAAGAGACTACCTTCCTTAATGACAAGGCTACCATCCATTGCAGTAACAAAAATCTCGACAACAGACTACCTTCCATAATGACAATTCTACCATCCACTGTAGTAACAAAAATCTCGACAACAGACTACCTTCCATAATGACAAGGCTACCATCCATTGGAGTAATAGAAATCATAACAACAAACTACCTTCCAAAATGACAAGGTTACCATCCCTTGCAGTAACAAAAGTCTCGACAACAAACTACCTTCCATAATGACAAGGCTACCATCCATTGGAATAACAAAAGTCTCAACAACAGACTACCTTCCATAATGACAAGGCTTTCATCCAATGGAGTAATAAATATATCGACAATAGACTATCTTCCATAATGACAAGGCTACCATCCATTGGACTAACAAAAATCTCGACAACAAACTACCTTCCATAATGACAAGTGTACCATCCATTGGAGTTACAAAAATTTCCACAAGAGAAAACCTTCCATAATGACAAGGCTACCATCGATTGGAGTAACAAAAATCTCGACAACAGTCTACCTTCAATAATGACAATGCTACCATCCACTGTAGTAACAAAAATCTCGACAACAGACTACCTTCCATAATGACAAGGCTACCATCCATTGGAGTAACAGAAATCATAACAATAGACTACCTTCCATAATGACAAGGTTACCATCCATTGCAGTAAAAAAAATATCGACAACAAACTACCTTCCATAATGACAAGGCTACCATCCATTGGAATAACTAAAATCTCGACAACAGACTACCTTCCATAATGACAAGGCTTTCATCCAATGGAGTATAAATATATCGACAATAGAATATCTTCCATAATGACAAGGCTACCATCCATTGGAGTAACAAAAATCTCGACAACAAACTACCTTCCATAATGACAAGGGTACCATCCATTGGAGTTACAAAAATATCCACAAGAGAAAACCTTCCTTAATGACAAGGCTACCATCCATCGGAGTAACAAAAATCTCGACAACAGTCTACCTTCAATAATGACAATGCTACCATCCACTGTAGTAACAAAAATCTCGACAACAGACTACCTTCCATAATGACAAAACTATCATCCATTGGAGTAACAAAGATATGGACAACATACTACCTTCCATAATGATAAGGCTACCATCAATTGGAGTAACAAAAATCACGACAATAGACTACCTTCCATAATGACAAGGCTACCATCCATTGGAATAAAAAAAATATCGACAACACACTACCTTCCATAATGACAAGGCTACCATCCAATGGAGTAACAAAATCTCGACAATAGACTACCTTCCATAATGACTAGGCTACCATCCATTGGAGTAACAAAGATATTGACAACAAACTACCTTTCATAATGACATAGATACCTTCCATTGGAATAACAAAAATCTCGACAAGAGACTACCTTCCTTAATGACAAGGCTACCATCCATTGCAGTAACAAAAATCTCGACAACAGACTACCTTCCATAATGACAATGCTACCATCCACTGTAGTAACAAAAATCTCGACAACAGACTACCTTCCATAATGACAAGGCTACCATCCATTGGAGTAATAGAAATCATAACAACAAACTACCTTCCAAAATGACAAGGTTACCATCCCTTGCAGTAACAAAAGTCTCGACAACAAACTACCTTCCATAATGACAAGGCTACCATCCATTGGAATAACAAAAATCTCAACAACAGACTACCTTCCATAATGACAAGGCTTTCATCCAATGGAGTAATAAATATATCGACAATAGACTATCTTCCATAATGACAAGGCTACCATCCATTGGACTAACAAAAATCTCGACAACAAACTACCTTCCATAATGACAAGTGTACCATCCATTGGAGTTACAAAAATATCCACAAGAGAAAACCTTCCATAATGACAAGGCTACCATCGATTGGAGTAACAAAAATCTCGACAACAGTCTACCTTCAATAATGACAATGCTACCATCCACTGTAGTAACAAAAATCTCGACAACAGACTACCTTCCATAATGACAAGGCTACCATCCATTGGAGTAACAGAAATCATAACAACAGACTACCTTCCATAATGACAAGGTTACCATCCATTGCAGTAAAAAAAATATCGACAACAAACTACCTTCCATAATGACAAGGCTACCATCCATTGGAATAACTAAAATCTCGACAACAGACTACCTTCCATAATGACAAGGCTTTCATCCAATGGAGTATAAATATATCGACAATAGAATATCTTCCATAATGACAAGGCTACCATCCATTGGAGTAACAAAAATCTCGACAACAAACTACCTTCCATAATGACAAGGGTACCATCCATTGGAGTTACAAAAATATCCACAAGAGAAAACCTTCCATAATGACAAGGCTACCATCCATTGGAGTAACAAAAATCTCGACAACAGTCTACCTTCAATAATGACAATGCTACCATCCACTGTAGTAACAAAAATCTCGACAACAGACTACCTTCCATAATGACAAAACTATCATCCATTGGAGTAACAAAGATATGGACAACATACTACCTTCCATAATGATAAGGCTACCATCAATTGGAGTAACAAAAATCACGACAATAGACTACCTTCCATAATGACAAGGCTACCATCCATTGGAATAAAAAAAATATCAACAACACACTACCTTCCATAATGACAAGGCTACCATCCAATGGAGTAACAAAAATCTCGACAATAGACTACCTTCCATAATGACTAGGCTACCATCCATTGGAGTAACAAAGATATTGACAACGAACTACCTTTCATAATGACATAGATACCTTCCATTGGAATAACAAAAATCTCGACAAGAGACTACCTTCCTTAATGACAAGGCTACCATCCATTGCAGTAACAAAAATCTCGAAAACAGACTACCTTCCATAATGACAATGCTACCATCCACTGTAGTAACAATAATCTCGACAACAGACTACCTTCCATAATGACAAGGCTACCATCCATTGGAGTAATAGAAATCATAACAACAAACTACCTTCCAAAATGACAAGGTTACCATCCCTTGCAGTAACAAAAGTCTCGACAACAAACTACCTTCCATAATGACAAGGCTACCATCCATTGGACTAACAAAAATCTCAACAACAGACTACCTTCCATAATGACAAGGCTTTCATCCAATGGAGTAATAAATATATCGACAACAGACTATCTTCCATAATGACAAGGCTACCATCCATTGGACTAACAAAAATCTCGACAACAAACTACCTTCCATAATTACAAGGGTACCATCCATTGGAGTTACAAAAATATCCACAAGAGAAAACCTTCCATAATGACAAGGCTACCATCCATTGGAGTAACAAAAATCTCGACAACAGTCTACCTTCAATAATGACAATGCTACCATCCACTTTAGTAACAAAAATCTCGACAACAGACTATCTTCCATAATGACAAGGCTACCATCCATTGGTGTAACAGAAATCATAACAACAGACTACCTTCCATAATGACAAGGTTACCATCCATTGCAGTAACAAAAATATCGACAACAAACTACCTTCCATAATGACAAGGCTACCATCCATTGGAATAACTAAAATCTCGACAACAGACTACCTTCCATAATGACAAGGCTTTCATCCAATGGAGTATAAATATATCGACAATAGAATATCTTCCATAATGACAAGGCTACCATCCATTGGAGTAACAAAAATCTCGACAACAAACTACCTTCCATAATGACATGGGTACCATCCATTGGAGTAACAAAAATATCCACAAGAGAAAACCTTCAATAATGACAAGACTACCTTCCATAATGACAAGACTACAATATATTATAGTAACAAAATTTTCGATAATAGACTACCTTTCATAATGACAAGGCTACCGTCCATTGGAATAAGAAAAACCTCGAAAACAAACTACATTCCATAATGACAAGGCTACCATACCTTAGAGTAACAAAAATCTCGACAACAGACTACCTTCCATAATGACAAAACTACCATCCATTGGAGTAACAAAGATATGGACAAGATAATACCTTCAATAATGACAAGGCTTCCATCAAATGGAGTAACAAAAATCACGATAATAGACTACCTTCCATCATGACAAGGCTACCATCCAATGGAGTAACCAAAATCTCGACAATAGAGTACCTTCCATAATGACTAGGCTACCATCCATTGGAGTAACAAAAATCTCGACAACAGACTACCTTCCATAATGACAAGACTACAATATATTAGAGTAACAAAATTTTCGACAATAGACTACCTTTCATAATGACAAGGCTACCGTCCATTGGAATAAGAAAAATCTCGACAACAGACTACGTTCCATAATGACAAGGATACCATCCCTTAGAGTCACAAAAATCTCGACAACAGACTACCTTCCATAATGACAAAACTACCATCCATTGGAGTAACAAAGATATGGACAACATACTATCTTACATAATGACAAGGATACCATCCATTGGAGTAAAAAAATCACGAAAAAAAACTACCTTCCATAATGACAAGGCTACCATCCATTAGAATAACAAAAATATTGACAACACACTACCTTCCATAATGACTAGGCTACCATCCATTGTAGTGAATGAAATCTCGACAATATACTACCTTCTATGATGACAAGGCTACCATCCATTGGAGTAACAAAAATATCGACAATAGACTACCTTCCATAATGACAAGGCTACCGTCCATTGGAATAAAAAAAAACCTCGACAACAAACTACGTTCAAAAATGACAAGGCTACCATCCCTTAGAGTAACAAATATCTCGACAACAGACTACCTTCCATAATGAAAAAACTACCATCCATTGGATTAACAGAGATATGGACAACATATTACCTTCCATAATGACAAGGCTACCATCCATTGGAGTAACAAAAATCACCACAACAGACTACCTTCCATAATGACAAGGCTACCATCCATTGGAATAATAAAAATATCGACAACACACTACCTTCCATAATGACAAGGCTACCATCCAATGGAGTAACAAAAATCTCGACAACATACTAGCTTCCATAATGATTAGGCTACCATCAATTGCAGTAAAAAAAACTCGACAATAGACTACCTTCCATAATGACAAGGCTACAATCTATTATAGTAACAAAAATATCGATAATAGACTACCTTTCATAATGACAAGGCTACCATACATTGGAATAACAAAAATCTCGAAAACAGACTACATTCCATAATGACAAGGCTACCATCCATTGGAGTAACAAAAATCTCGACCGACTACCTTCCATAACGACAAGGCTACATTCTATTATAGTTATGAAAATCCCGACAATAGACTACCTTCCACAATGACAAGGCTACCATCCATTGTAGTAACAAAAATCTAGTCAACAAACTACGTTCCATAATGACAAGGCTACCATCCCTTAGAGTAACAAAAATCTAGACAATAGACTACCTTCCATAATGACAAAGCTACCATCCATTGGAGTAACAAAGATATCGACAACATACTACCTTCCATAATGACAAGGATACTATACATTGGAGTAACAAAAATCACGATAATAGACTACCTTCCATAATGACAAGGCTACCATCCATTGCAGTAACAAAAATCTCGACAACAGACTACCTTCCATAATGACAATGCTACCATCCACTGTAGTAACAAAAATCTCGACAACAGACTACCTTCCATAATGACAAGGCTACCATCCATAGGAGTAACAGAAATCATAACAACAAACTACCTTCCATAATGACAAGGATACCATCCCTTGCAGTAACAAAAGTCTCGACAACAAACTACCTTCCATAATGACAAGGCTACCATCCATTGGAATAACAAAAATCTCAACAACATATAACCTTCCATAATGACAAGTCTTTCATCCAATGGAGTAATAAATATATCGACAATAGACTATCTTCCATAATGACATGGCTACCATCCATTGGACTAACAAAAATCTCGACAACAAACTTCCTTCCATAATGACAAGGGTACCATCCATTGGAGTAACAAAAATATCCACAAGAGAAAACCTTCCATAATGACAAGGCTACCATCCATTGGAGTAACAAAAATCTCGACAACAGTCTACCTTCAATAATGACAATGCTACCATCCACTGTAGTAACAAAAATCTCGACAACAGACTACCTTCCATAATGACAAGGCTACCATCCATTGGAGTAACAGAAATTATAACAACAGACTACCTTCCATAATGACAAGGTTACCATCCATTGCAGTAACAAAAATATCACAACAAAGTACCTTCCATAATGACAAGGCTACCATCCATTGGAATAACTAAAATCTCGACAACAGACTACCTTCCATAATGACAAGGCTTTCATCCAATGGAGTATAAATATATCGACAATAGAATATCTTCCATAATGACAAGGCTACCATCCATTGGAGTAACAAAAATCTCGACAACAAACTACCTTCCATAATGACAAGGGTACCATCCATTGGAGTAACAAAAATATCCATAAGAGAAAACCTTCCATAATGACAAGACTACCTTCCATAATGACAAGACTACAATATATAATAGTAACTAAATTTTTGATAATAGACTACCTTTCATAATGACAAGGCTACCGTCCATTGGAATAAGAAAAATCTCGACAACAGACTACGTTCCATAATTACAAGGATACCATTCCTTAGAGTAACAAAAATCTCGACAACAGACTAGCTTCCATAATGACAAAACTACCATCCATTTGAGTAACAAAGATATGGACAACATACTACCTTACATAATGACAAGGCTACCATCCATTGGAGTAAAAAAATCACGAAAACAGACTACCTTCCATAATGACAAGGCTACCATCCATTGGAATAACAAAGATATCGACAACACACTACCTTCTATAATGACAAGGCTACCATCATATGGAGTAACAAAAATCTCGACAACAGACTACCTTCCATAATGACTAGGCTACCATCCATTGTAGTGAAAGAAATCTCGACAATATACTACCTTCTATGATGACAAGGCTACCATCCATTGGAGTAACAAAAATATCGACAATAGACTACCTTCCATAATGACAAGGCTACAATCTATTTTAGTAACGAAAATCTCGACAATAGACTACCTTTCATAATGACAAGGCTACCGTCCATTGGAATAAAAAAAACCTCGACAACAAACTATGTTCCATAATGACAAGGCTACCATCCCTTAGAGTAACAAAAATCTCGACAACAAACTACCTTCCATAATAAAAAAACTACCATCCATTGGAGTAACAAAGATATGGACAACATATTACCTTCCATAATGACAAGGCTATCATCCATTGGAGTATCAAAAATCACCACAACAGACTACCTTCCATAATGACAAGGCTACCATCCATTGGAATAACAAAAATATCGACAACACACTACCTTCCAAAATGACAAGGCTACCATCCAATGGAGTAACAAAAATCTCGACAACATACTAGCTTCCATAATGATTAGGCTACCATCAATTGCAGTAACAAAAACTTGACAACAGACTACCTTCCATAATGACAAGGCTACAATCTATTATAGTAACAAAAATATCGCCAATAGACTACCTTTCATAATGACAAGGCTACCATACATTGGAATAACAAAAATCTCGACAACAGACTACGTTCCATAATTACAAGGCTACCATCCATTGGAGTAACAAAAATCTCGACATACTACCTTCCATAATGACATGGCTACATTCTATTATAGTTACGAAAATTCTGACAATAGACTACCTTCCATAATGACAAGGCTACCATCCATTGTAGTAACAAAAATCTCGACAACAAACTATGTTCCATAATGACAAGGCTACCATCCCTTAGAGTAACAAAAATCTCGACAATAGACTACCTTCCATAATGACAAAGCTACCATCCATTGGAGTAACAAAGATATCGACAACATACTACCTTCCATAATGAAAAGGCTACCATCCATTGGAGTAACAAAAATCATGACAATAGACTACCTTCCATAATTACAAGGCTACCATCCATTGGAATAACAAAAATATCGACAACACACTACCTTCCATAATGACAAGGCTACCATCCAATGGAGTAACAAAAATCTCGACAACAGACTACCTTCCATAATGACTAGGCTACCATCCATTGGAGTAACAAAAATCTCGACAACAGACTACCTTCCATAATGACAAGACTACAATCTATTATAGTAACAAAATTTTCAACAATAGACTACCTTTAATAATGACAAGGCTACCGTCCATTGGAATAAGAAAAATCTCGACAACAGACTGCGTTCCATAATGACAAGGCTACCATCCCTTAGAGTAACAAAAATATCGAAAATAGACTACCTTCCATAATGACAAAACTACCATCCATAAGAGTAACAAAGATATGGACAACATACTACCTTCCATAATGACAAGTCTACCATCCATTGAGTAAAAAAAATCACGACAACAGACTACCTTCCATAATGACAAGGCTACCATCCATTGGAATAACAAAAATAACGACAACACACTACCTTCCATAATGACAAGTCTACCATCCAATGGAGTAACAAAAATCTCGACAACAGACAAGCTTCCATAATGATTAGGCTACCATCAATTGGAGTAACAAAAACTCGACAACAGACTACCTTCCATAATGACAAGGCTACAATCTATTATAGTAACAAAAATATCGACAACAGACTACCATCCATAATGCCAAGGCTACCGTACATTGGAATAACAAAAATCTCGACAACAGACTACGTTCCTTAATGACAAGGCTACCATCCATTGGAGTAACAAAAATCTCGAAAATAGACTACCTTCCATAATGACAAGGCTACATTCTATTGTAGTAACGAAAATCCTGACAATAGACTACCTTTCATAATAACAAGGCTACCGTCCATTGGAATAAGAAAAATCTCGACAACAAACTACGTTCCATAATGACAAGGCTACCATCCCTTAGAGTAACAAAAATCTCAACAATAGACTACCTTCCGTAATGACAAAGCTACCATCCATTGGAGTAACAAAGATATCGACAACATACTACCTTCCATAATGAAAAGGCTACCATCCATTGGAGTAACAAAAATCACGACAATAGACTACCTTCCATAATGACAAGGCTACCATCCATTGGAATAACAAAAATATCGACAACACATTACCTTCCATAATGACAAGGCTACCATCCAATGGAGTAACAAAAATGTCGACAACAGACTACCTTCCATAATGTCTAGGCTACCAACCATTGGAGTAACAAAAATCTCGACAACAGACTACCTTCCATAATGACAAGACTACAATCTATTATAGTAACAAAATTTTCAACAATAGACTACCTTTCATAATGACAAGGCTACCTTCCATTGGAATAAGAAAAATCTCGAAAACAGACTACGTTCCATAATGACAAGGCAACCATCCCTTAGAGTAACAAAAATCTCGACAACAGACTACCTTCCATAATGACAAAACTACCATCCATTGGAGTAACAAAGATATGGACAACATACTACCTTACATAATGACAAGTCTACCATCCATTGAGTAAAAAAAATCACGACAACAGACTACCTTCTATAATGACAAGGCTACCATCCATTGGAATAACAAAAATATCGACAACACACTACTTTCCATAATGACAAGTCTACCATCCAATGGAGTAACAAAAATCTCGACAACAGACTAGCTTCCATAATGATTAGGCTACCATCAATTGGAGTAAAAAAAACTCGACAATAGACTACCTTCCATAATGACAAGGCTACAATCTATTATAGTAACAAAAATATCGACAATAGACTACCATCCATAATGCCAAGGCTACCATACATTGGAATAACAAAAATCTTGACAACAGACTACGTTCCATAATGACAAGGCTACCATCCATTGGAGTAACAAAATTTTCGGCAACAGACTACCTTCCATAATGACAAGATTACAATCTATTATAGAACAAAATTTTCAACAATAGACTACCTTTCATAATGACAAGGCTATCGTCCATTGGAATAAGAAAAATCTCGACAACAAACTACCTTCAATAATGACAAGGCTACCATCCCGTAGAGTAACAAAAATCTCGACAATAGACTACCTTCCATAAGGACAAAGCTACCATCCATTGGAGTAACTAAGATATCGACAACATACTACCTTCCATAATGAAAAGGCTACCATCCATTGGAGTAACAAAAATTACGACAATAGACTACCTTCCATAATGACAAGGCTACCATCTATTGGAATAACAAAAATATCGACAACACATTACCTTCCATAATAACAAGGCTACCATCCAATGGAGTAACAAAAATGTCGACAACAGACTACCTTCCATAATGACTAGGCTACCAACCATTGGAGTAACAAAAATCTCGACAACAGACTACGTTCCATAATGACAAGACTACAATCTATTATAGTAACAAAATTTTCAACAATAGACTACCTTTCATAATGACAAGGCTACCTTCCATTGGAATAAGAAAAATCTCGAAAACAGACTACGTTCCATAATGACAAGGCAACCATCCCTTAGAGTAATAAAAATCTCGACAACAGACTACCTTCCATAATGACAAAACTACCATCCATTGGAGTAACAAAGATATGGACAACATACTACGTTCCATAATGACAAGTCTACCATCCATTGAGTAAAAAAAATCACGACAACAGACTACCTTCCATAATGACAAGGCTACCATCCATTGGAATAACAAAAATATCGACAACACACTACCTTCCATAATGACAAGTCTACCATCCAATGGAGTAACAAAAATCTCGACAACAGACTAGCTTGCATAATGATTAGGCTACCATCAATTGGAGTAAAAAAAACTCGACAATAGACTACATTCCATAATGACAAGGCTACAATCTATTATAGTAACAAAAATATCGACAATAGACTACCATCCATAATGCCAAGGCTACCATACATTGGAATAACAAAAATCTCGACAACAGACTACGTTCCATAATGACAAGGCTACCATCCATTGGAGTAACAAAAATCTAGAAAATAGACTACCTTCCATAATGACAAGGCTACATTCTATTGTAGTAACGAAAATCCCGACAATAGACTACCTTTCATAATAACAAGGCTACCATCCATTGGAATAAAAAAAATCTCGACAACAAACTACCTTCCATAATGACAAGGCTACCATCCCTTAGAGTAACAAAAATCTCAACAATAGACTACCTTCCGTTATGACAAAGCTACCATCCATTGGAGTAACAAAGATATCGACAACATACTACCTTCCATAATGACAAGGATACCATCCATTGGAGTAACAAAAATCACAACAATAGACTGCCTTCCATAATGACAAGGCTACCATCCATTGGAATAACAAAAATATCGACAACACATTACCTTCCATAATGACAAGGCTACCATCCAATGGAGTAACAAAAATGTAGACAACAGACTACCTCCAATAATGACTAGGTTACCATCCATTGGAGTAACAAAAATCTCGACAACAAACTACCTTCCATAATGACAAGACTACAATCTATTATCGTACCAAAATTTTCGACAACAGACTACCTTCCATAATATGAAGATTACAATCTATTATATAACAAAATTTTCAACAATAGACTACCTTTCATAATGACAAGGCTACTGTCCATTGGAATAAGAAAAATCTCGACAACAAACTATGTTCCATAATGACAAGGCTACCATCCATTAGAGTAACAAAAATCTCGACAATAGACTACCTTCCATAATGGCAAGGCTACCATCCATTGGAATAACAAAAATATCGAAAACACACTACCTTCCATAATGACAAGGCTACCATCCAATAGAGTAACAAAAATCTCGACAACAGACTACCTTCCATAATGACTAGGCTACAATCCATTGGAGTAACAAAAATCTCGACAACAGACTACCTTCCATAATGACAAGACTACAATCTATTATAGTAACAAAATTTTCAACAATAGACTACCTTTCATAATGACAAGGCTACCGTCCATTGGAATAAGAAAAATCTCGACAACAGACTACGTTCCATAATGACAAGGCTACCATCCCTTAGAGTAACAAAAATCTCGACAACAGACTACCTTCCATAATGACAAAACTGCCATCCATTGAGTAAAAAAAATCACGACAACAGACTACCTTCCATAATGACAAGGCTACCATGCATTGGAATAACAAAAATATCGACAACACACTACCTTCCATAATGACAAGTCTACCATCCAATGGAGTAACAAAAATCTCGACAACAGACTAGCTTCCATAATGATTAGGCTACCATCAATTGGAGTAAAAAAAACTCGACAATAGACTACCTTCCATAATGACAAGGCTACAATCTATTATAGTAACAAAAATATCGACAATAGACTACCATCCATAATGCTAAGGCTACCATACATTGGAATAACAAAAATCTCGACAACAGACTACGTTCCATAATGACAAGGCTACCATCCATTGGAGTAACAAAAATCTCGAAAATAGACTACCTTCCATGATGACAGGGCTACATTCTATTATAGTAACGAAAATCCCGACAATAGACTACCTTTCATAATGACAAAGCTACCATCCATTGGAATAAGAAAAATCTCGACAACAAACTACCTTCCATAATGACAAGGCTATCATCCCTTAGAGTAACAAAAATCTCAACAATAGACTACCTTCCATAATGACAAAGCTACCAGCCATTGGAGTAACAAAGATATCGACAACATACTACCTTCCATAATGAAAAGGCTACCATCCATTGGAGTAACAAAAATCACGACAATAGACTACCTTCCATAATGACAAGGCTACCATCCATTGGAATAACAAAAATATCGACAACACACTACCTTCCATAATGACAAGGCTACCATCCAATGGAGTAACAAAAATCTCGACAATAGACTACCTTCCATAATGACTAGGCTACCATCCATTGGAGTAACAAAAATCTCGACAACAGATTACCTTCCATAATGACAAGACTACAATCTATTATAGTAACAAAATTTTCAACAATAGACTACCTTTCATAATGACAAGGCTACCTTCCATTGGAATAAGAAAAATCTCGACAACAGACTATGTTCCATAATGACAAGGCAACCATCCCTTAGAGTAACAAAAATCTCAACAACAGACTACCTTCCATAATGACAAAACTACCATCCATTGGAGTAACAAAGATATGGACAACATACTACCTTCCATAATGATAAGTCTACCATCCATTGAGTAAAAAAATCACGACAACTGACTACCTTCCATAATGACAAGGCTACCATCCATTGGAATAACAAAAATATCGACAACACGCTACCTTCCATAATGACAAGTCTACCATCCAATGGAGTAACAAAAATCTCGACAACAGACTAGCTTCCATAATGATTAGGCTACCATCAATTGGAGTAAAAAAAACTCGACAATAGACTACCTTCCATAATGACAAGGCTACAATCTATTATAGTAACAAAAATATCGACAATAGACTACCATCCATAATGCCAAGGCTACCATACATTGGAATAACAAAAATCTCGAAAACATACTACATTCCATAATGACAAGGCTACCATCCATTGGAGTAACAAAAATCTCGAATATAGACTACCTTCCATAATGACAAAGCTACATTCTATTATAGTAACGAAAATCCCGACAATAGACTACCTTTCATAATGACAAGGCTACCGTCCATTGGAATAAAAAAAACCTCGACAACAAACTACGTTCCATAATGACAAGGCTACCATCCCGTAGAGTAACAAAAATCTCGACAACAGACTACCTTCCATAATAGAAAAACTACCATCCATTGGAGTAACAAAGATATGGACAACATATTACCTTCCATAATGACAAGGCTACCATCCATTGGAGTAACAAAAATCACCACAACAGACTACCTTCCATAATGACAAGGCTACCATCCATTGGAATAATAAAAATATCGACAACACACTACCTTCCATAATGACAAGGCTACCATCCAATGGAGTAACAAAAATCTCGACAACATACTAGCTTCTATAATGATTAGGCTACCATCAATTGCAGTAACAAAAACTTGACAACAGACTACCTTCCATAATGACAAGGCTACAATCTATTATAGTAACAAAAATATCGCCAATAGACTACCTTTCATAATGACAAGGCTACCATACATTGGAATAACAAAAATCTCGACAACAGACTACGTTCCATAATGACAAGGCTACCATCAATTGGAGTAACAAAAATCTCGACAGACTACCTTCCATAATGACATGGCTACATTCTATTATAGTTACGAAAATTCTGACAATAGACTACCGTCCATAATGACAAGGCTACCATCCATTGTAGTAACAAAAATCTCGACAACAAACTACGTTCCATAATGACAAGGCTACCATCCCTTAGAGTAACAAAAATCTCGACAATAGACTACCTTCCATAATGACAAAGCTACCATCCATTGGAGTAACAAAGATATCGACAACATACTACCTTCTATAATGAAAAGGCTACCATCCATTGGAGTAACCAAAATCACGACAATAGACTACCTTCCATAATGACAAGGCTACCATCCATTGGAATAACAAAAATATTGACAACACACTACCTTCCATAATGACAAGGCTACCATCCAATGGAGTAACAAAAATCTCGACAACAGACTACCTTCCATAATGACTACGCTACCATCCATTGGAGTAACAAAAATCTCGACAACAGACTACCTTCCATAATGACAAGACTACAATCTATTATAGTAACAAAATTTTTAACAATAGACTACCTTTAATAATGACAAGGCTACCGTCCATTGGAATAAGAAAAATCTCGACAACAGACTACGTTCCATAATGACAAGGCTACCATCCTTTAGAGAAACAAAAATCTCGACAATTGACTACCTTCCATAATGACAAAACTACCATCCATTGGAGTAACAAAGATATGGACAACATACTACCTTCCATAATGACAAGTCTACCATCCGTTGAGTAAAAAAAATCACGACAACAGACTACCTTCCATAATGACAAGGCTACCATCCATTGGAATAACAAAAATATCGACAACACACTACCTTCCATAATGACAAGTCTACCATCCAATGGAGTAATAAAAATCTCGACAACAGACTAGCTTCCATAATGATTAGTCTACCATCAATTGGAGTAACAAAAACTAGACAACAGACTACCTTCCATAATGACAAGGCTACAATCTATTATAGTAACAAAAATATCGACAATAGACTACCATCCATAATGCCAAGGCTACCATACATTGGAATAACAAAAATCTCGACAACAGACTACGTTCCATAATGACAAGGCTACCATCCATTGGAGTAACAAAAATCTCGAAAATAGACTACCTTCCATAATGACAAGGCTACATTCTATTATAGTAACGAAAATCTCGACAATAGACTACCTTTCATAATAACAAGGCTACCATCCATTGGAATAACAAAAATCTCGACAACAAACTACCTTCCATAATGACAAGGCTACCATCCCTTAGAGTAACAAAAATCTCAACAATAGACTACCTTCCGTAATGACAAAGCTACCATCCATTGGAGTAACAAAGTTATCGACAACATACTACCTTCCATAATGACAAGGATACCATCCATTGGAGTAACAAAAATCACAACAATAGACTACCTTCCATAATGACAAGCCTACCATCCATTGGAATAAGAAAAATATCGACAACACACTACCTTCCATAATGACATGGCTACCATCCAATGGAGTAACAAAAATATCGACAACAAACTACCTTCCATAATGACTAGGCTACCATCCATTGGAGTAACAAAAATCTCGACAACATACTACCTTCCATAATGACAAGACTATAATCTATTATCGTAACAAAATTTTCGACAACAGACTACCATCCATAATGACAAGATTACAATCTATTATAGAATAAAATTTTCAACAATTGACTACCTTTCATAATGACAAGGCTACCGTCCATTGGAATAATAAAAATCTCGACAACAAACTACGTTCCATAATGACAAGGCTACCATCCCTTAGAGTAACAAAAATCTCGACAATAGACTACCTTCCATAATGACAAAGCTACCATCCATTGGAGTAACAAAGATATCGACAACATACTAGCTTCCATAATGAAAAGGCTACCATCCATTAAAGTAACAAAAATCACGACAATAGACTACCTTCCATAATGACAAGGATACCATCCATTGGAATAACAAAAATATCGATAACACACTACCTTCCATAATGACAAGGCTACCATCCAATGGAGTAACAAAAATCTCGACAACAAACTACCTTCCATAATGACTAGGCTACAAACCATTGGAGTAACAAAAATCTCGACAACAGAATACCTTCCATAATGACAAGACTACAATCTATTATAGTAACAAAATTTTCAACAATAGACTACCTTTCATAATGACATGGCTACCGTCCATTGGAATAAGAAAAATCTCGACAACAGACTACGTTCCATAATGACAAGGCAACCATCCCTTAAATTAACAAAAATCTCGAAAACAGACTACCTTCCATAATGACAAAACTACCATCCATTGGAGTAACAAAGATATGGACAACATACTACCTTCCATAATGACAAGTCTACCATCCATTGAGTAAAAAAAATCACGACAACTGACTACCTTCCATAATTACAAGGCTACCATCCATTGGAATAACAAAAATATCGACAACACACTACCTTCCATAATGACAAGTCTACCATCCAATGGAGTAACAAAAACTCGACAACAGACTAGCTTCCATAATGATTAGGCTACCATCAATTGGAGTAAAAAAAAACTCGACAATAGACTACCTTCCATAATGACAAGGCTACAATCTATTATAGTAACAAAAATATCGATAATAGACTACCATCCATAATGCCAAGGCTACCATACATTGGAATAACAAAAATCTCGACAACAGACTACATTCCATAATGACAAGGCTACCATCCATTGGAGTAACAAAAATCTCGAAAATAGACTACCTTCCATAATGACAAAGCTACATTCTATTATAGTAACGAAAATCCCGACAATAGACTACCTTTCATAATGACAAGGCTACCGTCCATTGGAATAAAAAAAACCTCGACAACAAACTACGTTCCATAATGACAAGGCTACCATCCCGTAGAGTAACAAAAATCTCGACAACAGACTACCTTCCATAATAGAAAAACTACCATCCATTGGAGTAACAAAGATATGGACAACATATTACCTTCCATAATGACAAGGCTACCATCCATTGGAGTAACAAAAATCTCGACAACAGACTACCTTCCATAATGACAAGACTACAATCTATTATAGTAACAAAATTTTTAACAATAGACTACCTTTAATAATGACAAGGCTACCGTCCATTGGAATAAGAAAAATCTCGACAACAGACTACGTTCCATAATGACAAGGCTACCATCCTTTAGAGAAACAAAAATCTCGACAATTGACTACCTTCCATAATGACAAAACTACCATCCATTGGAGTAACAAAGATATGGACAACATACTACCTTCCATAATGACAAGTCTACCATCCGTTGAGTAAAAAAAATCACGACAACAGACTACCTTCCATAATGACAAGGCTACCATCCATTGGAATAACAAAAATATCGACAACACACTACCTTCCATAATGACAAGTCTACCATCCAATGGAGTAATAAAAATCTCGACAACAGACTAGCTTCCATAATGATTAGTCTACCATCAATTGGAGTAACAAAAACTAGACAACAGACTACCTTCCATAATGACAAGGCTACAATCTATTATAGTAACAAAAATATCGACAATAGACTACCATCCATAATGCCAAGGCTACCATACATTGGAATAACAAAAATCTCGACAACAGACTACGTTCCATAATGACAAGGCTACCATCCATTGGAGTAACAAAAATCTCGAAAATAGACTACCTTCCATAATGACAAGGCTACATTCTATTATAGTAACGAAAATCTCGACAATAGACTACCTTTCATAATAACAAGGCTACCATCCATTGGAATAACAAAAATCTCGACAACAAACTACCTTCCATAATGACAAGGCTACCATCCCTTAGAGTAACAAAAATCTCAACAATAGACTACCTTCCGTAATGACAAAGCTACCATCCATTGGAGTAACAAAGTTATCGACAACATACTACCTTCCATAATGACAAGGATACCATCCATTGGAGTAACAAAAATCACAACAATAGACTACCTTCCATAATGACAAGCCTACCATCCATTGGAATAAGAAAAATATCGACAACACACTACCTTCCATAATGACATGGCTACCATCCAATGGAGTAACAAAAATATCGACAACAAACTACCTTCCATAATGACTAGGCTACCATCCATTGGAGTAACAAAAATCTCGACAACATACTACCTTCCATAATGACAAGACTATAATCTATTATCGTAACAAAATTTTCGACAACAGACTACCATCCATAATGACAAGATTACAATCTATTATAGAATAAAATTTTCAACAATTGACTACCTTTCATAATGACAAGGCTACCGTCCATTGGAATAATAAAAATCTCGACAACAAACTACGTTCCATAATGACAAGGCTACCATCCCTTAGAGTAACAAAAATCTCGACAATAGACTACCTTCCATAATGACAAAGCTACCATCCATTGGAGTAACAAAGATATCGACAACATACTAGCTTCCATAATGAAAAGGCTACCATCCATTAAAGTAACAAAAATCACGACAATAGACTACCTTCCATAATGACAAGGATACCATCCATTGGAATAACAAAAATATCGATAACACACTACCTTCCATAATGACAAGGCTACCATCCAATGGAGTAACAAAAATCTCGACAACAAACTACCTTCCATAATGACTAGGCTACAAACCATTGGAGTAACAAAAATCTCGACAACAGAATACCTTCCATAATGACAAGACTACAATCTATTATAGTAACAAAATTTTCAACAATAGACTACCTTTCATAATGACATGGCTACCGTCCATTGGAATAAGAAAAATCTCGACAACAGACTACGTTCCATAATGACAAGGCAACCATCCCTTAAATTAACAAAAATCTCGAAAACAGACTACCTTCCATAATGACAAAACTACCATCCATTGGAGTAACAAAGATATGGACAACATACTAACTTCCATAATGACAAGTCTACCATCCATTGAGTAAAAAAAATCACGACAACTGACTACCTTCCATAATTACAAGGCTACCATCCATTGGAATAACAAAAATATCGACAACACACTACCTTCCATAATGACAAGTCTACCATCCAATGGAGTAACAAAAACTCGACAACAGACTAGCTTCCATAATGATTAGGCTACCATCAATTGGAGTAAAAAAAAACTCGACAATAGACTACCTTCCATAATGACAAGGCTACAATCTATTATAGTAACAAAAATATCGATAATAGACTACCATCCATAATGCCAAGGCTACCATACATTGGAATAACAAAAATCTCGACAACAGACTACATTCCATAATGACAAGGCTACCATCCATTGGAGTAACAAAAATCTCGAAAATAGACTACCTTCCATAATGACAAAGCTACATTCTATTATAGTAACGAAAATCCCGACAATAGACTACCTTTCATAATGACAAGGCTACCGTCCATTGGAATAAAAAAAACCTCGACAACAAACTACGTTCCATAATGACAAGGCTACCATCCCGTAGAGTAACAAAAATCTCGACAACAGACTACCTTCCATAATAGAAAAACTACCATCCATTGGAGTAACAAAGATATGGACAACATATTACCTTCCATAATGACAAGGCTACCATCCATTGGAGTAACAAAAATCACCACAACAGACTACCTTCCATAATGACAAGGCTACCATCCATTGGAATAACAAAAATATCGACAACACACTACCTTCCATAATGACAAGGCTACCATCCAATGGAGTAACAAAAATCTCGACAACATACTAGCTTCCATAATGATTAGGCTACCACCAATTGCAGTAACAAAAACTCGACAACAGACTACCTTCCATAATGACAAGGCTACAATCTATTATAGTAACAAAAATATCGATAATAGACTACCATCCATAATGCCAAGGCTACCATACATTGGAATAACAAAAATCTCGACAACAGACTACATTCCATAATGACAAGGCTACCATCCATTGGAGTAACAAAAATCTCGAAAATAGACTACCTTCCATAATGACAAAGCTACATTCTATTATAGTAACGAAAATCCCGACAATAGACTACCTTTCATAATGACAAGGCTACCGTCCATTGGAATAAAAAAAACCTCGACAACAAACTACGTTCCATAATTACAAGGCTACCATCCCGTAGAGTAACAAAAATCTCGACAACAGACTACCTTCCATAATAGAAAAACTACCATCCATTGGAGTAACAAAGATATGGACAACATATTACCTTCCATAATGACAAGGCTACCATCCATTGGAGTAACAAAAATCTCGACAACAGACTACCTTCCATAATGACAAGACTACAATCTATTATAGTAACAAAATTTTTAACAATAGACTACCTTTAATAATGACAAGGCTACCGTCCATTGGAATAAGAAAAATCTCGACAACAGACTACGTTCCATAATGACAAGGCTACCATCCTTTAGAGAAACAAAAATCTCGACAATTGACTACCTTCCATAATGACAAAACTACCATCCATTGGAGTAACAAAGATATGGACAACATACTACCTTCCATAATGACAAGTCTACCATCCGTTGAGTAAAAAAAATCACGACAACAGACTACCTTCCATAATGACAAGGCTACCATCCATTGGAATAACAAAAATATCGACAACACACTACCTTCCATAATGACAAGTCTACCATCCAATGGAGTAATAAAAATCTCGACAACAGACTAGCTTCCATAATGATTAGTCTACCATCAATTGGAGTAACAAAAACTAGACAACAGACTACCTTCCATAATGACAAGGCTACAATCTATTATAGTAACAAAAATATCGACAATAGACTACCATCCATAATGCCAAGGCTACCATACATTGGAATAACAAAAATCTCGACAACAAACTACGTTCCATAATGACAAGGCTACCATCCATTGGAGTAACAAAAATCTCGAAAATAGACTACCTTCCATAATGACAAGGCTACATTCTATTATAGTAACGAAAATCTCGACAATAGACTACCTTTCATAATAACAAGGCTACCATCCATTGGAATAACAAAAATCTCGACAACAAACTACCTTCCATAATGACAAGGCTACCATCCCTTAGAGTAACAAAAATCTCAACAATAGACTACCTTCCGTAATGACAAAGCTACCATCCATTGGAGTAACAAAGTTATCGACAACATACTACCTTCCATAATGACAAGGATACCATCCATTGGAGTAACAAAAATCACAACAATAGACTACCTTCCATAATGACAAGCCTACCATCCATTGGAATAAGAAAAATATCGACAACACACTACCTTCCATAATGACATGGCTACCATCCAATGGAGTAACAAAAATATCGACAACAAACTACCTTCCATAATGACTAGGCTACCATCCATTGGAGTAACAAAAATCTCGACAACATACTACCTTCCATAATGACAAGACTATAATCTATTATCGTAACAAAATTTTCGACAACAGACTACCATCCATAATGACAAGATTACAATCTATTATAGAATAAAATTTTCAACAATTGACTACCTTTCATAATGACAAGGCTACCGTCCATTGGAATAATAAAAATCTCGACAACAAACTACGTTCCATAATGACAAGGCTACCATCCCTTAGAGTAACAAAAATCTCGACAATAGACTACCTTCCATAATGACAAAGCTACCATCCATTGGAGTAACAAAGATATCGACAACATACTAGCTTCCATAATGAAAAGGCTACCATCCATTAAAGTAACAAAAATCACGACAATAGACTACCTTCCATAATGACAAGGATACCATCCATTGGAATAACAAAAATATCGATAACACACTACCTTCCATAATGACAAGGCTACCATCCAATGGAGTAACAAAAATCTCGACAACAAACTACCTTCCATAATGACTAGGCTACAAACCATTGGAGTAACAAAAATCTCGACAACAGAATACCTTCCATAATGACAAGACTACAATCTATTATAGTAACAAAATTTTCAACAATAGACTACCTTTCATAATGACATGGCTACCGTCCATTGGAATAAGAAAAATCTCGACAACAGACTACGTTCCATAATGACAAGGCAACCATCCCTTAAATTAACAAAAATCTCGAAAACAGACTACCTTCCATAATGACAAAACTACCATCCATTGGAGTAACAAAGATATGGACAACATACTACCTTCCATAATGACAAGTCTACCATCCATTGAGTAAAAAAAATCACGACAACTGACTACCTTCCATAATTACAAGGCTACCATCCATTGGAATAACAAAAATATCGACAACACACTACCTTCCATAATGACAAGTCTACCATCCAATGGAGTAACAAAAACTCGACAACAGACTAGCTTCCATAATGATTAGGCTACCATCAATTGGAGTAAAAAAAAACTCGACAATAGACTACCTTCCATAATGACAAGGCTACAATCTATTATAGTAACAAAAATATCGATAATAGACTACCATCCATAATGCCAAGGCTACCATACATTGGAATAACAAAAATCTCGACAACAGACTACATTCCATAATGACAAGGCTACCATCCATTGGAGTAACAAAAATCTCGAAAATAGACTACCTTCCATAATGACAAAGCTACATTCTATTATAGTAACGAAAATCCCGACAATAGACTACCTTTCATAATGACAAGGCTACCGTCCATTGGAATAAAAAAAACCTCGACAACAAACTACGTTCCATAATGACAAGGCTACCATCCCGTAGAGTAACAAAAATCTCGACAACAGACTACCTTCCATAATAGAAAAACTACCATCCATTGGAGTAACAAAGATATGGACAACATATTACCTTCCATAATGACAAGGCTACCATCCATTGGAGTAACAAAAATCACCACAACAGACTACCTTCCATAATGACAAGGCTACCATCCATTGGAATAACAAAAATATCGACAATAGACTACCTTCCATAATGACAAAGCTACCATCCATTGGAGTAACAAAGATATTGACAACATACTACCTTCCATAATGAAAAGGCTACCATCCATTGGAGTAACAAAAATCACGACAATAGACTACCTTCCATAATGACAAGGCTATCATCCATTGGAATAACAAAAATATTGACAACAAACTACCTTCCATAATGACAAGGCTACCATCCAATGGAGTAACAAAAATCTCGACAACAGACTACCTTCCATAATGACTACGCTACCATCCATTGGAGTAACAAAAATCTCGACAACAGACTACCTTCCATAATGACAAGACTACAATCTATTATAGTAACAAAATTTTTAACAATAGACTACCTTTAATAATGACAAGGGTACCGTCCATTGGAATAAGAAAAATCTCGACAACAGACTACGTTCCATAATGACAAGGCTACCATCCCTTAGAGAAACAAAAATCTCGACAACAGACTACCTTCCATAATGACAAAACTACCATCCATTGGAGTAACAAAGATATGGACAACATACTACCTTCCATAATGACAAGTCTACCATCCATTGAGTAAAAAAAATCACGACAACTGACTACCTTCCATAATGACAAGGCTACCATCCATTGGAATAACAAAAATATCGACAACACACTACCTTCCATAATGACAAGTCTACCATCCAATGGAGTAATAAAAATCTCGACAACAGACTAGCTTCCATAATGATTAGTCTACCATCAATTGGAGTAACAAAAACTAGACAACAGACTACCTTCCATAATGACAAGGCTACAATCTATTATAGTAACAAAAATATCGACAATAGACTACCATCCATAATGCTAAGGCTACCATACATTGGAATAACAAAAATCTCGACAACAGACTACGTTCCATAATGACAAGGCTACCATCCATTGGAGTAACAAAAATCTCGAAAATAGACTACCTTCCATAATAAAAAGGCTACATTCTATTATAGTAACGAAAATCCCGACAATAGACTACCTTTCATAATGACAAGGCTACCGTCCATTGGAATAACAAAAATCTCGACAACAAACTACGTTCCATAATGACAAGGCTACCATCCCTTAGAGTAACAAAAATCTCAACAATAGACTACCTTCCGTAATGACAAAGCTACCATCCATTGGAGTAACAAAGTTATCGACAACATACTACCTTCCATAATGACAAGGATACCATCCATTGGAGTAACAAAAATCACAACAATAGACTACCTTCCATAATGACAAGCCTACCATCCATTGGAATAAGAAAAATATCGACAACACACAACCTTCCATAATGACATGGCTACCATCCAATGGAGTAACAAAAATCTCGACAACAAACTACCTTCCATAATGACTAGGCTAGCATCCATTGGAGTAACAAAAATCTCGACAACATACTACCTTCCATAATGACAAGACTACAATCTATTATCATAACAAAATTTTCGACAACAGACTACCTTCCATAATGACAAGATTACAATCTATTATAGAATAAAATTTTCAACAATTGACTACCTTTCATAATGACAAGGCTACCGTCCATTGGAATAATAAAAATCTCGACAACAAACTACGTTCCATAATGACAAGGCTACCATCCCTTAGAGTAACAAAAATCTCGACAATAGACTACCTTCCATAATGACAAAGCTACCATCCATTGGAGTAACAAAGATATCGACAACATACTACCTTCCATAATGAAAAGGCTACCATCCATTAAAGTAACAAAAATCACGACAATAGACTACCTTCCATAATGACAAGGCTACCATCCATTGGAATAACAAAAATATTGATAACACACTACCTTCCATAATGACAAGGCTACCATCCAATGGAGTAACAAAAATCTCGACAACAGACTACCTTCCATAATGACTAGGCTACAAACCATTGGAGTAACAAAAATCTCGACAACAGACTACCTTCGATAATGACAAGACTACAATCTATTATAGTAACAAAATTTTCAACAATAGACTACGTTCCATAATGACAAGGCAACCATCCCTTAGATTAACAAAAATCTCGACAACAGACTACTTTCCATAATGACAAAACTACCATCCATTGGAGTAACAAAGATATGGACAACATACTACCTTCCATAATGACAAGTCTACCATCCATTGAGTAAAAAAAATCACGACAACAGACTAGCTTCCATAATGATTAGTCTACCATCAATTGGAGTAACAAAAACTAGACAACAGACTACCTTCCATAATGACAAGGCTACAATCTATTATAGTAACAAAAATATCGACAATAGACTACCATCCATAATGCCAAGGCTACCATACATTGGAATAACAAAAATCTCGACAACAGACTACGTTCCATAATGACAAGGCTACCATCTATTGGAGTAAGAAAAATCTCGAAAATAGACTACCTTCCATAATGACAAGGCTACATTCTATTATAGTAACGAAAATCCCGACAATAGACTACCTTTCATAATGACAAGGCTACCGTCCATTGGAATAACAAAAATCTCGACAACAAACTACGTTCCATAATGACAAGGCTACCATCCTTTAGAGTAACAAAAATCTCAAAAATAGACTACCTTCCGTAATGACAAAGCTACCATCCGTTGGAGTAACAAAGTTATCGACAACATACTACCTTCCATATTGACAAGGATACCATCCATTGGAGTAACAAAAATCACAACAATAGACTACCTTCCCTAATGACAAGCCTACCATCCATTTGAATAAGAAAAATATCGACAACACACTACCTTCCATAATGACATGGCTACCATCCAATGGAGTAACAAAAATCTCGACAACAAACTACCTTCCATAATGACTAGGCTAGCATCCATTGGAGTAACAAAAATCTCGACAACATACTACCTTCCATAATGACAAGACTACAATCTATTATCATAACAAAATTTTCGACAACAGACTACCTTCCATAATGACAAGATTACAATCTATTATAGAATAAAATTTTCAACAATTGACTACCTTTCATAATGACAAGGCTACCGTCCATTGGAATAATAAAAATCTCGACAACAAACTACGTTCCATAATGACAAGGCTACCATCCCTTAGAGTAACAAAAATCTCGACAATAGACTACCTTCCATAATGACAAAGCTACCATCCATTGGAGTAACAAAGATATCGACAACATACTACCTTCCATAATGAAAAGGCTACCATCCATTAAAGTAACAAAAATCATGACAATAGACTACCTTCCATAATGACAAGGCTACCATCCATTGGAATAACAAAAATATTGATAACACACTACCTTCCATAATGACAAGGCTACCATCCAATGGAGTAACAAAAATCTCGACAACAGACTACCTTCCATAATGACTAGGCTACAAACCATTGGAGTAACAAAAATCTCGACAACAGACTACCTTCGATAATGACAAGACTACAATCTATTATAGTAACAAAATTTTCAACAATAGACTACGTTCCATAATGACAAGGCAACCATCCCTTAGATTAACAAAAATCTCGACAACAGACTACTTTCCATAATGACAAAACTACCATCCATTGGAGTAACAAAGATATGGACAACATACTACCTTCCATAATGACAAGTCTACCATCCATTGAGTAAAAAAAATCACGACAACAGACTAGCTTCCATAATGATTAGTCTACCATCAATTGGAGTAACAAAAACTAGACAACAGACTACCTTCCATAATGACAAGGCTACAATCTATTATAGTAACAAAAATATCGACAATAGACTACCATCCATAATGCCAAGGCTACCATACATTGGAATAACAAAAATCTCGACAACAGACTACGTTCCATAATGACAAGGCTACCATCTATTGGAGTAAGAAAAATCTCGAAAATAGACTACCTTCCATAATGACAAGGCTACATTCTATTATAGTAACGAAAATCCCGACAATAGACTACCTTTCATAATGACAAGGCTACCGTCCATTGGAATAACAAAAATCTCGAAAACAAACTACGTTCCATAATGACAAGGCTACCATCCTTTAGAGTAACAAAAATCTCAAAAATAGACTACCTTCCGTAATGACAAAGCTACCATCCGTTGGAGTAACAAAGTTATCGACAACATACTACCTTCCATATTGACAAGGATACCATCCATTGGAGTAACAAAAATCACAACAATAGACTACCTTCCCTAATGACAAGCCTACCATCCATTTGAATAAGAAAAATATCGACAACACACTACCTTCCATAATGACATGGCTACCATCCAATGGAGTAACAAAAATCTCGACAACAAACTACCTTCCATAATGACTAGGCTAGCATCCATTGGAGTAACAAAAATCTCGACAACATACTACCTTCCATAATGACAAGACTACAATCTATTATCGTAACAAAATTTTCGACAACAGACTACCTTCTATAATGACAAGATTACAATCTATTATAGAATAAAATTTTCAACAATTGACTACCTTTCATAATGACAAGGCTACCGTCCATTGGAATAATAAATATCTCGACAACAAACTACGTTCCATAATGACAAGGCTACCATCCCTTAGAGTAACAAAAATCTCGACAATAGACTACCTTCCATAATGACAAAGCTACCATCCATTGGAGTAACAAAGATATCGACAATATACTACCTTCCATAATGAAAAGGCTACCATCCATTAAAGTAACAAAAATCACGACAATAGACTACCTTCCATAATGACAAGGCTACCATCCATTGGAATAACAAAAATATCGACAACACACTACCTTCCATAATGACAAGGCTACCATCCAATGGAGTAACAAAAATCTCGACAACAGACTAACTTCCATAATTACAAGACTACAATCTATTATAGTAACAAAATTTTCAACAATAGACTACCTTTCATAATGACAAGGCTACCGTCCATTGGAATAAGAAAAATCTCGACAACAGACTACGTTCCATAATGACAAGGCTATAATCCCTTAGAGTAACAAAAATCTCGACAACAGACTACCTTCCATAATGACAAAACTACAATCCATTGGAGTAACAAAGATATGGACAACATACTACCTTCCATAATGACAAGTCCACCATCCATTGAGTAAAAAAAATCATGACAACTGACTACCTTCCATAATGACAAGGCTACCATCCATTGGAATAACAAAAATATCGACAACACACTACCTTCCATAATGACAAGTCTACCATCCAATGGAGTAACAAAAATCTCGACAATAAACTAGCTTCCATAATGACTAGGCTACCATCCATTGGAGTAACAAAAATCTCGATAGCAGACTACCTTCCATAATTACAAGACTACAATCTATTATAGTAACAAAATTTTCAACAATAGACTACCTTTCATAATGACAAGGCTACCGTCCATTGGAATAAGAAAAATCTCGACAGCAAACTATGTTCCATAATGACAAGGCTACCATCCCTTAGAGTAACAAAAATCTCGACAATAGACTACCTTCCATAATGACAAAGCTACCATCCATTTGAGTAACAAAGATATCGACAACATACTACCTTCCATAATGAAAAGGCTACCATCCATTGGAGTAACAAAAATCACGACAATAGACGACCTTCCATAATGACAAGGCTACCATCCATTGGAATAACAAAAATATCGACAACACACTACCTTCCATAATGACAAGGCTACCATCCAATGGAGTAACAAAAATCTCGACAACAGACTACCTTCCATAATGACTAGGCTACCATCCATTGGAGTAACAAAAATCTCGACAACAGACTACCTTCTATAATTACAAGACTACAATCTATTATAGTAACAAAATTTTCAACAATAGACTACCTTTCAAAATGACAAGGCTATCGTCCATTGGAATAAGAAAAATCTCGACAACAGACTACGTTCCATAATGACAAGGCTACCATCCCTTAGAGTAACAAAAATATCGACAACAGACTACCTTCCATAATGACAAAACTACCATCCATTGGAGTAACAAAGATATAGACAAGATACTACCTTCCATAATGACAAGTCTACCTTCCATTGAGTAAAAAAAATCACGACAATTGAATACCTTTCATAATGACAAGGCTACCATCCATTGGAATAACAAAAATATCGACAACACACTACCTTCCATAATGACAAGTCTACCATCCAATGGAGTAACAAAAATCTCGACAACATACTAGCTTCCATAATGATTAGGCTACCATCAATTGGAGTAAAAAAAAATCGACAACAGACTACCTTTCATAATGACAAGGCTACAATCTATTATAGTAACAAAAATATCGACAATAGACTACCATCCACAATGCCAAGGCTACCATACATTGGAATAACAAAAATCTCGACAATAGACTACGTTCCATAATGACAAGGCTACCATCCATTGGAGTAACAAAAATCTCGAAAATAGACTACCTTCTATAATGACCATGCTACATTCTATTATAGTAACGAAAATCCCGACAATAGCATACCTTTCATAATGACAAGGCTACCATCCATTGGAATAACAAAAATCTCGACAACAAACTACCTTCCATAATGACAAGGCTACCATCCCTTGGAGTAACAAAAATCTCAACAATAGACTACCTTCCATAATGACAAAGCTACCATCCATTGGAGTAACAAAGATATCGACAACATACTACCTTCCATAATGACCAGGATACCATCCATTAGAGTAACTAAAATCACGACAATAGACTACCTTCCATAATGACAAGCCTAACATCCATTGGAATAAGAAAAATATCGACAACACACTACCTTCCATAATGACAAGGCTACCATCCAATGGAGTAACAAAAATCTCGACAACAGACTACCTTCCATAATGACTAGGCTACCATCCATTGGAGTAACAAAAATCTCGACAACAAACTACCTTCAATAATGACAAGACTACAATCTATTATCGTAAAAAAAATTTCGACAACAGACTACCTTCCATAATGACAAGATTACAATTTATTATAGAACAAAATTTTCAACAATAGAATACCTTTCATAATGACAAGGCTACTGTCCATTGGAATAAGAAAAATCTCGACAACAAACTACGTTCCATAATGACAAGGCTACCATCCCTTAGAGTAACAAAAATCTTGACAATAGACTACCTTCCATAATGACAAAGCTACCATCCATTGGAGTAACAAAGATATCGACAACATACTACCTTCAATAATGAAAAGGCTACCATCCATTGGAGTAACAAAAATCACGACAATAGACTACCTTCCATAATCACAAGGCTACCATCCATTGGAATAACAAAAATATCGACAACACACTACCTTCCATAATGACAAGGCTACCATCCAATGGAGTAACAAAAATCTCGACAACAGACTACCTTCCATAATGAATAGGCTACCATCCATTGGAGTAACAAAAATCTCGACAACAGACTACCTTCCATAATGACAAGACTACAATCTATTATAGTAACAAAATTTTGAACAATAGACTACCTTTCATAATGACAAGGCTATCGTCCATTGGAATAAGAAAAATCTCGACAACAGACTACGTTCCATAATGACAAGGCTACCATCCCTTAGAGTAACAAAAATCTTGACAACAAACTACCTTCCATAATGGCAAAACTACCATCCATTGGAGTAACAAAGATATGGACAACATACTACCTTCCATAATGACAAGTCTACCATCCATTGGAGTAAAAAAAATCACGACAACATACTACCTTCCATAATGACATGGCTATCATCCATTGGAATAACAAAAATATCGACAACCCACTACCTTCTATAATGACAAGTCTACCATCAATTGGAGTAACAAAAACTCGACAACATATTACCTTCCATAATCACAAAGCTACAATCTATTATAGTAACAAAAATATCGACAATAGACTACCTTTCATAATGCCAAGGCTACCATACATTGGAATAACAAAAATCTCGACAACAGACTACGTTCCATAATGGCAAGGCTACCATCCATTGGAGTAACAAAAATCTCTTCAATAGACTACCTTCCATAATGACAAGGCTACATTCTATTATAGTAACGAAAATCCTGACAATAGACTACCTTTCATAATGACAAGGCTACCATCTATTGGAATAACAAAAATCTTGACAACAAACTACGTTCCATAATGACAAGGCTACCATCCATTGGAGTAACAAAAATTACGACAACAGACTACCTTCCATAATGACAAGGCTACCATCCATTAGAATAACAAAAATATCGACAACACACTACCTTCCATAATGACAAGGCTACCATCCATTATAGTGAAATACATCTCGACAATATACTACCTTCTATGATGACAAGGCTACCATCCATTGGAGTAATAAAAATCTCGACAATAAACTACCTTCCATAATGACAAGGCTACAATCTATTATAGTAACGAAAATCTCGACAATAGACTACCTTTCATAATGACAAGGCTACCGTCCATTGGAATAAAAAAAACCTCGACAACAAACTACGTTCCATAATTACAAGGCTACCATCCCTTAGAGTAACAAAAATCTCGACAACAGACTACCTTCCATAATGCCAAAACTACCATCCATTGGAGTAACATAGATATGGACAACATACTACCTTCCATAATGACAAGGCTACCATCCATTGGAGTAACAAAAATCACGACAACAGACTACCTTCCATAATGACAAGGCTACCATCCATTGGAATAACAAAAATATCGACAACAAACTACCTTCCATAATGACAAGGCTACCATCCAATGGAGTAACAAAAATCTCGACAACAGACTAGCTTCCATAATGATTAGGCTACCATCAATTGGAGTAACAAAAACTCGACAACAGACTACCTTCCATAATGAAAAGGCTACAATCTATTGTAGTAACAAAAATATCGACAATAGACTACCTTTCATAATAATAAGGCTACCATACATTGGAATAACAAAAATCTCGACAATAGACTACGTTCCATAATGACAAGGCTACCATCCCTTAGAGTAACAAAAATCTCGACAATAGACTACCTTCCATAATGACAAAGATACCATCCATTGGAGTAACAAAGATATCGACAACATACTACCTTCCATAATGATAAGGATACCATCCATTGGAGTAACAAAAATCACGACAATAAACTACCTTCCATAATGACAAGGCTACAATCCATTGGAATAAAAAAAATATCGACAACACACTACCTTCCATAATGAGAAGGCTACCATCCAATGGAGTAACAAAAATCTCGACAACAGACTACCTTCCATAATGACTAGGCTACCATCCATTGGAGTAACAAAAATCTCGACAACAGACTACCTTCCATAATGACAAGACTACAATCTATTATAGTAACAAAATTTTCGAAAATAGACTACCTTTCAAAATGACAAGGCTACCATCCATTGGAATAAAAAAAATATCGACAACAGACTACGTTCTATAATGACATGGCTAACATCCCTTAGAGTAACAAAAATCTCGACAACAGACTACCTTCCATAATGACAAAACTACCATCCATTGGAGTAACAATGATATGGACAACATACTACCTTCCGTAATGACAAGGCTACCATCCATTGGAGTAAAAAAAATCACGAAAAGAGACTACCTTACATAATGACAAGGCTACGATCCATTGGAATAACAAAAATATCGACAACACACTATCTTCCATAATGACAAGTCTACCATCCAATGCAGTAACAAAATTATCGACAACAGACTAGCTTCCATAATGATTATGATACCATCAATTGGAGTAACAAAAACTCGACAACAGACTACCTTCCATAATGACAAGGCTACAATCTATTATAGTAACATAAATATCGATAATAGACTACCTTCCATAATGCTAAGCATACCATACATTAGAATAACAAAAATCTCGACAACAGACTATGTTCCATAATGACTAGGCTACCATCCATTAGAGTAACAAAAATCTCGACAACAGACACCTTCCATAATGACAAAACTACCATCCATTGGAGTAACAAAGATATGGACAACATACTAGCTTCCATAATGACAAGGCTACCATCCATTGGAATAAGAAAAATATCGACAATACACTACCTTCCATAATGACAAGGCTACCATCCAATGGAGTAACAAAAATATCGACAACATACTACCTTCCATAATGATTAGGCTACCATCAATTGGAGTAACAAAAACTCGACAACAGACTACCTTCCATAATGACAAGGCTACAATTTATTATAGTAACAAAAATATCGACAATAGACTACCTTTCATAATGACAAGGCTACCATACATTGGATTAACAAAAATCTCGACAACAGACTATGTTCCATAATGACAAGGCTACCATCCATTGGAGTAATAAAAATCTTGACAATAGACTACCTTTCATAATGACAAGGCTACCATACATTGGAATAACAAAAATCTCGACAACAGACTATGTTCCATAATGACAAGGCTACCATCCATTGGAGTAACAAAAATTACGACAACAGACTACCTTCCATAATGACAAGGCTACCATCCATTGGAGTAACAAAAATCTCGACAACAGACTACCTTCCATAATGACAAGGCTACCATCCATTAGAATAACAAAAATATCGACAACACACTACCTTCCATAATGACAAGGCTACCATCCATTATAGTGAAATACATCTCGACAATATACTACCTTCTATGATGACAAGGCTACCATCCATTGGAGTAATAAAAATCTCGACAATAGACTACCTTCCATAATGACAAGGCTACAATCTATTATAGTAACGAAAATCTCGACAATAGACTACCTTTCATAATGACAAGGCTACCGTCCATTGGAATAAAAAAAACCTCGACAACAAACTACGTTCCATAATGACAAGGCTACCATCCCTTAGAGTAACAAAAATCTCGACAACAGACTACCTTCCATAATGCCACAACTACCATCCATTGGAGTAACATAGATATGGACAACATACTACCTTCCATAATGACAAGGCTACCATCCATTGGAGTAACAAAAATCACGACAACAGACTACCTTCCATAATGACAAGGCTACCATCCATTGGAATAACAAAAATATCGACAACAAACTACCTTCCAAAATGACAAGGCTACCATCCAATGGAGTAACAAAAATCTCGACAACAGACTAGCTTCCATAAAGATTAGGCTACCATCAATTGGAGTAACAAAAACTCGACAACAGACTACCTTCCATAACGAAAAGGCTACAATCTATTGTAGTAACAAAAATATCGACAATAGACTACTTTTCATAATGACAAGGCTAAATTTTATTATAGTAACGAAAATCCCGACAATAGACTACCTTCCATAATGATAAGGCTACCATCCATTGTAGTATCAAAAATCTCGACAACAAACTATGTTACATAATGACAAGGCTACCATCCCTTAGAGTAAGAAAAATCACGACAATAGACTACCTTCCATAATGACAAGGCTACCATCCATTGTAGTATCAAAATTCATGACAACAAACTATGTTCCATAATGACAAGGCTACCATCCCTTAGAGTAACAAAAATCTCGACAACACACTACCTTCCATAATGACAAGGCTACCATCCATTGGAATAACAAAAATATCAACAACACACTACCTTCCATAATGGCAAGGCTACCATCCAATGGAGTAACAAAAATCACGACAATAGACTACCTTCCATAATGACAAGGCTACCATCCATTGGAATAACAAAAATTCGACAACACACTACCTTCCATAATGAGAAGGCTACCATCCAATGGAGTAACAAAAATCTCGACAACATACTACCTTCCATAATGATTAGGCTACCATCAATTGGAGTAACAAAAACTCGACAACAGACTACCTTCCATAATGACAAGGCTACAATTTATTATAGTAACAAAAATATCGACAATAGACTACCTTTCATAATGACAAGGCTACCATACATTGGATTAACAAAAATCTCGACAACAGACTATGTTCCATAATGACAAGGCTACCATCCATTGGAGTAATAAAAATCTTGACAATAGACTACCTTTCATAATGACAAGGCTACCATACATTGGAATAACAAAAATCTCGACAACAGACTATGTTCCATAATGACAAGGCTACCATCCATTGGAGTAACAAAAATTACGACAACAGACTACCTTCCATAATGACAAGGCTACCATCCATTGGAGTAACAAAAATCTCGACAACAGACTACCTTCCATAATGACAAGGCTACCATCCATTAGAATAACAAAAATATCGACAACACACTACCTTCCATAATGACAAGGCTACCATCCATTATAGTGAAATACATCTCGACAATATACTACCTTCTATGATGACAAGGCTACCATCCATTGGAGTAATAAAAATCTCGACAATAGACTACCTTCCATAATGACAAGGCTACAATCTATTATAGTAACGAAAATCTCGACAATAGACTACCTTTCATAATGACAAGGCTACCGTCCATTGGAATAAAAAAAACCTCGACAACAAACTACGTTCCATAATGACAAGGCTACCATCCCTTAGAGTAACAAAAATCTCGACAACAGACTACCTTCCATAATGCCAAAACTACCATCCATTGGAGTAACATAGATATGGACAACATACTACCTTCCATAATGACAAGGCTACCATCCATTGGAGTAACAAAAATCACGACAACAGACTACCTTCCATAATGACAAGGCTACCATCCATTGGAATAACAAAAATATCGACAACAAACTACCTTCCAAAATGACAAGGCTACCATCCAATGGAGTAACAAAAATCTCGACAACAGACTAGCTTCCATAATGATTAGGCTACCATCAATTGGAGTAACAAAAACTCGACAACAGACTACCTTCCATAACGAAAAGGCTACAATCTATTGTAGTAACAAAAATATCGACAATAGACTACTTTTCATAATGACAAGGCTAAATTTTATTATAGTAACGAAAATCCCGACAATAGACTACCTTCCATAATGATAAGGCTACCATCCATTGTAGTATCAAAAATCTCGACAACAAACTATGTTACATAATGACAAGGCTACCATCCCTTAGAGTAACAAAAATCACGACAATAGACTACCTTCCATAATGACAAGGCTACCATCCATTGTAGTATCAAAATTCATGACAACAAACTATGTTCCATAATGACAAGGCTACCATCCCTTAGAGTAACAAAAATCTCGACAACACACTACCTTCCATAATGACAAGGCTACCATCCATTGGAATAACAAAAATATCAACAACACACTACCTTCCATAATGGCAAGGCTACCATCCAATGGAGTAACAAAAATCACGACAATAGACTACCTTCCATAATGACAAGGCTACCATCCATTGGAATAACAAAAATTCGACAACACACTACCTTCCATAATGAGAAGGCTACCATCCAATGGAGTAACAAAAATCTCGACAACAGACTACCTTCCATAATGACAAGGCTACCATCCATTGTAGTATCAAAAATCTTGACAACAAACTATGTTCCATAATGACAAGGCTACCATCCCTTAGAGTAACAAAAATCTCGACAATATACTACCTTCCATAATTAAAAAGCTACCATCCATTGGAGTAACAAAGATATCGACAACATACTACCTTCCATAATGACAAAGATACCATCCATTGGTGTAACAAAAATCACGACAATAGACTACCTTCCATAATGACAAGGCTACCATCCATTGGAATAACAAAAATATCAGTAACACACTACCTTCAATAATGACAAGTCTTCCATCCAATGGAGTAACAAAAATCTCGACAACAGACTACCTTCCATAATGACTAGGCTACCATCCATTGGAGTAACAAAAATCTCGACAACAGACTACCTTCCATAATGACAAGACTACAATCTATTATAGTAACAAAATTTTCGACAATAGACTACCTTTCAAAATGACAAGGCTACCATCCATTGGAATAAAATAAATATCGACAACAGACTACGTTCTATAATGACAAGGCTACCATCCCTTAGAGTAACAAAAATCTGGACAACAAACTACCTTCCATAATGACAAAACTACCATCCATTGGAGTAACAAATATATGGACAACATACTACCTTCCATAATGACAAGGCTACCATCCATTGGAGTAATAAAAATCACGACAACAGACTACCTTACATAATGACAAGGCTACGATCCATTGGAATAACAAAAATATCGACAACACACTACCTTCCATAATGACAAGTTTACCATCCAATGGAGTAACGAATATATTGACAACAGACTAGCTTCCATAATGATTATGATACCTTCAATTGGAGAAACAAAAACTCGACAACAGACTATGTTCCATAATGAAAAGGCTACAATCTATTATAGTAACAAAAATATCGATAATAGACTACCTTTCATAATGCCAAGGCTACCATACATTAGAATAACAAAAATCTCGACAACAGACTATGTTCCATAATGACTAGGCTACCATCCATTAGAGTAACAAAAATCTCGACAACAGACTACCTACCATAATGACAAAACTACCATCCATTGTAGTAACAAAGATATGGACAACATACTACCTTCCATAATGACAAGGCTACCATCCATTGGAGTAACAAAAATCACGACAACAGACTACCTTCCATAATGACAAGTCTAGCATCCATTGGAATAAGAAAAATATCGACAATACACTACCTTCCATAATGACAAGGCTACCATCCAATGGAGTAACAAAACTATCGACAACATACTACCTTCCATAATGATTAGGCTACCATCAATTGGAGTAACAAAAACTCGACAACAGACTACCTTCCATAATGACAAGGCTACAATTTATTATAGTAACAAAAATATCGATAATAGACTACCTTTCATAATGACAAGGCTACCATACATTGGAATAATAAAAATCTCGACAATAGACTACCTTTCATAATGACAAGGCTACCATACATTGGAATAACAAAAATCTCGACAACAGACTACGTTCCATAATGACAAGGCTACCATCCATTGGAGTAACAAAAATCTCGACAACAGACTACCTTCCATAATGACAAGGCTACATTCTATTATAGTACCGAAAATCCCGACAATAGACTACCTTCCATAATGACAAGGCTACCATCCATTGTAGTATCAAAATTCTTGACAACAAACTATGTTCCATAATGACAAGGCTACCATCCCTTAGAGTAACAAAAATCTCGACAATATACTACCTTCCATAATTACAAAGCTACCATCCATTGGAGTAACAAAGATATCGACAACATACTACCTTCCATAATGACAAAGATACCATCCATTGGAGTAACAAAAATCTCGACAATAGACTACCTTCCATAATGACAAGGCTACCATCCATTGGAATAACAAAAATATCGACAACACACTACCTTCAATAATGACAAGGCTACCATCCATTGGAATAACAAAAATATCGACAACACACTACCTTCCATAATGGCAAAGCTACCATCCAATGGAGTAACAAAAATCACGACAATAGACTACCTTCCATAATGACAAGGCTACCATCCATTGGAATAACAAAAATATCGACAACACACTACCTTCCATAATGAGAAGGCTACCATCCAATGGAGTAACAAAAATCTCCACAACAGACTACCTTCCATAATGACTAGGCTACCATCCATTAGTGTAACAAAAATCTCGACAACAGACTACCTTCCATAATGACAAGACTACAATCTATTATAGTAACAAAATTTTCGAAAATAGACTACCTTTCAAAATGACAAGGCTACGATCCATTGGAATAAAAAAAATATTGACAACAGACTACGTTCTATAATGACATGGCTACCTTCCCTTAGAGTAACAAAAATCTCGACAACAGACTACCTTCCATAATGACAAAACTACCGTCCATTGGAGTAACAATGATATGGAAAACATACTACCTTCCATAATGACAAGGCTACCATCCATTGGAGTAAAAAAAATCACGAAAACAGACCACCTTACATAATGACAAGGCTACGATCCTTTGGAATAAGAAAAATATCGACAACACACTACCTTCCATGATGACAAGTCTACCATCCAATGGAGTAACAAAAATATCGAAAGCAGACTAGCTTCCATAATGATTATGATACCATCAATTGGAGTAAAAAAAACTCGACAACAGACTACCTTCCATAATGACAAGGCTACAATTTATTATAGTAACAAAAATATCGACAATAGACTACCTTTCATAATGACAAGGCTACCATCCATTGGAGTAATAAAAATCTCGACAATAGACTACTTTCATAATGACAAGGCTACCATACATTGGAATAACAAAAATCTCGACAACAGACTACGTTCCATAATGACAAGGCTACCACCCATTGGAGTAACAAAAATCTCGACAACAGACTACCTTCCATTTTGACAAGGCTACATTCTATTATAGTTCCGAAAATCCCGACAATAGACTACCTTCCATAATGACAAGGCTACCATCCATTGTAGTATCAAAAATCTTGACAACAAACTATGTTCCATAATTACAAGGCTACCATCCCTTAAAGTAACAAAAATCTCGACAATATACTACCTTCCTTAATTACAAAGCTACCATCCATTGGAGTAACAAAGATATCGACAACATACTACCTTCCATAATGACAAAGATACCATCCATTGGAGTAACAAAAATCACGACAATAGACTACCTTCCATAATGACAAGGCTACCATCCATTGGAATAACAAAAATATCCACAACACACTACCTTCCATAATGACAAGGCTACCATCCAATGGATTAACAAAAATCTCGACAACAGACTACCTTCCATAATGACAAGGCTACCATCCATTGGAGTAACAAAAATCTCGACAACAGACTACCTTCCATAATGACAAGACTACAATCTATTATAGTAACAAAATTTTCGACAATAGACTACCTTTCAAAATGACAAGGCTACCATCCATTGGAATAAAATAAATATCGACAACAGACTACGTTCTATAATGACAAGGCTACCATGCCTTAGAGTAACAAAAATCTAGACAACAAACTACCTTCCATAATGACAAAACTACCGTCCATTGGAGTAACAAAGATATGGACAACATACTACCTTCCATAATGACAAGGCTACCATCCATTGGAGTAAACAAAATCACGACAATAGACTACCTTACATAATGACAAGGCTACGATCCATTGGAATAACAAAAATATCGACAACACACTATCTTCCATAATGACAAGTCTACCATCCAATGGAGTAACAAAAATATTAACAACAGACTAGCTTCCATAATGATTATGATACCTTCAATTGGAGTAACAAAAACTCGACAACAGACTACCTTCCATAATGACAAAGCTACAATCTATTATAGTAACAAAAATATCGATAATAGACTACCTTTCATAATACCAAGGCTAACATACATTGGAATAACAAAAATCTCGACAACAGACTATGTTCCATAATGACTAGGCTACCATCCATTAGAGTAACAAAAATCTCGACAACAGACTACCTTCCATAATGACAAAACTACCATCCATTGGAGTACCAAAGATATGCACAACATACTACCTTCCATAATGACAAGGCTACCATCCATTGGAGTAACAAAAATCACGACAACAGACTACCTTCCATAATGACAAGTCTACCATCCATTGGAATAAGAGAAATAGCGACAATACACTACCTTCCATAATGACAAGGCTACCATCCAATGGAGTAACAAAACTATCGACAACATACTACCTTCCATAATGATTAGGCTACCATCAATTGGAGTAACAAAAACTTGACAACAGACTACCTTCCATAATGACAAGGCTACAATTTATTATCGTAATAAAAATCTCGACAATAGACTACCTTTCATAATGACAAGGCTACCATACATTTGAATAACAAAAATCTCGACAACAGACTACGTTCCATAATGACAAGGCTACCTTCCAATGGAGTAACAAAAATTTCGACAATAGACTACCTTCCATAATGACAAGGCTACATTCTATTATAGAACCGAAAATCCCGACAATGGACTACCTTCCAAAATGACAAGGCTACCATCCATTGTAGTATCAAAATTCTTGACAACAAACTAAGTTCCATAATGACAAGGCTACCATCCCTTAGAGTAACAAAAATCTCGACAATATACTACCTTCCATAATTACAAAGCTACCATCCATTGGAGTAACAAAGATATCGACAACGTACTACCTTCCATAATGACTAGGCTACCATCCATTGGAGTAACAAAAATCTCGACAACAGACTACCTTCCATAATGACAAGACTACAATCTATTATAGTAACAAAATTTTCGATAATAGACTACCTTTCAAAATGACAAGGCTACCATCCATTGGAATAAAAATAATAACGACAACAGACTACGTTCTATAATGACAAGGCTACCATCCCTTAGAGTAACAAAAATCTGGACAACAGACTACCTTCTATAATGACAAAACTAGCGTCCATTGGAGTAACAAAGATATGGACAACATACTACCTTCCATAATGACAAGGCTACCATCCATTGGAGTAAAAAAAATCACGAAAATAGACTACCTTACATAATGACAAGGCTACGATCCATTGGAATAACAAAAATATCGACAACACACTACCTTCCATAATGACAAGTCTACCATCCAATTGAGTAACAAAAATATCGACAACAAACTAGCTTCCATAATGATTATGATACCTTCAATTGGAGTAACAAAAACTCGAAAACAGACTACCTTCCATAATGACAAGGCTACAATCTATTATAGTAAAAAAATATCGATAATAGACTACCTTTCATAATGCCAAGGCTACCATACATTGGAATAACAAAAATCTCGACAACAGACTACGTTCCATAATGACAACGCTACCATCCATTGGAGTAACAAAAATCTCGACAACAGACTACCTTCCATAATGACAAAACTACCATCCATTGGAGTAACAAAGATATGGACAACATACTACCTTCCATAATGACAAGGCTACCATCCATTGGAGTAAAAAAAATCACGACAACAGACTACCTTACATAATGACAAGGCTACGATCCATTGGAATAACAAAAATATCGACAACACACTATCTTCCATAATGACAAGTCTACCATCCAATGGAGTAACAAAAATATTGACAACAGACTAGCTTCCATAATGATTATGATACCTTCAATTGGAGTAACAAAAACTCGACAACAGACTACCTTCCATAATGACAAAGCTACAATCTATTATAGTAACAAAAATATCGATAATAGACTACCTTTCATAATACCAAGGCTAACATACATTGGAATAACAAAAATCTCGACAACAGACTATGTTCCATAATGACTAGGCTACCATCCATTAGAGTAACAAAAATCTCGACAACAGACTAACTTCCATAATGACAAAACTACCATCCATTGGAGTAACAAAGATATGCACAACATACTACCTTCCATAATGACAAGGCTACCATCCATTGGAGTAACAAAAATCACGACAACAGACTACCTTCCATAATGACAAGTCTACCATCCATTGGAATAAGAGAAATAGAGACAATACACTACCTTCCATAATGACAAGGCTACCATCCAATGGAGTAACAAAACTATCGACAACATACTACCTTCCATAATGATTAGGCTACCATCAATTGGAGTAACAAAAACTCGATAACAGACTACCTTCCATAATGACAAGGCTACAATTTATTATCGTAATAAAAATCTCGACAATAGACTACCTTTCATAATGACAAGGCTACCATACATTTGAATAACAAAAATCTCGACAACAGACTACGTTCCATAATGACAAGGCTACCATCCATTGGAGTAACAAAAATCTCGACAATAGACTACCTTCCATAATGACAAGGCTACTTTCTATTATAGAACCAAAAATCCCGACAATAGACTACCTTCCAAAATGACAAGGCTACCATCCATTGTAGTATCAAAATTCTTGACAACAAACTAAGTTCCATAATGACAAGGCTACCATCCCTTAGAGTAACAAAAATCTCGACAATATACTACCTTCCATAATTACAAAGCTACCATCCATTGGAGTAACAAAGATATCGACAACATACTACCATCCATAATGACTAGGCTACCATCCATTGGAGTAACAAAAATCTCGACAACAGACTACCTTCCATAATGACAAGACTACAATCTATTATAGTAACAAAATTTTCGATAATAGACTACCTTTCAAAATGACAAGGCTACCATCCATTGGAATAAAAATAATAACGACAACAGACTACGTTCTATAATGACAAGGCTACCATCACTTAGAGTAACAAAAATCTGGACAGCAGACTACCTTCCATAATGACAAAACTAGCGTCCATTGGAATAACAAAGATATGGACAACATACTACCTTCCATAATGACAAGGCTACCATCCATTGGAGTAAAAAAAATCACGAAAACAAACTACCTTACATAATGACAAGGCTACGATCCATTGGAATAACAAAAATATCGACAACACACTACCTTCCATAATGACAAGTCTACCATCCAATTGAGTAACAAAAATATCGACAACAAACTAGCTTCCATAATGATTATGATACCTTCAATTGGAGTAACAAAAACTCGACAACAGACTACCTTCCATAATGACAAGGCTACAATCTATTATAGTAACAAAAATATTGATAATAGACTACCTTTCATAATGCCAAGGCTACCATACATTGGAATAACAAAAATCTCGACAACAGACTACGTTCCATAATGACAAGGCTACCATCCATTGGAGTAACAAAAATCTCGACAACAGACTACCTTCCATAATGATAAAACTACCAACCATTATAGTAACAAAGATATGGACAACATACTACCTTCCATAATGACAAGGCTACCATCCATTGGAGTAACAAAAATCACGACAACAGACTACCTTCCATAATGACAAGTCTACCATCCATTGGAATAAGAAAAATATCGACAATACACTACCTTCCATAATGACAAGGCTACATTCCAATGGAGTAACAAAACTATCGACAACATACTACCTTCCATAATGATTAGGCTACCATCAATTGGAGTAACAAAAACTCGACAACAGACTACCTTCCATAATGACAAGGCTACAATTTATTATAGTAACAAAAATAGCGACAATAAACTACCTTTCATAATGACAAGGCTACCATACATTGGAATAAAAAAAATCTCGACAACAGACTATGTTCCAAAATGACAAGGCTACCATCCATTGGAGTAATAAAAATCTCGACAATAGACTACCTTTCATAATGACAAGGCTACCATACATTGGAATAACAAAAATCTCGACAACAAACTACGTTCCATAATGACAATGCTACCATCCATTGGAGTAACAAAAATCTTGACAATAGACTACCTTCCATAATGACAAGGCTACATTCTATTATAGTACCGAAAATCCCGACAATAGACTACCTTCCATAATGACAAGGCTACCATCCATTGTAGTATCAAAATTCTTGACAACAAACTATGTTCCATAATGACAAGGCTACAATCCCTAAGAGTAACAAAAATCTCGACAATATACTACCTTCCATAATTACAAAGCTACCATCCATTGGAGTAACAAAGATATCGACAACATACTACCTTCCATAATGACAAAGATACCATCCATTGGAGTAACAAAAATCACGACAATAGACTACCTTCCATAATGACAAGGCTACCATCCATTGGAATAACAAAAATATCGACAACACACTACCTTCCATAATGACAAGGCTACCATCCAATGGAGTTACAAAAATCTCGACAACAGACTACCTTCCATAATGACTAGGCTACCATCCATTGGAGTAACAAAAATCTCGACAATAGACTACCTTCCATAATGACAAGACTACAATCTATTATAGTAACAAAATTTTCGATAATAGACTACCTTTCAAAATGACAAGGCTACCATCCATTGGAATAAAAAAAATATCGAAACAAACTACGTTCTATAATGACAAGGCTACCATCCCTTAGAGTAACAAAAATCTGGACAACAGACTACCTTCCATAATGACAAAACTAGCGTCCATTGGAGTAACAAAGATATGGACAACATACTACCTTCCATAATGACAAGGCTACCATCCATTGGAGTAAAAAAAATCACGAAAACAGACTACCTTACATAATGACAAGGCTACGATCCATTGGAATAACAAAAATATCGACAACACACTACCTTCCATAATGACAAGTCTACCATCCAATTGAGTAACAAAAATATCGACAACAAACTAGCTTCCATAATGATTATGATACCTTGAATTGGAGTAACAAAAACTCGAAAACAGACTACCTTCCATAATGACAAGGCTACAATCTATTATAGTAAAAAAAATATCGATAATAGACTACCTTTCATAATGCCAAGGCTACCATACATTGGAATAACAAAAATCTCGACAACAGACTACGTTCCATAATGACAACGCTACCATCCATTGGAGTAACAAAAATCTCGACAACAGACTACCTTCCATAATGACAAAACTACCATCCATTGTAGTAACAAAGATATGGACAACATACTACCTTCCATAATGACAAGGCTACCATCCATTGGAGTAACAAAAATCACGACAACAGACTACCTTCCATAATGACAAGGATACCATCCATTGGAATAAGAAAAATATCGACAATACACTACCTTCCATAATGACAAGGCTACCATCCAATGGAGTAACAAAAATATTGACAACACACTACCTTCCATAATGATTTGGCTACCATCAATTGGAGTAACAAAAACTCGACAACAGACTACCTTCCATAATGACAAGGCTACAATTTATTACAGTAAGAAAAATATCGACAATAGACTACCTTTCATAATGACAAGGCTACCATACATTGGAATAACAAAAATCTCGACAACAGACTATGTTCCATAATGAAAAGGCTACAATCCATTGGAGTAGTAAAAATCTCGACAATAGACTACCTTCCATAATGACAAGGCTACATTCTATGATAGTAACGAAAATCCCGACAATAGACTACCTTTCATAATGACAAGGCTACCATCCATTGGAATAAAAAAAATATCGACAACAGACTACGTACCATAATGACAAGGCTACCATCCCTTAGAGTAACAAAAATCTCTACAATAGACTACCTTCCATAATGAAAAAGCTACCATCCATTGGAGTAACAAAGATATCAATAACATTCTACCTTCCATAATGACAAGGATACTATCCATTGGAGTAACAAAAATCACGACAACAGACTACCTTACATAATGACAACGCTACGATCCATTGGAATAACAAAAATATCGACAACACACTACTTTCCATAATTACAAGTCTACCATCCAATGGAGTAACAAAAATATTGACAACAGACTAGCTTCCATAATGATTATGATACCTTCAATTGGAGTAACAAAAACTCGACAACAGACTACCTTCCATAATGACAAGGCTACAATCTATTATAGTAACAAAAATATCGATAATAGACTACCTTTCATAATGCCAAGGCTACCATACATTGGAATAACAAAAATCTCGACAACAGACTATGTTCCATAATGACTAGGCTACCATCCATTAGAGTAACAAAAATCTCGACAACAGACTACCTGACATAATGACAAAACTACCATCCATTGGAGTAACAAAGATATGGACAACATACTACCTTCCATAATGACAAGGCTACCATCCATTGGAGTAACAAAAATCACGACAACAGACTACCTTCCATAATGGCAAGTCTACCATCCATTGGAATAAGAAAAATATCGACAATACACTACCTTCCATAATGACAAGGCTACATTCCAATGGAGTAACAAAACTATCGACAACATACTACCTTCCATAATGATTAGGCTACCATCAATTGGAGTAACAAAAACTCGACAACAGACTACCTTCCATAATGACAAGGCTACAATTTATTATAGTAACAAAAATATCGACAATAGACTACCTTTCATAATGACAAGGCTACCATACATTGGAATAACAAAAATCTCGACAACAGACTATGTTCCATAATGACAAGGCTACCATCCATTGGAGTAATAAAAATCTCGACAATAGACTACCTTTCATAATGACAAGGCTACCATACATTGGAATAACAAAAATCTCGACAACAAACTACGTTCCATAATGACAAGGCTACCATCCATTGGAGTAACAAAAATCTCGACAATAGACTACCTTCCATAATGACAAGGCTACATTCTATTATAGTACCGAAAATCCCGACAATAGACTACCTTCCATAATGACAAGGCTACCATCCATTGTAGTATCAAAATTCTTGACAACAAACTATGTTCCATAATGACAAGGCTACCATCCCTAAGAGTAACAAAAATCTCGACAATATACTACCTTCCATAATTACAAAGCTACCATCCATTGGAGTAACAAAGATATCGACAACATACTACCTTCCATAATGACAAAGATACCATCCATTGGAGTAACAAAAATCACGACAATAGACTACCTTCCATAATGACAAGGCTACCATCCATTGGAATAACAAAAATATCAACAACACACTACCTTCCATAATGACAAGGCTACCATACATTGGAATAACAAAAATCTCGACAACAGACTATGTTCCATAATGAAAAGGCTACAATCCATTGGAGTAGTAAAAATCTCGACAATAGACTACCTTCCATAATGACAAGGCTACATTCTATGATAGTAACGAAAATCCCGACAATAGACTACCTTTCATAATGACAAGGCTACCATCCATTGGAATAAAAAAAATATCGACAACAGACTACGTACCATAATGACAAGGCTACCATCCCTTAGAGTAACAAAAATCTCGACAATAGACTACCTTCCATAATGAAAAAGCTACCATCCATTGGAGTAACAAAGATATCAACAACATACTACCTTCCATAATGACAAGGATACTATCCATTGGAGTAACAAAAATCACGACAACAGACTACCTTACATAATGACAACGCTACGATCCATTGGAATAACAAAAATATCGACAACACACTACTTTCCATAATTACAAGTCTACCATCCAATGGAGTAACAAAAATATTGACAACAGACTAGCTTCCATAATGATTATGATGCCTTCAATTGGAGTAACAAAAACTCGACAACAGACTACCTTCCATAATGACAAGGCTACAATCTATTATAGTAACAAAAATATCGATAATAGACTACCTTTCATAATGCCAAGGCTACCATACATTGGAATAACAAAAATCTCGACAACAGACTATGTTCCATAATGACTAGGCTACCATCCATTAGAGTAACAAAAATCTCGACAACAGACTACCTTCCATAATGACAAATCTACCATCCATTGGAGTAACAACGATATGGACAACATACTACCTTCCATAATGACAAGGCTACCATCCATTGGAGTAACAAAAATCACGACAACAGACTACCTTCCATAATGACAAGTCTACCATCCATTGGAATAAGAAAATTATCGACAATACACTAACTTCCATAATGACAAGGCTACCATCCAATGGAGTAACAAAACTATCGACAACATACTACCTTCCATAATGATTAGGCTACCATCAATTGCAGTAACAAAAACTCGACAACAGACTACCTTCCATAATGACAAGGCTACAATTTATTATAGTAACAAAAATATCGACAATAGACTACCTTTCATAATGACAAGGCTACCATACATTGGAATAACAAAAATCTCGACAACAGACTATGTTCCATAATGACAAGGCTACCATCCATTGGAGTAATAAAAATCTCGACAATAGACTACCTTTCATAATGATAAGGCTACCATACATTGGAATAACAAAAATGTCGAGAACAGACTACGTTCCATAATGACAAGGCTACCATCCATTGGAGTAACAAAAATCTCGATAACAGACTACCTTCCATAATGACAAGGCTACATTCTATTATAGTACCGAAAATCCCGACATTAGACTACCTTCCATAATGACAAGGCTACCATCCATTGTAGTATCAAAATTCTTGACAACAAACTATGTTCCATAATGACAAGGCTACCATCCCTTAGAGTAACAAAAATCTCGACAATATACTACCTTCCATAATTACAAAGCTACCATCCATTGGAGTAACAAAGATATCGACAACATACTACCTTCCATAATGACAAAGATACCATCCATTGGAGTTACAAAAATCACGACAATAGACTACCTTCCATAATGACAAGGCTACCATCCATTGGAATAACAAAAATATCGACAACACACTACCTTCCATAATGACAAGGCTACCATCCAATGGAGTTACAAAAATCTCGACAACAGACTACCTTCCATAATGACTAGGCTACCATCCATTGGAGTAACAAAAATCTTGACAACAGACTACCTTCCATAATGACAAGACTAAAATCTATTATAGTAACAAAATTTTCGATAATAGACTACCTTTCAAAATGACAAGGCTACCATCCATTGGAATAAAAAAAATATCGACAACAGACTACGTTCTATAATTACAAGGCTACCATCCCTTAGAGTAACAAAAATCTGGACAACAGACTACCTTCCATAATGACAAAACTAGCGTCCATTGGAGTAACAAAGATATGGACAACATACTACCTTCCATAATGACAAGGCTACCATCCATTGGAGTAAAAAAAATCACGAAATCAGACTACCTTACATAATGACAAGGCTACGATCCATTGGAATAACAAAAATATCGACAACACACTACCTTCCATAATGACAAGTCTACCATCCAATTGAGTAACAAAAATATCGACAACAAACTAGCTTCCATAATGATTATGATACCTTCAATTGAAGTAACAAAAACTCGACAACAGACTACCTTCCATAATGACAAGGCTACAATCTATTATAGTAAAAAAAATATCGATAATAGACTACCTTTCATAATGCCAAGGCTACCATACATTGGAATAACAAAAATCTCGACAACAGACTACCTTCCATAATGACAAAACTACCATCCATTGTAGTAACAAAGATATGGACAACATACTACCTTCCATAATGACAAGGCTACCATCCATTGGAGTAACAAAAATCACGACAACAGACTACCTTCCATAATGACAAGGATACCATCCATTGGAATAAGAAAAATATCGACAATACACTACCTTCCATAATGACAAGGCTACCATCCAATGGAGTAACAAAAATATTGACAACACACTACCTTCCATAATGATTAGGCTACCATCAATTGGAGTAACAAAAACTCGACAACGGACTACCTTCCATAATGACAAGGCTACAATTTATTATAGTAACAAAAATATCGACAATAGACTACCTTTCATAATGAAAAGGCTACAATCCATTGGAGTAGTAAAATTCTCGACAATAGACTACCTTCCATAATGACAAGGCTACATTCTATGATAGTAACGAAAATCCCGACAATAGACTACCTTTCATAATGACAAGGCTACCATCCATTGGAATAAAAAAAATATCGACAACAGACTACGTTCCATAATGACAAGGCTACCATCCCTTAGAGTAACAAAAATCTCGACAATAGACTACCTTCCATAATGAAAAAGCTACCATCCATTGGAGTAACAAAGATATCAACAACATACTACCTTCCATAATGACAAGGATACCATCCATTGGAGTAACAAAAATCACGACAACAGACTACCTTACATAATGACAAGGCTACGATCCATTGGAATAACAAAAATATCGACAACACACTACCTTCCATAATGACAAGTCTACCATCCAATGGAGTAACAAAAATATTGACAACAGACTAGCTTCCATAATGATTATGATACCTTCAATTGGAGTAACAAAAACTCGACAACAAACTACCTTCCATAATGACAAGGCTACAATCTATTATAGTAACAAAAATATCGATAATAGACTACCTTTCATAATGCCAAGGCTACCATACATTGGAATAACAAAAATCTCGACAACAGACTATGTTCCATAATGACTAGGCTACCATCCATTAGAGTAACAAAAATCTCGACAACAGACTACCTTCCATAATGACAAAACTACCATCCATTGGAGTAACAAAGATATGGACAACATACTACCTTCCATAATGACAAGGCTACCATCCATTGGAGTAACAAAAATCACGACAACAGACTACCTTCCATAATGACAAGTCTACCATCCATTGGAATAAGAAAAATATCGACAATACACTAACTTCCATAATGACAAGGCTACCATCCAATGGAGTAACAAAACTATCGACAACATACTACCTTCCATAATGATTAGGCTACCATCAATTGGAGTAACAAAAACTCGACAACAGACTACCTTCCATAATGACAAGGCTACAATTTATTATAGTAACAAAAATATCGACAATAGACTACCTTTCATAATGACAAGGCTACCATACATTGGAATAACAAAAATCTCGACAACAGACTATGTTCCATAATGACAAGGCTACCATCCATTGGAGTAATAAAAATCTCGAAAATAGACTACCTTTCATAATGATAAGGCTACCATACATTGGAATAACAAAAATCTCGAGAACAGACTACGTTCCATAATGACAAGGCTACATTCTATTATAGTACCGAAAATCCCGACAATAGACTACCTTCCATAATGACAAGGCTACCATCCATTGTAGTATCAAAATTCTTGACAACAAACTATGTTCCATAATGACAAGGCTACCATCCCTTAGAGTAACAAAAATCTCGACAATATACTACCTTCCATAATTACAAAGCTACCATCCATTGGAGTAACAAAGATATTGACAACATACTACCTTCCATAATGACAAAGATACCATCCATTGGAGTTACAAAAATCACGACAATAGACTACCTTCCATAATGACAAGGCTACCATCCTTTGGAATAACAAAAATATCGACAACACACTACCTTCCATAATGACAAGGCTACCATCCAATGGAGTTACAAAAATCTCGACAACAGACTACCTTCCATAATGACTAGGCTACCATCCATTGGAGTAACAAAAATCTTGACAACAGACTACCTTCCATAATGACAAGACTAAAATCTATTATAGTAACAAAATTTTCGATAATAGACTACCTTTCAAAATGACAAGGCTACCATCCATTGGAATAAAAAAAATATCGACAACAGACTACGTTATATAATTACAAGGCTACCATCCCTTAGAGTAACAAAAATCTGGACAACAAACTACCTTCCATAATGACAAAACTAGCGTCCATTGGAGTAACAAAGATATGGACAACATACTACCTTCCATAATGACAAGGCTACCATCCATTGGAGTAAAAAAAATCATGAAAACAGACTACCTTACATAATGACAAGGCTATGATCCATTGGAATAACAAAAATATCGACAACACACTACCTTCCATAATGACAAGTCTACCATCCAATTGAGTAACAAAAATATCGACAACAAACTAGCTTCCATAATGATTATGATACCTTAAATTGGAGTAACAAAAACTCGACAACAGACTACCTTCCATAATGACAAGGCTACAATCTATTATAGTAACAAAAGTATCCATAATAGACTACCTTTCATAATGCCAAGGCTACCATACATTGGAATAACAAAAATCTCGACAACAGACTACGTTCCATAATGACTAGGCTACCATCCATTGGAGTAACAAAAATCTCGACAACAGACTACCTTCCATAATGACAAAATTACCATCCATTGTAGTAACAAAGATATGGACAACATACTACCTTCCATAATGACAAGGCTACCATCCATTGGAGTAACAAAAATCACGACAACAGACTACCTTCCATAATGACAAGTCTACCATCCATTGGAATAAGAAAAATATCGACAATACACTAACTTCCATAATGACAAGGCTACCATCCAACGGAGTAACAAAACTATCGACAACATACTACCTTCCATAATGATTAGGCTACCATCAATTGGAGTAACAAAAACTCGACAACAGACTACCTTCCATAATGACAAGGCTACAATTTATTATAGTAACAAAAATATCGACAATAGACTACCTTTCATAATGACAAGGCTACCATACATTGGAATAACAAAAATCTCGACAACAGACTATGTTCCATAATGACAAGGCTACCATCCATTGGAGTAATAAAAATCTCGAAAATAGACTACCTTTCATAATGATAAGGCTACCATACATTGGAATAACAAAAATCTCGAGAACAGACTACGTTCCATAATGACAAGGCTACATTCTATTATAGTACCGAAAATCCCGACAATAGACTACCTTCCATAATGACAAGGCTACCATCCATTGTAGTATCAAAATTCTTGACAACAAACTATGTTCCATAATGACAAGGCTACCATCCCTTAGAGTAACAAAAATCTCGACAATATACTACCTTCCATAATTACAAAGCTACCATCCATTGGAGTAACAAAGATATTGACAACATACTACCTTCCATAATGACAAAGATACCATCCATTGGAGTTACAAAAATCACGACAATAGACTACCTTCCATAATGACAAGGCTACCATCCTTTGGAATAACAAAAATATCGACAACACACTACCTTCCATAATGACAAGGCTACCATCCAATGGAGTTACAAAAATCTCGACAACAGACTACCTTCCATAATGACTAGGCTACCATCCATTGGAGTAACAAAAATCTTGACAACAGACTACCTTCCATAATGACAAGACTAAAATCTATTATAGTAACAAAATTTTCGATAATAGACTACCTTTCAAAATGACAAGGCTACCATCCATTGGAATAAAAAAAATATCGACAACAGACTACGTTCTATAATTACAAGGCTACCATCCCTTAGAGTAACAAAAATCTGGACAACAAACTACCTTCCATAATGACAAAACTAGCGTCCATTGGAGTAACAAAGATATGGACAACATACTACCTTCCATAATGACAAGGCTACCATCCATTGGAGTAAAAAAAATCATGAAAACAGACTACCTTACATAATGACAAGGCTATGATCCATTGGAATAACAAAAATATCGACAACACACTACCTTCCATAATGACAAGTCTACCATCCAATTGAGTAACAAAAATATCGACAACAAACTAGCTTCCATAATGATTATGATACCTTCAATTGGAGTAACAAAAACTCGACAACAGACTACCTTCCATAATGACAAGGCTACAATCTATTATAGTAACAAAAGTATCCATAATAGACTACCTTTCATAATGCCAAGGCTACCATACATTGGAATAACAAAAATCTCGACAACAGACTACGTTCCATAATGACTAGGCTACCATCCATTGGAGTAACAAAAATCTCGACAACAGACTACCTTCCATAATGACAAAATTACCATCCATTGTAGTAACAAAGATATGGACAACATACTACCTTCCATAATGACAAGGCTACCATCCATTGGAGTAACAAAAATCACGACAATAGACTACCTTCCATAATGACAAGGCTACCATCCATTGGAATAAGAAAAATATCGACAATACACTACCTTCCATAATGACAAGGTTACCATCCAATGGAGTAACAAAACTATCGACAACATACTACCTTCCATAATGTTTAGGCTACCATCAATTGGAGTAACAAAAACTCGACAACAGACTACCTTCCATAATGACAAGGCTACAATTTATTATAGTAACAAAAATAGCGACAATAGATTACCTTTCATAATGACAAGGCTACCATACATTGGAATAACAAAAATCTCGACAATAGTCTATGTTCCATAATGACAAGGCTACCATCCATTGGACTAAGAAAAATCTCGACAATAGACTACCTTCCATAATGACAAGCCTACCATCCATTGGAGTAACAAAGATATCAACAACAAACTACCTTCCATAATGACAAGGATACCATCCATTGGAGTAACAAAGATATCAACAACATACTACCTTCCATAATGACAAGGCTACCATCCCTTAGAGTAACAAAAATCGCGACAACACACTACCTACCATATTGACAAGGCTACCATCCATTGGTAAAACAAAAATATCGACAACACACTACCTTCCATAATGATTTGGCTACCATCAATTGGAGTAACAAAAACTCGACAACAGACTACCTTCCATAATGACAAGGCTACAATTTATTATAGTAACAAAAATATCGACAAAGACTACCTTTCATAATGACAAGGCTACCATACATTGGAATAACAAAAATCTCGACAACAGACTATGTTCCATAATGACAAGGCTACCATCCATTGGAGTAATAAAAATCTCGACAATAGACTACCTTTCATAATGACAAGGCTACCATACATTGGAATAACAAAAATCTCGACAACAGACTACGTTCCATAATGACAAGGCTACCATCCATTGGAGTAACAAAAATCTCGACAACAGACTACCTTCCATAATGACAAGGCTACATTCTATTATAGTACCGAAAATCCCGACAATAGACTACCTTCCATAATGACAAGGCTACCATCCATTGTAGTATCAAAATTCTTGACAACAAACTATGTTCCATAATGACAAGGCTACCATTCCTTAGAGTAACAAAATTCTCGACAATATACTACCTTCCATACTTACAAAGCTACCATCCATTGGAGTAACAAAGATATCGACAACATACTACCTTCCATAATGACAAAGATACCATCCATTGGAGTAACAAAAATCACGACAATAGACTACCTTCCATAATGACAAGGCTACCATCCATTGGAATAACAAAAATATCGACAACACGCTACCTTCCATAATGACAAGGCTACTATCCAATGGTGTTACAAAAATCTCGACAACAGACTACCTTCCATTATGACAAGACTATAATCTATTATAGTAACAAAATTTTCGACAATAGACTACCTTTCAAAATGACAAGGCTACCATCCATTGAAATAAAAAAAATATCGACAACAGACTACGTTCTATAATGACAAGGCTACCATCCCTTAGAGTAACAAAAATCTGGACAAAAGACTACCTTCCATAATGACAAAACTACAGTCCATTGGAGTAACAAAGATATGGACAACATACTACCTTCCATAATGACAAGGCTACCATCCATTGGAGTAAAAAAAATCAGGACAAAAGACTACCTTACATAATGACAAGGCTACGATCCATTGGAATAACAAAAATATCGATAACACACTACCTTCCATAATGACAAGTCTACCATCCAATTGAGTAACAACAATATCGAGAACAGACTAGCTTCCATAATGATTATGATACCTTCAATTGGAGTAACAAAAACTCGACAACAGACTACCTTCCATAATGACAAGGCTACAATCTATTATAGTAACAAAAATATCGAAAATATACTACCTTTCATAATGCCAAGGCTACCATACATTGGAATAACAAAAATCTCGACAACTGACTACGTTCCATAATGACAAGGCTACCATCCATTGGAATAAGAAAAATATCGACAATACACTACCTTCCATAATGACAAGGCTACCATTCAATGGAGTAACAAAAATATTGACAACACACTACCTTCCATAATGATTAGGCTACCATCAATTGGAGTAACAAAAACTCGACAACAGACTACCTTCCATAATGACAAGGCTACAATTTATTATACTAACAAAAATATCGACAATAGACTACCTTTCATAATGATAAGGCTACCATACATTGGAATTACAAAAATCTCAACAACAGACTATGTTCCATAATGAAAAGGCTACCATCCATTAGAGTAGTAAAAATCTCGACAATAGACTACCTTCCATAATGACAAGGCTACATTCTATGATAGTAACGAAAATCCCGACAATAGACTACCTTTCATAATGACAAGGCTACCATCCATTGGAATAACAAAAATCTCGACAAGAAACTACGTTCCATAATGACAAGGCTACCATCCCTTAGAGTAACAAAAATCTCGACAATAGACTACCTTCCATAATGAAAAAGCTACCATCCATTGGAGTAACAAAGATATCAACAACATACTACCTTCCATAATGACAAGGATATCATCCATTGGAGTAACAAAAATCACGACAACAAACTACCTTCCATACTGACAAGGCTACCATCCATTGGAATAACAAAAGTATCGACAACACACTACCTTCCATAATGACAAGGCTACCATCCATTGGAATAACAAAAATATCGACAACACACTACCTGCCATAATGGCAAGGCTACCATCTAATGGAGTAACAAAAATCTCGACAACAGAATAGCTTCCATATTGATTAGGCTACCATCAACTGGAGTAACAAAAACTCGACAACAGACAACCTTCCATAATGACAAGGCTACAATTTATTATAGTAACAAAAATAGCAACAATAGACTACCATTCATAATGACAGGGCTACCATACATTGGAATAACAAAAATCTCGACAACAGACTATGTTCCATAATGACAAGGCTACCATCCATTGGAATAACAAAAATATCGATAACACACTACCTTCCATAATGACAAGGCTACCATCCATTGGAATAACAAAAATATCGACAACATACTACCTTCCATAATGGCAAGGCTACCATCCAATGGAGTAACAAAAATCTCGACAACAGAATAGCTTCCATAATGATTTGGCTACCATCAATTGGAGTAACAAAAACTCGAAAACAAACTACCTTCCATAATGATAAGGCTACAATATATTATAGTAACAAAAATAGCGACAATAGACTACCTTTCATAATGACAAGGCTACCATACATTGGAATAACAAAAATCTCGACAATAGACTATGTTCCATAATGACAAGGCTACCATCCATTGGAGTAAGAAAAATCTCGACAATAGACTACCTTCTATAATGACAAGGCTACCATCCATTGGAGTAACAAAGATATCAACAACAAACTACCTTCCATAATGACAAGGATACCATCCATTGGAGTAACAAAGATATCGACAACATAATACCTTCCATAATGACAAGGCTACCATCCCTTAGAGTAACAAAAATCGCGACAACACACTACCTACCATAATGACAAGGCTACCATCCATTGGTAAAACAAAAATATCGACAACACACTACCTTCCATAATGACAAGGCTACCATCCAATGGAGTAACAAAAATCTCGACAACAGACTACCTTCCATAATGACTAGGCTACCATCCATTGGAGTAACAAAAATCTCGACAATAGACTACCTTCCATAATGATAAGACTACAATCTATTATCGTAACAAAATTTTCGACAATAGACTACCTTTCATAATGACAAGGCTACCATCCATTGGATTAATAAAAATCTCGACAACAGACTACGTTCCCTAATGACAAGGCTACCATCCCTTAGAGTAACAAAAATCTCGACAACAAACTACCTACCATAATGAAAAGGCTACCATCCATTGGAGTAACAAAGATATCGACAACATACTACCTTCCAAAATGACAAGGCTACCATCCCTTAGAGTAACAAAAATCGCGACAACACACTACCTTCCATAATGACAAGTGTACCATCCATTCGAGTAACAAAAATCTCAACAATAGATTACCTACCATAATGACAAGGGTACCATCATTGGTGTAACCAAAATCTCGACAATAGACTACCTTCCACAATGACAAGGCTATAATCCATTGGAGTATACAAAATCTTGACAACAGACTACCTTCCATAATGAAAAGGCTACCATCCATTGGAGTAACAAAAATCTCGACAACATACTACCTTCTATAATGACAAGGCTACCATCCATTAGAGTAACAAAGATATCGACAACATACTACCTTCCATAATGACAAGGATACCATCCATTGGTGTAACAAAAATTACGACAACAGACTACCTTCCATAATGACAAGGCTACCATCCATTGGAGTAACAAAAATCTCGACAACAGACTAACTTCCATAATAACAAGGTTACCATCCATTATAGTGAAATACATCTTGACAATATACTACCTTCTATGATGACAAGGCTACCATCCATTGGAGTAACAAAAATCTCGACAATAGACTACCTTCCATAATGACAAGGCTACAATCTATTATAGTAACAAAATTCTCGACAATAGACTACCTTTCATAATGACAAGGCTACCCTCCATTGGAATAAAAAAAAACCTCGACAACAAACTACGTTACATAATGACAAGGCTACCATCCCTTAGAGTAACAAAAATCTCGACAACAGACTACCTTCTATAATGCCAAAACTACCATCCATTAGAGTAACATAGATATGGACAACATACTACCTTCCATAATGACAAGGCTACCATCCATTGGAGTAACAAAAATCACGACAACAGACTACCTTCCATAATGACAAGGCTACCATCCATTGGAATAACAAAAATATCCACAACAAACTACCTTCCATAATGACAAGGCTACCATCCAATGGAGTAACAAAAATCTCGACAACAGACTAGCTTCCATAATGATTAGGCTACCATCAATTGGAGTAACAAAAACTCGACAACAGACTACCTTCCATAATGAAAAGGCTACAATCTATTATAGTGACAAAAATATCGACAATAGACTACCTTTCATAATGAAAAGGCTACCATACATTGGAATAACAAAAATCTCGACAACAGACTACGTTCCATAATGACAAGGCTACCATCCATTGGAGTAACAAAAATCTCGACAACAGACTACCTTCCATAATGACAAGGCTACATTCTATTAAAGTAACGAAAATTCCGACAATAGACTACCTTCCATAATGACAAGGCTACCATCCATTGTAGTATCAAAAATCTTGACAACAAACTATGTTTCATAATGACAAGGCTACCATCCCTTAGAGTAACAAAAATCTCGACAATAGACTACCTTTCATAATGACAAAGCTACCATCCATTTGAGTAACAAAGATATCGACAACATACTACCTTCCATAATGACAAGGATACCATCCATTGGAGTAACAAAAACTCGACAACAGACTACCTTCCATAATGACAAGGCTACACTTTATTATAGTAACAAAAATATCGACAATAGACTACCTTTCATAATGACAAGGCTAACATACATTAGAATAACAAAAATCTCGACAACAAACTATGTTCCATAATGACAAGGCTACTATCCATTGGAGTAACAAAAATCTCAACAATAGACTACCTTCCATAATGACATGGCTACATTCTATGATAGTAACGAAAATCCCGACAATAGACTACCTTTCATAATGACAAGGCTACCATCCATTGGAATAACAAAAATCTCGACAATAAACTACGTTCCATAATGACAAGGCCACCATCCCTTAGAGTAATAAAAATCTCGACAATAGACTACCTTCCATAATGACAAAGCTACCATCCATTGGAGTAACAAAGATATCAACAACATACTACCTTCCATAATGACAAGGATACCATCCATTGGAGTAACAAAAATCATGACAACAAACTACCTTCCATAATGACAAGGCTACCATCCATTGGAATAACAAAAATATCGAAAACACACTACCTTCCATAATGACAAGGCTACCATCCATTGGAATAACAAAAATATCGACAACACACTACCTTCCATAATGAAAAGGCTACCATATAATGGAGTAACAAAAAACTCGACAACAGACTAGCTTCCATAATGATTAGGCTACCATCAATTCGAGTAATAAAAACTCATCAACAGACTACCTTCCATAATGAAAAGGCTACAATCTATTATAGTGACAAAAATAGCGACAATAGACTACCTTTCATAATGACAAGGCTACCATTCATTGGAATAACAAAAATCTCGACAACAGACTATGTTCCATAATGACAAGGCTACCATCCATTGGAGTAACAAAAATCTCGACAACAGACTACCTTCCATAATGACAAGGCTACATTCTATTAAAGTAACGAAAATTCCGACAATAGACTACCTTCCATAATGACAAGGCTACAATCCATTGTAGTATAAAACATCTCGACAACAAACTATGTTCCATAATGACAAGGCTACCATCCCTTATAGTAACAAAAATCTCGACAATAGACTACCTTCCATAATGACAAAGCTATCATCCATTGGAGTAACAAAGATATCGACAACATACTACCTTCCATAATGACAAGGCTACCATCCCTTAGAGTAACAAAAATCGCGACAACACACTACCTTCCATAATGACAAGTGTACCATCCATTCGAGTAACAAAAATCTCACCAATAGATTACCTACCATAATGACAAGGGTACCATCATTGGTGTAACCAAAATCTCGACAATAGACTACCTTCCACAATGACAAGGCTATAATCCATTGGAGTTTACAAAATCTTGACAACAGACTACCTTCCATAATGAAAAGGCTACCATCCATTGGAGTAACAAAAATCTCGACAACATACTACCTTTTATAATGACAAGGCTACCATCCATTGGAGTAACAAAGATATCGGCAACATACTACCTTCCATAATGACAAGGATACCATCCATTGGAGTAACAAAAATTACGACAACAGACTACCTTCCATAATGACAAGGCTACCATCCATTGGAGTAACAAAAATCTCGACAACAGACTAATTTCCATAATAACAAGGCTACCATCCATTAGAATAACAAAAATATCGACAACACACTACCTTCCATAATGACAAGGCTACCATCCATTATAGTGAAATACATCTTGACAATATACTACCTTCTATGATGACAAGGCTACCATCCATTGGAGTAACAAAAATCTCGACAATAGACTACCTTCCATAATGACAAGGCTACAATCTAATATAGTAACAAAATTCTCGACAATAGACTACCTTTCATAATGACAAGGCTACCGTCCATTGGAATAAAAAAAACCTCGACAACAAACTACGTTACATAATGACAAGGCTACCATCCCTTAGAGTAACAAAAATCTCGACAACAGACTACCTTCCATAATGCCAAAACTACCATCCATTGGAGTAACATAGATATGGACAACATACTACCTTCCATAATGACAAGGCTACCATCCATTGGAGTAACAAAAATCACGACAACAGACTACCTTCCATAATGACAAGGCTACCATCCATTGGAATAACAAAAATATCGACAACAAACTACCTTCCATAATGACAAGGCTACCATCCAATGGAGTAACAAAAATCTCGACAACAGACTAGCTTCCATAATGATTAGGCTACCATCAATTGGAGTAACAAAAACTAGACAACAAACTACCTTCCATAATGAAAAGGCTACAATCTATTATAGTGACAAAAATATCGACAATAGACTACCTTTCATAATGACAAGGCTACCATACATTGGAATAACAAAAATCTCGACAACAGACTACGTTCCATAATGACAAGGCTACCATCCATTGGAGTAACAAAAATCTCGACAACAGACTACCTTCCATAATGACAAGGCTACATTCTATTGAAGTAACGAAAATTCCGACAATAGACTACCTTCCATAATGACAAGGCTACCATACATTGTAGTATCAAAAATCTTGACAACAAACTATGTTCCATAATGACAAGGCTACCATCCCTTAGAGTAACAAAAATCTCGACAATAGACTACCATTCATAATGACAAAGCTACCATCCATTGGAGTAACAAAGATATCGACAACATACTACCTTCCATAATGACAAGGATACCATCCATTGGAGTAACAAAAACTCGACAACAGACTACCTTCCATAATGACAAGGCTACAATTTATTATAGTAACAAAAATATCGACAATAGACTACCTTCCATACATTAGAATAACAAAAATCTCGACAACAGACTATGTTCCATAATGACAAGGTTACCATCCATTGGAGTAACAAAAATCTCAACAATAGACTATCTTCCATAATGACAAGGCTACATTCTATGATAGTAACGAAAATCCCGACAATAGACTACCTTTCATAATGACAAGGCTACCATCCATTGGAATAACAAAAATCTCGACAACAAACTACGTTCCATAATGACAAGGCCACCATCCCTTAGAGTAATAAAAATCTCGACAATAGACTACCTTCCATAATGACAAAGCTACCATCCATTGGAGTAACAAAGATATCAACAACATAGTACCTTCCATAATGACAAGGATACCATCCATTGGAGTAACAAAAATCATGACAACAAACTACCTTCCATAATGACAAGGCTACCATCCATTGGAATAACAAAAATATCGACAACACACTACCTTCCATAATGACAAGGCTACCATCCATTGGAATAACAAAAATATCGACAGCACACTACCTTCCATAATGACAAGGCTACCATCCAATGGAGTAACAAAAAACTCGACAACAGACTAGCTTCCATAATGATTAGGCTACCATCAATTCGAGTAACAAAAACTCGACAACAGACTACCTTCCATAATGAAAAGGCTACAATCTATTATAGTGACAAAAATAGCGACAATAGACTACCTTTCATAATGACAAGGCTACCATACATTGGAATAACAAAAATCTCGACAACAGACTATGTTCCATAATGACAAGGCTACCATCCCTTAGAGTAAAAAAAATCGCGACAACACACTACCTTCCATAATGACAAGTGTACCATCCATTTGAGTAACAAAAATCTCAACAATAGATTACCTACCATAATGACAAGGGTACCATCATTGGTGTAACCAAAATCTCGACAATAGACTACCTTCCACAATGACAAGGCTATAATCCATTGGAGTATACAAAATCTTGACAACAGACTACCTTCCATAATGAAAAGGCTACCATCAATTGGAGTAACAAAAATCTCAACAACATACTACCTTCTATAATGACAAGGCTACCATCCATTGGAGTAACATAGATATCGGCAACATACTACCTTCCATAATGACAAGGATACCATCCATTGGAGTAACAAAAATTATGACAACAGACTACCTTCCATAATGACAAGGCTAACATCCATTGGAGTAACAAAAATCTCAACAACAGACTAACTTCCATAATAACAATGCTACCATCCATTAGAATAACAAAAATATCGACAACACACTACCTTCCATAATGACAAGGCTACCATCCATTATAGTGAAATACATCTTGACAATATACTACCTTCTATGATGACAAGGCTACCATCCATTGGAGTAACAAAAATCTCGACAATAGACTACCTTCCATAATGACAAGGCTACAATCTAATATAGTAACAAAATTCTCGACAATAGACTACCTTTCATAATGACAAGGCTACCGTCCATTGGAATAAAAAAAACCTCGACAACAAACTACGTTACATAATGACAAGGCTACCATCCCTTAGAGTAACAAAAATCTCGACAACAGACTACCTTCCATAATGCCAAAACTACCATCCATTGGAGTAACATAGATATGGACAACATACTACCTTCCATAATGACAAGGCTACCATCCATTGGAGTAACAAAAATCACGACAACAGACTACCTTCCATAATGACAAGGCTACCATCCATTGGAATAACAAAAATATCGACAACAAACTACCTTCCATAATGACAAGGCTACCATCCAATGGAGTAACAAAAATCTCGACAACAGACTAGCTTCCATAATGATTAGGCTACCATCAATTGGAGTAACAAAAACTCGACAAAAAACTACCTTCCATAATGAAAAGGCTACAATCTATTATAGTGACAAAAATATCGACAATAGACTACCTTTCATAATGACAAGGCTACCATACATTGGAATAACAAAAATCTCGACAACAGACTACGTTCCATAATGACAAGGCTACCATCCATTGGAGTAACAAAAATCTCGACAACAGACTACCTTCCATAATGACAAGGCTACATTCTATTGAAGTAACGAAAATTCCGACAATAGACTACCTTCCATAATGACAAGGCTACCATCCATTGTAGTATCAAAAATCTTGACAACAAACTATGTTCCATAATGACAAGGCTACCATCCCTTAGAGTAACAAAAATCTCGACAATAGACTACCATTCATAATGACAAAGCTACCATCCATTGGAGTAACAGAGATATCGACAACATACTACCTTCCATAATGACAAGGATACCATCCATTGGAGTAACAAAAACTCGACAACAGACTACCTTCCATAATGACAAAGCTACAATTTATTATAGTAACAAAAATATCGACAATAGACTACCTTCCATACATTAGAATAACAAAAATCTCGACAACAGACTATGTTCCATAATGACAAGGCTACCATCCATTGGAGTAACAAAAATCTCAACAATAGACTATCTTCCATAATGACAAGGCTACATTCTATGATAGTAACGAAAATCCCGACAATAGACTACCTTTCATAATGACAAGGCTACCATCCATTGGTATAACAAAAATCTCGACAACAAACTACGTTCCATAATGACAAGGCCACCATCCCTTAGAGTAATAAAAATCTCGACAATAGACTACCTTCCATAATGACAAAGCTACCATCCATTGGAGTAACAAAGATATCAACAACATACTACCTTCCATAATGACAAGGATACCATCCATTGGAGTAACAAAAATCATGACAACAAACTACCTTCCATAATGACAAGGCTACCATCCATTGGAATAACAAAAATATCGACAACACACTACCTTCCATAATGACAAGGCTACCATCCATTGGAATAACAAAAATATCGACAGCACACTACCTTCCATAATGACAAGGCTACCATCCAATGGAGTAACAAAAAACTCGACAACAGACTAGCTTCCATAATGATTAGGCTACCATCAATTCGAGTAACAAAAACTCGACAACAGACTACCTTCCATAATGAAAAGGCTACAATCTATTATAGTGACAAAAATAGCGACAATAGACTACCTTTCATAATGACAAGGCTACCATACATTGGAATAACAAAAATCTCGACAACAGACTATGTTCCATAATGACAAGGCTACCATCCCTTAGAGTAAAAAAAATCGCGACAACACACTACCTTCCATAATGACAAGTGTACCATCCATTTGAGTAACAAAAATCTCAACAATAGATTACCTACCATAATTACAAGGGTACCATCATTGGTGTAACCAAAATCTCGACAATAGACTACCTTCCACAATGACAAGGCTATAATCCATTGGAGTATACAAAATCTTGACAACAGACTACCTTCCATAATGAAAAGGCTACCATCAATTGGAGTAACAAAAATCTCAACAACATACTACCTTCTATAATGACAAGGCTACCATCCATTGGAGTAACAAAGATATCGGCAACATACTACCTTCCATAATGACAAGGATACCATCCATTGGAGTAACAAAAATTAGGACAACAGACTACCTTCCATAATGACAAGGCTAACATCCATTGGAGTAACAAAAATCTCAACAACAGACTAACTTCCATAATAACAATGCTACCATCCATTAGAATAACAAAAATATCGACAACACACTACCTTCCATAATGACAAGGCTACCATCCATTATAGTGAAATACATCTTGACAATATACTACCTTCTATGATGACAAGGCTACCATCCATTGGAGTAACAAAAATCTCGACAATAGACTACCTTCCATAATGTCAAGGCTACAATCTATTATAGTAACAAAATTCTCAACAATAGACTACCTTTCATAATGACAAGGCTACCGTCCATTGGAATAAAAAAAACCTCGACAACAAACTACGTTACATAATGACAAGGCTACAATCCCTTAGAGTAACAAAAATCTCGACAACAGACTACCTTCCATAATGCCAAAACTACCATCCATTGGAGTAACATAGATATGGACAACATACTACCTTCCATAATGACAAGGCTACCATCCATTGGAGTAACAAAAATCACGACAACAGACTACCTTCCATAATGACAAGGCTACCATCCATTGGAATAACAAAAATATCGACAACAAACTACCTTCCATAATGACAAGGCTACCATCCAATGGAGTAACAAAAATCTCGACAACAGACTAGCTTCCATAATGATTAGGCTACCATCAATTGGAGTAACAAAAACTCGACAACAAACTACCTTCCATAATGAAAAGGCTACAATCTATTATAGTGACAAAAATATCGACAATAGACTACCTTTCATAATGACAAGGCTACCATACATTGGAATAACAAAAATCTCGACAACAGACTACGTTCCATAATGACAAGGCTACCATCCATTGGAGTAACAAAAATCTCGACAACAGACTACCTTCCATAATGACAAGGCTACATTCTATTGAAGTAACGAAAATTCCGACAATAGACTACCTTCCATAATGACAAGGCTACCATCCATTGTAGTATCAAAAATCTTGACAACAAACTATGTTCCATAATGACAAGGCTACCATCCCTTAGAGTAACAAAAATCTCGACAATAGACTACCTTTCATAATGACAAAGCTTCCATCCATTGGAGTAACAAAGATATCGACAACATACTACCTTCCATAATGACAAGGATACCATCCATTGGAGTAACAAAAACTCGACAACAGTCTACCTTCCATAATGACAAGGCTACAATTTATTATAGTAACAAAAATATCGACAATAGACTACCTTCCATACATTAGAATAACAAAAATCTCGACAACAGACTATGTTCCATAATGACAAGGCTACCATCCATTGGAGTAACAAAAATCTCAACAATAGACTATCTTCCATAATGACAAGGCTACATTCTATGATAGTAACGAAAATCCCGACAATAGACTACCTTTCATAATGACAAGGCTACCATCCATTGGAATAACAAAAATATCGACAACAAACTACGTTCCATAATGACAAGGCCACCATCCCTTAGAGTAATAAAAATCTCGACAATAGACTACCTTCCATAATGACAAAGCTACCATCCATTGGAGTAACAAAGATATCAACAACATACTACCTTCCATAATGACAAGGATACCATCCATTGGAGTAACAAAAATCATGACAACAAACTACCTTCCATAATGACAAGGCTACCATCCATTGGAATAACAAAAATATCGACAACACACTACCTTCCATAATGACAAGGCTACCATCCATTGGAATAACAAAAATATCGACAACACACTACCTTCCATAATGACAAGGCTACCATCCAATGGAGTAACAAAAAACTCGACAACAGACTAGCTTCCATAATGATTAGGCTACCATCAATTCGAGTAACAAAAACTCGACAACAGACTACCTTCCATAATGAAAAGGCTACAATCTATTATAGTGACAAAAATAGCGACAATAGACTACCTTTCATAATGACAAGGCTACCATACATTGGAATAACAAAAATCTCGACAACAGACTATGTTCCATAATGACAAGGCTACCATCCATTGGAGTAACAAAAATCTCGACAACAGACTACCTTCCATAATGACAAGGCTACATTCTATTAAAGTAACGAAAATTCCGACAATAGACTACCTTCCATAATGACAAGGCTACCATCCATTGTAGTATAAAAAATCTCGACAACAAACTATGTTCCATAATGACAAGGCTACCATCCCTTAGAGTAACAAAAATCTCGACAATAGACTACCTTCCATAATGATCAAGCTACCATCCATTGGAGTAACAAAGATATCGACAACATACTACCTTCCATAATGACAAGGATACCATCCATTGGAGTAACAAAAATCGCGACAATAGACTACCTTCCATAATGACAAGGCTACCATCCATTGGAATAACAAAAATATCGAAAACATACTACCTTCCATAATGACAAGGCTACCATCCAATGGAGTAACAAAAATCTCGACAACAGACTACCTTCCATAATGACTAGGCTTCCATCCATTGGAGTAACAAAAATCTCGACAACAGACTACCTTCCATAATGACAAGACTACAATCTATTATAGTAACAAAATTTTCGACAATAGACTACCTTTTAAAATGACAAGGCTACCATCCATTGGAATAAAAAAAATATCGACAACAGACTACGTTCTATAATGACAAGGCTACCATCCCTTAGAGTAACAAAAATCTCGACAACAGACTACCTTGCATAATGACAAAACGACCGTCCATTGGAGTAACAAAGATATGGACAACATACTACCTTCCATAATGACAAGGCTACCATCCATTGGAGTAAAAGAAATCACGACAACAGACTACGTTACATAATTACAAGGCTACGATCCATTGGAATAACAAAAATATCGACAACACACTACCTTCCATAATGACAAGTCTACCATCGAATGGAGTAACAAAAATATCGACAACATACTAGCTTCCATAATGATTATGATACCATCAATTGGAGTAACAAAAATCTCGACAACAGACTACCTTCCATAATGACAAGGCTACAATCTATTATAGTAACAAAAATATTGATAATAGACTACCTTTCATAATGCCAAGGCTACCATACATTGGAATAACAAAAATCTCGACAACAGACTACGTTCCATAATGACTAGGCTAACATCCATTGGAGTAACAAAAATCTCGACAACAGACTACCTTCCATAATGACAAAACTACCATCCATTGGAGTAACAAAGATATGGACAACATACTACCTTCCATAATGACAAGGCTACCATCCATTGGAGTAACAAAAATCACGACAACAAACTACCTTCCATAATGGCAAGACTACCATCCATTGGAATAAGAAAAATATCGATAGTACACTACCTTCCATAATGATAAGGCTACCATCCGATGCAGTAACAAAAATATCGACAACACACTACCTTCCATAATGATTAGGCTACCATTAATTGGAGTATCAAAAACTCGACAACAGACTACCTTCCATAATGACAAGGCTACAATTTATTATAGTAACAAAAATATAGAGAATAGACTACCTTTTATAATGACAAGGTTACCATACATTGGAAAAACAAAAATCTCGACAATAGACTATGTTCCATAATGACAAGGCTACCATCCATTGGAGTAATAAAAATCTCGACAATAGACTACCTTCCATAATGACAAGGCTACATTCTATGATAGTAACGAAAATCCCGACAATAGACTACCTTTCATAATGACAAGGCTACCATCCATTGGAATAACAAAAATCTGGACAACAAACTACGTTCCATAATGACAAGGCTACCATCCATTTGAATAACAAAAATCACGACAACAAACTACCTTCCATAATGACAAGGCTACCATCCATTGGAATAACAAAAATATCGACAACACACTACCTTCCATAATGACAAGGCTACCATCCATTGGAATAACAAAAATATCGACAACACACTACCTTCCATAATGGCAAGGCTACCATCCAATGGAGTAACAAAAATCTCGACAAGAGAATAGCTTCCATAATAATTAGGCTACCATCAATTGGAGTAACAAAAACTCGACAACAGACTACCTTCCATAATAACAAGGCTACAATTTATTATAGTAACAAAAATAGCGACAATAGACTACCTTTCATAATGACAAGGCTACCATACATTGGAATAACAAAAATCTCGACAATAGACTACCTTCCATAATGACAAGGCTACCATCCATTGGAGTAACAAAAATCTCAACAACAGACTACCTTCCATAATGACACGGCTACCATCCATTGGAGTAATAAAGATATCGACAACATACATCCTTCCATAATGAAAAGGATACCATCCATTGGAGTAACAAAAATCTCGACGACAGACTACCTTCCATAATGACTAGGCTACCATCCTTTGGAGTAAAAAAGATATCGATAACTGACTACCTTCCATAACGACAAGGCTACAATCCATTGTAGTAACAAAAATCTCGCCAATAGACTACCTTCCATAATGACAAGGCTACCATCCCTTAGAGTAAAAAAAATCTCGACAACAGACTACCTTCCATAATGACTAGGCTACCATCCATTGGAGTAACAAAGATTTCGAAAACAGACTACCTTCCATAACGACAAGGCTACAATCCATTATAGTAACAAAAATCTCGACAACAGACAACCTTCCATAATGACAAGGATACCATCCAATGTAGTAAAAAAAATCACGACAATAGACTACCTTCCATAATGACAAGGCTACCATCCATTGGAATAACAAAAATATCGACAACACACTACCTTCCATAATGACAAGCCTCCATCCAATGGAGTAACAAAAATCTCGACAACAGACTAGCTTCCTAAATGATTAGGCTACCATCAATTGGAGTAACAAAAACTCGACAACAGACTACCTTCCCGAATGACAAGGCTACAATCATTTATAGTAACAAAAATATCGACAATAGACTACCTTTCATAATGACAAGGCTACCATACATTGGAATAACAAAAATCTCGACAACAGACTACGTTCCATAATGACAAGGCTACCATCCATTGGAGTAACAAAAATCTAGCCAATAGACTACCTTCCATAATGACAGGGCTACATTCTATTATAGTAACGAAAATCTCGACAATAAACTACCTTTCATAATGACAAGGCTACCATCCATTGGAATAACAAAAATCTCGACAACAAACTACGTTCCATAACGACAAGGCTACCATCCCTTAGAGTAACAAAAATCTCGACAATAGACTACCTTCCATAATGACAAAGCTACCATCCATTGGAGTAACAAAGATATCGACAACATACTACCTTTCATAATGACAAGGATACCATCCATTGGAGTAACAAAAAACACGACAATAGACGACCTTCCATAATGACAAGGCTACCATCCATTGGAATAACAAAAATATCGATAACACACTACCTTCCATAATGACAAGGCTACAATCCAATGGAGTAACAAAAATCTCGACAACAGACTACCTTCCATAACGACTAGGCTACCATCCATTAGAGTAACAAAAATCTCGACAACAGACTACCTTCCATAATGACAAGGCTGCCATCCATTGGAGTAACAAAAATCTCGACAACAAACTAGCTTCCATAATAACAAGGCTACCATCCATTGGAATAACAAAAATATCGACAACACACTACCTTCCATGATGACAAGGCTACCATCCATTGTAGTGAAAAAAATCTCGACATTATACTACCTTCTATGATGACAAGGCTACCATCCTTTGGAGTAACAAAAATATCGAGAATAGAATACCTTCCATAATGACAAGGCTACAATCTATTATAGTAACGAAAATCTCGACAATAGACTACCTTTCATAATGACAAGGCTACCGTCCATTGGAATTTAAAAAACCTCGACAACAAATTATGTTCCATAATAACAAGGCTACCATCCCTTAGAGTAACAAAAATCTCGACAACAGACTACCTTCCATAATGACAAAGTTACCATCCATTGGAGTAACAAAGATATGGACAACATACTACCTTCCATAATGACAAGGCTACCATCCATTGGAGTAACAAAAATCACGACAACAGACTACCTTCCAAAATGACAAGGCTACCATCCATTGGAATAACAAAAATATCGACAAAACACCACCTTCCATAATGACAAAGCTACCATCCAATGGAGTAACAAAAATATCGACAACACACTACCTTCCATAATGATTAGGCTACCATCAATTGGAGTAACAAAAACTCGACAACAGACTACCTTCCATAATGACAAGGCTACAATTTATTATAGTAACAAAAATATCGACAATAGACTACCTTTCATAATGACAAGGCTACCATACATTAGAATAACAAAAATCTCGACAACAGACTATGTTCCATAATGACAAGGCTACCATCCATTGGAGTAACAAAAATCTCAACAATAGACTACCTTTCATAATGACAAGGCTACATTCTATGATAGTAACGAAAATCCCGACAATAGACTACCTTTCATAATGACAAGGCTACCATCCATTGGAATAACAAAAATCTCGACAACAAACTATGTTCCATAATGACAAGGCCACCATCCCTTAGAGTAATAAAAATCTCGACAATAGACTACCTTCCATAATGACAAAGCTACCATCCATTGGAGTAACAAAGATATCAACAACATACTACCTTCCATAATGTCAAGGATACCATCCATTGGAGTAACAAAAATCATGACAACAAACTACCTTCCATAATGACAAGGCTACCATCCATTGGAATAAAAAAAATATCGACAACACACTACCTTCCATAATGACAAGGCTACCATCCATTGGAATAACAAAAATATCGACAACACACTACCTTCCATAATGACAAGGCTACCATCCAATGGAGTAACAAAAAACTCGACAACAGACTAGCTTCCATAATGATTAGGCTACCATCAATTCGAGTAACAAAAACTCGACAATAGACTACCTTCCATAATGACAAGGCTACCATACATTGGAGTAACAAAAATCTCGACAACAATGCCTTCCATAATGACTAGGCTACCATCCTTTGGAGTAACAAAGATATCGATAACAGACTAAATTCCATTACGACAAGGCTACAATCCATTGTAGTAACAAAAATCTAGACAATAGACTACCTTCCATAATGACAAGGCTACCATCCATTGTAGTGACAAAAATCTCGAGAATAGACTACCTTCCATAATGACAAGGCTACCATCCATTGGAGTAACAAGAATCACGAAAACATACTACCTTCCATAATGACAAGGCTACAATCTATTATAGTAAAAAAAATCTCGACAACAGACTATCTTCCATAACAACAAGGCTACAATCCATTGTTGTAACAAAAATCTCGACAACAGACTACCTTCCATAATGACATGGCTACCATCCATTGTAGTGACAAAAATATTGACAATATACTACTTTCTATAATGACAAGGCTACCAACCATTCGCGTGACAAAAATATCGACAATAGACTACCTTCCATAATGACAAGGCTACAATCAATTATAGTAACAAAAATCTCGACAAAACACTACCTTCCATAATGACAAGGCTACCATCCATTGGAATAACAAAAATCTCGACAACAAACTACTTTCCATAATGACAAGGCTACCATCCCTTAGAGTAACAAAAATCTACACAATAGACTACCTTCCATAATGACAAGGCTAGCATCCAATGGAGTAACAAAAATCTCGACAACAGACTACCTTCCATAATGTCAAGGATACCATCCATTGGAGTAAGAAAGATATCAACAACATACTACCTTCCATAGTGACAAGGCTACCATCGATTGGAGTAACAAAGATATCGACAACATACTACCTTTCATAATGTCAAGGCTACCATCCATTGGAGTAACAAAAATCTCGACAACAAACTATCTTCCATAGTGACAACACTACAATCTATTATAGTAAGAAAAATCTCGACAACATACCACCTTCCATAATGACAAGTCTACTATCCATTGGAATAACAAAAATATCATCAACACACTAACTTCCATAATGACAATGCTACCATCCCTAAGAGTAACAAAAATCTCGACAACAGACTACCTTCCATAATGACAACGCTACCATCCATTGGAGTAACAAAGATATCGACAACATAGTACCTTCCATAATGACAAGGATACCATTTATTGGAGTAACAAAAAATACGACAACAGACTACCTTCCATAATGACAAGGCTACGATCCATTGGAATAACAAAAATATCGACAACACACTACCTTCCATAATGACAAGGCTACCATCCAATGGAGTAACAAAAAACTCGACAACAGACTAGCTTCCATAATGACAAGGATACCATCCATTGGAGTAAGAAAGATATCGACAACATACTACCTTCCATAATGACAAGGATACCATCCATTGGAGTAACAAAAATCATGACAACAAACTACCTTCCATAATGACAAGGCTACCATCCATTGGAATAACAAAAATATCGACAACACACTACCTTCCATAATGACAAGGCTACCATCCATTGGAATAACAAAAATATCGACAACACACTACCTTCCATAATGACAAGGCTACCATCCAATGGAGTAACAAAAAACTCGACAACAGACTAGCTTCCATAATGATTAGGCTACCATCAATTCGAGTAACAAAAACTCGACAACAGACTACCTTCCATAATGAAAAGGCTACAATCTATTATAGTGACAAAAATAGCGACAATAGACTACCTTTCATAATGACAAGGCTACCATACATTGGAATAACAAAAATCTCGACAACAGACTATGTTCCATAATGACAAGGCTACCATCCATTGGAGTAGCAAAAATCTCGACAACAGACTACCTTCCATAATGACAAGGCTACATTCTATTAAAGTAACGAAAATTCTGACAATAGACTACCTTCCATAATGACAAGGCTACCATCCATTGTAGTATAAAAAATCTCGACAACAAACTATGTTCCATAATGACAAGGCTACCATCCCTTAGAGTAACAAAAATCTCGACAATAGACTACCTTCCATAATGACAAAGCTACCATCCATTGGAGTAACAAAGATATCGACAACATACTACCTTCCATAATGACAAGGATACCATCCATTGGAGTAACAAAAATCACGACAATAGACTACCTTCCATAATGACAAGGCTACCATCCATTGGAATAACAAAAATATCAAAAACATACTACCTTCCATAATGACAAGGCTACCATCCAATGGAGTAACAAAAATCTCGACAACAGACTACCTTCCATAATGACTAGGCTTCCATCCATTGGAGTAACAAAAATCTCGACAACAGACTACCTTCCATAATGACAAGACTACAATCTATTATAGTAACAAAATTTTCGACAATAGACTACCTTTTAAAATGACAAGGCTACCATCCATTGGAATAAAAAAAATATCGACAACAGACTACGTTCTATAATGACAAGGCTACCATCCCTTAGAGTAACAAAAATCTCGACAACAGACTACCTTGCATAATGACAAAACGACCGTCCATTGGAGTAACAAAGATATGGACAACATACTACCTTCCATAATGACAAGGCTACCATCCATTGGAGTAAAAGAAATCACGACAACAGACTACGTTACATAATTACAAGGCTACGATCCATTGGAATAACAAAAATATCGACAACACACTACCTTCCATAATGACAAGTCTACCATCGAATGGAGTAACAAAAATATCGACAACATACTAGCTTCCATAATGATTATGATACCATCAATTGGAGTAACAAAAATCTCGACAACAGACTACCTTCCATAATGACAAGGCTACAATCTATTATAGTAACAAAAATATTGATAATAGACTACCTTTCATAATGCCAAGGCTACCATACATTGGAATAACAAAAATCTCGACAACAGACTACGTTCCATAATGACTAGGCTAACATCCATTGGAGTAACAAAAATCTCGACAACAGACTACCTTCCATAATGACAAAACTACCATCCATTAGAGTAACAAAGATATGGACAACATACTACCTTCCATAATGATAAGGCTACCATCCATTGGAGTAACAAAAATCACGACAACAAACTACCTTCCATAATGGCAAGACTACCATCCATTGGAATAAGAAAAATATCGATAGTACACTACCTTCCATAATGACAAGGCTACCATCCGATGCAGTAACAAAAATATCGACAACACACTACCTTCCATAATGATTAGGCTACCATTAATTGGAGTATCAAAAACTCGACAACAGACTACCTTCCATAATGACAAGGCTACAATTTATTATAGTAACAAAAATATAGAGAATAGACTACCTTTTATAATGACAAGGTTACCATACATTGGAAAAACAAAAATCTCGACAACAGACTATGTTCCATAATGACAAGGCTACCATCCATTGGAGTAATAAAAATCTCGACAATAGACTACCTTCCATAATGACAAGGCTACATTCTATGATAGTAACGAAAATCCCGACAATAGACTACCTTTCATAATGACAAGGCTACCATCCATTGGAATAACAAAAATCTGGACAACAAACTATGTTCCATAATGACAAGGCTACCATCCATTTGAATAACAAAAATCACGACAACAAACTACCTTCCATAATGACAAGGCTACCATCCATTGGAATAACAAAAATATCGACAACACACTACCTTCCATAATGACAAGGCTACCATCCATTGGAATAACAAAAATATCGACAACACACTACCTTCCATAATGGCAAGGCTACCATCCAATGGAGTAACAAAAATCTCGACAAGAGAATAGCTTCCATAATAATTAGGCTACCATCAATTGGAGTAACAAAAACTCAACAACAGACTACCTTCCATAATAACAAGGCTACAATTTATTATAGTAACAAAAATAGCGACAATAGACTACCTTTCATAATGACAAGGCTACCATACATTGGAATAACAAAAATCTCGACAATAGACTACCTTCCATAATGACAAGGCTACCATCCATTGGAGTAACAAAAATCTCAACAACAGACTACCTTCCATAATGACACGGCTACCATCCATTGGAGTAATAAAGATATCGACAACATACATCCTTCCATAATGAAAAGGATACCATCCATTGGAGTAACAAAAATCTCGACGACAGACTACCTTCCATAATGACTAGGCTACCATCCTTTGGAGTAAAAAAGATATCGATAACTGACTACCTTCCATAACGACAAGGCTACAATCCATTGTAGTAACAAAAATCTCGCCAATAGACTACCTTCCATAATGACAAGGCTACCATCCCTTAGAGTAAAAAAAATCTCGACAACAGACTACCTTCCATAATGACTAGGCTACCATCCATTGGAGTAACAAAGATTTCGAAAACAGACTACCTTCCATAACGACAAGGCTACAATCCATTATAGTAACAAAAATCTCGACAACAGACAACCTTCCATAATGACAAGGATACCATCCAATGTAGTAAAAAAAATCACGACAATAGACTACCTTCCATAATGACAAGGCTACCATCCATTGGAATAACAAAAATATCGACAACACACTACCTTCCATAATGACAAGCCTCCATCCAATGGAGTAACAAAAATCTCGACAACAGACTAGCTTCCTAAATGATTAGGCTACCATCAATTGGAGTAACAAAAACTCGACAACAGACTACCTTCCCGAATGACAAGGCTACAATCATTTATAGTAACAAAAATATCGACAATAGACTACCTTTCATAATGACAAGGCTACCATACATTGGAATAACAAAAATCTCGACAACAGACTACGTTCCATAATGACAAGGCTACCATCCATTGGAGTAACAAAAATCTAGCCAATAGACTACCTTCCATAATGACAGGGCTACATTCTATTATAGTAACGAAAATCTCGACAATAAACTACCTTTCATAATGACAAGGCTACCATCCATTGGAATAACAAAAATCTCGACAACAAACTACGTTCCATAACGACAAGGCTACCATCCCTTAGAGTAACAAAAATCTCGACAATAGACTACCTTCCATAATGACAAAGCTACCATCCATTGGAGTAACAAAGATATCGACAACATACTACCTTCCATAATGACAAGGATACCATCCATTGGAGTAACAAAAAACACGACAATAGACGACCTTCCATAATGACAAGGCTACCATCCATTGGAATAACAAAAATATCGATAACACACTACCTTCCATAATGACAAGGCTACAATCCAATGGAGTAACAAAAATCTCGACAACAGACTACCTTCCATAACGACTAGGCTACCATCCATTAGAGTAACAAAAATCTCGACAACAGACTACCTTCCATAATGACAAGGCTGCCATCCATTGGAGTAACAAAAATCTCGACAACAAACTAGCTTCCATAATAACAAGGCTACCATCCATTGGAATAACAAAAATATCGACAACACACTACCTTCCATGATGACAAGGCTACCATCCATTGTAGTGAAAAAAATCTCGACATTATACTACCTTCTATGATGACAAGGCTACCATCCTTTGGAGTAACAAAAATATCGAGAATAGAATACCTTCCATAATGACAAGGCTACAATCTATTATAGTAACGAAAATCTCGACAATAGACTACCTTTCATAATGACAAGGCTACCGTCCATTGGAATTTAAAAAACCTCGACAACAAATTATGTTCCATAATAACAAGGCTACCATCCCTTAGAGTAACAAAAATCTCGACAACAGACTACCTTCCATAATGACAAAGTTACCATCCATTGGAGTAACAAAGATATGGACAACATACTACCTTCCATAATGACAAGGCTACCATCCATTGGAGTAACAAAAATCACGACAACAGACTACCTTCCAAAATGACAAGGCTACCATCCATTGGAATAACAAAAATATCGACAAAACACCACCTTCCATAATGACAAAGCTACCATCCAATGGAGTAACAAAAATATCGACAACACACTACCTTCCATAATGATTAGGCTACCATCAATTGGAGTAACAAAAACTCGACAACAGACTACCTTCCATAATGACAAGGCTACAATTTATTATAGTAACAAAAATATCGACAATAGACTACCTTTCATAATGACAAGGCTACCATACATTAGAATAACAAAAATCTCGACAACAGACTATGTTCCATAATGACAAGGCTACCATCCATTGGAGTAACAAAAATCTCAACAATAGACTACCTTTCATAATGACAAGGCTACATTCTATGATAGTAACGAAAATCCCGACAATAGACTACCTTTCATAATGACAAGGCTACCATCCATTGGAATAACAAAAATCTCGACAACAAACTATGTTCCATAATGACAAGGCCACCATCCCTTAGAGTAATAAAAATCTCGACAATAGACTACCTTCCATAATGACAAAGCTACCATCCATTGGAGTAACAAAGATATCAACAACATACTACCTTCTATAATGTCAAGGATACCATCCATTGGAGTAACAAAAATCATGACAACAAACTACCTTCCATAATGACAAGGCTACCATCCATTGGAATAAAAAAAATATCGACAACACACTACCTTCCATAATGACAAGGCTACCATCCATTGGAATAACAAAAATATCGACAACACACTACCTTCCATAATGACAAGGCTACCATCCAATGGAGTAACAAAAAACTCGACAACAGACTAGCTTCCATAATGATTAGGCTACCATCAATTCGAGTAACAAAAACTCGACAATAGACTACCTTCCATAATGACAAGGCTACCATACATTGGAGTAACAAAAATCTCGACAACAATGCCTTCCATAATGACTAGGCTACCATCCTTTGGAGTAACAAAGATATCGATAACAGACTAAATTCCATTACGACAAGGCTACAATCCATTGTAGTAACAAAATTCTAGACAATAGACTACCTTCCATAATGACAAGGCTACCATCCATTGTAGTGACAAAAATCTCGAGAATAGACTACCTTCCATAATGACAAGGCTACCATCCATTGGAGTAACAAGAATCACGACAACATACTACCTTCCATAATGACAAGGCTACAATCTATTATAGTAAAAAAAATCTCGACAACAGACTATCTTCCATAACAACAAGGCTACAATCCATTGTTGTAACAAAAATCTCGACAACAGACTACCTTCCATAATGACATGGCTACCATCCATTGTAGTGACAAAAATATTGACAATATACTACTTTCTATAATGACAAGGCTACCAACCATTCGCGTGACAAAAATATCGACAATAGACTACCTTCCATAATGACAAGGCTACAATCAATTATAGTAACAAAAATCTCGACAAAACACTACCTTCCATAATGACAAGGCTACCATCCATTGGAATAACAAAAATCTCGACAACAAACTACTTTCCATAATGACAAGGCTACCATCCCTTAGAGTAACAAAAATCTACACAATAGACTACCTTCCATAATGACAAGGCTAGCATCCAATGGAGTAACAAAAATCTCGACAACAGACTACCTTCCATAATGTCATGGATACCATCCATTGGAGTAAGAAAGATATCAACAACATACTACCTTCCATAGTGACAAGGCTACCATCGATTGGAGTAACAAAGATATCGACAACATACTACCTTTCATAATGTCAAGGCTACCATCCATTGGAGTAACAAAAATCTCGACAACAAACTATCTTCCATAGTGACAACACTACAATCTATTATAGTAAGAAAAATCTCGACAACATACCACCTTCCATAATGACAAGTCTACTATCCATTGGAATAACAAAAATATCATCAACACACTAACTTCCATAATGACAATGCTACCATCCCTAAGAGTAACAAAAATCTCGACAACAGACTACCTTCCATAATGACAACGCTACCATCCATTGGAGTAACAAAGATATCGACAACATAGTACCTTCCATAATGACAAGGATACCATTTATTGGAGTAACAAAAAATACGACAACAGACTACCTTCCATAATGACAAGGCTACGATCCATTGGAATAACAAAAATATCGACAACACACTACCTTCCATAATGACTAGGCTACCATCCAATGGAGTAACAAAAAACTCGACAACAGACTAGCTTCCATAATGACAAGGATACTATCCATTGGAGTAAGAAAGATATCGACAACATACTACCTTCCATAATGACAAGGATACCATCCATTGGAGTAACAAAAATCATGACAACAAACTACCTTCCATAATGACAAGGCTACCATCCATTGGAATAACAAAAATATCGACAACACACTACCTTCCATAATGACAAGGCTACCATCCATTGGAATAACAAAAATATCGACAACACACTACCTTCCATAATGACAAGGCTACCATCCAATGGAGTAACAAAAAACTCGACAACAGACTAGCTTCCATAATGATTAGGCTACCATCAATTCGAGTAACAAAAACTCGACAACAGACTACCTTCCATAATGAAAAGGCTACAATCTATTATAGTGACAAAAATAGCGACAATAGACTACCTTTCATAATGACAAGGCTACCATACATTGGAATAACAAAAATCTCGACAACAGACTATGTTCCATAATGACAAGGCTACCATCCATTGGAGTAGCAAAAATCTCGACAACAGACTACCTTCCATAATGACAAGGATACATTCTATTAAAGTAACGAAAATTCTGACAATAGACTACCTTCCATAATGACAAGGCTACCATCCATTGTAGTATAAAAAATCTCGACAACAAACTATGTTCCATAATGACAAGGCTACCATCCCTTAGAGTAACAAAAATCTCGACAATAGACTACCTTCCATAATGACAAAGCTACCATCCATTGGAGTAACAAAGATATCGACAACATACTACCTTCCATAATGACAAGGATACCATCCATTGGAGTAACAAAAATCACGACAATAGACTACCTTCCATAATGACAAGGCTACCATCCATTGGAATAACAAAAATATCGAAAACATACTACCTTCCATAATGACAAGGCTACCATCCAATGGAGTAACAAAAATCTCGACAACAGACTACCTTCCATAATGACTAGGCTTCCATCCATTGGAGTAACAAAAATCTCGACAACAGACTACCTTCCATAATGACAAGACTACAATCTATTATAGTAACAAAATTTTCGACAATAGACTACCTTTTAAAATGACAAGGCTACCATCCATTGGAATAAAAAAAATATCGACAACAGACTACGTTCTATAATGACAAGGCTACCATCCCTTAGAGTAACAAAAATCTCGACAACAGACTACCTTGCATAATGACAAAACGACCGTCCATTGGAGTAACAAAGATATGGACAACATACTACCTTCCATAATGACAAGGCTACCATCCATTGGAGTAAAAGAAATCACGACAACAGACTACGTTACATAATTACAAGGCTACGATCCATTGGAATAACAAAAATATCGACAACACACTACCTTCCATAATGACAAGTCTACCATCGAATGGAGTAACAAAAATATCGATAACATACTAGCTTCCATAATGATTATGATACCATCAATTGGAGTAACAAAAATCTCGACAACAGACTACCTTCCATAATGACAAGGCTACAATCTATTATAGTAACAAAAATATTGATAATAGACTACCTTTCATAATGCCAAGGCTACCATACATTGGAATAACAAAAATCTCGACAACAGACTACGTTCCATAATGACTAGGCTAACATCCATTGGAGTAACAAAAATCTCGACAACAGACTACCTTCCATAATGACAAAACTACCATCCATTAGAGTAACAAAGATATGGACAACATACTACCTTCCATAATGATAAGGCTACCATCCATTGGAGTAACAAAAATCACGACAACAAACTACCTTCCATAATGGCAAGACTACCATCCATTGGAATAAGAAAAATATCGATAGTACACTACCTTCCATAATGACAAGGCTACCATCCGATGCAGTAACAAAAATATCGACAACACACTACCTTCCATAATGATTAGGCTACCATTAATTTGAGTATCAAAAACTCGACAACAGACTACCTTCCATAATGACAAGGCTACAATTTATTATAGTAACAAAAATATAGAGAATAGACTACCTTTTATAATGACAAGGTTACCATACATTGGAAAAACAAAAATCTCGACAACAGACTATGTTCCATAATGACAAGGCTACCATCCATTGGAGTAATAAAAATCTCGACAATAGACTACCTTCCATAATGACAAGGCTACATTCTATGATAGTAACGAAAATCCCGACAATAGACTACCTTTCATAATGACAAGGCTACCATCCATTGGAATAACAAAAATCTGGACAACAAACTACGTTCCATAATGACAAGGCTACCATCCATTTGAATAACAAAAATCACGACAACAAACTACCTTCCATAATGACAAGGCTACCATCCATTGGAATAACAAAAATATCGACAACACACTACCTTCCATAATGACAAGGCTACCATCCATTGGAATAACAAAAATATCGACAACACACTACCTTCCATAATGGCAAGGCTACCATCCAATGGAGTAACAAAAATCTCGACAAGAGAATAGCTTCCATAATAATTAGGCTACCATCAATTGGAGTAACAAAAACTCAACAACAGACTACCTTCCATAATAACAAGGCTACAATTTATTATAGTAACAAAAATAGCGACAATAGACTACCTTTCATAATGACAAGGCTACCATACATTGGAATAACAAAAATCTCGACAATAGACTACCTTCCATAATGACAAGGCTACCATCCATTGGAGTAACAAAAATCTCAACAACAGACTACCTTCCATAATGACACGGCTACCATCCATTGGAGTAATAAAGATATCGACAACATACATCCTTCCATAATGAAAAGGATACCATCCATTGGAGTAACAAAAATCTCGACGACAGACTACCTTCCATAATGACTAGGCTACCATCCTTTGGAGTAACAAAGATATCGATAACTGACTACCTTCCATAACGACAAGGCTACAATCCATTGTAGTAACAAAAATCTCGCCAATAGACTACCTTCCATAATGACAAGGCTACCATCCCTTAGAGTAAAAAAAATCTCGACAACAGACTACCTTCCATAATGACTAGGCTACCATCCATTGGAGTAACAAAGATTTCGAAAACAGACTACCTTCCATAACGACAAGGCTACAATCCATTATAGTAACAAAAATCTCGACAACAGACAACCTTCCATAATGACAAGGATACCATCCAATGTAGTAAAAAAAATCACGACAATAGACTACCTTCCATAATGACAAGGCTACCATCCATTGGAATAACAAAAATATCGACAACACACTACCTTCCATAATGACAAGCCTCCATCCAATGGAGTAACAAAAATCTCGACAACAGACTAGCTTCCTAAATGATTAGGCTACCATCAATTGGAGTAACAAAAACTCGATAACAGACTACCTTCCCGAATGACAAGGCTACAATCATTTATAGTAACAAAAATATCGACAATAGACTACCTTTCATAATGACAAGGCTACCATACATTGGAATATCAAAAATCTCGACAACAGACTACGTTCCATAATGACAAGGCTACCATCCATTGGAGTAAAAAAAATCTAGCCAATAGACTACCTTCCATAATGACAGGGCTACATTCTATTATAGTAACGAAAATCTCGACAATAAACTACCTTTCATAATGACAAGGCTACCATCCATTGGAATAACAAAAATCTCGACAACAAACTACGTTCCATAACGACAAGGCTACCATCCCTTAGAGTAACAAAAATCTCGACAATAGACTACCTTCCATAATGACAAAGCTACCATCCATTGGTGTAACAAAGATATCGACAACATACTACCTTCCATAATGACAAGGATACCATCCATTGGAGTAACAAAAAACACGACAATAGACGACCTTCCATAATGACAAGGCTACCATCCATTGGAATAACAAAAATATCGACAACACACTACCTTCCATAATGACAAGGCTACAATCCAATGGAGTAACAAAAATCTCGACAACAGACTACCTTCCATAACGACTAGGCTACCATCCATTATAGTAACAAAAATCTCGACAACAGACTACCTTCCATAATGACAAGGCTGCCATCCATTGGAGTAACAAAAATCTCGACAATAAACTAGCTTCGATAATAACAAGGCTACCATCCATTGGAATAACAAAAATATCGACAACACACTACCTTCCATGATGACAAGGCTACCATCCATTGTAGTGAAAAAAATCTCGACATTATACTACCTTCTATGATGACAAGGCTACCATCCTTTGGAGTAACAAAAATATCGAGAATAGACTACCTTCCATAATGACAAGGCTACAATCTGTTATAGTAACGAAAATCTCGACAATAGACTACCTTTCATAATGACAAGGCTACCGTCCATTGGAATTTAAAAAACCTCGACAACAAACTATGTTCAATAATAACAAGGCTAACATCCCTTAGAGTAACAAAAATCTCGACAACAGACTACCTTCCATAATGACAAAATTACCATCCATTGGAGTAACAAAGATATGGACAACATACTACCTTCCATAATGACAAGGCTACCATCCATTGGATTAACAAAAATCACGACAACAGACTACCTTCCAAAATGACAAGGCTACCATCCATTGGAATAACAAAAATATCGACAAAACACCACCTTCCATAATGACAAAGCTACCATCCAATGGAGTAACAAAAATATCGACAACACACTACCTTCCATAATGATTAGGCTACCATCAATTGGAGTAACAAAAACTCGACAACAGACTACCTTCCATAATGACAAGGCTACAATTTATTATAGTAACAAAAATATCGACAATAGACTACCTTTCATAATGACAAGGCTACCATACATTAGAATAACAAAAATCTCGACAACAGACTATGTTCCATAATGACAAGGCTACCATCCATTGGAGTAACAAAAATCTCAACAATAGACTACCTTTCATAATGACAAGGCTACATTCTATGATAGTAACGAAAATCCCGACAATAGACTACCTTTCATAATGACAAGGCTACCATCCATTGGAATAACAAAAATCTCGACAACAAACTACGTTCCATAATGACAAGGCCACCATCCCTTAGAGTAATAAAAATATCGACAATAGACTACCTTCCATAATGACAAAGCTACCATCCATTGGAGTAACAAAGATATCAACAACATACTACCTTCCATAATGACAAGGATACCATCCATTGGAGTAACAAAAATCATAACAACAAACTACCTTCCATAATGACAAGGCTACCATCCATTGGAATAACAAAAATATCGACAACACACTACCTTCCATGATGACAAGGCTACCATCCATTGGAATAACAAAAATATCGACAACACACTACCTTCCATAATGACAAGGCTACCATCCAATGGAGTAACAAAAAACTCGACAACAGACTAGCTTCCATAATGATTAGGCTACCAACAATTCGAGTAACAAAAACTCGACAATAGACTACCTTCCATAATGACAAGGCTACCATACATTGGAGTAACAAAAATCTCGACAACAATACCTTCCATAATGACTAGGCTACCATCCTTTGGAGTAACAAAGATATCGATAACAGACTAAATTCCATTACGACAAGGCTACAATCCATTGTAGTAACAAAAATCTCGACAATAGACTACCTTCCATAATGACAAGGCTACCATCCATTGTAGTGACAAAAATCTCGAGAATAGACTACCTTCCATAATGACAAGGCTACCATCCATTGGAGTAACAAGAATCACGACAACATACTACCTTCCATAATGACAAGGCTACAATCTATTATAGTAAAAAAAATCTCGACAACAGACTATCTTCCATAACAACAAGGCTACAATCCATTGTTGTAACAAAAATCTCGACAACAGACTACCTTCCATAATGACATGGCTACCATCCATTGTAGTGACAAAAATATTGACAATATACTACTTTCTATAATGACAAGGCTACCAACCATTCGCGTGACAAAAATCTCGACAATAGACTACCTTCCATAATGACAAGGCTACAATCAATTATAGTAACAAAAATCTCGACAAAACACTACCTTCCATAATGACAAGGCTACCATCCATTGGAATAACAAAAATCTCGACAACAAACTACTTTCCATAATGACAAGGCTACCATCCATTGGAGTAAAAAAACTCTAGCCAATAGACTACCTTCCATAATGACAGGGCTACATTCTATTATAGTAACGAAAATCTCGACAATAAACTACCTTTCATAATGACAAGGCTACCATCCATTGGAATAACAAAAATCTCGACAACAAACTACGTTCCATAACGACAAGGCTACCATCCCTTAGAGTAACAAAAATCTCGACAATAGACTACCTTCCATAATGACAAAGCTACCATCCATTGGTGTAACAAAGATATCGACAACATACTACCTTCCATAATGACAAGGATACCATCCATTGGAGTAACAAAAAACACGACAATAGACGACCTTCCATAATGACAAGGCTACCATCCATTGGAATAACAAAAATATCGACAACACACTACCTTCCATAATGACAAGGCTACAATCCAATGGAGTAACAAAAATCTCGACAACAGACTACCTTCCATAACGACTAGGCTACCATCCATTATAGTAACAAAAATCTCGACAACAGACTACCTTCCATAATGACAAGGCTGCCATCCATTGGAGTAACAAAAATCTCGACAACAAACTAGCTTCGATAATAACAAGGCTACCATCCATTGGAATAACAAAAATATCGACAACACACTACCTTCCATGATGACAAGGCTACCATCCATTGTAGTGAAAAAAATCTCGACATTATACTACCTTCTATGATGACAAGGCTACCATCCTTTGGAGTAACAAAAATATTGAGAATAGACTACCTTCCATAATGACAAGGCTACAATCTGTTATAGTAACGAAAATCTCGACAATAGACTACCTTTCATAATGACAAGGCTACCGTCCATTGGAATTTAAAAAACCTCGACAACAAACTATGTTCCATAATAACAAGGCTAACATCCCTTAGAGTAACAAAAATCTCGACAACAGACTACCTTCCATAATGACAAAATTACCATCCATTGGAGTAACAAAGATATGGACAACATACTACCTTCCATAATGACAAGGCTACCATCCATTGGATTAACAAAAATCACGACAACAGACTACCTTCCAAAATGACAAGGCTACCATCCATTGGAATAACAAAAATATCGACAAAACACCACCTTCCATAATGACAAAGCTACCATCCAATGGAGTAACAAAAATATCGACAACACACTACCTTCCATAATGATTAGGCTACCATCAATTGGAGTAACAAAAACTCGACAACAGACTACCTTCCATAATGACAAGGCTACAATTTATTATAGTAACAAAAATATCGACAATAGACTACCTTTCATAATGACAAGGCTACCATACATTAGAATAACAAAAATCTCGACAACAGACTATGTTCCATAATGACAAGGCTACCATCCATTGGAGTAACAAAAATCTCAACAATAGACTACCTTTCATAATGACAAGGCTACATTCTATGATAGTAACGAAAATCCCGACAATAGACTACCTTTCATAATGACAAGGCTACCATCCATTGGAATAACAAAAATCTCGACAACAAACTACGTTCCATAATGACAAGGCCACCATCCCTTAGAGTAATAAAAATATCGACAATAGACTACCTTCCATAATGACAAAGCTACCATCCATTGGAGTAACAAAGATATCAACAACATACTACCTTCCATAATGACAAGGATACCATCCATTGGAGTAACAAAAATCATAACAACAAACTACCTTCCATAATGACAAGGCTACCATCCATTGGAATAACAAAAATATCGACAACACACTACCTTCCATGATGACAAGGCTACCATCCATTGGAATAACAAAAATATCGACAACACACTACCTTCCATAATGACAAGGCTACCATCCAATGGAGTAACAAAAAACTCGACAACAGACTAGCTTCCATAATGATTAGGCTACCATCAATTCGAGTAACAAAAACTCGACAATAGACTACCTTCCATAATGACAAGGCAACCATACATTGGAGTAACAAAAATCTCGACAACAATACCTTCCATAATGACTAGGCTACCATCCTTTGGAGTAACAAAGAGATCGATAACAGACTAAATTCCATTACGACAAGGCTACAATCCATTGTAGTAACAAAAATCTCGACAATAGACTACCTTCCATAATGACAAGGCTACCATCCATTGTAGTGACAAAAATCTTGAGAATAGACTACCTTCCATAATGACAAGGCTACCATCCATTGGAGTAATAAGAATCATGACAACATACTACCTTCCATAATGACAAGGCTACAATCTATTATAGTAAAAAAAATCTCGACAACAGACTATCTTCCATAACAACAAGGCTACAATCCATTGTTGTAACAAAAATCTCGACAACAGACTACCTTCCATAATGACATGGCTACCATCCATTGTAGTGACAAAAATATTGACAATATACTACTTTCTATAATGACAAGGCTACCAACCATTCGCGTGACAAAAATCTCGACAATAGACTACCTTCCATAATGATAAGGCTACAATCAATTATAGTAACAAAAATCTCGACAAAACACTACCTTCCATAATGACAAGGCTACCATCCATTGGAATAACAAAAATCTCGATAACAAACTACTTTCCATAATGACAAGGCTACCATCCCTTAGAGTAACAAAAATCTACACAATAGACTACCTTCCATAATGACAAGGCTAGCATCCAATGGAGTAACAAAAATCTCGACAACAGACTACCTTCCATAATGTCAAGGATACCATCCATTGGAGTAAGAAAGATATCGACAACATACTACCTTCCATAGTGACAAGGCTACCATCCATTGGAGTAACAAAGATATCGACAACATACTACCTTTCATAATGTCAAGGCTACCATCCATTGGAGTAACAAAAATCTCGACAACAAACTATCTTCCATAGTGACAACACTACAATCTATTATAGTAACAAAAATCTCGACAACATACCACCTTCCATAATGACAAGTCTACTATCCATTGGAATAACAAAAATATCATCAACACACTAACTTCCATAATGACAATGCTACCATCCCTAAGAGTAACAAAAATCTCGACAACAGACTACCTTCCATAATGACAAGGCTACCATCCATTGGAGTAACAAAGATATCGACAACATAGTACCTTCCATAATGACAAGGATACCATTTATTGGAGTAACAAAAAATACGACAACAGACTACCTTCCATAATGAAAAGGCTACGATCCATTGGAATAACAAAAATATCGACAACACACTACCTTCCATAATGACAAGGCTACCATCCAATGGAGTAACAAAAAACTCGACAACAGACTAGCTTCCATAATGACAAGGATACCATCCATTGGAGTAAGAAAGATATTGACAACATACTACCTTCCATAATGACAAGGATACCATCCATTGGAGTAACAAAAATCATGACAACAAACTACCTTCCATAATGACAAGGCTACCATCCATTGGAATAACAAAAATATCGACAACACACTACCTTCCATAATGACAAGGCTACCATCCATTGGAATAACAAAAATATCGACAACACACTACCTTCCATAATGACAAGGCTACCATCCAATGGAGTAACAAAAAACTCGACAACAGACTAGCTTCCATAATGATTAGGCTACCATCAATTCGAGTAACAAAAACTCGACAACAGACTACCTTCCATAATGAAAAGGCTACAATCTATTATAGTGACAAAAATATCGAAAACATACTACCTTCCATAATGACAAGGCTACCATCCAATGGAGTAACAAAAATCTCGACAACAGACTACCTTCCATAATGACTAGGCTTCCATCCATTGGAGTAACAAAAATCTCGACAACAGACTACCTTCCATAATGACAAGACTACAATCTATTATAGTAACAAAATTTTCGACAATAGACTACCTTTTAAAATGACAAGGCTACCATCCATTGGAATAAAAAAAATATCGACAACAGACTACGTTCTATAATGACAAGGCTACCATCCCTTAGAGTAAAAAAAATCTCGACAACAGACTACCTTGCATAATGACAAAACGACCGTCCATTGGAGTAACAAAGATATGGACAACATACTACCTTCCATAATGACAAGGCTACCATCCATTGGAGTAAAAGAAATCACGACAACAGACTACGTTACATAATTACAAGGCTACGATCCATTGGAATAACAAAAATATCGACAACACACTACCTTCCATATTGACAAGTCTACCATCGAATTGAGTAACAAAAATATCGACAACATACTAGCTTCCATAATGATTATGATACCATCAATTGGAGTAACAAAAATCTCGACAACAGACTACCTTCCATAATGACAAGGCTACAATCTATTATAGTAACAAAAATATTGATAATAGACTACCTTTCATAATGCCAAGGCTACCATACATTGGAATAACAAAAATCTCGACAACAGACTACGTTCCATAATGACTAGGCTAACATCCATTGGAGTAATAAAAATCTCGACAACAGACTACCTTCCATAATGACAAAACTACCATCAATTGGAGTAACAAAGATATGGACAACATACTACCTTCCCTAATTACAAGGCTACCATCCATTGGAGTAACAAAAATCACGACAACAAACTACCTTCCATAATGGCAAGACTACCATCCATTGGAATAAGAAAAATATCGATAGTACACTACCTTCCATAATGACAAGGCTACCATCCGATGCAGTAACAAAAATATCGACAACACACTACCTTCCATAATGATTAGGCTACCATTAATTGGAGTATCAAAAACTCGACAACAGACTACCTTCCATAATGACAAGGCTACAATTTATTATAGTAACAAAAATATAGAGAATAGACTACCTTTTATAATGACAAGGTCACCATACATTGGAAAAACAAAAATCTCGACAACAGACTATGTTCCATAATGACAAGGCTACCATCCATTGGAGTAATAAAAATCTCGACAATAGACTACCTTCCATAATGACAAGGCTACATTCTATGATAGTAACGAAAATCCCGACAATAGACTACCTTTCATAATGACAAGGCTACCATCCATTGGAATAACAAAAATCTGGACAACAAACTACGTTCCATAATGACAAGGCTACCATCCATTTGAATAACAAAAATCACGACAACAAACTACCTTCCATAATGACAAGGCTACCATCCATTGGAATAACAAAAATATCGACAACACACTACCTTCCATAATGACAAGGCTACCATCCATTGGAATAACAAAAATATCGACAACACACTACCTTCCATAATGGCAAGGCTACCATCCAATGGAGTAAAAAAAATTCCGACAAGAGAATAGCTTCCATAATAATTAGGCTACCATCAATTGGAGTAACAAAAACTCGACAACAGACTACCTTCCATAATAACAAGGCTACAATTTATTATAGTAACAAAAATAGCGACAATAGACTACCTTTCATAATGACAAGGCTACCATACATTGGAATAACAAAAATCTCGACAATAGACTACCTTCCATAATGACAAGGCTACCATCCATTGGAGTAACAAAAATCTCAACAACAGACTACCTTCCATAATGACACGGCTACCATCCATTGGAGTAATAAAGATATCGACAACATACATCCTTCCATAATGAAAAGGATACCATCCATTGGAGTAACAAAAATCTCGACGACAGACTACCTTCCATAATGACTAGGCTACCATCCTTTGGAGTAACAAAGATATCGATAACTGACTACCTTCCATAACGACAAGGCTACAATCCATTGTAGTAACAAAAATCTCGCCAATAGACTACCTTCCATAATGACAAGGCTACCATCCCTTAGAGTAAAAAAAATCTCGACAACAGACTACCTTCCATAATGACTAGGCTACCATCCATTGGAGTAACAAAGATTTCGAAAACAGACTACCTTCCATAACGACAAGGCTACAATCCATTATAGTAACAAAAATCTCGACAACAGACAACCTTCCATAATGACAAGGATACCATCCAATGTAGTAAAAAAAATCACGACAATAGACTACCTTCCATAATGACAAGGCTACCATCCATTGGAATAACAAAAATATCGACAACACACTACCTTCCATAATGACAAGCCTCCATCCAATGGAGTAACAAAAATCTCGACAACAGACTAGCTTCCTAAATGATTAGGCTACCATCAATTGGAGTAACAAAAACTCGACAACAGACTACCTTCCCGAATGAAAAGGCTACAATCATTTATAGTAACAAAAATATCGACAATAGACTACCTTTCATAATGACAAGGCTACCATACATTGGAATAACAAAAATCTCGACAACAGACTACGTTCCATAATGACAAGGCTACCATCCATTGGAGTAACAAAAATCTAGCCAATAGACTACCTTCCATAATGACAGGGCTACATTCTATTATAGTAACGAAAATCTCGACAATAAACTACCTTTCATAATGACAAGGCTACCATCCATTGGAATAACAAAAATCTCGACAACAAACTACGTTCCATAACGACAAGGCTACCATCCCTTAGAGTAACAAAAATCTCGACAATAGACTACCTTCCATAATGACAAAGCTACCATCCATTGGAGTAACAAAGATATCGACAACATACTACCTTCCATAATGACAAGGATACCATCCATTGGAGTAACAAAAAACACGACAATAGACGACCTTCCATAATGACAAGGCTACCATCCATTGGAATAACAAAAATATCGACAACACACTACCTTCCATAATGACAAGGCTACAATCCAATGGAGTAACAAAAATCTCGACAACAGACTACCTTCCATAACGACTAGGCTACCATCCATTAGAGTAACAAAAATCTCGACAACAGACTACCTTCCATAATGACAAGGCTGCCATCCATTGGAGTAACAAAAATCTCGACAACAAACTAGCTTCCATAATAACAAGGCTACCATCCATTGGAATAACAAAAATATCGACAACACACTACCTTCCATGATGACAAGGCTACCATCCATTGTAGTGAAAAAAATCTCGACATTATACTACCTTCTATGATGACAAGGCTACCATCCTTTAGAGTAACAAAAATATCGAGAATAGACTACCTTCCATAATGACAAGGCTACAATCTATTATAGTAACGAAAATCTCGACAATAGACTACCTTTCATAATGACAAGGCTACCGTCCATTGGAATTTAAAAAACCTCGACAACAAACTATGTTCCATAATAACAAGGCTACCATCCCTTAGAGTAACAAAAATCTCGACAACAGACTACCTTCCATAATGACAAAATTACCATCCATTGGAGTAACAAAGATATGGACAACATACTACCTTCCATAATGACAAGGCTACCATCCATTGGAGTAACAAAAATCACGACAACAGACTACCTTCCAAAATGACAAGGCTACCATCCATTGGAATAACAAAAATATCGACAAAACACCACCTTCCATAATGACAAAGCTACCATCCAATGGAGTAACAAAAATATCGACAACACACTACCTTCCATAATGATTAGGCTACCATCAATTGGAGTAACAAAAACTCGACAACAGACTACCTTCCATAATGACAAGGCTACAATTTATTATAGTAACAAAAATATCGACAATAGACTACCTTTCATAATGACAAGGCTACCATACATTAGAATAACAAAAATCTCGACAACAGACTATGTTCCATAATGACAAGGCTACCATCCATTGGAGTAACAAAAATCTCAACAATAGACTACCTTTCATAATGACAAGGCTACATTCTATGATAGTAACGAAAATCCCGACAATAGACTACCTTTCATAATGACAAGGCTACCATCCATTGGAATAAAAAAAATCTCGACAACAAACTACGTTCCATAATGACAAGGCCACCATCCCTTAGAGTAATAAAAATCTCGACAATAGACTACCTTCCATAATGACAAAGCTACCATCCATTGGAGTAACAAAGATATCAACAACATACTACCTTCCATAATGACAAGGATACCATCCATTGGAGTAACAAAAATCATGACAACAAACTACCTTCCATAATGACAAGGCTACCATCCATTGGAATAACAAAAATATCGACAACACACTACCTTCCATAATGACAAGGCTACCATCCAATGGAGTAACAAAAAACTCGACAACAGACTAGCTTCCATAATGATTAGGCTACCATCAATTCGAGTAACAAAAACTCGACAATAGACTACCTTCCATAATGACAAGGCTACCATACATTGGAGTAACAAAAATCTCGACAACAATACCTTCCATAATTACTAGGCTACCATCCTTTGGAGTAACAAAGATATCGATAACAGACTAAATTCAATTACGACAAGGCTACAATCCATTGTAGTAACAAAAATCTCGACAATAGACTACCTTCCATAATGATAAGGCTACCATCCATTGTAGTGACAAAAATCTCGAGAATAGACTACCTTCCATAATGACAAGGCTACCATCCATTGGAGTAACAAGAATCACGACAACATACTACCTTCCATAATGACAAGGCTACAATCTATTATAGTAAAAAAAATCTCGACAACAGACTATCTTCCATAACAACAAGGCTACAATCCATTGTTGTAACAAAAATCTCGACAACAGACTACCTTCCATAATGACATGGCTACCATCCATTGTAGTGACAAAAATATTGACAATATACTACTTTCTATAATGACAAGGCTACCAACCATTCGCGTGACAAAAATCTCGACAATAGACTACCTTCCATAATGACAAGGCTACAATCAATTATAGTAACAAATATCTCGACAAAACACTACCTTCCATAATGACAAGGCTACCATCCATTGGAATAACAAAAATCTCGACAACAAACTACTTTCCATAATGACAAGGCTACCATCCCTTAGAGTAACAAAAATCTACACAATAGAATTCCTTCCATAATGACAAGGCTAGCATCCAATGGAGTAACAAAAATCTCGACAACAGACTACCTTCCATAATGTCAAGGATACCATCCATTGGAGTAAGAAAGATATCGACAACATACTACCTTCCATAGTGACAAGGCTACCATCCATTGGAGTAACAAAGATATTGACAACATAATACCTTTCATAATGTCAAGGCTACCATCCATTGGAGTAACAAAAATCTCGACAACAAACTATCTTCCATAGTGACAACACTACAATCTATTATAGTAACAAAAATCTCGACAACATACCACCTTCCATAATGATAAGTCTACTATCCATTGGAATAACAAAAATATCATCAACACACTAACTTCCATAATGACAATGCTACCATCCCTAAGAGTAACAAAAATCTCGACAACAGACTACCTTCCATAATGATAAGGCTACCATCCATTGGAGTAACAAAGATATCCACAACATAGTACCTTCCATAATGACAAGGATACCATTTATTGGAGTAACAAAAAATACGACAACAGACTACCTTCCATAATGACAAGGCTACGATCCATTGGAATAACAAAAATATCGACAACAGACTACCTTCCATAATGACAAGGCTACCATCCAATGGAGTAACAAAAATCTCGACAACAGACTACCTTCCATAATGACAAGGATACCATCCATTGGAGTAAGAAAGATATCGACAACATACTACCTTCCATAACGAAAAAGATACAATTCATTGTAGTAACAAATATCTCGACAACAGACTACCTTCCATAGTTTCAAGGCTACCATCCATTGGAGTAACAAAGATATCGATAACAAACTACCTTCCATAATGTCAAGGCTACCATCCATTGGAGTAACAAAAATCTTGACAACATACTAGCTTCCATAGTGACAAGGCTACCATCTATTATAGTAACAAAAATCTCGACAATAGACTACCTTTCATAATGAAAAGGCTACCATCCATTGGAATAACCAAAATATCGACCACAAACTACTTTCCATAATGACAAGGCTACCATCCCTTAGAGTAACAAAAATCTCGACAACACACTACCTTCCATAATGACAAGGATACCATCCATTGGAGTAACAAAAATCACGACAACAGACTACCTTCCATAATGACAAGGCTACCATCAATTGGAATAACAAAAATATCGATAACACACTACCTTTCATAATGACAAGGCTACTATCCATTGGAGTAACAAAAATCTCGACAACAGAATACCTTCCATAATAACTAGGCTACCATCCTTTGGAGTAACAAAGATATCGATAACAGACTACCTTCCATAACGACAAGGCTACAATCCATTGTAGTAACAAAAATCTCGACAATAGACTACCTTCCATAATGACAAGGCTACCATCCATTGTAGTGACAAAAATCTCGACAATAGACTACCTTCCATAATGACAAGGCTACCATCCATTGTTGTAACAAGAATCTCGACAACATACTACCTTCCATAATGACAAGGCTACAATCTATTATAGTAACAAAAATCTCGACAACAGACTATCTTCCATAACAACAAGGCTAAAATCCATTGTTGTAACAAAAATCTCGACAACAGACTACCTTCCATAATGACAAGGCTACCATCCATTGTAGTGACAAAAATATCGACAATATGCTACCTTCTATAATGACAAGGCTACCAACCATTGGAGTAAAAAAAAACTCGGAAATAGACTACCTTCCATAATGACAAGGCTACAATCTATTATGGTAACAAAAATCTCGACAATAGACTACCTTCAATAATGACAAGGCTATCATCCATTGGAATAACAAAAATCTCGACAACAAACTACATTCCATAATGACAAGTCTACCTTCCCTTAGAGTAACAAAAATATACACAATAGACTACCTTCCATAATGACAAGGCTACCATCCATTGGAGTAAGAAAGATATCGACAACATAGTACCTTCCATAATGACAAGGATACCATCCATTGGAGTAACAAAAAGTACGACAACAGACTACCTTCCGTAATGACAAGGCTACCATCAATTGGAATAACAAAAATATCGACAACACACTACCTTCCATAATGACAAGGCTACCATCCAATGGAGTAACAAAAATCTCGACAACAGACTACCTTCCATAATGACAAGGATACCATCCATTGGAGTAAGAAAGATATCGCCAACATACTACCTTCCATAACGAAAAGGATACAATCCATTGAAGTAACAAATATCTCGACAAGACTACCTTCCATAGTGACAAGGCTACCATCCATTTGAGTAACAAAGACAGCGACAACATACTACCTTTCATAATGTCAAAGCTACCATCCATTGGAATAATAAAATTCTCGACAACAAACTACTTTCGATAATGACAAGGCTACCATCCCTTAGAGTTACAAAAATCTTGACAACAAACTACCTTCCATAATGACAAGGCTACCATCCATTGGAGTAACAAAGATATCGACAACATACTACCTTCCATAATTACAAGGATACCATCCATTGGAGTAACAAAAATCACGATAATAGACTACCTTCCATAATGACAAGGCTACCGTCCATTGGAATAACAAAAATACCGACAACACACTACCTTCCATAATGACATGGCTACCATTAAATGGAGTAACAAAAATCTCGACAACAGACTACCTTCCATAATGACTAGGCTACCATCTATTGGATTAAGAAAGATATTGACAACATACTACCTTCCATAACGACAAGGATACAATCCATTGTAGTAACAAATATCTCGACAACAGACTACTTTCCAAAATGACAAGGCTACCATCCATTGGAATAACAAAAATCTCGACAATAAACTAACTTCCATAATGACAAGGCTACCATCCCTTAGAGTAACAAAAATCTCAACAACAGACCTCCTTCCATAATGACTAGGCTACCATCCATTGGAGTAACAAAGATATCGACAACACACTACCTTCTGTAACGACAAGACTACAATCAATTGTATTAACTAAAATCTCGACAACAGACTACCGTCTATAATGACAAGGCTACCATCCAATGTAGTAACAAAAATATCGACAACAGACTACCTTCCATAATGACAAGGCTACCATCCATTGGAGTAACAAAAATCTCGACGATAGACTTCCTTTTATAATGACTAGGCTACCATCCTTTGGAGTAACAAAGATATCGATAACAGACTACCTTCAATAACGACAAGGCTACAATCCATTGTAGTAACAAAAATCTCGACAATAGACTACCTTCCATAATGACAAGGCTACCATCCATTGTAGTGACAAAAATCTCGACAATAGACTACCTACCATAATGACAAGGCTACCATCCATTGTTGTAACAAGAATCTCGACAACATACTACCTTCCATAATGACAAAGCTACAATCTATTATAGTAACAAAAATCTCGACAACAGACTATCTTCCATAACAACAAGGCTAAAATCCATTGTTGTAACAAAAATCTCGACCACAGACTACCTTCCATAATGACAAGGCTACCATCCATTGTAGTGACAAAAATATCGACAATATGCTACCTTTTATAATGACAAGGCTACCAACCATTGGAGTAAAAAAAAACTCGGAAATAGACTACCTTCCGTAATGACAAGGCTACAATCTATTATGGTAACAAAAATCTCGACAATAGACTACCTTCAATAATGACAAGGCTACCATCCATTGGAATAACAAAAATCTCGACAACAAACTACATTCCATAATGACAAGTCTACCTTCCCTTAGAGTAACAAAAATATACACAATAGACTACCTTCCATAATGACAAGGCTACCATCCATTGGAGTAAGAAAGATATCGACAACATAGTACCTTCCATAATGAAAAGGATACCATCCATCGGAGTAACAAAAAATACGACAACAGACTACCTTCCATAATGACAAGGCTACCATCAATTGGAATAACAAAAATATCGACAACACACTACCTTCCATAATGACAAGGCTTCCATCCAATGGAGTAACAAAAATCTCGACAACAGACTACCTTCCATAATGACAAGGATACCATCCATTGGAGTAAGAAAGATATCGCCAACATACTACCTTCCATAACGAAAAGGATACAATCCATTGTAGTAACAAATATCTCGACAACAGACTACCTTCCATAGTGTCAAGGCTACCATCCATTGGAGTAACAAAGATATCGATAACAAACTACCTTTCATAATGTCAAGGCTACCATCCATTGGAGTAACAAAAATCTCGACAACATACTAGCTTCCATAGTGACAAGGCTACAATCTATTATAGTAACAAAAATCTCGACAATAGACTACCTTTCATAATGAAAAGGCTACCATCCATTGGAATAACAAAAATATCGACAACAAACTACTTTCCATAATGACAAGGCTACCATCCCTTAGAGTAACAAAAATCTCGACAACACACTACCTTCCATAATGACAAGGATACCATCCATTGGAGTAACAAAAATCACGACAACAGACTACCTTCCATAATGACAAGGCTACCATCAATTGGAATAACAAAAATATCGATAACACACTACCTTCCATAATGACAAGGCTACCATCCATTGGATTAACAAAAATCTCGACAACAGAATACCTTCCATAATAACTAGGCTACCATCATTTGGAGTAACAAAGATATCGATAACAGACTACCTTCCATAACGACAAGGCTACAATCCATTGTAGTAACAAAAATCTCGACAATAGACTACCTTCCATAATGACAAGGCTACCATCCATTGTAGTGACAAAAATCTCGACAATAGACTACCTTCCATAATGACAAGGCTACCATCCATTGTTGTAACAAGAATCTCGAGAACATACTACCTTCCATAATGACAAGGCTACAATCTATTATAGTAACAAAAATCTCGACAACAGACTATCTTCCATAACAACAAGGCTAAAATCCATTGTTGTAACAAAAATCTCGACAACAGACTACCTTCCATAATGACAAGGCTACCATCCATTGTAGTGACAAAAATATCGACAATATGCTACCTTCTATAATGACAAGGCTACCAACCATTGGAGTAAAAAAAAACTCGGAAATAGACTACCTTCCATAATGACAAGGCTACAATCTATTATGGTAACAAAAATCTCGACAATAGACTACCTTCAATAATGACAAGGCTACCATCCATTGGAATAACAAAAATCTCGACAACAAACTACATTCCATAATGACAAGTCTACCTTCCCTTAGAGTAACAAAAATATACACAATAGACTACCTTCCATAATGACAAGGCTACCATCCATTGGAGTAAGAAAGATATCGACAACATAGTACCTTCCATAATGACAAGGATACCATCCATTGGAGTAACAAAAAATACGACAACAGACTACCTTCCGTAATGACAAGGCTACCATCAATTGGAATAACAAATATATCGACAACACACTACCTTCCATAATGACAAGGCTACCATCCAATGGAGTAACAAAAATCTCGACAACAGACTACCTTCCATAATGACAAGGATACCATCCATTGGAGTAAGAAAGATATCGCCAACATACTACCTTCCATAACGAAAAGGATACAATCCATTGTAGTAACAAATATCTCGACAAGACTACCTTCCATAGTGACAAGGCTACCATCCATTTGAGTAACAAAGACAGCGACAACATACTACCTCTCATAATGTCAAAGCTACCATCCATTGGAATAATAAAATTCTCGACAACAAACTACTTTCGATAATGACAAGGCTACCATCCCTTAGAGTTACAAAAATCTCGACAACAAACTACCTTCCATAATGACAAGGCTACCATCCATTGGAGTAACAAAGATATCGACAACATACTACCTTCCATAATTACAAGGATACCATCCATTGGAGTAACAAAAATCTCGACAACAGACTACCTTCCATAATGACAAGGCTACCGTCCATTGGAATAACAAAAATACCGACAACACACTACCTTCCATAATGACATGGCTACCATTAAATGGAGTAACAAATATCTCGACAACAGACTACCTTCCAAAATGACAAGGCTACCATCCATTGGAATAACAAAAATCTCGAAAATAAACTAACTTCCATAATGACAAGGCTACGATCCCTTAGAGTAACAAAAATCTCAACAACAAACCTCCTTCCATAATGACTAGGCTACCATCCATTGGAGTAACAAAGATATCGATAACAGACTACCTTCTGTAATGACAAGACTACAATCCATTGTATTAACTAAAATCTCGACAACAGACTACCTTCTATAATGACAAGGCTACCATCCAATGTAGTAACAAAAATATCGACAACAGACTACCTTCCATAATGACAAGGCTACCATCCATTGGAGTAACAAAAATCTCGACGATAGACTTCCTTTTATAATGACTAGGCTACCATCCTTTGGAGTAACAAAGATATCGATAACAGACTACCTTCCATAACGACAAGGCTACAATCCATTGTAGTAACAAAAATCTCGACAATAGACTACCTTCCATAATGACAAGGCTACCATCCATTGTAGTGACAAAAATCTCGACAATAGACTACCTTCCATAATGACAAGGCTACTGTCCATTGGAATAACAAGAATCTCGACAACATACTACCTTCCATAACGACAAGGCTACAATCTATTATAGTAACAAAAATCTCGACAACAGACTATCTTCCATAACGACAAGGCTACAATCCATTCTTGTAACGAAAATCTAGAAAACAGACTACCTTCCATAATGACAAGGCTACCATCCATTGTAGTAACAAAAATCTCGACAATATACTACCTTCTATAATGACAAGGCTACCATCCATTGGAGTAACAAAAAACTCGACAATAGACTACCTTCCATAATGACAAGGCTATAATACATTAAAGTAACAAAAATCTCGACAATAGACTACCTTTCATAATGAAAAGGCTACCATCCATTGGAATAACAAAAATCTCGACAACAAACTACTTTCCATAATTACAAGGCTACCATCCCTTAGAGTAACAAAAATCAAGACAATAGACTAGCTTCCATAATGACAAGGCTACCATCCATTGGAGTAACAAAGATATCGACAACATACTACCTTCCATAATGACAAGGATACAATCCATTGTAGTAACAAAAATCTCGACAACAGACTACCTTACATAATGACAAGGCTAAAATCTATTATAGTAACAAAAATATCGACAATAGAACACCTTCCATAATGACAAGGCTACCATCCATTGGAATAACAAAAATATCGACAACACACTAACTTCCGTAATGACAAGGATACCATCCCTGAGAGTAACAAAAATCTCGACAACTGACTACCTTCCATAATGACAAGGCTACCATCCATTAGAGTAACAATGATATCGACAACATACTACCTTCCATAATTACAAGGCTACCATCCATTGGAATAACAAAAATCTCGACAATAAACTAACTTCCATAATGACAAGGCTACCATCCCTTAGAGTAACAAAAATCTTGACAACAGACTACCTTCCATAATGACTAGGCTACCATCCATTGGAGAAACAAAGATATCGACAACAGACTACCTTCCATAACGATAAGGCTACAATCCATTGTAGTAACAAAAATCTCAACAACAGACTACCTTCTATAATGACAAGGCTACCATCCAATGTCGTATCAAAAATATTGACAACAGACTACCTTCTATAGTGACAAGGCTACCATCCTTTGGAGTAACAAAAATCTCGACAACAGACTACCTTCCATTATTACAATGCTACCATCCATTGGAATAACAAAAATATCCACAACACACTAACTTCCATAATGACAAGGCTACCATCCATTGGAGTAACAAAAATCTCGACAATAGACTACCTTCCGTAATGACAAGGCTACCATCCATTGGAGTAACAAAGATATCGACAACATACTACCTTCCATAATGACAAGGATACCATCCAATGTCGTATCAAAAATCTCGACAACAGACTTCCTTTTATAATGACTAGGCTACCATCCTTTGGCGTAACAAAGATATCGATAACAGACTACCTTCCATTACAACAAGGCTACAATCCATTGTAGTAACAAAAATCTCGATAATAGACTACCTTCCATAATGACAAGGCTACCATCCATTGTAGTGACAAAAAACTCGAGAATAGACCACCTTCCATAATGACAAGGCTACCATCCATTGGAGTAACAAGAATCTCGACAACATACTACCTTCCATAATGACAAGGCTACAATCTATTATAGTAAAAAAAATTTCGACAACAGACTACCTTCCATAACAACAAGGCTACAATCCATTGTTGTAACAAAAATCTCGACAACAGACTACCTTCCATAATGACATGGCTACCATCCATTGTAGTGACAAAAATATCTCGACAACAGACTACCTTCCATAATGACAAGGCTAGCATCCAATTGAGTAACAAAAATCTCGACAACAGACTACCTTCCATAATGACAAGGATACCATCCATTGGAGTAAGAAAGATATCGACAACATACTACCTTCCATAGTGACAAGGCTACCATCCATTGGAGTAACAAAGATATCGACAACATACTACCTTTCATAATGTCAAGGCTACCATCCATTGTAGTAACAAAAATCTCGGCAACAGACTACCTTCCATAGTGACAACGCTACAATCTATTATAGTAACAAAAATCTCGACAACATACCACCTTCCATAATGACAAGGCTACTATCCATTGGAATAACAGAAATATCATCAACACACTAACTTCTATAATGACAAGGCTACCATCCAATGTAGTAACAAAAATATCGACAACAGACTACCTTCCATAATGACAAGGCTACCATCCATTGGAGTAACAAAAATCTCGACAATAGACTACCTTCCGTAATGACAAGGCTACCAGCCATTGGAGTAACAAAGATATCGACAACATACTACCTTCCATAATGACAAGGATACCATCCATTGAAGTAACAAAAATCTCGACAATAGACTTCCTTTTATAATTACTAGGCTACCATCCTTTGGCGTAACAAAGATATCGATAAGAGACTACCTCCATAACGACAAGGCAACAATCCATTGTAGTAACAAAAATCTCGACAATAGACTACCTTCCATAATGACAAGGCTACCATCCATTGTAGTGACAAAAATCTCGACAATAGACTACCTTCCATAATGACAAGGCTACTGTCCATTGGAGTAACAAGAATCTCGACAACATACTACCTTCCATAACGACAAGGCTACAATCTATTATAGTAACAAAAATCTCGACAACAAACTATCTTCCATAACGACAAGGCTACAATCCATTCTTGTAACAAAAATCTAGACAACAGGGTACCTGCCATAATGACAAGGCTACCATCCATTGTAGTAACAAAAATCTCGACAATATACTACCTTCTATAATGACAAGGCTACCATCCATTGGAGTAACAAAAAACTCGACAATAGACTACCTTCCATAATGACAAGTCTACAATATATTAAAGTAACAAAAATATCGACAATAAACTACTTTCCATAATTACAAGGCTACCATCCTTTAGAGTAACAAAAATCTCGACAATAGACTAGCTTCCATAATGACAAGGCTACCATCCATTGGAGTAACAAAGATATCGACAACATACTACCTTCCGTAATGACAAGGATACCATCCATTGGAGTAACAAAAATCACGACAATCGACTACCTTCCATAATGACAAGGATACCATCCATTGGAATAAGAAAAATATCGACAACACACTACCTTCCATAATGACAAGGCTACCATCCAATGTAGTAACAAAAATCTCGAAAATATACTACCTTCCATAATGACTAGGCTACCATCCATTGGAGTAAGAAAGATATCGACAACATACTACCTTCCATAATGACAAGGATACAATCCATTGTAGTAACAAAAATCTCGACAACAGACTACCTTACCTAATGACAAGGCTATTATCCATTGGAGTAACAAAAATCTCGACAACATACTAACTTCCATAATGACAAGGCTACCATCCTTTAGAGTAACAAAAATCTCGACAACAGACTACCTTCCATAGTGACAAGGCTAAAATCTATTATAGTAACAAAAATCTCGACAACATACCACCTTCCATAATGACAAGGCTACCATCCATTGGAATAACAAAAATTTCGACAACACACTAACTTCCGTAATGACAAGGATACCATCCCTGAGAGTAACAAAAATCTCGACAATAGACTACCTTCCATAATGACAAGGCTACCATCCATTAGAGTAACAATGATATCGACAACATACTACCTTCCATAATGACAAGGCTACCATCCATTGGAATAACAAAAATCTCGACAATAAACTAACTTCCATAATGACAAGGCTACCATCCCTTAGAGTAACAAAAATCTCGACAACAGACTACCTTCCATAATGACTAGGCTACCATCCATTGGAGTAACAAAGATATCGACAACAGACTACTTTCCATAACGACAAGGCTACAATCCATTGTAGTAACAAAAATCTCGACAACAGACTACCTTCCATAATGACTAGGCTACCATCCATTGGAGTAACAAAGATATCGACAACAGACTACCTTCCATAATGACAAGGCTACCATCCATTGGAGTAAGAAAGATATCGACAACATACTACCTTCCATAGTGACAAGGCTACCATCCATTGGAGTAACAAAGATATCGACAACATACTACCTTCCATAATGACAAGGATACCATCCATTGAAGTAACAAAAATCTTGACAATAGACTTCCTTTTATAATTACTAGGCTACCATCCTTTGGCGTAACAAAGATATCGATAAGAGACTACCTCCATAATGACAAGGCAACAATCCATTGTAGTAACAAAAATCTCGACAATAGACTACCTTCCATAATGACAAGGCTACCATCCATTGTAGTGACAAAAATCTCGACAATAGACTACCTTCCATAATGACCAGGCTACCGTCCATTGGAGTTTCAAGAATCTCAAAAACATACTACCTTCCATAATGACAAGGCTACAATCTATTATAGTAACAAAAATCTCGACAACACACTAACTTCCATAATGACAAGGCTACCATCCAATGGAGTATCAAAAATTTCGACAATAGACTACCGTCCTTAATGACAAGGCTACCATCCATTGGAGTAACTGAAATAACAACGACAAATTACCTTCCATAATGACAAGGCTACCATCCATTGCAGTAACAAAAATCTCGACAACAAACTACCTTCCATAATGACAAGGCTACCATCCATTGTTGTAACAAAAATCTGGACAACATACTACCTTCCATAATGACAAGGCTATCATTCATTGGAGTAACAAAAATCTCGACAACATACTACCATTCCATAATGACAAGTCTAAAATCTATTATAGTAACAAAAATCTCAACAACAGACTATCTTCCATAATGACAAGGCTACCATCCAATGGAATAACAAAAATATCCACAAAACACTAACTTCCATAATGACAAGGCTACCATCCCTTAGAGTAACAAAAATCTCGACAACAGACTACCTTCCATAATGACTAGTCTACCAACCATTGGAGTAACAAAGATTCGACAACATACTACCTTCCATAATGACAAGGATACCATCCATTGGAGTAACAAAAATCTCGACAACAAACTTCCTTTTATAATTACTAGGCTACCATCCTTTGGTGTAACAAAGATATCGATAAGAGACTACCTTACATAACGACAAGGCTACAATCCATTGTAGTAACAAAAAACTCGACAATAGACTACCTTTCATAATGACAAGGCTACCATCCATTGTAGTGACAAAAATATCTACAATAGACTACCTTCCATAATGACAAGGCTACTGTCCATTGGAGTAACAAGAATCTCGAAAACATACTACCTTCCATAATGACAAGGCTACAATCTATTATAGTCACAAAAATCTCGAAAACATACTAACTTCCATAATGACAAGGCTACCATCCATTGGAGTAACTGAAATCACAATGTCAAATTACCTTCCATAATTACAAGGCTACCATCCATTGCAGTAACAAAAATCTCGACAACAAACTACCTTCCATAATGAAAAGGCTACCATCCATTGTTGTAACAAAAATCTGGACAACAGAATACCTTCCATAATGACAAGGCTATCATCCATTGGAGTAACAAAAATCTCGACAACATACTGCCATTCCATAATGACAAGTCTAAAATCTATTATAGTAACCAAAATCTCGACAATAGACTACCTTTAATAATGACAAGGCTACCTTCCATTGGAATAACAAAAATCTCGACAACAGACTACGTTCCATAATGACAAGGCTACCATCCCTTAGAGTAACAAAAATCTCGACAACAGACTACCTTCCATAATGGCAAGGCTACCATCCATTGGAGTAACAATGATATCGACAACATATTACCTTCTATAATGACAAGGCTACCATTTCTTAGAGTAACAAAAATCATGACAACAGACTTCCTTCCATAATGACAAGGCTACCATCCATTGGAATAACAAAAATATCGACAACAGACTACCTTACATAATGACAACGCTACCATCCACTGGAATAACAAAAATATCCAAACACATTAACTTCCATAATGACAAGGCTACCATACCTTAGGGTAACAAAAATCTCGATAATAGACTACCTTGCATAATGACTAGGCTACCATCCATTGGAGTAACAAAGATATCGACAACAGACTACCTTCCATAATGACAAGGCTACCTTCTATTGGAATAACAAAAATATCGACAACACACTACCTTCTATAATGACGAGGCTACCATCCCTTAGAGTAACAAAAATCTCGACAACAGGCTACCTTCCATAATGACAAGGCTACCATCCAATGGAGTAAAAAAAATATCGACAACAAAATACCTTCCATAATGACAAGGCTACCATCCATTGTAGTAACAAAAATCTCGACAATAGACTACCTTACATAATGACAAGGCTAACATCCATTGGAGTAACAAAAATATCAAAAACAGAATACCTTCCATAATGACAAGGCTACCATCCATTGGAATAACAAAAATTTCCACAACACACTAACTTCCATAATGACAAGGCTACCATCCCTTAGAGTAACAAAAATCTCGAAAATAGACTACCTTCCATAATGACTAGGCTACCATCCATTGGAGTAACAAAGATATCAACAACAGACTACCTTCCATAATGACAAGGCTACCATCCATTGGAATAACAAAAATATCGACAACACAGTACCTTCTATAATGACAAGGCTACCATCCCTTAGATTAACAAAAATCTCGACAACAGACTACCTTCCATAATGACAAGGCTACCATCCATTGATGTAAAAAAGATATCGACAACATACTACCTTCCATAATGACAAGGATATCATCCATTGGAGTAACAAAAATCTCGAAAACAGACTACCTTCCATAATGACTATGCTACCATCCTTTGGAGTAACAAAGATATTGATACCTTCCATAATGACAAGGCTACAATCCATTATAGTAACAAAAATCTCGACAACAGACAACCTTCCATAATGACAAGGCTACCATCCATTGTAGTGAAAAAAATCTCGACAATAGACTACCTTCCATAATGACAAGGCTACTGTCCATTGGAGTAACAAGAATCTCGACAACATACTACCTTCCATAACGACAAGGCTACAATCTATTATAGTAACAAAAATCTCGACAACAGACTATCTTCCATAACGATAAGGCTACAATCCATTCTTGTAACGAAAATCTCGACAACAGACTACCTTCCATAATGACAAGGGTACCATCCATTGTAGTAACAAAAATCTCGACAATATACTACCTTCTATAACGACAAGGCTACCATCCATTGGAGTAACAAAAAACTCGACAACAAACTACCTTCCATAATGACAAGGCTATAATATATTATAGTAACAAAAATCTCGACAATAGACTACCTTTCATAATGAAAAGGCTACCATCCATTGGATTAACAAAAATCTCGACAACAAACTACTTTCCATAATTACAAGGCTACCATCCCTTAAAGTAACAAAAATCTCGACAATAGACTACCTTCCATAATGACAAGGCTACCATCCATTGGAGTAACAAAGATAACGACAACATACTACCTTCCATAATGACAAGGATACCATCCATTGGAGTAACAAAAATCACGACAATAGACTACCTTCCATAATGACAAGGATTCCATCCATTGGAATAACAAAAATAACAACAACACACTACCTTCCATAATAACAAGGCTACCATCCAATGGAGTAACAAAAATCTAGAAATTATACTACCTTCCATAATGACTAGGCTACCATCCATTGGAGTAAGAAATATATCGACAACATACTACCTTCCATAACGACAAGGATACATTCCATTGTAGTAACAAAAATCTCGACAACAGACTACCTTCCATAATGACAAGGCTACCATCCATTGGAGTAACAAAAATATCGACACCACATTACCTTCCATAATGACAAGGCTACCATCCAATGGAGTAAAAAAATATCGACAACAAACTACCTTTCATAATGACAAGGCTACCATCCATTGTAGTAACAAAAATCTCGACAATAGACTACCTTACATAATGACAAGGCTACCATCCATTGGAGTAACAAAAATATCAACAACAGACTACCTTCCATAATGACAAGGCTACCATCCATTGGAATAACAAAAATATCCACAACACACTAACTTCCATAATGACAAGGCTACCATCCCTTAGAGTAACAAAAATCTCGACAATAGACAACCTTCCATAATGACTAGGCTACCATCCATTGGAGTAACAAAGATATCGACAATAGACTACCTTCCATAATGACAAGGCTACCATCCATTGGAATAACAAAAATATCGATAACACAGTACCTTCTATAATGACAAGGCTACCATCCCTTAGATTAACAAAAATCTCGACAACACACTACCTTCCATAATGACAAGGCTACCATCCATTGATGCAAAAAAGATATCGGCAACATACTACCTTCCATAATGACAAGGATATCATCCATTGGAGTAACAAAAATCTCGAAAACAGACTACCTTCCATAGTGACTATGCTACCATCCTTTGGAGTAACAAAGATATCGATACCTTCCATAATGACAAGGCTACAATCCATTATAGTAACAAAAATCTCGACAACAGACAACCTTCCATAATGACAAGGCTACCATCCATTGTAGTGACAAAAATATCGACAACATACTACCTTCCATAACGACAAGGCAACAATCTATTATAGTAACAAAAATCTCGACAACAGACTATCTTCCATAATGATAAGGCTACAATCCATTCTTGTAACGAAAATCTCGACAACAGAGTACCTTCCATAATGACAAGGGTACCATCCATTGTAGTAACAAAAATCTCGACAATATACTACCTTCTCTAATGACAAGGCTACCATCCATTGGAGTAACAAAAAACTCAACAACAAACTACCTTCCATAATGACAAGGCTATAATATATTATAGTAACAAAAATCTCGACAATACGCTACCTTTCATAATGAAAAGGCTACCATCCATTGGAATAACAAAAATCTCGACAACAAACTACTTTCCATAATTACAAGGCTACCATCCCTTAGAGTAACAAAAATCTCGACAATAGACTACCTTCCATAATGACAAGGCTACCATCCATTGGAGTAACAAAGATATCGACAACATACTACCTTCCATAATGACAAGGATACCATCCATTGGAGTAACAAAAATCACGACAATTGACTACCTTCCATAATGACAAGGATACCATCCATTGGAATAACAAAAATATCGACAACACACTACCTTCCATAATAACAAGGATACATTCCATTGTAGTAACAAAAATCTCGACAACAGACTACCTTCCATAATGACAAGGCTACCATCCATTGGAGTAACTAAAATCTCGACAACATACTAACTTCTATAATGACAAGGTTACCATGCTTTAGAGTAACAAAAATCTCGACAACAGACTACCTTCCATAGTGACAAGGCTAAAATCTATTATAGTAACAAAAATCTCGACAACAGACCACCTTCCATAATGACAAGGCTACCATCCATTGGAATAACAAAAATTTTGACAACACACTAACTTCCATAATGACAAGGATACCATCCCTGAGAGTAACAAAAATCTCGACAATAGACTACCTTCCATAATGACAAGGCTACCATCCAATGTAGTAACAAAAATATTGACAACCGACTACCTTCTATAATGACAAGGCTACCATCCATTGGAGTAACAAAAATCTCGACAATAGACTACCTTCCATAATTACAATGCTACCATCCATTGGAATAACAAAAATATCGACAACACACTACCTTCCATAATGACAAGGCTACCATCCATTGGAGTAACAAAAATCTCCACAATAGACTACCTTCCGTAATGAGAAGGCTACCAGCCTTTGGAGTAACAAAGATATCGACAACATACTACCTTCCATAATGACAAGGATACCATCCATTGGAGTAACAAAAATATCGACAATAGACTACCTTCCATAATGATAAGGCTACCATCCATTGTAGTGACAAAAATCTCGACAATAGACTACCTTCCATTATGACAAGGCTACAATCTATTATAGTAACAAAAATATCGACAACACACTAACTTCCATAATGACAAGGCTACCATCCAATGGAGTATCAAAAATTTCGACAATAGACTACCGTCCTTAATGACAAGGCTACCATCCATTGGAGTAACTGAAATAACAACGACAAATTACCTTCCATAATGACAAGGCTACCATCCATTGCAGTAACAAAAATCTCGACAACAAACTACCTTCCATAACGACAAGGCTACCATCCATTGTTGTAACAAAAATCTGGACAACAGACTACCTTCCATAATGACAAGGCTATCATCCATTGGAGTAACAAAAATTTTGACAACATACTACCATTCCATAATGACAAGTCTAAAATCTATTATAGTAACACAAATCTCGACAGTAGACTACCTTTAATAATGACAAGGCTACCTTCCATTGGAATAACAAAAATCTCGACAACAGACTACGTTCCATAATGACAAGGATACCATCCCTTACAGTAACAAAAATCTCGACAACAGACTACCTTCCATAATGGCAAGGCTACCATCCATTGGAGTAACAATGATATTGACAACATATTATGCTCCATAATGAAAAGGCTACCATCCCTCAGAGTAACAAAAATCATGACAACAAACTTCCTTCCATAATGACAAGGCTACCATCCATTGGAATAACAAAAATATCGACAACACATTACCTTCCATAATGACAAGGCTAACATCCAATGGAGTAACAAAAATATCGACAACAGACTACCTTCCATAATGACAAGGCTACCATCCATTGCATTAACAAAAATCTCGACAACAAACTACCTTCCATAATGACAAGGCTACCATCCATTGTTGTAACAAAAATCTGGACAACAGACTACCTTCCATAATGACAAGGCTATCATCCATTGGAGTAACAAAAATCTCGACAACATACTACCTTCCATAATGACAAGTCTAAAATCTGTTATAGTAACAAAAATCTCGACAATAGACTACCTTTAATAATGACAAGGCTACCGTCCATTGGAATAACAAAAATCTCGACAATAGACTACGTTCCATAATGAGAAGGCTACCATCCCTTAGAGTATCAAAAATCTCGACAATAGACTACCTTCCATAATGACATGGTTACCATCCATTGGAGTAACAATGATATCGACAACATATTACCTTCCATAATGACAAGGCTACCATCCCTCAGAGTAAAAAAAATGATGACAATAGACTACCTTCCATAATTACCATGCTACCATCCATTGGAATAACAAAAATATCAATAACACACTAACTTCCATAATGACAAGGCTACCATCCATTGGAGTAACAAAAATCTCGAAAATAGACTACCTTCCGTAATGACAAGGCTACCAGCCATTGGAGTAACAAAGATATCGACAACATACTACCTTCCATAATGACAAGGATACCATCCATTGGAGTAACAAAAATCTCGACAACAGACTTCCTTTTATAATTACTAGGCTACCATCCTTTGGCGTAACAAAGATATTGATAACAGGCTACCTTCCATAACGACAAGGCTACAATCCATTGTAGTAACAAAAATCTCGACAATAGACTACCTTCCATAATGACAAGGCTACCATCCATTGGAGTAACAAAAATCTCGACAAAAATACCTTCCATAATGACTAGGCTACCATCCTTTGGAGTAACAAAGATATCGATAACAGACTAAATTCCATTACGACAAGGCTACAATCCATTGTAGTAACAAAAATCTCGACAACAGACTACCTTCCATATGACAAGGCTACCATCCATTGTAGTGACAAAAAACTCGTGAATAGACTACCTTCCATAATGACAAGGCTACCATCCATTGGAGTAACAAGAATCTCGACAACATACTAACTTCCATAATGACAAGGCTACAATCTATTATAGTAAAAAAAATTTCGACAACAGACTATCTTCCATAACAACAAGGCGACAATCCATTGTTGTAACAAAAATCTCGACAACAGACTACCTTCCATAATGACATGGCTACCATCCATTGTAGTGACAAAAATATTGACAATATACTACCTTCCATAATGACAAGGCTACTAACCATTCGCGTGACAAAAATCTCGACAATAGACTACCTTCCATAATGACAAGTCTACAATCTATTATAGTAACAAAAATCTCGACAAAACACTACCTTCCATAATGACAGGGCTACCATCCATTGGAATAACAAAAATCTCGACAACAAACTACTTTCCATAATGAGAAGGCTACCATCCCTTAGAGTAACAAAAATCTACACAATATACTACCTTCCATAATGACAAGGCTAGCATCCAATTGAGTAACAAAAATCTCGACAACAGACTACCTTACATAATGACAAGGATACCATCCATTGGAGTAAGAAAGATATCGACAACATACTACCTTCCATAGTGACAAGGCTACCATCCATTGGAGTAACAAAGATATCGACAACATACTACCTTTCATAATGTCAAGGCTACCATCCATTGGAGTAACAAAAATCTCGACAACAGACTACCTTTCATAGTGACAACGCTACAATCTATTATAGTAACAAAAATCTCGACAACATACCACCTTCCATAATGACAAGGCTACTATCCATTGGAATAACAAAAATATCATCAACACACTAACTTCCATAATGACAATGCTACCATCCCTAAGAGTAACAAAAATCTCGACAACAGACTACTTTCCATAATGACAAGGCTACCATCCATTGGAGTAACAAAGATATCGACAACATAGTACCTTCCATAATGACAAGGATACCATCTATTGGAGTAACAAAAAATACGACAACAGACTACCTTCCATAATGACAAGGCTACCATCCATTGGAATAACAAAAATATCGACAAGAGACTACCTTCCATAATGACAAGGCTACCATCCAATGGAGTAACAAAAATATCGACAACAGACTACCTTCCATAATGACTAGGATACCATCCATTGGAGTAAGAAAGATATCGACAACATACTACCTTCCATAACGAAAAAGATACAATCCATTGTAGTAACAAATATCTCGACAACAGACTACCTTCCATAGTGTCAAGGCTACCATCCATTGGAGTAACAAAGATATCGATAACAAACTACCTTCCATAATGTCAAGGCTACCATCCATTGGAGTAAAAAAAATCTCGACAACATAGTAGCTTCCATAGTGACAAGGCTACAATCTATTATAGTAACAAAAATCTCGACAATAGACTACCTTTCATAATGACAAGGCTACCATCCATTGGAATAACAAAAATCTCGACAACAAACTACTTTCCATAATGACAAGGCTACCATCCCTTAGAGTAACAAAAATCTCGACAATAGACTACCTTCCATAATGACAAGGCTACCATCCATTGGAGTATCAAAGGATATCGACAACATACTACCTTCCATAATGACAAGGATACCATCCATTGGAGTAACAAAAATCACGACAACAGACTACCTTCCATAATGACAAGGCTACCATCAATTGGAATAACAAAAATATCGATAACACACTACCTTCCATAATGACAAGGCTACCATCCATTGTAGTAACAAAAATCTCGACAACAAAATACCTTCCATAATAACTAGGCTACCATCCTTTGGAGTAACAAAGATATCGATAACATACTACCTTCCTTAATGACAAGGCTACAATCTATTATAGTAACAAAAATCTCGACAACAGACTATCTTCCATAACAACAAGGCTATAATCCATTGTTGTAACAAAAATCTCGACAACAGACTACCTTCCATAATGACAAGGCTACCATCCATTGTAGTGACAAAAATATCGACAATATGCTACCTTCTATAATGACAAGGCTACCAACCATTGGAGTAAAAAAAATCTCGGCAATAGACTACATTCCATAATGACAAGGCTACAATCTATTATAGTAACAAAAATCTTGACAACAGACTACCTTCCATAATGACAACGCTACCATCCATTGGAATAACAAAAATCTCGACAACAAACTACATTCCATAATGACAAGTCTACCATCTCTTAGAGTAACAAAAATATACACAATAGACTACCTTCCATAATGACAAGGCTACCATCCATTGGACTAAGAAAGATATCGACAACATAGTACCTTCCATAATGACAAGGATACCATCCATTGGAGTAACAAAAAATACGACAACAGACTACCTTCCATAATGACAAGGCTACCATCAATTGGAATAAAAAAAATATCGACAACACACTACCTTCCAAAATGACAAGGCTACCATCCAATGGAGTAACAAAAATCTCGACAACAGACTACCTTCCATAATGACAAGGATACCATCCATTGGAGTAAGAAAGATATCGCCAACATACTACCTTCCATAACGAAAAGGATACAATCCATTGTAGTAACAAATATCTCGACAAAAGACTACCTTCCATAGTGACAAGGCTACCATCCATTTGAGTAACAAAGATATCGACAACATACTACCTTTCATAATGTCAAGGCTACCATCCATTGGAGTAACAAAAATCTCGACAACATACTACCTTCCATAGTGACAAGGCTACAATCTATTATAGTAACAAAAATCTCTACAATAGACCACCTTCCATAATGACAAGGCTACCATCCATTGGAATAACAAAAATATCGACAACATACTAACTTCCATAATGACAAGGCTACCATCCCTAAGAGTAACAAAAATCTCGACAACAGGCTACCTTCCATAGTGACAAGGCTACCATCCATTGGAGTAACAATGATATCAACAACATACTACCTTCCATAATGACAAGGCTACCATCCATTGGAGTAACAAAAATCTCGAGAACAGACTACCTTCCATAATGACAAGGCAACAATCTATTATAGTAACAAAAATCTCGACAATAGACTACCTTTCATAATGACAAAGCTACCATCCATTGGAATAATAAAATTCTCGACAATAAACTACTTTCAATAATGACAAGGCTACCATCCCTTAGAGTTACAAAAATCTCGACAACAAACTACCTTCCATAATGACAAGGCTACCATCCATTGGAGTAACAAAGATATCGACAACATACTACCTTCCATAATTACATGGATACCATCCATTGGAGTAACAAAAATCACGACAATAGACTACCTTCCATAATGACAAGGCTACCGTCCACTGGAATAACAAAAATACCGACAACACACTACCTTCCATAATGACATGGCTACCATCCAATGGAGTAACAAAAATCTCGACAACTGACTACCTTCCATAATGACTAGGCTACCATCCATTGGATTAAGAAAGATATTGACAACATACTACCTTCCATAACGACAAGGATGCAATCCATTGTAGTGACAAATATCTCGACAATAGACTACCTTCCATAATGACAAGGCTAACATCCATTGGAATAACAAAAATCTCGACAATAAACTAACTTCCATAATGGCAAGGCTACCATCCCTTAGAGTAACAAAAATCTCGACAACAGACCTCCTTCCATAATGACTAGGCTACCATCCATTGGAGTAACAAAGATAACGAAAACAGACTACCTTCCGTAACGACAAGACTACAATCCATTGTATTAACTAAAATCTCGACAACAGACTACCTTCTATAATGACAAGGCTACCATCCAATGTAGTAACAAAAATATCGACAACAGACTACCTTCCATAATGACAAGGCTACCATCCATTGGAGTAACAAAAATCTCGACAATAGACTACCTTCCGTAATGACAAGGCTACCAGCCATTGGAGTAACAAAGATATCGACAACATACTACCTTCCATAATGACAAGGATACCATCCATTGAAGTAACAAAAATCTCGACAATAGACTTCCTTTTATAATTACTAGGCTACCATCCTTTGGCGTAACAAAGATATCGATAAGAGACTACCTCCATAACGACAAGGCAACAATCCATTGTAGTAACAAAAATCTCGACAATAGACTACCTTCCATAATGACAAGGCTACCATCCATTGTAGTGACAAAAATCTCGACAATAGACTACCTTCCATAATGACAAGGCTACTGTCCATTGGAGTAACAAGAATCTCGACAACATACTACCTTCCATAACGACAAGGCTACAATCTATTATAGTAACAAAAATCTCGACAACAAACTATCTTCCATAACGACAAGGCTACAATCCATTCTTGTAACAAAAATCTAGACAACAGGGTACCTGCCATAATGACAAGGCTACCATCCATTGTAGTAACAAAAATCTCGACAATATACTACCTTCTATAATGACAAGGCTACCATCCATTGGAGTAACAAAAAACTCGACAATAGACTACCTTCCATAATGACAAGGCTACAATATATTAAAGTAACAAAAATATCGAAAATAAACTACTTTCCATAATTACAAGGCTACCATCCCTTAGAGTAACAAAAATCTCGACAATAGACTAGCTTCCATAATGACAAGGCTACCATCCATTGGAGTAACAAAGATATCGACAACATACTACCTTCCGTAATGACAAGGATACCATCCATTGGAGTAACAAAAATCACGACAATCGACTACCTTCCATAATGACAAGGATACCATCCATTGGAATAAGAAAAATATCGACAGCACACTACCTTCCATAATGACAAGGCTACCATCCAATGGAGTAACTAAAATCTCGAAAATATACTACCTTCCATAATGACTAGACTACCATCCATTGGAGTAAGAAAGATATCGACAACATACTACCTTCCATAATGACAAGGATACAATCCATTGTAGTAACAAAAATCTCGACAACAGACTACCTTACCTAATGACAAGGCTACCATCCATTGGAGTAACAAAAATCTCGACAACATACTAACTTCCATAATGACAAGGCTACCATCCTTTAGAGTAACAAAAATCTCGACAATAGACTACCTTCCATAGTGACAAGGCTAAAATCTATTATAGTAACAAAAATCTCGACAACAGACCACCTTCCATAATGACAAGGCTACCATCCATTGGAATAACAAAAATTTCGACAACACACTAACTTCCGTAATGACAAGGATACCATCCCTGAGAGTAACAAAAATCTCGACAATAGACTACCTTCCATAATGACAAGGCTACCATCAATTAGAGTAACAATGATATCGACAACATACTACCTTCCATAATGACAAGGCTACCATCCATTGGAATAACAAAAATCTCGACAATAAACTAACTTCCATAATGACAAGGCTACCATCCCTTAGAGTAACAAAAATCTCGACAACAGACTACCTTCCATAATGACTAGGCTACCATCCATTGGAGTAACAAAGATATCGACAACAGACTACCTTCCATAACGACAAGGCTACAATCCATTGTAGTAACAAAAATCTCGACAACAGACTACCTTCCATAATGACTAGGCTACCATCCATTGGAGTAACAGAGATATCGACAACAGACTACCTTCCATAATGACAAGGCTACCATCCATTGGAGAAACAAAAATCTCGACAATAGACTACCTTCCGTAATGACAAGGCTACCAGCCATTGGAGTAACAAAGATATCGACAACATACTACCTTCCATAATGACAAGGATACCATCCATTGAAGTAACAAAAATCTCGACAATAGACTTCCTTTTATAATTACTAGGCTACCATCCTTTGGCGTAACAAAGATATCGATAAGAGACTTCCTCCATAACGACAAGGCAACAATCCATTGTAGTAACAAAAATCTCGACAATAGACTACCTTCCATAATGACAAGGCTACCATCCATTGTAGTGACAAAAATCTCGACAATAGACTACCTTCCATAATGACCAGGCTACCGTCCATTGGAGTAACAAGAATCTCAAAAACATACTACCTTCCATAATGACAAGGCTACAATCTATTATAGTAACAAAAATCTCGACAACACACTAACTTCCATAATGACAAGGCTACCATCCAATGGAGTATCAAAAATTTCGACAATAGACTACCGTCCTTAATGACAAGGCTACCATCCATTGGAGTAACTGAAATCTCGACAACAAACTACCTTCCATAATGACAAGGCTACCATCCATTGTTGTAACAAAAATCTGGACAACATACTACCTTCCATAATGACAAGGCTATCATTCATTGGAGTAACAAAAATCTCGACAACAGGGTACCTGCCATAATGAAAAGGCTACCATCCATTGGAGTAACAAAAAACTCGACAATAGACTACCTTCCATAATGACAAGGCTACAATATATTAAAGTAACAAAAATATCGAAAATAAACTACTTTCCATAATTACAAGGCTACCATCCCTTAGAGTAACAAAAATCTCGACAATAGACTAGCTTCCATAATGACAAGGCTACCATCCATTGGAGTAACAAAGATATCGACAACATACTACCTTCCGTAATACAAGGATACCATCCATTGGAGTAACAAAAATCACGACAATCGACTACCTTCCATAATGACAAGGATACCATCCATTGGAATAAGAAAAATATCGACAACACACTACCTTCCATAATGACAAGGCTACCATCCAATGGAGTAACAAAAATCTCGAAAATATACTACCTTCCATAAGGACTAGGCTACCATCCATTGGAGTAAGAAAGATATCGACAACATACTACCTTCCATAATGACAAGGATACAATCCATTGTAGTAACAAAAATCTTGACAATAGACTACCTTACCTAATGACAAGGCTACCATCCATTGGAGTAACAAAAATCTCGACAACATACTAACTTCCATAATGACAAGGCTACCATCCTTTAGAGTAACAAAAATCTCGACAACAGACTACCTTCCATAGTGACAATGCTAAAATCTATTATAGTAACAAAAATCTCGACAACAGACCACCTTCCATAATGACAAGGCTACCATCCATTGGAATAACAAAAATTTCGACAACACACTAACTTCCGTAATGACAAGGATACCATCCCTGAGAGTAACAAAAATCTCGACAATAGACTACCTTCCATAATGACAAGGCTACCATCCATTAGAGTAACAATGATATCGACAACATACTACCTTCCATAATGACAAGGCTACCATCCATTGGAATAACAAAAATCTCGACAATAAACTAACTTCCATAATGACAAGGCTACCATCCCTTAGAGTAACAAAAATCTCGACAACAGACTACCTTCCATAATGACTAGGCTACCATCCATTGGAGTAACAAAGATATCGACAACAGACTACCTTCCATAACGACAAGGCTACAATCCATTGTAGTAACAAAAATCTCGACATCTTCCATAATGACTAGGCTACCATCCATTGGAGTAACAAAGATATCGACAACAGACTACCTTCCATAATGACAAGGCTACCATCCATTGGAGAAACAAAAATCTCGACAATAGACTACCTTCCGTAATGACAAGGCTACCAGCCATTGGAGTAACAAAGATATCGACAACATACTACCTTCCATAATGACAAGGATACCATCCATTGAAGTAACAAAAATCTCGACAATAGACTTCCTTTTATAATTACTAGGCTACCATCCTTTGGCGTAACAAAGATATCGATAAGAGACTTCCTCCATAACGACAAGGCAACAATCCATTGTAGTAACAAAAATCTCGACAATAGACTACCTTCCATAATGACAAGGCTACCATCCATTGTAGTGACAAAAATCTCGACAATAGACTACCTTCCATAATGACCAGGCTACCGTCCATTGGAGTAACAAGAATCTCAAAAACATACTACCTTCCATAATGACAAGGCTACAATCTATTATAGTAACAAAAATCTCGACAACACACTAACTTCCATAATGACAAGGCTACCATCCAATGGAGTATCAAAAATTTCGACAATAGACTACCGTCCTTAATGACAAGGCTACCATCCATTGGAGTAACTGAAATAACAACGAAAAATTACCTTCCATAATGACAAGGCTACCATCCATTGTTGTAACAAAAATCTGGACAACAGACTACCTTCCATAATGACAAGGCTATCATTCATTGGAGTAACAAAAATCTCGACAACAGGGTACCTGCCATAATGAAAAGGCTACCATCCATTGGAGTAACAAAAAACTCGACAATAGACTACCTTCCATAATGACAAGGCTACAATATATTAAAGTAACAAAAATATCGAAAATAAACTACTTTCCATAATTACAAGGCTACCATCCCTTAGAGTAACAAAAATCTCGACAATAGACTAGCTTCCATAATGACAAGGCTACCATCCATTGGAGTAACAAAGATATCGACAACATACTACCTTCCGTAATACAAGGATACCATCCATTGGAGTAACAAAAATCACGACAATCGACTACCTTCCATAATGACAAGGATACCATCCATTGGAATAAGAAAAATATCGACAACACACTACCTTCCATAATGACAAGGCTACCATCCAATGGAGTAACAAAAATCTCGAAAATATACTACCTTCCATAATGACTAGGCTACCATCCATTGGAGTAAGAAAGATATCGACAACATACTACCTTCCATAATGACAAGGATACAATCCATTGTAGTAACAAAAATCTCGACAATAGACTACCTTACCTAATGACAAGGCTACCATCCATTGGAGTAACAAAAATCTCGACAACATACTAACTTCCATAATGACAAGGCTACCATCCTTTAGAGTAACAAAAATGTCGACAACAGACTACCTTCCATAGTGACAAGGCTAAAATCTATTATAGTAACAAAAATCTCGACAACAGACCACCTTCCATAATGACAAGGCTACCATCCATTGGAATAACAAAAATTTCGACAACACACTAACTTCCGTAATGACAAGGATACCATCCCTGAGAGTAACAAAAATCTCGACAATAGACTACCTTCCATAATGACAAGGCTACCATCCATTAGAGTAACAATGATATCGACAACATACTACCTTCCATAATGACAAGGCTACCATCCATTGGAATAACAAAAATCTCGACAATAAACTAACTTCCATAATGACAAGGCTACCATCCCTTAGAGTAACAAAAATCTCGACAACAGACTACCTTCCATAATGACTAGGCTACCATCCATTGGAGTAACAAAGATATCGACAACAGACTACCTTCCATAACGACAAGGCTACAATCCATTGTAGTAACAAAAATCTCGACATCTTCCATAATGACTAGGCTACCATCCATTGGAGTAACAAAGATATCGACAACAGACTACCTTCCATAATGACAAGGCTACCATCCATTGGAGAAACAAAAATCTCGACAATAGACTACCTTCCGTAATGACAAGGCTACCAGCCATTGGAGTAACAAAGATATCGACAACATACTACCTTCCATAATGACAAGGATACCATCCATTGAAGTAACAAAAATCTCGACAATAGACTTCCTTTTATAATTACTAGGCTACCATCCTTTGGCGTAACAAAGATATCGATAAGAGACTACCTCCATAACGACAAGGCAACAATCCATTGTAGTAACAAAAATCTCGACAATAGACTACCTTCCATAATGACAAGGCTACCATCCATTGTAGTGACAAAAATCTCGACAATAGACTACCTTCCATAATGACCAGGCTACCGTCCATTGGAGTAACAAGAATCTCAAAAACATACTACCTTCCATAATGACAAGGCTACAATCTATTATAGTAACAAAAATCTCGACAACACACTAACTTCCATAATGACAAGGCTACCATCCAATGGAGTATCAAAAATTTCGACAATAGACTACCGTCCTTAATGACAAGGCTACCATCCATTGGAGTAACTGAAATAACAACGACAAATTACCTTCCATAATGACAAGGCTACCATCCATTGTTGTAACAAAAATCTGGACAACAGACTACCTTCCATAATGACAAGGCTATCATTCATTGGAGTAACAAAAATCTCGACAACAGGGTACCTGCCATAATGAAAAGGCTACCATCCATTGGAGTAACAAAAAACTCGACAATAGGCTACCTTCCATAATGACAAGGCTACAATATATTAAAGTAACAAAAATATCGAAAATAAACTACTTTCCATAATTACAAGGCTACCATCCCTTAGAGTAACAAAAATCTCGACAATAGACTAGCTTCCATAATGACAAGGCTACCATCCATTGGAGTAACAAAGATATCGACAACATACTACCTTCCGTAATACAAGGATACCATCCATTGGAGTAACAAAAATCACGACAATCGACTACCTTCCATAATGACAAGGATACCATCCATTGGAATAAGAAAAATATCGACAACACACTACCTTCCATAATGACAAGGCTACCATCCAATGGAGTAACAAAAATCTCGAAAATATACTACCTTCCATAAGGACTAGGCTACCATCCATTGGAGTAAGAAAGATATCGACAACATACTACCTTCCATAATGACAAGGATACAATCCATTGTAGTAACAAAAATCTTGACAATAGACTACCTTACCTAATGACAAGGCTACCATCCATTGGAGTAACAAAAATCTCGACAACATACTAACTTCCATAATGACAAGGCTACCATCCTTTAGAGTAACAAAAATCTCGACAACAGACTACCTTCCATAGTGACAATGCTAAAATCTATTATAGTAACAAAAATCTCGACAACAGACCACCTTCCATAATGACAAGGCTACCATCCATTGGAATAACAAAAATTTCGACAACACACTAACTTCCGTAATGACAAGGATACCATCCCTGAGAGTAACAAAAATCTCGACAATAGACTACCTTCCATAATGACAAGGCTACCATCCATTAGAGTAACAATGATATCGACAACATACTACCTTCCATAATGACAAGGCTACCATCCATTGGAATAACAAAAATCTCGACAATAAACTAACTTCCATAATGACAAGGCTACCATCCCTTAGAGTAACAAAAATCTCGACAACAGACTACCTTCCATAATGACTAGGCTACCATCCATTGGAGTAACAAAGATATCGACAACAGACTACCTTCCATAACGACAAGGCTACAATCCATTGTAGTAACAAAAATCTCGACATCTTCCATAATGACTAGGCTACCATCCATTGGAGTAACAAAGATATCGACAACAGACTACCTTCCATAATGACAAGGCTACCATCCATTGGAGAAACAAAAATCTCGACAATAGACTACCTTCCGTAATGACAAGGCTACCAGCCATTGGAGTAACAAAGATATCGACAACATACTACCTTCCATAATGACAAGGATACCATCCATTGAAGTAACAAAAATCTCGACAATAGACTTCCTTTTATAATTACTAGGCTACCATCCTTTGGCGTAACAAAGATATCGATAAGAGACTTCCTCCATAACGACAAGGCAACAATCCATTGTAGTAACAAAAATCTCGACAATAGACTACCTTCCATAATGACAAGGCTACCATCCATTGTAGTGACAAAAATCTCGACAATAGACTACCTTCCATAATGACCAGGCTACCGTCCATTGGAGTAACAAGAATCTCAAAAACATACTACCTTCCATAATGACAAGGCTACAATCTATTATAGTAACAAAAATCTCGACAACACACTAACTTCCATAATGACAAGGCTACCATCCAATGGAGTATCAAAAATTTCGACAATAGACTACCGTCCTTAATGACAAGGCTACCATCCATTGGAGTAACTGAAATAACAACGAAAAATTACCTTCCATAATGACAAGGCTACCATCCATTGTTGTAACAAAAATCTGGACAACAGACTACCTTCCATAATGACAAGGCTATCATTCATTGGAGTAACAAAAATCTCGACAACAGGGTACCTGCCATAATGAAAAGGCTACCATCCATTGGAGTAACAAAAAACTCGACAATAGACTACCTTCCATAATGACAAGGCTACAATATATTAAAGTAACAAAAATATCGAAAATAAACTACTTTCCATAATTACAAGGCTACCATCCCTTAGAGTAACAAAAATCTCGACAATAGACTAGCTTCCATAATGACAAGGCTACCATCCATTGGAGTAACAAAGATATCGACAACATACTACCTTCCGTAATACAAGGATACCATCCATTGGAGTAACAAAAATCACGACAATCGACTACCTTCCATAATGACAAGGATACCATCCATTGGAATAAGAAAAATATCGACAACACACTACCTTCCATAATGACAAGGCTACCATCCAATGGAGTAACAAAAATCTCGAAAATATACTACCTTCCATAATGACTAGGCTACCATCCATTGGAGTAAGAAAGATATCGACAACATACTACCTTCCATAATGACAAGGATACAATCCATTGTAGTAACAAAAATCTCGACAATAGACTACCTTACCTAATGACAAGGCTACCATCCATTGGAGTAACAAAAATCTCGACAACATACTAACTTCCATAATGACAAGGCTACCATCCTTTAGAGTAACAAAAATGTCGACAACAGACTACCTTCCATAGTGACAAGGCTAAAATCTATTATAGTAACAAAAATCTCGACAACAGACCACCTTCCATAATGACAAGGCTACCATCCATTGGAATAACAAAAATTTCGACAACACACTAACTTCCGTAATGACAAGGATACCATCCCTGAGAGTAACAAAAATCTCGACAATAGACTACCTTCCATAATGACAAGGCTACCATCCATTAGAGTAACAATGATATCGACAACATACTACCTTCCATAATGACAAGGCTACCATCCATTGGAATAACAAAAATCTCGACAATAAACTAACTTCCATAATGACAAGGCTACCATCCCTTAGAGTAACAAAAATCTCGACAACAGACTACCTTCCATAATGACTAGGCTACCATCCATTGGAGTAACAAAGATATCGACAACAGACTACCTTCCATAACGACAAGGCTACAATCCATTGTAGTAACAAAAATCTCGACATCTTCCATAATGACTAGGCTACCATCCATTGGAGTAACAAAGATATCGACAACAGACTACCTTCCATAATGACAAGGCTACCATCCATTGGAGAAACAAAAATCTCGACAATAGACTACCTTCCGTAATGACAAGGCTACCAGCCATTGGAGTAACAAAGATATCGACAACATACTACCTTCCATAATGACAAGGATACCATCCATTGAAGTAACAAAAATCTCGACAATAGACTTCCTTTTATAATTACTAGGCTACCATCCTTTGGCGTAACAAAGATATCGATAAGAGACTACCTCCATAACGACAAGGCAACAATCCATTGTAGTAACAAAAATCTCGACAATAGACTACCTTCCATAATGACAAGGCTACCATCCATTGTAGTGACAAAAATCTCGACAATAGACTACCTTCCATAATGACCAGGCTACCGTCCATTGGAGTAACAAGAATCTCAAAAACATACTACCTTCCATAATGACAAGGCTACAATCTATTATAGTAACAAAAATCTCGACAACACACTAACTTCCATAATGACAAGGCTACCATCCAATGGAGTATCAAAAATTTCGACAATAGACTACCGTCCTTAATGACAAGGCTACCATCCATTGGAGTAACTGAAATAACAACGACAAATTACCTTCCATAATGACAAGGCTACCATCCATTGTTGTAACAAAAATCTGGACAACAGACTACCTTCCATAATGACAAGGCTATCATTCATTGGAGTAACAAAAATCTCGACAACAGGGTACCTGCCATAATGAAAAGGCTACCATCCATTGGAGTAACAAAAAACTCGACAATAGGCTACCTTCCATAATGACAAGGCTACAATATATTAAAGTAACAAAAATATCGAAAATAAACTACTTTCCATAATTACAAGGCTACCATCCCTTAGAGTAACAAAAATCTCGACAATAGACTAGCTTCCATAATGACAAGGCTACCATCCATTGGAGTAACAAAGATATCGACAACATACTACCTTCCGTAATACAAGGATACCATCCATTGGAGTAACAAAAATCACGACAATCGACTACCTTCCATAATGACAAGGATACCATCCATTGGAATAAGAAAAATATCGACAACACACTACCTTCCATAATGACAAGGCTACCATCCAATGGAGTAACAAAAATCTCGAAAATATACTACCTTCCATAATGACTAGGCTACCATCCATTGGAGTAAGAAAGATATCGACAACATACTACCTTCCATAATGACAAGGATACAATCCATTGTAGTAACAAAAATCTCGACAATAGACTACCTTACCTAATGACAAGGCTACCATCCATTGGAGTAACAAAAATCTCGACAACATACTAACTTCCATAATGACAAGGCTACCATCCTTTAGAGTAACAAAAATCTCGACAACAGACTACCTTCCATAGTGACAAGGCTAAAATCTATTATAGTAACAAAAATCTCGACAACAGACCACCTTCCATAATGACAAGGCTACCATCCATTGGAATAACAAAAATTTCGACAACACACTAACTTCCGTAATGACAAGGATACCATCCCTGAGAGTAACAAAAATCTCGACAATAGACTACCTTCCATAATGACAAGGCTACCATCCATTAGAGTAACAATGATATCGACAACATACTACCTTCCATAATGACAAGGCTACCATCCATTGGAATAACAAAAATCTCGACAATAAACTAACTTCCATAATGACAAGGCTACCATCCCTTAGAGTAACAAAAATCTCGACAACAGACTACCTTCCATAATGACTAGGCTACCATCCATTGGAGTAACAAAGATATCGACAACAGACTACCTTCCATAACGACAAGGCTACAATCCATTGTAGTAACAAAAATCTCGACATCTTCCATAATGACTAGGCTACCATCCATTGGAGTACCAAAGATATCGACAACAGACTACCTTCCATAATGACAAGGCTACCATCCATTGGAGAAACAAAAATCTCGACAATAGACTACCTTCCGTAATGACAAGGCTACCAGCCATTGGAGTAACAAAGATATCGACAACATACTACCTTCCATAATGACAAGGATACCATCCATTGAAGTAACAAAAATCTCGACAATAGACTTCCTTTTATAATTACTAGGCTACCATCCTTTGGCGTAACAAAGATATCGATAAGAGACTACCTCCATAACGACAAGGCAACAATCCATTGTAGTAACAAAAATCTCGACAATAGACTACCTTCCATAATGACAAGGCTACCATCCATTGTAGTGACAAAAATCTCGACAATAGACTACCTTCCATAATGACCAGGCTACCGTCCATTGGAGTAACAAGAATCTCAAAAACATACTACCTTCCATAATGACAAGGCTACAATCTATTATAGTAACAAAAATCTCGACAACACACTAACTTCCATAATGACAAGGCTACCATCCAATGGAGTATCAAAAATTTCGACAATAGACTACCGTCCTTAATGACAAGGCTACCATCCATTGGAGTAACTGAAATAACAACGACAAATTACCTTCCATAATGACAAGGCTACCATCCATTGTTGTAACAAAAATCTGGACAACAGACTACTTTCCATAATGACAAGGCTATCATTCATTGGAGTAACAAAAATCTCGACAACAGGGTACCTGCCATAATGAAAAGGCTACCATCCATTGGAGTAACAAAAAACTCGACAATAGGCTACCTTCCATAATGACAAGGCTACAATATATTAAAGTAACGAAAATATCGAAAATAAACTACTTTCCATAATTACAAGGCTACCATCCCTTAGAGTAACAAAAATCTCGACAATAGACTAGCTTCCATAATGACAAGGCTACCATCCATTGGAGTAACAAAGATATCGACAACATACTACCTTCCGTAATACAAGGATACCATCCATTGGAGTAACAAAAATCACGACAATCGACTACCTTCCATAATGACAAGGATACCATCCATTGGAATAAGAAAAATATCGACAACACACTACCTTCCATAATGACAAGGCTACCATCCAATGGAGTAACAAAAATCTCGAAAATATACTACCTTCCATAATGACTAGGCTACCATCCATTGGAGTAAGAAAGATATCGACAACATACTACCTTCCATAATGACAAGGATACAATCCATTGTAGTAACAAAAATCTCGACAATAGACTACCTTACCTAATGACAAGGCTACCATCCATTGGAGTAACAAAAATCTCGACAACATACTAACTTCCATAATGACAAGGCTACCATCCTTTAGAGTAACAAAAATCTCGACAACAGACTACCTTCCATAGTGACAAGGCTAAAATCTATTATAGTAACAAAAATCTCGACAACAGACCACCTTCCATAATGACAAGGCTACCATCCATTGGAATAACAAAAATTTCGACAACACACTAACTTCCGTAATGACAAGGATACCATCCCTGAGAGTAACAAAAATCTCGACAATAGACTACCTTCCATAATGACAAGGCTACCATCCATTAGAGTAACAATGATATCGACAACATACTACCTTCCATAATGACAAGGCTACCATCCATTGGAATAACAAAAATCTCGACAATAAACTAACTTCCATAATGACAAGGCTACCATCCCTTAGAGTAACAAAAATCTCGACAACAGACTACCTTCCATAATGACTAGGCTACCATCCATTGGAGTAACAAAGATATCGACAACAGACTACCTTCCATAACGACAAGGCTACAATCCATTGTAGTAACAAAAATCTCGACATCTTCCATAATGACTAGGCTACCATCCATTGGAGTAACAAAGATATCGACAACAGACTACCTTCCATAATGACAAGGCTACCATCCATTGGAGAAACAAAAATCTCGACAATAGACTACCTTCCGTAATGACAAGGCTACCAGCCATTGGAGTAACAAAGATATCGACAACATACTACCTTCCATAATGACAAGGATACCATCCATTGAAGTAACAAAAATCTCGACAATAGACTTCCTTTTATAATTACTAGGCTACCATCCTTTGGCGTAACAAAGATATCGATAAGAGACTACCTCCATAACGACAAGGCAACAATCCATTGTAGTAACAAAAATCTCGACAATAGACTACCTTCCATAATGACAAGGCTACCATCCATTGTAGTGACAAAAATCTCGACAATAGACTACCTTCCATAATGACCAGGCTACCGTCCATTGGAGTAACAAGAATCTCAAAAACATACTACCTTCCATAATGACAAGGCTACAATCTATTATAGTAACAAAAATCTCGACAACACACTAACTTCCATAATGACAAGGCTACCATCTAATGGAGTATCAAAAATTTCGAAAATAGACTACCGTCCTTAATGACAAGGCTACCATCCATTGGAGTAACTGAAATAACAACGACAAATTACCTTCCATAATGACAAGGCTACCATCCATTGCAGTAACAAAAATCTCGACAACAAACTACCTTCCATAATGACAAGGCTACCATCCATTGTTGTAACAAAAATCTTGACAACAGACTACCTTCCATAATGACAAGGCTATCATTCATTGGAGTAACAAAAATCTCGACAACATACTACCATTCCATAATGACAAGTCTAAAATCTATTATAGTAACGAAAATCTCAACAACAGACTATCTTCCATAATGACAAGGCTACCATCCAATGGAATAACAAAAATATCCACAAAACACTAACTTCCATAATGACAAGGCTACCATCCCTTAGAGTAACAAAAATCTCGAAAATAAACTACCTTCCATAATGACTAGGCTACCAACCATTGGAGTAACAAAGATATCGACAACATACTACCTTCCATAATGACAAGGATACCATCCATTGGAGTAACAAAAATCTCGACAACAAACTTCCTTTTATAATTACTAGGCTACCATCCTTTGGTGTAACAAAGATATCGATAAGAGACTACCTTACATAACGACAAGGCTACAATCCATTGTAGTAACAAAAAACTCGACAATAGACTACCTTTCATAATGACAAGGCTACCATCCATTGTAGTGACAAAAATATCGACAATAGACTACCTTCCATAATGACAAGGCTACCGTCCATTGGAGTAACAAGAATCTCGAAAACATACTACCTTCCATAATGACAAGGCTACAATCTATTATAGTCACAAAAATCTCGAAAACATACTAACTTCCATAATGACAAGGCTACCATCCATTGGAGTAACTGAAATCACAATGACAAATTACCTTCCATAATTACAAGGCTACCATCCATTGCAGTAACAAAAATCTCGACAACAAACTACCTTCCATAATGACAAGGCTACCATCCATTGTTGTAACAAAAATCTGGACTACAGAATACCTTCCATAATGACAAGGCTATCATCCATTGGAGTAACAAAAATCTCGACAATATACTACCATTCCATAATGACAAGTCTAAAATCTATTATAGTAACCAAAATCTCGACAATAGACTACCTTTAATAATGACAAGGCTACCTTCCATTGGAATAACAAAAATCTCGACAACAGACTATGTTCCATAATGACAAGGCTACCATCCCTTAGAGTAACAAAAATCTCGACAACAGACTACCTTCCATAATGGCAAGGCTACCATCCATTGGAGTAACAATGATATCGAAAACATATTACCTTCTATAATGACAAGGCTACCATTTCTTAGAGTAACAAAAATCATGACAACAGACTTCCTTCCATAATGACAAGGCTACCATCCATTGGAATAACAAAAATATCGATAACAGACTACCTTACATAATGACAACGCTACCATCCACTGGAATAACAAAAATATCCAAACACATTAACTTCCATAATGACAAGGCTACCATACCTTAGGGTAACAAAAATCTCGATAATAGACTACCTTGCATAATGACTAGGCTACCATCCATTGGAGTAACAAAGATATCGACAACAGACTACCTTCCATAATGACAAGGCTACCTTCTATTGGAATAACAAAAATATCGACAACACACTACCTTCTATAATGACGAGGCTACCATCCCTTAGAGTAACAAAAATCTCGATAACAGGCTACCTTCCATAATGACAAGGCTACCATCCAATGGAGTAAAAAAAATATCGACAACAAACTACCTTCCATAATGACAAGGCTACCATCCATTGTAGTAACAAAAATCTCGACAATAGACTACCTTACATAATGACAAGGCTACCATCCATTGGAGTAACAAAAATATCAAAAACAAAATACCTTCCATAATGACAAGGCTACCATCCATTGGAATAACAAAAATATCCACAACACACTAACTTCCATAATGACAAGGCTACCATCCCTTAGTGTAACAAAAATCTCGACAATAGACTACCTTCCATAATGACTAGGCTACCATCCATTGGAGTAACAAAGATATCGACAACAGACTACCTTCCATAATGACAAGGCTACCATCCATTGGAATAACAAAAATATCGACAACACAGTACCTTCTATAATGACAAGGCTACCATCCCTTAGATTAACAAAAATCTCGACAACAGACTACCTTCCATAATGACAAGGCTACCATCCATTGATGTAAAAAAGATATCGACAACATACTACCTTCCATAATGACAAGGCTACCATCCTTTGGAGTAACAAAGATATCGATACCTTCCATAATGACAAGGCTACAATCCATTATAGTAACAAAAATCTCGACAACAGACAACCTTCCATAATGACAAGGCTACCATCCATTGTAGTGAAAAAAATCTCGACAATAGACTACCTTCCATAATGACAAGGCTACTGTCCATTGGAGTAACAAGAATCTCGACAACATACTACCTTCCATAACGACAAGGCTACAATCTATTATAGTAACAAAAATCTCGACAACAGACTATCTTCCATAACGATAAGGCTACAATCCATTCTTGTAACGAAAATCTCGACAACAGACTACCTTCCATAATGACAAGGGTACCATCCATTCTAGTAATAAAAATCTCGACAATATACTACCTTCTATAACGACAAGGCTACCATCCATTGGAGTAACAAAAAACTCGACAACAAACTACCTTCCATAATGACAAGGCTATAATATATTATAGTAACAAAAATCTCGACAATAGACTACCTTTCATAATGAAAAGGCTACCATCCATTGGAATAACAAAAATCTCGACAACAAACTACTTTCCATAATTACAAGGCTACCATCCCTTAAAGTAACAAAAATCTCGACAATAGTCTACCTTCCATAATGACAAGGCTACCATCCATTGGAGTAACAAAGATAACGACAACATACTACCTTCCATAATGACAAGGATACCATCCATTGGAGTAACAAAAATCACGACAATAGACTACCTTCCATAATGACAAGGATACCATCCATTGGAATAACAAAAATATCGACAATACACTACCTTCCATAATAACAAGGCTACCATCCAATGGAGTAACAAAAATCTAGAAATTATACTACCTTCCATAGTGACTAGGCTACCATCCATTGGAGTAAGAAATATATCGACAACATACTACCTTCCATAACGACAGGGATACATTCCATTGTAGTAATAAAAATCTCGACAACAGACTACCTTCCATAATGACAAGGCTACCATCCATTGGAGTAACAAAAATATCGACACCACATTACCTTCCATAATGGCAAGGCTACCATCCAATGGAGTAAAAAAATATCGACAACAAACTACCTTCCATAATGACAAGGCTACCATCCATTGTAGTAACAAAAATCTCGACAATAGACTACCTTACATAATGACAAGGCTACCATCCATTGGAGTAACAAAAATATCAACAACAGACTACTTCCATAATGACAAGGCTACCATCCATTGGAATAACAAAAATATCCACAACACACTAACTTCCATAATGACAAGGCTACCATCCCTTAGAGTAACAAAAATCTCGACAATAGACTACCTTCCATAATGACTAGGCTACCATCGATTGGAGTAACAAAGATATCGACAATAGACTACCTTCCATAATGGCAAGGCTACCATCCATTGGAATAACAAAAATATCGACAACACAATACCTTCTATAACGACAAGGCTACCATCCCTTAGATTAACAAAAATCTCGACAACAGACTACCTTCCATAATGATAAGGCTACCATCCATTGATGCAAAAAAGATATCGACAACATACTACCTTCCATAATGACAAGGATATCATCCATTGGAGTAACAAAAATCTCGAAAACAGACTACCTTCCATAATGACTATGCTACCATCCTTTGGAGTAACAAAGATATCGATACCTTCCATAATGACAAGGCTACAATCCATTATAGTAACAAAAATCTCGACAACAGACAACCTTCCATAATGACAAGGCTACCATCCATTGTAGTGACAAAAATCTCGACAATAGACTACCTTCCATAATGACAAGGCTACTGTCCATTGGAGTAACAAGAATCTCGACAACATACTACCTTCCATAACGACAAGGCAACAATCTATTATAGTAACAAAAATCTCGACAACAGACTATCTTCCATAATGATAAGGCTACAATCCATTCTTGTAACGAAAATCTCGACAACAGACTACCTTCCATAATGACAAGGGTACCATCCATTGTAGTAACAAAAATCTCGACAATATACTACCTTCTATAATGACAAGGCTACCATCCATTGGAGTAACAAAAAACTCAACAACAAACTACCTTCCATAATGACAAGGCTATAATATATTATAGTAACAAAAATCTCGACAATAGGCTACCTTTCATAATGAAAAGGCTACCATCCATTGGAATAACAAAAATCTCGACAACAAACTACTTTCCATAATTACAAGGCTACCATCCCTTAGAGTAACAAAAATCTCGACAATAGACTACCTTCCATAATGACAAGGCTACCATCCATTGGAGTAACAAAGATATCGACAACATACTACCTTCCATAATGACAAGGATACCATCCATTGGAGTAACAAAAATCACGACAATAGACTACCTTCCATAATGACAAGGATACCATCCATTGGAATAACAAAAATATCGACAACACACTACCTTCCATAATAACAAGGCTACCATCCAATGGAGTAACAAAAATCTAGAAATTATACTACCTTCCATAATGACTAGGCTACCATCCATTGGAGTAAGAAATATATCGACAACATACTACCTTCCATAACGACAAGGATACATTCCATTGTAGTAACAAAAATCTCGACAACAGACTACCTTCCATAATGACAAGGCTACCATCCATTGGAGTAACAAAAATCTCGACAACATACTAACTTCCATAATGACAAGGTTACCATCCTTTAGAGTAACAAAAATCTCGACAACAGACTACCTTCCATAGTGACAAGGCTAAAATCTATTATAGTAACAAAAATCTCGACAACAGACCACCTTCCATAATGACAAGGCTACCATCCATTGGAATAACAAAAATTTCGACAACACACTAACTTCCATAATGACAGGGATACCATCCCTGAGAGTAACAAAAATCTCGATAATAGACTACCTTCCATAATGACAAGGATACCATCCATTAGAGTAACAATATCGATAACATACTACCTTCCATAATGTCAAGGCTACCGTCCATTGGAATAACAAAAATCTCGACAATAAACTAACTTCCATAATGACAAGGCTACCATCCCTTAGAGTAACAAAAATCTAGACAATAGACTACCTTCCATAATGACTAGGCTACCATCCATTGGAGTAACAAAGATATCGACAACAGACGACCTTCCATAACGACAAGGCTACAATCCATTGTAGTAACAAAAATATCGACAACAGACTTCCTTCTATAATGACAAGGCTACCATCCAATGTAGTAACAAAAATATTGACAACAGACTACCTTCTATAATGACAAGGCTACCATCCATTGGAGTAACAAAAATCTCGACAATAGACTACCTTCCATAATTACAATGCTACCATCCATTGGAATAACAAAAATATCGACAACACACTACCTTCCATAATGACAAGGCTACCATCCATTGGAGTAACAAAAATCTCGACAATAGACTACCTTCCGTAATGAGAAGGCTACCAGCCTTTGGAGTAACAAAGATATCGACAACATACTACCTTCCATAATGACAAGGATACCATCCATTGGAGTAACAAAAATCTCGACAACAGACTTCCTTTTATAATTACTAGGCTACCATCCTTTGGCGTAACAAAGATATCGATAAGAGACTACCTTCCATAATGACAAGGCTACAATCCATTGTAGTAACAAAAATCTCGACAATAGACTACCTTCCATAATGATAAGGCTAACATCCATTGTAGTGACAAAAATCTCGACAATAGACTACCTTCCATTATGACAAGGCTACAATCTATTATATTAACAAAAATATCGACAACACACTAACTTCCATAATGACAAGGCTACCATCCAATGGAGTATCAAAAATTTCGACAATAGACAACCGTCCTTAATGACAAGGCTACCATCCATTGGAGTAACTGAAATAACAACGACAAATTACCTTCGATAATGACAAGGCTACCATCCATTGCAGTAACAAAAATCTCGACAACAAACTACCTTCCATAATGACAAGGCTACCATCCATTGTTGTAACAAAAATCTGGACAACAGACTACCTTCCATAATGACAAGGCTATCATCCATTGGAGTAACAAAAATCTCGACAACATACTACCATTCCATAATGACAAGTCTAAAATCTATTATAGTAACAAAAATCTCGACAGTAGACTACCTTTAATAATGACAAGGCTACCTTCCATTGGAATAACAAAAATCTCGATAACAGACTACGTTTCATAATGACAAGGATACCATCCCTTACAGTAACAAAAATCTCGACAACAAACTACCTTCCATAATGGCAAGGCTACCATCCATTGGAGTAACAATGATATTGACAACATATTATGTTCCATAATGAAAAGGCTACCATCCCTCAGAGTAACAAAAATCATGACAACAAACTTCCTTCCATAATGACAAGGCTACCATCCATTGGAATAACAAAAATATCGACAACACATTACCTTCCATAATGACAAGGCTAACATCCAATGGAGTAACAAAAATATCGACAACAGACTACCTTCTATAATGACAAGGGTACCATCCATTGGAGTAACAAAAATCTCGACAATAGACTACCTTCCATAATTACAATGCTACCATCCATTGGAATAACAAAAATATCGACAACACACTACCTTCCATAATGACAAGGCTACCATCCATTGGATTAACAAAAATCTCGACAATAGACTACCTTCCGTAATGAGAAGGCTACCAGCCTTTGGAGTAACAAAGATATCGACAACATACTACCTTCCATAATGACAAGGATACCATCCATTGGAGTAACAAAAATCTCGACAACAGACTTCCTTTTATAATTACTAGGCTACCATCCTTTGGCGTAACAAAGATATCGATAAGAGACTACCTTCCATAATGACAAGGCTACAATCCATTGTAGTAACAAAAATCTCGACAATAGACTACCTTCCATAATGATAAGGCTACCATCCATTGTAGTGACAAAAATCTCAACAATAGACTACCTTCCATTATGACAAGGCTACAATCTATTATAGTAACAAAAATATCGACAACACACTAACTTCCATAATGACAAGGCTACCATCCAATGGAGTATCAAAAATTTCGACCATAGACTACCGTCCTTAATGACAAGGCTACCATCCATTGGAGTAACTGAAATAACAACGACAAATTACCTTCCATAATGACAAGGCTACCATCCATTGCAGTAATAAAAATCTCGACAACAAACTACCTTCCATAATGACAAGGCTACCATCCATTGTTGTAACAAAAATCTGGACAACAGACTACCTTCCATAATGACAAGGCTATCATCCATTGGTTTAACAAAAATCTCGACAACATACTACCATTCCATAATGACAAGTCTAAAATCTATTATAGTAACAAAAATCTCGACAGTAGACTACCTTTAATAATGACAAGGCTACCTTCCATTGGAATAACAAAAATCTCGACAACAGACTACGTTCCATAATGACAAGGATACCATCCCTTACAGTAACAAAAATCTCGACAACAGACTACCTTCCATAATAGCAAGGCTACCATCCATTGGAGTAACAATGATATTGACAACATATTATGTTCCATAATGAAAAGGCTACCATCCCTCAGAGTAACAAAAATCATGACAACAAACTTCCTTCCATAATGACAAGGCTACCATCCATTGGAATAACAAAAATATCGACAACACATTACCTTCCATAATGACAAGGCTAACATCCAATGGAGTAACAAAAATATCGACAACAGACTACCTTCCATAATGACAAGGCTACCATCCATTGCATTAACAAAAATCTCGACAACAAACTACCTTCCATAATGACAAGGCTACCATCCATTGTTGTAACAAAAATCTGGACAACAGACTACCTTCCATAATGACAAGGCTATCATCCATTGGAGTAACCAAAATCTCGACAACATACTACCTTCCATAATGACAAGTCTAAAATCCGTTATAGTAACAAAAATCTCGACAATAGACTACCTTTAATAATGACAAGGCTACCGTCCATTGGAATAACAAAAATCTCGACAACAGACTACGTTCCATAATGAGAAGGCTACCATCCCTTAGAGTATCAAAAATCTCGACAATAGACTACCTTCCATAATGAAATGGATACCATCCATTGGAGTAACAATGATATCGACAACATATTACCTTCCATAATGACAAGGCTACCATCCCTCAGAGTAAAAAAAATGATGACAACAGACTACCTTCCATAATGACTAGGCTACCATTCATTGGAGTAACAAAGATATCGACAACAGACTACCTTCCATAATGACAAGGCTACCTTCTATTGGAATAACAAAAATATCGACAACACACTACCTTCTATAATGACGAGGCTACCATCCCTTAGAGTAACAAAAATCTTGACAACAGACTACCTTCCATAATGAAAAGGCTACCATCCATTGGAGTAAGAAAGTTATCGACAACATATTACGTTCCATAATGACAAGGCTATCATCCCTCAGAGTAACAAAAATCATGACAACATACTACCTTCCATAATGACAAGGCTACCATCCATTAGAATAACAAAAATATTGACACCACACTACCTTCCATAATGACAAGGCTACCATCCAATGGAGTAAAAAAATATCGACAACAGACTACCTTCCATAATGACAAGGCTACCATCCGTTGTAGTAAAAAAAATCTCGACAATGGACTACCTTCCATAATGACAAGGCTACCATCCATTGGAGTAACAAAAATCTCAACAACAGACTACCTTCCATAATGACAAGGCTACCATCCATTGGAATATCAAAAATATCCACAACACACTAATTTCCATAATGACAAGGCTACCATCCCTTAGAGTAACAAAAATCTCGACAATAGACTACCTTCCATAATGACTAGGCTACCATCCATTGGAGTAACAAAGATATCGACAATAGACTACCTTCCATAATGACTAGGCTACCATCCATTGGAGTAAGAAAGATATCGACAACAGACTACCTTCCATAATGACAAGGCTACCATCCATTGGAATAACAAAAATATCGACAACACACTACATTCTATAATAACAAGGCTACCATCCCTTAGAGTAACAAAAATCTCGACAATAGACTACCTTCCATAATGACAAGGCTACCATCCATTGATGTAAGAAAGATATCGACAACATACTACCTTCCATAATGACAAGGATACCATCCATTGGAGTAACAAAAATCTCAAAAACAGACTACCTTCCATAATGACTATGCTACCATCCTTTGGAGTAACAAAGATATCGATACCTTCCATAATGACAAGGCTACAATCCATTATAGTAACAAAAATCTCGACAACAGACAACCTTCCATAATGACAAGGCTACCATCCATTGTAGTGACAAAAATCTCGACAACGCACTACCTTCCATAATGACAAGGATACCATCCATTGGAGTAACAAAAATCTCGACAACAGACTACCTTCCATAATGACTAGGCTACCATCCTTTGGAGTAACAAAAATCTCGACAATATACTACCATTCCATAACGACAAGGCTACAATCCATTATAGTAACAAAAATCTCGACTACAGACTACCTTCCATAATGACAAGGCTACCATCCATTGTAGTGACAAAAATATCGACAATAGACTACCTTCCATAATGACAAGGCTACCATCCATTGGAGTAACAAAAATCTCGACAACATACTACCTTCCATAATGACAAGTCTTCAGTCTATTATAGGAACAAAAATCTCGACAATAGACTACCTTTCATAATGAAAAGGCTACCGTCTATTGGAATAACAAAAATCTCGACAAAAGACTACCTTCAATAATAACAAGGCTACCATCCCTTAGAATAACAAAAATCATGACAACAGATTTCCTTCCATAATGACAAGGTGACCATCCATTGGAATAACCAAAATATAGACAGCACACTAACTTCCATAATGACAATGCTACCATCCAATGGAGTTACAAAAATTTCGACAATAGACTACCGTCCTTAATGACAAGGCTACCATCCATTGGAGTAACTGAAATCACAACGACAAATTACCTTCCATAATGACAAGGCTACCATCCATTGCAGTAACAAAAATCTGGACAACAAACTACCTTCCATAATGACATGGCTACCATCCATTGTTGTAACAAAAATCTGGACAACAAACTACCTTCCATAATGACAAGGCTATCATCCATTGGAGTAACAAAAATCTCGACAACATACTACCATTCCATAATGACAAGTCTAAAATCTATTATTGTAACAAAAATCTCGACAATAGACTACCTTTAATAATGACAAGGCTACCTTCCATTGGAATAACAAAAATCTCGATAACATACTACCATTCCATAATGACAAGTCTAAAATCTATTATTGTAACAAAAATCTCGACAATAGACTACCTTTAATAATGACAAGGCTCCCTTCCATTGGAATAACAAAAATCTCGACAACAGACTACGTTCCATAATGACAAGGCTACCATCCCTCAGAGTAACAAAAATCATGAAAACAAACTTCCTTCCATAATGACAAGGCTACCATCCATTGGAATAACAAAAATATCGACAACACATTACCTTCCATAATGACAAGTCTAAAATCTATTATAGTAACAAAAATCTCGACAATAGACTACCTTTAATAATGACAAGGCTATCGTCCATTGGAATAACAAAAATCTCGACAACAGACTACGTTCCATAGTGACAAGGCTACCATCCCTTAGAGTAACAAAAATCTCGACAATAGACTACCTTCCATAATGACATGGATACCATCCATTGGAGTAACAATGATATCGACAACATATTACCTTCCATAATGACAAGGCTACCATCCCTCAGAGTAACAAAAATGATGACAACAGACTACCTTCCATAATGACAAGGCTACCATCCATTGCAGTAACAAAAATCTCGACAACAAACTACCTTCCATAATGACAAGGCTACAATCCATTGGGGTAACAAAAATCTCGACAACAGACTACCTTCCATAATGATAAGGTTACCATCCATTAGAGTAAAGTAGATATCGACAACATACTACCTTCCATAATGACAAGGCTACCATCCATTGGAGTAACAAAAATATCGACAATAAACTACCTTCCATAATGACAACGCTACCATCCATTGGAGTAAGAAAGTTATCAACAACATATTACGTTCCATAATGACAAGGCTACCATCCCTCAGAGTAACAAAAATCATGACAACAGACTACCTTCCATAATGACAAGGCTACCATCCATTGGAATAACAAAAATATCGACACCACATTACCTTCCATAATGACAAGGCTACCATCCAATGGAGTAAAAAAAATATCGACAACAGACTACCTTCCATAATGACAAGACTACCATCCATTGTAGTAACAAAAATCTCGACAATAGACTACCTTCCATAATGACAAGGCTACCATCCATTGGAGTAACAAAAATCTCAACAATAGACTACCTTCCATAATGACAAGGCTACCATCCATTGGAATAACAAAAATATCCACAACACACTAATTTCCATAATGACAAGGCTACCATCCCTTAGAGTAACAAAAATCTCGACAATAGACTACCTTCCATAATGACCAGGCTACCATCCATTGGAGTAAAAAAGATATCGACAACAGACTACCTTCCATAATGACAAGGCTACCATCCATTGGAATAACAAAAATATCGACAACACACTACATTCTATAATGATAAGGCTACCATCCCTTAGAGTAACAAAAATCGCGACAATAGACTACCTTCCATAATGACAAGGCTACCATCCATTGATGTAAGAAAGATATCGACAACATACTACCTTCCATAATGACAAGGATACCATCCATTGGAGTAACAAAAATCTCAAAAACAGACTACCTTCCATAATGACTATGCTACCATCCTTTGGAGTAACAAAGATATCGATACCTTCCATAATGACAAGGCTAGAATCCATTATAGTAACAAAAATCTCGACAACAGACAACCTTCCATAATGACAAGGCTACCATCCATTGTAGTGACAAAAATCTCGACAACGCACTACCTTCCATAATGACAAGGATACCATCCATTGGAGTAACAAAAATCTCGACAACAGACTACCTTCCATAATGACTAGGCTACCATCCTTTGGAGTAACAAAGATATCGAAAACAGACTACCTTCCATAACGACAAGGCTACAATCCATTATAGTAACAAAAATCTCGACTACAGACTACCTTCCATATTGACAAGGCTACCATCCATTGTAGTGACAAAAATCTCGACAATAGACTACCTTCCATAATGACAAGGCTACCATCCATTGGAGTAACAAAAATCTCGACAACATACTACCTTCCATAATGACAAGTCTTCAGTCTATTATAGTAACAAAAATCTCAACAATAGACTACCTTTCATAATGACAAGGCTACCGTCTATTGGAATAACAAAAATCTCGACAAAAGACTACCTTCAATAATAACAAGGCTACCATCCCATAGAATAACAAAAATCATGACAACAGATTTCCTTCCATAATGACAAGGCGACCATCCATTGGAATAACAAAAATATAGACAACACACTAACTTCCATAATGACAATGCTACCATCCAATGGAGTTACAAAAATTTCGACAATAGACTACCGTCCTTAATGACAAGGCTACCATCCATTGGAGTAACAAAAATCTCGACAACAAACTACCTTCCATAATGACAAGGCTACCATCCATTGTTGTAACAAAAATCTTGACAACAGACTTCCTTCCATAATGACAAGGCTATCATCCATTGGAGTAACAAAAATCTCGACAACATACTACCATTCCATAATGACAAGTCTAAAATCTATTATTGTAACAAAAATCTCGACAATAGACTACCTTTAATAATGACAAGGCTACCTTCCATTGGAATAACAAAAATCTCGACAACAGACTACGTTCCATAATGACAAGGCTACCATCCCTTAGAGTAACAAAAATCTCGACAATAGACTACTTTCCATAATGGAAAGGCTACCATCCATTGGAGTAACAATGATATTGACAACATATTACGTTCCATAATGACAAGGCTACCATCCCTCAGAGTAACAAAAATCATGAAAACAAACTTCCTTCCATAATGACAAGGCTACCATCCATTGGAATAACAAAAATATCGACAACACATTACCTTCCATAATGACAAGGCTACCATCCAATGGAGTAACAAAAATATCGACAACAGACTACCTTCCATAATGACAAGGCTACCATCCATTGCATTACAAAAAATCTCGACAACATACTACCTTCCATAATGTCAAGGATACCATCCATTGGAGTAACAAAAATCATGACAACAGACTACCTTCCATAATGACAAGGCTACCATCCATTGGAATAACAAAAATATCGACAACACATTACCTTCCATAATGACAAGGCTACCATCCAATGGAGTAACAAAAATCTCGACAACAGACTACCTCCCATAATGACAGGGCAACCATTAATTGTAGTAACAAAAATCTCGACAATAGACTACCTTCCATAATGAAAAGGCTACCATCCATTGGAGTAACAAAAATCTCAACAACAGACTAACTTCCATAATGACTAGCCTACCATCCATTGGAGTAACAAAGATACCGACAACAGACTACCTTCCATAATGAAAAGGTTACCATCCATTGGAATATAAAAAATATGAACAACACAGTACCTTCTATAATGACAAGGCTACCATCCCTTAGAGTAACAAAAATCCTGACAACAGACTACCTTCCATAATGACAAGGCTACCATCCATTGCAGTAAGAAAGATATCAATAACATACTACCTTCCATAATGACAAGGATACCATCCATTGGAGTAACAAAAATCTCGACAATAGACTACCTTCCATAATGACTATGGTACCATACTTTGGAGTAACAAAGATATCGATAATAGACTACCTTCCATAATGACAAGGCTACAATCCATTATAGTAACAAAAATCTCGACAACAGACTACCTTCCATAATGACTATGCTACCATCCTTTGGAGTAACAAAGATATCGATAACAAACTACCTTCCATAATGATAAGGCTACAATCCATTATAGTAACAAAAATCTCGAAAACAGACAACCTTCCATAATGACAAGGCTACCATCCATTGTAGTGACAAAAATCTCGACAACAAACTACCTTCCATAATGACAAGGATACCATCCCTCAGAGTAACAAAAATCATGACAACAGACTACCTTCCATAATGAAAAGGCTATCATCCATTGGAATAACAAAAATATCGACAACACATTACCTTCCATAATGACAAGGCTACCATCCAATGGAGTAACAAAAATCTCGACAACAGACTACCTTCCATAATGACAAGGCAACCATTAATTGTAGTAACAAAAATCATGACAATAGACTACCTTCCATAATGAAAAGGCTACCATCCATTGGAGTAACAAAAATCTCAACAACAGACTACCTTCCATAATGACAAGGCTACCATCCATTGGAATAACAAAAATATCCACAACACACTAACTTCCATAATGATAAGGCTACCAAACCTTAGAGTAACAAAAATCTCGACAATAGACTAACTTCCATAATGACTAGGCTACCATCCATTGGAGTAACAAAGATACCGACAACAGACTACCGTCCATAATGACAAGGCTACCTTCCATTGGAATAACAAAAATATCGACAACACACTACCTTCTATAATGACAAGGCTACCATCCCTTAGAGTAATAAAAATATCGACAACAGACTACCTTCCATATTGACAAGGCTACCATCCATTGGAGTAAGAAAGATATCAATAACATATTACCTTCCATAATGACAAGGATACCATCCATTGGAGTAACAAAAATCTCGACAATAGACTACCTTCCATAATGACTATGCTACAATCCTTTGGAGTAACAAAGATATCGACAACAGACTACCTTCCATAATGACAAGGCTACAATCCATTATAGTAACAAAAATTTCGATATCAGACTACCTTCCATAATGATAAGGCTACCATCCATTGGAATAACAAAAATATCCACAACATACTAACTTCCATAATGACAAGGCTACCATCCCTCAGAGTAACAAAAATCTCGACAATAGACTACCTTCCATAATGACTAGGCTACCATCCATTAGCGTAACAAAGATATCGACAACAGAGTACCTTCCATAATGACAAGGATACCATCCATTGGAATAACAAAAATATCGACAACACACTACCTTCTATAATGACAAGGCTACCATCCGTTAGAGTAACAAAAATCTCGACAACAGACTACCTTCCATAATGACAAGGCTACCATCCATTGGAGTAAGAAAGATATCGACAATTTATTAACTTCCATAATGACAAGGCTACCATCCCTCAGAGTAACAAAAATCATGACAACAGACTACCTTCCATAATGACAAGGATACCATCCATTGGAATAACAAAAATATCGACAACACATTACCTTCCATAATGACAAGGCTACCATCCAATGGAGTAAAAAAAATATTGACAACAGACTACCTTCCATAATGACAAGGCTACCATTAATTGTAGTAACAAAAATCTCGACAATAGACTACCTTCGATAATGAAAAGGCTACCATCCATTGGAGTAACAAAAATCTCAACAACAGACTACCTTCCATAATGACAAGGCTACCATCCATTGGAATAACAAAAATATCCACAACACACTAACTTCCATAATGATAAGGCTACCATCCCTTAGAGTAACAAAAATCTCGACAATAGACTAACTTCCATAATGACTAGGCTACCATCCATTGGAGTAACAAAGATACCGACAACAGACTACCTTCCATAAGGACAAGGCTACCATCCATTGGAATAACAAAAATATCGATAACACACTACCTTCTATAATGACAAGGCTACCATCCCTTAGAGTAATAAAAATCTCGACAACATACTACCTTCCATAATGACAAGGCTACCATCCATTGGAGTAAGAAAGATATCAATAACATACTACCTTCCATAATGACAAGGATACCATCCATTGGAGTAACAAAAATCTCGACAACAGACTACCTTCCATAATGACTATGCTACCATCCTTTGGAGTAACAAAGATATCGATAACAGACTACCTTCCATAATGACAAGGCTACCATCCATTGGAATAACAAAAATATCCACAACACACTAACTTCCATAATGATAAGGCTACCATCCAATGCAGTAAAAAAAATATAGACAACATACTACCGTCCATAATGACAAGGCTACCATTAATTGTAGTAAAAAAATCTCGACAATAGACTACCTTCCATAATGAAAAGGTTACCATCCATTGGAGTAACAAAAATCTCAACAACAGACTACCTTCCATAATGACATGGCTACCATCCATTGGAATAACAAAAATATCCACAACACACTAACTTCCATAATGATAAGGCTACCATCCCTTAGAGTAACAAAAGTCTCGACAATAGACTAACTTCCATAATGACTAGCCTACCATCCATTGGAGTTACAAAGATACCGACAACAGACTACCTTCCATAATGAAAAGGCTACCATCCATTGGAATATAAAAAATATCGACAACACACTACCTTCTATAATGACAAGGCTACCATCCCATAGAGTAACAAAAATCCTGACAACAGACTACCTTCCATAATGACAAGGTTACCATCCATTGGAGTAAGAAAGATATCAATAACATACTACCTTCCATAATGACAAGGATACCATCCATTGGAGTAACAAAAATCTCGACAATCGACTACCTTCCATAATGACTATGGTACCATACTTTGGAGTAACAAAGATATCGATAATAGACTACCTTCCATAATGACAAGGCTACCATCCATTGTAGTGACAAAAATCTCGACAACATACTACCTTCCATAATGACAAGGATACCATCCATTGGAGTAACAAAAATCATGACAACAGACTACCTTCCATAATGACAAGGATACCATCCAATGGAGTAACAAAAATCTCGACAACAGACTACCTTCCATAATGACAAGGCAACCATTAATTGTAGTAACAAAAATCTCGACAATAGACTACCTTCCATAATGAAAAGGCTACCATCCATTGGAGTAACAAAAATCTCAATAACAGACTACCTTCCATAATGACAAGGCTACCATCCATTGGAATAACAAAAATATCCACAACACACTAACTTCCATAATGATAAGGCTACCATCCCTTAGAGTAACAAAAATCTCGAAAATAGACTAACTTCCATAATGACTAGGCTACCATCCATTGGAGTAACAAAGATACCGACAACAGACTACCTTCCATAATGACAAGGCTACCATCCATTGGAATAACAAAAATATCGACAACACACCACCTTCTATAATGACAAGGCTACCATCCCTTAGAGTAATAAAAATCTCGACAATAGACTACCTTCCATAATGACAAGGCTACCATCCATTGGAGTAAGAAAGATATCCATAACATACTACCTTCCATAATGACAAGGATACCATCCATTGGAGTAACAAAAATCTCGACAATAGACTACCTTCCATAATGACTACGCTACAATCCTTTTGAGTAACAAAGATATCGACAACGGACTACCTTCCATAATGACAAGGCTATAATCCATTATAGTAACAAAAATCTCGACAACAGACTACCTTCCATAATGATAAGGCTACCATCCATTGGAATTACAAAAATATCCACAACACACTAACTTCCATAATGACAAGGCTACCATCCCTCAGAGTAACAAAAATCTCGACAATAGACTACCTTCCATAATAACTAGGCTACCATCCATTGGCGTAACAAAGATATCGACAACAGAGTACCTTCCATAGTGAATAGGCTACCATCCATTGGAATAACAAAAATATCGACAACACACTACCTTCTATAATGACAAAGCTACCATCCGTTAGAGTAACAAAAATCTCGACAATAGACTACCTTCCATAATGACAAGGCTACAATCCATTGGAGTAAGAAAGATATCGACAATTTATTAACTTCCATAATGACAAGGCTACCATCCCTCAAAGTAACAAAAATCATGACAACAGACTACCTTCCATAATGACAAGGCTATCATCCATTGGAATCACAAAAATATCGACAACACATTACCTTCCATAATGACAAGGCTACCATCCAATGGAGTAACAAAAATCTCGACAACAGACTACCTTCCATAATGACAAGGCAACCATTAATTGTAGTAACAAAAATCTTGACAATAGACTACCTTCCATAATGAAAAGGCTACCATCCATTGGAGTAACAAAAATCTCAACAACAGACTACCTTCCATAATGACAAGGCTACCATCCATTGGAATAACAAAAATATCCACAACACACTAACTTCCATAATGATAAGGCTACCATCCCTTAGAGTAACAAAAATCTCGACAATAGACTAACTTCCATAATGACTAGGCTACCATCCATTGGAGTAACAAAGATACCGACAACAGACTACCTTTCATAATGACAAGGCTACCTTCCATTGGAATAACAAAAATATCGACAACACACTACCTTCTATAATGACAAGGCTACCATCCATTGGAGTAAGAAAGATATCAATAACATACTACCTTCCATAATGACAAGGATACCATCCATTGGAGTAACAAAAATCTCGACAATAGACTACCTTCCATAATGACTATGCTACAATCCTTTGGAGTAACAAAGATATCGACAACAGACTACCTTGCATAATGACAAGGCTACAATCCATTATAGTAACAAAAATCTCGACATCAGACTACCTTCCATAATGATAAGGCCACCATCCATTGGAATAACAAAAATATCCACAACATACTAACTTCCATAATGACAAGGATACCATCCCTCAGAGTAACAAAAATCTCGACAATAGACTACCTTCCATAATGACTAGGCTACCATCCATTAGCGTAACAAAGATATCGACAACAGAGTACCTTCCATAATGACAAGGCTACCATCCATTAGAATAACAAAAATATCGACAAAACACTACCTTCTATAATGACAAGGCTACCATCCGTTAGAGTAACAAAAATCTCGACAACAGACTACCTTCCATAATGACAAGGCTACCATCCATTGGAGTAAGAAAGATATCGACAATTTATTAACTTCCATAATGACAAGGCTACCATCCCTCAGAGTAACAAAAATCATTACAACAGACTACCTTCCATAATGACAAGGATACCATCCATTGGAATAACAAAAATATCGACAACACATTACCTTCCATAATGACAAGGCTACCATCCAATGGAGTAAAAAAAATATAGACAACAGACTACCTTCCATAATGACAAGGCTACCATTAATTGTAGTAACAAAAATCTCGACAATAGACTACCTTCCATAATGAAAAGGCTACCATCCATTGGAGTAACAAAAATCTCAACAACAGACCACATTCCATAATGACAAGGCTACCATCCATTGGAATAACAAAAATATCCACAACACACTAACTTCCATAATGATAAGGCTACCATCCCTTAGAGTAACAAAAATCTCGACAATAGACTAACTTCCATAATGACTAGGCTACCATCCATTGGAATAACAAAAATATCGATAACACACTACCTTCTATAATGACAAGGCTACCATCCCTTAGAGTAATAAAAATCTCGACAACAGACTACCTTCCATAATGACAAGGCTACCATCCATTGGAGTAAGAAAGATATCAATAACATACTACCTTCCATAATGACAAGGATACCATCCATTGGAGTAACAAAAATCTCGACAATAGACTACCTTCCATAATGACTATGCTACAATCCTTTGGAGTAACAAAGATATCGACAACAGACTACCTTGCATAATGACAAGGCTACAATCCATTATAGTAACAAAAATCTCAACATCAGACTACCTTCCATAATGATAAGGCCACCATCCATTGGAATAACAAAAATATCCACAACATACTAACTTCCATAATGACAAGGATACCATCCCTCAGAGTAACAAAAATCTCGACAATAGACTACCTTCCATAATGACTAGGCTACCATCCATTAGCGTAACAAAGATATCGACAACAGAGTACCTTCCATAATGACAAGGCTACCATCCATTAGAATAACAAAAATATCGACAAAACACTACCTTCTATAATGACAAGGCTACCATCCGTTAGAGTAACAAAAATCTCGACAACAGACTACCTTCCATAATGACAAGGCTACCATCCATTGGAGTAAGAAAGATATCGACAATTTATTAACTTCCATAATGACAAGGCTACCATCCCTCAGAGTAACAAAAATCATGACAACAGACTACCTTCCATAACGACAAGGATACCATCCATTGGAATAACAAAAATATCGACAACACATTACCTTCCATAATGACAAGGCTACCATCCAATGGAGTAAAAAAAATATAGACAACAGACTACCTTCCATAATGACAAGGCTACCATTAATTGTAGTAACAAAAATCTCGACAATAGACTACCTTCCATAATGAAAAGGCTACCATCCATTGGAGTAACAAAAATCTCAACAACAGACCACATTCCATAATGACAAGGCTACCATCCATTGGAATAACAAAAATATCCACAACACACTAACTTCCATAATGATAAGGCTACCATCCCTTAGAGTAACAAAAATCTCGACAATAGACTAACTTCCATAATGACTAGGCTACCATCCATTGGAATAACAAAAATATCGATAACACACTACCTTCTATAATGACAAGGCTACCATCCCTTAGAGTAATAAAAATCTCGACAACAGACTACCTTCCATAATGACAACGCTACCATCCATTGGAGTAAGAAAGATATCAATAACATACTACCTTCCATAATGACAAGGATACCATCCATTGGAGTAACAAAAATCTCGACAACAGACTACCTTCCATAATGACTATGCTACCATCCTTTGGAGTAACAAAGATATCGACAACAGACTACCTTCCATAATGACAAGGCTACAATCCATTATAGTAACAAAAATCTCGACAACAGACTACCTTCCATAATGACAAGGTTACCATCCATTGGAATAACAAAAATATCCACAACACACTAACTTCCATAATGACAAGGCTACCATCCCTTAGAGTAACAAAAATCTCGACAATAGACTACCTTCCATAATGACTAGGCTAACATCCATTGGAGTAACAAAGATATCGACAACAGACTACCTTCCATAATGACAAGGCTACCATCTTTTGGAATATAAAAAATATCGACAACACACTACCTTCTATAATGACAACGCTACCATCCCTTAGAGTAACAAAAATCTCGACAACAGACTACCTTCCATAATGACAAGGCTACCATCCATTGGAGTAAGAAAGATATTAACAATTTATTACCTTCCATAATGACAAGGCTACCATCCGTCAGAGTAACAAAAATCATGACAACAGGCTACCTTCCATAATGACAAGGTTACCATCCCTCAGAGTAACAAAAATCATGACAACAGACTACCTTCCATAATGACAAGGCTACCATCCATTGGAATAACAAAAATATCGACAACATATTACCTTCCATAATGACAAGGCTACCATCCAATGGAGTTAAAAAAATATCGACAACAGACTACCTTCCATAATGACAAGGCTACCATTAATTGTAGTAACAAAAATCTCGACAATAGACTACCTTCCATAATGAAAAGGCTACCATCCATTGGAGTAACAAAAATCTCAACAACAGACTACCTTCCATAATGACAAGGCTACCATCCATTGGAATAACAAAAATATCCACAACACACTAACTTCCATAATGATAAGGCTACCATCCCTTAGAGTAACAAAAATCTCGACAATAGACTAACTTCCATTATGACTAGGCTACCATCCATTGGAGTAACAAAGATACCGCCAATAGAATACCTTCCATAATGAAAAGGCTACCATCCATTGGAATAACAAAAATATCGACAACACACTACCTTCTATAATGGCAAGGCTCCCATCCCTTAGAGTAACAAAAATCTCGACAATATACTACCTTCCATAATGAAAAGGATACCATCCATTGGAGTAACAAAAATCTGGACAACAGACTACCTTCCATAATGACTAGGCTACAATCCTTTAGAGTAACAAAGATATCGATAACAGACTACCTTCCATAACGACAAGGCTACAATCCATTATAGTAACAAAAATCTCGACAACAGACTACCTTCCATAATGACAAGGCTAACATCCATTGAAGTGACAAAAATCTCGACAATAGACTACCTTCCATAATGACAAGGCTACCATCCATTGGAGTAACAAAAATCTCGACAACATACTACCTTCCATAATGACAAGTCTACAATGTATTATAGTAACAAAACTCTCGACAATAAACTACCTTTCATAATGACAAGGCTACCGTCCATTGGAATAACAAAAATCTCGACAATGGACTACCTTCCATAATAACAAGGCTACCATCCCTTAGAATAACAAAAATCATGACAACAGATTTCCTTCCATAATTACAAGGCTACCATCCATTAGAATAACAAAAATATAGACAACACACTAACTTCCATAATGACAAGGCTACCATCCAATGGAGTTACAAAAATTTCGACAATAGACTACCGTCCTTAATGACAAGGCTACCATCCATTGGAGTAACTGAAATCAGAACGACAAACTACCATCCATAATGACAAGGCTACCTTTCATTGTAGTAAAAAAACTCTCGACAACAGACTACCTTCCATAATGACAAGGCTACCATCCATTGGAATAACAAAAATATCCACAACACACTAACTTCCATAATGATAAGGCTACCATCCCTTAGAGTAACAAAAATCTCGACAATAGACTAACTTCCATAATGACTAGGCTACCATCCATTGGAGTAACAAAGATACCGCCAATAGAATACCTTCCATAATGAAAAGGCTACCATCCATTGGAATAACAAAAATATCGACAACACACTACCTTCTATAATGACAAGGCTACCATCCCTTAGAGTAACAAAAATCTCGACAATATACTACCTTCCATAATGAAAATGATACCATCCATTGGAGTAACAAAAATCTGGACAACAGACTACCTTCCATAATGACTAGGCTACAATCCTTTGGAGTAACAAAGATATCGATAACAGACTACCTTCCATAACGACAAGGCTACAATCCATTATAGTAACAAAAATCTCGACAACAGACTACCTTCCATAATGACAAGGCTAACATCCATTGAAGTGACAAAAATCTCGACAATAGACTACCTTCCATAATGACAAGGCTACCATCCATTGGAGTAACAAAAATCTCGACAACATACTACCTTCCATAATGACAAGTCTACAATGTATTATAGTAACAAAACTCTCGACAATAAACTACCTTTCATAATGACAAGGCTACCGTCCATTGGAATAACAAAAATCTCGACAATGGACTACCTTCCATAATAACAAGGCTACCATCCCTTAGAATAACAAAAATCATGACAACAGATTTCCTTCCATAATTACAAGGCTACCATCCATTAGAATAACAAAAATATAGACAACACACTAACTTCCATAATGACAAGGCTACCATCCAATGGAGTTACAAAAATTTCGACAATAGACTACCGTCCTTAATGACAAGGCTACCATCCATTGGAGTAACTGAAATCAGAACGACAGACTACCATCCATAATGACAAGGCTACCTTCCATTGTAGTAAAAAAACTCTCGACAACAGACTACCTTCCATAATTACAAGGCTACCATCCTTTGTTGTAACAAAAATCTGGACAACAAATTACCTTCCTTAATGACAAGGCTATCATCCATTGGAGTAACAAAAATCTCGACAACATACTACCTTCCATAATGACAAGGCTACCATCCCTCAGAGTAACAAAAATCATGACAACAGACTACCTTCCATAATGACAAGGCTACCATCCATTGGAATAACAAAAATATCGACAACACATTACCTTCCATAATGACAAGGCTACCATCCAATGGAGTAACAAAAATATCGACAACAGACTACCTTCCATAATGACAAGGCTACCATGCATTGGAATAACAAAAATATACACAACACACTTTCTTCCATAATAACAAGGCTACCATCCCTTAGAGTAACAAAAATCTCGACAATATACTACCTTCCATAATGACTAGGCTACCATCTGTTGGAGTAACAAAGATATCGACAACAGACTACCTTCCATAATGACAAGGCTACCATCCATTGGAATAACAAAAATATCGACAACACTTTACCTTCCATAATTACAAGGCTACCATCCAATAGAGTAACAAAAATATCGACAATAGACTACCTTCCATAATGACAAGGCTACCATCCATTGGAGTAACAAAAATCTCAACAACAGACTACCTTCCATAATGACAAGGCTACCATCCATTGGAATAACAAAAATATCCACAACACAATAACTTCCATAATGACAAGGCTACCATCCCTTAGAGTAACAAAAATCTCGACAATAGACTACCTTGCATAATGACTAGGCTACCATCCATTGGAGTAACAAAGATATCGACAACAGACTACCTTCCATAATGACAAGGCTACCATCTATTGGAATATAAAAAATATCGACAACACACTACCTTCTATAATGACAAAGCTACCATCCCTTAGAGTAACAAAAATCTCGACAACAGACTACCTTCCATATTGACAAGGCTACCATCCATTGGAGTAAGAAAGATATCGACAACATATTACCTTCCATAATGACAAGGCTACCATCCCTCAGAGTAACAAAAATCATGAGAACAGACTACCTTCCATAATGACAAGGCTACCATCCATTGGAATAACAAAAATATCGACAACACATTACCTTACATAATGACAAGGCTACCATCCAATGGAGTAAAAAAATATAGACAACAGACTACCTTCCATAATGACAAGGCTACCATTAATTGTAGTAAAAAAATCTCGACAATAGACTACCTTCCATAATGAAAAGGATACCATCCATTGGAGTAACAAAAATCTCAACAACAGACTACCTTTCATAATGACATGGCTACCATCCATTGGAATAACAAAAGTATCCACAACACACTAACTTCCATAATGATAAGGCTACCATCCCTTAGAGTAACAAAAATCTCGACAATAGACTAACTTCCATAATGACTAGGCTACCATCCATTGGAGTAACAAAGATATCGACAACAGACTACCTTCCATAATGAAAAGGCTACCATCCATTGGAATATAAAAAATATCGACAACACACTAGCTTCTATAATGACAAGACTACCATCCCTTAGAGTAACAAAAATCCTGACAACAGACTACCTTCCATAATGACAAGGCTACCATCCATTGGAGTAAGAAAGATATCAATAACATACTACCTTCCATAATGACAAGGATACCATCCATCAGAGTAACAAAAATCTCGACAACAGACTACCTTCCATAATGACTATGCTACCATCCTTTGGAGTAACAAAGATATCGATAACAGATTACCTTCCATAATGACAAGGCTACAATCCATTATAGTAACAAAAATCTCGACAACAGACAACCTTCCATAATGACAAGGCTTCCATCCATTGTAGTGACAAAAATCTCGACAACATACTACCTTCCATAATGACAAGGATACTATCCATTGGAGTAATAAAAATCTCGACAATAGACTACCTTCCATAATGACTAGGCTACCATCCTTTGGAGTAACAAAGATATCGATAACAGACTACCTTCCATAATGACAAGGCTACCATCCATTGGAGTAAGAAAGATATCGACAACATATTACCTTCCATAATGACAAGGCTACTATCCCTCAGAGTAAAAAAAATCAAGACAACAAACTACCTTCCATAATGACAAGGCTACCATCCATTGGAATAACAAAAATATCGACAACACATTACCTTCCATAATTACAAGGCTACCATCCAATAGAGTAACAAAAATATCGACAACAGACTACCTTCCATAATGACAAGGCTACCATCCATTGGAGTAACAAAAATCTCAACAACAGACTACCTTCCATAATGACAAGGCTACCATCCATTGGAATAACAAAATTATCCACAACACAATAACTTCCATAAGGACAAGGCTACCATCCCTTAGAGTAACAAAAATCTCGACAATAGACTACCTAGCATAATGACTAGGCTACCATCCATTGGAGTAACAAAGATATCGGCAACAGACTACCTTCCATAATGACAAGGCTACCATCTATTGGAATATAAAAAATATCGACAACACACTACCTTCTATAATGACAAGGCTACCATCCCTTAGAGTAACAAAAATCTCGACAACAGACTACCTTCCATAATGACAAGGCTACCATCCATTGGAGTAAGAAAGATATCGACAACATATTACCTTCCATAATGACAAGGCTACCATCCCTCAGAGTAACAAAAATCATGACAACATACTACCTTCCATAATGACAAGCCTACCATCCAATGGAATAACAAAAATATAGAAAACCAACTAACTTCCATAATGACAAGGCTACCATCCAATGGAGTTACAAAAATTTCGACAATAGACTACCGTCCTTAATGACAAGGCTACCATCCATTGGAGTAACTCAAATCACAACTACAGACTACCTTCCATAATGACAAGGCTACCATCCATTGTAGTAAAAAAAATCTCGACAACATATTACCTTCCATAATGACAAGGCTACCATCCATTGTTGTAACAAAAATCTGGACAACATACTACCTTCCATAATGACAAGGCTATCATCCATTGGAGTAACAAAAATCTCTACAACATACTACCTTCCATAATGACAAGGCTACCATCCCTTAGAGTAACAAAATTCTCGACAATAGACTACCTTCCATAATGACAAGGCTACCATCCATTGGAGTAACAATGATATCGACAACATATTACCTTCATAACGACAAGGCTACCATCCCTCGGAGTAACAAAAATCATGACGACAGACTCCATTCCATAATGACAAGGCTACCATCCATTGGAATAACAAAAATATTTAAAACTAATTACCTTCCATAATGACAAGGCAACCATCCAATGGAGTAACAAAAATATCGACAACAGACTACCTTCCATAATGACAAGGCTACCATCCATTGTAGTAACAAAAATCTCGACAATAGACTACCTTCCATAATGACAAGGCTACAATCCATTGGAATAACAAAAATATCCACAACACATTAACTTCCATAATGACAAGTCTACCATCCCTTAGAGTAAAAAAAATCTCGACAATAGACTACTTTCCATAATGACTAGGCTACCATCCGTTGGAGTAACAAAGAAATCGACAACAGACTATCTTCCATATTGACAAATCTACAATCCATTGTAGTAACCAAAATCTCGACAACAGACTACCTTCCATAATGACAAGGCTACCATCCACTGTAGTAACAAAAATATCGACAATAGACTACCTTCCATAATGACAAGGCTACCATCCATTGGAGTAACAAAAATCACGACAACAGACTACCTTCATTAATGATAAGGCTACCATCCATTGGAGTAACAGAAATCACAACGACAGACTACCTTCCATAATGACAAGGCTACCATCCATTGCAGTAACAAAAATCTCGACAACACACTACCTTCCATAATGACAAGGCTACCATCCATTGTTGTAACAAAAATATGGACAACATACTATCTTCCATAATGACAAGGCTATCATCCATTGGAGTAACAAAAATCCCGAAAATAGACTACCTTCCATAATAAAGGCTACCATCCATCGGAGTAACAAAAATCTTGACAAATGACTACCTTTCATAATGACAAGGCTATAATCTATTATAGTAACAAAAATCACGACAATAGACTACCTTTCATAATGACAAGGCTACCATCCATTGGAATAACAAAAATCTCGACAACAAACTACTTTCCATAATGACAAGGCTACCATCCCTTAGAGTAACAAAAATCTCGACAATAGACTACCTTTCATAATGACAAGGTTACCATCCATTGGAGTAACAAAGATATCGACAACATACTACCTTCCATAATGACAAGGCTACAATCCATTGGAATAACAAAAATATCGACAACACATTACCTTCCATAATGACAAGGCTACCATCCAATGAAGTAACAAAAATATCGACAACAAACTACCTTCCATAATGACAAGGCTACCATCCATTGTAGTAACAAAAATCTCGACAATAGACTACCTTCCATAATGACAAGGCTACCTTCCATTGGAGTAACAAAAATCCCGAAAATAGACTACCTTCCATAATAAAGGCTACAACCCATTGGAGTAACATAAATCTCGACAAAAGACTACCTTTCATAATGACAAGGTGTAGTGGTGATAATCGGAGATCAAGCTATTAATTAACTTGACTCGCAAATAGAAAGAGTCGCCACCGCGCTTTATTATTTCCAAGGGAAAAGGGAAAAGAGTGAAATAAAACCCTAAAATATGCAATGTAAAATAATATTTAAAAGTAATAAAAATACAATGCATTTTGAAAAGAGATCTAGAGTTCGGGGGTTGGTTATGCAATGGGAAGGTATTAGAACCCAATGCATCTATAGTATCCTATAGGAACCTTTTGAAATATCTGTTTATTAAAATTATTTGTTTGATTAAAATGGTTTGTTTGGTCAAAATGGGTGTGGACGAGATTTTGAAGATACGACGACCTAGTGTCGAATTTTTGGCTTAAAAAGTTGTGTGAGTTTTAAAATTAGGGTTTTAGAAGAGATTTGTTTTTATATTAATAAAACAAACAAAAAAAAATACAAAGGGGTTTTCGCACAATTGTATTAAATATATTTGATGACATGAAGTCAATGAATTCAATTTTTCTCTTGGAGTTAGACAAACAAAATATAAAGACTAAATGATCGAAAATGGAAAATAACAATTTAAATAATTAAATAATTAACAACAAAAATTAATAAAAATAAATAAAAGACAAAATTAAACTAATATATTTTTATGGTATTTTTTATGAGGCGAAGAAAAAAACTAAATATAAACATATTCTAATACTTTTTATATTTTTGTATAGTTTAATAATAATAATAATAAATATCATAAAAAAATAAAATAAAATAACTAAAATAAAATTAAATCATAAGAAACTAAGCTGGTTAGTTACATAGAAAATATTAAATAAAAAAAAAGTTAATTATTAGTATGAGGCATTAGACAAAGATAATAAATCTTAAATATAAAAAAAAAAGATAAATGATAACATAACATAAAAGAGTAGTAAGAAAAAAAATAGAAATTTAAAAATAAAATAAAATAAAAATAGGGTGGAGGCACGTGGGATGTGGAACCACCCCTTATTTATAACGTGATATCTTTTGTTTTATATTAAAAATTAAACTAACAAAAATGTGGAAAAAAAATAGTATATTTGACTCTTTCAAACTTAAAAAAAAAGGGGAAAGGTTAGCAAATGATGCACGAGGGCGGTGCCTGATATCTCTGTGAAGAGATTTTCTTGAATTTTTCAAGCCATCTAAATGGCCATCCGTTACGCGACACGTGGCAGTGATTTAACATAAAAAATAAAAATAACGAAAATGATGAAGCATCTATATAAAATACCTATGAGTATTACTAAAAACGCAAAGGGGACAACAAGTTTACTTTCTTGGTTTTCACTTTAGTTTCTAATAGTCACATTCAAATGTATCAACAAGTTGCACACTCCAGTTTCAACAAGTATATTTATATTAAACTGGAAAATTATAACCAAAAAAAATGAAAGAACAACTTACAATCAGAAACACGGAGGCTTCTCTAAGAGCAGCGACGGTGGTTCGACTGGGAGGAGCTATGATTTTCGGTCTAAGGGGTGCTTCACGGGTGGTTGTGGAAGTAGATCGAGGCGGATCAAAGCGAGCATGGGTGAGAGTGTCGCTGATGTTGCGTGTCTGTCGGTTGCTAACGAGTGTAGCTCTGGTAAGATTTCGGCGACGACGGTGTTACAAGCAAGGTGATAATGGTATCAGTGGAGTTGTGAGTATATGTACAAAGATTTTAAGGTGACTTCTTTTCTACTGAATTTCTCTTTGTTTTATCTTGAATTTCTTCTATGTTGAGTGAAGTATTTGGATGACAGAAACTTTTATTTGGTGTAAGCAAAAAATATTTAGAGTTCCAAAATTTTGTCTTGTTTCTATGTGTTTTTGAACTAGTTTGGAGGTATATTTTTGTATGATAAGTTCTCTCCTATAATTTTCTATGTTACAGGTGAATATTTTGAGAAGGTTTGAACTGTATGAAGGTTATGGAGAGGGAGGATTGAAGGTGGTTTTTTTGTGTATTTGGGAAGAGAGTTTGAATAGGGGTTTCTTCTAATTTTTGCTGTGTATTTTTCTTGTGTAATATCTCCTCCTTGCTCTTCACCATTTGCTTATGTTTTTATAGTGAATTTATGATAGAATCGGAGGGAAAATTGGAGCCAAATATCACTTGAATTCTAGTTTATGTCAACTACCTTATGCTTTCTTGATGCAGGGATTTATTGTTTCATTTTGGGCAAGTTTTTGGACAACAAAGATAGTAAAAAGGCTATTTGTAGCCTGGTTTTTTATGCAGGTTTTGGAGTGAAGTAGCAACAAGCTTGGGGCCTTTCGGACAACAAATTTGGACTGTTTTATTTGGTTACTTATGCAGGGATAGGGACTGGTTTTGCAAGTTCAAAAAATCTGGTTTTGGGACCACAATTTTATTGGACATAAAACAATAAAATAAAGACAATAGTAATAATAATGATAAAAGGCAACTTGTTAGTAATACAAAACAGAATAATAATAATAATAATAATAATAATAATAATAATAATAATAATAATAAGATGCAAACAAAATTAATTTTAATTTAATTTTCATATTAATTCAATTTTAAAAATTGAATTAAAATTATAATCAAATCAAAATTAATATTGAATTAAAAGAAACTAAAACTATAATGACCAAAAAGAATAAAAAAATGTAAAATAAAGGAAAAGATATTAACTATATTTTTTGAGATTTTTTGGATTAAAATCTTTACTAAAATAAAAATCTAAATGAAACCAATAAAATTATAAAAAAATTTTGATATTTTTTTTGAATTAAGAATTGCGAATTTAAAATACTATAATGCTAATTATAAATATTTTTGTGATTTTTCTAATAATGTGATAGTATAAAGTGACATGAACTAAAATACATATTTTTTAGATTTTTTTCAAATAAGACAAAAATGATAAATAAAAGACGAAAAAATATGCGCTATGCACGATTTGGTAAAGGTTGGACAAGACATGATCAAATTTCATTAAATTCATAAAGCGACTTCTAACGTTTTCATTCTTTCGTGGCATTTCAAAAATAATCAGCTCTTTACTTGTAAAGAAAAGTTGTGGATGTTGTCAAGGAGAATCATATGTAAAAGAACCACTAAAAATGTCGAAATTTGAAGAAGTTATGAATTTTTGAAATCTGACTCGAGAAATGGCAAAAATAGGTCAAATTGCTTGTGAACACTTGCTATGTAATGACACAGATGGGAGGTGGGATCTTAGGTCAAAAATTGGGGTATAACACAAGGCTACAATCTATTATAGTAACAAAAATCTCGACAATAAACTACCTTTCATAATGACAAGGCTACCATCCATTGGAATAACAAAATTCTCGACAACAAACTACTTTCCATAATGACAAGGCTACCATCCCTTAGAGTAACAAAAATCTCGTCAAGAGACTACCTTTCATAATGACAAGGTTACCATCCATTGGAGTAACAAAGATATCGACAACATACTACCTTCCATAATGACAAGACTACAATCCATTAGAATAACAAAAATATCGACAACACATTACCTTCCATAATGACAAGGCTATCATCCAATGAAGTAACAAAAATATCGACAACAGACTACCTTCCATAATGACAAGGCTACCATCCATTGTAGTAACAAAAATATCGACAATAGACTCCCTTCCATAATGACAAGGCTACCTTCCATTGGAGTAACAAAAATCCTGAAAATAGACTACCTTCCATAATAAAGGCTACAACCCATTGGAGTAACAGAAATCTAGACAAAAGACTACCTTTCATAATGACAAGGCTACAATCTATTATAGTAACAAAAATCTCGACAATAGACTACCTTTCATAATGACAAGGCTACCATCCATTGGAATAACAAAAATCTCGACAACAAACTACTTTCCATAATGACAAGGCTACCATCCCTTAGAGTAACAAAAATCTCGACAATAGACTACCTTCCATAGTGACAAGGATACCATCCATTGGAGTAACAAAGATATCGACAACATACTACCTTCCATAATGACAAGGATACCATCCGGTAGAGTAACAAAAATCACGACAACAGACTACCTTCCATAATGACAAGGCTACCATCCATTGGAATAACAAAAATCTCGACAACAGAATACCTTCCATAATGACTAGGCTACCATCCATTGGAGTAAGAAAGATATCGATAACATACTACCTTCCATAATGAAAAGGATACAATCGATTGTAGTAACAAAAATCTAGACAACAGACTACCTTCCATAATGACAAGGCTACCATCCATTGTAGTAACAAAAATCTCGACAATAAACTACCTTCCATAATGAAAAGGCTATCATCCATTGGAGTAACAGAAATCTCGACAACATACTACCTTCCATAATGACAAGGCTACCATCCATTGGAATAACAAAAATAACGACAACACACTAACTTCCATAATGACAAGGCTACCTTCTATTGGAGTAACAAAAATCCTGAAAATAGACTACCTTCCATAATAAAGGCTACAACCCATTGGAGTAACAAAAATCTCGACAAAAGACTACCTTTTATAATGACAAGGCTACAATCTATTATAGTAACAAAAATCTCGACAATAAACTACCTTTCATAATGACAAGGCTACCATCCATTGCAATAACAAAAATCTCGACAACAAACTACTTTCCATAATGACAAGGCTACCATCCCTTAGAGTAACAAAAATCTCGACAATAGACTACCTTCCATAATTACAAGGCTACCATCCATTGGAGTAACAAAGATATCGACAACATACTACCTTCCATAATGACAAGGCTACCATCTATTCGAATAACAAAAATATCGACAACACATTACCTTCCATAATGACAAGGCTACCATCCAATGGAGTAACAAAAATATCGACAACAGACTACCTTCCATAATGACAAGGCTACCATCCATTGTAGTAACCAAAATCTAGACAATAGACTCCCTTCCATAATGACAAGGCTACCTTCCATTGGACTAAGAAAAATCCTGAAAATAGACTACCACCCATAATAAAGGCTACAACCCATTGGAGTAACAGAAATCTCGACAAAAGACTACATTTTATAATGACAAGGCTACAATATATTATAGTAAAAAAAATCTCGACAATAGACTACCTTTCATAATGACAAGGCTACCATCCATTGGAATAACAAAAATCTCGACAACAAACTACTTTCCATAATGACAAGGCTACCATCCCTTAGAGTAACAAAAATATCGACAATAGACTACCTTCCATAATGACAAGGCTACCATCCATTGGAGTAACAAAGATATCGACAACATACTACCTTCCATAATGAGAAGGATACCATCCGGTAGAGTAACAAAAATCACGACAACAGACTACCTTCAATAATGAAAAGGATACAATCGATTGTAGTAACAAAAATCTCGACAACAGACTACCTTCCATAATGACAAGGCTACCATCCATTGTAGTAACAAAAATCTCAACAATAAAATACCTTCCATAATGACAAGGCTATCATCCATTGGAGTAACAAAAATCTCGACAACATACTACCTTCCATAATGACAAGGCTACCATCCATTGGAATAACAAAAATATCGACAACAGACTAACTTCCATAATGACAAGGCTACCATCTCTCAGAGTAACAAAAATCTCGACAACAAACTACCCTCCATAATGACAAGGCTACCATCCATTGGAGTAACAAAGATATCGACAACATACTACCTTCCATAATGACAAGGCTACCATCCATTGGAGTAACAAAAATCACGACAACAGACTACCTTCCATAATTACAAGGCTACCATCCATTGGAATAACAAAAATCTCGACAACAGACTACCTTCCGTAATGAAAAGGTTACAATCCATTGGAGTAACAAAGATATCAACAACATACTACCTTCCATAATGTCAAGGATACCATTCATTGGAGTAACAAAAATCACGACAACAGACTACCTTCCATAATGACTAGGCTATCATCCATTGGAGTAAGAAAGATATCGATAACATACTACCTTCCACACTGAAAAGGCTACCATCCAATGGAGTAACAAAGATATCGACAACACACTAACTTCCATAATGACAAGGCTACCATCTCTGAGAGTAACGAAAATCTCGACAACAGACTACCCTCCATAATGACAAGGCTACCATCCATTGGAGTAACAAAGATATCGACAACATACTACCTTCCATAATGACAAGGCTACCATCCATTGGAATAATAAAAATCACAACAACAGACTACCTTCCATAATGACAAGGCTACCATCCATTGGAATAACAAAAATCTCGACAACAGACTACCTTCCGTAATGATAAGGTTACTATCCATTGGAGTAACAAAGATATCAACAACATACTACCTTCCATAATCACAAGGATACCATCCATTGGAGTAACAAAAATCACGACAACAGACTACCTTCCATAATGACTAGGCTACCATCCATTGGAGTAAGAAAGATATCGATAACATACTACCTTCCATAATGAAAAGGCTACCATCCAATAGAGTAACATAGATATCGACAATAGACTACCTTCCATAATGACAAGGCTACCATCCATTGGAATAACAAAAATATCGACAACCCACTACCTTCTATAATGACAAGGCTACCATCCCTTAGAGTAACAAAAATCTCGACAACAGACTACCTTCCATAATGACAAGGCTACCATCCATTGGAGTAACAAAAATCTCGACAACAGACTACCTTTCATAATGACTATGCTACCATCCTTTGGAGTAACAAAGATATCGATAACATACTACCTTCCATAATGACCAGGCTACAATCCATTATAGTAACAAAAATCTCGACAATAGACAACCTTCCATAATGACAAGTCTACCATCCATTGTAGTGACAAAAATCTCGACAACATACTACCTTCCATAATGACAAGGATACCATCCATTGGAGTAACAAAAATCTCGACAACAGACTACCTTCCATAATGACAAGGCTACCATCCATTGGAGTAACAAAGATATCGACAACATACTACCTTCCAAATGACAAGGCTACAATCTATTATAGTAACAAAAATCACGACAACAGACTGCCTTCCATAATGACAAGGCTACCATCCATTGGAGTAAGAAAGATATCGATAACATACTACCTTCCATAATGAAAAGGATACAATCGATTGTAGTAACAAAAATCTCGACAACAGACTACCTTCCATAATGACAAGGCTACCATCCATTGTAGTAACAAAAATCTCGACAATAAAATACCTTCCATAATGACAAGGCTATCATCCATTGGAGTAACAAAAATCTCGACAACACACTAACTTCCATAATGACAAGGCTACCATCTCTCAGAGTAACGAAAATCTAGACAACAGACTACCCTCCATAATGACAAGGCTACCATCCATTGGAGTAACAAAGATATCGACAACGTACTACCTTCCATAATGACAAGGCTACCATCCATTGGAGTAACAACAATCACGACAACAGACTACCTTCCATAATGACAAGGCTACAATCCATTGGAGTAACAAAGATATCAACAACATACTACCTTCCATAATGTCAAGGATACCATTCATTGGAGTAACAAAAATCACGACAACAGACTACCTTCCATAATGACTAGGCTATCATCCATTGGAGTAAGAAAGATATCGATAACATACTACCTTCCACAATGAAAAGGCTACCATCCAATGGAGTAACAAAGATATCGACAACACACTAATTTCCATAATGACAAGGCTACCATCTCTGAGAGTAACGAAAATCTCGACAACAGACTACCCTCCATAATGACAAGGCTACCATCCATTGGAGTAACAAAAATCTCGACAACAGACTACCTTCCATAATGACAAGGCTACCATCCACTGTAGTAACAAAAATCTCGACAATAGACTACCTTCCATAATGACAAGGCTACCATCCATTGGAGTAAAAAAAATCTCGACAACAGACTACCTTCCATAATTACAAGGCTACCATCCATTGGAATAACAAAAAAATCGACAACACACTACCTTCAATAATGACAAGGCTACCATCCCTTAGAGTAATAAAAATCTGGACAACAAACTACCTTCCATAATGAACAGACTACCTTCCATAACGACAAGGCTAGTAACAAAAATCTAGACAATAGACTACCTTCTATGATGACAAGGCTACCATCCATTGGAGTGTCAAAAATCTCGACAACATACTACCTTCCATAATGGCAAGTCTACAATCTATTATAGTAACAGAAATATCGACAATAAACTACCTTCCATAATGACAAGGCTATCATCCATTGGAGTAACAAAAATCTTGACAACAGACTACCCTCCATAATGACAAGGTTACCATCCATTGGAGTAACAAAGATATCGACAACATACTAGCTTCCATAATGACAAGGCTACCATCCATTGGAGTAACAAAAATCTCGACAAAAGACTACCTCCCATAATAACAAAGCTACCATCCATTGGAGTAACAGAAATCACAACGACAGACTACCTTCCATAATGAAAAGGATGCCATCCATTGCAATAACAAAAATCTCGACAACAGACTACCTTCCATAATGACAAGGCTACCATCCATTGTTGTAAAAAAATCTGGACAACAGACTAGCTTCCATAATGACAAGGCTACCATCCATTGGAATAACAAAAATATCGACAACACATTACCTTCCATAGTGACAAGGCTACCATCCAATGGAGTAACAAAAATCTCGACAACAGACTACCTTCCATAATGACAAGGCTACCATCCATTGTTGTAAAAAAATATGGACAACAGACTACCTTCCATAATGACAAGGCTACCATCCATTGGAGTAACAAATATATCGACAACATACTACCTTCCATAATGACAAGGCTACGATCCCTTAGAGTAACAAAAATCATGACAACAGACTAGCTTCCATAATGACAAGGCTACCATCCATTGGAATAACAAAAATATCGACAACACATTACCTTCCATAATTACAAGGCTACCATCCAATGGAGTAACAAAAATCTCGACAATAGACTACCTTCCATGATGACAAGGCTACCATCCATTGGAGTAATAAAAATCTCGACAACAGACTACCTTCCACAATGACAAGGCTCCCATCCATTGGAGTAACAAAAATCTAGACAACAGACTACCTTCCATAATGACAAGGCTACCATCCATTGGAATAACAAAAATCTCCACAACACACTAACTTCCATAATGACAAGGCTACCATCCCTTAGAGTAACAAAAATATCGACAATAGACTACCTTCCATAATGACTAGGCTATCATCCATTTGAGTAACAAGTATATTAACAATAGACTATCTTCCATATTGACAAGGTTACAATCCATTCTAGTAACAAAAATCTCGACAACAGACTACCTTCCATAATGACAAGGCTACCATCAACTGTAGTAACAAAAATCTCGACAATAGACTACCTTCCATGATGACAAGGCTACCATCCATTGGAGTAACAAAAATCTCGAATACAGACTACCTTCCATAATGACAAGGCTACCATCCATTGTTGTAAAAAAATCTGGACAACAGACTAGCTTCCATAATGACAAGGCTACCATCCATTGGAATAACAAAAATATCGACAACACATTACCTTCCATAGTGACAAGGCTACCATCCAATGGAGTAACAAAAATCTCGACAACAGACTACCTTCCATAATGACAAGGCTACCATCCATTGTTGTAAAAAAATATGGACAACAGACTACCTTCCATAATGACAAGGCTACCATCCATTGGAGTAACAAATATATCGACAACATACTACCTTCCATAATGACAAGGCTACAATCCCTTAGAGTAACAAAAATCATGACAACAGACTAGCTTCCATAATGACAAGGCTACCATCCATTGGAATAACAAAAATATCGACAACACATTACCTTCCATAATTACAAGGCTACCATCCATTGGAGTAATAAAAATCTCGACAACAGACTACCTTCCACAATGACAAGGCTCCCATCCATTGGAGTAACAAAAATCTAGACAACAGACTACCTTCCATAATGACAAGGCTACCATCCATTGGAATAACAAAAATCTCCACAACACACTAACTTCCATAATGACAAGGCTACCATCCCTTAGAGTAACAAAAATCTCGACAATAGACTACCTTCCATAATGACTAGGCTATCATCCATTTGAGTAACAAGTATATTAACAATAGACTATCTTCCATATTGACAAGGCTACAATCCATTCTAGTAACAAAAATCTCGACAACAGACTACCTTCCATAATGACAAGGCTACCATCAACTGTAGTAACAAAAATCTCGACAATAGACTACCTTCCATGATGACAAGGCTACCATCCATTGGAGTAACAAAAATCTCGAATACAGACTACCTTCCATAATGACAAGGCTACCATCCATTGGAATAACAAAAATATCCACAACACACTAACTTCCATAATGACAAGGCTACCATCCGTTAGAGTAACAAAAATCTCGACAATAGACTACCTTCCATAATGACTAGGCTACCATCCATTGGAGTAACAAGGATATTAACAACAGACTATCTTACATATTGACAAGGCTATAATCCATTGTAGTAACAAAAATCTCGACAACAGACTACATTCCATAATGACAAGGCTAACATCCACTGTAGTAACAAAAATCTCGACAATAGACTACCTTCCATAATGACAAGGCTACCATCCATTGGAGTAACCAAAATCTCGACAACATACTACCTTCCATAATGACAAGGCTACCATCCATTGGAATAACAAAAATATCAACAACACACTACCTTCTATAATGACAAGGCTACCATCCCTTAGAGTAATAAAAATCTGGACAACAAACTACCTTCCATAATGAACAGACTACCATCCATAACGACAAGGCTAGTCACAAAAATCTAGACAATAGACTACCTTCCATAATGACAAGGCTACCATCCATTGTAGTGTCAAAAATCTCGACAACTTACTACCTTCCATAATGGCAAGTCTACAATCTATTATAGTAACAGAAATATCGACAATAAACTACCTTCCATAATGATAAGGCTATCATCCATTGTTGTAAAAAAAATCTGAACAACAGACTACCTTGCATAATGACAAGTCTACCATCCATTGGAGTAACAGAAATCACAACGACATACTACCTTCCATAATGACAAGGCTACCATCCATTACAGTAACAAAAATCTCGACAACAGACTACCTTCCATAATGACAAGGCTACCATCCACTGTACTAACAAAAATCTCGACAATAGACTACCTTCCATAATGAGAAGGCTACCATCCATTGTTGTAAAAAAATATGGACAATAGACGACCTTCCATAATGACATGGCTACCATCCATTGGAGTAACAAAGATATCGACAACATACTACCTTCCATAATGACAAGGCTACAATCCCTTAGAGTAACAAAAATCATGACAACAGACTAGCTTCCATAATGACAAGGCTACAATCCATTGTAGTAACAAAAATCTCGAAAACATACGACCTTCCATAATGACAAGGCTACCATCCACTGTAGTAACAAAAATCTCGACAATAGACTACCTTCCATAATAACAAGGCTACCATCCATTGGAGTAACAAAAATCTCGACAATAGACTACCTTTCATAATAACAAGGCTACCATCCATTGGAGTAACAGAAATCACAACGACAGACTACTTTCCATAATGACAAGGCTACCATCCATTGCAGTAACAAAAATCTCGACAACATACTACCTTCCATAATGACAAGGCTACCATCCATTGTTGTAAAAAAAATCTGAACAACAGACTACCTTCCATAATGACAAGGCTACCATCCATTGTTGTAAAAAAAATCTGGACAACAGACTACCTTCCATAATGACAAGGCTACCATCCATTGGAGTAACAAAAATCCCGAAAATAGGCTACCTTCCATAATAAAGGCTACCATCCGTTGGAGTAACAGAAATCTCGAAAAAATACTACCTTTCATAATGAGAAGGCCACAATCTATTATAGTAACAAAAATCTCGACAATAGACTACCTTTCATAATGACAAGGCTACCATACATTGGAATAACAAAAATCTCGACAACAAACTACTTTCCATAATGACAAGGCTACCATCCATTAGAGTAACAAAAACCTCAACAACAGACTACCTTCCATAATGACAAGGCTACCATCCATTGGAGTAACAACAATCTCGACAACAGACTACCTTTCTTAATAACAAGGCTTCCATCCATTGGAGTAACAGAAATCACAACGACAGACTACCTTCCATAATGACAAGGCTACCATCCATTGCAGTAACAAAAATCTCGACAACAGACTACCTTCCATAATGACAAGGCTACCATCCATTGTGGTGTCAAAAATCTCGACAACATACTACCTTCCATAATGGCAAGTCTACAATCTATTATAGAAACATAAATAACAACAATAAACTACCTTCCATAATGACAAGGATATCATCCATTGGAGTAACAAAAATCTCGACAACAGACTACCTTGCATAATGACAAGTCAACCATCCATTGGAGTAACAGAAATCACAACGACATACTACCTTCCAGAATGACAAGGCTACCTTCCATTATAGTAACAAAAATATCGACAACAGACTACCTTCCATAATGACAAGGCTACCATCCATTGTTGTAAAAAAATATGGACAACAGACTACCTTCCATAATGACAAGGCTACCATCCATTGGAGTAACAAATATATCGACAACATACTACCTTCCATAATGACAAGGCTACGATCCCTTAGAGTAACAAAAATCATGACAACAGACTAGCTTCCATAATGACAAGGCTACCATCCATTGGAATAACAAAAATATCGACAACACATTACCTTCCATAATTACAAGGCTACCATCCAATGGAGTAACAAAAATCTCGACAATAGACTACCTTCCATGATGACAAGGCTACCATCCATTGGAGTAATAAAAATCTCGACAACAGACTACCTTCCACAATGACAAGGCTCCCATCCATTGGAGTAACAAAAATCTAGACAACAGACTACCTTCCATAATGACAAGGCTACCATCCATTGGAATAACAAAAATCTCCACAACACACTAACTTCCATAATGACAAGGCTACCATCCCTTAGAGTAACAAAAATCTCGACAATAGACTACCTTCCATAATGACTAGGCTATCATCCATTTGAGTAACAAGTATATTAACAATAGACTATCTTCCATATTGACAAGGTTACAATCCATTCTAGTAACAAAAATCTCGACAACAGACTACCTTCCATAATGACAAGGCTACCATCAACTGTAGTAACAAAAATCTCGACAATAGACTACCTTCCATGATGACAAGGCTACCATCCATTGGAGTAACAAAAATCTCGAATACAGACTACCTTCCATAATGACAAGGCTACCATCCATTGTTGTAAAAAAATCTGGACAACAGACTAGCTTCCATAATGACAAGGCTACCATCCATTGGAATAACAAAAATATCGACAACACATTACCTTCCATAGTGACAAGGCTACCATCCAATGGAGTAACAAAAATCTCGACAACAGACTACCTTCCATAATGACAAGGCTACCATCCATTGTTGTAAAAAAATATGGACAACAGACTACCTTCCATAATGACAAGGCTACCATCCATTGGAGTAACAAATATATCGACAACATACTACCTTCCATAATGACAAGGCTACAATCCCTTAGAGTAACAAAAATCATGACAACAGACTAGCTTCCATAATGACAAGGCTACCATCCATTGGAATAACAAAAATATCGACAACACATTACCTTCCATAATTACAAGGCTACCATCCATTGGAGTAATAAAAATCTCGACAACAGACTACCTTCCACAATGACAAGGCTCCCATCCATTGGAGTAACAAAAATCTAGACAACAGACTACCTTCCATAATGACAAGGCTACCATCCATTGGAATAACAAAAATCTCCACAACACACTAACTTCCATAATGACAAGGCTACCATCCCTTAGAGTAACAAAAATCTCGACAATAGACTACCTTCCATAATGACTAGGCTATCATCCATTTGAGTAACAAGTATATTAACAATAGACTATCTTCCATATTGACAAGGCTACAATCCATTCTAGTAACAAAAATCTCGACAACAGACTACCTTCCATAATGACAAGGCTACCATCAACTGTAGTAACAAAAATCTCGACAATAGACTACCTTCCATGATGACAAGGCTACCATCCATTGGAGTAACAAAAATCTCGAATACAGACTACCTTCCATAATGACAAGGCTACCATCCATTGGAATAACAAAAATATCCACAACACACTAACTTCCATAATGACAAGGCTACCATCCGTTAGAGTAACAAAAATCTCGACAATAGACTACCTTCCATAATGACTAGGCTACCATCCATTGGAGTAACAAGGATATTAACAACAGACTATCTTACATATTGACAAGGCTATAATCCATTGTAGTAACAAAAATCTCGACAACAGACTACATTCCATAATGACAAGGCTAACATCCACTGTAGTAACAAAAATCTCGACAATAGACTACCTTCCATAATGACAAGGCTACCATCCATTGGAGTAACCAAAATCTCGACAACATACTACCTTCCATAATGACAAGGCTACCATCCATTGGAATAACAAAAATATCAACAACACACTACCTTCTATAATGACAAGGCTACCATCCCTTAGAGTAATAAAAATCTGGACAACAAACTACCTTCCATAATGAACAGACTACCATCCATAACGACAAGGCTAGTCACAAAAATCTAGACAATAGACTACCTTCCATAATGACAAGGCTACCATCCATTGTAGTGTCAAAAATCTCGACAACTTACTACCTTCCATAATGGCAAGTCTACAATCTATTATAGTAACAGAAATATCGACAATAAACTACCTTCCATAATGATAAGGCTATCATCCATTGTTGTAAAAAAAATCTGAACAACAGACTACCTTGCATAATGACAAGTCTACCATCCATTGGAGTAACAGAAATCACAACGACATACTACCTTCCATAATGACAAGGCTACCATCCATTACAGTAACAAAAATCTCGACAACAGACTACCTTCCATAATGACAAGGCTACCATCCACTGTACTAACAAAAATCTCGACAATAGACTACCTTCCATAATGAGAAGGCTACCATCCATTGTTGTAAAAAAATATGGACAATAGACGACCTTCCATAATGACATGGCTACCATCCATTGGAGTAACAAAGATATCGACAACATACTACCTTCCATAATGACAAGGCTACAATCCCTTAGAGTAACAAAAATCATGACAACAGACTAGCTTCCATAATGACAAGGCTACAATCCATTGTAGTAACAAAAATCTCGAAAACATACGACCTTCCATAATGACAAGGCTACCATCCACTGTAGTAACAAAAATCTCGACAATAGACTACCTTCCATAATAACAAGGCTACCATCCATTGGAGTAACAAAAATCTCGACAATAGACTACCTTTCATAATAACAAGGCTACCATCCATTGGAGTAACAGAAATCACAACGACAGACTACTTTCCATAATGACAAGGCTACCATCCATTGCAGTAACAAAAATCTCGACAACATACTACCTTCCATAATGACAAGGCTACCATCCATTGTTGTAAAAAAAATCTGAACAACAGACTACCTTCCATAATGACAAGGCTACCATCCATTGTTGTAAAAAAAATCTGGACAACAGACTACCTTCCATAATGACAAGGCTACCATCCATTGGAGTAACAAAAATCCCGAAAATAGGCTACCTTCCATAATAAAGGCTACCATCCGTTGGAGTAACAGAAATCTCGAAAAAATACTACCTTTCATAATGAGAAGGCCACAATCTATTATAGTAACAAAAATCTCGACAATAGACTACCTTTCATAATGACAAGGCTACCATACATTGGAATAACAAAAATCTCGACAACAAACTACTTTCCATAATGACAAGGCTACCATCCATTAGAGTAACAAAAACCTCAACAACAGACTACCTTCCATAATGACAAGGCTACCATCCATTGGAGTAACAACAATCTCGACAACAGACTACCTTTCTTAATAACAAGGCTTCCATCCATTGGAGTAACAGAAATCACAACGACAGACTACCTTCCATAATGACAAGGCTACCATCCATTGCAGTAACAAAAATCTCGACAACAGACTACCTTCCATAATGACAAGGCTACCATCCATTGTGGTGTCAAAAATCTCGACAACATACTACCTTCCATAATGGCAAGTCTACAATCTATTATAGAAACATAAATAACAACAATAAACTACCTTCCATAATGACAAGGATATCATCCATTGGAGTAACAAAAATCTCGACAACAGACTACCTTGCATAATGACAAGTCAACCATCCATTGGAGTAACAGAAATCACAACGACATACTACCTTCCAGAATGACAAGGCTACCTTCCATTATAGTAACAAAAATATCGACAACAGACTACCTTCCATAATGACAAGGCTACCATCCACTGTACTAACAAAAATCTCGACAATAGACTACCTTCAATAATGACAAGGCTACCATCCATTGGAGTAACAAAAATCTCGACAAAAGACTACCTTCCATAATAACAAGGCTACCATCCATTGGAGTAACAGAAATCACAACGACAGACTACCTTCCATAATGACAAGGCTACCATCCATTGCAATAACAAAAATCTCGACAACAGACTACCTTCCATAATGACAAGGCTACCATCCATTGTTGTAAAAAAATCTGGACAATAGACTACCTTCCATAATGACAAGGCTACCATCCATTTGAGTAATAAAGATATCTACAACATACTACCTTCCATAATGACAAGGCTACAATCCCTTAGAGTAACAAAAATCATGACAACAAACTAGCTTCCATAATGACAAGGCTACAATCCATTGTAGTAACAAAAATCTCGACGACATACTACCTTCCATAATGACAAGGCTACCATCCACTGTAGTAACAAAAGTCTCGACAATAGACTACCTTCCATGATGACAAGGCTACCATCCATTGGAGTAACAAAAATCTCGAATACAGACTACCTTCCATAATGACAAGGCTACCATCCATTGGAATAACAAAAATATCCAGAACACACTAACTTCCATAATGACAAGGCTACCATCCGTTAGAGTAACAAAAATCTCGACAATAGACTACCTTCCATAATGACTAGGCTACCATCCATTGGAGTAACAAGGATATTAACAACAGACTATCTTACATATTGACAAGGCTATAATCCATTGTAGTAACAAAAATCTCGACAACAGACTACCTTCCATAATGACAAGGCTACTATCCACTGTAGTAACAAAAATCTCGACAATAAACTACCTTCCATAATGACAATCTACCATCCATTGGAGTAACCAAAATCTCGACAACATACTACCTTCCATAATGACAAGGCTACCATCCATTGGAATAACAAAAATATCAACAACACACTACCTTCTATAATGACAAGGCTACCATCCCTTAGAGTAATAAAAATCTGGACAACAAACTACCTTCCATAATGAACAGACTACCATCCATAACGACAAGGCATGTCACAAAAATCTAGACAATAGACTACCTTCCATAATGACAAGGCTACCATCCATTGTAGTGTCAAAAATCTCGACAACATACTACCTTCCATAATGGCAAGTCTACAATCTATTATAGTAACAGAAATATCGACAATAAACTACCTTCCATAATGATAAGGCAATCATCCATTGTTGTAAAAAAAATCTGAACAACAGACTACCTTGCATAATGACAAGTCTACCATCCATTGGAGTAACAGAAATCACAACGACATACTACCTTCCATAATGACAAGGCTACCATCCATTACAGTAACAAAAATCTCGACAACAGACTACCTTCCATAATGACAAGGCTACCATCCACTGTACTAACAAAAATCTCGACAATAGACTACCTTCCATAATGAGAAGGCTACCATCCATTGTTGTAAAAAAATATGGACAATAGACGACCTTCCATAATGACAAGGCTACCATCCATTGGAGTAACAAAGATATCGACAACATACTACCTTCCATAATGACAAGGCTACATTCCCTTAGAGTAACAAAAAACATGACAACAGACTAGCTTCCATAATGACAAGGCTACAATCCATTGTAGTAACAAAAATCCCGAAAACATAAGACCTTCCATAATGACAAGGCTACCATCCATTGTATTGTCAAAAATCTCGACAACATACTACCTTCCATAATGGCAAGTCTACAATTTATTATAGTAACAGAAATATCGACAATAAACTACCTTCCATAATGATAAGGCTATCATCCATTGTTGTAAAAAAAATCTGAACAACAGACTACCTTGCATAATGACAAGTCTACCATCCATTGGAGTAACAGAAATCACAACGACATACTACCTTCCATAATGACAAGGCTACCATCCATTACAGTAACAAAAATCTCGACAACAGACTACCTTCCATAATGACAAGGCTACCATCCACTCTACTAACAAAAATCTCGACAATAGACTACCTTCCATAATGAGAAGGCTACCATCCATTGTTGTAAAAAAATATGGACAATAGACGACCTTCCATTATGACAAGGCTACCATCCATTGGAGTAACAAAGATATCGACAACATACTACCTTCCATAATGACAAGGCTACAATCCCTTAGAGTAACAAAAATCATGACAACAGACTAGCTTCCATAATGACAAGGCTACAATCCATTGTAGTAACAAAAATCCCGAAAACATACGACCTTCCATAATGACAAGGCTACCATCCACTGTAGTAACAAAAATCTCGACAATAGACTACCTTCCATAATAACAAGGCTACGATCCATTGGAGTAACAAAAATCTCAACAACAGACTACCTTTCATAATAACAAGGCTACCATCCATTGGAGTAACAGAAATCACAACGACAGACTACCTTCCATAATGAAAAGGCTACCATCCATTGCAGTAACAAAAATCTCGACAACATACTACCTTCCATAATGACAAGGCTACCATCCATTGTTGTAAAAAAAATCTGAACAACAGACTACCTTCCATAATGACAAGGCTACCATCCATTGTTATAAAAAAAATCTGGACAACAGACTACCTTCCATAATGACAAGGCTACCATCCATTGGAGTAACAAAAATCCCGAAAATAGGCTACCTTCAATAATAAAGGCTACCATCCGTTGGAGTAACAGAAATCTCGAAAAAATACTACCTTTCATAATGAGAAGGCCACAATCTATTATAGTAACAAAAATCTCGACAATAGACTACCTTTCATAATGACAAGGCTACCATACATTAGAATAACAAAAATCTCGACAACAAACTACTTTCCATAATGACAAGGCTACCATCCATTAGAGTAACAAAAACCTCAACAACAGACTACCTTCCATAATGACAAGGCTACCATCCATTGGAGTAACAACAATCTCGACAACAGACTACCTTTCTTAATAACAAGGCTTCCATCCATTGGGGTAACAGAAATCACAACGACAGACTACCTTCCATAATGACAAGGCTACCATCCATTGCAGTAACAAAAATCTCGACAACAGACTACCTTCCATAATGACAAGGCTACCATCCATTGTGGTGTCAAAAATCTCGACAACATACTACCTTCCATAATGGAAAGTCTACAATCTATTATAGAAACATAAATAACGACAATAAACTACCTTCCATAATGACAAGGATATCATCCATTGGAGTAACAAAAATCTCGACAACAGACTACCTTGCATAATGACAAGTCAACCATCCACTAGAGTAACAGAAATCACAACGACATACTACCTTCCAGAATGACAAGGCTACCATCCATTATAGTAACAAAAATATCGACAACAGACTACCTTCCATAATGACAAGGCTACCATCCACTATACTAACAAAAATCTCGACAATACACTACCTTCAATAATGACAAGGCTACCATCCATTGGAGTAACAAAAATCTCGACAAAAGACTACCTTCCATAATAACAAGGCTACCATCCATTGGAGTAACAGAAATCACAACGACAGACTACCTTCCATAATGACAAGGCTACCATCCATTGCAATAACAAAAATCTCGACAACAGACTACCTTCCATAATGACAAGGCTACCATCCATTGTTGTAAAAAAATCTGGACAATAGACTACCTTCCATAATGACAAGGCTACCATCCATTTGAGTAATAAAGATATCTACAACATACTACCTTCCATAATGACAAGGCTACAATCCCTTAGAGTAACAAAAATCATGACAACAAACTAGCTTCCATAATGACAAGGCTACAATCCATTGTAGTAACAAAAATCTCGACGACATACTACCTTCCATAATGACAAGGCTACCATCCACTGTAGTAACAAAAGTCTCGACAATAGACTACCTTCCATGATGACAAGGCTACCATCCATTGGAGTAACAAAAATCTCGAATACAGACTACCTTCCATAATGACAAGGCTACCATCCATTGGAATAACAAAAATATCCAGAACACACTAACTTCCATAATGACAAGGCTACCATCCGTTAGAGTAACAAAAATCTCGACAATAGACTACCTTCCATAATGACTAGGCTACCATCCATTGGAGTAACAAGGATATTAACAACAGACTATCTTACATATTGACAAGGCTATAATCCATTGTAGTAACAAAAATCTCGACAACAGACTACCTTCCATAATGACAAGGCTACTATCCACTGTAGTAACAAAAATCTCGACAATAAACTACCTTCCATAATGACAATCTACCATCCATTGGAGTAACCAAAATCTCGACAACATACTACCTTCCATAATGACAAGGCTACCATCCATTGGAATAACAAAAATATCAACAACACACTACCTTCTATAATGACAAGGCTACCATCCCTTAGAGTAATAAAAATCTGGACAACAAACTACCTTCCATAATGAACAGACTACCATCCATAACGACAAGGCATGTCACAAAAATCTAGACAATAGACTACCTTCCATAATGACAAGGCTACCATCCATTGTAGTGTCAAAAATCTCGACAACATACTACCTTCCATAATGGCAAGTCTACAATCTATTATAGTAACAGAAATATCGACAATAAACTACCTTCCATAATGATAAGGCAATCATCCATTGTTGTAAAAAAAATCTGAACAACAGACTACCTTGCATAATGACAAGTCTACCATCCATTGGAGTAACAGAAATCACAACGACATACTACCTTCCATAATGACAAGGCTACCATCCATTACAGTAACAAAAATCTCGACAACAGACTACCTTCCATAATGACAAGGCTACCATCCACTGTACTAACAAAAATCTCGACAATAGACTACCTTCCATAATGAGAAGGCTACCATCCATTGTTGTAAAAAAATATGGACAATAGACGACCTTCCATAATGACAAGGCTACCATCCATTGGAGTAACAAAGATATCGACAACATACTACCTTCCATAATGACAAGGCTACATTCCCTTAGAGTAACAAAAAACATGACAACAGACTAGCTTCCATAATGACAAGGCTACAATCCATTGTAGTAACAAAAATCCCGAAAACATAAGACCTTCCATAATGACAAGGCTACCATCCATTGTATTGTCAAAAATCTCGACAACATACTACCTTCCATAATGGCAAGTCTACAATTTATTATAGTAACAGAAATATCGACAATAAACTACCTTCCATAATGATAAGGCTATCATCCATTGTTGTAAAAAAAATCTGAACAACAGACTACCTTGCATAATGACAAGTCTACCATCCATTGGAGTAACAGAAATCACAACGACATACTACCTTCCATAATGACAAGGCTACCATCCATTACAGTAACAAAAATCTCGACAACAGACTACCTTCCATAATGACAAGGCTACCATCCACTCTACTAACAAAAATCTCGACAATAGACTACCTTCCATAATGAGAAGGCTACCATCCATTGTTGTAAAAAAATATGGACAATAGACGACCTTCCATTATGACAAGGCTACCATCCATTGGAGTAACAAAGATATCGACAACATACTACCTTCCATAATGACAAGGCTACAATCCCTTAGAGTAACAAAAATCATGACAACAGACTAGCTTCCATAATGACAAGGCTACAATCCATTGTAGTAACAAAAATCCCGAAAACATACGACCTTCCATAATGACAAGGCTACCATCCACTGTAGTAACAAAAATCTCGACAATAGACTACCTTCCATAATAACAAGGCTACCATCCATTGGAGTAACAAAAATCTCAACAACAGACTACCTTTCATAATAACAAGGCTACCATCCATTGGAGTAACAGAAATCACAACGACAGACTACCTTCCATAATGAAAAGGCTACCATCCATTGCAGTAACAAAAATCTCGACAACATACTACCTTCCATAATGACAAGGCTACCATCCATTGTTGTAAAAAAAATCTGAACAACAGACTACCTTCCATAATGACAAGGCTACCATCCATTGTTATAAAAAAAATCTGGACAACAGACTACCTTCCATAATGACAAGGCTACCATCCATTGGAGTAACAAAAATCCCGAAAATAGGCTACCTTCAATAATAAAGGCTACCATCCGTTGGAGTAACAGAAATCTCGAAAAAATACTACCTTTCATAATGAGAAGGCCACAATCTATTATAGTAACAAAAATCTCGACAATAGACTACCTTTCATAATGACAAGGCTACCATACATTAGAATAACAAAAATCTCGACAACAAACTACTTTCCATAATGACAAGGCTACCATCCATTAGAGTAACAAAAACCTCAACAACAGACTACCTTCCATAATGACAAGGCTACCATCCATTGGAGTAACAACAATCTCGACAACAGACTACCTTTCTTAATAACAAGGCTTCCATCCATTGGGGTAACAGAAATCACAACGACAGACTACCTTCCATAATGACAAGGCTACCATCCATTGCAGTAACAAAAATCTCGACAACAGACTACCTTCCATAATGACAAGGCTACCATCCATTGTGGTGTCAAAAATCTCGACAACATACTACCTTCCATAATGGAAAGTCTACAATCTATTATAGAAACATAAATAACGACAATAAACTACCTTCCATAATGACAAGGATATCATCCATTGGAGTAACAAAAATCTCGACAACAGACTACCTTGCATAATGACAAGTCAACCATCCACTAGAGTAACAGAAATCACAACGACATACTACCTTCCAGAATGACAAGGCTACCATCCATTATAGTAACAAAAATATCGACAACAGACTACCTTCCATAATGACAAGGCTACCATCCACTATACTAACAAAAATCTCGACAATACACTACCTTCAATAATGACAAGGCTACCATCCATTGGAGTAACAAAAATCTCGATAAAAGACTACCTTCCATAATAACAAGGCTACCATCCATTGGAGTAACAGAAATCACAACGACAGACTACCTTCCATAATGACAAGGCTACCATCCATTGCAATAACAAAAATCCCGACAACAGACTACCTTCCATAATGATAAGGCTACCATCCATTGTTGTAAAAAAATCTGGACAACAGACTACCTTCCATAATGACAAGGCTACCATCCATTTGAGTAACAAAGATATCTACAACATACTACCTTCCATAATGACAAGGCTACAATCCCTTAGAGTAACAAAAATCATGACAACAAACTAGCTTCCATAATGACAAGGCTACAATCCATTGTAGTAACAAAAATCTCGACGACATACTACCTTCCATAATGACAAGGCTACCATCCACTGTAGTAACAAAAATCTCGACAATAGACTACCTTCCATAATAACAAGGCTACCATCCATTTGAGTAACAACAATCTCGACAACAAACTACCTTTCATAATAACAAGTCTACCATCCATTGGAGTAACAGAAATCACAACGACAGACTACCTTCCATAATGACAAGGCTACCATCCATTGTAGTAACAAAAATCTCGACAACATACTACCTTCCATAATGACAAGGCTACCATGCATTGTTGTAAAAAAAATCTGAACAACAGACTACCTTCCATAATGACAAGGCTACCATCCATTGGAGTAACAAAAATCCCGAAAATAGACTACCTTCCATAATAAAAGCTACCATCCATTGGAGTAACAGATATCTCGACAAAAGACTACCTTTCATAATGAGAAGGCTACAATATACTATAGAAACAAAAATCTCGACAATAGACTACCTTTCATAATGACAAGGCTACCATCCATTGGAATAACAAAAATCTCGACAACAAACTACTTTCCATAATGACAAGGCTACCATCCCTTAGAGTAACAAAAATCTCGACAATAGACTACCTTAAATAATGACAAGGCTACCAGCCATTGGAGTAACAAAGATATCAACAACATACTACCTTCCATTATGACAAGGATACCATCCATTAGAGTGACAAAAATCACGACAACAGACTACCTTTCATAATGACAAGGCTACCATCCATTGGAATAACAAAAATCTCGACAACATAATACCTTCCATAATGACTAGGCTACCATCCATTGGAGTAAGAAAGATATCGATAAAATACTACCTTCCATAATGTAAAGGATACAATCTATTATAGTAATAAAAATATCGACAATAAACTACCTTCCATAATGACAAGGCTATCATCCTTTGGAGTAACAAAAATCTCGACAACAGACTACCTTCCATAATGACAAGGCTACCATCCATTGTAGTAACTAAAATCTCGACAATAAACTACCTTCCATAATGAAAAGGCTATCATCCATTGGAGTAACAAAAATCTCGACAACAGACTACCTTCCATAATGACAAGGCTACCATCCATTGGAATAACAAAAATATCGACAACAGACTACCTTCCATAATGACAAGGCTACCATCCACTGTACTAACAAAAATCTCGACAATAGACTACCTTCAATAATGACAAGGCTACCATCCATTGGAGTAACAAAAATCTCGACAAAAGACTACCTTCCATAATAACAAGGCTACCATCCATTGGAGTAACATAAATCACAACAACAGACTACCTTCCATAATGACAAGGCTACCATCCATTGCAATAACAAAAATCTCGACAACAGACTACCTTCCATAATGACAAGGCTACCATCCATTGTTGTAAAAAAATCTGGACAACAGACTACCTTCCATAATGATAAGGCTACCATCCATTTGAGTAACAAAGATATCTACAACATACTACCTTCCATAATGACAAGGCTACAATCCCTTAGAGTAACAAAAATCATGACAACAAACTAGCTTCCATAATGACAAGGCTACAATCCATTGTAGTAACAAAAATCTCCACGACATACTACCTTCCATAATGACAAGGCTACCATCCACTGTAGTAACAAAAATATCGACAATAGACTACCTTCCATAATAACAAGGCTACCATCCATTTGAGTAACAACAATCTCGACAACAAACTACCTTTCATAATAACAAGGCTACCATCCATTGGAGTAACAGAAATCACAACGACAGACTACCTTCCATAATGACAAGGCTACCATCCATTGTAGTAACAAAAATCCCGAAAACATACGACCTTCCATAATGACAAGGCTACCATCCACTGTAGTAACAAAAATCTCGACAATAGACTACCTTCCATAATAACAAGGCTACCATCCATTGGAGTAACAAAAATCTCGACAACAGACTACCTTTCATAATAACAAGGCTACCATCCATTGGAGTAACAGAAATCACAACGACAGACTACCTTCCATAATGACAAGGCTACCATCCATTGCAGTAACAAAAATCTCGACAACATACTACCTTCCATAATGACAAGGCTACCATCCATTGTTGTAAAAAAAATCTGAACAACAGACTACCTTCCATAATGACAAGGCTACCATCCATTGTTATAAAAAAAATCTGGACAACAGACTACCTTCCATAATGACAAGGCTACCATCCATTGGAGTAACAAAAATCCCGAAAATAGGCTACCTTCCATAATAAAGGCTACCATCCGTTGGAGTAACAGAAATCTCGAAAAAATACTACCTTTCATAATGAGAAGGCCACAATCTATTATAGTAACAAAAATCTCGACAATAGACTACCTTTCATAATGACAAGGCTACCATACATTGGAATAACAAAAATCTCGACAACAAACTACTTTCCATAATGACAAAGCTACCATCCATTAGAGTAACAAAAACCTCAACAACAGACTACCTTCCATAATGACAAGGCTACCATCCATTGGAGTAACAACAATCTCGACAACAGACTACCTTTCTTAATAACAAGGCTTCCATCCATTGGAGTAAGAGAAATCACAACGACATACTACCTTCCATAATGACAAGGCTACCATCCATTGCAGTAACAAAAATCTCGACAACAGACTACCTTCCATAATGACAAGGCTACCATCCATTGTGGTGTCAAAAATCTCGACAACATACTACCTTCCATAATGGCAAGTCTACAATCTATTATAGAAACATAAATAACGACAATAAACTACCTTCCATAATGACAAGGATATCATCCATTGGAGTAACAAAAATCTCGACAACAGACTACCTTGCATAATGACAAGTCAACCATCCACTAGAGTAACAGAAATCACAACGACATACTACCTTCAAGAATGACAAGGCTACCATCCATTATAGTAACAAAAATATCGACAACAGACTACCTTCCATAATGACAAGGCTACCATCCACTGTACTAACAAAAATCTCGACAATACACTACCTTCAATAATGACAAGGCTACCATCCATTGGAGTAACAAAAATCTCGACAAAAGACTACCTTCCATAATAACAAGGCTACCATCCATTGGAGTAACATAAATCACAACGACAGACTACCTTCCATAATGACAAGGCTACCATCCATTGCAATAACAAAAATCTCGACAACAGACTACCTTCCATAATGACAAGGCTACCATCCATTGTTGTAAAAAAATTTGGACAACCGACTACCTTCCATAATGACAAGGCTACCATCCATTTGAGTAACAAAGATATCTACAACATACTACCTTCCATAATGACAAGGCTACAATCCCTTAGAGTAACAAAAATCATGACAACAAACTAGCTTCCATAATGACAAGGCTACAATCCATTGTAGTAACAAAAATCTCGACGACATACTACCTTCCATAATGACAAGGCTACCATCCACTGTAGTAACAAAAATCTCGACAATAGACTACCTTCCATAATAACAAGGCTACCATCCATTTGAGTAACAACAATCTCGACAACAAACTACCTTTCATAATAACAAGGCTACCATCCATTGGAGTAACAGAAATCACAACGACAGACTACCTTCCATAATGACAAGGCTACCATCCATTGTAGTAACAAAAATCTCGACAACATACTACCTTCCATAATGACAAGGCTACCATGCATTGTTGTAAAAAAAATCTGAACAACAGACTACCTTCCATAATGACAAGGCTACCATCCATTGGAGTAACAAAAATCCCGAAAATAGACTACCTTCCATAATAAAAGCTACCATCCATTGGAGTAACAGATATCTAGACAAAAGACTACCTTTCATAATGAGAAGGCTACAATATACTATAGAAACAAAAATCTCGACAATAGACTACCTTTCATAATGACAAGGCTACCATCCATTGGAATAACAAAAATCTCGACAACAAACTACTTTCCATAATGACAAGGCTACCATCCCTTAGAGTAAAAAAAATCTCGACAATAGACTACCTTAAATAATGACAAGGCTACCAGCCATTGGAGTAACAAAGATATCAACAACATACTACCTTCCATTATGACAAGGATACCATCCATTAGAGTGACAAAAATCACGACAACAGACTACCTTCCATAATGACAAGGCTACCATCTATTGGAATAACAAAAATCTCGACAACATAATACCTTCCATAATGACTAGGCTACCATCCATTGGAGTAAGAAAGATATCGATAAAATACTACCTTCCATAATGTAAAGGATACAATCTATTATAGTAATAAAAATATCGACAATAAACTACCTTCCATAATGACAAGGCTATCATCCTTTGGAGTAACAAAAATCTCGACAACAGACTACCTTCCATAATGACAAGGCTACCATCCATTGTAGTAACTAAAATCTCGACAATAAACTACCTTCCATAATGAAAAGGCTATCATCCATTGGAGTAACAAAAATATCGACAACAGACTACCTTCCATAATGACAAGGCTACCATCCATTGGAATAACAAAAATATCGACAACAGACTACCTTCCATAATGACAAGGCTACCATCCACTGTACTAACAAAAATCTCGACAATAGACTACCTTCAATAATGACAAGGCTACCATCCATTGGAGTAACAAAAATCTCGACAAAAGACTACCTTCCATAATAACAAGGCTACCATCCATTGGAGTAACAGAAATCACAACGACAGACTACCTTCCATAATGACAAGGCTACCATCCATTGCAATAACAAAATCTCGACAACAGACTACCTTCCATAATGACAAGGCTACCATCCATTGTTGTAAAAAAATCTGGACAACAGACTACCTTCCATAATGACAAGGCTACCATCCATTTGAGTAACAAAGATATCTACAACATACTACCTTCCATAATGACAAGGCTACAATCCCTTAGAGTAACAAAAATCATGACAACAAACTAGCTTCCATAATGACAAGGCTACAATCCATTGTAGTAACAAAAATCTCGACGACATACTACCTTCCATAATGACAAGGCTACCATCCACTGTAGTATCAAAAATCTCGACAATAGACTACCTTCCATAATAACAAGGCTACCATCCATTTGAGTAACAACAATCTCGACAACAAACTACCTTTCATAATAACAAGGCTACCATCCATTGGAGTAACAGAAATCACAACGACAGACTACCTTCCATAATGACAAAGCTACCATCCATTGTAGTAACAAAAATCTCGACAACATACTACCTTCCATAATGACAAGGCTACCATGCATTGTTGTAAAAAAAATCTGAACAACAGACTACCTTCCATAATGACAAGGCTACCATCCATTGGAGTAACAAAAATCCCGAAAATAGACTACCTTCCATAATAAAAGCTACCATCCATTGGAGTAACAGATATCTCGACAAAAGACTACCTTTCATAATGAGAAGGCTACAATATACTATAGAAACAAAAATCTCGACAATAGACTACCTTTCATAATGACAAGGCTACCATCCATTGGAATAACAAAAATCTCGACAACAAACTACTTTCCATAATGACAAGGCTACCATCCCTTAGAGTAACAAAAATCTCGACAATAGACTACCTTAAATAATGACAAGGCTACCAGCCATTGGAGTAACAAAGATATCAACAACATACTACCTTCCATTATGACAAGGATACCATCCATTAGAGTGACAAAAATCACGACAACAGACTACCTTCCATAATGACAAGGCTACCATCTATTGGAATAACAAAAATCTCGACAACATAATACCTTCCATAATGACTAGGCTACCATCCATTGGAGTAAGAAAGATATCGATAAAATACTACCTTCCATAATGTAAAGGATACAATCTATTATAGTAATAAAAATATCGACAATAAACTACCTTCCATAATGACAAGGCTATCATCCTTTGGAGTAACAAAAATCTCGACAACAGACTACCTTCCATAATGACAAGGCTACCATCCATTGTAGTAACTAAAATCTCGACAATAAACTACCTTCCATAATGAAAAGGCTATCATCCATTGGAGTAACAAAAATATCGACAACAGACTACCTTCCATAATGACAAGGCTACCATCCATTGGAATAACAAAAATATCGACAACAGACTACCTTCCATAATGACAAGGCTACCATCCACTGTACTAACAAAAATCTCGACAATAGACTACCTTCAATAATGACAAGGCTACCATCCATTGGAGTAACAAAAATCTCGACAAAAGACTACCTTCCATAATAACAAGGCTACCATCCATTGGAGTAACAGAAATCACAACGACAGACTACCTTCCATAATGACAAGGCTACCATCCATTGCAATAACAAAAATCTCGACAACAGACTACCTTCCATAATGACAAGGCTACCATCCATTGTTGTAAAAAAATCTGGACAACAGACTACCTTCCATAATGACAAGGCTACCATCCATTTGAGTAACAAAGATATCTACAACATACTACCTTCCATAATGACAAGGCTACAATCCCTTAGAGTAACAAAAATCATGACAACAAACTAGCTTCCATAATGACAAGGCTACAATCCATTGTAGTAACAAAAATCTCGACGACATACTACCTTCCATAATGACAAGGCTACCATCCACTGTAGTAACAAAAATCTCGACAATAGACTACCTTCCATAATAACAAGGCTACCATCCATTTGAGTAACAACAATCTCGACAACAAACAACCTTTCATAATAACAAGGCTACCATCCATTGGAGTAACAGAAATCACAACGACAGACTACCTTCCATAATGACAAAGCTACCATCCATTGTAGTAACAAAAATCTCGACAACATACTACCTTCCATAATGACAAGGCTACCATGCATTGTTGTAAAAAAAATATGAACAATAGACTACCTTCCATAATGACAAGGCTACCATCCATTGGAGTAACAAAAATCCCGAAAATAGACTACCTTCCATAATAAAAGCTACCATCCATTGGAGTAACAGATATCTCGACAAAAGACTACCTTTCATAATGAGAAGGCTACAATATACTATAGAAACAAAAATCTCGACAATAGACTACCTTTCATAATGACAAGGCTACCATCCATTGGAATAACAAAAATCTCGACAACAAACTACTTTCCATAATGACAAGGCTACCATCCCTTATAGTAACAAAAATCTCGACAATAGACTACCTTAAATAATGACAAGGCTACCAGCCATTGGAGTAACAAAGATATCAACAACATACTACCTTCCATTATGACAAGGATACCATCCATTAGAGTGACAAAAATCACGACAACAGACTACCTTCCATAATGACAAGGCTACCATCCATTGGAATAACAAAAATCTCGACAACATAATACCTTCCATAATGACTAGGCTACCATCCATTGGAGTAAGAAAGATATCGATAACATACTACCTTCCATAATGTAAAGGATACAATCTATTATAGTAATAAAAATATCGACAATAAACTACCTTCCATAATGACAAGGCTATCATCCTTTGGAGTAACAAAAATCTCGACAACAGACTACCTTCCATAATGACAAGGCTACCATCCATTGTAGTAACTAAAATCTCGACAATAAACTACCTTCCATAATGAAAAGGCTATCATCCATTGGAGTAACAAAAATCTCGACAACAGACTACCTTCCATAATGACAAGGCTACCATCCATTGGAATAACAAAAATATCGACAACACACTAACTTCCATAATGACAAGGCTACCATCCGTGAGAGTAACGAAAATCTCGACAACAGACTACCCTCTATAATGACAAGGCTACCATCCATTGGAGTAACAAAGATATCGACAACATACTACCTTCCATAATGACAAGGCTACCATCCATTGGAGTAACAAAAATCACAACGACGGACTACCTTCCATAATGACAAGGCTACAATCCATTGCAATAACAAAAATCTCGACAACAGACTACCTTCCGTAATGACAAGGCTACCATCCATTGTTGTAAAAAAAATCTGGACAACAGACTACCTTCCATAATGACAAGGCTACCATCCATTGGAGTAACAAAAATCTCAAAAATAGACTACCTTCCATAATAAAGGCTACCATCCATTGGAGTAACAGAAATCTCGAAAAAAGACTACCTTTCATAATGAGAAGGCTACCATACATTGGAATAACAAAAATCTCGACAACAAACTACTTTCCATAATGACAAGGCTACCATCCATTAGAGTAACAAAAACCTCAACAACAGACTACCTTCCATAATAAAAGCTACCATCCATTGGAGTAACAGATATCTCGACAAAAGACTACCTTTCATAATGAGAAGGCCATAATCTATTATAGAAATAAAAATCTCGACAATAAACTACCTTTCATAATGACAAGGCTACCATCCATTGGAATAACAAAAATCTCGACAACAAACTACTTTCTATAATGACAAGGCTACCATCCCTTAGAGTAACAAAAATCTCGACAATAGACTACCTTTCATAATGACAAGGCTACCATCCATTGGAGTAACAAAGATATCGACAACATACTACCTTCCATTATGACAAGGAGACCATCCATTAGAGTAATAAAAATCACGACAACAGACTACCTTCCATAATGACAAGGCTACCATCCATTGGAATAACAAAAATCTCGACAACATAATACCTTCCATAATGACTAGGCTACCATCCATTGGAGTAAGAAAGATATCGATAATATACTACCTTCCATAATGTAAAGGATACAATCTATTATAGTAACAAAAATATCGACAATAAACTACCTTCCATAATGACAAGGCTATCATCCTTTGGAGTAACAAAAATCTCGACAACAGACTACCTTCCATAATGACAAGGCTACCATCCATTGTAGTAACTAAAATCTCGACAATAAACTACCTTCCATCATGAAAAGGCTATCATCCATTGGAGTAACAAAAATCTCGACAACAGACTACCTTCCATAATGATAAGGCTACCATCCATTGGAATAACAAAAATCTCGACAACAGACTACCTTCCATAATGACAAGGCTACCATCCCTGAGTAGTAACTAAAATCTCGACAATAAACTACCTTCCATCATGAAAATGCTATCATCCATTGGAGGAACAAAAATCTCGACAACAGACTACCTTCCATAATGATAAGGCTACCATCCATTGGAATAACAAAAATCTCGACAACAGACTACCTTCCATAATGACAAGGCTACCATCCCTGAGAGTAACGAAAATCTTGACAACAGACTACCCTCCATAATGACAAGGCTACCATCCATTGGAGTAACAAATATCTCGACAACAGACTACCTTCCATAATGACAAGGCTACCATCCATTGGAATAACAAAAATATAGACAACACACTACCTTCTATAATGACAAGGCTACCATCCCTTAGAGTAATAAAAATCTGGACAACAAACTACCTTCCATAATGAACAGACTACCTTCCATAACGACAAGGCTAGTAACAAAAATCTAGACAATAGACCACCTTCCATAATGACAAGGCTACCATCCATTGTAGTGTCAAAAATCTCGACAACATACTACCTTCCATAATGGCAAGTCTACAATCTATTATAGTAACAGAAATATCGACAATAAACTACCTTCCATAATGACAAGGCTATCATCCATTGGAGTAACAAAAATCTCGACAACAGACTACCCTCCATAATGACAAGGTTTCCATCCATTGGAGTAACAAAGATATCGACAACATACTACCTTCCATAATGACAAGGCTACCATCCATTGGAGTAACAAAAATCTCAACAAAAGACTACCTCCCATAATAATAAGGCTACCATCCATTGGAGTAACAGAAATCACAACGACAGACTACCTTCCATCATGACAAGGCTACCATCCATTGCAATAACAAAAATCTCGACAACAGACTACCTTCCATAATGACAAGGCTACCATCCATTGTTGTAAACAAATCTGGACAACAGACTACCTTCCATAATGACAAGGCTACCATCCATTGAAGTAACAAAGATATCGACAACATACTACCTTCCATAATGACAAGGCTACAATCCCTTAGAGTAACAAAAATCATGACAACAGACTAGCTTCCATAATGACAAGGCTACAATCCATTGGAATAACAAAAATATCGATAACACATTACCTTCCATAATGACAAGGCTACCATCCAATGGAGTAACAAAAATCTCGACAATAGACTACCTTCCATGATGACAAGGCTACCATCCATTGGAGTAATAAAAATCTCGACAATAGACTACCTTCCATAATGACAAGGCTCACATCCATTGGAGTAACAAAAATCTAGACAACAGACTACCTTCCATAATGACAAGGCTACCATCCATTGGAATAACAAAAATATCCACAACACACTAACTTCCATAATGACAAGGCTACCATCCCTTAGAGTAACAAAAATCTCGACAACAGACTACCTTCCATAATGACTAGGCTACCATGCATTGTAGTAACTAAAATCTCGACAATAAACTGCCTTCCATAATGAAAAGGCTATCATCCATTGGAGTAACAAAAATCTCGACAACAGACTACCTTCCATAATGACAAGGCTACCATCCATTGGAATAACAAAAATATCGACAACACACTAACTTCCATAATGACAAGGCTACCATCCGTGAGAGTAACGAAAATCTCGACAACAGACTACCCTCTATAATGACAAGGCTACCATCCATTGGAGTAACAAAGATATCGACAACATACTACCTTCCATAATAACAAGGCTACCATCCATTGGAGTAACAAAAATCTCGACAACATAATACCTTCCATAATGACTAGGCTACCATCCATTGGAGTAAGAAAGATATCGATAACATACTACCTTCCATAATGTAAAGGATACAATCTATTATAGTAACAAAAATATCGACAATAAACTACCTTCCATAATGACAAGGCTATCATCCTTTGGAGTAACAAAAATCTCGACAACAGACTACCTTCCATAATGACAAGGCTACCATCCATTGTAGTAACTAAAATCTCGACAATAAACTACCTTCCATCATGAAAAGGCTATCATCCATTGGAGTAACAAAAATCTCGACAACAGACTACCTTCCATAATGATAAGGCTACCATCCATTGGAATAACAAAAATCTCGACAACATACTACCTTCCATAATGACAAGGCTACCATCCCTGAGAGTAACGAAAATCTTGACAACAGACTACCCTCCATAATGACAAGGCTACCATCCATTGGAATAACAAAAATATAGACAACACACTACCTTCTATAATGACAAGGCTACCATCCCTTAGAGTAATAAAAATCTGGACAACAAACTACCTTCCATAATGAACAGACTACCTTCCATAACGACAAGGCTAGTAACAAAAATCTAGACAATAGACCACCTTCCATAATGACAAGGCTACCATCCATTGTAGTGTCATAAATCTCGACAACATACTACCTTCCATAATGGCAAGTCTACAATCTATTATAGTAACAGAAATATCGACAATAAACTACCTTCCATAATGACAAGGCTATCATCCATTGGAGTAACAAAAATCTCGACAACAGACTACCCTCCATAATGACAAGGTTACCATCCATTGGAGTAACAAAGATATCGACAACATACTACCTTCCATAATGACAAGGCTACCATCCATTGGAGTAACAAAAATCTCGATAAAAGACTACCTCCCATAATAATAAGGCTACCATCCATTGGAGTAACAGAAATCACAACGACAGACTACCTTCCATAATGACAAGGCTACCATCCATTGCAATAACAAAAATCTCGACAACAGACTACCTTCCATAATGACAAGGCTACCATCCATTGTTGTAAAAAAATCTGGACAACAGACTACCTTCCATAATGACAAGGCTACCATCCATTGAAGTAACAAAGATATCGACAACATACTACCTTCCATAATGACAAGGCTACAATCCCTTAGAGTAACAAAAATCATGACAATAGACTAGCTTCCATAATGACAAGGCTACAATCCATTGGAATAACAAAAATATCGATAACACATTACCTTCCATAATGACAAGGCTACCATCCAATGGAGTTACAAAAATCTCGACAATAGACTACCTTCCATGATGACAAGGCTACCATCCATTGGAGTAATAAAAATCTCGACAACAGACTACCTTCCATAATGACAAGGCTCCCATCCATTGGAGTAACAAAAATCTAGACAACAGACTACCTTCCATAATGACAAGGCTACCATCCATTGGAATAACAAAAATATCCACAACACACTAACTTCCATAATGACAAGGCTACCATCCCTTAGAGTAACAAAAATCTCGACAACAGACTACCTTCCATAATGACTAGGCTACCATCCATTGTAGTAACTAAAATCTCGACAATAAACTGCCTTCCATAATGAAAAGGCTATCATCCATTGGAGTAACAAAAATCTCGACAACAGACTACCTTCCATAATGACAAGGCTACCATCCATTGGAATAACAAAAATATCGACAACACACTAACTTCCATAATGACAAGGCTACCATCCGTGAGAGTAACGAAAATCTCGACAACAGACTACCCTCTATAATGACAAGGCTACCATCCATTGGAGTAACAAAGATATCGACAACATACTACCTTCCATAATGACAAGGCTACCATCCATTGGAGTAACAAAAATCACAACGACGGACTACCTTCCATAATGACAAGGCTACAATCCATTGCAATAACAAAAATCTCGACAACAGACTACCTTCCGTAATGACAAGGCTACCATCCATTGTTGTAAAAAAAATCTGGACAACAGACTACCTTCCATAATGACAAGGCTACCATCCATTGGAGTAACAAAAATCTCGAAAATAGACTACCTTCCATAATAAAGGCTACCATCCATTGGAGTAACAAAAATCTCGAAAAAAGACTACCTTTCATAATGAGAAGGCTACAATCTATTATAGTAACAAAAATCTCGACAATAGACTACCTTTCATAATGACAAGGCTACCATACATTGGAATAACAAAAATCTCGACATCAAACTACTTTCCATAATGACAAGGCTACCATCCATTAGAGTAACAAAAACCTCAACAACAGACTACCTTCCATAATAAAAGCTACCATCCATTGGAGTAACAGATATCTCGACAAAAGACTACCTTTCATAATGAGAAGGCTATAATCTATTATAGAAATAAAAATCTCGACAATAGACTACCTTTCATAATGACAAGGCTACCATCCATTGGAATAACAAAAATCTCGATAACAAACTACTTTCTATAATGACAAGGCTACCATCCCTTAGAGTAACAAAAATCTCGACAATAGACTACCTTTCATAATGACAAGGCTACCATCCATTGGAGTAACAAAGATATCGACAACATACTACCTTCCATTATGACAAGGATACAATCCATTAGAGTAACAAAAATCACGACAACAGACTACCTTCCATAATGACAAGGCTACCATCCATTGGAATAACAAAAATCTCGACAACATAATACCTTCCATAATTACTAGGCTACCATCCATTGGAGTAAGAAAGATATCGATAACATACTACCTTCCATAATGTAAAGGATACAATCTATTATAGTAACAAAAATATCGACAATAAACTACCTTCCATAATGACAAGGCTATCATCCTTTGGAGTAACAAAAATCTCGACAACAGACTACCTTCCATAATGACAAGGCTACCATCCATTGTAGTAACTAAAATCTCGACAATAAACTACCTTCCATCATGAAAAGGCTATCATCCATTAGAGTAACAAAAATCTCGACAACAGACTACCTTCCATAATGATAAGGCTACCATCCATTGGAATAACAAAAATCTCGACAACAGACTACCTTCCATAATGACAAGGCTACCATCCCTGAGAGTAACAAAAATCTCGACAACAGACTACCCTCCATAATGACAAGGCTACCATCCATTGGAGTAACAAAGATCTTGACAACAGACTACCTTCCATAATGACAAGGCTACCATCCATTGGAATAACAAAAATATCGACAACACACTACCTTCTATAATGACAAGGCTACCATCCCTTAGAGTAATAAAAATCTGGACAACAAACTACCTTCCATAATGAACAGACTACCTTCCATAACGACAAGGCTAGTAACAAAAATCTAGACAATAGACTACCTTCCATAATGACAAGGCTACCATCCATTGTAGTGTCAAAAATCTCGACAAAAGACTACAATCTATTATAGTAACAGAAATATCGACAATAATCTACCTTCCATAATGACAAGGCTATCATCCATTGGAGTAACAAAAATCTCGACAACAGACTACCCTCCATAATGACAAGATTACCATCCATTGGAGTAACAAAGATATCGACAACATACTACCTTCCATAATGACAAGGCTACCATCCATTGGAGTAACAAAAATCTCGACAAAAGACTACCTCCCATAATAACAAGGCTACCATCCATTGGAGTAACAGAAATCACAACGATAGACTACCTTCCATAATGACAAGGCTACCATCCATTGCAATAACAAAAATCTCGACAACAGACTACCTTCCATAATGACAAGGCTACCATCCATTGTTGTAAAAAAATCTGGACAACAGACTACCTTCCATAATGACAAGGCTACCATCCATTGAAGTAACAAAGATATCGACAACATACTACCTTCCATAATGACAAGGCTACAATCCCTTAGAGTAACAAAAATCATGACAACAGACTACCTTCCATAATGACAAGGCTACCATCCATTGGAATAACAAAAATATCGACAACACATTACCTTCCATAATGACAACGCTACCATCCAATGGAGTAACAAAAATATTGACAACAGACTACCTTCCATAATGACAAGGCTACCATCCATTGTTGTAAAAAATCTGGACAACAAACTACCTTCCATAATGACAAGGCTACCATCCATTGGAGTAACAAAGATATCGACAACATACTACCTTCCATAATGACAAGGCTACAATCCCTTAGAGTAACAAAAATCATGACAACAGACTAGCTTCCATAATGACAAGGCTACCATCCATTGGAATAACAAAAATATCGACAACACATTACCTTCCATAATGACAAGGCTACCATCCAATGGAGTAACAAAAATCTCGACAATAGACTACCTTCCATGATGACAAGGCTAACATCCATTGGAGTAATAAAAATCTCGACAACAGACTACCTTCCATAATGACAAGGCTCCCATCCATTGGAGTAACAAAAATCTAGACAACAGACTACCTTCCATAATGACAAGGCTACCATCCATTGGAATAACAAAAATATCCACAACACACTAACTTCCATAATGACAAGGCTACCATCCCTTAGAGTAACAAAAATCTCGACAATAGACTACCTTCCATAATGACTAGGCTATCATCCATTGGAGTAACAAGTATATTAACAACAGACTATCTTCCATATTGATAAGACTACAATCCATTGTAGTAACAAAAATCTCGACAACAGACTACCTTCCATAATGACAAGGCTACCATCAACTGTAGTAACAAAAATCTCGACAATAGACTACCTTCCATGATGACAAGGCTACCATCCATTGGAGTAACAAAAATCTCGACAACAGACTACCTTCCATAATGACAAGGCTACCATCCATTTTTATAAAAAAAATATCCACAACACACTAACTTCCATAATGACAAGGCTACCATCCGTTAGAGTAACAAAAATCTCGACAATAGACTACCTTCCATAATGACTAGGCTACCATCCATTGGAGTAACAAGGATATTAACAACAAACTATCTTACATATTGACAAGGCTATAATCCATTGTAGTAACAAAAATCTCGACAACAGACTACCTTCCATAATGACAAGGCTATCATCCACTGTAGTAACAAAAATCTCGACAATAGACTACCTTCCATAATGACAAGGCTACCATCCATTGGAGTAACAAAAATCTCGACAACATACTACCTTCCATAATGACAAGGCTACCATCCATTGGAATAACAAAAATATCAACAACACACTACCTTCTATAATGACAAGGCTACCATCCCTTAGAGTAATAAAAATCTGGACAACAAACTACCTTCCAAAATGAACAGACTACCTTCCATAACGACAAGGCTAGTCACAAAAATCTAGACAATAGACTACCTTCCATAATGACAAGGCTACCATCCATTGTAGTGTCAAAAATCTCGACAACATACTACCTTCCATAATGGCAAGTCTACAATCTATTATAGTAACAAAAATATCGACAATAAACTACCTTCCATAATGATAAGGCTATCATCCATTGTTGTAAAATAAATCTGAACAACAGACTACCTTGCATAATGACAAGTCTACCATCCATTGGAGTAACAGAAATCACAATGACATACTACCTTCCATAATGACAAGGCTACCATCCATTACAGTAACAAAAATCTCGACAACATACTACCTTCCATAATGACAAGGCTACCATCCACTGTACTAACAAAAATCTCGACAATAGACTACCTTCCATAATGACAAGGCTACCATCCATTGTTGTAAAAAAATATGGACAACAGACGACCTTCCATAATGACAAGGCTACCATCCATTGGAGTAACAAAGATATCGACAACATACTACCTTCCATAATGACAAGGCTACAATCCCTTAGAGTAACAAAAATCATGACAACAGACTAGCTTCCATAATGACAAGGCTACAATCCATTGTAGTAACTGAAATCCCGACAACATACGACCTTCAATAATGACAAGGCTACCATCCACTGTAGTAATAAAAATCTCGACAATAGACTACCTATCATAATAACAAGGCTACCATCCATTGGAGTAACAAAAATCTCGACAACAGACTACCTTTCATAATAACAAGGCTACCATCCATTGGAGTAACAGAAATCACAACGACAGACTACCTTCCATAATGACAAGGCTACCATCCATTGCAGTAACAAAAATCTCGACAACATACTACCTTCCATAATGACAAGGCTACCATCCATTGTTGTAAAAAAAATCTGAACAACAGACTACCTTCCATAATGACAAGGCTACCATCCATTGTTGTAAAAAAAATATGGACAACAGACTACCTTCCATAATGACAAGGCTACCATCCATTGGAGTAACAAAAATACCGAAAAAAGGGTACCTTCCATAATAAAGGCTACCATCCATTGGAGTAACAGAAATCTCGAAAAAATACTACCTTTCATAATGAGAAGGCCATAATCTATTATAGTAACAAAAATCTCGACAATAGACTACCTTTCATAATGACAAGGCTACCATACATTGGAATAACAAAAATCTCTACAACAAACTACTTTCTATAATGACAAGGCTACCATCCATTAGAGTAACAAAAACTTCAACAACAGACTACCTTCCATAATGACAAGGCTACCATACATTGGAGTAACAACAATCTCGACAACAGACAACCTTTCTTAATAACAAGGCTTCCATCCATTGGAGTAACAGAAATCACAACGACAGACTACCTTCCATAATGACAAGGCTACCATCCATTGCAGTAACAAAAATCTCGACAACAGACTACCTTCCATAATGACAAGGCTACCATCCATTGTAGTGTCAAAAATCTTGACAACATACTACCTTCCATAATGGCAAGTCTACAATCTATTATAGAAACATAAATAACGACAATAAACTACCTTCCATAATGACAAGGATATCATCCATTGGAGTAACAAAAATCTCGACAACAGACTACCTTGCATAATGACAAGTCTACCATCCATTGGAGTAACAGAAATCACAACGACATACTACCTTCCATAATGACAAGGCTACCATCCATTATAGTAACAAAAATATCGACAACAGACTACCTTCCATAATGACAAGGCTACCATCCACTGTACTAACAAAAATCTCGACAATAGACTACCTTCAATAATGACAAGGCTACCATCCATTGGAGTAACAAAAATCTCGACAAAAGACTACCTTCCATAATAACAAGGCTACCATCCATTGGAGTAACAGAAATCACAATGACAGACTACCTTACATAATGACAAGGCTACCATCCATTGAAATAACAAAAATCTCGACAACAGACTACCTTCCATAATGACAAGGCTACCATCCATTGTTGTAAAAAAATCTGGACAACAGACTACCTTCCATAATGACAAGGCTACCATCCATTTGAGTAACAAAGATATCGACAACATACTACCTTCCATAATGACAAGGCTACAATCCCTTAGAGTAACAAAAATCATGACAACAGACTAGCTTCCATAATGACAAAGCTACAATCCATTGTAGTAACAAAAATCTCGACAACATACTACCTTCCATAATGACAAGGCTACCATCCACTGTAGTAACAAAAATCTCGACAATAGACTACCTTCCATAATAACAAGGATACCATCCATTGGAGTAACAACAATCTCGACAACAAACTACCTTTCATAATAACAAGGCTACCATCCATTGGAGTAACAGAAATCACAACGACAGACTACCTTCCATAATTACAAGGCTACCATCCATTGTAGTAACAAAAATCTCGACAACATACTACCTTCCATAATGACAAGGCTACCATGCATTGTTGTAAAAAAAATCTGAACAACAGACTACCTTCCATAATGACAAGGCTACCATCCATTGGAGTAACAAAAATCCCAAAAATAGACTACCTTCCATAATAAAAGCTACCATCCATTGGAGTAACAAATATCTCGACAAAAGACTACATTTCATAATGAGAAGGCTACAATCTACTATAGAAACAAAAATCTTGACAATAGACTACCTTTCATAATGACAAGGCTACCATCCATTGGAATAACAAAAATCTCGACAACAAACTACTTTCCATAATGACAAGGCTACCATCCCTTAGAGTAACAAAAATCTCGACAATAGACTACCTTTCATAATGACAAGGCTACCATCCATTGGAATAACAAAAATCTCGACAACAAACTACTTTCCATAATGACAAGGCTACCATCCATTAGAGTAAAAAAAACCTCAACAACAGACTACCTTCCATAATGACAAGGCTACCATCCATTGGAGTAACAACAATCTCGACAACAGACTACCTTTCTTAATAACAAGGCTTCCATCCATTGGAGTAACAGAAATCACAACGATAGACTACCTTCCATAATGACAAGGCTACCATCCATTGCAGTAACAAAAATCTCGACAACAGACTACCTTCCATAATGACAAGGCTACCATCCATTGTAATGTCAAAAATCTCGACAACATACTACCTTCCATAATGGCAAGTCTACAATCTATTATAGAAACATAAATAACAACAATAAACTACCTTCCATAATGACAAGGATATCATCCATTGGAGTAACAAAAATCTCGACAACAGACTACCTTCCATAATGACAAGGCTACCATCCATTGTTGTAAAAAAAATCTGGACAACAGACTACCTTCCATAATGACAAGGCTACCATCCATTGGAGTAACAAAAATACCGAAAAAAGGGTACCTTCCATAATAAAGGCTACCATCCATTGGAGTAACAGAAATCTCGAAAAAATACTACCTTTCATAATGAGAAGGCCACAATCTATTATAGTAACAAAAATCTCGACAATAGACTACCTTTCATAATGACAAGGCTACCATACATTGGAATAACAAAAATCTCGACAACAAACTACTTTCCATAATGACAAGGCTACCATCCATTAGAGTAACAAAAACCTCAACAACAGACTACCTTCCATAATGAAAAGGCTACCATACATTGGAGTAACAACAATCTCGACAACAGACAACCTTTCTTAATAACAAGGCTTCCATCCATTGGAGTAACAGAAATCACAACGACAGACTACCTTCCATAATGACAAGGCTACCATCCATTGCAGTAACAAAAATCTCGACAACAGACTACCTTCCATAATGACAAGGCTACCATCCATTGTAGTGTCAAAAATCTCGACAACATACTACCTTCCATAATGGCAAGTCTACAATCTATTATAGAAACATAAATAACGACAATTAACTACCTTCCATAATGACAAGGATATCATCCATTGGAGTAACAAAAATCTCGACAACAGACTACCTTGCATAATGACAAGTCTACCATCCATTAGAGTAACAGAAATCACAACGACATACTACCTTCCTTAATGACAAGGCTACCATCCATTATAGTAACAAAAATATCGACAATAGACTACCTTCCATAATGACAAGGCTACCATCCACTGTACTAACAAAAATCTCGACAATAGACTACCTTCAATAATGACAAGGCTACCATCCATTGGAGTAACAAAAATCTCGACAAAAGACTACCTTCCATAATAACAAGGCTACCATCCATTGGAGTAACAGAAATCACAATGACAGACTACCTTACATAATGACAAGGCTACCATCCATTGCAATAACAAAAATCTCGACAACAGACTACCTTCCATAATGACAAGGCTACCATCCATTGTTGTAAAGAAATCTGGACAACAGACTACCTTCCATAATGACAAGGCTACCATCCATTTGAGTAACAAAGATATCGACAACATACTACCTTCCATAATGACAAGGCTACAATCCCTTAGAGTAACAAAAATCATGACAACAGACTAGCTTCCATAATGACAAAGCTACAATCCATTGTAGTAACAAAAATCTCGACAACATACTACCTTCCATAATGACAAGGCTACCATCCACTGTAGTAACAAAAATCTCGACAATAGACTACCTTCCATAATAACAAGGCTACCATCCATTGGAGTAACAACAATCTCGACAACAAACTACCTTTCATAATAACAAGGCTACCATCCAATGGAGTAACAGAAATCACAACGACAGACTACCTTCCATAATTACAAGGCTACCATCCATTGTAGTAACAAAAATCTCGACAACATACTACCTTCCATAATGACAAGGCTACCATGCATTGTTGTAAAAAAAATCTGAACAACAGACTACCTTCCATAATGACAAGGCTACCATCCATTGGAGTAACAAAAATCCCAAAAATAGACTACCTTCCATAATAAAAGCTACCATCCATTGGAGTAACAGATATCTCGACAAAAGACTACCTTTCATAATGAGAAGGCTACAATCTACTATAGAAACAAAAATCTTGACAATAGACTACCTTTCATAATGACAAGGATACCATCCATTGGAATAACAAAAATCTCGACAACAAACTACTTTCCATAATGACAAGGCTACCATCCCTTAGAGTAACAAAAATCTCGACAATAGACTACCTTTCATAATGACAAGGCTACCATCCATTGGAATAACAAAAATCTCGACAACAAACTACTTTCCATAATGACAAGGCTACCATCCATTAGAGTAACAAAAACCTCAACAACAGACTACCTTCCATAATGACAAGGCTACCATCCATTGGAGTAACAACAATCTCGACAACAGACTACCTTTCTTAATAACAAGGCTTCCATCCATTGGAGTAACAGAAATCACAACGACAGACTACCTTCCATAATGACAAGGCTACCATCCATTGCAGTAACAAAAATCTCGACAACAGACTACCTTCCATAATGACAAGGCTACCATCCATTGTAATGTCAAAAATCTCGACAACATACTACCTTCCATAATGGCAAGTCTACAATCTATTATAGAAACATAAATAACGACAATAAACTACCTTCCATAATGACAAGGATATCATCCATTGGAGTAACAAAAATCTCGACAACAGACTACCTTGCATAATGACAAGTCTACCATCCATTGGAGTAACAGAAATCACAACGACATACTACCTTCCATAATGACAAGGCTACCATCCATTATAGTAACAAAAATATCGACAACAGACTACCTTCCGTAATGACAAGGCTACCATCCACTGTACTAACAAAAATCTCGACAATAGACTACCTTCAATAATGACAAGGCTACCATCCATTGGAGTAACAAAAATCTCGACAAAAGACTACCTTCCATAATAACAAGGCTAACATCCATTGGAGTAACAGAAATCACAACGACAGACTACCTTCCATAATGACAAGGCTACCATCCATTGCAATAACAAAAATCTCGACAACAGACTACCTTCCATAATGACAAGGCTACCATCCATTGTTGTAAAAAAATCTGGACAACAGACTACCTTCCATAATGACAAGGCTACCATCCATTTGAGTAACAAAGATATCGACAATATACTACCTTCCATAATGACAAGGCTACAATCCCTTAGAGTAACAAAAATCATGACAACAGACTAGCTTCCATAATGACAAGGCTACAATCCATTGTAGTAACAAAAATCTCGACAACATACTACCTTCCATAATGACAAGGCTACCATCCACTGTAGTAACAAAAATCACTACAATAGACTACCTTCCATAATAACAAGGCTACCATCCATTGGAGTAACAACAATCTCGACAACAAACTACCTTTCATAATAACAAGGCTACCATCCATTGGAGTAACAGAAATCACAACGACAGACTACCTTCCATAATTACAAGGCTACCATCCATTATAGTACCAAAAATCTCGACAACATACTACCTTCCATAATGACAAGGCTAACATGCATTGTTGTAAAAAAAATCTGAACAACAGACTACCTTCCATAATGACAAGGCTACCATCCATTGGAGTAACAAAAATCCCAAAAATAGACTACCTTCCATAATAAAAGCTACCATCCATTGGAGTATCAGATATCTCGACAAAAGACTACCTTTCATAATGAGAAGGCTACAATCTACTATAGAAACAAAAATCTCGACAATAGACTACCTTTCATAATGACAAGGCTACCATCCATTGGAATAACAAAAATCTCGACAACAAACTACTTTCCTTAATGACAAGGCTACCATCCCTTAGAGTAACAAAAATCTCGACAATAGACTACCTTAAATAATGACAAGGCTACCATCCATTGGAGTAACAAAGATATCGACAACATACTACCTTCCATTATGACAAGGATACCATCCATTAGAGTGACAAAAATCACGACAACAGACTACCTTCCATAATGACAAGGCTACCATCCATTGGAATAACAAAAATCTCGACAACATAATACCTTCGATAATGACTAGGCTACAATCCATTAGAGTAAGAAAGATATCGATAACATACTACCTTCCATAATGTAAAGGATACAATCTATTATAGTAATAAAAATATCGACAATAAACTACCTTCCATAATGACAAGGCTATCATTCTTTGGAGTAACAAAAATCTCGACAACAGACTACCTTCCATAATGACAAGGCTACCATCCATTGTAGTAACGAAAATCTCGACAATAAACTACCTTCAATAATAAAAAGGCTATCATCCATTGGAGTAACAAAAATCTCGACAACAGACTACCTTCCATAATGACAAGGCTACCATCCATAGGAATAACAAAAATATCGACAACACAATAACTTCCATAATGACAAGGCTACCATCCGTGAGAGTAACGAAAATCTCGACAATAGACTACCCTCTATAATGACAAGGCTACCATCCATTGGAGTAACAAAGATATCGACAACATACTACCTTCCATAATGACAAGGCTACCATCCATTGGATTAACAAAAATCACAATGACGGACTACCTTCCATAATGACAAGGCTACAATCCATTGCAATAACAAAAATCTCGACAACAGACTACCTTCCGTAATGACAAGGCTACCATCCATTGTTGTAAAAAAAATCTCGACAACAGACTACCTTCCATAATGACAAGGCTACCATCCATTGGAATAACAAAAATCTCGACAACAAACTACTTTCCATAATGACAAGGCTACCATCCATTAGAGTAACAAAAACCTCAACAACAGACTACCTTCCATAATGACAAGGCTACCATCCATTGGAGTAACAACAATCTCGACAACAGACTACCTTTCTTAATAACAAGGCTTCCATCCATTGGAGTAACAGAAATCACAACGATAGACTACCTTCCATAATGACAAGGCTAACATCCATTGCAGTAACAAAAATCTCGACAACAAACTACCTTCCATAATGACAAGGCTACCATCCATTGTAGTGTCAAAAATCTCGACAACATACTACCTTCCATAATGGCAAGTCTACAATCTATTATAGTAACAGAAATAACGACAATAAACTACCTTCCATAATGACAAGGCTATCATCCATTGGAGTAACAAAAATCTTGACAACAGACTACCTTGCATAATGACAAGTCTACCATCCATTGTTGTAAAAAAATCTGGACAACAGACTACCTTCCATAATGACAAGGCTACCATCCATTGAAGTAACAAAGATATAGACAACATACTACCTTCCATAATGACAAGGCTACAATCCCTTAGAGTAACAAAAATAATGAGAACAGACTACCTTCCATAATGACAAGGCTACCATCCATTGGAATAACAAAAATATCGACAACACATTACCTTCCATAATGACAAGGCTACCATCCAATGGAGTAACAAAAATATTGACAACAGACTACCTTCCATAATGACAAGGCTACCATCCATTGTTGTAAAAAAATCTGGACAACAAACTACCTTCCATAATGACAAGGATACCATCCATTGGAGTAACAAAGATATCGACAACATACTACCTTCTATAATGACAAGGCTACAATCCCTTAGAGTAACAAAAATCATGACAACAGACTAGCTTCCATAATGACAAGGCTACCATCCATTGGAATAACAAAAATATCGACAACACATTACCTTCCATAATGACAAGGCTACCATTCAAAGGAGTAACAAAAATCTCGACAATAGACTACCTTCCATGATGACAAGGCTACCATCCATTGGAGTAATAAAAATCTCGACAATAGACTACCTTCCATAATGACAAGGCTCCCATCCATTGGAGTAACAAAAATCTAGACAACAGACTACCTTCCATAATGACAAGGCTACCATCCATTGGAATAACAAAAATATCCACAACACACTAACTTCCATAATGACAAGGCTACCATCCCTTTGAGTAACAAAAATCTCGAGAATAGACTACCTTCCATAATGTCTAGGCTACCATCCATTGGAGTAACAAGTATATTAACAACAGACTATCTTCCATATTGACAAGGCTACAATCCATTGTAGTAACAAAAATCTCGACAACAGACTACCTTCCATAATGGCAAGGCTACCATCAACTGTAGTAACAAAAATCTCGACAATAGACTACCTTCCATGATGACAAGGCTACCATCCATTGGAGTAACAAAAATCTCGACAACAGACTACCTTCCATAATGACAAGGCTAACATCCATTGCAGTAACAAAAATCTCGACAACAAACTACCTTCCATAATGACAAGGCTACCATCCATTGTAGTGTCAAAAATCTCGACAACATACTACCTTCCATAATGGCAAGTCTACAATCTATTATAGTAACAGAAATAACGACAATAAACTACCTTCCATAATGACAAGGCTATCATCCATTGGAGTAACAAAAATCTCGACAACAGACTACCTTGCATAATGACAAGTCTACCATCCATTGTTGTAAAAAAATCTGGACAACAGACTACCTTCCATAATGACAAGGCTACCATCCATTGAAGTAACAAAGATATCGACAACATACTACCTTCCATAATGACAAGGCTACAATCCCTTAGAGTAACAAAAATAATGACAACAGACCACCTTCCATAATGACAAGGCTACCATCCATTGGAATAACAAAAATATCGACAACACATTACCTTCCATAATGACAAGGCTACCATCCAATGGAGTAACAAAAATCTCGACAATAGACTACCTTCCATGATGACAAGGCTACCATCCATTGTTGTAAAAAAATCTGGACAACAAACTACCTTCCATAATGACAAGGATACCATCCATTGGAGTAACAAAGATATCGACAACATACTACCTTCTATAATGACAAGGCTACAATCCCTTAGAGTAACAAAAATCATGACAACACACTAACTTCCATAATGACAAGGCTACCATCCCTTAGAGTAACAAAAATCTCGAGAATAGACTACCTTCCATAATGTCTAGGCTATCATCCATTGGAGTAACAAGTATATTAACAACAGACTATCTTCCATATTGACAAGGCTACAATCCATTGTAGTAACAAAAATCTCGACAACAGACTACCTTCCATAATGGCAAGGCTACCATCAACTGTAGTAACAAAAATCTCGACAATAGACTACCTTCCATGATGACAAGGCTACCATCCATTGGAGTAACAAAAATCTCGACAATAGACTACCTTCCATAATGACAAGGCTACCATCCATTGGAATAACAAAAATATCCATAACACACTAACTTCCATAATGACAAGGCTACCATCCCTTAGAGTAACAAAAATCTCGACAATAGACTACCTTCCATAATGACTAGGCTACCATCCATTGGAGTAACAAGGATATTAACAACAGACTATCTTACATATTGACAAGGCTATAATCCATTGTAGTAACAAAAATCTCGACAACAGACTACCTTCCATAATGACAAGGCTACCATCCACTGTAGTAACAAAAATCTCGACAATAGACTACCTTCCATAATGACAAGGCTACCATCCATTGGAGTAACAAAAATCTCGACAACATACTACTTTCCATAATGACAAGGCTACCATCCATTGGAATAACAAAAATATCGACAACACACTACCTTCTATAATGACAAGGCTACCATCCCTTCGAGTAATAAAAATCTGGACAACAAACTACCTTCCATAATGAACAGACTACCTTCCATAATGACAAGGCTAGTCACAAAAATCTAGACAATAGACTACCTTCCATAATGACAAGGCTACCATCCATTGTAGTGTCAAAAATCTCGACAACATACTACCTTCCATAATGGCAAGTCTACAATCTATTATAGTAACAGAAATATCGACAATAAACTATCTTCCATAATGATAAGGCTATCATCCATTGGAGTAACAAAAATCTCGACAACAGACTACCTTGCATAATGACAAGTCTACCATCCATTGGAGTAACAGAAATATCGACGACATACTACCTTCCATAATGACAAGGCTACCATCCACTGTACTAACAAAAATCTCGACAATAGACTACCTTCCATAATAACAAGGCTACCATCCATTGTTGTAAAAAAATCTGGACAACAGACGACCTTCCATAATGACAAGGCTACCATCCATTGGAGTAACAAAGATATCGACAACATACTACCTTCCATAATGATAAGGCTACAATCCCTTAGAGTAACAAAAATCATGACAATAGACTAGCTTCCATAATGACAAGGCTACAATCCATTGTAGTAACAAAAATCCCGACAACATACGACCTTCCATAATGACAAGGCTACCATCCACTATAGTAACAAAAATCTCGACAATAGACTACCTTCCATAATAACAAGGCTACCATCCATTGGAGTAACAAAAATCTCGACAGCAGACTACCTTTCATAATAACAAGGCTACCATCCATTGGAGTAATAGAAATCACAACAACAGACTACCTTCCATAATGACAAGGCTACCATCCATTGCAGTAACAAAAATCTCGACAACATACTACCTTCCATAATGACAAGGCTACCATCCATTGTTGTAAAAAAAATCTGAACAACAGACTACCTTCCATAATGACAAGGCTACCATCCATTGGAGTAACAAAAATCCCGAAAATAGACTACCTTCCATAATAAAAGCTACCATCCATTGGAGTAACAAATATCTCGACAAAAGACTACCTTTCATAATGAGAAGGCTACAATCTATTATAGAAATAAAAATCTTGACAATAGACTACCTTTCATAATGACAAGGCTACCATCCATTGGAATAACAAAAATCTCGACAATAAACTACTTTCTATATTGACAAGGCTACCATCCCTTAGAGTAACAAAAATCTCGACAATAGACTACCTTTCATAATGACAAGGCTACCATCCATTGGAGTAACAAAGATATCGACAACATACTACCTTCCATTATGACAAGGATACCATCCATTAGAGTAACAAAAATCACGACAACAGACTACCTTCCATAATGACAAGGCTACCATCCATTGGAATAACAAAAATCTGGACAACGTAATACCTTCCATAATGACTAGGCTACCATCCATTGGAGTAAGAAAGCTATCGATAACATACTACCTTCCATAATGTAAAGGATACAATCTATTATAGTAACAAAAATATCGACAATAAACTACCTTCCATAATGACAAGGCTATCATCCTTTGGAGTAAAAAAAATCTCGACAACAGACTACCTTCCATAATGACAAGGCTACCATCCATTGTAGTAACTAAAATCTCGACAATAAACTACCTTCCATAATGAAAAGGTTATCATCCATTGGAGTAACAAAAATCTCGACAACAGACTACCTTCCATAATGACAAGGCTACCATCCATTGGAATAACAAAAATATCGACAACACACTAACTTCCATAATGACAAGGCTACCATCCCTGAGAGTAACGAAAATATCAACAACAGACTACCCTCTATAATGACAAGGCTACCATCCATTGGAGTAACAAAGATATCGACAACATACTACCTTCCATAATGACAAGGCTACAATCCATTGGAGTAACAAAAATCACAACGACAGACTACCTTCCATAATGACAAGGCTACAATCCATTGCAATAACAAAAATCTCGACAACAGACTACCTTCCATAATGACAAGGCTACCATCCATTGTTGTAAAAAAAAATATGGACAACAGACTACCTTCCATAATGACAAGGCTACCATCCATTGGAGTAACAAAAATCCCGAAAATAGGCTACCTTCCATAATAAAGGCTACCATCCATTGGAGTAACAGAAATCTCGACAATAGACTACCTTTCATAATGACAAGGCTACCATACATTGGAATAACAAAAATCTCGACAACAAACTACTTTCCATAATGACAAGGCTACCATTCATTAGAGTAACAAAAACCTTAACAACAGACTACCTTCCATAATGACAAGGCTACCATCCATTGGAGTAACAACAATCTCGACAACAGACTACCTTTCTTAATAACAAGGCTTCCATCCATTGGAGTAACAGAAATCACAACGACAGACTACCTTCCATAATGACAAGGCTACCATCCATTGCAGTAACAAAAACCTCGACAACAGACTACCTTCCATAATGACAAGGCTACCATCCATTGTAGTGTCAAAAATATCGACAACATACTACCTTCCATAATGGCAAGTCTACAATCTATTATAGTAACATAAATAACGAAAATAAACTACCTTCCACAATGACAAGGATATCATCCATTGGAGTAACAAAAATCTCGACAACAGACTACCTTGCATAATGACAAGTCTACCATCCATTGGAGTAATAGAAATCACAACGACATACTACCTTCCATAATGACAAGGCTACCATCCATTATAGTAACAAAAATATCGACAACAGACTACCTTCCATAATGACAAGGCTACCATCCACTATACTAACAAAAATCTCGACAATAGACTACCTTCAATAATGACAAGGCTACCATCCATTGGAGTAACAAAAATCTCGACAAAAGACTGCCTTCCATAATAACAAGGCTACCATCCATTGGAGTAACAGAAATCACAACGACAGACTACCTTCCATAATGACAAGGCTACCATCCATTGCAATAACAAAAATCTCGACAACACACTACCTTCCATAATGACAAGGCTATCATCCATTGTTGTAAAAAAATCTGGACAATAGACTACCTTCCATAATGACAAGGCTACCATCCATTTGAGTAACAAAGATATCGATAACATACTACCTTCCATAATGACAAGGCTACAATCCCTTAGAGTAACTAAAATCATGACAACAGACTAGCTTCCATAATGACAAGGCTACAATCCATTGTAGTAACAAAAATCTCGACAACATACTACCTTCCATAATGACAAGGCTACCATCCACTGTAGTAACAAAAATCTCGACAATAGACTACCTTCCATAATAACAAGGCTACCATCCATTGGAGTAACAACAATCTCGACAACAAACTACCTTTCATAATAACAAGGCTACCATCCATTGGAGTAACAGAAATCACAACGACAGACTACCTTCCATAATGACAAGGCTACCATCCATTGTAGTAACAAAAAACTCGACAACATACTTCCTTCCATAATGACAAGGCTACCATGCATTGTTGTAAAAAAAATCTGAACAACAGACTACCTTCCATAATGACAAGGCTAACATCCATTGGAGTAACAAAAATCCCGAAAATAGACTACCTTCCATAATAAAAGCTACCATCCATTGGAGTAACAAATATCTCGACAAAAGACTACCTTTCATAATGACAAGGCTACCATTCATTGGAATAACAAAAATCTCGACAACAAACTACTTTCCATAATGACAAGGCTACCATCCCTTAGAGTAACAAAAATCTCGACAATAGACTACCTTAAATAATGACAAGGCTACCATCCATTGGAGTAACAAAGATATCGACAACATACTACCTTCCTTTATGACAAGGATACCATCCATTAGAGTGACAAAAATCACGACAACAGACTACCTTCCATAATGACAAGGCTACCATCCATTGGAATAACAAAAATCTCGACAACATAATACCTTCCATAATGACAAGGCTACCATCCATTGGAGTAAGAAAGATATCGATAACATACTACCTTCCTTAATGTAAAGGATACAATCTATTATAGTAATAAAAATATCGACAATAAACTACCTTCCATAATGACAAGGCTATCATCCTTTGGAGTAACAAAAATCTCGACAACAGACTACCTTCCATAATGACAAGGCTACCATCCATTGTAGTAACTAAAATCTCGACAATAAACTACCTTCCATAATGAAAAGGCTATCATCCATTGGAGTAACAAAAATCTCGACAACAGACTACCTTCCATAATGACAAGGCTACCATCCATTGGAATAACAAAAATATCGACAACACACTAACTTCCATAATGACAAGGCTACCATCCGTGAGAGTAACGAAAATCTCGACAACAGACTACCCTCTATAATGACAAGGCTACCATCCATTGGAGTAACAAAGATATCGACAACATACTACCTTCCATAATGACAAGGCTACGATCCATTGGAGTAACAAAAATCACAACGACGGACTACCTTCCATAATGACAAGGCTACAATCCATTGCAATAACAAAAATCTCGACAACAGACTACCTTCCATAATGACAAGGCTACCATCCATTGTTGTAAAAAAAATCTGGACAACAGACTACCTTCCATAATGACAAGGCTACCATCCATTGGAGTAACGAAAATCTCGAAAATAGACTACCTTCCATAATAAAGGCTACCATTCATTGGAGTAACAGAAATCTCGAAAAAATACTACCTTTCATAATGAGAAGGCTACAATCTATTATAGTAACAAAAATCTCGACAATATACTACCTTTCATAATGACAAGGCTACCATACATTGGAATAACAAAAATCTCGACAACAAACTACTTTCCATAATGACAAGGCTACCATCCATTAGAGTAACAAAAACCTCAACAACAGACTACCTTCCATAATGACAAGGCTACCATCCATTGGAATAAGAAAGATATCGATAACATACTACTTTCCATTATGACAAGGATACCATCCATTAGAGTAACAAAAATCACGACAACAGACTACATTCCATAATGACAAGGCTACCATCCATTGGAATAACAAAAATATCGACAACATAATACCTTCCATAATGACTAGGCTACCATCCATTGGAGTAAGAAATATATCGATAACATACTACCTTCCATAATGTAAAGGATACAATCTATTATAGTAACAAAAATATCGACAATAAACTACCTTCCATAATGACAAGGCTATCATCCTTTGGAGTAACAAAAATCTCGACAACAGACTACCTTCCATAATGACAAGGCTACCATCCATTGTAGTAACTAAAATCTCGACAATAAACTACCTTCCATAATGAAAAGGCTATCATCCATTGGAGTAACAAAAATCTCGACAACAGACTACCTTCCATAATGACAAGGCTACCATCCATTGGAATAACAAAAATATCAACAACACACTAACTTCTATAATGACAAGGCTACCATCCCTGAGAGTAACGAAAATCTCGACAACAGACTACCCTCTATAATGACAAGGCTACCATCCATTGGAGTAACAAAGATATCGACAACATACTACCTTCCATAATGACAAGGCTACCATCCATTGGAGTAAAAAAAATCACAACGACGGACTAGCTTTCATAATGACAAGGCTACCATCCATTGCAATAACAAAAATCTCGACAACAGACTACCTTCCATAATGACAAGGCTACCATCCATTGCTGTACAAAAAATCTGGACAACAGACTACCTTCCATAATGACAAGGCTACCATCCATTGGATTAACAAAAATCCCGAAAATAGACTACCTTCCTCAATAAAGGCTACCATCCATTGGAGTAACAGAAATCTCGAAAAAAGACTACCTTTCATAATGAGAAGGCTACAATCTATTATAGTAACAAAAATCTCGACAATAGACTACCTTTCTGAATGACAAGGCTACCATACATTGGAATAACAAAAATCTCGACAACAGACTACCTTCCTTAATTACAAGGCTACCATCCATTGGAGTAACAAAGATATCGACAACATACTACCTTCCATAATGACAAGGCTACAATCCCTTAGAGTAACAAAAATCATGACAACAGACTAGCTTCCATAATGACAAGGCTACCATCCATTGGAATAACAAAAATATCGACAACACATTACCTTCCATAATGACAAGGCTACCATCCAATGGAGTAACAAAAATCTCGACAATAGACTACCTTCCATGATGACAAGGTTACCATCCATTGGAATAACAAAAATATCCAAAACACACTAACTTCCCTAATTACAAGGCTACCATCCCGTAGAGTAACAAAAATATCGACAATAGATTGCCTTCCATAATGACTAGGCTACCATCCACTGGTGTAACAAGGATATTAACAACAGACTATCTTCCATATTGACAAGGCTATAATCCATTGTAGTAACAAAAATCTCGACAACAGACTACCTTCCATAATGACAAGATTACCATCCACTGTAGTAATAAAAATCTCGACAATAGACTACCTTCCATAATGACAAGGCTACCATCCATTGGAGTAACAACAATCTCGACAACAGACTACCTTTCATAATAACAAGGCTTCCATCCATTGGAGTAACATAAATCACAACGACAAACTACCTTCCATAATGACAAGGCTACCATCCTTTGCAGTAACAAAAATCTTGACAACAGACTACCTTCCATAATGACAAGTCTACCATCCATTGTTGTAAAAAAAATCTGGACAACAGACTACCTTCCATAATGACAAGGCTACCATCCATTGGAGTAACAAATATCCCGAAAATAGACTACCTTCCATAATAAAAGCTACCATCCATTGGAGTAACAGAAATCTCGACAAAAGACTACCTTTCATAATGAGAAGGCTACAATCTATTATAGAAACAAAAATTTCGACAATAGACTACCTTTCAAAATGACAAGGCTACCATCCATTGGAATAACAAAAATCTCGACAACAAACTACTTTCCATAATGACAAGGCTACCATCCCTTAGAGTAACAAAAATCTCGACAACAAACTACCTTTCATAATGACAAGGCTACCATCCATTGGAGTAACAAATATATCGACAACATACTACCATCCATTATGACAAGGATACCATCCATTAGAGTAACAAAAATCACGACAACAGACTACCTTCCATAATGACAAGGCTACCATCCATTGGAATAATTATAATCTCGACAACATAATACCTTCCATAATGACTAGGCTACCATCCATTGGAGTAAGAAAGATATCAATAACATACTACCTTCCATAATGAAAAGGATACAATCTATTGTATTAACAAAAATCTCGACAACAAACTACCTTCCATAATGACAAGGCTACCATCCATTGTAGTAACAAAAATCTCGACAATAAACTACCTTCCATAATGACAAGGCTATCATCGATTGGAGTAACAAAAATCTCGACAACAGACTACCTTCCATAGTGACAAGGCTACCATCCATTGGAATAACAAATATATCAACAACACACTAACTTACGTAATGACACGGCTACCATCCTTGAGAGTAATGAAAATCTCGACAACAGACTACCCTCTATAATAACAAGGCTACCATTCATTGGAGTAACAAAGATATCGACAACATATTACCTTCCATAATGACAAGGCTACCATACATTGGAGTAAAAAAAATTACGACAACAGGCTACCTTCCATAATGACAAGGCTACCATCCATTGGAATATCAAAAATCTCGACAACAGACTACCTTCCATAAGGACTAGGCTACCATCCATTGGAGTAAGAAAGATATCGATAACATACTACCTTCCATAATGAAAAGGCTACCATCCAATGGAGTAACAAAAATCACGACAACTCACTACCTTCCATAATGACAAGGCTACCATCCAATGGAGTAACAAAAATCTCGACAACAGACTACCTTTAATAATGACAAGGCTACCATCCATTGTAGTAACATAAATCTGGACAACAGACTACTTTCCATAATGACAAGGCTACCATCCATTGGAATAACAATAATATCGACAACACACTAACTTCCATAATTACAAGGCTACCATCCCTTAGAGTAACAAAAATATCGACAAAAGACTACCTTCCATAATGACTAGGCTACCGTCCTTTGGAGTAACAAAGATATCGACAATAGACTACCTTCCATATTGACAAGGCTACAATCCATTGTAGTAACAAAAATCTCGACAATAGACTACCTTCCATAATAACAAGGCTACCATCCATTGGAGTAACAAAAATTTCGATAATAGACTACCTTCTATAATGACAAGGCTACCATCCATTGGAATAACAAAAATATCGACAACACACTACCTTCTATAATGACAAGGATACCTTCCCTTAGAGTAACAAAAATCTGGACAACACACTACCTTCCATAATGAACATACTACCTTCCATAACGACAAGGCTACAATCCATTATTGTAACAAAAATCTCGACAATAGACTACCTTCCATAATGATAAGGCTACCATCCATTGTAGTGTCAAAAATCTTGACAACAAACTACCTTCCATAATGACATTGCTACCATCCATTGAAGTAACAAAAATCTCGACAACATACTACCTTCCATAATGACAAGTCTACAATCTATTATAGTAACAAAAATATCGACATTAAACTACCTTCCATAATGACAAGGCTATCATCCATTGGAGTAACAAAAATCTCAACAACAGACTACCTTCCATAATAACAAGGCTACCATCCATTGGAGTAACAGAAATCACAACGACAGACTACCTTCCATAATGACAAGGCTACCATCCATTGCAGTAACAAAAATCTCGACAACAGACTACCGTCCATAATGACAAGGCTACCATCCCTTGTAGTAATAAAAATCTCGACAAAAGACCACCTTCCATAATGACAAGTCTACCATCCATTGGAGTAACAAAAATCTCGACAACAGACTACCTTCCATAATAACAAGGCTACCATCCATTGGAGTAACAGAAATCCCAACGACAGACTACCTTCCATAATGACAAGGCTACCATCCATTGTAGTAGTAAAAATCTCGACAACAGACTACCTTCCATAATGACAAGGATACCATCCATTGTTGAAAAAAAAATCTGGACAACAGACTACCTTCCATAATGACAAGGATACCATCCATTGGAGTAACAAAAATCACGACACAGACTACCTTCCATAATGACAAGGATACCATCCATTGGAATAACAAAAATATCGATAACATACTACCTTCCATAATGACTGGGCTACCATCAAATGGAGTAACAAAAATTACGAAAACACACTACCTTCCTTAATGACAAGGCTACCATCCAATGGAGTAACAAAAATCTCGACAACAGACTACCTTTCATAATGACAAGGCTACCATCCATTGTAGTAACATAAATCTGGACAACAGACTACTTTCTATAATGACAAGGCTACCATCCATTGGAATAACAATAATATCGACAACACACTATAATTACAAGGGTACCATCCCTTAGAGTAACAAAAATATCGACAATAGACTACCTTCCATAATGACTAGGCTACCATCCTTTGGAGTAACAAAGATATCGAAAATAGACTACCTTCCATATTGACAAGGCTACAATCCATTGTAGTAACAAAAATCTCGACAATAGACTACCTTCCATAATGACAAGGCTACCATCCATTGTAGTAACAAAAATATCGACAATAGACTACCTTCCATAATGACAAGGCTACCATCCATTGGAGTAACAAAAATCTCGACAACAGACTACCTTCCATAATGACAAGGCTACCATCCATTGGAATAACAAAAATATCGACAACACACTACCTTCTATAATGACAAGGATACCATCCCTTAGAGTAACAAAAATCTGGACAACACACTACCTTCCATAATGAACAGACTACCTTCCATAACGACAAGGCTACAATCCATTGTAGTAACAAAAATATCGACAATTGACTACCTTCCGTAATGATAAGGCTACCATCCATTGTTGTGTCAAAAATCTTGACAATAGACTACCTTCCATAATGACAAAGCTACCATCCATTGGAGTAACAAAAATCTCGACAACATACTACCTTCCATAATGACAAGTCTACAATCTATTATAGTAACAAAAATATCGACATTAAACTACCTTCCATAATGACAAGGCTATAATCCATTGGAGTAACAAAAATCTCAACAACAGACTACCTTCCATAATAACAAGGCTACCATCCATTGGAGTAACAAAAATCACAACGACATACTACCTTCCATAATGACAAGGCTACCATCCATTGGAGTAACAAAAATCTTGACAACAGACTACCTTGCATAATGACAAGGCTACCATCCCTTGTAGTAACAAAAATCTCGACAATAGACCACCTTCCATAATGACAAGGCTACCATCCATTGGAGTAACAGAAATCCCAACGACAGACTACCTTCCATAATGACAAGGCTACCATCCATTGCAGTAGTAAAAATCTCGACAATAAACTACCTTCCATAATGACAAGGCTACCATCCATTATTGTAAAAAAAATCTTGACAACAGACTACCTTCCATAATGACAAGGATACCATCCATTGGAGTAACAAAAATTACGACACAGACTACCTTCCATAATGACAAGGCTACCATCCATTGGAATAACAAAAACCTCGACAACAGACTACCTTCCATAATTGCTGGGCTACCATCCATTGGAGTAAGAAAGATATCGATAACATACTACCTTCCATAATGAAAAGGCTACCATCAAATGGAGTAACAAAAATCTCGAAAACACACTACCTTCCTTAATGACAAGGCTACCATCCAATGGAGTAACAAAAATATCGACAACAGACTACCTTTCATAATGACAAGGCTACCATCCATTGTAGTAACAAAAATCTGGACAACAAACTACTTTCCATAATGACAAGGCTACCATCCATTGGAATAACAAAAATATAGACAACACACTAACTTCCATAATGACAAGGCTACCATCCCTTAGAGTAACAAAAATCTGGACAACACACTACCTTCCATAATGAATAGACTACCTTCCATAACGACAAGGCTACAATCCATTGTAGTAACAAAAATCTCGACAATAGACTACCTTTCATAATGACAAGGCTACCATCCATTGTAGTGTCAAAAATCTTGACAATAGACTACCTTCCATAATGACAAGGCTACCATCCATTGGAGTAACAAAAATCTCGACAACATACTACCTTCCATAATGACAAGTCTACAATCCATTATAGTAACAAAAATATCGAAAATAGACTACCTTCCATAATAACAAGTCTACCATCCATTGGAGTAACAAAAATCTCGACAACAGACTACCTTCCATAATGACAAGGCTACCATCCATTGGAATAACAAAATATTGACAACACACTTCCTTCTATAATGACAAGGATACCATCCCTTAGAGTAACAAAAATCTAGACAACACACTACCTTCCATAATGAACAAAATACCTTCCATAACGACAAGGCTACAATCCATTGTAGTAACAAAAATCTCGACAATAGACTACCTTCCATAATGACAAGGCTACCATCCATTGTAGTGTCAAAAATCTTGACAATAGACTACCTTCCATAATGACAAGGCTACCTTCCATTGGAGTAACAAAAATCTCGACAACATACTACCTTCCATAATGACAAGTCTACAATCCATTATAGTAACAAAAATATCGACATTAAACTACCTTCCATAATGACAAGGCTATCATCCATTGGAGTAACAAAAATCTCAACAACAGACTACCTTCCATAATAACAAGGCTACCATCCATTGGAGTAACAAAAATCACAACGACAGACTACCTTCCATAATGACAAGGCTACCATCCCTTGTAGTAACAAAAATCTCGACAATAGACCACCTTCCATAATGACAAGGCTACCATCCATTGGAGTAACAAAAATCTCGACAATAGACTACCTTTCATAATTACAAGGCTACCATCCATTGGAGTAACAGAAATCCCAACGACAGACTACCTTCCATAATGACAAGGCTACCATCCATTGCAGTAGTAAAAATCGCGACAACAGACTACCTTCCATAATGACAAGGCTACCATCCATTGTTGAAAAAAAAATCTGGACAACAGACTGCCTTCCATAATGACAAGGCTACCATCCATTGGAGTAACAAAAATTACGACACAGACTACCTTCCATAATGACAAGGCTACCATCCATTGGAATAACAAAAATCTCGACAACAGACTACCTTCCAAAATGGATGGGCTACCATCCATTGGAGTAAGAAAGATATCGATAACATACTACCTTCCATAATGAAAAGGCTACCATCAAATGGAGTAACAAAAATCACGAAAACACACTACCTTCCTTAATGAAAAGGCTACCATCCAATGGAGTAAAAAAAATCTCGACAACAGACTACCTTTCATAATGACAAGGCTACCATCCATTGTAGTAACAAAAATCTGGACAACAGACTACTTTCCATAATGACAAGGCTACCATCCATTGGAATAACAAAAATATAGACAACACACTAACTTCCATAATGACAAGGCTACCATCCCTTAGAGTTACAAAAATCTGGACAACACACTACCTTCCATAATGAATAGACTACCTTCCATAACGACAAGGCTACAATCCATTGTAGTAACAAAAATCTCGACAATAGACTACCTTCCATAATGACAAGGCTACCATCCATTATAGTGTCAAAAATCTTGACAATAGACTACCTTCCATAATGACAAGGCTACCATCCATTGGAGTAACAAAAATCTCGACAACATACTACCTTCCATAATGACAAGTCTACAATCCATTATAGTAACAAAAATATCGACAATAGACTACCTTCCATAATAACAAGGCTACCATCCATTGGAGTAACAAAAATCTCGACAACAGACTACCTTCCATAATGACAAGGCTACCATCCATTAGAATAACAAAATATCGACAACACACTTCCTTCTATAATGACAAGGATACCATCCCTTAGAGTAACAAAAATCAAGACAACACACTACCTTCCATAATGAACAAACTACCTTCCATAACGACAAGGCTACAATCCATTTTAGTAACAAAAATCTCGACAATAGACTACCTTCCATAATGACAAGGCTACCATCCATTGTAGTGTCAAAAATATTGACAATAGACTAACTTCCATAATGACAAGGCTACCATCCATTGGAGTAACAAAAATCTCGACAACATACTACCTTCCATAATGACAAGTCTACAATCCATTATAGTAACACAAATATCGACATTAAACTACCTTCCATAATGACAAGGCTATCATCCATTGGAGTAACAAAAATCTAAACAACAGACTACCTTCCATAATAACAAGGCTACCATCCATTGGAGTAACAGAAATCACAACGACAGACTACCTTCCATAATGACAAGCCTACCATCCCTTGTAGTAACAAAAATCTCGACAATAGACCACCTTCCATAATGACAAGGCTACCATCCATTGGAGTAACAAAAATCTCGACAATAGACTACCTTTCATAATAACAAGGCTACCATCCATTGGAGTAACAAAAATCCCACCGACAGACTACCTTCCATAATGACAAGGCTACCATCCAATGCAGTAGTAAAAATCTCGACAACATACTACCTTCCATAATGACAAGGCTACCATCCATTGTTGTAAAAAAAATCTGGACAACAGAATACCTTCCATAATGACAAGGATACCATCCATTGGAGTAACAAAAATCACGACAACAGACTACCTTCCATAATGACAAGGCTACCATCCATTGGAATAACAAAAATCTCGACAACAGACTTCCTTCCATAATGACTGGGCTACCATCCATTGGAGTAAGAAAGATATCGATAACATACTACCTTCCATAATGAAAAGGCTACCATAAAATGGAGTAACAAAAATCACGAAAACAAACTACCTTCCTTAATGACAAGGCTACCATCCAATGGAGTAACAAAAATCTCGAAAACAGACTACCTTTCATAATGATAAGGCTACCATCCATTGGAATAACAAAAATCTCGACAATAGACTACCTTCCATAATGACTAGGCTACCTTCCTTTGGAGTAACAAAGATATCGACAACAGACAACCTTCCATATTGACAAGACTACAATCCATTGTAGTAACAAAAATCTAGACAATAGACTACCTTCCATAATGACAAGGATACCATCCATTGTAGTAAGAAAAATCCCGACAAAAGACTACCTTCCATAATGACAAGGGTACCATCCATTGGAGTAACAAAAATCTCGACAACAGACTACCTTCCATAATGACAAGGCTACCATCCATTGGAATAACAAAAATATCGACAACACACTACCTTCTATAATGACAAGGCTACCATCCCTTAGAGTAACAAAAATATGGACAACACACTACCATCTATAATGAAGAGACTACCTTCAATAACGACAAAGCTACAATCCATTGTAGTAACAAAAATCTCGACAACAGACTACCTTCCATAATGACAAGGCTACCATCCATTGCAGTAACAAAAATCTCGACAACAGACTACCTTCCATAATGACAAGGCTACCATCCCTTGTAGTAACAAAAATCTCGACAATAGACCACCTTCCATAATGATAAGGCTACCATCCATTGGAGTAACAAAATTCTCGTCAATAGACTACCTTCCATAATAACAAGGCTACCATCCATTGGAGTAATAGAAATCCCAACAACAGACTACCTTCCATAATGACAAGGCTAACATCCATTGCAGTAGTAAAAATCTCGACAACAGACTACCTTCCTTAATGACAAGGCTACCATCCATTGTTGTAAAAAAAATCTGGACAACAGACTGCCTTCCATAATGACAAGGCTACCATCCATTGGAGTAACAAAAATCACGACAACAGACTACCTTCCATAATGACAAGGCTACCATCCATTGGAATAACAAAAATCTCGACAACAGACTACCTTCCATAATGACTGGGCTACCATCCATTGGAGTAAGAAAGATATCAATAACATACTACCTTCCATAATGAAAAGGCTACCATCAAATGGAGTAACAAAAATCTTGACAATAGACTACCTTCCATAATGAAAAGTATACCATCCATTGTAGTAAGAAAAATCTCGACAAAAGACTACCTTCCATAATGACAAGGCTACCATCCATTGGAGTAACAAAATCTCAACAACAGACTACCTTCCATAATGACAAGGCTACCATCCATTGGAATAACAAAAATATCGACAACACACTACCTTCTATAATAACAAGGCTACCATCCCTTAGAGTAACAAAAATATGGACAACACACTACCATCTATAATGAAGAGGCTACCTTCCCTAACGACAAGGCTACAATCCATTATAGTAACAAAAATCTCGACAACAAACTACCTTCCATAATGACAAGGCTACCATCCATTGTAGTGTCAAAAATCTCGACAATAGACTACTTTCCATAATGACAAGGCTACCATCCACTGGAGTAACAAAAATCTCGACAACATACTACCTTCCATAATGACAAGTCTACAATCTATTATAGTAACAAAAATATCGACAATAAACTACCTTCCATAATGACAAGGCTATCACCCATTGGAGTAACAAAAATCTCGACAATAGACTACCTTCCATAATAACAAGGATACCATCCATTGGAGTAACAAAAATCACAACGACATACTTCCTTCCATTATGACAAGTCTACCTTCCATTCTAGTAACAAAATTCTCGAAAACAGACTACCTTCCATAATGACAAGGATACCATCTACTGTAGTTACAAAAATCTCGACAGTAGACTACCTTCCATAATGACAAGGCTACCATCCATTGGAGTAACAAAAATCTCGACAACATACAACCTTCCATAATAACAAGGCTACCATTAATTGGAGTAACAGAAATCACAACGACATACTAACTTCCATAATGACAAGGCTACCATCCATTGTTGTAAAAAAAATCTGGACAACAGACTACCTTCCGTAATGACAACGCTATAATCCATTGGAGTAACAAAAATCCCGAAAATAGACTACCTTCCATAATAAAGGCTACCATCTATTGGAGTAACAGAAATCTCGACAAAAGACTACCTTTCATAATAAGAAGGCTACAATCTATTATAGTAACAAAAATCTTGACAATAGACTACCTTCCATAATGACAAGGCTACCATCCATTGGAATAAAAAAAATCTCGACAACAGACTACCTTCCATAATGACTTGGCTACGATCCATTGGAGTAAGAAAGATATCGATAACATACTACCTTCCATAATGAAAAGGCTACCATCAAATGGAGTAACAAAAATCTCGATAATAGACTACCTTCCATAATGACAAGAATACCATCCATTATAGTAAGAAAAATCTCCACAAAAGACTACCTTCCATAATGACAAGGCTACCATCCATTGGAGTAACAAAATCTCGACAACAGACTACCTTCCATAATGACAAGGCTACCATTCATTGGAATAACAAAAATATCGACAACACACTACCTTCTATAATGACAAGGCTACCATCCCTTAGAGTAACAAAAATATGGACAACACACTACCATCTATAATGAAGAGACTATCTTCCATAATGACTAGGCTACCATCCATTGGAGTAAGAAAGATATCGATAACACACTACCTTCCATAATGACAAGGCTACCATCTAATGGAGTAACAAAAATCTGGACAATAGACTACTTTCCATAATGACAAGGCTACCATCCATTGGATTAGCAAAAATATAGACAACACACTAACTTCCATATTGACAAGGCTACCATCCCTTAGAGTAACAAAAATATCGACAATAGACTACCTTCCATAATGACTAGGCTACCATCCTTTGGAGTAACAAAGATATCGACAACAGACTACCTTCCATATTGACAAGGCTACAATCCATTGTAGTAACAAAAATCTCGACAATAGACTACCTTCCATAATGACAAGGCTAACATCCATTGTAGTAACAAAAATCTTGACAATAGACTACCTTCCCTAATGACAAGGCTACCATCCATTGGAATAACAAAAATAACGACAACACACTAACTTCTATAATGACAAGGCTACCATCCCTTAGAGTAACAAAAATATGGACAATACACTACCTTCCATAATGAAAAGGCTACCATCCATTGTAGTGTCAAAAATCTCGACAATAGACTACCTTCCATAATGACAAGGCTACCATCCATTGGAGTAACAAAAATCTTGACAACATACTACCTTCCATAATGACAAGTCTACAATCTATTATAGTAACAAAAATATCCACAATAAACTAACTTCCATAATGACAAGGCTATCATCCATTGGAGTAACAAAAATCTCGACAACAGACTACCTTCCATAATAACAAGGCTACCATCCATTGGAGTAACATAAATCACAATGACAGACTACCTTCCATAATGACAACGCTACCATCCATTGCAGTAACAAAAATCTCGACAACGGACTACCTTCCATAATGATAAGGCTACCATCCACTGTAGTAACAAAAATCTAGACAATAGACTACCTTCCATAATGACAAGGCTAACATCCATTGGAGTAACAAAAATCTCGACAACAGACTACCTTCCATAATAACAAGGCTACCATCCATTGGAGTAACAGAAATCACAACGACAGACTACCTTCCATAATGAAAAGGCTACCATCCATTGCAGTAACAAAAATCTTGACAACAGACTACCTTCCATAATGAAAAGGCTACCATCCATTGTTGTAAAAAAAATCTGGACAACAAACTACCTTCCATAATGACAAGGCTACCATCCATTGGAGTAACAAAAATCCCGAAAATAGACTACCTTCCATAATAAAAGCTACCATCCATTGGAGCAACATAAATCTCGAGAAAAGACTACCTTACATAATGAGAAGGCTACAATATATTATAGTAACAAAAATCTTGACAATAGACTACCTTTCATAATGACAAGGCTACCATCCATTGGAATAACAAAAATCTCGACAACAAACAACTTTCCATAATGACAAGGCTACCATCCATTAGAGTAACAAAAATCTCGACAACATACTACCTTCCATAATGACAAGGCTACCATCCATTGGAGTAACAAAGATATCGACAACATACTACCTTCCATAATGACAAGGCTAACATCCCTTAGAGTAACAAAAATCATGACAACAAACTACCTTCCATAATGATAAGTCTACCATCCATTGGAATAACAAAAATATCGACAGCCCATTACCTTCCATAATGACAAGGCTACCATCCAATGGAGTAAAAAAAAATATGGACAACAGACTACGTTCCATAATGACAAGGCTACCATCCATTGTAGTAACAAAACTCTCGACAATAGACTACCTTCCATAATGACAAGGCTATCATCCATTGGAGTAACAAAAATCTCGACAACAGACTACCTTCCATAATAACAAGGCTACCATACATTATAGTAACAGAAATCACAATGACAGACTACCTTCCATAATGACAAGGCTACCATCCATTGCAGTAACAAAAATCTCGACAACGGACTACCTTCCATAATGATAAGGCTACCATCCACTGTAGTAACAAAAATCTAGACAATAGACTACCTTCCATAATGACAAGGCGAACATCCATTGGAGTAACAAAAATCTCGACAACAGACTACCTTCCATAATAACAAGGCTACCATCCATTGGAGTAACAGAAATCACAACGACAGACTACCTTCTATAATGACAAGGCTACCATCCATTGCAGTAACAAAAATCTTGACAACAGACTACCTTCCATAATGAAAAGGCTACCATCCATTGTTGTAAAAAAAATCTGGACAACAAACTACCTTCCATAATGACAAGGCTACCATCCATTGGAGTAACAAAAATCCCGAAAAGAGACTACCTTCCATAATAAAAGCTACCATCCATTGGAGCAACAGAAATCTCGAGAAAAGACTACCTTCCATAATGACAAGGCTACCATCCATTGCAGTAAAAAAAATCTCGACAACGGACTACCTTCCATAATGATAAGGCTACCATCCACTGTAGTAACAAAAATCTAGACAATAGACTACCTTCCATAATGACAAGGCTAACATCCATTGGAGTAACAAAAATCTCGACAACAGACTACCTTCCATAATAACAAGGCTACCATCCATTGGAGTAACAGAAATCACAACGACAGACTACCTTCCATAATGACAAGGCTACCATCCATTGCAGTAACAAAAATCTTGACAACAGACTACCTTCCATAATGAAAAGGCTACCATCCATTGTTGTAAAAAAAATCTGGACAACAAAATACCTTCCATAATGACAAGGCTACCATCCAATGGAGTAACAAAAATCCCGAAAATAGACTACCTTCCATAATAAAAGCTACCATCCATTGGAGCAACAGAAATCTCGAGAAAAGACTACCTTAAATAATGAGAAGGCTACAATATATTATAGTAACAAAAATCTTGACAATAGACTACCTTTCATAATGACAAGGCTACCATCCATTGGAATAACAAAAATCTCGACAACAAACAACTTTCCATAATGACAAGGCTACCATCCATTAGAGTAACAAAAATCTCGACAACATACTACCTTCCATAATGACAAGGCTACCATCCATTGGAGTAACAAAGATATCGACAACATACTACCTTCCATAATGACAAGGCTACCATCCCTTAGAGTAACAAAAATCATGACAACAGACTACCTTCCATAATGATAAGTCTACCATCCATTGGAATATCAAAAATATCGACAGCCCATTACCTTCCATAATGACAAGGCTACCATCCAATGGAGTAACAAAAATATGGACAACAGACTACCTTCCATAATGAGAAGGCTACCATCCATTGTAGTAACAAAACTCTCGACAATAGACTACCTTCCATAATGACAAGGCTATCATCCATTGGAGTAACAAAAATCTCGACAACAGTCTACCTTCCATAATAACAAGGCTACCATCCATTGGAGTAACAGAAATCACAATGACAGACTACCTTCCATAATGACAAGGCTACCATCCATTGCAGTAACAAAAATCTCGACAACGGACTACCTTCCATAATGATAAGGCTACCATCCACTGTAGTAACAAAAATCTAGACAATAGACTACCTTCCATAATGACAAGGCTATCATCCATTGGAGTAACAAAAATCTCGACAACAGTCTACCTTCCATAATAACAAGGCTACCATCCATTGGAGTAACAGAAATCACAACGACAGACTACCTTCTATAATGACAAGGCTACCATCCATTGCAGTAACAAAAATCTTGACAACAGACTACCTTCCATAATCAAAAGGCTACCATCCATAGTTGTAAAAAAAATCTGGACAACAAACTACCTTCCATAATGACAAGGCTACCATCCATTGGAGTAACAAAAATCCCGAAAAGAGACTACCTTCCATAATAAAAGCTACCATCCATTGGAGCAACAGAAATCTCGAGAAAAGACTACCTTACATAATGAGAAGGCTACAATATATTATAGTAACAAAAATCTTGACAATAGACTACCTTTCATAATGACAAGGCTACCATCCATTGGAATAACAAAAATCTCGACAACAAACAACTTTCCATAATGACAAGGCAACCATCCATTAGAGTAACAAAAATCTCGACAACATACTACCTTCCATAATGACAAGGCTACCATCCATTGGAGTAACAAAGATATCGACAACATACTACCTTCCATAATGACAAGGCTACCATCCCTTAGAGTAACAAAAATCATGACAACAGACTACCTTCCATAATGATAAGTCTACCATCCATTGGAATATCAAAAATATCGACAGCCCATTACCTTCCATAATGACAAGGCTACCATCCAATGGAGTAACAAAAATATGGACAACAGACTACCTTCCATAATGAGAAGGCTACCATCCATTGTAGTAACAAAACTCTCGACAATAGACTACCTTCCATAATGACAAGGCTATCATCATTTGGAGTAACAAAAATCTCGACAACAGTCTACCTTCCATAATAACAAGGCTACCATCCATTGGAGTAACAGAAATCACAATGACAGACTACCTTCCATAATGACAAGGCTACCATCCATTGCAGTAACAAAAATCTCGACAACGGACTACCTTCCATAATGATAAGGCTACCATCGACTGTAGTAACAAAAATCTAGACAATAGACTACCTTCCATAATGACAAGGCTAACATCCATTGGAGTAACAAAAATCTCGACAACAGACTACCTTCCATAATAACAAGGCTACCATCCATTGGAGTAACAGAAATCACAACGACAGACTACCTTCCATAATGACAAGGCTACCATCCATTGCAGTAACAAAAATCTTGACAACAGACTACCTTCCATAATGAAAAGGCTACCATCCATTGTTGTAAAAAAAATCTGGACAACAAAATACCTTCCATAATGACAAGGCTACCATCCAATGGAGTAACAAAAATCCCGAAAATAGACTACCTTCCATAATAAAAGCTACCATCCATAGGAGCAACAGAAATCTCGAGAAAAGACTACCTTAAATAATGAGAAGGCTACAATATATTATAGTAACAAAAATCTTGACAATAGACTACCTTTCATAATGACAAGGCTACCATCCATTGGAATAACAAAAATCTCGACAACAAACAACTTTCCATAATGACAAGGCTACCATCCATTAGAGTAACAAAAATCTCGACAACATACTACCTTCCATAATGACAAGGCTACCATCCATTGGAGTAACAAAGATATCGACAACATACTACCTTCCATAATGACAAGGCTACCATCCCTTAGAGTAACAAAAATCATGACAACAGACTACCTTCCATAATGATAAGTCTACCATCCATTGGAATAACAAAAATATCGACACCCCATAACCTTCCATAATGACAAGGCTACCATCCAATGGAGTAACAAAAATATGGACAACAGACTACCTTCCATAATGACAAGGCTACCATCCATTGTAGTAACAAAACTCTCGACAATAGACTACCTTCCATGATGACAAGGCTACCATCCATTGGAGTAACAAAAATCTCGACAACAGACTACCTTCCATAATGACAAGGCTACCATCCATTGGAATAACAAAAATATCCACAACACACTATCTTCCATAATGATAAGGCTACCATCCCTTAGAGTAACAAAAATCTCGACAATAGACTACCTTCCATAATGACTAGGCTACCGTCCATTGGAGTAACAAAGATATCAACAACAGACTATCTTCCATATTGACAAGGCTACAATCCATTGTAGTAACAAAAATCTCGACAATAGACTACCTTCCATAAAGACAAGGCTACCATCCACTGTAGTAACAAAAATCTCGACAATAGACTACCTTCCATGATGACAAGGCTACCATCCATTGGAGTAACAAAAAACTCGACAACAGACTACCTTCCATAATGACAAGGCTACCATCCATTGCAGTAAAAAAAATCTCGACAACAGACTACCTTCCATAATGACAAGGCTACCATCCATTGTTGTAAAAAAAATCTGGACAACAGACTACCTTCCATAATGACAAGGCTACCATCCATTGGAGTAACAAAAATCCCGAAAATAGACTACCTTCCATAATAAAAGCTACCATCCATTGGAGCAACAGAAATCTCGAGAAAAGACTACCTTACATAATGAGAAGGCTACAATATATTATAGTAACAAAAATCTTGACAATAGACTACCTTTCATAATGACAAGGCTACCATCCATTGGAATAACAAAAATCTCGACAATAAACAACTTTCCATAATGACAAGGCAACCATCCATTAGAGTAACAAAAATCTCGACAACATACTACCTTCCATAATGACAAGGCTACCATCCATTGGAGAAACAAAGATATCGACAACATACTACCTTCCATAATGACAAGGCTACCATCCCTTAGAGTAACAAAAATCATGACAACAGACTACCTTCCATAATGATAAGTCTACCATCCATTGGAATATCAAAAATATCGACAACCCATTACCTTCCATAATGACAAGGCTACCATCCAATGGAGTAACAAAAATATGGACAACAGACTACCTTCCATAATGAGAAGGCTACCATCCATTGTAGTAACAAAACTCTCGACAATAGACTACCTTCCATAATGACAAGGCTATCATCATTTGGAGTAACAAAAATCTCGACAACAGTCTACCTTCCATAATAACAAGGCTACCATCCATTGGAGTAACAGAAATCACAATGACAGACTACCTTCCATAATGACAAGGCTACCATCCATTGCAGTAACAAAAATCTCGACAACGGACTACCTTCCATAATGATAAGGCTACCATCCACTGTAGTAACAAAAATCTAGACAATAGACTACCTTCCATAATGACAAGGCTATCATCCATTGGAGTAACAAAAATCTCGACAACAGTCTACCTTCCATAATAACAAGGCTACCATCCATTGGAGTAACAGAAATCACAACGACAGACTACCTTCTATAATGACAAGGCTACCATCCATTGCAGTAACAAAAATCTTGACAACAGACTACCTTCCATAATGAAAAGGCTACCATCCATTGTTGTAAAAAAAATCTGGACAACAAACTACCTTCCATAATGACAAGGCTACCATCCATTGGAGTAACAAAAATCCCGAAAAGAGACTACCTTCCATAATAAAAGCTACCATCCATTGGAGCAACAGAAATCTCGAGAAAAGACTACCTTACATAATGAGAAGGCTACAATATATTATAGTAACAAAAATCTTGACAATAGACTACCTTTCATAATGACAAGGCTACCATCCATTGGAATAACAAAAATCTCGACAACAAACAACTTTCCATAATGACAAGGCAACCATCCATTAGAGTAACAAAAATCTCGACAACATACTACCTTCCATAATGACAAGGCTACCATCCATTGGAGTAACAAAGATATCGACAACATACTACCTTCCATAATGACAAGGCTACCATCCCTTAGAGTAACAAAAATCATGACAACAGACTACCTTCCATAATGATAAGTCTACCATCCATTGGAATATCAAAAATATCGACAGCCCATTACCTTCCATAATGACAAGGCTACCATCCAATGGAGTAACAAAAATATGGACAACAGACTACCTTCCATAATGAGAAGGCTACCATCCATTGTAGTAACAAAACTCTCGACAATAGACTACCTTCCATAATGACAAGGCTATCATCATTTGGAGTAACAAAAATCTCGACAACAGTCTACCTTCCATAATAACAAGGCTACCATCCATTGGAGTAACAGAAATCACAATGACAGACTACCTTCCATAATGACAAGGCTACCATCCATTGCAGTAACAAAAATCTCGACAACGGACTACCTTCCATAATGATAAGGCTACCATCGACTGTAGTAACAAAAATTTAGACAATAGACTACCTTCCATAATGACAAGGCTAACATCCATTGGAGTAACAAAAATCTCGACAACAGACTACCTTCCATAATAACAAGGCTACCATCCATTGGAGTAACAGAAATCACAACGACAGACTACCTTCCATAACGACAAGGCTACCATCCATTGCAGTAACAAAAATCTTGACAACAGACTACCTTCCATAATGAAAAGGCTACCATCCATTGTTGTAAAAAAAATCTGGACAACAAAATACCTTCCATAATGACAAGGCTACCATCCAATGGAGTAACAAAAATCCCGAAAATAGACTACCTTCCATAATAAAAGCTACCATCCATTGGAGCAACAGAAATCTCGAGAAAAGACTACCTTAAATAATGAGAAGGCTACAATATATTATAGTAACAAAAATCTTGACAATAGACTACCTTTCATAATGACAAGGCTACCATCCATTGGAATAACAAAAATCTCGACAACAAACAACTTTCCATAATGACAAGGCTACCATCCATTAGAGTAACAAAAATCTCGACAACATACTACCTTCCATAATGACAAGGCTACCATCCATTGGAGTAACAAAGATATCGACAACATACTACCTTCCATAATGACAAGGCTACCATCCCTTAGAGTAACAAAAATCATGACAACAGACTACCTTCCATAATGATAAGTCTACCATCCATTGGAATAACAAAAATATCGACACCCCATAACCTTCCATAATGACAAGGCTACCATCCAATGGAGTAACAAAAATATGGACAACAGACTACCTTCCATAATGACAAGGCTACCATCCATTGTAGTAACAAAACTCTCGACAATAGACTACCTTCCATGATGACAAGGCTACCATTCATTGGAGTAACAAAAATCTCGACAACAGACTACCTTCCATAATGACAAGGCTACCATCCATTGGAATAACAAAAATATCCACAACACACTATCTTCCATAATGATAAGGCTACCATCCCTTAGAGTAACAAAAATCTCGACAATAGACTACCTTCCATAATGACTAGGCTACCGTCCATTGGAGTAACAAAGATATCAACAACAGACTATCTTCCATATTGACAAGGCTACAATCCATTGTAGTAACAAAAATCTCGACAATAGACTACCTTCCATAATGACAAGGCTACCATCCACTGTAGTAACAAAAATCTCGACAATAGACTACCTTCCATAATGACAAGGCTACCATCCATTGGAGTAACAAAAAACTCGACAACAGACTACCTTCCATAATGACAAGGCTACCATCCATTGCAGTAAAAAAAATCTCGACAACAGACTACCTTCCATAATGACAAGGCTACCATCCATTGTTGTAAAAAAAATCTGGACAACAGACTACCTTCCATAATGACAAGGCTACCATCCATTGGAGTAACAAAAATCCCGAAAATAGACTACCTTCCATAATAAAAGCTACCATCCATTGGAGCAACATAAATCTCGAGAAAAGACTACCTTACATAATGAGAAGGCTACAATATATTATAGTAACAAAAATCTTGACAATAGACTACCTTTCATAATGACAAGGCTACCATCCATTGGAATAACAAAAATCTCGACAATAAACAACTTTCCATAATGACAAGGCAACCATCCATTAGAGTAACAAAAATCTCGACAACATACTACCTTCCATAATGACAAGGCTACCATCCATTGGAGAAACAAAGATATCGACAACATACTACCTTCCATAATGACAAGGCTACCATCCCTTAGAGTAACAAAAATCATGACAACAGACTACCTTCCATAATGATAAGTCTCCCATCCATTGGAATATCAAAAATATCGACAACCCATTACCTTCCATAATGACAAGGCTACCATCCAATGGAGTAAGAAAAATATGGACAACAGACTACCTTCCATAATGACAAGGCTACCATCCATTGTAGTAACAAAACTCTCGACAATAGACTACCTTCCATAATGACAAGGCTATCATCCATTGGAGTAACAAAAATCTCGACAACAGTCTACCTTCCATAATAACAAGGCTACCATCCATTGGAGTAACAGAAATCACAATGACAGACTACCTTCCATAATGACAAGGCTACCATCCATTGCAGTAACAAAAATCTCGACAACGGACTACCTTCCATAATGATAAGGCTACCATCGACTGTAGTAACAAAAATCTAGACAATAGACTACCTTCCATAATGACAAGGCTAACATCCATTGGAGTAACAAAAATCTCGACAACAGACTACCTTCCATAATAACAAGGCTACCATCCATTGGAGTAACAGAAATCACAACGACAGACTACCTTCCATAATGACAAGGCTACCATCCATTGCAGTAACAAAAATCTTGACAACAGACTACCTTCCATAATGAAAAGGCTACCATCCATTGTTGTAAAAAAAATCTGGACAACAAAATACCTTCCATAATGACAAGGCTACCATCCAATGGAGTAACAAAAATCCCGAAAATAGACTACCTTCCATAATAAAAGCTACCATCCATTGGAGCAACAGAAATCTCGAGAAAAGACTACCTTAAATAATGAGAAGGCTACAATATATTATAGTAACAAAAATCTTGACAATAGACTACCTTTCATAATGACAAGGCTACCATCCATTGGAATAACAAAAATCTCGACAACAAACAACTTTCCATAATGACAAGGCTACCATCCATTAGAGTAACAAAAATCTCGACAACATACTACCTTCCATAATGACAAGGCTACCATCCATTGGAGTAACAAAGATATCGACAACATACTACCTTCCATAATGACAAGGCTACCATCCCTTAGAGTAACAAAAATCATGACAACAGACTACCTTCCATAATGATAAGTCTACCATCCATTGGAATAACAAAAATATCGACACCCCATAACCTTCCATAATGACAAGGCTACCATCCAATGGAGTAACAAAAATATGGACAACAGACTACCTTCCATAATGACAAGGCTACCATCCATTGTAGTAACAAAACTCTCGACAATAGACTACCTTCCATGATGACAAGGCTACCATCCATTGGAGTAACAAAAATCTCGACAACAGACTACCTTCCATAATGACAAGGCTACCATCCATTGGAATAACAAAAATATCCACAACACACTAACTTCCATAATGATAAGGCTACCATCCCTTAGAGTAACAAAAATCTCGACAATAGACTACCTTCCATAATGACTAGGCTACCGTCCATTGGAGTAACAAAGATATCAACAACAGACTATCTTCCATATTGACAAGGCTACAATCCATTGTAGTAACAAAAATCTCGACAATAGACTACCTTCCATAATGACAAGGCTACCATCCACTGTAGTAACAAAAATCTCGACAATAGACTACCTTCCATAATGACAAGGCTACCATCCATTGGAGTAACAAAAAACTCGACAACAGACTACCTTCCATAATGACAAGGCTACCATCCATTGCAGTAAAAAAAATCTCGACAACAGACTACCTTCCATAATGACAAGGCTACCATCCATTGTTGTAAAAAAAATTAGGACAACAGACTACCTTCCATAATGACAAGGCTACCATCCATTGGAGTAACAAAAATCCCGAAAATAGACTACCTTCCATAATAAAAGCTACCATCCATTGGAGCAACAGAAATCTCGAGAAAAGACTACCTTACATAATGAGAAGGCTACAATATATTATAGTAACAAAAATCTTGACAATAGACTACCTTTCATAATGACAAGGCTACCATCCATTGGAATAACAAAAATCTCGACAATAAACAACTTTCCATAATGACAAGGCAACCATCCATTAGAGTAACAAAAATCTCGACAACATACTACCTTCCATAATGACAAGGCTACCATCCATTGGAGAAACAAAGATATCGACAACATACTACCTTCCATAATGACAAGGCTACCATCCCTTAGAGTAACAAAAATCATGACAACAGACTACCTTCCATAATGATAAGTCTACCATCCATTGGAATATCAAAAATATCGACAACCCATTACCTTCCATAATGACAAGGCTACCATCCAATGGAGTAACAAAAATATGGACAACAGACTACCTTCCATAATGACAAGGCTACCATCCATTGTAGTAACAAAACTCTCGACAATAGACTACCTTCCATAATGACACGGCTACCATCCATTGGAGTAACAGAAATCACAATGACAGACTACCTTCCATAATGACAAGGCTACCATCCATTGCAGTAACAAAAATCTCGACAACGGACTACCATCCATAATGATAAGGCTACCATCCACTGTAGTAACAAAAATCTAGACAATAGACTACCTTCCATAATGACAAGGCTAACATCCATTGGAGTAACAAAAATCTCGACAACAGACTACCTTCCATAATAACAAGGCTACCATCCATTGGAGTAACAGAAATCACAACGACATACTACCTTCCATAATGACAAGGCTACCATCCATTGCAGTAACAAAAATCTTGACAACATACTACCTTCCATAATGAAAAGGCTACCATCCATTGTTGTAAAAAAAATCTGGACAACAAACTACCTTCCATAATGACAAGGCTACCATCCATTGGAGTAACAAAAATTCCGAAAATAGACTACCTTCCATAATAAAAGCTACCATCCATTGGAGCAACATAAATCTCGAGAAAAGACTACCTTACATAATGAGAAGGCTACAATACATTATAGTAACAAAAATCTTGACAATAGACTACCTTTCATAATGACAAGGCTACCATCCTTTGGAATAACAAAAATCTCGACAACAAACAACTTTCCATAATGACAAGGCGACCATCCATTAGAGTAACAAAAATCTTGACAACATACTACCTTCCATAATGACAAGGCTACCATCCATTGGAGTAACAAAGATATCGACAACATACTACCTTCCATAATGACAAGGCTACCATCCCTTAGAGTAACAAAAATAATGACAACAGACTACCTTCCATAATGATAAGTCTACCATCCATTGGAATAACAAAAATATCGACAACCCATTACCTTCCATAATGACAAGGCTACCATCCAATGGAGTAACAAAAATATGGACAACAGACTACCTTCCATAATGACAAGGCTACCATCCATTGTAGTAACAAAACTCTCGACAATAGACTACCTTCCATGATGACAAGGCTACCATCCATTGGAGTAACAAAAATCTCGACAACAGACTACCTTCCATAATGACAAGGCTACCATCCATTGGAATAACAAAAATATCCACAACACACTATCTTCCATAATGATAAGGCTACCATCCCTTAGAGTAACAAAAATCTCGACAATAGACTACCTTCCATAATGACTAGGCTACCGTCCATTGGAGTAACAAAGATATCAACAACAGACTATCTTCCATATTGACAAGGCTACAATCCATTGTAGTAACAAAAATCTCGACAATAGACTACCTTCCATAATGACAAGGCTACCATCCACTGTAGTAACAAAAATCTCGACAATAGACTACCTTCCATAATGACAAGGCTACCATCCATTGGAGTAACAAAAAACTCGACAACAGACTACCTTCCATAATGACAAGGCTACCATCCATTGCAGTAAAAAAAATCTCGACAACAGACTACCTTCCATAATGACAAGGCTACCATCCATTGTTGTAAAAAAAATCTGGACAACAGACTACCTTCCATAATGACAAGGCTACCATCCATTGGAGTAACAAAAATCCCGAAAATAGACTACCTTCCATAATAAAAGCTACCATCCATTGGAGCAACATAAATCTCGAGAAAAGACTACCTTACATAATGAGAAGGCTACAATATATTATAGTAACAAAAATCTTGACAATAGACTACCTTTCATAATGACAAGGCTACCATCCATTGGAATAACAAAAATCTCGACAATAAACAACTTTCCATAATGACAAGGCAACCATCCATTAGAGTAACAAAAATCTCGACAACATACTACCTTCCATAATGACAAGGCTACCATCCATTGGAGAAACAAAGATATCGACAACATACTACCTTCCATAATGACAAGGCTACCATCCCTTAGAGTAACAAAAATCATGACAACAGACTACCTTCCATAATGATAAGTCTCCCATCCATTGGAATATCAAAAATATCGACAACCCATTACCTTCCATAATGACAAGGCTACCATCCAATGGAGTAAGAAAAATATGGACAACAGACTACCTTCCATAATGACAAGGCTACCATCCATTGTAGTAACAAAACTCTCGACAATAGACTACCTTCCATAATGACAAGGCTATCATCCATTGGAGTAACAAAAATCTCGACAACAGTCTACCTTCCATAATAACAAGGCTACCATCCATTGGAGTAACAGAAATCACAATGACAGACTACCTTCCATAATGACAAGGCTACCATCCATTGCAGTAACAAAAATCTCGACAACGGACTACCTTCCATAATGATAAGGCTACCATCGACTGTAGTAACAAAAATCTAGACAATAGACTACCTTCCATAATGACAAGGCTAACATCCATTGGAGTAACAAAAATCTCGACAACAGACTACCTTCCATAATAACAAGGCTACCATCCATTGGAGTAACAGAAATCACAACGACAGACTACCTTCCATAATGACAAGGCTACCATCCATTGCAGTAACAAAAATCTTGACAACAGACTACCTTCCATAATGAAAAGGCTACCATCCATTGTTGTAAAAAAAATCTGGACAACAAAATACCTTCCATAATGACAAGGCTACCATCCAATGGAGTAACAAAAATCCCGAAAATAGACTACCTTCCATAATAAAAGCTACCATCCATTGGAGCAACAGAAATCTCGAGAAAAGACTACCTTAAATAATGAGAAGGCTACAATATATTATAGTAACAAAAATCTTGACAATAGACTACCTTTCATAATGACAAGGCTACCATCCATTGGAATAACAAAAATCTCGACAACAAACAACTTTCCATAATGACAAGGCTACCATCCATTAGAGTAACAAAAATCTCGACAACATACTACCTTCCATAATGACAAGGCTACCATCCATTGGAGTAACAAAGATATCGACAACATACTACCTTCCATAATGACAAGGCTACCATCCCTTAGAGTAACAAAAATCATGACAACAGACTACCTTCCATAATGATAAGTCTACCATCCATTGGAATAACAAAAATATCGACACCCCATAACCTTCCATAATGACAAGGCTACCATCCAATGGAGTAACAAAAATATGGACAACAGACTACCTTCCATAATGACAAGGCTACCATCCATTGTAGTAACAAAACTCTCGACAATAGACTACCTTCCATGATGACAAGGCTACCATCCATTGGAGTAACAAAAATCTCGACAACAGACTACCTTCCATAATGACAAGGCTACCATCCATTGGAATAACAAAAATATCCACAACACACTAACTTCCATAATGATAAGGCTACCATCCCTTAGAGTAACAAAAATCTCGACAATAGACTACCTTCCATAATGACTAGGCTACCGTCCATTGGAGTAACAAAGATATCAACAACAGACTATCTTCCATATTGACAAGGCTACAATCCATTGTAGTAACAAAAATCTCGACAATAGACTACCTTCCATAATGACAAGGCTACCATCCACTGTAGTAACAAAAATCTCGACAATAGACTACCTTCCATAATGACAAGGCTACCATCCATTGGAGTAACAAAAAACTCGACAACAGACTACCTTCCATAATGACAAGGCTACCATCCATTGCAGTAAAAAAAATCTCGACAACAGACTACCTTCCATAATGACAAGGCTACCATCCATTGTTGTAAAAAAAATTAGGACAACAGACTACCTTCCATAATGACAAGGCTACCATCCATTGGAGTAACAAAAATCCCGAAAATAGACTACCTTCCATAATAAAAGCTACCATCCATTGGAGCAACAGAAATCTCGAGAAAAGACTACCTTACATAATGAGAAGGCTACAATATATTATAGTAACAAAAATCTTGACAATAGACTACCTTTCATAATGACAAGGCTACCATCCATTGGAATAACAAAAATCTCGACAATAAACAACTTTCCATAATGACAAGGCAACCATCCATTAGAGTAACAAAAATCTCGACAACATACTACCTTCCATAATGACAAGGCTACCATCCATTGGAGAAACAAAGATATCGACAACATACTACCTTCCATAATGACAAGGCTACCATCCCTTAGAGTAACAAAAATCATGACAACAGACTACCTTCCATAATGATAAGTCTACCATCCATTGGAATATCAAAAATATCGACAACCCATTACCTTCCATAATGACAAGGCTACCATCCAATGGAGTAACAAAAATATGGACAACAGACTACCTTCCATAATGACAAGGCTACCATCCATTGTAGTAACAAAACTCTCGACAATAGACTACCTTCCATAATGACACGGCTACCATCCATTGGAGTAACAGAAATCACAATGACAGACTACCTTCCATAATGACAAGGCTACCATCCATTGCAGTAACAAAAATCTCGACAACGGACTACCATCCATAATGATAAGGCTACCATCCACTGTAGTAACAAAAATCTAGACAATAGACTACCTTCCATAATGACAAGGCTAACATCCATTGGAGTAACAAAAATCTCGACAACAGACTACCTTCCATAATAACAAGGCTACCATCCATTGGAGTAACAGAAATCACAACGACATACTACCTTCCATAATGACAAGGCTACCATCCATTGCAGTAACAAAAATCTTGACAACATACTACCTTCCATAATGAAAAGGCTACCATCCATTGTTGTAAAAAAAATCTGGACAACAAACTACCTTCCATAATGACAAGGCTACCATCCATTGGAGTAACAAAAATTCCGAAAATAGACTACCTTCCATAATAAAAGCTACCATCCATTGGAGCAACATAAATCTCGAGAAAAGACTACCTTACATAATGAGAAGGCTACAATACATTATAGTAACAAAAATCTTGACAATAGACTACCTTTCATAATGACAAGGCTACCATCCTTTGGAATAACAAAAATCTCGACAACAAACAACTTTCCATAATGACAAGGCGACCATCCATTAGAGTAACAAAAATCTTGACAACATACTACCTTCCATAATGACAAGGCTACCATCCATTGGAGTAACAAAGATATCGACAACATACTACCTTCCATAATGACAAGGCTACCATCCCTTAGAGTAACAAAAATAATGACAACAGACTACCTTCCATAATGATAAGTCTACCATCCATTGGAATAACAAAAATATCGACAACCCATTACCTTCCATAATGACAAGGCTACCATCCAATGGAGTAACAAAAATATGGACAACAGACTACCTTCCATAATGACAAGGCTACCATCCATTGTAGTAACAAAACTCTCGACAATAGACTACCTTCCATGATGACAAGGCTACCATCCATTGGAGTAACAAAAATCTCGACAACAGACTACCTTCCATAATGACAAGGCTACCATCCATTGGAATAACAAAAATATCCACAACACACTAACTTCCATAATGATAAGGCTACCATCCCTTAGAGTAACAAAAATCTCGACAATAGACTACCTTCCATAATGACTAGGCTACCGTCCATTGGAGTAACAAAGATATCAACAACAGACTATCTTCCATATTGACAAGGCTACAATCCATTGTAGTAACAAAAATCTCGACAATAGACTACCTTCCATAATGACAAGGCTACCATCCACTGTAGTAACAAAAATCTCGACAATAGACTACCTTCCATAATGACAAGGCTACCATCCATTGGAGTAACAAAAAACTCGACAACAGACTACCTTCCATAATGACAAGGCTACCATCCATTGCAGTAAAAAAATCTCGACAACAGACTACCTTCCATAATGACAAGGCTACCATCCATTGTTGTAAAAAAAATCTGGACAACAGACTACCTTCCATAATCACAAGGCTACCATCCATTGGAGTAACAAAAATCCCGAAAATAGACTACCTTCCATAATAAAGGCTACCATCCATTGGAGTAACATAAATCTCCACAAAATACTACTTTTCATAAAGACAAGGCTACAATCTATTATAGTAACAAAAATCTCGATAATAGAATACCTTTCATAATGAAAAGGCTACCATCAAATGGAGTAACAAAAATCTAGACAACAAACTACTTTCCATAATGACAAGGCTACCATCCATTGAAGTAACAAAGATATCGACAACATACTACCTTCCATAATGACAAGGATACCATCCATTAGAGTAACAAAAATCATGACAACAGACTACCTTCCATAATGACAAGGCTACCATCCATTGGAATAACAAAAATCTCAACAACAGAATACCTTACATAATGACTAGGCTACCATCCATTGGAGTAAGAAAGATATCGATAACATACTACGTTCCATAATGTAAAGGATACAATCTATTATAGTAACAAAAGTATCGTCAATAAACTGCCTTCCATAATGACAAGGCTATCATCCATTGAAGTAACAAAAATGTCGACAACATACTACCTTCCATAATGATAAGGCTACTATCCATTGGAATAACAAAAATATCGACAACACATTACCTTCCATAATGACAAGGCTACCATCCAATGGAGTAACAAAAATATGGACAACAGACTACCTTCCATAATGACAAGGCTACCATCCATTGTAGTAACAAAACTCTCGACAATAGACTACCTTCCATGATGACAAAGCACCCATCCATTGGAGTAACAAAAATCTCGACAACAGACTACCTTCCATAATGACAAGGCTACCTCCATTGGAATAACAAAGATATCGACAACAGACTATCTTCCATATTGACAAGGCTACAATCCATTGTAGTAACAAAAATCTCGACAACAGACTACCTTCCATAATGACAAGGCTACCATCCATTGGAGTAACAAAGATATCGACAACATACTACCTTCCATAATGACAAGGATACCATCCATTAGAGTAACAAAAATCACGACAACAGACTACCTTCCATAATGACAAGGCTACCATCCATTGGAATAACAAAAATCTCGACAACAGAATACCTTACATAATGACTAGCCTACCATCCATTGGAGTAAGAAAGATATCGATAACATACTACCTTCCATAATGTAAAGGATACAATCTATTATAGTAACAAAAATATCGTCAATAAACTACCTTCCATAATGACAAGGCTATCATCCATTGGAGTAACAAAAATGTCGACAACAGACTACCTTCCATAATGATAAGGCTACCATCCATTGGAATAACAAAAATCTCGACAACAGACTACCTACCATAATGACAAGGCTAGCATCCATTGGAATTACAAAAATATCGAAAACACACTAACTTCCATAATGACAAGAATACCATCCCTAAGAGTAACGAAAATATCGACAACAGACTACCCTCAATAATGACAAGGCTACCATCCATTGGAGTAACAAAGATATCGACAACATACTACTTGCCATAATGACAAGGCTACCATCCCTTAGAGTAACAAAAATCTTGACAACAGACTACCTTACATAATGACAAGGCTACCATCCATTGGAGTAATAAAGATATCAACAACATACTACCTTCCATAATGACAAGGATACCATCCATTAGAGTAACAAAAATCACGACAACAGACTACCTTCCATAATGACAAGGCTACCATCCATTGGAATAACAAAAATCTCGACAACAGAATACCTTACATAATGACTAGGCTACCATCCATTGGAGTAAGAAAGATATCGATAACATACTACGTTCCATAATGTAAAGGATACAATCTATTATAGTAACAAAAGTATCGTCAATAAACTGCCTTCCATAATGACAAGGCTACCATCCATTGGAATAACAAAAATATCGACAACACATTACCTTCCATAATGACAAGGCTACCATCCAATGGAGTAACAAAAATATGGACAACAGACTACCTTCCATAATGACAAGGCTACCATCCATTGTAGTAACAAAACTCTCGACAATAGACTACCTTCCATGATGACAAAGCTACCATCCATTGGAGTAACCAAAATCTCGACAACAGACTACCTTCCATAATGAAAAGGCTACCATCCATTGGAATAACAAAAATATCCACAACACACTAACTTCCATAATGACAAGGCTACCATCCCTTAGAGTAACAAAAATCTCGACAATAGACTACCTTCCATAATGACTAGGATACCATCCATTGGAGTAACAAAGATATCGACAACAGACTATCTTCCATATTGACAAGGCTACAATCCATTGTAGTAACAAAAATCTCGACAACAGACTACCTTCCATAATGACAAGGCTACCATCCACTGTAGTAACAAAAATCTCGACAATAGACTACCATCCATAATGACAAGGCTACCATCCATTGCAGTAACAAAAATCTCGACAACATACTACCTTCCATAATGACAAGGCTACCATCCATTGCAGTAGCAAAAATCTCGACAACAAACTACCTTCCATAATGACAAGGCTACCATCCATTGTTGTAAAAAAAATCTGGACAACAGACTACCTTCCATAATGACAAGGCTACCATCCATTGGAGTAACAAAAATCCCGAAAATAGACTACCTTCCATAATAAAGGCTACCATCCATTGGAGTAACAGAAATCTCCACAAAAGACTACTTTACATAATGACAAGGCTACAATCTGTTATAGTAAAAAAAATCTCGATAATAGAATACCTTTCATAATGACAAGGCTACCATCCATTGGAATAACAAAAATCTCGACAACAAACTACTTTCCATAATGACAAGGCTACCATCCCTTAGAGTAACAAAAATCTCGACAATAGACTACCTTCCATAATGACAAGGCTACCATCCATTGGAGTTACAAAGATATCGACAACATACTACCTTCCATAATGACAAGGATACCATCCATTAGAGTAACAAAAATCACGACAACAGACTACCTTCCATAATGAAAAGGCTACCATCCATTGGAATAACAAAAATCTCGACAACAGAATACCTTACATAATGACTAGGCTACCATCCATTGGAGTAAGAAAGATATCGATAACATACTACCTTCCATAATGTAAAGGTTACAATCTATTATAGTAACAAAAATATCGTCAATAAACTACCTTCCATAATGACAAGGCTATCATCCATTGGAGTAACAAAAATGTCGACAACAGACTACCTTCCATAATGATAAGGCTACCATCCATTGGAATAACAAAAATCTCGACAACAGACTACCTACCATAATGACAAGGCTAGCATCCATTGGAATTACAAAAATATCGAAAACACACTAACTTCCATAATGACAAGAATACCATCCCTAAGTGTAACGAAAATATCGACAACAGACTACCCTCCATAATGACAAGGCTACCATCCATTGGAGTAACAAAGATATCGACAACATACTACCTTCCATAATGACAAGGCTACCATCAATTGGAGTAACAAAAATCTCGACAACAGACTACCTTCCTTAGTGACAAGGATACCATCCATTGGAGTAACAGAAATCACAACGACAAACTACCTTCCATAATGACAAGGCTACCATCCATTGCAGTAACAAAAATATCGACAACAAACTACCTTCCATAATGACAAGGCTACCATCCATTGGAGTAACAAAAATCCCGAAAATAGACTACCTTCCATAATAAAGGCTACCATCTATTGGAGTAACAAAAATCTCGACAAAAGACTACTTTTCATAATGACAATGCTACAATCTATTATAGTAACAAAAATCTCTATAATAGAATACCTTTCATAAAGACAAGGCTACCATCCATTGGAATAACAAAAATCTCGACAACAAACTACTTTCCATAATGACAAGGCTACCATCCCTTAGAGTAACAAAAATCTCGAAAACAAACTACCTTCCATAATGACAAGGCTACCATCCATTGGAGTAACAAAGATATCGACAACAGACTACCTTCCATAATGATAAGGCTACCATCCATTAGAATAACAAAAATCTCGACAACAGACTACCTACCATAATGACAAGGCTAGCATCCATTGGAATTACAAAAATATCGACAACACGCTAACTTCCATAATAACAAGAATACCATCCCTAAGAGTAACGAAAATATCGACCACAGACTACCCTCCATAATGACAAGGCTATCATCCATTAGAGTAACAAAGATATCGACAACATACTACCTTCCATAATGACAAGGCTACCATCCATTGGAGTAACAAAGATATCGACAACATACTACCTTCCTTAATGACAAGGCTACCATCCATTGGAGTAACAAAAATCACAACAACAAACTACCTTCCATAATGACAAGGCTACCATCCATTGCAGTAACAAAAATCTCAACAACAGACTACCTTCCATAATGACAAGGCTACCATCCATTGGAGTAACAGAAATCTCGATAAAAGACTACTTTTCATAATGACAAGGCTACAATCTATTATAGTAACAAAAATCTCGATAATAGAATACCTTTCATAATGACAAGGCTACCATCCATTGGAATAACAAAAATCTTGACAACAAACTACTTTCCATAATGACAAGGCTACCATAGCTTAGAGTAACAAAAATCTCGACAACAGACTACCTTCCATAATGACAAGGCTACCATCCATTGGAGTAACAAAGATATCGATAACATACTACCTTCCATAATAAATAGGATGCCATCAATTAGAGTAACAAAAATCACGACAACAGACTACCTTCCATAATGACAAGGCTACCATCCATTGGAATAACAAAAATCTGGACAACAGAATACCTTACATAATGACTAGGCTACCATCCATTGGGGTACGAAAGATATCGATAACATACTACCTTCCATAATGTAAAGGATACAATCTATTATAGTAACAAAAATATCGTCAATAAACTACCTTCCATAATGACAAGGCTATCATCCATTGGAGTAACAAAAATCTCGCCAACAAACTACCTTCCATAATGACAAGGCTACCATCCATTGGAGTTACAAAGATATCGACAACATACTACTTTCCATAATGACAAGGATACCATCCATTGGAGTAACAAAAATCAAGACAACAGACTACCTTCCATAATGACAAGGCTACCATCCATTGGAATAACAAAAATCTCGACAACAGAATACCTTACATAATGACTAGGCTACCATCCATTGGAGTAAGAAAGATATCGATAACATACTACCTTCCATAATGTAAAGGATACAATCTATTATAGTAACAAAAATATCGACAATAAACTACCTTCCATAATGACAAGGCTATCATCCATTGGAGTAATAAAAATGTCGACAACAGACTACCTTCCATAATGATAAGGCTACCACCCATTAGAATAACAAAAATCTCGACAACAGACTACCTACCATAATGACAAGGCTAGCATCCATTGGAATTACAAAAATATCGACAACACACTAACTTCCATAATGACAAGAATACCATCCCTGAGAGTAACGAAAATATCGACAACAGACTACCCTTCATAATGACAAGGCTACCATCCATTGGAGTAACAAAGATATCGACAACATACTACCTTCCATAATGACAAGGCTACCATCAATTGGAGTAACAAAAATCTCGACAACATACTACCTTCCTTAATGACAAGGCTACCATCCATTGGAGAAACAAAAATCTCAACAACAGACTACCTTCCATAATGACAAGGCTACCATCCATTGGAGTAACAAAAATCCCGAAAATAGACTACCTTCCATAATAAAGGCTACCATCCATTGGAGTAACAGAAATCTCGACAAAAGACTACTTTTCATAATGACAAGGCTACAATCTATTATAGTAACAAAAATCTCGATAATAGAATACCTTTCATAATGACAAGGCTAGCATCAATTGGAATTACAAAAATATCGACAACACACTAACTTCCATAATGACAAGAATACCATCCCTGAGAGTAACGAAAATATCGACAGCAGACTACCCTCCATAATGACAAGGCTACCATCCATTGGAGTAACAAAGATATCGACAACATACTACCTTCCATAATGAAAAGGCTACCATCCATTAGAGTAACAAAAATCTCGACAACATACTACCTTCCTTAATGACAAGGCTACCATCCATTGGAGTAACAGAAATCACAACGACAAACTACCTTCCATAATGACAAGGCTACCATCCATTGCAGTAACAAAAATCTCGACAACAGACTACCTTCCATAATGACAAGGCTACCATCCATTGGAGTAATAAAAATCCCGAAAATAGACTACCTTCCATAATAAAGGCTACCATCCATTGGAGTAACAGAAATCTCGACAAAAACTACTTTTCATAATGACAAGGCTACAATCTATTATAGTAACAAAAATCTCGATAATAGAATACCTTCCATATGACAAGGCTACCATCCATTGCAGTAACAAAAATCTCGACAACAGACTACCTTCCATAATGACAAGGCTACCATCCATTGGAGTAACAGAAATCTCGACAAAAGACTACTTTTCATAATGACAAGGCTACAATCTATTATAGTAACAAAAATCTCGATAATAGAATACCTTTCATAATGACAAGTCTACCATCCATTGGAATAACAAAAATCTTGACAACAAACTACTTTCCATAATGACAAGGCTACCATAGCTTAGAGTAACAAAAATCTCGACAACAGACTACCTTCCATAATGAGAAGGCTACCATCCATTGGAGTAACAAAGATATCGATAACATACTACCTTCCATAATAAAAAGGATGCCATCCATTAGAGTAACAAAAATCACGACAACAGACTACCTTCCATAATGACAAGGCTACCATCCATTGGAATAACAAAAATCTCGACAACAGAATACCTTACATAATGACTAGGCTACCATCCATTGGGGTACGAAAGATATCGATAACATACTACCTTCCATAATGTAAAGGATACAATCTATTATAGTAACAAAAATATCGTCAATAAACTACCTTCCATAATGACAAGGCTATCATCCATTGGAGTAATAAAAATGTCGCCAACAGACTACCTTCCATAATGATAAGGCTACCATCCATTGGAATAACAAAAATCTCGACAACAGACTACCTACCATAATGACAAGGCTAGCATCCATTGGAATAACAAAAATATCGATAACACACTAACTTCCATAATGACAAGAATACCATCCCTGAGAGTAACGAAAATATCGACAACAGGCTACCCTCCATAATGACAAGGCTACCAACCATTGGAGTAACAAAGATATCGACAACATACTACCTTCCATAATGACAAGGCTACCATCCATTGGAGTAACAAAAATCTCGACAACAGACTACATTCCTTAATGACAAGGCTACCATCTATTGGAGTAACAAAAATCACAACGACAAACTACCTTCCATAATGACAAGGCTACCATCCATTGCAGTAACAAAAATCTCGACAACAAACTACCTTCCATAATGACAAGGCTACCATCCATTGTTGTAAAAAAAATCTGGACAACAGACTACCTTCCATAATAACAAGGCTACCATCCATTGGATTAACAAAAATCCCGAAAATAGACTACCTTCCATAATAAAGGCTACCATCCATCTGAGTAACAGAAATCTCGACAAAAGAGTACCTTTCATAATGACAAGGCTACAATCTATTATAGTAACAAAAATCTCGACAATAGACTACCTTTCACAATGACAAGGTTACCATCCATTGGAATAACAAAAATCTCCACAACAAACTACTTTCCATAATGACAAGGCTACCATCCCTTAGAGTAAAAAAAATCTCAACAATATACTACCTTCAATAATGACAAGGATACGTTCCATTAGAGTAACAAAAATCACGACAACAGACTTCCTTCCATAATGACAAGGTTACCATACATTGGAATAACAAAAATCTCGACAACAGAATACCTTCCATAATGACTAGGCTACCATCCATTGGAGTAAGAAAGATATTGATAACATACTACCTTCCATAATGAAAAGGACACAATCGATTGTAGTAACAAAAATCTCGACAATAGACTACCTTCCATAATGACAAGGCTACCACCCATTGGAGTAACAGAAATCACAACCACAGACTACCTTCCATAATGACAAGGCTACCATCCATTGCAGTAACAAAAATCTTGACAGTAGACTACCTTCCATAATGACAAGGCTACCATCCATTGTTGTAAAAAATATCTGGACAACAGACTACCTTCCATAATGACAAGGCTACCATCCATTGGAGTAACAAAAATCCCGAAAATAGACTACCTTCCATAATAAAGGCTACCATCCATTGGAGTAACAGAAATCTCGACAAAAGACTACTTTTCATAATGACAAGGCTACAATCTATTATAGTAACAAAAATCTCGACAATAGACTACCTTTCATAATGACAAGGATACCTACCATTAGAGCAACAAAAATCACGACAACAAACTGCCTTCCATAATGACAAGGTTACCATCCATTGGAATAACAAAAATCTCGACAACAGAATACCTTCCATAATGACTAGGCTACCATCCATTGGAGTAAGAAAGATATCGATAACATACTACCTTCCATAATGAAAAGGATACAATCGATTGTAGTAACAAAAATCTCGGCAACATACTACCTTCCATAATGACAAGGCTATCATCCATTGTAGTAACAAAAATCTCGACACTAAAGTACCTTCCATAATGACAAGGCTATCATCCATTGGAGTAACAAAAATATCGACAACAGACTACCTTCCATAATGACAAGGCTACCATCCATTGGAATAACAAAAATATCGACAAAACACTAACTTCCATAATGACAAGGCTACCATCCCTGAGAGTAACGAAAATCTGGACAACAGACTACCCTCCATAATGACAAGGCTACCATCCATTGGAGTAACAAAGATATCGACAACATACTACCTTCCATAATGTCAAGGATACCATCCATTAGAGTAACAAAAATCACGACAACAGACTACCTTCCATAATGACAAGGCTACCATCCATTGGAATAACAAAAATCTCGACAACAGAATACCTTACATAATGACTAGGCTACCATCCATTGGAGTAAGAAAGATATCGATAACATACTACTTTCCATAATGTAAAGGATACGATCTATTATAGTAACAAAAATATCGTCAATAAACTACCTTCCATAATGACAAGGCTATCATCCATTAGAGTAATAAAAATGTCGACAACAAACTACCTTCCATAATGATAAGGCTACCATCCATTAGAATTACAAAAATCTCGACAACAGACTACCTACCATAATGACAAGGCTAGCATCCATTGGAATTACAAAAATATCGACAACACACTAACTTCCATAATGACAAGAATAACATCCCTGAGAGTAACGAAAATATCGACAGCAGACAACCCTCCATAATGACAAGGCTACCATCCATTGGAGTAACAAAGATATCGACAACATACTACCTTCCATAATGAAAAGGATACCATCCATTGGAGTAACAAAAATCTCGACAACATACTACCTTCCTTAATGACAAGGCTACCATCCATTGGAGTAACATAAATCACAACGACAAACTACCTTCCATAATGACAAGGCTACCATCCATTGTTGTAAAAAAATCTGGACAATAGACTACCTTCCATAATAACAAGGCTACCATCCATTGGATTAATAAAAATCCCGAAAATAGACTACCTTCTATAATAAAGGCTACCATCCATTGGAGTAAAAAAAATCTCGACAATAGACTACCTTCCATAATGACAAGGCTACCATCCATTGGAATAACAAAGATATCGACAACATACTACCTTCCATAATGACAAGGATACCTTCCATTAGAGTAACAAAAATCACGACAACAGACTACCTTCAATAATGACAAGGTTACCATCCATTGGAATAACAAAAATCTCGACAATAGAATACCTTTCATAATGACTAGGCTACCATCCATTGGTGTAACAAAGATATCGACAACATACTACCTTCCATAATGACAAGGATACCGTCCATTAGTGTAACAAAAATCACGACAACAGACTACCTTCCATAATGACAAGGCTACCATCCATTGGAATAACAAAAATCTCGACAACAAAATACCTTACATAATGACTAGGCTACCATCCATTGGAGTAAGAAAGATATCGATAACATACTACTTTCCATAATGTAGAGGATACAATCTATTAAAGTAACAAAAATATCGTCAATAAACTACCTTCCATAATGACAAGGCTATCATCCATTAGAGTAATAAAAATGTCGACAACAAACTACCTTCCATAATGATAAGGCTACCATCCATTAGAATAACAAAAATCTCGACAACAGACTAGCTACCATAATGACAAGGCTAGCATCCATTGGAATTACAAAAATATCGAGAACACACTAACTTCCATAATGACAAGAATACCATCCCTGAGAGTAACGAAAATATCGACAGCAGACTACCCTCCATAATGACAAGGCTACCATCCATTGGAGTAACAAAGATATCGACAACATACTACCTTCCATAATGAAAAGGATACCATCCATTGGAGTAACAAAAATCTCGACAACATAGTACCTTCCTTAATGACAAGGTTACCATCCATTGGAGTAACAGAAATCACAACGACAAACTACCTTCCATAATGACAAGGCTACCATCCATTGCAGTAACAAAAATCTCGACAACAGACTACCTTCCGTAATTACAAGGCTACCATCCATTGGAGTAAAAAAAATCCCGAAAATACACTACCTTCCATAATAAAGGCTACCATCCATTGGAGTAACAGAAATCTCAACAAAAGACTACTTTTCATAATGACAAGGCTACAATCTATTATAGTAACAAAAATCTCGACAATAGACTACCTTTCATTATGAGAAGGTTACCATCCATTGGAATAGCAAAAATCTCCACAACAAACTACTTTCCATAATGACAAGGCTACCATCCCTTAGAGTAAAAAAAATCTCGACAATATACTACCTTCCATAATGACAAGGCTACCATCCATTGGAGTAACAAAGATATCGACAACATAGTACCTTCAATAATGACAAGGATACCTTCCATTAGAGTAACAAAAATCACGACAACAGACTGCCTTCCATAATGACAAGGTTACCATACATTGGAATAACAAAAATCTCGACAACAGAATACCTTCCATAATGACTAGGCTACCATCCATTGGAGTAAGAAAGATATCGATAACATACTACCTTCCATAATGAAAAGGACACAATCGATTGTAGTAACAAAAATCTCGACAATAGACTACCTTCCATTATGACAAGGCTACCACCCATTGGAGTAACAGAAATCACAACCACAGACTACCTTCCATAATGACAAGACTACCATCCATTGCAGTAACAAAAATCTTGACAGTAGACTACCTTCCATAATGACAAGGCTACCATCCATTGTTGTAAAAAAAATTTGGACAACAGACTACCTTCCATAATGACAAGGCTACCATCCATTGGAGTAACAAAAATCCCGAAAATAGACTACCTTCCATAATAAAGGCTACCATCCATTGGAGTAACAGAAATCTCGACAAAAGACTACTTTTCATAATGACAAGGCTACAATCTATTATAGTAACAAAAATGATGACAACAGACTACCTTCCATAATGACAAGGCTACCATCCATTGGAATAACAAAAATCTCGACAACAGAATACCTTACATAATGACTAGGCTACCATCCATTGGAGTAAGAAAGATATCGATAACATACTACTTTCCATAATGTAGAGGATACAATCTATTATAGTAACAAAAATATCGTCAATAAACTACCATCCATAATGAAAAGGCTATCATCCATTAGAGTAATAAAAATGTCGACAACAAACTACCTTCCATAATGATAAGGCTACCATCCATTAGAATAACAAAAATCTCGACAACAGACTACCTACCATAATGACAAGGCTAGCATCCATTGGAATTACAAAAATATTGACAACACACTAACTTCCATAATGACAAGAATACCATCCCTGAGAGTAACGAAAATATCGACAACAGACTACCCTCCATAATGACAAGGCTACCATCCATTGAAGTAACAAAGATATCGACAGCATACTACCTTCCATAATGAAAAGGCTACCATCCATTGGAGTAACAAAAATCTCGACAACATACTACCTTCCTTAATGACAAGGCTACCATCCATTGGAGTAACAGAAATCACAACGACAAACTACCTTCCATAATGACAAGGCCACCATCCATTATTGTAAAAAAATCTGGACAATAGACTACCTTCCATAATAACAAGGCTACCATCCACTGGATTAACAAAAATCACGAAAATAGACTGCCTTCTATAATAAAGGCTACCATCCATTGGAGTAACAGAAATCACGACAAAAGAGTACCTTTCATAATGACAAGGCTACAATCTATTATAGTAACAAAAATCTCGACAATAGAATACCTTTCATAATGACAAGGCTACAATCCATTGGAATAACAAAGATATCGACAACATACTACTTTCCATAATGACAAGGATACCTTCCATTAGAGTAACAAAAATCACGACAACAGACTGCCTTCCATAATGACAAGGTTACCATCCATTGGAATAACAAAAATATCGACAACAGAATACCTTCCATAATGACTAGGCTACCATCCATTGGAGTAACAAAGATATCGACAACATACTACCTTCCATAATGACAAGGATACCATCCATTAGAGTAACAAAAATCACGACAACAGACTACCTTCCATAATGACAAGGCTACCATCCATTGGAATAACAAAAATGTCGACAACAGAATACCTTACATAATGACTAGGCTACCATCCAATGGAGTATGAAAGATATCGATAACATACTACTTTCCATAATGTAAAGGATACAATCTATTAGAGTAACAAAAATATCGTCAATAAACTACCTTCCATAATGACAAGGCTATCATCCATTAGAGTAATAAAAATGTCGACAACAAACTACTTTCCATAATGATAAGGCTACCATCCATTAGAATAACAAAAATCTCGACAACAGACTACCTACCATAATGACAAGGCTAGCATCCATTGGAATTACAAAAATATCGACAACACACTAACTTCCATAATGACAAGCATACTATCCCTGAGAGTAACGAAAATATCGACAGCAGACTACCCTCCATAATGACAAGGCTACCATCCATTGGAGTAAGAAAGATATCGCCAACATACTATCTTCCATAATGAAAAGGCTACCATCCATTGGAGTAACAAAAATATCGACAACATACTACCTTCCTTAATGACAAGGCTACCATCCATTGGAGTAACAGAAATCACAACGACAAACTACCTTCCATAATGACAAGGCTACCATCCATTGTTGTAAAAAAATCTGGACAATAGACTACCTTCCATAATAACAAGGCTACCATCCATTGGATTAACAAAAATCCCGAAAATAGACTGCCTTCTATAATAAAGGCTACCATCCATTGGAGTAACAAAAATCACGACAAAAGAGTACCTCTTATAATGACAAGGCTACAATCTATTATAGTAACAAAAATCTCGACAATAGAATACCTTTCATAATGACAAGGCTACAATCCATTGGAATAACAAAGATATCGACAACATACTACTTTCCATAATGACAAGGATACCTTCCATTAGAGTAACAAAAATCATGACAACAGACTGCCTTCCATAATGACAAGGTTACCATCCATTGGAATAACAAAAATATCGACAACAGAATACCTTCCATAATGACTAGGCTACCATCCATTGGAGTAACAAAGATATCGACAACATACTACCTTCCATAATGACAAGGATACCATCCATTAGAGTAACAAAAATCACGACAACAGACTACCTTCCATAATGACAAGGCTACCATCCATTGGAATAACAAAAATCTCGACAATAGAATACCTTACATAATGACTAGGCTACCATCCATTGGAGTATGAAAGATATCGATAACATACTACTTTCCATAATGTAAAGGATACAATCTATTAGAGTAACAAAAATATCGTCAATAAACTACCTTCCATAATGACAAGGCTATCATCCATTAGAGTAATAAAAATGTCGACAACAAACTACCTTCCATAATGATAAGGCTACCATCCATTAGAATAACAAAAATCTCGACAACAGACTACCTACCATAATGACAAGGCTAGCATCCATTGGAATTACAAAAGTATCGACAACACACTAACTTCCATAATGACAAGAATACCATCCCTGAGAGTAACGAAAATATCGACAGCAGACTACCCTCCATAATGACAAGGCTACCATCCATTGGAGTAAGAAAGATATCGCCAACATACTACCTTCCATAATGAAAAGGCTACCATCCATTGGAGTAACAAAAATATCGACAACATACTACCTTCCTTAATGACAAGGCTACCATCCATTGGAGTAACAGAAATTACAACGACAAACTACCTTCCATAATGACAAGGCTACCATCCATTGTTGTAAAAAAATCTGGACAATAGACTACCTTCCATAATAACAAGGCTACCATCCATTGGATTAACAAAAATCCCGAAAATAGACTACCTTCTATAATAAAGGCTACCATCCATTGGAGTAACAAAAATCACGACAAAAGAGTACCTTTCATAATGACAAGGCTAGAATCTATAATAGTAACAAAAATCTCGACAATAGAATACCTTTCATAATGACAAGGTTACCATCCATTGGAATAATAAAAATCTCGACAACAAACTACTTTCCATAATGACAAGGCTACAATCCCTTAGAGTAAAAAAAATCTCGACAATAGACTACCTTCCATAATGACAAGGCTACAATCCATTGGAATAACAAAGATATCGACAACATACTACCTTCCATAATGACAAGGATACCTTCCATTAGAGTAACAAAAATCACTACAACAGACTGCCTTCCATAATGAGAAGGTTACCATCCATTGGAATAACAAAAATCTCGACAACAGAATACCTTCCATAATGACTAGGCTACCATCCATTGGAGTAACAAAGATATCGACAACATACTACCTTCCATAATGACAAGGATACCATCCATTAGAGTAACAAAAATCACGACAACAGACTACCTTCCATAATGACAAGGCTACCATCCATTGGAATAACAAAAATCTCGACAACAGAATACCTTACATAATGACTAGGCTACCATCCATTGGAGTAAGAAAGATATCGCCAACATACTACCTTCCATAATGAAAAGGCTACCATCCATTGGAGTAACAAAAATATCGACAACATACTACCTTCCTTAATGACAAGGCTACCATCCATTGGAGTAACAGAAATTACAACGACAAACTACCTTCCATAATGACAAGGCTACCATCCATTGTTGTAAAAAAATCTGGACAATAGACTACCTTCCATAATAACAAGGCTACCATCCATTGGATTAACAAAAATCCCGAAAATAGACTACCTTCTATAATAAAGGCTACCATCCATTGGAGTAACAAAAATCACGACAAAAGAGTACCTTTCATAATGACAAGGCTAGAATCTATAATAGTAACAAAAATATCGACAATAGAATACCTTTCATAATGACAAGGTTACCATCCAATGGAATAATAAAAATCTCGACAACAAACTACTTTCCATAATGACAAGGCTACAATCCCTTAGAGTAAAAAAAATCTCGACAATAGACTACCTTCCATAATGACAAGGCTACAATCCATTGGAATAACAAAGATATCGACAACATACTACCTTCCATAATGACAAGGCTACAATCCATTGGAATAACAAAGATATCGACAACATACTACCTTCCATTAGAGTAACAAAAATCACTACAACAGACAACCTTCCATAATGAGAAGGTTACCATCCATTGGAATAACAAAAATCTCGACAACAGAATACCTTCCATAATGACTAGGCTACCATCCATTGGAGTAACAAAGATATCGACAACATACTACCTTCCATAATGACAAGGATACCATCCATTAGAGTAACAAAAATCACGACAACAGACTACCTTCCATAATGACAAGGCTACCATTCATTGGAATAACAAAAATCTCGACAACAGAATACCTTACATAATGACTAGGCTACCATCCATTGGAGTAAGAAAGATATCGATAACATACTACTTTCCATAATGTAAAGGATACAATCTATTATAGTAACAAAAATATCGTCAATAAACTACCTTCCATAATGACAAGGTTATCATCCATTAGAGTAATAAAAATGTCGACAACAAACTATCTTCCATAATGATAAGGCTACCATCCATTAGAATAACAGAAATCTCGACAACAGACTACCTACCATAATGACAAGGCTAGCATCCATTGGAATTACAAAAATATCGACAACACACTAACTTCCATAATGACAATTATACCATCCCTGAGAGTAACGAAAATATCGACAGCAGACTACCCTCCATAATAACAAGGCTACCATCCATTGAAGTAACAAAGATATCGACAGCATACTACCTTCCATAATGAAAAGGCTACCATCCATTGGAGTAACAAAAATCTCGACAACATACTACCTTCCTTAATGACAAGGCTACCATCCATTGGAGTAACAGAAATTACAACGAAAAACTACCTTCCATAATGACAAGGCTACCATCCATTGTTGTAAAAAAATCTGGACAATAGACTACCTTCCATAATAACAAGGCTACCATCCATTGGATTAACAAAAATCCCGAAAATAGACTACCTTCTATAATAAAGGCTACCATCCATTGGAGTAACAGAAATCACGACAAAAGCGTACCTTTCATAATGACAAGGCTACAATCTATTATAGTAACAAAAATCTCGACAATAGAATACCTTTCATAATGACAAGGTTACCATCCATTGGAATAACAAAAATCTCGACAACAAACTACTTTCCATAATGACAAGGCTACCATCCCTTAGAGTAAAAAAAATCTCGACAATAGACTACCTTCCATAATGACAAGGCTACAATCCATTGGAATAACAAAGATATCGACAACATACTACCTTCCATAATGACAAGGATACCTTCCATTAGAGTAACAAAAATCACGACAACAGACTGCCTTCCATAATGACAAGGTTACCATCCATTGGAGTAACAAAGATATCGACAACATACTACCTTCCATAATGACAAGGATACCATCCATTAGAGTAACAAAAATCACGACAACAGACTACCTTCCATAATGACAAGGCTACCATCCATTGGAATAACAAAAATCTCGACAACAGAATACCTTACATAATGACTAGGCTACCATCCATTGGAGTAAGAAAGATATCGATAACATACTAATTTCCATAATGTAAAGGATACAATCTATTATAGTAACAAAAATATCGTCAATAAACTACCTTCCATAATTACAAGGCTATCATCCATTAGAGTAATAAAAATGTCGACAACAAACTACCTTCCATAATGATAAGGCTACCATCCATTAGAATAACAAAAATCTTGACAACAGACTACCTACCATAATGACAAGGCTAGCATCCATTGGAATTACAAAAAATATCGACAACACACTAACTTCCATAATGACAAGGTTACCATCCCTGAGAGTAACGAAAATATCGACAGCAGACTACCCTCCATAATGACAAGGCTACCATCCATTGGAGTAACAAAGATATCGACAACATACTACCTTCCATAATGAAAAGGCTACCATCCATTGGAGTAACAAAAATATCGACAACATACTACCTTCCTTAATGACAAGGCTACCATCCATTGGAGTAACAGAAATCACAACGACAAACTACCTTCCATAATGACAAGGCTACCATCCATTGCAGTAACAAAAATCTCGACAACAGACTACCTTCCGTAATGACAAGGCTACCATCCATTGGAGTAACAAAAATCCCGAAAATAGATTACCTTCCATAATAAAGGCTACCATCCATTGGAGTAATAGAAAGATCGACAAAAGACTACTTTTCATAATGACAAGGCTACAATCTATTATAGTAACAAAAATCTCGATAATGGAATACCTTTTATAATGACAAGGCTACCATCCATTGGAATAACAAAAATCTCGACAACAAACTACTTTCCATAATGACAAGGCAACCATCCCTTAGAGTAACAAAAATCTCGACAACAAACTACCTTCCATAATGACAAGGCTACCATCCATTGGAGTAACAAAGATATCGACAACATACTACCTTCCATAATGACAAGGATACCATCCATTAGAGTAACAAAAATCACGACAACAGACTACCTTCCATAATGACAAGGCTACCATCCATTGGAATAACAAAAATCTCGACAACAGAATACCTTACATAATGACTAGGCTACCATCCATTGGAGTACGAAAGATATCGATAACATACTACCTTCCATAATGTAAAGGATACAATCTATTATAGTAACAAAAATATCGTCAATAAACTACCTTCCATAATGACAAGGCTATCATCCATTGGAGTAATAATAATGTCGACAACAAACTACCTTCCATAATGATGCGGCTACCATCCATTGGAATAACAAAAATCTCGACAACAGATTACCTACCATAATGACAAGGCTAGCATCCATTGGAATAACAAAAATATCGATAACACACTAACTTCCATAATGACAAGAATACCATCCCTGAGAGTAACGAAAATATCGACAACAGGCTACCCTCCATAATGACAAGGCTACCATCCATTGGAGTAACAAAGATATCGACAACATAATACCTTCCATAATGACAAGGCTACCATCCATTGGAGTAACAAAAATCTCGACAACAAACTACCTTCCTTAATGACAAGGCTACCATCCATTGGAGTAACAAAAATCACAACTACAAACTACCTTCCATAATGACAAGGCTACCATCCATTGCAGTAACAAAAATCTCGACAACAGACTACCTTCCATAATGACAAGGCTACCATCCATTGGAGTAACAAAGATATCGATAACATACTACCTTCCATAATGACAAGGATACCTTCCGTTAGAGTAACAAAAATCACGACAACAGACTGCCTTCCATAATGGCAAGGTTACCATCCATTGGAATAACAAAAATCTCGACAACAGAATACCATCCATAATGACGAGGCTACCATCCATTGGAGTAACAAAGATATCGACAACATACTACCTTCCATAATGACAAGGATACCATCCATTAGAGTAACAAAAATCACAACAACAGACTACCTTCCATAATGACAAGGCTACCATCCATTGGAATAACAAAAATCTCGACAACAAAATACCTTACATAATGACTAGGCTACCATCCATTGAAGTAAGAAAGATATCGATAACATACTACTTTCCATAATGTAAAGGATAAAATCTATTATAGTAACAAAAATATCGTCAATAAACTACCTTCCATAATGACAAGGCTATCATCCATTAGAGTAATAAAAATGTCGACAACAAACTGCCTTCCATAATGATAAGGCTACCATCCATTAGAATAACAAAAATCTCGACAACAGACTATCTACCATAATGACAAGGCTAGCGTCCATTGGAATTACAAAAATATTGACAACACACTAACTTCCATAATGATAAGAATACCATCCCTGAGAGTAACGAAAATATCGATAGCAGACCACCCTCCATAATGACAAGGCTACCATCCATTGGAGTAACAAAGATATCGACAACATACTACCTTCCATAATGAAAAGGCTACCATCCATTGGAGTAACAAAAATATCGACGACATACTACCTTCCTTAATGACAAGGCTACCATCCATTGGAGTAACAGAAATCACAACGACAAACTACCTTCCATAATGACAAGGCTACCATCCATTGCAGTAACAAAAATCTCGACAATAGACTACCTTCCGTAATAAAGGCTACCATCCATTGGAGTAATAGAAATCTCGACAAAAGACTACTTTTCATAATGACAAGGCTACAATCTATTATAGTAACAAAAATCTCGATAATGGAATACCTTTTATAATGACAAGGCTACCATCCATTGGAATAACAAAAATCTCGACAACAAACTACTTTCCATAATGACAAGGCAACCATCCCTTAGAGTAACAAAAATCTCGACAACAGACTACCTTCCATAATGACAAGGCTACCATCCATTGGAGTAACAAAGATATCGACAACATACTACCTTCCATAATGACAAGGATACCATCCATTAGAGTAACAAAAATCACGACAAAGACTACCTTCCATAATGACAAGGCTACCATCCATTGGAATAACAAAAATCTCGACAACAGAATACCTTACATAATGACTAGGCTACCATCCATTGGAGTACGAAAGATATCGATAACATACTACCTTCCATAATGTAAAGGATACAATCTATTATAGTAACAAAAATATCGTCAATAAACTACCTTCCATAATGACAAGGCTATCATCCATTGGAGTAATAATAATGTCGACAACAGACTACCTTCCATAATGATGCGGCTCGATCCATTGGAATAACAAAAACCTCGACAACAGATTACCTACCATAATGACAAGGCTAGCATCCATTGGAATAACAAAAATATCGATAACACACTAACTTCCATAATGACAAGAATACCATCCCTGAGAGTAACGAAAATATCGACAACAGGCTACCCTCGATAATGACAAGGCTACCATCCATTGGAGTAACAAAGATATCGACAACATAATACCTTCCATAATGACAAGGCTACCATCCATTGGAGTAACAAAAATCTCGACAACAGACTACCTTCCTTAATGACAAGGCTACCATCCATTGGAGTAACAGAAATCACAACTACAAACTACCTTCCATAATGACAAGGCTACCATCCATTGCAGTAACAAAAATCTCGACAACAGACTACCTTCCATAATGAGAAGGCTACCATCCATTGGAGTAACAAAGATATCGATAACATACTACCTTCCATAATGACAAGGATAACTTCCATTAGAGTAACAAAAATCACGACAACAGACTGCCTTCCATAATGACAAGGTTACCATCCATTGGAATAACCAAAATCTCGACAACAGAATACCTTCCATAATGACTAGGCTACCATCCATTGGAGTAACAACGATATCGACAACATACTACCTTCCATAATGACAAGGATACCATCCATTAGAGTAACAAAAATCTCGACAACAGAATACCTTACATAATGACTAGGCTACCATCCATTGGAGTAAGAAAGATATCGATAACATACTACTTTCCATAATGTAAAGGATACAATCTATTATAGTAACAAAAATATCGTCAATAAACTACCTTCCATAATGACAAGGCTATCATCCATTAGAGTAATAAAAATGTCGACAACAAACTACCTTCCATAATGATAAGGCTACCATCCATTAGAATAACAAAAATCTCGACAACAGACTACCTACCATAATGACAAGGCTAGCATCCATTGGAATTACAAAAATATTGACAACACACTAACTTCCATAATGATAAGAATACCATCCCTGAGAGTAACGAAAATATCGACAGCAGACTACCCTGCATAATGACAAGGCTACCATCCATTGGAGTAACAAAGATATTGACAACATACTACCTTCCATAATGAAAAGGCTACCATCCATTTGAGTAACAAAAATCTCGACAACATACTACCTTCCTTAATGACAAGGCTACCATCCATTGGAGTAACATAAATCACAACGACAAACTACCTTCCATAATGACAAGGATACCATCCATTAGAGTAACAAAAATCACGACAATAGACTACCTTCCATAATGACAAGGCTACCATCCATTGGAATAACAAAAATCTCGAAAACAGAATACCTTACATAATGACTAGGCTACCATCCATTGGAGTACGAAAGATATCGATAACATACTACCTTCCATAATGTAAAGGATACAATCTATTATAGTAACAAAAATATCGTCAATAAACTACCTTCCATAATGACAAGGCTATCATCCATTGGAGTAATAATAATGTCGACAACAGACTACCTTCCATAATGATAAGGCTACCATCCATTGGAATAACAAAAATCTCGACAACAGATTACCTACCATAATGACAAGGCTAGCATCCATTGGAATAACAAAAATATCGACAACACACTAATTTCCATAATGACAAGAATACCATCCCTGAGAGTAACGAAAATATCGACAGCAGGCTACCCTCCATAATGACAAGGCTACCATCCATTGGAGTAACAAAGATATCGACAACATACTACCTTCCATTATGAAAAGGCTACCATCCATTGGAGTAACAAAAATCTCGACAACAGACTACCTTCCATAATGAAAAGGCTACCATCCATTGGAGTAACAAAAATCTCGACAACAAACTACCTTCCATAATGACAAGGCTACCATCCATTGCAGTAATAAAAATCTCGACAACAGACTACCTTCCATAATGACAAGGCTAGCATCCATTGTTGTAAAAAAATATGGACAATAGACTACCTTCCATAATAATAATGCTACCATCCATTGGATTAACAAAAATCCCGAAAATAGACTACCTTCTATAATAAAGGCTACCATCCATTGGAGTAACAGAAATCTCGACAAAAGAGTACCTTTCATAATGACAAGGCTACAATCTATTATAGTAACAAAAATCTTGACAATAGACTACCTTTCATAATGACAAGGTTACCATCCATTGGAATAACAAAAATCTCGACAACAAACTACTTTCCATAATGACAAGGCTACCATCCCTTAGAGTAAAAAAAATCTCGACAATAGACTACCTTCCATAATGACAAGGCTACAATCCATTGGAATAACAAAGATTTCGACAACATACTACCTTCCATAATGACAAGGATACCTTCCATTAGAGTAACAAAAATCACGACAACAGACTGCCTTCCATAATGACAAGGCTACCATCCATTGGAATAACAAAAATCTCGACAACAGAATACCTAACATAATGACTAGGCTACCATCCATTGCAGTAACAAAAATCTCGACAGTAGACTACCTTCCATAATGGCAAGGCTACCATCCATTGTTGTAAAAAAAATCTGGACAACAGACTACCTTCCATAATGACAAGGCTACCATCCATTGGAGTAACAAAAATCCCGAAAATAGACTACCTTCCATAATAAAGGCTACCATCCATTGGAGTAACAGAAATCTCGACAAAAGACTACTTTTCATAATGACAAGGCTACAATCTATTATAGTAACAAAAATCTCGACAATAGACTACCTTTCATAATGACAAGGTTACCATCCATTGGAATAACAAAAATCTCGACAACAAACTACTTTCCATAATGACCAGGCTACCAACCCTTAGAGTAACAAAAATCTCGACAATAGACTACCCTCCATAATGACAAGGCTACCATCCATTGGAGTAACAAAGATATCGACAACATACTACCTTCCATAATGACAAGGATACCTTCCATTAGAGCAACAAAAATCACGACAACAAACTGCCTTCCATAATGACAAGGTTACCATCCATTGGAATAACAAAAATCTCGACAACAGAATACCTTCCATAATGACTAGGCTACCATCCATTGGAGTAAGAAAGATATCGATAACATACTACCTTCCATAATGAAAAGGATACAATCGATTGTAGTAACAAAAATCTTGACAGCATACTACCTTCCATAATGACAAGGCTATCATCCATTATAGTAACAAAAATATCGACACTAAACTACCTTCCATAATGACAAGGCTATCATCCATTGGAGTAACAAAAATATCGACAACAGACTACCTTCCATAATGACAAGGCTACCATCCATTGGAATAACAAAAATAACGACAAAACACTAACTTCCATAATGACAAGGCTACCATCCCTGAGAGTAACGAAAATATCGACAACAGACTACCCTCCATAATGAAAAGGCTACCATCCATTGGAGTAACAAAGATATCGACAACATACTACCTTCCATAATGACAAGGATGCCATCAATTGGAGTAACAAAAATCACGACAACACACTAACTTCCATAATGACAAGGCTACCATCCCTTAGAGTAACAAAAATCTCGACAACAGACTACCTTCCATAATGACTAGGTTACCATCCATTGGAGTAACAAAGATCTCGACAATAGACTACCTTCCATAATGACTAGGTTACGATCCATTGTAGTAACAAAGATATCGACAACAAACTATCTTCCATATTGACAAGGCTACAATCCATTGTAGTAACAAAAATCTCCACAATAGACTACCTTCCATAATGACAAGGCTACCATCCATTGGAGTAACAAAAATCTCGACAACAGACTATCTTCCATAATAATAAGGCTACCATGCATTGGAGTAACAGAAATCACAACCACAAACTACCTTCCATAATGACAAGGCTACCATCCATTGCAGTAACAAAAATCTCGACAACAGACTACCTTCCATAATGACAAGGCTACCATCCATTCTTGTAAAAAAAATCTGGACAACAAACTACCTTCCATAATGACAAGGCTACCATCCATTGGAGTAACAAAAATCCCGAAAGTAGACTACCTTCCATAATAAAGGCTACCATCTATTGGAGTAACAGAAATCTCAACAAAAGACTACCTTTCTTATAGTAACAAAAATCTCGACAATAGACTACCTTTAATAATGACAAGGCTACCATCCATTTGAATAACAAAAATCTCGACAACAAACTACTTTCCAAAATGACAAGGCTTACCATCCCTTAGAGTAACAAAAATCTCGACAACAGACTACCTTCCAAAATGACAAGGCTACCATCCATTGGAGTAACAAAGATATCAACAACATACTACCTTCCATATTGACAAGGATACCATCCATTAGAGTTACAAAAATCAGAACAACAGACTACCTTCCGTAATGACAAGGCTACCATCCATTGGAATAACAAAAATATCGACAATAAACTACCTTCCATAATGACAAGGCTATCATCCATTGGAGTAACAAAAATCTCGACAACATACTACCTTCCATAATGACAAGGCTACCATCCATTGGAATAACAAAAAGCTCGACAACACACTACCTACGATAATGACAAGGCTACCATCCATTGGAATAACAAAAATATCGACAACACACTAACTTCCATAATGACAAGGATACCATCCCTGAGAGTAACGAAAATCTCGACAACAGACTACCCTCCATAATGACAAGGCTACCTTCCATTGGAGTAACAAAGCTATCGACAACATAATACCTTCCATAATAACAAGGATACCATCCATTGGAGTAACAAAAATCTCGACAACATACTACCTTCCTTAATGACAAGGCTACCATCCATTGGAGTAACAGAAATCACAACGATAGACTACCTTCCATAATGACAAGGCTTCCATCCATTGCAGTAACAAAAGTCTCGACAACAGACTACCTTCCATAATGATAAGGCTACCATCCATTGGAATAACAAAAAGCTCGACAACAGACTACCTACCATAATGACAAGGCTACCATCCATTGGAATAACAAAAATATCGACAACACACTAACTTCCATAATGACAAGGATACCATTCCTGAGAGTAACGAAAATCTCGACAACAGACTACCCTCCATAATGACAAGGCTACCATCCATTGGAGTAACAAAGATATCGACAACATACTACCTTCCATAATGACAAGGCTACCATCCATTGGAGTAACAAAAATCTCGACAACATACTACCTTCCTTAATGACAAGGCTACCATCCATTGGAGTAACAGAAATCACAACGACAGACTACCTTCCATAATGACAAGGCTACCATCCATTGCAATAACAAAAGTCTCGACAACAGACTACCTTCCATAATGACAAGGCTACCATCCATTGGATTAACAAAAATCCCGAAAATAGACTACCTTCCATAATAAAGGCTACCATCCATTGGAGTAACCGAAATCTCGACAAAAGACTACCTTTCTTAATGATAAGGCTACAATTTATTATAGTAACAAAAATCTAGGCAATAGACTACCTTTCATAATGACAAGGCTACCATCCATTGGAATAACAAAAATCTCGACAACAAACTACTTTACAAAATGACAAGGCTTACCATCCCTTAGAGTAACAAAAATCTCGACAACAGACTACCTTCCATAATGACTAGGCTACCATCCATTGGAGTAACAAAGATATCAACAACATACTACCTTCCATAATGACAAGGATACCATCTATTAGAGTAACAAAAATCACGACAACAGACTACCTTCCGTAATGACAAGGCTACCATCCATTTGAATAACAAAAATCTCGACAATAGAATACCTTCCATAATGACTAGGCTGCCATCCATTGGAGTAAGAAAGATATTGATAACATACTACCTTCCATAATGTAAAGGATACAATCTATTATAGTAATAAAAATATCGACAATAAACTACCTTCCATAATGACAAGGCTATCATCCATTGGAGTAACAAAAATCTCTACAATAGACTACCTTCCATAATGACAAGGCTACCATCCATTGGAATAACAAAAAGCTCGACAACAGACTACCTACGATAATGACAAGGCTACCATCCATTGGAATATCAAAAATATCGACAACACACTAACTTCCATAATGACAAGGATACCATCCCTGAGAGTAACGAAAATCTCGACAACAGACTACCCTCCATAATGACAAGGCTACCATCCATTGGAGTAACAAAGTTATCGACAACATAATACCTTCCATAATAACAAGGATACCATCCATTGGAGTAACAAAAATCTCTACAACATACTACCTTCCTTAATGACAAGGCTACCATCCATTGGAGTAACAGAAATCACAACGATAGACTACCTTCCATAATGACAAGGCTACCATCCATTGCAGTAACAAAAGTCTCGACAACAGACTACCTTCCATAATTACAAGGCTACCATCCATTGGAATAACAAAAAGCTCGACAACAGACTACCTACCATAATGACTAGGCTACCATCCATTGGAATAACAAAAATATCGACAACACACTAACTTCCATAATGACAAGGATACCATCCCTGAGAGTAACGAAAATCTCGACAACAGACTACCCTCCATAATGACAAGGCTACCATCCATTGGAGTAACAAAGATATCGACAACATACTACCTTCCATAATGACAAGGCTATCATCCATTGGAGTAACAAAAATGTCGACAACATACTACCTTCCTTAATGACAAGGCTACCATCCATTGGAGTAACAGAAATCACAACGACAAACTACCTTCCATAATGACAAGGCTACCATCCATTGCAGTAACAAAAGTCTCGACAACAGACTACCTTCCATAAAGACAAGGCTACCATCCATTGGATTAACAAAAATCCCGAAAATAGACTACCTTCCATAATAAAGGCTACCATCCATTGGAGTAACAGAAATCTCGACAAAAGACTACCTTTCATAATGACAAGGCTACAATCTATTATAGTAACAAAAATCTCGACAATAGACTAACTTTCATAATGACAAGGTTACCATCCATTGGAATAACAAAAATCTCGATAACAAACTACTTTCCATAATGAAAAGGCTACCATCCCTTAGAGTAACAAAAATCTCGACAATAGACTACCTTCCATAATGACAAGGCTACCATCCATTGGAGTAACAAAGAAATCGACAACATACTACCTTCCATAATGACAAGTATACCTTCCATTAGAGTAACAAAAATCACGACAACATACTGCCTTCCATAATGACAAGGTTAGCATCCATTGGAATAACAAAAATCTCGACAACAGAATACCTTCCATAATGACTAGGCTACCATCCATTGGAGTAAGAAAGATATCGATAACATACTACCTTCCATAATGAAAAGGATACAATCGATTGTAGTAACAAAAATCTCGACAACAGACTACCTTCCATAATGACAAGGTTACCGTCCATTGGAATAAAAAAAATCTCGACAACAGAGTACCTTCCTTAATGACAAGGCTACCATCGCTTAGAGTAAACAAAAAACATGACAACAGACTACCTTCCATAATGACAAGGCTACAATCCATTGGAGTAAATAAAATATCCACAACGCACTAACTTCCATAATGACAAGGCTACCATCCCTTAGAGTAACAAAAATCTCGATAATAGACTACCTTCCATAATGACTAGGTTACGATCCATTGGAGTAACAAAGATATCGACAACAAACTATCTTCCATATTGACAAGGCTACAATCCATTGTAGTAACAAAAATCTCCACAACATACTACCTTCCATAATGACAAGGATACCATCCATTGGAGTAACAAAAATCTCGACAACAGACTACCTTCCATAATAACAAGGCTACCATGCATTGGAGTTACATAAATCACAACCACAAACTACCTTCCATAATGACAAGGCTACCATCCATTGCAGTAACAAAAATCTCGACAACAGACTACCTTCCATAATGACAAGGCTACCATCCATTCTTGTAAAAAAAATCTGGACAACAGACTACCTTCCATAATGACAAGGCTACCATCCATTGGAGTAACAAAAATCCGAAAGTAGACTACCTTCCATAATAAAGGCTACCATCCATTGGAGTAACCGAAATCTCGACAAAAGACTACCTTTCTTATAGTAACAAAAATCTCGACAATAGACTACCTTTCATAATGACAAGGCTACCATCCATTTGAATAACAAAAATCTCGACAACAAACTACTTTCCAAAACGACAAGGCTTACCATCCCTTAGAGTAACAAAAATATCGACAACAGACTACCTTCCAAAATGACAAGGCTACCATCCATTGGAGTAACAAAGATATCAACAACATACTACCTTCCATATTGACAAGGATACCATCCATTAGAGTAACAAAAATCACGACAACAGACTACCTTCCGTAATGACAAGGCTACCATCCATTGGAATAACAAAAATATCGATAATAAACTACCTTCCATAATGACAAGGCTATCATCCATTGGAGTAACAAAAATCTCGACAACATACTACCTTCCATAATGACAAGGCTACCATCCATTGGAATAACAAAAAGCTCGACAACAGACTACCTACGATAATGACAAGGCTACCATCCATTGGAATAACAAAAATATCGACAACACACTAACTTCCATAATGACAAGGATACCATCCCTGAGAGTAACGAAAATCTCGACAACAGACTACCCTCCATAATGACAAGGCTACCATCCATTGGAGTAACAAAGCTATCGACAACATAATACCTTCCATAATAACAAGGATACCATCCATTGGAGTAACAAAAATCTCGACAACATACTACCTTCCTTAATGATAAGGCTACCATCCATTGGAGTAACAGAAATCACAACGATAGACTACCTTCCATAATGACAAGGCTTCCATCCATTGCAGTAACAAAAGTCTCGACAACAGACTACCTTCCATAATGATAAGGCTACCATCCATTGGAATAACAAAAAGCTCGACAACAGACTACCTACCATAATGACAAGGCTACCATCCATTGGAATAACAAAAATATCGACAACACACTAACTTCCATAATGACAAGGATACCATTCCTGAGAGTAACGAAAATCTCGACAACAGACTACCCTCCATAATGACAAGGCTACCATCCATTGGAGTAACAAAGATATCGACAACATACTACCTTCCATAATGACAAGGCTACCATCCATTGGAGTAACAAAAATCTCGACAACATACTACCTTCCTTAATGACAAGGCTACCATCCATTGGAGTAACAGAAATCACAACGACAGACTACCTTCCATAATGACAAGGCTACCATCCATTGCAATAACAAAAGTCTCAACAACAGACTACCTTCCATAATGACAAGGCTACCATCCATTGGATTAACAAAAATCCCGATAATAGACTACCTTCCATAATAAAGGCTACCATCCATTGGAGTAACAGAAATCTCGACAAAAGACTACCTTTCATAATGACAAGGCTACAATCTATTATAGTAACAAAAATCTCGACAAATAGACTACCTTTCATAATGACAAGGTTACCATCCATTGGAATAACAAAAATCTCGATAACAAACTACTTTCCATAATGAAAAGGCTACCATCCCTTAGAGTAACCAAAATCTCGACAATAGACTACCTTCCATAATGACAAGGCTACCATTCATTGGAGTAACAATGATATCGACAACATACTACCTTCCATAATGACAAGTATACCTTCCATTAGAGTAACAAAAATCACGACAACATACTGCCTTCCATAATGACAAGGTTACCATCCATTGGAATAACAAAAATCTCGACGACAGAATACCTTCCATAATGACTAGGCTACCATCCATTGGAGTAAGAAAGATATCGATAACATACTACCTTCCATAATGAAAAGGATACAATCGATTGTAGTAACAAAAATCTCGACAACAAACTACCTTCCATAATGACAAGGTTACCGTCCATTGGAATAAAAATAATCTGGACAACAGAGTACCTTCCTTAATGACAAGGCTACCATCGCTTAGAGTAAACAAAAAACATGACAACAGACTACCTTCCATAATGACAAGGCTACAATCCATTGGAGTAACAAAAATATCCACAACGCACTAACTTCCATAATGACAAGGCTACCATCCCTTAGAGTAACAAAAATCTCGACAATAGACTACCTTCCATAATGACTAGGTTACGATCCATTGGAGTAACAAAGATATCGACAACAAACTATATTCCATATTGACAAGGCTACAATCCATTGTAGTAACAAAAATCTCAACAAGAGACTACCTTCCATAATGACAAGGATACCATCTATTGGAGTAACAAAAATCTCGACAACAGACTACCTTCCATAATAACAAGGCTACCATTCATTGGAGTAACATAAATCACAACCACAAACTACCTTCCATAATGACAAGGCTACCATCCATTGCAGTAACAAAAATCTCGACAACAGACTACCTTCCATAATGACAAGGCTACCATCCATTCTTGTAAAAAAAATCTGGACAACAGACTACCATCCATAATGACAAAGCTACCATCCATTGGAGTAACAAAAATCCCGAAAGTAGACTACCTTCCATAATAAAGGCTACCATACATTGGAGTAACCGAAATCTCGACAAAAGACTACCTTTCTTAATGATAAGGCTACAATTTATTATAGTAACAAAAATCTAGGCAATAGACTACCTTTCATAATGACAAGGCTACCATCCATTGGAATAACAAAAATCTCGACAACAAACTACTTTACAAAATGACAAGGCTTACCATCCCTTAGAGTAACAAAAATCTCGACAACAGACTACCTTCCATAATGACTAGGCTACCATCCATTGGAGTAACAAAGATATCAACAACATACTACCTTCCATAATGACAAGGATACCATCCATTAGAGTAACAAAAATCACGACAACAGACTACCTTCCGTAATGACAAGGCTACCATCCATTGGAATAACAAAAATCTCGACAATAGAATACCTTCCATAATGACTAGGCTGCCATCCATTGGAGTAAGAAAGATATTGATAACATACTACCTTCCATAATGTAAAGGATACAATCTATTATAGTAATAAAAATATCGACAATAAACTACCTTCCATAATGACAAGGCTATCATCCATTGGAGTAACAAAAATCTCGACAATAGACTACCTTCCATAATGACAAGGCTACCATCCATTGGAATAACAAAAAGCTCGACAACAGACTACCTACGATAATGACAAGGCTACCATCCATTGGAATATCAAAAATATCGACAACACACTAACTTCCATAATGACAAGGATACCATCCCTGAGAGTAACGAAAATCTCGACAACAGACTACCCTCCATAATGACAAGGCTACCATCCATTGGAGTAACAAAGCTATCGACAACATAATACCTTCCATAATAACAAGGATACCATCCATTGGAGTAACAAAAATCTCTACAACATACTACCTTCCTTAATGACAAGGCTACCATCCATTGGAGTAACAGAAATCACAACGATAGACTACCTTCCATAATGACAAGGCTACCATCCATTGCAGTAACAAAAGTCTCGACAACAGACTACCTTCCATAATTACAAGGCTACCATCCATTGGAATAACAAAAAGCTCGACAACAGACTACCTACCATAATGACTAGGCTACCATCCATTGGAATAACAAAAATATCGACAACACACTAACTTCCATAATGACAAGGATACCATCCCTGAGAGTAACGAAAATCTCGACAACAGACTACCCTCCATAATGACAAGGCTACCATCCATTGGAGTAACAAAGATATCGACAACATACTACCTTCCATAATGACAAGGCTATCATCCATTGGAGTAACAAAAATGTCGACAACATACTACCTTCCTTAATGACAAGGCTACCATCCATTGGAGTAACAGAAATCACAATGACAAACTACCTTCCATAATGACAAGGCTACCATCCATTGCAGTAACAAAAGTCTCGACAACATACTACCTTCCATAAAGACAAGGCTACCATCCATTGGATTAACAAAAATCCCGAAAATAGACTACCTTCCATAATAAAGGCTACCATCCATTGGAGTAACAGAAATCTCGACAAAAGACTACCTTTCATAATGACAAGGCTACAATCTATTATAGTAACAAAAATCTCGACAATAGACTAACTTTCATAATGACAAGGTTACCATCCATTGGAATAACAAAAATCTCGATAACAAACTACTTTCCATAATGAAAAGGCTACCATCCCTTAGAGTAACAAAAATCTCGACAATAGACTACCTTCCATAATGACAAGGCTACCATCCATTGGAGTAACAAAGAAATCGACAACATACTACCTTCCATAATGACAAGTATACCTTCCATTAGAGTAACAAAAATCACGACAACATACTGCCTTCCATAATGACAAGGTTACCATCCATTGGAATAACAAAAATCTCAACAACAGAATACCTTCCATAATTACTAGGCTACCATCCATTGGAGTAAGAAAGATATCGATAACATACTACCTTCCATAATGAAAAGGATACAATCGATTGTAGTAACAAAAATCTCGACAACAGACTACCTTCCATAATGACAAGGTTATCGTCCATTGGAATAACAAAAATCTCGACAACAGAGTACCTTCCTTAATGACAAGGCTACCATCCCTTAGAGTAAACAAAAATCTCGACAATAGACTACCTTCCATAATGACAAGGCTACCATCCATTGGAATAACAAAAATATCGACAACAGACTATCTTCCATAATGACAAGGCCACAATCCATTGGAATAACAAAAATATCGACAACACACTACCTTCTATAATGACAAGGCTACCATCCCTTAGAGTAACAAAAATCTGGACAACAGACTAGCTTCCATAATGAACAAACTACCTTCCATAACGACAAGGCTACAATCAATTGTAGTAACAAAAATCTCGACAACAGACAACCTTCCATAATGACAAGGCTACCATCCATTGTAGTATCAAAAATCTCGACAATAGACTACATTTCATAATGACAAGGCTACCATCCATTGGAGTAACAAAAATCTCGACAACATACTACTTTCCATAATGACAAGTCTACAATCTATTATAGTAACAAAAATATCGACAATAAACTACCTTCCATAATGACAAGGCTATCATCCATTGGAGTAACAAAAATCTCAACAACAGACTACCTTCCATAATGACAAGGATACCATCCATTGGAATAACAAAAATATCGACAACACACTAACTTCCATAATGACAAGGCTACCATCCAATGTTGTAACAAAAATCTGGACAACAGACTACCTTCCATAATGACAAGGCTATCATCCATTGGAGTAACAAAAATCTCGAAAACATACTACCTTCCTTAATGACAAGTCTAAAATCTCGACAATAGACTACCTTTAATAATGACAAGGCTATCGTCCATTGGAATAACCAAAATCTAGACAACAGGCTACGTTCCATAATGACAAGGCTACCATCCCTTAGAGTAACAAAAATCTCGACAACAGACTACCTTCCATAATGACAAGGCTACCATCCATTAGAGTAACAATGATATCGACAACATATTACCTTCCATAATGACAAGGCTACCATCCTTTAGAGTAACAAAAATTATGACAATAGACTACCTTCCATAATGACAAGGCTACCATCCATTGGAATAACAAAAATATTGACAACATACTACCTTCAATAATGACAAGTCTACAATCAATTATAGTAACAAAAATATTGACAACAGACTAACTTCCATAATGACAAGGCTACCATCCCTTAGAGTATCAAAAATCATGACAACAGACTAACTTCCATAATGACAAGGCTACCATCCATTGGAATAACAAAAATATAGACAACACACTAACTTCCATAATGACAAGGATACCATCCAATGGAGTAACAAAAATTTAGACAATAGACTACCTTCCATAATGACAAGTCTACCATCCATTGGAGTACCACAGATATCGACAACAGATTACCTTCCATATTGACAAGGCTATTATCCATTGGAGTAAAAAAAATCTCCACAACATACTACCTTTCATAATGAAAAGTCTACAATCTATTATATTAACAAAAATATCGACAATAGACTACCTTTCATAATGACAAGGCTACCGGCAATTGGAATAACAAAAATCTCGACAACAGACTACCTTCCATAATGACAAGGCTACCATCCCTTAGAGTGAACAAAAATCATGACAACAGACTACCTTCCATAATGACAAGGCTACCATCCATTGGAATAACAAAAATATAGACAACACACTAACTCCTTAATGACAAGGCTACCATCCATTGTAGTAACAAAAATCACGACAATAAACTACCTTCCATAATGACAATGCTATCATCCATTGGAGTAACAAAAATCTCGACAACAGACTACCTTCCATAATGACAAGGCTATCATCCATTGGAATAACAAAAATATAGACAACACACTAACTTCCAAAAAGACAAGGCTACCATCCCTCAGAGTAACGAAAATGTCGACAACAGACTACCCTCCATAATGACAAGGCTACCATCCATTGGAGTAATAAAGATATCGACAACATACTACCTTCCATAATTACAAGGCTACCATCCATTGGAGTAACAAAAATCACGACAACAGACTACCTTCCATAATGACAAGGCTACAATCCATTGGATAAACAAAAATCTCGACAACAGACTACCTTCCATAATGACAAGGCTACAATCCATTGGAGTAACAAAGATATCAACAACATACTACCTTCCATAATGACAAGGATACCATCCATTAGAGTAACAAGAATCACAACAACAGACTACCTTCCATAATGTCAAGGCTACCATCCATTGGAATAACAAAAATCTCGACAACAGACTACCTTCCATAATGACTAGGCTACCATCCATTTGAGTAAGAAAGATATCGATAACATACTACCTTCTATAATGAAAAGGCTACCATCCAATGGAGTAACAAAAATCACGACAACAAACTACCGTCCATAATGACAAGGCTACCATCCAATGGAGTAACAAAAATCTCGACAACAGACTACCTTTCATAATGACAAGGCTACCATCCATTGTAGTAACAAAAATCTGGACAACAGACTACTTTCCATAATGACAAGGCTACCATCCATTGGAATTAAAAAAATATCGACAACAGACTAACTTCCATAATGACAAGGCTGACCATCCCTTAGAGTAACAAAAATCTCGACAACAGACTACCTTCCATAATGACTAGGCTACCATCCATTGGAGTAACAAAGATATCAACAACATACTACCTTCCATAATGACAAGGATACCATCCATTAGAGTAACAAAAATCACGACAACAGACTACCTTCCGTAATGACAAGGCTACCATCCATTGGAATAACAAAAATCTCGACAATAGAATACCTTCCATAATGACTAGGCTGCCATCCATTGGAGTAAGAAAGATATTGATAACATACTACCTTCCATAATGTAAAGGATACAATCTATTATAGTAATAAAAATATCGACAATAAACTACCTTCCATAATGACAAGGCTATCATCCATTGGAGTAACAAAAATCTCGACAATAGACTACCTTCCATAATGACAAGGCTACCATCCATTGGAATAACAAAAAGCTCGACAACAGACTACCTACGATAATGACAAGGCTACCATCCATTGGAATATCAAAAATATCGACAACACACTAATTTCCATAATGACAAGGATACCATCCCTGAGAGTAACGAAAATCTCGACAACAGACTACCCTCCATAATGACAAGGCTACCATCCATTGGAGTAACAAAGCTATCGACAACATAATACCTTCCATAATAACAAGGATACCATCCATTGGAGTAACAAAAATCTCTACAACATACTACCTTCCTTAATGACAAGGCTACCATCCATTGGAGTAACAGAAATCACAACGATAGACTACCTTCCATAATGACAAGGCTACCATCCATTGCAGTAACAAAAGTCTCGTCAACAGACTACCTTCCATAATTACAAGGCTACCATCCATTGGAATAACAAAAAGCTCGACAACAGACTACCTACCATAATGACTAGGCTACCATCCATTGGAATAACAAAAATATTGACAACACACTAACTTCCATAATGACAAGGATACCATCCCTGAGAGTAACGAAAATCTCGACAACAGACTACCCTCCATAATGACAAGGCTACCATCCATTGGAGTAACAAAGATATCGACAACATACTACCTTCCATAATGACAAGGCTATCATCCATTGGAGTAACAAAAATGTCGACAACATACTACCTTCCTTAATGACAAGGCTACCATCCATTGGAGTAACAGAAATCACAATGACAAACTACCTTCCATAATGACAAGGCTACCATCCATTGCAGTAACAAAAGTCTCGACAACATACTACCTTCCATAAAGACAAGGCTACCATCCATTGGATTAACAAAAATCCCGAAAATAGACTACCTTCCATAATAAAGGCTACCATCCATTGGAGTAACAGAAATCTCGACAAAAGACTACCTTTCATAATGACAAGGCTACAATCTATTATAGTAACAAAAATCTCGACAATAGACTAACTTTCATAATGACAAGGTTACCATCCATTGGAATAACAAAAATCTCGATAACAAACTACTTTCCATAATGAAAAGGCTACCATCCCTTAGAGTAACAAAAATCTCGACAATAGACTACCTTCCATAATGACAAGGCTACCATCCATTGGAGTAACAAAGAAATCGACAACATACTACCTTCCATAATGACAAGTATACCTTCCATTAGAGTAACAAAAATCACGACAACATACTGCCTTCCATAATGACAAGGTTACCATCCATTGGAATAACAAAAATCTCAACAACAGAATACCTTCCATAATTACTAGGCTACCATCCATTGGAGTAAGAAAGATATCGATAACATACTACCTTCCATAATGAAAAGGATACAATCGATTGTAGTAACAAAAATCTCGACAACAGACTACCTTCCATAATGACAAGGTTATCGTCCATTGGAATAACAAAAATCTCGACAACAGAGTACCTTCCTTAATGACAAGGCTACCATCCCTTAGAGTAAACAAAAATCTCGACAATAGACTACCTTCCATAATGACAAGGCTACCATCCATTGGAATAACAAAAATATCGACAACAGACTATCTTCCATAATGACAAGGCCACAATCCATTGGAATAACAAAAATATCGACAACACACTACCTTCTATAATGACAAGGCTACCATCCCTTAGAGTAACAAAAATCTGGACAACAGACTAGCTTCCATAATGAACAAACTACCTTCCATAACGACAAGGCTACAATCAATTGTAGTAACAAAAATCTCGACAACAGACAACCTTCCATAATGACAAGGCTACCATCCATTGTAGTATCAAAAATCTCGACAATAGACTACATTTCATAATGACAAGGCTACCATCCATTGGAGTAACAAAAATCTCGACAACATACTACTTTCCATAATGACAAGTCTACAATCTATTATAGTAACAAAAATATCGACAATAAACTACCTTCCATAATGACAAGGCTATCATCCATTGGAGTAACAAAAATCTCAACAACAGACTACCTTCCATAATGACAAGGATACCATCCATTGGAATAACAAAAATATCGACAACACACTAACTTCCATAATGACAAGGCTACCATCCAATGTTGTAACAAAAATCTGGACAACAGACTACCTTCCATAATGACAAGGCTATCATCCATTGGAGTAACAAAAATCTCGAAAACATACTACCTTCCTTAATGACAAGTCTAAAATCTCGACAATAGACTACCTTTAATAATGACAAGGCTATCGTCCATTGGAATAACCAAAATCTAGACAACAGGCTACGTTCCATAATGACAAGGCTACCATCCCTTAGAGTAACAAAAATCTCGACAACAGACTACCTTCCATAATGACAAGGCTACCATCCATTAGAGTAACAATGATATCGACAACATATTACCTTCCATAATGACAAGGCTACCATCCTTTAGAGTAACAAAAATTATGACAATAGACTACCTTCCATAATGACAAGGCTACCATCCATTGGAATAACAAAAATATTGACAACATACTACCTTCAATAATGACAAGTCTACAATCAATTATAGTAACAAAAATATTGACAACAGACTAACTTCCATAATGACAAGGCTACCATCCCTTAGAGTATCAAAAATCATGACAACAGACTAACTTCCATAATGACAAGGCTACCATCCATTGGAATAACAAAAATATAGACAACACACTAACTTCCATAATGACAAGGATACCATCCAATGGAGTAACAAAAATTTAGACAATAGACTACCTTCCATAATGACAAGTCTACCATCCATTGGAGTACCACAGATATCGACAACAGATTACCTTCCATATTGACAAGGCTATTATCCATTGGAGTAAAAAAAATCTCCACAACATACTACCTTTCATAATGAAAAGTCTACAATCTATTATATTAACAAAAATATCGACAATAGACTACCTTTCATAATGACAAGGCTACCGGCAATTGGAATAACAAAAATCTCGACAACAGACTACCTTCCATAATGACAAGGCTACCATCCCTTAGAGTGAACAAAAATCATGACAACAGACTACCTTCCATAATGACAAGGCTACCATCCATTGGAATAACAAAAATATAGACAACACACTAACTCCTTAATGACAAGGCTACCATCCATTGTAGTAACAAAAATCACGACAATAAACTACCTTCCATAATGACAATGCTATCATCCATTGGAGTAACAAAAATCTCGACAACAGACTACCTTCCATAATGACAAGGCTATCATCCATTGGAATAACAAAAATATAGACAACACACTAACTTCCAAAAAGACAAGGCTACCATCCCTCAGAGTAACGAAAATGTCGACAACAGACTACCCTCCATAATGACAAGGCTACCATCCATTGGAGTAATAAAGATATCGACAACATACTACCTTCCATAATTACAAGGCTACCATCCATTGGAGTAACAAAAATCACGACAACAGACTACCTTCCATAATGACAAGGCTACAATCCATTGGATAAACAAAAATCTCGACAACAAACTACCTTCCATAATGACAAGGCTACAATCCATTGGAGTAACAAAGATATCAACAACATACTACCTTCCATAATGACAAGGATACCATCCATTAGAGTAACAAGAATCACAACAACAGACTACCTTCCATAATGTCAAGGCTACCATCCATTGGAATAACAAAAATCTCGACAACAGACTACCTTCCATAATGACTAGGCTACCATCCATTTGAGTAAGAAAGATATCGATAACATACTACCTTCTATAATGAAAAGGCTACCATCCAATGGAGTAACAAAAATCACGACAACAAACTACCGTCCATAATGACAAGGCTACCATCCAATGGAGTAACAAAAATCTCGACAACAGACTACCTTTCATAATGACAAGGCTACCATCCATTGTAGTAACAAAAATCTGGACAACAGACTACTTTCCATAATGACAAGGCTACCATCCATTGGAATTAAAAAAATATCGACAACAGACTAACTTCCATAATGACAAGGCTACCATCCCTTAGAGTAACAAAAATCTCGAAAATAGACTACCTTCCATAATGAATAGGCTACCATCCTTTGGAGTAACAAAGATATCGACAACATACTACCTTCCATATTGACAAGGCTACAATCCATTGTAGTAACAAAAATATCGACTACAGACTACCTTCCATAATGACAAGGCTACCATCCATTGGAGTAACAAAAATCTCGACAACAGACTACCTTCCATAATGGCAAGGCAACCATCCATTGGAATAACAAAAATATCGACAACACACTAACTTCCATAATGACAAGGCTACCATCCATTGTTGTAACAAAAATCTGGACATAAAACTACCTTCCATAATGACAAGGCTATCATCCATTGGAGTAACAAAAATCTCGACAGAATACTACCTTCCTTAATGACAAGTCCAAAATCTATTATAGTAACAAAAATCTAGACAATAGACTACCTTTAATAATGACAAGGCTACCGTCCATTGGAATAACAAAAATCTCGACAACAGACTACGTTCCATAATGACAAGGATACCATCCCTTAGAGTAACAAAAATCTCGACAATTGACTACTTTCCATAATGACAAGGCTACCATCCATTGGAGTAACAATGATATCGACAACATATTACCTTCCATAATGACAAGGCTACCATCCCTTAGAGTAAAAAAAATATCGATTACAGACTACATTCCATAATGACAAGGCTACCATCCATTGAAGTAACAAAGAAATCGACAACATACTACATTCTATAATGACAAGGATACCATCCATTAGAGTAACAAAAATCACGATAACAGACTACCTTTCATAATGACAAGGCTACAATCCATTGGAATAACAAAAATCTCGACAACAGAATACCTTCCATAATGACTAGGCTACCATCCATTGGAGTAAGAAAGATATCGATAACATACTACCTTCCAAAATGTAAAGGAGACAATCTATTATAGTAACAAAAATATCGACAATAAACTACCTTCCATAATGACAAGTTTACCATCCATTGGAGTACCAAAGATATCGACAACAAATTACCTTCCATATTGACAAGGCTACTATCCATTGGAGTAACAAAAATCTCGACAACATACTACCTTCCATAATGAAAAGTCTACAATCTATTATATTAACAAAAATATCGATAATAGACTACCTTTCATAATGACAAGGCTATCGTCCATTGGAATAACAAAAATCTCGACAACAGACTACCTTCCATAATGACAAGGCTACCATCCCTTAGAGTAAACAAAAATCATGACAACAGACTACCTTCCATAATGACAAGGCTACCATCCATTGGAATAATAAAAATATAGACAACACACTAACTTCCATAATGACAAGGCTACCATCCAATGGAGTAACAAAAATTTCGACAAAGACTACCTTCCATAATGATAAGTCTACCATCCATTGGAGTACCAAAAATATGAACAACAGACTATCGTCCTTAATGACAAGGCTACCATCCATTGGAGTAACTGAAATCACAACGACAGACTACCTTCCATAATGACAAGGTTACCATCCATTGCAGTAACAAAAATCTCGACAATAGACTACCTTCCATAATAACAAGGCTACCATCCATTGTTGTAACAAAAATTTGGACAACAGACTACCTTCCATAATGACAAGGCTATTATCCATTGTAGTAACAAAAATCTCGACAACATACTACCTTTCATAATGACAAGTCTAAAATCTATTATAGTAACAAAAATCTCGGCAATAGACTACCTTTAATAATGACAAGGCTACCGTCCATTTGACTAACAAAAATCTCGACAACAGACTACGTTCTATAATGACAAGGCTACCATCCCTTAGAGTAACAAAAATATCGACAAAAGACTACCTTCCATAATGACAAGGCTACCATCTATTGGAGTAACAATGATATCGACAACATATTACCTTCCATAATGACAAGGCTACCATCCCTTAGAGTAACAAAAATCATGATAACAGACTAACTTCCATAATGACAAGGCTACCATCCATTGGAATAACAAAAATATCGACAACACATTACCTTGCATAATGACAAGGCTACCATCCAATAGAGTAACAAAAATATCGACAACAGACTACCTTCCATAATGACAAGGCTACCATCCATTCTAGTAACAAAAATCTCGACAATAGACTACCTTCCATGATGACAAGGCTACCATCTATTGGAGTAACAAAAACCTCGACAACAGACTACCTTCCATAATGACAAGGCTACCATCCATTGGAATAACAAAAATATCCACAATCCACTAACTTCCATAATGACAAGGCTACCTTCCCTTAGAGTAATAAAAATCTCGACAGTAGACTACCTTACATTATGACTAGGCAACCATCCATTGGAGTAACAAAGATATCGACAACAGACTATTTTCCATGTTGACAAGGCTACAATCCATTATAGTAACAAAAATCTCGAAAACAGACTACCTTCCCTAATGACAAGGCTTCCATCAATTGTAGTAACAAATGTCTCGACAATAGACTACCTTCCATAATGACAAGGCTACCATCCATTGGAGTAACAAAAGTCTCGACAACAGACTACCTTCCATAATAACAAGGCTATCATCCATTGGAGTAAAAAAAATCTCGACAACATACTACCTTCCTTAATGACAAGTCTAAAATCTATTATAGTAACAAAAATCTCGACAATAGACTACCTTTAATAATGACAAGGCTACCGTCCATTGGAATAACAAAAATCTCGACAACAGACTATGTTCCATAATGACAAGGCTACCATCCCTTAGAGTAACAAAAATCTCGACAACAGACTACCTTCCATAATGACAAGGCTACCATCCATTGGAGTAACAATGATATCGACAACATATTACCTTCCATAATGACAAGGCTACCATCCCTTAGAGTAACAAAAATATCGACAATAGACTACCTTCCATAATGACAAGGCTACCATCCATTGGAATAACAAAAATATCCACAACACACTAACTTCCATAATGACAAGGCTAACATCCCTTAGAGTAACAAAAATATCAACAATAGACTACCTTCCATAATGACTAGGCTACCATATGTTGGAGTAACAAATATTGACAACAGACTATCTTCCATATTTGCAGGGCTACAATCCATTGTAGTAGCAATAATCTCGACAACAGACTACCTTCCATTACGACAGGGCTACCATCCACTCTAGTAACAAAAATCTCGACAATAGACTACCTTCCATAATGACAAGGCTACCATCCATTGGAGTAACAAAAATCTCGACAACAGACTACCTTCCATATTCACAAGGCTACCATCCATTGGAGTAACAAAAATCACAACGAAAGACTACCTTCAATAATGACAAGGCTACCATCCCTTAGAGTATCAAAAATCTTGACAATAGACTACCTTACATAATGACTAGGCTACCATCCATTGGAGTAACAAAGATATCGACAATAGACTATCTTCCATATTGACAAGGCTACAATCCATTGTAGTAACAAAAATCTCGACAACATACTACCTTCCATAATGACAAGGCTACCATCATCTGTAGTAACAAAAATCTCGACAATAGACTACCTTCCATAATGACAAGGCTACCATCCATTGGAGTAACACAAATCTCGACAACAGACTACCTTCCAAAATGGCAAGGCAACCATCCATTGGAATAATAAAAATATCGACAACACACTAACTTCCATAATGACAAGGCTACCATCCATTGTTGTAACAAAAATCTGGACATAAAACTACCTTCCATAATGACAAGGCTATCATCCATTGGAGTAACAAAAATCTCGACAACAAAATACCTTCCATAATGACTAGGCTACCATCCATTGGAGTAAGAAAGATATCGATAACATACTACCTTCCATAATGTAAAGGATACAATCTATTATAGTAACAAAAATATAGACAATAAACTACCTTCCATAATGACTAGGCTATCATCCATTGGAGTAACAAAAATCTCGACAACAGACTACCTTCCATAATGACAAGGCTACCATCCATTGGAATAACAAAAATATCGACAACACACTAACTTCCATAATGACAAGGCTACCATCCATTGTTGTAACAAAAATATGGACAACAGACTACCTTCCATAATGACAAGGCTATCATCCAATGGAGTAACAAAAATCTCGACAACATACTACCTTCCTTAATGACAAGTCTAAAATATATTATAGTAACAAAAATCTCGACAATAGACTACCTTTTATAATGACAAGGCTACCGTCCATTGGAATAACAAAAATCTCGACAACAGACTACGTTCCATAATGACAAGGCTACCATCCGTTAGAGTAACAAAAATCTCGACAACAGACTACCTTCCACAATGACAAGGCTACCATCCATTGGAGTAACAATGATATCGACAACATATTACCTTCCATAATGACAAGGCTACCATCCCTTAGAGTAACAAAAATCATGACAACAGACTACCTTCCATAATGACAAGGCTACCATCCATTGGAATAACAAAAATATCGATAACACATTACCTTCCATAATGACAAGGATACCATCCAATGGAGTAACAAAAATATCAACAACAGACTACCTTCCATAATGACAAGGCTACCATCCATTCTAGTAACAAAAATATCGACAATAGACTACCTTCCATGATGACAAGGCTACCATCCATTGGAATAACAAAAATATCCACAAAACACTAACTTCCATAATGACAAGGCTAACATCCCTTAGAGTAGCAAAAATCTCGACAATAGACTACCTTCCATAATGACTAGGCTACCATCCGTTGGAGTAACAAAGATCGACAACAGACTATCTTCCATATTGACAAGGCTACAATCCATTGTAGTAACAAAAATCTCGACAATAGACTACCTTCCATTATGACAAGGCTACCATCCACTCTAGTAACAAAAATCTCGACAATAGACTACCTTCCATAATGACAAGGCTACCATCCATTAGAGTAACAAAAATATCGACAATAGACTACCTTCCATAATAACAAGGCTACTATCCATTGGAGTAACAGAAATCACAACGAAAGACTACCTTCCATAATGACAAGGCTACCATCCCTTAGAGTATCAAAAATCTCGACAATAGACTACCTTACATAATGACAAGGCTACCATCCATTGGAGTAACAAAGATATCGACAACAGACTATATTCCATATTGACAAGGCTTCAATCCATTGTAGTAACAAAAATCTTGACAACAGACTACCTTCCATAATGACAAGGCTACCATCCACTATAGTAACAAAAATCTCGACAATAGACTACCTTCCATAATGACAAAGCTACCATCCATTGGAGTAACAAAAATCTCGACAACAGACTACCTTCCATACTGACAAGGCAACCATCCATTGGAATAACAAAAATATCGACAACACACTAACTATCATAATGACAAGGCTACCATCCATTGTTGTAACAAAAATCTAGACAACAGACTACCTTCCATAATGACAAGGCTATCATCCATTGGAGTAACAAAAATCTCGACAACATACTACCTTCCCTAATGACAAGTCTAAAATCTATTATAGTAACAAAAATCTAGACAATAGACTACCCTTAATAATGAAAAGGCTACCGTCAATTGGAATAATAAAAATCTCGACAACAGACTATGTTCCATAATGACAAGGCTACCATCCCTTAGAGTAACAAAAATCTCGACAACATATTACCTTCCATAATGACAATGCTACCATCCATTGGAGTAACAATGATATCGACAACATATTACCTTCCATAATGACAAGGCTACCATCCCTTAGAGTAACAAAAACATCGACAACAGACTACCTTCCATAATGACAAGGCTACCATCCATTGGAGTAACAAAGATATCGACAACATACTACCTTCTATAATGACAAGGATACCATCCATTAGAGTAACAAAAATCACGACAACAAACTACCTTTCATAATGACAGGGCTACCATCCATTGGAATAACAAAAATCTCGACAACAGAATACCTTCCATAATGACTAGGCTACCATCCATTGGAGTAAGAAAGATATCGATAACATACTACCTACCAAAATGTAAAGGATACAATCTATTATAGTAACAAAAATATCGACAATAAACTACCTTCCATAATGACTAGGCTATCATCCATTGGAGTAACAAAAATCTCGACAACAGACTACCTTCCATAATGACAAGGCTACCATCCATTGGAATAACAAAAATATCGACAACACACTAACTTCCATAATGACAAGGCTACCATCCATTGTTGTAACAAAAATCTGGACAACAGACTACCTTCCAAAATGACAAGGCTATCATCCATTGGAGTAACAAATATCTCGACAACATACTTCCTTCCTTAATGACAAGTCTAAAATCTATTATAGTAACAAAAATCTCGACAATAGACTACCTTTAATAATGACAAGGCTACCGTCCATTGGAATAACAAAAATCTCGACAACAGACTATGTTCCATAATGACAAGTCTACCATCTGTTAGAGTAACAAAAATCTCGACAACGCACTACCTTCCATAATGACCAGGCTACCATCTATTGGAGTAACAATGATATCGACAACATATTACCTTCCATAATGACAAGGCTACCATCCCTTAGAGTAACAAAAATCATGACAACAGACTACCTTCCATAATGACAAGGCTACCTTCCATTGGAATAACAAAAATATCGACAACACATTACCTTCCATAATGACAAGGCTACCATCCAATGGAGTAACAAAAATATCGACAACAGACTACCTTCCATAATGATAAGGCTACCATCCAATGGAGTAACAAAAATATCGACAAAAGACTACCTTCCATAATGACAAGGCTGCCATCCATTTTAGTAACAAAAATCTCAACAATAGACTACCTTCCATGATGACAAGGCTACCATCCATTGGAGTAACAAAAATCTCGACAACAAACTACCTTCCATAATGACAAGGCTACCATCCATTGGAATAACAAAAATATCGACAACAGACTATGTTCCATAATGACAAGGCTACCATCTGTTAGAGTAACAAAAATCTCGACAACATACTACCTTCCATAATGACCAGGTTACCATCCATTGGAGTAACAATGATATCGACAACATATTACCTTCCATAATGACAAGGCTACCATCCCTTAGAGTAACAAAAATCATGACAACAGACTACCTTCAATAATGACAAGGCTACCATCCATTGGAATAACAAAAATATCGACAACACATTACCTTCCATAATGACAAGGCTACCATCCAATGGAGTAACAAAAATATCGACAACAGACTACCTTCCATAATGACAAGGCTACCATCCATTTTAGTAACAAAAATCTCAACAATAGACTACCTTCCATGAAGACAAGGCTACCATCCATTGGAGTAACAAAAATCTCGACAACAGACTACCTTCCATAATGACAAGGCTACCATCCATTGGAATAACAAAAATATCCACAACACACTAACTTCCATAATGACAAGGCTAACATCCCTTAGAGTAACAAAAATCTCGACAATAGACTACCTTCCATAATGACTAGGCTACCATCCATTGGAGTAACAAAGATCGACAACAGACTATCTTCCATATTGACAAGGCTACAATCCATTGTAGTAACAAAAATCTCGACAATAGACTACCTTCCATTATGACAAGGCTACCATCCACTCTAGTAACAAAAATCTCGACAATAGACTACCTTCCATAATGACAAGGCTACCATCCATTAGAGTAACAAAAATATCGACAATAGACTACCTTCCATAATAACAAGGCTACTATCCATTGGAGTAACAGAAATCACAACGAAAGACTACCTTCCATAATGACAAGGCTACCATCCCTTAGAGTATCAAAAATCTCGACAATAGACTACCTTACATAATGACAAGGCTACCATCCATTGGAGTAACAAAGATATCGACAACAGACTATATTCCATATTGACAAGGCTTCAATCCATTGTAGTAACAAAAATCTCGACAACAGACTACCTTCCATAATGACAAGGCTACCATCCACTATAGTAACAAAAATCTCGACAATAGACTACCTTCCATAATGACAAAGCTACCATCCATTGGAGTAACAAAAATCTCGACAACAGACTACCTTCCATACTGACAAGGCAACCATCCATTGGAATAACAAAAATATCGACAACACACTAACTATCATAATGACAAGGCTACCATCCATTGTTGTAACAAAAATCTAGACAACAGACTACCTTCCATAATGACAAGGCTATCATCCATTGGAGTAACAAAAATCTCGACAACATACTACCTTCCCTAATGACAAGTCTAAAATCTATTATAGTAACAAAAATCTAGACAATAGACTACCTTTAATAATGAAAAGGCTACCGTCAATTGGAATAATAAAAATCTCGACAACAGACTATGTTCCATAATGACAAGGCTACCATCCCTTAGAGTAACAAAAATCTCGACAACATATTACCTTCCATAATGACAATGCTACCATCCATTGGAGTAACAATGATATCGACAACATATTACCTTCCATAATGACAAGGCTACCATCCCTTAGAGTAACAAAAACATCGACAACAGACTACCTTCCATAATGACAAGGCTACCATCCATTGGAGTAACAAAGATATCGACAACATACTACCTTCTATAATGACAAGGATACCATCCATTAGAGTAACAAAAATCACGACAACAAACTACCTTTCATAATGACAGGGCTACCATCCATTGGAATAACAAAAATCTCGACAACAGAATACCTTCCATAATGACTAGGCTACCATCCATTGGAGTAAGAAAGATATCGATAACATACTACCTTCCAAAATGTAAAGGATACAATCTATTATAGTAACAAAAATATCGACAATAAACTACCTTCCATAATGACTAGGCTATCATCCATTGGAGTAACAAAAATCTCGACAACAGACTACCTTCCATAATGACAAGGCTACCATCCATTGGAATAACAAAAATATCGACAACACACTAACTTCCATAATGACAAGGCTACCATCCATTGTTGTAACAAAAATCTGGACAACAGACTACCTTCCAAAATGACAAGGCTATCATCCATTGGAGTAACAAATATCTCGACAACATACTTCCTTCCTTAATGACAAGTCTAAAATCTATTATAGTAACAAAAATCTCGACAATAGACTACCTTTAATAATGACAAGGCTACCGTCCATTGGAATAACAAAAATCTCGACAACAGACTATGTTCCATAATGACAAGGCTACCATCTGTTAGAGTAACAAAAATCTCGACAACGCACTACCTTCCATAATGACCAGGCTACCATCCATTGGAGTAACAATGATATCGACAACATATTACCTTCCATAATGACAAGGCTACCATCCCTTAGAGTAACAAAAATCATGACAACAGACTACCTTCCATAATGACAAGGCTACCTTCCATTGGAATAACAAAAATATCGACAACACATTACCTTCCATAATGACAAGGCTACCATCCAATGGAGTAACAAAAATATCGACAACAGACTACCTTCCATAATGATAAGGCTACCATCCAATGGAGTAACAAAAATATCGACAAAAGACTACCTTCCATAATGACAAGGCTGCCATCCATTTTAGTAACAAAAATCTCAACAATAGACTACCTTCCATGATGACAAGGCTACCATCCATTGGAGTAACAAAAATCTCGACAACAGACTACCTTCCATAATGACAAGGCTACCATCCATTGGAATAACAAAAATATCCACAACACACTAACTTCCATAATGACAAGGCTAACATCCCTTAGAGTAACAAAAATCTCGACAATAGACTACCTTCCATAATGACTAGGCTACCATCCATTGGAGTAACAAAGATCGACAATAGACTATCTTCCATATTGACAAGGCTACAATCCATTGTAGTAACAAAAATCTCGACAACAAACTACCTTCCATTAGGACAAGGCTACCATCCACTGTAATCTCGACAATAGACTACCTTCCATAATGACAAGGCTACCATCCATTGTAGTAACAAAAATATCGACAACAGACTACCTTCCATAATAACAAGGCTACCATCCATTGGAGTAACAGAAATATCGACAACAGACTACCTTCCATAATGACAAGGCTACCATCCATTAGAGTAACAAAAATCTCGACAACAGACTACCTTGTATAATGACAAGGCTACCATCCATTGGAGTAACAAAGATATCGACAACATAGTACCTTCTATAATGACAAGGATACCATCAATTAGAGTAACAAAAATCACGACAACAGACTACCTTCCATAATGACAAGGCTACCATCCATTGGAATAACAAAAATCTCGACAACAAAATACCTTCCATAATGACTAGGCTACCATCCATTGGAGTAAGAAAGATATCGATAACATACTACCTTCCATAATGTAAAGAATACAATCTATTATAGTAACAAAAATATCGACAATAAACTACCTCCCATAATGACAAGGCTATCATCCATTGGAGTAACAAAAATCTCGACAACAAACTACCTTCCATAACGACAAGGCTACCATCCATTGGAATAACAAAAATATCGACACAACACTAACTTCCATAATGACAAGGCTACCATCCATTGTTGTAACAAAAATCTGGACAACAGACTACCTTCCAAAATGACAAGGCTATCATCCATTGGAGTAACAAATATCTCAACAACATACTACCTTCCTTAATGACAAGTCTAAAATCTATTATAGTAACAAAAATCTCGACAACAAACTACCTTCCATAATGACAAGGCTACCATCCATTGGAATAACAAAAATATCGACAACAGACTATGTTCCATAATGACAAGGCTACCATCTGTTAGAGTAACAAAAATCTCGACAACATACTACCTTCCATAATGACCAGGTTACCATCCATTGGAGTAACAATGATATCGACAACATATTACCTTCCATAATGACAAGGCTACCATCCCTTAGAGTAACAAAAATCATGACAACAGACTACCTTCAATAATGACAAGGCTACCATCCATTGGAATAACAAAAATATCGACAACACATTACCTTCCATAATGACAAGGCTACCATCCAATGGAGTAACAAAAATATCGACAACAGACTACCTTCCATAATGACAAGGCTACCATCCATTTTAGTAACAAAAATCTCAACAATAGACTACCTTCCATGAAGACAAGGCTACCATCCATTGGAGTAACAAAAATCTCGACAACAGACTACCTTCCATAATGACAAGGCTACCATCCATTGGAATAACAAAAATATCCACAACACACTAACTTCCATAATGACAAGGCTAACATCCCTTAGAGTAACAAAAATCTCGACAATAGACTACCTTCCATAATGACTAGGCTACCATCCATTGGAGTAACAAAGATCGACAACAGACTATCTTCCATATTGACAAGGCTACAATCCATTGTAGTAACAAAAATCTCGACAACAGACTACCTTCCATTAGGACAAGGCTACCATCCACTGTAATCTCGACAATAGACTACCTTCCATAATGACAAGGCTACCATCCATTGTAGTAACAAAAATATCGACAACAGACTACCATCCATAATAACAAGGCTACCATCCATTGGAGTAACAGAAATATCGACAACAGACTACCTTCCATAATGACAAGGCTACCATCCCTTAGAGTAACAAAAATCTCGACAACAAACTACCTTGAATAATGACAAGGCTACCATCCATTGGAGTAACAAAGATATCGACAACATAGTACCTTCTATAATGACAAGGATACCATCCATTAGAGTAACAAAAATCACGACAACAGACTAATTTCCATAATGACAAGGGTACCATCCATTGGAATAACAAAAATCTCGACAACAAAATACCTTCCATAATGACTAGGCTACCATCCATTGGAGTAAGAAAGATATCGATAACATACTACCTTTCATAATGTAAAGGATACAATCTATTATAGTAACAAAAATATCGACAATAAACTACCTTCCATAATGACAAGGCTATCATCCATTGGAGTAACAAAAATCTCGACAACAAACTACCTTCCATAATGGCAAGGCTACCATCCATTGGAATAACAAAAATATCGACAACAGACTATGTTCAATAATGACAAGGCTACCATCTGTTAGAGTAACAAAAATCTCGACAACACACTACCTTCCATAATGACCAGGTTACCATCCATTGGAGTAACAATGATATCGACAACATATTACCTTCCATAATGACAAGGCTACCATCCCTTAGAGTAACAAAAATCATGACAACAGACTACCTTCAATAATGACAAGGCTACCATCCATTGGAATAACAAAAATATCGATAACACATTACCTTCCATAATGACAAGGCTACCATCCAATGGAGTAACAAAAATATCGACAACAGACTACCTTCCATAATGACAAGGCTACCATCCAATGGAGTAACAAAAATATCGACAAAAGACTACCTTCCATAATGACAAGGCTACCATCCATTTTAGTAACAAAAATCTCAACAATAGACTACCTTCCATGAAGACAAGGCTACCATCCATTGGAGTAACAAAAATCTCGACAACAGACTACCTTCCATAATGAAAAGGCTATCATCCATTGGAATAACAAAAATATCCACAACACACTAACTTTCATAATGACAAGGCTAACATCCCTTAGAGTAACAAAAATCTCGATAATAGACTACCTTCCATAATGACTAGGCTACCATCCATTGGAGTAACAAAGATCGACAACAAACTATCTTCCATATTGACAAGGCTACCATCCATTGTAGTAACAAAAATATCGACAACAGACTACCATCCATAATAACAAGGCTACCATCCATTGGAGTAACAGAAATATCGACAACAGACTACCTTCCATAATGACAAATCTACCATCCCTTAGAGTAACAAAAATCTCGACAACAGACTACCTTGCATAATGACAAGGCTACCATCCATTGGAGTAACAAAGATATCGACAACATAGTACCTTCTATAATGACAAGGATACCATCAATACGAGTAACAAAAATCACGACAACAGACTACCTTCCATAATGACAAGGCTACCATCCGTTGGAATAACAAAAATCTCGACAACAAAATACCTTCCATAATGACTAGGCTACCATCCATTGGAGTAAGAAAGATATCGATAACATACTACCTTCCATAATGTAAAGGATACAATCTATTATAGTAACAAAAATATCGACAATAAACTACCTTCCATAATGACAAGGCTATCATCCATTGGAGTAACAAAAATCTCGACAACAAACTACCTTCCATAATGACAAGGCTACCATCCATTGGAATAACAAAAATATCGACAACACACTAACTTCCATAATGACAAGGCTACCATCTGTTAGAGTAACAAAAATCTCGACAACACACTACCTTCCATAATGACAAGGCTACCATCCATTGGAGTAACAATGATATCGACAACATATTACCTTCCATAATGACAAGGCTACCGTCCCTTAGAGTAACAAAAATCATGACAACAGACTACCTTCAATAATGACAAGGCTACCATCCATTGGAATAACAAAAATATCGACAACACATTACCTTCCATAATGACAAGGCTACCATCCAATGGAGTAACAAAAATATCGACAACAGACTACCTTCCATAATGACAAGGCTACCATCCATTTTAGTAACAAAAATCTCAACAATAAACTACCTTCCATGAAGACAAGGCTACCATCCATTGGAGTAACAAAAATCTCGACAACAGACTACCTTCCATAATGACAAGGCTACCATCCATTGGAATAACAAAAATATCCACAACACACTAACTTCCATAATGACAAGGCTAACATCCCTTAGAGTAACAAAAATCTCGACAATAGACTACCTTCCATAATGACTAGGCTACCATCCATTGGAGTAACAAAGATCGACAACAGACTATCTTCCATATTGACAAGGCTACAATCCATTGTAGTAACAAAAATCTCGACAACAGACTACCTTCCATTAGGACAAGGCTACCATCCACTGTAATCTCGACAATAGACTACCTTCCATAATGACAAGGCTACCATCCATTGTAGTAACAAAAATATAGACAACAGACTACCATCCATAATAACAAGGCTACCATCCATTGGAGTAACAGAAATATCGACAACAGACTACCTTCCATAATGACAAGGCTACCATCCCTTAGAGTAACAAAAATCTCGACAACAAACTACCTTGAATAATGACAAGGCTACCATCCATTGGAGTAACAAAGATATCGACAACATAGTACCTCTATAATGACAAGGATACCATCCATTAGAGTAACAAAAATCACGACAACAGACTACCTTCCATAATGACAAGGGTACCATCCATTGGAATAACAAAAATCTCGACAACAAAATACCTTCCATAATGACTAGGCTACCATCCATTGGAGTAAGAAAGATATCGATAACATACTACCTTCCATAATGTAAAGGATACATTCTATTATAGTAACAAAAATATCGACAATAAACTACCTTCCATAATGACAAGGCTATCATCCATTGGAGTAACAAAAATCTCGACAACAAACTACCTTCCATAATGACAAGGCTACCATCCATTGGAATAACAAAAATATCGACAACAGACTATGTTCAATAATGACAAGGCTACCATCTGTTAGAGTAACAAAAATCTCGACAACACACTACCTTCCATAATGACCAGGTTACCATCCATTGGAGTAACAATGATATCGACAACATATTACCTTCCATAATGACAAGGCTACCATCCCTTAGAGTTACAAAAATCATGACAACAGACTACCTTCAATAATGACAAGGCTACCATCCATTGGAATAACAAAAATATCGACAACACATTACCTTCCATAATGACAAGGCTACCATCCAATGGAGTAACAAAAATATCGACAACAGACTACCTTCCATAATGACAAGGCTACCATCCAATGGAGTAACAAAAATATCGACAAAAGACTACCTTCCATTATGACAAGGCTACCATCCATTTTAGTAACAAAAATCTCAACAATAGACTACCTTCCATGAAGACAAGGCTACCATCCATTGGAGTAACAAAAATCTCGACAACAGACTACCTTCCATAATGACAAGGCTATCATCCATTGGAATAACAAAAATATCCACAACACACTAACTTTCATAATGACAAGGCTAACATCCCTTAGAGTAACAAAAATCTCGATAATAGACTACCTTCCATAATGACTAGGCTACCATCCATTGGAGTAACAAAGATCGACAACAAACTATCTTCCATATTGACAAGGCTACCATCCATTGTAGTAACAAAAATATCGACAACAGACTACCATCCATAATAACAAGGCTACCATCCATTGGAGTAACAGAAATATCGACAACAGACTACCTTCCATAATGACAAATCTACCATCCCTTAGAGTAACAAAAATCTCGACAACAGACTACCTTGCATAATGACAAGGCTACCATCCATTGGAGTAACAAAGATATCGACAACATAGTACCTTCTATAATGACAAGGATACCATCAATACGAGTAACAAAAATCACGACAACAGACTACCTTCCATAATGACAAGGCTACCATCCGTTGGAATAACAAAAATCTCGACAACAAAATACCTTCCATAATGACTAGGCTACCATCCATTGGAGTAAGAAAGATATCGATAACATACTACCTTCCATAATGTAAAGGATACAATCTATTATAGTAACAAAAATATCGACAATAAACTACCTTCCATAATGACAAGGCTATCATCCATTGGAGTAACAAAAATCTCGACAACAAACTACCTTCCATAATGACAAGGCTACCATCCATTGGAATAACAAAAATATCGACAACACACTAACTTCCATAATGACAAGGCTACCATCTGTTAGAGTAACAAAAATCTCGACAACACACTACCTTCCATAATGACAAGGCTACCATCCATTGGAGTAACAATGATATCGACAACATATTACCTTCCATAATGACAAGGCTACCGTCCCTTAGAGTAACAAAAATCATGACAACAGACTACCTTCAATAATGACAAGGCTACCATCCATTGGAATAACAAAAATATCGACAACACATTACCTTCCATAATGACAAGGCTACCATCCAATGGAGTAACAAAAATATCGACAACAGACTACCTTCCATAATGACAAGGCTACCATCCATTTTAGTAACAAAAATCTCAACAATAGACTACCTTCCATGAAGACAAGGCTACCATCCATTGGAGTAACAAAAATCTCGACAACAGACTACCTTCCATAATGACAAGGCTACCATCCATTGGAATAACAAAAATATCCACAACACACTAACTTCCATAATGACAAGGCTAACATCCCTTAGAGTAACAAAAATCTCGACAATAGACTACCTTCCATAATGACTAGGCTACCATCCATTGGAGTAACAAAGATCGACAACAGACTATCTTCCATATTGACAAGGCTACAATCCATTGTAGTAACAAAAATCTCGACAACAGACTACCTTCCATTAGGACAAGGCTACCATCCACTGTAATCTCGACAATAGACTACCTTCCATAATGACAAGGCTACCATCCATTGTAGTAACAAAAATATCGACAACAGACTACCATCCATAATAACAAGGCTACCATCCATTGGAGTAACAGAAATATCGACAACAGACTACCTTCCATAATGACAAGGCTACCATCCCTTAGAGTAACAAAAATCTCGACAACAAACTACCTTGAATAATGACAAGGCTACCATCCATTGGAGTAACAAAGATATCGACAACATAGTACCTTCTATAATGACAAGGATACCATCCATTAGAGTAACAAAAATCACGACAACAGACTACCTTCCATAATGACAAGGGTACCATCCATTGGAATAACAAAAATCTCGACAACAAAATACCTTCCATAATGACTAGGCTACCATCCATTGGAGTAAGAAAGATATCGATAACATACTACCTTCCATAATGTAAAGGATACAATCTATTATAGTAACAAAAATATCGACAATAAACTACCTTCCATAATGACAAGGCTATCATCCATTGGAGTAACAAAAATCTCGACAACAAACTACCTTCCATAATGACAAGGCTACCATCCATTGGAATAACAAAAATATCGACAACAGACTATGTTCAATAATGACAAGGCTACCATCTGTTAGAGTAACAAAAATCTCGACAACACACTACCTTCCATAATGACCAGGTTACCATCCATTGGAGTAACAATGATATCGACAACATATTACCTTCCATAATGACAAGGCTACCATCCCTTAGAGTAACAAAAATCATGACAACAGACTACCTTCAATAATGACAAGGCTACCATCCATTGGAATTACAAAAATATCGACAACACATTACCTTCCATAATGACAAGGCTACCATCCAATGGAGTAACAAAAATATCGACAACAGACTACCTTCCATAATGACAAGGCTACCATCCAATGGAGTAACAAAAATATCGACAAAAGACTACCTTCCATAATGACAAGGCTACCATCCATTTTAGTAACAAAAATCTCAACAATAGACTACCTTCCATGAAGACAAGGCTACCATCCATTGGAGTAACAAAAATCTCGACAACAGACTACCTTCCATAATGACAAGGCTATCATCCATTGGAATAACAAAAATATCCACAACACACTAACTTTCATAATGACAAGGCTAACATCCCTTAGAGTAACAAAAATCTCGATAATAGACTACCTTCCATAATGACTAGGCTACCATCCATTGGAGTAACAAAGATCGACAACAAACTATCTTCCATATTGACAAGGCTACAATCCATTGTAGTAACAAAAATATCGACAACAGACTACCATCCATAATAACAAGGCTACCATCCATTGGAGTAACAGAAATATCGACAACAGACTACCTTCCATAATGACAAATCTACCATCCCTTAGAGTAACAAAAATCTCGACAACAAACTACCTTGCATAATGACAAGGCTACCATCCATTGGAGTAACAAAGATATCGACAACATAGTACCTTCTATAATGACAAGGATACCATCAATACGAGTAACAAAAATCACGACAACAGACTACCTTCCATAATGACAAGGCTACCATCCGTTGGAATAACAAAAATCTCGACAACAAAATACCTTCCATAATGACTAGGCTACCATCCATTGGAGTAAGAAAGATATCGATAACATACTACCTTCCATAATGTAAAGGATACAATCTATTATAGTAACAAAAATATCGACAATAAACTACCTTCCATAATGACAAGGCTATCATCCATTGGAGTAACAAAAATCTCGACAACAAACTACCTTCCATAATGACAAGGCTACCATCCATTGGAATAACAAAAATATCGACAACACACTAACTTCCATAATGACAAGGCTACCATCTGTTAGAGTAACAAAAATCTCGACAACACACTACCTTCCATAATGACAAGGCTACCATCCATTGGAGTAACAATGATATCGACAACATATTACCTTCCATAATGACAAGGCTACCGTCCTTTAGAGTAACAAAAATCATGACAACAGACTACCTTCAATAATGACAAGGCTACCATCCATTGAAATAACAAAAATATCGACAACACATTACCTTCCATAATGACAAGGCTACCATCCAATGGAGTAACAAAAATATCGACAACAGACTACCTTCCATAATGACAAGGCTACCATCCAATGGAGTAACAAAAATATCGACAAAAGACTACCTTCCATAATGACAAGGCTACCATCCATTTTAGTAACAAAAATATCAACAATAGACGACCTTCCATGAAGACAAGGCTACCATCCATTGGAGTAACAAAAATCTCGACAATAGACTACCTTTTATAATGACTAGGCTACCATCCATTGGAGTAACAAAGATCGACAACAGACTATCTTCCATATTGACAAGGCTACAATCCATTGTAGTAACAAAAATCTCGACAACAGACTACCTTCCATTAGGACAAGGCTACCATCCACCGTAATCTCGACAATAGACTACCTTCCATAATGACAAGGCTACCATCCATTGTAGTAACAAAAATATCGACAACAGACTACCTTCCATAATAACAAGGCTACCATCCATTGGAGTAACAGAACTATCGACAACAGACTACCTTCCATAATGACAAGGCTACCATCCCTTAGAGTAACAAAAATCTCGACAACAGACTACCTTGCATAATGACAAGGCTACCATCCATTGGAGTAACAAAGATATCGACAACATAGTACCTTCTATAATGACAAGGATACCATCAATACGAGTAACAAAAATCACGACAACAAACTACCTTCCATAATGACAAGGCTACCATCCATTGGAATAACAAAAATCTCGACAACAAAATACCTTCCATAATGACTAGGCTACCATCCATTGGAGTAAGAAAGATATCGATAACATACTACCTTCCATAATGTAAAGGATACAATCTATTATAGTAACAAAAATATCGACAATAAACTACCTTCCATAATGACAAGGCTATCATCCATTGGAGTAACAAAAATCTCGACAACAAACTACATTCCATAATGACAAGGCTACCATCCATTGGAATAACAAAAATATCGACAACACACTAACTTCCATAATGACAAGGCTACCATCTGTTAGAGTAACAAAAATCTCGACAACACACTACCTTCCATAATGACCAGGTTACCATCCATTGGAGTAACAATGATATCGACAACATATTACCTTCCATAATGACAAGGCTACCATCCCTTAGAGTAACAAAAATCATGACAACAGACTACCTTCAATAATGACAAGGCTACCATCCATTGGAATAACAAAAATATCGACAACACATTACCTTCCATAATGACAAGGCTACCATCCAATGGAGTAACAAAAATATCGACAACAGACTACCTTCCATAATGACAAGGCTACCATCCAATGGAGTAACAAAAATATCGACAAAAGACTACCTTCCATAATGACAAGGCTACCATCCATTTTAGTAACAAAAATCTCAACAATAGACTACCTTCCATGAAGACAAGGCTACCATCCATTGGAGTAACAAAAATCTCGACAACAGACTACCTTCCATAATGACAAGGCTATCATCCATTGGAATAACAAAAATATCCACAACACACTAACTTTCATAATGACAAGGCTAACATCCCTTAGAGTAACAAAAATCTCGATAATAGACTACCTTCCATAATGACTAGGCTACCATCCATTGGAGTAACAAAGATCGACAACAAACTATCTTCCATATTGACAAGGCTACAATCCATTGTAGTAACAAAAATATCGACAACAGACTACCATCCATAATAACAAGGCTACCATCCATTGGAGTAACAGAAATATCGACAACAGACTACCTTCCATAATGACAAATCTACCATCCCTTAGAGTAACAAAAATCTCGACAACAGACTACCTTGCATAATGACAAGGCTACCATCCATTGGAGTAACAAAGATATCGACAACATAGTACCTTCTATAATGACAAGGATACCATCAATACGAGTAACAAAAATCACGACAACAGACTACCTTCCATAATGACAAGGCTACCATCCGTTGGAATAACAAAAATCTCGACAACAAAATACCTTCCATAATGACTAGGCTACCATCCATTGGAGTAAGAAAGATATCGATAACATACTACCTTCCATAATGTAAAGGATACAATCTATTATAGTAACAAAAATATCGACAATAAACTACCTTCCATAATGAAAAGGCTATCATCCATTGGAGTAACAAAAATCTCGACAACAAACTACCTTCCATAATGACAAGGCTACCATCCATTGGAATAACAAAAATATCGACAACACACTAACTTCCATAATGACAAGGCTACCATCTGTTAGAGTAACAAAAATCTCGACAACACACTACCTTCCATAATGACAAGGCTACCATCCATTGGAGTAACAATGATATCGACAACATATTACCTTCCATAATGACAAGGCTACCGTCCCTTAGAGTAACAAAAATCATGACAACAGACTACCTTCAATAATGACAAGGCTACCATCCATTGAAATAACAAAAATATCGACAACACATTACCTTCCATAATGACAAGGCTACCATCCAATGGAGTAACAAAAATATCGACAACAGACTACCTTCCATAATGACAAGGCTACCATCCAATGGAGTAACAAAAATATCGACAAAAGACTACCTTCCATAATGACAAGGCTACCATCCATTTTAGTAACAAAAATATCAACAATAGACGACCTTCCATGAAGACAAGGCTACCATCCATTGGAGTAACAAAAATCTCGACAATAGACTACCTTTTATAATGACTAGGCTACCATCCATTGGAGTAACAAAGATCGACAACAGACTATCTTCCATATTGACAAGGCTACAATCCATTGTAGTAACAAAAATCTCGACAACAGACTACCTTCCATTAGGACAAGGCTACCATCCACCGTAATCTCGACAATAGACTACCTTCCATAATGACAAGGCTACCATCCATTGTAGTAACAAAAATATCGACAACAGACTACCTTCCATAATAACAAGGCTACCATCCATTGGAGTAACAGAACTATCGACAACAGACTACCTTCCATAATGACAAGGCTACCATCCCTTAGAGTAACAAAAATCTCGACAACAGACTACCTTGCATAATGACAAGGCTACCATCCATTGGAGTAACAAAGATATCGACAACATAGTACCTTCTATAATGACAAGGATACCATCAATACGAGTAACAAAAATCACGACAACAAACTACCTTCCATAATGACAAGGCTACCATCCATTGGAATAACAAAAATCTCGACAACAAAATACCTTCCATAATGACTAGGCTACCATCCATTGGAGTAAGAAAGATATCGATAACATACTACCTTCCATAATGTAAAGGATACAATCTATTATAGTAACAAAAATATCGACAATAAACTACCTTCCATAATGACAAGGCTATCATCCATTGGAGTAACAAAAATCTCGACAACAAACTACATTCCATAATGACAAGGCTACCATCCATTGGAATAACAAAAATATCGACAACACACTAACTTCCATAATGACAAGGCTACCATCTGTTAGAGTAACAAAAATCTCGACAACACACTACCTTCCATAATGACCAGGTTACCATCCATTGGAGTAACAATGATATCGACAACATATTACCTTCCATAATGACAAGGCTACCATCCCTTAGAGTAACAAAAATCATGACAACAGACTACCTTCAATAATGACAAGGCTACCATCCATTGGAATAACAAAAATATCGACAACACATTACCTTCCATAATGACAAGGCTACCATCCAATGGAGTAACAAAAATATCGACAACAGACTACCTTCCATAATGACAAGGCTACCATCCAATGGAGTAACAAAAATATCGACAAAAGACTACCTTCCATAATGACAAGGCTACCATCCATTTTAGTAACAAAAATCTCAACAATAGACTACCTTCCATGAAGACAAGGCTACCATCCATTGGAGTAACAAAAATCTCGACAACAGACTACCTTCCATAATGACAAGGCTATCATCCATTGGAATAACAAAAATATCCACAACACACTAACTTTCATAATGACAAGGCTAACATCCCTTAGAGTAACAAAAATCTCGATAATAGACTACCTTCCATAATGACTAGGCTACCATCCATTGGAGTAACAAAGATCGACAACAAACTATCTTCCATATTGACAAGGCTACAATCCATTGTAGTAACAAAAATATCGACAACAGACTACCATCCATAATAACAAGGCTACCATCCATTGGAGTAACAGAAATATCGACAACAGACTACCTTCCATAATGACAAATCTACCATCCCTTAGAGTAACAAAAATCTCGACAACAGACTACCTTGCATAATGACAAGGCTACCATCCATTGGAGTAACAAAGATATCGACAACATAGTACCTTCTATAATGACAAGGATACCATCAATACGAGTAACAAAAATCACGACAACAGACTACCTTCCATAATGACAAGGCTACCATCCGTTGGAATAACAAAAATCTCGACAACAAAATACCTTCCATAATGACTAGGCTACCATCCATTGGAGTAAGAAAGATATCGATAACATACTACCTTCCATAATGTAAAGGATACAATCTATTATAGTAACAAAAATATCGACAATAAACTACCTTCCATAATGAAAAGGCTATCATCCATTGGAGTAACAAAAATCTCGACAACAAACTACCTTCCATAATGACAAGGCTACCATCCATTGGAATAACAAAAATATCGACAACACACTAACTTCCATAATGACAAGGCTACCATCTGTTAGAGTAACAAAAATCTCGACAACACACTACCTTCCATAATGACAAGGCTACCATCCATTGGAGTAACAATGATATCGACAACATATTACCTTCCATAATGACAAGGCTACCGTCCCTTAGAGTAACAAAAATCATGACAACAGACTACCTTCAATAATGACAAGGCTACCATCCATTGGAATAACAAAAATATCGACAACACATTACCTTCCATAATGACAAGGCTACCATCCAATGGAGTAACAAAAATATCGACAACAGACTACCTTCCATAATGACAAGGCTACCATCCAATGGAGTAACAAAAATATCGACAAAAGACTACCTTCCATAAGGACAAGGCTACCATCCATTTTAGTAACAAAAATATCAACAATAGACGACCTTCCATGAAGACAAGGCTACCATCCATTGGAGTAACAAAAATCTCGACAATAGACTACCTTCTATAATGACTAGGCTACCATCCATTGGAGTAACAAAGATCGACAACAGACTATCTTCCATATTGACAAGGCTACAATCCATTGTAGTAACAAAAATCTCGACAACAGACTACCTTCCATTAGGACAAGGCTACCATCCACTGTAATCTCGACAATAGACTACCTTCCATAATGACAAGGCTACCATCCATTGTAGTAACAAAAATATCGACAACACATTACCTTCCATAATAACAAGGCTACCATCCATTGGAGTAACAGAACTATCGACAACAGACTACCTTCCATAATGACAAGGCTACCATCCCTTAGAGTAACAAAAATCTCGACAACAGACTACCTTGCATAATGACAAGGCTACCATCCATTGGAGTAACAAAGATATCGACAACATAGTACCTTCTATAATGACAAGGATACCATCAATACGAGTAACAAAAATCACGACAACAAACTACCTTCCATAATGACAAGGCTACCATCCATTGGAATAACAAAAATCTCGACAACAAAATACCTTCCATAATGACTAAGCTACCATCCATTGGAGTAAGAAAGATATCGATAACATACTACCTTCCATAATGTAAAGGATACAATCTATTATAGTAACAAAAATATCGACAATAAACTACCTTCCATAATGACAAGGCTATCATCCATTGGAGTAACAAAAATCTCGACAACAAACTACATTCCATAATGACAAGGCTACCATCCATTGGAATAACAAAAATATCGACAACACACTAACTTCCATAATGACAAGGCTACCATCTGTTAGAGTAACAAAAATCTCGACAACACACTACCTTCCATAATGACCAGGCTACCATCCATTGGAGTAACAATGATATCGACAACATATTACCTTCCATAATGACAAGGCTACCGTCCCTTAGAGTAACAAAAATCATGACAACAGACTACCTTCAATAATGACAAGGCTACCTTCCATTGGAATAACAAAAATATCGACAACACATTACCTTCCATAATGACAAGGCTACCATCCAATGGAGTAACAATAATATTGACAACAGACTACCTTCCATAATGACAAGGCTACCATCCAATGGAGTAACAAAAATAACGACAAAAGACTACCTTCCATAATGACAAGGCTACCATCCATTTTAGTAACAAAAATCTCAACAATAGACTACCTTCCATGAAGACAAGGCTACCATCCATTGGAGTAACAAAAATCTCGACAACAGACTACCTTCCATAATGACAAGGCTACCATCCATTGGAATAACAAAAATATCCACAACACACTAACTTCCATAATGACAAGGCTAACATGCCTTAGAGTAACAAAAATCTCGACAATAGACTACCTTCCACAATAACTAGGCTACCATCCATTGGAGTAACAAAGATCGACAACAGACTATCTTCCATATTGACAAGGCTACAATCCATTGTAGTAACAAAAATCTCGACAACAGACTACCTTCCATTAGGACAAGGCTACCATCCACTGTAATCTCGACAATAGACTACCTTCCATAATGACATGGCTACCATCCATTGTAGTAACAAAAATATCGACAACAGACTACCTTCCATAATAACAAGGCTACCATCCATTGGAGTAACAGAAATATCGACAACAGACTACCTTCCATAATGACAAGGCTACCATCCCTTAGAGTAATAAAAATCTCGACAACAGACTACCTTGCATAATGACAAGGCTACCATCCATTGGAGTAACAAAGATATCGACAACATAGTACCTTCTATAATGACAAGGATACCATCAATTATAGTAACAAATATCACGACAACAGACTACCTTCCATAATGACAAGGCTACCATCCATTGGAATAACAAAAATCTCGACAACAAAATACCTTCCATAATGACTAGGCTACCATCCATTGGAGTAAGAAAGATATCGATAACATATTACCTTCCATAATGTAAAGAATACAATCTATTATAGTAACAAAAATATCGACAATAAACTACCTTCCATAATGACAAGGCTATCATCCATTGGAGTAACAAAAATCTCGACAACAAACTACCTTCCATAATGACAAGGCTACCATCCATTGGAATAACAAAAATATCGACAACACACTAACTTCCATAATGACAAGGCTACCATCCATTGTTGTAACAAATATCTGGACAACAGACTACCTTCCAAAATGACAAGGCTATCATCCATTGGAGTAACAAATATCTCGACAACATACTACCTTCCTTAATGACAAGTCTAAAATCTATTATAGTAACAAAAATCTCGACAATAGACTACCTTTAATAATGACAAGGCTACCGTCCATTGGAATAATAAAAATCTCGACAACAGACTATGTTCCATAATGACAAGGCTACCATCTGTTAGAGTAACAAAAATCACGAAAACACACTACCTTCCATAATGACCAGGATACCATCCATTGGAGTAACAATGATATCGACAACATATTACCTTCCATAATGACAAGGCTACCATCCCTTAGACTAACAAAAATCATGACAACAGACTACCTTCCATAATGACAAGGCTACCATCCATTGGAATAACAAAAATATCGACAACACATTACCTTCCATAATGACAAGGCTACCATCCAATGGAATAACAAAAATATCGACAACAGACTACCTTCCATATTGACAAGGCTACCATCCAATGGAGTAACAAAAATATCGACAAAAGACTACCTTCCATAAAGACAAGGCTACCATCCATTTTAGTAACAAAAATCTCAACAATAGACTACCTTCCATGATGACAAGGCTACCATCCATTGGAGTAACAAAAATCTCGACAACAGACTACCTTCCATAATGACAAGGCTACCATCCATTGGAATAACAAAAATATCCCAAACACACTAACTTCCATAATGACAAGGCTTACATCCCTTAGAGTAATAAAAATATCGACAATAGACTACCTTCCATAATGACTAGGCTACCATCCATTGGAGTAACAAAGATCGACAACAGACTATCTTCCATATTGACAAGGCTACAATCCATTGTAGTAACAAAAATCTCGACAACAGACTACCTTCCATTAGGACAAGGCTACCATCCACTGTAATCTCGACAATAGACTACATTCCATAATGACAAGGCTACCATCCATTGTAGTTACAAAAATATCGACAACAGACTACCTTCCATAATAACAAGGCTACCATCCATTGGAGTAACAGAAATATCGACAACAGACTACCTTCCATAATGACAAGGCTACCATCCATTGGAGTAACAAAAATCTCGACAATAGACTACCTTGAATAATGACAAGGCTACCATCCATTGGAGTAACAAAGATATCGACAACATAGTACCTTCTATAATGACAAGGATACCATCCATTAGAGTAACAAAAATCACGACAACAGACTACCTTCCATAATGACAAGGCTACCATCCATTGGAATAACAAAAATCTCGACAACAAAATACCTTCCATAATGACTAGGCTACCATCCATTGGAGTAAGAAAGATATCGATAACATACTACCTTCCATAATGTAAAGGATACAATCTATTATTGTAACAAAAATATCGACAATAAACTACCTTCCATAATGACAAGGCTATCATCCATTGGAGTAACAAAAATCTCGACAACAAACTACCTTCCATAATGACAAGGCTACCATCCATTGGAATAACAAAAATATCGACAACACACTAACTTCCATAATGACAAGGCTACCATCTGTTAGAGTAACAAAAATCTCGACAACACACTACCTTCCATAATGACCAGGCTACCATCCATTGGAGTAACAATGATATCGACAACATATTACCTTCCATAATGACAAGGCTACCGTCCCTTAGAGTAACAAAAATCATGACAACAGACTACCTTCAATAATGACAAGGCTACCATCCATTGGAATAACAAAAATATCGACAACACATTACCTTCCATAATGACAAGGCTACCATCCAATGGAGTAACAAAAATATCGACAACAAACTACCTTCCATAATGACAAGGCTACCATCCATTGGAATAACAAAAATATCGACAACAGACTATGTTCCATAATGACAAGGCTACCATCTGTTAGAGTAACAAAAATCTCGACAACATACTACCTTCCATAATGACCAGGCTACCATCCATTGGAGTAACAATGATATTGACAACATATTACCTTCCATAATGACAAGGCTACCATCCCTTAGAGTAACAAAAATAATGACAACAGACTACCTTCAATAATGACATGGCTACCATCCATTGGAATAACAAAAATATCGACAACACATTACCTTCCATAATGACAAGGCTACCATCCAATGGAGTAACAAAAATATCGACAACAGACTACCTTCCATAATGACAAGGCTACCATCCATTTTAGTAACAAAAATCTCAACAATAGACTACCTTCCATGAAGACAAGGCTACCATCATTTGGAGTAACAAAAATCTCGACAACAGACTACCTTCCATAATGACAAGGCTACCATCCATTGGAATAACAAAAATATCCACAACACACTAACTTCCATAATGACAAGGCTAACATCCCTTAGAGTAACAAAAATCTCGACAATAGACTACCTTCCATAATTACTAGGCTACCATCCATTGGAGTAACAAAGATCGACAACAGACTATCTTCCATATTGACAAGGCTACAATCCATTGTAGTAACAAAAATCTCGACAACAGACTACCTTCCATTAGGACAAGGCTACCATCCACTGTAATCTCGACAATAGACTACCTTCTATAATGACAAGGCTACCATCCATTGTAGTAACAAAAATATCGATAACAGACTACCTTCCATAATAACAAGGCTACCATCCATTGGAGTAACAGAAATATCGACAACAGACTACCTTTCATAATGACAAGGCTACCATCCCTTAGAGTAACAAAAATCTCGACAACAGACTACCTTGCATAATGACAAGGCTACCATCCATTGGAGTAACAAAGATATCGACAACATAGTACCTTCTATAATGACAAGGATACCATCAATTAGAGTAACAAAAATCACGACAACAGACTACCTTCCATAATGACAAGGCTACCATCCATTGGAATAACAAAAATCTCGATAACAAAATACCTTCCATAATGACTAGGCTACCATCCATTGGAGTAAGAAAGATATCGATAACATACTACCTTCCATAATGTAAAGGATACAATCTATTATTGTAACAAAAATATCGACAATAAACTACCTTCCATAATGACAAGGCTATCATCCATTGGAGTAACAAAAATCTCGACAACAAACTACCTTCCATAATGACAAGGCTACCATTCATTGGAATAACAAAAATATCGACAACACACTAACTTCCATAATGACAAGGCTACCATCTGTTAGAGTAACAAAAATCTCGACAACACACTACCTTCCATAATGACCAGGCTACCATCCATTGGAGTAACAATGATATCGACAACATATTACCTTCCATAATGACAAGGCTACCGTCCCTTAGAGTAACAAAAATCATGACAACAGACTACCTTCAATAATGACAAGGCTACCATCCATTGGAATAACAAAAATATCGACAACACATTACCTTCCATAATGACAAGGCTACCATCCAATGGAGTAACAAAAATATCGACAACAGACTACCTTCCATAATGACAAGGCTACCATCCAATGGAGTAACAAAAATATCGACAAAAGACTACCTTCCATAATGACAAGGCAACCATCCATTTTAGTAACAAAAAACTCAAGAATAGACTACCTTCCATGAAGACAAGGCTACCATCCATTGGAGTAATAAAAATCTTGACAACAGACTACCTTCCATAATTACAAGGCTACCATCCATTGGAATAACAAAAATATCCACAACACACTAACTTCCATAATGACAAGGTTAACATCCCTTAGAGTAACAAAAATCTCGACAATGGACTACCTTCCATAATGACTAGGCTACCATCCATTGGAGTAACAAAGATCGATAACAGACTATCTTCCATATTGACAAGGCTACAATCCATTGTAGTAAAAAAAATCTCGACAATAGACTACCTTCCATTAGGACAAGGCTACCATCCACTGTAATCTCGACAATAGACTACCTTCCATAATGACAAGGCTACCATCCATTGTAGTAACAAAAATATCGACAACAGACTACCTTCCATAATAACAAGGCTACCATCCATTGGAGTAACAGAAATATCGACAACAGACTACCTTCCATAATGAAAAGGCTACCATCCCTTAGAGTAACAAAAATCTCGACAACAGACTACCTTGCATAATGACAAGGCTACCATCCATTAGAGTAACAAAGATATCGACAACATAGTACCTTCTATAATGACAAGGATACCATCCATTAGAGTAACAAAAATCACGACAACAGACTACCTTCCATAATGACAAGGCTACCATCCATTGGAATAACAAAAATCTCGACAACAAAATACCTTCCATAATGACTAGGCTACCATCCATTGGAGTAAGAAAGATATCGATAACATACTACCTTCCATAATGTAAAGGATACAATCTATTATAGTAACAAAAATATCTACAATAAACTACCTTCCATAATGACAAGGCTATCATCCATTGGAGTAACAAAAATCTCGACAACAAACTACCTTCCATAATGACAAGGCTACCATCCATTGGAATAACAAAAATATCGACAACACACTAACTTCCATAATGACAAGGCTACCATCCATTGTTGTAACAAAAATCTGGACAACAAAATACCTTCCATAATGACAAGGCTATCATCCAATGGAGTAACAAAAATCTCGACAACATACTACCTTCCTTAATGACAAGTCTAAAATCTATTATAGTAACAAAAATCTCGACAATAGACTACCTTTTATAATGACAAGGCTACCGTCCATTGGAATAACAAAAATCTCGACAACAGACTACCTTCCATAATGAAAAGGCTACCATCCATTGGAATAAAAAAAATATCGACAACACACTAACTTCCATAATGACAAGGCTACCATCCATTGTTGTAACAAAAATCTGGACAACAAAATACCTTCCATAATGACAAGGCTACCATCCGTTAGAGTAATAAAAATCTCGACAACAGACTACCTTCCATAATGACAAGGCTACCATCCATTGGAGTAACAATGATATCGACAACATATTACCTTACATAATGACAAGGCTACCATCCCTTAGAGTAACAAAAATCATGACAACATACTACCTTCCATAATGACAAGGCTACCATCCATTGGAATAACAAAAATATCGACAACACATTACCTTCCATAATGACAAGGATACCATCCAATGGAGTAACAAAAATATCGACAACAGACTACCTTCCATAATGACAAGGCTACCATCCATTGTAGTAAGAAAAATATCGACAATAGACTACCTTCCATGATGACAAGGCTACCATCCATTGGAATAACAAAAATATCTACAAAACACTAACTTCCATAATGATAAGGCTAACATCCCTTAGAGTAGCAAAAATCTCGACAATAGACTACCTTCAATAATGACTAGGCTACCATCCGTTGGAGTAAAAAAGATCGACAACAGACTATCTTCCATATTGACAAGGCTACAATCCATTGTAGTAACAAAAATCTCGACAACAGACTACCTTCCATTATGACAAGGCTACCATCCACTCTAGTAATAAAAATCTCGACAATAGACTACCTTCCATAATGACAAGGCTACCATCCATTGGAGTAACAAAAATATCGACAATAGACTACCTTCCATAATAACAAGGCTACCATCCATTGGAGTAACAGAAATCACAATGAAAGACTACCTTCCATAATGACAAGGCTACCATCCCTTAGAGTATCAAAAATCTCGACAATAGACTACCTTACATAATGACTAGGCTACCATCCATTGGAGTAAAGAAGATATCGACAACAGACTATCTTCCATATTGACAAGGCTACAATCCATTGTAGTAACAAAAATCTCGACAACAGACTACCTTCCATAATGACAAGGCTACCATCCACTTTAGTAACAAAAATCTCGACAATAGACTACCTTCCATAATGACAAGGCTACCATCCATTGGAGTAACAAAAATCTCGACAACAGACTACCTTCCATACTGACAAGGCAACCATCCATTGGAATAACAAAAATATCGACAACACACTAACTATCATAATGACAAGGCTACCATCCATTGTTGTAACAAAAATCTAGACAACAGACTACCTTCCATAATGACAAGGCTATCATCCATTGGAGTAACAAGAATCTCGACAACATACTACCTTCCTTAATGACAAGCCTAAAATCTATTATAGTAACAAAAATCTAGAATTTAGACTACCTTTAATAATGACAAGGCTACCGTCCATTGGAATAACAAAAATCTCGACAACAGACTACGTTCCATAATGAGAAGGCTACCATCCCTTAGAGTAACAAAAATCTCGACAACAGACTACCTTCCATAATGACAATGCTTCCATCCATTGGAGAAACAATGAGATCGACAACATATTACCTTCCATAATGACAAGGCTACCATCCCTTAGAGTAAAAAAAATATCGACAACAGAGTACCTTCCATAATGACAAGGCTACCATCCATTGGAGTAACAAAGATATCGACAACATACTACCTTCTATAATGACAAGGATACCATCCATTAGAGTAATAAAAATCACGACAACAGACTACCTTTCATAATGACAAGGCTACCATCCATTGGAATAACAAAAATATCGACAACAGACTACCTTTCATAATGACAAGGCTACCATCCAATGGAGTAACAAAAATATCGACAAAAGACTACCTTCCATAATGACAAGGCTACCTTACATTTTAGTAACAAAAATATGAACAATAGACTACCTTCCCTGATGAAAAGGCTACCATCCATTGGAGTAACAAAATTCTCGACAACAGACTACCTTCCATAATGACAAGGCTACCATCCATTGGAATAACAAAAATATCCACAACACACTAACTTCCATAATGACAAGGCTAACATCCCTTAGAGTGACAAAAATCTCGACAATAGACTACCTTCCATAATGACTAGGATACCATCCATTGGAGTAACAAAGATCGACAACAGACTATCTTCCATATTGAAAAGGCTACAATCCATTGTAGTAACAAAAATCTCGACAACAGACTACCTTCCATTAGGACAAGGCTACCATCCACTGTAATCTCGACAATAGACTACCTTCCATAATGACAAGGCTACTATCCATTGTAGTAACAAAAATATCGACAACAGACTACCTTCCATAATAACAAGGCTACCATCCATTGGAGTAACAAAAATATCGACAACAGACTACCTTCCATAATGACAAGGCTACCATCCCTTAGAGTAACAAAAATCTCGACAATAGACTACCTTGCATAATGACAAGGCTACCATCCATTGGAGTAACAAAGATATCGACAAAATAGTACCTTCTATAATGACAAGGTTACCATCCATTAGAGTAACAAAAATCACGACAACAGACTACCTTCCATAATGACAAGGCTACCATCCATTGGAATAACAAAAATCTCGACAACAAAATACCTTCCATAATGACTAGGCTACCATCCATTGGAGTAAGAAAGATATCGATAACATACTACCTTCAATAATGTAAAGGATACAATCTATTATAGTAACAAAAATATCGACAATAAACTACCTTCCATAATGACAAGGCTATCATCCATTGGAGTAACAAAAATCTCGACAACAAACTACCTTCCATAATGACAAGGCTACCATCCATTGGAATAAAAAAAATATCGACAACACACTAACTTCCATAATGACAAGGCTACCATCCATTGTTGTAACAAAAATCTGGACAACAGAATACCTTCCATAATGACAAGGCTATCATCCAATGGAGTAACAAAAATCTCGAAAACATACTACCTTCCTTAATGACAGGTCTAAAATCTATTATAGTAACAAAAATCTCGACAATAGACTACCTTTTATAATGACAAGGCTACCGTCCATTGGAATAACAAGAATCTCGACAACAGACTACGTTCCATAATGACAAGGCTACCATCCGTTAGAGTAATAAAAATCTCGACAACAGACTACCTTCCATAATGACAAGGCTACCATCCATTGGAGTAACAATGATATCGACAACATATTACCTTACATAATGACAAGGCTACCATCCCTTAGAGTAACAAAAATCATGACAACATACTACCTTCCATAATGAAAAGGCTACCATCCATTGGAATAAAAAAAATATCGACAACACATTACCTTCCATAATGACAAGGATACCATCCAATGGAGTAACAAAAATATCGACAACAGACTACCTTCCATAATGACAAGGCTACCATCCATTGTAGTAACAAAAATATCGACAATAGACTACCTTCCATGATGACAAGGCTACCATCCATTGGAATAACAAAAATATCCACAAAACACTAACTTCCATAATGACAAGGCTAACATCCCTTAGAGTAGCAAAATTCTCGACAATAGACTACCTTCCATAATGACTAGGCTACCATCCGTTGGAGTAAAAAAGATCGACAACAGACTATCTTCCATATTGACAAGGCTACAATCCATTGTAGTAACAAAAATCTCGACAACAGACTACCTTCCATTATGACAAGGCTACCATCCACTCTGGTAACAAAAATCTCGACAATAGAGTACCTTCCATAATGACAAGGCTACCATCCATTGGAGTAACAAAAATATCGACAATAGACTACCTTTCATAATAACAAGGCTACCATCCATTGGAGTAACAGAAATCACAATGAAAGACTACCTTCCATAATGACAAGGCTACCATCCCTTAGAGTATCAAAAATCTCGACAATAGACTACCTTACATAATGACTAGGCTACCATCCATTGGAGTAACAAAGATATCGACAACAGACTATCTTCCATATTGACAAGGCTACAATCCATTGTAGTAACAAAAATCTCGACAACAGACTACCTTCCATAATGACAAGGCTACCATCCACTGTAGTACCAAAAATCTCGACAATAGACTACCTTCCATAATGACAAGGCTACCATCCATTGGAGTAACAAAAATCTCGACAACAGACTACCTTCCATACTGACAAGGCAACCATCCATTGGAATAACAAAAATATCGACAACACACTAACTATCATAATGACAAGGCTACCATCTATTATAGTAACAAAAATATCGACAATAAACTACCTTCCATAATGACAAGGCTATCATCCATTGGAGTAACAAAAATCTCGACAACAAACTACCTTACATAATGACTAGGCAACCATCCATTGGAATAACAAAAATATCGACAACACACTAACTATCATAATGACAAGGCTACCATCCATTGTTGTAACAAAAATCTAGACAACAGACTACCTTCCATAATGACAAGGCTATCATCCATTGGAGTAACAAGAATCTCGACAACATACTACCTTCCTTAATGACAAGCCTAAAATCTATTATAGTAACAAAAATCTATAATTTAGACTACCTTTAATAATGACAAGGCTACCATCCATTGGAATAACAAAAATCTCGACAACAGACTACGTTCCATAATGAGAAGACTACCATCCCTTAGAGTAACAAAAATCTCGACAACAGACTACCTTCCATAATGACAATGCTTCCATCCATTGGAGAAACAATGAGATCGACAACATATTACCTTCCATAATGACAAGGCTACCATCCCTTAGAGTAAAAAAAATATCGAAAACAGAGTACCTTCCATAATGACAAGGCTACCATCCATTGGAGTAACAAAGATATGGACAACATACTACCTTCTATAATGACAAGGATACCATCCATTAGAGTAATAAAAATCACGACAACAGACTACCTTTCATAATGACAAGGCTACCATCCATTGGAATAACAAAAATATCGACAACAGACTACCTTTCATAATGACAAGGCTACCATCCAATGGAGTAACAAAAATATCGACAAAAGACTACCTTCCATAATGACAAGGCTACCTTACATTTTAGTAACAAAAATATCAACAATAGACTACCTTCCCTGATGAAAAGGCTACCATCCATTGGAGTAACAAAATTCTCAACAACAGACTACCTTCCATAATGACAAGGCTACCATCCATTGGAATAACAAAAATATCCACAACACACTAACTTCCATAATGACAAGGCTAACATCCCTTAGAGTGACAAAAATCTCGACAATAGACTACCTTCCATAATGACTAGGCTACCATCCATTGGAGTAACAAAGATCGACAACAGACTATCTTCCATATTGACAAGGCTACAATCCATTGTAGTAACAAAAATCTCGACAACAGACTACCTTCCATTAGGACAAGGCTACCATCCACTGTAATCTCGACAATAGACTACCTTCCATAATGACAAGGCTACTATCCATTGTAGTAACAAAAATATCGACAACAGACTACCTTCCATAATAACAAGGCTACCATCCATTGGAGTAACAGAAATATCGACAACAGACTACCTTCCATAATGACAAGGCTACCATCCCTTAGAGTAACAAAAATCTCGACAACAGACTACCTTGCATAATGACAAGGATACCATCCATTGGAGTAACAAAGATATCGAAAAAATAGTACCTTCTATAATGACAAGGATACCATCCATTAGAGTAACAAAAATCACGACAACAGACTACCTTCCATAATGACAAGGCTACCATCCATTGGAATAACAAAAATCTCGACAACAAAATACCTTCCATAATGACTAGGCTACCATCCATTGGAGTAAGAAAGATATCGATAACAGACTACATTGCATAAAGACAAGGCTACCATCCATTGGAGTAACAAAGATATCGAAAAAATAGTACCTTCTATAATGACAAGGATACCATCCATTAGAGTAACAAAAATCACGACAACAGACTACCTTCCATAATGACAAGGCTACCATCCATTGGAATAACAAAAATCTCGACAACAAAATACCTTCCATAATGACTAGGCTACCATCCATTGGAGTAAGAAAGATATCGATAACATACTACCTTCAATAATGTAAAGGATACAATCTATTATAGTAACAAAAATATCGACAATAAACTACCTTCCATAATGACAAGGCTATCATCCATTGGAGTAACAAAAATCTCGACAACAAACTACCTTCCATAATGACAAGGCTACCATCCATTGGAATAAAAAAAATATCGACAACACACTAACTTCCATAATGACAAGGCTACCATCCATTGTTGTAACAAAAATCTGGACAACAGAATACCTTCCATAATGACAAGGCTATCATCCAATGGAGTAACAAAAATCTCGAAAACATACTACCTTCCTTAATGACAAGTCTAAAATCTATTATAGTAACAAAAATCTCGACAATAGACTACCTTTTATAATGACAAGGCTACCGTCCATTGGAATAACAAGAATCTCGACAACAGACTACGTTCCATAATGACAAGGCTACCATCCGTTAGAGTAATAAAAATCTCGACAACAGACTACCTTCCATAATGACAAGGCTACCATCCATTGGAGTAACAATGATATCGACAACATATTACCTTACATAATGACAAGGCTACCATCCCTTAGAGTAACAAAAATCATGACAACATACTACCTTCCATAATGAAAAGGCTACCATCCATTGGAATAAAAAAAATATCGACAACACATTACCTTCCATAATGACAAGGATACCATCCAATGGAGTAACAAAAATATCGACAACAGACTACCTTCCATAATGACAAGGCTACCATCCATTGTAGTAACAAAAATATCGACAATAGACTACCTTCCATAATAACAAGGCTACCATCCATTGGAGTAACAGAAATCACAATGAAAGACTACCTTCCATAATGACAAGGCTACCATCCCTTAGAGTATCAAAAATCTCGACAATAGACTACCTTACATAATGACTAGGCTACCATCCATTGGAGTAAAGAAGATATCGACAACAGACTATCTTCCATATTGACAAGGCTACAATCCATTGTAGTAACAAAAATCTCGACAACAGACTACCTTCCATAATGACAAGGCTACCATCCACTTTAGTAACAAAAATCTCGACAATAGACTACCTTCCATAATGACAAGGCTACCATCCATTGGAGTAACAAAAATGTCGACAACAGACTACCTTCCATACTGACAAGGCAACCATCCATTGGAATAACAAAAATATCGACAACACACTAACTATCATAATGACAAGGCTACCATCCATTGTTGTAACAAAAATCTAGACAACAGACTACCTTCCATAATGACAAGGCTATCATCCATTGGAGTAACAAGAATCTCGACAACATACTACCTTCCTTAATGACAAGCCTAAAATCTATTATAGTAACAAAAATCTAGAATTTAGACTACCTTTAATAATGACAAGGCTACCGTCCATTGGAATAACAAAAATCTCGACAACAGACTACGTTCCATAATGAGAAGGCTACCATCCCTTAGAGTAACAAAAATCTCGACAACAGACTACCTTCCATAATGACAATGCTTCCATCCATTGGAGAAACAATGAGATCGACAACATATTACCTTCCATAATGACAAGGCTACCATCCCTTAGAGTAAAAAAAATATCGACAACAGAGTACCTTCCATAATGACAAGGCTACCATCCATTGGAGTAACAAAGATATCGACAACATACTACCTTCTATAATGACAAGGATACCATCCGTTAGAGTAATAAAAATCACGACAACAGACTACCTTTCATAATGACAAGGCTACCATCCATTGGAATAACAAAAATATCGACAACAGACTACCTTTCATAATGACAAGGCTACCATCCCTTAGAGTAACAAAAATATCGACAAAAGACTACCTTCCATAATGACAAGGCTACCTTACATTTTAGTAACAAAAATATGAACAATAGACTACCTTCCCTGATGAAAAGGCTACCATCCATTGGAGTAACAAAATTCTCGACAACAGACTACCTTCCATAATGACAAGGCTACCATCCATTGGAATAACAAAAATATCCACAACACACTAACTTCCATAATGACAAGGCTAACATCCCTTAGAGTGACAAAAATCTCGACAATAGACTACCTTCCATAATGACTAGGCTACCATCCATTGGAGTAACAAAGATCGACAACAGACTATCTTCCATATTGAAAAGGCTACAATCCATTGTAGTAACAAAAATCTCGACAACAGACTACCTTCCATTAGGACAAGGCTACCATCCACTGTAATCTCGACAATAGACTACCTTCCATAATGACAAGGCTACTATCCATTGTAGTAACAAAAATATCGACAACAGACTACCTTCCATAATAACAAGGCTACCATCCATTGGAGTAACAGAAATATCGACAACAGACTACCTTCCATAATGACAAGGCTACCATCCCTTAGAGTAACAAAAATCTCGACAATAGACTACCTTGCATAATGACAAGGCTACCATCCATTGGAGTAACAAAGATATCGACAAAATAGTACCTTCTATAATGACAAGGTTACCATCCATTAGAGTAACAAAAATCACGACAACAGACTACCTTCCATAATGACAAGGCTACCATCCATTGGAATAACAAAAATCTCGACAACAAAATACCTTCCATAATGACTAGGCTACCATCCATTGGAGTAAGAAAGATATCGATAACATACTACCTTCAATAATGTAAAGGATACAATCTATTATAGTAACAAAAATATCGACAATAAACTACCTTCCATAATGACAAGGCTATCATCCATTGGAGTAACAAAAATCTCGACAACAAACTACCTTCCATAATGACAAGGCTACCATCCATTGGAATAAAAAAAATATCGACAACACACTAACTTCCATAATGACAAGGCTACCATCCATTGTTGTAACAAAAATCTGGACAACAGAATACCTTCCATAATGACAAGGCTATCATCCAATGGAGTAACAAAAATCTCGAAAACATACTACCTTCCTTAATGACAGGTCTAAAATCTATTATAGTAACAAAAATCTCGACAATAGACTACCTTTTATAATGACAAGGCTACCGTCCATTGGAATAACAAGAATCTCGACAACAGACTACGTTCCATAATGACAAGGCTACCATCCGTTAGAGTAATAAAAATCTCGACAACAGACTACCTTCCATAATGACAAGGCTACCATCCATTGGAGTAACAATGATATCGACAACATATTACCTTACATAATGACAAGGCTACCATCCCTTAGAGTAACAAAAATCATGACAACATACTACCTTCCATAATGAAAAGGCTACCATCCATTGGAATAAAAAAAATATCGACAACACATTACCTTCCATAATGACAAGGATACCATCCAATGGAGTAACAAAAATATCGACAACAGACTACCTTCCATAATGACAAGGCTACCATCCATTGTAGTAACAAAAATATCGAAAATAGACTACCTTCCATGATGACAAGGCTACCATCCATTGGAATAACAAAAATATCCACAAAACACTAACTTCCATAATGACAAGGCTAACATCCCTTAGAGTAGCAAAATTCTCGACAATAGACTACCTTCCATAATGACTAGGCTACCATCCGTTGGAGTAAAAAAGATCGACAACAGACTATCTTCCATATTGACAAGGCTACAATCCATTGTAGTAACAAAAATCTCGACAACAGACTACCTTCCATTATGACAAGGCTACCATCCACTCTGGTAACAAAAATCTCGACAATAGAGTACCTTCCATAATGACAAGGCTACCATCCATTGGAGTAACAAAAATATCGACAATAGACTACCTTTCATAATAACAAGGCTACCATCCATTGGAGTAACAGAAATCACAATGAAAGACTACCTTCCATAATGACAAGGCTACCATCCCTTAGAGTATCAAAAATCTCGACAATAGACTACCTTACATAATGACTAGGCTACTATCCATTGGAGTAACAAAGATATCGACAACAGACTATCTTCCATATTGACAAGGCTACAATCCATTGTAGTAACAAAAATCTCGACAACAGACTACCTTCCATAATGACAAGGCTACCATCCACTGTAGTACCAAAAATCTCGACAATAGACTACCTTCCATAATGACAAGGCTACCATCCATTGGAGTAACAAAAATCTCGACAACAGACTACCTTCCATACTGACAAGGCAACCATCCATTGGAATAACAAAAATATCGACAACACACTAACTATCATAATGACAAGGCTACCATCTATTATAGTAACAAAAATATCGACAATAAACTACCTTCCATAATGACAAGGCTATCATCCATTGGAGTAACAAAAATCTCGACAACAAACTACCTTACATAATGACTAGGCAACCATCCATTGGAATAACAAAAATATCGACAACACACTAACTATCATAATGACAAGGCTACCATCCATTGTTGTAACAAAAATCTAGACAACAGACTACCTTCCATAATGACAAGGCTATCATCCATTGGAGTAACAAGAATCTCGACAACATACTACCTTCCTTAATGACAAGCCTAAAATCTATTATAGTAACAAAAATCTATAATTTAGACTACCTTTAATAATGACAAGGCTACCATCCATTGGAATAACAAAAATCTCGACAACAGACTACGTTCCATAATGAGAAGACTACCATCCCTTAGAGTAACAAAAATCTCGACAACAGACTACCTTCCATAATGACAATGCTTCCATCCATTGGAGAAACAATGAGATCGACAACATATTACCTTCCATAATGACAAGGCTACCATCCCTTAGAGTAAAAAAAATATCGAAAACAGAGTACCTTCCATAATGACAAGGCTACCATCCATTGGAGTAACAAAGATATCGACAACATACTACCTTCTATAATGACAAGGATACCATCCATTAGAGTAATAAAAATCACGACAACAGACTACCTTTCATAATGACAAGGCTACCATCCATTGGAATAACAAAAATATCGACAACAGACTACCTTTCATAATGACAAGGCTACCATCCAATGGAGTAACAAAAATATCGACAAAAGACTACCTTCCATAATGACAAGGCTACCTTACATTTTAGTAACAAAAATATCAACAATAGACTACCTTCCCTGATGAAAAGGCTACCATCCATTGGAGTAACAAAATTCTCGACAACAGACTACCTTCCATAATGACAAGGCTACCATCCATTGGAATAACAAAAATATCCACAACACACTAACTTCCATAATGACAAGGCTAACATCCCTTAGAGTGACAAAAATCTCGACAATAGACTACCTTCCATAATGACTAGGCTACCATCCATTGGAGTAACAAAGATCGACAACAGACTATCTTCCATATTGACAAGGCTACAATCCATTGTAGTAACAAAAATCTCGACAACAGACTACCTTCCATTAGGACAAGGCTACCATCCACTGTAATCTCGACAATAGACTACCTTCCATAATGACAAGGCTACTATCCATTGTAGTAACAAAAATATCGACAACAGACTACCTTCCATAATAACAAGGCTACCATCCATTGGAGTAACAGAAATATCGACAACAGACTACCTTCCATAATGACAAGGCTACCATCCCTTAGAGTAACAAAAATCTCGACAACAGACTACCTTGCATAATGACAAGGATACCATCCATTGGAGTAACAAAGATATCGAAAAAATAGTACCTTCTATAATGACAAGGATACCATCCATTAGAGTAACAAAAATCACGACAACAGACTACCTTCCATAATGACAAGGCTACCATCCATTGGAATAACAAAAATCTCGACAACAAAATACCTTCCATAATGACTAGGCTACCATCCATTGGAGTAAGAAAGATATCGATAACAGACTACATTGCATAATGACAAGGCTACCATCCATTGGAGTAACAAAGATATCGACAAAATAGTACCTTCTATAATGACAAGGATACCATCCATTAGAGTAACAAAAATCACGACAACAGACTACCTTCCATAATGACAAGGCTACCATCCATTGGAATAACAAAAATCTCGACAACAAAATACCTTCCATAATGACTAGGCTACCATCCATTGGAGTAAGAAAGATATCGATAACATACTACCTTCAATAATGTAAAGGATACAATCTATTATAGTAACAAAAATATCGACAATAAACTACCTTCCATAATGAGAAGGCTATCATCCATTGGAGTAACAAAAATCTCGACAACAAACTACCTTCCATAATGACAAGGCTACCATCCATTGGAATAAAAAAAATATCGACAACACACTAACTTCCATAATGACAAGGCTACCATCCATTGTTGTAACAAAAATCTGGACAACAGAATACCTTCCATAATGACAAGGCTATCATCCAATGGAGTAACAAAAATCTCGAAAACATACTACCTTCCTTAATGACAAGTCTAAAATCTATTATAGTAACAAAAATCTCGACAATAGACTACCTTTTATAATGACAAGGCTACCGTCCATTGGAATAACAAGAATCTCGACAACAGACTACGTTCCATAATGACAAGGCTACCATCCGTTAGAGTAATAAAAATCTCGACAACAGACTACCTTCCATAATGACAAGGCTACCATCCATTGGAGTAACAATGATATCGACAACATATTACCTTACATAATGACAAGGCTACCATCCCTTAGAGTAACAAAAATCATGACAACATACTACCTTCCATAATGAAAAGGCTACCATCCATTGGAATAAAAAAAATATCGACAACACATTACCTTCCATAATGACAAGGATACCATCCAATGGAGTAACAAAAATATCGACAACAGACTACCTTCCATAATGACAAGGCTACCATCCATTGTAGTAACAAAAATATCGACAATAGACTACCTTCCATGATGACAAGGCTACCATCCATTGGAATAACAAAAATATCCACAAAACACTAACTTCCATAATGACAAGGCTAACATCCCTTAGAGTAGCAAAATTCTCGACAATAGACTACCTTCCATAATGACTAGGCTACCATCCGTTGGAGTAAAAAAGATCGACAACAGACTATCTTCCATATTGACAAGGCTACAATCCATTGTAGTAACAAAAATCTCGACAACAGACTACCTTCCATTATGACAAGGCTACCATCCACTCTGGTAACAAAAATCTCGACAATAGAGTACCTTCCATAATAACAAGGCTACCATCCATGGAGTAACAGAAATCACAATGAAAGACTACCTTCCATAATGACAAGGCTACCATCCCTTAGAGTATCAAAAATCTCGACAATAGACTACCTTACATAATGACTAGGCTACCATCCATTGGAGTAACAAAGATATCGACAACAGACTATCTTCCATATTGACAAGGCTACAATCCATTGTAGTAACAAAAATCTCGACAACAGACTACCTTCCATAATGACAAGGCTACCATCCACTGTAGTACCAAAAATCTCGACAATAGACTACCTTCCATAATGACAAGGCTACCATCCATTGGAGTAACAAAAATCTCGACAACAGACTACCTTCCAAACTGACAAGGCAACCATCCATTGGAATAACAAAAATATCGACAACACACTAACTATCATAATGACAAGGCTACCATCCATTGTTGTAACAAAAATCTAGACAACAGACTACCTTCCATAATGACAAGGCTATCATCCATTGGAGTAACAAGAATCTCGACAACATACTACCATCCTTAATGACAAGTCTAAAATCTATTATAGTAACAAAAATCTAGAAAATAGACTACCTTTAATAATGACAAGGCTACCGTCCATTGGAATAACAAAAATCTCGACAATAGACTACGTTCCATAATGAGAAGGCTACCATCCCTTAGAGTAACAAAAATCTCGACAACAGACTACCTTCCATAATGACAATGCTTCCATCCATTGGAGTAACAATGATATCGACAACATATTACCTTCCATAATGACAAGGCTACCATCCCTTAGAGTAAAAAAAATATCGACAACAGAGTACCTTCCATAATGACAAGGCTACCATCCATTGGAGTAACAAAGATATCGACAACATACTACCTTCTATAATGACAAGGATACCATCCGTTAGAGTAATAAAAATCTCGACAACAGACTACCTTCCATAATGACAAGGCTACCATCCATTGGAGTAACAATGATATCGACAACATATTACCTTACATAATGACAAGGCTACCATCCCTTAGAGTAACAAAAATCATGACAACATACTACCTTCCATAATGACAAGGCTACCATCCATTTTAGTAACAAAAATATCAACAATAGACTACCTTCCATAATGACAAGGCTACCATCCATTGGAGTAACAAAAATCTCGACAACAGACTACCTTCCATAATGACAAGGCTACCATCCATTGGTATAACTAAAATATCCACAACAGACTAACTTCCATAATGACAAGGCTAACATCCCTTAGAATAACAAAAATCTCGACAATAGACTACCTTCCATAATGACTAGGTTACCATCCATTGGAGTAACAAAGATCGACAACAGACTATCTTCCATATTGACAAGGCTACAATCCATTGTAGTTACAAAAATCTCGACAACAGACTACCTTCCATTAGGACAAGGCTACCATCCACTGTAATCTCGACAATAGACTACCTTCCATAATGACAAGGCTACCATCCATTGTAGTAACAAAAATATTGACAACAGACTACCTTCCATAATAACAAGGCTACCATCCATTGGAGTAACAGAAATATCGACAACAGACTACCTTCCATAATGACAAGGCTACCATCCCTTAGAGTAACAAAAAACTCGACAACAGACTACCTTGCATAATGACAAGGCTACCATCCATTGGAGTAACAAAGATATCGACAACATAGTACCTTCTATAATGACAAGGATACCATCCATTAGAGTAACAAAAATCACGACAACAGACTACCTTCCATAATGACAAGGCTACCATCCATTGGAATAACAAAAATCTCGACAACAAAATACCTTCCATAATGACTAGGCTACCATCCATTGGAGTAAGAAAGATATCGATAACATACTACCTTCCATAATGTAAAGGATACAATCTATTATAGTAACAAAAATATCGATAATAAACTACCTTCCATAATGACAAGGCTATCATCCATTGGAGTAACAAAAATCTCGACAACAAACTACCTTCCATAATGACAAGGCTACCATCGATTGGAATAACAAAAATATCGACAACACACTAACTTCCATAATGACAAGGCTACCATCCATTGTTGTAACAAAAATCTGGACAACAGAATACCTTCCATAATGACAAGGCTATCATCCAATGGAGTAATAAAAATCTCGACAACATACTACCTTCCTTAATGACAAGTCTAAAATCTATTATAGTAACAAAAATCTCAACAATAGACTACCTTTTATAATGACAAGGCTACCGTCCATTGGAATAACAAAAATCTCGACAACAGACTACCTTCCATACTGACAAGGCAACCATCCATTGGAATAACAAAAGTATCTACAACACACTAACTATCATAATGACAAGCCTACCATCCATTGTTGTAACAAAAATCTAGACAACAGACTACCTTCCATAATGACAAGGCTATTATCCATTGGAGGAACAAAAATCTCGACAACATACTACCTTCCTTAATGACAAGTCTAAAATCTATTATAGTAACAAAAATCTAGAAAATAGACTACCTTTAATAATGACAAGGCTACCGTCCATTGGAATAACAAAAATCTCGACAACAGACTACGTTCCATAATGAGAAGGCTACAATCCCTTAGAGTAACAAAAATCTCGACAACAGACTACCTTCCATAATGACAATGCTTCCATCCATTGGAGTAACAATGATATCGACAACATATTACCTTCCATAATGACAAGGCTACCATCCCTTAGAGTAAAAAAAATATCGACAACAGAGTACCTTCCATAATGACAAGGCTACCATCCATTGGAATAACAAAAATATCGACAACAGACTACCTTCCATAATGACAAGGCTACCATCCAATGGAGTAACAAAAATATCGACAACAGACTACCTTCGATAATGACAAGGCTACCATCCATTTTAGTAACAAAAATATCGAAAACAGAATACCTTCCATAATGACTAGGCTACCATCCATTGGAGTAAGAAAGATATCGATAGCATACTACCTTCCATAATGACAAGGCTATCATCCATTGGAGTAACAAAAATCTCGACAACAGACTACCTTCCATAATGACAAGGCTACCATCCATTGGAATAACAAAAATATCGACAACACACTAACTTCCATAATGTCAAGGCTACCATCCATTGTTGTAACAAAAAACTGGACAACAGACTACCTTCCATAATGACAAGGCTATCATCCATTGGAGTAACAAATATCTCGACAACATACTACCTTCCTTAATGACAAGTCTAAAATCTATTATAGTAACAAAAATCTCGACAATAAACTACCTTTAATAATGACAAGGCTACCGTCCATTGGAATAACAAAAATCTCGACAACAGACTGCGTTCCATAATGACAAGGCTACCATCCGTTAGAGTAACAAAAATATCGACAACACACTACCTTCCATAATTACAAGGCTACCATCCATTGGAGTAACAATGATATCGACAACATATTACCTTCCATAATGACAAGGCTACCATCCCTTAGAGTAACAAAAATCATGACAACAGACTACCTTCCATAATGACAAGGCTACCATCCATTGGAATAACAAAAATATCGACAACACATTACCTTCCATAATGACAAGCCTACCATCCATTGGAATAACAAAAATATCCACAACACACTAACTTCCATAAGGACAAGGCTAACATCCATTGGAGTAAGAAAGATATCGATAACATACTACCTTCCAAAATGTAAAGGATACAATCTATTATAGTAACAAAAATATCGACAATAAACTACCTTCCATAATGACAAGGCTATCATCCATTGGAGTAACAAAAATCTCGACAATAGACTACCTTCCATAATGACAAGGCTACCATCCATTAGAATAACAAAAATATCGACAACACACTAACTTCCATAATGACAAGGCTACCATCCATTGGAGTAACCAAGATATCGACAATATACTACCTTCTATAATGACAAGGATACCATCCATTAGAGTAACAAAAATCACGACAACAGACTACCTTCCATAATGACAAGGCTACCATCCATTGGAGTAACAGAAATCACAACGACAAACTACCTTCCATAATGACAAGGCTACCATCCCTTAGAGTATCAAAAATCTCGACAATAGACTACCTTACATAATGACTAGGCTACCATCCATTGGATTAACAAAGATATCGACAATAGACTATCTTCCATATTGACAAGGCTACAATCCATTGTAGTAACAAAAATCTCAACAACAGACTACCTTCCATAATGACAAGGCTACCATCCACTGTAGTAACAAAAATCTCGACAATAGACTACCTTCCATAATGACAAGGCTACCATCCATTGGAGTAACAAAAATCTCGACAAAAGACTACCTTCCATAATGACAAGGCAACCATCCATTGGAATAACAAAAATATTGACAACACACTAACTTTCATAATGACAAGGCTACCATCAATTGTTGTAACAAAACTCATGACAACAAACTACCTTCCATAATGACAAGGCTATCAACCATTGGAGTAACAAATATCTCGACAACATACTACCTTCCTTAATGACAAGTCTAAAATCTATTATAGTAACAAAAATCTCGACAATAGACTACCTTTAATAATGACAAGGCTACCGTCCATTGGAATAACAAAAATCTCGACAACAGACTGCGTTCCATAATGACAAGGCTACCATCCGTTAGAGTAACAAAAATATCGACAACACACTACCTTCCATAATGACAAGGCTACCATCCATTGGAGTAACAATGATATCGACAACATATTACCTTCCATAATGACAAGGCTACCATTCCTTAGAGTAACAAAAATCATGACAACAGACTACCTTCCATAATGACAAGGCTACCATCCATTGGAATAACAAAAATATCGACAACACATTACCTTCCATAATGACAAGCCTACCATCCATTGGAATAACAAAAATATCCACAACACACTAACTTCCATAAGGACAAGGCTAACATCCATTGGAGTAAGAAAGATATCGATAACATACTACCTTCCAAAATGTAAAGGATACAATCTATTATAGTAACAAAAATATCGACAATAAACTACCTTCCATAATGACAAGGCTATCATCCATTGGAGTAACAAAAATCTCGACAATAGACTACCTTCCATAATGACAAGGCTACCATCCATTAGAATAACAAAAATATCGACAACACACTAACTTCCATAATGACAAGGCTACCATCCATTGGAGTAACCAAGATATCGACAATATACTACCTTCTATAATGACAAGGATACCATCCATTAGAGTAACAAAAATCACGACAACAGACTACCTTCCATAATGACAAGGCTACCATCCATTGGAGTAACAGAAATCACAACGACAAACTACCTTCCATAATGACAAGGCTACCATCCCTTAGAGTATCAAAAATCTCGACAATAGACTACCTTACATAATGACTAGGCTACCATCCATTGGATTAACAAAGATATCGACAACAGACTATCTTCCATATTGACAAGGCTACAATCCATTGTAGTAACAAAAATCTCAACAACAGACTACCTTCCATAATGACAAGGCTACCATCCACTGTAGTAACAAAAATCTCGACAATAGACTACCTTCCATAATGACAAGGCTACCATCCATTGGAGTAACAAAAATCTCGACAACAGACTACCTTCCATAATGACAAGGCAACCATCCATTGGAATAACAAAAATATTGACAACACACTAACTTCCATAATGACAAGGCTACCATCAATTGTTGTAACAAAACTCATGACAACAAACTACCTTCCATAATGACAAGGCTATCAACCATTGGAGTAACAAAAATCTCGACAACATACTACCTTCCTTAATGATAAGTCTAAAATCTATTATAGTAACAAAAATCTAGACAATAGACTACCTTTAATAATGACAAGGTTTCTGTCCATTGGAATAACAAAAATCTCAAAAACAGACTACGTTCCATAATGACAAGGCTACCATCCGTTAGAGTAACAAAAATCTCAACAACACACTACCTTCCATAATGACAAGGCTACCATCCCTTAGAGTAACAAAAATCATGACAACAAACTACCTTCCCTAATGACAAGGCTACCATCCATTGGAATGACAAAAATATCGACAACACATTACCTTCCATAATGACAAGGCTACCATCCATTGGAATAACAAAAATATCCACAACACACTACCATAATGACAAGGCTAACATCCCTTAGAGTAACAAAAATCTTGACAATAGACTACCTTCCATAATGACTAGGCTACCATCCATTGGAGTAACAAAGATTGACAACAGAATATCTTCCATATTGACAAGGCTACAATCCATTATAGTAACAAAAATCTCGACAACAGACTACCTTCAATTAGGACAAGGCTACCATCCACTGTAATCTCGACAATAGACTACCTTCCATAATGACAAGGCTACCATCCATTGTAGTAACAAAAATCTCGACAACAAACTACCTTCCATAATAACAAGGCTACCATCCATTCGAGTAACAGAAATATCGACAACAGACTACCTTCCATAATGACAAGGCTACCATCCCTTAGAGTAACAAAAATCTCGACAACAGACTACCTTCCATAATGACAAGGCTACCATCCATTGGAGTAACCAAGATATCGACAACATACTACCTTCTATAATGACAAGGATAATATCCATTAGAGTAATAAAAATCACGACAATAGACTACCTTCCATAATGACAAGGCTACCATCCATTGGAATAACAAAAATCTCGACAACAGAATACCTTCCATAATGACTAGGCTACCATCCATTGGAGTAAGAAAGATATCGATAACATACTACCTTCCATAATGTAAAGGATACAATCTATTATAGTAACAAAAATATCGCCAATAAACTAGCTTCCATAATGACAAGGCTATCATCCATTGGAGTAACAAAAATCTCGACAACAGACTACCTTCCATAATGACAAGGCTACCATCCATTGGAATAACAAAAATATCAACAACACACTAACTTCCATAATGACAAGGCTACCATCCATTGTTGTAACAAAAATTTGGACAACAGACTACCTTCCATAATGACAAGGCTATCATCCATGGGAGTAACAAAAATCTCGACAACATACTACCTTCCTTAATGACAAGTCTAAAATCTATTGTAGTAACAAAAATCTCGACAATAGACTACCTTTTATAATGACAAGGCTACCGTCTATTGGAATAACAAAAATCTCGACAACAAACTACGTTCCATAATGACAAGGCTACCATCTGTTAGAGTAACAAAAATCTCGACAACAGACTACCTTCCATAATGACACGGCTACCATCCATTGGAGTAACAATGATATCGACAACATATTACCTTCCATAATGACAAGGCTACCATCCCTTAGAGTAACAAAAATCATGACAACAGACTACCTTCCATAATGACAAGGCTACCATCCATTGGAATAACAAAAATATCGACAACACATTACCTTCCATAATGACAAGGCTACCATCCAATGGAGTAAAAAAAATATCGACAACAGACTACCTTCCATAATGACAAGGCTACCATCCATTGTAGTAACAAAAATCTTGACAACAGACTACCTTCCATTATGACAAGGCTACCATCCACTGTAGTAACAAAAATCTCGACAATAGACTACCTTCCATAATGACAAGGCTACCATCCATTGGAGTAACAAAAATCTCGACAACAGACTACCTTCCATAATGACAAGGCTACCATCCATTGGAATAACAAAAATATCCACAACTCACTAACATCCATAATGACAAGGCTAACATCCCTTAGTGTAACAAAAATCTCGACAATAGACTACCTTCCATAATAACAAGGCTACCATCCATTCGAGTAACAGAAATATCGACAACAGACTACCTTCCATAATGACAAGGATACCATCCATTAGAGTAACAAAAATCTCGACAACAGACTACCTTCCATAATGACAAGGCTACCATCCATTGGAGTAACATAAATCACAACGATAGACTACCTTCCATAATCACAAGGCTACCATCCCTTATAGTATCAAAAATCTCGACAAATAGACTACCTTACATAATGACTAGGCTACCATCCATTGGATTACCAAAGATATCGACAACAGACTATCTTCCATATTGACAAGGCTACAATCCATTGTAGTAACAAAAATCTCAACAACAGACTACCTTCCATAATGAAAAGGCTAGCATCCACTGTAGTAACAAAAATCTCGACAATAGACTACCTTCCATAATGACAAGGCTACCATCCATTGGAGTAACAAAAATCATGACAACAGACTACCTTCCATAATGACAAGGCAACCATCCATTGGAATAACAAAAATATTGACAACACACTAACTTCCATAATGACAAGGCTACCATCAATTGTTGTAACAAAAATCATGACAACAAACTACCTTCCATAATGACAAGGCTATCATCCATTGGAGTAACAAAAATCTCGACAACATACTACCTTCCTTAATGACAAGTCTAAAATCTATTATAGTAACAAAAATCTAGACAATAGACTACCTTTAATAATGACAAGGCTACCGTCCATTGGAATAACAAAAATCTCAAAAACAGACTACGTTCCATAATGACAAGGCTACCAACCGTTAGAGTAACAAAAATATCGACAACACACTACCTTCCATAATGACAAGGCTACCATCCATTGGAGTAACAATGATATCGGCAATGCATTACCTTCCATAATGACAAGGCTACCATCCCTTAGAGTAACAAAAATCATGCCAACAGACTACCTTCCATAATGACAAGGCGACCATCCATTGGAATAACAAAAATATCGACAAAACATTACCTTCCATAATGACAAGGCTACCATCCATTGGAATAACAAAAATATCCACAACACACTACCATAATGACAAGGCTAACATCCCTTAGAGTAACAAAAATCTCGACAATAGACTACCTTCCATAATGACTAGGCTACCATCCATTGGAGTAACAAAGATTGACAACAGAATATCTTCCATATTGACAAGGCTACAATCCATTGTAGTAACAAAAATCTCGACAACAGACTACCTTCCATTAGGACAAGGCTACCATCCACTGTAATCTCTACAATTGACTACCTTCCATAATGACAAGGCTACCATCCATTGTAGTAACAAAAATCTCGACAACAAACTACCTTCCATAATAACAAGGCTACCATCCATTCGAGTAATAAAAATATCGACAACAGACTACCTTCCATAATGACAAGGCTACCATCCCTTAGAGTAACAAAAATCTCGACAACAGACTACCTTCCATGATGACAAGGCTACCATCCATTGGAGTAACCAAGATATCGACAACATACTACCTTCTATAATGACAAGGATACTATCCATTAGAGTAACAAAAATCACGACAACAGACTACCTTCCATAATGACAAGGCTACCATCCATTGGAATAACAAAAATCTCGACAACAAAATACCTTCCATAATGACTAGGCTACCATCCATTGGAGTAAGAAAGATATCGATAACATACTACCTTCTATAATGTAAAGGATATAATCTATTATAGTAACAAAAATATCGACAATAAACTACCTTCCATAATGACAAGGCTATCATCCATTGGAGTAACAAAAATCTCGACAACAGATTACCTTCCATTAGGACAAGGCTACCATCCACTATAATCTCGACAATATACTACCTTCCATAATGACAAGGCTACCATCCATTGTAGTAACAAAAATCTCGACAACAGACTACCTTCCATAATAACAAGGCTACCATCCATTCGAGTAACAGAAATATCGACAATAGACTACCTTCCATAATGACAAGGCTACCATCCCTTAGAGTAACAAAAATCTCGACAACAGACTACCTTCCATAATGACAAGGCTACCATCCATTGGAGTAACCCAGATATCGACAACATACTACCTTCTATAATGACAAGGATACCATCCATTAGAGTAACAAAAATCACGACAACAAACTACCTTCCATAATGACAAGGCTACCATCCATTGGAGTAACATAAATCACAATGATAGACTACCTTCCATAATGACAAGGCTACCATCCCTTAGAGTATCAAAAATCTCGACAAATATACTACCTTACATAATGACTAGGCTACCATCCATTGGATTAACAAAGATATCGACAACAGACTATCTTCCATATTGACAAGGCTACAATCCATTGTAGTAACAAAAATCTCAACAACAGACTACCTTACATAATGACAAGGCTAGCATCCACTGTAGTAACAAAAATCTCGACAATAGACTACCTTCCATAATGACAAGGCTACCATCCATTGGAGTAACAAAAATCTTGACAACAGACTACCTTCCATAATGACAAGGCAACCATCCATTGGAATAACAAAAATATTGACAACACACTAACTTCCATAATGACAAGGCTACCATCAATTGTTGTAACAAAAATCATGACAACAAACTACCTTCCATAATGACAAGGCTATCATCCATTGGAGTAACAAAAATCTCGACAACATACTACCTTCCTTAATGACAAGTCTAAAATCTATTATAGTAACAAAAATCTAGACAATAGACTACCTTTAATAATGACAAGGCTACCGTCCATTGGAATAACAAAAATCTCAAAAACAGACTACGTTCCATAATGACAAGGCTACCATCCGTTAGAGTAACAAAAATCTCGACAACACACTACCTTCCATAATGACAAGGCTACCATCCATTGGAGTAACAATGATATCGACAATGCATTACCTTCCATAATTACAAAGCTACCATCCCTTAGAGTAACAAAAATCATGACAACAGACTACCTTCCATAATGACAAGGCGACCATCCATTGGAATAACAAAAATATCGACAACACATTACCTTCCATAATGACAAGGCTACCATCCATTGGAATAACAAAAATATCCACAACACACTACCATAATGACAAGGCTAACATCCCTTAGAGTAACAAAAATCTCGACAGTAGACTACCTTCCATAATGACTAGGCTACCATCCATTGGAGTAACAAAGATTGACAACAGAATATCTTCCATATTGACAAGGCTACAATCCATTGTAGTAACAAAAATCTCGATAACAGACTACCTTCCATTAGGACAAGGCTACCATCCACTGTAATCTCTACAATTGACTACCTTCCATAATGACAAGGCTACCATCCATTGTAGTAACAAAAATCTCAACAACAAACTACCTTCCATAATAACAGGGCTACCATCCATTCGAGTAACAAAAATATCGACAACAGACTACCTTCCATAATGACAAGGCTACCATCCCTTAGAGTAACAAAAATATCGACAACAGACTACCTTCCATAATGACAAGGCTACCATCCATTGGAGTAACCAAGATATCGACAACATACTACCTTCTATAATGACAAGGATACTATCCATTAGAGTAACAAAAATCACGACAACAGACTACCTTCCATAATGACAAGGCTACCATCCATTGGAATAACAAAAATCTCGACAACAAAATACCTTCCATAATGACTAGGCTACCATCCATTGGAGTAAGAAAGATATCGATAACATACTACCTTCCATAATGTAAAGGATATAATCTATTATAGTAACAAAAATATCGACAATAAACTACCTTCCATAATGACAAGGCTATCATCCATTGGAGTAACAAAAATCTCGACAACAGACTACATTCCATAATGACAAGGCTACCATCCATTGGAATAACAAAAATATCAACATCACACTAACTTCCATAATGACAAGGCTACCATCCATTGTTGTAACAAAAATCTGGACAACAGACTACCTTCCATAATGACAAGGCTATCATCTTTTGGAGTAACAAAAATCTCGACAACATAATACCTTCCTTAAGGACAAGTCTAAAATCTATTATAGTATCAAAATACTCGACAATAGACTACCTTTTATAATGACAAGGATACCGTCCATTGGAATAACAAAAATCTCGACAACAGACTACGTTCCATAATGACAAGGCTACCATCCGTTAGAGTAACAAAAATCTCGACAACAGACTACCTTCCATAATGACACGGCTACCATCCATTGGAGTAACAATGATATCGACAACATATTACCTTCCATAATGACAAGGCTAACATCCCTTAGAGTAACAAAAATCATGACAACAGACTACCTTCCATAATTACAAGGCTACAATCCATTGGAATAAGAAAAATATCGACAACACATTACCTTCCATAATGACAAGGCTACCATCCAATGGAGTAACAAAAATATCGACAACAGACTACCTTCCATAATGACAAGCCTACCATCCATTGTAGTAACAAAAATCTCGACAATAGACTACCTTCCATGATGACAAGGCTACCATCCATTGGAGTAACAAAAATCTCGACAACAGATTACCTTCCAAAAGGACAAGGCTACCATCCATTGGAATAACAAAAATATCCACAACACACTAACTTCCATAATGACAAGGCTAACATCCCTTAGAGTAACAAAAATCTCGACAATAGACTACCTTCCATAATGACTAGGCTACCATCCATTGGAGTAACAAAGATCGACAACAAACTATCTTCCATATTGACAAGGCTACAATCCAATGTTGTAACAAAAATCTCGACAATAGACTACCTTCCATAATGACAAGGCTACCATCCATTGGAGTAACCAAGATATCGACAACATACTACCTTCTATAATGACAAGGATACCATCCATTAGAGTAACAAAAATCACGACAACATACTACCTTCCATAATGACAAGGCTACCATCCATTGGAGTAACAGAAATCACAACGACATACTACCTTCCATAATGACAAGGCTACCATCCCTTAGAGTATCAAAAATCTCGACAATAGACTACCTTACAGTATGACTAGACTACCATCCATTGGATTAACAAAGATATCGACAACAAACTATCTTCCATATTGACAAGGCTACAATCCATTGTAGTAACAAAAATCTCAACAACAAACTACCTTCCATAATGACAAGGCTACCATCCACTGTAGTAACAAAAATCTCGACAATAGACTACCTTCCATAATGACAAGGCTACCATCCATTGGAGTAAAAAAAATATCAACAACACACTAACTTCCATAATGACATGGCTTCCATCCCTTAGAGTAACAAAAATCTTGACAACAGACTACCTTCCATAATGACAAGGCGACCATCCATTGGAATAACAAAAATATCGACAACACATTACCTTCCATAATGACAAGGCTACCATCCATTGGAATAACAAAAATATCCACAACACACTACCATAATGACAAGGCTAACATCCCTTAGAGTAACAAAAATCTCGACAATAGACTACCTTCCATAATGACTAGGCTACCATCCATTGGAGTAACAAAGATTGACAACAGAATATCTTCCATATTGACAAGGCTACAATCCATTGTAGTAACAAAAATCTCGACAACAGACTACCTTCCATTAGGACAAGGCTACCATCCACTGTAATCTCTACAATTGACTACCTTCCATAATGACAAGGCTACCATCCATTGTAGTAACAAAAATCTCGACAACAAACTACCTTCCATAATAACAAGGCTACCATCCATTCGAGTAACAGAAATATCAACAACAGACTACCTTCCATAATGACAAGGCTACCATCCCTTAGAGTAACAAAAATCTCGACAACAGACTACCTTCCATAATGACAAGGCTACCATCCATTGGAGTAACCAAGATATCGACAACATACTACCTTCTATAATGACAAGGATACTATCCATTAGAGTAACAAAAATCACGACAACAGACTACCTTCCACAATGACAAGGCTACCATCCATTGGAATAACAAAAATCTAGACAACAAAATACCTTCCATAATCACTAGGCTACCATCCATTGGAGTAAGAAACATATCGATAACATACTACCTTCCATAATGTAAAGGATATAATCTATTATATTAACAAAAATATCGACAATAAACTACCTTCCATAATGACAAGGCTATCATCCATTGGAGTAACAAAAATCTCGACAACAGACTACATTCCATAATGACAAGGCTACCATCCATTGGAATAACAAAAATATCAACATCACACTAACTTCCATAATGACAAGGCTACCATCCATTGTTGTAACAAAAATTTGGACAACAGACTACCTTCCATAATGACAAGGCTATCATCCATTGGAGTAACAAAAATCACGACAACATACTACCTTCCTTAATGACAAGTCTAAAATCTATTATAGTAACAAAATACTCGACAATAGACTACCTTTTATAATGACAAGGCTACCGTTCATTGGAATAACAAAAATCTCGACAACAGACTACGTTCCATAATGACAAGGCTACCATCCGTTAGAGTAACAAAAATCTCGCAAACAGACTACCTTCCATAATGACACGGCTACCATCCATTGGAGTAACAATGATATCGACAACATATTACCTTCCATAATGACAAGGCTACCATCCCTTAGAGTAACAAAAATCATGACAACAGACTACCTTTCATAATGACAAGGCTACAATCCATTAGAATAAGAAAAATATCGACAACACATTACCTTCCATAATGACAAGGCTACCATCCAATGGAGTAACAAAAATATCGACAACAGACTACCTTCCATAATGACAAGGCTACCATCCATTGTAGTAACAAAAATATCGACAATAGACTACCTTCCATGATGACAAGGCTACCATCCATTGGAGTAACAAAAATCTCGACAACAGATTACCTTCCATAATGACAAGGCTACCATCCATTGGAATAACAAAAATATCCACAACACACTAACTTCCATAATGACAAGGCTAACATCCCTTAGAGTAACAAAAATCTCGACAATAGACTACCTTCCATAATGACTAGGCTACCATCCATTGGAGTAACAAAGATCGACAACAAACTATCTTCCATATTGACAAGGCTACAATCCAATGTAGTAACAAAAATCTCGACAACAGACTACCTTCCATAATGACAAGGCTACCATCCATTGGAGTAACCAAGATATCGACAACATACTACCTTACATAATGACAAGGCTACCATCCATTGGAGTAACAAATCTTGACAACAGACTACCTTCCATAATAACAAGGCTACCATCCATTGGAATAACAGAAATCCCAACGACAGACTACCTTCCATAATGACAAGGCTACAATCCCTTATAGTATCAAAAATCTAGACAATAGACTACCTTACATAATGACTAGGCTACCATCCATTGGAGTAACAAAGATATCGACAACAGACTATCTTCCATATTGACAAGGCTACAATCCATTGTAGTAACAAAAATCTCGACAACATACTACCTTCCATAATGACAAGGCTACCATCCCTTGTAGTAACAAAAATCTCGACAATAGACTATCTTCCATAATGACAAGGCTACCATCCATTGGAGTAAGAAAAATCTCGACAACAGACTACCTTCCATAATGACAAGGCAACCATCCATTGGAATAACAAAAATATTGACAACACACTAACTTCCATAATGACAAGGCTACCATCCATTGTTGTAACAGAAATCATGACAACAAACTACCTTCCATAATGACAAGGCTATCATCCATTGGAGTAACAAAAATCTCGAAAACATACTACCTTCCTTAATGACAAGTCTAAAATATATTATAGTAACAAAAATCTAGACAATAGAGTACCTTTAATAATTACAAGGCGACCGTCCCTTAGAGTAACAAAAATCTCGCCAACAGACTACCTTCCATAATGACAAAGCTACCATCCATTGGAGTAACAATGATATCGACAACATATTACCTTCCATAATGACAAGGCTACCATCCCTTAGAGTAACAAAAATATCGACAACAGACTACCTTCCATAGTGACAAGGCTACCATCCATTGGAGTAACAAAGATATCGACAACATACTACCTTCTATAATGACAAGGATACCATCCATTAGAGTAACAAAAATCACGACAACAGACTACCTTTCATAATGACAAGGCTACCATCCATTGGAATAACAAAAATCTCGACAACAGAATACCTTCCATAATGACTAGGCTACAATCCATTGGAGTAAGAAAGATATCGATAACATACTACCTTCCAAAATGTAAAGGATACAATCTATTATAGTAACAAAAATATCGACAATAAACTACCTTCCATAATGACAAGGCTATCATCCATTGGAGTAACAAAAATCTCGACAACAGACTACCTTTCATAATGACAAGGCTACCATCCATTAGAATAACAAAAATATCGACAAGACACTAACTTCCATAATGACAAGGCTACCATCCATTGTTGTAACAAAAATCTTGACAACATACTACCTACCATATTGTCAAGGCTATCATCCATTGGAGTAACAAAAATATCAACAACAGACTACCTTCCTTAATGACAAGGCTAAAATCTATTATAGTAACAAAAATCTCGACAATAGACTACCTTTAATAATGACAAGGCTACCGTCCATTGGAATAACAAAAACCTCGACAACAGACTATGTTCCATAATGACAAGGCTACCACCCGTTAGAGTAACAAAAATCTCGACAACACACTACCTTCCATAATGACAAGGCTACCATCCATTGGAGTAACAATGTTATCGACAATGCATTACCTTCCATAATGACAAGGCTACCATCCTTTAGAGTAACAAAAATCATGACAACAGACTACCTTCCATAATCACAAGGCTACCATCCATTGGAATAACAAAAATATCGACAACACATTACCTTCCATATTGACAAGGCTACCATCCATTGGAATAACAAAAATATCCACAACACACTACCATAATGACAAGGCTAACATCCCATAGAGTAACAAAAATCTCGACAATAGACTAACTTCCATAATGACTAGGCTTCCATCCATTGGAGTAACAAAGATCAACAACAGACTATCTTCCATATTGACAAGGCTATAATCCATTGTAGTAACAGAAATCTCGACAATAGACTACCATCCATAATGACAAGGCTCCCATCCATTGGAGTAACAAAAATCTCGAGAACAGACTACCTTCCATAATAACAAGGCTACAATCCATTGGAGTAACAGAAATCACAACAACAGACTACCTTCCATAATGACAAGGCTACCATCCCTTAGAGTAACAAAAATCTCGACAATAGATTACCTTACATAATGACTAGGCTACCATCCATTGGATTAACAAAGATATCGACAACAGACTATCTTCCATATTGACAAGGCTACAATCCATTGTAGTAACCAAAATCTCGACAACAGACTACCTTCCATAATGACAAGGCTATCATCCACTGTAGTAACAAAAATCTCGACAATAGACTACCTTCCATAATGACAAGGCTACCATCCATTGGAGTAACAAAAATCTCGACAACAGACTACCTTCCATAATGACAAGGCAACCATCCATTAGAATAACAAAAATATCGACAAGACACTAACTTCCATAATGACAAGGCTACCATCCATTGTTGTAACAAAAATCTAGACAACAGACTACCTTCCATAATGACAAAGCTATCATCCATTGGAGTAACAAAAATCTCGACAACATACTACCTTCCTTAATGACAAGTCTAAAATCTATTATAGTAACAAAAATCTAGAAAATAGACTACCTTTAATAATGACAAGGCTACCGTCCATTGAAATAACAAAAATCTCGACAACAGACTATGTTCCATAATGAAAAGGCTACCATTCCTTAGAGTAACAAAAATCTCAACAACAAACTATCTTCCATAATGACAATGCTACCATCCATTGGAGTAACAATGATATCGACAACATATTACCTTCCATAATGACAAGGATACCATCCATTAGGGTAACAAAAATCACGACAACAAACTACATTCCATAATGAGAAGGCTACCATCCATTGGAATAACAAAAATCTCGACAACAGAATACCTTCCATAATGACTAGGCTACCATCCATTGGTGTAAGAAAGATATCGATAACATACTACCTTCCATAATGTAAAGGATACAATCTATTATAGTAACAAAAATATCGACAATAAACTACCTTCCATAATGACAAGGCTATCATCCATTGGAGTAACAAAAATATCGACAATAGACTACCTTCCATAATGACAAGGCTACCATCCATTGGAATAACAAAAATATCGACAACACACTAACTTCCATAATGACAAGGCTACCATCCATTTTTGTAACAAAAATCTGGACAACAGACTACCTTCCATAATGACAAGGCTATCATCCATTGGAGTAACAAATATCTCGACAACATACTACCTTCCTTAATGACAAGTCTAAAATCTATTATAGTAACAAAAATCTTGACAATAGACTACCTTTAATAATGACAAGGCTATCGTCCATTGGAATAACAAAAATCTCGACAACAGACTGCGTTCCATAATGACAAGGCTACCATCTGTTAGAGTAACAAAAATCTCGACAACACACTACCTTCCATAATGACAAGGCTACCATCCATTGGAGTAACAATGATATCGACAACATATTACCTTCCATAATGACAAGGCTACCATCCCTTAGAGTAAAAAAAATCATGACAACAGACTACCTTCCATAATGACAAGGCTACCATCCATTGGAATAACAAAAATATTGATATCACATTACCTTCCATAATGACAAGGCTACCATCCAATGGAGTAACAAAAATATCGACAATAGACTACCTTCCATAATGACAAGGGTACCATCCAATGGAGTAACAAAAATATCGACAAAAGACTACCTTCCATAATGACAAGGCTACCATCCATTTTAGTAACAAAAATCTCGACAATAGACTACCTTCCATGATGACAAGGCTACCATCCATTGGAGTAACAAAAATCTCGACAACAGACTACCTTCCATAATGACAAGGCTACCATCCATTCGAATAACAAAAATATCCACAACACACTATCTTCCATAATGACAAGGCTACCATCCCTTAGAGTAACAAAAATCTCGACAATAGACTACTTTACATAATGATTAGGCTACCATCCATTGGAGTAACAAAGATATCAACAACAGACTATCTTCCATATTGACAAGGCTACAAACCATTGTAGTAACAAAAATCTCGACAACAGACTACCTTCAATAATAACAAGGCTACCATCCACTGTAGTAACAAAAATCTCGACAATAGACTACCTTCCATAATGACAAGGCTACCATCCATTGGAGTAACAAAAATCTCGACAACAGACTACCTTCCATAATGACAAAGCAACCATCCATTGGAATAACAAAAATATCGACAACACACTAACTTCCATAATGACAAGGCTACCATCCATTGTTGTAACAAAAATATGGACAACAAAATACCTTCCATAATGACAAGGCTATCATCCATTGGAGTAACAAAAATCTCGACAACATACTGCCTTCCTTAATGACAAGTATAAAATCTATTATAGTAACAAAAATGTAGACAATAGACTACCTTTAATAATAACAAGGCTACCGTCCATTGGAATAACAAAAATCTCCACAACAGACTACGTTCCATAATGACAAGGCTACCATCCCTTAGAGTAACAAAAATCTGGACAACAGACTACCTTCCATAATGACAAGGCTACCATCCATTTGAGTAACAATGATATCGACAACATATTACCTTTCATAATGACAAGGCTATCATCCCTTAGAGTAACAAAAATCTCGACAACAGGCTACCTTCCATTATGACAAGGCTACCATCCACTGTAGTAACAAAAATCTCGACAATAGACTACCTTCCATGATGACAAGGCTACCATCTATTGGAGTAACAAAATTATCGACAACAGACTACCTTCCATAATAAGAAGGCTACCATCCATTGGAGTAACAGAAATCACAACGACAGACTACCTTCCATAATGACAAGGCTACCATCCATTGGAGTAACAAAAATCTCGACAACAGACTACCTTCCATAATGACAAGACTACCATCCGTTGTTGTAAAAAAAATCTGGACAACAGACTACCTTCCATAATGACAAGGCTTCCATTCATTGTTGTAACAAAAATCTAGACAACAGATTACATTCCATAATAAAGGCTACCATCCATTGGAGTAACAAATATCTCGACAACATACTACCTTCCTTAATGAGAAGGCTACAATCTATTATAGTAACAAAAATCTCGACAATAGACTACCTTTAATAATGACAAGGCTACCGTCCATTGGAATAACAAAAATATCGACAATAGACTACGTTCCATAATGACAAGGCTACCATCTGTTAGAGTAACAAAAATCTCGACAACACACTACCTTCCATAATGACAAGGCTACCATCCATTGGAGTAACAATGATATCGACAACATATTACCTTCCATAATGAAAAGGCTACCATCCCTTAGAGTAAAAAAAATCATGACAACAGACTAACTTCCATAATGACAAGGCTACCATCCCTTAGAGTAACAAAAATCTCGACAATAGACTACTTTACATAATGACTAGGCTACCATCCATTGGAGTAACAAAGATATCGACAACAGACTATGTTCCATATTGACAAGGCTACAAACCATTGTAGTAATAAAAATCTCGACAACAGACTACCTTCCATAATAACAAGGCTACCATCCACTGTAGTAACAAAAATCTCGACAATACACTACCTTCCATAATGACAAGGCTACCATCCATTGGAGTAAAAAAATTCTCGACAGTAGACTACTTTACATAATGGCCAGGCTACCATCCATTGGAGTAACAAAGATATCGACAACAGACTATCTTCCATATTGACAAGGCTACAAACCATTGTAGTAACAAAAATCTCGACAACAGACTACCTTCCATAATAACAAGGCTACCATCCATTGGAGTAACAGAAATCACAACAACAGACTACCTTCCGTAATGACAAGGCTACCATCCCTTAGAGTAACAAAAATCTCGACAATAGATTACCTTACATAATGACTAGGCTACCATCCATAGGAGTAACAAAGATATCGACAACAGACTATCTTCCATATTGACAAGGCTACAATCCATTGTAGTAACAAAAATCTCGACAACAGACTACCTTCCATAATGACAAGGCTACCATCCACTGTAGTAACAAAAATCTCGACAATAGACTACCTTCCATAATGACAAGGCTACCATCCATTGGAGTAACAAAAATATCGACAACATATTACCTTCCATAATGACAAGGCTACCATCCCTTAGAGTAAAAAAAATCATGACAAAAGACTACCTTCCATAATGACAAGGCTACCATCCCTTAGAGTAACAAAAATCTCGACAATAGACTACTTTACATAATGACTAGGCTACCATCCATTGGAGTAACAAAGATATCGACAACAGACTATCTTCCATATTGACAAGGCTACAAACCATTGTAGTAACAAAAATCTCGACAACAGACTACCTTCCATAATAATAAGGCTACCATCCATTGGAGTAATAGAAATCACAACAACAGACTACCTTCCGTAATGACAAGGCTACCATCCATTGGAATAACAAAAATCTCGACAACAGAATACCTTACATAATGACTAGGCTACCATCCATTGGAGTAACAAAGATATCGACAACAAACTATCTTCCATATTGAAAAGGCTACCATCCACTGTAGTAACAAAAATCTCGACAATAAACTACCTTCCATAATGACAAGGCTACCATCCATTGGATTAAAAAAATCTCGACAATAGACTACTTTACATAATGGCCAGGCTACCATCCATTGGAGTAACAAAGATATCGACAACAGACTATCTTCCATATTGACAAGGCTACAAACCATTGTAGTAACAAAAATCTCGACAACAGACTACCTTCCATAATAACAAGGCTACCATCCATTGGAGTAACAGAAATCACAACAACAGACTACCTTCCGTAATGACAAGGCTACCATCCCTTAGAGTAACAAAAATCTCGACAATAGATTACCTTACATAATGACTAGGCTACCATCCATTGGAGTAACAAAGATATCGACAACAGACTATCTTCCATATTGACAAGGCTACAATCCATTGTAGTAACAAAAATCTCGACAACAGACTACCTTCCATAATGACAAGGCTACCATCCACTGTAGTAACAAAAATCTCGACAATAGACTACCTTCCATAATGACAAGGCTACCATCCATTGGAGTAACAAAAATCTGGACAACAGACTACCTTCCATAATGACAAGGCAACCATCCATTGGAATAACAAAAATATCGACAACTCACTAACTTCCATAATGAAAAGGCTACCATCCATTGTTGTAACAAAAATCTGGACAACAGACTACCTTCCATAATGACAAGGCTATCATCCATTGGAGTAACAAAAATCTCGACAACATACTACCTTCCTTAATGACAAGTCTAAAATCTATTATAGTAACAAAAATCTAGAAAATAGACTACCTTTAATAATGATAAGGCTACCGTCCATTGGAATAACAAAAATCTCGACAACAGACTACGTTCCATAATGACAAGGCTACCAATTCTTAGAGTAACAAAAATCTCAACAACAAACTATCTTCCATAATGACAATGCTACCATCCATTGGAGTAACAATGATATTGACAACATATTACTTTCCATAATTACAAGGCTACCATCCCTTAGAGTAACAAAAATATCGACAACAGACTACCTTCCATAATGACAAGGCTACCATCCATTGGAGTAACAAAGATATCGACAACATACTACCATCTATAATGACAAGGATACCATCCATTAGAGTAACAAAAATCACGACAACAAACTACATTCCATAATGAGAAGGCTACCATCCATTGGAGTAACAGAAATATCGACAACATACTACCTTCCATAATGACAAGGCTACCATCCCTTAGAGTAACAAAAATCTCGACAATAGACTACTTTACATAATGAATAGGCTACCATCCATTGGAGTAACAAAGATATCGACAACAGACTATCTTCCATATTGACAAGGCTACAAACCATTGTAGTAACAAAAATCTCGACAACAGACTACCTTCCATAATAACAAGGCTACCATCCACCGTAGTAACAAAAATCTCGACAATAGACTACCTTCCATAATGACAAGGCTACCATCCATTGGAGTAACAAAAATCTCGACAACAGACTACCTTCCATAATGAGAAAGCAACCATCCATTGGAATAACAAAAATATCGACAACACACTAACTTCCATAATGACAATGCTACCATCCATTGTTGTAACAAAAATATAGACAACAAACTACCTTCCATAATGACAAGGCTATCATCCATTGGAGTAACAAAAATCTCGACAACATACTGCCTTCCTTAATGACAAGTATAAAATCTATTATAGTAACAAAAATGTAGACAATAGACTACCTTTAATAATAACAAGGCTACCGTCCATTGGAATAACAAAAATCTCCACAACAGACTACGTTCCATAATGACAAGGCTACCATCCCTTAGAGTAACAAAAATCTGGACAACAGACTACCTTCCATAATGACAAGGCTACCATCCATTTGAGTAACAATGATATCGACAACATATTACCTTCCATAATGACAAGGCTATCATCCCTTAGAGTAACAAAAATCTCGACAACAGACTACCTTCCATTATGACAAGGCTACCATCCACTGAAGTAACAAAAATCTCGACAATAGACTACCTTTCATGATGACAAGGCTACCATCTATTGGAGTAACAAAATTAACGACAACAGACTACCTTCCATAATAACAAGGCTACCATCCATTGGAGTAACATAAATCACAACGACAGACTACCTTCCATAATGACAAGGCTACCATCCATTGGAGTAACAAAAATCTCGACAACAGACTACCTTCCATAATGACAAGGCTACCATCCGTTGTTGTAAAAAAAATCTGGACAACATACTACCTTCCATAATGACAAGGCTACCATTCATTGTTGTAACAAAAATCTAGACAACAGATTACCTTCCATAATAAAGGCTACCATCCATTGGAGTAACAAATATCTCGACAACATACTACCTTCCTTAATGAGAAGGCTACAATCTATTATAGTAACAAAAATCTCGAAAATAGACTACCTTTAATAATGACAAGGCTACCGTCCATTGGAATAACAAAAATATCGACAACAGACTACGTTCCATAATGACAAGGCTACCATCTGTTAGAGTAATAAAAATCTCGACAACACACTACCTTCCATAATGACAAGGCTACCATCCATTGGAGTAACAATGTTATCGACAACATATTACCTTCCATAATGACAAGGCTACCATCCCTTAGAGTAAAAAAAATCATGACAACAGACTAACTTACATAATGACAAGGCTACCATCTCTTATAGTAACAAAAATCTCGACAATAGACTAATTTACATAATGACTAGGCTACCATCCATTGGAGTAACAAAGATATCGACAACAGACTATGTTCCATATTGACAAGGCTACCATCTGTTAGAGTAACAAAAATCTCGACAACACACTACCTTCCATAATGACAAGGCTACCATCCATTGGAGTAACAATGATATCGACAACATATTACCTTCCATAATGAAAAGGCTACCATCCCTTAGAGTAAAAAAAATCATGACAACAGACTAACTTCCATAATGACAAGGCTACCATCCCTTAGAGTAACAAAAATCTCGACAATAGACTACTTTACATAATGACTAGGCTACCATCCATTGGAGTAACAAAGATATCGACAACAGACTATGTTCCATATTGACAAGGCTACAAACCATTGTAGTAATAAAAATCTCGACAACAGACTACCTTCCATAATAACAATGCTACCATCCACTGTAGTAACAAAAATCTCGACAATACACTACCTTCCATAATGACAAGGCTACCATCCATTGGAGTAAAAAAAATCTCGACAGTAGACTACTTTACATAATGGCCAGGCTACCATCCATTGGAGTAACAAAGATATCGACAACAGACTATCTTCCATATTGACAAGGCTACAAACCATTGTAGTAACAAAAATCTCGACAACAGACTACCTTCCATAATAACAAGGCTACCATCCATTGCAGTAACAGAAATCACAACAACAGACTACCTTCCATAATGACAAGGCTACCATCCCTTAGAGTAACAAAAATCTCGACAATAGATTACCTTACATAATGACTAGGCTACCATCCATTGGAGTAACAAAGATATCGACAATAGACTATCTTCCATATTGACAAGGCTACAATCCATTGTAGTAACTAAAATCTCGACAACAGACTACCTTCCATAATGACAAGGCTACCATCCACTGTAGTAACAAAAATCTCGACAATAGACTACCTTCCATAATGACAAGGCTACCATCCATTGGAGTAACAAAAATCTCGACAACATATTACCTTCCATAATGACAAGGCTACCATCCCTTAGAGTAAAAAAAATCATGACAACAGACTACCTTCCATAATGACAAGGCTACCATCCCTTAGAGTAACAAAAATCTCGACAATAGACTACTTTACATAATGACTAGGCTACCATCCATTGGAGTAACAAAGATTTCGACAACAGACTATCTTCCATATTGACAAGGCTACAAACCATTGGAGTAACAAAAATCTCGACAACATATTACCTTCCATAATGACAAGGCTACCATCCCTTAGAGTAAAAAAAATCATGACAACAGACTACCTTCCGTAATGTCAAGGCTACCATCCCTTAGAGTAACAAAAATATCGACAATAGATTACCTTACATAATGACTAGGCTTCCATCCATTGGAGTAACAAAGATATCGATAACAAACTATCTTCCATATTGACAAGGCTACCATCCACTGTAGTAACAAAAATCTCGACAATAAACTACCTTCCATAATGACAAGGCTACCATCCATTGGAGTAAAAAAAATCTCGACAATAGACTACTTTACATAATGGCCAGGCTACCATCCATTGGAGTAACAAAGATATCGACAACAGACTATCTTCCATATTGACAAGGCTACAAACCATTGTAGTAACAAAAATCTCGACAACAGACTACCTTCCATAATAACAAGGCTACCATCCATTGGAGTAACAGAAATCACAACAACAGACTACCTTCCGTAATGACAAGGCTACCATCCCTTAGAGTAACAAAAATCTCGACAATAGATTACCTTACATAATGACTAGGCTACCATCCATTGGAGTAACAAAGATATCGACAATAGACTATCTTCCATATTGACAAGGCTACAATCCATTGTAGTAACAAAAATCTCGACAACAGACTACCTTCCATAATGACAAGGCTACCATCCACTGTAGTAACAAAAATCTCGACAATAGACTACCTTCCATAATGACAAGGCTACCATCCATTGGAGTAACAAAAATCTGGACAACAGACTACCTTCCATAATGACAAGGCAACCATCCATTGGAATAACAAAAATATCGACAACACACTAACTTCCATAATGAAAAGGCTACCATCCATTGTTGTAACAAAAATCTGGACAACAGACTACCTTCCATAATGACAAGGCTATCATCCATTGGAGTAACAAAAATCTCGACAACATACTACCTTCCTTAATGACAAGTCTAAAATCTATTATAGTAACAAAAATCTAGAAAATAGACTACCTTTAATAATGACAAGGCTACCGTCCATTAGAATAACAAAAATCTCGACAACAGACTACGTTCCATAATGACAAGGCTACCATTCCTTAGAGTAACAAAAATCTCAACAACAAACTATCTTCCATAATGATAATGCTACCATCCTTTGGAGTAACAATGATATTGACAACATATTACCTTCCATAATTACAAGGCTACCATCCCTTAGAGTAACAAAAATATCGACAACAGACTACCTTCCATACTGACAAGGCTACCATCCATTGGAGTAACAAAGATATCGACAACATACTATCTTCTATAATGACAAGGATACCATCCATTAGAGTAACAAAAATCACGACAACAAACTACATTCCATAATGAGAAGGCTACCATCCATTGGAGTAACAGAAATATCGACAACATATTACCTTCCATAATGACAAGGCTACCATCCCTTAGAGTAACAAAAATCTCGACAATAGACTACTTTACATAATGAATAGGCTACCATCCATTGGAGTAACAAATATATTGACAACAGACTATCTTCCATATTGACAAGGCTGCAAACATTGTAGTAACAAAAATCTCGACAACAGACTACCTTCCATAATAACAAGGCTACCATCCACTGTAGTAACAAAAATCTCGACAATAGACTACCTTCCATAATGACAAGGCTACCATCCATTGGAGTAACAAAAATCTCGACAACAGACTACCTTCCATAATGACAAAGCAACCATCCATTGGAATAACAAAAATATCGACAACACACTAACTTCCATAATGACAAGGCTACCATCTATTGTTGTAACAAAAATATGGACAACAAACTACCTTCCATAATGACAAGGCTATCATCCATTGGAGTAACAAAAATCTCGACAACATACTGCCTTCCTTAATGACAAGTATAAAATCTATTATAGTAACAAAAATGTAGACAATAGACTACCTTTAATAATAACAAGGCTACCGTCCATTGGAATAACAAAAATCTCCACAACAGACTACGTTCCATAATGACAAGGCTACCATCCCTTAGAGTAACAAAAATCTGGACAACAGACTACCTTCCATAATGACAAGGCTACCATCCATTTGAGTAACAATGATATCGACAACATATTACCTTCCATAATGACAAGGCTATCATCCCTTAGAGTAATAAAAATCTCGACAACAGACTACCTTCCATAATAACAAGGCTACCATCCACTGTAGTAATAAAAATCTCGACAATAGACTACCTTCCATAATGACAAGGCTACCATCCATTGGAGTAAAAAAAATCTCGACAATAGACTACTTTACATAATGGCCAGGCTACCATCCATCGGAGTAACAAAGATATCTACAACAGACTATCTTCCATATTGACAAGGCTACAAACCATTGTAGTAACAAAAATCTCGACAACAGACTACCTTCCATAATAACAAGGCTACCATCCATTGGAGTAACAGAAATCACAACAACAGACTACCTTCCAAAATGACAAGGCTACCATCCCTTAGAGTAACAAAAATCTCGACAATAGATTACCTTACATAATGACTAGGCTACCATCCATTGGAGTAACAAAGATATCGACAACAGACTATCTTCCATATTGACAAGGCTACAATCCATTGTAGTAACAAAAATCTCGACAACAGACTACCTTCCATAATGACAAGGCTACCATCCACTGTAGTAACAAAAATCTCGACAATAGACTACCTTCTATAATGACAAGGCTACCATCCATTGGAGTAACAAAAATCTCGACAACAGACTACCTTCCATAATGACAAGGCAACCATCCATTGGAATAACAAAAATATCGACAACACACTAACTTCCATAATCAAAAGGCTACCATCCATTGTTGTAACAAAAATCTGGAAAACAGACTACCTTCCATAATGACAAGGCTATCATCCATTGGAGTAACAAAAATCTCGACAACATACTACCTTCCTTAATGACAAGTCTAAAATCTATTATAGTAACAAAAATCTAGAAAATAGACTACCTTTAATAATGACAAGGCTACCGTCCATTGGAATAACAAAAATCTCGACAACAGACTACGTTCCATAATGACAAGGCTACCATTCCTTAGAGTAACAAAAATCTCAACAACAAACTATCTTCCATAATGACAATGCTACCATCCATTGGAGTAAAAATGATATCGACAACATATTACCTTCCATAATGACAAGGCTACCATCCCTTAGAGTAACAAAAATATCGACAACAGACTACCTTCCATAATGACAAGGCTACCATCCATTGGATTAACAAAGATATCGACAACATACTACCTTCTATAATGACAAGGATACCATCCATTAGAGTAACAAAAATGTAGACAATAGACTACCTTTAATAATAACAAGGCTACCGTCCATTGGAATAACAAAAATTTGGACAACAGACTACCTTCCATAATGACAAGGCTACCATCCATTTGAGTAACAATGATATCGACAACATATTACCTTCCATAATGAAAAGGCTACCATCCCTTAGAGTAAAAAAAATCATGACAACAGACTAACTTCCATAATGACAAGGCTACCATCCCTTAGAGTAACAAAAATCTCGACAATAGACTACTTTACATAATGACTAGGCTACCATCCATTGGAGTAACAAAGATATCGACAACAGACTATGTTCCATATTGACAAGGCTACAAACCATTGTAGTAATAAAAATCTCGACAACAGACTACCTTCCATAATAACAATGCTACCATCCACTGTAGTAACAAAAATCTCGACAATACACTACCTTCCATAATGACAAGGCTACCATCCATTGGAGTAAAAAAAATCTCGACAGTAGACTACTTTACATAATGGCCAGGCTACCATCCATTGGAGTAACAAAGATATCGACAACAGACTATCTTCCATATTGACAAGGCTACAAACCATTGTAGTAACAAAAATCTCGACAACAGACTACCTTCCATAATAACAAGGCTACCATCCATTGCAGTAACAGAAATCACAACAACAGACTACCTTCCATAATGACAAGGCTACCATCCCTTAGAGTAACAAAAATCTCGACAATAGATTACCTTACATAATGACTAGGCTACCATCCATTGGAGTAACAAAGATATCGACAATAGACTATCTTCCATATTGACAAGGCTACAATCCATTGTAGTAACTAAAATCTCGACAACAGACTACCTTCCATAATGACAAGGCTACCATCCACTGTAGTAACAAAAATCTCGACAATAGACTACCTTCCATAATGACAAGGCTACCATCCATTGGAGTAACAAAAATCTCGACAACATATTACCTTCCATAATGACAAGGCTACCATCCCTTAGAGTAAAAAAAATCATGACAACAGACTACCTTCCATAATGACAAGGCTACCATCCCTTAGAGTAACAAAAATCTCGACAATAGACTACTTTACATAATGACTAGGCTACCATCCATTGGAGTAACAAAGATTTCGACAACAGACTATCTTCCATATTGACAAGGCTACAAACCATTGGAGTAACAAAAATCTCGACAACATATTACCTTCCATAATGACAAGGCTACCATCCCTTAGAGTAAAAAAAATCATGACAACAGACTACCTTCCGTAATGTCAAGGCTACCATCCCTTAGAGTAACAAAAATATCGACAATAGATTACCTTACATAATGACTAGGCTTCCATCCATTGGAGTAACAAAGATATCGATAACAAACTATCTTCCATATTGACAAGGCTACCATCCACTGTAGTAACAAAAATCTCGACAATAAACTACCTTCCATAATGACAAGGCTACCATCCATTGGAGTAAAAAAAATCTCGACAATAGACTACTTTACATAATGGCCAGGCTACCATCCATTGGAGTAACAAAGATATCGACAACAGACTATCTTCCATATTGACAAGGCTACAAACCATTGTAGTAACAAAAATCTCGACAACAGACTACCTTCCATAATAACAAGGCTACCATCCATTGGAGTAACAGAAATCACAACAACAGACTACCTTCCGTAATGACAAGGCTACCATCCCTTAGAGTAACAAAAATCTCGACAATAGATTACCTTACATAATGACTAGGCTACCATCCATTGGAGTAACAAAGATATCGACAATAGACTATCTTCCATATTGACAAGGCTACAATCCATTGTAGTAACAAAAATCTCGACAACAGACTACCTTCCATAATGACAAGGCTACCATCCACTGTAGTAACAAAAATCTCGACAATAGACTACCTTCCATAATGACAAGGCTACCATCCATTGGAGTAACAAAAATCTGGACAACAGACTACCTTCCATAATGACAAGGCAACCATCCATTGGAATAACAAAAATATCGACAACACACTAACTTCCATAATGAAAAGGCTACCATCCATTGTTGTAACAAAAATCTGGACAACAGACTACCTTCCATAATGACAAGGCTATCATCCATTGGAGTAACAAAAATCTCGACAACATACTACCTTCCTTAATGACAAGTCTAAAATCTATTATAGTAACAAAAATCTAGAAAATAGACTACCTTTAATAATGACAAGGCTACCGTCCATTAGAATAACAAAAATCTCGACAACAGACTACGTTCCATAATGACAAGGCTACCATTCCTTAGAGTAACAAAAATCTCAACAACAAACTATCTTCCATAATGATAATGCTACCATCCTTTGGAGTAACAATGATATTGACAACATATTACCTTCCATAATTACAAGGCTACCATCCCTTAGAGTAACAAAAATATCGACAACAGACTACCTTCCATACTGACAAGGCTACCATCCATTGGAGTAACAAAGATATCGACAACATACTATCTTCTATAATGACAAGGATACCATCCATTAGAGTAACAAAAATCACGACAACAAACTACATTCCATAATGAGAAGGCTACCATCCATTGGAGTAACAGAAATATCGACAACATATTACCTTCCATAATGACAAGGCTACCATCCCTTAGAGTAACAAAAATCTCGACAATAGACTACTTTACATAATGAATAGGCTACCATCCATTGGAGTAACAAATATATTGACAACAGACTATCTTCCATATTGACAAGGCTGCAAACATTGTAGTAACAAAAATCTCGACAACAGACTACCTTCCATAATAACAAGGCTACCATCCACTGTAGTAACAAAAATCTCGACAATAGACTACCTTCCATAATGACAAGGCTACCATCCATTGGAGTAACAAAAATCTCGACAACAGACTACCTTCCATAATGACAAAGCAACCATCCATTGGAATAACAAAAATATCGACAACACACTAACTTCCATAATGACAAGGCTACCATCTATTGTTGTAACAAAAATATGGACAACAAACTACCTTCCATAATGACAAGGCTATCATCCATTGGAGTAACAAAAATCTCGACAACATACTGCCTTCCTTAATGACAAGTATAAAATCTATTATAGTAACAAAAATGTAGACAATAGACTACCTTTAATAATAACAAGGCTACCGTCCATTGGAATAACAAAAATCTCCACAACAGACTACGTTCCATAATGACAAGGCTACCATCCCTTAGAGTAACAAAAATCTGGACAACAGACTACCTTCCATAATGACAAGGCTACCATCCATTTGAGTAACAATGATATCGACAACATATTACCTTCCATAATGACAAGGCTATCATCCCTTAGAGTAATAAAAATCTCGACAACAGACTACCTTCCATAATAACAAGGCTACCATCCACTGTAGTAATAAAAATCTCGACAATAGACTACCTTCCATAATGACAAGGCTACCATCCATTGGAGTAAAAAAAATCTCGACAATAGACTACTTTACATAATGGCCAGGCTACCATCCATCGGAGTAACAAAGATATCTACAACAGACTATCTTCCATATTGACAAGGCTACAAACCATTGTAGTAACAAAAATCTCGACAACAGACTACCTTCCATAATAACAAGGCTACCATCCATTGGAGTAACAGAAATCACAACAACAGACTACCTTCCAAAATGACAAGGCTACCATCCCTTAGAGTAACAAAAATCTCGACAATAGATTACCTTACATAATGACTAGGCTACCATCCATTGGAGTAACAAAGATATCGACAACAGACTATCTTCCATATTGACAAGGCTACAATCCATTGTAGTAACAAAAATCTCGACAACAGACTACCTTCCATAATGACAAGGCTACCATCCACTGTAGTAACAAAAATCTCGACAATAGACTACCTTCTATAATGACAAGGCTACCATCCATTGGAGTAACAAAAATCTCGACAACAGACTACCTTCCATAATGACAAGGCAACCATCCATTGGAATAACAAAAATATCGACAACACACTAACTTCCATAATCAAAAGGCTACCATCCATTGTTGTAACAAAAATCTGGAAAACAGACTACCTTCCATAATGACAAGGCTATCATCCATTGGAGTAACAAAAATCTCGACAACATACTACCTTCCTTAATGACAAGTCTAAAATCTATTATAGTAACAAAAATCTAGAAAATAGACTACCTTTAATAATGACAAGGCTACCGTCCATTGGAATAACAAAAATCTCGACAACAGACTACGTTCCATAATGACAAGGCTACCATTCCTTAGAGTAACAAAAATCTCAACAACAAACTATCTTCCATAATGACAATGCTACCATCCATTGGAGTAAAAATGATATCGACAACATATTACCTTCCATAATGACAAGGCTACCATCCCTTAGAGTAACAAAAATATCGACAACAGACTACCTTCCATAATGACAAGGCTACCATCCATTGGATTAACAAAGATATCGACAACATACTACCTTCTATAATGACAAGGATACCATCCATTAGAGTAACAAAAATGTAGACAATAGACTACCTTTAATAATAACAAGGCTACCGTCCATTGGAATAACAAAAATTTGGACAACAGACTACCTTCCATAATGACAAGGCTACCATCCATTTGAGTAACAATGATATCGACAACATATTACCTTCCATAATGACAAGGCTATCATCCCTTAGAGTAATAAAAATCTCGACATCAGACTACCTTCCTTTATCACAAGGCTACCATCCACTGTAGTAACAAAAATCTCGACAATAGACTACCTTCCATGATGACAAGGCTACCATCTATTGGAGTAACAAAATTATCGACAATAGACTACCTTCCATAATAACAAGGCTACCATCCATTGGAGTAACAGAAATCACAATGACAGACTACCTTCCATAATGACAAGGCTACCATCCATTGGAGTAACAAAAATCTCGACAACAGACTACCTTCCATAATGACAAGGCTACCATCCGTTGTTGTAAAAAAAATCTGGACAACAGACTACCTTCCATAATGACAAGGCTACCTTCCATTGTTGTAAGAAAAATCTAGACAACAGATTACCTTCCATAATAAAGGCTACCATCTATTGGAGTAACAAATATCTCGACAACATACTACCTTCCTTAATGAGAAGGCTACAATCTATTATAGTAACAAAAATCTCGACAATAGACTACCTTTAATAATGACAAGGCTACCGTCCATTGGAATAACAAAAATATCGACAACAGACTACGTTCCATAATGACAAGGCTACCATCTGTTAGAGTAACAAAATTCTCGACAACACACTACCTTCCATAATGACAAGGCTACCATTCATTGGAGTAACAATGATATCGACAACATATTACCTTCCATAATGACAAGGCTACCATCCCTTAGAGTAAAAAAAATCATGACAACAGACTACCTTCCATAATGACAAGGCTACCATCCCTTAGAGTAACAAAAATCTCGACAATAGACTACTTTACATAATGACTAGGCTACCATCCATTGGAGTAACAAAGATATCGACAACAGACTATGTTCCATATTGACAAGGCTACAAACCATTGTAGTAATAAAAATCTCGACAACAGACTACCTTCCATAATAACAAGGCTACCATCCACTGTAGTAACAAAAATCTCGACAATAAACTACCTTCCATAATGACAAGGCTACCATCCATTGGAATAAAAAAAATCTCGACAATAGACTACTTTACATAATGGCCAGGCTACCATCCATTGGAGTAACAAAGATATCGACAACAGACTATCTTCCATATTGACAAGGCTACAAACCATTATAGTAACAAAAATCTCGACAACAGACTACCTTCCATAATAACAAGGCTACCATCCACTGTAATAACAAAAATATCGACAATAGACTACCTTCCATAATGACAACGCTACCATCCATTGGAATAACAAAAATATCGACAACACACTAACTTCCATAATAACAAGGCTACCATCCATTGTTGTAACAAAAATCTAGACAACAGATTACCTACCATAATGACAAGGCTATCATCCATTGGAGTAACAAATATCTCGACAACATACTACCTTCCTTAATGACAAGTCTAAAATCTATTATAGTAAAAAAAATCTCGACAATAGACTACCTTTAATAATGACAAGGCTACCGTCCATTGGAATAACAAAAATCTCGACAACAGACTACGTTCCATAATGACAAGGCTACCATCTGTTAGAGTAACAAAAATCTCGACAACAAACTACCTTCCATAATGACAAGGCTACCATCCATTGGAGTAACAATGATATCGATAACATATTACCTTCCATAATGACAAGGCTACCATCCCTTAGAGTAAAAAAAATCATGACAATAGACTACCTTCCATAATGACAAGGCTACCATCCCTTAGAGTAACAAAAATTTCGACAATAGACTACTTTACATAATGACTACGCTACCATCCATTGTAGTAACAAAGATATCGACAACAGACTATCTTCCATATTTACAAGGCTACAAACCATTGTAGTAACAAAAATCTCGACAACAGACTACCTTCCATAATAACAAGGCTACCATCCACTGTAGTAACAAAAATCTTGACAATAGACTACCTTCCATAATGACAAGGCTACCATCCATTGGATTAACAAAAATCTCGACAACAGACTACCTTCCTTAATGACAAAGCAACCATCCATTGGAATAACAAAAATATCGACAACACACTAACTTCCATAATGATAAGGCTACTATCCATTGTAGTAATAAAAATCTCGACAACAGACTACCTTCCATAATAACAAGGCTATCATCCACTGTAGTAACAAAAATCTCGACAATAAACTACCTTCCATAATGACAAGGCTACCATCCATTGGAATAAAAAAAATCTCGACAATAGACTACTTTACATAATGGCCAGGCTACCATCCATTGGAGTAACAAAGATATCGACAACAGACTATCTTCCATATTGACAAGGCTACAAACCATTGTAGTAACAAAAATCTCGACAACAGACTACCTTCCATAATAACAAGGCTACCATCCACTGTAATAACAAAAATATCGACAATAGACTACCTTCCATAATGACAATGCTACCATCCATTGGAATAACAAAAATATCGACAACACACTAACTTCCATAATAACAAGGCTACCATCCATTGTTGTAACAAAAATCTAGACAACAGATTACCTACCATAATGACAAGGCTATCATCCATTGGAGTAACAAATATCTCGACAACATACTACCTTCCTTAATGACAAGTCTAAAATCTATTATAGTAAAAAAAATCTCGACAATAGACTACCTTTAATAATGACAAGGCTACCGTCCATTGGAATAACAAAAATCTCGACAACAGACTACGTTCCATAATGACAAGGCTACCATCTGTTAGAGTAACAAAAATCTCGACAACAAACTACCTTCCATAATGACAAGGCTACCATCCATTGGAGTAACAATGATATCGATAACATATTACCTTCCATAATGACAAGGCTACCATCCCTTAGAGTAAAAAAAATCATGACAATAGACTACCTTCCATAATGACAAGGCTACCATCCCTTAGAGTAACAAAAATTTCGACAATAGACTACTTTACATAATGACTACGCTACCATCCATTGTAGTAACAAAGATATCGACAACAGACTATCTTCCATATTGACAAGGCTACAAACCATTGTAGTAACAAAAATCTCGACAACAGACTACCTTCCATAATAACAAGGCTACCATCCACTGTAGTAACAAAAATCTTGACAATAGACTACCTTCCATAATGACAAGGCTACCATCCATTGGATTAACAAAAATCTCGACAACAGACTACCTTCCTTAATGACAAAGCAACCATCCATTGGAATAACAAAAATATCGACAACACACTAACTTCCATAATGATAAGGCTACTATCCATTGTTGTAACAAAAATCTGGACAACAGACTACCTTCCATAATGACAAGGCTATCATCCATTGGAGTAACAAAAATCTCCACAACATACTACCTTCCTTAATGACAAGTCTAAAATCTATTATAGTAACAAAATTCTAGACAATAGACTACCTTTAATAATAATAAGGCTACCGTCCATTGGAATAACAAAAATCTCGACAACAGACTACGTTCCATAATGACAAGGCTACCATCCCTTAGAGTAACAAAAATCTGGACGACAGACTACCTTCCATAATGACAAGGCTACCATCCATTGGAGTAACAATGATATCGACAACATATTACCTTCCATAATGACAAGGCTACCATCCCTTAGAGTAACAAAAATCTCGACAACAGGCTACCTTCCATTATGACAAGGCTACCATCTATTGGAGTAACAAAAATATCGACAACAGACTACCTTCCATAATAACAAGGCTACCATCCATTGGAGTAACAGAAATCACAACGACAGACTACCTTCCATAATGACAAGGCTACCATCCATTGCAGTAACAAAAATCTCGACAACAGACTACCTTCCATAATGACAAGGCTACCATCCGTTGTTGTAAAAAAAATCTGGACAACAGACTACCTTCCATAATGACAAGGCTACCATCCATTGGAGTAACAAAAATCCCGAAAATAGACTACCTTCCATAATAAAGGCTACCATCCATTGGAGTAACATAAATCTCGACAAAAGACTACCTTTCATAATGAGAAGACTACAATCTATTATAGTATCAAAAATCTCGACATAATGACAAGGCTACCATCCATTGGAATAACAAAAATCTCGACAACAAATTACTTTCCATAATGACAAGGCTACCATCCCTTAGAGTAACAAAAATCTAGACAACAGACTACCTTCCATAATGACAACTATCCATAAATCTAGACAAATATCTTAATAAAAAACTAACTTCCATAATGACAAGGCTACCATCCATTGGAGTAAGAAAAATATCGACAACAACCTACCTTCCATAATGACAAGGATACCACCCATTGGAGTAAAAAAGTTATCTACAATAGACTACCTACCATAATGATAAGGCTACCATCCATTGGAGTAACAAAAATATTGACAACAGACTACCTTCCATAATGACAAGGCTACCATCCATTAGAGTAACAAAAATCAGAACAAAAGACTACCTTCCATAATGACGAGGGTACCATCCAATGGAGTAAAAAAAATCTGAACAAATTACTACCTTCCATAATTACAAGGCTACCATCCATTGGAGTTACAAAAATCTCAACAACAAACTACCTTCCAAAATGAAAAGGCTACCATCCATAGGAGTAACAGAAATCATAACGACAAACTACCTTTCATAATGACAAGGCTACCATCCATTGGAGTAACAACAATCTGAAAAAAAGATTACCTTCCATAGTGACAAGGCTGCCATCCGTTGGAGTAACAAAAATCTCGACAACAAACTACCTTCCATAATGACAACGCTACCATCCATTAGAGTAAAAAAATATCGACAACATACTACCTTCCATAATGACAAGGTTACCAACCATTAGAATAATAAAAATCTCGACATCGGACTACCTTCCATAATGACAAGGCTACCATCCAATGGAATATCAAAAATCTCGACATCCGACTACCTTCCATAATGACAAGGATACCATCCATTGGATTAACAAAAATCTGAACAACAGACTAGCTTCCATAATGACAATGCTACCACACATTGGAGTAACAGATATCTCAATGACAAACTACTTTCCATAATGACAAGGCTACCATCCATTGGAGTAAAAAAAATATCGACAACAGCCTACATTCCATAATGACAAGGCTACCACCCATTGGAGTAAAAAAGATATCTACAATAGACTACCTTCCATAATGATAAGGCTACCATCCATTGAAGTAACAAAAATATCGACAACAGACTACCTTCCATAATGACAATGCGACCATCCGTTGGAGTAATAAAATTATCAACAACGGACTAACTTCCAGAATGACAAGGCTACCATCCATTGTAGTAACAAAAATATCGACAACATACTACCTTCCATAATGACAAGGCTACCATCCAATGGAGTAACGAAAATCTGGACAACGGACTACCTTCCATAATTATGAGGCTCCCATCCATTGGAGTAATAAAAATAAAGACAACAAAGTAAATTCCATAATGATACGGCTACCATCCATTGGAGTAACAAAAATCTCGACAACAGATTGCCTTCCATAATGACAAGGATACCACCCATTGGAGTAAAAAAGATATCTACAATAGACTACCTTCCATAATGATAAGGCTACCATCCATTGGAGTAACAAAAATATCGACAACAGACTACCTTCCATAATGATAAGGCTACCATCCATTAGAGTAACAAAAATCAGAAGAAAAGACTACCTTCCATAATGACGAGGCTACCATCCAATGGAGTAAAAAAAATCTGAACAAAATACTACCTTCCATAATTACAAGGCTACCATCCATTGGAGTTACAAAAATCTCGACAACAAACTACCTTCCATAATGACAAGGCTACCATCCATTGGAGTAACAAAAATCTGGACAACAGACTACCTTCCATAATGATAAGGCTACCATGCATTGGAGTAATAAAAATAACGACAACAAAGTACCTTCCATAATGACACGGCTACCATCCATTGGAGTAAAAAAAATCTCGACAACAGATTACCTTCCATAATGAAAAGGCTACCATCCATCGAAGTAAAAAAATCTCAACATCAGACTACCTTCCATAAGGACAAGGTTACAATCCATTAGAATAACAAAAATCTCGACATCAGACTACCTTCCATAATGACAAGGCTACCATCCAATGGAATAACAAAAATCTCGACAGTAGACTACCTTCCATAATGACAATGCTACCACACATTGGAGTAACAAATATCTCAATGACAAACTACCTTCCATAATGACAAGGCTACCATCCATTGGAGTAACAAAAATATCGTCAACAATCTACCTTCCATAATGACAAGGCTACCACCCATTGGAGTAAAAAAGATATCTACAATAGACTACCTTCCATAATGATAAAGCTACCATCCGTTGGAGTAACAAAAATATCGACAACAGACTACCTTATGTAATGATAACGCTACCATCCATTGGACTAACAAAAATTTGAACAAAGGACTACCTTCCATAATGACAAGGCTACCATCCATTGGAGTAACATAAATCATAACGACAAACTACCTTCCATAATGACAAGGCTACCATCCTTTGGAGTAACAAAAATTTGAACAAAATACTACCTTCCATAATTACAAAGCTACCATCTGTTGGAGTAACAAAAATCTCGACAGCAAACTACCTTCCATAATGACAAGGCTACCATCCATTGGAGTAACAAAAATCTCGACAATAGACTACCTTCCATAATGACAAGGCTACCATCCATTGGAGTAACAAAAATATCGACAACAAAATACCTTCCATAATGAAAAGGCTACCATCCAATGGAATAACAAAAACTCGACAATAGACTACCTTCCATAATGACAATGCTACCACACATTGGAGTAACAAATATCTCAATAAAAAACTAACTTCCATAATGACAAGGCTACCATCCATTGGAGTAAGAAAAATATCGACAACAACCTACCTTCCATAATGACAAGGATACCACCCATTGGAGTAAAAAAGATATCTACAATAGACTACCTACCATAATGATAAGGCTACCATCCATTGGAGTAACAAAAATATTGACAACAGACTACCTTCCATAATGACAAGGCTACCATCCATTAGAGTAACAAAAATCAGAACAAAAGACTACCTTCCATAATGACGAGGGTACCATCCAATGGAGTAAAAAAAATCTGAACAAAATACTACCTTCCATAATTACAAGGCTACCATCCATTGGAGTTACAAAAATCTCGACAACAAACTACCTTCCAAAATGACAAGGCTACCATCCATAGGAGTAACAGAAATCATAACGACAAACTACCTTTCATAATGATAAGGCTACCATCCATTGGAGTAACAACAATCTGAAAAAAAGACTACCGTCCATAATGACAAGGCTGCCATCCGTTGGAGTAACAAAAATCTCGACAACAAACTACCTTCCATAATGAAAAGGCTACCATCCATTAGAGTAAAAAAATATCGACAACATACTACTTTCCATAATGACAAGGTTACCAACCATTAGAATAACAAAAATCTCGACATCGGACTACCTTCCATAATGACAAGGCTACCATCCAATAGAATATCAAAAATATCGACATCAGACTACCTTCCATAATTACAAGGATACCATCCATTGGATTAACAAAAATCTGAACAACAGACTACCTTCCATAATGACAATGCTACCACACATTGGAGTAACAGATATCTCAATGACAAACTACTTTCCATAATGACAAGGCTACCATACATTGGAGTAAAAAAAATATCAACAACAGCCTACATTCCATAATGACAAGGATACCACCCATTGGAGTAAAAAAGATATCTACAATAGACTACCTTCCATTATGATAAGGCTACCATCCATTGAAGTAACAAAAATATCGACAACAGACTACCTTCCATAATGACAATGCGACCATCCGTTGGAGTAATAAAATTATCAACAACGGACTAACTTCCAGAATGACAAGGCTACCATCCATTGTAGTAACAAAAATATTGACAACAATCTACCTTCCATAATGACAAGGCTACCATCCAATGAAGTAACGAAAATATGGACAACGGACTACCTTCCATAATTATGAGGCTCCCATCCATTGGAGTAATAAAAATAAAGACAACAAAGTAAATTCCATAATTATACGGCTACCATCCATTGGAGTAATAAAAATCTCCACAACAGATTACCTTCCATAATGACAAGGATACCACCCATTGGAGCAAAAAAGATATCTACAATAGACTACCTTCCATAATGATAAGGCTATCATCCATTGGAGTAACAAAAATATCGACAGCAGACTACCATTAAATGGAATAACAAAAATCTCGACAATAGACTACCTTCCATAATGACAATGCTACCACACATTAGAGTAACAGATATCTCAATGACAAACTACCTCCCATAATGAAAAGGCTACCATCCATTGGAGTAACAAAAATATCGACAACAACCTACCTTCCATAATAACAAGGCTACCACCCATTGGAGTAAAAAAGATATCAACAATAGACTACCTTCCATAATGATAAAGCTACCATCCGTTGGAGTATCAAAAATATCGACAACAGACTACCTTCTGTAATGATAATGCTACCATCCATTGGACTAACAAAAATCTGAACAAAGGACTACCTTCCATAATGACAAGGCTACCATCCATTGGAGTAACATAAATCATAACAAAAAACTACCTTCCATAATGACAAGGCTACCATCCTTTGGAGTAACAAAAATTTGAACAAAATACTACCTTCCATAATTACAAGGCTACCATCTGTTGGAGTAACAAAAATCTCGACACCAAACTACCTTCCATAATGACAAGGCTACCAACCATTGGAGTAACAAATATCTCGACAACAGAATACCTTCCATAATGACAAGGCTACCATCCATTGGAGTAACAAAAATATCGACAACAGAATACCTTCCATAATGACAAGGCTACCATCCAATGGAATAACAAAAAACTCGACTATAGACTACCTTCCATAATGACAATGCTACCACACATTGGAGTAACAAATATCTCAATAAAAAACTAACTTCCATAATGACAAGGCTACCATCCATTGGAGTAACAAAAATATCGACAACAACCTACCTTCCATAATGACAAGGATCCCACCCATTGGAGTAAAAAAGATATCTACAATAGACTACCTTCCATAATGATAAGGCTACCATCCACTGGAGTAACAAAAATATCGACAACAGACTACCTTCCATAATGACAAGGCTACCATCCATAAGAGTAACAAAAATAAGAACAAAAGACTACCTTCCATAATGACGAGGCTACCATCCAATGGAGTAACAAAAATATCGTCAACAACCTACCTTCCATAATGACAAGGCTTCCACCCATTGGAGTAAAAAAGATATCTACAATAGACTACCTTCCATAATGATAAAGCTACCATCCGTTGGATTAACAAAAATAGCGACAACAGACTACCTTCTGTAATGATAACGCTACCATCCATTGGACTAACAAAAATTTGAACAAAGGACTACCTTCCGTAATGACAAGGCTACCATCCATTGGAGTAACATAAATCATAACGACAAACTACCTTCCATAATGACAAGGCTACCATCCTTTGGATTAACAAAAATTTGAACAAAATACTACCTTCCATAATTACAAAGCTACCATCTGTTGGAGTAACAAAAATCTCGACAGCAAACTACCTTCCATATTGACAAGGCTACCATCCATTGGAGTAACAAAAATCTCGACAATAGACTACCTTCCATAATGACAAGGCTACCACCCATTGGAGTAAAAAAAATATCGACAACAGAATACCTTCCATAATGACAAGGCTACCATCAAATGGAATAACCAAAAACTCGACAATAGACTACCTTCCATAATGACAATATTACCACACATTGGAGTAACAAATATCTCAATAAAAAACTAACTTCCATAATGACAAGGCTACCATCCATTGGAGTAAGAAAAATATCGACAACAACCTACCTTCCATAATGACAAGGATACCACCCATTGGAGTAAAAAAGATATCTACAATAGACTACCTAACATAATGATAAGGCTACCATCCATTGGAGTAACAAAAATATTGACAACAGACTACCTTCCATAATGACAAGGCTACCATCCATTAGAGTAACAAAAATCAGAACAAAAGACTACCCTCCATAATGACGAGGGTACCATCCAATGGAGTAAAAAAAATCTGAACAAAATACTACCTTCCATAATTACAAGGCTACCATCCATTGGAGTTACAAAAATCTCGACAGCAAACTACCTTCCAAAATGACAAGGCTACCATCCATAGGAGTAACAGAAATCATAACAACAAACTACCTTTCATAATGACAAGGTTACCAACCATTAGAATAACAAAAATCTCGACATCGGACTACCTTCCATAATGACAAGGCTACCATCCAATGGAATATCAAAAATCTTGACATCAGACTACCTTCCATAATGAAAAGGATACCATCCATTGGATTAACAAAAATCTGAACAACAGACTAGTTTCCATAATGACAATGCTACCACACATTGGAGTAACAGATATCTCAATGGCAAACTACTTTCCATAATGACAAGGCTACCATCCATTAGAGTAAAAAAAATATCGATAACAGCCTACGTTCCATAATGACAAGGCTACCACCCATTGGAGTAAAAAAGATATCTACAATAGACTACCTTCCATAATGATAAGGCTACCATCCATTGAAGTAACAAAAATATCGACAACAGACTACCTTCCATAATGACAATGCGACCATCCGTTGGAGTAATAAAATTATCAACAACGGACTAACTTCCAGAATGACAAGGCTACCATCCATTGTAGTAACAAAAATATCGACAACAGACTACCTTCCATAATGACAAGGCTACAATCCAATGGAGTAACCAAAATCTGGACAACGGACTACCTTCCATAATTATGAGGCTCCCATCCATTGGAGTAATAAAAATAAAGACAAAAAAGTAAATTCCATAATGATACGGCTACCATCCATTGGAGTAACAAAAATATCGACAACAGATTACCTTCCATAATGAAAAGGCTACCATCCATCGAAGTAAAAAAACCTCAACATCAGACTACCTTCCATAAGGACAAGGTTACCATCCATTAGAATAACAAAAATCTCGACATCAGACTACCTTCCACAATGACAAGGCTACCATACAATGGAATAACAAAAATCTCGACAATAGACTACCTTCCATAATGACAATGCTACCACACATTGGAGTAACAGATATCTCAATGACAAACTACCTTCCATAATGACAAGGCTACCATCCATTGGAGTAACAAAAATATCGACAACAACCTACCTTCCATAATGACAAGGCTACAACCCATTGGAGTAAAAAAGATATCTGCAATAGACTACCTTCCATAATGATAAAGCTACCATCCGTTGGAGTAACAAAATTATCGACAACAGACTACCTTCTGTAATGATAACGCTACCATCCATTGGACTAACAAAATTTTGAACAAAGGACTACCTTCCATAATGACAAGGCTACCATCCATTGGAGTAACATAAATCATAACGACAAACTACCTTCCATAATGACAAGGCTACCATCCTTTGGAGTAACAAAAATTTGAACAAAATACTACCTCCCTTAATTACAAAGCTTCCATCTGTTGGAGTAACAAAAATCTCGACAGCAAACTACCTTCCATAATGACAAGGCTACCATCCATTGGAGTAACAAAAATCTAGACAATAGACTACCTTCCATAATGACAAGGCTACCATCCAATGGAATAACAAAAATCTTGACAATAGACTACCTTTCATAATGACAATGCTACCACACATTGGAGTAACAAATATCTCAATGACAAACTACCTTCCATAATGACAAGGCTACCAACCATTGGAGTAACAAAAATATCGTCAACAACCTACCTTCCATAATGACAAGGCTACCACCCATTGGAGTACAAAAGATATCTACAATAGACTACCATCCATAATGATAAAGCTACCATCCGTTGGAGTAACAAAAATATCGACAACAGACTACCTTCTGTAATGATAACGCTACCATCCATTGGACTAACAAAAATTTGAACAAAGGACTACCTTCCATAATGACAAGGCTACCATCCATTAGAGTAACATAAATCATAACGACAAACTACCTTCCATAATGACAAGGCTACCATCCTTTGGAGTAACAAAAATTTGAACAAAATACTACCTTCCATAATTACAAAGCTACGATCTGTTGGAGTAACAAAAATCTCGACAGCAAACTACCTTCCATAATGACAAGGCTACCATCCATTGGAGTAACAAAAATCTCGACAATAGACTACCTTCCATAATGACAAGGCTACCATCCATTGGAGTAAAAAAAATATCGACAACAGAATACCTTCCATAATGACAAGGCTACCATCAAATGGAATAACCAAAAACTCGACAATAGACTACCTTCCATAATGACAATGCTACCACACATTGGAGTAACAAATATCTCAATAAAAAACTAACTTCCATAATGACAAGGCTACCATCCATTGGAGTAAGAAAAATATCGACAACAACCTACCTTCCATAATGACAAGGATACCACCCATTGGAGTAAAAAAGATATCTACAATAGACTACCTAACATAATGATAAGGCTACCATCCATTGGAGTAACAAAAATATTGACAACAGACTACCTTCCATAATGACAAGGATACCATCCATTAGAGTAACCAAAATCAGAACAAAAGACTACCCTCCATAATGACGAGGGTACCATCCAATGGAGTAAAAAAAATCTGAACAAAATACTACCTTCCATAATTACAAGGCTACCATCCATTGGAGTTACAAAAATCTCAACAACAAACTACCTTCCAAAATGACAAGGCTACCATCCATAGGAGTAACAGAAATCATAACGACAAACTACCTTTCATAATGACAAGGTTACCAACCATTAGAATAACAAAAATCTCGACATCGGACTACCTTCCATAATGACAAGGCTACCATCCAATGGAATATCAAAAATCTTGACATCAGACTACCTTCCATAATGAAAAGGATACCATCCATTGGATTAACAAAAATCTGAACAACAGACTAGCTTCCATAATGACAATGCTACCACACATTGGAGTAACAGATATCTCAATGACAAACTACTTTCCATAATGACAAGGCTACCATCCATTAGAGTAAAAAAAATATCGACAACAACCTACATTCCATAATGACAAGGCTACCACCCATTGGAGTAAAAAAGATATCTACAATAGACTACCTTCCAGAATGATAAGGCTACCATCCATTGAAGTAACAAAAATATCGACAACAGACTACCTTCCATAATGACAATGCGACCATTCGTTGGAGTAATAAAATTATCAACAACGGACTAACTTCCAGAATGACAAGGCTACCATCCATTGTAGTAACAAAAATATCGACAACAGACTACCTTCCATAATGAAAAGGCTACCATCCAATGGAGTAACGAAAATCTGGACAACGGACTACCTTCCATAATTATGAGGCTCCCATCCATTGGAGTAATAAAAATAAAGACAAAAAAGTAAATTCCATAATGATTCGGCTACCATCCATTGGAGTAAAAAAAATCTCGACAACAGATTACCTTCCATAATGAAAAGGCTACCATCCATCGAAGTAAAAAAACCTCAACATCAGACTACCTTCCATAAGGACAAGGTTACCATCCATTAGAATAACAAAAATCTCGACATCAGACTACCTTCCACAATGACAAGGCTACCATACAATGGAATAACAAAAATCTCGACAATAGACTACCTTCCATAATGACAATGCTACCACACATTGGAGTAACAGATATCTCAATGACAAACTACCTTCCATAATGACAAGGCTACCATCCATTGGAGTAACAAAAATATCGACAACAACCTACCTTCCATAATGACAAGGCTACAACCCATTGGAGTAAAAAAGATATCTACAATAGACTACCTTCCATAATGATAAAGCTACCATCCGTTAGAGTAACAAAAATATCGACAACAGACTACCTTTTGTAATGATAACGCTACCATCCATTGGACTAACAAAGGACTACCTTCTATAATGACAAGGCTACCATCCATTGGAGTAACATAAATCATAACGATAAACTACTTTTCATAATGACAAGGCTACCATCCATTGGATTAACAAAAATCTGAACAACAAACTAGCTTCCATAATGACAAGGCTACCACACATTGGAGTAATAGATATCTCAATGACAAATTACCTTCCATAATTACAAGGCTACTGTCCATTGGAGTAACAAAAATATCGACAACATACTACCCTCCATAATGACAAGGCTACCATCCATTGGAGTAAAAGAAATATCTACAATAGACTACCTTCCATAATGATAAGGCGACCATCCATTGGAGTAACAAAAATATCGACAACATACTATCTTCCATAATGAAAATGTGACCATCCAATGGAGTAATAAAATCTTCAACAACGGACTAACTTCCAGAATGACAAGGCTACCATCCATTATAGTAACAAAAATATCGACAACAAACTACCTTCCATAATGACAAGGCTACCATCCATTGGAGTAACAAAAATCTAGACAACAGACTACCTTCCATAATGACAAGGCTACCATCCATTGGAGTAATAAAAATAACGATAACAAAGTACCTTCCATAATGACAAGGCTACCATCCATCGGAGTAAAAAAGTCTCGAGATCAGACTACCTTCCATAAGGACAAGGTTAACATCCATTAGAATAACAAAAATCTCGACATCAGACTACCTTCCATAATGACAAGGCTACCATTAAATGGAATAACAAAAATCTCGACAATAGGCTACATTCCATAATGACAATGCTACCACACATTAGAGTAACAGATATCTCAATGACAAACTACCTCCCATAATGAAAAGGCTACCATCCAGTGGAGTAACAAAAATATCGACAACAACCTACCTTCCATAATAACAAGGCTACCACCCATTGGAGTAAAAAAGATATCAACAATAGACTACCTTCCATAATGATAAAGCTACCATCCGTTGGAGTATCAAAAATATCGACAACAGACTACCTTCTGTAATGATAACGCTACCATCCATTGGACTAACAAAAATCTGAACAAAGGACTACCTTCCATAATGACAAGGCTACCATCCATTGGAGTAACATAAATCATAACAAAAAACTACCTTCCATAATGACAAGGCTACCATCCTTTGGAGTAACAAAAATTTGAACAAAATACTACCTTCCATAATTACAAGGCTACCATCTGTTGGAGTAACAAAAATCTCGACACCAAACTACCTTCCATAATGACAAGGCTACCATCCATTGGAGTAACAAAAATCTCGACAACAGACTACCTTCCATAATGACAAGGCTATCATCCATTGGAGTAACAAAAATATCGACAACAGAATACCTTCCATAATGACAAGGCTACCATCCAATGGAATAACAAAAAACTCGACTATAGACTACCTTCCATAATGACAATGCTACCACACATTGGAGTAACAAATATCTCAATAAAAAACTAACTTCCATAATGACAAGGCTAACATCCATTGGAGTAACAAAAATGTCGACAACAACCTACCTTCCATAATGAAAGGGATCCCACCCATTGGAGTAAAAAAGATATTTACAATAGACTACCTTCCATAATGATAAAGCTACCATCCGTTGGAGTAACAAAAATATCAACAACAGACTACCTTCTGTAATGATAACGCTACCATCCATTGGACTAACAAAATTTTGAACAAAGGACTACCTTCCATAATGACAAGGCTACCATCCATTGGAGTAACATAAATCATAACGACAAACTACCTTCCATAATGACAAGGCTACCATCCTTTGGAGTAACAAAAATTTGAACAAAATACTACCTTCCATAATTACAAAGCTACGATCTGTTGGAGTAACAAAAATCTCGACAGCAAACTACCTTCCATAATGACAAGGCTACCATCCATTGGAGTAACAAAAATCTCGACAATAGACTACCTTCCATAATGACAAGGCTACCATCCATTGGAGTAAAAAAAATATCGACAACAGAATACCTTCCATAATGACAAGGCTACCATCAAATGGAATAACCAAAAACTCGACAATAGACTACCTTCCATAATGACAATGCTACCACACATTGGAGTAACAAATATCTCAATAAAAAACTAACTTCCATAATGACAAGGCTACCATCCATTGGAGTAAGAAAAATATCGACAACAACCTACCTTCCATAATGACAAGGATACCACCCATTGGAGTAAAAAAGATATCTACAATAGACTACCTAACATAATGATAAGGCTACCATCCATTGGAGTAACAAAAATATTGACAACAGACTACCTTCCATAATGACAAGGATACCATCCATTAGAGTAACAAAAATCAGAACAAAAGACTACCCTCCATAATGACGAGGGTACCATCCAATGGAGTAAAAAAAATCTGAACAAAATACTACCTTCCATAATTACAAGGCTACCATCCATTGGAGTTACAAAAATCTCAACAACAAACTACCTTCCAAAATGACAAGGCTACCATCCATAGGAGTAACAGAAATCATAACGACAAACTACCTTTCATAATGACAAGGTTACCAACCATTAGAATAACAAAAATCTCGACATCGGACTACCTTCCATAATGACAAGGCTACCATCCAATGGAATATCAAAAATCTTGACATCAGACTACCTTCCATAATGAAAAGGATACCATCCATTGGATTAACAAAAATCTGAACAACAGACTAGCTTCCATAATGACAATGCTACCACACATTGGAGTAACAGATATCTCAATGACAAACTACTTTCCATAATGACAAGGCTACCATCCATTAGAGTAAAAAAAATATCGACAACAACCTACATTACATAATGACAAGGCTACCACCCATTGGAGTAAAAAAGATATCTACAATAGACTACCTTCCAGAATGATAAGGCTACCATCCATTGAAGTAACAAAAATATCGACAACAGACTACCTTCCATAATGACAATGCGACCATTCGTTGGAGTAATAAAATTATCAACAACGGACTAACTTCCAGAATGACAAGGCTACCATCCATTGTAGTAACAAAAATATCGACAACAGACTACCTTCCATAATGAAAAGGCTACCATCCAATGGAGTAACGAAAATCTGGACAACGGACTACCTTCCATAATTATGAGGCTCCCATCCATTGGAGTAATAAAAATAAAGACAAAAAAGTAAATTCCATAATGATACGGCTACCATCCATTGGAGTAAAAAAAATCTCGACAACAGATTACCTTCCATAATGAAAAGGCTACCATCCATCGAAGTAAAAAAACCTCAACATCAGACTACCTTCCATTAGGACAAGGTTACCATCCATTAGAATAACAAAAATCTCGACATCAGACTACCTTCCACAATGACAAGGCTACCATACAATGGAATAACAAAAATCTCGACAATAGACTACCTTCCATAATGACAATGCTACCACACATTGGAGTAACAGATATCTCAATGACAAACTACCTTCCATAATGACAAGGCTACCATCCATTGGAGTAACAAAAATATCGACAACAACCTACCTTCCATAATGACAAGGCTACAACCCATTGGAGTAAAAAAGATATCTACAATAGACTACCTTCCATAATGATAAAGCTACCATCCGTTAGAGTAACAAAAATATCGACAACAGACTACCTTTTGTAATGATAACGCTACCATCCATTGGACTAACAAAGGACTACCTTCTATAATGACAAGGCTACCATCCATTGGAGTAACATAAATCATAACGATAAACTACTTTTCATAATGACAAGGTTACCATCCATTGGATTAACAAAAATCTGAACAACAAACTAGCTTCCATAATGACAAGGCTACCACACATTGGAGTAATAGATATCTCAATGACAAATTACCTTCCATAATTACAAGGCTACTGTCCATTGGAGTAACAAAAATATCGACAACATACTACCCTCCATAATGACAAGGCTACCATCCATTGGAGTCAAAGAAATATCTACAATAGACTACCTTCCATAATGATAAGGCGACCATCCATTAGAGTAACAAAAATATCGACAACATACTATCTTCCATAATGAAAATGTGACCATCCAATGGAGTAATAAAATCTTCAACAACGGACTAACTTCCAGAATGACAAGGCTACCATCCATTATAGTAACAAAAATATCGACAACAAACTACCTTCCATAATGACAAGGCTACCATCCATTGGAGTAACAAAAATCTAGACAACAGACTACCTTCCATAATGACAAGGCTACCATCCATTGGAGTAATAAAAATAACGATAACAAAGTACCTTCCATAATGACAAGGCTACCATCCATCGGAGTAAAAAAGTCTCGAGATCAGACTACCTTCCATAAGCACAAGGTTAACATCCATTAGAATAACAAAAATCTCGACATCAGACTACCTTCCATAATGACAAGGCTACCATTAAATGGAATAACAAAAATCTCGACAATAGGCTACCTTCCATAATGACAATGCTACCACACATTAGAGTAACAGATATCTCAATGACAAACTACCTCCCATAATGAAAAGGCTACCATCCAGTGGAGTAACAAAAATATCGACAACAACCTACCTTCCATAATAACAAGGCTACCACCCATTGGAGTAAAAAAGATATCAACAATAGACTACCTTCCATAATGATAAAGCTACCATCCGTTGGAGTATAAAAAATATCGACAACAGACTACCTTCTGTAATGATAACGCTACCATCCATTGGACTAACAAAAATCTGAACAAAGGACTACCTTCCATAATGACAAGGCTACCATCCATTGGAGTAACATAAATCATAACAAAAAACTACCTTCCATAATGACAAGGCTACCATCCTTTGGAGTAACAAAAATTTGAACAAAATACTACCTTCCATAATTACAAGGCTACCATCTGTTGGAGTAACAAAAATCTCGACACCAAACTACCTTCCATAATGACAAGGCTACCATCCATTGGAGTAACAAAAATCTCGACAACAGACTACCTTCCATAATGACAAGGCTACCATCCATTGGAGTAACAAAAATATCGACAACAGAATACCTTCCATAATGACAAGGCTACCATCCAATGGAATAACAAAAAACTCGACTATAGACTACCTTCCATAATGACAATGCTACCACACATTGGAGTAACAAATATCTCAATAAAAAACTAACTTCCATAATGACAAGGCTAACATCCATTGGAGTAACAAAAATGTCGACAACAACCTACCTTCCATAATGAAAGGGATCCCACCCATTGGAGTAAAAAAGATATCTACAATAGACTACCTTCCATAATGATAAAGCTACCATCCGTTGGAGTAACAAAAATATCAACAACAGACTACCTTCTGTAATGATAACGCTACCATCCATTGGACTAACAAAATTTTGAACAAAGGACTACCTTCCATAATGACAAGGCTACCATCCATTGGAGTAAGAAAAATATCGACAACAACCTACCTTCCATAATGACAAGGATACCACCCATTGGAGTAAAAAAGATATCTACAATAGACTACCTAACATAATGATAAGGCTACCATCCATTGGAGTAACAAAAATATTGACAACAGACTACCTTCCATAATGACAAGGATACCATCCATTAGAGTAACAAAAATCAGAACAAAAGACTACCCTCCATAATGACGAGGGTACCATCCAATGGAGTAAAAAAAATCTGAACAAAATACTACCTTCCATAATTACAAGGCTACCATCCATTGGAGTTACAAAAATCTCAACAACAAACTACCTTCCAAAATGACAAGGCTACCATCCATAGGAGTAACAGAAATCATAACGACAAACTACCTTTCATAATGACAAGGTTACCAACCATTAGAATAACAAAAATCTCGACATCGGACTACCTTCCATAATGACAAGGCTACCATCCAATGGAATATCAAAAATCTTGACATCAGACTACCTTCCATAATGAAAAGGATACCATCCATTGGATTAACAAAAATCTGAACAACAGACTAGCTTCCATAATGACAATGCTACCACACATTGGAGTAACAGATATCTCAATGACAAACTACTTTCCATAATGACAAGGCTACCATCCATTAGAGTAAAAAAAATATCGACAACAACCTACATTCCATAATGACAAGGCTACCACCCATTGGAGTAAAAAAGATATCTACAATAGACTACCTTCCATAATGATAAGGCTACCATCCATTGAAGTAACAAAAATATCGACAACAGACTACCTTCCATAATGACAATGCGACCATTCGTTGGAGTAATAAAATTATCAACAACGGACTAACTTCCAGAATGAAAAGGCTACCATCCATTGTAGTAACAAAAATATCGACAACAGACTACCTTCCATAATGAAAAGGCTACCATCCAATGGAGTAACGAAAATCTGGACAACGGACTACCTTCCATAATTATGAGGCTCCCATCCATTGGAGTAATAAAAATAAAGACAAAAAAGTAAATTCCATAATGATACGGCTACCATCCATTGGAGTAAAAAAAATCTCGACAACAGATTACCTTCCATAATGAAAAGGCTACCATCCATCGAAGTAAAAAAACCTCAACATCAGACTACCTTCCATAAGGACAAGGTTACCATCCATTAGAATAACAAAAATCTCGACATCAGACTACCTTCCACAATGACAAGGCTACCATACAATGGAATAACAAAAATCTCGACAATAGACTACCTTCCATAATGACAATGCTACCACACATTGGAGTAACAGATATCTCAATGACAAACTACCTTCCATAATGACAAGGCTACCATCCATTGGAGTAACAAAAATATCGACAACAACCTACCTTCCATAATGACAAGGCTACAACCCATTGGAGTAAAAAAGATATCTACAATAGACTACCTTCCATAATGATAAAGCTACCATCCGTTAGAGTAACAAAAATATCGACAACAGACTACCTTTTGTAATGATAACGCTACCATCCATTGGACTAACAAAGGACTACCTTCTATAATGACAAGGCTACCATCCATTGGAGTAACATAAATCATAACGATAAACTACTTTTCATAATGACAAGGCTACCATCCATTGGATTAACAAAAATCTGAACAACAAACTAGCTTCCATAATGACAAGGCAACCACACATTGGAGTAATAGATATCTCAATCACAAATTACCTTCCATAATTACAAGGCTACTGTCCATTGGAGTAACAAAAATATCGACAACATACTACCCTCCATAATGACAAGGCTACCATCCATTGGAGTAAAAGAAATATCTACAATAGACTACCTTCCATAATGATAAGGCGACCATCCATTGGAGTAACAAAAATATCGACAACATACTATCTTCCATAATGAAAATGTGACCATCCAATGGAGTAATAAAATCTTCAACAACGGACTAACTTCCAGAATGACAAGGCTACCATCCATTATAGTAACAAAAATATCGACAACAAACTACCTTCCATAATGACAAGGCTACCATCCATTGGAGTAACAAAAATCTAGACAACAGACTACCTTCCATAATGACAAGGCTACCATCCATTGGAGTAATAAAAATAACGATAACAAAGTACCTTCCATAATGACAAGGCTACCATCCATCGGAGTAAAAAAGTCTCGAGATCAGACTACCTTCCATAAGGACAAGGTTAACATCCATTAGAATAACAAAAATCTCGACATCAGACTACCTTCCATAATGACAAGGCTACCATTAAATGGAATAACAAAAATCTCGACAATAGGCTACCTTCCATAATGACAATGCTACCACACATTAGAGTAACAGATATCTCAATGACAAACTACCTCCCATAATGAAAAGGCTACCATCCAGTGGAGTAACAAAAATATCGACAACAACCTAACTTCCATAATAACAAGGCTACCACCCATTGGAGTAAAAAAGATATCAACAATAGACTACCTTCCATAATGATAAAGCTACCATCCGTTGGAGTATCAAAAATATCGACAACAGACTACCTTCTGTAATGATAATGCTACCATCCATTGGACTAACAAAAATCTGAACAAAGGACTACCTTCCATAATGACAAGGCTACCATCCATTGGAGTAACATAAATCATAACAAAAAACTACCTTCCATAATGACAAGGCTACCATCGTTTGGAGTAACAAAAATTTGAACAAAATACTACCTTCCATAATTACAAGGCTACCATCTGTTGGAGTAACAAAAATCTCGACACCAAACTACCTTCCATAATAAAAAGGCTACCATCCATTGGAGTAACAAAAATCTCGACAACAGACTACCTTCCATAATGACAAGGCTACCATCCATTGGAGTAACAAAAATATCGACAACAGAATACCTTCCATAATGACAAGGCTACCATCCAATGGAATAACAAAAAACTCGACTATAGACTACCTTCCATAATGACAATGCTACCACACATTGGAGTAACAAATATCTCAATAAAAAACTAACTTCCATAATGACAAGGCTAACATCCATTGGAGTAACAAAAATGTCGACAACAACCTACCTTCCATAATGAAAGGGATCCCACCCATTGGAGTAAAAAAGATATCTACAATAGACTACCTTCCATAATGATAAAGCTACCATCCGTTGGAGTAACAAAAATATCAACAACAGACTACCTTCTGTAATGATAACGCTACCATCCATTGGACTAACAAAATTTTGAACAAAGGACTACCTTCCATAATGACAAGGCTACCATCCATTGGAGTAACATAAATCATAACGACAAACTACCTTCCATAATGACAAGGCTACCATCCTTTGGAGTAACAAAAATTTGAACAAAATACTACCTTCCATAATTACAAAGCTACCATCTGTTGGAGTAACAAAAATCTCGACAGCAAACTACCTTCCATAATGACAAGGCTACCATCCATTGGAGTAACAAAAATCTCGACAATAGACTACCTTCCATAATGACAAGGCTACCATCCATTGGAGTAAAAAAAATATCGACAACAGAATACCTTCCATAATGACAAGGCTACCATCAAATGGAATAACCAAAAACTCGACAATAGACTACCTTCCATAATGACAATGCTACCACACATTGGAGTAACAAATATCTCAATAAAAAACTAACTTCCATAATGACAAGGCTACCATCCATTGGAGTAAGAAAAATATCGACAACAACCTACCTTCCATAATGACAAGGATACCACCCTTTGGAGTAAAAAAGATATCTACAATAGACTACCTAACATAATGATAAGGCTACCATCCATTGGAGTAACAAAAATATTGACAACAGACTACCTTCCATAATGACAAGGATACCATCCATTAGAGTAACAAAAATCAGAACAAAAGACTACCCTCCATAATGACGAGGGTACCATCCAATGGAGTAAAAAAAATCTGAACAAAATACTACCTTCCATAATTACAAGGCTACCATCCATTGGAGTTACAAAAATCTCAACAACAAACTACCTTCCAAAATGACAAGGCTACCATCCATAGGAGTAACAGAAATCATAACGACAAACTACCTTTCATAATGACAAGGTTACCAACCATTAGAATAACAAAAATCTCGACATCGGACTACCTTCCATAATGACAAGGCTACCATCCAATGGAATATCAAAAATCTTGACATCAGACTACCTTCCATAATGAAAAGGATACCATCCATTGGATTAACAAAAATCTGAACAACAGACTAGCTTCCATAATGACAATGCTACCACACATTGGAGTAACAGATATCTCAATGACAAACTACTTTCCATAATGACAAGGCTACCATCCATTAGAGTAAAAAAAATATCGACAACAACCTACATTCCATAATGACAAGGCTACCACCCATTGGAGTAAAAAAGATATCTACAATAGACTACCTTCCATAATGATAAGGCTACCATCCATTGAAGTAACAAAAATATCGACAACAGACTACCTTCCATAATGACAATGCGACCATTCGTTGGAGTAATAAAATTATCAACAACGGACTAACTTCCAGAATGACAAGGCTACTATCCATTGTAGTAACAAAAATATCGACAACAGACTACCTTCCATAATGACAAGGCTACCATCCAATGGAGTAACGAAAATATGGACAACGGACTACCTTCCATAATTATGAGGCTCCCATCCATTGGAGTAATAAAAATAAACACAAAAAAGTAAATTCCATAATGATACGGCTACCATCCATTGGAGTAAAAAAAATCTCGACAACAGATTACCTTCCATAATGAAAAGGCTACCATCCATCGAAGTAAAAAAACCTCAACATCAGACTACCTTCCATAAGGACAAGGTTACCATCCATTAGAATAACAAAAATCTCGACATCAGACTACCTTCCACAATGACAAGGCTACCATACAATGGAATAACAAAAATCTCGACAATAGACTACCTTCCATAATGACAATGCTACCACACATTGGAGTAACAGATATCTCAATGACAAACTACCTTCCATAATGACAAGGCTACCATCCATTGGAGTAACAAAAATATCGACAACAACCTACCTTCCATAATGACAAGGCTATAACCCATTGGAGTAAAAAAGATATCTACAATAGACTACCTTCCATAATGATAAAGCTACCATCCGTTGGAGTAACAAAAATATCGACAACAGACTACCTTTTGTAATGATAACGCTACCATCCATTAGACTAACAAAGGACTACCTTCTATAATGACAAGGCTACCATCCATTGGAGTAACATAAATCATAACGATAAACTACTTTTCATAATGACAAGGCTACCATCCATTGGATTAACAAAAATCTGAACAACAAACTAGCTTCCATAATGACAAGACTACCACACATTGGAGTAATAGATATCTCAATGACAAATTACCTTCCATAATTACAAGGCTACTGTCCATTGGAGTAACAAAAATATCGACAACATACTACCCTCCATAATGACAAGGCTACCATCCATTGGAGTAAAAGAAATATCTACAATAGACTACCTTCCATAATGATAAGGCGACCATCCATTGGAGTAACAAAAATATCGACAACATACTATCTTCCATAATGAAAATGTGACCATCCAATGGAGTAATAAAATCTTCAACAACGGACTAACTTCCAGAATGACAAGGCTACCATCCATTATAGTAACAAAAATATCGACAACAAACTACCTTCCATAATGACAAGGCTACCATCCATTGGAGTAACAAAAATCTAGACAACAGACTACCTTCCATAATGACAAGGCTACCATCCATTGGAGTAATAAAAATAACGATAACAAAGTACCTTCTATAATGACAAGGCTACCATCCATCGGAGTAAAAAAGTCTCGACATCAGACTACCTTCCATAAGGACAAGGTTAACATCCATTAGAATAACAAAAATCTCGACATCAGACTACCTTCCATAATGACAAGGCTACCATTAAATGGAATAACAAAAATCTCGACAATAGGCTACCTTCCATAATGAAAATGCTACCACACATTAGAGTAACAGATATCTCAATGACAAACTACCTCCCATAATGAAAAGGCTACCATCCATTGGAGTAACAAAAATATCGACAACAACCTACCTTCCATAATAACAAGGCTACCACCCATTGGAGTAAAAAAGATATCAACAATAGACTACCTTCCATAATGATAAAGCTACCATCCGTTGGAATATCAAAAATATCGACAACAGACTACCTTCTGTAATGATAACGCTACCATCCATTGGACTAACAAAAATCTGAACAAAGGACTACCTTCCATAATGACAAGGCTACCATCCATTGGAGTAACATAAATCATAACAAAAAACTACCTTCCATAATGACAAGGCTACCATCCTTTGGAGTAACAAAAATTTGAACAAAATACTACCTTCCATAATTACAAGGCTACCATCTCTTGGAGTAACAAAAATCTCGACACCAAACTACCTTCCATAATGACAAGGCTACCATCCATTGGAGTAACAAAAATCTCGACAACAGACTACCTTCCATAATGACAAGGCTACCATCCATTGGAGTAACAAAAATATCGACAACAGAATACCTTCCATAATGACAAGGCTACCATCCAATGGAATAACAAAAAACTCGACTATAGACTACCTTCCATAATGACAATGCTACCACACATTGGAGTAACAAATATCTCAATAAAAAACTAACTTCCATAATGACAAGGCTACGATCCATTGGAGTAACAAAAATATCGACAACAACCTACCTTCCATAATGAAAGGGATCCCACCCATTGGAGTAAAAAAGATATCTACAATAGACTACCTTCCATAATGATAAGGCTACCATCCATTGGAGTAACAAAAATATCGACAACAGACTACCTTCCATAATGACAAGGCTACCATCCATTAGAGTAACAAAAATCAGAACAAAAGACTACCTTCCATAATGACGAGGCTACCATCCAATGCAGTAAAAAAAATATGAACAAAATACTACCTTCAATAATTACAAGGCTACTATCCATTGGAGTTACAAAAATCTCGACAACAAACTACCTTCCATAATGACAAGGCTACCAGCCATTGGAGTAACAAAAATCTGGACAACGGACTACCTTCCATAATGATAAGGCTACCATCCATTGGAGTAATAAAAATAAATACAACAAAGTACCTTCCATAATGACACGGCTACCATCCATTGGAGTAACAAAAATATCGATAACAGATTACCTTCCATAATGAAAAGGCTACCATCCATCGAAGTTAAAATATGTCAACATCAGACTACCTTCCAAAAGGACAAGGTTACCATCCATTAGAATAACAAAAATCTCGACATCAAACTACCTTCCATAATGACAAGGCTACCATCCAATGGAATAACAAAAATCTCGACAATAGACTACCTTCCATAATGACAATGCTACCACACATTGGAGTAACAGATATCTCAATGACAAACTACCTTCCATAATGACAAGGCTACCATCCATTGGAGTAACAAAAATATCGTCAACAACCTACCTTCCATAATGACTAGGCTACCACCCATTAGAGTAAAAAAGATATCTACAATAAACTACCTTCCATAATGCTAAAGCTACCAGCCATTGGAGTAACAAAAATCTGGACAACGGACTACCTTCCATAATGATAAGGCTACCATCCATTGGAGTAATAAAAATAAAGACAACAAAGTACCTTCCATAATGACAAGGCTACCATACATTGGAGTAACAAAAATATCGACAACAGATTACCTTCCATAATGAAAAGGCTACCATCCATCGAAGTAAAAATATCTCAACATCAGACTACCTTCCATAATGACAAGGCTACCATCCATTGGAGTAACATAAATCAAAATGACAAACTACCTTCCATAATGACAAGGCTACCATCCATTGGAGTAATAGATATCTCAATGACAAATTACCTTCCATAATGACAAGGCTACCATTCATTGGAGTAACAAAAATATCGACAACAAACTACCTTCCATAATGACAAGGCTACCACCCATTGGAGTAAAAAAGATATCTACAATAGACTACCTTCCATAATGATAAAGCTACCATTCGTTGGAGTAACAAAAATATCGACAACAGACTACCTTCTGTAATGATAACGCTACCATCCATTGGACTAACAAAAATTTGAACAAAGGACTACCTTCCATAATGACAAGGATACCATACATTGGAGTAACATAAATCATAATGAAAAACTACCTTTCATAATGACAAGGCTACCATCCATTGGATTAACAAAAATCTGAACAATAGACTAGCTTCTATAATGACAAGGCTACCATACATTGGAGTAATAGATATCTCAATGACAAATTACCTTCCATAATTACAAGGCTACCATCCATTGGAATAACAAAAATATCGACAATAGACTACCTTCCATAATGATAAGGCTACCACCCATTGGAGTAAAAAATATATCTACAATAGACTACCTTCCATAATGATAAGGAGACCATCCATTGGAGTAACAAAAATATCGACAACATACTACCTTCCATAATGAAAATGTGACCATCCATTGGAGTAATAAAATCATCAACAAAGGACTAAATTCCAGAATGACAAGGCTACCATCCATTGTAGTAACAAAAATATCGACAATAGACTACCTTCCATAATGACAAGGCTACCATCCATTGGAGTAACAAAAATCTGGATAACAGACTACCTTCCATAATGACAAGGCTACCATCCATTAGAGTAATAAAAATAACGACAACAAAGTACCTTCCATAATGACAAGGCTACCATCCATCGGAGTAAAAAAGTCTCGACATCAGACTACCGTCCATAAGGACAAGGTTACCATCCATTAGAATAACAAAAATCTCGACATCAGACTACCTTCCATAATGACATGGCTACCATCCAATGGAATAACAAAAATCTCGACAATAGACTACCTTCCATAATGACAATGCTACCACACATTGGAGTAAGAGATATCTCAATGACAAACTACCTCCCATAATGACAAGGCTAGCATCCATTGGAGTAACAAAAATATCGACAACAACCTACCTTCCATAATAACAAGGCTACCATCCGTTGGAGTAACAAAAATATCGACAACAGACTACCTTCTGTAATGATAACGCTACCATCCATTGGACTAACAAAAATCTGAACAAAGGACTACCTTCCATAATGACAAGGCTACCATCCATTGGAGTAACAGAAATCATAACGACAAACTACCTTCCATAATGACAAGGCTACCATCCTTTGGAGTAACAAAAATTTGAACAAAATACTACCTTCCATAATTACAAGGCTACCATCTGTTGGAGTAACAAAAATCTCGACACCAAACTACCTTCCATAATGACAAGGCTACCATCCATTGTCGTAACAAAAATCTCGACAACAGACTACCTTCCATAATGACAAGGCTACCATCCATTGGAGTAACAAAAATATCGACAACAGAATACCTTCCATAATGACAAGGCTACCATCCAATGGAATAACAAAAAACTCGACTATAGACTACCTTCCATAATGACAATGCTACCACACATTGGAGTAACAAATATCTCAATAAAAAACTAACTTCCATAATGACAAGGCTACCATCCATTGGAGTAACAAAAATATCGACAACAGCCTACCTTCCATAATGAAAGGGATCCCACCCATTGGAGTAAAAAAGTTATCTACAATAGACTACCTTCCATAATGATAAGGCTACCATCCATTGGAGTAACAAAAATATCGACAACAGACTACCTTCCATAATGACAAGGCTACCATCCATTAGAGTAACAAAAATCAGAACAAAAGACTACCTTCCATAATGACGAGGCTACCATCCAATGCAGTAAAAAAATATGAACAAAATACTACCTTCCATAATTACAAGGCTACTATCCATTGGAGTTACAAAAATCTCGACAACAAACTACCTTCAATAATGACAAGGCTACCAGCCATTGGAGTAACAAAAATCTGGACAACGGACTACCTTCCATAATGATAAGGCTACCATCCATTGGAGTAATAAAAATAAATACAACAAATTACCTTCCATAATGACACGGCTACCATCCATTGGAGTAACAAAAATATCGATAACAGATTACCTTCCATAATGAAAAGGCTACCATCCATCGAAGTAAAAATATCTCAACATCAGACTACCTTCCAAAAGGACAAGGTTACCATCCATTAGAATAACAAAAATCTCGACATCAGACTACCTTCCATAATGACAAGGCTACCATCCAATGGAATTACAAAAATCTCGACAATAGACTACCTTCCATAATGACAATGCTACCACACATTGGAGTAACAGATATCTCAATGACAAACTACCTTCCATAATGACAAGGCTACCATCCATTGGAGTAACAAAAATATCGTCAACAACCTACCTTCCATAATGACAAGGCTACCACCCATTAGAGTAAAAAAGATATCTACAATAAACTACCTTCCATAATGCTAAAGCTACCAGCCATTGGAGTAACAAAAATCTGGACAACGGACTACCTTCCATAATGATAAGGCTACCATCCAATGGAGTAATAAAAATAAAGACAACAAAGTACCTTCCATAATGACAAGGCTACCATACATTGGAGTAACAAAAATATCGACAACAGATTACCTTCCATTATGAAAAGGCTACCATCCATCGAAGTAAAAATATCTCAACATCAGACTACCTTCCATAATGACAAGGCTACCATCCATTGGAGTAACATAAATCAAAATGACAAACTACCTTCCATAATGACAAGGCTACCATCCATTGGAGTAATAGATATCTCAATGACAAATTACCTTCCATAATGACAAGGCTACCATTCATTGGAGTAACAAAAATATCGACAACAAACTACCTTCCATAATGACAAGGCTACCACCCATTGGAGTAAAAAAGATATCTACAATAGACTACCTTCCATAATGATAAATCTACCATTCGTTGGAGTAACAAAAATATCGACAACAGACTACCTTCTGTAATGATAACGCTACCATCCATTGGACTTACAAAAATTTGAACAAAGGACTACCTTCCATAATGACAAGGCTACCATCCATTGGAGTAACATAAATCATAATGAAAAACTACCTTTCATAATGACAAGGCTACCATCCATTGGATTAACAAAAATCTGAACAATAGACTAGCTTCTATAATGACAAGGCTACCATACATTGGAGTAATAGATATCTCAATGACAAATTACCTTCCATAATTACAAGGCTACCATCCATTGGAATAACAAAAATATCGACAATAGACTACCTTCCAAAAATGATAAGGCTACCACCCATTGGAGTAAAAAATATATCTACAATAGACTACCTTCCATAATGATAAGGAGACCATCCATTGGAGTAACAAAAATATCGACAACATACTACCTTCCATAATGAAAATGTGACCATCCATTGGAGTAATAAAATCATCAACAACGGACTAAATTCCAGAATGACAAGGCTACCATCCATTGTAGTAACAAAAATATCGACAATAGACTACCTTCCATAATGACAAGGCTACCATCCATTGGAGTAACAAATATCTCAATGACAAATTACCTTCCATAATGACAAGGCTACCATCCATTGGAGTAACAAAAATATCGACAACAAACTACCTTCCATAATGACGAAGGCTACCACCCATTGGAGTAATAAATATATCTACAATAGACTACCTTCCATAATGATAAGGCAACCATCCATTGGAGTAACAAAAATATCGACAATAGACTACCTTCCATAATGACAAGGCTACCATCCATTGGAGTAACAAAAATATGTACAACAGACTACCTTCCATAATGACAAGGCTACCATCAATTGGAGTAATAAAAATAACGACAACAAAGTACCTTCCATTATGACAAGGCTAGCATACATTGGCGTAACAAAAATGTCGACAACAGACTACCTTCCATAATGATAAGGCGACCATCCATTGGAGTAACAAAAATATCGACAATAGACTACCTTCCATAATGAGAAGGCTACCATCCATTGGAGTAACAAAAATCTGTACAACAGACTACCTTCCATAATGACAAGGCTACCATCAATTGGAGTAATAAAAATAACGACAACAAAGTACCTTCCATTATGACAAGGCTAGCATACATTGGCGTAACAAAAATGTCGACAACAGATTACCTTCCATAATGAAAAGGCTACCATCCATCGGAGTAAAAAAGTCTCGACATCAGACTACCTTCCATAAGGACAAGGTTACCATCCATTAGAATAACAAAAATCTCGACAGCAAACTACCTTACATAATGACAACGCTACCATCCATTGGAGTAACAAAAATCTCGACAATTGACTAACTTCCATAATGACAAGGCTACCAACCATTGGAGTAACAAAAATATGGACAATAGACTACCTTCCATAATGACAAGGCTACCATCAATTGGAGAAATAAAAATAACGACAACAAAGTACCTTCCATTATGACAAGGCTAGCATACATTGGAGTAACAAAAATCTCGACAACAAATTACCTTCCATAATGAAAAGGCTTCCGTCCATCGGAGAAAAAAAGTATCGACATCAGACTACCTTCCATAAGGACAAGGTTACCATCCATTAGAATAACAAAAATCTCGACATCAGACTATCTTCCATAATGACAAGGCTACCATCCAATGGAATAACAAAAATCTCGACAATAGACTACCTTCCATAATGACAATGCTACCACACATTGGAGTAATAGATATCTCAATGACAAATTACCTTCCATAATGACAAGGCTACCATCCATTGGAGTAACAAAAATATCGACAACAAACTACCTTCCATAATGACGAAGGCTACCACCCATTGGAGTAAAAAATATATCTACAATAGACTACCTTCCATAATGATAAGGCGACCATCCATTGGAGTAACAAAAATATCGACAATAGACTACCTTCCATAACGACAAGGCTACCATCCATTGGAGTAACAAAAATCTGTACAACAGACTACCATCCATAATGACAAGGCTACCATCAATTGGAGTAATAAAAATAACGACAACAAAGTACCTTCCATTATGACAAGGCTAGCATACATTGGCGTAACAAAAATCTCGACAACAGACTACCTCCCATAATGACAAGCCTACCATCCATTGGAGTAAGAAAAATATCGACAACAACCTACCTTCCATAATGACAAGGCTACAACCCATTGGAGTAAAAAAGATATCTACAATAGACTACCTTCCATAATGATAAAGCTACCATCCGTTGGAGTAACAAAAATATCGACAACAGACTACCTTCTGTATTTATAAAGCTACCATCCATTGGACTAACAAAAATCTGAACAAAGGACTACCTACCATAATGACAAGGCTACCATCCATTGGAGTAATAGATATCTGAATGACAAATTACCTTCCATAATGACAAGGATACCATCCATTGGAGTAACAAAAATAAAGACAACAGACTACCTTCCATAATGACAAGGCTACCACCCATTGGAGTAAAAAATATATCTACAATAGACTACCTTCCATAATGATAAGGCGACCATCCATTGGAGTAACAAAAATATCGAAAACAGACTACCTTCCATATTGACAAGGCTATCATCCATTGGAGTAACAAAAATCTGGACAACAAACTACCTTCCATAATGACAAGGCTACCATCAATTGGAGTAATAAAAATAACGACAACAAAGTACCTTCCATTATGACAAGGCTAGCATACATTGGAGTAACAAAAATCTTGACATCAAAATACCTTCCATAATGAAAAGTTTACCGTCCATCGGAGTAAAAAAGTCTCGACATCAGACTATCTTCCATAAGGACAATGTTACCATCCATTAGAATAACAAAAATCTAGACATCAGACTATCTTCCATAATGACAAGGCTACCATCCAATGGAATAACAAAAATCTCAATAATAGACTACCTTCCATAATGACAATTCTACCACACATTGGAGTAACAGATATCTCAATGACAAATTACCTTCCATAATAATAAGGCTACCATCCATTGGAGTAACAAAAATATCGACAACAAACTACCTTCCATAATGACGAACGCTACCACCCATTGGAGTAAAAAATATATCTACAATAGACTACCTTCCATAATGATAAGGCGACCATCCATTGGAGTAATAAAAATATCGACAATAGACTACCTTCTATAATGATAAGGCTACCATCCATTGTAGTAACAAAAATTTGTACAACAGACTACCTTCCATAATGACAAGGCTACCATGAATTGGAGTAATAAAAATAACGACAACAAAGTACCTTCCATTATGACAAGGCTAGCATACATTGGCGTAACAAAAATCACGACAACAGATTACCTTCCATAATGAAAAGGCTACCATCCATCAGAGTAAAAAAGTCTCGACATCAGACTACCTTCCATAAGGACAAGGTTACCATCCATTAGAATAACAAAAATCTCGACATCAGACTACCTTCCATAATGACAAGGATACCATCCAATGGAATAACAAAAATCTCGACAATAGACTACCTTCCATAATGACAATGCTACCACACATTGGAGTAACAGATTTCTCAATGACAAATTACCTTCCATAATGACAAGGCTACCATCCATTGGAGTAACAAAAATATCGACAACAAACTACCTTCAATAATGACGAAGGCTACCACCCATTGGAGTAAAAAATATATCTACAATAGACTACCTTCCATAATGATAAGGCGACCATCCATTGGAGTAACAAAAATATGTACAACAGACTACCTTCCATAATGACAAGGCTACCATCAATTGGAGTAATAAAAATAACGACAACAAAGCACCTTCCATTATGACAAGGCTAGCATACATTGGCGTAACAAAAATCTCGACAACAGATTACCTTCCATAATGAAAAGTCTACCATCCATCGGAGTAAAAAAGTCTCGACATCAGACTACCTTCCATAAGGACAAGGTTACCATCCATTAGAATAACAAAAATCTCGACATCAGACTACCTTCCATAATGACAAGGCTACCATCCAATGGAATAACATAAATCTCGACAATAGACTACCTTCCATAATGACAATGCTACCACACATTGGAGTAAAAGATATCTCAATGACAAACTACCTCCCATAATGACAAGCCTACCATCCATTGGAGTAAGAAAAATATCGACAACAACCTACCTTCCATAATAACAAGGCTACCAGCCATTGGCTTAAAAAATATATCAACAATAGACTACCTTCCATAATGATAAAGCTACCATCCGTTGGAGTAACAAAAATATCGTCAACAGACTACCTTCTGTAATGATAACGCTACCATCCATTGGACTAATAATAATCTAAACAAAGGACTACCTTCCATGATGACAAGGCTACCATCCATTAGAGTAACAGAAATCATAACGATAAACTACCTTCCATAATGACAAGGCTACCATCCTTTGGAGTAACAAAAATTTTAACAAAATACTACCTTCCATAATTACAAGGCTACCATCTGTTGGAGTAACAAAAATCTCGACAACATACTACCTTCCATAATGACAAGGCTACCATCCATTGAAGTAAAAAAAATCTCGACAACAGACTACCTTCTATAATGACAAGGCTACCATCCATTGGAGTAACAAAAATATCGACAACAGAGTACCTTCCATACCGACAAGGCTACCATCCAATGGAATAACAAAAATCTCGACAAAAGACTACCTTCGATAATGACAATGCTACCACACATTGGAGTAACATATATCTCAATAAAAAACTAACTTTCATAATGACAAGGCTACCATCCATTGGAGTAACAAAAATATCGACAACAGACTACCTTCCATAATGACAAGGCTACCATCCATTGGAGTAACAAAAATCAGAACAAAAGACTACCTTCCATAATTACGAGGCTACCATCCAATGGAGTAACAAAAATATGAACAAAAGACTACCTTCCATAATTACAAGGCTACCATCCATTGGAGTAACGAAAATCTCGGCAACAAACTACCTTCCATAATGACAAGGCTACCATCCATTGGAGTAACAAAAATCTCGTCAACAGACTAGCTTCTATAATGACAAGGCTACCATCCAATGGAGTAACAAAAATATAGATAACAAAGTACCTTCCATAATGACAATGCTACCATCCAATGGAATAAAAAAAATGTCGACAATAGACTACCTTCCATAATGACAATGCTACCACCCATTGGAGTAACAAAAATATTGACAACAGACTACCTTCTGTAATGATAACGCTACCATCCATTAGACTAACAAAAATCTGAATAAAGGACTACCTTCCATAATGACAAGGCTACCATCCATTGGAGTAACATAAATCATAACAACAAACTACCTTCCATAATGACATGGCTACCATCCATTTGATTAACAAAAATCTAAACAACAAACTAGCTTCCATAATGACAAGGCTACCACACATTGGAGTAACAAAAATCTCGAAAACAGACTACCTTCCATAATGACAAGGCTACCATCCAATGGAGTAACAAAAATATCGACAATAGAGTACCTTCCATAATGACAAGGCTACCATCCATTGGAGTACCAAAAATCTCGACAACATAGTACCTTCCATAATGACAAGGCTACAATCCATTGGAGTAACAAAAATATTGACAATAGACTACGTCCCATAATGACAAGGCTACCATCAATTGGAGTAACAAAAATCTCGACAACAGACTACCTTCCATAATGACAAGGCTACCATCTTTTGGAGTAATAAAAATCTCGACATCAGACTAACTTCCATAATGACAAGGCTACCATCCAATGGAATAACAAAATTCTCGACAACAGACTACCGTCCATAATGACAAGTCTACCACACATTGGAGTAACAGATATCTCAATGACAAACTACCTTCCATAATGACAAGGCTACCATCCATTGGAGTAAAAAAATAATTGACAACAAACTACTTTCCATAATGAAAAGGCTACCACCCATTGGAGTAAAAAAGATATCTATATTATACTACCTTCCATTATGAAAAGGCTACCATCCATTGGAGTAACAAAAATCTCGACAACAGACTACCTTCCATAATGACAAGGCTACCATCCATTGGATTAACAATAATCTAAACAACAGACTACCTTCCATAATAACAAGGTTACCATCCATTAGAATAACAAAAATCTCGACAACAGACTACCTTCCATAATGACAAGGCTACCATCCATTGGATTAACAATAATCTAAACAACAGACTACCTTCCATAATAACAAGGTTACCATCCATTAGAATAACAAAAATCTCGACATCAGACTACCTTCCATAATGACAAGGCTACCATCCATTGGAGTAACAAAAATCTCGACAACAGACTACCTTCCATAATGACAAGGCTACAATCCATTGAATTAACAAAAATGTTGACAACAGACACCGTCCCATAATGACAAGGCTACCATCCATTGGAGTAACAAAAATCTCGACAACAGACTACCTTCCATAATGACAAGGTTACCATCCATTAGAATAACAAAAATCTCGACATCAGACTACCTTCCATAATGACAAGGTTACCATCCAACGGAATAACAAAATTCTCGACAATAGACTACCTTCCATAGTGACAAGGCTACCATCCATTGGAGTAACAAAAATCTCGACAACAGACTACCTTCTATAATGACAAGGCTACAATCCATTGAATTAACAAAAATGTTGACAATAGACTACGTCCCATAATGACAAGGCTAGCATCCATTGGAGTAACAAAAATCTCGACAACATACTACCTTCCATAATGACAAGGTTACCATCCATTAGAATAACAAAAATCTCGACATCAGACTACCTTCCATAATGATAAGGCTACCATCCAACGGAATAACAAAATTCTCGACAAAGACTACCTTCCATAATGACAAGGCTACCATCCATTGGAGTAACAAAAATCTCGACAACAGACTACCTTCCATAATGACAAGGCTACAATACATTAAAGTAACAAAAATGTTGACAGCAGACTACGTCCCATAATGACAAGGCTACCATCCATTGGAGTAACAAAAATCTCGACAACAGACTACCTTCCATAATGACAAGGATACCATCCATTGGAGTAACAAAAATATCGACAACAAACTACCTTCCATAATGACAAGGCTACCACCCATTGGAGTAAAAAATATATCTACAATAGACTACCTTCCATAATGATAAGGCTACCATCCATTGGAGTAACAAAAATATCGACAGCAGACTACCTTCTATAATGACAAGGCTACCATCCATTAGAGTAACAAAAATCATAACAAAAGACTACCTTCCATAATTACGAGGCTACCATCCAATGGAGTAAAAAAAATCTGAACAAAATACTACCTTCCATAATTACAAGGCTACTATCCAATGGAGTTACAAAAATCTTGACAATAAACTACCTTCCATAATGACAAGGCTACCATCCATTGGAGTAACAAAAATCTACACAACTGACTACCTTCCATAATGACAAGGCTACCATCCATGGGAGTAACAAAAATATCGACAACAGAGTACCTTCCATACTGACAAGGCTACCATCCAATTGAATAACAAAAATCTTGACAAAAGACTACCTTCGATAATGACAATGCTACCACACATTGGAGTAACATATATCTCAATAAAAAACTAACTTTCATAATGACAAGGCTACCATCCATTGGAGTAACAAAAATATCGACAACAGACTACCTTCCATAATGACAAGCTACCATCCATTGGAGTAACAAAAATCAGAACAAAAGACTACCTTCCATAATGACGAGGCTACCATCCAATGGAGTAACAAAAATATGAACAAAAGACTAACTTCCATAATTACAAGGCTACCAACCATTGGAGTAACAAAAATATCGACAACAAACTACCTTCCGTAATGACAAGGCTACCATCCATTGGAGTAACAAAAATCTCGACAACAGACTACCTTCAATAATGATAAGGCTACCATCCAATGGAGTAACAAAAATATCGATAACAAAGTACCTTCCATAATGACAATGCTACCATCCAAAGGAATAAAAAAAATGTCGACAATAGACTACCTTCCATAATGACAATGCTACCACACATTGGAGTAACAAAAATATTGACAACAGACTACCTTCTGTAATGATAACGCTACCATCCATTGGACTAACAAAAATCTGAACAAAGGACTACCTTCCATAATGACAAGGCTACCATCCATTGGAGTAACATAAATCATAACGATAAACTACCTTCCATAATGACAAGGCTACCATCCATTGGATTAACAAAAATCTAAACAACAAACTAGCTTCCATAATGACAAGGCTACAACACATTGGAGTAACAAAAATATCGACAACAGACTACCTTCCATAATGACAAGGCTACCATCCAATGGAGTAACAAAAATATCGACAACAGAGTACCTTCCATAATGACAAGGCTACCATCCATTGGAGTACCAAAAATCTCGACAACATAGTACCTTCCATAATGACAAGGCTACAATCCATTGGAGTAACAAAAATATTGACAACAGACTACGTCCCATAATGACAAGGCTACCATCAATTGGAGTAACAAAAATCTCGACAACAGACAACCTTCCATAATGACAAGGCTACCATCCAATGGAATAACAAAATTCTCGACAACAGACTACCTTCCATAATGACAAGGCTACCACACATTGGAGTAACAGATATCTCAATGACAAACTACCTTCCATAATGACAAGGCTACCATCCATTGGAGTAAAAAAAATATTGACAACAAACTACTTTCCATAATGACAAGGCTACCACCCATTGGAGTAAAAAAGATATCTATATTATACTACCTTCCATAATGACAAGGTTACCATCCATTAGAATAACAAAAATCTCGACATCAGACTACCTTCCATAATGACAAGGCTACCATCCAACGGAATAACAAAATTCTCGACAATAGACTACCTTCCATAATGACAAGGCTACCATCCATTGGAGTAACAAAAATCTCGACAACAGATTACCTTCCATAATGACAAGGCTACCATCCAACGGAATAACAAAATTCTCGACAACAGACTACCTTCCATAATGACAAGGCTACAATACATTGAAGTAACAAAAATGTTGACAACAGACTACGTCCCATAATGACAAGGCTACCATCCATTGGAGTAACAAAAATCTCGACAACAGACTACCTTCCATAATGACAAGGATACCATCCATTGGAGTAACAAAAATATCGACAACAAACTACCTTCCATAATGACAAGGCTACCACCCATTGGAGTAAAAAATATATCTACAATAGACTACCTTCCATAATGATAAGGCTACCCTCCATTGGAGTAACAAAAATATCGACAACAGACTACCTTCTATAATGACAAGGCTACCATCCATTAGAGTAACAAAAATCAGAACAAAAGACTACCTTCCATAATTACGAGGCTACCATCCAATGGAGTAAAAAAAATCTGAACAAAATACTACCTTCCATAATTACAAGGCTACCATCCATTGGAGTTACAAAAATATTGACAACAAACTATCTTCCATAATGACAAGGCTTCCATCCATTGGAGTAACAAAAATCTACACAACTGACTACCTTCCATAATGATAAGGCTACCATCCATTGGAGTAATAAAAATAACGACAACAAAGTATCTTCCATAATGAAAAGGCTACCATCCATCGAAGTAAAAAAATCTCAACATCAGACTACCTTCCATAAGGACAAGGTTACCATCCATTAGAATAACAAAAATCTCGACATCAGACTACCTTCCACAATGACAAGGCTACCATCCAATGGAATAACAAAAATCTCGACAATAGACTACCTTCCATAATGATAAAACTACCATCCGTTGGAGTAACAAAAATATCGACAACAGACTACCTTCCATAACGATAAGGCTACAATCCATTGTAGTAACAAAAATCTCAACAACAGACTACCTTCTATAATGACAAGGCTACCATCCATTGGAGTAACAAAAATCTTCTGTATTGATAACGCTACCATCCATTGGACTAACAAAAATCTGAAAAATTGACTACCTTCCATTATGACAAGGCTACCATCCATTGGAGTAACATAAATCATAACGACAAACTACCTTCCATAATGACAAGGCTACCATCCATTGGAGTAATAGATATCTCAATGACAAATTACCTTCCATAATGACAAGGCTACCATCCACTGGAGTAACAAAAATATCGACAATAGACTACCTCCCATAATGACAAGGCTACCATCCATTAGAGTAACAAAAATATCTACAATAGACTACCTTCAATAATGATAAGGCGACCATCCATTAGAGTAACAAAAATAACAACAACAAAGTACCTTCCATTATGACAAGGCTAGCATACATTGGAGTAACAAAAATCTGGACAACAGACTACCTTCCATAATGACAAGGCTACCATCCAACGGAATATCAAAAATCTCGACAATAGACTACCTTCCATAATGACAATGCTACCACACATTGGAGTAACAGATATCTCAATGACAAATTACCTTCCATAATGACAAGGCTACCCCCATTGGAGTAAAAAATATATCTACAATAGACTACCTTCCATAATGATAAGGCGACCATCCATTGGAGTAACAAAAATATCGACAATAGACTACCTTCCATAATGACAAGGCTACCATCCATTGGAGTAACAAAAATCTGTACAACAGACTACCTTCCATAATGATCAGGCGACCATCCATTGGAGTAACAAAAATATCGACAATAGACTACCTTCCATAATGACAAGGCTACCATACATTGGAGTAACAAAAATTTGTACAACAGACTACCTTCCATAATGACAAGGCTACCATCAATTGGAGTAATAAAAATAATGACAACAAAGTACCTTCCATTATGACAAGGCTAGCATACATTGGCGTAACAAAAATCTCGACAACAGATTACCTTCCATAATGAAAAGGCTACTATCTATTGGAGTAAAAAAGTCTCGACATGAGACTACCTTCCATAAGGACAAGATTACCATCCATTAGAATAGAAAAAATCTCGACATCAGACTACCTTCCATAATGACAAGGCTACCATCCAATGGAATAACAAAATTCTCGACAATAGAATACCTTCCATAATGACAATGCTAACACACATTGGAGTAACAGATATCTCAATGACAAACTACCTCCCATAATGACAAGGCCACCATCCATTGGAGTAACAAAAATATCGACAACAGAGTACCTTCCATAATGACAAAGCTACCATCCATTGGAGTAACAAAAATCTAGACAACAGACTACCTTCCATAATGACAAGGCTAGAATCCATTGAAGTAACAAAAATATTGACAACAGACTACGTCCCACAATGACAAGGCTACCATCCATTACATTAACAAAAATCTCGACAACAGACTACCTTCCATAATGAAAAGGTTACCATCCATTAGAATTACAAAAATCTCGACATCAGACTACCTTCCATAATGACAAAGCTACAATCCAACGGAATAACAAAATTCTCGACAACAAACGACCTTCCATAATGACAAGGCTACCATCCATTGGAGTAACAAAAATCTCGACAACAAACTACCTTCCATAATGACAAGGTTACCATCCTTTGGAGTAAAAAATATCTCGACATCAGACTACCTTCCATAGTGACAAGGCTGCCATCCAATGGAATAACAAAATTCTCGACAAATGACAACCTTCCATAATGACAAGGCTAACACACATTGATGTAACAAATATCTCAATGACAAACTACCTTCCATAATGACAAGGCTACCATCCATTGGAGTAAAACAAATATCGACAACAAACTACTTTCCATAATGACAAGGCTACCACCCATTGGATTAAAAAATATATCTATATTATACTACCTTCTGCAATTACAAGGCTACCATTCATTGGAGTAACAAAAATGTGAACAAAAGACTACCTTCCATAATGGCTAGGCTACCATCCATTGGGTAACAGAAATCATAACGACAAACAACCTTCTATAATGACAAGACTACCATCCATTGGAGTAACAAAAATCTAGACAACAGACTACCTTCCATAATGACAAGGCTACCATCCATGGGAGTAACAAAAATCTCGACAACAGACTACCTTCCATAATGACAAGGTTACCATCCTTTGGAGTAAAAAAAATCTCGACATCAGACTACCTTCCATAATGACAAGGCTACCATCCAATGGAATAACAAAATTCTCGACAACAGACTATCTTCCATAATGACAAGGCTACCACACATTGGAATATTAGATATCTCAATAACAAACTACCTTCCATAATGACAAGGCTACCATCTATTGGAGTATAAAAAATATCAACAACATTCTACCTTCCATAACGACATGGCTACCACCCATTGGAGTAAAAAAGATATCTATATTATACTACCTTCCATAATGATAAGGCTACCATCCATTGGAGTATCAAAAATATCCACAACAGACTACCTTCTGTAATGACAAGGCTACCATTCATTGGAGTAACAAAAATCTGAACAAAAGACTACCTTCCATAATGACAAGGCTACCATCCGTTGGAGTAACAGAAATTATAATGACAGACAACCTTCCATAATGACAAGACTACCATCCATTGGAGTAACAAAAATCTCGACAACAGACTACCTTTCATAATGACAAGGCTACCACCCATTGGAGTAATAAAATTATCAACAACGGACTACTTTCTAGAATGACAAGGCTACCATCCACTGTAGTAACAAAAATATCGACAACAGACTACCTTTCATAATGACAAGGCTACCATGCATTGGAGTAACAAAAATCTCGACAACAGACTACCTTCGATAATGACAAGACTACCATCCATTGGAGTAACAAAAATATCGACAACAGAGTACCTTCCATAATGACAAAGCTACCATCCATTGGAGTAAAAAAAATCTCGACAACAGACTACCTTCCATAATGACAAGGTTACCATCCTTTGGAGTAAAAAAAATCTCGACATCAAACTACCTTCCATAATGACAAGGCTACTATCCAATGGAATAACAAAATTCTCGACAACAGACTATCTTCCATAATGACAAGGCTACCACACATTGGAATAACAGATATCTCAATGGCAAACTACCTTCCATAATGACAAGGCTACCATCCATTGGAGTAAAAAAAATATCAACAACATTCTACCTTCCATAATGGCATGGCTACCACCCATTGGAGTAAAAAAGATATCTATATTATACTACCTTCCATAATTATAAGGCTACCATCCATTGGAGTATCAAAAATATCCACAACAGACTACCTTCTGTAATGACAAGGCTACCATTCATTGGAGTAACAAAAATCTGAACAAAAGACTACCTTCCATAATGACAAGGCTACCATCCGTTGGAGTAACATAAATCATAACGACAGACAACCTTCCATAATGACAAGACTACCATCCATTGGAGTAACAAAAATCTCGACAATAGACTACTTTCTAGAATGACAAGGCTACCATCCACTGTAGTAACAAAAATATCGACAACAGACTACCTTTAATAATGACAAGGCTACCATGCATTGGAGTAACAAAAATCTCGACAACAGACTACCTTCCATAATTACAAGACTACCATCCATTGGAGTAACAAAAATATAGACAACAGAGTACCTTCCATAATGACAAAACTACCATCCATTGGAGTAACAAAAATCTCGACAACAAACTACCTTCCATAATGACAAGGCTACCATCCAACGGAATAACAAAATTCTCGACAATAGACTATCTTCCATAATAACAAGGCTACCACACATTGGAGTAACAGATATCTCAATGACAAACTACCTTCCATTATGACAAGGCTACCATCCATTGGAGTAAAAAAAATATCGACAACAGTCTACCTTCTGTAGTGACAAGGCTACCATCCAATGGAGTAACAAAAATCTCGACAACAGACTACCTTCCATAATGACAAGGTTACCATCCTTTGGAGTAAAAAAAATCTCGACATCAGACTACCTTCCATAATGACAAGGCTACCATCCAATGGAATAACAAAATTCTCGACAACAGACTATCTTCCATAATGACAAGGCTACCACACATTGGAATATTAGATATCTCAATAACAAACTACCTTCCATAATGACAAGGCTACCATCTATTGGAGTATAAAAAATATCAACAACATTCTACCTTCCATAACGACATGGCTACCACCCATTGGAGTGAAAAAGATATCTATATTATACTACCTTCCATAATGATAAGGCTACCATCCATTCGAGTATCAAAAATATCCACAACAGACTAACTTCTGTAATGACAAGGCTACCATTCATTGGAGTAACAAAAATCTGAACAAAAGACTACCTTCCATAATGACAAGGCTACCATCCGTTGGAGTAACAGAAATTATAACGACAGACAACCTTCCATAATGACAAGACTACCATCCATTGGAGTAACAAAAATCTCGACAACAGACTACCTTTCATAATGACAAGGCTACCACCCATTGGAGTAATAAAATTATCAACAACGGACTACTTTCTAGAATGACAAGGCTACCATCCACTGTAGTAACAAAAATATCGACAACAGACTACCTTTCATAATGACAAGGCTACCATGCATTGGAGTAACAAAAATCTCGACAACAGACTACCTTCGATAATGACAAGACTGCCATCCATTGGAGTAACAAAAATATCGACAACAGAGTACCTTCCATAATGACAAAGCTACCATCCATTGGAGTAAAAAAAATCTCGACAACAGACTACCTTCCATAATGACAAGGTTACCATCCTTTGGAGTAAAAAAAATCTCGACATCAAACTACCTTCCATAATGACAAGGCTACTATCCAATGGAATAACAAAATTCTCGACAACAGACTATCTTCCATAATGACAAGGCTACCACACATTGGAATAACAGATATCTCAATGGCAAACTACCTTCCATAATGACAAGGCTACCATCCATTGGAGTAAAAAAAATATCAACAACATTCTACCTTCCATAATGGCATGGCTACCACCCATTGGAGTAAAAAAGATATCTATATTATACTACCTTCCATAATTATAAGGCTACCATCCATTGGAGTATCAAAAATATCCACAACAGACTACCTTCTGTAATGACAAGGCTACCATTCATTGGAGTAACAAAAATCTGAACAAAAGACTACCTTCCATAATGACAAGGCTACCATCCGTTGGAGTAACATAAATCATAACGACAGACAACCTTCCATAATGACAAGACTACCATCCATTGGAGTAACAAAAATCTCGACAATAGACTACTTTCTAGAATGACAAGGCTACCATCCACTGTAGTAACAAAAATATCGACAACAGACTACCTTTAATAATGACAAGGCTACCATGCATTGGAGTAACAAAAATGTCGACAACAGACTACCTTCCATAATTACAAGACTACCATCCATTGGAGTAACAAAAATATAGACAACAGAGTACCTTCCATAATGACAAAACTACCATCCATTGGAGTAACAAAAATCTCGACAACAAACTACCTTCCATAATGACAAGGCTACCATCCAACGGAATAACAAAATTCTCGACAATAGACTATCTTCCATAATAACAAGGCTACCACACATTGGAGTAACAGATATCTCAATGACAAACTACCTTCCATTATGACAAGGCTACCATCCATTGGAGTAAAAAAAATATCGACAACAGTCTACCTTCTGTAGTGACAAGGCTACCATCCAATGGAGTAACAAAAATCTCGACAACAGACTACCTTCCATAATGACAAGGTTACCATCCTTTGGAGTAAAAAAAATCTCGACATCAGACTACCTTCCATAATGACAAGGCTACCATCCAATGGAATAACAAAATTCTCGACAACAGACTATCTTCCATAATGACAAGGCTACCACACATTGGAATATTAGATATCTCAATAACAAACTACCTTCCATAATGACAAGGCTACCATCTATTGGAGTATAAAAAATATCAACAACATTCTACCTTCCATAACGACATGGCTACCACCCATTGGAGTGAAAAAGATATCTATATTATACTACCTTCCATAATGATAAGGCTACCATCCATTCGAGTATCAAAAATATCCACAACAGACTAACTTCTGTAATGACAAGGCTACCATTCATTGGAGTAACAAAAATCTGAACAAAAGACTACCTTCCATAATGACAAGGCTACCATCCGTTGGAGTAACAGAAATTATAACGACAGACAACCTTCCATAATGACAAGACTACCATCCATTGGAGTAACAAAAATCTCGACAACAGACTACCTTTCATAATGACAAGGCTACCACCCATTGGAGTAATAAAATTATCAACAACGGACTACTTTCTAGAATGACAAGGCTACCATCCACTGTAGTAACAAAAATATCGACAACAGACTACCTTTCATAATGACAAGGCTACCATGCATTGGAGTAACAAAAATCTCGACAACAGACTACCTTCGATAATGACAAGACTGCCATCCATTGGAGTAACAAAAATATCGACAACAGAGTACCTTCCATAATGACAAAGCTACCATCCATTGGAGTAAAAAAAATCTCGACAACAGACTACCTTCCATAATGACAAGGTTACCATCCTTTGGAGTAAAAAAAATCTCGACATCAAACTACCTTCCATAATGACAAGGCTACTATCCAATGGAATAACAAAATTCTCGACAACAGACTATCTTCCATAATGACAAGGCTACCACACATTGGAATAACAGATATCTCAATGGCAAACTACCTTCCATAATGACAAGGCTACCATCCATTGGAGTAAAAAAAATATCAACAACATTCTACCTTCCATAATGGCATGGCTACCACCCATTGGAGTAAAAAAGATATCTATATTATACTACCTTCCATAATTATAAGGCTACCATCCATTGGAGTATCAAAAATATCCACAACAGACTACCTTCTGTAATGACAAGGCTACCATTCATTGGAGTAACAAAAATCTGAACAAAAGACTACCTTCCATAATGACAAGGCTACCATCCGTTGGAGTAACATAAATCATAACGACAGACAACCTTCCATAATGACAAGACTACCATCCATTGGAGTAACAAAAATCTCGACAATAGACTACTTTCTAGAATGACAAGGCTACCATCCACTGTAGTAACAAAAATATCGACAACAGACTACCTTTAATAATGACAAGGCTACCATGCATTGGAGTAACAAAAATGTCGACAACAGACTACCTTCCATAATTACAAGACTACCATCCATTGGAGTAACAAAAATATAGACAACAGAGTACCTTCCATAATGACAAAACTACCATCCATTGGAGTAACAAAAATCTCGACAACAAACTACCTTCCATAATGACAAGGCTACCATCCAACGGAATAACAAAATTCTCGACAATAGACTATCTTCCATAATAACAAGGCTACCACACATTGGAGTAACAGATATCTCAATGACAAACTACCTTCCATTATGACAAGGCTACCATCCATTGGAGTAAAAAAAATATCGACAACAGTCTACCTTCTGTAGTGACAAGGCTACCATCCAATGGAGTAACAAAAATCTCGACAACAGACTACCTTCCATAATGACAAGGTTACCATCCTTTGGAGTAAAAAAAATCTCGACATCAGACTACCTTCCATAATGACAAGGCTACCATCAAATGGAATAACAAAATTCTCGACAACAGACTATCTTCCATAATGACAAGGCTACCACACATTGGAATATTAGATATCTCAATAACAAACTACCTTCCATAATGACAAGGCTACCATCTATTGGAGTATAAAAAATATCAACAACATTCTACCTTCCATAACGACATGGCTACCACCCATTGGAGTGAAAAAGATATCTATATTATACTACCTTCCATAATGATAAGGCTACCATCCATTCGAGTATCAAAAATATCCACAACAGACTACCTTCTGTAATGACAAGGCTACCATTCATTGGAGTAACAAAAATCTGAACAAAAGACTACCTTCCATAATGACAAGGCTACCATCCGTTGGAGTAACAGAAATTATAACGACAGACAACCTTCCATAATGACAAGACTACCATCCATTGGAGTAACAAAAATCTCGACAACAGACTACCTTTCATAATGACAAGGCTACCACCCATTGGAGTAATAAAATTATCAACAACGGACTACTTTCTAGAATGACAAGGCTACCATCCACTGTAGTAACAAAAATATCGACAACAGACTACCTTTCATAATGACAAGGCTACCATGCATTGGAGTAACAAAAATCTCGACAACAGACTACCTTCGATAATGACAAGACTGCCATCCATTGGAGTAACAAAAATATCGACAACAGAGTACCTTCCATAATGACAAAGCTACCATCCATTGGAGTAAAAAAAATCTCGACAACAGACTACCTTCCATAATGACAAGGTTACCATCCTTTGGAGTAAAAAAAATCTCGACATCAAACTACCTTCCATAATGACAAGGCTACTATTCAATGGAATAACAAAATTCTCGACAACAGACTATCTTCCATAATGACAAGGCTACCACACATTGGAATAACAGATATCTCAATGACAAACTACCTTCCATAATGACAAGGCTACCATCCATTGGAGTAAAAAAAATATCAACAACATTCTACCTTCCATAATGACATGGCTACCACCCATTGGAGTAAAAAAGATATCTATATTATACTACCTTCCATAATGATAAGGCTACCATCCATTGGAGTATCAAAAATATCCACAACAGACTACCTTCTGTAATGACAAGGCTACCATTCATTGGAGTAACAAAAATCTGAACAAAAGACTACCTTCCATAATGACAAGGCTACCATCCGTTGGAGTAACATAAATCATAACGACAGACAACCTTCCATAATGACAAGACTACCATCCATTGGAGTAACAAAAATCTCGACAACAGACTACTTTCTAGAATGACAAGGCTACCATCCACTGTAGTAACAAAAATATCGACAACAGACTACCTTTAATAATGACAATGCTACCATGCATTGGAGTAACAAAAATCTCGACAACAGACTACCTTCCATAATTACAAGACTACCATCCATTGGAGTAACAAAAATATAGACAACAGAGTACCTTCCATAATGACAAAACTACCATCCATTGGAGTAACAAAAATCTCGACAACAAACTACCTTCCATAATGACAAGGCTACCATCCAACGGAATAACAAAATTCTCGACAATAGACTATCTTCCATAATAACAAGGCTACCACACATTGGAGTAACAGATATCTCAATGACAAACTACCTTCCATTATGACAAGGCTACCATCCATTGGAGTAAAAAAAATATCGACAACAGACTACCTTCTGTAGTGACAAGGCTACCATCCAATGGAGTAACAAAAATCTCGACAACAGACTACCTTCCATAATGACAAGGTTACCATCCTTTGGAGTAAAAAAAATCTCGACATCAGACTACCTTCCATAATGACAAGGCTACCATCCAATGGAATAACAAAATTCTCGACAACAGACTATCTTCCATAATGACAAGGCTACCACACATTGGAATATTAGATATCTCAATAACAAACTACCTTCCATAATGACAAGGCTACCATCTATTGGAGTATAAAAAATATCAACAACATTCTACCTTCCATAAAGACATGGCTACCACCCATTGGAGTGAAAAAGATATCTATATTATACTACCTTCCATAATGATAAGGCTACCATCCATTGGAGTATCAAAAATATCCACAACAGACTACCTTCTGTAATGACAAGGCCACCATTCATTGGAGTAACAAAAATCTGAACAAAAGACTACCTTCCATAATGACAAGGCTACCATCCGTTGGAGTAACAGAAATTATAACGACAGACAACCTTCCATAATGACAAGACTACCATCCATTGGAGTAACAAAAATCTCGACAATAGACTACCTTTCATAATGACAAGGCTACCACCCATTGGAGTAATAAAATTATCAACAACGGACTACTTTCTAGAATGACAAGGCTACCATCCACAGTAGTAACAAAAATATCGACAACAGACTACCTTTCATAAAGACAAGGCTACCATGCATTGGAGTAACAAAAATTACGACAACAGACTACCTTCCATAATGACAAGACTACCATCCATTGGAGTAACAAAAATATCGACAACAGAGTACCTTCTATAATGACAAAGCTACCATCCATTGGAGTAAAAAAAATCTCGACAACAGACTACCTTCCATAATGACAAGGTTACCATCCTTTGGGGTAAAAAAAATCTCGACATCAAACTACCTTCCATAATGACAAGGCTACTATCCAATGGAATAACAAAATTCTCGACAACAGACTATCTTCCATAATGACAAGGCTACCACACATTGGAATAATGATATCTCAATGACAAACTACCTTCCATAATGACAAGGCTACCATCCATTGGAGTAAAAAAAATATCAACAACATTCTACCTTCCATAATGACATGGCTACCACCCATTGGAGTAAAAAAGATATCTATATTATACTACCTTCCATAATGATAAGGCTACCATCCATTGGAGTATCAAAAATATCCACAACAGACTACCTTCTGTAATGACAAGGCTACCATTCATTGGAGTAACAAAAATCTGAACAAAAGACTACCTTCCATAATGACAAGGCTACCATCCGTTGGAGTAACATAAATCATAACGACAGACAACCTTCCATAATGACAAGACTACCATCCATTGGAGTAACAAAAATCTCGACAACAGACTACTTTCTAGAATGACAAGGCTACCATCCACTGTAGTAACAAAAATATCGACAACAGACTACCTTTCATAATGACAAGGCTACCATGCATTGGAGTAACAAAAATCTCGACAACAGACTACCTTCCATAATTACAAGACTACCATCTATTGGAGTAACAAAAATATAGACAACAGAGTACCTTCCATAATGACAAAGCTACCATCCATTGGAGTAACAAAAATCTCGACAACAGACTACCTTCCATAATGACAAGGCTACCATCCAACGGAATAACAAAATTCTCGACAACAGACTATCTTCCATAATGACAAGGCTACTAAACATTGGAGTAACAGATATCTCAATGACAAACTACCTTCCATTATGACAAGGCTACCATCCATTGGAGTAAAAAAAATATCGACAACATACTACCTTCTGTAGTGACAAGGCTACCATCCAATGGAGTAATAAAAGTATGAACAAAAGACTACCTTCCATAATGACAAGGCTACCATCCATTGGAGTAACAAAAATCATAACCACAGACTACCTTCCATAATGAAAAAACAACCACCCATTGGAGTAACAAAAATATCGACAACATACTACCTTCCAAAATGACAAGGCTACCATCCATTGGAGTAACAAAAATCTCGACAACAGACTACCTTCCATAATGACAAGGCTTCCATCCATGGGAGTATCAAAAATAACGACAACAAAATACCTTCCATAATGACAAGGCTACCATCCATTGGAGTAACAAAAATCTCGACAATAGAGTACCATCCATAATGACAAGGCTACAATCCATTGGAATAACAAAAATATTGACAACAGACTATCTCCCATAATGACAAGGCTACCATGCATTAGAGTAACAAAAATCTCGACGACAGACAACCTTCCATAATGTCAAGGCTACCATCCATTGGAGTTAAAAAAATATCGACAACAAACTACCCTTCATAATGACAAGGCTACCATCAAATGGAGTAACAAAAGTCTGAACAAAAGACTACCTTCCAAAACGACAAGACTACCATCCATTGGAGTAACAGAAATCGTAACTACATACTACCTTCCATAATGAAAAGACAACTGTCCATTGGAGTAACAAAAATCTCGACAACAGACTACCTTCCAAAATGACAAGGCTACCATCCATTGGAGTAAGAAAAATATCGACAACAGACTACCTTCCATAATGTCAAGCCTACCATCCATTGGAGTAACAAAAATATCGACAAAAGAGTACCTTCCATAATGACAAGGCGACCATCCATTGGAGTAACAAAAATCTCAACAATAGAGTACCATCCATAATGACAAGGCTACAATCCATTGGAATAACAAAAATATTGACGACAGGCTACCTCGAACACATACTACCTTCCATAATGACAAGGCTACCATCCATTGGATTAACAAAAATCTCGATAACACACTACCTTCCGAAATGAAAACGTTACGATACATTGAAATAAAAAAAAATCCTCACATCAGTCTACCTTCGATAATGAGAAGGCTACCATCCAATGAAATAACAAAAATCTCGACAATAGACTACCTTACATAATGACGAGGCTACCATGCATTGGATTAACAAAAATCTGAACAACAGACTAGCTTCCATAATGACAAGGCTACGATCCATTGGAGTAAAAAAAATATCAACAACATTCTACCTTCCATAATGACATGGCTACCACCCATTGGAGTAAAAAAGATATCTATGTTATACTACCTTCCATAATGATAAGGCTACCATCCATTGGAGTATCAAAAATATCCACAACAGACTACCTTCTGTAATGACAAGGCTACCATTCATTGGAGTAACAAAAATCTGAACAAAAGACTACCTTCCATAATGACAAGGCTACCATCCGTTGGAGTAACATAAATCATAACGACAGACAACCTTCCATAATGACAAGACTACCATTCATTGGAGTAACAAAAATCTCGACAACAGACTACTTTCTAGAATGACAAGGCTACCATCCACTGTAGTAACAAAAATATCGACAACAGACTACCTTTCATAATGACAAGGCTACCATGCATTGGAGTAACAAAAATCTCGACAACAGACTACCTTCCATAATTACAAGACTACCATCCATTGGAGTAACAAAAATATAGACAACAGAGTACCTTCCATAACGACAAAGCTACCATCCATTGGAGTAACAAAAATCTCGACAACAGACTACCTTCCATAATGACAAGGCTACCATCCAACGGAATAACAAAATTCTCGACAACAGACTATCTTCCATAATGACAAGGCTACCACACATTGGAGTAACAGATATCTCAATGACAAACTACCTTCCATTATGACAAGGCTACCATCCATTGGAGTAAAAAAAATATCGACAACAGACTACCTTCTGTAGTGACAAGGCTACCATCCAATGGAGTAACAAAAGTATGAACAAAAGACTACCTTCCATAATGACAAGGCTACCATCCATTGGAGTAACAAAAATATCGACAACATACTACCTTCCAAAATGACAAGGCTACCATCCATTGGAGTAACAAAAATCTCGACAACAGACTACCTTCCATAATGACAAGGCTTCCATCCATGGGAGTAACAAAAATCTCGACAATAGAGTACCATCCATAATGACAAGGCTACAATCCATTGGAATAACAAAAATATTGACAACAGACTATCTCCCATAATGACAAGGCTACCATCCATTAGAGTAACAAAAATCTCGACGACAGACAACCTTCCATAATGTCAAGGCTACCATCCATTGGAGTTAAAAAAATATCGACAACAAACTACCCTTCATAATGACAAGGCTACCATCAAATGGAGTAACAAAAGTCTGAACAAAAGACTACCTTCCAAAACGACAAGGCTACCATCCATTGGAGTAACAGAAATCGTAACTACAGACTACCTTCCATAATGAAAAGACAACTGTCCATTGGAGTAACAAAAATCTCGACAACAGACTACCTTCCAAAATGACAAGGCTACCATCCATTGGAGTAAGAAAAATCTCGACAAAAGAATACCTTCCATAATGACAAGGCTACCATCTATGGGAGTAACAAAAATATCGACAATAGAGTAACTTTCATATTGAAAAGGCTACCATCCATTGGAGTAACAAAAATCTAGACAATAGAGTACCATCCATAATGACAAGGCTACAATCCTTTGGAATAACAAAAATATTGACAACAGACTATCTCCCATAATGACAAGGCTACCATCCATTATAGTAAAAAAAATCTCGACAACAGACTACCTTCCATAATGATAAGGCTACCATCCATTGGAGTAACAAAAATATCGACAACAAAGTACCTTCCATAATGACAAGGGTACCATCCATTGGAGTAACAAAAATATCGACAATAGAGTGCCATCCATAATGACAAGGCTACAATCCATTGGAATAACAAAAATATTGACAACAGACTACCTCCCATAATGAAAAGGCTACCATCCATTAGAGTAACAAAAATCTCGAAAACAGAATACCTTCCATAATGACAAGGGTACCATCCATTGGAGTAACAAAAATCTCGACAATAGACTACCTTCCATAATGATAAGGATACCATTCATTGGAGTATAAAAAACTCGACAATAGACTACCTTCCATAATGACAAGGCTACCATCCATTGGAGTAACGGAAATCATAACGACAAACTACCTTCCATAACGAAAAGACTACCATCCATTGGAGTAACAACAATCTCGACATCTGACTACCTTCCATAATGACAAGGCTACCATCCATTGAGTAACAAAAATATCGACAACAGACTACCTTCCATAATGTCAAGCCTACCATCCATTGGAGTAACAAAAATATCGACAACAGAGTACCTTCCATAATGACAAAGCTACCATCCATTGGATTAACAAAAATCTCGACAACAGACTACCTTGCATAATGATAAGGCTACAATCCATTAAAGTAACAAAAATCACGACAACAGACTACCTTCCATAATGACAAGGCTACCATCCATTGGAGAAACAAAAATATCGACAACAGAGTACCTTCCATAATGACAAAGCTACCATCCATTGGAGTAACAAAAATCTAAACAACAGACTACGTTCCATAATGACAAGGCTACAATCCATTGAAGTAACAAAAATATTGACAACAGACTACGTCCCATAATGACAAGGCTACCATCCATTGGAGTAACAAAAATCTCGACAAGAGACTACCTTCCATAATGACAAGGATTCCATCCATTGGAGTATTAAAATCTCGACAACAGACTACCTTCCATAATGACAAGGTTACCATCCATTAGAATAACAAAAATCTCGACATCAGACTACCTTCCATAATGACAAGGCTACCATCCAACGGAATAACAAAATTCTCGACAACAGACGACCTTCCATAACGACAAGGTTACCATCCTTTAGAGTAAAAAATATCTCGACATTAGACTACCTTCCATAATGACAAGGCTGCCATCCATTGGAATAACAAAATTCTCGACAAATGATAACCTTCCATAATGACAAGGCTAACACACATTGATGTAACAGATATCTCAATGACAAACTATCTTCCATAATGACAAGGCTACCATCCATTGGAGTAAAACAAATATCGACAACAAACTACCTTCCATAATGACAAGGCTACCACCCATTGGAGTAAAAAATATATCTATATTATACTACCTTCCATAATGATAAGGCTACCATCCATTGGAGTAACAAAAATATCCATAATAGACTACCTTCTGTAATGACAAGGCTACCATTCATTGGAGTAACAAAAATCTGAACAAAAGACTACCTTCCATAATGGCTAGGCTACCATCCATTAGAGTAACAGAAATCAAAACGACAGACAACCTTCTATAATGACAAGACTACCATCCATTGGAGTAACAAAATTCTAGACAACAGACTACCTTCCATAATGACAAGGCTACCATCCATTGGAGTAACAAAAATATCGACAACAGACTACCTTCCATAATGACAAGGTTACCATCCTTTGGAGTAAAAAAAATCTCGACATCATACTACCTTCCATAATGACAAGGCTACCATCCAATGGAATAACAAAATTCTCGACAATAGACTACATTCCATAATGACAAGGCTACCACACATTGGAATAACAGATATCTCAATGACAAACTACCTTCCATAATGACAAGGCTACCATCCATTGGAGTAAAAAAAATATCAACAACAAACTACCTTCCATAATGACATGGCTACCACCCATTTGAGTAAAAAAGATATCTATATTATACTACCTTCCATAATGATAAGGCTACCATCCATTGGAGTAACAAAAATATTCACAACATACTACCTTCTGTAATGACAAGGCTACCATTCATTGGAGTAACAAAAATCTGAACAAAAGACTACCTTCCATAATGACAAGGCTACCATCCGTTGGAGTAACAGAAATCATAACGACAAACAACCTTACATAATGACCAGACTACCATCCATTGGAGTAACAAAATTCTTGACAACAGACTACCTTTCATAATGACAAAGCTACCACCCATTGGAGTAATAAAAATATCAACAACGAACTACTTTATAGAATGCCAAGGCTACCATCCACTGTAGTAACAAAAATATCGACAACAGACTACCTTTCATAATGACAAGGCTACCATGCATTGGAGTAACAAAAATATCGACAACAGAGTACCTTCCATAATGACAAAGCTACCATCCATTGGAGTAAAAAAAATCTTGACAATAGACTACCTTCCATAATGACAAGGCTACAATCCATTGGAGTAACATAAATCATAACGACAAACTACCTTCCATAATGGAAAGACTACCATCCATTGGAGTAACAAAAATCTCGAAAACTGACTACCTTCCATAATGACAAGGCTACCATCCATTGAGTAACAAAAATATCGACAACAGACTACCTTCCATAATGTTAAGCCTACCATCCATTGGAGTAACAAAAATATCGACAAAAGAGTACCTTCCATATGACAAGGCGACCATCCATTGGAGTAACAAAAATCTCGACAATAGAGTACCATCAATAATGACAAGGCTACAATCCATTGGAATAACAAAAATATTGACGACATACTACCTCAAACACAGATTACCTTCCATAATGACAAGGCTACCATCCATTGGAGTAACAAAAATCCCGACAACACACTACCTTCCGAAATGAAAAGGTTACGATACATTGAAATAAAAAAAATCCTCACATCAGACTACCTTCGATAATGACAAGGCTACCATCCAATGAAATAACAAAAATCTCGACAATAGGCTACCTTCCATAATGACAAGGCTACCATCCATTGGATTAACAAAAATCTGAACAACAGACTAGCTTCCATAATGACAAGGCTACCACACATTGGAGTAACAGATATCTCAACGACAAACTACCTTTCATAATTACAAGGCAACCATCCATTGGAGTAACAAAAATATCTACAACAGAGTACCTTCAATAATGACAAAGTTACCATCCATTAGATTAACAAAAATCTCGATAACAGACTACCTTCCATAATGATAAGGCTACAATCCATTAAAGTAACAAAAATCTCGACAACAGACTACCTTCCATAATGACAAGGATACCATCCATTGGAGAAACACAAATATCGACAACAGAGTACCTTCCATAATGACAAAGCTAGCATCCATTGGAGTAACAAAAATCTAGACAACAGACTACCTTCCATAATGACAAGGCTACAATCCGTTGAAGTAACAAAAATATTGACAACAGAGTACGTCCCATAATGACAAGGCTACCATCCATTGGAGTAACAAAAATCTCGACAACAGACTACCTTCCATAATGACAAGGTTACCATCCATTGGAGTAAAAAAATCTCGACATCAGACTACCTTCCATAATGACAAGGCTACCATCCAACGGAATAACAAAATTCTCGACAACAGATGACCTTCCATAATGACAAGGCTACCATCCATTGGAGTAACAAAAATCTCGACAATAGACTACCTTCCATAATGACAAGGTTACCATCCTTTGGTGTAAAAAATATCTCGACATCAGACTACCTTCCATAATAACAAGGCTGACATCCAATGGAATAATGAAATTCTCGACAAATGATAACCTTCCATAATGACAAGGCTAACACACATTGATGTAACAGATATCTCAATGACAAACTACCTTCCATAATGACAAGGCTACCATCCATTTGAGTAAAAAAAATATCGACAACAAACTACCTTCCATAATGACAAGGCTACCACCTATTGGAGTAAAAAATATATCTATATTATACTACCTTCCATAATGATAAGGCTACCATCCATTGGAGTAACAAAAATATCCACAATAGATTACCTTATGTAATGACAAGGCTACCATTCATTGGAGTAACAAAAATCTGAACAAAAGACTACCTTCCATAATGGCTAGGCTACCATCCATTGGAGTAACAGAAATCGTAACGACAGACAACCTTCTATAATGAAAAGACTACCATCCATTGGAGTAAAAAAAATCTCGACAACAAACTACCTTCCATAATGACAAGGCTACCATCCAATGGAATAACAAAATTCTCGACAACAGACTACCCTTAATAATGACAAGGCTACCACACATTGGAATAACAGATATCTCAATGACAAACTACCTTCCATAATGACAAGGCTACCATCCATTGGAGTAAAAAAAATATCAACAACAAACTACCTTCCATAATGACATGGCTACCACCCATTGGAGTAAAAAAGATATCTATATTATAGTACCTTCCATAATGATAAGGCTACCATCAATTGGAGTAACAAAAATATCCACAAAATACTACCTTATGTAATGACAAGGTTACCATTCATTGGAGTAACAAAAATCTGAACAAAAGACTACCTTCCATAATGACAAGGCTACCATCCGTTGTAGTAATAGAAATCATAACGACATACAACCTTCCATAATGACAAAACTACCATCCATTGGAGTAACAAAAATCTCGACAACAGACTACCTTTCATAATGACGAGGCTACCACCCATTGGAGTAATAAAAATATCAACAACGAACTACTTTCTAGAATGACAAGGCTACCATCCACTGTAGTAACAAAAATATCGACAACAGACTACCTTTCATAATGACAAGGCTACCATGCATTAGAGTAACAAAATCTCGACAATAGACTACATTCAATAATGACAAGGCTACCATCCATTGGAGTAACAAAAATATCGACAACAGAGTACCTTCCATAATGACAAAGCTACCATCCATTGGAGTAACAAAAATCTCGACATCAGACTACCTTCCATAATAACAAGGCTACCATCCAACGGAATAACAAAATTCTCGACAACAGATGACCTTCCATAATGACAAGGCTACCATCCATAGGAGTAACAAAAATCTCAACAACAGACTACCTTCCATAATGACAAGGTTACCATCCTTTGGTGTAAAAAATATCTCGACATCAGACTACCTTCCATAATAACAAGGCTGGCATCCAATGGAATAACGAAATTCTCGAAAAATGATAACCTTCCATAATGACAAGGCTAACACACATTGATGTAACAGATATCTCAATGACAAACTACCTTCCATAATTACAAGGCTACCATCCATTTGAGTAAAACAAATATCGACAACAAACTACATTCCATAATGACAAGGCTACCACCCATTGGAGTAAAAAATATATCTATATTATACTACCTTCCATAATGATAAGGCTACCATCCATTGGAGTAACAAAAATATCCACAATAGACTACCTTTTGTAATGACAAGGCTACCATCCAACGGAATAACAAAATTCTCGACTACAGATGACCTTCCATAATGACAAGGCTACCATCCATTGGAGTAACAAAAATCTCGACAACAGACTACCTTCCATAATGACAAGGCTGCCATCCAATGGAATAACGAAATTCTCGACAAATGATAACCTTCCATAATGACAAGGCTAACACACATTGATGTAACAGATATCTCAATGACAAACTACCTTCCATAATGACAAGGCTACCATCCATTTGAGTAAAACAAATATCGACAACAAACTACCTTCCATAATGACAAGGCTACCACCCATTGGAGTAAAAAATATATCTATATTATACTACCTTCCATAATGATAAGGCTACCATCCATTGGAGTAACAAAAATATCCACAATAGACTACCTTCTGTAATGACAAGGCTACCATCCAACGGAATAACAAAATTCTCGACAACAGATGACCTTCCATAATGACAAGGCTACCATCCATTGGAGTAACAAAAATCTCGACAACAGACTACCTTCCATAATGACAAGGTTACCATCCTTTGGTGTAAAAAATATCTCGACATCAGACTACCTTCCATAATAACAAGGCTTCCATCCAATGGAATAACGAAATTCTCGAAAAATGATAACCTTCCATAATGACAAGGCTAACACACATTGATGTAACAGATATCTCAATGACAAACTACCTTCCATAATGACAAGGCTACCATCCATTTGAGTAAAACAAATATCGACAACAAACTACCTTCCATAATGGCAAGGCTACCACCCATTGGAGTAAAAAATATATCTATATTATACTACCTTCCATAATGATAAGGCTACCATCCATTGGAGTAACAAAAATATCCATAATAGATTACCTTCTGTAACGACAAGGCTACCATCCATTGGAGTAACAGAAATCGTAACTACAGACTACCTTCCATAATGAAAAGACAACTGTCCATTGGAGTAACAAAAATCTCGACAACAGACTACCTTCCAAAATGACAAGGCTACCATCCATTGGAGTAAGAAAAATCTCGACAACAGAATACCTTCCATAATGACAAGGCTACCATCTATGGGAGTAACAAAAATATCGACAATAGAGTAACTTTCATATTGAAAAGGCTACCATCCATTGGAGTAACAAAAATCTAGACAATAGAGTACCATCCATAATGACAAGGCTACAATCCATTGGAATAACAAAAATATTGACAACAGACTATCTCCCATAATGACAAGGCTACCATCCATTATAGTAAAAAAAATCTCGACAACAGACTACCTTCCATAATGATAAGGCTACCATCCATTGGAGTAACAAAAATATCGACAACAAAGTACCTTCCATAATGACAAGGGTACCATCCATTGGAGTAACAAAAATATCGACAATAGAGTGCCATCCATAATGACAAGGCTACAATCCATTGGAATAACAAAAATATTGACAACAGACTACCTCCCATAATGAAAAGGCTACCATCCATTAGAGTAACAAAAATCTCGAAAACAGAATACCTTCCATAATGACAAGGGTACCATCCATTGGAGTAACAAAAATCTCGACAATAGACTACCTTCCATAATGATAAGGATACCATTCATTGGAGTATAAAAATCTCGACAATAGACTACCTTCCATAATGACAAGGCTACCATCCATTGGAGTAACGGAAATCATAACGACAAACTACCTTCCATAACGAAAAGACTACCATCCATTGGAGTAACAACAATCTCGACAACTGACTACCTTCCATAATGACAAGGCTACCATCCATTGAGTAACAAAAATATCGACAACAGACTACCTTCCATAATGTCAAGCCTACCATCCATTGGAGTAACAAAAATATCGACAACAGAGTACCTTCCATAATGACAAAGCTACCATCCATTGGATTAACAAAAATATCGACAACAGACTACCTTGCATAATGATAAGGCTACAATCCATTAAAGTAACAAAAATCACGACAACAGACTACCTTCCATAATGACAAGGCTACCATCCATTGGAGAAACAAAAATATCGACAACAGAGTACCTTCCATAATGACAAAGCTACCATCCATTGGAGTAACAAAAATCTAGACAACAGACTACGTTCCATAATGACAAGGCTACAATCCATTGAAGTAACAAAAATATTGACAACAGACTACGTCCCATAATGACAAGGCTACCATCCATTGGAGTAACAAAAATCTCGACAAGAGACTACCTTCCATAATGACAAGGATTCCATCCATTGGAGTATTAAAATCTCGACAACAGACTACCTTCCATAATGACAAGGTTACCATCCATTAGAATAACAAAAATCTCGACATCAGACTACCTTCCATAATGACAAGGCTACCATCCAACGGAATAACAAAATTCTCGACAACAGACGACCTTCCATAACGACAAGGTTACCATCCTTTGGAGTAAAAAATATCTCGACATTAGACTACCTTCCATAAAGACAAGGTTGCCATCCATTAGAATAACAAAATTCTCGACAAATGATAACCTTCCATAATGACAAGGCTAACACACATTGATGTAACAGATATCTCAATGACAAACTATCTTCCATAATGATAAGGCTACCATCCATTGGAGTAAAACAAATATCGACAACAAACTACCTTCCATAATGACAAGGCTACCACCCATTGGAGTAAAAAATATATCTATATTATACTACCTTCCATAATGATAAGGCTACCATCCATTGGAGTAACAAAAATATCCATAATAGACTACCTTCTGTAATGACAAGGCTACCATTCATTGGAGTAACAAAAATCTGAACAAAAGACTACCTTCCATAATGGCTAGGCTACCATCCATTAGAGTAACAGAAATCAAAACGACAGACAACCTTCTATAATGACAAGACTACCATCCATTGGAGTAACAAAATTCTAGACAACAGACTACCTTCCATAATGACAAGGCTACCATCCATTGGAGTAACAAAAATATCGACAACAGACTACCTTCCATAATGACAAGGTTACCATCCTTTGGAGTAAAAAAAACCTCGACATCATACTACCTTCCATAATGACAAGGCTACCATCCAATGGAATAACAAAATTCTCGACAATAGACTACATTCCATAATGACAAGGCTACCACACATTGGAATAACAGATATCTCAATGACAAACTACCTTCCATAATGACAAGGCTACCATCCATTGGAGTAAAAAAAATATCAACAACAAACTACCTTCCATAATGACATGGCTACCACCCATTGGAGTAAAAAAGATATCTATATTATACTACCTTCCATAATGATAAGGCTACCATCCATTGGAGTAACAAAAATATTCACAACATACTACCTTCTGTAATGACAAGGCTACCATTCATTGGAGTAACAAAAATCTGAACAAAAGACTACCTTCCATAATGACAAGGCTACCATCCGTTGGAGTAACAGAAATCATAACGACAAACAACCTTACATAATGACCAGACTACCATCCATTGGAGTAACAAAATTCTTGACAACAGACTACCTTTCATAATGACAAAGCTACCACCCATTGGAGTAATAAAAATATCAACAACGAACTACTTTATAGAATGCCAAGGCTACCATCCACTGTAGTAACAAAAATATCGACAACAGACTACCTTTCATAATGACAAGGCTACCATGCATTGGAGTAACAAAAATATCGACAACAGAGTACCTTCCATAATGACAAAGCTACCATCCATTGGAGTAAAAAAAATCTTGACAATAGACTACCTTCCATAATGACAAGGCTACAATCCATTGGAGTAACATAAATCATAACGACAAACTACCTTCCATAATGGAAAGACTACCATCCATTGGAGTAACAAAAATCTCGAAAACTGACTACCTTCCATAATGACAAGGCTACCATCCATTGAGTAACAAAAATATCGACAACAGACTACCTTCCATAATGTTAAGCCTACCATCCATTGGAGTAACAAAAATATCGACAAAAGAGTACCTTCCATATGACAAGGCGACCATCCATTGGAGTAACAAAAATCTCGACAATAGAGTACCATCAATAATGACAAGGCTACAATCCATTGGAATAACAAAAATATTGACGACATACTACCTCAAACACAGATTACCTTCCATAATGACAAGGCTACCATCCATTGGAGTAACAAAAATCCCGACAACACACTACCTTCCGAAATGAAAAGGTTACGATACATTGAAATAAAAAAAATCCTCACATCAGACTACCTTCGATAATGACAAGGCTACCATCCAATGAAATAACAAAAATCTCGACAATAGGCTACCTTCCATAATGACAAGGCTACCATCCATTGGATTAACAAAAATCTGAACAACAGACTAGCTTCCATAATGACAAGGCTACCACACATTGGAGTAACAGATATCTCAACGACAAACTACCTTTCATAATGACAAGGCAACCATCCATTGGAGTAACAAAAATATCTACAACAGAGTACCTTCAATAATGACAAAGTTACCATCCATTGGATTAACAAAAATCTCGATAACAGACTACCTTCCATAATGATAAGGCTACAATCCATTAAAGTAACAAAAATCTCGACAACAGACTACCTTCCATAATGACAAGGATACCATCCATTGGAGAAACAAAAATATCGACAACAGAGTACCTTCCATAATGACAAAGCTAGCATCCATTGGAGTAACAAAAATCTAGACAACAGACTACCTTCCATAATGACAAGGCTACAATCCGTTGAAGTAACAAAAATATTGACAAGAGAGTACGTCCCATAATGACAAGGCTACCATCCATTGGAGTAACAAAAATCTCGACAACAGACTACCTTCCATAATGACAAGGTTACCATCCATTGGAGTAAAAAAATCTCGACATCAGACTACCTTCCATAATGACAAGGCTACCATCCAACGGAATAACAAAATTCTCGACAACAGATGACCTTCCATAATGACAAGGCTACCATCCATTGGAGTAACAAAAATCTCGACAACAGACCACCTTCCATAATGACAAGGTTACCATCCTTTGGTGTAAAAAATATCTCGACATCAGACTACCTTCCATAATAACAAGGCTGCCATCCAATGGAATAACGAAATTCTCGACAAATGATAACCTTCCATAATGACAAGGCTAACACACATTGATGTAACAGATATCTCAATGACAAACTACCTTCCATAATGACAAGGCTACCATCCATTTGAGTAAAACAAATATCGACAACAAACTACCTTCCATAATGACAAGGCTACCACCTATTGGAGTAAAAAATATATCTATATTATACTACCTTCCATAATGATAAGGCTACCATCCATTGGAGTAACAAAAATATCCACAATAGATTACCTTATGTAATGACAAGGCTACCATTCATTGGAGTAACAAAAATCTGAACAAAAGACTACCTTCCATAATGGCTAGGCTACCATCCATTGGAGTAACAGAAATCGTAACGACAGACAACCTTCTATAATGACAAGACTACCATCCATTAGAGTAAAAAAAATCTCGACAACAAACTACCTTCCATAATGACAAGGCTACCATCCAATGGAATAACAAAATTCTCGACAACAGACTACCCTTCATAATGACAAGGCTACCACACATTGGAATAACAGATATCTCAATGACAAACTACCTTCCATAATGACAAGGCTACCATCCATTGGAGTAAAAAAAATATCAACAACAAACTACCTTCCATAATGACATGGCTACCACCCATTGGAGTAAAAAAGATATCTATATTATAGTACCTTCCATAATGATAAGGCTACCATCAATTGGAGTAACAAAAATATCCACAAAATACTACCTTATGTAATGACAAGGCTACCATTCATTGGAGTAACAAAAATCTGAACAAAAGACTACCTTCCATAATGACAAGGCTACCATCCGTTGTAGTAATAGAAATCATAACGACATACAACCTTCCATAATGAAAAGACTACCATCCATTGGAGTAACAAAAATCTCGACAACAGACTACCTTTCATAATGACGAGGCTACCACCCATTGGAGTAATAAAAATATCACCAACGAACTACTTTCTAGAATGACAAGGCTACCATCCACTGTAGTAACAAAAATATCGACAACAGACTACCTTTTATAATGACAAGGCTACCATGCATTAGAGTAACAAAAATCTCGACAATAGACTACATTCAATAATGACAAGGCTACCATCCATTGGAGTAACAAAAATATCGACAACAGAGTACCTTCCATAATGACAAAGCTACCATCCATTGGAGTAACAAAAATCTCGACATCAGACTACCTTCCATAATGACAAGGCTACCATCCAACGGAATAACAAAATTCTCGACAACAGATGACCTTCCATAATGACAAGGCTACCATCCATTGGAGTAACAAAAATCTCGACAACAGACTACCTTCCATAATGACAAGGTTACCATCCTTTGGTGTAAAAAATATCTCGACATCAGACTACCTTCCATAATAACAAGGCTGCCATCCAATGGAATAACGAAATTCTCGAAAAATGATAACCTTCCATAATGACAAGGCTAACACACATTGATGTAACAGATATCTCAATGACAAACTACCTTCCATAATTACAAGGCTACCATCCATTTGAGTAAAACAAATATCGACAACAAACTACCTTCCATAATGACAAGGCTACCACCCATTGGAGTAAAAAATATATATATATTATACTACCTTCCATAATGATAAGGCTACCATCCATTGGAGTAACAAAAATATCCACAATAGACTACCTTTTGTAATGACAAGGCTACCATCCAACGGAATAACAAAATTCTCGACAACAGATGACCTTCCATAATGACAAGGCTACCATCCATTGGAGTAACAAAAATCTCGACAACAGACTACCTTCCATAATGACAAGGCTGCCATCCAATGGAATAACGAAATTCTCGACAAATGATAACCTTCCATAATGACAAGGCTAACACACATTGATGTAACAGATATCTCAATGACAAACTACCTTCCATAATGACAAGGCTACCATCCATTTGAGTAAAACAAATATCGACAACAAACTACCTTCCATAATGACAAGGCTACCACCCATTGGAGTAAAAAATATATCTATATTATACTACCTTCCATAATGATAAGGCTACCATCCATTGGAGTAACAAAAATATCCACAATAGACTACCTTCTGTAATGACAAGGCTACCATCCAACGGAATAACAAAATTCTCGACAACAGATGACCTTCCATAATGACAAGGCTACCATCCATTGGAGTAACAAAAATCTCGACAACAGACTACCTTCCATAATGACAAGGTTACCATCCTTTGGTGTAAAAAATATCTCGACATCAGACTACCTTCCATAATAACAAGGCTTCCATCCAATGGAATAACGAAATTCTCGAAAAATGATAACCTTCCATAATGACAAGGCTAACACACATTGATGTAACAGATATCTCAATGACAAACTACCTTCCATAATGACAAGGCTACCATCCATTTGAGTAAAACAAATATCGACAACAAACTACCTTCCATAATGACAAGGCTACCACCCATTGGAGTAAAAAATATATCTATATTATACTACCTTCCATAATGATAAGGCTACCATCCATTGGAGTAACAAAAATATCCATAATAGATTACCTTCTGTAATGACAAGGCTACCATTCATTGGAGTAACAAAAATCTGAACAAAAGACTACCTTCCATAATGGCTAGGCTACCATCCATTGGAGTAACAGAAATCGTAACGACAGACAACCTTCTATAATGACAAGACTACCATCCATTGGAGTAAAAAAAATCTCGACAACAGACTACCTTCCATAATGACAAGGCTACCATCCAATGGATTAAAAAAATTCTCGACAACAGACTACCCTTCATAATGACAAGGCTACCACACATTGGAATAACAGATATCTCAATGACAAACTACCTTCCATAATGACAAGGCTACCATCCATTGGAGTAAAAAAAATATCAACAACAAACTACCTTCCATAATGACATGGCTACCACCCATTGGAGTAAAAAAGATATCTATATTATAGTACCTTCCATAATGATAAGGCTACCATCAATTGGAGTAACAAAAATATCCACAAAATACTACCTTATGTAATGACAAGGCTACCATTCATTGGAGTAACAAAAATCTGAACAAAAGACTACCTTCCATAATGACAAGGCTACCATCCGTTGGAGTAACAGAAATCATAACGACAGACAACCTTCCATAATGACAAGACTACCATCCATTGGAGTAACAAAAATCTCGACAACAGACTACCTTTCATAATGACGAGGCTACCACCCATTGGAGTAATAAAAATATCAACAACGAACTACTTTCTAGAATGACAAGGCTACCATCCACTGTAGTAACAAAAATATCGACAACAGACTACCTTTCATAATGACAAAGCTACCATGTATTAGAGTAACAAAAATCTCGACAATAGACTACATTCAATAATGACAAGGCTACCATCCATTGGAGTAACAAAAATATCGACAACAGAGTACCTTCCATAATGACAAAGCTACCATCCATTGGAGTAACAAAAATCTCGACAACAGACTACCTTCCATAATGACAAGGCTACCATCCAACAGAATAACAAAATTCTCGACAACAGACTACCTTTCATAATGACAAGGCTACCACACATTGGAGTAACAGATATCTCAATGACAAACTACCTTCCAAAATGACAAGGCTACCATCCATTGGAGTAACAAAAATCTCAACAACAGACAACCTTCCATAATGACAAGGCTACCATCCATGGGAGTAACAAAAATCTCGACAATAGAGTACCATCCATAATGACAAGGCTACAATCCATTGGAATAACAAAAATATTGACAACAGACTATCTCCCATAATGATAAGGCTACCATGCATTAGAGTAACAAAAATCTCGACAATAGACAACCTTCCATAATGACAAGGCTACCATCCATTGGAGTAAAAAAAATATCGACAACAAACTACCTTCCATAATGACAAGGCTACCATCCATTGGAGTAACAAAAATATCGACAACAGACTACATTCTGTAATGACAAGGCTACCGTCCAATGGAGTAACAAAAGTATGACCAAAAGACTACCTTCCATAATGACAAGGCTACCATCCATTGGAGTAACAGAAATCATAACTACAGACTACCTTCCATAATGAAAAGACAACCATCCATTGGAGTAACAAAAATTTCGACAACAGACTACCTTCCAAATTGACAAGGCTACCATCCATTGGAGTAACAAAAATCTCGACAACAGACTACCTTCCATAATGACAAGGCTACCATCCATGGGAGTAACAAAAATATCGACAATGGAGTACCTTCCATAATGAAAAGGCTACCATCCATTCGAGTAACAAAAATCTCGACAATAGAGTACCATCCATAATGACAAGGCTACAATCCATTGGAATAACAAAATTATTGACAATAGACTATCTCCCATAATGACAAGGCTACCATCCATTATAGTAATAAAAATCACGACAACAAACTACCTTCCATAATGACAAGGCTACCATCCATTGGAGTAACAAAAATATCGACAATAGAGTACCTTCCATAATGACAAGGCTACCATCCATTGGAGTAACAAAAATATTGACAATAGAGTGCCATCCATAATGACAAGGCTACAATCCATTGTAATAACAAAAATATTGACAACAGACTACCTCCCATAATGACAAGGCTACCATCCATTACAGTAAAAAAAATATCGAAAACAGAATACCTTCCATAATGACAAGGCTCCATCCATTGGAGTAACAAAAATCTCGACAATAGACTACCTTCCATAATGACAAGGATACCATCCATTGGAGTATAAAAATCTCGACAACAGACTACCTTCCATAATGACAAGGTTACCATCCATTAGAATAACAAAAATCTCGACATCAGACTACCTTCCATAATGACAAGGCTACCATCCAACGGAATAACAAAATTCTCGACAACAGATGACCTTCCATAATGACAAGGCTACCATCTATTGGAGTAACAAAAATCTCGACAACAGAATACTTTCCATAATGAGAAGGTTACCATTCTTTGGAGTAAAAAATATCTCGCTACAGACTACCTTCCATAATGACAAGGCTGCCTTCCAATGGAATAACAAAATTCTCGACATATGAAAACCATCCATAATGACAAGGCTAACACACATTGATGTAACATATATCTCAATGACAAACTACCTTCCATAATGACAAAACTACCATCCATTGGAGTAAAACAAATATCGACAACAAACTACCTTCCATAATGACAAGGCTACCACCCATTGGAGTAAAAAATATATCTATATTATACTACCTTCCATAATGATAAGGCTACCATCCATTGGAGTAACAAAAATATCCATAATAGACTACCTTTTGTAATGACAAGGCTACCATTCATTGGAGTAACAAAAATCTTAACAAAAGACTACCTTCCATAATGGCTACGCTACCATCCATTGGAGTAACAGAAATCATAACGACGGACAACCTTCTATAATGACAAGACTACCATCCATTGGAGTAACAAAAATCTAGACAACAGACTACCTTCCACAATGACAAGGCTACCATCCATTAGAGTAACAAAAATCTCGACAACAAACTACCTTCCATAATGACATGGCTACCACCCATTGGAGTAAAAAAGATATCTATATTATACTACCTTCCATAATGATAAGGCTACCATCAATTGCAGTAACAAAAATATCCACAACATACTACCTTCTGTAATGACAAGGCTACCATTCATTGGAGTAACAAAAATATGATCAAAAGACTACCTTCCATAATGACAAGGCTACCATCCGTTGGAGTAACAGAAATCATAACGACAGACAACCTTCCATAATGACAAAACTACCATCCATTGGTGTAACAAAAATCTCGACAACAGACTACCTTTCATAATGACAAGGCTACCACCCATTGGAGTAATAAAAATATCAACAACGAACTACTTTCTAGAATGACAAGGCTACCATCCACTGTAGTAACAAAAATATCGACAATAGACTACCTTTCATAATGACAAGGCTACCATGCATTGGAGTAACAAAAATATCGACAATAGACTACCTTCCATAATGACAAGGCTACCATCCATTGGAGTAACAAAAATATCGACAACAAAGTACCTTCCATAATGACAAAGCTACCATCCATTGGAGTAACAAAAATCTCGACAACAAACTACCTTCTATAATGACAAGGCTACCATCCTAAAGAATAACAAAATTCTCGACAACAGACTACCTTCCATAATGACAAGGCTACCACACATTGGAGTGACAGATATCTCAATGACAAACTACCTTCCAAAATGACAAGGCTACCATCCATTGGAGTAACAAAAATCTCGACAACAGACTACCTTCCATAATGACAAGGCTACCATCCATGGGAGTATCAAAAATATCGACAAAAGTGTAGCTTCCATAATGACAAGGATACAATCCATCGGAGTAACAAAAATCTCGACAATAGAGTACCATCCATAATGACAAGGCTACAATCCATTGGAATAACAAAATATTGACAACAGACTATCTCCCATAATGACAAGGCTACCATGCATTAGAATAACAAAAATCTCGACAACAGACAACCTTGCATAATGACAAGGCTACCATCCATTGGAGTAAAAAAAATATCGACAACAAACTACCTTCCATAATGACAAGGCTACCATCCATTGGAGTAACAAAAATTTCGACAACAGACTACCTTCTGTAATGACAAGGCTACCGTCCAATGGAGTAACAAAAGTCTGAACAAAAGACTACCTTCCATAATGACAAGGTTACCATCCATTGGAGTAACAGAAATCATAACTACAGACTACCTTCCATAATTAAAAGACAACCATCCATTGGAGTAACAAAAATCTCGACAACAACCTACCTTCCAAATTGACAAGGCTACCATCCATTGGAGTAGCAAAAATCTCGACAACAGACTACCTTCCATAATGACAAGGCTACCATCCATGGGAGTAACAAAAATATCGACACAGAGTACCTTCCATAATGAAAAGGCTACCATCCAATCGAGTAACAAAAATCTCGACAATAGAGTACCATCAATAATGACAAGGCTACAATCCATTGGAATAACAAAAATATTGACAACAGACTATCTCCCATAATGACAAGGCTACCATCCATTATAGTAACAAAAATCTCGACAACAGACTACCTTCCATAATGATAATGCTACCATCCATTGGAGTAACAAAAATATCGACAACAGAGTACCTTCCATAATGACAAGGCTACCATCCATTGGAGTAACAAAAATATTGACAATATAGTGCCATCCATAATGACAAGGCTACAATCCACTGTAATAACAAAAATATTGACAACAGACTACCTCCCATAATGACAAGGCTACCATCCATTACAGTAAAAAAAATCTCGAAAACAGAATACCTTCCATAATGACAAGGATACCATCGATTGGAGTATAAAAATCTCGACAATGGACTACCTTCCAAAATGACAAGGCTACCATCCATTTGAGTAACGGAAATCATAACGACAAACTACCTTCAATAATGAAAAGACTACCATCCTTTGGAGTAACAAAAATCTCGACAATAGTGTACCATCCATAATGACAAGGCTACCATCCGTTAGAGTAACAAAAATCTCGACAACAGACAACCTTCCATAATGACAAGGCTACCATCCATTGGAGTAAAAAAAATATCGACAACAAACTACCTTCCATAATGACAAGGCTACCATCCATTGGAGTAACAAAAATATCGACAACAGACTACCTTCTGTAATGATAAGGCTACCGTCCAATGGAGTAACAAAAGTCTGAACAAAAGACTACCTTCCATAATGACAAGGCGACCATCCATTGGAGTAACAAAAATCGTAACTACAGACTACCTTCCATAATGAAAAGACAACCATCCATTGGAGTAACAAAAATCTCGACAACAGAGTACCTTCCATAATGACAAAGCTACCATCCATTGGAGTAACAAAAACATCGACAATAGAGTACCATCCATAATGACAAGGCTACAATCCATTGGAATAACAAAAATATTGACAACAGACTATCTCCCATAATGACAAGGCTACCATCCATTATAGTAACAAAAATCTCGACAACATACTACCTTCCATAATGATAAGGCTACCACCCATTAGAGTAACAAAAATATCGACAACAGAGTACCTTCCATAATGACAAGGCTACCATCCATTGGAGTAACAAAAATATTGACAATAGAGTGCCATCCATAATGACAAGGCTACAATCCATTGTAATAACAAAAATATTGACAACAGACTACCTCCCATAATGACAAGGCTACCATCCATTAGAGTAAAAAAAATCTCGAAAACAGAATACCTTCCATAATGACAAGGCTACCATCCATTGGAGTAACAAAAATATCGACAATAGACTACCTTCCATAATGACAAGGATACTATCGATTGGAGTATAAAAATCTCGACAATGGACTACCTTCCAAAATGACAAGGCTACCATCCATTTGAGTAACGGAAATCATAACGACAAACTACCTTCCATAATGAAAAGACTACCATCCATTGGAGTAACAAAAATCTCGATAACAAACTACATTCCATAATGACAAGGCTACCATCCATTGGAGTAACAAAAATATCGACAACAGACTACCTTCCATAATGACAAGCCTACCATCCATTGGAGTAACAAAAATATCGACAAAAGAGTACCTTCCATAATGACAAGGCGACCATCCATTGGAGTAACAAAAATATCGACAACAGAGTACCTTCCATAATGACAAGGCTACCATCCATTGGAGTAACAAAAATATTGACAATAGAGTGCCATCCATAATGACAAGGCTACAATCCATTGTAATAACAAAAATATTGACAACAGACTACCTCCCATAATGACAAGGCTACCATCCATTAGAGTAAAAAAAATCTTGAAAACAGAATACCTTCCATAATGACAAGGCTACCATCCATTGAAGTAACAAAAATCTCGACAATAGACTACCTTCCATAATGACAAGGATACCATCAATTGGAGTATAAAAATCTCGACAATGGACTACCTTCCAAAATGACAAGGCTACCATCCATTTGAGTAACGGAAATCATAACGACAAACTACCTTCCATAATGAAAAGACTACCATCCATTGGAGTAACAAAAATCTCGATAACAGACTACCTTCCATAATGACAAGGCTACCATCCACTGGAGTAACAAAAATATCGACAACAGACTACCTTCCATAATGACAAGCCTACCATCCATTGGAGTTACAAAAATATCGACAACAGACTACCTTCTGTAATGACAAGGCTACCGTCCAATGGAGTAACAAAAGTCTGAACAAAAGACTACCTTCCATAATGACAAGGCGACCATCCATTGGAGTAACAGAAATCATAACTACAGACTACCTTCCATAATGAAAAGACAACCATCCATTGGAGTAACAAAAATCTCGACAACAGACTACCTTCCAAATTGACAAGGCTACCATCCATTAGAGTAACAAAAATCTCGACAACAGAGTACCTTCCATAATGACAAAGCTACCATCCATTGGAGTAACAAAAATCTCGACAATTGAGTACCATCCATAATGACAAGGCTACAATCCATTGGAATATCAAAAATATTGACAACAGACTATCTCCCATAATGACAAGGCTACCATCCATTATAGTAACAAAAATCTCGACAACATACTACCTTCCATAATGATAAGGCTACCATCCATTGGAGTAACAAAAATATCGACAACATAGTACCTTCCATAATGGCAAGGCTACCATCCATTGGAGTAACAAAAATATTGACAATAGAGTGCCATCCATAATGACAAGGCTACAATCCATTGTAATAACAAAAATATTGACAACAGACTACCTCCCATAATGACAAGGCTACCATCCATTACAGTAAAAAAAATCTCGAAAACAGAATACCTTCCATAATGACTAGGATACCATCGATTGGAGTATAAAAATCTCGACAATGGACTACCTTCCAAAATGACAAGGCTACCATCCATTTGAGTAACGGAAATCATAACGACAAACTACCTTCAATAATGAAAAGACTACCATCCTTTGGAGTAACAAAAATCTCGACAACAGTGTACCATCCATAATGACAAGGCTACCATCCGTTAGAGTAACAAAAATCTCGACAACAGACAACCTTCCATAATGACAAGGCTACCATCCATTGGAGTAAAAAAAATATCGAAAACAAATTACCTTCCATAATGACAAGGCTACCATCCATTGGAGTAACAAAAATATCGACAACAGACTACCTTCTGTAATGACAAGGCTACCGTCCAATGGAGTAACAAAAGTCTGAACAAAAGACTACCTTCCATAATGACAAGGCGACCATCCATTGGAGTAACAAAAATCATAACTACAGACTACCTTCCATAATGAAAAGACAACCATCCATTGGAGTAACAAAAATCTCGACAACAGACTACCTTCCAAATTGACAAGGCTACCATCCATTGGAGTAACAAAAATCTCGACAACAGAGTACCTTCCATAATGACAAAGCTACCATCCATTGGAGTAACAAAAACATCGACAATAGAGTACCATCCATAATGACAAGGCTACAATCCATTGGAATAACAAAAATATTGACAACAGACTATCTCCCATAATGACAAGGCTACCATCCATTATAGTAACAAAAATCTCGACAACAGGCTACCTTCCATAATGATAAGGCTACCACCCATTGGAGTAACAAAAATATCGACAACAGAGTACCTTCCATAATGACAAGGCTACCATCCATTGGAGTAACAAAAATATTGGCAATAGAGTGTCATCCATAATGACAAGGCTACAATCCATTGTAATATCAAAAATATTGACAACAGACTATCTCCCATAATGACAAGGCTACCATCCATTATAGTAACAAAAATCTCGACAACAGACTACCTTCCATAATGATAAGGGTACCATCCATTGGAGTAACAAAAATATCGACAACAGAGTACCTTCCATAATGGCAAGGCTACCATCCATTGGAGTAACAAAAATATTGACAATAGAGTGCCATCCATAATGACAAGGCTACAATCCATTGTAATAACAAAAATATTGACAACAGAATACCTCCCATAATGACAAGGCTACCATCCATTAGAGTAAAAAAAATCTCAAAAACAGAATACCTTCCATAATGACAAGGCTACCATCCATTGGAGTAACAAAAATATCGACAATAGACTACCTTCCATAATGACAAGGATACCATCGATTGGAGTATAAAAATCTCGACAATGGACTACCTTCCAAAATGACAAGGCTACCATCCATTTGAGTAACAGAAATCATAACGACAAACTACCTTCCATAATGAAAAGACTACCATCCATTGGAGTAACAAAAATCTCGATAACAGACTACCTTCCATAATGACAAGGCTACCATCCATTGGACTAACAAAAATATCGACAATAGACTACCTTCCATAACGACAAGCCTACCATCCATTGGAGAAACAAAAATATCGACAAAAGAGTACCTTCCATAATGACAAGGCGACCATCCATTGGAGTAACAAAAATATCGACAACAGAGTACCTTCCATAATGACAAGGCTACCATCCATTGGAGTAACAAAAATATTGACAATAGAGTGCCATCCATAATGACAAGGCTACAATCCATTGTAATAAGAAAAATATTGACAACAGACTACCTCCCATAATGACAAGGCTACCATCCATTAGAGTAAAAATAATCTCGAAAACAGAATACCTTCCATAATGACAAGGCTACATCCATTGGAGTAACAAAAATCTCGACAATAGACTACCTTCCATAATGACAAGGATACCATCGATTAGAGTATAAAAATCTCGACAATAGACTACCTTCTAAAATGACAAGGCTACCATCCATTTGAGTAACGGAAATCATAACGAAAAACTACCTTCCATAATGAAAAGACTACCATCCATTGGAGTAACAAAAATCTCGATAACAGACTACCTTCCATAATGACAAGGCTACCATCCATTGGAGTAACAAAAATATCGACAACAGAATACCTTCCATAATGACAAGCCTACCATCCATTGGAGTAACAAAAATATCGACAAAAGAGTACCTTCCATAATGACAAGGCTACCATCCATTGGAGTAACAAAAGTCTCGACAATAGAGTACCATCCATAATGACAAGGCTACAATCCATTGGAATAACAAAAATATTGACAACAGACTATCTCCCACAATGACAAGGCTACCATCCATTAGAGTAACAAAAATCTCGACAACAGACAACCTTCCATAATGACAAGGCTACCGTCCAATGGAGTAACAAAAGTCTGAATAAAAGACTACCTTCCATAATGACAAGGCTACCATCCATTGGAGTAATAGAAATCATAACTACAGACTACCTTCCATAATGAAAAGACAACCATCCATTGGAGTAACAAAAATCTCGACAACAGACTACCTTCCAAAATGGCAAGGCTACCATCCATTGGAGTAACAAAAATCTCGATAACATACTACCTTCCATAATGATAAGGCTACCATCCATGGGAGTAACAAAAATTTCGAAAACAGAGTACCTTCCATAATGACAAGGCTACCATCCATTGGACTAACAAAAATATCGACAATAGAGTGCCATCCATAATGACAAGGCTATAATCCATTGGAATAACAAAAATATTGACAACAGACTACCTCCCATAATGACAAGGCTACCATCCATTAGAGTAACAAAAATCTCAAAAACATAATACCTTCCATAATGACAAGGCTACCATCCATTGCAGTAACAAAAATCTCGACAATAGACTACCTTCCATAATGACAAGGATACCATCCATTGGAGTATAAAAATCTCGACAATAGACTACCTTCCATAATGACAAGGCTACCATCCATTGGAGTAACGGAAATCATAACGACAAAGTACCTTCCATAATGAAAAGACTACCATCCATTGGAGTAACAAAAATCTCCATAACAGACTACCTTCCATAATGACAAGGCTACCATCCAATGGAGTAACAAAAATATCGACAACAGACTACCTTCCATAATTACAAGCCTACCATCCATTGGAGTAACAAAAATCTCGACAAAAGAGTACCTTCCATAATGACAAGGCGGCCATCCATTGGAGTAACAAAAATCTTGACAATAGAGTACCATCCATAATGACAAGGCTACAATCCATTGGAATAACAAAAATATTGACAACAGACTACGTCGAACACAGACTACCTTCCATAATGACAAGGCTACCATCCATTGGAGTAACAAAAATCTCGACAACACACTACCTTCCAAAATGACAAGGTTACGATACATTGAAATAAAAAAATCCTAACATCAGACTACCTTCGATAATGACAAGGCTACCATCCAATGAAATAACAAAAACCTCGACAATAGACTACCTTCCATAATGACAAGGCTACCATCCATTGGATTAACAAAAATCTGAACAACAGCCTAGCTTCTATAATGACAAGGCTACCACACATTAGAGTAACAGATATCTCAGCGACAAACTACCTTTCATAATGACAAGGTAACCATCCATTGGAGTAACAAAAATATCTACAACAGAGTACCTTGCATAATGACAAAGCTACCATCCATTGGATTAACAAAAATATCGACAACAGACTACCTTCCATAATGGTAAGGCTACAATCCATTGAAGTAACAAAAATATTGACAACAGACTACGTCCCATAATGACAAGGCTACCATCCATTGGAGTAACAAAAATTTCGACAACAGACTACTTTCCATAATGACAAGGATACCATCCATTGGAGTATAAAAATCTTGACAACAAACTACCTTCCATAATGACAAGGTTACCATCCATTAGAATAACAAAAATCTCAACAACAGACTACCTTCCATAATGACAAGGCTACCACACATTGGTGTAACAGATATCTCAATGACAAACTACCTTCCATAATGACAAGGTTACAATCCATTGGAGTAAAAAAAATATCGAAAACAAACTACCTTCAACAATGACAAGGCTACCACTCATTGGAGTAAAAAAGATATATATATTATACTACCTTCCATAATGATAAGGCTACCATCCATTGGAGTAATAAAAATCTGAACAAAAGACTACCTTCCATAATGACAAGTCTACCATCCATTGGAGTAACAGAAATCATAACGACAGACAACCTTCCATAATGACAAGACTACCATCCATTGGAGTAACAAAAATCTCGACAACATACTACCTTCCAAAATAACAAGGTTACCATACATTGGAATAACAAAAATCCTGACATTAGACTACCTTCCATAATGACAAGGCTACCATCCAATGGAATAACAAAAATCTCGAAAACAGACTACCTTCCATAATGACAAGGCTACCATCCATTGGATTAACAAAAATCTGAACAACAGACTAGCTTCCATAATGATAAGGCTACCAAACATTGGAGTAACAGATATCTCAACGACAAACTACCTTCCATAATTACAAGGCAACCATCCATTGGAGTAATAAAAATATCGACAACAGAGTACCTTCCATAATGACAAAGCTACCATCCATTGGAGTAACAAAAATCTCGACAATAGACTACCTTCAATAATGATAAGGCTACAGTCCATTGAAGTAACAAAAATATTGACAACAGACTACGTCCCATAATGACAAGGCTACCATCCAATGGAATTACAAAAATCTCGACAATAGACTACCTTCCATAATGACAAGGCTAACATCCATTGGATTAACAAAAATCTGAACAACAGACTAGCTTCCATAAGGACAAGGCTACCACACATTGGAGTAACAGATATCTCAACGATAAACTACCTTCCATAATGACAAGGAAACCATCCATTGGAGAAACAAAAATATCGAAAACAGAGTACCTTCCATAATGACAAAGCTACCATCCATTGGAGTAACAAAAATCTCGAAAATAGACTACCTTCCATAATGATAAAGCTACAATCCATTGATGTAACAAAAATATTAACAACAGACTACGTTCGATAATGACAAGGCTACCATACATTGGAGTAAAAAAAATCTCGACAACAAACTACCTTTCATAATGACAAGGATACCATTCATTGGAGTATAAAAATCTCAGCAACATACTACCTTCAATAATGACAAGGTTACCATCCATTAGAATAACAAAAATCTCGACATCAGACTACCTTCCATAATAACAAGGCTACCATCCAATGGAATAACAAAATTCTCGACAACAGACTACCTTCCATAATGACAAGGCTACAAAACATTGGAGTAACAGATATCTCAAAGACAAACTACTTTCCATAATGACAAGGCTACCATCCATTGGAGTAAAAAAAATATTGACAACAAACTACCTTCCATAATGACAAGGCTAACACCCATTGGAGTAAAAAAGATATCTATATTATACTACCTTCCATAATGATAAGGATACCATCCATTAGAGTAACAAAAATATCCATAACAGACAACCTTCTATAGTCACAAGGCTACCATTCATTGGAGTAACAAAAATCTGAACAAAAGACTACCTTCCATAATGACACGGCTACGATCCATTGGAGTAACAGAAATCATAACGACAAACAACCTTCCATAATGACAAGAATACCACCCATTAGAGTAACAAAAATATCGACAATAGACTACATTCCATAACGACAAGGCTCCATCCATTAGAGTAACAAAAATATCGACAACAAAGTACCTTCCATAATGACAAAGCTACCATCCATTGGAGTATCAAAAATCTCGACAATAGACTACCTTCCATAATGACAAGGCTACAATCCATTGAAGTAACAAAAATATTGAAAATAGACTACGTCCCATAATGACAAGTATACCATTCATTGGAGTAACAAAAATCTCGACAACAGACTACCTTCCATAATCACAAGGATACCATCCATTGGAGTAACAGAAATCATAACGAAAGAGTACTTTCCATAATGAAAAGACTACCATCCATTGTATTAACAAAAATCTAGACAACAGACTACCTTCCATAATGACAAGGCTACCATCCATTGGAGTAACGAAAATATCGACAACAAAGTACCTTCCATAATGACAAGGCTACGATCCAATGGAATAACAAAATTCCCGACAACAGACTACCTTCCATAATGACAAGGCTACCACACATTGGTGTAACAGATATCTTAATGACAAACTACCTTCCATAATGACAAGGCTACCATCCATTGGATTAACAAAAATCTGAACAACGCACTAGCTTCCATAATGATAAGGCTACCAAACATTGGAGTAACAGATATCTCAACGACAAACTACCTTCCATAATGACAAGGAAACCATCCATTGGAGAAACAAAAATATCGAAAATAGAGTACCTTCCATAATGACAAAGCTACCATCCATTGGAGTAACAAAAATCTCGACAATAGACTACCTTCCATAATGATAAGGCTACAATCCATTGATGTAACAAAAATATTGACAACAGACTACGTTCGATAATGACAAGGCTACCATACATTGGAGTAAAAAAAATCTCGACAACAGACTACCTTCCATAATGACAAGGATACCATTCATTGGAGTATAAAAATCTCAGCAACAGACTACCTTCCATAATGACAAGGTTACCATCCATTAGAATAACAAAAATCTCGACATCAGACTACCTTCCATAATGACAAGGCTACCATCCAATGGAGTAACAAAATTCACGACAACAGACTACCTGACATAATGACAAGGCTACCATCCATTGGAGTAAAAAAAATATCGACAACAAACTACCTTCCATAATGACAAGGCTACCATCCATTGGAGTAACAAAAATATCGACAACAGACTACCTTCTGTAATGACAAGGCTACCGTCCAATGGAGTAACAAAAGTCTGAACAAAAGACTACCTTCCATAATGACAAGGCGACCATCCATTGGAGTAACAAAAATCATAACTACAGACTACCATCCATAATGAAAAGACAACCATCCATTGGAGTAACAAAAATCTCGACAACAGACTACCTTCCAAATTGACAAGGCTACCATCCATTGGAGTAACAAAAATCTCGACAACAGAGTACCTTCCATAATGACAAAGCTACCATCCATTGGAGTAACAAAAACATCGACAATAGAGTACCATCCATAATGACAAGGCTACAATCCATTGGAATAACAAAAATATTGACAACAGACTATCTCCCATAATGACAAGGCTACCATCCATTATAGTAACAAAAATCTCGACAACAGACTACCTTCCATAATGATAAGGCTACCACCCATTGGAGTAACAAAAATATCGACAACAGAGTACCTTTCATAATGACAAGGCTACCATCCATTGGAGTAACAAAAATATTGACAGTAGAGTGCCATCCATAATGACAAGGCTACAATCCATTGTAATAACAAAAATATTGACAACAGACTACCTCCCATAATGACAAGGCTACCATCCATTAGAGTAAAAAAAATCTCGAAAACAGAATACCTTCCATAATGACAAGGCTACCATCCATTGGAGTAACAAAAATATCGACAATAGACTACCTTCCATAATGACAAGGATACTATCGATTGGAGTATAAAAATCTCGACAATGGACTACCTTCCAAAATGACAAGGCTACCATCCATTTGAGTAACGGAAATCATAACGACAAACTACCTTCCATAATGAAAAGACTACCATCCATTGGAGTAACAAAAATCTCGATAACAAACTACATTCCATAATGACAAGGCTACCATCCATTGGAGTAACAAAAATATCGACAACAGACTACCTTCCATAATGACAAGCCTACCATCCATTGGAGTAACAAAAATATCGACAAAAGAGTACCTTCCATAATGACAAGGCGACCATCCATTGGAGTAACAAAAATATCGACAACAGAGTACCTTCCATAATGACAAGGCTACCATCCATTGGAGTAACAAAAATATTGACAATAGAGTGCCATCCATAATGACAAGGCTACATCCATTGTAATAACAAAAATATTGACAACAGACTACCTCCCATAATGACAAGGCTACCATCCATTAGAGTAAAAAAAATCTCGAAAACAGAATACCTTCCATAATGACAAGGCTACCATCCATTGAAGTAACAAAAATCTCGACAATAGACTACCTTCCATAATGACAAGGATACCATCGATTGGAGTATAAAAATCTCGACAATGGACTACCTTCCAAAATGACAAGGCTACCATCCATTTGAGTAACGGAAATCATAACGACAAACTACCTTCCATAATGAAAAGACTACCATCCATTGGAGTAACAAAAATCTCGATAACAGACTACCTTCCATAATGACAGGGCTACCATCCACTGGAGTAACAAAAGTATCGACAACAGACTACCTTCCATAATGACAAGCCTACCATCCATTGGAGTAACAAAAATATCGACAACAGACTACCTTCTGTAATGACAAGGCTACCGTCCAATGGAGTAACAAAAGTCTGAACAAAAGACTACCTTCCATAATGACAAGGCGACCATCCATTGGAGTAACAGAAATCATACCTACAGACTACCTTCCATAATGAAAAGACAACCATCCATTGGAGTAACAAAAATCTCGACAACAGACTACCTTCCAAATTGACAAGGCTACCATCCATTGGAGTAACAAAAATCTCGACAACAAAGTACCTTCCATAATGACAAAGCTACCATCCATTGGAGTAACAAAAATCTCGACAATTGAGTACCATCCATAATGACAAGGCTACAATCCATTGGAATATCAAAAATATTGACAACAGACTATCTCCCATAATGACAAGGCTACCATCCATTATAGTAACAAAAATCTCGACAACAGACTACCTTCCATAATGATAAGGCTACCATCCATTGGAGTAACAAAAATATCGACAACAGAGTACCTTCCATAATGGCAAGGCTACCATCCATTGGAGTAACAAAAATATTGACAATAGAGTGCCATCCATAATGACAAGGCTACAATCCATTGTAATAACAAAAATATTGACAACAGACTACCTCCCATAATGACAAGGCTACCATCCATTAGAGTAAAAAAAATCTCAAAAACAGAATACCTTCCATAATGACAAGGCTACCATCCATTGGAGTAACAAAAATATCGACAATAGACTACCTTCCATAATGACAAGGATACCATCGATTGGAGTATAAAAATCTCGACAATGGACTACCTTCCAAAATGACAAGGCTACCATCCATTTGAGTAACAGAAATCATAACGACAAACTACCTTCCATAATGACAAGGCTACCATCCATTGGAGTAACAAAAATCTCGATAACAGACTACCTTCCATAATGACAAGGCTACCATCCATTGGAGTAACAAAAATATCGACAACAGAATACCTTCCATAATGACAAGCCTACCATCCATTGGAGTAACAAAAATATCGAAAAAAGAGTACCTTCCATAATGACAAGGCGACCATCAATTGGAGTAACAAAAATCTCGACAATAGTGTACCATCCATAATGACAAGGCTACAATCAATTGGAATAACAAAAATATTGACAACAGACTACCTCGAACGCAGAGTACCTTCCATAATGACAAGGCTACCATCCATTGGAGTAACAAAAATCTCGACAATAGAGTACCATCCATAATGACAAGGCTACAATCCATTGGAATAACAAAAATATTGACAACAGACTATCTCCCATAATGACAAGGCTACCATCCATTAGAGTAACAAAAATCTCGACAACCGACAACCTTCCATAATGACAAGGCTACCGTCCAATGGAGTAACAAAAGTCTGAATAAAAGACTACCTTCCATAATGACAAGGCTACCATCCATTGGAGTAATAGAAATCATAACTACAGACTACCTTCCATAATGAAAAGACAACCATCCATTGGAGTAACAAAAATCTCGACAACAGACTACCTTCCAAAATGGCAAGGCTACCATCCATTAGAGTAACAAAAATCTCGATAACATACTACCTTCCATAATGATAAGGCTACCATCCATGGGAGTAACAAAAATTTCGAAAACAGAGTACCTTCCATAATGACAAGGCTACCATCCATTGGACTAACAAAAATATCGACAATAGAGTGCCATCCATAATGACAAGGCTATAATCCATTGGAATAACAAAAATATTGACAACAGACTACCTCCCATAATGACAAGGCTACCATCCATTAGAATAACAAAAATCTCAAAAACAGAATACCTTCCATAATGACAAGGCTACCATCCATTGCAGTAACAAAAATCTCGACAATAGACTACCTTCCATAATGACAAGGATACCATCCATTGGAGTATAAAAATCTCGACAATAGACTTACTTCCATAATGACAAGGCTACCATCCATTGGAGTAACGGAAATCATAACGACAAAGTACCTTCCATAATGAAAAGACTACCATCCATTGGAGTAACAAAAATCTCCATAACAGACTACCTTCCATAATGACAAGGCTACCATCCAATGGAGTAACAAAAATATCGACAACAGACTACCTTCCATAATTACAAGCCTACCATCCATTGGAGTAACAAAAATCTCGACAAAAGAGTACCTTCCATAATGACAAGGCGGCCATCCATTGGAGTAACAAAAATCTTGACAATAGAGTACCATCCATAATGACAAGGCTACAATCCATTGGAATAACAAAAATATTGACAACAGACTACCTCGAACACAGACTACCTTCCATAATGACAAGGCTACCATCCATTGGAGTAACAAAAATCTCGACAACACACTACCTTCCAAAATGACAAGGTTACGATACATTGAAATAAAAAAATCCTAACATCAGACTACCTTCGATAATGACAAGGCTACCATCCAATGAAATAACAAAAATCTCGACAATAGACTACCTTCCATAATGACAAGGCTACCATCCATTGGATTAACAAAAATCTGAACAACAGACTAGCTTCTATAATGACAAGGCTACCACACATTAGAGTAACAGATATCTCAGCGACAAACTACCTTTCATAATGACAAGGTAACCATCCATTAGAGTAACAAAAATATCTACAACAGAGTACCTTGCATAATGACAAAGCTACCATCCATTGGATTAACAAAAATATCGACAACAGACTACCTTCCATAATGGTAAGGCTACAATCCATTGAAGTAACAAAAATATTGACAACAGACTACGTCCCATAATGACAAGGCTACCATCCATTGGAGTAACAAAAATTTCGACAACAGACTACTTTCCATAATGACAAGGATACCATCCATTGGAGTATAAAAATCTTGACAACAAACTACCTTCCATAATGACAAGGTTACCATCCATTAGAATAACAAAAATCTCAACAACAGACTACCTTCCATAATGACAAGGCTACCACACATTGGTGTAACAGATATCTCAATGACAAACTACCTTCCATAATGACAAGGTTACCATCCATTGGAGTAAAAAAAATATCGAAAACAAACTACCTTCAACAATGACAAGGCTACCACTCATTGGAGTAAAAAAGATATATATATTATACTACCTTCCATAATGATAAGGCTACCATCCATTGGAGTAATAAAAATCAGAACAAAAGACTACCTTCCATAATGACAAGTCTACCATCCATTGGAGTAACAGAACTCATAACGACAGACAACCTTCCATAATGACAAGACTACCATCCATTGGAGTAACAAAAATCTCGACAACATACTACCTTCCAAAATAACAAGGTTACCATACATTGGAATAACAAAAATCCTAACATTAGACTACCTTCCATAATGACAAGGCTACCATCCAATGGAATAACAAAAATCTCGAAAACAGACTACCTTCCATAATGACAAGGCTACCATCCATTGGATTAACAAAAATCTGAACAACAGACTAGCTTCCATAATGATAAGGCTACCAAACATTGGAGTAACAGATATCTCAACGACAAACTACCTTCCATAATTACAAGGCAACCATCCATTGGAGTAATAAAAATATCGACAACAGAGTACCTTCCATAATGACAAAGCTACCATCCATTGGAGTAACAAAAATCTCGACAATAGACTACCTTCAATAATGATAAGGCTACAGTCCATTGAAGTAACAAAAATATTGACAACAGACTACGTCCCATAATGACAAGGCTACCATCCAATGGAATTACAAAAATCTCGACAACAGACTACCTTCCATAATGACAAGGCTAACATCCATTGGATTAACAAAAATTTGAACAACAGACTAGCTTCCATAATGACAAGGCTACCACACATTGGAGTAACAGATATCTCAACGATAAACTACCTTCCATAATGACAAGGAAACCATCCATTGGAGAAACAAAAATATCGAAAACAGAGTACCTTCGATAATGACAAAGCTACCATCCATTGGAGTAACAAAAATCTCGACAATAGACTACCTTCCATAATGATAAAGCTACAATCCATTGATGTAACAAAAATATTGACAACAGACTACGTTCGATAATGACAAGGCTACCATACATTGGAGTAAAAAAAATCTCGACAACAAACTACCTTCCATAATGACAAGGATACCATTCATTGGAGTATAAAAATCTCAGCAACATACTACCTTCAATAATGACAAGGTTACCATCCATTAGAATAACAAAAATCTCGACATCAGACTACCTTCCATAATGACAAGGCTACCATCCCATGGAATAACAAAATTCTCGACAACAAACTACCTTCCATAATGACAAGGCTACAAAACATTGGAGTAACAGATATCTCAAAGACAAACTACTTTCCATAATGACAAGGCTACCATCCATTGGAGTAAAAAAAATATTGACAACAAACTACCTTCCATAATGACAAGGCTAACACCCATTGGAGTAAAAAAGATATCTATATTATACTACCTTCCATAATGATAAGGATACCATCCATTAGAGTAACAAAAATATCCATAACAGACAACCTTCTATAGTCACAAGGCTACCATTCATTGGAGTAACAAAAATCTGAACAAAAGACTACCTTCCATAATGACACGGCTACGATCCATTGGAGTAACAGAAATCATAACGACAGACAACCTTCCATAATGACAAGAATACCATCCATTAGAGTAACAAAAATATCGACAACAGACTACATTCCATAACGACAAGGCTCCATCCATTAGAGTAACAAAAATATCGACAACAAAGTACCTTCCATAATGACAAAGCTACCATCCATTGGAGTATCAAAAATCTCGACAATAGACTACCTTCCATAATGACAAGGCTACAATCCATTGAAGTAACAAAAATATTGAAAATAGACTACGTCCCATAATGACAAGGATTCCATTCATTGGAGTAACAAAAATCTCGACAACAGACTACCTTCCATAATCACAAGGATACCATCCATTGGAGTAACAGAAATCATAACGAAAGAGTACTTTCCATAATGAAAAGACTACCATCCATTGTATTAACAAAAATCTAGACAACAAACTACCTTCCATAATGACAAGGCTACCATCCATTGGAGTAACGAAAATATCGACAACAAAGTACCTTCCATAATGACAAGGCTACGATCCAATGGAATAACAAAATTCCCGACAACAGACTACCTTCCATAATGACAAGGCTACCACACATTGGTGTAACAGATATCTTAATGACAAACTACCTTCCATAATGACAAGGCTACCATCCATTAGATTAACAAAAATCTGAACAACACACTAGCTTCCATAATGATAAGGCTACCAAACATTGGAGTAACAGATATCTCAACGACAAACTACCTTCCATAATTACAAGGCAACCATCCATTGGAGTAACAAAAATATCGACAACATAGTACCTTCCATAATGACAAAGCTACCATCCATTGGAGTAACAAAAATCTCGACAATAGACTACCTTCAATAATGATAAGGCTACAATCCATTGAAGTAACAAAAATATTGACAATAGACTACGACCCATAATGACAAGGCTACCATCCAATGGAATAACAAAAATCTCGACAACAGACTACCTTCCATAATGACAAGGCTAACATCCATTAGATTAACAAAAATCTGAACAACAGACTAGCTTCCATAATGACAAGGCTACCACACATTGGAGTAACAGATATCTCAACGATAAACTACCTTCCATAATGACAAGGAAACCATCCATTGGAGAAACAAAAATATCGAAAATAGAGTACCTTCCATAATGACAAAGCTACCATCCATTGGAGTAACAAAAATCTCGACAATAGACTACCTTCCATAATGATAAGGCTACAATCCATTGATGTAACAAAAATATTGACAACAGACTACGTTCGATAATGACAAGGCTACCATACATTGGAGTAAAAAAAATCTCGACAACAGACTACCTTCCATAATGACAAGGATACCATTCATTGGAGTATAAAAATCTCAGCAACAGACTACCTTCCATAATGACAAGGTTACCATCCATTAGAATAACAAAAATCTCGACATCAGACTACCTTCCATAATGACAAGGCTACCATCCAATGGAGTAACAAAATTCTCGACAACAGACTACCTTCCATAATGACAAGGCTACAACACATTGGAGTAACAGATATCTCAAAGACAAACTACTTTCCATAATGACAAGGCTACCATCCATTGGAGTAAAAAAAATATCGACAACAAACTACCTTCCATAATGACAAGGCTAACACACATTGGAGTAAAAAAGATATCTATATTATACTACCTTCCATAATGATAAGGCTACCATCCATTGGAGTAACAAAAATATCCACAACAGACAACCTTCTATAGTCACAAGGCTACCATTCATTGGAGTAACTGAAATCTCGACAATTGACTACCTTCCATAATGACAAGGCTACAATCCATTGAAGTAACAAAAATATTGACAACAGACTACGTCCCATAATGACAAGGCTACCATTCATTGGAGTAACAAAAATCTCGACAACAGATTACCTTCCATAATGACAAGGATACCATCCATTGGAGTATAAAAATCTCGACAACAGACAGCCTTCCATAAGGATAAGGTTACAATCCATTAGAATAACAAAAATATTGACAACAGACTACCTTCCATAATGACAAGGCTACCATCCAACGAAATAACAAAATTATCGACAGCAAACTACCTTCCATAATGACAAGGCTACCACACATTAGAGTAACAGATATCTCAATGACAAACTACCTCCATAATGACAAGGCTACCACCCATTGGAGTAAAAAAGATATGTATATTATACTACCTTCCATAATTATAAGGCTACCATCCATTGGAGTAACAAAAATATCGACAACATACTACCTTATGTAATGACAAGGCTACCATCCAATGGAGTAACAAAAATCTGAACAAAAGTGTACCTTCCATAATGACAAGGCTACCATCCATTGGAGTAACAAAAATCTAGACAACAAACTACCTTCCATAAAGACAAGGCTACCATCCATTGGAGTAACAAAAATCTCGACAACAGACTACCTTCCATAATGACAAGGCTACCATCCATTGGAGTAACAAAAATATCGACAATAGAGTACCTTCCATAATGACAAAGCTACCATCCATTGGAGTAACAAAAATCTCGAAAATAGACTACCTTCCATAATGACAAGGCTACCATCCATTGGAGTAACAAAAATATCGACAATAGAGTACCTTCCATAATGACAAAGCTACCATCTATTAGAGTAACAAAAATCTAGACAATAGACTACCTTCCACAATGACAAGGCTACAATCCATTGAAGTAACAAAAATATTGACAACATACAACGTCCCATAATTACAAGGCTACCATTCATTGGAGTAATAAAAATCTCGACAATGGACTACCTTCCATAATGACAAGGATACCATCCATTGGAGTATAAAAATCTCGAAAACAGACTACCTTCCATAATGAAAAAGTTACCATCCATTAGAATAACAAAAATCACGAAAACTAACTACCTTTCATAATGACAAGGCTACCATCCATTGGAGTAACAAAAATCTCGACAAGAGACTACCTTCCATAATGAGAAGGCTACCATCCATTGGAGTAACAAAACTATCGACAATAGAGTTCCTTCCATAATGACAAAGCTACCATCCATTGGAGTAACAAAAATCTCGACAATTGACTACCTTCCATAATGACAAGGCTACAATCCATTGAAGTAACAAAAATATTGACAACAGACTACGTCCCATAATGACAAGGCTAGCATTCATTGGAGTAACAAAAATCTCGACAACAAACTACCTTCCGTAATGATAAGGATACCATCCATTGGAGTATAAAAATCTCGACAACAGACAGCCTTCCATAAGGACAAGGTTACAATCCATTAGAATAACAAAAATCTCGACAACAGACTACCTTCCATAATGACAAGCCTACCATCCAACGGAATAACTAAATTCTCGACAGCAGACTACCTTCCATAATGACAAGGCTACCACACATTAGAGTAACAGATATCTCAATGACAAACTACCTCCATAATGACAAGGCTACCATCCATTGGAATAAAAAAAATATCGACAACAAACTACCTTCCATAATGACAAGGCTACCACTCATTGGAGTAAAAAAGATATCTATATTATACTACCTTCCATAATGATAAGGCTACCATCCATTGGAGTAAAAAAAATATCGACAATAGACTACCTTTTGTAATGACAAGGCTACCATCCAACGAAGTAACAAAAATCTGAACAAAAGAATTCCTTCCATAATGACAAGGATACCATCCATTAGAGTATAAAAATCTCGACAACAGACAGCCCTCCATAAGGACAAGGTTACAATCCATTAGAATAACAAAAATCTCGACATCAGACTACATTCCTAAATGACAAGGCTACCATCCAACGAACTAACAAAATTCTCGACAATAGACTACCTTCCATAATGACAAGGCTATCAAACATTAGAGTAACAAATATCTCAATGACAAACTACCTTCCATAATGACAAGGCTACCATCCATTGGAGTAAAAACGATATCTATATTACACTAACTTCCATAATGATAAGGCTACCATCCATTGGAGTAACAAAAATATCGACAACAAACTACCTTCTGTATTGACAAGACTACCATTCAATGGAGTAACAAAAATCTGAACAAAAGACTACCTTCCATAATGAAAAGACTACCATCCATTGGAGTAACAAAAATCTCGACAACAGACTACCTTCCATAATGACAAGGATACCATCCATTGGAGTAACAAAAATCTCGACAAGAGAATACCTTCCATAATGACAAGGCTACCATCCGTTGGAGTAACAAAAATCTCGACAACAGACTACCTTCCATAATGACAAGGATACCATCCATTGGAGTAACAAAAATATCGACAATAGAGTACCTTCCATAATGACAAAGCTACCATCCATTGGAGTAACAAAAATCTAGACAATATACTACCTTCCACAATGACAAGGCTACAATCCATTGAAGTAACAAAAATATTGACAACATACAACGTCCCATAATGACAAGGCTACCATTCATTGGAGTAACAAAAATCTCGACAACGGACTACCTTCCATAATGACAAGAAAACCATCCACTGGAGTATAAAAATCTCGACAACAGACAGCCTTCCATAAGGACAAGGTTACAATCCATTAGAATAACAAAAATCTCAACATCAGACTACCTTCCATAATGACAAGGCTACCATCCAATGGAATAAAAAAATTCACGACAACAGACTACCTTCCATAATGACAAGGCTACCACACATTAGAGTAACAGATATCTCAATGACAAACTACCCTCCATAATGACAAGGCTACCATCCATTGGAAAAAAAAATATCGACAACAAACTACCTTACATAATGACAAGGCTACCACCCATTGGAGTAAAAAAGATATCTATATTATACTACCTTCCATAATGATAAGGCTACCATCCATTGGAGTAACAAAAATATCGACAACAGACTACCTTCCAAAATGACAAGGTTACCATACATTGGAACAACAAAAATCCTGACATCAGACTACCTTCCATAATGACAAGGCTACCATCTAATGGAATAACAAAAATCTCGACAACAAACTACCTCCCATAATGACAAGGCTACCATTCATTGGAGTAACAAAAATCTCGACAACAGACTACCTTCCATAATGACAAGGATACCATCCATTGGAGTATAAAAATCTCGACAAAAGAAAGCCTTCCATAAGGACAAGGTTACAATTCATTAGAATAACAAAAATCTCGACATTAGACTACCTTCCATAATGACAAGGCTACTATCCAACGGAATAACAAAATTCTCGACAACAGACTACCTTCCATAATGATAAGGCTACCACACATTGGAGTAACAGATATATCAAAGAAAAACTAACTTCCATAATGACAAGGCTACCATCCATTGGAGTAACAAAAATCTCGACAACAGACTACCTTCCCTAATGACAAGGCTACCATCCATTGAAGTAACAAAAATCTCGACAACAAACTACCTTCCATAATGAAAAAGTTACCATCCATTGGAATAACAAAAATCACGAAAACAGACTACCTTCCATATTGACAAGGCTACCATCCAAAGGAATAACAAAAATCTAGACAACAAACTACCTTCCATAATGACAAGGCTACCATCCAGTGGAGTAACAAAAATCGCGACAACAGACTAACTTCCATAATGACAAGGCTACCACACATTAGAGTAACAGATATCTCAATGACAAACTACCTTCCATAATGAAAAGGCTACCATCCATTGGAATAAAAAAAATATCGACAACAAACTACCTTCCATAATGACAAGGCTACCACCCATTGGAGTAAAAAAGATATCTATATTATACTACCTTCCGTAATGATAAGGCTACCATTCATTGGAGTAAAGAAAATATCGACAATAGACTACCTTTTATAATGAGAAGGCTACCATCCAATGGAGTAACAAAAATCTGAACAAAAGACTTCCTACCATAATGACAAGGCTACCATCCATTGGAGTAACAGAAATCATAACGATAGAGTACCTTCCATAATGAAAAGACTACCATCCATTGGAGTAACAAAAATCTCGACAACAGACTACCTTCCATAATGACAAGGCTACCATCCATTGGAGTAACAAAAATCTCGACAACAGACTACCTTCCATAATGACAAGGCTACCATCCATTGGAGTAACAAAAATCTCGACAACAGACTACCTTCCATAATGACAAGGCTACCATCCATTGAAGTAACAAAAATCTCGACAACAGACTACCTTCCATAATGAAAAAGTTACCATCCATTAGAATAACAAAAATCACGAAAACAAACTACCTTCCATAATGACAAGGCTACCATCCAAAGGAATAACAAAAATCTAGACAACAAACTACCTTTCATAATGACAAGGCTACCATCCATTGGAGTAACAAAAATCTCGACAAGAGACTACCTTCCATAATGACAAGGCTACCATCCATTGGAGTAACAAAACTATCGACAATATAGTTCCTTCCATAATGACAAAGCTACCATCCATTGGAGTGACAAAAATCTCGACAATTGACTACCTTCCATAATGACAAGGCTATAATCCATTGAAGTAACAAAAATATTGGCAACAGACTACGTCCCATAATGACAAGGCTAGCATTCATTGGAGTAACAAAAATCTCGACAACAAACTACCTTCCATAATGACAAGGATACCATCCATTGGAGTATAAAAATCTCGACAACAGACAGCCTTCCAAAAGGACAAGGTTACAATCCATTAGAATAACAAAAATCTCGACAACAGACTACCTTCCATAATGACAAGCCTACCATCCAACGGAATAACAAAATTCTCGACAGCAGACTACCTTCCATAATGACAAGGCTACCACACATTAGAGTAACAGATATCTCAATGACAAACTACCTCCATAATGACAAGGCTACCATCCATTGGAATAAAAAAAATATCGACAACAAACTACCTTCCATAATGACAAGGCTACCACTCATTGGAGTAAAAAAGATATCTATATTATACTACCTTCCATAATGATAAGGCTACCATCCATTGGAGTAAAAAAAATATCGACAATAGACTACCTTTTGTAATGACAAGGCTACCATCCAACGGAGTAACAAAAATCTGAACAAAAGACTTCCTTCCATAATGACAAGGATACCATCCATTAGAGTATAAAAATCTCGACAACAGACAGCCCTCCATAAGGACAAGGTTACAATCCATTAGAATAACAAAAATCTCGACAACAAACTACCTTCCATAATGACAAGGCTACCACTCATTGGAGTAAAAAAGATATCTATATTATACTACCTTCCATAATGATAAGGCTACCATCCATTGGAGTAAAAAAAATATCGACAATAGACTACCTTTTGTAATGACAAGGCTACCATCCAACGGAGTAACAAAAATCTGAACAAAAGACTTCCTTCCATAATGACAAGGATACCATCCATTAGAGTATAAAAATCTCGACAACAGACAGCCCTCCATAAGGACAAGGTTACAATCCATTAGAATAACAAAAATCTCGACATCAGACTACATTGCTAAATGACAAGGCTACCATCCAACGAACTAACAAAGTTCTCGACAATAGACTACCTTCCATAATGACAAGGCTATCAAACATTAGAGTAACAAATATCTCAATGACAAACTACCTTCCATAATGACAAGGCTACCATCCATTGGAGTAAAAACGATATCTATATTACACTACCTTCCATAATGATAAGGCTACCATCCATTGGAGTAACAAAAATATCGACAACAAACTACCTTCTGTATTGACAAGGCTACCATCCAATGGAGTAACAAAAATCTGAACAAAAGACTACCTTCCATAATGAAAAGACTACCATCCATTGGAGTAACAAAAATCTCGACAACAGACTACCTTCCATAATGACAAGGCTACCATCCATTGGAGTAACAAAAATCTCGACAAGAGAATACCTTCCATAATGACAAGGCTACCATTCGTTGGAGTAACAAAAATCTCGACAACAGACTACCTTCCATAATGACAAGGCTACCATCCATTGGAGTAACAAAAATATCGACAATAGAGTACCTTCCATAATGACAAAGCTACCATCCATTGGAGTAACAAAAATGTAGACAATATACTACCTTCCACAATGACAAGGCTACAATCCATTGAAGTAACAAAAATATTGACAACAAACAACGTCCCATAATGACAAGGCTACCATTCATTGGAGTAACAAAAATCTCGACAACGGACTACCTTCCATAATGACAAGAAAACCATCCATTCGAGTATAAAAATCTCGACAACAGACAGCCTTCCATAAGGACAAGGTTACAATCCATTAGAATAACAAAAATCTCGACATCAGACTACCTTCCATAATGACAAGGCTACCATCCAACGGAATAAAAAAATTCACGACAACAGACTACCTTCCATAATGACAAGGCTACCACACATTAGAGTAACAGATATCTCAATGACAAACTACCTTCCATAATGACAAGGCTACCATCCATTGGAAAAAAAAATATCGACAACAAACTACATTCCATAATGACAAGGCTACCACCCATTGGAGTAAAAAAGATATCTATATTATACTACCTTCCATAATGATAAGGCTACCATCCATTGGAGTAACAAAAATATCGACAACAGACTACCTTCCAAAATGACAAGGTTACCATACATTGGAACAACAAAAATCCTAACATCAGACTACCTTCCATAATGACAAGGCTACCATCTAATGGAATAACAAAAATCTCGACAACAAACTACCTCCCATAATGACAAGGCTACCATTCATTGGAGTAACAAAAATCTCGACAACAGACTACCTTCCATAATGACAAGGATACCATCCATTGGAGTATAAAAATCTCGACAAAAGACAGCCTTCCATAAGGACAAGGTTACAATTCATTAGAATAACAAAAATCTCGACATTAGACTACCTTCCATAATGACAAGGCTACTATCCAACGGAATAACAAAATTCTCGACAACAGACTACCTTCCATAATGATAAGGCTACCACACATTGGAGTAACAAATATCAAAAAGAAAAACTAACTTCCATAATGACAAGTCTACCATCCATTGGAGTAACAAAAATCTCGACAGCAGACTACCTTCCGTAATGACAAGGCTACCATCCATTGAAGTAACAAAAATCTCGACAACAGACTACCTTCCATAATGAAAAAGTTACCATCCATTGGAATAACAAAAATCACGAAAACAGACTACCTTCCATATTGACAAGTCTACCAACCAAAGGAATAACAAAAATCTAGACAACAAACTACCTTCCATAATGACAAGGCTACCATCCATTGGAGTAACAAAAATCGCGACAACAGACTACCTTCCGTAATGACAAGGCTACCACACATTAGAGTAACAGATATCTCAATGACAAACTACCTTCCATAATGACAAGGCTACCATCCATTGGAATAAAAAAAATATCGACAACAAACTACCTTCCATAATGACAAGGCTACCACCCATTGGAGTATAAAAGATATCTATATTATACTACCTTCCATAATGATACGGCTACCATACATTGGAGTAAAAAAATATCGACAATAGACTACCTTTTGTACTGAGAAGGCTACCATCCAATGGAGTAACAAAGATCTGAACAAAAGACTTCCTACCATAATGACAAGGCTACCATCCATTGGAGTAATTGAAATCATAACGATAGAGTACCTTCCATAATGAAAAGACTACCATCCATTGGAGTAACAAAAATCTCGACAACGGACTACCTTCCTTAATGACAAGTCTACCATCCATTGGAGTAACAAAAATCTTGACAAGAGAATACCTTCCATAATGACAAGGCTACCATCCGTTGGAGTAAAGAAAATCTCGACAATAGACTACCTTCCATAATTACAAGGCTACCATCCATTGGAGTAACAAAAATATCGACAATAGAGTACCTTCCATAATGACAAAGCTACCATCCATTGGAGTAAAAAAAATCTAGACAATAGACTACCTTCCACAATGACAAGGCTACAATCCATTGAAGTAACAAAAATATTGACAACATACAACGTCCCATAATGACAAGGCTACCATTCATTGGAGTAACAAAAATCTCGACAACGGACTACCTTCCATAATGACAAGGATACCATCCATTGGAGTATAAAAATGTCGACAACAGACAGCCTTCCATAAGGACAAGGTTATAATCTATTAGAATAACAAAAATCTCGACATCAGACTACCTTCCATAATGACAAGGCTACCATCCAACGGAATAAAAAAATTCTCGACAACAGACTACCTTCCATAATGACAAGGCTACCATACATTAGAGTAACATATATCTCAATGACAAACTACCTTCCATAATGACAAGGCTACCATCCATTGGAAAAAAAATATCGACAACAAACTACCTTCCATAATGACAAGGCTACCACCCATTGGAGTAAAAAAGATATCTATATTATACTACCTTCCATAATGATAAGGCTACCATCCATTGGAGTAAGAAAAATATCGACAACAGACTACCTTCCAAAATGACAAGGTTACCATACATTGGAACAACAAAAATCCTGACATCAGACTACCTTCCATAATGACAAGGCTACCATCTAATGGAATAACAAAAATCTCGACAACAAACTACCTCCCATAATGACAAGGCTACCATTCATTGGAGTAACAAAAATCTCGACAACAGACTACCTTCCATAATGACAAGGATACCATCCATTGGAGTATAAAAATCTCGACAAAAGACGGCCTTCCATAAGGACAAGGATACAATTCATTAGAATAACAAAAATCTAGACATTAGACTACCTTCCATAATGACAAGGCTACTATCCAACGGAATAACAAAATTCTCGACAACAGACTACCTTCCATAATGATAAGGCTACCACACATTGGAGTAACAAATATCTCAAAGAAAAACTTACTTCCATAATGACAAGGCTACCATCCATTGGAGTAACAAAAATCTCGACAACAGACTACCTTCCATAATGACAAGGCTACCATCCATTGAAGTAACAAAAACCTCGACAACAGACTACCTTCCGTAATGACAAGGCTACCACACATTAGAGTAACAGATATCTCAATGACAAACTACCTTCCATAATGACAAGGCTACCATCCATTGGAATAAAAAAAATATCGACAACAAACTACCTTCCATAATGACAAGGCTACCACCCATTGGAGTTAAAAAGATATCTATATTATACTACCTTCCATAATGATAAGGCTACCATCCATTGGAGTAAAAAAAATATCGACAATAGACTACCTTTTGTAATGAGAAGGCTACCATCCAATGGAGTAACAAAAATCTGAACAAAAGACTTCCTACCATAATGACAAGGCTACCATCCATTGGAGAAACAGAAATCATAACGATAGAGTACCTTCCATAATGAATAGATTACCATCAATTGGAGTAACAAAAATCTCGACAACAGACTACCTTCCATAATGACAAGGCTACCATCCATTGGAGTAACAAAAATCTCGACAACAGACTACCTTCCATAATGACAAGGCTACCATCCATTGAAGTAACAAAAATCTCGACAACAGACTACCTTCCATAATGAAAAAGTTACCATCCATTGGAATAACAAAAATCATGAAAACAGACTACCTTCCATAATGACAAGGCTACCATCCAAAGGAATAACAAAAATCTAGACAACAAACTACCTTTCATAATTACAAGGCTACCATCCATTGGAGTAACAAAACTCTCGACAAGAGACTACATTCCATAATGACAAGGCTACCATCCATTGGAGTAACAAAACTATCGACAATAGAGTTCCTTCCATAATGACAAAGCTACCATCCATTGGAATAACAAAAATCTCGACAATTGACTACCTTCCATAATGACAAGGCTACAATCCATTGAAGTAACAAAAATATTGAAAATAGACTACGTCCCATAATGACAAGGCTACCATTCATTGGAGTAACAAAAATCTCGACAACAAACTACCTTCCATAATGACAAGGATACCATCCATTGGAGTATAAAAATCTCGACAACAGACAGCCTTCCATAAGGACAAGGTTACAATCCATTAGAATAACAAAAATCTCGACAACAGACTACCTTCCATAATGACAAGGCTACCATCCAACGGAATAACAAAATTCTCGACAGCAGACTACCTTCCATAATGACAAGGCTACCACACATTAGAGTAACAGATATCTCAATGACAAACTACCTCCATAATGACAAGGCTACCATCCATTGGAATAAAAAAAATATCGACAACAAACTACCTTCCATAATGACAAGGCTACCACCCATTGGAGTAAAAAAGATATCTATATTATACTACCTTCCATAATGATAAGGCTACCATCCATTGGAGTAAAAAAAATATCGACAATAGACTACCTTTTGTAATGATAAGGCTACCATCCAATGGAGTAACAAAAATCTGAACAAAAGACTTCCTTCCATAATGACAAGGCTACCATCCATTGGAGTAACAGAAATCATAACGACATAGTACCTTCCATAATGAAAAGACTACCGACCATTGGAGTAACAAAAATCTCGATAACAGACTACCTTCCATAATGACAAGGCTACCATCCATTGGAGTAACAAAAATCTCGACAACAGACTACCTTCCATAATGACAAGGCTACCATAAATTGGAGTAACAAAAATCTCGACAACAGACTACCTTACATAATGACAAGGCTACCATCCATTGAAGTAACAAAAATCTCGACAACAGACTACCTTCCATAATGAAAAAGTTGCCATCCATTGGAATAACAAAAATCACGAAAACAGACTACCTTCCATAATGACAAGGCTACCATCCAAAGGAATAACAAAAATATAGACAACAAACTACCTTTCATAATGACAAGGCTACCATCCATTGGAGTAACAAAAATCTCGACAAGAGACTACCTTCCATAATGACAAGGCTACCATCCATTGGAGTAACAAAACTATCGACAATAGAGTTCCTTCCATAATGACAAAGCTACCATCCATTGGAGTAACAAAAATCTCGACAATTGACTACCTTCCATAATGATTAGGCTACAATCCATTGAAGTAACAAAAATATTGACAATAGACTACGTCCCATAATGACAAGGCTACCATTCATTGGAGTAACAAAAATCTCGACAACAAACTACCTTCCATAATGACAAGGATACCATCCATTGGAGTATAAAAATCTCGACAACAGACAGCCTTCCATAAGGACAAGGTTACAATCCATTAGAATAACAAAAATCTCGACAACAGACTACCTTCCATAATGACAAGGCAACCATCCAACGGAATAACAAAATTCTCGACAGCAGACTACCTTCCATAATGACAAGGCTACCACACATTAGAGTAACAGATATCTCAATGACAAACTACCTCCATAATGACAAGGCTACCATCCATTGGAATAAAAAAAATATCGACAACAAACTACCTTCCATAATGACAAGGCTACCACCCATTGGAGTAAAAAAGATATCTATATTATACTACCTTCCATAATGATAAGGCTACCATCCATTGGAGTAAAAAAAATATCGACAATAGACTACCTTTTATAATGACAAGGCTACCATCCAATGGAGTAACAAAAATCTGAACAAAAGACTTCCTTCCATAATGACAAGGCTACCATATATTGGAGTAACAGAAATCATAACGACATAGTACCTTCCATAATGAAAAGACTACCATCCATTGGAGTAACAAAAATCTCGACAACAGACTACCTTCCATAATGACAAGGCTACCATCCATTGGAGTAACAAAAATCTCGACAACAGACTACCTTCCATAATGACAAGGCTACCATACATTGGAGTAACAAAAATCTCGACAATAGACTACCTTACATAATGACAAGGCTACCATCCATTGAAGTAACAAAAATCTCGACAACAAACTACCTTCCATAATGAAAAAGTTACCATCCATTGGAATAACAAAAATTACGAAAACAAACTACCTTCCATAATGACAAGGCTACCATCCAAAGGAATAACAAAAATCTAGACAACAAACTACCTTTCATAATGACAAGGCTACCATCCATTGGAGAACAAAAATCTCGACAAGAGACTACCTTGCATAATGACAAGGCTACCATCCATTGGAGTAACAAAACTATCGACAATAGAGTTCCTTCCATAATGACAAAGCTATCATCCATTGGAGTAACAAAAATCTCGACAATTGACTACCTTCCATAATGACAAAGCTATCATCCATTGGAGTAACAAAAATCTCGACAATTGACTACCTTCCATAATGACAAGGCTACAATCCATTGAAGTAACAAAAATATTGACAATAGACTACGTCCCATAATGACAAGGCTACCATTCATTGGAGTAACAAAAATCTCGACAACAAACTACCTTCCATAATGACAAGGATACCATCCATTGGAGTATAAAAATCTCGACAACAGACAGCCTTCCATAAGGACAAGGTTACAATCCATTAGAATAACAAAAATCTCGACAACAGACTACCTTCCATAATGACAAGGCTACCATCCAACGGAATAACAAAATTCTCGACAGCAGACTACCTTCCATAATGACAAGGCTACCACACATTAGAGTAACAGATATCTCAATGACAAACTACCTCCATAATGACAAGGCTACCATCCATTGGAATAAAAAAAATATCGACAACAAACTACCTTCCATAATGACAAGGCTACCACCCATTGGAGTAAAAAAGATATCTATATTATACTACCTTCCATAATAATAAGGCTACCATCCATTGGAGTAAAAAAAATATCGACAATAGACTACCTTTTGTAATGACAAGGCTACCATCCAATGGAGTAACAAAAATCTGAACAAAAGACTTCCTTCCATAATGACAAGGCTACCATCCATTGGAGTAACAGAAATCATAACGACATAGTACCTTCCATAATGAAAAGACTACCATCCATTGGAGTAACAAAAATCTCGACAACAGACTACCTTCCATAATGACAAGGCTACCATCCATTGGAGTAACAAAAATCTCGACAACAGACTACCTTCCATAATGACAAGTCTACCATCCATTGAAGTAACAAAAATCTCGAGAACAGACTACCTTCCATAATGAAAAAGTTACCATCCATTGGAATAACAAAAATCACGAAAACAGACTACCTTCCATAATGACAAGGCTACCATCCAAAGGAATAACAAAAATCTAGACAACAGACTACCTTCCATAATGACAAGGCTACCATCCGTTGAAGTAACAAAAATATCGACAACAGACTACCTTCCATAATGAAAAAGTTACCATCCATTGGAATAACAAAAATCACGAAAACAGACTACCTTCCATAATGACAAGGCTACCATCCAAAGGAATAACAAAAATCTAGAAAACAAACTACCTTTCATAATGACAAGGCTACCATCCATTGGAGTAACAAAAATCTCGACAAGAGACTACCTTCCATAATGACAAGGCTACCAACCATTGGAGTAACAAAACTATCGACAATAGAGTTCCTTCTATAATGACAAAGCTACCATCCATTGGAGTAACAAAAATCTCGACAATTGACTACCTTCCATAATGACAAGGCTACAATCCATTGAAGTAACAAAAATATTGATAATAGACTACGTCCCATAATGACAAGGCTACCATTCATTGGAGTAACAAAAATCTCGACAACAAACTACCTTCCATAATGACAAGGATACCATCCATTGGAGTATAAAAATCTCGACAACAGACAGCCTTCCATAAGGACAAGGTTACAATCCATTAGAATAACAAAAATCTCGACAACAGACTACCTTCCATAATGACAAGGCTACCATCCAACGGAATAACAAAATTCTGGACAGCAGACTACCTTCCATAATGACAAGGCTACCACACATTAGAGTAACAGATATCTCAATGACAAACTACCTTCATAATGACAAGGCTACCATCCATTGGAATAAAAAAAATATCGATAACAAACTACCTTCCATAATGACAAGGCTACCACCCATTGGAGTAAAAAAGATATCTATATTATACTACCTTCCATAATGATAAGGCTACCATCCGTTGGAGTAAAAAAAATATCGACAATAGACTACCTTTTGTAATGACAAGGCTACCATCCAATGGAGTAACAAAAATCTGAACAAAAGACTTCCTTCCATAATGACAAGGCTACCATCCATTGGAGTAACAGAAATCATAACGACATAGTACCTTCCATAATGAAAAGACTACCATCCATTGGAGTAACAAAAATCTCGACAATAGACTACCTTCCATAATGACAAGGCTACCATCCATTGGAGTAACAAAAATCTCGACAACAGACTACCTTCCATAATGACAAGGCTACCATCCATTGAAGTAACAAAAATCTCGACAACAGACTACCTTCCATAATGAAAAAGTTACCATCCATTGGAATAACAAAAATCACGAAAACAGACTACCTTCCATAATGACAAGGCTACCATCCAAAGGAATAACAAAAATCTAGACAACAGACTACCTTCCATAATGACAAGGCTACCATCCGTTGAAGTAACAAAAATATCGACAACAGACTACCTTCCATAATGAAAAAGTTACCATCCATTGGAATAACAAAAATCACGAAAACAGACTACCTTCCATAATGACAAGGCTACCATCCAAAGGAATAACAAAAATCTAGACAACAAACTACCTTTCATAATGACAAGGCTACCATCCATTGGAGTAACAAAAATCTCGTCAATAGATTACCTTCCATAATGACAAAGCTACCATCCATTGGAGTAACAAAAATCTCGACAATTGACTACCTTCCATAATGACAAGGCTATAATCCATTGAAGTAACAAAAATATTGACAACAGACTACGTCCCATAATGACAAGGCTACCATTCATTGGAGTAACAAAAATCTCGACAACAGACTACCTTCCATAATGACAAGGCTACCATCCAACGGAATAACAAAATTCTCGACAGCAGACTACCTTCCATAATGACAAGGCTACCACACATTAGAGTAACCGATATCTCAATGACAAACTACCTCCATAATGACAAGGCTACCATCCATTGGAATAAAAAAAATATCGACAACAAACTACCTTCCATAATGACAAGGCTACCACCCATTGGAGTAAAAAAGATATCTATATTATACTACCTTCCATAATGATAAGGCTACCATCCGTTGGAGTAAAAAAAATATCGACAATAGACTACCTTTTGTAATGACAAGGCTACCATCCAATGGAGTAACAAAAATCTGAACAAAAGACTTCCTTCCATAATGACAAGGCTACCATCCATTGGAGTAACAGAAATCATAACGACATAGTACCTTCCATAATGAAAAGACTACCATCCATTGGAGTAACAAAAATCTCGACAATAGACTACCTTCCATAATGACAAGGCTACCATCCATTGGAGTAACAAAAATCTCGACAACAGACTACCTTCCATAATGACAAGGCTACCATCCGTTGAAGTAACAAAAATATCGACAACAGACTACCTTCCATAATGAAAAAGTTACCATCCATTGGAATAACAAAAATCACGAAAATAGACTACCTTCCATAATGACAAGGCTACCATCCAAAGGAATAACAAAAATCTAGACAACAAACTACCTTTCATAATGACAAGGCTACCATCCATTGGAGTAACAAAAATCTCGTCAATAGATTACCTTCCATAATGACAAAGCTACCATCCATTGGAGTAACAAAAATCTCGACAATTGACTACCTTCCATAATAAAAAGGCTACAATCCATTGAAGTAACAAAAATATTGACAACAGACTACGTCCCATAATGACAAGGCTACCATTCATTGGAGTAACAAAAATCTCGACAACATACTACCTTCCATAATGACAAGGATACCATCCATTGGAGTATAAAAATCTCAACAACAGACAACCTTCCATAAGGACAAGGTTACAATCCATTAGAATAACAAAAATTTCGACAACAGACTACCTTCCATAATGACAAGGCTACCATCCAACGGAATAACAAAATTCTCGACAGCAGACTACCTTCCATAATGACAAGGCTACCACACATTAGAGTAACAGATATCTCAATGACAAACTAACTCCATAATGACAAGGCTACCATCCATTGGAATAAAAAAAATATCGACAACAAACTACCTTCCATAATGACAAGGCTACCACCCATTGGAGTAAAAAAGATATCTATATTATACTACCTTCCATAATGATAAGGCTACCATCCATTGGAGTAAAAAAAATATCGACAATAGACTACCTTTTGTAATGACAAGGCTACCATCCAATGGAGTAACAAAAATCTGAACAAAAGACTTCCTTCCATAATGACAAGGCTACCATCCATTGGAGTAACAGAAATCATAACGACATAGTACCTTCCATAATGAAAAGACTACCATCCATTGGAGTAACAAAAATCTCGACAACAGACTACCTCCCATAATGACAAGGCTACCATCCATTGGAGTAACAAAAATCTCGACAACAGACTACCTTCCATAATGACAAGGCTACCATACATTGGAGTAAGAAAAATCTCGACAACAGACTACCTTACATAATGACAAGGCTACCATCCATTGAAGTAACAAAAATCTCGACAACAGACTACCTTCCATAATGAAAAAGTTACCATCCATTGGAATAACAAAAATCACGAAAACAGACTACCTTCCATAATGACAAGGCTACCATCCAAAGGAATAACAAAAATCTAGACAACAAACTACCTTTCATAATGACAAGGCTACCATCCATTGGAGTAACAAAAATCTTGACAAGAGACTACCTTCCATAATGACAAGGCTACCATCCATTGGAGTAACAAAACTATCGACAATAGAGTTCCTTCCATAATGACAAAGCTACCATCCATTGAGTAACAAAAATCTAGACAATTGACTACCTTCCATAATGACAAGGCTACAATCCATTGAAGTAACAAAAATATTGATAATAGACTACGTCCTATAATGACAAGGCTACCATTCATTGGAGTAACAAAAATCTCGACAACAAACTACCTTCCATAATGACAAGGATACCATCCATTGGAGTATAAAAATCTCGACAACAGACAGCCTTCCATAAGGACAAGGTTACAATCCATTAGAATAACAAAAATCTCGACAACATAATACCTTACATAATGACAAGGCTACCATCCAACGGAATAACAAAATTCTGGACAGCAGACTACCTTCCATAATGACAAGGCTACCACACATTAGAGTAACAGATATCTCAATGACAAACTACCTCCATAATGACAAGGCTACCATCCATTGGAATAAAAAAAATATCGACAACAAACTACCTTCCATAATGACAAGGCTACCACCCATTGGAGTAAAAAAGATATCTATATTATACTACCTTCCATAATGATAAGGCTACCATCCATTGGAGTAAAAAAAATATCGACAATAGACTACCTTTTGTAATGACAAGGCTACCATCCAATGGAGTAACAAAAATCTGAACAAAAGACTTCCTTCCATAATGACAAGGCTACCATCCATTGGAGTAACAGAAATCATAACGACATAGTACCTTCCATAATGAAAAGACTACCATCCATTGGAGTAACAAAAATCTCGACAATAGACTACCTTCCATAATGACAAGGCTACCATCCATTGGAGTAACAAAAATCTCGACAACAGACTACCTTCCATAATGACAAGGCTACCATCCATTGAAGTAACAAAAGTCTCGACAACAGACTACCTTCCATAATGAAAAAGTTACCATCCATTGGAATAACAAAAATCACGAAAACAGACTACCTTCCATAATGACAAGGCTACCATCCAAAGGAATAACAAAAATCTAGACAACAAACTACCTTTCATAATGACAAGGCTACCATCCATTGGAGTAACAAAAATCTCGTCAATAGATTACCTTCCATAATGACAAAGCTACCATCCATTGGAGTAACAAAAATCTCGACAATTGACTACCTTCCATAATGAAAAGGCTACAATCCATTGAAGTAACAAAAATATTGACAACAGACTAAGTCCCATAATGACAAGGCTACCATTCATTGGAGTAACAAAAATCTCGACAACATACTACCTTCCATAATGACAAGGATACCATCCATTGGAGTATAAAAATCTCAACAACAGACAACCTTCCATAAGGACAAGGTTACAATCCATTAGAATAACAAAAATCTCGACAACAGACTACCTTCCATAATGACAAGGCTACCATCCAACGGAATAACAAAATTCTCGACAGCAGACTACCTTCCATAATGACAAGGCTACCACACATTAGAGTAACAGATATCTCAATGACAAACTACCTCCATAATGACAAGGCTACCATCCATTGGAATAAAAAAAATATCGACAAGAAACTACCTTCCATAATGACAAGGCTACCACCCATTGGAGTAAAAAAGATATCTATATTATACTACCTTCCATAATGATAAGGCTACCATCCATTGGAGTAAAAAAAATATCGACAATAGACTACCTTTTGTAATGACAAGGCTACCATCCAATGGAGTAACAAAAATCTGAACAAAAGACTTCCTTCCATAATGACAAGGCTACCATCCATTGGAGTAACAGAAATCATAACGACATAGTACCTTCCATAATGAAAAGACTACCATCCATTGGAGTAACAAAAATCTCGACAACAGACTACCTCCCATAATGACAAGGCTACCATCCATTGGAGTAACAAAAATCTCGACAACAGACTACCTTCCATAATGACAAGGCTACCATACATTGGAGTAACAAAAATCTCGACAACAGACTACCTTACATAATGACAAGGCTACCATCCATTGAAGTAACAAAAATCTCGACAACAGACTACCTTCCATAATGAAAAAGTTACCATCCATTGGAATAACAAAAATCACGAAAACAGACTACCTTCCATAATGACAAGGCTACCATCCAAAGGAATAACAAAAATCTAGACAACAAACTACCTTTCATAATGACAAGGCTACCATCCATTGGAGTAACAAAAATCTCGATAAGAGACTACCTTCCATAATGACAAGGCTACCATCCATTGGAGTAACAAAACTATCGACAATAGAGTTCCTTCCATTATGACAAAGCTACCATCCATTGAGTAACAAAAATCTCGACAATTGACTACCTTCCATAATGACAAGGCTACAATCCATTGAAGTAACAAAAATATTGATAATAGACTACGTCCTATAATGACAAGGCTACCATTCATTGGAGTAACAAAAATCTCGACAACAAACTACCTTCCATAATGACAAGGATACCATCCATTGGAGTATAAAAATCTCGACAACAGACAACCTTCCATAAGGACAAGGTTACAATCCATTAGAATAACAAAAATCTCGACAACATAATACCTTCCATAATGACAAGGCTACCATCCAACGGAATAACAAAATTCTGGACAGCAGACTACCTTCCATAATGACAAGGCTACCACACATTAGAGTAACAGATATCTCAATGACAAACTACCTCCATAATGACAAGGCTACCATCCATTGGAATAAAAAAAATATCGACAACAAACTACCTTCCATAATGACAAGGCTACCACCCATTGGAGTAAAAAAGATATCTATATTATACTACCTTCCATAATGATAAGGCTACCATCCATTGGAGTAAAAAAAATATCGACAATAGACTACCTTTTGTAATGACAAGGCTACCATCCAATGGAGTAACAAAAATCTGAACAAAAGACTTCCTTCCATAATGACAAGGCTACCATCCATTGGAGTAACAGAAATCATAACGACATAGTACCTTCCATAATGAAAAGACTACCATCCATTGGAGTAACAAAAATCTCGACAATAGACTACCTTCCATAATGACAAGGCTACCATCCATTGGAGTAACAAAAATCTCGACAACAGACTACCTTCCATAATGACAAGGCTACCATCCATTGAAGTAACAAAAATCTCGACAACAGACTACCTTCCATAATGAAAAAGTTACCATCCATTGGAATAACAAAAATCACGAAAACAGACTACCTTCCATAATGACAAGGCTTCCATCCAAAGGAATAACAAAAATCTAGACAACAAACTACCTTTCACAATGACAAGGCTACCATCCATTGGAGTAACAAAAATCTCGACAATTGACTACCTTTCATAATGAAAAGGCTACAATCCATTGAAGTAACAAAAATATTGACAACAGACTACGTCCCATAATGACAAGGCTACCATTCATTGGAGTAACAAAAATCTCGACAACATACTACCTTCCATAATGACAAGGATACCATCCATTGGAGTATAAAAATCTCAACAACAGACAACCTTCCATAAGGACAAGGTTACAACCCATTAGAATAACAAAAATCTCGACAACAGACTACCTTCCATAATGACAAGGCTACCATCCAACGGAATAATAAAATTCTCGACAGCAGACTACCTTCCATAATGACAAGGCTACCACACATTAGAGTAACAGATATCTCAATGACAAACTACCTCCATAATGACAAGGCTACCACCCATTGGAGTAAAAAAGATATCTATATTATACTACCTTCCATAATGATAAGGCTACCATCCATTGGAGTAACAAAAATATCGACAACATACTACCTTCTGTAATGACAAGGCAACCATCCAATGGAGTAACAAAAATCTGAACAAAAGTCTACCTTCCATAATGACAAGGCTACCATCCATTGGAGTAACAAAAATCTATACAACAAACTACCTTCCATAATGACAAGGCTACCATCCATTGGAGTAACAAAAATCTCGACAACAGACTACCTTCCATAATGACAAGGCTACCATCCATTGGAGTAACAAAAATCTCGACAACAGACTACCTTCCATAATGACAAGGCTACCATCCATTGGAGTAACAAAAATATCGAAAATAGAGTACCTTCCATAATGACAAAGCTACCATCCATTGGAGTAACAAAAATCTCGAAAATATAATACCTTCCATAATGACAAGGCTACAATCCATTGAAGTAACGAAAATATTGACAACAGACTACGTCCCATAATGACAAGGCTACCATTTATTGGAGTAACAAAAATATCGACAACAGACTACCTTCCATAATGACAAGGATACCATCCATTGGAGTATAAAATCTAGACAACAGACAGCCTTCCATAAGGACAAGGTTACAATCCATTAGAATAACAAAAATCTCGACATCAGACTACCTTCCATAATGACAAGGCTACCATCCAACGGAATAACAAAATTCTGGACAGCAGACTACCTTCCATAATGACAAGGCTACCACACATTAGAGTAACAGATATCTCAATGACAAACTACCTCCATAATGACAAGGCTACCATCCATTGGAATAAAAAAAATATCGACAACAAACTACCTTCCATAATGACAAGGCTACCACCCATTGGAGTAAAAAAGATATCTATATTATACTACCTTCCATAATGATAAGGCTACCATCCATTGGAGTAAAAAAAATATCGACAATAGACTACCTTTTGTAATGACAAGGCTACCATCCAATGGAGTAACAAAAATCTGAACAAAAGACTTCCTTCCATAATGACAAGGCTACCATCCATTGGAGTAACAGAAATCATAACGACATAGTACCTTCCATAATGAAAAGACTACCATCCATTGGAGTAACAAAAATCTCGACAATAGACTACCTTCCATAATGACAAGGCTACCATCCATTGGAGTAACAAAAATCTCGACAACAGACTACCTTCCATAATGACAAGGCTACCATCCATTGAAGTAACAAAAATCTCGACAACAGACTACCTTCCATAATGAAAAAGTTACCATCCATTGGAATAACAAAAATCACGAAAACAGACTACCTTCCATAATGACAAGGCTTCCATCCAAAGGAATAACAAAAATCTAGACAACAAACTACCTTTCACAATGACAAGGCTACCATCCATTGGAGTAACAAAAATCTCGACAATTGACTACCTTTCATAATGAAAAGGCTACAATCCATTGAAGTAACAAAAATATTGACAACAGACTACGTCCCATAATGACAAGGCTACCATTCATTGGAGTAACAAAAATCTCGACAACATACTACCTTCCATAATGACAAGGATACCATCCATTGGAGTATAAAAATCTCAACAACAGACAACCTTCCATAAGGACAAGGTTACAACCCATTAGAATAACAAAAATCTCGACAACAGACTACCTTCCATAATGACAAGGCTACCATCCAACGGAATAATAAAATTCTCGACAGCAGACTACCTTCCATAATGACAAGGCTACCACACATTAGAGTAACAGATATCTCAATGACAAACTACCTCCATAATGACAAGGCTACCACCCATTGGAGTAAAAAAGATATCTATATTATACTACCTTCCATAATGATAAGGCTACCATCCATTGGAGTAACAAAAATATCGACAACATACTACCTTCTGTAATGACAAGGCTACCATCCAATGGAGTAACAAAAATCTGAACAAAAGTCTACCTTCCATAATGACAAGGCTACCATCCATTGGAGTAACAAAAATCTATACAACAAACTACCTTCCATAATGACAAGGCTACCATCCATTGGAGTAACAAAAATCTCGACAACAGACTACCTTCCATAATGACAAGGCTACCATCCATTGGAGTAACAAAAATCTCGACAACAGACTACCTTCCATAATGACAAGGCTACCATCCATTGGAGTAACAAAAATATCGAAAATAGAGTACCTTCCATAATGACAAAGCTACCATCCATTGGAGTAACAAAAATCTCGAAAATATAATACCTTCCATAATGACAAGGCTACAATCCATTGAAGTAACGAAAATATTGACAACAGACTACGTCCCATAATGACAAGGCTACCATTTATTGGAGTAACAAAAATATCGACAACAGACTACCTTCCATAATGACAAGGATACCATCCATTGGAGTATAAAATCTAGACAACAGACAGCCTTCCATAAGGACAAGGTTACAATCCATTAGAATAACAAAAATCTCGACATCAGACTACCTTCCATAATGACAAGGCTACCATCCAACGGAATAAAAAAATTCTCGACAACAGACTACCTTCCATAATTACAAGGCTACCACACATTAGAGTAACAGATATCTCAATGACAAACTACCTTCCATAATGACAAGGCTACCATCCATTGGAAAAAAAAATATCGACAACAAACTACCTTCCATAATGACAAGGCTACCACCCATTGGAGTAAAAAAGCTATCTATATTATACTACCTTCCATAATGATAAGGCTACCATCCATTGGAGTAACAAAAATATCGACAACAGACTACCTTCTGTATTGACAAGGCTACCATCCAATGGAGTAACAAAAATCTGAACAAAAGACTACCTTCCATAATGACAAGGCTACCATGCATTGGAGTAACAAAAATATCGACAACAGACTACCTTCCGTAATGACAAGGATACCATCCATTGGAGTATAAAAATCTCGACAAAAGACAGCCTTCCATAAGGACAAGGTTACAATTCATTAGAATAACAAAAATCTCGACATTAGACTACCTTCCATAATGACAAGGCTACTATCCAACGGAATAACAAAATTCTCGACAACAGACTACCTTCCATAATGATAAGGCTACCACACATTGGAGTAAATTATATCTCAAAGAAAAACTAACTTCCATAATGACAAGTCTACCATCCATTGGAGTAACAAAAATCTCGACAACAGACTACCTTCCATAATGACAAGGCTACCATCCATTGAAGTAACAAAAATATCGACAACAGACTACCTTCCATAATGAAAAAGTTACCATCCATTGGAATAACAAAAATCACGAAAACAGACTACTTTCCATATTGACAAGGCTACCATCCAAAGGAATAACAAAAATCTAGACAACAAACTACCTTCCATAATGACAATGCTACCATCCATTGGAGTAACAAAAATCACGACAGCAGACTACCTTCCGTAATGACAAGGCTACCACACATTAGAGTAACAGATATCTCAATGACAAACTACCTTCCATAATGACAAGGCTACCATCCATTGGAATAAAAAAATATCGACAACAAACTACCTTCCATAATGACAAGGCTACCACCCATTGGAGTAAAAAAGATATCTATATTATACTACCTTCCATAAAGATAAGGCTACCATCCATTGGAGTAAAAAAAATATCGACAATAGACTACCTTTTGTAATGAGAAGGCTACCATCCAATGGAGTAACAAAAATCTGAACAAAAGACTTCCTACCATAATGACAAGCCTACCATCCATTGGAGTAACAGAAATCATAACAATAGAGTACCTTCCATAATGAAAAGACTACCATCCATTGGAGTAACAAAAATCTCGACAACAGACTACCTTCCATAATGACAAGGCTACCATCCATTGGAGTAACAAAAATCTCGACAAGAGAATACCTTCCATAATGACAAGGCTACCATCCGTTGGAGTAAAAAAAATCTCGACAACAGACTACCTTCCATAATGACAAAGCTACCATCCATTGGAGTAACAAAAATCTAGACAATAGAGTACCTTCCACAATGACAAGGCTACAATCCATTAAAGTAACAAAAATATTGACAACATACAACGTCCCATAATGACAAGGCTACCATTCATTGGAGTAACAAAAATCTCTACAACGGACTACCTTCCATAATGACAAGGATACCATCCATTGGAGTATAAAAATCTCGACAACAGACAACCTTCCATAAGGACAAGGTTACAATCCATTAAAATAACAAAAATCTCGACATCAGACTACCTTCCATAATGACAAGGCTACCATCCAACGGAATAAAAAAATTCTCGACAACAGACTACCTTCCATAATGACAAGGCTACCACACATTAGAGTAAGATATATCTCAATGACAAACTACCTTCCATAATGACAAGGCTACCATCCATTGGAAAAAAAAATATCGACAACAAACTACCTTCCATAATGACAAGGCTACCACCCATTGGAGTAAAAAAGATATCTATATTATACTACCTTCCATAATGATAAGGCTACCATCCATTGGAGTAACAAAAATATCGACAATAGACTACCTTCCAAAATGACAAGGTTACCATACATTGGAACAACAAAAATCCTGACATCAGACTACCTTCCATAATGACAAGGCTACCATCTAACGGAATAACAAAAATCTCGACAACAAACTACCTCCCATAATGACAAGGCTACCATTCATTGGAGTAACAAAAATCTCGACAATAGACTACCTTCCATAATGACAAGGATACCATCCATTGGAGTATAAAAATCTCGACAAAAGACAGCCTTCCATAAGGACAAGGTTACAATTCATTAGAATAACAAAAATCTAGACATTAGACTACCTTCAATAATGACAAGGCGACTATCCAACGGAATAACAAAATTCTCGACAACAGACTACCTTCCATAATGATAAGGCTACCACACATTGGAGTAACAAATATCTCAAAGAAAAACTAACTTCCATAATGACAAGGCTACCATCCATTGGAGTAACAAAAATCTCGACAACAGACTACCTTCCATAATGACAAGGCTACCATCCATTGAAGTAACAAAAATCTCGACAACAGACTACCTTCCATAATGAAAAAGTTACCATCCATTGGAATAACAAAAATCACGAAAACAGATTCCCTTCCATATTGACAAGGCTACCATCCAAAGGAATAACAAAAATCTAGACAACAAACTACCTTCCATAATGACAAGGCTACCATCCATTGGAGTAACAAAAATCGCGACAACAGACTACCTTCCGTAATGACAAGGCTACCACACATTAGAGTAACATATATCTCAATGACAAACTACCTTCCATAATGACAAGGCTACCATCCATTGGAATAAAAAAAATATCGACAACAAACTACATTCCATAATGACAAGGCTACAACCCATTGGAGTAAAAAAGATATATATATTATACTACCTTCCATAATGATAAGGCTACCATCCATTGGAGTAAAAAAAATATCGACAATAGACTACCTTTTGTAATGAGAAGGCTACCATCCAATGGAGTACAAAAAATTTGAACAAAAGACTTCCTACCATAATGACAAGGCTACCATCCATTGGAGTAACAGAAATCATAACGATAGAGTACCTTCCATAATGAAAAGACTACCATCCATTGGAGTAACAAAAATCTCGACAACAGACTACCTTCCATAATGACAAGGCTACCATCCATTGGAGTAACAAAAACCTCGACAATAGACTACCTTCCATAATGACAAGGCTACCATCCATTGAAGTAACAAAAATCTCGACAATAGACTACCTTCCATAATGAAAAAGTTACCATCCATTGGAATAACAAAAATCACGAAAACAGACTACCTTCCATAATGACAAGGCTACCATCCAAAGGAATAACAAAAATCTAGACAACAAACTACCTTTCATAATGACAAGGCTACCATCCATTGGAGTAACAAAAATATCAACAAGAGACTACCTTCCATAATGACAAGGCTACAATCCATTGGAGTAACAAAACTATCGACAATAGAGTTCCTTCCATAATGACAAAGCTACCATCCATTGGAGTAACAAAAATCTTGACAATTGACTACCTTCCATAATGACAAGGCTACAATCCATTGAAGTAACAAAAATATTGACAACAGACTACGTCCCATAATGACAAGGCTACCATTCATTGGAGTAACAAAAATCTCGACAACATGCTACCTTCCATAATGACAAGGATACCATCCATTGGAGTATAAAAATCTCGACAACAGACAGCCTTCCATAAGGACAAGGTTACAATCCATTAGAATAACAAAAATCTCGACAGCAGACTACCTTCCATAATGACAAGGCTACCACACATTAGAGTAACAAATATCTCAATGACAAACTACCTCCATAATGACAAGGCTACCACCCATTTGAGTAAAAAAGATATCTATATTATACTACCTTCCATAATGATAAGGCTACCATCCATTGGAGTAACAAAAATATCGACAACATACTACCTTCTGTAATGACAAGGCTACCATCCAATGGAGTAACAAAAATCTGAACAAAAGTCTACCTTCCATAATGACAAGGCTACCATCCATTGGAGTAACAAAAATCTAGACAACAAACTATCTTCCATAATGACAAGGCTACCATCCATTGGAGTAACAAAAATCTCGGCAACAGACTACCTTCCATAATGACAAGGCTACCATCCATTAGAGTAACAAAAATATCGAAAATAGAGTACCTTCCATAATGACAAAGCTACCATCCATGGGAGTAACAAAAATCTCGAAAATAGACTACCTTCCATAATGACAAGGCTACAATCCATTGAAGTAACGAAAATATTGACAACAGACTACGTCCCATAATGACAAGGCTACCATTTATTGGAGTAACAAAAATATCGACAACATACTACCTTCCATAATGACAAGGATACCATCCATTGGAGTATAAAAATCTCGACAACAAACAGCCTTCCATAAGGACAAGGTTACAATCCATTAGAATAACAAAAATCTCGACATCAGACTACCTTCCATAATGACAAGGCTACCATCCAACGGAATAACAAAATTCTCGACAACAGACTACCTTCCATAATGACAAGGCTATCACACATTAGAGTAACGAATATCTCAATGACAAACTACCTTCCATAATGACAAGGCTACCACCCATTGGAGTAAAAATGATATCTTTATTATACTACCTTCAATAATGATAAGGCTACCATCCATTGGACTAACAAAAATATCGACAACAGACTACCTTTTTTATTGACAAGGCTACCATCCAATGGAGTAACAAAAATCTGAACAAAAGACTACCTTCCATAATGACAAGGCTACCATCCATTGGAGTAACAGAAATCATAACGACCGAGTACCTTTCATAATGAAAAGACTACCATCCATTGGAGTAAAAAAAATCTCGACAACAGACTACCTTCCATAATCACAAGGCTACCATCCATTGGAGTAACAAAAATCTCGAAAAGAGAATACCTTCCATATTGACAAGGCTACCATCCGTTGGAGTAACAAAAATCTCGACAACAAACTACCTTCCATAATGACAAGGCTAGCATTCATTGGAGTAATAAAAGTCTCGACAACGGACTACCGTCCATAATGACAAGGATACCATCCATTAGAGTATAAAAATCTCGACAACAGACAGCCTTTCATAAGGACAAGGTTATAATCCATTAGAATAACAAAAATCTCGACATCAGACTACCTTCCATAATGACAAGGCTACCATCCAACGGAATAAAAAAATTCTCGACAACATACTACCTTCCATAATGACAAGGCTACCACACATTAGAGTAACAGATATCTCAATGACAAACTACTTTCCATAATGACAAGGCTACCATCCATTGGAAAAAAAATATCGACAACAAACTACCTTCCATAATGACAAGGCTACCACCCATTGGAGTAAAAAAGATATCTATATTATACTACCTTCCATAATGATAAGGCTACCATCCATTGGAGTAACAAAAATATCGACAACAGACTACCTTCTGTAATGACAAGGCTACCATCAAATGGAGTAACAAAAATCTGAACAAAAGACTACCTTCCATAATGACAAGGCTACCATCCATTGGAGTAACAGAAATCATAACGACATAGTACCTTCCATAATGAAAAGACTACCATCCATTGGAGTAAAAAAATCTCGACAACAGACTACCATCCATATAGAAAAGGCTACCATCCATTGGAGTAACAAAAATCTCGACAACAGACTACCTTCCATAATGACAAAGCTACCATCCATTGGAGTAACAAAAATCTCGACAATAGACTACCTTCCAAAATGAAAATGTTACCATACATTGGAATAACAAAAATCCTGACATCAGACTACCTTCCATAATGACAAGGCTACCATCCAATGGAATAACAAAAATCTCGACATCAGACTACCTTCCATAATGACAAGGCTACCATCCAATGGAGTAACAAAAATCAGAACAAAAGACTACCTTCCATAATGACAAGGCTACCATCCATTGGAGTACATAAACCATAACGACAGAGTTCCTTCCATAATAAAAATACTACCATCCATTAGAGTAACAAAAATCTCGACAACAGACTACCTTCCATAATGACAAGGATACCATCCATTGGAGTAACAAAAATATCAACAACAAACTACCTTTCATAATGACAAGGCTACCATCCATTGGAGTAACAAAAATATTGACAACAGACTAACTTCTATAATGACAAGGCTATCATCCATTGGAGTAACAAAAATCTCGACAACAGACTACCTTCCATAATGACAAGGCTACCATCCATTGGATTTCCAAAAATCTGAACAACAGACTAGCTTCCATAATGATAAGGCTACCACACATTGGAGTAACAGATATCTCAACAACTAACTACCTTCCATAATGACAAGGCTACCATCCATTAGAGTAACAAAAATATCGACAACAGACTACCTTCCATAATGACAAAGCTACCATCCATTGGAGTAACAAAAATCTCGACAATAGACTACCTTCCATAATGGAAAGGCTACAATCCATTGAAGTAACAAAAATATTGACAACAGACTATGTCCCATAATGACAAGGCTACCATTCATTGGAGTAACAAAAATCTCGACAATAGACTACCTTCCATAATGACAAGGATACCATCCATTGGAGTATAAAAATCTCGAGAACAGACTACCTTCCATAATGACAAGGTTACAATCCATTAGAATAACAAAAATCTCGACATCAGACTACCTTCCATAATGACAAGGCTACCATCCAACAGAATAAAAAAATTCTCGACAACAGACTACCTTCAATAATGACAAGGCTACCACACATTGGAGTAACAGATATCTCAATGACAAACTACCTTCCATAATGACAAGGCTACCATCCACTGGAGTAAAAAAAATATCGACAACAGACTACCTTCCATAATGACAAGGCTACATCGATTAGAGTAACAAAAATCTCGACAACAGAATATCTTCCATAAGGACAAGGCTACCATCCATTGAAGTAAAAAAAATATGGACAACAGACTACCTTCCATAATGACAAGGCTACCATCCAAAGGAATAAGAAAAATCTAGACAACAAACTACCTTCCATAATGACAAGGCTACCATCCATTGGAGTAACAAAAATCTCGACAAGAGAATACCTTCCATAATGACAAGGCTACAATCCATTGGAGTAACAAAAATCTCGACAACAAACTACCTTCCATAATGACAAGGCTACCATCCATTAGAGTAACAGAAATATCGACAATAGACTACCTTCCATAATGACAAAGCTCCCATCCATTGGAGTAACAAAAATCTCGACAATAGACTACCTTCCACAATGACAAGGCTACAATCCATTGAAGTAACAAAAATATTGACAACATACTACGTCACATAATGAGAAGGCTACCATTCATTGGAGTAACAGAAATCTCGACAACAGACTACCTTCCATAATGACAAGGATACCATCCATTGGAGTATAAAAATCTCGACAACAGACAGCCTTCCATAAGGACAAGGTTTCAATATATTAGAATAACAAAAATCTCGACATCAGACTACCTTCCATAATGACAAGGCTACCATCCAACGGAATAACAAAATTCTCGACAACAGACTACCTTCCATAATGACAAGGCTACCACACATTAGAGTAACAGATATCTCGATGACAAACTACCTTCCATAATGACAAGGCTACCATCTATTGGAATAAAAAAAATATCGACAACAAACTACCTTCCATACTGACAAGGCTACCATCCATTGGAGTAAAAAAGATATCTATATTATACTACCTTCCATAATGATAAGGCTACCATCCATTGGAGTAACATAAATGTCGATACCAGACTACCTTATGTAAAGACATGGCTACCATCCAATGGAGTAACAAAAATCTGAACAAAAGACTACCTTCCATAATGACAAGGCTACCATCCATTGGAGTAACAGAAATCATAACGACAGAGTACCTTCCATAATGAAAAGACTACCATCCATTGGAGTAACAAAAATCTTCATAACAGACTACCTTCCATAATGACAAGGCTACCATCCATTGGAGTAACAAAAATCTAGACAAGAGAATACCTTCCATAATGACAAGGCTACAATCCATTGGAGTAACAAAAATCTCGACAACAGACTACCTTCCATAATGACAAGGCTACCATCCATTAGAGTAACAGAAATATCGACAATAGAGTACCTTCCATAATGACAAAGCTCCCATCCATTGGAGTAACAAAAATCTCGACAATAGACTACCTTCCACAATGACAAGGCTACAATCCATTGAAGTAACAAAAATATTGACAACATACTACGTCACATAATGACAAGGCTACCATTCATTGGAGTAACAGAAATCTCGACAACAAACTACCTTCCATAATGACAAGGATACCATCCATTGGAGTATAAAAATCTCGACAACAGACAACCTTCCATAAGGACAAGGTTACAATCCATTAGAATAACAAAAATCTTGACATCAGACTACCTTCCATAATGACAAGGCTACCATCCAACGGAATAACAAAATTCTCGACAACAGACTACCTTCCATAATGACAAGGCTACCACACATTAGAGTAACAGATATCTCGATGACAAACTACCTTCCATAATGACAAGGCTACCATCTATTGGAATAAAAAAAATATCGACAACAAACTACCTTCCATAATGACAAGGCTACCATCCATTGTAGTAAAAAAGATATCTATATTATACTACCTTCCATAATGATAAGGCTACCATCCATTGGAGTAACATAAATATCGACACCAGACTACCTTATGTAATGACAAGGCTACCATCCAATGGAGTAACAAAAATCTGAACAAAAGACTACCTTCCATAATGACAAGGATACCATCCATTGGAGTAACAGAAATCATAACGACAAAGTACCTTCCATAATGAAAAGACTACCATCCATTGGAGTAACAAAAATCTTCATAACAGACTACCTTCCATAATGACAAGGCTACCATCCATTGGAATACCAAAATTCTCGACAACAGACTACCTTCCATAACGACAAGGCTACCACACATTAGAGTAACAAATATCTCAATGACAAACTACCTTCCATAATGACAAGGCTACCATCCATTGGAATAAAAAAAATATCGACAACAAACTACCTTCCATAATGACAAGGCTACCACCCATTGGAGTAAAAAAGATATCTATATTATACTACCTTCCATAATGATAAGGCTACCATCCATTGGAGTAACAAAAATATCGACAATAGACTACCTTCTGCAATGACAAGGGTACCATCCAATGGAGTAACAAAAATATGAACAAAAGACTACCTTCCATAATGACAAGGCTCCCATCCATTGGAGTAACAGAAATCATAACGATAGAGTACCTTCCATAATGAAAAGACTACCATCCATTGGAGTAACAAAACTCTCGACAACAGACTACCTTCCATAATGACAAGGCTACCATCCATTGGAGTAACAAAAATCTCGACAACAGACTACCTTCCATAATGACAAGGCTACCATCCATTGGAATAAAAAAAATATTGACAACAGACTACCTTCCATAATGACAAAGCTCACATCCATTGGAGTAACAAAAATCTCGACAACAGACTACCTTCCAAAATGACAAGGTTACCATACATTGGAATAACAAAAATCCTGACATCAGACAACCTTCCATAATGACAAGGCTACCATCCAATGGAATAAAAAAAATCTCGACAAGAGACTACCTTCCATAATGACAAGGCTACCATCCAATGGAGTAACAAAAATCTGAACAAAAGACTACCTTCCATAATGACAAGGCTACCATCCCTTGGAGTAACAAGATATCGACAACATACTACCTTCCATAATTACAAGGCTACAATCCATTGGAGTAACAAAAATCACGACAACAAACTACCTTCCATAAAGAGAAGGCTACCATCCATAGGAATAACAAAAATATCGACAACAGACTACCTTCCATAATGAAAAGGCTACCATCCAATGGAGTAACAAAAATCTAGACAACAGACTACATTTCATAATGACAAGGATATTATCCATTGGAGTAACAATAATCTCGACAATAGACTACCTTCCATAATGACAAGGGTACCATCCATTGGAGGAAAAAAAATCTCGACAACAAACTACCTTCCATAATGACAAGTCTACAATCCATTAGAATAACAAAAATCTCGACAATAGACTACCTTCCATAATGACAAGGCTACAATCCAATGGAGTCACAAAAATCTCGACAACAAACTACCTTCCATAATGACAAGTTTACCATCCATTGGAGTAACAAAAATATGAACAACAAACTACCTTCCATAATGACAAGGCTACCATCCATTAGAGTAACAAAAATCACAACGACAGACTACCTTCCATAATGACAAGGCTACCATCCATTTAAGTAACAAAAATCGTGACAACAGACTACCTTCCATAACGACAACGCTACCATCCATTGGAGTAACAAAAATCTAGACAACAGACTACCTTCCATAATGACAAGGCTACCATCCATTGGACTAACAAAAATCTCGACAATAGACTACCTTCCATAATGACAAGTCTACAATCCATTGGAATAACAAAAATGTCGACAACAGACTACCTTCCATAATTCAAAGGCTATGATCCATTAGAGTAACAAAAATCGGGACCACAGACTACCTTCCATAATGACAGGGATACCATCCATTGGAGTAACAAAAATGTCAACAAGAGACTACCTTCCATAATGACAAGGCTACTATCCACTGGAGTAACAAAAATCTGAACAATAGACTACCTTCCATAATGACAAGGCTACCATCCATTGGAGTAACAGAAATCACCATGACAGGCAACCTTCCATAATAATAAGGATACCATCCATTTGAGTAACAAAAATTGGGACAACAGACTACCTTCCATAATGACAAGGCTACCATCCATTGGAGTAACAAAAATATCAACAAGAGACTACCTTCCATAATGACAAGGCTACCATCCGTTGGAGTAAAAAAAATCTCAACAAAAAACTACCTTCCATAATGACAAGGCTACCATCCATTGGAGTAACAAAAATCTCGACAATGGACTTCCTTCCATAATGACAAGGGTACCATCCATTAGAGTAACAAAAATCTAGACAACATACTACCTTCCATAATGACAAGTCTACAATCCATTCGAATAACAAAAATCTCGACAACAGACTACCTTCCATAATGACAAGGCTACCATCCATTAGAGTAACATAAATCGGGATCGCAGACTACCTTCCATAATGACAGGGATACCATCAATTGGAGTAACAAAAATGTCAACAAGAGACTACCTTCCATAATGACAAGGCTATCATCCACTGGAGTAACAAAAATCTGAACAATAGACTACCTTCCATAATGACAAGGCTACCATCCATTGGAGTAACAGAAATCTTCACAACAAACTACCTTCCATAATGACAAGGCTACCATCCATTGGAGTTACAAAAATCTCGACAGCAGACTATCTTCCATAATGACAAGGCTACCATCCATTGGAGTAACGAAAATCTCGACAACAGACTACCTTTCAAAATGACAAGGGTACCATACATTGGAATAACAAAATTCTCGACAACAGACTACCTTCCATAATGACAAGGCTACCACACATTAGAGTAACAAATATCTCAATGACAAACTACCTTCCATAATGACAAGGCTACCATCCATTGGAATAAAAAAAATATCGACAACAAACTACCTTCCATAATGACAAGGCTACCACCCATTGGAGTAAAAAAGATATTTATATTATACTACCTTTCATAATGATAAGGCTACCATCCATTGGAGTAACAAAAATATCGACAACAGACTACCTTCTGTAATGACAAGGCTACCATCCAATGGAGTAACAAAAATATGAACAAAAGACTACCTTCCATAATGACACGGCTACCATCCATTGGAGTAACAGAAATCATTACGACAGAGTGTAACACCCCTTCTAAATACCCCAATTAAAGGTAAAGATTAAAATCAGAGAAATAAAATTGCACGGAAGGGATGCCACAACACACATCACATTCCAAAGTTTTTAAAGAAAAACGGACGGGGTATGTTTGAAAGTATAAGCATTCCAACACAAAACAAACATACAATAAATATTTACTTCATTCTCTCGTGCAAACGCAACGGAGTTTCATAATTTCACATCATCTCCATTTATGGAGGAATCAAAACATAATTCAAGGCATCAAGCCATCATAATTCACATAAGCATATGTTATCAAGTCTCACATATACAAAACATCATATACACGAATAAGGATTATATACATCATAATCCAAATGCAAAATAATCGAGTTCGACACTAAATAAATTCCCCCCCCCCCATGTGTTACTACCAGAGCATCGACTCGACTCTAATCAAAATAAAACAGATTGCATTCCAATGCATCCGTTGACTAGCGCCTCGCGCTACCGTCCTCGGTACCTGGACAATGCCATCAAAAGCATTTTCCAACAGAAGGGTAAGAATTCCAATAATCATATAACATGTAATTTTAAGTAAATGAAATGGCAATAAATAAAGCAATACATAATGATCATGTTCATTTTATCACCTATAGTATCCTTACTCAAGGAATCCATTTCCAACGCATTAACCATGTAAACCGATTATCTGAATACTCACATCCTTGGCTCATATCCATAATTCAAACAACAACAACAACAACAACATTGGCACATAATCAAACACATCAACACACATACATAACATGCACAATTATGCATGTGACTCACAACACGACTCAACGTATGCGAATGCGGTACCGACTCGTGGACCCAAGGTTCCACCACCTATGTTTCCCTTCCGGATCAAGGTCACTACGTCTTTTCCCACAATAGGGTCACCGTCTAGATATTGTGGACCCAATGTTCCACCACCTATATTTCCCTATCGGGTCAAGGTCACTACGTCTTTTCCCATAATAGGGTCACCGTCTAGATATTGTGGACCCAATGTTCCACCACCTATGTTTCCCTTCCGGATCAAGGTCACTACGTCTATTCCCACACTAGGGTCACCGTCTATAAAATCATGTGAACCCACAGTTTCACCGTCTCTGTTTCAAGACCAACCATGCCATGTAATGTACAATATAACCAATGTATGCAATTAAGATCCACAATAATCTTAACATACACATACCATCAAATCCAACCAATGGAACATCAACTATTGTACATGCATGCATACATATAATTTAACAATCACAACGTCAAGTAAAATTTATATAAACAAGTTACTTACTCAACCAAAACATAAACCATCAACTATCAAACAATTTCAAATCGGAAAGTATATTTCAACATAAAGTCATCATCAATGAACCGGCATTACTCTCAATGTTACTCATCGCGATCGAGTCACCGAAATGTAACTCGAACGGTTAAATTCGGGATTAAACTCAATTTATTTCATTTCGTACTAAAATCGGGTCGATTCTTAAAAAGTCGAAATTTCGCAAAACGAACTTCACTATGTTAATCTACACGTCGAATTATGCTAGCACGTCAATTTTCGTGCGAATCGGAGAAAGTAGCTTCGTCGCCGAAATTACTGAAAACTTTTTTTGTAGCTAGCTAATAGCTATATGTCAGCACTGAGCCGTGTTACCAATATGAAGAAAATGTGTGACATGTCTAATGTGTGTCTACAAAATTACGAGTATCCATAATAAATCAAAGCATTAAGTTTAACCTAGCCATCTCATTTGACTTTTAATTGGGTTGTCTATCTAATGGCCTTTCATTCAGAAGGTGGGGCAAGCAGCAAGCTATAACCTGACCGTCCAAGACAATACCATGTGGTGATTCCTCATCTTATGGACCCCATCCTTTAACAACAACAACTTAACAAAGAAATGGATATGAAGACTATATATATACACTATCTTCCCTCACAACCATCACCGCTCATTCACATAATCAAGCACCAAAACTGAAATACATTTGTCATAAATTTGAGATTGTTATTTGAAACATTAAAATGGGCTTCCGTTTACCTGCCGCTATTAGTCGTGCTTCATTAAATGAATTTGACAGCTTCAAAACGTTAATCTTCAAGTCACCAAATAGCTTACAGATAGAAAGCTCGAGTTTGGAACCCGCGTCTACTACTTGCGTGTTTTCTTCTGTAACTTCAAGAGCAACTTGTTTTTGAGAACTTCTAACACTCTTCAAACTCCAAGTAACACCATGTCTCCCAATTATAGCCAAGAGACTTGAGATGCCTGTAAGCCTCAAACAACTCCCAGCAACACCCACTCTTCCCGCCTGCAACCTTATCGTACATTTCAATTAGAGATATACTTCTATTTTCATCGTCTACGAGATGTAAGGCTCCTAATTCCATAAGATACAAAGTCTCCTCGATTGAAGTATAAATGTTGCCACTGCGAACAATTCCAGTTGATACCCACATTTTCCCATTCTTCTCAATAACCTCTGCCATTCCCATCTCTTCATTCCACCTGCATTTTGATTTCACATTCCTGAACTGCAATTTGGGCAAGGAAGTGGATGTGAAGTGAAGGTCCTCTTCATCACTTGCATTTTGCAAAAAGACTTGATCATTATCGTCATCACTATCTTCATTTGAAGAATATTCCCACACTTTTGCTTCAATTGATCAAAAGCTGAGGCGACGAGCGTCGGTGGTTGAGTGGTAATTTAGGGTTCTTGAAAAAAATTCCCAGAACCGAATCCAATCCTCCTTTCCATCCTATAAAACAATTTTTTTTTTACTACTACTTACTTTCCTCCCCCTAACTTTCTAAAATTCTAATTTGGCCCAATCTATTTAATTCAAATTATATCATATAATTCTATTAAAACCATATTACATTTAATTAATATTTATTCCATAAAAACTAAATTATACCGATAAATCAAACAAAGCCAAATACACACCAAAATAATATTACTCAAAAAAGTATTTTATCATTATGAATATTTTTATTTCAAATAACCGAATTAACATTTTAATTGATATCAAATAAATATATTTCTTAAAATAGATTTAATTTGATAATTTCGGAAAAAAAATAACTTAAATAACATTTAATCAAAAACGGGGTGTCACAACTCTCCCCCACTTAAAAGATTTTCGGCCTCGAAAATTACCTCTAAACGAACAACTCGGGATAGGAATCCCGCATCCGACTTTCAAGTTCCCACGTTATGTTTCCTTTGGCCGCTCCACCCCAAACAACCTTAACCAAAACAATTTCTTTTCCTCTTAATTGTTTCATTTTCCTATCATCAACTCTTGTAGGCAAAGCTTCCACGGTCAAATCATCTCTAACTTCCAAATTTTTCACATCCCCCACATCGGGAACGCAAACTCTATCATGACATCTCAAAATTCCATTCTCATCGATTCTGAACTCTCCACCTTGACCTTGATTCACCAAAGTAAACTTGTCAACCAAAACCAAATCTGACTTTTGCCCATCTCTAATCTCTTCCAAGACACCACTAGTAAGCTTCATCATACCAAGCTTCACGCCAGAATAAGTCTCTTCACACACCAAACTCAAATCTCGAAATTGCTCCAACAATTCCCATTCTTTAACCATCAACATAGACATGTGTACAAACTTTCTGCTCAAAGCATCTGCAACCACGTTTGCCTTACCAGGATGGTAATTCAAACTGAAGTCATAATCTTTAAGAAACTCTAGCCACCTTCTTTGCCTCATATTCAACTCTTTTTGATCAAACAGATATTTCAAACTCTTATGATCGCTAAAGACGTCGAATCTCGACCTAAACAAATAATGCCTCCAAATCTTTAACACAAAAACCACCGCTGCCAACTCCAAGTCATGAGTTGGATAATTCCTCTCATGCACCTTGAGTTGTCTCGAAGCATACGCCACAACCTGCCCATTTTGCATTAACACACCTCCTAAACCCATCAAAGAAGCATCGCAATAGACCGTAAACGGTTCAGATGGTTTAGGCAAAATCAAAACTGGCGCAGTTGTCAACCTTCTCTTCAGCTCTTGGAAACTATCTTCACACTGCGGAGTCCACACGAACTCTCGACTCTTCCTAGTCAATTGTGTCAACGGTAAAGCTAGCTTGGAAAAGCCTTCAATGAACTTACGGTAATAACCCGCTAAACCAAGAAAGCTTCGAATCTCAAAAACTGACTTTGGAGATTCCCATTCTGACACGGCTTCTATCTTCGAAGGATCCACAGCAATACCTCCACGAGATATCACGTGACCAAGGAAACTCACTTGTTCTAACCAGAATTCGCACTTCGAAAGTTTAGCAAACAAATGATTTTCCTTCAGAATTGACAAAACAATTCCCAAGTGTTCGGCATGCTCTGCTTCACTCTTGGAATAAATCAAAATGTCATCGATGAACACCACCACAAACTTATCCAGAAACTCATGAAAGATTCTGTTCATATACTCCATGAACACACCAGGTGCATTCGTAACACCAAAAGGCATCACCGAATACTCATAGTGTCCATAACGAGTTCTGAACGCAGTTTTCTGAATATCACCCGCTTTCACGCGAATCTGATGATAACCTGACCTCAAGTCAATCTTGCTAAACACACACGCACCCACCAGCTGATCCATTAAATCATCAATCCTTGGCAAAGGATACTTGTTCTTAATGGTCACTTTGTTTAGCTGCCTATAATTCACACAAAGTCTCATTGTTCCTTCTTTCTTCTTCACAAGTAAAACTGGAGCACCCCACGGGCTCACACTAGGACGAATAAACCTTTTGTCAAGCAACTCTTCCAGCTGACTCTACAGTTCCACTAGTTCCGACGGTGACATCCTATAAGGAGCCATCGAAACAGGACTAGTACCAGGAATTAAGTCGATGGAAAACTCTACCTCACGCTCAGGAGGTATATTCGTAATCTCTTCAGGAAACACTTCAGGAAATTCGCATACTACAGGATAATCCTTTCTTACTCTACCATCTTCCAAAACCATACTCGCCATAAGCATAAACAACCCATCTCCATTCTTCACACTCTTCTCAACTTACTGTGTAGACAAGAAAACCACACCATCTTTCTCGGACTCGAGAAAAAGAACAGCCTTAGCAAAACAGTTGATATAGACATGGTTGGCTTTCAACCAGTCCAAACCCAGAATCATATCTATCTGATGCAAAGGAAGACACACGAGATCAACATTCAAAATCTCTTCCGCACATGCGCAAAGGACACTTCAAACAAACAACTGAAGTAGAAACTGAACCCATCGCAGGTGTATCTGCCTCCATACTTCGATCCAAAGTAGACAAGACAAGGCCCAATCTCTTGGCACAATCTAAAGCAACAAACGAATGCGTCGCACCCGTATCAATAATAGCAACCAAAGGCACATTAGAGATAAAGCATGTACCTCTGATTAGACGTTCCTCAGCAGAAGTCTCTGCTCCAGATAAAGCGAATACTTTTCCAACTTCTTTCTTTGGCTTTGGACATTTGGTACTTATGTGGCCTCGCTCACCACAATTAAAGATAGTTACACTCACACCAACTCTACAATCCACCGCTTTGTGACCCACCCTGTCACACTTGAAACACTTAACTATCCCCTGGCGACATTCCATAGCATGATGTCCCTCTTTACCACATTTAAAACATTTGATTGGAGTAGTCACTCCCCCACTCGGACTCTTTCCACTACTTATTGGTCTCTTTCCTCTTCCATCATAAGGCTTAGGACGCATCTGTCCCTTACCTCTTTTCTCACTCAAGCTCTTGTAATAAGCAGTGCTATCCCGACTGTCTTCGTCGTAGATACGACTCTTATTAACCAACTCAGAGAATCTTGTAATCTGCTGATACCCAATCGCCTTCTTTATGTCCGGCCTCAAACCATTAACAAACTTAAGGCACTTCGACCTCTCAGCATTAACAGTATTGTAGTGAGGACAATATTTGATCAAATCTTGAAATTTAGCCGCATAGTCAGCTACCGAACCACTACCTTGTTTCAATTCCAGGAATTCAACTTCCTTTCTACCACGAACATCCTCCGGAAAATAATTCTCCAAGAATGCATCTCGGAAAATTTCCCAAGTCACCACAACATGCTCCTCCTCATACCTCTGACTAGCGTTGATCCACCAGTCTTCGGCCTCTTTAATCAGCATGTGTGTTCCGAATTGCACTTTCTGAGCGTCGGTGCAATTCATCACACGAAAGATTTTCTCAATTGCTTTTAACCATTCTTGAGCTTCCACCGGAGCATGCTCTCCCTTGAAAGTAGGCGGGTTGTTCTTTTGGAACTTCCCTAGAGCACGAAAAGCATCTTCAGTACCATCATGTGGCGCTTGAGTCGTTTGCGGCATCTGATTTATTGACCCCGCAAGCAACCTCAATGCCTCAGCTAAAGCATCATCATTCCTTCTACCAACCATCTTTTGAACAACACAAAGTATTGATCGCGTTAGCCACACAATCAAATACAAGGGGTTAACAAAATAAGTCCTGACAACAGACCGACTATGCTCTGATACCACTATTGTAACACCCCTTCTAAATACCCCAATTAAAGGTAAAGATTAAAATCAGAGAAATAAAATTGCACGGAAGGGATGCCACAACACACATCACATTCCAAAGTTTTTAAAGAAAAACGGACAGGGTATGTTTGAAAGTATAAGCATTCCAACACAAAACAAACATACAATAAATATTTACTTCATTCTCTCGTGCAAACGCAACGGAGTTTCATAATTTCACATCATCTCCATTTATGGAGGAATCAAAACATAATTCAAGGCATCAAGCCATCATAATTCACATAAGCATATGTTATCAAGTCTCACATATACAAAACATCATATACACGAATAAGGATTATATACATCATAATCCAAATGCAAAATAATCGAGTTCGACACTAAATAAATTCCCCCCCCCCCCATGTGTTACTACCAGAGCATCGACTCGACTCTAATCAAAATAAAACAGATTGCATTCCAATGCATCCGTTGACTAGCGCCTCGCGCTACCGTCCTCGGTACCTGGACAATGCCATCAAAAGCATTTTCCAACAGAAGGGTAAGAATTCCAATAATCATATAACATGTAATTTTAAGTAAATGAAATGGCAATAAATAAAGCAATACATAATGATCATGTTCATTTTATCACCTATAGTATCCTTACTCAAGGAATCCATTTCCAACGCATTAACCATGTAAACCGATTATCTGAATACTCACATCCTTGGCTCATATCCATAATTCAAACAACAACAACAACAACAACATTGGCACATAATCAAACACATCAACACACATACATAACATGCACAATTATGCATGTGACTCACAACACGACTCAACGTATGCGAATGCGGTACCGACTCGTGGACCCAAGGTTCCACCACCTATGTTTCCCTTCCGGATCAAGGTCACTACGTCTTTTCCCACAATAGGGTCACCGTCTAGATATTGTGGACCCAATGTTCCACCACCTATATTTCCCTATCGGGTCAAGGTCACTACGTCTTTTCCCATAATAGGGTCACCGTCTAGATATTGTGGACCCAATGTTCCACCACCTATGTTTCCCTTCCGGATCAAGGTCACTACGTCTATTCCCACACTAGGGTCACCGTCTATAAAATCATGTGAACCCACAGTTTCACCGTCTCTGTTTCAAGACCAACCATGCCATGCAATGTACAATATAACCAATGTATGCAATTAAGATCCACAATAATCTTAACATACACATACCATCAAATCCAACCAATGGAACATCAACTATTGTACATGCATGCATACATATAATTTAACAATCACAACGTCAAGTAAAATGTATATAAACAAGTTACTTACTCAACCAAAACATAAACCATCAACTATCAAACAATTTCAAATCGGAAAGTATATTTCAACATAAAGTCATCATCAATGAACCGGCATTACTCTCAATGTTACTCATCGCGATCGAGTCACCGAAATGTAACTCGAACGGTTAAATTCGGGATTAAACTCAATTTATTTCATTTCGTACTAAAATCGGGTCGATTCTTAAAAAGTCGAAATTTCGCAAAACGAACTTCACTATGTTAATCTACACGTCGAATTATGCTAGCACGTCAATTTTCGTGCGAATCGGAGAAAGTAGCTTCGTCGCCGAAATTACTGAAAACTTTTTTTGTAGCTAGCTAATAGCTATATGTCAGCACTGAGCCGTGTTACCAATATGAAGAAAATGTGTGACATGTCTAATGTGTGTCTACAAAATTACGAGTATCCATAATAAATCAAAGCATTAAGTTTAACCTAGCCATCTCATTTGACTTTTAATTGGGTTGTCTATCTAATGGCCTTTCATTCAGAAGGTGGGGCAAGCAGCAAGCTATAACCTGACCGTCCAAGACAATACCATGTGGTGATTCCTCATCTTATGGACCCCATCCTTTAACAACAACAACTTAACAAAGAAATGGATATGAAGACTATATATATACACTATCTTCCCTCACAACCATCACCGCTCATTCACATAATCAAGCACCAAAACTGAAATACATTTGTCATAAATTTGAGATTGTTATTTGAAACATTAAAATGGGCTTCCGTTTACCTGCCGCTATTAGTCGTGCTTCATTAAATGAATTTGACAGCTTCAAAACGTTAATCTTCAAGTCACCAAATAGCTTACAGATAGAAAGCTCGAGTTTGGAACCCGCGTCTACTACTTGCGTGTTTTCTTCTGTAACTTCAAGAGCAACTTGTTTTTGAGAACTTCTAACACTCTTCAAACTCCAAGCAACACCATGTCTCCCAATTATAGCCAAGAGACTTGAGATGCCTGTAAGCCTCAAACAACTCCCAGCAACACCCACTCTTCCCGCCTGCAACCTTATCGTACATTTCAATTAGAGATATACTTCTATTTTCATCGTCTACGAGATGTAAGGCTCCTAATTCCATAAGATACAAAGTCTCCTCGATTGAAGTATAAATGTTGCCACTGCGAACAATTCCAGTTGATACCCACATTTTCCCATTCTTCTCAATAACCTCTGCCATTCCCATCTCTTCATTCCACCTGCATTTTGATTTCACATTCCTGAACTGCAATTTGGGCAAGGAAGTGGATGTGAAGTGAAGGTCCTCTTCATCACTTGCATTTTGCAAAAAGACTTGATCATTATCGTCATCACTATCTTCATTTGAAGAATATTCCCACACTTTTGCTTCAATTGATCAAAAGCTGAGGCGACGAGCGTCGGTGGTTGAGTGGTAATTTAGGGTTCTTGAAAAAAATTCCCAGAACCGAATCCAATCCTCCTTTCCATCCTATAAAACAATTTTTTTTTTACTACTACTTACTTTCCTCCCCCTAACTTTCTAAAATTCTAATTTGGCCCAATCTATTTAATTCAAATTATATCATATAATTCTATTAAAACCATATTACATTTAATTAATATTTATTCCATAAAAACTAAATTATACCGATAAATCAAACAAAGCCAAATACACACCAAAATAATATTACTCAAAAAAGTATTTTATCATTATGAATATTTTTATTTCAAATAACCGAATTAACATTTTAATTGATATCAAATAAATATATTTCTTAAAATAGATTTAATTTGATAATTTCGGAAAAAAAATAACTTAAATAACATTTAATCAAAAACGGGGTGTCACACAGAGTACCTTGCATAATGAAAAGACTACCATCCATTGGAGTTACAAAAATCTCGACAACAGACTACCTTCCATAATGACAAGGCTACCATCCATTGGAGTAAGAAAAATCTCGACAACAGACTACCTTCCATAATGACAAGGCTACCATCCATTGGAGAAACAAAAATATTGACAATAGACTACCTTCCATAATGAACAAAAGACTACCTTCCATATTGACAAGGCTACCATCCATTGGAGTAACAAAAATCATAATGATAGAGTACCTTCCATAATGAAAAGACTACCATCCATTGGAGTAACAAAAATCTCGACAATAGACTACCTTCCATAATGAAAAGGCTACCATCCATTGGAGTAACAAAAATCTCGACATCAGACTACCTTCCATAATGACAATGCTACCATCCATTGGAGTAACGAAAATCTCGACAACAGACTACCTTTCAAAATAACAAGGTTAACATACATTTGAATAACAAAAACCCTAACATCATACTACCTTCCATAATGACAAGGCTACCATCCAATGGAATAACAAAAATCTGAACAACAAACTAGCTTCCATAATGACAAGGCTACCACACATTGGAGTAACAGATATCTCAACGACTAACTACCTTCCATAATGACAAGGCTACCATCCATTGAGTAACAAAAATATCGACAACAGAATACCTTCCATAATGAAAAGGATACCATCCATTGGAGTAACAAAAATCTAAACAACAAACTTGCTTCCATAATGACAAGGCTACCACACATTGGAGTAAAAAATATCTCAACGAAAAACTACCTTCCATAATTACAAGGGTAACATCCATTAGAGTAACAAAAATAACGACAACAAACTACCTTCCATAATGACAAGGATATCATCCATTGGAGTAACAAAAATCTCGACAACAACCTAAATTCCATAATGACAAAGTACCATCCATTGGAGTAACAAAAATCACGAAAAAAACTAACTTCCATAATCACAAGGCTAGCATCCATTGAGAGTAACAAAAACATAGACAACAGACTACCTTCCATAATGACAAGGCTACCATCCATTGGAGTAACAGAAATCTTCACAACAGAATACCTTCCATAATGACAAGGCTACCATCCATTGGAGTAACAAAAATCTCGACAACAGACTATCTTCCATAATGACAAGGCTACCATCCATTGGAGTAACGAAAATCTCGACAACAGACTACCTTTCAAAATGACAAGGGTACCATACATTAGAATAACAAAATTCTCGACAACAGACTACCTTCCATAATGACAAGGCTACCACACATTAGAGTAACAAATATCTAAATGACAAACTACCTTCCATAATGACAAGGCTACCATCCATTGGAATAAAAAAAATATCGACAACAAACTACCTTCCATAATGACAAGGCTACCACCCATTGGAGTAAAAAAGATATCTATATTATACTACCTTCCATAATGATAAGGCTACCATCCATTAGAGTAACAAAAATACGACAACAGACTACCTTCTGCAATGACAAGGCTACCATCCAATGGAGTAACAAAAATATGAACAAAAGACTACCTTCCATAATGACAAGGCTACCATCCATTGGAGTAACAGAAATCTTAAGGACGGAGTACCTTCCATAATGAAAAGACTACCATCCATTGGAGTAACAAAAATCTCGACAACAGACTACCTTCCATAATGACAAGGCTACCATCCATTGGAGTAACTAAAATCTCGACAACAGACTACCTTCCATAATGACAAGGCTACCATCCATTGGAATAACAAAAATATTGACAACATACTACCTTCCATAATGACAAAGCTCCAATCCATTGGAGTAACAAAAATCTCGACAACAGACTACCTTCCAAAATGACAAGGTTACCATACATAGGAATAACAAAAATCCTGACATCAGACTACCTTCCATAATGACAAGGCTACCATCCAATGGAATAAAAAAAATCTCGACAACAGACTACCTTCCATAATGACAAGGCTACCATCCAATGGAGTAACAAAAATCTGAACAAAAGACTACCTTCCATAATGACAAGGCTACCATCCATTGGAGTAACAGAAATCTTCACAACAGACTACCTTCCATAATGACAAGCCTACCATCCATTGGAGTAACAAAAATCTCGACAGCAGACTATCTTCCATAATGACAAGGCTACCATCCATTGGAGTAACGAAAATCTCGACAACAGACTACCTTTCAAAATGACAAGGGAACCATACATTGGAATAACAAAATTCTCGACAACAGACTACCTTCCATAATGACAAGGCTACCACACATTAGAGTAACAAATATCTCAATGACAAACTACCTTCCATAATGACAAGGCTACCATCCATTGGAATGAAAAAAATATCGACAACAAACTACCTTCCATAATGACAAGGCTACCACCCATTGGAGTAAAAAAGATATCTATATTATACTACCTTTCATAATGATAAGGCTACCATCCATTGGAGTAACAAAATTATCGACAACAGACTACCTTCTATAATGACAAGGCTACCATCCAATGGAGTAACAAAAATATGAACAAAAGACTACCTTCCATAATGACAAGGCTACCATCCATTGGGGTAACAGAAATCATAACGATAGAGTACCTTCCATAATGAAAAGACTACCATCCATTGGAGTAACAAAAATCTCGATAATAGACTACCTTCCATAATGAGAAGGCTACCATCCATTGGAGTAAGAAAAATCTCGACAACAGACTACCTTCCATAATGACAAGGCTACCATCCATTGGAGAAACAAAAATATTGACAATAAACTACCTTCCATAATGAACAAAAGACTACCTTCCATATTGACAAGGCTACCATCCATTGGAGTAACAAAAATCATAATGATAGAGTACCTTCCATAATGAAAAGACTACCATCCATTGGAGTAACAAAAATCTCGACAATAGACTACCTTCCATAATGAAAAGGCTACCATCCATTGGAGTAACAAAAATCTCGACATCAGACTACCTTCCATAATGACAATGCTACCATCCATTGGAGTAACGAAAATCTCGACAACAGACTACCTTTCAAAATAACAAGGTTAACATACATTTGAATAACAAAAACCCTAACATCATACTACCTTCCATAATGACAAGGCTACCATCCAATGGAATAACAAAAATCTGAACAACAAACTAGCTTCCATAATGACAAGGCTACCACACATTGGAGTAACAGATATCTCAACGACTAACTACCTTCCATAATGACAAGGCTACCATCCATTGAGTAACAAAAATATCGACAACAGAATACCTTCCATAATGAAAAGGATACCATCCATTGGAGTAACAAAAATCTAAACAACAAACTTGCTTCCATAATGACAAGGCTACCACACATTGGAGTAACAAATATCTCAACGAAAAACTACCTACCATAATTACAAGGGTAACATCCATTAGAGTAACAAAAATAACGACAACAAACTACCTTCCATAATGACAAGGATATCATCCATTGGAGTAACAAAAATCTCGACAACAACCTAAATTCCATAATGACAAAGTACCATCCATTGGAATAACAAAAATCACGAAAAAAACTAACTTCCATAATCACAAGGCTAGCATCCATTGAGAGTAACAAAAACATAGACAACAGACTACCTTCCATAATGACAAGGCTACCATCCATTGGAGTAACAGAAATCTTCACAACAGACTACCTTCCATAATGACAAGCCTACCATCCATTGGAGTAACAAAAATCTCGACAGCAGACTATCTTCCATAATGACAAGGCTACCATCCATTGGAGTAACGAAAATCTCGACAACAGACTACCTTTCAAAATGACAAGGGAACCATACATTGGAATAACAAAATTCTCGACAACAGACTACCTTCCATAATGACAAGGCTACCACACATTAGAGTAACAAATATCTCAATGACAAACTACCTTCCATAATGACAAGGCTACCATCCATTGGAATGAAAAAAATATCGACAACAAACTACCTTCCATAATGACAAGGCTACCACCCATTGGAGTAAAAAAGATATCTATATTATACTACCTTTCATAATGATAAGGCTACCATCCATTGGAGTAACAAAATTATCGACAACAGACTACCTTCTATAATGACAAGGCTACCATCCAATGGAGTAACAAAAATATGAACAAAAGACTACCTTCCATAATGACAAGGCTACCATCCATTGGAGTAACAGAAATCATAACGACAGAGTACCTTCCATAATGAAAAGACTACCATCCATTGGAGTAACAAAAATCTCGATAATAGACTACCTTCCATAATGAGAAGGCTACCATCCATTGGAGTAAGAAAAATCTCGACAACAGACTACCTTCCATAATGACAAGGCTACCATCCATTGGAGAAACAAAAATATTGACAATAGACTACCTTCCATAATGAACAAAAGACTACCTTCCATATTGACAAGGCTACCATCCATTGGAGTAACAAAAATCATAATGATAGAGTACCTTCCATAATGAAAAGACTACCATCCATTGGAGTAACAAAAATCTCGACAATAGACTACCTTCCATAATGAAAAGGCTACCATCCATTGGAGTAACAAAAATCTCGACATCAGACTACCTTCCATAATGACAATGCTACCATCCATTGGAGTAACGAAAATCTCGACAACAGACTACCTTTCAAAATAACAAGGTTAACATACATTTGAATAACAAAAACCCTAACATCATACTACCTTCCATAATGACAAGGCTACCATCCAATGGAATAACAAAAATCTGAACAACAAACTAGCTTCCATAATGACAAGGCTACCACACATTGGAGTAACAGATATCTCAACGACTAACTACCTTCCATAATGACAAGGCTACCATCCATTGAGTAACAAAAATATCGACAACAGAATACCTTCCATAATGAAAAGGATACCATCCATTGGAGTAACAAAAATCTAAACAACAAACTTGCTTCCATAATGACAAGGCTACCACACATTGGAGTAACAAATATCTCAACGAAAAACTACCTTCCATAATTACAAGGGTAACATCCATTAGAGTAACAAAAATAACGACAACAAACTACCTTCCATAATGACAAGGATATCATCCATTGGAGTAACAAAAATCTCGACAACAACCTAAATTCCATAATGACAAAGTACCATCCATTGGAATAACAAAAATCACGAAAAAAACTAACTTCCATAATCACAAGGCTAGCATCCATTGAGAGTAACAAAAACATAGACAACAAACTACCTTCCATAATGACAAGGCTACCATCCATTGGAGTAACAGAAATCTTCACAACAGACTACCTTCCATAATGACAAGGCTACCATCCATTGGAGTAACAAAAATCTCGACAACAGACTATCTTCCATAATGACAAGGCTACCATCCATTGGAGTAACGAAAATCTCGACAACAGACTACCTTTCAAAATGACAAGGGTACCATACATTAGAATAACAAAATTCTCGACAACAGACTACCTTCCATAATGACAAGGCTACCACACATTAGAGTAACAAATATCTAAATGACAAACTACCTTCCATAATGACAAGGCTACCATCCATTGGAATAAAAAAAATATCGACAACAAACTACCTTCCATAATGACAAGGCTACCACCCATTCGAGTAAAAAAGATATCTATATTATACTACCTTCCATAATGATAAGGCTACCATCCATTAGAGTAACAAAAATACGACAACAGACTACCTTCTGCAATGACAAGGCTACCATCCAATGGAGTAACAAAAATATGAACAAAAGACTACCTTCCATAATGACAAGGCTACCATCCATTGGAGTAACAGAAATCATAACGACGGAGTACCTTCCATAATGAAAAGACTACCATCCATTGGAGTAACAAAAATCTCGACAACAGACTACCTTCCATAATGACAAGGCTACCATCCATTGGAGTAACTAAAATCTCGACAACAGACTACCTTCCATAATGACAAGGCTACCATCCATTGGAATAACAAAAATATTGACAACAGACTACCTTCCATAATGACAAAGCTCCAATCCATTGGAGTAACAAAAATCTCGACAACAGACTACCTTCCAAAATGACAAGGTTACCATACATTAGAATAACAAAAATCCTGACATCAGACTACCTTCCATAATGACAAGGCTACCATCCAATGGAATAAAAAAAATCTCGACAACAGACTACCTTCCATAATGACAAGGCTACCATCCAATGGAGTAACAAAAATCTGAACAAAAGACTACCTTCCATAATGACAAGGCTACCATCCATTGGAGTAACAGAAATCTTCACAACAGACTACCTTCCATAATGACAAGCCTACCATCCATTGGAGTAACAAAAATCTCGACAGCAGACTATCTTCCATAATGACAAGGCTACCATCCATTGGAGTAACGAAAATCTCGACAACAGACTACCTTTCAAAATGACAAGGGAACCATACATTGGAATAACAAAATTCTCGACAACAGACTACCTTCCATAATGACAAGGCTACCACACATTAGAGTAACAAATATCTCAATGACAAACTACCTTCCATAATGACAAGGCTACCATCCATTGGAATGAAAAAAATATCGACAACAAACTACCTTCCATAATGACAAGGCTACCACCCATTGGAGTAAAAAAGATATCTATATTATACTACCTTTCATAATGATAAGGCTACCATCCATTGGAGTAACAAAATTATCGACAACAGACTACCTTCTATAATGACAAGGCTACCATCCAATGGAGTAACAAAAATATGAACAAAAGACTACCTTCCATAATGACAAGGCTACCATCCATTGGAGTAACAGAAATCATAACGACAGAGTACCTTCCATAATGAAAAGACTACCATCCATTGGAGTAACAAAAATCTCGATAATAGACTACCTTCCATAATGAGAAGGCTACCATCCATTGGAGTAAGAAAAATCTCGACAACAGACTACCTTCCATAATGACAAGGCTACCATCCATTGGAGAAACAAAAATATTGACAATAGACTACCTTCCATAATGAACAAAAGACTACCTTCCATATTGACAAGGCTACCATCCATTGGAGTAACAAAAATCATAATGATAGAGTACCTTCCATAATGAAAAGACTACCATCCATTGGAGTAACAAAAATCTCGACAATAGACTACCTTCCATAATGAAAAGGCTACCATCCATTGGAGTAACAAAAATCTCGACATCAGACTACCTTCCATAATGACAATGCTACCATCCATTGGAGTAACGAAAATCTCGACAACAGACTACCTTTCAAAATAACAAGGTTAACATACATTTGAATAACAAAAACCCTAACATCATACTACCTTCCATAATGACAAGGCTACCATCCAATGGAATAACAAAAATCTGAACAACAAACTAGCTTCCATAATGACAAGGCTACCACACATTGGAGTAACAGATATCTCAACGACTAACTACCTTCCATAATGACAAGGCTACCATCCATTGAGTAACAAAAATATCGACAACAGAATACCTTCCATAATGAAAAGGATACCATCCATTGGAGTAACAAAAATCTAAACAACAAACTTGCTTCCATAATGACAAGGCTACCACACATTGGAGTAACAAATATCTCAACGAAAAACTACCTACCATAATTACAAGGGTAACATCCATTAGAGTAACAAAAATAACGACAACAAACTACCTTCCATAATGACAAGGATATCATCCATTGGAGTAACAAAAATCTCGACAACAACCTAAATTCCATAATGACAAAGTACCATCCATTGGAATAACAAAAATCACGAAAAAAACTAACTTCCATAATCACAAGGCTAGCATCCATTGAGAGTAACAAAAACATAGACAACAGACTACCTTCCATAATGACAAGGCTACCATCCATTGGAGTAACAGAAATCTTCACAACAGACTACCTTCCATAATGACAAGCCTACCATCCATTGGAGTAACAAAAATCTCGACAGCAGACTATCTTCCATAATGACAAGGCTACCATCCATTGGAGTAACGAAAATCTCGACAACAGACTACCTTTCAAAATGACAAGGGAACCATACATTGGAATAACAAAATTCTCGACAACAGACTACCTTCCATAATGACAAGGCTACCACACATTAGAGTAACAAATATCTCAATGACAAACTACCTTCCATAATGACAAGGCTACCATCCATTGGAATGAAAAAAATATCGACAACAAACTACCTTCCATAATGACAAGGCTACCACCCATTGGAGTAAAAAAGATATCTATATTATACTACCTTTCATAATGATAAGGCTACCATCCATTGGAGTAACAAAATTATCGACAACAGACTACCTTCTATAATGACAAGGCTACCATCCAATGGAGTAACAAAAATATGAACAAAAGACTACCTTCCATAATGACAAGGCTACCATCCATTGGAGTAACAGAAATCATAACGACAGAGTACCTTCCATAATGAAAAGACTACCATCCATTGGAGTAACAAAAATCTCGATAATAGACTACCTTCCATAATGAGAAGGCTACCATCCATTGGAGTAAGAAAAATCTCGACAACAGACTACCTTCCATAATGACAAGGCTACCATCCATTGGAGAAACAAAAATATTGACAATAGACTACCTTCCATAATGAACAAAAGACTACCTTCCATATTGACAAGGCTACCATCCATTGGAGTAACAAAAATCATAATGATAGAGTACCTTCCATAATGAAAAGACTACCATCCATTGGAGTAACAAAAATCTCGACAATAGACTACCTTCCATAATGAAAAGGCTACCATCCATTGGAGTAACAAAAATCTCGACATCAGACTACCTTCCATAATGACAATGCTACCATCCATTGGAGTAACGAAAATCTCGACAACAGACTACCTTTCAAAATAACAAGGTTAACATACATTTGAATAACAAAAACCCTAACATCATACTACCTTCCATAATGACAAGGCTACCATCCAATGGAATAACAAAAATCTGAACAACAAACTAGCTTCCATAATGACAAGGCTACCACACATTGGAGTAACAGATATCTCAACGACTAACTACCTTCCATAATGACAAGGCTACCATCCATTGAGTAACAAAAATATCGACAACAGAATACCTTCCATAATGAAAAGGATACCATCCATTGGAGTAACAAAAATCTAAACAACAAACTTGCTTCCATAATGACAAGGCTACCACACATTGGAGTAACAAATATCTCAACGAAAAACTACCTTCCATAATTACAAGGGTAACATCCATTAGAGTAACAAAAATAACGACAACAAACTACCTTCCATAATGACAAGGATATCATCCATTGGAGTAACAAAAATCTCGACAACAACCTAAATTCCATAATGACAAAGTACCATCCATTGGAATAACAAAAATCACGAAAAAAACTAACTTCCATAATCACAAGGCTAGCATCCATTGAGAGTAACAAAAACATAGACAACAAACTACCTTCCATAATGACAAGGCTACCATCCATTGGAGTAACAGAAATCTTCACAACAGACTACCTTCCATAATGACAAGGCTACCATCCATTGGAGTAACAAAAATCTCGACAACAGACTATCTTCCATAATGACAAGGCTACCATCCATTGGAGTAACGAAAATCTCGACAACAGACTACCTTTCAAAATGACAAGGGTACCATACATTAGAATAACAAAATTCTCGACAACAGACTACCTTCCATAATGACAAGGCTACCACACATTAGAGTAACAAATATCTAAATGACAAACTACCTTCCATAATGACAAGGCTACCATCCATTGGAATAAAAAAAATATCGACAACAAACTACCTTCCATAATGACAAGGCTACCACCCATTCGAGTAAAAAAGATATCTATATTATACTACCTTCCATAATGATAAGGCTACCATCCATTAGAGTAACAAAAATACGACAACAGACTACCTTCTGCAATGACAAGGCTACCATCCAATGGAGTAACAAAAATATGAACAAAAGACTACCTTCCATAATGACAAGGCTACCATCCATTGGAGTAACAGAAATCATAACGACGGAGTACCTTCCATAATGAAAAGACTACCATCCATTGGAGTAACAAAAATCTCGACAACAGACTACCTTCCATAATGACAAGGCTACCATCCATTGGAGTAACTAAAATCTCGACAACAGACTACCTTCCATAATGACAAGGCTACCATCCATTGGAATAACAAAAATATTGACAACAGACTACCTTCCATAATGACAAAGCTCCAATCCATTGGAGTAACAAAAATCTCGACAACAGACTACCTTCCAAAATGACAAGGTTACCATACATTAGAATAACAAAAATCCTGACATCAGACTACCTTCCATAATGACAAGGCTAACATCCAATGGAATAAAAAAAATCTCGACAACAGACTACCTTCCATAATGACAAGGCTACCATCCAATGGAGTAACAAAAATCTGAACAAAAGACTACCTTCCATAATGACAAGGCTACCATCCATTGGAGTAACAGAAATCTTCACAACAGACTACCTTCCATAATGACAAGCCTACCATCCATTGGAGTAACAAAAATCTCGACAGCAGACTATCTTCCATAATGACAAGGCTACCATCCATTGGAGTAACGAAAATCTCGACAACAGACTACCTTTCAAAATGACAAGGGAACCATACATTGGAATAACAAAATTCTCGACAACAGACTACCTTCCATAATGACAAGGCTACCACACATTAGAGTAACAAATATCTCAATGACAAACTACCTTCCATAATGACAAGGCTACCATCCATTGGAATGAAAAAAATATCAACAACAAACTACCTTCCATAATGACAAGGCTACCACCCATTGGAGTAAAAAAGATATTTATATTATACTACCTTTCATAATGATAAGGCTACCATCCATTGGAGTAACAAAATTATCGACAACAGACTACCTTCTATAATGACAAGGCTACCATCCAATGGAGTAACAAAAATATGAACAAAAGACTACCTTCCATAATGACAAGGCTACCATCCATTAGAGTAACAGAAATCATAACGACAGAGTACCTTCCATAATGAAAAGACTACCATCCATTGGAGTAACAAAAATCTCGATAATAGACTACCTTCCATAATGACAAGGCTACCATCCATTGGAGTAAGAAAAATCTCGAAAACAGACTACCTTCCATAATGACAAGGCTACCATCCATTGGAGTAACAAAAATATTGACAACAGACTACCTTCCATAATGAACAAAAGACTACCTTCCATATTGACAAGGCTACCATCCATTGGAGTAACAAAAATCATAATGATAGAGTACCTTCCATAATGAAAAGACTACCATCCATTGGAGTAACAAAAATCTCGACAATAGACTACCTTCCATAATGAAAAGGCTACCATCCATTGGAGTAACAAAAATCTCGACATCAGACTACCTTCCATAATGACAATGCTACCATCCATTGGAGTAACGAAAATCTCGACAACAGACTACCTTTCAAAATAACAAGTTTACCATACATTGGAATAACAAAAACCCTAACATCATACTACCTTCCATAATGACAAGGCTACCATCCAATGGAATAACAAAAATCTGAACAACAGACTAGCTTCCATAATGACAAGGCTACCACACATTGGAGTAACAGATATCTCAACGACTAACTACCTTCCATAATGACAAGGCTACCATCCATTGAGTAACAAAAATATCGACAACAGAATACCTTCCATAATGAAAAGGATACCATCCATTGGAGTAACAAAAATCTAGACAACAAACTTGCTTCCATAATGACAAGGCTACCACACATTGGAGTAACAAATATCTCAACGAAAAACTACCTTCCATAATTACAAGGGTAACATCCATTAGAGTAACAAAAATAACGACAACAGACTACCTTCCATAATGACAAAGATATCATCCATTGGAGTAACAAAAATCTCGACAACAACCTAAATTCCATAATGACAAAGTACCATCCATTGGAATAACAAAAATCACGAAAAAAACTAACTTCCATAATCACAAGGCTAGCATCCATTGAGAGTAACAAAAACATAGACAAAAGACTACCTTCCATAATGACAAGGCTACCATCCATTGGAGTAACAGAAATCTTCACAACAAACTACCTTCCATAATGACAAGCCTACCATCCATTGGAGTAACAAAAATCTCGACAGCAGACTATCTTCCATAATGACAAGGCTACCATCCATTGGAGTAACGAAAATCTCGACAACAGACTACCTTTCAAAATGACAAGGGTACCATACATGGGAATAACAAAATTCTAGACAACAGACTACCTTCCATAATGACAAGGCTACCACACATTAGAGTAACAAATATCTCAATGACAAACTACCTTCCATAATGACAAGGCTACCATCCATTGGAATAAAAAAAATATCGACAACAAACTACCTTCCATAATGACAACGCTACCACCCATTGGAGTAAAAAAGATATCTATATTATACTACCTTTCATAATGATAAGGCTACCATCCATTGGAGTAACAAAAATATCGACAACAGACTACCTTCTGTAATGACAAGGCTACCATCCAATGGAGTAACAAAAATATGAACAAAAGACTACCTTCCATAATGACAAGGCTACCATCCATTGGAGTAACAGAAATCATAACGACAGAGTACCTTCCATAATGAAAAGACTACCATCCATTGGAGTAACAAAAATCTCGACAACAGACTACCTTCCATAATGACAAGGCTACCATCCATTGGAGTAAGAAAAATCTCGACAACAGACTACCTTCCATAATGACAAGGCTACCATCCATTGGAGTAACAAAAATATTGACAACAGACTACCTTCCATAATGAACAAAAGACTACCTTCCATATTGACAAGGCTACCATCCATTGGAGTAACAAAAATCATAATGATAGAGTACCTTCCATAATTAAAAGACTACCATCCATTGGAGTAACAAAAATCTCGACAATAGACTACCTTCCATAATGAAAAGGCTACCATCCATGGAGTAACAAAAATCTCGACATCAGACTACCTTCCATAATGACAATGCTACCATCCATTGGAGTAACGAAAATCTCGACAACAGACTACCTTTCAAAATAACAAGGTTACCATACATTGGAATAACAAAAACCTAAAATCATACTACCTTCCATAATGACAAGGCTACCATCCAATGGAATAATAAAAATCTGAACAACAGACTTGCTTCCATAATGACAAGGCTACCACACATTGGAGTAACAGATATCTCAATGACTAACTACCTTCCATAATGACAAGGCTACCATCCATTGAGTAACAAAAATATCGACAACAGAATACCTTCCATAATGAAAAGGATACCATCCAATGGAGTAACAAAAATCTAGACAACAAACTTGCTTCCATAATGACAAGTCTACCACACATTGGAGTAACAAATATCTCAACGAAAAACTACCTGCCATAATTACAAGGGTAACATCCATTAGAGTAACAAAAATAACGACAACAGACTACCTTCCATAATGACAAGGATATCGTCCATTGGAGTAACAAAAATCTCGACAACAACCTAAATTCCATAATGACAAAGTACCATCCATTGGAATAACAAAAATCACGAAAAAAACTAACTTCCATAATCACAAGGCTAGCATCCATTAAGAGTAACAAAAACATAGACAACAGATTACCTTCCATAATGATAAGGCTACCATCCATTGGAGTAACAGAAATCTTCACAACAGACTACCTTCCATAATGACAAGGCTACCATCCATTGGAGTAACAAAAATCTCGACAGCAGACTATCTTCCATAATGACAAGGCTACCATCCATTGGAGTAACAAAAATCTCAACAACAAACTACCTTCCATAATGACAAGGCTACCATCCATTGGAATAACAAAAATATTGACAACATACTACCTTCCATAATGACAAACCTCCCATCCATTGGAGTAATAAAAATGTCGACAACAGACTACCTTCCAAAATGACAAGGTTACCATACATTGGAATAACAAAAATCCTGACATCAGACTACCTTCCACAATGACAAGGCTACCATCCAATGGAATAATAAAAATCTCGACAACAGACTACCTTCCATAATGACAAGGCTACTATCCAATGGAGTAACAAAAATCTGAACAAAAGACTACCTTCCATAATGACAAGTCTACCATCCATTGGAGTAACAGAAATCTTCACAACAGACTACCTTCCATAATGACAAGCCTACCATCCATTGGAGTAACAAAAATCTCGACAGAAGACTATCTTCCATAATGACAAGGCTACCATCCATTGGAGTAACGAAAATCTCGACAACAGACTACCTTTCAAAATGACAAGGGTACCATACATGGGAATAACAAAATTCTCGACAACAGACTACCTTCCATAATGACAAGGCTACCACACATTAGAGTAACAAATATCTCAATGACAAACTACCTTCCATAATGACAAGGCTACCATCCATTGGAATAAAAAAAATATCGACAACAAACTACCTTCCATAATGACAAGGCTACCACCCATTGGAGTAAAAAAGATATCTATATTATACTACCTTTCATAATGATAAGGCTACCATCCATTGGAGTAACAAAAATATCGACAACAGACTACCTTCTGTAATGACAAGGCTACCATCCAATGGAGTAACAAAAATATGAACAAAAGAATACCTTCCATAATGACAAGGCTACCATCCATTGGAGTAACAAAAATCATAACGACAGAGTACCTTCCATAATGAAAAGACTACCATCCATTGGAGTAACAAAAATCTCGACAACAGACTACCTTCCATAATGACAAGGCTACCATCCATTGGAGTAAGAAAAATCTCGACAACAGACTACCTTCCATAATGACAAGGCTACCATCCATTGGAGTAACAAAAATATTGACAACAGACTACCTTCCATAATGAACAAAAGACTACCTTCCATATTGACAAGGCTACCATCCATTGGAGTAACAAAAATCATAATGATAGAGTACCTTCCATAATTAAAAGACTACCATCCATTGGAGTAACAAAAATCTCGACAATAGACTACCTACCATAATGAAAAGGCTACCATCCATGGAGTAACAAAAATCTCGACATCAGACTACCTTCCATAATGACAATGCTACCATCCATTGGAGTAACGAAAATCTCGACAACAGACTACCTTTCAAAATAACAAGGTTACCATACATTGGAATAAAAAAAACCCTAAAATCATACTACCTTCCATAATGACAAGGCTACCATCCAATGGAATAATAAAAATCTGAACAACAGACTTGCTTCCATAATGACAAGGCTACCACACATTGGAGTAACAGATATCTCAATGACTAACTACCTTCCATAATGACAAGGCTACCATCCATTGAGTAACAAAAATATCGACAACAGAATACCTTCCATAATGAAAAGGATACCATCCATTGGAGTAAAAAAAATCTAGACAACAAACTTGCTTCCATAATGACAAGTCTACCACACATTGGAGTAACAAATATCTCAACGAAAAACTACCTTCCATAATTACAAGGGTAACATCCATTAGAGTAACAAAAATAACGACAACAGACTACCTTCCATAATGACAAGGATATCATCCATTGGAGTAACAAAAATCTCGACAACAACCTAAATTCCATAATGACAAAGTACCATCCATTGGAATAACAAAAATCACGAAAAAAACTAACTTCCATAATCACAAGGCTAGCATCCATTAAGAGTAACAAAAACATAGACAACAGATTACCTTCCATAATGATAAGGCTACCATCCATTGGAGTAACAGAAATCTTCACAACAGACTACCTTCCATAATGACAAGGCTACCATCCATTGGAGTAACAAAAATCTCGACAGCAGACTATCTTCCATAATGACAAGGCTACCATCCATTGGAGTAACGAAAATCTCGACAACAGACTACCTTTCAAAATGACAAGGGTACCATACATTGGAATAACAAAATTCTCGACAATAGACTACCTTCCATAATGACAAGGCTACCACACATTAGAGTAACAAATATCTCAATGACAAACTACCTTCCATAATGACAAGGCTACCATCCATTGGAATAAAAAAAATATCGACAACAAACTACCTTCCATAATGACAAGGCTACCACCCATTGGAGTAAAAAAGATATCTATATTATACTACCTTTCATAATGATAAGGCTACCATCCATTGGAGTAACAAAAATATCGACAACAGACTACCTTCTGTAATGACAAGGCTACCATCCAATGGAGTAACAAAAATATGAACAAAAGACTACCTTCCATAATGACAAGGCTACCATCCATTGGAGTAACAGAAATCATAACGATAGAGTACCTTCCATAATGAAAAGACTACCATCCATTGGAGTAACAAAAATCTCGACAACAGACTACCTTCCATAATGACAAGGTTACCATCCATTGGAGTAAGACAAATCTCGACAACAGACTACCTTCAACAATGACAAGGCTACCATCCATTGGAGTAACAAAAATATTGACAACATACTACCTTCCATAATGAACAAAAGACTACCTTTCATATTGACAAGGCTACCATCCATTGGAGTAACAAAAATCATAATGATAGAGTACCTTCCATAATGAAAAGACTACCATCCATTGGAGTAACAAATATCTCTACAATAGACTACCTTCCATAATGAAAAGGCTACCATCCATTGGAGTAACAAAAATCTCGACATCAGACTACCTTCCATAATGACAATGCTACCATCCATTGGAGTAACGAAAATCTCGACAACAGACTATCTTTCAAAATAACAAGGTGACCATACATTGGAATAACAAAAACCCTAACATCATACTACCTTCCATAATGACAAGGCTACCATCCAATGGAATAACAAAAATCTGAACAACAGACTAGCTTCAATAATGACAAGGCTACCACACATTGGAGTAACAGATATCTCAACGACTAACTACCTTCCATAATGACAAGGCTACCATCCATTGAGTAACAAAAAATATCGACAACAGAATACCTTCCATAATGAAAAGGATACCATCCATTGGAGTAACAAAAATCTACACAACAAACTTGCTTCCATAATGACAAGGCTACCACACATTGGAGTAACAAATATCTCAACGAAAAACTACCTTCCATAATTACAAGGGTAACATCCATTAGAGTAACAAAAATAACGACAACAGACTACCTTCCATAATGACAAGGATATCATCCATTGGAGTAACAAAAATCTCGACAACAACCGAAATTCCATAATGACAAAGTACCATCCATTGGAATAACAAAAATCACGAAAAAAACTAACTTCCATAATCACAAGGCTAGCATCCATTGAGAGTAACAAAAACATAGACAACAGACTACCATCCATAATGACAAGGCTACACCCATTAGAGTAACAAAAATCTCGACAACAAAATAGCTTCCATAAGGGAAAGGCTACCATCCATTGAAGTAACAAAAATCTCGACAACAGACTACCTTCCATAATGACAAGGCTACCATCCATTGGAGTAACAAAAATCTAGACAAGAGAATACCTTCCATAATGACAAGGCTACAATCCATTGGAGTAACAAAAATGTCGAGAATAGAGTACCTTCCATAATGACAAAGCTACCATCCATTGGAGTAACAAAATCTCGACAATAGACTACCTTCCACAATGACAAGGCTACAATCCATTGAAGTAACAAAATTATTGACAACATAATACGTCCCATAATGACAAGGCTACCATTCATTGGAGTAACAAAAATCTCGACAATAGACTACCTTCCATAATGACAAGGATACCCTCCATTGGAATATAAAAATCTCGACAACAGATAGCCTTCCATAAGGACAAGGTTACAATCCATTAGAATAACAAAAATATCGACATCAGACTACCTACCATAATGACAAGGCTACCATCCAACGGAATAACAAAATTCTCGACAACAGACTACCTTCCATAATGACTAGGCTACCACACATTAGAGTAACAGATATCTCAATGACAAACTAACTTCCATAATGACAAGGCTACCATCCATTGGAATAAAAAAATATCGACAACAAACTACCTTCCATAATGACAAGGCTACCACCAATTGGAGTAAGAAAGATATCTATATTATACTACCTTACATAATGATAAGGCTACCATCCATTGGAGTAACAAAAATATCAACAACAGACAACCTTTTGTAATGACAAGGCTACCATCCAATGGAGTAACAAAAATCTGAACAAATGACTACCTTTCATAATGACAAGGCTACCATCCATTGGAGTAACAGAAATCATAACGACAAAGTACCTTCCATAATGAAAAGACTACCATCCCTTTGAGTAACAAAAATCTCGACAACAGACTAGCTTCCATAATGACAAGGCTACCATCCGTTGGAGAAACAAAAATCTTGACAACAGACTACCTTCCATAATGACAAGGCTACCATCCATTGGAATAACAAAAATATTGACAATAGACTACCTTCCATAATGATAAGGCTACCATCCATTGAAGTACCAAAAATCTCGATAATAGACTACCTTCCAAAATGACAAGGTTACCATACATTGGAATAAAAAAAATCCTGACATCAGACTACCTTCCATAATGACAAGGATACCATCCAATGGAATAACAAAAATCTCGACAACAGACTACCTTCCATAATGACAAGGCTACCATCCATTGGATTAACAAAAATCTGAACAACAGACTAGCTTCCATAATGACAAGGCTACCACACATTGGAGTAACTGATATCTCAACAACTAACTACCTTCCATAATGACAAGACTACCATCAATTGGAGTAACAAAAATATCGACAACAGACTACCTTCCATAATGACAAGGCTACCATCCATTGGAGTAACAAAAATCTCGACAATAGACTACCTTCCATAATGACAAGGCTACATACCATTGAAGTAACAAAAATATTGTCAACAGACTATGTCCCATAATGACAAGGCTAACATTCATTGGAGTAACAAAAATCTCGACAACAAACTACCTTCAATAATGACAAGGATACCATCCATTGGAGTATAAAAATCTCGACAACAGACTACCTTCCATAATGACAAGGTTACAATCCATTAGAATAAGAAAAATCTCGACATCAGACTACCTTCCATAATGACAAGGCTACCATCCAACAGAATAACAAAATTCTCGACAACAGACTACCTTCCATAATGACAAGGCTACCATACAGTAGAGTAACAGATATCTCAATGACAAACTACCTTCCATAATGACAAGGCTACCATCTATTGGAGTAAAAAAAATACTGACAACAAACTACCTTCCATAATGACAAGGTTACAATCCATTAGAATAACAAAAATCTCGACATCAGACTACCTTCCATAATGACAAGGCTACCATCCAACGGAATAACAAAATTCTAGACAACAGACTACCTTCCATAATGACAAGGCTACCACACATTGGAGTAACAGATATCTCAATGACAAACTACCTTCCATAATGACAAGGCTACCACCCATTGGAGTAAAAAAGATATCTATATTATACTACCTTCCATAATGATAAGGCTACCATCCATTGGAGTAACCAAAATTCTACAACAGACTACCTTCTGTAATGACAAGGCTACCATCCAATGGAGTAACAAAAATCTGAACAAAAGACTACCTTCCATAATGACAAGGCTACTATCCATTGGAGTAACATAAATCATAACGACAAAGTTCCTTCCATAATGAAAAGACTACCATCCATTGGAGTAACAAAAATCTCGACAACATACTACCTTCCATAATGACAAGGCTACCATCCATTGGAGTAACAAAAATCTCGACAACAGACTACCTTCCATAATTACAAGGCTACCATCCATTGGAGTAACAAAAATATCGACAACAGAGTACCTTCCATAAATGACAATGCTACCACACATTGGAGTAACAGATATCTCAATGACAAACTACCTTCCATAATGACAAGGCTACCATCCATTGGAATAAAAAAAATATCGACAACAAACTACCTTCCATAATGACAAGGCTTCCACCCATTGGAGTAAAAAAGATAACTATATTATACTACCTTCCATAATGATAAGGCTACCATCCATTGGAGTAACAAAAATATCGACAACAGACTACCTTTTGTAATGACAAGGCTACCATCCAATGGAGTAACAAAAATCTGAACAAAAGACTACCTTCCATAATGACAAGGCTACCTTCCATTAGAGTAACAGAAATCATAATGAAAGAGTACCTTCCATAATGACAAGGCTACCATCCATTGGAATAACAAAAATCTCGACAATAGACTACCTTCCATAATGACAAGGCTACCATTCATTGGAGTAACAAAAATCTCGACAACAGACTACCTTCCATAATGACAAGGATACCATCCATTGGAGTAACAAAAATATCGACAACACACTACCTTCCATAATGAGAAGGCTACCATCCATTGGAGTAACGAAAATCTCGACAACAGACTACCTTTCAAAATGACAAGGTTACCATACATTGGAATAACAAAAATCCTGACATCAGACTACCTTCAAGAATGACAAGGCTACCATCCATTGGATTAACAAAAATCTGAACAACAAACTAGCTTCCATAATGACAAGGCTACCACACATTGGAGTAACAGATATCTCAACGACTAACTACCTTCCATAATGACAAGGCTACCATCCATTGGAGTAACAAAAATATCGACAACAGAATACCTTCCATAATGAAAAGGATACCATCCATTGGAGTAACAAAAATCTCGACAACAAACTTGATTCCATAATGACAAGGCTACCACACATTGGAGTAACAAATATCTCAACGACAAACTACCTTCCATAATTACAAGGGTACCATCCATTAGAGTTACAAAAATAACGACAACAGACTACCTTCCATAATGACAAGGAAACCATCCATTGGAATAACAAAAATCGCAAAAAAACTAACTTCCATAATCACAAGGCTAGCATCCATTGGAGTAACAAAAACATCGACAACAGACTACCTTCCATAATGACAAGGCTACATCCATTAGAGTAAAAATAATCTCGACAACAAAATCGCTTCCATAAGGACAAGGCTACCATCCATTAAAGTAACAAAAATCTAGACAACAGACTACCTTCCATAATGACAAAGTTACCATCCATTGGAATAACCAAAATCATGAAAACAAACTACCTTCCATAATAACAAGGCTACCATCCAAAGGAATAATAAAAATCTAGACAAGAAACTACGTTCCATAATGACAAGGCTACCATCCATTGGAGTACCAAAAAATCTCGACAAGAGAATACCTTCCATAATGACAAGGCTACCATCCATTGGAGTAACAAAAATATCGACAATAAAGTACCTTCCATAATGACAAAGCTACCATCCATTGGAGTAACAAAAATCTCGACAATAGACTACCTTCCATAATGACAAGGCTACAATCCATTGAAGTAACAAAATATTGACAACAGACTACGTCCCATAATGACAAGGCTACCATTCATTAGAGTAACAAAAATCTCGAGAACAGACTACCTTCCATAATGACAAGGATACCATCCATTGGAGTATAAAAATCTCGACAAGAGACAGCCTTCCATAAGGACAAGGTTACAATCCATTAGAATAACAAAAATCTCGACATCAGACTACCTTCCATAATGACAAGGCTACCATCCAACGGAATAACAAAATTCTCGACAACAGACTACCTTCCATAATGACAAGGCTACCACACATTAGAGTAACATATATCTCAATGACAAACTACCTTCCATAGTGACAAGGTTACCATACATTGGATTAACAAAAATCTGAACAACAGACTAACTTCCATAATGACAAGGCTACCACACATTGGAGTAACAGATATCTCAACGACTAACTACCTTCCATAATGACAAGGCTACCATCCATTGGAGTAACAAAAATATCAACAACAGACAAGCTTCCATAATGACAAAGCTACCATCCATTGGAGTAACAAAAATCTCGACAATAGACTATCTCCCATAATGACAAGGCTATAATCCATTGAAGTAAAAAAAATATTGACAACAGACTATCTCCCATAATGACAAGGATACCACTCATTGGGGTAACAAAAATCTTAACAACAAACTACCTTCCATAATGACAAGGATACCATCCATTGGAGTATAAAAATCTCGACAACACACTACCTTCCATAATGACAAGGTTACAATCCATTAGAATAACAAAAATCTCAACATCAGACTACCTTCCAAAATGACAAGGCTACCATCCAACGGAATAACAAAATTCTCGACAACGGACTACCTTCCTTAATGACAAGGCTACCACACATTGGAGTAACAAAAATATCGACAACAGACTAACTTCTGTAATGACAAGGCTACCATTCAATGGAGTAACAAAAATCTCATTAAAAGACTACCTTCCATAATGACAAGGCTACCATCCATTGGAGTAACAGAAATCATAACGACAGAGTACCTTCCATAATGAAAAGACTACCATCCATTGGAGTAACAAAAATCTCGACAACAGACTACCTTCCATAGTGACAAGGCTACCATCCATTGGAGTAACAAAAATCTCGACAACAGACTACCTTCCATAATGACAAGGCTACCATCCATTGGAGTAACAAAAATATTGACAACAGAGTACCTTCCATAATGGCAAGGCTACCATCCAATGGAATAACAAAATTCTCGACAACAGACTACATTCCATAATGACAAGGCTACCATCCATTGGAGTAACGAAAATCTCGACAACAGACTACCTTCCATAATGACAAGGCTACCATCCGTTGGAGTAACAAAAATATCTACAATAGACTACCTTCCATAATGACAAGGCTACCATCCGTTGGAGTAACAAAAATATCGACAACAGACTACCTTCCATAATGACAAGTCTACCATCCATTGGAGTAACGAAAATCTCGACAACAGACTACCTTTCAAAATGACAAGGTTAACATACATTGGAATAACAAAAATCCTGACATCAGACTACCTTCCATAATGACAAGGCTACCACACATTGGAGTAACATATATCTCAATGACAAACTACCTTCCATAATGACAAGGCTACCACCCATTGGAGTAAAAAAGACATTTATCTTATACTACCTTCCATAATGATAAGGCTACCATCCATTGGAGTAACAAAAATATCGACAAAAGACTAACTTCTGTAATGACAAGCTACCATCCAATGGAGTAACAAAAATCTGATTAAAAGACTACCTTCCATGATGACAAGGCTACCATCCATTGGAGTAACAGAAATCATAACGACAGAGTACCTTCCATAATGAAAAGACTACCATCCATTGGAGTAACAAAAATCTCGACAACAGACTACCTTCCAGAGTGACAAGGCTACCATCCATTGGAGTAACAAAAATCTCGACAACAGACTACCTTCCATAATGACAAGGCTACCATCCATTGTAGTAACAAAAATATTGACAATAGAGTACCTTCCACAACGTCAAGGCTACCATCCAATGGAATAACAAAATTCTCGACAACAGACTACCTTCCATAATGACAAGGCTACAACACATTGGAGTAACAAATATCTCAATGACAAACTACCTTCCATAATGACAAGGCTACCATCCGTTGGAGTAAAAAAAATATCGACAACAAACTACCTTCCAGAATGACAAGGCTACCATCCATTGTAGTAACAAAAATATCGACAACAGACTACCTTCCATAATGACAAGGCTACCATCCATTGGAGTAACGAAAATCTCGACAACAGACTACCTTCCATAATGACAAGGCTACCATCCATTGGAGTAACAAAAATATCTACAATAGACTACCTTCCATAATGACAAGGCTACCATCCGTTGGAGTAACAAAAATATCGACAACAGACTACCTTCCATAATGACAAGGCAATCATCCATTGGAGTAACGAAAATCTCGACAACATACTACCTTTCAAAGGGACAAGGTTAACATACATTGGAATAACAAAAATCCTGACATCAGACTACCTTCCATAATGATAAGGATACCATCCATTGGAATAAAAAAATCTCGACAACAGACTACCTTCCATAATGACAAGGTTACCATCCATTAGAATAACAAAAATCTCGACATCAGACTACCTTCCATAATGACAAGGCTACCATCCAACGGAATAACAAAGTTCTCGACAACAGACTACCTTACATAATGACAAGCCTGCCACACATTGGAGTAACTATATATCTCAATGACAAACTACCTTCCATAATGACAAGGCTACCATGCATTGGAGTAAAAGAAATATCGACAACAAACTGCCTTCCATAATGACAAGGCTACCACCCATTGGAGTAAAAAACATGTCTATATTATACTACCTTCCATAATGATAAGGCTACCATCCATTGGAGTAAAAAATATATCGACAACAGACTACCTTCTGTAATGACAAGGCTACCATTCATTGGAGTAACAAAAATCTGAACAAAAGACTACCTTCCATAATGACAAGGCTACCATCCATTGGAGTAACAAAAATCTCGACAATAGACTACCTTCCATAATGACAAGGCTACCATCCATTGGGGTAACAAAAATATCGACAACAAACTACCTTCCATAATGACAAGGCTACAATCCATTGGAGTAACGAAAATCTCGACAACAGACTACCTTCCATAATGACAAGGCTACCATCCATTGGAGTAACAAAAATATCTACAATAGACTACCTTCCATAATGACAAGGCTACCATCCGTTGGAGTAACAAAAATATCGACAACAGACTACCTTCCATAATGACAAGGCTACCATCCATTGGAGTAACGAAAATATCGACAACAGACTACCTTTCAAAATGACAAGGTTAACATACATTGGAATAACAAAAATCCTGACATCAGACTACCTTCCATAATGACAAGGCTACCATCCAATGGAATAACAAAAATCTCGACAACAAACTACCTTCCATAATGACAAGGCTACCATCCATTGGATTAACAAAAATTTGAACAACTGACTAGCTTCCATAATGACAAGGCTACCATCCATTGGAATAACAAAAATCTCGACAATAGACTACCTTCCATAATGACAAGGCTACCATCCATTAAAGTGACAAAAATATCGATAATATACTACCTTCTATAATGACAACGCTACCATCCATGGGAATAACAAAAATCTCGACAACAGACTACGTTCCATAATGACAAGGCTACCACAAATTGGAGTAACAAATATCTCAACGACAAACTACCTTCCATAATTACAAGGTTACCATCCATTGGAGTAACAAAAATATTGACAACAGACTACCTTCCATAATCACAAGGATACCATCCATTGGAGTAACAAAAACATCGACAACAGACTACCTTCCATAATGACAAGGCTACATCCATTAGACTAACAAAAATCTCGACAACAGACTACCTCCCATAATGACAAGGCTACCATCCGTTGGAGTAACAAAAATCTCGTCAACAGACTACCTTCCATAATGACAAGGATACCATCCATTGGAATAAAAAAATCTCGACAACAGACTACCTTCCATAATGACAAGGTTACCATCCAACCGAATAACAAAGTTCTCGACAACAGACTACATTACATAATGACAAGCCTACCACACATTGGAGTAACATATATCTCAATGACAAACTACCTTCCATAATGACAAGGCTACCATGCATTGGAGTAAAAGAAATATCGACAACAAACTGCCTTCCATAATGACAAGGCTACCACCCATTGGAGTAAAAAACATGTCCATATTATACTACCTTATGTAATGACAAGGCTACCATTCATTGGAGTAACACAAATCTGAACAAAAGACTACCTTCCATAATGACAAGGCTACCATCCATTGGAGTAAGAAAAATCTCGACAATAGACTACCTTCCATAATGACAAGGCTACCATCCATTGGGGTAACAAAAATATCGACAACAGACTACCTTCCATAATGACAAGGCTACAATCCATTGGAGTAACGAAAATCTCGACAAAAGACTACCTTTCAAAATGACAAGGTTAACATACACTGGAATAACAAAAATCCTGACATCAGACTACCTTCCATAATGACAAGGCTACCATCCAATGGAATAACAAAAATCTCGACAACAGACTACCTTCCATAATGACAAGGCTACCATCCATTGGATTAACAAAAATCTGAACAACAGACTAGCTTCCATAATTACAAGGCTACCACACATTGGAGTAACAGATATCTCAACGACTAACTAACTTCCATAATGACAAGGCTACCATCCATTAGAGTAACAAAAATATCGATAACAGACTACCTTCCATAATGAAAAGGATACCATCCATTGGAGTAACAAAAATCTCGACAACAAACTTGATTCCATAATGGCAAGGCTACCACACATTGGAGTAACAAATATCTCAACGACAAACTCCCTTCCATAATTACAAGGTTACCATCCATTGGAGTAATAAAAATATCGACAACAAACTACCTTCCATAATGACAAGGATACCATCCATTGGAGTAACAAAAATCTCGACAACAACCTACATTCTGTAATGACAAAGTACCATCCATTTGAATAACAAAAATCACGAAAAAAAACTAACTTCCATAATCAGAAGGATAACATCCATTGGAGTAACAAAAACATCGACAATAGACTACCTTCCATAATGACAAGGCTACATCCATTAGAGTAACAAAAATGTCGACAACAGACTACCTCCCATAATGACAAGGCTACCATCCATTGGAGTAACAAAAATATAGACTATAGAGTACCTTCCATAATGAAAAAGCTACCATCCATTAGAGTAACAAAAATCTTGTCAACAGACTACCTTCCATAATGACAAGGCTACCATCCATTGGAATAAAAAAATCTCGACAACAGACTACCTACCATAATGACAAGTTTACCATCCATTAGAATAACAAAAATCTCGACATCAGACTACCTTCCATAATGACAAGGCTACCATCAAACGGAATAACAAAGTTCTCGACAACAGACTGCCTTACATAATGACAAGCCTACCACACATTGGAGTAACATATATCTCAATGACAAACTACTTTCCATAATGACAAGGCTACCATCCATTGGAGTAAAAGAAATATCGACAACAAACTACCTTCCATAATGACAAGGCTACCACCCATTGGAGTAAAAAACATGTCTATATTTTACTACCTTCCATAATGATAAGGCTACCATCCATTGGAGTAAAAAATATATCGACAACAGACTAACTTCTGTAATGACAAGGCTACCATTCATTGGAGTAACAAAAATCTGAACAAAAGACTACCTTCCATAATGACAAGGCTGCCATCCATTGGAGTAACAAAAATATCTAAAATAGATTACCTTCCATAATGACAAGGCTACAATCCATTGGAGTAACGAAAATCTCGACAACAGACTACCTTTCAAAATAACAAGGTTAACATACATTGGAATAACAAAAATCCTAACATCAGACTACCTTCCATAATGACCAGGCTACCATCCAATGGAATAAAAAAAATCTCGACAACAGACTACCGTCCATAATGACAAGGCTACCATCCATTTGATTAACAAAAATCTGAACAATAGACTAGCTTCCATAATGACAAGGCTACCACACATTCGAGTAACAAATATCTCAACGACTAACTACCTTCCATAATGACAAGGCTACCATCCAATGTAATAACAAAAATATCGACAACAGACTACCTTCCATAATGAAAAGGCTACCATCCGTTGGAGTAACAAAAATATTGACAATAGAGTACCTTCCATAATGACAATGCTACCATCCATTGGAGTAACAAAAATTTCAACAATAGAGTACCTTCCATAATGACAAGGCTACAATCCATTGGAGTAACAAAAATATTGACAAAAGACTACGTCCCATAATGATAAGGCTAACATTCATAATAGTAACCAAAATTTCGACAACAGACTACCTTCCAAAATGACAAAGTTACCATCCTTTGGAATAACAAAAATCTCGACATCAACCTACCTTCCATAATGACAACGTACCATCTAATGGAACAACAAAAATATCGACAACATAATACCTTCCATAATGACAAGGCTACCATCCATTGGATTCACCAAAATCTGAACAACAGACTACCTTCCATAATGAAAAGGCTACCATCCATTGTAGTAACAAAAATATCGACAACAGACTAACTTCCATAATGACAAGGCTACCATCCATTGGAGTAACAAAAATATCAACAACAGACTACCTTCCAGAATGACAAGGCCACCATCCATTTTAGTAAAGAAAATCTCGAAAACAGACTACCTTCCATAATGACAAGGCTGCCACACATAGGAGTAAAAAAGATATCTACAATATACTACCTTCCACAATGATAAAGCTACCATTCATTGGAATAATAAAATTATTGACAACAGACTACCTTTTGTAATGACAAGGCTACCATCCATTTGAGTAACAAAAATCTCGACAACAGACTAACTTCCATAATGACAAGGCTACCATCCATTGGAGTAACAAAAATCCTAACATCAGACTACCTTCCTTAATGACAAGGCTACCATCCATTGGATTAATTAAAATCTGAACAACAGACTAGCTTCCATAATGAAAAGGCTACCACACATTGGAGTAACAAAAATCACGACAACAGACTTCCTTTTGTAATTTCAAGGCTACCATCCATTGGAGTAACAAAAATCTGAACAAAAGACTACCTTCCATAATTACAAGGCTACCATCCATTGGAGTAATAAAAATCTCGACAACAGACTACCTTCAATAATGAAAAGGCTACCATCCATTGGAGTATTAAAAATATTGACAATAGATTACCTTCCATAATGACAAGGCTACCATCCATTGAAGTAACAAAAATTTCAACAATATAGTACCTTCCATAATGGCAAGGCTACAATCCATTGGAGTAACAACAATATTGACAACAGACTACTTCCCATAATGATAAGGCTACCATTCATTAGAGTAGCAAAAATCTCGACAACAGACTACCTTCCATAATGACAAGGCTACCCTCCATTATAGTAACCAAAATTTCGACAACAGACTACCTTCCAAAATGACAAGGCTACCATCCATTGGATTAACAAAAATCTGAACAACAGACTACCTTCCATAATGAAAAGGCTACCATCCATTGGAGTAACAAAAATATCAACAACAGACTACCTTCCATAATGACAAGGCTACCATCCATTGGAGTAACACAAATATCAACCACAGACTACCTTCCAGAATGACAAGGCTACCATCCATTTTAGTAACCAAAATCTTGACAACAGACTACCTTCCATAATGACAAGGCTACCACCCATAGGAGTAAAAAAGATATCTACAATATACTACCTTCCACAATGATAAGGCTATCATCCATTTGAATAACAAAAATATCGACAATAGACTACCTTTTGTAATGACAAGGCTACCATCCATTGCGTTAAAAAAAATCTGAACAAAAGACTACCATCCATAATTACAAGGCTACCATCCATTGGAGTAACAAAAATCTCGACAACAGACTACCTTCCATAATGACAAGGCTACAATTAAACGGAACAACTAAAATCTCGACAACAGACCACCTTCCATAATGACAAATCTACCATTCACTGGAGTAACAAAAATCTGAACAATAGACTACCTTCCATAATGACAAGGCTACCATCCATTGGAGTAACAAAAATAAAAACGACATACAACCTTCCATAATGACAAGGCTACCATCCATTTGAGTAATAAAAATTGGGACAACAGACTACCTTCCATAATGACAAGGCTAGCATCCATTGGAGTAACAAACACATCAATAAGAGACTACCTTCCATAATGACAAGGATACCATCCATTGGAGTAAAAAAAATCGGGACAACAAACTACCTTCCATAATGACAAGGATACCATCCATTGGAGTAACAAAAATATCAACAACAGACTACCTTCCATAATGACAAGGCGACCATCCATTGGAATAACAAAAATCTTGACAACAGACTACCTTCTAAAATGACAAGGCTACCATCCAATCGAGTAACAAAAATATCGACAACAGACTACCTTCTATAATGACAAGGCTACCATACATTAGAGTAACAAAAATCTGGACAACAGACTACCATCCATAATGACAAGGCTACCATCCATTGGAGTAACAAAAATCACAACGACATACTACCTTCCATAATGACAAGGTTACCATCCATTAGAGTAACAAAAATCGGGAAAACAAACTACCTTCCATAATGATAAGGCTACGATCCATTGGAGTATCAAAATTATCAACAAGATACTACCTTTTATAATGACAAGGCTACCATCCATTAAAGTAACCAAAATCTGGACAACAGACTACCATCCATAATGACAAGGCTACAATCCATTGGAGTAATAAAAATCACGACAACAGACTACCTTCCTTAATGACAAGGCTACCATCCATTGGAATAACAAAAATCTCGACAATAGACTACCTTCCATAATGACAAGGCTACCATCCAATGGAGTAACAAAAATATCAACAAGAGACTACCTTCCATAATGACAAGGCTACCTTCCAATGGATTAACAAAAATGTCGACAACAGACTACCATCCATAATGACTAGGCTACCATCCATTGGAGTATAAAAAATTGGGAAAATAGACTACCTTCCATAATGACAAGGCTACCATCCATTGGAGTAACAAAAATCTCGACAACAGGCTACCTTCCATAATGACAAGGATACAATCCATTATAGTAACAAAAATCTCGATAACAAACTACCTTCCATAATGAAAAGGCTACCATTCATTGTAGTAACAAAAATCTCTACAATAGACTACCTTCCATAATGACAAGGCTACCATCCATTGAAGTAACAAAAATCTCGACAATAGACCACCTTCCATAATGACAAGGCTACAATCCATTGTAGTTACAAAAATATCGACAATAGTCTACCTTTCATAATGACAACTCTACCACCCATTGGAGTACCAAATATCTGAACAACAGACTACCTTCCATAATGATAAGGCTACCATCCATTGGAGTAACAAATATCTGAACAACAGACTACCTTCCATAATGACAAGGCTAGCTTCCATTAGAGTAAAAAAAATCGGGACAATAGACTAGCTTCCATAATGACAAGGCTTCCATCCATTGGAGTAACAAAAATGTCAAAAAAGAGACTACCTTCCATAATGACAAGGCTACCATCCTTTGGAGTAACAAAAATTTCAACAACAAACTACCGTCCATAATGAGAAGGCTACCATCGATTGGAGTAACAAAGATATCGACAACATATTACCTTCCATAATGACAAGGCAACAATACTTTGGAGTAAGAAAAATCAGCACAACAGATTACCTTCCATAATGACAAGGCTACATTCCAATGGAGTAACAAAAATATCGACAACAAACTAACTTCCATAATGACAATGCTACAATCCATTAGAGTAACAAAAATCTGGACAACAGACTACTTTCCATAATGACAAGGCTACCATCCATTGGAGTAACAGAAATCACAACGACAAACTACCTTCCATAATGACAAAGCTACCATCCATTAGAGTAACAAAAATCGGGACAACAGACTACCTTCCATAATTACAAGGCAACCATCCATTGGAGTAACAAAAATCTCAACAACACACTACCTTCCATAATGATAAGGCTACCATCCAATGCAGTGACAAAATTATCGACAACAGGCTACTTTCCATTATGACTAGGCTACCATCCATTGGAGTATAAAAAATTTGGACAACAAACTACCTTCCATAATGACTAGGCTACCATCCATTGGAGTAACAAAGATATCGACAACATACTACCTTCCATAATGAGAAGGATACAATCCATTATAGATACAAAAATCTCGATAACAGACTACCTTCCATAATGACTAGGCTATAATCCATTGTAGTAACAAAAATCTCTACAACAAACTACCTTCCATAATGACAAGACTACCATCCATTAGAGTAACAAAAATCTCGACAACAGACCACCTTCCATAATGACAAGGCTACAATCCATTGAAGTAACAAAAATATCGACAATAGACTACCTTTCATAATGACAAGTCTACCATCCATTGGAGTAACAAATATCTATACAACAGACTACCTTCCATAATGATACGGCTACCATCCATTAGAGTAACAAAAATCACAATGTTAGACTACCTTCCATAATGACAAGGCTACCATCCATTAGAGTAACAAAAATAGGGACAACAGACTACCTTCCATAATGACAAGGCTTCCATCCATTGGGGTAACAAAAATGTCAACAAGAGACTACCTTCCACAATGACAAGGCTACCATCCATTGGAGTAACAAAATTATCAACAAGAGACTACCTTCCATAATGACGAGGCTACCATCCATTAGAGTAACAAAAATCTGGAAAACAGACTACCTTCCATAATGACAAGGCTACCATCCAGTGGAGTAACAAAAATATAAACAAGAGACTACCTTCCATAATGACAAGGCTACCATCCATTGGAATAAAAAAAATCTCGACAACAAACTACATTCCATAATGAAAAGGCTACCATCCATTGGTGTAAGAAAAATCACGACAAAAGACTACCTTCCATAATGACAAGGCTACTATCCAGTGGAATAACAAAAATATCGACAACAGACTACCTTCCATAATGACAAGGCTACCATCCAATGGAGTAACAAAAATCTCGACCACATACCACCTTCCATAATAATAAGGCTACCATCCATTGGAGTAACAAAAATCTCGACAACAAACTACCTTTCATAATGACAAGGGTACCATCCATTGGAGTAACAAAAATCTCGACAACAAACTACCTTCCATAATGAGAAGTCTACAATCCATTGGAAAACAAAAATCTCGACAACAGACTACTTTCTATAATGACAAGGCTACAATCCAATGGAGTAACAAAAATCTCGACAACAGACTACCTTCCATAATGACAAGGATACCATCCATTAGAGTAACAAAGATATCGACAACATACTACCTTCCATAATGACAAGGCTACCATCCATTGGAGTAACAAAAATCACGACAACAAACTACCTTCCATAATGACAAGGCGACCATCCATTGGAATAACAAAAATCTTGACAACAAACTACCTTCCATAACTACAAGGCTACCATTCAATTGAGTAACAAAAATATCGACAATAGACTACCTTCCAGAATAACAAGGCTACCATCCATTAGAGTAACAAAAATAGGGACAACAGATTACCTTCCATAATGACAAGGCTACCATCCATTGGAGTAACAAAAATATCAACAAGAGACTACCTTCCATAATGACAAGGTCACCATACATTGGAATAAAAAAAATCTCGACAACAAACTACCTTTCATAATGACAAGGCTACCATCCATCGGAGTAAGAAAAATCACGACAAAAGACTACCTTCCATAATGACAAGGCTACCATCCATTGGAATATCAAAAATCTCGACAACAGACTACCTTCCATAATAATAAGGCTACCATCCAATGGAGTAAGAAAAATCTCGACCACAGACTACCTTCCACAATGACAAGGCTACCATCCATTGGAGTTACAAAAATCTCGACAACAAACTACCTTCCATAATGACAAGGGTCACATCCATTGGAGTAATAAAAATCATGACAACAAACTACCTTCCATAATGAGAAGTCTACAATCCATTAGAATAACAAAAATCTCGACAACATACTACCTTCCAAAATGACAAGGCTACAATCCAATGGAGTAACAAAAATCTCGACAACAGACTACCTTCCATGATGACAAGGATACCATCCATTGGAGTAACAAAGATATCGACAACATACTACCTTCTATAATGACAACGCTACCATGCATTGGAGTAACAAAAATCACGACAACAAACTACCTTCCATAATGACAAGGCGACCATCCATTAGAATAACAAAAATATTAACAACAGACTACCTTCCATAATGACAAGGCTACCCTCCATTATAGTAACCAAAATTTCGACAACAGACTACCTTCCAAAATGACAAGGCTACCATCCATTGGATTAACAAAAATCTGAACAACAGACTACCTTCCATAATGAAAAGGCTACCATCCATTGGAGTAACAAAAATATCAACAACAGACTACCTTCTATAATGACAAGGCTACCATCCATTGGAGTAACACAAATATCAACCACAGACTACCTTCCAGAATGACAAGGCTACCATCCATTTTAGTAACCAAAATCTTGACAACAGACTACCTTCCATAATGACAAGGCTACCACCCATAGGAGTAAAAAAGATATCTACAATATACTACCTTCCACAATGGTAAGGCTACCATCCATTTGAATAACAACAATATCGACAATAGACTACCTTTTGTAATGACAAGGCTACCATCCATTGCGTTAAAAAAAATCTGAACAAAAGACTACCATCCATAATGACAAGGCTACCATCCATTGGAGTAACAAAAATCTCGACAACAGACTACCTTCCATAATGACAAGGCTACAATCCAACGGAACAACTAAAATCTCGACAACAGACCACCTTCCATAATGACAAATCTACCATTCACTGGAGTAACAAAAATCTGAACAATAGACTACCTTCCATAATGACAAGGCTACCATCCATTGGAGTAATAGAAATCACAACGACATACAACCTTCCATAATGACAAGGCTACCATCCATTTGAGTAACAAAAATTGGGACAACAGACTACCTTCAATAATGACAAGGCTACCATCCATTGGAGTAACAAACACATCAATAAGAGACTACCTTCCATAATGACAAGGATACCATCCATTGGAGTAAAAAAAATCGGGACAACAAACTACCTTCCATAATGACAAGGATACCATCCATTGGAGTAACAAAAATATCATCAACAGACTACCTTCCATAATGACAAGGCGACCATCCATTGGAATAACAAAAATCTTGACAACAGACTACCTTCTAAAATGACAAGGCTACCATCCAATCGAGTAACAAAAATATCGACAACAGACTACCTTCTATAATGACAAGGCTACCATACATTAGAGTAACAAAAATTTGGACAACAGACTACCATCCATAATGACAAGGCTACCATCCATTGGAGTAACAAAAATCACAACGACAGACTACCTTCCATAATGACAAGGTTACCATCCATTAGAGTAACAAAAATCGGGAAAACAAACTACCTTCCATAATGATAAGGCTACGATCCATTGGAGTATCAAAATTATCAACAAGATACTACCTTCCATAATGACAAGGCTACCATCCATTAGAGTAACCAAAATCTGGACAACAGACTACCATCCATAATGACAAGGCTACAATCCATTGGAGTAATAAAAATCACGACAACAGACTACCTTCCTTAATGACAAGGCTACCATCCATTGGAATAACAAAAATCTCGACAACAGACTACCTTCCATAATGACAAGGCTACCATCCAATGGAGTAACAAAAATATCAACAAGAGACTACCTTCCATAATGACAAGGCTACCTTCCAATGGATTAACAAAAATGTCGACAACAGACTACCATCCATAATGACTAGGCTACCATCCATTGGAGTATAAAAAATTGGGAAAATAGACTACCTTCCATAATGACAAGGCTACCATCCATTGGAGTAACAAAAATCTCGACAACAGGCTACCTTCCATAATGACAAGGATACAATCCATTATAGTAACAAAAATCTCGATAACAAACTACCTTCCATAATGAAAAAGCTACCATTCATTGTAGTAACAAAAATCTCTACAATAGACTACCTTCCATAATGACAAGGCTACCATCCATTGAAGTAACAAAAATCTCGACAATAGACCACCTTCCATAATGACAAGGCTACAATCCATTGTAGTTACAAAAATATCGACAATAGTCTACCTTTCATAATGACAACTCTACCACCCATTGGAGTACCAAATATCTGAACAACAGACTACCTTCCATAATGATAAGGCTACAATCCATTGGAGTAACAAATATCTGAACAACAGACTACCTTCCATAATGACAAGGCTAGCTTCCATTAGAGTAAAAAAAATCGGGACAATAGACTAGCTTCCATAATGACAAGGCTTCCATCCATTGGAGTAACAAAAATGTCAAAAAGAGACTACCTTCCATAATGACAAGGCTACCATCCTTTGGAGTAACAAAAATTTCAACAACAAACTACCTTCCATAATGAGAAGGCTACCATCGATTGGAGTAACAAAGATATCGACAACATATTACCTTCCATAATGACAAGGCAACAATACATTGGAGTAAGAAAAATCAGGACAACAGATTACCTTCCATAATGACAAGGCTACATTCCAATGGAGTAACAAAAATATCGATAACAAACTAACTTCCATAATGACAATGCTACAATCCATTAGAGTAACAAAAATCTGGACAACATACTACTTTCCATAATGACAAGGCTACCATCCATTGGAGTAACAGAAATCACAACGACAAACTACCTTCCATAATGACAAAGCTACCATCCATTAGAGTAACAAAAATCGGGACAACAGACTACCTTCCATAATTACAAGGAAACCATCCATTGGAGTAACAAAAATCTCAACAACACACTACCTTCCATAATGATAAGGCTACCATCCAATGCAGTGACAAAATTATCGACAACAGGCTACCTTCCATTATGACTAGGCTACCATCCATTGGAGTATAAAAAATTTGGACAACAAACTACCTTCCATAATGACTAGGCTACCATCCATTGGAGTAACAAAGATATCGACAACATACTACCTTCCATAATGAGAAGGATACAATCCATTATAGATACAAAAATCTCGATAACAGACTACCTTCCATAATGACTAGGCTACCATCCATTGTAGTAACAAAAATCTCTACAACAGACTACCTTCCATAATGACAAGGCTACCATCCATTAGAGTAACAAAAATCTCGACAACAGACCACCTTCCATAATGACAAGGCTACAATCCATTGTAGTAACAAAAATATCGACAATAGACTACCTTTCATAATGACAAGGCTTCCATCCATTGGAGTAACAAAAATGTCAACAAGAGACTACCTTCCATAATAACAAGGCTACCATCCATTGGAGTAACAAAATTATCAACAAGAGACTACCTTCCATAATGACGAGGCTACCATCCATTAGAGTAACAAAAATCTGGAAAACAGACTACCTTCCATAATGACAAGGCTACCATCCAGTGGAGTAACAAAAATATAAACAAGAGACTACCTTCCATAATGACAAGGCTACCATCTATTGGAATAAAAAAAATCTCGACAACAAACTACATTCCATAATGAAAAGGCTACCATCCATTGGTGTAAGAAAAATCACGACAAAAGACTACCTTCCATAATGACAAGGCTACCATCCAGTGGAATAACAAAAATATCGACAACAGACTACCTTCCATAATGACAAGGCTACCATCCAATGGAGTAACAAAAATCTCGACCACATACTACCTTCCATAATAACAAGGCTACCATCCATTGGAGTAACAAAAATCTCGACAACAAACTACCTTCCATAATGACAAGGGTACATTCCATTGGAGTAACAAAAATCTCGACAACAAACTACCTTCCATAATGAGAAGTCTACAATCCATTGGATAACAAAAATCTCGACAACAGACTACCTTCTATAATGACAAGGCTACAATCCAATGGAGTAACAAAAATCTCGACAACAGACTACCTTCCATAATGACAAGGATACCATCCATTAGAGTAACAAAGATATCGACAACATACTACCTTCCATAATGACAAGGCTACCATCCATTGGAGTAACAAAAATCACGACAACAAACTACCTTCCATAATGACAAGGCGACCATCCATTGGAATAACAAAAATCATGACAACAAACTACCTTCCATAATTACAAGGCTACCATTCAATTGAGTAACAAAAATATCGACAATAGACTACCTTCCAGAATAACAAGGCTACCATCCATTAGAGTAACAAAAATAGGGACAACAGATTACCTTCCATAATGACAAGGTCACCATACATTGGAATAAAAAAAATCTCGACAATAAACTACCTTTCATAATGACAAGGCTACCATCCATCGGAGTAAGAAAAATCACGACAAAAGACTACCTTCCATAATGACAAGGCTACCATCCATTGGAATATCAAAAATCTCGACAACACACTACCTTCCATAATAACAAGGCTACCATCCAATGGAGTAAGAAAAATCTCGACCACAGACTACCTTCCACAATGACAAGGCTACCATCCATTGGAGTTACAAAAATCTCGACAACAAACTACCTTCCATAATGACAAGAGTCCCATCCATTGGAGTAATAAAAATCATGACAACAAACTACCTTCCATAATGAGAAGTCTACAATCCATTAGAATAACAAAAATCTCGACAACATACTACCTTCCAAAATGACAAGGCTATAATCCAATGGAGTAACAAAAATCTCGACAACAGACTACCTTCCATGATGACAAGGATACCATCCATTGGAGTAACAAAGATATCGACAACATACTACCTTCTATAATGACAAGGCTACCATCCATTGGAGTAACAAAAATCACGACAACAAACTACCTTCCATAATGACAAGGCGACCATCCATTGGAATAAAAAAAATATTAACAACAAACTACCTTCCATAATGACAAGGCTACCATTCAATTGAGTAACAAAAATATCTACAACAGACTACCTTCCAAAATGACAAGGCTAACATCCATTAGAGTAACAAAAATTGGGACAACAGACTACCTTCCATAATGACAAGGCTATCATCCATTGGAGTATCAAAATTATCAACAAGAGACTACCTTCCATAATGACAAGGCTACCATCCATTAGAGTAACAAAAATCTGGACAACAGACTACCTTCCATAATGACAAGGCTACCATCCATTGGAGTAACAAAAATATCAACAAGAGAATACCTTCCATAATGACAAGGCTACCATCCAATGGAGTAACAAAAATCTAGAAAACAGACTACCTTCCATAATCACTAGGCTACCATCCATTGGAGTATAAAAAATATGGACAATAGACTACCTTCCATAATTACAAGGCTACCATCCATTGGAGTAACAAAAATCTCGTCAACAAACTGCCTTCCATAATGACTAGGCTACCATCCATTGGAGTAACAAAGATATTGATAACATACTAACTTCCATAATGATAAGGATAAAATCCATTATAGTAACAAAAATCTCGATAACAAACTACTTTCCATAATGAAAAGGCTACCATCCATTGTAGTAACAAAAATCTCTACAACAGACTACCTTCCATAATGACAAGGCTACCATCCATTGAAGTAACAAAGATCTCGACAATAGACCACCTTCCATAATGTCAAGGCTACAATCCATTGTACTTACAAAAATATCGACAATAGTCTACCTTTCATAATGACAACTCTACCATCCATTGGAGTAACAAATATCTGAACAACAGAATACCTTCCATAATGATAAGGTTACTGTTGTACCCCAAAATTTTCCCTCCCATATTCTTCAAGAATTGCAAAGAGCATGCTTCAAAATCTCCCCAAGGGTTGCACAGTTCAAGGGCCTCCTAACAATCAAAAATTAGGGTTTTTGGTCTGGCAAAGTAATTGAAGTTTCGAAGGGTCCAATCAAGTCCCACATGCCTATAAACATGGTCAAGCATCCTCATGTCAAGTTTCAAGACTTACAGCACAAAACTGCACAGTCAAAAACCCTAATTGCCCTACAGTCAACTGCAGGGGCAAAATGGTCATTTGACAGTCAAAAGTTCAAATTTTTGGTCAACATCTCATTTTGGAGCCACAAACATCATTTGATCAATTCATGATCATGATTCTCAAAGCATGGCTTAAAAAATCATCAAGATGCAAAAGTTTCTATTTTTGGACAGCTGAAAAGTCAACTGTAACTTGACCAAGGCATAACTTCCACACGGATTATCAGAAAAATTCCATCCAAAGCTAATATTGAAGAGAATCACATTTCCTACAACTCCTCTTCACACTTCAAGTCCAAGAAATGCTCTCACAAAAAGTTATCAATTTCAACATTATAGGTCATTTTCAAAAGTCAACAAAAAAGGACTTTAAGTCAAAGGCCATAAATTGACATGGGACCAAAGTCATTGGTTAGAGGGCTTCAAGACCTTTCCAAAATGTCCAAGAACATGATCAAAGCTTAAAACTTGAGCAAGATATGCCTTGTGGAAGTTGTGAAATATTTGGGAATTTTGAAAAGTCAACTTTGCTCCAAATGCCTTAAAATTGCTAATGGGCCACATTTTCTTCCAAGATTCACCATCCAAAGACGATGCACGACCATTTGGCCCAAAGGGGATTTATTTCATCATTTTTATTTATTTATTTAAATTTTTAATTACTATTAATTCATTTAATAAAATAAAATATGACAAAAATACTAAAACAAGGTTTTCAAATCTTTTTGTGCATAGAATACCTTCAAGATTTCGTGCACTATCTGATATGGAAAGAATCAAGGTGATTTGATCATGATTGGCACCAAAAGCACATGAAAAGATTTGGAAAATATGCCATGAAAATCAAATATCTTATACATCAATGCATTGATCCTTTGGCTCAAGGTTTAACCCTAATCCATCACATACATAAGCCAGAAGCTAGACCTAATGAAAGGGACCTGAAAGCTGCGCTAAAAACCTCATATACACTTTGCACTTTTTGTGAAATTTTTCAAAACTGAAACCACGATTCCAAAGCGTTTCAAGGCAAGATACCTATTCCATTACATTCCTGAGGCTTCAAGGAACGTTTCTGGATCAAAACCATTGTTTCTAACGCAAGGAATTGGTAGAACGACCTTGTCCTGTTCATACTTTTTCTCATATTCTTGCATCATGATTCATGCGTTGTTTTCAATTTTTAATGTTTGATTTGTGTTAGTTGATTCATTCTGAAGCTAACCATGTATTTTAATTGAGTTTTTGTGCATCATACACGGATTCACCATTGAAGCTCGCTAGGGTTTCCAAACTGTAAAATTGGGGCTTTACGTTTAAGGAAAAATCAGGCAACAAGACTTGTACCATTAGAACCAGAAGCTTGATATGAACTCAACCTATAGGTCGCGATCAATTTATGATCAATGACGGCCTATTCTCTATTTTTGCATATATCATGTAGTGGGGGTTTAAAACCCCCGCAATCTTGTTTTATGTGTTTCAGGAAAATGCAATACAACGAAGACGAAGGCATGCTGTCTCAATGCCATTGGTCTATTCAAGTTTAGCGCGTTTTTTTGAATTAACGTCATTAGCGTGTTTTGTTTTATATAATATTTATTTTTCATTAATGTTACAAAGAAAGCAAATGGCATGGTTGGTTAGTGCGTTGTCCTCTGAACATTGGGACCTGGGTTCGATTCCCAGGTCCCCTCACTCTCTTAATACATTTTGTTTCAATGTAATCCCATGCAGTTTCAAGCCCAGGGGTTCATCGTACGTCCACAATCCCAGCATGCCACATGGCTCAGAATCTCAATCCAAGGGCCCTGATCTGATAAACACCATACTCGTTGGTCAATGAAGTTACACGCGCCCAGAAAAGTCAAACAAAGCCTTGAAACATTGGGCCTAATTACTGGCCAAACACCTCCAAACTGGGGTCAACACCCCCTATTTTATTTTTATTTGTTTTAATTTGATTATTTCTTTTTAATGCATAGATTAATATTTTCATAATATAAAAATAATAAAAATCAGAAAAGACAAAAAATAAAATATATTTTATTTAATGTTATTTTGTAAAAAATCTTATTAATTAATTTAAGTTAGTTCTAGGTTTAAACTTTAATATTTTTTGTAATAAATTAAAAAAAATGTAGAATTAGGGTGTTAATTCCTTTTATTCCCTTTTTTCTTTTTCACCATATTAATTATTAATTATTATTTTTGTCAATAAACAGCCATGTAAATAATTAGGTTAATTTTAGGTCCAACTTTAACATTTTTTATAAATTAAAAATAAGTTAGAACTAGGTTTTAATTCAATTTAATTCTCATAAAAATCCATAAATACAAAAACTCAAAAAAATAATTTCCTTTCTCATTTAATTTAATTAATTTCATAATTATAATTTAATTTCTTTAAAAGGGTCCAACGCCCTCGCCTTCCCGATTTTAATTCTCTTCCCATTTTTTTATTTCTTCTTTTTGTGAATATTCATGTAATTGCCCAAAAGTCGTGTAATAGCTTAAATAGGACATTTATATTTCTCGCACTTTACTTTATTTTCAAATCGGGTCCTGGATTAAATTTGGCGATGTGGACCCGCGCCTTTGTAATAGCGTAGAACTTTCAATTCCCGCAACTTTTAACTGTTAACTATTGCATGAAAGAATGAATGCCCAAAATGAAAGCAACGCGTAGGTCACCAATCCATGAACAAGATAAAAATAAATGAACATGACACACAAATCACACACCACCTCTAGGGTACGCCTCACTGTTGCCTTGCCCCTCGAAAGGTGATCGTCGAGTAGAGGATGTTTTAGTAAGTCCTCATGTCCATGAACATGGCATGAGGGTAGCTTCTAAGGTGTCTTCCTATTGCTCCGGTGATCACCATGTCCCGGACCTTCGAATTGACCCGAACACCTCCAACGGTGGTGCTACCTACCTCTCAATGGTGGGATAGCACTACCTAAAGGACATTTACACAGACTAATTCCTTAGGGTAGGTAGATGACTCGTAGATACTTGCTCTAATTCAAAACAAATCAAAAACTTCTTTTCACACCGACACTTTGCAAAAAGCTTTCAAAAACAACTTTTCAAACACTCTTGAGGACTGATACAAGAGTCGAACTGAAATCTTCAAAGAAACTTTTTTTAAACCCACAGTTGAAAAGCAAACAAACCATTTTTGAAAACACAATGAGCAAGTATCTAAGAGCCCATGGATAACCATGGATAGAAAGGGTGCTAACACCTTCCCTTTCTATAATCTACCTCCCGAACCGATAGCAATCTCTATAAGGAATTTTTCTGTGCTTTTGTCCTTTCCCTTTGGAGAAAATAAAAGACGGTGGCGACTCTTGCTTCCGCGACATTTCGCGAACCAGCGTTAAACAGTCAGTTCCAGATCCACCGATCACAGAACTGGCGACTCTGCTGGGGAAAACTTATAAAGTGAGGTGTACCTTAGGGTAGTTCATAACTGTGTTTTCAATTGTATTGATTTGCTTGCTTTAAAATTGTGGGTTGCATGGGAGTTACATAGATCCTAACCCGGATCTGGGGATACCCTGTTTAGGTAGCATAAGTTGTGAGGGACCTGTCCGGCGTAGACCGACATGGGTGAAACAGTGGCTACGTTGGTGTGGCACCTTGGTCTATACCGATATCCCTTGTGTCGCAACGAGGAGAATATGGGTCTTCCAAGGAGTCATTAAGCACCAACAGACCTTAGAACCTTAAATGACACAACTTGGCCATTAGAACAGTAGCAGTATGCTACGCCCATTGAGGCTAAACTCTCGTGATGGTTCTGGCCGCAAGAAAAGATTGCGATGCTGGAGTTATGACCGATTGAGGGTAGTCAATGATATTGGGATCCTCTAAGAACCCGGTTACTTTTGATAGGACAGGTATGAACCAACAAACTGAAAGAGGGTAATACCTAGACCTCGTGCTGGCCTAAACTTTAAGGGCTTGTCTTGTGTGACTTGTGTGCCTTACCATGTTTGCCTTTGTATCTATTTGTGGTGTGCTTTATCATAACATCATAACATCATGAGCATTGCATGCATCCTGCATAAGGACTGACCATTTCAAAGACAAGAGGGTTTCACCTTTGCTCTGTTTTGTAGGACATCATGATGCTTGTGCGAAGGAATACTATCCGGTTCAACTTTGTTCACCCACCTGAGTTGCTTGAAGAGTTGGTTAGCAGAATTCCAGATACCACTTCCTTCATCCAGAGGCATGGTTCTCTTCTCAGTTTAGTCACTGCAAAGAGGGATCAACAGTTGATGAGTGTCCTGACCCAGTTCTATGACCCTCTGTATCAGTGCTTCACCTTTCAAGACTTCCAGCTGGTCCCTACCCTGGAAGAGTTCTCTAATTTGCTTGGTATCCCTATCTTGGATCAGACTCCCTTTATTGGTTGGGAAAAGACCCTCAGACTTGAGGAGGTTGCTGCAGCTCTTCCTTTGACACATCAAGAAGTAATGGACAACTGGGTGACTAGAAGCAGAGTTAAGGGTTTCTTGGCCAAGTTTCTGATTGGTAAGGCTAACAGTTTCTGGAATGACCTGGACTTTAGGGAATATGAAGACATCCTAGCTCTCTTAATCTATGGGCTAGTCTTGTTTCCTAATCTTGACAACTTCATCAATGTCACTGCCATAAGGATCTTTATGTCTCAGAATCCTGTACCCACTCTCTTGGGCGACATCCTGCAACAACTTCATGCTCGTACCGCCCGAAGATGAGGAACTTTATGGTGTTGTATCCCTTTGTTGGTGAGGTGGTTTATTTCACACCTCCCTAAGTTCGTGCTGAAGAACCAAGAAGGAAGAGGTTGGGCTCATAGGTTAATGTCTCTCACTGATAAGGACATCATTTGGACTTGCCGAGGTTTGGATGAGATAACTGTTATTGATCGATGAGGGGAATACCCTAATGTTCCGTTGATTGGTACCCAAGGAGGGATCTCCTACAATCCATGTCTAGTGCTCCGTCAGTTTGGAAGAGCCAGAAGAGCAGGGCCTCATGAGATGTTGGTGCCTCACATCAGTTTCGAGTTTCAGGTGGATAGTGACGAGCTGCATCGTAGGTTCATCAAGGCTTGGGACAAAGTTCATAAAGCTGACCCACAAGAGTTGGGGCCAAAGACCTCTTTACCTATGGAAGCCTACTACAAATGGGTTCGCATCCGTGCTCAGAAGTTAGGTATGCCGTACGAAGCTGTCAGACCCGTCATTCTTGAGTGTCCTGACAAAGATTGGGTTCCTCCAACTGTCCTCCCTCCTCAGATATCCACTGCTTATGAGACATTAAAGAGGTCTTGGTCGCAACTGCGAGAAGAACAGGATTCTTATCGGGAAAAGTTCAACGAGCAGGAATTGAAGATCTAGAAGCTGACAAAACAGCTAGAGAATGAGCGAGCTCTGAATGATTACATTCGTACTGAGAAGAGGAGACCAAGGGATCAATAAGGAGCTTTGGATGTTCTTTTACAGTTTTATTTCCCTTTTCAGTATTTCCCTTTTATGTAACGCTTAAGGGCAACTTGTTGAACAATTTAAGTTTCAAAGTTGAATCTAATGAAGTGTGTTCCTTTTTGTTTACAAAGTTGATTCCCGATTGTCTTTGAAAACATAAATCATACGCATTCCATTCATCATGTGCATAGCAGGTTTTTCTTCTTTTCAGGTTGCTTACCGTTCTTCGTTGTTTATTGCAGCATCATGAACCCTGACTCATCCTCAACCGAGATGTCTATCAAGGCTCTTCAGGCGCAGAACGCACAATTTCAGGAACTGATCATGGGTTTGGCTCAGGGCCAAGAAGAGCTGAAGGCTTTTCTCTTGAAAAAGGAGAAGAAGAAGAAGAAGAGAACTGTGCTTTTCAAATCGGGCCGAAGGTTTGGCAACACTCTGCAGAATGAAGAGGCTGGTTCTTCTATAGGCAAGAGCAGTCCCCAAGGGGAAAAGGTCCTAGTCCAGTAGTCTCCGACAACGAGACTGACTTCTATGAGGAACAGTATCCTCCGGCTGAAGACCGGTATAAGCAGTTGGAGGACAGACTGAATGCTAAGGAGATACAACAGGTACCAGGGATGGATTTCGGAGACTTGGGCTTATCTACTGGTGTGATTATTCCTCATAAGTTCAAAGCACCATCTTTCACCAAGTACGACGGGGCGTCTTGTCCCAAGCTACATCTCAGATCCTACGTGCGGAAGATTCAACTGTACTCAGTGGACAAGAACTTGTGGATCCACTTCTTCCAGGAGAGTCGTTCAGGGACTCATCTCTAATGGTTCTATCAGCTGGATGGGACCAAGGTTCGTAACTGGGAGGAGGTTGCTACTGCTTTTTACAAGCAATATCAATATAATGCCGACCTTGCCCCTACACGTACCCAACTCCAGGGTATGTCGCTAGGGTCAAGTGAAGGTTTTAAAGAGTATGCACAGAAGTGGAGGGATCTGGCTGGCAGGGTGCAGCCTCCGTTAATTGACCGGGAGTTGGTGGACATGTTCTTGGGGACCCTATCTGGTCCATTTTTCAATCATCTTATCGGTAACTCATCTGCAGGGTTTACTGATCTTATTCTGACTGGAGAAAGAATAGAGGCTGGAATGAAGTCTGGTAAAATTCAGAAGGGTGCATCTGCAAGTTCTGAGAAGAAGCCCTTTAAGAAGGAAGCCAGTGCCGTATATGGGTCTAGAAGACAAGAGAAACCGGAGCACCGCCAATCTGTCAACACGGTGATGATTGCTAAGCCTGCTGCCGCTCCTCGGCAAATCAATCCTCAAAGGGCTGAGAGACCCAGGAGAGAGTTTACCCGTTTGAGTATGACCTTATCGCAAATATTGCCGCAGTTACTATCCACCAATTTGGTGACTGTTAGGGAAACCCCGAAAGTTGTGAATACTGCCTCCCCGAAATACAATCCAAATGCCCGCTGTGCTTATCACTCCGATAGCCCGGGGCATTCCACTGATGACTGTTGGGCCTTAAGGAATAAGGTGCAAGACCTTATTGACGCAAAAGAGATACAGTTTGAAGCGCCTGAGAGGCCAAATGTGGTGACTGCTCCTATGCCCCAGCATGGAGTAAATGCCATTGATGAAGATGTATACGCCGTTTCTGTGAATGATGTAGCTACTCCCTTAATGATTGTTAAGAGGAACCTACTCCTGGCCGGTTTATTTTCGGGTTGTAGTGAGGGTTGCCTTTTCTGTGTTGTTTCCCTTTCTGGTTGTCCTTTGCTGAAGTTGGGCATCCAAGGCCTGATGGACAACAAAGAGATTCTGTTCAAGAAGACTGCTCTTCAGTTGGTTCCGGTAGAAGAAGTTTCTGTTGTTACAATCTTTAATAATCCGATCAAGGCTCTCCCAAGGAAGCCGGTTAAAATCATGACTGTCGAACTCGTTGTTATTACAGTTTCAGGGCCTCTCCCCTACGAATCAGATAAGGCTGTCCCATGGCACTATGGGGAAGACGTGTATGTGCATGGAATCAAGCAAGAGTTCAACACTGGCACCAGCATCAGCAATATCACTGGTCCAGCCAAGGTTACCCGCAGTGGCAGGCTCTTCTCGCCTGACATTGCACCACCAACTATTCGAAGACCCCTCACTATAACACCTGCAAGTGTACCTGTTCCCAGTTCTGATCAAGTTGTTTCCCCTGCTGCCGAGTTATCTAATGCTCGGGGCAAAGGGATTGAAGATGAGCCTGCCCGGATGGAGGCACCAAAATCTGTGACTGCTGAGGCCTCCCAACAAGAGATGGAGGAAATTCTAAAGATAATCAAGAAGAGTGACTTTAATGTTGTCGAGCAGCTGGGGCACACCCCCTCCAAGATCTCCATGCTCTCCTTACTACTGTGCTCAGAGGCCCATGCTAAGGCCCTGATTTCATTCCTCAAGACGGCCCATGTGCCACAGGAGACATCTGCAGTCCAGTTTACTAATTGCGTAGCAAATCTGACAGCGGACAATGGTTTGGGTTTCTCGGATGCTTACCTTACTGCTAAGGGAAAGGACCACAATGACGCCCTGCATGTCTCTATTGAATGCAGGGGCACTACTCTGGCGCACGTGTTGGTGGACACTGGTTCTTCCCTAAATGTGCTACCCAAGAAGGCCTTGGACCGGTTGGATTGTGAGGGCCTGGAGCTGAAACCTAGCAACATCATCGTCAGAGCCTTTGACGGTTCCAAAAGGATGGTCCATGGAGAGGTGGACATTCCTATTCGTGTGGGTTCTCAGGTATTTGACTCTACTTTCTATGTGATGGATATCCGTCCATCGTATTCTTGTCTACTGGGACGACCTTGGATCCATAAAGCTGGGGCAGTGACCTCTACCTTGCACCAGAAACTCAAGTACCCTGTCAGAGGGAAGATTGTCACTGTGCAGGGAGAGGAGGAGTATATGGTGAGCCATTTGAATTCCTTCAGGTATATTGAGATGGACGGGGAGTTTATTGAAACCCCCTTTCAGCATTTCGAAGAGGTACCTCCAACATTGGCAGCAGCGGAAATAGTGGTTGAAGAGGATGTTCCCTTGAAGATGGCTTCCTTGAAGGATGCCCGGGTTGTAATCAAGAAAGGTGAATGTGCTAACTGGGGCAAGCTCCCTGATTTTACACAGAAAACTGACAAGTTTGGACTGGGTTTTACTACAGAGGGTCAGAAGGCTGTGCGCAAGGCAAAGAACAGAAGACCTCCTGTGCTCATTACCAACCCATGAGTGAATGCTGTTGGGGACGAAGATGAAGTGGAAGAGTCAGAGTTCAATAGCTGGATCTACCCGACGACTGATGGCGGATTGACCAATTGGATTGCTAAGGACCATACTCCCGTTACTTTTGTTACGCAGTAATAAACTCCTATGTTTTGTTATTTGTAATAAACCATTAAAACTCTATGGCCCGGTGTCTTACCCGAGGCACTGTGGCTTCATTTGTGAGGGTATATTAAATTGTCATTTCATATATCATGAATAAAGATCTTGGACGTTTTTTCGCATTTCAAATCTTATGCTCCTTTTCTTTCTTGCCTTTCTTTATATATTGCAAAACAGCTGTATTTACACACACTCACTCATACAGGTTTCAATACACTCTGGATCTCACTGGTAACGACTCTGCTACTTCCAGTTATGACTTCGAAAATCCGATAAACTTAGCCGAAGACGAAGGTGAAGATGATTGTGAAGTGCCTGGCGAGCTTGCAAGACTGTTACTTCAGGAAGAGAGGGCAATTCAACCACATGAAGAGCCAGTGGAAACAATAAATCTGGGTACTGATACAGATCAAAAGGAGGTAAAGATTGGTGCCAACCTAGAGCTCAGCGTGAAGCAACGGTTGACTCAGATGCTACATGATTATGTGGAGATATTTGCCTGGTCCTACGAAGACATGCCCGATTTGGATACTGACATTGTGGTCCATCACTTGCCTACCAAGGAAGACTGCCCTCCGGTTAAGCAAAAGGTCTGTCGTATGCGTCCAGAGATGTCTGAGAAGATCAAAGCCGAGGTTATGAAACAGTTTGGCGCCGGTTTCCTTGCAGTGACTTCTTACCCTCAGTGGGTTGCTAATGTGGTGCCGGTACCAAAGAAAGATGGGAAGTCAGAATGTGTGTTGACTATAGGGATCTGAACAGGGCTAGCCCCAAGGATGACTTCCCCCTACCTCACATTGATGTCCTTGTTGACAATACTGATCAGCATAAGGTGTTATCTTTCATGGATGGTTTTTCAGGCTATAATCAGATCAAGATGGCTTCTGAAGACATGGAAAAGACTACATTTGTTACTCAGTGGGGCACCTTCTGCTATAAGGTCATGCCTTTTGGACTGAAAAACGCTGGGGAAACCTACCAACGTGCCATGGTTGCTTTATTTCATGACATGATCCATCATGATATAGAAGTGTATGTTGACGACATGATTGCAAGGTCCCAAACTGAGGAAGAACACCTTGATCATCTACAGAAATTGTTTGACCGTCTGAAGTTGTACAAGTTGAGGTTGAACCCGAACAAGTGCACCTTCGGGGTCAGATCTGGAAAGTTGCTAGGCTTCGTTGTAAGTTATAAGGGTATTCAAGTGGATCCTGCCAAGGTTAAAGCTATTTAAGAGATGCCAGTTCCTAAGACAGAGAAAGAGGTCAGAGGCTTTTTAGGGCGCCTGAATTACATTGCTCGGTTCATCTCACATTTAACTGCCACCTGTGAGCCAATCTTCAAGATGCTGAAGAAAGATCAGGTAGTACGTTGGAATGATGAATGTCAGGCTGCTTTTGACAGAATCAAGGAGTATCTCCAAGAACCACCCATCCTTATGCCACCGGTTGAAGGGAGACCTCTAATATTATACCTGACAGTACTTGACAACTCAATGGGGTGTGTGCTGGGGAAGCATGACGAGTCTGGCCGAAAAGAGCATGCCATTTATTACCTTAGAAAAAATTTACCGACTGTGAGACCCGATACTCACTGCTTGAGAAAACTTGATGCGCTTTGGTATGGGCTGCTCGTCGGCTGAGACAGTATATGCTGACTCACACTACCTTGTTGATCTCAAAGATGGATCCTATAAAGTACATATTTGAAAAGCCTGCTCTGTCTGGGAGAATAGCAAGATGGCAAATGATCTTGAAGGAATACGATATCCAGTACACGACTCAGAAAGCAATCAAGGGAAGTGTATTGGCAGACCACTTGGCACATCAGGCAGTAGACGACTATCAGTCATTGAACTTCGAGTTTCCAGACGAGAGCATCATGATAGTGACTGATTGTGAAGTACCTGGACCGGATGAAGGACCTGAGGAAGGATCCTGATGGTCTATGCACTTTGACGGAGCCTCCAATGCTTTGGGTAACGGTATCGGCGCTGTAATCATATCCCCTCAAGGCACTCATACTCCACTCACTGCCCGGCTATGTTTCAACTGCACCAACAACATGGCGGAGTATGAGGCATGCATCATGGGTCTCCAAGCTGCGATCGACCTAAGGATCAAATTTCTGAGTGTCTTCGGAGATTCCGCTCTCGTGATCAATCAGATTAAAGGAGAGTGGGATATGAAACATCTGAATCTTATTCCTTACAAGGAATGTGTGTTGACCTTGATCCCCCACTTCACAGAGATAACCTTTGAACACTTTCCGAGAGAGGAGAATCAGTTGGCGGACGCGTTAGCTACGATGTCTTCTATGTTCAAAGTCAAATGGGACAATGAGGCTCCCCGGATCATCATCTGGAAACTGGACGAACCGGCATACTGTTGTGATCTCGAGACTGAACTAGTAACTGAGAAGCCTTGGTACCATGAGGTGAAGAGATATTTGGAAGCTCAGGAATACCCGGAAGGTGCATCTGTCAATGATAAGAAGTTTCTGAGAAGGTTCGCAGCGAAGTTCTTCCTTAGCAACGGCATCCTGTATAAGCGAAACCATGATTCGACCTTACTGCATTGTGTAGACAAGACAGAAGCATAAAGGATCATGGAAGAGGTACATGAAGGGACCTTCGGTACCCATTCCAGTGGACACACTATGGCAAAGAAAATCCTACGGGCAGGGTACTTCTGGTCCACCATGGAAGCTGACTGCTACCAACATTCTCGGACATGCCATAAATGCCATATATATGCAGACAAGGTGCATGTTCCTCCAGCTCCTCTAAAATGTTCTGACTGCGCCTTGGCCTTTCGCAATGTGGGGCATAGATATGATCGGCGAGATTAAACCTACAGCGTCCAATGGGCATCGCTTCATCCTGGTAGCAATTGATTACTTCACGAAGTGGGTCGAAGCAGCTTCCTATGCTACGGTAACCAAGACTGTGGTGGCACGGTTCATTCGGCATAATATGATCTGTCGATACGGTGTCCCAGAAAGAATCATTACAGACAATGGTACCAATCTTAATAACAAGATGATCACTGAGCTCTGCGAGCAGTTTAAGATACAACACCACAACTCTTCTCCTTACAGACCAAAGATGAATGGGGCTGTAGAAGCAGCAAATAAGAACATAAAGAAAATCGTGCAGAAGATGACAGTGACTTATAAAGATTGGCACGAGATGTTACCGTTCGCTCTACATGGGTACCGTACCTCAGCCAGGACGTCAACCGGGGCAACTCCTTTCTCCTTGGTCTACGGTATGGAGGCAGTCTTACCAATCGAAGTACAAATACCCTCTCTCCGGATAATGAAGGATGCAGATCTGAACGAAGATGATTGGATCCAGACACGACTTGATCAGCTAAACCTTATTGACGAAAAGAGACTTGCAACTATCTGTCATGGTCAGACGTATCAGAAATGAATGATCAGGCCATTTAAAAAAAAGGTCAGACCACAATAGTATCAAGTTGGGGATCTGGTAATCAAGCGAATCATCCTTCCTCAGAGCGATCCAAGGGGCAAATGGACCCCTGCGTACGAAGGGCCATTTGTGGTTAAGCATGTGTTCTCAGGAGGAGCCATGATTCTAACCAACATGGACGGTGACGACTTTCCTCACCCCTCCAATGCAGACATAGTAAAAAGATACTATGCATAATAAAGACCCGCTAGGTTGACATACCTAGGCAAAAATTAGGGCTTCCCGGCGAACCAAAAGGGTTCGGGCAAAATGAAGGGATGAAATAAAAATCTGTACACCCGGCAAGTCGAAAACCTGAAAAGGCGGCTTGGGCAAAAATGGGTATCCCGGTGGACTGAAAACCCGAAAGGGCGGTCCAGGAAAAAGTTAGGGATAAAGCGTAATACTATGTCTCATTGGATCACTCTGCATCCAGAATCCGGTATCTACATCAAGTTCAGACGGCATTGATCAGTCAGCTTCATCTTCAACTAAGGTCATCAAGTGATGAGACGCTCGGAGATATAAAGGCAATAGCAGAGTTGGAACCCAGTGGATTATTCATTTCACACAGCTGTTTTATTTTCTTTTGTACAAATTTGTATAACCTCTTTTGTTCGGCGGCATTCTCTTACTAGGATGTCAGCCTCTTGTACATAAAACGCCTATTTACAGGCAAATTCAAAATCAATACACATATACTTTTCAGTTAAAATTTCCAATTGTTTTTCCTTTTTCTGTGTTGTTTTGCGAAGAACTTCCAAGGTTCAATTTGTGATATATGCATTGACAATAATTTGCTAAACTCATGAATATTTGTATACGAAACAAAGGATTAATTACAGGTAACATTAGAAACAGGGGCAATAAAGAGCTGTCTAAGCAATCTAATTGCTCTATCCGCCAAGGTACCAAGGTAGGTTCAGCTGAAGAACATAACCAGATATCTTAATTCCCCAGAGAGTGAGCCGGCAAGTCAGTGCACTCTCCCCAAGCAAAGCTATTATCAAACCTTCAGGAAGTTGGGTATTCCCCGCAGATCTCAACATTCCCCAGCAATATACAGGCATTCTTAACAAGCATCCCTGGTAGTCTTGGCCTAAAGATTGTTCCCCGACGGTATATCAAACATTCAAAGGAGTCACTTCCCCAGTATAGTTCAAAACTTCCCCAGGAGAGTCCAATCCAGTTTCCCCAGGAAAGTTGGAATCCATCTCCCCAAGCAGTAAGCTTATCCCCAATAGATTCTGGAAGCTTATCCTCGCAGAGCACGAACACGTCTCCCGGCTTTATTCAAAGAGTTATTTCCCTACCAGGATATAACTGGGTTATCCTCAGCCAAAAGCCATGAGAAGATTGTCCCCGACAATGTCTTTCCTATCCCCAGCGAAGTCTATTAACACTTCCAACATAACAACGGTATCCCCAGCGAAGTTACCATCAACATTACAGCAAAGTATCTCTCTCCCCACAGAGTATTGTTTCCCAGCAAGATCGCTAGAGTAATTTTCTCCCCACAGAGTAATCCATTCCCCAACGGAGTTATCTTCTCCTACCGGTATTCTTGCAACTATCATCCCCAGCGGAAGCAAAAATTTATTCTTCAACGTCAGCCCAGGAGTGACTTCCCGGCATCCGTCAAGGATTTACTTTCCTAGACGAAAACACGCGCTCATAAACATCACATTTTCATACATTATAGCATGCATATACGCATCATATCTTACAAATCTCGTTTACATTGAGAACATCATTGCTTGATCCATATCATGCATTGCATATGACTGACCTTTACCTTTCAGGAAAGATCCAGTTAAGTTCTCAGCTAGACCTCAAGACCTAGACTGGTTCAGTTAAATCGACCCTAAGATTTTTCTGTTTCTTATCCAGTCAAAGGCCTTCTATGGTTCAGTCAGATCGACCCTAAGATCTCCCTGTTTCTTATCCAGTTGAAGACTCCAAGACCTTGACCGGTTCAGTTAAATCGACCCTAAGATTTTTCTGTTTCTTATCCAGTCAAAGGCCTTCTCTGGTTCAGTCAGATCGACCCTAAGATCTCCCTGTTTCTTATCTAGTTGAAGATTTCAAGACCTAGACCGGTTCAGTTAAATCGACCCTAAGATTTTTCTGTTTCTTATCCAGTCAAAGGCCTTCTCTAGTCCAGTTAAATCGATCCTTAAAAGATTTTCCTGATGAAGACTCAGTAGAAGACATCCAAGATTCTCTCAACGTTACTGTTGAGGTTGAAGTCGCCCAAGATTCTCTCAGTGTTACTGGTGAGGTTGAAGTCGTCCCCAGATTCTCTCAGCGTTCCTGTTGAGGTAGTAATCGTCCCCGGATTCTCTCAGCGTTCCTGTTGAGGGGGTAATCATCCAAGGTTCTCTCAACATTCCTGTTGAGTTAGTAACCATCCTTGGTTCATTCATCACCGTTTGAAGCTCCAGACCTAATTCCTGTAACCAGTCAGGGCACGTCCACACAAAGAGTTTGAAGACCAGCTCTTGTAATAGGTCAGGTAATCATTTTCTTTTGCAGGTACGCAAGTTCTCGCTAAGGAATCTCTTAAGCGATCGACACCTAGATGGCATCTATAAGCCCATCCGCTCATCCATTATCTCTTAGCATGGCATCTATAAGCCCATCATCCTATCCATCAATCTCCAAATGGCATCTATAAGCCCATTCCCACCATCATACTGCTAACATGTGAGCGCAAATTTCTGGGTACTCTAGTGTTCAATCATCTTCCACCTTCGGATTACGAAAGGCACGTCAGCCAATCTGCATCCTCAAGTTTAAGAAGATTGAACAGGGGCAACTGTTGTACCCCAAAATTTGCCCTCCCATATTCTTCAAGAATTGCAAAGAGCATGCTTCAAAATCTCCCCAAGGGTTGCACAGTTCAAGGGCCTCCTAACAGTCAAAAATTAGGGTTTTGGGTCTGGGAAAGTAATTGAAGTTTCCAAGGGTCCAATCAAGTCCCACATGCCTATAATCATGGTCAAGCATCCTCATGTCAAGTTTCAAGACTTACAGCACAAAATTGCACAGTCAAAAACCCTAATTTGACAGTTAAAAGTTCAAATTTTTGGTCAACATCTCATTTTGGAGCCACAAACATCATTTGATCGATTCTTGATCATGATTCTCAAAGCATGGCTCAAAAAATCATCAAGATGCAAAAGTTTCTATTTTTGGACAGTTGAAAAGTCAACTGTAACATGACCAAGGCATAACTTCCACATGGATTATCAGAAAAATTCCATCCAAAGCTCATTTTGAAGAGAATCACATTTCCTGCAACTCCTCTTCACACTTCAAGTCCAAGAAATGCTCTCACAAAAAGTTATCAATTTCAACATTATAGGTCATTTTCAAAAGTCAACAAAAAAGGACTTTAAGTCAAAGGCCATAACTTGAGATTGGTAAATCAAATTGACATGGTACCAAAGGCATTGGTTAGAGAGCTTCAATACCTTTCCAAAATGTCCAAGAACGTGATCAAAGCTTAAAAATTGAGCAAGATATGCCTTGTGGAAGTTGGGAAATTTTTGGGAATTTTGAAAAGTCAACTGTGCTTCAAATGCCTTAAAATTGATAATGGGCCACATTTTCTTCCAAGATTCACCATCCAAAGACCATGCACGACCATTTGGCCCAAAGGGGATTTATTTCATCATTTTTATTTATTTATTTGAATTTTTAATTACTATTAATTCATTTAATAAAATTAAATATGACAAAAATACTAAAACAAGGTTTTCAAATCTTTTTGTGCATAGAATACCTTCAAGATTTCATGCACTATCTGATATGGAAAGAATCAAGGTGATTTGATCATGATTGGAACCAAAAGCACATGAAAAGATTTGGAAAATATGCCATGAAAATCAAATATCTTATACATCAATGCATTGATCCTTTGGCTCAAGGTTTAACCCTAATCCATCACATACATAAGCCAGAAGCTAGACCTAATGAAAGGGACCTGAAAGCTGCGCTAAAAACCTCATATACACTTTGCACTTTTTGTGAAATTTTTCAAAACTGAAACCACGATTCCAAAGCGTTTCAAGGCAAGATACCTATTCCATTACATTCCCGAGGCTTCAAGGAACGTTTCTGGATCAAAACCATTGTTTCTAACGCAAGGAATTGGTAGAACGACCTTGTCCTGTTCATACTTTTTCTCATATTCTTGCATCATGATTCATGCGTTGTTTTCAATTTTTAACGTTTGATTTGTGTTAGTTGATTCATTCTGAAGCTAACCATGTATTTTAATTGAGTTTTTGTGCATCATACACGGATTCACCATTGAAGCTCGCTAGGGTTTCCAAACTGTAAAATTGGGGCTTTACGTTTAAGGAAAAATCAGGCAACAAGACTTGTACCATTAGAACCAGAAGCTTGATACGAACTCAACCCATAGGTCGCGATCAATTTATGATCAATGACAGCATATTCGCTATTTTTGCATATATCATGTAGTGGGGGTTTAAAACCCCCGCAATCTTGTTTTATGTGTTTCAGGAAAATGCAAACCAACAAAGACGAAGGCATGTTGTCTCAACGTTATTGGTCTATTCAAGTTTAGCGCGTTTTTTTGAATTAACGTCATTAGCGTGTTTTGTTTTATATATTATTTATTTTTCATTAATGTTACAAAGAAATAAAATGGCATGGTTGGTTAGTGCGTTGCCCTCTAAACATTGGGACCTGGGTTCGATTCCCAGGTTCCCTCACTCTCTTAATACATTTTGTTTCAATGTAATCCCATGCAGTTTCAAGCCCAGGGGTTCATCGTACGTCCACAATCCCAGCATGCCACATGGCTCAGAATCTCAATCCAAGGGCCCTGATCTGATGAACACCATACTCGTTGGTCAATGAAGTTACACGCGCCCAGAAAAGTCAAACAAAGCCTTGAAACATTGGGCCTAATTACTGGCCAAACACCTCCAAACTGGGGTCAACACCCCCAAGGGTTTGCATTTCCTTTCTTTTTTCCCTATTTTATTTTTATTTGTTTTAATTTGATTATTTCTTTTTAATGCATAGATTAATATTTTCATAATATAAAAATAATAAAAATCTGAAAAGACAAAAAATAAAATATATTTTATTTAATGTTATTTTGTAAAAAATCTTATTAATTAATTTAAGTTAGTTCTAGGTTTAAACTTTAATATTTTTTGTAATAAATTAAAAAAAATGTAGAATCAGGGTGTTAATTCCTTTTATTCCCTTTTTTCTTTTTCACCATATTAATTATTAATTATTATTTTTGTCAATAAACGGCCATGTAAATAATTAGGTTAATTTTAGGTCCAACTTTAACATTTTTTATAAATTAAAAATAAGTTAGAACTAGGTTTTAATTCAATTTAATTCTCATAAAAATCCATAAATACAAAAACTCAAAAAAATAATTTCCTTTCTCATTTAATTTAATTAATTTCATAATTATAATTTAATTTCTTTAAAAGGGTCCAACGCCCTCGCCTTCCCGATTTTAATTCTCTTCGCATTTTTTTATTTCTTCTTTTTGTGAATATTCATGTAATTGCCCAAAAGCCGTGTAATAGCTTAAATAGGACATTTATATTTCTCGCACTTTACTTTATTTTCAAATCGGGTCCTGGATTAAATTTGGCGATGTGGACCCGCGCCTTTGTAATGGCGTAGAACTTTCAATTCCCGCAACTTTTAAGTGTTAACTATTGCATGAAAGAATGAATGCCCAAAATAAAAGCAACGCGTAGGTCACCAATCCATGAACAAGATAAAAATAAATGAACATGACACATAAATCACACACCACCTCTAGGGTACGCCTCACTGTTGCCTTGCCCCTCTAAGGTGTCTTCCTATTGCTCCGGTGATCACCATGTCTCGGACCTTCGAATTGACCCGAACACCTCCAACGATGGTGCTACCTACCTCTCAATGGTGGGATAGCACTACCTAAAGGACATTTACACAGACTAATTCCTTAGGGTAGGTAGATGACTCGTAGATACTTGCTCTAATTCAAAACAAATCAAAAACTTCTTTTCACAGCGACACTTTGCAAAAAGCATTCAAAAACAACTTTTCAAACACTCTTGAGGACTGATACAAGAGTCGAACTGAAATCTTCAAAGAAACTTTTTTTAAACCCACAGTTGAAAAGCAAACAAACCATTTTTGAAAACATAATGAGCAAGTATCTAAGAGCCCATGGATAACCATGGATAGAAAGGGTGCTAACACCTTCCCTTTCTATAATTTACCTCCCGAACCGAGAGCAATCTCTATAAGGAATTTTTCTGTGCTTTTGTCCTTTCCCTTTGGAGAAAATAAAAGACGGTGGCGACTCTTGCTTCCGCGACATTTCGCGAACCAACGTTAAACAGTCAGTTCCAGATCCACCGATCACAATTACCATCCATTGGAGTAACAAATATCTGAACTACAGACTACCTTCCATAATGACAAGGCTACCATCCATTAGAGTAACAAAAATCTGAACAATAGACTACCTTCTATAATGACAAGTCTACCATCCATTAGAGTAACAGAAATCACAACAACAGAGAACCTTCCATAATGACAAGGGTACCATCCATTTGAGTAAAAAAAATCGGGACAACAGACTACCTTGCATAATGACAAGGCTACCATCCATTGGAGTAACAAAAATATCAACAAGGGACTACCTTCCATAACGACAAGGCTACCATCCATTGGAGTAACAAAAATCTCGACAACAGACTACCTTCCATAATTAAAAGGCTACTATCCAATGGAGTAACAAAAATATCAACAAGAGACTACCTTCCATAATGACAAGGCTACCATCCTATGGATTAACAAAAATCTCGATAACAGACTACCATCCATAATGACAAGGCTACCATCCATTGGAGTAAAAAAAATTTGGAAAATAGACTACCTTCCATAATGACAAGGCTACCATCCATTGGAGTAACAAAAAACTCGACAATAGACTACCTTCCATAATGACTAGGCTACCATCCATTGGAGTAACAAAGATATCGACAAAATACTACCTTCCATAATGACAAGGATACAATCCATTATAGTAACAAAAAACTCGATAACAGACTACCTTCCATAATGAAAAGGCTACCATCCATTGTAGTAACAAAAATCTCTACAACAAACTACCTTCCATAATGACAAGGCTACCATCCATTGAAGTAACAAAAAATCACATTGTAGTTACAAAAATATCGACAATAGTCTACTTTTCATAATGACAACTCTTCCACCCATTGGAGTAAAAAATATCTAAACAATAGACTACCTTTCATAATGATAAGGCTACCATCCTTTGGCGTAACAAATATATGAACAACAGACTACCTTCCATAATGAAAAGGCTACCATCCATTAGAGTAACAAAAATCGGGACAACAGACTACCTTCCATAATGACAAGGCTTCCATCCATTGGAGTAACAAAAATGTCAACAAGAGACTACCTTCCATAATTACAAGGCAACCATCCATTGGAGTAACAAAAATCTCAACAACACACTACCTTCCATAATGACATGGCTATAATCCATTGGAGTAAGAAAAATCACGACAACAAACTACCTTCCATAATGACAAGGCTACCATCCATTGGAATAACAAAAATCTCGACAACAAACTACCTTCCATAATGAAAAGGCTAACATCTTACAAAGTAAGAAAAATCACGACAAAAGACTACCTTCCAAAATTACAAGGCTACCATCCATTGGAATAAAAAAAATCTCGACAACAGTCTACCTTCCATAATGACAAAGCTACCATCCAATGGAGTAACAAAAATGTCGACAACAGACTACCTTCCATAATGACAAGGCTACAATATCAATGGAGTAACAAAAATCTCGACAACAGACTACCTTCCATAATGACAAGTCTACCATCCACTTGAGTAACAAAAATATGAACAATAGAATACCTTCCATAATGACAAGGCGACCATCCATTGGAGTAACAGAAATCACAACAACAGAGAACCTTCCATAATGATAAGGGTACCATCCATTTGAGTAACAAAAATCGGGACAACAGACTACCTTCCATAATGATAGGGCTACCATCCATAGGAGTAACAAAAATGTCAACAAGAGACGACCTTTCATAATGACAAGGCTACCATCCATTGGAGTAACAAAAATCTCGACAACAGACTGCCTTCCATAATGATAAGGCTAACATCCATTGGAGTAACAAAGATATCGACAGCATACTACCTTCTATAATGACAAGGCTACAATCCATTGGAGTAACAAAAATCACGACAACAGACTACCTTCCATAATGACAAGGCTACCATCCATTGGAATAACAAAAATCTCGACAACAGACTACCTTCCATAATGACAAGGCTACCATCCATTGGAGTAACAAAAATCTAGACAACAAACTACATTCCATAAAGATAAGGCTACCATCCATTGGAGTAACAAAAATCTCGACAACAGACTACCTTCCATAATGACAAGGGTAACATCCATTGGAGTAACAAAAATCTTGACAAAAGACTACGTTCCATATTGAGATGTCTACAATCCATTGGAATAACAAAAATCTCGACAACAGACTACCTTCCATAATGACAAGGATACAATCCAATGGAGTAAAAAAAATCTCGACAATAGACTACCTTCCATAATGACAAGTCTACCATCCGTTGGAGTAACAAAAATCTGAACAACAGACTACCTTCCATAATAACAAGGCTACCATCCATAGGAGTAACAAAAATCACAATGACAGACAACCATCCATAATGACAGGGCTACCATCCTTTGGAGTAACAAAAATGACAACAAGAGACTACCTTCCATAATGACAAGGCTACCATCCATTGGAGTAAAAAAAATCTCGACAACATACTACCTTCCGTAATGACAAGGCTACCATCCAATGGAGTTACAAAAATCTCGACAACAGACTACCATCCATAATGACTAGGCTACCATCCATTGGAGTATAAAAAATTTGGACAACAGACTACCTTCCATAATGACAAGGCTACCATCTGTTGGAGTAACAAAAATCTCGACAACAGACTACCTTCCATAATGACTAGGCTACCATCCATTGGAGTAACAAAGATATCGACAACATACTACCTTCCATAATGACAAGGATACAATCCATTATAGTAAATAAAATCTCTACAACAGACCACCTTCCATAATGACAAGGCTACAATCCATTGTAGTAACAAAATAATCGACACTAGACTACCTTTAATAACGACAACTCTACCATCCATTGGAGTAATAAATATCTGAACAACAGACTACTTTCCATAATGATAAGGCTACCATCCATAGGATTAACAAAAATCACAATGTTATACTACCTTCCATAATGACAAGGCTAGCTTCCATTAGAGTAAAAAAAATCGGGACAATAGACTAGCTTCCATAATGGCAAGGCTTCCATCCATTGGAGTAACAAAAATGTCAAAAAGAGATTACCTTCCATAATGACAAGGCTACCATCCTTTGGAGTAACAAAAATCTCAACAACAAACTACCTTCCATAATGAGAAGGCTACCATCAATTGGAGTAACAAAGATATCGACAACATATTACCTTCCATAATGATAAGGAAACAATACATTGGAGTAAGAAAAATCACGACAACAGATTACCTTCCATAATGACAAGGCTACATTCCAATGGAGTAACTAAAATATCGACAACAGACTAACTTCCATAATGACAATGCTACAATCCATTAGAGTAACAAAAATATCGACAACAGACTACATTCCATAAGGAGAAGGCTACCATCCATTGGAGTAACAGAAATCACAATGTTAGACTACCTTCCATAATGACAAGGCTACCATCCATTAGAGTAACAAAAATCGGGACAACAAACTACCTTCCATAATGACAAGGCTTCCATCCATTGGAGTAACAAAAATGTCAAAAAGAGACTACCTTCCATAATGACAAGTCTACCATCCGTTGGAGTAACAAAAATCTGAATAATAGACTACCTTCCATAATAACAAGGCTACCATCCATAGGAGTAACAGAAGTCACAATGACAGACAACCATCCATAATGACAGGGCTACCATCCATTGGAGTAACAAAAATTTCAACAAGAGACTACCTTCCATAATGATAAGGCTACCATCCATTGGAGTAAAAAAAATCTCGACAACAGACTACCATCCATAATGACTAGGCTACCATCCATTGGAGTATAAAAAATTTGGACAATAGACTACCTTCCATAATGACAAGGCTACCATCCATTGGAGTAACAAAAATCTCGACAACAAACTAGCTTCCATAATAACTAGGATACCATCCATTGGAGTAACTAAGATATCGACAACATACTACTTTCCATAATGACAAGGATACAATCCATTATAGTAAATAAAATCTCTACAACAGACCACCTTCCATAATGACAAGGCTACAATCCATTGTAGTAACAAAAATATCGACACTAGACTACCTTTAATAACGACAACTCTACCATCCATTGGAGTAATAAATATCTGAACAACAGACTACTTTCCATAATGATAAGGCTACCATCCATAGGATTAACAAAAATCACAATGTTATACTACCTTCCATAATGACAAGGCTAGCTTCCATTAGAGTAAAACAAATCGGGACAATAGACTAGCTTCCATAATGACAAGGCTTCCATCCATTGGAGTAACAAAAATCTGAATAACAGACTACCTTCCATAATGACAGGGCTACCATCCATTGGAGTAACAAAAATGTCAACAAGAGACTAACTTCCATAATGACAAGGCAACAATACATTGGAGTAAGAAAAATCATGACAACAGATTATCTTCCATAATGACAAGGCTACATTCCAATGGAGTAACAAAAATCTCGACAACAGACTACCTTCCATAATGACAAGGGTACCATCCATTGGAGTAACAAAAATCTTGACAAAAGACTACGTTCCATATTGAGATGTCTACAATCCATTGGAATAACAAAAATCTCGACAACAGACTACGTTCCATAATGACAAGGATACAATCCAATGGAGTAAAAAAAATCTCGACAATAGACTACCTTCCATAATGACAAGTCTACCATCCGTTGGAGTAACAAAAATCTGAACAACAGACTACCTTCCATAATAACAAGGCTACCATCCATAGGAGTAACAAAAATCACAATGACAGCCAACCATCCATAATGAAAGGGCTACCATCCATTGGAGTAACAAAAATGAAAACAAGAGACTACCTTCCATAATGACAAGGCTACCATCCATTGGAGTAAAAAAAATCTCGACAATAGACTACCTTCCGTAATGACAAGGCTACCATCCAATGGAGGTACAAAAATCTCGACAACAGACTACCATCCATAATGACTAGGCTACCATCCATTGGAGTATAAAAAATTTGGACAACAGACTACCTTCCATAATGACAAGTGTTGTATCCCAAAATTTGCCCTCCCATATTCTTCAAGAAAATTGCCAAGTCAAGTTGCAAAATTCCCCAAGGGTTGCACAGTTCAAGGGTCTCCTATACAGTCAAGATTAGGGTTTTGAGTCTGATCAAGAAAAGGAAGTTTTCAAGGGCCCAATCAAGTCTCATATGCCTACAAATATGGTCAAGTATCCTCATATCAAGTTTCAAGACATTCAGCTCAAAATTGCACAGTCAAAACCCTAGATTGCACTATAGTCAACTGTAAGGGCAAAATGGTCATTTGACGGTCAAAAGTTCAAATTTTTGATCAACATGTCATTTTGAAGCCACAAACATCATTTGATCAATGCTTGATCATGATTCTCAAAATTTGGCTCAGAAATCATCAAGATGCAAAAGTTTCCTTATTTGGACAGCTGAAAAAGTCAACTGAAATTGACCAGGGCATAACTTTCACATGGATTATCAGAAAAATCCCATCCAAAGTTCATTTTGAATAGAAAGACATTTCCTACAACTCATCTTCATACTTCAAGTCCAAGAAATGCTCTCACAAAAGTTTATCAATTTCAACATTATAGGTCATTTTCAAAAGTCAACAAAAACGGACTTCAAGTCAAAGGCCATAACTTGAGATGGGTAAATCAAAATGACATGGGACCAAAGGCATTGGTTAAAGGACTCAAGACCTTTCCAAAATGTCCAAGAACATGAGAAAAGCTTAAAAATTGAGCAAGTTATGCCTTGTGGAAGTTGGGAAATTTTTGGATATTTTGAAAAGTCAACATTACTTCAAATGACCTAAAAGTGCTAATGGGCCCATTTTTCTTCCATCCATGACATGTGCACGACCACTTGGCCCAAAGGGAAGTATTTTCTCATTTTTTATTTATTTATTTGAATTTTTATTTATATTAATTCATTTAAATCATTTAAATATATGAAAAATATTTAACTTGACCTAATAAATCTTTTCATGCATGTTTTGCCTTCAATATTTCGTGCTTAGCTAAATGTGGGAAGATTTGGAGTGATTGGATCCTAATTGACACAAAGAACACATGGAAAAGATATGGAAATATCTTAACAAATCAAATTTTCAAAAACAATGATTACAAGAGATTTGATTGAGTTTTCTTAACCTAATGCATCCACTACAAATGCCTGATCATAAACCTAATCACAGTGGACAAAAAGCTGCGCAGAAAGACAAAGAACAAACTTGAAATTTTGGTGAAAAAAGTCAAAACTGAAATCATCATTCCAGGGCGATTCAAAGCCTAATTTTCATTCCAATAGCTTGCTCAAGGTCTATTGAACGTATTCCAATCAGAATCATCCATCAAAACGCCGAGAACTGGTAAAACGAGCATGAACTGTACAGAGAAAAATTGACAATCGTGCATCATGATTTAAGCATCTTTTGTAATTTTTATGCATTGATTCATGGTCATTATGATGTTTTGATGCTAACCAACATATTCAATTGCATTTTTGTGCCGTATATACGATTGTACCATGTCTGAGTTTTAGGGTTTACAGAGCTTGAAATTGGGGTTTCTCAAATAAGGCAAAATTGGAGGCTGAGACCTAGACCATGAGAACGAGCATGCTTGGACGAAGAGATTAACATACTCGCGCCCAATTTATGAGCGTTCTACACCTAATCGCTATTTTCTGGTATATGGTCTTAGGCAACGCACATAAAACCGTTGCCTCATGTTTTTGTGTTTCAGGATAGTGGAGAAGACGATGTGTTGGCAAACGGTGATAGGAGGATTCAAAAGTTCGCGCGCGTTTCCAAAGCCATTAACAATTTCCTTTTATAATATTTATGTGTTATATTACTTTACAGATGATCAAAGCGCTTCAGTGGCAAGGTGGGTGTGCTGGCAACGTTAAAGACCTGGGTTCGAACCCCAGGTCTGCATTATTCTTCATGTTATTTTTCAAACAAGGTTCACGTGTTGTTTCACTTACTGAGGACCATGATATGCTTCCAAATTAAGCGTGACACGTCCCTCTCAAGATCAATCCAAAGGCATAGAATTGACGAACACCATAGACTCAGGTCAACATTGCTACACGCTATTCAGAAAAGTCAAACGGACCAAAGCTTGCTGGGCCAGAACTCTTGGATCAAAACCTCTATGTTGGGGCCTGAACCCCCCCTGGTTTGCAATTTTCTTTACATTTTATTTTCAATTGTTATTTTATTTTCTTTATTGTTTTAATTTAATTAATTATTTTTTACAAAATATAAAATATCATAAAAATCAGAAAAGAGAAAAAATATGATAAATAATTTTATTTTAATATTTTCATAAATAAATGCATGTAAATAAATTTAGTTTAAAATAGGTCTTTAATTTTAATTCTTTTAATAACAAAAATACAAAAAAATGTAGAACTAGGTTTAATTGATAATTTTTATTCCTTTTAATTTTTCCTTTTTTTACCATAATATTATTTATTTATTTATTTTTATAATTAAACTTGTAAATTAATTAGGGTTTAAATTAGGTTAAAAAATTCAATATTTTCTTAATAACTTAAAAATAATTAGAACTAGGTTTAACATTTTATTTTAGTTTTAATTAATTCTGTTTCTATTAAATCTTAAAAAACATAAAAATACCAAAAAACTTTTTCTTCTAATTTTAATTTTAATTCCTTATTAATTTAATTTTGCAAAAGGGTCCAACGCCCATGTTCTTAATTGTTTAATTTCGCGTATTTATTTTATGTCGCTTGAATAATTATGTACTTCTCCCGAAGCCTTGTAACGTTTAATTGCTTTTCGCACTCTTATTTACTTTATTTAATTTCTTTATTTTCCGTCAAATCGGGTCCGGTTTAATTTGGCGATGTGGACCCGCGCCTTTGTAATAGTTTAGGAATTTTATCTTTCCGCACTTTTTTAACTGTTAAACAAAGCATGCAAGAATGAATGGCCTTAAATAAAATCAAGCGTAGAACACCAATAACATGACAAAAGACAAAAATCTCTGAAAACGACACACGGATTGCACACACCACCCCTAGGGTACGCCTCACTGTTGCCTTGCCTCGAAAGGTGATCGTCGAGTAGAGGATGTCTTAGTAAGTCCTCATGATCCGGGAACCTGGCATGAGGGTAGCTTCTAAGGTGTCTTCCCATTGCTCTGGTGATCACCATGTCCCGAACCTTCGAATTGACCCGAACACCTCCAACGGTGGTGCTACCTACCTCTCAATGGTGGGATGGCACTACTTTAAAGGACATTTACACAGACGAATTCCTTAGGGTAGGTAGGTTCTCAAGGATACTTGCTCTAATTTCAAACAAAAATTCAAAAATACTTTTCACACCAACACATTTTCAAAAGCTTTCAAAACAATTTTTCAAACACTCTGATACAAGAGTCGAACTGGAATTTTCAAGGAAACTTTTTTAAAACCCACAATCGAAAAGCAAACAAACCATTTTTGAAAACACAATGAGCAAGTATCTAAGAGCCCATGGATAACCATGGATAGAAAGGGTGCTAACACCTTCCCTTTCTATAACCTACCTCCCGAACCGAGAGCAATCTCTATAAGGAATTTTTCTGTGCTTTTATCCTTTCCATTTGGAGAAAATAAAAGACGGTGGCGACTCTTGCTTACCGCGACATTTCGCGAACCAGCGTTAAACAGTCAGTTCCAGATCCACCGATCACAGAACTGGCGACTCTGCTGGGGAGAATCTTAAAGTGAGGTGTACCTTAGGATTAAGATCACTGTGTTTTCAATTGTTTTCCTTGTGTGCTTTAAATTGTGGGTTTGCTTGGGAGTTCTATAGATCCTAACCCGGATCTGGGGGATACCTTTCTTAGAAAGTAGCAACAAGGCTGTGAGGGAACTGTGCGGGGTATACCGACATGGTTGAAACAGTCTGCTACGTTGATGTGGCACTTTGGTGTGTACCGGTAACCCTTGAGTTCAGTAAAGGAGAGTACGGGGCCTCCGCGTGGTGTCATGAAGCATCAACAGACCTTAGGAACCTTAATTGAACCATATTGGCCTCTTTAGGGTAGTGAGATAACTGACTTTGGTGCAGTCCGAGGTTGGTTGATACTCGATACTACACTCAATTGAGGGTTGCTTTCCTGGAATATTTCGGTCGCCAGTTCAGTGGCTAAATCGAAACGATGAACAATGAAAGCAATCCCGTGATATTGGGAACCTTAGAACCCGGTTACTTCTAATAGGACAGGTTGAGCCCACCAACTTCAAGAGGGTAATACCCAGACCCCATGCTGGCCTAAACTCTAAGGGTTTCTCTTGTGTGACTTGTGTGCCTTCCAACTTGACTACTTGCATGCTTGTTATCTGACACTTAAGTTTTTTGCAGGTTTTGTCCATAGTCCTTAATTAGGACTCATGACAGGTTTACTAAGTTTGCTTGCAGGTTTTGTTTATAGTCCTTAATAAGGGCTCATAACAGGGTTTATCCATACTACCCCATGCATCATGACATCATACCATTGCATACATCCTAACCCATTTCAAGGATCTCAAGGGCTTGTGATGCAGGTCATGGTGAATCAACTATCCCAGCAAGGGGCAAAGAGGATTTATTTTCCTCTAGCCCAAAGTTGTTAGGGGCTATGACCCACTGGATATGGTGAGCCTTTGACCCTTGAAAAAGGACTCTCAACAAATATGAAATTCCTTCAATCAAGCTACCGGATCCCAGCTCTAACAAATTTTCTTGTTTACCCCGCGAGGTCCTTGAAAACATTGCATGCATGTCATACACATCATTGCATAACAGGTACCCTTTCTCTGCAGGTTACTTACCTTTCCCGCTGTTTGTTTCAGCAATGGCTTTCCAACCAGACAACCAGGACCTGCTCGCTCAAGAGACTCGGTTCGGGGAAATCCTCCTGAATCTATCCAAGGGGCAGGAGGAGCTAAGGACACTTCTCATGGGGACGTTTGTTAAGAACAGTGCTGAGGATGAGAGACTGAAACACCTACAAGCTGAGATGGATGCGATGAAAGCCCAGATGCTGGGGCAGAGGAATGCCATTCAAGGCTTAGCTCAAAGACAAGACGAGTTCGGATTTCTCGTCAACCAACTGCTTCGGGGTAACCAACTGGGGAAAACATCTAGGGTTGAAAATCCAGTCATCATTCAACCATCCTTGAGACAAGGAGGTGAGGGGAGAGCTCCTCAGGTGGCTTCAGGGTCACAAACTCAGCAGCAACTTCACCAGCGCCAGCCGGACAAGCCCAAAAGGCAATTCACCAAGCTCAACGTGTCGCTGCCTCAAGCTTTACAACAGCTGTTGAGGTTGAATTTGGTAACTCTAAGGGACCCTCCTAAGAATCCCAATAGGACACCTTCAAGGTATAACCCCAACGCCCGTTGCGCTTATCATTCCGACAGCCCGGGGCATAATACAAACGACTGTTGGTCTTTGAAGAATAAGATTCAGGACCTGATTGATGAAGGAGCACTGGAATTCACACAAGATGGTCAGGCTGAATTTTTCTACCACCCCTGCAAGACTCACTATTTGAAGTGACAAATCCTGAGACTGGAAAAATTTTGTTCATTCGAATGTTCAAGTTGCAGTTTTCTTTTGTTCAAACATTTACTCATGTTAAACATTTTTATTTCATTAATGCATCGCATATGTCTGTTCTGAAACAATATATTCGTATTCACTAAATGCAAATTATTTTCATATTTTTTTCTGATGTCAACTTTTGATCTAAAATTCTAAGCCTCTTGAGGGAGGATGACGAAAACGATACCGCTATCTTTACAATATGCTTTTGAACAGACCCCGCTGATGAGGTACAGGCATTGTTTCAAATCCTAAACACTGGAGTTATAAGGAAGATAATCCCTCGTCAACCCATCTGAGCCAAAGAAGTAGGAGTTTTTATTTTCGAAAATTGAAACCCTTAATCATAACCTGGGGCATGGTAGTCTTCTCAGTTGATCCAAGTGCACAATGAATGGCACCAAATGAGTCTTTCCAAAAACAAAAGACAGTGATGGTTCCGAATAATCAATAAAGATAGGCAGTCGTTATATCTCAAAAAATGAAAACCCATTAAGTCGAAACCCACGAAGGAGACTTACAAAACTGGGGCATCCCGCTGACTGTAATTCCAAAAATAAACAGTTCAAGAAAAAAAAAACAGGGATAATGAAACGAAATCAAAAAAGAAAGAGGTCTTACAAATCCTCAACAAAAACAAAAATGACTGCCTATTCAGAATAAATCATCAATATCTGAACCATCATTGGAAAATCAGGACAAAAACTCAAAAAAGGTCTAACGCACGATCAGCTGAGTTTAGGATTGAAGAACATCACGAAGAGCGGGTGGGTACAAATAAATTTGAGCCTTTATCCTTTGCTTCTTAAACCGTGAACCAGGCCACGTTATAACCCTTAAAAGTCCTAGCTGAAGCATGGGTTAGTTCGAAAGCATACTGTTACGAAAGGTATCCTGACTCCTTAAGGCTTACGGTAAATACGGAGTTGACATCACGTTTTACAAACATTCACTTGTTTTATGAAAAAGAATGTGTTTTCAAAATATTCAAGACAGACATAAGCTTTGCATTTTTAACATGACTTTGTTTGCATATGACCTTTTGTTTGAACAGAAGGGAAATCCGCACAATGAAAGTCTAATAAACAAAAGTATCTCCAATCAAGGGGCATGGCATGACCATGGTCCATCATCTGGGGCAGTCCAATCAAGATTCGGAGAATCTCTCAAAGGCCAAATAGCCTAGGGAAAATCTCCGCCTGAGTCATTTGGGGCATTCCAACAACGAATCTTGCCTGATCAAAGATCTTCTGGTGGCATGACAAAACACTTATAACAGGGGCAACTCCCTACATCCTGAGAGCATGGACATAGTCGAAAAAATACTACGCATAATCAAAGACCCGCTAGGTTGACATACCTAGGCAAAAATAAGGGCTTCCCGGCGAACCAAAAGGGTTCGGGCAAAATGAAGGGATGAAATGAAAAGATCTGTACACCCGGCAAGTCGAAAACCTGAAAAGGCGGCTTGGGCAAAAATGGGTATCCCGGTGGACTGAAAACCCGAAAGGGCGGTCCAGGCAAAAGTTAGGGATTAAAGCGTACGACTATGTCCTGTTATCATGTCACCTGCCTACAGAAGATGGTTTGACCCTCAACAATTATCAGCATCCCACATATGCCTCCCCATAGAAACAGGGGCAATAACGGGTGGTTTAAGCAATCTGATTGTTCTATCCTCCAAGGTACCAAAATGGGTTCAGCGGAAGAACGTAACCAGACACCTTAAATCCCCAGAGAGTAAGTCAACAGTCTGTGCATTCTCCTCCAAGCAGAGTTATCAAATCTTAAGGAAGTTGAGTATCCTCCAGCAGATATCAACATTCACCTGCAGCATATATTCTTAACAAGCATCCCTGGAAGTCTGGGTCTAAGGATTGTTCCCCGGCGGCATATCAAGTATTCAAAGGAATCACTTCCCCAGCATATCAAATCTTCCCCAGAGATTCCAATCTAGTTCCCCAGGAAATTTGGAATTCATCTCCCATGCAGTAAGCTTATCCCCAGTAGATTCTGGAAGCTTATCCCCTCGCAGAACACGAACGCGTCGTCCGGCTTGATTCAAAGAGTTACTTCCTTAACAGGATATAACTGGGTTATCCTCAGCCAAAAGCCACGGAAAGAGCGTCCTCGACGAAGTCCTCTTACCCCAGCGAAGTCTATTAAACACTTCCAACATAACAATGGTATCCCCAGTGAAGTTACCATCAACATTTCAGCAAGGTATCTCTCTCCCCACAAAGTATTGCTTCCCAGCATGGTCGCTAGAGTATCTTTTCTCCCCGCAGAATCTTCCATTCGCCAAGTTTATTCCGCAACGGAGTCATCCTCTCCCACCGGTGTTCTTGCAAATATCATCCCCAGCGGAAGCAAAATCTATTCTTCAGCATCAGCCCAGGATACGACTTCCCGGCACCCGTCAAAGATTCACTTTCCTAGACAAAAATATACATTCATGAAACATCACATTTTCATACATTATAGCATGCATATACGCATCATATCTTACAAATCTCATTTATGTTGAGAACATCATTGCTTGATCCATATCATGCATTGCATATGACTGACCTTTACCTTTCAGGAAAGATCCAGTTAAGTTCTCAAGCAATATTTCAAGCCTTCTCTGGTTCAGTTAGATCGACCCTAAGATCTCCCTGATTCTTGTCCAGTTGAAGATATTTCAAGACCTAGACCGGTTCAGTTAAATCGCCCCTAAGATTTTCCTGATGCTTATCCAGTCAAAGGCCTCCTCTGGTTCAGTCAGATCGACCCTAATATCTCCCTGATGCTTATCCAAGTGAAGACATTCCAAGACCTTGTCTGGTTCAGTTAAATCGACCCTAAGATTTTCCTGATGCTTATCCAGTCAAAGGCCTTCTCTGGTTCAGTCAGATCGACCCTAAGATCTCCCTGATTCTTATCCAGTTGAAGATATTTCAAGACCTTGTCCGGTTCAGTTAAATCGACCCTAAGATTTTCCTGATGCTTATCCAGTCAAAGGCCTTCTCTGGTTCAGTCAGATCGACCCTAAGATCTCCCTGATGCTTATCCAGTTGAAGATATTCCAAGACCTTGCCCGGTTCAGTTAAATCGACCCTAAGATTTTCCTGATGCTTATCCAGTCAAAGGCCTTCTCTGGTTCAGTCAGATCGACCCTAAGATCTCCCTGATTCTTGTCCAGTTGAAGACATTTCAAGACCTAGACCGGTTCAGTTAAATCGACCCTAAGATTTTCCTGATGCTTATCCAGTCAAAGGCCTTCTCTGGTTCAGTCAGATCGACCCTAAGATCTCCCTGATGCTTACCCAGTTGAAGATATTTCAAGACCTAGACCGGTTCAGTTAAATCGACCCTAAGATTTTCCTGATACTTATCCAGTCAAAGGCCTCCTCTGGTTCAGTCAGATCGACCCTAAGATCTCCCTGATGCTTATCCAGTTGAAGATATTTCAAGACCTTGTCCGGTTCAGGTAAATCGACCATAAGATTTTCCTGATTCTTATCCAGTCAAAAGGCCTCCTATGGTTCAGTCAGATCGACCCTAAGATCTCCCTGATTCTTATTCCAGTAGAAGACACCCAAGATTTTTCTCAACGAGCGTTGTTGAAGTTAAAGTCACCCAAGGTTCTCTTATCATTCATGCTAAGGTAGTAACCATCCCTGGTTCATTCATCATCTTGTGAAGCTCCAGACTCAGCTCCTGTAACCAATCAGGACACATCTATACCAAGCATCTGAAAACCAGCTCCTGCAACGTGTCAGGTACTCATTTTCTGTTTTGCAGGTACGCAGCTCTCGCTAAGGAATCTCTTACGCGATCAATATCCAGATGGCATCTATAAGCCCATCATCCTATCCGGCAACCTCTAAATGGCATCTATAAGCCCATTCCCATCACGGCTACTATGTGAGCGCAAATTTCTGGGCACTCTAGTGTCCAATCATCTTCTACCCTCGGATTACGAAAGGCGCGTCAGCCAATCTGCATCCTCAGGTCTAAGAAGATTGAACAGGGGAAACTGTTGTATCCCAAAATTTGCCCTCCCATATTCTTCAAGAAAATTGCCAAGTCAAGTTGCAAAATTCCCCAAGGGTTGCACAGTTCAAGGGTCTCCTATACAGTCAAGATTAGGGTTTTGAGTCTGATCAAGAAAAGGAAGTTTTCAAGGGCCCAATCAAGTCTCATATTCCTACAAATATGGTCAAGTATCCTCATATCAAGTTTCAAGACATTCAGCTCAAAATTGCACAGTCAAAACCCTAGATTGCACTACAGTCAACTGTAAGGGCAAAATGGTCATTTGACGGTCAAAAGTTCAAATTTTTGATCAACATGTCATTTTGAAGCCACAAACATCATTTGATCAATGCTTGATCATGATTCTCAAAATTTGGCTCAGAAATCATCAAGATGCAAAAGTTTCCTTATTTGGACAGCTGAAAAAGTTAACTGAAATTGAGCAGGGCATAACTTTCACATGGATTATCAGAAAAATCCCATCCAAAGTTCATTTTGAAGAGAAAGACATTTACTACAACTCATCTTCATACTTCAAGTCCAAGAAATGCTCTCACAAAAGGTTATCAATTTCAACATTATAGGTCATTTTCAAAAGTCAACAAAAAGGGACTTCAAGTCAAAGGCCATAACTTGAGATGGGTAAATCAAAATGACATGGGACCAAAGGCATTGGTTAAAGGACTCAAAGACATTTCCAAAATGTCCAAGAACATGAGAAAAGCTTAAAAATTGAGCAAGTTATGCCTTGTGGAAGTTGGGAAATTTTTGGATATTTTGAAAAGTCAACATTACTTCAAATGACCTAAAAGTGCTAATGGGCCCATTTTTCTTCCATCCATGACATGTGCACGACCACTTGGCCCAAAGGGAAGTATTTTCTCATTTTTTATTTATTTATTTGAATTTTTATTTATATTAATTCATTTAAATCATTTAAATATATGAAAAATATTTAACTTGACCTAATAAATCTTTTCATGCATGTTTTGCCTTCAATATTTCGTGCTTAGCTAAATGTGGGAAGATTTGGAGTGATTGGATCCTAATTGACACAAAGAACACATGGAAAAGATATGGAAAGATCTTAACAAATCAAATTTTCAAAAACAATGATTACAAGAGATTTGATTGAGTTTTCTTAACCTAATGCATCCACTACAAATGCCTGATCATAAACCTAATCACAGTGGACAAAAAGCTGCGCAGAATGACAAAGAACAAACTTGAAATTTTGGTGAAAAAAGTCAAAACTGAAATCATCATTCCAGGGCGATTCAAAGCCTAATTTTCATTCCAATAGCTTGCTCAAGGTCTATTGAACGTATTCCAATCAGAATCATCCATCAAAACGCCAAGAACTGGTAAAACGAGCATGAACTGTACAGAGAAAAATTGACAATCGTGCATCATGATTTAAGCATCTTTTGTAATTTTTATGCATTGATTCATGGTCATTATGATGTTTTGATGCTAACCAACATATTCAATTGCATTTTTGTGCCGTATATACGATTGTACCATGTCTGAGTTTTAGGGTTTACAGAGCTTGAAATTGGGGTTTCTCAAATAAGGCAAAATTGGAGGCTGAGACCTAGACCATGAGAACGAGCACGCTAGGACGAAGAGATTAACATACTCGCGCCCAATTTATGAGCGTTCTACACCTAATCGCTATTTTCTGGTATATGGTCTTAGGCAACGCACATAAAACCGTTGCCTCATGTTTTTGTGTTTCAGGATAGTGGAGAAGACGATGTGTTGGCAAACGGTGATAGGAGGATTCAAAAGTTCGCGCGCGTTTCCAAAGCCATTAACAATTTCCTTTTATAATATTTATGTGTTATATTACTTTACAGATGATCAAAGCGTTTCAGTGGCAAGGTGGGTGTGCTGGCAATGTTAAAGACCTGGGTTCGAACCCCAGGTCTGCATTATTCTTCATGTTATTTTTCAAACAAGGTTCACGTGTTGTTTCACTTACTGAGGACCATGATATGCTTCCAAATTAAGCGTGACACGTCCCTCTCAAGATCAATCCAAAGGCATAGAATTGACGAACACCATAGACTCAGGTCAACATTGCTACACGCTATTCAGAAAAGTCAAACGGACCAAAGCTTGCTGGGCCAGAACTCTTGGATCAAAACCTCTATGTTGGGGCCTGAACCCCCCCTGGTTTGCAATTTTCTTTACATTTTATTTTCAATTGTTATTTTATTTTCTTTATTGTTTTAATTTAATTAATTATTTTTTACAAAATATAAAATATCATAAAAATCAGAAAAGAGAAAAAATATGATAAATAATTTTATTTTAATATTTTCATAAATAAATGCATGTAAATAAATTTAGTTTAAAATAGGTCTTTAATTTTAATTCTTTTAATAACAAAAATACAAAAAAATGTAGAACTAGGTTTAATTGATAATTTTTATTCCTTTTAATTTTTCCTTTTTTTACCATAATATTATTTATTTATTTATTTTTATAATTAAACTTGTAAATTAATTAGGGTTTAAATTAGGTTAAAAAATTCAATATTTTCTTAATAACTTAAAAATAATTAGAACTAGGTTTAACATTTTATTTTAGTTTTAATTAATTCTGTTTCTATTAAATCTTAAAAAACATAAAAATACCAAAAAACATTTTCTTCTAATTTTAATTTTAATTCCTTATTAATTTAATTTTGCAAAAGGGTCCAACGCCCATGTTCTTAATTGTTTAATTTCGCGTATTTATTTTATGTCGCTTGAATAATTATGTACTTCTCCCGAAGCCTTGTAACGTTTAATTGCTTTTCGCACTCTTATTTACTTTATTTAATTTCTTTATTTTCCGTCAAATCGGGTCCGGTTTAATTTGGCGATGTGGACCCGCGCCTTTGTAATAGTTTAGGAATTTTATCTTTCCGCACTTTTTTAACTGTTAAACAAAGCATGCAAGAATGAATGGCCTTAAATAAAATCAAGCGTAGAACACCAATAACATGAAAAAAGACAAAAATCTCTGAAAACGACACACGGATTGCACACACCACCCCTAGGGTACGCCTCACTGTTGCCTTGCCTCGAAAGGTGATCGTCGAGTAGAGGATGTCTTAGTAAGTCCTCATGATCCGGGAACCTGGCATGAGGGTAGCTTCTAAGGTGTCTTCCCATTGCTCTGGTGATCACCATGTCCCGAACCTTCGAATTGACCCGAACACCTCCAACGGTGGTGCTACCTACCTCTCAATGGTGGGATGGCACTACTTTAAAGGACATTTACACAGACGAATTCCTTAGGGTAGGTAGGTTCTCAAGGATACTTGCTCTAATTTCAAACAAAAATTCAAAAATACTTTTCACACCAACACATTTTCAAAAGCTTTCAAAACAATTTTTCAAACACTCTGATACAAGAGTCGAATTGGAATTTTCAAGGAAACTTTTTTAAAACCCACAATCGAAAAGCAAACAAACCATTTTTGAAAACACAATGAGCAAGTATCTAAGAGCCCAAGGATAACCATGGATAGAAAGGGTGCTAACACCTTCCCTTTCTATAACCTACCTCCCGAACCGAGAGCAATCTCTATAAGGAATTTTTCTGTGCTTTTGTCCTTTCCATTTGGAGAAAATAAAAGACGGTGGCGACTCTTGCTTACCGCGACATTTCGCGAACCAGCGTTAAACAGTCAGTTCCAGATCCACCGATCACAACAAGGCTACCATCCATTGGAGTAACAAAAATCTCGACAACAGACTACCTTCCATAATGACTAGGCTACCATCCATTGGAGTAACAAAGATATCGACAACATACTACCTTCCATAATGACAAGGATACAATCCATTATAGTAAATAAAATCTCTACAACAGACCACCTTCCATAATGACAAGGCTACAATCCATTGTAGTAACAAAATAATCGACACTAGACTACCTTTAATAACGACAACTCTACCATCCATTGGAGTAATAAATATCTGAACAACAGACTACTTTCCATAATGATAAGGCTACCATCTATAGGATTAACAAAAATCACAATGTTATACTACCTTCCATAATGACAAGGATAGCTTCCATTAGAGTAAAAAAAATCGGCACAATAGACTAGCTTCCATAATGGCAAGGCTTCCATCCATTGGAGTAACACAAATGTCAAAAAGAGATTACCTTCCATAATGACAAGGCTACCATCCTTTGGAGTAACAAAAATCTCAACAACAAACTACCTTCCATAATGAGAAGGCTACCATCAATTGGAGTAACAAAGATATCGACAACATATTACCTTCCATAATGATAAGGAAACAATACATTGGAGTAAGAAAAATCACGACAACAGATTACCTTCCATAATGACAAGGCTACATTCCAATGGAGTAACAAAAATATCGACAACAGACTAACTTCCATAAGGAGAAGGCTACCATCCATTGGAGTAACAGAAATCACAATGACAAACTACCTTCCATAATGACAAGGCTACCATCCTTTAGAGTAACAAAAATTGGGACAATAAACTACCTTCCATAATGACAAGGCTACCATCCGTTGGAGTAACAAAATTATCAACAAGAGACTACCTTCCATAATGACAAGGCTACCAAACATTAGAGTAAGAAAAATCTGGACAACAAACTACCTTCCATAATGACAAGGCTACCATCCATTGGAGAAAAAAAAATTATCAACAAGAGACTACCTTCCATAATGACAAGGCTACCATCCAATGGAGTAACAAAAATATTGACAAGAGGCTACCTTCCATTATGACTAGGCTACCATCCATTGGAGTATAAAAAATTTGGACAACAAACTACCTTCCATAATGACTAGGCTACCATCCATTGGAGTAACAAAGATATCGACAACATACTACCTTCCATAATGAGAAGGATACAATCCATTATAGATACAAAAATCTCGATAACAGACTACCTTCCATAATGACAAGGCTACCATCCATTGTAGTAACAAAAATCTCTACAATAGACTACCTTCCATAATGACAAGGCTACCATCCATTGAAGTAACAAAAATCTCGACAACAGACCACCTTCCATAATGACAAGGCTACAATCCATTGTAGTAACAAAAATATCGACAATAGACTACCTTTCATAATGACAAGTCTACCATCCATTGGAGTAACAAATATCTATACAACAGACTACCTTCCATAATGATAAGGCTACCATCCATTGGAGTAACAAAAATAACAATGTTAGACTAGCTTCCATAATGACAAGGCTACCATCCATTAGAGTAACAAAAATAGGGACAACAAACTACCTTCCATAATGACAAGGCTTCCATCCATTGGAGTAACAAAAATGTCAACAAGAGACTACCTTCCATAATGACAAGTCTACCATCCGTTGGAGTAACAAAAATCTGAACAACAGATTACCTTCCATAATAACAAGGCTACCATCCATAGGAGTAACAGAAATCACAATGACAGACAACCATCCATAATGACAGGGCTACCATCCATTGGAGTAACAAAAATGTCAACAAGATACTACCTTCCATAATGACAAGGCTACCATCTATTGGAGTTACAAAAATCTCGACAACAGACTACCATCCATAATTACTAGGCTACCATCCATTGGAGTATAAAAAATTTGGACAACAGACTACCTTCAATAATGACAAGGCTACCATCCATTGGAGTAACAAAAATCTCGACAACAGACTACCTTCCATAATGACTAGGCTACCATCCATTGGAGTAACAAAGATATCGACAACATAATACCTTCCATAATGACAAGGATACAATCTATTATAGTAAATAAAATCTCTACAACAGACCACCTTCCATAATGACAAGGCTACAATCCATTGTAGTAACAAAAATATCGACACTAGACTACCTTTAATAACGACAACTCTACCATCCATTGGAGTAATAAATATCTGAACAACAGACTACTTTCCATAATGATAAGGCTACCATCCATAGGATTAACAAAAATCACAATGTTATACTACCTTCCATAATGACAAGGCTAGCTTCCATTAGAGTAAAAAAAATCAGGACAATAGACTAGCTTCCATAATGGCAAGGCTTCCATCCATTGGAGTAACAAAAATGTCAAAAAGAGATTACCTTCCATAATGACAAGGCTACCATCCTTTGGAGTAACAAAAATCTCAACAACAAACTACCTTCCATAATGAGAAGGCTACCATCAATTGGAGTAACAAAGATATCGACAACATATTACCTTCCATAATGACAAGGCAACAATACATTGGAGTAAGAAAAATCACGACAACAGATTACCTTCCATAATGACAAGGCTACATTCCAATGGAGTAACAAAAATAACGACAACAGACTAACTTCCATAATGACAATGCTACAATCCATTGGAGTAACAGAAATCACAATGACAAACTACCTTTCATAATGACAAGGCTACCATCCATTAGAGTAACAAAAATCGGGACAACAGACTACTTCCCGTAATGACAAGGCTACCATCCATTGGAGTAACAAAATTATCAACAAGAGACTACCTTCCATAATGGCAAGGCTACCAAACATTAGAGTAAGAAAAATCTAGACAACAGACTACCTTCCATAATGACAAGGCTACCATCCATTGGAGAAAAAAAAATTATCAACAAGAGACTACCTTCCGTAATGACAAGGCTACCATCCATTGGAGAAAAAAAATTATCAACAAGAGACTACCTTCCATAATGACAAGGCTACCATCCAATGGTGTAACAAAAATATCGACAACAGGCTACCTTCCATTATGACTAGGCTACCATCCATTGGAGTAACAAAGATATCGACAACATACTACCTTCCATAATGAGAAGGGTACAATCCATTATAGATACAAAAATCTCGATAACAGACTACCTTCCATAATGACAAGGCTACCATCCAATGTAGTAACAAAAATTTCTACAATAGACTACCTTCCATAATTACAAGGCTACCATCCATTGGAGTAACAAAAATCTCGACAACAGACCACCTTCCATAATGACAAGGCTACAATCCATTGTAGTAACAAAAATATCGACAATAGACTACCTTTCATAATGACAAGTCTACCATCCATTGGAGTAACAAATATCTATACAACAGACTACCTTCCATAATGATAAGGGTACCATCCATTGGAGTTACAAAAATCACAATGTTAGACTACCTTCCATAATGACAAGGCAACAATACATTGGAGTAAGTAAAATCATGACAACAGATTATCTTCCATAATGACAAGGCTACATTCACATGGAGTAACAAAAATATCGACAACAGACTAACTTCCATAATGACAATGCTACAATCCATTAGAGTAACAAAAATATCGATAACAGACTACGTTCCATAAGGACAAGGCTACCATCCATTGGAGTAACAGAAATCACAATGACAAACTACCTTCCATAATGACAAGGCTACCATCCATTAGAGTAACAAAAATCGGGACAATAGACTACCTCCCATAATGACAAGGCTACCATCCATTGGAGTAACAAAATTATCAACAAGAGACTACCTTCCATAATGACAAGGCTACCAAACATTAGAGTAAGAAAAATCTGGACAATAGACTACCTTCCGTAATGACAAGGATACCATCCATTGGAGAAAAAAAAAATTATCAACAAGAGACTACCTTCCATAATGACAAGGCTACCATCCAATGGTGTAACAAAAATATCGACAACAGGCTACCTTCCATTATGACTAGGCTACCATCCATTGGAGTAACAAAGATATCGACAACATACTACCTTCCATAATGAGAAGGGTACAATCCATTATAGATACAAAAATCTCGATAACAGACTACCTTCCATAATGACAAGGCTACCATCCATTGTAGTAACAAAAATATCTACAATAGACTACCTTCCATAATGACAAGGCTACCATCCATTGGAGTAACAAAAATCTCGACAACATACCACCTTCCATAATTACAAGGCTACAATCCATTGTAGTAACAAAAATATCGACAATAGACTACCTTTCATAATGACAAGTCTACCATCCATTGGAGTAACAAATATCTATACAACAGACTACCTTCCATAATGATAAGGGTACCATCCATTGGAGTTACAAAAATCACAATGTTAGACTACCTTCCATAATGACAAGGCTACCATCCATTAGAGTAACAAAAATCGGGACAACAGACTACCTTCCATAATGACAAGGCTTCCATCCATTGGAGTAACAAAAATGTCAACAAGAGACTACCTTCCATAATGACAAGTCTACCATCCGTTGGAGTAACAAAAATCTGAATAACAGACTACCTTCCATAATAACAAGGCTACCATCCATAGGAGTAACAGAAGTCACAATGACAGACAACCATCCATAATGACAGGGCTACCATCCATTGGAGTAACAAAAATTTCAACAAGAGACTACCTTCCATAATGACATGGCTACCATCCATTGGAGTAAAAAAAATATCGACAACAGACTACCATCCATAATGACTAGGCTACCATCCATTGGAGTATAAAAAATTTGGACAATAGACTACCTTCCATAATGACAAGGCTACCATCCATTGGAGTAACAAAAATCTCGACAACAAACTACCTTCCATAATAACTAGGATACCATCCATTGGAGTAACAAAGATATCGACAACATACTACTTTCCAGAATGACAAGGATACAATCCATTATAGTAAATAAAATCTCAAGAACAGACCACCTTCCATAATGACAAGGCTACAATCCATTGTAGTAATAAATATCTGAACAACAGACTACTTTCCATAATGATAAGGCTACCATCCATAGGATTAACAAAAATCACAATGTTATACTACCTTCCATAATGACAAGGCTAGCTTCCATTAGAGTAAAAAAAATCAGGACAATAGACTAGCTTCCATAATGACAAGGCTTCCATCCATTGGAGTAACAAAAATCTGAATAACAGACTACCTTCCATAATGACAGGGCTACCATCCATTGGAGTAACAAAAATGTCAATAAGAGACTACCTTCCATAATGAAAAGGCAACAATACATTGGAGTAAGAAAAATCATGACAACAGATTATCTTCCATAATGACAAGGCTACATTCCAATGGAGTAACAAAAATATCGACAACAGACTAACTTCCATAATGGCAATGCTACAATCCATTAGAGTAACAAAAATACCGATAACAGACTACCTTCTATAATGACAAGGCTACCATCCATTAGAGTAACAAAAATCGGGACAACAGACTACCTCCCATAATGACAAGGTTACCATCCATTGGAGTAACAAAATTATCAACAACAGACTACCTTCCATAATGACAAGACTACAATCTATTATAGTAACAAAATTTTCAACAATAGACTACCTTTCATAATGACAAGGCTACCGTCCATTGGAATAAGAAAAATCTCGACAACAGACTACGTTCCATAATGACAAGGCTACCATCCCTTAGAGTAACAAAAATCTCGACAACAAACTACCTTCCATAATGACAAAACTACCATCCATTGGAGTAACAAAGATATGGACAACATACTACTTTCCAAAATGACAAGTCTACCATCCATTGAGTAAAAAAAATCACGACAACAGACTACCTTCCATATTGACAAGGCTACCATCCATTGGAATAACAAAAATATCGACAACACACTTCCTTCCATAATGACAAGTCTACCATCCAATGGAGTAACAAAAATCTCGACAACAGACTAGCTTCCATAATGATTAGGCTACCATCAATTGGATTAACAAAAACTCGACAACAGACTACCTTCCATAATGACAAGGCTACAATCTATTATATTAACAAAAATATCGACAATAGACTACCATCCATAATGTCGAGGCTACCATACATTGGAATAACAAAAATCTCGACAACAGACTACGTTCCATAATGACAAGGCTACCATCCATTGGAGTAACAAAAATCTCGAAAATAGACTACATTCCATAATGACAAGGCTACATTCCATTATAGTAACGAAAATCCCGACAATAGACTACCTTCCATAATGACAAGGCTACCATCCATTGTAGTAACAAAAATCTAGTCAACAAACTACGTTCCATAATGAGAAGGCTACCATCCCTTAGAGTAACAAAAATCTAGACAATATACTACCTTCCATAATGACAAAGCTACCATTCATTGGAGTAACAAAGATATCGACAACATACTACCTTCCATAATGACAAGGATACCATACATTGGAGTAACAAAAATCACGACAATAGACTACCTTCCATGATGACAAGGCTACCATCCATTGGAATAACAAAAATATCGACAACACACTACCTTCTATAATGACAGGGCTACCATCCAATGGAGAAACAAAAATCTCGACAACAGATTACCTTCCATAATGACTAGGCTACCATCCATTATAGTGAAAGAAATTTCGACAATATACTACCTTTTATCATGACAAGGCTACCATCCGTTGGAGTAACAAAAATCTCGACAATAGACTACCTTCCATAATGGCAAGGCTCCAAACTATTTTAGTAACGAAAATCTCGACAATAGACTACCTTTCATAATGACAAGGCTACCGTCCATTGGAATAAAAAAAACCTAGACAACAAACTACGTTCCATAATGACAAGGCTACCATCCCTTAGAGTAACAAAAATCTCGACAACAGACTACCTTCCATAATGACAAAACTACCATCCATTGGAGTAACAAAGATATGGACAACATACTACCTTCCATAATGATAAGGCTTCCATCAAATGGAGTAACAAAAATCACGACAATAGACTACATTCCATAATGACAAGGCTACCATCCAATGGAGTAACAAAAATATCGACAATAGACTACCTTCTATAATGACTAGGCTACCATCCATTGGAGTAACAAAAATCTCGACAATAGACTACCTTCCATAATGACAAGACTACAATATATTATAGTAACAAAATTTTTGACAATAGACTACCCTTCATAATGACAAGGCTACCGTCCATTGGAATAAGAAAAATCTCGACAACAGACTACGTTCCATAATGACAAGGATACCATCCCTTAGAGTCACAAAAATCTCGACAACAAACTACCTTCCATAATGACAAAACTACCACCCATTGGAGTAACAAAGATATGGACAACATACTACCTTACATAATGACAAGGATACCATCCATTGGAGTAAAAAAAATCACGAAAAAAGACTACCTTCCATAATGACAAGGCTACCATCCATTAGAATAACAAAAATATTGACAACACACTACCTTCTATAATGACAAGGCTACCATCCAATGGAGTAACAAAAATCTCGACAACAGACTACCTTCCATAATGACTAGGCTACCATCCATTGTAGTGAATGAAATCTCGACAATATACTACCTTCTATGATGGTAAGGCTACCATCCATTGGAGTAACAAAAATATCGACAATAGACTACCTTCCATAATGACAAGGCTACAATCTATTTTAGTAACGAAAATCTCGACAATAGACTACCTTTCATAATGACAAGGCTACCGTCCATTGGAATAAGAAAAATCTCGACAACAAACTACATTCCATAATGACAAGGCTACCATCCCTTAGAGTAACAAAAATCTCGACAATAGACTACCTTCCATAATGACAAAGCTACCATCCATTGGAGTAACAAAGATATCGACAACATACTACCTTCCATAATGAAAAGGCTACCATCCATTGGAGTAACAAAAATCACGACAATAGACTACCTTCCATAATGACAAGGCTACCATCCATTCGAATAACAAAAATATCGACAACATACTACCTTCCATAATGACAAGGCTACCATCCAATGGAGTAACAAAAATCTCGACAACAGACTACCTTCCATAATGACTAGGCTACCATCCATTGGAGTAACAAAAATCTCGACAACAGACTACCTTCAATAATGACAAGACTACAATCTATTATAGTAACAAAATTTTCAACAATAGACTACCTTTTATAATGACAAGGCTACCGTCCATTGGAATAAGAAAAATCTCGACAACAGACTACGTTCCATAATGACAAGGCTACCATCCCTTAGAGTAACAAAAATCTCGACAACAGACTACCTTCCATAATGACAAAACTACCATCCATTGGAGTAACAAAGATATGGACAACATACTACTTTCCATAATGACAAGTCTACCATCCATTGAGTAAAAAAAATCACGACAACAGACTACCTTCCATAATGACAAGGCTACCATCCATTGGAATAACAAAAATATCGACAACACACTACCTTCCATAATGACAAGTCTACCATCCAATGGAGTAACAAAAATCTCGACAACAGACTAGCTTCCATAATGATTAGGCTACCATCAATTGGATTAAAAAAAACTCGACAACAGACTACCTTCCGTAATGACAAGGCTACAATCTATTATAGTAACAAAAATATCGACAATAGACTACCATCCGTAATGCCGAGGCTACCATACATTGGAATATCAAAAATCTCGACAACAGACTACGTTCCATAATGACAAGGCTACCATCCATTGGAGTAACAAAAATCTCGAAAATAGACTACATTCCATAATGACAAGGCTACATTCTATTATACTAACGAAAATCACGACAATAGACTACCTTCCATAATGACAAGGCTACCATCCATTGTAGTAACAAAAATCTAGTCAACAAACTACGTTCCATAATGACAAGGCTACCATCCCTTAGAGTAACAAAAATCTAGACAATAGACTACCTTCCATAATGACAAAGCTACCATTCATTGGAGTAACAAAGACATCAACAACATACTACCTTCCATAATGACAAGGATACCATACATTGGAGTAACAAAAATCACGACAATAGACTACCTTCCATAATGACAAGGCTACCATCCATTGGAATAACAAAAATATCGACAACACACTACCTTCTATAATGACAAGGCTACCATCCAATGGAGCAACAAAAATCTCGACAACAGATTACCTTCCATAATGACTAGGCTACCATCCATTATAGTGAAAGAAATTTCGACAATATACTAACTTTTATGATGACAAGGCTACCATCCGTTGGAGTAACAAAAATCTCAACAATAGACTACCTTCCCTAATGGCAAGGCTCCAAACTATTTTAGTAATGAAAATCTCGACAATAGACTACCTTTCATATTGAAAAGGCTACCGTCCATTGGAATAAAAAAAACCTAGATAATAGACTACCATCCATAATGCCGAGGCTACCATACATTGGAATAACAAAAATCTCGACAACAGACTACGTTCCATAATGACAAGGCTACCATCAATTGGAGTAACAAAAATCTCGAAAATAGACTACATTCCATAATGACAAGGCTACATTCTATTATAATAACGAAAATCCCGACAATAGAATACCTTCCATAATGACAAGGCTACCATCCATTGTAGTAACAAAAATCTAGTCAACAAACTACGTTCCATAATGACAAGGCTACCATCCCTTAGAGTAACAAAAATCTAGACAATAGACTACCTTCCATAATGATAAAGCTACCATTCATTGGAGTAACAAAGATATCGACAACATACTACCTTCCATAATGACAAGGATACCATACATTGGAGTAACAAAAATCACGACAATAGACTACGTTTCATAATGACAAGGCTACCATCCATTGGAATAACAAAAATATCGACAACACACTACCTTCTATAATGACAAGGCTACCATCCAATGGAGTAACAAAAATCTCGACAACAGATTACCTTCCATAATGACTAGGCTACCATCCATTATAGTGAAAGAAATTTTGACAATATACTACCTTTTATGATGACAAGGCTACCATCCGTTGGAGTAACAAAAATCTCGACAATAGACTACCTTCCATAATGGCAAGGCTCCAAACTATTTTAGTAATGAAAATCTCGAAAATAGACTACCTTTCATAATGACAAGGCTACCGTCCATTGGAATAAGAAAAATCTCGACAACAAACTACATTCCATAATGACAAGGCTACCATCCATTGGAATAACAAAAATCTCGACAATAGACTACCTTCCATAATGACAAAGCTACCATCCATTGGAGTAACAAAGATATCGACAGACTACCTTCCATAATGACAAGGCTACATTCTATTATAGTTACGAAAATCCCGACAATAGACTACCTTCCATAATGACATGGCTACCAACCGTTGTAGTAACAAAAATCTAGTCAACAAACTACATTTCATAATGACAAGGCTACCATCCCTTTGAGTAACAAAAATCTAGACAATAGACTACCTTCCATAATGACAAAGCTACCATTCATTGGAGTAACAAAGATATCGACAACATACTACCTTCCATAATGACAAGGATACCATACATTGGAGTAACAAAAATCACGACAATAGACTACCTTCCATAATGACAAGGCTACCATCCATTGGAATAACAAAAATATCGACAACACACTACCTTCTATAATGACAAGGCTACCATCCAATGGAGCAACAAAAATCTCGACAACAGATTACCTTCCATAATGACTAGGCTACCATCCATTATAGTGAATGAAATTTCGACAATATACTACCTTTTATGATGACAAGGCTACCATCCGTTGGAGTAACAAAAATCTCGACAATAGACTACCTTCCATAATGGCAAGGCTCCAAACTATTTTAGTAACGAAAATCTCGACAATAGACTACCTTTCATAATCACAAGGCTACCGTCCATTAGAATAAAAAAAACCTATACAACAAACTATGTTCCATAATGACAAGGCTACCATCCCTTAGAGTAACAAAAATCTCGACAACAGACTACCTTCCATAATGACAAAACTATCATCCATTGGAGTAACAAAGATACGGACAACATACTACCTTCCATAATGACAAGGCTACCATCAAATGGAGTAACAAAAATCATGACAATAGACTACCTTCCATAATGACAAGGCTACCATCCATTGGAATAAAAAAAATATCGACAACACACTACCTTCCATAATGACAAGGCTACCATCCAATGGAGTAACAAAAATCTCGACAATAGACTACCTTCCATAATGACTAGGCTACCATCCATTGGAGTAACAAAGATATTGACAACGAACTACCTTTCATAATGACAAGGATACCATCCATTGGAATAACAAAAATCTCGACAACAGACTACCTTCCTTAATGACAAGGCTACCATCCATTGCAGTAACAAAAATCTCGACAACAGACTACCTTCCATAATGACAATGCTACCATCCACTGTAGTAACAAAAATCTCGACAACAGACTACCTTCCATAATGAAAAGGCTACCATCTATTGCAGTAACTCAAATCATAACAACAAAATACCTTCCATAATTACAAGGTTACCATCCATTGCAGTAACAAAAATCTCGACAACAAACTACCTTCCATAATGACAAGGCTACCATCCATTGGAATAACTAAAATCTCGAAAACAGACTACCTTCCATAATGACAAGGCTTTCATCCAATGGAGTAATAAATATATCGACAATAGACTATCTTCCATAATGAAAAGGTTACCATCCATTGGAGTAACAAAAATCTCGACAACAAACTACCTTCCATAATGACAATGCTACCATCCACTATAGTAACAAAAATCTCGACAACAAACTACCTCCCATAATGACAAGGCTACCATCCATTGGAGTAACAGAAATCATAACAACAAACTACCTTCCATAATGACAAGGTTACCATCCATTGCAGTAACAAAAATCTCGACAAGGCTACCATCCATTGGAATAACTAAAATCTCGACAACAGACTACCTTCCATAATGATAAGGCTTTCATCCAATGGAGTAATAAATATATCGAAAATAGACTATCTTCCATAATGACAAGGCTACCATCCATTGGAGTAACAAAAATCTCGACAACAAACTACCTTCCATAATGACAAGGGTACCATCCATTGGAGTAACAAAAATATCCACAAGAGAAAACCTTCCATAATGACAAGGCTACCATCCATTGGAGTAACAAAAATCTCGACAATAGTCTACCTTCAATAATGACAATGCTACCATCCACTGTAGTAACAAAAATCTCGACAACAGACTACCTTCCATAATGACAAGGCTACCATCCATTGGAGTAACAGAAATCATAACAACAGACTACCTTCCATAACGACAAGGTTACCATCCATTGCAGTAACAAAAATATCGACAACAAACTACCTTCCATAATGACAAGCCTACCATCCATTAGAATAACTAAAATCTCGACAACAGACTACCTTCCATAATGACAAGGCTTTCATCCAATGGAGTAATAAATATATCGACAATAGACTATCTTCCATAATGACAAGGCTACCATCCATTGGAGTAACAAAAATCTCGACAACAAACTACCTTCAATAATGACAAGGCTACCATCCATTGGAGTAACAAAAATCTCGACAGACTACCTTCCATAATGACAAGGCTACATTCTATTATAGTTACGAAAATCCCGACAATAGACTACCTTCCATAATGACAAGGCTACCATCCGTTGTAGTAACAAAAATCTAGTCAACAAACTACGTTCCAAAATGACAAGGCTAACATCCCTTAGAGTAACAAAAATCTCGACAATAGACTACCTTCCATAATGACAAAACTATCACCCATTGGAGTAACAAAGATACGGACAACATACTACCTTCTATAATGACAAGGCTACCATCAAATGGAGTAACAAAAATCACGACAATAGACTACCTTCCATAATGACAAGGCTACCATCCATTGGAATAAAAAAAATATCGACAACACACTACCTTCCATAATGACAAGGCTACCATCCAATGGAGTAACAAAAATCTCGACAATAGACTACCTTCCATAATGACTAGGCTACCATCCATTGGAGTAACAAAGATATTGACAACGAACTACCTTTCATAATGACAAGGATACCATCCATTAGAATAACAAAAATCTCGACAACAGACTACCTTCCTTAATGACAAGGCTACCATCCATTGCAGTAACAAAAATCTCGACAACAAACTACCTTCCATAATGACAATGCTACCATCCACTGTAGTAACAAAAATCTCGACAACAGACTACCTCCCATAATGACAAGGCTACCATCCATTGGAGTAACAGAAATCATAACAACAAACTACCTTCCATAATGACAAGGTTACCATCCATTGCAGTAACAAAAATCTCGACAACAAACTACCTTCCATAATGAGAAGGCTACCATCCATTGGAATAACTAAAATCTCGACAACAGACTACCTTCCATAATGATAAGGCTTTCATCCAATGGAGTAATAAATATATCGAAAATAGACTATCTTCCATAATGACAAGGCTACCATCCATTGGAGTAACAAAAATCTCGACAACAAACTACCTTCCATAATGACAAGGGTACCATCCATTGGAGTAACAAAAATATCCACAAGAGAAAACCTTCCATAATGACAAGGCTACCATCCATTGGAGTAACAAAAATCTCGACAATAGTCTACCTTCAATAATGACAATGCTACCATCCACTGTAGTAACAAAAATCTCGACAACAGACTACCTTCCATAATGACAAGGCTACCATCCATTGGAGTAACAAAAATCATAACAACAGACTACCTTCCATAACGACAAGGTTACCATCCATTGCAGTAACAAAAATATCGACAACAAACTACCTTCCATAATGACAAGGCTACCATCCATTAGAATAACTAAAATCTCGACAACAGACTACCTTCCATAATGACAAGGCTTTCATCCAATGGAGTAATAAATATATCGACAATAGACTATCTTCCATAATGACAAGGCTACCATCCATTGGAGTAACAAAAATCTCGACAACAAACTACCTTCAATAATGACAAGGCTACCATCCATTGGAGTAACAAAAATCTCGACAGACTACCTTCCATAATGACAAGGCTACATTCTATTATAGTTACGAAAATCCCGACAATAGACTACCTTCCATAATGACAAGGCTACCATCCGTTGTAGTAACAAAAATCTAGTCAACAAACTACGTTCCAAAATGACAAGGCTACCATCCCTTAGAGTAACAAAAATCTCGACAACAGACTACCTTCCATAATGACAAAACTATCATCCATTGGAGTAACAAAGATACGGACAACATACTACCTTCCATAATGATAAGGCTACCATCAAATGGAGTAACAAAAATCATGACAATAGACTACCTTCCATAATGACAAGGCTACCATCCATTGGAATAAAAAAAATATCGACAACACACTACCTTCCATAATGACAAGGCTACCATCCAATGGAGTAACAAAAATCTCGACAATAGACTACCTTCCATAATGACTAGGCTACCATCCATTGGAGTAACAAAGATATTGACAACGAACTACCTTTCATAATGACAAGGATACCATCCATTGGAATAACAAAAATCTCGACAACAGACTACCTTCCTTAATGACAAGGCTACCATCCATTGCAGTAACAAAAATCTCGACAACAGACTACCTTCCATAATGACAATGCTACCATCCACTGTAGTAACAAAAATCTCGACAACAGACTACCTTCCATAATGACAAGGCTACCATCTATTGCAGTAACTCAAATCATAACAACAAACTACCTTCCATAATTACAAGGTTACCATCCATTGCAGTAACAAAAATCTCGACAACAAACTACCTTCCATAATAACAAGGCTACCATCCATTGGAATAACTAAAATCTCGACAACAGACTACCTTCCATAATGACAAGGCTTTCATCTAATGGAGTAATAAATATATCCACAATAGACTATCTTCCATAATGAAAAGGCTACCATCCATTGGAGTAACAAAAATCTCGACAACAAACTACCTTCCATAATGACAATGCTACCATCCACTATAGTAACAAAAATCTCGACAACAGACTACCTCCCATAATGACAAGGCTACCATCCATTGGAGTAACAGAAATCATAACAACAAACTACCTTCCATAATGACAAGGTTACCATCCATTGCAGTAACAAAAATCTCGACAACAAACTACCTTCCATAATGAGAAGGCTACCATCCATTGGAATAACTAAAATCTCGACAACAGACTACCTTCCATAATGATAAGGCTTTCATCCAATGGAGTAATAAATATATCGAAAATAGACTATCTTCCATAATGACAAGGCTACCATCCATTGGAGTAACAAAAATCTCGACAACAAACTACCTTCCATAATGACAAGGGTACCATCCATTGGAGTAACAAAAATATCCACAAGAGAAAACCTTCCATAATGACAAGGCTACCATCCATTGGAGTAACAAAAATCTCGACAATAGTCTACCTTCAATAATGACAATGATACCATCCACTGTAGTAACAAAAATCTCGACAACAGACTACCTTCCATAATGACAAGGCTACCATCCATTGAAGTAACAAAAATCATAACAACAGACTACCTTCCATAACGACAAGGTTACCATCCATTGCAGTAACAAAAATATCGACAACAAACTACGTTCCATAATGACAAGGCTACCATCCATTAGAATAACTAAAATCTCGACAACAGACTACCTTCCATAATGACAAGGCTTTCATCCAATGGAGTAATAAATATATCGACAATAGACTATCTTCCATAATGACAAGGCTACCATCCATTGGAGTAACAAAAATCTCGACAACAAACTACCTTCAATAATGACAAGGCTACCATCCATTGGAGTAACAAAAATCTCGACAGACTACCTTCCATAATGACAAGGCTACATTCTATTATAGTTACGAAAATCCCGACAATAGACTACCTTCCATAATGACAAGGCTACCATCCGTTGTAGTAACAAAAATCTAGTCAAAAAACTACGTTCCAAAATGACAAGGCTACCATCCCTTAGAGTAACAAAAATCTCGACAACAGACTACCTTCCATAATGACAAAACTATCATCCATTGGAGTAACAAAGATACGGACAACATACTACCTTCCATAATGACAAGGCTACCATCAAATGGAGTGACAAAAATCACGACAATAGACTACCTTCCATAATGACAAGGCTACCATCCATTGGAATAAAAAAAATATCGACAACACACTACCTTCCATAATGACAAGGCTACCATCCAATGGAGTAACAAAAATCTCGACAATAGACTACCTTCCATAATGACTAGGCTACCATCCATTGGAGTAACAAAGATATTGACAACGAACTACCTTTCATAATGACAAGGATACCATCCATTGGAATAACAAAAATCTCGACAACAGACTACCTTCCTTAATGACAAGGCTACCATCCATTGCAGTAACAAAAATCTCGACAACAGACAACCTTCCATAATGACAATGCTACCATCCACTGTAGTAACAAAAATCTCGACAACAGACTACCTTCCATAATGACAAGGCTACCATCTATTGCAGTAACTCAAATCATAACAACAAACTACCTTCCATAATTACAAGGTTACCATCCATTGCAGTAACAAAAATCTCGACAACAAACTACCTTCCATAATGACAAGGCTACCATCCATTGGAATAACTAAAATCTCGACAACAGACTACCTTCCATAATGACAAGGCTTTCATCTAATGGAGTAATAAATATATCGACAATAGACTATCTTCCATAATGAAAAGGCTACCATCCATTGGAGTAACTAAAATCTCGACAACAAACTACCTTCCATAATGCCAATGCTACCATCCACTATAGTAACAAAAATCTCGACAACAGACTACCTCCCATAATGACAAGGCTACCATCCATTGGAGTAACAGAAATCATAACAACAAACTACCTTCCATAATGACAAGGTTACCATCCATTGCAGTAACAAAAATCTCGACAACAAACTACCTTCCATAATGAGAAGGCTACCATCCATTGGAATAACTAAAATCTCGACAACAGACTACCTTCCATAATGATAAGGCTTTCATCCAATGGAGTAATAAATATATCGAAAATAGACTATCTTCCATAATGACAAGGCTACCATCCATTGGAGTAACAAAAATCTCGACAACAAACTACCTTCCATAATGACAAGGGTACCATCCATTGGAGTAACAAAAATATCCACAAGAGAAAACCTTCCATAATGACAAGGCTACCATCCATTGGAGTAACAAAAATCTCGACAATAGTCTACCTTCAATAATGACAATGCTACCATCCACTGTAGTAACAAAAATCTCGACAACAGACTACCTTCCATAATGACAAGGCTACCATCCATTGGAGTAACAGAAATCATAACAACAGACTACCTTCCATAACGACAAGGTTACGATCCATTGCAGTAACAAAAATATCGACAACAAACTACCTTCCATAACGACAAGGTTACCATCCATTGGAATAACTAAAATCTCGACAACAGACTACCTTCCATAATGACAAGGCTTTCATCCAATGGAGTAATAAATATATCGACAATAGACTATCTTCCATAATGACAAGGCTACCATCCATTGGAGTAACAAAAATCTCGACAACAAACTACCTTCCATAATGACAAGGCTACCATCAATTGGAGTAACAAAAATCTCGACATACTACCTTCCATAATGACAAGGGTACATTCTATTATAGTTACGAAAATCCCGACAATAGACTACCTTCCATAATTACAAGGCTACCATCCGTTGTAGTAACAAAAATCTAGTCAACAAACTACGTTGCAAAATGACAAGGCTACCATCCCTTAGAGTAACAAAAATCTAGACAATAGACTACCTTCCATAATGACAAAGCTACCATTCACTGGAGTAACAAAGATATCGACAACATACTACCTTCCATAATGACAAGGATACCATACATTGGAGTAACAAAAATCACGACAATAGACTACCTTCCATAATGACAAGGCTACCATCCATTGGAATAACAAAAATATCGACAACACACTACCTTCTATAATGACAAGGCTACCATCCAATGGAGCAACAAAAATCTCGACAACAGATTACCTTCCATAATGACTAGGCTACCATCCATTATAGTGAAATAAATTTCGACAATATACTACCTTTTATGATGACAAGGCTACCATCTGTTGGAGTAACAAAAATCTCGACAATAGAATACCTTCCATAATGGAAAGGCTCCAAATTATTTTAGTAACGAAAATCTCGACAATAGACTACCTTTCATAATGACAAGGCTACCGTCCATTGGAATAAAAAAAACCTAGACAACAAACTATGTTCCATAATGACAAGGCTACCATCCCTTAGAGTAACAAAAATCTCGACAACAGACTACCTTCCATAATGACAAAACTATCATCCATTGGAGTAACAAAGATACGGACAACATACTACCTTCCATAATGACAAGGCTACCATCAAATGGAGTAACAAAAATCACGACAATAGACTACCTTCCATAATGACAAGGCTACCATCCATTGGAATAAAAAAAATATCAACAACACACTACCTTCCATAATGACAAGGCTACCATCCAATGGAGTAACAAAAATCTCGACAATAGACTACCTTCCATAATGACTAGGCTACCATCCATTGGAGTAACAAAAATATTGACAACGAACTACCTTTCATAATGACAAGGATACCATCCATTGGAATAACAAAAATCTCGACAACAGACTACCTTCCTTAATGACAAGGCTACCATCCATTGCAGTAACAAAAATCTCGAAAACAAACTACCTTCCATAATGACAATGCTACCATCCACTGTAGTAACAAAAATCTCGACAACAGACTACCTTCCATAATGACAAGGCTACCATCTATTGCAGTAACTCAAATCATAACAACAAACTACCTTCCATAATTACAAGGTTACCATCCATTGCAGTAACAAAAATCTCGACAACAAACTACCTTCCATAATGACAAGGCTACCATCCATTGGAATAACTAAAATCTCGACAACAGACTACCTTCCATAATGACAAGGCTTTCATCTAATGGAGTAATAAATATATCCACAATAGACTATCTTCCATAATGAAAAGGCTACCATCCATTGGAGTAACAAAAATCTCGACAACAAACTACCTTCCATAATGACAATGCTACCATCCACTATAGTAACAAAAATCTCGACAACAGACTACCTCCCATAATGACAAGGCTACCATCCATTGGAGTAACATAAATCATAACAACAAACTACCTTTCATAATGACAAGGTTACCATCCATTGCAGTAACAAAAATCTCGACAACAAACTACCTTCCATAATGAGAAGGCTACCATCCATTGGAATAACTAAAATCTCGACAACAGACTACCTTCCATAATGATAAGGCTTTCATCCAATGGAGTAATAAATATATCGAAAATAGACTATCTTCCATAATGACAAGGCTACCATCCATTGGAGTAACAAAAATCTCGACAACAAACTACCTTCCATAATGACAAGGGTACCATCCATTGGAGTAACAAAAATATCCACAAGAGAAAACCTTCCATAATGACAAGGCTACCATCCATTGGAGTAACAAAAATCTCGACAATAGTCTACCTTCAATAATGACAATGCTACCATCCACTGTAGTAACAAAAATCTCGACAACAGACTACCTTCCATAATGACAAGGCTACCATCCATTGGAGTAACAAAAATCATAACAACAGACTACCTTCCATAACGACAAGGTTACCATCCATTGCAGTAACAAAAATATCGACAACAAACTACCTTCCATAATGACAAGGCTACCATCCATTAGAATAACTAATATCTCGACAACAGACTACCTTCCATAATGACAAGGCTTTCATCCAATGGAGTAATAAATATATCGACAATAGACTATCTTCCATAATGACAAGGCTACCATCCATTGGAGTAACAAAAATCTCGACAACAAACTACCTTCAATAATGACAAGGCTACCATCCATTGGAGTAACAAAAATCTCGACAGACTACCTTCCATAATTTCAAGGCTACATTCTATTATAGTTACGAAAATCCCGACAATAGACTACCTTCCATAATGACAAGGCTACCATCCGTTGTAGTAACAAAAATCTAGTCAACAAACTACGTTCCAAAATGACAAGGCTACCATCCGTTAGAGTAACAAAAATCTCGACAACAGACTACCTTCCATAATGACAAAACTATCATCCATTGGAGTAACAAAGATACGGACAACATACTACCTTCCATAATGACAAGGCTACCATCAAATGGAGTAACAAAAATCTCGACAATAGACTACCTTCCATAATGACAAGGCTACCATCCATTGGAATAAAAAAAATATCGACAACACATTACCTTCCATAATGACAAGGCTACCATCCAATGGAGTAACAAAAATCTCGACAATAGACTACCTTCGATAATGACTAGGCTACCATCCATTGGAGTAACAAAGATATTGACAACGAACTACCTTTCATAATGACAAGGATACCATCCATTGGAATAACAAAAATCTCGACAACAGACTACCTTCCTTAATGACAAGGCTACCATCCATTGCAGTAACAAAAATCTCAACAACAGACAACCTTCCATAATGACAATGCTACCATCCACTGTAGTAACAAAAATCTCGACAACAGACTACCTTCCATAATGACAAGGCTACCATCTATTGCAGTAACTCAAATCATAACAACAAACTACCTTCCATAATTGCAAGGTTACCATCCATTGCAGTAACAAAAATCTCGACAACAAACTACCTTCCATAATGACAAGGCTACCATCCATTGGAATAACTAAAATCTCGACAACAGACTACCTTCCATAATGACAAGGCTTTCATCTAATGGAGTAATAAATATATCGACAATAGACTATCTTCCATAATGAAAAGGCTACCATCCATTGGAGTAACTAAAATCTCGACAACAAACTACCTTCCATAATGCCAATGCTACCATCCACTATAGTAACAAAAATCTCGACAACAGACTACCTCCCATAATGACAAGGCTACCATCCATTGGAGTAACAGAAATCATAACAACAAACTACCTTCCATAATGACAAGGTTACCATCCATTGCAGTAACAAAAATCTCGACAACAAACTACCTTCCATAATGAGAAGGCTACCATCCATTGGAATAACTAAAATCTCGACAACAGACTACCTTCCATAATGATAAGGCTTTCATCCAATGGAGTAATAAATATATCGAAAATAGACTATCTTCCATAATGACAAGGCTACCATCCATTGGAGTAACAAAAATCTCGACAACAAACTACCTTCCATAATGACAAGGGTAACATCCATTGGAGTAACAAAAATATCCACAAGAGAAAACCTTCCATAATGACAAGGCTACCATCCATTGGAGTAACAAAAATCTCGACAATAGTCTACCTTCAATAATGACAATGCTACCATCCACTGTAGTAACAAAAATCTCGACAACAGACTACCTTCCATAATGACAAGGCTACCATCCATTGGAGTAACAGAAATCATAACAACAGACTACCTTCCATAACGACAAGGTTACGATCCATTGCAGTAACAAAAATATCGACAACAAACTACCTTCCATAACGACAAGGTTACCATCCATTGGAATAACTAAAATCTCGACAACAGACTACCTTCCATAATGACAAGGCTTTCATCCAATGGAGTAATAAATATATCGACAATAGACTATCTTCCATAATGACAAGGCTACCATCCATTGGAGTAACAAAAATCTCGACAACAAACTACCTTCCATAATGACAAGGCTACCATCAATTGGAGTAACAAAAATCTCGACATACTACCTTCCATAATGACAAGGGTACATTCTATTATAGTTACGAAAATCCCGACAATAGACTACCTTCCATAATTACAAGGCTACCATCCGTTGTAGTAACAAAAATCTAGTCAACAAACTACGTTGCAAAATGACAAGGCTACCATCCCTTAGAGTAACAAAAATCTAGACAATAGACTACCTTCCATAATGACAAAGCTACCATTCACTGGAGTAACAAAGATATCGACAACATACTACCTTCCATAATGACAAGGATACCATACATTGGAGTAACAAAAATCACGACAATAGACTACCTTCCATAATGACAAGGCTACCATCCATTGGAATAACAAAAATATCGACAACACACTACCTTCTATAATGACAAGGCTACCATCCAATGGAGCAACAAAAATCTCGACAACAGATTACCTTCCATAATGACTAGGCTACCATCCATTATAGTGAAATAAATTTCGACAATATACTACCTTTTATGATGACAAGGCTACCATCCGTTGGAGTAACAAAAATCTCGACAATAGAATACCTTCCATAATGGAAAGGCTCCAAATTATTTTAGTAACGAAAATCTCGACAATAGACTACCTTTCATAATGACAAGGCTACCGTCCATTGGAATAAAAAAAACCTAGACAACAAACTATGTTCCATAATGACAAGGCTACCATCCCTTAGAGTAACAAAAATCTCGACAACAGACTACCTTCCATAATGACAAAACTATCATCCATTGGAGTAACAAAGATACGGACAACATACTACCTTCCATAATGACAAGGCTACCATCAAATGGAGTAACAAAAATCACGACAATAGACTACCTTCCATAATGACAAGGCTACCATCCATTGGAATAAAAAAAATATCAACAACACACTACCTTCCATAATGACAAGGCTACCATCCAATGGAGTAACAAAAATCTCGACAATAGACTACCTTCCATAATGACTAGGCTACCATCCATTGGAGTAACAAAAATATTGACAACGAACTACCTTTCATAATGACAAGGATACCATCCATTGGAATAACAAAAATCTCGACAACAGACTACCTTCCTTAATGACAAGGCTACCATCCATTGCAGTAACAAAAATCTCGAAAACAAACTACCTTCCATAATGACAATGCTACCATCCACTGTAGTAACAAAAATCTCGACAACAGACTACCTTCCATAATGACAAGGCTACCATCTATTGCAGTAACTCAAATCATAACAACAAACTACCTTCCATAATTACAAGGTTACCATCCATTGCAGTAACAAAAATCTCGACAACAAACTACCTTCCATAATGACAAGGCTACCATCCATTGGAATAACTAAAATCTCGACAACAGACTACCTTCCATAATGACAAGGCTTTCATCTAATGGAGTAATAAATATATCCACAATAGACTATCTTCCATAATGAAAAGGCTACCATCCATTGGAGTAACAAAAATCTCGACAACAAACTACCTTCCATAATGAAAATGCTACCATCCACTATAGTAACAAAAATCTCGACAACAGACTACCTCCCATAATGACAAGGCTACCATCCATTGGAGTAACATAAATCATAACAACAAACTACCTTTCATAATGACAAGGTTACCATCCATTGCAGTAACAAAAATCTCGACAACAAACTACCTTCCATAATGAGAAGGCTACCATCCATTGGAATAACTAAAATCTCGACAACAGACTACCTTCCATAATGATAAGGCTTTCATCCAATGGAGTAATAAATATATCGAAAATAGACTATCTTCCATAATGACAAGGCTACCATCCATTGGAGTAACAAAAATCTCGACAACAAACTACCTTCCATAATGACAAGGGTACCATCCATTGGAGTAACAAAAATATCCACAAGAGAAAACCTTCCATAATGACAAGGCTACCATCCATTGGAGTAACAAAAATCTCGACAATAGTCTACCTTCAATAATGACAATGCTACCATCCACTGTAGTAACAAAAATCTCGACAACAGACTACCTTCCATAATGACAAGGCTACCATCCATTGGAGTAACAAAAATCATAACAACAGACTACCTTCCATAACGACAAGGTTACCATCCATTGCAGTAACAAAAATATCGACAACAAACTACCTTCCATAATGACAAGGCTACCATCCATTAGAATAACTAATATCTCGACAACAGACTACCTTCCATAATGACAAGGCTTTCATCCAATGGAGTAATAAATATATCGACAATAGACTATCTTCCATAATGACAAGGCTACCATCCATTGGAGTAACAAAAATCTCGACAACAAACTACCTTCAATAATGACAAGGCTACCATCCATTGGAGTAACAAAAATCTCGACAGACTACCTTCCATAATTTCAAGGCTACATTCTATTATAGTTACGAAAATCCCGACAATAGACTACCTTCCATAATGACAAGGCTACCATCCGTTGTAGTAACAAAAATCTAGTCAACAAACTACGTTCCAAAATGACAAGGCTACCATCCGTTAGAGTAACAAAAATCTCGACAACAGACTACCTTCCATAATGACAAAACTATCATCCATTGGAGTAACAAAGATACGGACAACATACTACCTTCCATAATGACAAGGCTACCATCAAATGGAGTAACAAAAATCACGACAATAGACTACCTTCCATAATGACAAGGCTACCATCCATTGGAATAAAAAAAATATCGACAACACATTACCTTCCATAATGACAAGGCTACCATCCAATGGAGTAACAAAAATCTCGACAATAGACTACCTTCGATAATGACTAGGCTACCATCCATTGGAGTAACAAAGATATTGACAACGAACTACCTTTCATAATGACAAGGATACCATCCATTGGAATAACAAAAATCTCGACAACAGACTACCTTCCTTAATGACAAGGCTACCATCCATTGCAGTAACAAAAATCTCGACAACAGACAACCTTCCATAATGACAATGCTACCATCCACTGTAGTAACAAAAATCTCGACAACAGACTACCTTCCATAATGACAAGGCTACCATCTATTGCAGTAACTCAAATCATAACAACAAACTACCTTCCATAATTACAAGGTTACCATCCATTGCAGTAACAAAAATCTCGACAACAAACTACCTTCCATAATGACAAGGCTACCATCCATTGGAATAACTAAAATCTCGACAACAGACTACCTTCCATAATGACAAGGCTTTCATCTAATGGAGTAATAAATATATCGACAATAGACTATCTTCCATAATGAAAAGGCTACCATCCATTGGAGTAACTAAAATCTCGACAACAAACTACCTTCCATAATGCCAATGCTACCATCCACTATAGTAACAAAAATCTCGACAACAGACTACCTCCCATAATGACAAGGCTACCATCCATTGGAGTAACAGAAATCATAACAACAAACTACCTTCCATAATGACAAGGTTACCATCCATTGCAGTAACAAAAATCTCGACAACAAACTACCTTCCATAATGAGAAGGCTACCATCCATTGGAATAACTAAAATCTCGACAACAGACTACCTTCCATAATGATAAGGCTTTCATCCAATGGAGTAATAAATATATCGAAAATAGACTATCTTCCATAATGACAAGGCTACCATCCATTGGAGTAACAAAAATCTCGACAACAAACTACCTTCCATAATGACAAGGGTAACATCCATTGGAGTAACAAAAATATCCACAAGAGAAAACCTTCCATAATGACAAGGCTACCATCCATTGGAGTAACAAAAATCTCGACAATAGTCTACCTTCAATAATGACAATGCTACCATCCACTGTAGTAACAAAAATCTCGACAACAGACTACCTTCCATAATGACAAGGCTACCATCCATTGGAGTAACAGAAATCATAACAACAGACTACCTTCCATAACGACAAGGTTACGATCCATTGCAGTAACAAAAATATCGACAACAAACTACCTTCCATAACGACAAGGTTACCATCCATTGGAATAACTAAAATCTCGACAACAGACTACCTTCCATAATGACAAGGCTTTCATCCAATGGAGTAATAAATATATCGACAATAGACTATCTTCCATAATGACAAGGCTACCATCCATTGGAGTAACAAAAATCTCGACAACAAACTACCTTCCATAATGACAAGGCTACCATCAATTGGAGTAACAAAAATCTCGACATACTACCTTCCATAATGACAAGGGTACATTCTATTATAGTTACGAAAATCCCGACAATAGACTACCTTCCATAATTACAAGGCTACCATCCGTTGTAGTAACAAAAATCTAGTCAACAAACTACGTTGCAAAATGACAAGGCTACCATCCCTTAGAGTAACAAAAATCTAGACAATAGACTACCTTCCATAATGACAAAGCTACCATTCACTGGAGTAACAAAGATATCGACAACATACTACCTTCCATAATGACAAGGATACCATACATTGGAGTAACAAAAATCACGACAATAGACTACCTTCCATAATGACAAGGCTACCATCCATTGGAATAACAAAAATATCGACAACACACTACCTTCTATAATGACAAGGCTACCATCCAAAGGAGCAACAAAAATCTCGACAACAGATTACCTTCCATAATGACTAGGCTACCATCCATTATAGTGAAATAAATTTCGACAATATACTACCTTTTATGATGACAAGGCTACCATCCGTTGGAGTAACAAAAATCTCGACAATAGAATACCTTCCATAATGGAAAGGCTCCAAATTATTTTAGTAACGAAAATCTCGACAATAGACTACCTTTCATAATGACAAGTCTACCGTCCATTGGAATAAAAAAAACCTAGACAACAAACTATGTTCCATAATGACAAGGCTACCATTCCTTAGAGTAACAAAAATCTCGACAACAGACTACCTTCCATAATGACAAAACTATCATCCATTGGAGTAACAAAGATACGGACAACATACTACCTTCCATAATGACAAGGCTACCATCAAATGGAGTAACAAAAATCACGACAATAGACTACCTTCCATAATGACAAGGCTACCATCCATTGGAATAAAAAAAATATCAACAACACACTACCTTCCATAATGACAAGGCTACCATCCAATGGAGTAACAAAAATCTCGACAATAGACTACCTTCCATAATGACTAGGCTACCATCCATTGGAGTAACAAAAATATTGACAACGAACTACCTTTCATAATGACAAGGATACCATCCATTGGAATAACAAAAATCTCGACAACAGACTACCTTCCTTAATGACAAGGCTACCATCCATTGCAGTAACAAAAATCTCGACAACAGACTACCTTCCATAATGACAATGCTACCATCCACTGTAGTAACAAAAATCTCGACAACAGACTACCTTCCATAATGACAAGGCTACCATCTATTGCAGTAACTCAAATCATAACAACAAACTACCTTCCATAATTACAAGGTTACCATCCATTGCAGTAACAAAAATCTCGACAACAAACTACCTTCCATAATGACAAGGCTACCATCCATTGGAATAACTAAAATCTCGACAACAGACTACCTTCCATAATGACAAGGCTTTCATCTAATGGAGTAATAAATATATCCACAATAGACTATCTTCCATAATGAAAAGGCTACCATCCATTGGAGTAACAAAAATCTCGACAACAAACTACCTTCCATAATGACAATGCTACCATCCACTATAGTAACAAAAATCTCGACAACAGACTACCTCCCATAATGACAAGGCTACCATCCATTGGAGTAACATAAATCATAACAACAAACTACCTTCCATAATGACAAGGTTACCATCCATTGCAGTAACAAAAATCTCGACAACAAACTACCTTCCATAATGAGAAGGCTACCATCCATTGGAATAACTAAAATCTCGACAACAGACTACCTTCCATAATGATAAGGCTTTCATCCAATGGAGTAATAAATATATCGAAAATAGACTATCTTCCATAATGACAAGGCTACCATCCATTGGAGTAACAAAAATCTCGACAACAAACTACCTTCCATAATGACAAGGGTACCATCCATTGGAGTAACAAAAATATCCACAAGAGAAAACCTTCCATAATGACAAGGCTACCATCCATTGGAGTAACAAAAATCTCGACAATAGTCTACCTTCAATAATGACAATGCTACCATCCACTGTAGTAACAAAAATCTCGACAACAGACTACCTTCCATAATGACAAGGCTACCATCCATTGGAGTAACAAAAATCATAACAACAGACTACCTTCCATAACGACAAGGTTACCATCCATTGCAGTAACAAAAATATCGACAACAAACTACCTTCCATAACGACAAGGCTACCATCCATTAGAATAACTAATATCTCGACAACAGACTACCTTCCATAATGACAAGGCTTTCATCCAATGGAGTAATAAATATATCGACAATAGACTATCTTCCATAATGACAAGGCTACCATCCATTGGAGTAACAAAAATCTCGACAACAAACTACCTTCCATAATGACAAGGCTACCATCAATTGGAGTAACAAAAATCTCGACATACTACCTTCCATAATGACAAGGGTACATTCTATTATAGTTACGAAAATCCCGACAATAGACTACCTTCCATAATTACAAGGCTACCATCCGTTGTAGTAACAAAAATCTAGTCAACAAACTACGTTGCAAAATGACAAGGCTACCATCCCTCAGAGTAACAAAAATCTAGACAATAGACTACCTTCCATAATGACAAAGCTACCATTCACTGGAGTAACAAAGATATCGACAACATACTACCTTCCATAATGACAAGGATACCATACATTGGAGTAACAAAAATCACGACAATAGACTACCTTCCATAATGACAAGGCTACCATCCATTGGAATAAAAAAAATATCGACAACACACTACCTTCTATAATGACAAGGCTACCATCCAATGGAGCAACAAAAATCTCGACAACAGATTACCTTCCATAATGACTAGGCTACCATCCATTATAGTGAAATAAATTTCGACAATATACTACCTTTTATGATGACAAGGCTACCATCCGTTGGAGTAACAAAAATCTCGACAATAGAATACCTTCCATAATGGAAAGGCTCCAAATTATTTTAGTAACGAAAATCTCGACAATAGACTACCTTTCATAATGACAAGGCTACCGTCCATTGGAATAAAAAAAACCTAGACAACAAACTATGTTCCATAATGACAAGGCTACCATCCCTTAGAGTAACAAAAATCTCGACAACAGACTACCTTCCATAATGACAAAACTATCATCCATTGGAGTAACAAAGATACGGACAACATACTACCTTCCATAATGACAAGGCTACCATCAAATGGAGTAACAAAAATCACGACAATAGACTACCTTCCATAATGACAAGGCTACCATCCATTGGAATAAAAAAAATATCAACAACACACTACCTTCCATAATGACAAGGCTACCATCCAATGGAGTAACAAAAATCTCGACAATAGACTACCTTCCATAATGACTAGGCTACCATCCATTGGAGTAACAAAAATATTGACAACGAACTACCTTTCATAATGACAAGGATACCATCCATTGGAATAACAAAAATCTCGACAACAGACTACCTTCCTTAATGACAAGGCTACCATCCATTGCAGTAACAAAAATCTCGACAACAGACTACCTTCCATAATGACAATGCTACCATCCAATGTAGTAACAAAAATCTCGACAACAGACTACCTTCCATAATGACAAGGCTACCATCTATTGCAGTAACTCAAATCATAACAACAAACTACCTTCCATAATTACAAGGTTACCATCCATTGCAGTAACAAAAATCTCGACAACAAACTACCTTCCATAATGACAAGGCTACCATCCATTGGAATAACTAAAATCTCGACAACAGACTACCTTCCATAATGACAAGGCTTTCATCTAATGGAGTAATAAATATATCCACAATAGACTATCTTCCATAATGAAAAGGCTACCATCCATTGAAGTAACAAAAATCTCGACAACAAACTACCTTCCATAATGACAATGCTACCATCCACTATAGTAACAAAAATCTCGACAACAGACTACCTCCCATAATGACAAGGCTACCATCCATTGGAGTAACATAAATCATAACAACAAACTACCTTCCATAATGACAAGGTTACCATCCATTGCAGTAACAAAAATCTCGACAACAAACTACCTTCCATAATGAGAAGGCTACCATCCATTGGAATAACTAAAATCTCGACAACAGACTACCTTCCATAATGATAAGGCTTTCATCCAATGGAGTAATAAATATATCGAAAATAGACTATCTTCCATAATGACAAGGCTACCATCCATTGGAGTAACAAAAATCTCGACAACAAACTACCTTCCATAATGACAAGGGTACCATCCATTGGAGTAACAAAAATATCCACAAGAGAAAACCTTCCATAATGACAAGGCTACCATCCATTGGAGTAACAAAAATCTCGACAATAGTCTACCTTCAATAATGACAATGCTACCATCCACTGTAGTAACAAAAATCTCGACAACAGACTACCTTCCATAATGACAAGGCTACCATCCATTGGAGTAACAAAAATCATAACAACAGACTACCTTCCATAACGACAAGGTTACCATCCATTGCAGTAACAAAAATATCGACAACAAACTACCTTCCATAATGACAAGGCTACCATCCATTAGAATAACTAATATCTCGACAACAGACTACCTTCCATAATGACAAGGCTTTCATCCAATGGAGTAATAAATATATCGACAATAGACTATCTTCCATAATGACAAGGCTACCATCCATTGGAGTAACAAAAATCTCGACAACAAACTACCTTCAATAATGACAAGGCTACCATCCATTGGAGTAACAAAAATCTCGACAGACTACCTTCCATAATTTCAAGGCTACATTCTATTATAGTTACGAAAATCCCGACAATAGACTACCTTCCATAATGACAAGGCTACCATCCGTTGTAGTAACAAAAATCTAGTCAACAAACTACGTTCCAAAATGACAAGGCTACCATCCCTTAGAGTAACAAAAATCTCGACAACAGACTACCTTCCATAATGACAAAACTATCATCCATTGGAATAACAAAGATACGGACAACATACTACCTTCCATAATGACAAGGCTACCATCAAATGGAGTAACAAAAATCACGACAATAGACTACCTTCCATAATGACAAGGCTACCATCCATTGGAATAAAAAAAATATCGACAACACACTACCTTCCATAATGACAAGGCTACCATCCAATGGAGTAACAAAAATCTCGACAATAGACTACCTTCCATAATGACTAGGCTACCATCCATTGGAGTAACAAAGATATTGACAACGAACTACCTTTCATAATGACAAGGATACAATCCATTGGAATAACAAAAATCTCGACAACAGACTACCTTCCTTAATGACAAGGCTACCATCCATTGCAGTAACAAAAATCTCGACAACAGACTACCTTCCATAATGACAATGCTACCATCCACTGTAGTAACAAAAATCTCGACAACAGACTACCTTCCATAATGACAAGGCTACCATCTATTGCAGTAACTCAAATCATAACAACAAACTACCTTCCATAATTACAAGGTTACCATCCATTGCAGTAACAAAAATCTCGACAACAAACTACCTTCCATAATGACAAGGCTACAATCCATTGGAATAACTAAAATCTCGACAACAGACTACCTTCCATAATGACAAGGCTTTCATCTAATGGAGTAATAAATATATCGACAATAGACTATCTTCCATAATGAAAAGGCTACCATCCATTGGAGTAACAAAAATCTCGACAACAAACTACCTTCCATAATGACAATGCTACCATCCACTATAGTAACAAAAATCTCGACAACAGACTACCTCCCATAATGACAAGGCTACCATCAATTGGAGTAACAGAAATCATAACAACAAACTACCTTCCATAATGACAAGGTTACCATCCATTGCAGTAACAAAAATCTCGACAACAAACTACCTTCCATAATGAGAAGGCTACCATCCATTGGAATAACTAAAATCTCGACAACAGACTACCTTCCATAATGATAAGGCTTTCATCTAATGGAGTAATAAATATATCGACAATAGACTATCTTCCATAATGACAAGGCTACCATCCATTGGAGTAACAAAAATCTCGACAACAAACTATCTTCCATAATGACAAGGCTACCATCCATTGGAGTAACAAAAATCTCGACAGACTACCTTCCATAATGACAAGGGTACATTCTATTATAGTTACGAAAATCCCGACAATAGACTACCTTCCATAATGACAAGGCTACCATCCGTTGTAGTAACAAAAATCTAGTCAACAAACTATGTTGCAAAATGACAAGGCTACCATCCCTTAGAGTAACAAAAATCTAGACAATAGACTACCTTCCATAATGACAAAGCTACCATTCACTGGAGTAACAAAGATATCGACAACATACTACCTTCCATAATGACAAGGATACCATACATTGGAGTAACAAAAATCACGACAATAGACTACCTTCCATAATGACAAGGCTACCATCCATTGGAATAACAAAAATATCGACAACACACTACCTTCTATAATGACAAGGCTACCATCCAATGGAGCAACAAAAATCTCGACAACAGATTACCTTCCATAATGACTAGGCTACCATCCATTATAGTGAAATAAATTTCGACAACATACTACCTTTTATGATGACAAGGCTACCATCCATTGGAGTAACAAAAATCTCGACAATAGACTACCTTCCATAATGGAAAGGCTCCAAACTATTTTAGTAACGAAAATCTCGACAATAGACTACCTTTCATAATGACAAGGCTACCGTCCATTGGAATAAAAAAAACCTAGACAACAAACTATGTTCCATAATGACAAGGCTACCATCCCTTAGAGTAACAAAAATCTCGACAACAGACTACCTTCCATAATGACAAAACTATCATCCATTGGAGTAACAAAGATACGGACAACATACTACCTTCCATAATGACAAGGCTACCATCAAATGGAGTAACAAAAATCACGACAATAGACTACCTTCCATAATGACAAGGCTACAATCCATTGGAATAAAAAAAATATCGACAACACACTACCTTCCATAATGACAAGGCTACCATCCAATGGAGTAACAAAAATCTCGACAATAGACTACCTTCCATAATGACTAGGCTACCATCCATTGGAGTAACAAAAATATTGACAACGAACTACCTTTCATAATGACAAGGATACCATCCATTGGAATAACAAAAATCTCGACAACAGACTACCTTCCTTAATGACAAGACTACCATCCATTGCAGTAACAAAAATCTCGACAACAGACTACCTTCCATAATGACAATGCTACCATCCACTGTAGTAACAAAAATCTCGACAACAGACTACCTTCCATAATGACAAGGCTACCATCCATTGCAGTAACTGAAATCATAACAACAAACTACCTTCCATAATTACAAGGTTACCATCCATTGCAGTAACAAAAATCTCGACAACAAACTACCTTCCATAATGACAAGGTTACCATCCATTGCAGTAACAAAAATCTCGACAACAGACTACCTTCCATAATGAGAAGGCTACCATCCATTGGAATAACTAAAATCTCGATAACAGACTACCTTCCATAATGATAAGGCTTTCATCCAATGGAGTAATAAATATATCGAAAATAGACTATCTTCCATAATGACAAGGCTACCATCCATTGGAGTAACAAAAATCTCGACAACAAACTACCTTCCATAATGACAAGGGTACCATCCATTGGAGTAACAAAAATATCCACAAGAGAAAACCTTCCATAATGACAAGTCTACCATCCATTGGAGTAACAAAAATCTCGACAATAGTCTACCTTCAATAATGACAATGCTACCATCCACTGTAGTAACAAAAATCTCGACAACAGACTACCTTCCATAATGACAAGGCTACCATCCATTGGAGTAACAGAAATCATAACAACAGACTACCTTCCATAACGACAAGGTTACCATCCATTGCAGTAACAAAAATATCGACAACAAACTACCTTCCATAACGACAAGGTTACCATCCATTGGAATAACTAAAATCTCGACAATAGACTACCTTCCATAATGACAAGGCTTTCATCCAATGGAGTAATAAATATATTGACAATAGACTATCTTCCATAATGACAAGGCTACCATCCATTGGAGTAACAAAAATCTCGACAACAAACTACCTTCCATAATGACAAAACTACCATCCATTGGAGTAACAAAAATCTCGACAGACTACCTTCCATAATGACAAGGCTACATTCTATTATAGTTACGAAAATCCCGACAATAGACTACCTTCCATAATGACAAGGCTACCATCCGTTGTAGTAACAAAAATCTAGTCAACAAACTACGTTGCAAAATAACAAGGCTACCATCCCTTAGAGTAACAAAAATCTAGACAATAAACTACCTTCCATAATGACAAAGCTACCATTCACTGGAGTAACAAAGATATCGACAACATACTACCTTCCATAATGACAAGGATACCATACATTGGAGTAACAAAAATCACGACAATAGACTACCTTCCATAATGACAAGGCTACCATCCATTCGAATAACAAAAATATCGACAACACACTACCTTCTATAATGACAAGGCTACCATCCAATGGAGCAACAAAAATCTCGACAACAGATTACCTTCCATAATGACTAGGCTAACATCCATTATAGTGAAATAAATTTCGACAATGTACTACCTTTTATGATGACAAGGCTACCATCCGTTGGAGTAACAAAAATCTCGACAATAGACTACCTTCCATAATGACAAGGCTACCGTCCATCGGAATAAAAAAAACCTAGACAACAAACTATGTTCCATAATGACAAGGCTACCATCCCTTAGAGTAACAAAAATCTCGACAACAGACTACCTTCCATAATGACAAAACTATCATCCATAGGAGTAACAAAGATACGGACAACATACTACCTTCCATAATGACAAGGCTACCATCAAATGGAGTAACAAAAATCACGACAATAGACTACCTTCCATAATGACAAGGCTACAATCCATTGGAATAAAAAAAATATCGACAACACACTACCTTCCATAATGACAAGGCTACCATCCAATGGAGTAACAAAAATCTCGACAATAGACTACCTTCCATAATGACTAGGCTACCATCCATTGGAGTAACAAAAATATTGACAACGAACTACCTTTCATAATGACAAGGATACCATCCATTGGAATAACAAAAATCTCGACAACAGACTACCTTCCTTAATGACAAGACTACCATCCATTGCAGTAACAAAAATCTCGACAACAGACTACCTTCCATAATGACAATGCTACCATCCACTGTAGTAACAAAAATCTCGACAACAGACTACCTTCCATAATGACAAGGCTACCATCCATTGCAGTAACTGAAATCATAACAACAAACTACCTTCCATAATTACAAGGTTACCATCCATTGCAGTAACAAAAATCTCGACAACAAACTACCTTCCATAATGACAAGGTTACCATCCATTGCAGTAACAAAAATCTCGACAACAGACTACCTTCCATAATGAGAAGGCTACCATCCATTGGAATAACTAAAATCTCGATAACAGACTACCTTCCATAATGATAAGGCTTTCATCCAATGGAGTAATAAATATATCGAAAATAGACTATCTTCCATAATGACAAGGCTACCATCCATTGGAGTAACAAAAATCTCGACAACAAACTACCTTCCATAATGACAAGGGTACCATCCATTGGAGTAACAAAAATATCCACAAGAGAAAACCTTCCATAATGACAAGTCTACCATCCATTGGAGTAACAAAAATCTCGACAATAGTCTACCTTCAATAATGACAATGCTACCATCCACTATAGTAACAAAAATCTCGACAACAGACTACCTTCCATAATGACAAGGCTACCATCCATTGGAGTAACAGAAATCATAACAACAGACTACCTTCCATAACGACAAGGTTACCATCCATTGCAGTAACAAAAATATCGACAACAAACTACCTTCCATAACGACAAGGTTACCATCCATTGGAATAACTAAAATCTCGACAACAGACTACCTTCCATAATGACAAGGCTTTCATCCAATGGAGTAATAAATATATTGACAATAGACTATCTTCCATAATGACAAGGCTACCATCCATTGGAGTAACAAAAATCTCGACAACAAACTACCTTCCATAATGACAAAACTACCATCCATTGGAGTAACAAAAATCTCGACAGACTACCTTCCATAATGACAAGGCTACATTCTATTATAGTTACGAAAATCCCGACAATAGACTACCTTCCATAATGACAAGGCTACCATCCGTTGTAGTAACAAAAATCTAGTCAACAAACTACGTTGCAAAATAACAAGGCTACCATCCCTTAGAGTAACAAAAATCTAGACAATAAACTACCTTCCATAATGACAAAGCTACCATTCACTGGAGTAACAAAGATATCGACAACATACTACCTTCCATAATGACAAGGATACCATACATTGGAGTAACAAAAATCACGACAATAGACTACCTTCCATAATGACAAGGCTACCATCCATTGGAATAACAAAAATATCGACAACACACTACCTTCTATAATGACAAGGCTACCATCCAATGGAGCAACAAAAATCTCGACAACAGATTACCTTCCATAATGACTAGGCTAACATCCATTATAGTGAAATAAATTTCGACAATGTACTACCTTTTATGATGACAAGGCTACCATCCGTTGGAGTAACAAAAATCTCGACAATAGACTACCTTCCATAATGACAAGGCTACCGTCCATCGGAATAAAAAAAACCTAGACAACAAACTATGTTCCATAATGACAAGGCTACCATCCCTTAGAGTAACAAAAATCTCGACAACAGACTACCTTCCATAATGACAAAACTATCATCCATAGGAGTAACAAAGATACGGACAACATACTACCTTCCATAATGACAAGGCTACCATCAAATGGAGTAACAAAAATCACGACAATAGACTACCTTCCATAATGACAAGGCTACCATCCATTGGAATAAAAAAATATCGACAACACACTACCTTCCATAATGACAAGGCTACCGTCCAATGGAGTAACAAAAATCTCGACAATAGACTACCTTCCATAATGACTAGGCTACCATCCATTGAAGTAACAAAAATATTGACAACGAACTACCTTTGATAATGACAAGGATACCATCCATTGGAATAACAAAAATCTAGACAACAGACTACCTTCCTTAATGACAAGGCTACCATCCATTGCAGTAACAAAAATCTCGACAACATACTACCTTCCATAATGACAATGCTACCATCCACTGTAGTAACAAAAATCTCGACAACAGACTACCTTCCATAATGACAAGGCTACCATCCATTGCAGTAACTGAAATCATAACAACAAACTACCTTCCATAATTACAAGGTTACCATCCATTGCGGTAACAAAAATCTCGACAACAAACTACCTTCCATAATGATAAGGCTACCATCCATTGGAATAACTAAAATCTCGACAACAGACTACCTTCCATAATGACAAGGCTTTCATCCAATGGAGTAATAAATATATCGACAATAGACTATCTTCCATAATGAAAAGGCTACCATCCATTGGAGTAACAAAAATCTCGACAACAAACTACCTTCCATAATGACAATGCTACCATCCATTGGAGTAACAAAAATATCCACAAGAGAAAACCTTCCATAATGACAAGGCTACCATCCATTGGAGTAACAAAAATCTCGACAACAGTCTACCTTCAATAATGACAATGCTACCATCCACTGTAGTAACAAAAATATCGACAACAGACTACCTTCCATAATGACAAGGCTACCATCCATTGGAGTAACAAAGATATCGATAACGTACTACCTTCCATAATGACAAGGCTACCATCTATTGGAGTAACAAAAATCTCGACAACAGACTACCTTCCATAATGATAAGGCTACCATCCTTTGTAGTAACAAAAATCTCGACAACAAACTACCTGCCATAATGACTTGGCTACCATCCATTGGAGTAACAAAAATCTCAACAATAGACTACCTTCCATAATGACAAGGCTACCATCCATTGGAGTAACAAAGATATCGACAACATACTACCTTCCATAATGACAAGGCTACCATACATTGGAGTAACAAAAATCACGACAACAAACTACGTTCCATAATGACAAGGCTACCATCCAATGGACTAACAAAAATCTCGACAACATACTACCCTCCATAACGACAAGTATACCATCAATTGGAGTAACAAAAATCTTGACAAGGGACTACCTTCCATAATGACAAGGCTACCATCCATTGTAGTAACAAAAATCTCGACAACAGACTACCTTCCATAATGACAAGGCTACCATCCATTGTAGTAACAAAAATCTCGAGAACAGACTACCTTCCATAATGACTTGGCTACCATCCATTGGAGTAACATAAATCTCGACAATAGACTACCTTCCATAATGACAAGGCTACCATCAATTAGAGTAACAAAAATCTCGACAATAGACTACCTTCCATAATGACAAGGCTACCATCAATTAGAGTAACAAAAATATCCACAAGAGATTACCTTCCATAATGATAAGTCTATAATCCATTGTAGTAACAAAAATCTCGACAACAGACTACCTTACATAATGACAATGCTACCATCCATTGGAGTAACAAAAATATCCACAAGAGAAAAGCTTCCATAATGACAAGGCTACCATCCATTGGAGTAACAAAAATCTCGACAACAGTCTACCTTCAATAATGACAATGCTACCATCCACTGTAGTAACAAAAATATCGACAACAGACTACCTTCCATAATGACAAGGCTACCATCCATTGGAGTAACAAAGATATCGATAACGTACTACCTTCCATAATGACAAGGCTACCATCTATTGGAGTAACAAAAATCTCGACAACAGACTACCTTCCATAATGATAAGGCTACCATCCTTTGTAGTAACAAAAATCTCGACAACAAACTACCTGCCATAATGACTTGGCTACCATCCATTGGAGTAACAAAAATCTCAACAATAGACTACCTTCCATAATGACAAGGCTACCATCCATTGGAGTAACAAAGATATCGACAACATACTACCTTCCATAATGACAAGGCTACCATACATTGGAGTAACAAAAATCACGACAACAAACTACGTTCCATAATGACAAGGCTACCATCCAATGGACTAACAAAAATCTGGACAACATACTACCCTCCATAACGACAAGTATACCATCCATTGGAGTAACAAAAATCTTGACAAGGGACTACCTTCCATAATGACAAGGCTACCATCCATTGTAGTAACAAAAATCTCGACAACAGACTACATTCCATAATGACAAGGCTACCATCCATTGTAGTAACAAAAATCTCGAGAACAGACTACCTTCCATAATGACTTGGCTACCATCCATTGGAGTAACAAAAATCTCGACAATAGACTACCTTCCATAATGACAAGGCTACCATCAATTAGAGTAACAAAAATATCCACAAGAGATTACCTTCCATAATGATAAGTCTATAATCCATTGTAGTAACAAAAATCTCGACAACAGACTACCTTACATAATGACAAGGCTACGATCCATTGTAGTAACAAAAATGTCGACAACAGACTACCTTCCATAATGACAAGGCTACCATCCTTTGTAGTAACAAAAATCTCGACAACAAACTACCTTCCATAATGACTTGGCCACCATCCATTGGAGTAACAAAAATCTCGACAATAGACTACCTTCCATAATGACAAGGCTACCATCCATTGGAGTAACAAAGATATCGACAACATACTACCTTCCATAATGACAAGAATACCATCCATTGGAGTAACAAAAATCACGACAACAGACTACCTTCCATAATGACAAGGCTACCATCCGTTGGAGTAACAAAAATCTCGACAATAGACTACCTTCCATAATGACAAGGCTACCGTCCATCGGAATAAAAAAAACCTAGACAACAAACTATGTTCCATAATGACAAGGCTACCATCCCTTAGAGTAACAAAAATCTCGACAACAGACTACCTTCCATAATGACAAAACTATCATCCATAGGAGTAACAAAGATACGGACAACATACTACCTTCCATAATGACAAGGCTACGATCAAATGGAGTAACAAAAATCACGACAATAGACTACCTTCCATAATGACAAGGCTACCATCCATTGGAATAAAAAAATATCGACAACACACTACCTTCCATAATGACAAGGCTACCATCCAATGGAGTAACAAAAATCTCGACAATAGACTACCTTCCATAATGACTAGGCTACCATCCATTGAAGTAACAAAAATATTGACAACGAACTACCTTTGATAATGACAAGGATACCATCCATTGGAATAACAAAAATCTAGACAACAGACTACCTTCCTTAATGACAAGGCTACCATCCATTGCAGTAACAAAAATCTCGACAACATACTACCTTCCATAATGACAATGCTACCATCCACTGTAGTAACAAAAATCTCGACAACAGACTACCTTCCATAATGACAAGGCTACCATCCATTGCAGTAACTGAAATCATAACAACAAACTACCTTCCATAATTACAAGGTTACCATCCATTGCGGTAACAAAAATCTCGACAACAAACTACCTTCCATAATGATAAGGCTACCATCCATTGGAATAACTAAAATCTCGACAACAGACTACCTTCCATAATGACAAGGCTTTCATCCAATGGAGTAATAAATATATCGACAATAGACTATCTTCCATAATGAAAAGGCTACCATCCATTGGAGTAACAAAAATCTCGACAACAAACTACCTTCCATAATGACAATGCTACCATCCATTGGAGTAACAAAAATATCCACAAGAGAAAACCTTCCATAATGACAAGGCTACCATCCATTGGAGTAACAAAAATCTCGACAACAGTCTACCTTCAATAATGACAATGCTACCATCCACTGTAGTAACAAAAATATCGACAACAGACTACCTTCCATAATGACAAGGCTACCATCCATTGGAGTAACAAAGATATCGATAACGTACTACCTTCCATAATGACAAGGCTACCATCTATTGGAGTAACAAAAATCTCGACAACAGACTACCTTCCATAATGATAAGGCTACCATCCTTTGTAGTAACAAAAATCTCGACAACAAACTACCTGCCATAATGACTTGGCTACCATCCATTGGAGTAACAAAAATCTCAACAATAGACTACCTTCCATAATGACAAGGCTACCATCCATTGGAGTAACAAAGATATCGACAACATACTACCTTCCATAATGACAAGGCTACCATACATTGGAGTAACAAAAATCACGACAACAAACTACGTTCCATAATGACAAGGCTACCATCCAATGGACTAACAAAAATCTCGACAACATACTACCCTCCATAACGACAAGTATACCATCAATTGGAGTAACAAAAATCTTGACAAGGGACTACCTTCCATAATGACAAGGCTACCATCCATTGTAGTAACAAAAATCTCGACAACAGACTACCTTCCATAATGACAAGGCTACCATCCATTGTAGTAACAAAAATCTCGAGAACAGACTACCTTCCATAATGACTTGGCTACCATCCATTGGAGTAACATAAATCTCGACAATAGACTACCTTCCATAATGACAAGGCTACCATCAATTAGAGTAACAAAAATCTCGACAATAGACTACCTTCCATAATGACAAGGCTACCATCAATTAGAGTAACAAAAATATCCACAAGAGATTACCTTCCATAATGATAAGTCTATAATCCATTGTAGTAACAAAAATCTCGACAACAGACTACCTTACATAATGACAATGCTACCATCCATTGGAGTAACAAAAATATCCACAAGAGAAAAGCTTCCATAATGACAAGGCTACCATCCATTGGAGTAACAAAAATCTCGACAACAGTCTACCTTCAATAATGACAATGCTACCATCCACTGTAGTAACAAAAATATCGACAACAGACTACCTTCCATAATGACAAGGCTACCATCCATTGGAGTAACAAAGATATCGATAACGTACTACCTTCCATAATGACAAGGCTACCATCTATTGGAGTAACAAAAATCTCGACAACAGACTACCTTCCATAATGATAAGGCTACCATCCTTTGTAGTAACAAAAATCTCGACAACAAACTACCTGCCATAATGACTTGGCTACCATCCATTGGAGTATCAAAAATCTCAACAATAGACTACCTTCCATAATGACAAGGCTACCATCCATTGGAGTAACAAAGATATCGACAACATACTACCTTCCATAATGACAAGGCTACCATACATTGGAGTAACAAAAATCACGACAACAAACTACGTTCCATAATGACAAGGCTACCATCCAATGGACTAACAAAAATCTGGACAACATACTACCCTCCATAACGACAAGTATACCATCCATTGGAGTAACAAAAATCTTGACAAGGGACTACCTTCCATAATGACAAGGCTACCATCCATTGTAGTAACAAAAATCTCGACAACAGACTACATTCCATAATGACAAGGCTACCATCCATTGTAGTAACAAAAATCTCGAGAACAGACTACCTTCCATAATGACTTGGCTACCATCCATTGGAGTAACAAAAATCTCGACAATAGACTACCTTCCATAATGACAAGGCTACCATCAATTAGAGTAACAAAAATATCCACAAGAGATTACCTTCCATAATGATAAGTCTATAATCCATTGTAGTAACAAAAATCTCGACAACAGACTACCTTACATAATGACAAGGCTACGATCCATTGTAGTAACAAAAATGTCGACAACAGACTACCTTCCATAATGACAAGGCTACCATCCTTTGTAGTAACAAAAATCTCGACAACAAACTACCTTCCATAATGACTTGGCCACCATCCATTGGAGTAACAAAAATCTCGACAATAGACTACCTTCCATAATGACAAGGCTACCATCCATTGGAGTAACAAAGATATCGACAACATACTACCTTCCATAATGACAAGAATACCATCCATTGGAGTAACAAAAATCACGACAACAGACTACCTTCCATAATGACAAGGCTACCATCCATTGGAATAACAAAAATCTCGACAACAAATGACCTTCCATAATGACTAGGCTACCATCCATTAGAATAATAAAGATATCAACAATAGACTACCTTCCATTATGAGAAGGCTACAATCCATTGTAGTAACAAAAATCTCGACAAGAGACTACTTTCCATAATGACAAGGCTACCATCCATTGTAGTAACTAAAATATCGACAACAAACTACCTTCCATAATGATAAGGGTACCATCCATTGGAGTAACAAAAATATCCACAAGAGACTACCTTCCATAATGATAAGGCTACCATCCATTGGAGTAACAAAAATCTCGACAACAGACTACCTTCCATAATGTCAAGGCTACAATCCATTATAGTAACAAAAATCTCGATAATAGACTACCTTACATAATGACAAGGCCACCATCGATTATAGTAACAAAAATCTCGACAACAGACTACCTTCCATAATGACAAGGCTACCATCCATTGTAGTAACAAAAATCTCGACAACAGACTACCTTCCATAATGACTTGGCTTCCATCCATTGGAGTAACAAAAATATCGACAATAGACTACCTTCCATAATGACAAGGCTACCATACATTGGAGTAACAAAGATATCGATAACATACTACCTTCCATAATAACAAGGCTACCATCCATTGGAGTAACAAAAATCACGACAACAAAATACCTTCCATAATGACTAGGCTACCATCCATTGGAGTAATAAAGATATCAACAATAGACTACCTTCCATTATGAGAAGGCTACAATCCATTGTAGTAACAAAAATCTCGACAAGAGACTACCTTCCATAATGAGAAGGCTACCATCCATTGTAGTAACAAAAATATCGACAACAGACTACCTTCCATAATGACTTGGGTACCATCCATTGGAGTAACAAAAATATCCACAAGAGACTACCTTCCATAATGATATGGCTACCATCCATTGGAGTAACAAAGATATCGACAACAGACTAACTTCCATTATTTCAAGGCTACAATCCATTGTAGTAACAAAAATCTCGACAACTGACTACCTTCCATAATGACAAGGCTACCATCCATTGGAATAACAAAAATCTCGACAACATATGACCTTCCATAATGACTGGTCTACCATCCATTGGACTAATAAAGATATCAACAATAGACTACCTTCCATTATGAGAAGGCTATAATCCATTGGAGTAACAAAAATCTCAACAAGAGACTACCTTCCATAATGAGAAGGCTACCATCCATTGTAGTAACTAAAATATCGACAACAGACTACCTTCCATAATGACATGGGTACCATCCATTGGAGTAACAAAAATATCCACAAGAGACTACCTTACATAATGACAAGGCTACCATCCATTCTAGTAACAAAAATCTCGACAACAGACTACCTTCCATAATGACAAGGCTATCATCCATTGTAGTAACAAAAATCTCGACAACAGACTACCTTCCATAATGACTTGGCTTCCATCCATTTGAGTAACAAAAATTTCGACAATAGACTACCTTACATAATGACAAGGCTACCATCCATTGGAGTAACAAAGATATCGATAACATACTACCTTCCATAATGACAAGGCTACCATCCATCGGAGTAACAAAAATCACGACAACAGACTACCTTCCATAATGACAAGGCTACCATCCAATGGACTAACAAAAATCTCGACAACAGACTACCTTCCCTAACGATAAGTATACCATCCATTGGAGTAACAAAAATATCGACAAGAGACTACCTTCTATAATGACAAGGCTACTATCCATTGTAGTAACAAAAATATCGAAAACAGACTACCTTCCATAATGACAAGGCTACCATCCATTGTAGTAACAAAAATCTCGACAACAGACTACCTTCCATAATGACTTGGCTACCATCCATTGGAGTAACAAAAATCTCTACAATAGACTACCTTCCATAATGACAAGGCTACCATCCATTAGAGTAACAAAAATATCCACAAGAGATTACCTTCCATAATGATAAGGCTATAATCCATTGTAGTAACCAAAATCTTGACAACAAACTACCTTGCATAATGACAAGGCTACGATCCATTGTGGTAACAAAAATCTCGACAACAGACTACCTTCCATAATGACAAGGCTACCATCCATTGTAGTAACAAAAATCTCGACAACAGACTACCTTCCATAATGACTTGGCTTCCATCCATTGGAGTAACAAAGATATCGATAACATACTAGCTTCCATAATGACAAGGCTACCATCCATTGGAGTAACAAAAATCACGACAACATACTACCTTCCATAATGACAAGGCTACCATCCATTGGAATAACAAAAATCTCGACAACAGATGACCTTCCATAATGACTAGGCTACCATCCATTGGAGTAATAAAGATATCAACAATAGACAACCTTCCATTATGAGAAGGCTACAATCCATTGTAGTAACAAAAATCTCGACAAGAGACTACCTTCCATAATGACAAGGCTATCATCCATTGTAGTAACTAAAATATCGACAACAGACTACCTTCCATAATGACAATGGTACCATCCATTGGAGTAAAAAAAATATCCACAAGAGGCTACCTTCCATAATGATAAGGCTACCGTCCATTGGAGTAACAAAAATATCGACAACAGACTACCTTCCATAATGTCAAGGCTACAATCCATTGTAGTAACAAAAATCTCGACAACAGACTACCTTACATAATGACAAGGCTACCATCCATTGTAGTAACAAAAATCTCGACAACAAACTACCTTCCATAATGACAAGGCTACCATACATTGGAGTAACAAAGATATCGATAACATACTACCTTCCATAATAACAAGGCTACCATCCATTGGAGTAACAAAAATCACGACAACAGAATACCTTCCATAATGACTAGGCTACCATCTATTGGAGTAACAAAAATCACGACAACATACTACCTTCCATATTGACAAGGCTACCATCCATTGGAATAACAAAAATCTCGACAAGAGATAACCTTCCATAATGACTAGGCTACCATCCACTGGAGTAATAAAGATATCAACAACAGACTACCTACCATTATGAGAAGGCTACAACCCATTGTAGTAACAAAAATCTCGACAAGAGACTACCTTCCATAATGACAAGGCTACCGTATATTGTAGTAACAAAAATCACGACAACAGACTACCTTCCATAATGACAAGGCTACCATCCATTGTAGTAACAAAAATCTGGACAACAGACTACCTTCCATAATGACATTGCTACCATCCATTGGAGTAACAAAAATATCGACAATAGACAACCTTCCATAATGACAAGGCTACCATCCATTGGAGTAACAAAGATATCGATAACGTAGTACCTTCCATAATGACAAGTCTACCATCTATTGGAGTAACAAAAATCTCGACAATAGACTACCTTCCATAATGATAAGGCTACCATCCTTTGTAGTAACAAAAATCTCGACAACAAACTACCTGCCATAATGACTTGGCTACCATCCATTGGAGTAACAAAAATCTCAGCAATAGACTACCTTCCATAATGACAAGGCTACCATCCATTGGAGTAACAAAGATATCGACAACATACTACCTTCCATAATGACAAGGCTACCATACATTGGAGTAACAAAAATCACGACAACAAACTACCTTCCATAATGACAAGGATACCATCCAATGGACTAACAAAAATCTCGACAACATACTACCCTCCATAACGACAAGTATACCATCCATTGGAGTAACAAAAATCTCGACAAGAGACTACCTTCCATAATGACAAGGCTACCAACCATTGTAGTAACAAAAATCTCGACAACAGACTACCTTCCATAATGATAAGGCTACCATCCATTGTAGTAACAAAAATCTCGACAACAGACTACCTTCCATAATGACTTGGCTACCATCCATTGGAGTAACAAAAATCTCGACAATAGACTACCTTCCATAATGACAAGGCTACCATCAATTAGAGTAACAAAAATATCCACAAGAGATTACCTTCCATAATGATAAGGCTATAATCCATTGTAGTAACAAAAATCTCGACAACAGACTACCTTACATAATGACAAGGCTACGATCAATTGTAGTAACAAAAATGTCGACAACAGACTACCTTCCATAATGACAAGGCTACCATCCTTTGTAGTAACAAAAATCTCGACAACAAACTACCTTCCATAATGACTTGGCCACCATCCATTGGACTAACAAAAATCTCGACAATAGACTACCTTCCATAATGACAAGGCTACCATCCATTGGAGTAACAAAGATATCGACAACATACTACCTTCCATAATGACAAGGATACCATCCATTGGAGTAACAAAAATCACGACAACAGACTACCTTCCATAATGACAAGGCTACCATCCATTGGAATAACAAAAATCTCGACAACAAATGACCTTCCATAATGACTAGGCTACCATCCATTAGAGTAATAAAGATATCAACAATAGACTACCTTCCATTATGAGAAGGCTACAATCCATTGTAGTAACAAAAATCTCGACAAGAGACTACCTTCCATAATGACAAGGCTACCATCCATTGTAGTAACTAAAATATCGACAACAGACTACCTTCCATAATGACAAGGGTACCATCCATTGGAGTTACAAAAATATCCACAAGAGACTTCCTTCCATAATGATAAGGCTACCATCCATTGGAGTAACAAAAATCTCGACAACAGACTACCTTCCATAATGTCAAGGCTACAATCCATTATAGTAACAAAAATCTCGACAACAGACTACCTTACATAATGACAAGGCTACCATCCAATGTAGTAACAAAAATCTCGGCAACAGACTACCTTCCATAATTACTTGGCTTCCATCCATTGGAGTAACAAAAATATCGTCAATAGACTACCTTCCATAATGACAAGGCTACCATACATTGGAGTAACAAAGATATCGATAACATACTACCTTCCATAATAACAAGGCTACCATCCATTGGAGTAACAAAAATCACGACAACAGAATACCTTCCATAATGAAAAGGCTACCATCCATTGGAGTAACAAAGATATCGATAACATACAACCTTCCATAATGACAAGGCTACCATCCGTTGGAGTAACAAAAATCACGACAACAGACTACCTTCCATAATGACAAGGCTGCCATCCAATGGACTAACAAAAATCTCGACAAGAGACTACCTTCCATAACAACAAGTATACCATCCATTGGAGTAACAAAAATCTCGACAACAGACTACCTTCAATAACGACAAGTATACCATCCATTGTAGTAACAAAAATATCGACAATAGACTACCTTCCATAATGACTTGGCTACCATCCATTGTAGTAACAAAAATCTCGACAACAGAATACCTTCCATAATGACTTGGCTTCCATCCATTGGAGTAACAATGATATCGATAACATACTAGCTTCCATAATGACAAGGCTACCATCCATTGGAGTAACAAAAATCACGACAACATACTACCTTCCGTAATGACAAGGCTACCATCCATTGGAATAACAAAAATCTCGACAACAAATGACCTTCCATAATGACTAGGCTACCATCCATTGGAGTAATAAAGATATCAACAATAGACAACCTTCCATTATGAGAAGGCTATAATCCATTGTAGTAACAAAATTCTCGACAAGAGACTACCTTCCATAATGACAAGGCTATCATCCATTGTAGTAACTAAAATATCGACAACATACTACCTTCCATAATGACAAGGGTACCATCAATTGGAGTAAAAAAAATATCCACAAGAGGCTACCTTCCATAATGATAAGGCTACCGTCCATTGGAGTAACAAAAATATCGACAACAGACTACCTTCCATAATGTCAAGGCTACAATCCATTGTAGTAACAAAAATCTCGACAACAGACTACCTTACATAATGACAAGGCTACCATCCATTGTAGTAACAAAAATCTTGACAACAAACTACCTTCCATAATGACAAGGCTACCATCCATTGTAGTAACAAAAATCTCGATAACAGACTACCTTCCATAATGACATGGCTTCCATCCATTGGAGTAACAAAAATCTCGACAATAGACTACCTTCCATAATGACAAGGCTACCATCTATTGGAGTAACAAAAATGACGACAACATACTACCTTCCATAATGACAAGGCTACCATCCATTGGAATAACAAAAATCTCGACAAGAGATAACCTTCCATAATGACTAGGCTACCATCCATTGGAGTAATAAAGATATCAACAACAGACTACCTTCCATTATGAGAAGGCTACTACCCATTGTAGTAACAAAAATCTCGACAAGAGACTACCTTCCGTAATGACAAGGCTACCGTCTATTGTAGTAACAAAAATCTCGACAATAGACTACCTTCCATAATGACAAGGCTACCATCCATTGTAGTAAAAAAAATCTGGACAACAGACTACCTTCCATAATGACTTGGCTACCATCCATTGGAGTAACAAAAATATCGACAATAGACAACCTTCCATAATGACAAGGCTACCATCCATTGGAGTAACAAAGATATCGATAACGTACTACCTTCCATAATGACAAGGCTACCATCTATTGGAGTAACAAAAATCTCGACAACAGACTACCTTCCATAATGATACGGCTACCATCGTTTGTAGTAACAAAAATCTCGACAACAAACTACCTGCCATAATGACTTGGCTACCATCCATTGGAGTAACAAAAATCTCAGCAATAGACTACCGTCCATAATGACAAGGCTACCATCCATTGGAGTAACAAAGATATCGACAACATACTACCTTCCATAATGACAAGGCTACCATACATTGGAGTAACAAAAATCACGACAACAAACTACCTTCCATAATGACAAGGCTACCATCCAATGGACTAACAAAAATCTCGACAACATACTACCCTCCATAACGACAAGTATACCATCCATTGGAGTAACAAAAATCTGGACAAGAGACTACCTTCCATAATGACAAGGCTACCATCCATTATAGTAACAAAAATCTCGACAACAGACTACCTTCCATAATGATAAGGCTACAATCCATTATAGTAACAAAAATCTCGACAACAGACTACCTTCCATAATGACTTGGCTACCATCCATTGGAGTAACAAAAATCTCGACAATAGACTACCTTCCATAATGACAAGGCTACCATCCATTGTAGTAACAAAAATCTGGACAATAGACTACCCTCCATAATGACTTGGCTACCATCCATTGGAGTAACAAAAATATCGACAATAGACAACCTTCCATAATGACAAGGCTACCATCCATTGGAGTAACAAAGATATCGATAACGTACTACCTTCCATAATGACAAGGCTACCATCTATTGGAGTAACAAAAATCTCGACAACAGACTACCTTCCATAATGATACGGCTACCATCCTTTGTAGTAACAAAAATCTCGACAACAAACTACCTGCCATAATGACTTGGCTACCATCAATTGGAGTAACAAAAATCTCAGCAATAGACTACCGTCCATAATGACAAGGCTACCATCCATTGGAGTAACAAAGATATCGACAACATACTACCTTCCATAATGACAAGGCTACCATACATTGGAGTAACAAAAATCACGACAACAAACTACCTTCCATAATGACAAGGCTACCATCCAATGGACTAACAAAAATCTCGACAACATACTACCCTCCATAACGACAAGTATACCATCCATTGGAGTAACAAAAATCTCGACAAGAGACTACCTTCCATAATGACAAGGCTACCATCCATTATAGTAACAAAAATCTCGACAACAGACTACCTTCCATAATGATAAGGCTACAATCCATTATAGTAACAAAAATCTCGGCAACAGACTACCTTCCATAATTACTTGGCTTCCATCCATTGGAGTAACAAAAATATCGTCAATAGACTACCTTCCATAATGACAAGGCTACCATACATTGGAGTAACAAAGATATCGATAACATACTACCTTCCATAATAACAAGGCTACCATCCATTGGAGTAACAAAAATCACGACAACAGAATACCTTCCATAATGAAAAGGCTACCATCCATTGGAGTAACAAAAATCTCGACAACAAACTACCTTACATAATGACAAGGCTACGATCCATTGTAGTAACAAAAATGTCGACAACAGACTACCTTCCATAATGAGAAGGCTACCATCCTTTGTAGTAACAAAAATCTCGACAACAAACTACCTTCCATAATGACTTGGCCACCATCCATTGGAGTAACAAAAATCTCGACAATAGACAACCTTCCATAATGACAAGGCTACCATCCATTGGAGTAACAAAGATATCGATAACGTACTACCTTCCATAATGACAAGGCTACCATCTATTGGAGTAACAAAAATCTCGACAACAGACTACCTTCCATAATGATACGGCTACCATCCTTTGTAGTAACAAAAATCTCGACAACAAACTACCTGCCATAATGACTTGGCTACCATCAATTGGAGTAACAAAAATCTCAGCAATAGACTACCGTCCATAATGACAAGGCTACCATCCATTGGAGTAACAAAGATATCGACAACATACTACCTTCCATAATGACAAGGCTACCATACATTGGAGTAACAAAAATCACGACAACAAACTACCTTCCATAATGACAAGGCTACCATCCAATGGACTAACAAAAATCTCGACAACATACTACCCTCCATAACGACAAGTATACCATCCATTGGAGTAACAAAAATCTCGACAAGAGACTACCTTCCATAATGACAAGGCTACCATCCATTATAGTAACAAAAATCTCGACAACAGACTACCTTCCATAATGATAAGGCTACAATCCATTATAGTAACAAAAATCTCGGCAACAGACTACCTTCCATAATTACTTGGCTTCCATCCATTGGAGTAACAAAAATATCGTCAATAGACTACCTTCCATAATGACAAGGCTACCATACATTGGAGTAACAAAGATATCGATAACATACTACCTTCCATAATAACAAGGCTACCATCCATTGGAGTAACAAAAATCACGACAACAGAATACCTTCCATAATGAAAAGGCTACCATCCATTGGAGTAACAAAAATCTCGACAACAAACTACCTTACATAATGACAAGGCTACGATCCATTGTAGTAACAAAAATGTCGACAACAGACTACCTTCCATAATGACAAGTCTACCATCCTTTGTAGTAACAAAAATCTCGACAACAAACTACCTTCCATAATGACTTGGCCACCATCCATTGGAGTAACAAAAATCTCGACAATAGACTACCTTCCATAATGACAAGGCTACCATCCATTGGAGTAACAAAGATATCGACAACATACTACCTTCCATAATGACAAGGATACCATCCATTGGAGTAACAAAAATCACGACAACAGACTACCTTCCATAATGACAAGGCTACCATCCATTGGAATAACAAAAATCTCGACAACAAATGACCTTCCATAATGACTAGGCTACCATCCATTAGAGTAATAAAGATATCAACAATAGACTACCTTCCATTATGAGAAGGCTACAATCCATTGTAGTAACAAAAATCTCGACAAGAGACTACCTTCCTTAATGATAAGGCTACCATCCATTGGAGTAACAAAAATCTCGACAACAGACTACCTTCCATAATGTCAAGGCTACAATCCATTATAGTAACAAAAATCTCGACAACAGACTACCTTACATAATGACAAGGCTACCATCCATTATAGTAACAAAAATCTCGACAACAGACTACCTTCCATAATGACAAGGCTACCATCCATTGTAGTAACAAAAATCTCGACAACAGACTACCTTCCATAATGACTTGGCTTCCATCCATTGGAGTAACAAAAATATCGACAATAGACTACCTTCCATAATGACAAGGCTACCATACATTGGAGTAACAAAGATATCGATAACATACTACCTTCCATAATAACAAGGCTACCATCCATTGGAGTAACAAAAATCACGACAACAGAATCCCTTCCATAATGAAAAGGCTACCATCCATTGGAGTAACAAAGATATCGATAACATACAACCTTCCATAATGACAAGGCTAGCATCCGTTGGAGTAACAAAAATCACGACAACAGACTACCTTCCATAATGACAAGGCTGCCATCCAATGGACTAACAAAAATCTCGACAAGAGACTACCTTCCATAACAACAAGTATACCATCCATTGGAGTAACAAAAATCTCGACAACAGACTACCTTCCATAACGACAAGTATACCATCCATTGGAGTAACAAAAATCTCGACAACAGACTACCTTCCATAACGACAAGTATACCATCCATTTTAGTAACAAAAATATCGACAACAGACTAATTTCCATAATGACTTGGCTACCATCCATTGTAGTAACAAAAATCTCGACAACAGACTACCTTCCATAATGACTTGCCTTCCATCCATTGGAGTAACAAAAATCACGACATTAGACTACCTTCCATAATGACAAGGCTACCATCCATTAGAGTAACAAAGATATTGATAACATACTACCTTCCATAATGACAAGGCTACCATCCATTGGAGTAACAAAAATCACGACAATAGATTACCTTCCATAATGACAAGGATACCATCCATTGGAATAACAAAAATCACGACAACAGATGACCTTCCATAATGACTAGGCTACCATCCATTGAAGTAATAAAGATATCAACAATAGACTACCTTCCATTATGAGAAGGCTACAATCCATTGTAGTAACAAAAATATCGACAAGAGACTACCTTCCATAATGACAAGGCTACCATCCATTGTAGTAACTAAAATATCGACAATGGACTACCTTCCATAATGACAAGGGTACTATTCATTGGAGTAACAAAAATTCCACAAGAGACTACCTTCCATAATGATAAGGCTACCATCCATTGGAGTAAAAAAAATCTCGACAACAGACTACCTTCCATAATGTCAAAGCTACAATCCATTGTAGTAACAAAAATCTCGACAACAGACTACCTTCCATAATGACAAGGCTACAATCCATTGTAGTAACAAAAATCTCGACAACAGACTACCTTCTATAATGACTTGGCTACCATCCATTGGAGTAATAAAAATATCGACAATAGACTACCTTCCATAATGACAAGGCTACCATCCATTAGAGTATCAAAAATATCCACAAGAGATTACCTTCCATAATGATAAGGATATAATCAATTATAGTAACAAAAATCTCGACAACAGACTACCTTACATAATGACAAGGCTACGAGCCATTGTAGTAACAAAAATCTCGACAACAGACTACCTTCCATAATGACAAGGCTACCATCCTTTGTAGTAACAAAAATATCGACAACAAACTTCCATCCATAATGACTTGGCTACCATCCATTGGAGTAACAAAAATCTCGGCAATAGACTACCTTCCATATTGACAAGGTTACCATCCATTGGAGTAACAAAGATATTGACAACATACTAGCTTCCATAATGACAATGCTACCATCCATTGGAGTAACAAAAATCACGACAACAGACTACCTTCCATAATGACAAGGCTACCATCCATTGGAATAACTAAAATCTCGACAAGAGATGACCTTCCATAATGACTAGGCTACCATCCATTGGAATAATAAAGATATCAACAACATACTACCTTCCATTATGAGAAGGCTACAATCCATTGTAGTAACAAAAATCTCGACAAGAGACTACCTTCTATAATGACAAGGCTACCATCCATTGTAGTAACAAAAATATCGACAATAGACTACCTTCCATAATGACTTGGCTGCCATCCATTGGAGTAAAAAAAATCTCGGCAATATACTACCTTCAATAATGACAAGGCGACAATCCGTTGGAGTAACAAAGATATCACCAACATACTACCTTCCATAATGACAAGGCTACCATCCATTGGTGTAACAAAAATCACAACAATAGACTACCTTCCATAATGACAAGGATACCATCCATTGGAAAAACAAAAATCACGACAACAGATGACCTTCCATAATAACTAGGCTACCATCCATTGGAGTAATAAAGATATCAACAATAGACTACCTTCCATTATGAGAAGGCTACAATCCATTGTAGTAACAAAAATCTCGACAAGAGACTACATTCCATAATGACAAGGCTACCATCCATTGTAGTAACTAAAATATCGACAACAGACTACCTTCCATAATGACAAGGGTACCATCCATTGGAGTAACAAAAATATGCACAAGAGACTACCTTTCATAATGATAAGGCTACCATCCGTTGGAGTAAAAAAAGTCTCGACAACAGACTACCTTCCATAATGTCAAGGCTACAATCCATTGTAGTAACAAAAATCTCGACAACAGACTACCTTACATAATGACAAGGCTACCATCCATTGTAGTAACAAAAATCTCGACAACAGACTACCTTCCATAATGACAAGGGTACCATCCATTGGAGTAATAAAAATCACGACAACAGACTACCTTCCATAATGACAAGGCTACCATCCATTGGAATAACTAAAATCTCGACAAGAGATGACCTTCCAAAATGACTAGGCTACCATCCATTGGAGTAATAAAGATATCAAAAACAGACTACCTTCCATTATGAGAAGGCTACAATCCATTGTAGTAACAAAAATATCGACAAGAGACTACCTTCTATAATGATAAGGCTACCATCCATTGTAGTAACAAAAATATCAACAACAGACTACCTTCCATAATGACTTGGCTACCATCCATTGGAGTAAGAAAAATCTCAGCAATAGACTACCTTCAATAATTGACAAGGCTACCATCCATTGGAGTATCAGAGATATCGACAACATACTACCTTCCATAATTTCAAGGCTACCATCCATTGGAGTAACAAAAATCACGACAATAGATTACCTTCCATAATGACAAGGATACCATCCATTGGAATAACAAAAATCACGACAACAGATGACCTTCCATAATGACTAGGCTACCATCCATTGGAGTAATAAAGATATCAACAATAGACTACCTTCCATTATGAGAAGGCTACAATCCATTGTAGTAACAAAAATCTCGACAAGAGACTACCTTCCATAATGACAAGGCTACCATCCATTGTAGTAACTAAAATATCGACAACAGACTACCTTCCATAATGACAAGGGTACTATTCATTGGAGTAACAAAAATATCCACAAGAGACTACCTTCCATAATGATAAGGCTACCATCCATTGGAGTAAAAAAAATCTCGACAACAGACTACCTTCCATAATGTCAAGGCTACAATCCATTGTAGTAACAAAAATCTCGACAACAGACTACCTTCCATAATGACAAGGCTACAATCCATTGTAGTAACAAAAATCTCGACAACAGACTACCTTCTATAATGACTTGGCTACCATCCATTGGAGTAATAAAAATATCGACAATAGACTACCTTCCATAATGACAAGGCTACCATCCATTAGAGTAACAAAAATATCCACAAGAGATTACCTTCCATAATGATAAGGATATAATCCATTATAGTAACAAAAATCTCGACAACAGACTACCTTACATAATGACAAGGCTACGAGCCATTGTAGTAACAAAAATCTCGACAACAGACTACCTTCCATAATGACAAGGCTACCATCCTTTGTAGTAACAAAAATATCGACAACAAACTTCCATCCATAATGACTTGGCTACCATCCATTGGAGTAACAAAAATCTCGGCAATAGACTACCTTCCATATTGACAAGGTTACCATCCATTGGAGTAACAAAGATATTGACAACATACTATCTTCCATAATGACAATGCTACCATCCATTGGAGTAACAAAAATCACGACAACAGACTACCTTCCATAATGACAAGGCTACCATCCATTGGAATAACTAAAATCTCGACAAGAGATGACCTTCCATAATGACTAGGCTACCATCCATTGGAATAATAAAGATATCAACAACATACTACCTTCCATTATGAGAAGGCTACAATCCATTGTAGTAACAAAAATCTCGACAAGAGACTACCTTCTATAATGACAAGGCTACCATCCATTGTAGTAACAAAAATATCGACAACAGACTACCTTCCATAATGACTTGGCTGCCATCCATTGGAGTAAAAAAAATCTCAGCAATATACTACCTTCAATAATGACAAGGCTACAATTCGTTGGAGTAACAAAGATATCAACAACATACTACCTTCCATAATGACAAGGCTACCATCCATTGGTGTAACAAAAATCACAACAATAGACTACCTTCCATAATGACAAGGATACCATCCATTGGAAAAACAAAAATCACGACAACAGATGACCTTCCATAATGACTAGGCTACCATCCATTGGAGTAATAAAGATATCAACAATAGACTACCTTCCATTATGAGAAGGCTACAATCCATTGTAGTAACAAAAATCTCGACAAGAGACTACATTCCATAATGACAAGGCTACCATCCATTGTAGTAACTAAAATATCGACAACAGACTACCTTCCATAATGACAAGGGTACCATCCATTGGAGTAACAAAAATATGCACAAGAGACTACCTTTCATAATGATAAGGCTACCATCCGTTGGAGTAAAAAAAGTCTCGACAACAGACTACCTTCCATAATGTCAAGGCTACAATCCATTGTAGTAACAAAAATCTCGACAACAGACTACCTTACATAATGACAAGGCTACCATCCATTGTAGTAACAAAAATCTCGACAACAGACTACCTTCCATAATGACAAGGGTACCATCCATTGGAGTAATAAAAATCACGACAACAGACTACCTTCCATAATGACAAGGCTACCAACCATTGGAGTAAAAGAGGTATCGATAACATACTACCTTCCATAATGACAAGGCTACCATCCATTGGAGTAACAAAAATCACGACAACAGACTACCTTCCATAATGAAAAGGCTACCATCCATTGGAATTACAAAAATATCGACAACATAATACCTTCCATAATGTCAAGGCTACCATCCAATGGACTAACAAAAATCTCGACAACAGACTACCTTCCATAACGACAAGTATACCATCCATTGGAGTAATAAAGATATCGACAACAAACTACCTTCCATAATGACTAGGCTACAATCCATTGTAGTAACAAAAATCTCGACAAGAGACTATATTCCATAATGACAAGGCTACCATCCATTGTAGTAACAAAAATCTCGACAACAAACTACCTTCCATAATGACAAGGCTACCATCCATTGGAGTAACAAAAATCACGACAACATACTACCTTCCATAATGACAACTCTACCATCCATTGGAATAACAAAAATTTCGACAACAGACTACCTTCCATAATGACAAGGCTTCAATCCAATGGAGTAACAAAAATCTCGACAATAGACTACCTTCCATAATGACAAGGCTACCATCCATTGGAGTAACAAAAATCTCGACAACAGACTACCTTCCATAATGACAAGGCTACCATCCATTGGAATAAAAGAGATATCCATAGCATACTACCTTCCATAATGACAAGGGTACCATCCATTGGAGTAACAAAAATCACGACAACAGACTACCTTCCATAATGAAAAGGCTACCATCCATTGGAATTACAAATATTTCGACAACATAATACCTTCCATAATGACAAGGCTACCATCCAATGGACTAACAAAAATCTCGACAACAGACTACCTTCCATAATGACAAGTATACCATCCATTGGAGTAATAAAGATATCGACAACAAACTACCTTCCATAATGACTAGGCTACAATCCATTGTAGTAACAAAAATCTCGACAAGAGACTATATTCCATAATGACAAGGCTACCATCCATTGGAGTAACAAAAATCACAACAACATACTACCTTCCATAATGACAACTCTACCATCCATTGGAATAACAAAAATCTCGAAAACAGACTACCTTCCATAATGACAAGGCTTCCATCCAATGGAGTAACAAAAATCTCGACAATAGAATACCTTCCATAATGACAAGGCTACCATCCATTGGAGTAACAAAAATCTCGACAACAGACTACCTTCCATTATGACAAGGGTACCATCCATTGGAGTAAGAAAAATATCCATAAGAGACTACCTTTCATAATGACAAGGCTACCATACATTGTAGTAACAAAAATCTCCACAATAGACTACCTTCCAAAATGACAAGGTTACCATCCATTGGAGTAACAAAACTCACGACAACATACTACCTTCCTTATTGACAAGGCTACCATCCATTGGAACAACAAAAATCTCGACAACAGACTACCTTCCATAATGACAAGGCTTGTATCCAATGGAGTAAAAAAAATCTCGACAATAGACTACCTTCCATAATGACAAGGCTACCATCCATTGGAGTAACAATGATATCTATAACATACTACCTTCCATATTGACAAGGCTACCATCCATTGGAGTAACAAAAATCACGACAACAGACTACCTTCCATAATGAAAAGGCTACCATCCATTGGAATAACAAAAATCTCGACAACATAATACCATCCATAATGACAAGGATACCATCCAATGGACTAAAAAAATCTCGACAACAAACTACCTTCCATAATGACAAGTATACCATCCATTGGAGTAACAAAAATCTCGACAATAGATGACCTTCCATAATGACTAGTCTACCATCCATTAGAGTAATAAAGATATCGAAAACAGACTACCTTCCATTATGTGAAGGCTACAATTCATTGTAGTAACAAAAATCTCGACAAGAGACTATCTTCCATAATGACAAGGCTACCATCCATAGGAGTAACAAAAATGTTGACAATAGACTACCTTCCATAATGACAAGGCTACCATCCATTGGAGTAAAAGAGATATCGATAACATACTACCTTCCATAATGACAAGGCTACCATCCATTGGAGTAACAAAAATCACGACAACAGACTACCTTCCATAATGAAAAGGCTACCATCCATTGGAATTACAAAAATATCGACAACATAATACCTTCCATAATGACAAGGCTACCATCCAATGGACTAACAAAAATCTCGACAAGAGACTACCTTCTATAACGACAAGTATACCACCCATTGGAGTAATAAAGATATCGACAACAAACTACCTTCCATAATGACTAGGCTACAATCCATTGTAGTAACAAAAATCTCGACAAGAGACTATATTCCATAATGACAAGGCTACCATCCATTGTAGTAACAAAAATCTCGACAACAAACTACCTTCCATAATGACAAGGCTACCATCCATTGGAGTAACAAAAATCACGACAACATACTACCTTCCATAATGACAACTCTACCATCCATTGGAATAACAAAAATTTCGACAACAGACTACCTTCCATAATGACAAGGCTTCAATCCAATGGAGTAACAAAAATCTCGATAACAGACTACCTTCCATAATGACTTGGCTACCATCCATAGGAGTAACAAAAATGTTGATAATAGACTACCTTCCATAATGACAAGGCTACCATCCATTGGAGTAAAAGAGATATCGATAACATACTACCTTCCATAATGACAAGGCTACCATCCATTGGAGTAACAAAAATCACGACAACAGACTACCTTCTATAATGAAAAGGCTACCATCCATTGGAATTACAAAAATATCGACAACATAATACCTTCCATAATGACAAGGCTACCATCCAATGGACTAACAAAAATCTCGACAACAGACTACCTTCCATAACGACAAGTATACCATCCATTGGAGTAATAAAGATATCGACAACAAACTACCTTCCATAATGACTAGGCTACAATCCATTGTAGTAACAAAAATCTCGACAAGAGACTATATTCCATAATGACAAGGCTACCATCCATTGTAGTAACAAAAATCTCGACAACAAACTACCTTCCATAATGAGAAGGCTACCATCCATTGGAGTAACAAAAATCACGACAACATACTACCTTCCATAATGACAACTCTACCATCCATTGGAATAACAAAAATTTCGACAACAGACTACCTTCCATAATGACAAGGCTTCAATCCAATGGAGTAACAAAAATCTCGACAATAGACTACCTTCCATAATGACAAGGCTACCATCCATTGGAGTAACAAAAATCTCGACAACAGACTACCTTCCATAATGACAAGGCTACCATCCATTGGAATAAAAGAGATATCCATAGCATACTACCTTCCATAATGACAAGGGTACCATCCATTGGAGTAACAAAAATCACGACAACAGACTACCTTCCATAATGAAAAGGCTACCATCCATTGGAATTACAAATATTTCGACAACATAATACCTTCCATAATGACAAGGCTACCATCCAATGGACTAACAAAAATCTCGACAACAGACTACCTTCCATAATGACAAGTATACCATCCATTGGAGTAATAAAGATATCGACAACAAACTACCTTCCATAATGACTAGGCTACAATCCATTGTAGTAACAAAAATCTCGACAAGAGACTATATTCCATAATGACAAGGCTACCATCCATTGGAGTAACAAAAATCACAACAACATACTACCTTCCAAAATGACAACTCTACCATCCATTGGAATAACAAAAATCTCGAAAACAGACTACCTTCCATAATAACAAGGCTTCCATCCAATGGAGTAACAAAAATCTCGACAATAGAATACCTTCCATAATGACAAGGCTACCATCCATTGGAGTAACAAAAATCTCGACAACAGACTACCTTCCATTATGACAAGGGTACCATCCATTGGAGTAAGAAAAATATCCATAAGAGACTACCTTTCATAATGACAAGGCTACCATACATTGTAGTAACAAAAATCTCCACAATAGACTACCTTCCAAAATGACAAGGTTACCATCCATTGGAGTAACAAAACTCACGACAACATACTACCTTCCTTATTGACAAGGCTACCATCCATTGGAATAACAAAAATCTCGACAACAGACTACCTTCCATAATGACAAGGCTTGTATCCAATGGAGTAAAAAAATCTCGACAATAGACTACCTTCCATAATGACAAGGCTACCATCCATTGGAGTAACAATGATATCTATAACATACTACCTTCCATAATGACAAGGCTACCATCCATTGGAGTAACAAAAATCACGACAACAGACTACCTTCCATAATGAAAAGGCTACCATCCATTGGAATAACAAAAATCTCGACAACATAATACCATCCATAATGACAAGGATACCATCCAATGGACTAAAAAAATCTCGACAACAAACTACCTTCCATAATGACAAGTATACCATCCATTGGAGTAACAAAAATCTCGACAACAGATGACCTTCCATAATGACTAGTCTACCATCCATTAGAGTAATAAAGATATCGAAAACAGACTACCTTCCATTATGTGAAGGCTACAATTCATGGTAGTAACAAAAATCTCGACAAGAGACTATCTTCCTTAATGACAAGGCTACCATCCATTGTAGTAACAAAAATCTCGACAACAAACTACCTTCCATAATGACAAGGCTACCATCCATTGGAGTAACAAAAATCACGACAACATACTACCTTCCATAATGACAACTCTACCATCCATTGGAATAACAAAAATCTCGACAACAAATTACCTTCCATAATGACAAGGCTTCCATCCATTGGAGTAACAAAAATCTCGACAATAGACTACCTTCCATAATGACAAGGCTACCATCCATTGGAGTAACAAAAATCTCGACAACAGACTACCTTCCATGATGACAAGGGTACCATCCATTGGAGTAAGAAAAATATGCACAAGAAACTACCTTTCATAATGATAAGACTACCATCCATTGGAGTAACAAAAATCTCGACAACACACTACCTTCCATAATGACAAGGTTACCATCCATTGTAGTTACAAACATCTCGACAACAGACTACCTTACATAATGACAAGGCTACCATCCATTGGAGTTACAAAAATCTCGACAACAGACAACCTTACATAATGACAAGGCTACCATCCATTGGAGTAGCAATGATATCGATAACATACTACCTTCTATAATGAAAAGTCTACCATCCATTGGAATAACACAAATCTCGACAACACAATACCTTCAATAATGACAACGCTACCATCCAATGGAGTAACAAAAATCTCGACAACAGACTACCTTCCACAATGACAAGTATATCATCCATTGGAGTATCAAAAATTTCGATAACAAATGACCTTCCATAATGACTAGGCTACCATCCATTGGAGTAATATAGATATCGGCAACAGACTAACTTCTATTGGAATAACAAAAATCTCGACAACAGACTACCTTCCATAATGACAAGGCTTCCATCCAATGGAGTAACAAAAATCTCAACAATATACTACCTTCCATAATGAAAAGGCTACCATCCATTGGAGTAACAAAAATCTCGACAACAGACTACCTTCCAATATGATAACGGTACTATCCATTGGAGTAACAAAAATATCCACAAGAGACTACCTAACATAATGACAAGGCTACCATCCATTGGAGTAACAAAGATATCGACAACATACTACCTTCCATAATGACAAGGCTACCATCCATTGTAGTAACTAAAATATCGACAACAAACTACCTTCAATAATGACAAGGCTACCATCCATTGGAGTAACAAAAATATCCACAACATACTACCTTACATAATGACAAGGCTACCATCCATTGTAGTAACAAAAATCTCGCCAACAGACTACCTTCCATAATGACTTGGCTACCATCCATAGGAGTAACAAAAATGTCGACAATAGACTACCTTCCATAATGACAAGGCTACCATCCATTGGAGTAAAAGAGATATCGATAACATACTACCTTCCATAATGACAAGGCTACCATCCATTGGAGTAACAAAAATCACGACAACAGACTACCTTCCATAATGAAAAGGCTACCATCCATTGGAATTACAAAATCTCGACAACATAATACCTTACATAATGACAAGGCTACCATCCAATGGACTAACAAAAATATCGACAACAGACTACCTTCCATAACGACAAGTATACCATCCATTGGAGTAATAAAGATATCGACAACAAACTACCTTCCATAATGACTAGGCTACAATCCATTGTAGTAACAAAAATCTCGACAAGAGACTGTATTCCATAATGACAAGGCTACCATCCATTGTAGTAACAAAAATCTCGACAACAAACTACCTTCCATAATGACAAGGCTACCATCCATTGGAGTAACAAAAATCACGAAAACATACTACCTTCCATAATGACAACTCTACCATCCATTGGAATAACAAAAATCTCGACAACAGACTACCTTCCATAATGACAAGGCTTCCATCCAATGGAGTAACAAAAATCTCGACAATAGACTACCTTCCATAATGACAAGGCTACCATCCATTGGAGTAACAAAAATCTCGACAATAGACTACCTTCCATAATGACAAGGCTACCATCCATTGGAGTAACAAAAATCACGACAATAGACTACCTTCTATAACGACAAGTATACCATCCATTGGAGTAATAAAGATATCGACAACAGACTACCTTCCATAATGACTAGGCTACAATCCATTGTAGTAACAAAAATCTCGACAAGAGACTATATTCCATAATGACAAGGCTACCATCCATTGTAGTAACAAAAATCTCGACAACAAACTACCTTCCATAATGACAAGGCTACCATCCATTGGAGTAACAAAAATCACGACAACATACTACCTTCCATAATGACAACTCTACCATCCATTGGAATAACAAAAATTTCGACAACAGACTACCTTCCATAATGACAAGGCTTCAATCCAATGGAGTAACAAAAATCTCGATAACAGACTACCTTCCATAATGACTTGGCTACCATCCATAGGAGTAACAAAAATGTTGATAATAGACTACCTTCCATAATGACAAGGCTACCATCCATTGGAGTAAAAGAGATATCGATAACATACTACCTTCCATAATGACAAGGCTACCATCCATTGGAGTAACAAAAATCACGACAACAGACTACCTTCCATAATGAAAAGGCTACCATCCATTGGAATTACAAAAATATCGACAACATAATACCTTCCATAATGACAAGGCTACCATCCAATGGACTAACAAAAATCTCGACAACAGACTACCTTCCATAACGACAAGTATACCATCCATTGGAGTAATAAAGATATCGACAACAAACTACCTTCCATAATGACTAGGCTACAATCCATTGTAGTAACAAAAATCTCGACAAGAGACTATATTCCATAATGACAAGGCTACCATCCATTGTAGTAACAAAAATCTCGACAACAAACTACCTTCCATAATGACAAGGCTACCATCCATTGGAGTAACAAAAATCACGACAACATACTACCTTCCATAATGACAACTCTACCATCCATTGGAATAACAAAAATTTCGACAACAGACTACCTTCCATAATGACAAGGCTTCAATCCAATGGAGTAACAAAAATCTCGACAATAGACTACCTTCCATAATGACAAGGCTACCATCCATTGGAGTAACAAAAATATCGACAACAGACTACCTTCCATAATGACAAGGCTACCATCCATTGGAATAAAAGAGATATCCATAGCATACTACCTTCCATAATGACAAGGGTACCATCCATTGGAGTAACAAAAATCACGACAACAGACTACCTTCCATAATGAAAAGGCTACCATCCATTGGAATTACAAATATTTCGACAACATAATACCTTCCATAATGACAAGGCTACCATCCAATGGACTAACAAAAATCTCGACAACAGACTACCTTCCATAATGACAAGTATACCATCCATTGGAGTAATAAAGATATCGACAACAAACTACCTTCCATAATGACTAGGCTACAATCCATTGTAGTAACAAAAATCTCGACAAGAGACTATATTCCATAATGACAAGGCTACCATCCATTGTAGTAACAAAAATCTCGACAACAAACTACCTTCCATAATGGCAAGGCTATCATCCATTAGAGTAACAAAAATCACGACAACATACTACCTTCCATAATGACAACTCTACCATCCATTGGAATAACAAAAATTTCGACAACAGACTACCTTCCATAATGACAAGGCTTCAATCCAATGGAGTAACAAAAATCTCGACAATAGACTACCTTCCATAATGACAAGGCTACCATCCATTGGAGTAACAAAAATCTCGACAACAGACTACCTTCCATAATGACAAGGCTACCATCCATTGGAATAAAAGAGATATCCATAGCATACTACCTTCCATAATGACAAGGGTACCATCCATTGGAGTAACAAAAATCACGACAACAGACTACCTTCCATAATGAAAAGGCTACCATCCATTGGAATTACAAATATTTCGACAACATAATACCTTCCATAATGACAAGGCTACCATCCAATGGACTAACAAAAATCTCGACAACAGACTACCTTCCATAATGACAAGTATACCATCCATTGGAGTAATAAAGATATCGACAACAAACTACCTTCCATAATGACTAGGCTACAATCCATTGTAGTAACAAAAATCTCGACAAGAGACTATATTCCATAATGACAAGGCTACCATCCATTGGAGTAACAAAAATCACAACAACATACTACCTTCCATAATGACAACTCTACCATCCATTGGAATAACAAAAATCTCGAAAACAGACTACCTTCCATAATGACAAGGCTTCCATCCAATGGAGTAACAAAAATCTCGACAATAGAATACCTTCCATAATGACAAGGCTACCATCCATTGGAGTAACAAAAATCTCGACAACAGACTACCTTCCATTATGACAAGGGTACCATCCATTGGAGTAAGAAAAATATCCATAAGAGACTACCTTTCATAATGACAAGGCTACCATACATTGTAGTAACAAAAATCTCCACAATAGACTACCTTCCAAAATGACAAGGTTACCATCCATTGGAGTAACAAAACTCACGACAACATACTACCTTCCTTATTGACAAGGCTACCATCCATTGGAATAACAAAAATCTCGACAACAGACTACCTTCCATAATGACAAGGCTTGTATCCAATGGAGTAAAAAAAATCTCGACAATAGACTACCTTCCATAATGACAAGGCTACCATCCATTGGAGTAACAATGATATCTATAACATACTACCTTCCATAATGACAAGGCTACCATCCATTGGAGTAACAAAAATCACGACAACAGACTACCTTCCATAATGAAAAGGCTACCATCCATTGGAATAACAAAAATCTCGACAACATAATACCATCCATAATGACAAGGATACCATCCAATGGACTAAAAAAATCTCGACAACAAACTACCTTCCATAATGACAAGTATACCATCCATTGGAGTAACAAAAATCTCGACAACAGATGACCTTCCATAATGACTAGTCTACCATCCATTAGAGTAATAAAGATATCGAAAACAGACTACCTTCCATTATGTGAAGGCTACAATTCATGGTAGTAACAAAAATCTCGACAAGAGACTATCTTCCATAATGACAAGGCTACCATCCATTGTAGTAACAAAAATCTCGACAACAAACTACCTTCCATAATGACAAGGCTACCATCCATTGGAGTAACAAAAATCACGACAACATACTACCTTCCATAATGACAACTCTACCATCCATTGGAATAACAAAAATCTCGACAACAAATTACCTTCCATAATGACAAGGCTTCCATCCATTGGAGTAACAAAAATCTCGACAATAGACTACCTTCCATAATGACAAGGCTACCATCCATTGGAGTAACAAAAATCTCGACAACAGACTACCTTCCATGATGACAAGGGTACCATCCATTGGAGTAAGAAAAATATGCACAAGAAACTACCTTTCATAATGATAAGACTACCATCCATTGGAGTAACAAAAATCTCGACAACACACTACCTTCCATAATGACAAGGTTACCATCCATTGTAGTTACAAACATCTCGACAACAGACTACCTTACATAATGACAAGGCTACCATCCATTGGAGTTACAAAAATCTCGACAACAGACAACCTTACATAATGACAAGGCTACCATCCATTGGAGTAGCAATGATATCGATAACATACTACCTTCTATAATGAAAAGTCTACCATCCATTGGAATAACACAAATCTCGACAACACAATACCTTCAATAATGACAACGCTACCATCCAATGGAGTAACAAAAATCTCGACAACAGACTACCTTCCACAATGACAAGTATATCATCCATTGGAGTATCAAAAATTTCGATAACAAATGACCTTCCATAATGACTAGGCTACCATACATTGGAGTAATATAGATATCGACAACAGACTAACTTCTATTGGAATAACAAAAATCTCGACAACAGACTACCTTCCATAATGACAAGGCTTCCATCCAATGGAGTAACAAAAATCTCAACAATATACTACCTTCCATAATGAAAAGGCTACCATCCATTGGAGTAACAAAAATCTCGACAACAGACTACCTTCCAATATGATAAGGGTACTATCCATTGGAGTAACAAAAATATCCACAAGAGACTACCTAACATAATGACAAGGCTACCATCCATTGGAGTAACAAAGATATCGACAACATACTACCTTCCATAATGACAAGGCTACCATCCATTGGAGTAACAAAAATCACGACAACAGACTACCTTCAATAATGACAAGGCTACCATCCATTGGAATAAAAAAAATCTCGACAACAGATGACCTTCCATAATGACAAGGCTACCATCCATTGTAGTAACTAAAATATCGACAACAAACTACCTTACATAATGACAAGGGTACCATCCATTGGAGTAACAAAAATATCCACAACATACTACCTTACATAATGACAAGGCTACCATCCATTGTAGTAACAAAAATCTCGACAACAGACTACCTTCCATAATGACTTGGCTACCATCCATAGGAGTAACAAAAATGTCGACAATAGACTACCTTCCATAATGACAAGGCTACCATCCATTGGAGTAAAAGAGATATCGATAACATACTACCTTCCATAATGACAAGGCTACCATCCATTGGAGTAACAAAAATCACGACAACAGACTACCTTCCATAATGAAAAGGCTACCATCCATTGGAATTACAAAATCTCGACAACATAATACCTTACATAATGACAAGGCTACCATCCAATGGACTAACAAAAATATCGACAACAGACTACCTTCCATAACGACAAGTATACCATCCATTGGAGTAATAAAGATATCGACAACAAACTACCTTCCATAATGACTAGGCTACAATCCATTGTAGTAACAAAAATCTCGACAAGAGACTGTATTCCATAATGACAAGGCTACCATCCATTGTAGTAACAAAAATCTCGACAACAAACTACCTTCCATAATGACAAGGCTACCATCCATTGGAGTAACAAAAATCACGAAAACATACTACCTTCCATAATGACAACTCTACCATCCATTGGAATAACAAAAATCTCGACAACAGACTACCTTCCATAATGACAAGGCTTCCATCCAATGGAGTAACAAAAATCTCGACAATAGACTACCTTCCATAATGACAAGGCTACCATCCATTGGAGTAACAAAAATCTCGACAATAGACTACCTTCCATAATGACAAGGCTACCATCCATTGGAGTAACAAAAATCACGACAACAGACTACCTTCCATAATGAAAAGTCTACCATCCATTGGAATAACACAAATCTCGACAACACAATACCTTCAATAATGACAACGCTACCATCCAATGGAGTAACAAAAATCTCGACAACAGACTACCTTCCACAATGACAAGTATATCATCCATTGGAGTATCAAAAATTTCGATAACAAATGACCTTCCATAATGACTAGGCTACCATCCATTGGAGTAATATAGATATCGACAACAGACTAACTTCTAATGGAATAACAAAAATCTCGACAACAGACTACCTTCCATAATGACAAGGCTACCATCCATTGGAGTAACATAAATAACGACAACAGACTACCTTCCATAATGACAAGGCTACCATCCATTGGAATAAAAAAATCTCAACAACAGATGACCTTCCATAATGACTAGGCTAGCATCCATTGGAGTAATAAAGATATCAACAATATACTACCTTCCATTATGAGAAGGCTACAATCCATTGTAGTAACAAAAATCTCGTCAAGAGACTACCTTCCATAATGACAAGGCTACCATCCATTGTGGTAACTAAAATATCGACAACAGACTACCTTCCATAATGACAAGGGTACCATCCATTGGAGTAACAAAAATATCCACAAGAGACTACCTTCCATAATTATAAGGCTACCATCCATTGGAGTAACAAAAATCTCGACAGCAGACTACCTTCCATAATGTCAAGGCTACAATCCTTGTAGTAACAAAAATCTCGACAACAGACTACCTTATATAATGACAAGGCTACAATCCATTATAGTAACAAAAATCTCGACAACAGACCACCTTACATAATGAAAAGGCTACCATCTATTGTAGTAACAAAAATCTCGACAACAGACTACCTTCCATAATGACAAGGCTACCATCCATTGTAGTAACAAAAATCTCGACAACAGACTACCTTCCATAATGACTTGGCTACCATCCATTGGAGTAACAAAAATCTTGACAATAGACTACCTTCCATAATGACAAGGCTACCATCCATTGGAGTAACAATGATATCTATAACATACTACCTTCCATAATGACAAGGCTACCATCCATTGGAGTAACAAAAATCACGACAACAGACTACCTTCCATAATGAAAAGGCTACCATCCATTGGAATAACAAAAATCTCGACAACATAATACCTTCCATAATGACAAGGATACCATCCAATGGACTAAAAAAATCTCGACAACAAACTACCTTCCATAATGACAAGTATACCATCCATTGGAGTAACAAAAATCTCGACAACAGATGACCTTCCATAATGACTAGTCTACCATCCATTAGAGTAATAAAGATATCGAAAACAGACTACCTTCCATTATGTGAAGGCTACAATTCATTGTAGTAACAAAAATCTCGACAAGAGACTATCTTCCATAATGACAAGGCTACCATCCATTGTAGTAACAAAAATCTCGACAACAAACTACCTTCCATAATGACAAGGCTACCATCCATTGGAGTAACAAAAATCACGACAACATACTACCTTCCATAATGACAACTCTACCATCCATTGGAATAACAAAAATCTCGACAACAAATTACCTTCCATAATGACAAGGCTTCCATCCATTGGAGTAACAAAAATCTCGACAATAGACTACCTTCCATAATGACAAGGCTACCATCCATTGGAGTAACAAAAATCTCGACAACAGACTACCTTCCATGATGACAAGGGTACCATCCATTGGAGTAAGAAAAATATGCACAAGAAACTACCTTTCATAATGATAAGAGTACCATCCATTGGAGTAACAAAAATCTCGACAACACACTACCTTCCATAATGACAAGGTTACCATCCATTGTAGTTACAAACATCTCGACAACAGACTACCTTACATAATGACAAGGCTACCATCCATTGGAGTTACAAAAATTTCGACAACAGACTACCTTACATAATGACAAGGCTACCATCCATTGGAGTTGCAATGATATCGATAACATACTACCTTCTATAATGACAAGGCTACCATCCATTGGAGTAACAAAAATCACGACAACAGACTACCTTCCATAATGAAAAGTCTACCATCCATTGGAATAACACAAATCTCGACAACACAATACCTTCAATAATGACAACGCTACCATCCAATGGAGTAACAAAAATCTCGACAACAGACTACCTTCCACAATGACAAGTATATCATCCATTGGAGTATCAAAAATTTCGATAACAAATGACCTTCCATAATGACTAGGCTACCATCCATTGGAGTAATATAGATATCGACAACAGACTAACTTCTATTGGAATAACAAAAATCTCGACAACAGACTACCTTCCATAATGACAAGGCTTCCATCCAATGGAGTAACAAAAATCTCAACAATATACTACCTTCCATAATGAAAAGGCTACCATCCATTGGAGTAACAAAAATCTCGACAACAGACTACCTTCCAATATGATAAGGGTACTATCCATTGGAGTAACAAAAATATCCAAAAGAGACTACCTTCCATAATGGCAAGGCTACCATCCATTGGAGTAACAAAGATATCGACAACATACTACCTTCCATAATGACAAGGCTACCATCCATTGGAGTAACAAAAATCACGACAACAGACTACCTTCCATAATGACAAGGCTACCATCCATTGGAATAACAAAAATCTCGACAACAGATGACCTTCCATAATGACAAGGCTACCATCCATTGTAGTAACTAAAATATCGACAACAAACTACCTTACATAATGACAAGGGTACCATCCATTGGAGTAACAAAAATATCCACAACAGACTACCTTACATAATGACAAGGCTACCATCCATTGTAGTAACAAAAATCTCGACAACAGACTACCTTCCATAATGACTTGGCTACCATCCATAGGAGTAACAAAAATGTCGACAATAGACTACCTTCCATAATGACAAGGCTACCATCCATTGGAGTAAAAGAGATATCGATAACATACTACCTTCCATAATGACAAGGCTACCATCCATTGGAGTAACAAAAATCACGACAACAGACTACCTTCCATAATGAAAAGGCTACCATCCATTGGAATTACAAAATCTCGACAACATAATACCTTCCATAATGACAAGGCTACCATCCAATGGACTAACAAAAATCTCGACAACAGACTACCTTCCATAACGACAAGTATACCATCCATTGGAGTAATAAAGATATCGACAACAAACTACCTTCCATAATGACTAGGCTACAATCCATTGTAGTAACAAAAATCTCGACAAGAGACTGTATTCGATAATGACAAGGCTACCATCCATTGGAGTAACAAAAATCACGAAAACATACTACCTTCCATAATGACAACTCTACCATCCATTGGAATAACAAAAATCTCGACAACAGACTACCTTCCATAATGACAAGGCTTCCATCCAATGGAGTAACAAAAATCTCGACAATAGACTACCTTCCATAATGACAAGGCTACCATCCATTGGAGTAACAAAAATCTCGACAATAGACTACCTTCCATAATGACAAGGCTACCATCAATTGGAGTAACAAAAACCACGACAACAGACTACCTTCCATAATGAAAAGTCTACCATCCATTGGAATAACACAAATCTCGACAACACAATACCTTCAATAATGACAACGCTACCATCCAATGGAGTAACAAAAATCTCGACAACAGACTACCTTCCACAATGACAAGTATATCATCCATTGGAGTATCAAAAATTTCGATAACAAATGACCTTCCATAATGACTAGGCTACCATCCATTGGAGTAATATAGATATCGACAACAGACTAACTTCTATTGGAATAACAAAAATCTCGACAACAGACTAACTTCCATAATGACAAGGCTTCCATCCAATGGAGTAACAAAAATCTCAATAATATACTACCTTCCATAATGAAAAGGCTACCATCCATTGGAGTAACAAAAATCTCGACAACAGACTACCTTCCAATATGATAAGGGTACTATCCATTGGAGTAACAAAAATATCCACAAGAGACTACCTTCCATAATGACAAGGCTACCATCCATTGGAGTAACAAAGATATCGACAACATACTACCTTCCATAATGACAAGGCTACCATCCATTGGAGTAACAAAAATCACGACAACAGACTACCTTCCATAATGACAAGGCTACCATCCATTGGAATAACAAAAATCTCGACAACAGATGACCTTCCATAATGACAAGGCTACCATCCATTGGAGTAACAAAAATATCCACAACAGACTACCTTACATAATGACAAGGCTACCATCCATTGTAGTAACAAAAATCTCGACAACAGACTACCTTCCATAATGACTTGGCTACCATCCATAGGAGTAACAAAAATGTCGACAATAGACTACCTTCCATAATGACAAGGCTACCATCCATTGGAGTAAAAGAGATATCGATAACATACTACCTTCCATAATGACAAGGCTACCATCCATTGGAGTAACAAAAATCACGACAACAGACTACCTTCCATAATGAAAAGGCTACCATCCATTGGAATTACAAAATCTCGACAACATAATACCTTACATAATGACAAGGCTACCATCCAATGGACTAACAAAAATCTCGACAACAGACTACCTTCCATAACGACAAGTATACCATCCATTGGAGTAATAAAGATATCGACAACAAACTACCTTCCATAATGACTAGGCTACAATCCATTGTAGTAACAAAAATCTCGACAAGAGACTGTATTCCATAATGACAAGGCTACCATCCATTGTAGTAACAAAAATCTCGACAACAAACTACCTTCCATAATGACAAGGCTACCATCCATTGGAGTAACAAAAATCACGAAAACATACTACCTTCCATAATGACAACTCTACCATCCATTGGAATAACAAAAATCTCGACAACAGACTACCTTCCATAATGACAAGGCTTCCATCCAAGGGAGTAACAAAAATATCGACAATAGACTACCTTCCATAATGACAAGGCTACCATCCATTGGAGTAACAAAAATCTCGACAATAGACTACCTTCCATAATGACAAGGCTACCATCCATTGGAGTAACAAAAATCACGACAACAGACTACCTTCCATAATAAAAAGTCTACCATCCATTGGAATAACACAAATCTCGACAACACAATACCTTCAATAATGACAACACTACCATCCAATGGAGTAACAAAAATCTCGACAACAGACTACCTTCCACAATGACAAGTATATCATCCATTGGAGTATCAAAAATTTCGATAACAAATGACCTTCCATAATGACTAGGCTACCATCCATTGGAGTAATATAGATATCGACAACAGACTAACTTCTATTGGAATAACAAAAATCTCGACAACAGACTACCTTCCATAATGACAAGGCTACCATCCATTGGAGTAACAAAAATAACGACAACAGACTACCTTCCATAATGACAAGGCTACCATCCATTGGAATAAAAAAATCTCAACAACAGATGACCTTCCATAATGACTAGGCTAGCATCCATTGGAGTAATAAAGATATCAACAATATACTACCTTCCATTATGAGAAGGCTACAATCCATTGTAGTAACAAAAATCTCGACAAGAGACTACCTTCCATAATGACAAGGCTACCATCCATTGTAGTAACTAAAATATCGACAACAGACTACCTTCCATAATGACAAGGGTACCATCCATTGGAGTAACAAAAATATACACAAGAGACTACCTTCCATAATGATCAGGCTACCATCCATTGGAGTAACAAAAATCTCGACAGCAGACTACCTTCCATAATGTCAAGGCTACAATCCTTGTAGGAACAAAAATCTCGACAACAGACTACCTTATATAATGACAAGGCTACAATCCATTATAGTAACAAAAATCTCGACAACAGACCACCTTACATAATGAAAATGCTACCATCTATTGTAGTAACAAAAATCTCGACAACAGACTACCTTCCATAATGACAAGGCTACCATCCATTGTAGTAACAAAAATCTCGATAACAAACTACCTTCCATAATGACTTGGCTACCATCCATTGGAGTAACAAAAATCTCGACAATAGACTACCTTCCATAATGACAAGGCTACCATCCATTGGAGTAACAATGATATCCATAACATACTACCTTCCATAATGACAAGGCTACCATCCATTGGAGTAACAAAAATCACGACAACAGACTACCTTCCATAATGAAAAGGCTACCATCCATTGGAATAACAAAAATCTCGACAACATAATACCTTCCATAATGACAAGGATACCATCCAATGGACTAAAAAAATCTCGACAACAAACTACCTTCCATAATGACAAGTATACCATCCATTGGAGTAACAAAAATCTCGACAACAGATGACCTTCCATAATGACTAGTCTACCATCCATTAGAGTAATAAAGATATCGAAAACAGACTACCTTCCATTATGTGAAGGCTACAATTCATTGTAGTAACAAAAATCTCGACAAGAGACTATCTTCCATAATGACAAGGCTACCATCCATTGTAGTAACAAAAATCTCGACAACAAACTACCTTCCATAATGACAAGGCTACCATCCATTGGAGTAACAAAAATCACGACAACATACTACCTTCCATAATGACAACTCTACCATCCATTGGAATAACAAAAATCTCGACAACAAATTACCTTCCATAATGACAAGGCTTCCATCCATTGGAGTAACAAAAATCTCGACAATAGACTACCTTCCATAATGACAAGGCTACCATCCATTGGAGTAACAAAAATCTCGACAACAGACTACCTTCCATGATGACAAGGGTACCATCCATTGGAGTAAGAAAAATATGCACAAGAAACTACCTTTCATAATGATAAGACTACCATCCATTGGAGTAACAAAAATCTCGACAACACACTACCTTCCATAATGACAAGGTTACCATCCATTGTAGTTACAAACATCTCGACAACAGACTTCCTTACATAATGACAAGGCTACCATCCATTGGAGTTACAAAAATCTCGACAACAGACTACCTTACATAATGACAAGGCTACCATCCATTGGAGTAGCAATGATATCGATAACATACTACCTTCTATAATGACAAGGCTACCATCCATTGGAGTAACAAAAATCACGACAACAGACTACCTTCCATAATGAAAAGTCTACCATCCATTGGAATAACACAAATCTCGACAACACAATACCTTCAATAATGACAACGCTACCATCCAATGGAGTAACAAAAATCTCGACAACAGACTACCTTCCACAATGACAAGTATATCATCCATTGGAGTATCAAAAATTTCGATAACAAATGACCTTCCATAATGACTAGGCTACCATCCATTGGAGTAATATAGATATCGACAACAGACTAACTTCTATTGGAATAACAAAAATCTCGACAACAGACTACCTTCCATAATGACAAGGCTTCCATCCAATGGAGTAACAAAAATCTCAACAATATACTACCTTCCATAATGAAAAGGCTACCATCCATTGGAGTAACAAAAATCTCGACAACAGACTACCTTCCAATATGATAAGGGTACTATCCATTGGAGTAACAAAAATATCCAAAAGAGACTACCTTCCATAATGACAAGGCTACCATCCATTGGAGTAACAAAGATATCGACAGCAGACTACCTTCCATAATGTCAAGGCTACAATCCTTGTAGGAACAAAAATCTCGACAACAGACTACCTTATATAATGACAAGGCTACAATCCATTATAGTAACAAAAATCTCGACAACAGACCACCTTACATAATGAAAAGGCTACCATCTATTGTAGTAACAAAAATCTCGACAACAGACTACCTTCCATAATGACAAGGCTACCATCCATTGTAGTAACAAAAATCTCGATAACAAACTACCTTCCATAATGACTTGGCTACCATCCATTGGAGTAACAAAAATCTCGACAATAGAATACCTTCCATAATGACAAGGCTACCATCCATTGGAGTAACAATGATATCTATAACATACTACCTTCCATAATGACAAGGCTACCATCCATTGGAGTAACAAAAATCACGACAACAGACTACCTTCCATAATGAAAAGGCTACCATCCATTGGAATAACAAAAATCTCGACAACATAATACCTTCCATAATGACAAGGATACCATCCAATGGACTAAAAAAATCTCGACAACAAACTACCTTCCATAATGACAAGTATACCATCCATTGGAGTAACAAAAATCTCGACAACAGATGACCTTCCATAATGACTAGTCTACCATCCATTAGAGTAATAAAGATATCGAAAACAGACTACCTTCCATTATGTGAAGGCTACAATTCATTGTAGTAACAAAAATCTCGACAAGAGACTATCTTCCATAATGACAAGGCTACCATCCATTGTAGTAACAAAAATCTCGACAACAAACTACCTTCCATAATGACAAGGCTACCATCCATTGGAGTAACAAAAATCACGACAACATACTACCTTCCATAATGACAACTCTACCATCCATTGGAATAACAAAAATCTCGACAACAAATTACCTTCCATAATGACAAGGCTTCCATCCATTGGAGTAACAAAAATCTCGACAATAGACTACCTTCCATAATGACAAGGCTACCATCCATTGGAGTAACAAAAATCTCGACAACAGACTACCTTCCATGATGACAAGGGTACCATCCATTGGAGTAAGAAAAATATGCACAAGAAACTACCTTTCATAATGATAAGACTACCATCCATTGGAGTAACAAAAATCTCGACAACACACTACCTTCCATAATGACAAGGTTACCATCCATTGTAGTTACAAACATCTCGACAACAGACTACCTTACATAATGACAAGGCTACCATCCATTGGAGTTACAAAAATCTCGACAACAGACTACCTTACATAATGACAAGGCTACCATCCATTGGAGTAGCAATGATATCGATAACATACTACCTTCTATAATGACAAGGCTACCATCCATTGGAGTAACAAAAATCACGACAACAGACTACCTTCCATAATGAAAAGTCTACCATCCATTGGAATAACACAAATCTCGACAACACAATACCTTCAATAATGACAACGCTACCATCCAATGGAGTAACAAAAATCTCGACAACAGACTACCTTCCACAATGACAAGTATATCATCCATTGGAGTATCAAAAATTTCGATAACAAATGACCTTCCATAATGACTAGGCTACCATCCATTGGAGTAATATAGATATCGACAACAGACTAACTTCTATTGGAATAACAAAAATCTCGACAACAGACTACCTTCCATAATGACAAGGCTTCCATCCAATGGAGTAACAAAAATCTCAACAATATACTACCTTCCATAATGAAAAGGCTACCATCCATTGGAGTAACAAAAATCTCGACAACAGACTACCTTCCAATATGATAAGGGTACTATCCATTGGAGTAACAAAATTATCCAAAAGAGACTACCTTCCATAATGACAAGGCTACCATCCATTGGAGTAACAAAGATATCGACAGCAGACTACCTTCCATAATGTCAAGGCTACAATCCTTGTAGGAACAAAAATCTCGACAACAGACTACCTTATATAATGACAAGGCTACAATCCATTATAGTAACAAAAATCTCGACAACAGACCACCTTACATAATGAAAAGGCTACCATCTATTGTAGTAACAAAAATCTCGACAACAGACTACCTTCCATAATGACAAGGCTACCATCCATTGTAGTAACAAAAATCTCGATAACAAACTACCTTCCATAATGACTTGGCTACCATCCATTGGAGTAACAAAAATCTCGACAATAGAATACCTTCCATAATGACAAGGCTACCATCCATTGGAGTAACAATGATATCTATAACATACTACCTTCCATAATGACAAGGCTACCATCCATTGGAGTAACAAAAATCACGACAACAGACTACCTTCCATAATGAAAAGGCTACCATCCATTGGAATAACAAAAATCTCGACAACATAATACCTTCCATAATGACAAGGATACCATCCAATGGACTAAAAAAATCTCGACAACAAACTACCTTCCATAATGACAAGTATACCATCCATTGGAGTAACAAAAATCTCGACAACAGATGACCTTCCATAATGACTAGTCTACCATCCATTAGAGTAATAAAGATATCGAAAACAGACTACCTTCCATTATGTGAAGGCTACAATTCATTGTAGTAACAAAAATCTCGACAAGAGACTATCTTCCATAATGACAAGGCTACCATCCATTGTAGTAACAAAAATCTCGACAACAAACTACCTTCCATAATGACAAGGCTACCATCCATTGGAGTAACAAAAATCACGACAACATACTACCTTCCATAATGACAACTCTACCATCCATTGGAATAACAAAAATCTCGACAACAAATTACCTTCCATAATGACAAGGCTTCCATCCATTGGAGTAACAAAAATCTCGACAATAGACTACCTTCCATAATGACAAGGCTACCATCCATTGGAGTAACAAAAATCTCGACAACAGACTACCTTCCATGATGACAAGGGTACCATCCATTGGAGTAAGAAAAATATGCACAAGAAACTACCTTTCATAATGATAAGACTACCATCCATTGGAGTAACAAAAATCTCGACAACACACTACCTTCCATAATGACAAGGTTACCATCCATTGTAGTTACAAACATCTCGACAACAGACTACCTTACATAATGACAAGGCTACCATCCATTGGAGTTACAAAAATCTCGACAACAGACTACCTTACATAATGACAAGGCTACCATCCATTGGAGTAGCAATGATATCGATAACATACTACCTTCTATAATGACAAGGCTACCATCCATTGGAGTAACAAAAATCACGACAACAGACTACCTTCCATAATGAAAAGTCTACCATCCATTGGAATAACACAAATCTCGACAACACAATACCTTCAATAATGACAACGCTACCATCCAATGGAGTAACAAAAATCTCGACAACAGACTACCTTCCACAATGACAAGTATATCATCCATTGGAGTATCAAAAATTTCGATAACAAATGACCTTCCATAATGACTAGGCTACCATCCATTGGAGTAATATAGATATCGACAACAGACTAACTTCTATTGGAATAACAAAAATCTCGACAACAGACTACCTTCCATAATGACAAGGCTTCCATCCAATGGAGTAACAAAAATCTCAACAATATACTACCTTCCATAATGAAAAGGCTACCATCCATTGGAGTAACAAAAATCTCGACAACAGACTACCTTCCAATATGATAAGGGTACTATCCATTGGAGTAACAAAAATATCCAAAAGAGACTACCTTCCATAATGACAAGGCTACCATCCATTGGAGTAACAAAGATATCGACAACATACTACCTTCCATAATGACAAGGCTACCATCCATTGGAGTAACAAAAATCACGACAACAGACTACCTTCCATAATGACAAGGCTACCATCCATTGGAATAACAAAAATCTCGACAACAGATGACCTTCCATAATGACAAGGCTACCATCCATTGTAGTAACTAAAATATCGACAACAAACTACCTTACATAATTACAAGGGTACCATCCATTGGAGTAACAAAAATATCCACAACAGACTACCTTACATAATGACAAGGCTACCATCCATTGTAGTAACAAAAATCTCGACAACAGACTACCTTCCATAATGACTTGGCTACCATCCATAGGAGTAACAAAAATGTCGACAATAGACTACCTTCCATAATGACAAGGCTACCATCCATTGGAGTAAAAGAGATATCGATAACATACTACCTTCCATAATGACAAGGCTACCATCCATTGGAGTAACAAAAATCACGACAACAGACTACCTTCCATAATGAAAAGGCTACCATCCATTGGAATTACAAAATCTCGACAACATAATACCTTCCATAATGACAAGGCTACCATCGAATGGACTAACAAAAATCTCGACAACAGACTACCTTCCATAACGACAAGTATACCATCCATTGGAGTAATAAAGATATCGACAACAAACTACCTTCCATAATGACTAGGCTACAATCCATTGTAGTAACAAAAATCTCGACAAGAGATTGTATTCCATAATGACAAGGCTACCATCCATTGTAGTAACAAAAATCTCGACAACAAACTACCTTCCATAATGACAAGGCTACCATCCATTGGAGTAACAAAAATCACGAAAACATACTACCTTCCATAATGACAAGGTTACCATCCATTGTAGTTACAAACATCTCGACAACAGACTACCTTACATAATGACAAGGCTACCATCCATTGGAGTTACAAAAATCTCGACAACAGACTACCTTACATAATGACAAGGCTACCATCCATTGGAGTAGCAATGATATCGATAACATACTACCTTCTATAATGACAAGGCTACCATCCATTGGAGTAACAAAAATCACGACAACAGACTACCTTCCATAATGAAAAGTCTACCATCCATTGGAATAACACAAATCTCGACAACACAATACCTTCAATAATGACAACGCTACCATCCAATGGAGTAACAAAAATCTCGACAACAGACTACCTTCCACAATGACAAGTATATCATCCATTGGAGTATCAAAAATTTCGATAACAAATGACCTTCCATAATGACTAGGCTACCATCCATTGGAGTAATATAGATATCGACAACAGACTAACTTCTATTGGAATAACAAAAATCTCGACAACAGACTACCTTCCATAATGACAAGGCTTCCATCCAATGGAGTAACAAAAATCTCAACAATATACTACCTTCCATAATGAAAAGGCTACCATCCATTGGAGTAACAAAAATCTCGACAACAGACTACCTTCCAATATGATAAGGGTACTATCCATTGGAGTAACAAAAATATCCAAAAGAGACTACCTTCCATAATGACAAGGCTACCATCCATTGGAGTAACAAAGATATCGACAACATACTACCTTCCATAATGACAAGGCTACCATCCATTGGAGTAACAAAAATCACGACAACAGACTACCTTCCATAATGACAAGGCTACCATCCATTGGAATAACAAAAATCTCGACAACAGATGACCTTCCATAATGACAAGGCTACCATCCATTGTAGTAACTAAAATATCGACAACAAACTACCTTACATAATTACAAGGGTACCATCCATTGGAGTAACAAAAATATCCACAACAGACTACCTTACATAATGACAAGGCTACCATCCATTGTAGTAACAAAAATCTCGACAACAGACTACCTTCCATAATGACTTGGCTACCATCCATAGGAGTAACAAAAATGTCGACAATAGACTACCTTCCATAATGACAAGGCTACCATCCATTGGAGTAAAAGAGATATCGATAACATACTACCTTCCATAATGACAAGGCTACCATCCATTGGAGTAACAAAAATCACGACAACAGACTACCTTCCATAATGAAAAGGCTACCATCCATTGGAATTACAAAATCTCGACAACATAATACCTTCCATAATGACAAGGCTACCATCGAATGGACTAACAAAAATCTCGACAACAGACTACCTTCCATAACGACAAGTATACCATCCATTGGAGTAATAAAGATATCGACAACAAACTACCTTCCATAATGACTAGGCTACAATCCATTGTAGTAACAAAAATCTCGACAAGAGATTGTATTCCATAATGACAAGGCTACCATCCATTGTAGTAACAAAAATCTCGACAACAAACTACCTTCCATAATGACAAGGCTACCATCCATTGGAGTAACAAAAATCACGAAAACATACTACCTTCCATAATGACAACTCTACCATCCATTGGAATAACAAAAATCTCGACAACAGACTACCTTCCATAATGACAAGGCTTCCATCCAATGGAGTAACAAAAATCTCGACAATAGACTACCTTCCATAATGACAAGGCTACCATCCATTGGAGTAACAAAAATCTCGACAATAGACTACCTTCCATAATGACAAGGCTACCATCCATTGGAGTAACAAAAATCACGACAACAGACTACCTTCCATAATGAAAAGTCTACCATCCATTGGAATAACACAAATCTCGACAACACAATACCTTCAATAATGACAACGCTACCATCCAATGGAGTAACAAAAATCTCGACAACAGACTACCTTCCACAATGACAAGTATATCATCCATTGGAGTATCAAAAATTTCGATAACAAATGACCTTCCATAATGACTAGGCTACCATCCATTGGAGTAATATAGATATCGACAACAGACTAACTTCTATTGGAATAACAAAAATCTCGACAACAGACTACCTTCCATAATGACAAAGCTTCCATCCAATGGAGTAACAAAAATCTCAACAATATACTACCTTCCATAATGAAAAGGCTACCATCCATTGGAGTAACAAAAATCTCGACAACAGACTACCTTCCAATATGATAAGGGTACTATCCATTGGAGTAACAAAAATATCCACAAGAGACTACCTTCCATAATGACAAGGCTACCATCCATTGGAGTAACAAAGATATCGACAACATACTACCTTCCATAATGACAAGGCTACCATCCATTGGAGTAACAAAAATCACGACAACAGACTACCTTCCATAATGACAAGGCTACCATCCATTGGAATAACAAAAATCTCGACAACAGATGACCTTCCATAATGTCAAGGCTACCATCCATTGTAGTAACTAAAATATCGACAACAAACTACCTTACATAATGACAAGGGTACCATCCATTGGAGTAACAAAAATATCCACAACAGACTACCTTACATAATGACAAGGCTACCATCCATTGTAGTAACAAAAATCTCGACAACAGATTACCTTCCATAATGACTTGGCTACCATCCATAGGAGTAACAAAAATGTCGACAATAGACTACCTTCCATAATGACAAGGCTACCATCCATTGGAGTAAAAGAGATATCGATAACATACTACCTTCCATAATGACAAGGCTACCATCCATTGGAGTAACAAAAATCACGACAACAGACTACCTTCCATAATGAAAAGGCTACCATCCATTGGAATTACAAAATCTCGACAACATAATACCTTCCATAATGACAAGGCTACCATCCAATGGACTAACAAAAATCTCGACAACAGACCACCTTCCATAACGACAAGTATACCATCCATTGGAGTAATAAAGATATCGACAACAAACTACCTTCCATAATGACTAGGCTACAATCCATTGTAGTAACAAAAATCTCGACAAGAGATTGTATTCCATAATGACAAGGCTACCATCCATTGTAGTAACAAAAATCTCGACAACAAACTACCTTCCATAATGACAAGGCTACCATCCATTGGAGTAACAAAAATCACGAAAACATACTACCTTCCATAATGACAACTCTACCATCCATTGGAATAACAAAAATCTCGACAACAGACTACCTTCCATAATGACAAGGCTTCCATCCAATGGAGTAACAAAAATCTCGACAATAGACTACCTTCCATAATGACAAGGCTACCATCCATTGGAGTAACAAAAATCTCGACAATAGACTACCTTCCATAATGACAAGGCTACCATCCATTGGAGTAAAAGAGATATCGATAACATACTACCTTCCATAATGACAAGGGTACCATCTATTGGAGTAACAAAAATATCCACAAGAGACTACCTTCCATAATGATAAGGCTACCATCCATTGGAGTAACAAAAATCTCGACAACAGACTACCTTCCATAATGTCAAGGCTACAATCCTTGTAGTAACAAAAATCTCGACAACAGACTACCTTACATAATGACAAGGCTACCATCCATTGTAGTAACAAAAATCTCGATAACAGACTACCTTCCATAATGACTTGGCTACCATCCATAGGAGTAACAAAAATGTTGACAATAAACTACCTTCCATAATGACAAGGCTACCATCCATTGGAGTAAAAGAGATATCGATAACATACTACCTTCCATAATGACAAGGCTACCATCCATTGGAGTAACAAAAATCACGACAACAGACTACCTTCCATAATGAAAAGGCTACCATCCATTGGAATTACAAAAATCTCGACAACATAATACCTTCCATAATGACAAGGCTACCATCCAATGGACTAACAAAAATCTCGACAACAGACTACCTTCCATAATGACAAGTATACCATCCATTGGAGTAATAAAGATATCGACAACAAACTACCTTCCATAATGACTAGGCTACAATCCATTGTAGTAACAAAAATCTCGACAAGAGACTATATTCCATAATGACAAGGCTACCATCCATTGTAGTAACAAAAATCTCGACAACAAACTACCTTCCATAATGACAAGGCTACCATCCATTGGAGTAACAAAAATCACGACAACATACTACCTTCCATAATGACAACTCTACCATCCATTGGAATAACAAAAATCTCGACAACAGACTACCTTCCATAATGACAAGGCTTCCATCCAATAGAGTAACAAAAATCTCGACAACAGACTACCTTCCATAATGACAAGGCTTCCATCGATTGGAGTAACAAAAATCTCAACAATATACTACCTTCCATAATGAAAAGGCTACCATCCATTGGAGTAACAAAAATCTCGACAACAGACTACCTTCCAATATGATAAGGGTACTATCCATTGGAGTAACAAAAATATCCACAAGAGACTACGTTCCATAATGACAAGGCTACCATCCATTGGAGTAACAAAGATATCGACAACATACTACCTTCCATAATGACAAGGCTACCATCCATTGGAGTAACAAAAATCACGACAACAGACTACCTTCCATAATGACAAGGCTACCATCCATTGGAATAACAAAAATCTCGACAACAGATGACCTTCCATAATGACAAGGCTACCATCCATTGTAGTAACTAAAATATTGACAACAAACTACCTTACATAATGACAAGGGTACCATCCATTGGAGTAACAAAAATATCCACAAGAGACTACCTTCCATAATGATAAGGCTACCATCCATTGGAGTAACAAAAATCTCGACAACAGACTACCTTCCATAATGTCAAGGCTACAATCCTTGTAGTAACAAAAATCTCGACAACAGACTACCTTACATAATGACAAGGCTACCATCCATTGTAGTAACAAAAATCTCGACAACAAACTACCTTCCATAATGACTTGGCTACCATCCATAGGAGTAACAAAAATGTCGACAATAGATTACCTTCCATAATGACAAGGCTACCATCCATTGGAGTAAAAGAGATATCGATAACATACTACCTTCCATAATGACAAGGCTACCATCCATTGGAGTATCAAAAATCACGACAACAGACTACCTTCCATAATGAAAAGGCTACCATCCATTGGAATTACAAAAATCTCGAAAACATAATACCTTCCATAATGACAAGGCTACCATCCAATGGACTAACAAAAATCTCGACAACAGACTACCTTCCATAACGACAAGTATACCATCCATTGGAGTAATAAAGATATCGACAACAAACTACCTTCCATAATGACTAGGCTACAATCCATTGTAGTAACAAAAATCTCGACAAGAGACTATCTTCCATAATGACAAGGCTACCATCCATTGTAGTAACAAAAATCTCGACAACAAACTACCGTCCATAATGACAAGGCTACCATCCATTGGAGTAACAAAAATCACGACAACATACTACCTTCCATAATGACAACTCTACCATCCATTGGAATAACAAAAATCTCGACAACAGACTACCTTCCATAATGACAAGGCTTCCATCCAATGGAGTAACAAAAATCTCGACAATAGACTACCTTCCATAATGACAAGGCTACCATCCATTGGAGTAACAAAAATCTCGACAACAGACTACCTTCCATGATGACAAGGCTACCATCCATTGGAGTAAGAAAAATATGCACAAGAGACTACCTTTCATAATGATAAGACTACCATCCATTGGAGTAACAAAAATCTCGACAACAGACTACCTTCCATAATGACAAGGTTACCATCCATTGTAGTTACAAACATCTCGACAACAGACTACCTTACATAATGACAAGGCTACCATCCATTGGAGTTACAAAAATCTCGACAACAGACTACCTTACATAATGACAAGGCTATCATCCATTGGAGTAGCAATGATATCGATAACATACTACCTTCTATAATGACAAGGCTACCATCCATTGGAGTAACAAAAATCACGACAACAGACTACCTTCCATAATGAAAAGTCTACCATCCATTGGAATAACACAAATCTCGACAACACAATACCTTCCATAATGACAACGCTACCATCCAATGGAGTAACAAAAATCTTGACAATAGACTACCTTCCACAATGACAAGTATACCATCCATTGGAGTATCAAAAATTTCGATGACAAATGACCTTCCATAATGACTAGGCTACCATCCATTGGAGTAATATAGATATCGACAACAGACTAACTTCTATTGGAATAACAAAAATCTCGACAACAGACTACCTTCCATAATGACAAGGCTTCCATCCAATGGAGTAACAAAAATCTCAACAATATACTACCTTCCATAATGACTAGGCTACCATCCATTGGAGTAACAAAAATCTCGACAACAGACTACCTTCCAATATGATAAGGGTACTATCCATTGGAGTAACAAAAATATCCACAAGAGACTACCTTCCATAATGACAAGGCTACCATCCATTGGAGTAACAAAGATATCGACAACATACTACCTTCCATAATGACAAGGCTACCATCCATTGGAGTAACAAAAATCACGACAACAGACTACCTTCCATAATGACAAGGCTACCATCCATTGGAATAACAAAAATCTCGACAACAGATGACCTTCCATAATGACAAGGCTACCATCCATTGTAGTAACTAAAATATTGACAACAAACTACCTTACATAATGACAAGGGTACCATCCATTGGAGTAACAAAAATATCCACAAGAGACTACCTTCCATAATGATAAGGCTACCATCCATTGGAGTAACAAAAATCTCGACAACAGACTACCTTCCATAATGTCAAGGCTACAATCCTTGTAGTAACAAAAATCTCGACAACCGACTACCTTACATAATGACAAGGCTACCATCCATTGTAGTAACAAAAATCTCGACAACAAACTACCTTCCATACTGACTTGGCTACCATCCATAGGAGTAACAAAAATGTCGACAATAGATTACCTTCCATAATGACAAGGCTACCATCCATTGGAGTAAAAGAGATATCGATAACATACTACCTTCCATAATGACAAGGCTACCATCCATTGGAGTAACAAAAATCACGACAACAGACTACCTTCCATAATGAAAAGGCTACCATCCATTGGAATTACAAAAATCTCGACAACATAATACCTTCCATAATGACAAGGCTACCATCCAATGGACTAACAAAAATCTCGACAACAGACTACCTTCCATAACGACAAGTATACCATCTATTGGAGTAATAAAGATATCGACAACAAAATACCTTCCATAATGACTAGGCTACAATCCATTGTAGTAACAAAAATCTCGACAAGAGACTATATTCCATAATGACAAGGCTACCATCCATTGTAGTAACAAAAATCTCGACAACAAACTACCGTCCATAATGACAAGGCTACCATCCATTGGAGTAACAAAAATCACGACAACATACTACCTTCCATAATGACAACTCTACCATCCATTGGAGTAACAAAAATCACGACAACAGACTACCTTCCATAATGACAAGGCTACCATCCATTGGAATAACAAAAATCTCGACAACAGATGACCTACCATAATGACAAGGCTACCATCCATTGTAGTAACTAAAATATTGACAACAAACTACCTTACATAATGACAAGGCTACCATCCATTGGAATAACAAAAATCTCGACAACAGATGACCTTCCATAATGATAAGGCTACCATCCATTGGAGTAACAAAAATCTCGACAACATACTACCTTCCATAATGACAAGGCTACAATCCTTGTAGTAACAAAAATCTCGACAACAGACTACCTTACGTAATGACAAGGCTACCATCCATTGTAGTAACAAAAATCTCGACAACAAACTACCTTCCATAATGACTTGGCTACCATCCATAGGAGTAACAAAAATGTCGACAATAGATTACCTTCCATAATGACAAGGCTACCATCCATTGGAGTAAAAGAGATATCGATAACATACTACCTTCCATAATGACAAGGCTACCATCCATTGGAGTAACAAAAATCACGACAACAGACTACCTTCCATAATGAAAAGGCTACCCTCCATTGGAATTACAAAAATCTCGACAACATAATACATTCCATAATGACAAGGCTACCATCCAATGGACTAACAAAAATCTCGACAACAGACTACCTTCCATAACGACAAGTATACCATCCATTGGAGTAATAAAGATATCGACAACAAACTACCTTCCATAATGACTAGGCTACAATCCATTGTAGTAACAAAAATCTTGACAAGAGACTATATTCCATAATGACAAGGCTACCATCCATTGTAGTAACAAAAATCTCGACAACAAACTACCGTCCATAATGACAAGGCTACCATCCATTGGAGTAACAAAAATCACGACAACATACTACCTTCCATAATGACAACTCTACCATCCATTGGAGTAACAAAAATCACGACAACGGACTACCTTCCATAATGACAAGGCTACCATCCATTGGAATAACAAAAATCTCGACAACAGATGACCTTCCATAATGATAAGGCTACCATCCATTGGAGTAACAAAAATCTCGACAACAGACTACCTTCCATAATGACAAGGCTACAATCCTTGTAGTAACAAAAATCTCGACAACAGACTACCTTACGTAATGACAAGGCTACCATCCATTGTAGTAACAAAAATCTCGACAACAAACTACCTTCCATAATGACTTGGCTACCATCCATAGGAGTAACAAAAATGTCGACAATAGATTACCTTCCATAACGACAAGGCTACCATCCATTGGAGTAAAAGAGATATCGATAACATACTACCTTCCATAATGACAAGGCTACCATCCATTGGAGTAACAAAAATCACGACAACAGACTACCTTCCATAATGAAAAGGCTACCATCCATTGGAATTACAAAAATCTCGACAACATAATACATTCCATAATGACAAGGCTACCATCCAATGGACTAACAAAAATCTCGACAACAGACTACCTTCCATAACGACAAGTATACCATCCATTGGAGTAATAAAGATATCGACAACAAACTACCTTCCATAATGACTAGGCTACAATCCATTGTAGTAACAAAAATCTCGACAAGAGACTATATTCCATAATGACAAGGCTACCATCCATTGTAGTAACAAAAATCTCGACAACAAACTACCGTCCATAATGACAAGGCTACCATCCATTGGAGTAACAAAAATCACGACAACATACTACCTTCTATAATGACAACTCTACCATCCATTGGAGTAACAAAAATCACGACAACAGACTACCTTCCATAATGACAAGGCTACCATCCATTGGAATAACAAAAATCTCGACAACAGATGACCTTCCATAATGATAAGGCTACCATCCATTGGAGTAACAAAAATCTCGACAACAGACTACCTTCCATAATGACAAGGCTACAATCCTTGTAGTAACAAAAATCTCGACAACAGACTACCTTACATAATGACAAGGCTACCATCCATTGTAGTAACAAAAATCTCGACAACAAACTACCTTCCATAATGACTTGGCTACCATCCATAGGAGTAACAAAAATGTCGACAATAGATTACCTTCCATAATGACAAGGCTACCATCCATTGGAGTAAAAGAGATATCGATAACATACTACCTTCCATAATGACAAGGCTACCATCCATTGGAGTAACAAAAATCACGACAACAGACTACCTTCCATAATAAAAAGGCTACCATCCATTGGAATTACAAAAATCTCGACAACATAATACATTCCATAATGACAAGGCTACCATCCAATGGACTAACAAAAATCTCGACAACAGACTACCTTCCATAACGACAAGTATACCATCCATTGGAGTAATAAAGATATCGACAACAAACTACCTTCCATAATGACTAGGCTACAATCCATTGTAGTAACAAAAATCTCGACAAGAGACTATATTCCATAATGACAAGGCTACCATCCATTGTAGTAACAAAAATCTCGACAACAAACTACCGTCCATAATGACAAGGCTACCATCCATTGGAGTAACAAAAATCACGACAACATACTACCTTCCATAATGACAACTCTACCATCCATTGGAGTAACAAAAATCACGACAACAGACTACCTTCCATAATGACAAGGCTACCATCCATTGGAATAACAAAAATCTCGACAACAGATGACCTTCCATAATGACAAGGCTACCATCCATTGTAGTAACTAAAATATTGACAACAAACTACCTTACATAATGACAAGGGTACCATCCATTGGAGTAACAAAAATATCCACAAGAGACTACCTTCCATAATGATAAGGCTACCATACATTGGAGTAACAAAAATCTCGACAACAGACTACCTTCCATAATGTCAAGGCTACAATCCTTGTAGTAACAAAAATCTCGACAACAGACTACCTTACATAATGACAAGGCTACCATCCATTGTAGTAACAAAAATCTCGACAACAAACTACCTTCCATAATGACAAGGCTACCATCCATTGGAGTAACAAAGATATCGACAACATACTACCTTCCATAATGACAAGGCTACCATCCATTGGAGTAACAAAAATCACGACAACAGACTACCTTCCATAATGACAAGGCTACCATCCATTGGAATAAAAAAATCTCAACAACAGATGACCTTCCATAATGACTAGGCTACCATCCATTGGAGTAATAAAGATATCAACAATATACTACCTTCCATTATGAGAAGGCTACAATCCATTGTAGTAACAAAAATCTCGACAAGAGACTACCTTCCATAATGATAAGGCTACCATCCATTGTAGTAACTAAAATATCGACAACAGACTACCTTCCATAATGACAAGGGTACCATCCATTGGAGTAACAAAAATATCCACAAGAGACTACCTTCCATAATGATAAGGCTACCATCCATTGGAGTAACAAAAATCTCGACAACAGACTACCTTCCATAATGTCAAGGCTACAATCCTTGTAGTAACAAAAATCTCGACAACAGACTACCTTACATAATGACAAGGCTACAATCCATTATAGTTACAAAAATCTTGACAACAGACTACCTTACATAATGAAAAGGCTACCATCTATTGTAGTAACAAAAATCTCGACAACAGACTACCTTCCATAATGACATGGCTACCATCCATTGTAGTAACAAAAATCTCGACAACAGACTACCTTCCATAATGACTTGGCTACCATCCATTGGAGTAACAAAAATCTCGACAATAGACTACCTTCCATAATTACAAGGCTACCGTCCATTGGAGTAACAATGATATCTATAACATACTACCTTCCATAATGACAAGGCTACCATCCATTGGAGTAACAAAAATCACGACAACAGACTACCTTCCATAATGAAAAGGCTACCATCCATTGGAATAACAAAAATCTCGACAACATAATACCTTCCATAATGACAAGGATACCATCCAATGGACTAAAAAAATCTCGACAACAGACTACCTTCCATAATGACAAGTATACCATTCATTGGAGTAACAAAAATCTCGACAACAGATGACCTTCCATAATGACTAGGCTACCATCCATTAGAGTAATAAAGATATCGAAAACAGACTACCTTCCATTATGAGAAGGCTACAATTCATTGTAGTAACAAAAATCTCGACAAGAGACTATCTTCCATAATGACAAGGCTACCATCCATTGTAGTAACAAAAATCTCGACAACAAACTACCTTCCATAATGACAAGGCTACCATCCATTGGAGTAACAAAAATCACGACAACATACTACCTTCCATAATGACAACTCTACCATCCATTGGAATAACAAAAATCTCGACAACAAATTACCTTCCATAATGACAAGGCTTCCATCCATTGGAGTAACAAAAATCTCGACAATAGACTACCTTCCACAATGACAAGGCTACCATCCATTGGAGTAACAAAAATCTCGAAAACAGACTACCTTCCATGATGACAAGGGTATCATCCATTGGAGTAAGAAAAATATGCACAAGAGACTACCTTTCATAATGATAAGACTACCATCCATTGGAGTAACAAAAATCTCGACAACAGACTACCTTCCATAATGACAAGGTTACCATCCATTGTAGTTACAAACATCTCGACAACAGACTACCTTACATAATGACAAGGCTACCATCCATTGGAGTTACAAAAATCTCGACAACAGACTACCTTACATAATGACAAGGCTATCATCCATTGGAGTAGCAATGATATCGATAACATACTACCTTCTATAATGACAAGGCTACCATCCATTGGAGTAACAAAAATCACGACAACAGACTACCTTCCATAATGAAAAGTCTACCATCCATTGGAATAACACAAATCTCGACAACACAATACCTTCCATAATGACAGCGCTACCATCCAATGGAGTAACAAAAATCTCGACAATAGACTACCTTCCACAATGACAAGTATACCATCCATTGGAGTATCAAAAATTTCGATGACAAATGACCTTCCATAATGACTAGGCTACCATCCATTGGAGTAACAAAAATCTCGACAATATACTACCTTCCATAATGAAAAGGCTACCATCCATTGGAGTAACAAAAATCTCGACAACAGACTACCTTCCAATATGATAAGGGTACTATCCATTGGAGTAACAAAAATATCCACAAGAGACTACGTTCCATAATGACAAGGCTACCATCCATTGGAGTAACAAAGATATCGACAACATACTACCTTCCATAATGACAAGGCTACAATCCATTGGAGTAACAAAAATCACGACAACAGACTACCTTCCATTATGACAAGGCTACCATCCATTGGAATAACAAAAATCTCGACAACAGATGACCTTCCATAATGACAACGCTACCATCCATTGTAGTAACTAAAATATTGACAACAAACTACCTTACATAATGACAAGGGTACCATCCATTGGAGTAACAAAAATATCCACAAGAGACTACCTTCCATAATGATAAGGCTACCATCCATTGGAGTAACAAAAATCTCGACAACAGACTACCTTCCATAATGTCAAGGCTACAATCCTTGTAGTCACAAAAATCTCGACAACAGACTACCTTACATAATGACAAGGCTACCATCCATTGTAGTAATAAAAATCTCGACAACAAACTACCTTCCATAATGACTTGGCTACCATCCATAGGAGTAACAAAAATGTCGACAATAGATTACCTTCCATAATGACAAGGCTACCATCCATTGGAGTAAAAGAGATATCGATAACATACTACCTTCCATAATGACAAGGCTACCATCCATTGGAGTAACAAAAATCACGACAACAGACTACCTTCCATAATGAAAAGGCTACCATCCATTGGAATTACAAAAATCTCGACAACATAATGACAAGGCTACCATCCAATGGACTAACAAAAATCTCGACAACAGACTACCTTCCATAACGACAAGTATACCATCCATTGGAGTAATAAAGATATCGACAACAAACTACCTTCCATAATGACTAGGCTACAATCCATTGTAGAAACAAAAATCTCGACAAGAGACTATCTTCCATAATGACAAGGCTACCATCCATTGTAGTAACAAAAATCTCGACAACAAACTACCATCCATAATGACAAGGCTACCATCCATTGGAGTAACAAAAATCACGACAACATACTACCTTCCATAATGACAACTCTACCATCCATTGGAATAACAAAAATCTCGACAACAGACTACCTTCCATAATGACAAGGGTTCCATCGAATGGAGTAACAAAAATCTCGACAATAGACTACCTTCCATAATGACAAGGCTACCATCCATTGGAGTAACAAAAATCTCGACAACAGACTACCTTCCATGATGACAAGGGTATCATCCATTGGAGTAAGAAAAATATGCACAAGAGACTACCTTTCATAATGATAAGACTACCATCCATTGGAGTAACAAAAATATCGACAACAGACTACCTTCCATAATGACAAGGTTACCATCCATTGTAGTTATAAACATCTCGACAACAGACTACCTTACATAATGACAAGGCTACCATCCATTGGAGTTACAAAAATCTCGACAACAGACTACCTTACATAATGACAAGGCTATCATCCATTGGAGTAGCAATGATATCGATAACATACTACCTTCTATAATGACAAGGCTACCATCCATTGGAGTAACAAAAATCACGACAACAAACTACCTTCCATAATTTAAAGTCTACCATCCATTGGAATAACACAAATCTCGACAACACAATACCTTCCATAATGACAACGCTACCATCCAATGGAGTAACAAAAATCTCGACAATAGACTACCTTCCACAATGACAAGTATACCATCCATTGGAGTATCAAAAATCTCGATGACAAATGACCTTCCATAATGACTAGGCTACCATCCATTGGAGTAATATAGATATTGACAACAGACTAACTTCTATTGGAATAACAAAAATCTCGACAACAGACTACCTTCCATAATGACAAGGCTTCCATCCAATGGAGTAACAAAAATCTCAACAATATACTACCTTCCATAATGAAAAGGCTACCATCCATTGGAGTAACAAAAATATCGACAACAGACTACCTTCCAATATGATAAGGGTACTATCCATTGGAGTAACAAAAATATCCACAAGAGACTACCTTCCATAATGACAAGGCTACCATCCATTGGAGTAACAAAGATATCGACAACATACTACCTTCCATAATGACAAGGCTACCATCCATTGGAGTAACAAAAATCACGACAACAGACTACCTTCCATAATGACAAGGCTACCATCCATTGGAATAACAAAAATCTCGACAATAGATGACCTTCCATAATGACAAGGCTACCATCCATTGTAGTAACTAAAATATTGACAACAAACTACCTTACATAATGACAAGGGTACCATCCATTGGAGTAACAAAAATATCCACAAGAGACTACCTTCCATAATGATAAGGCTACCATCCATTGGAGTAACAAAAATCTCGACAATAGACTACCTTCCATAATGTCAAGGCTACAATCCTTGTAGTAACAAAAATCTCGACAACAGACTACCTTACATAATGACAAGGCTACCATCCATTGTAGTAACAAAAATCTCGACAACAAACTACCTTCCATAATGACTTGGCTACCATCCATAGGAGTAACAAAAATGTCGTTAATAGGTTACCTTCCATAATGACAAGGCTACCATCCATTGGAGTAAAAGAGATATCGATAACATACTACCTTCCATAATGAAAAGGCTACCATCCATTGGAATTACAAAAATCTCGACAACATAATACCTTCCATAATGACAAGGCTACCATCCAATGGACTAACAAAAATCTCGACAACAGACTACCTTCCATAACGACAAGTATACCATCCATTGGAGTAATAAAGATATCGACAACAAACTACCTTCCATAATGACTAGGCTACAATCCATTGTAGTAACAAAAATCTCGACAAGAGACTATCTTCCATAATGACAAGGCTACCATCCATTGTAGTAACAAAAATCTCGACAACAAACTACCGTCCATAATGACAAGGCTACCATCCATTGGAGTAACAAAAATCACGACAACATACTACCTTCCATAATGACAACTCTACCATCCATTGGAATAACAAAAATCTCGACAACAGACTACCTTCCATAATGACAAGGCTTCCATCCAATGGAGTAACAAAAATCTCGACAATAGACTACCTTCCATATCGACAAGGCTACCATCCATTGGAGTAACAAAAATCTCGACAACAGACTACCTTCCATGATGACAAGGCTACCATCCATTGGAGTAAGAAAAATATGCACAAGAGACTACCTTTCATAATGATAAGACTACCATCCATTGGAGTAACAAAAATCTCGACAACAGACTACATTCCATAATGACAAGGTTACCATCCATTGTAGTTACAAACATCTCGACAACAGACTACCTTACATAATGACAAGGCTACCATCCATTGGAGTTACAAAAATCTCGACAACAGACTACCTTACATAATGACAAGGCTACCATCCATTGGAGTAGCAATGATATCGATAACATACTACCTTCTATAATGACAAGGCTACCATCCATTGGAGTAACAAAAATCACGACAATAGACTACTTTCCATAATGAAAAGTCTACCATCCATTGGAATAACACAAATCTCGACAACACAATACCTTCCATAATGACAACGCTACCATCCAATGGAGTAACAAAAATCTCGACAATAGACTACCTTCCACAATGACAAGTATACCATCCATTGGAGTATCAAAAATTTCGATGACAAATGACCTTCCATAATGACTAGGCTACCATCCATTGGAGTAATATAGATATCGACAACAGACTAACTTCTATTGGAATAACAAAAATCTCGACAACAGACTACCTTCCATAATGACAAGGCTTCCATCCAATGGAGTAACAAAAATCTCAATAATATACTACCTTCCATAATGATTAGGCTACCATCCATTGGAGTAACAAAAATCTCGACAACAGACTACCTTCAAATATGATAAGGGTACTATCCATTGGAGTAACAAAAATATCCACAAGAGACTACCTTCCATAATGACAAGGCTACCATCCATTGGAGTAACAAAGATATCGACAACATACTACCTTCCATAATGACAAGGCTACCATCCATTGGAGTAACAAAAATCACGACAACAGACTACCTTCCATAATGACAAGGCTACCATCCATTGGAATAACAAAAATCTCGACAACAGATGACCTTCCATAATGACAAGGCTACCATCCATTGTAGTAACTAAAATATTGACAACAAACTACCTTACATAATGACAAGGGTACCATCCATTGGAGTAACAAAAATATCCACAAGAGACTACCTTCCATAATGATAAGGCTACCATCCATTGGAGTAACAAAAATCTCGACAACAGACTACCTTCCATAATGTCAAGGCTACAATCCTTGTAGTAACAAAAATCTCGACAACAGACTACCTTACATAATGACAAGGCTACCATTCATTGTAGTAACAAAAATCTCGACAACAAACTACCTTCCATAATGACTTGGCTACCATCCATAGGAGTAACAAAAATGTCGACAATAGATTACCTTCCATAATGACAAGGCTACCATCCATTAGAGTAAAAGAGATATCGATAACATACTACCTTCCATAATGACAAGGCTACCATCCATTGGAGTAACAAAAATCACGACAACAGACTACCTTCCATAATGAAAAGGCTACCATCCATTGGAATTACAAAAATCTCGACAACATAATACCTTCCATAATGACAAGGCTACCATCCAATGGACTAACAAAAATCTCGACAACAGACTACCTTCCATAACGACAAGTATACCATCTATTGGAGTAATAAAGATATCGACAACAAAATACCTTCCATAATGACTAGGCTACAATCCATTGTAGTAACAAAAATCTCGACAAGAGACTATATTCCATAATGACAAGGCTACCATCCATTGTAGTAACAAAAATCTCGACAACAAACTACCGTCCATAATGACAAGGCTACCATCCATTGGAGTAACAAAAATCACGACAACATACTACCTTCCATAATGACAACTCTACCATCCATTGGAGTAACAAAAATCACGACAACAGACTACCTTCCATAATGACAAGGCTACCATCCATTGGAATAACAAAAATCTCGACAACAGATGACCTACCATAATGACAAGGCTACCATCCATTGTAGTAACTAAAATATTGACAACAAACTACCTTACATAATGACAAGGGTACCATCCATTGGAGTAACAAAAATATCCACAAGAGACTACCTTCCATAATGATAAGGCTACCATCCATTGGAGTAACAAAAATCTCGACAACAGACTACCTTCCATAATGTCAAGGCTACAATCCTTGTAGTAACAAAAATCTCGACAACAGACTACCTTACATAATGACAAGGCTACCATCCATTGTAGTAACAAAAATCTCGACAACAAACTACCTTCCATAATGACTTGGCTACCATCCATAGGAGTAACAAAAATGTCGACAATAGATTACCTTCCATAATGACAAGGCTACCATCCATTGGAGTAAAAGAGATATTGATAACATACTACCTTCCATAATGACAAGGCTACCATCCATTGGAGTAACAAAAATCACGACAACAGACTACCTTCCATAATGACAAGGCTACCATCCATTGGAATAACAAAAATCTCGACAACAGATGACCTTCCATAATGACAAGGCTACCATCCATTGTAGTAACTAAAATATTGACAACAAACTACCTTACATAATGACAAGGGTACCATCCATTGGAGTAACAAAAATATCCACAAGAGACTACCTTCCATAATGATAAGGCTACCATCCATTGGAGTAACAAAAATCTCGACAACAGACTACCTTCCATAATGTCAAGGCTACAATCCTTGTAGTAACAAAAATCTCGACAACAGACTACCTTACATAATGACAAGGCTACCATCCATTGTAGTAACAAAAATCTCGACAACAAACTACCTTCCATAATGACTTGGCTACCATCCATAGGAGTAACAAAAATGTCGACAATAGATTACCTTCCATAATGACAAGGCTACCATCCATTGGAGTAAAAGAGATATCGATAACATACTACCTTCCATAATGACAAGGCTACCATCCATTGGAGTAACAAAAATCACGACAACAGATTACCTTCCATAATGAAAAGGCTACCATCCATTGGAATTACAAAAATATCGACAACATAATACCTTCCATAATGACAAGGCTACCATCCAATGGACTAACAAAAATCTCGACAACAGACTACCTTCCATAACGACAAGTATACCATCTATTGGAGTAATAAAGATATCGACAACAAAATACCTTCCATAATGACTAGGCTACAATCCATTGTAGTAACAAAAATCTCGACAAGAGACTATATTCCATAATGACAAGGCTACCATCCATTGTAGTAACAAAAATCTCGACAACAAACTACCGTCCATAATGACAAGGCTACCATCCATTGGAGTAACAAAAATCACGACAACATACTACCTTCCATAATGACAACTCTACCATCCATTGGAGTAACAAAAATCACGACAACAGACTACCTTCCATAATGACAAGGCTACCATCCATTGGAATAACAAAAATCTCGACAACAGATGACCTACCATAATGACAAGGCTACCATCCATTGTAGTAACTAAATTATTGACAACAAACTACCTTACATAATGACAAGGGTACCATCCATTGGAGTAACAAAAATATCCACAAGAGACTACCTTCCATAATGATAAGGCTACCATCCATTGGAGTAACAAAAATCTCGACAACAGACTACCTTCCATAATGTCAAGGCTACAATCCTTGTAGTAACAAAAATCTCGACAACAGACTACCTTACATAATGACAAGGCTACCATCCATTGTAGTAACAAAAATCTCGACAACAAACTACCTTCCATAATGACTTGGCTACCATCCATAGGAGTAACAAAAATGTCGACAATAGATTACCTTCCATAATGACAAGGCTACCATCCATTGGAGTAAAAGAGATATCGATAACATACTACCTTCCATAATGACAAGGCTACCATCTATTGGAGTAACAAAAATCACGACAACAGACTACCTTCCATAATGAAAAGGCTACCATCCATTGGAATTACAAAAATCTCGACAACATAATACCTTCCATAATGACAAGGCTACCATCCAATGGACTAACAAAAATCTCGACAACAGACTACCTTCCATAACGACAAGTATACCATCCATTGGAGTAATAAAGATATCGACAACAAACTACCTTCCATAATGACTAGGCTACAATCCATTGTAGTAACAAAAATCTCGACAAGAGACTATATTCCATAATGACAAGGCTACCATCCATTGTAGTAACAAAAATCTCGACAACAAACTACCGTCCATAATGACAAGGCTACCATCCAATGGACTAACAAAAATCTCGACAACAGACTACCTTCCATAACGACAAGTATACCATCTATTGGAGTAATAAAGATATCGACAACAAAATACCTTCCATAATGACTAGGCTACAATCCATTGTAGTAACAAAAATCTCGACAAGAGACTATATTCCATAATGACAAGGCTACCATCCATTGTAGTAACAAAAATCTCGACAACAAACTACCGTCCATAATGACAAGGCTACCATCCATTGGAGTAACAAAAATCACGACAACATACTACCTTCCATAATGACAACTCTACCATCCATTGGAGTAACAAAAATCACGACAACAGACTACCTTCCATAATGACAAGGCTACCATCCATTGGAATAACAAAAATCTCGACAACAGATGACCTACCATAATGACAAGGCTACCATCCATTGTAGTAACTAAATTATTGACAACAAACTACCTTACATAATGACAAGGGTACCATCCATTGGAGTAACAAAAATATCCACAAGAGACTACCTTCCATAATGATAAGGCTACCATCCATTGGAGTAACAAAAATCTCGACAACAGACTACCTTCCATAATGTCAAGGCTACAATCCTTGTAGTAACAAAAATCTCGACAACAGACTACCTTACATAATGACAAGGCTACCATCCATTGTAGTAACAAAAATCTCGACAACAAACTACCTTCCATAATGACTTGGCTACCATCCATAGGAGTAACAAAAATGTCGACAATAGATTACCTTCCATAATGACAAGGCTACCATCCATTGGAGTAAAAGAGATATCGATAACATACTACCTTCCATAATGACAAGGCTACCATCTATTGGAGTAACAAAAATCACGACAACAGACTACCTTCCATAATGAAAAGGCTACCATCCATTGGAATTACAAAAATCTCGACAACATAATACCTTCCATAATGACAAGGCTACCATCCAATGGACTAACAAAAATCTCGACAACAGACTACCTTCCATAACGACAAGTATACCATCCATTGGAGTAATAAAGATATCGACAACAAACTACCTTCCATAATGACTAGGCTACAATCCATTGTAGTAACAAAAATCTCGACAAGAGACTATATTCCATAATGACAAGGCTACCATCCATTGTAGTAACAAAAATCTCGACAACAAACTACCGTCCATAATGACAAGGCTACCATCCATTGGAGTAACAAAAATCACGACAAAATACTACCTTCCATAATGACAACTCTACCATCCATTGGAGTAACAAAAATCACGACAGCAGACTACCTTCCATAATGACAAGGCTACCATCCATTGGAATAACAAAAATCTCGACAACAGATGACCTTCCATAATGATAAGGCTACCATCCATTGGAGTAACAAAAATCTCGACAACAGACTACCTTCCATAATGACAAGGCTACAATCCTTGTAGTAACAAAAATCTCGACAACAGACTACCTTACATAATGACAAGGCTACCATCCATTGTAGTAACAAAAATCTCGACAACAAACTACCTTCCATAATGACTTGGCTACCATCCATAGGAGTAACAAAAATGTCGACAATAGATTACCTTCCATAATGACAAGGCTACCATCCATTGGAGTAAAAGAGATATCGATAACATACTACCTTCCATAATGACAAGGCTACCATCCATTGGAGTAACAAAAATCACGACAACAGACTACCTTCCATAATGAAAAGGCTACCATCCATTGGAATTACAAAAATCTCGACAACATAATACATTCCAAAATGACAAGGCTACCATCCAATGGACTAACAAAAATCTCGACAACAGACTACCTTCCATAACGACAAGTATACCATCCATTGGAGTAATAAAGATATCGACAACAAACTACCTTCCATAATGACTAGGCTACAATCCATTGTAGTAACAAAAATCTCGACAAGAGACTATATTCCATAATGACAAGGCTACCATCCATTGTAGTAACAAAAATCTCGACAACAAACTACCGTCCATAATGACAAGGCTACCATCCATTGGAGTAACAAAAATCACGACAACATACTACCTTCCATGATGACAACTCTACCATCCATTGGAGTAACAAAAATCACGACAACAGACTACCTTCCATAATGACAAGGCTACCATCCATTGGAATAACAAAAATCTCGACAACAGATGACCTTCCATAATGACAAGGCTACCATCCATTGTAGTAACTAAAATATTGACAACAAACTACCTTACATAATGACAAGGGTACCATCTATTGGAGTAACAAAAATATCCACAAGAGACTACCTTCCATAATGATAAGGCTACCATCCATTGGAGTAACAAAAATCTCGACAACAGACTACCTTCCATAATGTCAAGGCTACAATCCTTGTAGTAACAAAAATCTCGACAACAGACTACCTTATATAATGACAAGGCTACCATCCATTGTAGTAACAAAAATCTCGACAACAAACTACCTTCCATAATGACTTGGCTACCATCCATAGGAGTAACAAAAATGTCGACAATAGATTACCTTCCATAATGACAAGGCTACCATCCATTGGAGTAAAAGAGATATCGATAACATACTACCTTCCATAATGACAAGGCTACCATCCATTGGAGTAACAAAAATCACGACAACAGACTACCTTCCATAATGAAAAGGCTACCATCCATTGGAATTACAAAAATCTCGCCAACATAATACCTTCCATAATGACAAGGCTACCATCCAATGGACTAACAAAAATCTCGACAACAAATTACCTTCCATAACGACAAGTATACCATCCATTGGAGTAATAAAGATATCGACAACAAACTACCTTCCATAATGACTAGGCTACAATCCATTGTAGTAACAAAAATCTCGACAAGAGACTATCTTCCATAATGACAAGGCTACCATCCATTGTAGTAACAAAAATCTCGACAACAAACTACCGTCCATAATGACAAGGCTACCATCCATTGGAGTAACAAAAATCACGACAACATACTACCTTCCATAATGACAACTCTACCATCCATTGGAATAACAAAAATCTCGACAACAGACTACCTTCCATAATGACAAGGCTTCCATCCAATGGAGTAACAAAAATCTCGACAATAGACTACCTTCCATAATGACAAGGCTACCATCCATTGGAGTAACAAAAATCTCGACAATAGACTACCTTCCATGATGACAAGGCTACCATCCATTGGAGTAAGAAAAATATGCACAAGAGACTACCTTTCATAATGATAAGACTACCATCCATTGGAGTAACAAAAATCTCGACAACAGACTACCTTCCATAATGACAAGGTTACCATCCATTGTAGTTACAAACATCTCGACAACAGACTACCTTACATAATGACAAGGCTACCATCCATTGGAGTTACAAAAATCTCGACAACAGACTACCTTACATAATGACAAGGCTATCATCCATTGGAGTAGCAATGATATCGATAACATACTACCTTCTATAATGACAAGGCTACCATCCATTGGAGTAACAAAAATCACGACAACGGACTACCTTCTATAATGAAAAGTCTACCATCCATTGGAATAACACAAATCTCGACAACACAATACCTTCCATAATGACAACGCTACCATCCAATGGAGTAACAAAAATCTCGACAATAGACTACCTTCCACAATGACAAGTATACCATCCATTGGAGTATCAAAAATTTCGATGACAAATGACCTTCCATAATGATTAGGCTACCATCCATTGGAGTAATATAGATATCGACAACAGACTAACTTCTATTGGAATAACAAAAATCTCGACAACAGACTACCTTCCATAATGACAAGGCTTCCATCCAATGGAGTAACAAAAATCTCAACAATATACTACCTTCCATAATGAAAAGGCTACCATCCATTGGAGTAACAAAAATCTCGACAACAGACTACCTTCCAATATGATAAGGGTACTATCCATTGGAGTAACAAAAATATCCACAAGAGACTACCTTCCATAATGACAAGGCTACCATCCATTGGAGTAACAAAGATATCGACAACATACTACCTTCCATAATGACAAGGCTACCATCCATTGGAGTAACAAAAATCACGACAACAGACTACCTTCCATAATGACAAGGCTACCATCCATTGGAATAACAAAAATCTCGACAACAGATGACCTTCCATAATGACAAGGCTACCATCCATTGTAGTAACTAAAATATTGACAACAAACTACCTTACGTAATGACAAGGGTACCATCCATTGGAGTAACAAAAATATCCACAAGAGACTACCTTCCATAATGATAAGGCTACCATCCATTGGAGTAACAAAAATCTCGACAACAGACTACCTTCCAATATGATAAGGGTACTATCCATTGGAGTAACAAAAATATCCACAAGAGACTACCTTCCATAATGACAAGGCTACCATCCATTGGAGTAACAAAGATATCGACAACATACTACCTTCCATAATGACAAGGCTACCATCCATTGGAGTAACAAAAATCACGACAACAGACTACCTTCCATAATGACAAGGCTACCATCCATTGGAATAACAAAAATCTCGACAATAGATGACCTTCCATAATGACAAGGCTACCATCCATTGTAGTAACTAAAATATTGACAACAAACTACCTTACATAATGACAAGGGTACCATCCATTGGAGTAACAAAAATATCCACAAGAGACTACCTTCCATAATGATAAGGCTACCATCCATTGGAGTAACAAAAATCTCGACAATAGACTACCTTCCATAATGTCAAGGCTACAATCGTTGTGGTAACAAAAATCTCGACAACAGACTATCTTACATAATGACAAGGCTACCATCCATTGTAGTAACAAAAATCTCGACAACAAACTACCTTCCATAATGACTTGGCTACCATCCATAGGAGTAACAAAAATGTCGACAATAGATTACCTTCCATAATGACAAGGCTACCATCCATTGGAGTAAAAGAGATATCGATAACATACTACCTTCCATAATGACAAGGCTACCATCCATTGGAGTAACAAAAATCACGACAACAGACTACCTTCCATAATGAAAAGGCTACCATCCATTGGAATTACAAAAATCTCGACAACATAATACCTTCCATAATGACAAGGCTACCATCCAATGGACTAACAAAAATCTAGACAACAGACTACCTTCCATACCGACAAGTATACCATCCATTGGAGTAATAAAGATATCGACAACAAACTACCTTCCATAATGACTAGGCTACAATCCATTGTAGTAACAAAAATCTCGACAAGAGACTATCTTCCATAATGACAAGGCTACCATCCATTGTAGTGACAAAAATCTCGACAACAAACTACCGTCCATAATGACAAGGCTACCATCCATTGGAGTAACAAAAATCACGACAACAGACTACCTTCCATAATGAAAAGGCTACCATCCATTGGAATTACAAAAATCTCGACAACATAATACATTCCAAAATGACAAGGCTACCATCCAATGGACTAACAAAAATCTCGACAACAGACTACCTTCCATAACGACAAGTATACCATCCATTGGAGTAATAAAGATATCGACAACAAACTACCTTCCATAATGACTAGGCTACAATCCATTGTAGTAACAAAAATCTCGACAAGAGACTATATTCCATAATGACAAGGCTACCATCCATTGTAGTAACAAAAATCTCGACAACAAACTACCGTCCATAATGACAAGGCTACCATCCATTGGAGTAACAAAAATCACGACAACATACTACCTTCCATGATGACAACTCTACCATCCATTGGAGTAACAAAAATCACGACAACAGACTACCTTCCATAATGACAAGGCTACCATCCATTGGAATAACAAAAATCTCGACAACAGATGACCTTCCATAATGACAAGGCTACCATCCATTGTAGTAACTAAAATATTGACAACAAACTACCTTACATAATGACAAGGGTACCATCTATTGGAGTAACAAAAATATCCACAAGAGACTACCTTCCATAATGATAAGGCTACCATCCATTGGAGTAACAAAAATCTCGACAACAGACTACCTTCCATAATGTCAAGGCTACAATCCTTGTAGTAACAAAAATCTCGACAACAGACTACCTTATATAATGACAAGGCTACCATCCATTGTAGTAACAAAAATCTCGACAACAAACTATCTTCCATAATGACTTGGCTACCATCCATAGGAGTAACAAAAATGTCGACAATAGATTACCTTCCATAATGACAAGGCTACCATCCATTGGAGTAAAAGAGATATCGATAACATACTACCTTCCATAATGACAAGGCTACCATCCATTGGAGTAACAAAAATCACGACAACAGACTACCTTCCATAATGAAAAGGCTACCATCCATTGGAATTACAAAAATCTCGACAACATAATACCTTCCATAATGACAAGGCTACCATCCAATGGACTAACAAAAATCTCGACAACAAATTACCTTCCATAACGACAAGTATACCATCCATTGGAGTAATAAAGATATCGACAACAAACTACCTTCCATAATGACTAGGCTACAATCCATTGTAGTAACAAAAATCTCGACAAGAGACTATCTTCCATAATGACAAGGCTACCATCCATTGTAGTAACAAAAATCTCGACAACAAACTACCGTCCATAATGACAAGGCTACCATCCATTGGAGTAACAAAAATCACGACAACATACTACCTTCCATAATGACAACTCTACCATCCATTGGAATAACAAAAATCTCGACAACAGACTACCTTCCATAATGACAAGGCTTCCATCCAATGGAGTAACAAAAATCTCGACAATAGACTACCTTCCATAATGACAAGGCTACCATCCATTGGAGTAACAAAAATCTCGACAATAGACTACCTTCCATGATGACAAGGCTACCATCCATTGGAGTAAGAAAAATATGCACAAGAGACTACCTTTCATAATGATAAGACTACCATCCATTGGAGTAACAAAAATCTCGACAACAGACTACCTTCCATAATGACAAGGTTACCATCCATTGTAGTTACAAACATCTCGACAACAGACTACCTTACATAATGACAAGGCTACCATCCATTGGAGTTACAAAAATCTCGACAACAGACTACCTTACATAATGACAAGGCTATCATCCATTGGAGTAGCAATGATATCGATAACATACTACCTTCTATAATGACAAGGCTACCATCCATTGGAGTAACAAAAATCACGACAACGGACTACCTTTTATAATGAAAAGTCTACCATCCATTGGAATAACACAAATCTCGACAACACAATACCTTCCATAATGACAACGCTACCATCCAATGGAGTAACAAAAATCTCGACAATAGACTACCTTCCACAATGACAAGTATACCATCCATTGGAGTATCAAAAATTTCGATGACAAATGACCTTCCATAATGATTAGACTACCATCCATTGGAGTAATATAGATATCGACAACAGACTAACTTCTATTGGAATAACAAAAATCTCGACAACAGACTACCTTCCATAATGACAAGGCTTCCATCCAATGGAGTAACAAAAATCTCAACAATATACTACCTTCCATAATGAAAAGGCTACCATCCATTGGAGTAACAAAAATCTCGACAACAGACTACCTTCCAATATGATAAGGGTACTATCCATTGGAGTAACAAAAATATCCACAAGAGACTACCTTCCATAATGACAAGGCTACCATCCATTGGAGTAACAAAGATATCGACAACATACTACCTTCCATAATGACAAGGCTACCATCCATTGGAGTAACAAAAATCACGACAACAGACTACCTTCCATAATGACAAGGCTACCATCCATTGGAATAACAAAAATCTCGACAACAGATGACCTTCCATAATGACAAGGCTACCATCCATTGTAGTAACTAAAATATTGACAACAAACTACCTTACGTAATGACAAGGGTACCATCCATTGGAGTAACAAAAATATCCACAAGAGACTACCTTCCATAATGATAAGGCTACCATCCATTGGAGTAACAAAAATCTCGACAACAGACTACCTTCCAATATGATAAGGGTACTATCCATTGGAGTAACAAAAATATCCACAAGAGACTACCTTCCATAATGACAAGGCTACCATCCATTGGAGTAACAAAGATATCGACAACATACTACCTTCCATAATGACAAGGCTACCATCCATTGGAGTAACAAAAATCACGACAACAGACTACCTTCCATAATGACAAGGCTACCATCCATTGGAATAACAAAAATATCGACAATAGATGACCTTCCATAATGACAAGGCTACCATCCATTGTAGTAACTAAAATATTGACAACAAACTACCTTACATAATGACAAGGGTACCATCCATTGGAGTAACAAAAATATCCACAAGAGACTACCTTCCATAATGATAAGGCTACCATCCATTGGAGTAACAAAAATCTCGACAATAGACTACCTTCCATAATGTCAAGGCTACAATCCTTGTGGTAAAAAAAATCTCGACAACAGACTATCTTACATAATGACAAGGCTACCATCCATTGTAGTAACAAAAATCTCGACAACAAACTACCTTCGATAATGACTTGGCTACCATCCATAGGAGTAACAAAAATGTCGACAATAGATTACCTTCCATAATGACAAGGCTACCATCCATTGGAGTAAAAGAGATATCGATAACATACTACCTTCCATAATGACAAGGCTACCATCCATTGGAGTAACAAAAATCACGACAACAGACTACCTTCCATAATGAAAAGGCTACCATCCATTGGAATTACAAAAATCTCGACAACATAATACCTTCCATAATGACAAGGCTACCATCCAATGGACTAACAAAAATCTAGACAACAGACTACCTTCCATACCGACAAGTATACCATCCATTGGAGTAATAAAGATATCGACAACAAACTACCTTCCATAATGACTAGGCTACAATCCATTGTAGTAACAAAAATCTCGACAAGAGACTATCTTCCATAATGACAAGGCTACCATCCATTGTAGTGACAAAAATCTCGACAACAAACTACCGTCCATAATGACAAGGCTACCATCCATTGGAGTAACAAAAATCACGACAACATACTACCTTCCATAATGACAACTCTACCATCCATTGGAATAACAAAAATCTCGACAACAGACTACCTTCCATAATGACAAGGGTTCCATCCATTGGAGTAACAAAAATCTCGACAACAGACTACCTTCCATGATGACAAGGGTATCATCCATTGGAGTAAGAAAAATATGCACAAGAGACTACCTTTCATAATGATAAGACTACCATCCATTGGAGTAACAAAAATCTCGACAACAGACTACCTTCCATAATGACAAGGTTACCATCCATTGTAGTTACAAACATCTCGACAACAGACTACCTTACATAATGACAAGGCTACCATCCATTGGAGTTACAAAAATCTCGACAACAGACTACCTTACATAATGACAAGGCTATCATCCATTGGAGTAACAATGATATCGATAACATACTACCTTCTATAATGACAAGGCTACCATCCATTGGAGTAACAAAAATCACGACAACAAACTACCTTCCATAATTTAAAGTCTACCATCCATTGGAATAACACAAATCTCGACAACACAATACCTTCCATAATGACAACGCTACCATCCAATGGAGTAACAAAAATCTCGACAATAGACTACCTTCCACAATGACAAGTATACCATCCATTGGAGTATTAAAAATTTCGATGAAAAATGACCTTCCATAATGACTAGGCTACCATCCATTGGAGTAATATAGATATTGACAACAGACTAACTTCTATTGGAATAACAAAAATCTCGACAACAGACTACCTTCCATAATGACAAGGCTTCCATCCAATGGAGTAACAAAAATCTCAACAATATACTACCTTCCATAATGAAAAGGCTACCATCCATTGGAGTAACAAAAATCTCGACAACAGACTACCTTCCAATATGATAAGGGTACTATCCATTGGAGTAATAAAAATATCCACAAGAGACTACCTTCCATAATGACAAGGCTACCATCCATTGGAGTAACAAAGATATCGACAACATACTACCTTCCATAATGACAATTCTACCATCCATTGCAGTAACAAAAATCACGACAACAGACTACCTTCCATAATGACAAGGCTACCATCCATTGGAATAACAAAAATCTCGACAATAGATGACCTTCCATAATGACAAGGCTACCATCCATTGTAGTAACTAAAATATTGACAACAAACTACCTTACATAATGACAAGGGTACCATCCATTGGAGTAACAAAAATATCCACAAGAGACTACCTTCCATAATGATAAGGCTACCATCCATTGGAGTAACAAAAATCTCGACAATAGACTACCTTCCATAATGTCAAGGCTACAATCCTTGTAGTAACAAAAATCTCGACAACAGACTACCTTACATAATGACAAGGCTACCATCCATTGTAGTAACAAAAATCTCGACAACAAACTACCTTCCATAATGACTTGGCTACCATCCATAGGAGTAACAAAAATGTCGACAATAGATTACTTTCCATAATGACAAGGCTACCATCCATTGGAGTAAAAGAGATATCGATAACATACTACCTTCCATAATGACAAGGCTACCATCCATTGGAGTATTAAAAATCACGACAACAGACTACCTTCCATAATGAAAAGGCTACCATCCATTGGAATTACAAAAATCTCGACAACATAATACCTTCCATAATGACAAGGCTACCATCCAATGGACTAACAAAAATCTCGACAACAGACTACCTTCCATAACGACAAGTATACCATCCATTGGAGTAATAAAGATATCAACAACAAACTACATCCATAATGACTAGGCTACAATCCATTGTAGTAACAAAAATCTCGACAAGAGACTATCTTCCATAATGACAAGGCTACCATCCATTGTAGTAACAAAAATCTCGACAACAAACTACCGTCCATAATGACAAGGCTACCATCCATTGGAGTAACAAAAATCACGACAACATACTACCTTCCATAATGACAACTCTACCATCCATTGGAATAACAAAAATCTCGACAACAGACTACCTTCCATAATGACAAGGCTTCCATCCAATGGAGTAACAAAAATCTCGACAGTAGACTACCTTCCATAATGACAAGGCTACCATCCATTGGAGTAACAAAAATCTCGACAACAGACTACCTTCCATGATGACAAGGCTACCATCCATTGGAGTAAGAAAAATATGCAGAAGAGACTACCTTTCATAATGATAAGACTACCATCCATTGGAGTAACAAAAATATCGACAACAGACTACCTTCCATAATGACAAGGTTACCATCCATTGTAGTTACAAACATCTCGACAACAGACTACCTTACATAATGACAAGGCTACCATCCATTGGAGTTACAAAAATCTCGACAACAGACTACCTTACATAATGACAAGGCTATCATCCATTGGAGTAGCAATGATATCGATAACATACTACCTTCTATAATGACAAGGCTACCATCCATTGGAGTAACAAAAATCACGACAACAAACTACCTTCCATAATGAAAAGTCTACCATCCATTGGAATAACACAAATCTCGACAACACAATACCTTCCATAATGACAACGCTACCATCCAATGGAGTAACAAAAATCTCGACAATAGACTACCTTCCACAATGACAAGTATACCATCCATTGGAGTATCAAAAATTTTAATGACAAATGACCTTCCATAATGACTAGGCTACCATCCATTGGAGTAATATAGATATCGACAACAGACTAACTTCTATTGGAATAACAAAAATATCGACAACAGACTACCTTCCATAATGACAAGGCTTCCATCCAATGGAGTAACAAAAATCTCAACAATATACTACCTTCCATAATGACTAGGCTACCATCCATTGGAGTAACAAAAATCTCGACAACAGACTACCTTCCAATATGATAAGGGTACTATCCATTGGAGTAACAAAAATATCCACAAGAGACTACCTTCCATAATGACAAGGCTACCATCCATTGGAGTAACAAAGATATCGACAACATACTACCTTCCATAATGACAAGGCTACCATCCATTGGAGTAACAAAAATCACGACAACAGACTACCTTCCATAATGACAAGGCTACCATCCATTGGAATAACAAAAATCTCGACAACAGATGACCTTCCATAATGACAAGGCTACCATCCATTGTAGTAACTAAAATATCCACAAGAGACTACCTTCCATAATGATAAGACTACCATCCATTGGAGTAACAAAAATCTCGACAACAGACTACCTTTCATAATGTCAAGGCTACAATCCTTGTAGTAACAAAAATCTCGACAACAGACTACCTTACATAATGACAAGGCTACCATCCATTGTAGTAACAAAAATCTCGACAACAAACTACCTTCCATAATGACTTGGCTACCATCCATAGGAGTAACAAAAATGTCGACAATAGATTACCTTCCATAATCACAAGGCTACCATCCATTGGAGTAAAAGAGATATCGATAACATACTACCTTCCATAATGACAAGGCTACCATCCATTGGAGTAACAAAAATCACGACAACAGACTACCTTCCATAATGAAAAGGCTATCATCCATTGGAATTACAAAAATCTCGACAACATAATACCTTCCATAATGACAAGGCTACCATCCAATGGACTAACAAAAATCTCGACAACAGACTACCTTCCATAACGACAAGTATACCATCCATTGGAGTAATAAAGATATCGACAACAAAATACCTTCCATAATGACTAGGCTACAATCCATTGTAGTAACAAAAATCTCGACAAGAGACTATATTCCATAATGACAAGGCTACCATCCATTGTAGTAACAAAAATCTCGACAACAAACTACCGTCCATAATGACAAGGCTACCATCCATTGGAGTAACAAAAATCACGACAACATACTACCTTCCATAATGACAACTCTACCATCCATTGGAGTAACAAAAATCACGACAACAGACTACCTTCCATAATGACAAGGCTACCATCCATTGGAATAACAAAAATCTCGACAACAGATGACCTTCCATAATGACAAGGCTACCATCCATTGTAGTAACTAAAATATTGACAACAAACTACCTTACATAATGACAAGGGTACCATCCATTGGAGTAACAAAAATATCCACAAGAGACTACCTTCCATAATGATAAGGCTACCATCCATTGGAGTAACAAAAATCTCGACAACAGACTACCTTCCATAATGTCAAGGCTACAATCCTTGTAGTAACAAAAATCTCGATAACAGACTACCTTACATAATGACAAGGCTACCATCCATTGTACTAACAAAAATCTCGACAACAAACTACCTTCCATAATGACTTGGCTACCATCCATAGGAGTAACAAAAATGTCGACAATAGATTACCTTCCATAATGACAAGGCTACCATCCATTGGAGTAAAAGAGATATCGATAACATACTACCTTCCATAATGACAAGGCTACCATCCATTGGAGTAACAAAAATCACGACAACAGACTACCTTCCATAATGAAAAGGCTACCATCCATTGGAATTACAAAAATCTCGACAACATAATACCTTCCATAATGACAAGGCTACCATCCAATGGACTAACAAAAATCTCGACAACAGACTACCTTCCATAACGACAAGTATACCATCCATTGGAGTAATAAAGATATCGACAACAAAATACCTTCCATAATGACTAGGCTACAATCCATTGTAGTAACAAAAATCTCGACAAGAGACTATATTCCATAATGACAAGGCTACCATCCATTGTAGTAACAAAAATCTCGACAACAAACTACCGTCCATAATGACAAGGCTACCATCCATTGGAGTAACAAAAATCACGACAACATACTACCTTCCATAATGACAACTCTACCATCCATTGGAGTAACAAAAATCACGACAACAGACTACCTTCCATAATGACAAGGCTACCATCCATTGGAATAACAAAAATCTCGACAACAGATGACCTTCCATAATGACAAGGCTACCATCCATTGTAGTAACTAAAATATTGACAACAAACTACCTTACATAATGACAAGGGTACCATCCATTGGAGTAACAAAAATATTCACAAGAGACTACCTTCCATAATGATAAGGCTACCATCCATTGGAGTAACAAAAATCTCGACAACAGACTACCTTCCATAATGTCAAGGCTACAATCCTTGTAGTAACAAAAATCTCGACAACAGACTACCTTACATAATGACAAGGCTACCATCCATTGTACTAACAAAAATCTCGACAACAAACTACTTTCCATAATGACTTGGCTACCATCCATAGGAGTAACAAAAATGTCGACAATAGATTACCTTCCATAATGACAAGGCTACCATCCATTGGAGTAAAAGAGATATCGATAACATACTACCTTCCATAATGACAAGGCTACCATCCATTGGAGTAACAAAAATCACGACAACAGACTACCTTCCATAATGAAAAGGCTACCATCCATTGGAATTACAAAAATCTCGACAACATAATACCTTCCATAATGACAAGGCTACCATCCAATGGACTAACAAAAATCTCGACAACAGACTACCTTCCATAACGACAAGTATACCATCCATTGGAGTAATAAAGATATCGACAACAAACTACCTTCCATAATGACTAGGCTACAATCCATTGTAGTAACAAAAATCTCGACAAGAGACTATATTCCATAATGACAAGGCTACCGTCCATTGTAGTAACAAAAATCTCGACAACAAACTACCGTCCATAATGACAAGGCTACCATCCATTGGAGTAACAAAAATCACGACAACATACTACCTTCCATAATGACAACTCTACCATCCATTGGAGTAACAAAAATCACGACAACAGACTACCTTCCATAATGACAAGGCTACCATCCATTGGAATAACAAAAATCTCGACAACAGATGACCTTCCATAATGACAAGGCTACCATCCATTGTAGTAACTAAAATATTGACAACAAACTACCTTACATAATGACAAGGGTACCATCCATTGGAGTAACAAAAATATCCACAAGAGACTACCTTCCATAATGATAAGGCTACCATCCATTGGAGTAACAAAAATCTCGACAACAGACTACCTTCCATAATGGCAAGGCTACAATCCTTGTAGTAACAAAAATCTCGACAACAGACTACCTTACATAATGACAAGGCTACCATCCATTGTAGTAACAAAAATCTCGACAACAAACTACCTTCCATAATGACTTGGCTACCATCCATAGGAGTAACAAAAATGTCGACAATAGATTACCTTCCATAATGACAAGGCTACCATCCATTGGAGTAAAAGAGATATCGATAACATACTACCTTCCATAATGACAAGGCTACCATCCATTGGAGTAACAAAAATCACGACAACAGACTACCTTCCATAATGAAAAGGCTACCATCCATTTGAATTACAAAAATCTCGACAACATAATACCTTCCATAATGACAAGGCTACCATCCAATGGACTAACAAAAATCTCGACAACAGATTACCTTCCATAACGACAAGTATACCATCCATTGGAGTAATAAAGATATCGACAACAAACTACCTTCCATAATGACTAGGCTACAATCCATTGTAGTAACAAAAATCTCGACAAGAGACTATCTTCCATAATGACAAGGCTACCATCCATTGTAGTAACAAAAATCTCGACAACAGACTACCTTTCATAATGTCAAGGCTACCATCCTTGTAGTAACAAAAATCTCGACAACAGACTACCTTCCATAATGACTTGGCTACCATCCATAGGAGTAACAAAAATGTCGACAATAGATTACCTTCCATAATGACAAGGCTACCATCCATTGGAGTAAAAGAGATATCGATAACATACTACCTTCCATAATGACAAGGCTACCATCCATTGGAGTAACAAAAATCACGACAACAGACTACCTTCCATAATGAAAAGGCTACCATCCATTTGAATTACAAAAATCTCGACAACATAATACCTTCCATAATGACAAGGCTACCATCCAATGGACTAACAAAAATCTCGACAACAGATTACCTTCCATAACGACAAGTATACCATCCATTGGAGTAATAAAGATATCGACAACAAACTACCTTCCATAATGACTAGGCTACAATCCATTGTAGTAACAAAAATCTCGACAAGAGACTATCTTCCATAATGACAAGGCTACCATCCATTGTAGTAACAAAAATCTCGACAACAGACTACCTTTCATAATGTCAAGGCTACAATCCTTGTAGTAACAAAAATCTCGACAACAGACTACCTTACATAATGACAAGGCTACCATCCATTGTAGTAACAAAAATCTCGACAACAAACTACCTTCCATAATGACTTGGCTACCATCCATAGGAGTAACAAAAATGTCGACAATAGATTACCTTCCATAATGACAAGGCTACCATCCATTGGAGTAAAAGAGATATCGATAATATACTACCTTCCATAATGACAAGGCTACCATCCATTGGAGTAACAAAAATCACGACAACAGACTACCTTCCATAATGAAAAGGCTACCATCCATTGGAATTACAAAAATCTCGACAACATAATACCTTCCATAATGACAAGGCTACCATCCAATGGACTAACAAAAATCTCGACAACAGACTACCTTCCATAACGACAAGTATACCATCCATTGGAGTAATAAAGATATCGACAACAAAATACCTTCCATAATGACTAGGCTACAATCCATTGTAGTAACAAAAATCTCGACAAGAGACTATATTCCATAATGACAAGGCTACCATCCATTGTAGTAACAAAAATCTCGACAACAAACTACCGTCCATAATGACAAGGCTACCATCCATTGGAGTAACAAAAATCACGACAACATACTACCTTCCATAATGACAACTCTACCATCCATTGGAGTAACAAAAATCACGACAACAGACTACCTTCCATAATGAAAAGGCTACCATCCATTGGAATAACAAAAATCTCGACAACATATGACCTTCCATAATGACAAGTCTACCATCCATTGTAGTAACTAAAATATTGACAACAAACTACCTTACATAATGACAAGGGTACCATCCATTGGAGTAACAAAAATATCCACAAGAGACTACCTTCCATAATGATAAGGCTTCCATCCATTGGAGTAACAAAAATCTCGACAACAGACTACCTTCCAATATGATAAGGGTACTATCCATTGGAGTAACAAAAATATCCACAAGAGACTACCTTCCATAATGACAAGGCTATCATCCATTGGAGTAACAAAGATATCGACAACATACTACCTTCCATAATGACAAGGCAACCATCCATTGGAGTAACAAAAATCACGACAACAGACTACCTTCCATAGTGACAAGGCTACCATCCATTGGAATAACAAAAATCTCGACAACAGATGACCTTCCATAATGACAAGGCTACCATCCATTGTAGTAACTAAAATATTGACAACAAACTACCTTACATAATGACAAGGGTACCATCCATTGGAGTAACAAAAATATCCACAAGAGACTACCTTCCATAATGATAAGGCTACCATCCATTGGAGTAACAAAAATCTCGACAACAGACTACCTTCCATAATGTCAAGGCTACAATCCTTGTAGTAACAAAAATCTCGACAACAGACTACCTTACATAATGACAAGGCTACCATCCATTGTAGTAACAAAAATCTCGACAACAAACTACCTTCCATAATGACTTGGCTACCATCCATAGGAGTAACAAAAATGTCGACAATAGATTACCTTCCATAATGACAAGGCTACCATCCATTGGAGTAAAAGAGATATCGATAACATACTACCTTCCATAATGACAAGGCTACCATCCATTGGAGTAACAAAAATCACGACAACAGACTACCTTCCATAATGAAAAGGCTACCATCCATTTGAATTACAAAAATCTCGACAACATAATACCTTCCATAATGACAAGGCTACCATCCAATGGACTAACAAAAATCTCGACAACAGATTACCTTCCATAACGACAAGTATACCATCCATTGGAGTAATAAAGATATCGACAACAAACTACCTTCCATAATGACTAGGCTACAATCCATTGTAGTAACAAAAATCTCGACAAGAGACTATCTTCCATAATGACAAGGCTACCATCCATTGTAGTAACAAAAATCTCGACAACAGACTACCTTTCATAATGTCAAGGCTACAATCCTTGTAGTAACAAAAATCTCGACAACAGACTACCTTACATAATGACAAGGCTACCATCCATTGTAGTAACAAAAATCTCGACAACAAACTACCTTCCATAATGACTTGGCTACCATCCATAGGAGTAACAAAAATGTCGACAATAGATTACCTTCCATAATGACAAGGCTACCATCCATTGGAGTAAAAGAGATATCGATAATATACTACCTTCCATAATGACAAGGCTACCATCCATTGGAGTAACAAAAATCACGACAACAGACTACCTTCCATAATAAAAAGGCTACCATCCATTGGAATTACAAAAATCTCGACAACATAATACCTTCCATAATGACAAGGCTACCATCCAATGGACTAACAAAAATCTCGACAACAGACTACCTTCCATAACGACAAGTATACCATCCATTGGAGTAATAAAGATATCGACAACAAAATACCTTCCATAATGACTAGGCTACAATCCATTGTAGTAACAAAAATCTCGACAAGAGACTATTTTCCATAATGACAAGGCTACCATCCATTGTAGTAACAAAAATCTCGACAACAAACTACCGTCCATAATGACAAGGCTACCATCCATTGGAGTAACAAAAATCACGACAACATACTACCTTCCATAATGACAACTCTACCATCCATTGGAGTAACAAAAATCACGACAACAGACTACCTTCCATAATGACAAGGCTACCATCCATTGGAATAACAAAAATCTCGACAACATATGACCTTCCATAATGACAAGTCTACCATCCATTGTAGTAACTAAAATATTGACAACAAACTACCTTACATAATGACAAGGGTACCATCCATTGGAGTAACAAAAATATCCACAAGAGACTACCTTCCATAATGATAAGGCTTCCATCCATTGGAGTAACAAAAATCTCGACAACAGACTACCTTCCAATATGATAAGGGTACTATCCATTGGAGTAACAAAAATATCCACAAGAGACTACCTTCCATAATGACAAGGCTACCATCCATTGGAGTAACAAAGATATCGACAACATACTACCTTCCATAATGACAAGGCAACCATCCATTGGAGTAACAAAAATCACGACAACAGACTACCTTCCATAGTGACAAGGCTACCATCCATTGGAATAACAAAAATCTCGACAACAGATGACCTTCCATAATGACAAGGCTACCATCCATTGTAGTAACTAAAATATTGACAACAAACTACCTTACATAATGACAAGGGTACCATCCATTGGAGTAACAAAAATATCCACAAGAGACTACCTTCCATAATGATAAGGCTACCATCCATTGGAGTAACAAAAATCTCGACAACAGACTACCTTCCATAATGTCAAGGCTACAATCCTTGTAGTAACAAAAATCTCGACAACAGACTACCTTACATAATGACAAGGCTACCATCCATTGTAGTAACAAAAATCTCGACAACAAACTACCTTCCATAATGACTTGGCTACCATCCATAGGAGTAACAAAAATGTCGACAATAGATTACCTTCCATAATGACAAGGCTACCATCCATTGGAGTAACAAAAATCACTACAACAGACTACCTTCCATAATGAAAAGGCTACCATCCATTGGAATTACAAAAATCTCGACTACATAATACCTTCCATAATGACAAGGCTACCATCCAATGGACTAACAAAAATCTCGACAACAGACTACCTTTTATAACGACAAGTATACCATCCATTGGAGTAATAAAGATATCGACAACAAACTACCTTCCATAATGACTAGGCTACAATCCATTGTAGTAACAAAAATCTCGACAAGAGACTATATTCCATAATGACAAGGCTACCATCCATTGTAGTAACAAAAATCTCGACAACAAACTACCGTCCATAATGACAAGGCTACCATCCATTGGAGTAACAAAAATCATGACAACATACTACCTTCCATAATGACAACTCTACCATCCATTGGAATAACAAAAATCTCGACAACAGACTACCTTCCATAATGACAAGGCTTCCATCCAATGGAGTAACAAAAATCTCGACAATAGACTACCTTCCATAATGACAAGGCTACCATCCATTGGAGTAACAAAAATCTCGACAACAGACTACCTTCCATAATGAAAAGGCTACCATCCATTGGAGTAAAAGAGATATCGATAACATACTACCTTCCATAATGACAAGGGTACCATCCATTGGAGTAACAAAAATATCCACAAGAGACTACCTTCCATAATGATAAGGCTACCATCCATTGGAGTAACAAAAATCTCGACAACAGACTACCTTCCATAATGTCAAGGCTACAATCCTTGTAGTAACAAAAATCTCGACAACAGACTACCTTACATAATGACAAGGCTACCATCCATTGTAGTAACAAAAATCTCGATAACAGACTACCTTCCATAATGACTTGGCTACCATCCATAGGAGTAACAAAAATGTCGACAATAGACTACCTTCCATAATGACAAGGCTACCATCCATTGGAGTAAAAGAGATATCGATAACATACTACCTTCCATAATGACAAGGCTACCATCCATTGGAGTAACAAAAATCACGACAACAGACTACCTTCCATAATGAAAAGGCTACCATCCATTGGAATTACAAAAATCTCGACAACATAATACCTTCCATAATGACAAGGCTACCATCCAATGGACTAACAAAAATCTCGACAACAGACTACCTTCCATAACGACAAGTATACCATCCATTGGAGTAATAAAGATATCGACAAGAAACTACCTTCCATAATGACCAGGCTACCATCCATTGTAGTAACAAAAATATCGACAACAAACTACCTTCCATAATGACAAGGCTACCATCCATTGGAGTAACAAAAATCACGACAACATACAACCTTCCATAATGACAACTCTACCATCCATTGGAATAACAAAAATCTCGACAACAGACTACCTTCCATAATGACAAGGCTTCCATCCAATGGAGTAACAAAAATCTCGACAACAGACTACCTTCCATTATGACAAGAGTACCATCCATTGGAGTAAGAAAAATATGCACAAGAGACTACCTTTCATAATGATAAGACTACCATCCATTAGAGTAACAAAAATCTCGACAACAGACTACCTTCCATAATGACAAGGTTACCATCCATTGTAGTTACAAACATCTCGACAACAGACTACCTTACATAATGACAAGGCTACCATCCATTGGAGTTACAAAAATCTCGACAACATACTACCTTACATAATGACAAGTCTACCATCCATTGGAGTAGCAATGATATCGATAACATACTACCTTCTATAATAACAAGGCTACCATCCATTGGGGTAATAAAAATCACGACAACAGACTACCTTCCATAATGAAAAGTCTACCATCCATTGGAATAACACAAATCTGGACAACACAATACCTTCCATAATGACAACGTTACCATCCAATGGACTAAAAAAATCTCGACAACTGACTACCTTCCGTAATGACAAGTATACCATCCATTGGAGTAACAAAAATCTCGACAACAGATGACCTTCCATAATGACTAGGCTACCATCTATTAGAGTAATAAAGATATCGAAAACAGACTACCTTCCATTATGAGAAGGCTACAATTCATTGTAGTAACAAAAATCTCGACAAGAGACTATCTTCCATAATGACAAGGCTACCATCCATTGTAGTAACAAAAATCTCGACAACAAACTACCTTCCATAATGACTTGGCTACCATCCATTGGAGAAACAAAAATCTCGACAATAGACTACCTTCCATAATGACAAGGCTACCATCCATTGGAGTAACAAAGATATCTATAACATACTACCTTCCATAATGACAAGGCTACCATCCATTGGAGTAACAAAAATCACGACAACAGACTACCTTCCATAATGAAAAGGCTACCATCCATTGGAATAACAAAAATCTCGACAACATAATACCTTCCATAATGACAAGGCTACCATCCAATGGACTAAAAAAATCTCGACAACTGACTACCTTCCATAATGACAAGTATACCATCCATTGGAGTAACAAAAATCTCGACAACAGATGACCTTCCATAATGACTAGGCTACCATCCATTAGAGTAATAAAAATATCGAAAACATACTACCTTCCATTATGACAAGGCTACCATCCATTGTAGTAACAAAAATCTCGACAACAAACTACCTTCCATAATGACAAGGCTACCATCCATTGGAGTAACAAAAATCATGACAACATACTACCTTCCATAATGACAACTCTACCATCCATTGGAATAACAAAAATCTCGACAACAAATTACCTTCCATAATGACAAGGCTTCCATCCATTGGAGTAACAAAAATCTCGACAATAGACTACCTTCCATAATGACAAGGCTACCATCCATTGGAGTAACAAAAATATCGACAACAGACTACCTTCCATGATGACAAGGGTACCATCCATTGGAGTAAGAAAAATATGCACAAGAGACTACCTTTCATAATGATAAGACTACCATCCACTGGAGTAACAAAAATCTCGACAACAGACTACCTTCCATAATGAGAAGGTTACCATCCATTGTAGTTACAAACATCTCGACAACAGACTACCTTACATAATGACAAGGCTACCATCCATTGGAGTTACAAAAATCTCGACAACATACTACCTTATATAATGACAAGGCTACCATCCATTGGAGTAGCAATGATATCGATAACATACTACCTTCTATAATGACAAGGCTACCATCAATTGGAGTAACAAAAATCACGACAAAAGACTACCTTCCATAATGAAAAGTCTACCATCCATTGGAATAACACAAATCTGGACAACACAGTACCTTCCATAATGACAACGCTACCATCCAATGGAGTAACAAAAATCTCGACAACAGACTACCTTCCACAATGACAAGTATACCATCCATTGGAGTATCAAAAATTTCGATAACAAATGACCTTCCATAATGACTAGGCTACCATCCATTGGAGTAATATAGATATCGACAACAGACTAACTTCCATTATCAGAAGGCAAAAATCCATCGTAGTAATAAAAATCTCGACAAGAGACTATCTTCCATAATGACAAGGCTACCATCCATTGTAGTAACAAAAATATCGACAATAGACTACGTTCCATAATGACAAGGCTACCATCCATTGTAGTAACTAAAATCTCGACAACAGACTACCTTCCATAATGACTAGGCTACCATCCATTGGAGTAATATAGATATCGACAACAGACTAACTTCCATTATCAGAAGGCAAAAATCCACCGTAGTAATAAAAATCTCGACAAGAGACTATCTTCCATAATGACAAGGCTACCATCCATTATAGTAACAAAAATCTCGACAATAGACTACCTTCCATAATGACAAGGCTACCATCCATTGTAGTAACTAAAATATTGACATCAAACTACCTTCCATAATGACAAGGGTACCATCCATTGGAGTAACAAAAATATCGACAGCAGACTACCTTCCATAATGTCAAGGCTACAATCCTTGTAGTAACAAAAATCTCGACAACAGTCTACCTTACATAATGACAAGGCTACAATCCATTATAGTAACAAAAATCTCGACAACAGTCTACCTTACATAATGACAAGGCTACCATCCATTGTAGTAACAAAAATCTCGACAACAGACTACCTTCCATAATGACAAGGCTACCATCCATTGTAGTAACAAAAATCTCGAAAACAGACTACCTTCCATAATGACTAGGCTACCATCCATTGGAGTAACAAAAATCTCGACAATAGAGTACCTTCCGTAATCACAAGGCTACCATCCTTTGGAGTAACAAAGATATCTATAACATTCTACCTTCCATAATGATAAGGCTACCATCCATTGGAGTAACAAAAATCACGACAACAGACTACCTTCCATAATGAAAAGGCTACCATCCATTGGAATAAAAAAAATCTCGACAACATGATACCTTCCATAATGACAAGGCTACCATCCAATGGACTAAAAAAATCTCGACAACAGACTACCTTCCATAATGACAAGTATACCATCCATTGGAGTAACAAAAATCTCGACAACAGATGACCTTCCATAATGACTAGGCTACCATCCATTGGAGTAATAAAGATATCGACAATAGACTACCTTCCATTATGAGAAGGCTACAATTCATTGTAGTAACAAAAATCTCGACAAGAGACTATCTTCCATAATGACAAGGCTACCATCCATTGTAGTAACAAAAATCTCGACAACAAACTACCTTCCATAATGACAAGGCTACCATCCATTGGAGTATCAAAAATCACGACAACATACTACCTTCCATAATGACAACTCTACCATCCATTGGAATAACAAAAATCTCGACAACAAATTACCTTCCATAATGACAAGGCTTCCATCCATTGGAGTAACAAAAATCTCGACAATAGATTACCTTCCATAATGACAAGGCTACCATCCATTGGAGTAACAAAAATCTCGACAACAGACTACCTTCCATTATGACAAGGGTACCATCCATTGGAGTAAGAAAAATATGCATAAGAGACTACCTTTCATAATGATAAGACTACCATCCATTAGAGTAACAAAAATCTCGACAACAGACTACCTTCCATAATGACAAGGTTACCATCCATTGTAGTTACAAAAATCTCGACAACAGACTACCTTACATAATGACAAGGCTACCATCCATTGGAGTTACAAAAATCTCGACAACAGACTACCTTACATAATGACAAGGCTACCATCCATTGGAGTAGCAATGATATCGATAACATACTAACTTCTATAATGATAAGGCTACCATCCATTGGAGTAACAAAAATCACGACAACAGACTACCTTCCATAATGAAAAGTCTACCATCCATTGGAATAACAAAAATCTCGACAACACAATACCTTCCATAATGACAACGCTACCATCCAATGGAGTAACAAAAATCTCGACAACAGACTACCTTCCACAATGACAAGTATACCATCCATTGGAGTATCAAAAATTTCGATAACAAATGACCTTCCATAATGACTAGGCTACCATCCATTGGAGTAATATAGATATCGACAACAGACTAACTTCCATTATCAGAAGGCAAAAATCCATCGTAGTACAAAAAATCTCGACAAGAGACTATCTTCCATAATGACAAGGCTACCATCCATTGTAGTAACAAAAATCTCGACAATAGACTACCTTCCATAATGACAAGGCTACCATCCATTGTAGTAACTAAAATATCAACAACAAACTACCTTCCATAATGACAAGGGTACCATCCATTGGAGTAACAAAAATATCCACAAGAGACTACCTTCCATAATGATAAGGCTACCATCCATTGGAGTAACAAAAATATCGACAACAAACTACCTTTCATAATGTCAAGGCTACAATCCTTATAGTAACAAAAATCTCGACAACAGGCTACCTTACATAATCACAAGGCTACCATCCATTGTAGTAACAAAAATCTCGACAACAGACTACCTTACATAATGACAAGGCTACCATCCATTGTAGTAACAAAAATCTCGACAACATACTACCTTCCATAATGACAAGGCTACCATCCATTGTAGTAACAAAAATCTCAAAAACAGACTACCTTCCATAAGGACTTGGCTACCATCCATTGGAGTAACAAAAATCTCGACAATAGACTACCTTCCGTAATCACAAGGCTACCATCCTTTGGAGTAACAAAGATATCTATAACATACTACCTTCCATAATGACAAGGCTACCATCCATTGGAGTAACAAAAATCACGACAATAGACTACCTTCCATAATGAAAAGGCTACCATCCATTGGAATAACAAAAATCTCGACAACATGATACCTTCCATAATGACAAGGCTACCATTCAATGGACTAAAAAAATCTCGACAACAGACTACCTTCCATAACAACAAGTATACCATCCATTGGAGTAACAAAAATCTCGACAACAGATGACCTTCCATAATGACTAGGCTACCAAACATTGGAGTAATAAAGATATCGACAACAGACTACCTTCCATTATGAGAAGGCTACAATTCATTGTAGTAACAAAAATCTCGACAAGAGACTATCTTCCATAATGACAAGGCTACCATCCATTGTAGTAACAAAAATCTCGACAACAAACTTCCTTCCATAATAACAAGGCTACCATCCATTGGAGTAACAAAAATCACGACAACATACTACCTTCCATAATGAAAAGGCTACCATCCATTGGAATAAAAAAAATCTCGACAACATGATACCTTCCATAATGACAAGGCTACCATCCAATGGACTAAAAAAATCTCGACAACAGACTACATTCCATATCGACAAGTATACCATCCATTGGAGTAACAAAAATCTCGACAACAGATGACCTTCCATAATGACTAGGCTACCATCCATTGGAGTAATAAAGATATCGACAACAGACTACCTTCCATTATGAGAAGGCTACAATTCATTGTAGTAACAAAAATCTCGACAAGAGACTATCTTCCATAATGACAAGGCTACCATCCATTGTAGTAACAAAAATCTCGACAACAAACTACCTTCCATAATGACAAGGCTACCATCCATTGGAGTATCAAAAATCACGACAACATACTACCTTCCATAATGACAACTCTACCATCCATTGGAATAACAAAAATCTCGACAACAAATTACCTTCCATAATGACAAGGCTTCCATCCATTGGAATAACAAAAATCTCGACAATAGACTACCTTCCATAATGACAAGGCTACCATCCATTGGAGTAACAAAAATCTCGACAACAGACTACCTTCCATTATGACAAGGGTACCATCCATTGGAGTAAGAAAAATATGCACAAGAGACTACCTTTCATAATGATAAGACTACCATCCATTAGAGTAACAAAAATCTCGACAACAGACTACCTTCCATAATGACAACGTTACCATCCATTGTAGTTACAAAAATCTCGACAACAGACTACCTTACATAATGACAAGGCTACCATCCATTGGAGTTACAAAAATCTCGACAACAGACTACCTTATATAATGACAAGGCTACCATCCATTGGAGTAGCAATGATATCGATAACATACTAACTTCTATAATGATAAGGCTACCATCCATTGGAGTAACAAAAATCACGACAACAGACTACCTTCCATAATGAAAAGTCTACCATCCATTGGAATAACAAAAATCTCGACAACACAATACCTTCCATAATGACAACGCTACCATCCAATGGAGTAACAAAAATCTCGACAACAGACTACCTTCCACAATGACAAGTATACCATCCATTGGAGTATCAAAAATTTCGATAACAAATGACCTTCCATAATGACTAGGCTACCATCCATTGGAGTAATATAGATATCGACAACAGACTAACTTCCATTATCAGAAGGCAAAAATCCATCGTAGTAATAAAAATCTCGACAAGAGACTATCTTCCATAATGACAAGGCTACCATCCATTGTAGTAACAAAAATCTCGACAATAGACTACCTTCCATAATGACAAGGCTACCATCCATTGTAGTAACTAAAATATCAACAACAAACTACCTTCCATAATGACAAGGGTACCATCCATTGGAGTAACAAAAATATCCACAAGAGACTACCTTCCATAATGATAAGGCTACCATCCATTGGAGTAACAAAAATATCGACAACAAACTACCTTTCATAATGTCAAGGCTACAATCCTTATAGTAACAAAAATCTCGACAACAGGCTACCTTACATAATCACAAGGCTACAATCCATTATAGTAACAAAAATCTCGACAACAGACTACCTTACATAATGACAAGGCTACCATCCATTGTAGTAACAAAAATCTCGACAACATACTACCTTCCATAATGACAAGGCTACCATCCATTGTAGTAACAAAAATCTCAAAAACAGACTACCTTCCATAAGGACTTGGATACCATCCATTGGAGTTACAAAAATCTCGACAATAGACTACCTTCCGTAATCACAAGGCTACCATCCTTTGGAGTAACAAAGATATCTATAACATACTACCTTCAATAATGACAAGGCTACCATCCATTGGAGTAACAAAAATCACGACAATAGACTACCTTCCATAATGAAAAGGCTACCATCCATTGGAATAACAAAAATCTCGACAACATGATACCTTCCATAATGACAAGGCTACCATTCAATGGACTAAAAAAATCTCGACAACAGACTACCTTCCATAACGACAAGTATACCATCCATTGGAGTAACAAAAATCTCGACAACAGATGACCTTCCATAATGACTAGGCTACCAAACATTGGAGTAATAAAGATATCGACAACAGACTACCTTCCATTATGAGAAGGCTACAATTCATTGTAGTAACAAAAATCTAGACAAGAGACTATCTTCCATAATGACAAGGCTACCATCCATTGTAGTAACAAAAATCTTGACAACAAACTTCTTTCCATAATGACAAGGCTACCATCCATTGGAGTAACAAAAATCACGACAACATACTACCTTCCATAATGACAACTCTAACATCCATTGGAATAACAAAAATCTAGACAACAAATTACCTTCCATAATGACAAGGCTTCCATCCATTGGAGTAACAAAAATCTCGACAATAGACTACCTTCCATAATGACAAGGCTACCATCCATTGGAGTAACAAAAATCTCGACAACAGACTACCTTCCATTATGACAAGGGTACCATCCATTAGAGTAAGAAAAATATGCACAAGAGACTACCTTTCATAATGATAAGACTACCATCCATTAGAGTAACAAAAATCTCGACAACAGACTACCTTCCATGATGACAAGGTTACCATCCATTGTAGTTACAAAAATCTCGACAACAGACTACCTTACATAATGACTAGGCTACCATCCATTGGAGTTACAAAAATCTCGACAACAGACTACCTTACATAATGACAAGGCTGTCATCCATTGGAGTAGCAATGATATCGATAACATACTACCTTCTATAATGACAAGGCTACCACCTATTGGAGTAACTAAAATCACAACAACAGACTACCTTCCATAATGAAGAGTCTACCATCCATTGGAATAACAAAAATCTCGACAACAAAATACCTTCCATAATGACAAGGCTACCATCCAATGGAGTAACAAAAATCTCGACAACAGACTACCTTCCACAATGACAAGTATATCATCCATTGGAGTATCAAAAATATCGATAACAAATGACCTTCCATAATGACTAGGCTACCATCCATTGGAGTAATATAGATATCGACAACAGACTAACTTCCATTATCAGAAGGCTACAATCCATCATAGTAACAAAAATCTCGACAAGAGACTATCTTCCATAATGACAAGGCTACCATCCTATGTATTAACAAAAATCTCGACAATAGACTACCTTCCATACTGACAAGGCTACCATCCATTGGAGTAACAAAAATCACGACAACAGGCTACCTTCCATAATGAAAAGGCTACCATCCATTGGAATAACAAAAATCTCGACAACATAATACCTTACATAATGACAAGGCTACCATCCAATGGACTAAAAAAAATCTCGACAATAGACTACCTTCCATAACGACAAGTATACCATCCATTGGAGTAACAAAAATCTCGACAACAAATGCCCTTCCATAATGACTAGGCTACCATCCATTGGAGTAATAAAGATATCGACAACCGACTACCTTCCATTATGAGAATGCTACAATCCATTGTAGTAACAAAAATCTCGACAAGAGACTATCTTCCATAATGAAAAGGCTACCATCAATTGGAGTAACAAAGATATCGATAACATAATACCTTCCATAATGACAAGGCTACCGTCTATTGCAGTAACAAAAATCATGACAACAGACTACCTTCCATAATGACAAGGCTACAATTCAATGGAGTTACAAAAATCTCGACAACAGACTACCTTCCATAACGACAAGTATACCATCCATTGGAGTAAAAAAAATCTCGGCAAGAGACTACCTTCCATAATGACAAGGCTACCATTTATTGTAGTAACAAAAATCTCGACAATAGACTACCTTCAATAATGACAAGGCTACCATCCATTGTAGTAACAAAAATCTCGACAACAGACTACCTTCCATAATGACTTGGCTACCATCCATTGGAGTAACAAAAATCTCGACAATAGACTACCTTCCATAATGACAAGGCTACCATCCATTAGAGTAACAAAAATAGCCACAAGAGATTACCTTCCATAATGATAAGGCTATAATCCATTGTAGTAACAAAAATCTCGCTAACAGACTACCTTACATAATGACAAGGCTACCATCCATTCTAGTAACAAAGATATCGACAACATACTAGCTTCCATAATGACAAGGCTACCATCCATTGTAGTAACAAAAATCTCGACAACAGACTACTTTCCATAATGACTTGGCTACCATCCATTGGAGTAAGAAAAATCTCGGCAATAGACTACCTTCCATAATGACAAGGCTACCATCCATTGGAGTAACAAAGATATCGACAACATACTACCTTCCATAATGACAAGGTTACCATCCATTGGAGTAACAAAAATCACGACAATAGACTACCTTCCATAATGACAAGGCTACCATCCATTGGAATAACAAAAATCTCGACAACAGATGACCTTCCATAATGACTAGGCTACCATCCATTGGAGTAATAAAGATATCAACAATAGACTACCTTCCATTATCAGAAGGCTACAATCCATTGTAGTAACAAAAATCGCGACAAGAGACTACCTTCCATAATGACAAGGCTACCATCCATTGTAGTAACTAAAATATTGAAAACAGACTACCTTCCATAATGACAAGGGTACCATCCATTGGAGTAACAAAAATAACCACAAGAGACTACCTTCCATAATGATAAGGCTACCATCCATTGGAGTATAAAAAATCTCGACAACAGACTACCTTCCATATTGTCAAGGCTACAATCCATTGTAGTAACAAAAATCTCGACAACAGACTACCTTACATAATGACAAGGCTACCATCCATTGTAGTAAAAAAAATCTCGACAACAGACTACCTTCCATAAGGACAAGGCTACCATCCATTGTAGTAACAAAAATCTCGACAACAGACTACCTTCCATAATGACTTGGCTTCCATCCATTGGAGTAACAAAAATCTCGACAATAGACTACCTTCCATAATGACAAGGCTACCATCCATTGGAGTAACAAAGATATTGATAACATACTACCTTCCATAATGACAAGGCTTCCATCCATTGGAGTAACAAAAATCACGACAAAAGACTACCTTCCATAATGAAAAGGCTACCATCCATTGGAGTAACAAAGATATCGATAACATACTACCTTCCATAATGACAAGGCTACCATCCATTGGAGTAACAAAAATCACGACAACAGACTTCCTTCCATAATGATAAGGCTACCATCCAATGGACTTACAAAAATCTCGACAGCAGACTACCTTCCATAACGACAAGTATACCATCCATTGGAGTAACAAAAATCTCGACTTGAAACTACCTTCCATAATGATAAGACTATCATCCATTGTAGTAACAAAAATCTCGACAACAGACTACCTTCCATAATGACAAGGCTACCATCCATTGTAGTAACAAAAATCTCGACAACAGACTACCTTCCATAATGACATGGCTACCATCCATTGGAGTAAACAAAAATCTCGACAATAGACTACCTTCCATAATGACAAGGCTACCATCCATTAGAGTAACAAAAATATCCACAAGAGATTACCTTCCATAATGATAAGGCTATAATCCATTGTAGTAGCAAAAATCTCGACAACAGACTACCTTCCACAATGACAAGGCTACCATCCATTGTAGTAACAAAAATCTCGACAATAGACTACCTTCCATAATGACAAGGCTACCATCCATTGGAGTAACAAAAATCACGACAACAGACTACCTTCCATAATGAAAAGGCTACCATCCATTGGAATAACAAAAATCTCGACAACATAATACCTTACATAATGACAAGGCTACCATCCAATGGACTAAAAAAAATCTCGACAACAGACTACCTTCCATAACGACAAGTATACCATCCATTGGAGTAACAAAAATCTCGACAACAAATGCCCTTCCATAATGACTAGGCTACCATCCATTGGAGTAATAAAGATATCGACAACCGACTACCTTCCATTATGAGAATGCTACAATCCATTGTAGTAACAAAAATCTCGACAAGAGACTATCTTCCATAATGAAAAGGCTACCATCCATTGGAGTAACAAAGATATCGATAACATAATACATTCCATAATGATAAGGCTACCATCTATTGGAGTAACAAAAATCATGACAACAGACTACCTTCCATAATGACAAGGCTACAATTCAATGGAGTTACAAAAATCTCGACAACAGACTACCTTCCATAACGACAAGTATACCATCCATTGGAGTAACAAAAATCTCGGCAAGAGACTACCTTCCATAATGACAAGGCTACCATTTATTGTAGTAACAAAAATCTCGACAATAGACTACCTTCAATAATGACAAGGCTACCATCTATTGTAGTAACAAAAATCTCGACAACAGACTACCTTCCATAATGACTTGGCTACCATCCATTGGAGTAACAAAAATCTCGACAATAGACTACCTTCCATAATGACAAGGCTACCATCCATTAGAGTAACAAAAATAGCCACAAGAGATTACCTTCCATAATGATAAGGCTATAATCCATTGTAGTAACAAAAATCTCGCTAACAGACTACCTTACATAATGACAAGGCTACCATCCATTGTAGTAACAAAGATATCGACAACATACTAGCTTCCATAATGACAAGGCTACCATCCATTGTAGTAACAAAAATCTCGACAACAGACTACCTTCCATAATGACTTGGCTACCATCCATTGGAGTAAGAAAAATCTCGGCAATAGACTACCTTCCATAATGACAAGGCTACCATCCATTGGAGTAACAAAGATATCGACAACATACTACCTTCCATAATGAGAAGGCTACAATTCATTGTAGTAACAAAAATCTAGACAAGAGACTATCTTCCATAATGACAAGGCTACCATCCATTGTAGTAACAAAAATCTCGACAACAAACTTCTTTCCATAATGACAAGGCTACCATCCATTGGAGTAACAAAAATCACGACAACATACTACCTTCCATAATGACAACTCTAACATCCATTGGAATAACAAAAATCTAGACAACAAATTACCTTCCATAATGACAAGGCTTCCATCCATTGGAGTAACAAAAATCTCGACAATAGACTACCTTCCATAATGACAAGGCTACCATCCATTGGAGTAACAAAAATCTCGACAACAGACTACCTTCCATTATGACAAGGGTACCATCCATTGGAGTAAGAAAAATATGCACAAGAGACTACCTTTCATAATGATAAGACTACCATCCATTAGAGTAACAAAAATCTCGACAACAGACTACCTTCCATGATGACAAGGTTACCATCCATTGTAGTTACAAAAATCTCGACAACAGACTACCTTACATAATGACTAGGCTACCATCCATTGGAGTTACAAAAATCTCGACAACAGACTACCTTACATAATGACAAGGCTGTCATCCATTGGAGTAGCAATGATATCGATAACATACTACCTTCTATAATGACAAGGCTACCACCTATTGGAGTAACTAAAATCACAACAACAGACTACCTTCCATAATGAAGAGTCTACCATCCATTGGAATAACAAAAATCTCGACAACAAAATACCTTCCATAATGACAAGGCTACCATCCAATGGAGTAACAAAAATCTCGACAACAGACTACCTTCCACAATGACAAGTATATCATCCATTGGAGTATCAAAAATATCGATAACAAATGACCTTCCATAATGACTAGGCTACCATCCATTGGAGTAATATAGATATCGACAACAGACTAACTTCCATTATCAGAAGGCTACAATCCATCATAGTAACAAAAATCTCGACAAGAGACTATCTTCCATAATGACAAGGCTACCATCCTATGTATTAACAAAAATCTCGACAATAGACTACCTTCCATAATGACAAGGCTACCATCCATTGGAGAAACAAAAATCACGACAACAGGCTACCTTCCATAATGAAAAGGCTACCATCCATTGGAATAACAAAAATCTCGACAACATAATACCTTACATAATGACAAGGCTACCATCCAATGGACTAAAAAAAATCTCGACAATAGACTACCTTCCATAACGACAAGTATACCATCCATTGGAGTAACAAAAATCTCGACAACAAATGCCCTTCCATAATGACTAGGCTACCATCCATTGGAGTAATAAAGATATCGACAACCGACTACCTTCCATTATGAGAATGCTACAATCCATTGTAGTAACAAAAATCTCGACAAGAGACTATCTTCCATAATGAAAAGGCTACCATCCATTGGAGTAACAAAGATATCGATAACATAATACCTTCCATAATGACAAGGCTACCGTCTATTGCAGTAACAAAAATCATGACAACAGACTACCTTCCATAATGACAAGGCTACAATTCAATGGAGTTACAAAAATCTCGACAACAGACTACCTTCCATAACGACAAGTATACCATCCATTGGAGTAAAAAAAATCTCGGCAAGAGACTACCTTCCATAATGACAAGGCTACCATTTATTGTAGTAACAAAAATCTCGACAATAGACTACCTTCAATAATGACAAGGCTACCATCCATTGTAGTAACAAAAATCTCGACAACAGACTACCTTCCATAATGACTTGGCTACCATCCATTGGAGTAACAAAAATCTCGACAATAGACTACCTTCCATAATGACAAGGCTACCATCCATTAGAGTAACAAAAATAGCCACAAGAGATTACCTTCCATAATGATAAGGCTATAATCCATTGTAGTAACAAAAATCTCGCTAACAGACTACCTTACATAATGACAAGGCTACCATCCATTCTAGTAACAAAGATATCGACAACATACTAGCTTCCATAATGACAAGGCTACCATCCATTGTAGTAACAAAAATCTCGACAACAGACTACTTTCCATAATGACTTGGCTACCAGCCATTGGAGTAAGAAAAATCTCGGCAATAGACTACCTTCCATAATGACAAGGCTACCATCCATTGGAGTAACAAAGATATCGACAACATACTACCTTCCATAATGACAAGGTTACCATCCATTGGAGTAACAAAAATCACGACAATAGACTACCTTCCATAATGACAAGGCTACCATCCATTGGAATAACAAAAATCTCGACAACAGATGACCTTCCATAATGACTAGGCTACCATCCATTGGAGTAATAAAGATATCAACAATAGACTACCTTCCATTATCAGAAGGCTACAATCCATTGTAGTAACAAAAATCGCGACAAGAGACTACCTTCCATAATGACAAGGCTACCATCCATTGTAGTAACTAAAATATTGAAAACAGACTACCTTCCATAATGACAAGGGTACCATCCATTGGAGTAACAAAAATAACCACAAGAGACTACCTTCCATAATGATAAGGCTACCATCCATTGGAGTATAAAAAATCTCGACAACAGACTACCTTCCATAATGTCAAGGCTACAATCCATTGTAGTAACAAAAATCTCGACAACAGACTACCTTACATAATGACAAGGCTACCATCCATTGTAGTAAAAAAAATCTCGACAACAGACTACCTTCCATAAGGACAAGGCTACCATCCATTGTAGTAACAAAAATCTCGACAACAGACTACCTTCCATAATGACTTGGCTTCCATCCATTGGAGTAACAAAAATCTCGACAATAGACTACCTTCCATAATGACAAGGCTACCATCCATTGGAGTAACAAAGATATCGATAACATACTACCTTCCATAATGACAAGGCTACCATCCATTGGAGTAACAAAAATCACGACAAAAGACTACCTTCCATAATGAAAAGGCTACCATCCATTGGAGTAACAAAGGTATCGATAACATACTACCTTCCATAATGACAAGGCTACCATCCATTGGAGTAACAAAAATCACGACAACAGACTTCCTTCCATAATGATAAGGCTACCATCCAATGGACTTACAAAAATCTCGACAACAGACTACCTTCCATAACGACAAGTATACCATCCATTGGAGTAACAAAAATCTCGACTTGAAACTACCTTCCATAATGATAAGACTATCATCCATTGTAGTAACAAAAATCTCGACAACAGACTACCTTCCATAATGACAAGGCTACCATCCATTGTAGTAACAAAAATCTCGACAACAGACTACCTTCCATAATGACATGGCTACCATCCATTAGAGTAAACAAAAATCTCGACAATAGACTACCTTCCATAATGACAAGGCTACCATCCATTAGAGTAACAAAAATATCCACAAGAGATTACCTTCCATAATGATAAGGCTATAATCCATTGTAGTAGCAAAAATCTCGACAACAGACTACCTTCCACAATGACAAGGCTACCATCCATTGTAGTAACAAAAATCTCGACAATAGACTACCTTCCATAATGACAAGGCTACCATCCATTGGAGTAACAAAAATCACGACAACAGACTACCTTCCATAATGAAAAGGCTACCATCCATTGGAATAACAAAAATCTCGACAACATAATACCTTACATAATGACAAGGCTACCATCCAATGGACTAAAAAAAATCTCGACAACAGACTACCTTCCATAACGACAAGTATACCATCCATTGGAGTAACAAAAATCTCGACAACAAATGCCCTTCCATAATGACTAGGCTACCATCCATTGGAGTAATAAAGATATCGACAACCGACTACCTTCCATTATGAGAATGCTACAATCCATTGTAGTAACAAAAATCTCGACAAGAGACTATCTTCCATAATGAAAAGGCTACCATCCATTGGAGTAACAAAGATATCGATAACATAATACATTCCATAATGATAAGGCTACCATCTATTGGAGTAACAAAAATCATGACAACAGACTACCTTCCATAATGACAAGGCTACAATTCAATGGAGTTACAAAAATCTCGACAACAGACTACCTTCCATAACGACAAGTATACCATCCATTGGAGTAACAAAAATCTCGGCAAGAGACTACCTTCCATAATGACAAGGCTACCATTTATTGTAGTAACAAAAATCTCGACAATAGACTACCTTCAATAATGACAAGGCTACCATCCATTGTAGTAACAAAAATCTCGACAACAGACTACCTTCCATAATGACTTGGCTACCATCCATTGGAGTAACAAAAATCTCGACAATAGACTACCTTCCATAATGACAAGGCTACCATCCATTAGAGTAACAAAAATAGCCACAAGAGATTACCTTCCATAATGATAAGGCTATAATCCATTGTAGTAACAAAAATCTCGCTAACAGACTACCTTACATAATGACAAGGCTACCATCCATTGTAGTAACAAAGATATCGACAACATACTAGCTTCCATAATGACAAGGCTACCATCCATTGTAGTAACAAAAATCTCGACAACAGACTACCTTCCATAATGACTTGGCTACCATCCATTGGAGTAAGAAAAATCTCGGCAATAGACTACCTTCCATAATGACAAGGCTACCATCCATTGGAGTAACAAAGATATCGACAACATACTACCTTCCATAATGACAAGGTTACCATCCATTGGAGTAACAAAAATCACGACAATAGACTACCTTCCATAATGACAAGGCTACCATCCATTGGAATAACAAAAATCTCGACAACAGATGACCTTCCATAATGACTAGGCTACCATCCATTGGAGTAATAAAGATATCAACAATAGACTACCTTCCATTATCAGAAGGCTACAATCCATTGTAGTAACAAAAATCGCGACAAGAGACTACCTTCCATAATGACAAGGCTACCATCCATTGTAGTAACTAAAATATCGAAAACAGACTACCTTCCATAATGACAAGGGTACCATCCATTGGAGTAACAAAAATAACCACAAGAGACTACCTTCCATAATGATAAGGCTACCATCCATTGGAGTATAAAAAATCTCGACAATAGACTACCTTCCATAATGTCAAGGCTACAATCCATTGTAGTAACAAAAATCTCGACAACAGACTACCTTACATAATGACAAGGCTACCATCCATTGTAGTAAAAAAAATCTCGACAACAGACTACCTTCCATAAGGACAAGGCTACCATCCATTGTAGTAACAAAAATCTCGACAACAGACTACCTTCCATAATGACTTGGCTTCCATCCATTGGAGTAACAAAAATCTCGACAATAGACTACCTTCCATAATGACAAGGCTACCATCCATTGGAGTAACAAAGATATCGATAACATACTACCTTCCATAATGACAAGGCTACCATCCATTGGAGTAACAATAATCACGACAAAAGACTACCTTCCATAATGAAAAGGCTACCATCCATTGGAGTAACAAAGATATCGATAACATACTACCTTCCATAATGACAAGGCTACCATCCATTGGAGTTGCAAAAATCACGACAACAGACTTCCTTCCATAATGATAAGGCTACCATCCAATGGACTTACAAAAATCTCGACAACAAACTACCTTCCATAACGACAAGTATACCATCCATTGGAGTAACAAAAATCTCGACTTGAAACTACCTTCCATAATGACAATACTACCATCCATTGTAGTAACAAAAATCTTGACAACAGACTACCTTCCATAATGACAAGGCTACCATCCATTGTAGTAACAAAAATCTCGACAACAGACTACCTTCCATAATGACTTGGCTACCATCCATTGGAGTAACAAAAATCTCAACAATAGACTACCTTCCATAATGACAAGGCTACCATCCATTAGAGTAACAAAAATATCCACAAGAGATTACCTTCCATAATGATAAGGCTATAATCCATTGTAGTAGCAAAAATCTCGACAACAGACTACCTTCCACAATGACAAGGCTACCATCCATTGTAGTAACAAAAATCTCGACAATAGACTACCTTCCATAATAACTTGCCTACCTTCCATTGGAGTAACAAAGATATCGACAACAGACTACCTTCCATAATGACAAGGCTACCATCCATTAGAATAACAAAAATCTCGACAACAGATGACCTTCCATAATGACTAGGCTACCATCCATTGGAGTAATAAAGATATCAACAAGAGACTACCTTCCATTATGAGAAGGCTACAATCCATTGTAGTAATAAAAATCTCGACAAGAGACTACCTTCCATAATGACTTGGCTACCATCCATTGGAGTAAGAAAAATCTCGGCAATAGACTACCTTCCATAATGACAAGGCTACCATCCATTGAAGTAACAAAGATATCGACAACATACTACCTTCCATAATGACAAGGTTACCATCCATTGGAGTAACAAAAATCACGACAACAGACTACCTTCCATAATGACAAGGCTATCATCCATTGGAATAACAAAAATCTCGACAACAGATGACCTTCCATAATGACTAGGCTAACATCCGTTGGAGTAATAAAGATATCAACAATAGACTACCATCCATTATGAGAAGGCTAAAATCCATTGCAGTAACAAAAATCTCGACAAGAGACTACCTTCCATAATGACAAGGCTACCATTCATTGTAGTAACTAAAATATCGAAAACAGACTACCTTCCATAATGACAAGGGTACCATCCATTGGAGTAACAAAAATATCCAAAAGAGACTACCTTCCATGATGATAATGCTACCATCCATTGGAGTAACAAAAATCTCGACAACAGACTACCTTCCATAATGTCAAGCCTACAATCCATTGTAGTAACAAAAATCTCGACAACAAACTACCTTACATAATGACAAGGCTACCATCCATTGTAGTAAAAAAAATCTCCACAACAGACTACCTTCCATAATGACAAGGCTACCATCCATTGTAGTAAAAAAAATCTCGACAAAAGACTACCTTCCATAATGACTTGGCTACCATCCATTGGAGTAACAAAAATCTCGACAATAGACTACCTTCCATAATGACAAGGCTACCATCCATTAGAGTAACAAAAATATCCACAAGAGATTACCTTCCATAATGATAAGGCTATAATCCATTGTAGTAGCAAAAATCTCGACAACAGACTACCTTCCACAATGACAAGGCTACCATCCATTGTAGTAACAAAAATCTCGACAATAGACTACCTTCCATAATGACAAGGCTACCATCCATTAGAGTAACAAAAATATCCACAAGAGATTACCTTCCATAATGATAAGGCTATAATCCATTGTAGTAGCAAAAATCTCGACAACAAACTACCTTCCATAATGATAAGGCTACCATCCATTGTAGTAACAAAAATCTCGACAATAGACTACCTTCCGTAATAACTAGGCTACCATCTATTGGAGTAACAAAGATATCGACAACAGACTACCTTCCATAATGACAAGGCTACCATCCATTAGAATAATAAAAATTTCGACAACAGATGACCTTCCATAATGACTAGGCTACCATCCATTGGAGTAATACAGATATCAACAAGAGACTACCTTCCATTATGAGAAGGCTACAATCCATTGTAGTAATAAAAATCTCGACAAGAGACTACCTTCCATAATGACTTGGCTACCATCCATTGGAGTAAGAAAAATCTCGGCAATAGACTACCTTCCATAATGACAAGGCTACCATCCATTGGAGTAACAAAGATATCGACAACATACTACCTTCCATAATGACAAGGTTACCATCCATTGGAGTAACAAAAATCACGACAAAAGACTACCTTCCATAATGGCAAGGCTACCATCCATTGGAATAACAAAAATCTCGAAAACAAACTACTTTCCATAATGACAAGGGTACCATCCAATGGAGTAACAAAAATATCCACAAGAGGATACCTTCCATAATGATAAGGCTACCATCCATTGGAGTAACAAAAATCTCGACCACAGACTACCTTCCATAATGTCAAGGCTACAATCCATTGTAGTAACAAAAATCTCGACAACAGACTACCTTACATAATGACAAGGCTACCATCCATTGTAGTAAAAAAAATCTCGACAACAGACTACCTTCCATAATGACAAGGCTACCATCCATTGTAGTAACAAAAATCTCGACAACAGACTACCTTCCATAATGACTAGGCTACCATCCATTGGAGTATCAAACATATCGACAACAGACTACCTTTCATGATGACAAGTATACCATCCATTGGAGTAACAAAAATATCGACAAGAGACTACCTTCCATAATTACAAGACTACCATCCATTGTAGTAACAAAAATCTCGACAATAGACTACCTTCCAAAATGACAAGGCTACCATCCATTGTAGTAACAAAAATCTCGACAACAGACTACCTTCCATAATGACTTGGCTACCATCCATTGGAGTAACAAAAATCCTGACAATAGACTACCTTCCATAATGACAAGGTTACCATCCATTAGAGTAACAAAAATATCCACAAGAGATTACCTTTCATAATAATAAGGCTATAATCCATTGTAGTAACAAAAATCTCGACAACAGACTACCTTCCACAATGACAAGGCTACCATCCATTGTAGTAACAAAAATCTCGACAATAGACTACCTTCCATAATAACTAGGCTACCATCCATTGGAGTAACAAAGATATCGACAACAGACTAACTTCCATAATGACAAGGCTACCATCCATTGGAATAACAAAAATCTCGACAACAGATGACCTTCCATAATGACTAGGATACCATCCATTGGAGTAATAAAGATATCAACAATAGACTACCTTCCATTATGAGAAGGCTACAATCCATTGTAGTAACAAAAATCTCGACAAGAGACTACCTTCCATAATGACAAGGCTACAATCCATTGTAGTAACTAAAATATCGACAACAGACTACCTTCCATAATGACTTGGCTACCATCCATTGGAGTAACAAAAATCTTGACAATAGACTACCTTCCATAATGACAAGGCTACCATCCATTGGAGTAACAAAGATATCGATAACATCCTACCTTCCATAATGACAAGGCTACCATCCATTGGAGTAAAAAAAATCACGACAACAGACTACCTTCCATAATGAAAAGGCTACCATCCATTGGAGTAACAAAGATATCGATAACATACTACCTTCCATTATGACAAGGCTACCATCCATTGGAGTAACAAAAATCACGACAACAGACTTCCTTCCATAATGATAAGGCTACCATCCAATGGACTTACAAAAATATCGACAACAGACTACCTTCCATAACGACAAGTATACCATCCATTGGAGTAACAAAAATCTCGACAAGAGACTACCTTCCATAATGACAAGACTACCATCCATTGTAGTAACAAAAATCTCGACAACAGACTACCTTCCATAATGACAAGGCTACCATCCATTATAGTAACAAAAATCTCGACAACAGACTACCTTCCATAATGACTTGGCTACCATCCATTGGAGTAACAAAAATATCGACAATAGACTACCTTCCATAATGACAAGGCTACCATCCATTAGAGTAACAAAAATATCCACAAGAGATTACCTTTCATAATCATAAGGCTATAATCCATTGTAGTAGCAAAAATCTCGACAACAGACTACCTTCCACAATGACAAGGCTACCATCCATTGTAGTAACAAAAATCTCGACAATAGACTACCTTCCATAATAACTAGGCTACCATCCATTGGAGTAACAAAAATATCCACAAGAGATTACCTTCCATAATGATAAGGCTATAATCCATTGTAGTAGCAAAAATCTCGACAACAGACTACCTTCCATAATAACTAGGCTACCATCCATTGGAGTAACAAAGATATCGACAACAGACTACCTTCCATAATGACAAGGATACCATCCATTAGAATAACAAAAATCTCGACAACAGATGACCTTCCATAATGACTAGGATACCATCCATTGGAGTAATAAAGATATCAACAAGAGACTACCTTCCATTATGAGAAGGCTACAATCCATTGTAGTAATAAAAATCTCGACAAGAGACTACCTTCCATAATGACTTGGCTACCATCCATTGGAGTAAGAAAAATCTCGGCAATAGACTACCTTCCATAATGACAAGGCTACCATCCATTGGAGTAACAAAGATATCGACAACATACTACCTTCCATAATGACAAGGTTACCATCCATTGGAGTAACAAAAATCACGACAACAGACTACCTTCCATAATGACAAGGCTACCATCCATTGGAATAACAAAAATCTTGACAACAGATGACCTTCCATAATGACTAGGCTACCATCCGTTGGAGTAATAAAGATATCAACAATAGACTACCTTCCATTATGAGAAGGCTAAAATCCATTGTAGTAACAAAAATCTCGACAAGAGACTACCTTCCATAATGACAAGGCTACCATCCATTGTAGTAACTAAAATATCGAAAACAGATTACCTTCCATAATGACAAGGGTACCATCCATTGGAGTAAAAAAAATATCCAAAAGAGACTACCTTCCATAATGATAAGGCTACCATCCATTGGAGTAACAAAAATCTCGACAACAGACTACCTTCCATAATGTCAAGGCTACAATCCATTGTAGTAACAAAAATCTCGACAATAGACTACCTTACATAATGACAGGCTACCATCCATTGTAGTCAAAAAAATCTCGACAACAGACTATCTTCCATAATGACAAGGCTACCATCCATTGTAGTAACAAAAATCTCGACAACAGACTACCTTCCATAATGACTTGGCTTCCGTCCATTGAAGTAACAAAAATCTCGACAATAGACTACCTTCCATAATGACAAGGCTACCATCCATTGGAGTAACAAATATATTGATAACATACTACCTTCCATAATGACAAGGCTACCATCCATTGGAGTAACCAAAATCACGACAACAGACTACCTTCCATAATGAAAAGGATACCATCCATTGGAGTAACAAAGATATCGATAACATACTACCTTCCATAATGACAAGGCTACCATCCATTGGAGTAATAAAAATCACGACAACAGACTACCTTCCATAATGATAAGGCTACCATCCAATGGACTTACAAAAATCTCGACAACAGACTACCTGCCATAACGACAAGTATACCATCCATTGGAGTGACAAAAATCTCGACAAGAGACTACCTTCCATAATGACAAGACTACCATCCATTGTAGTAACAAAAATCTCGACAACAGACTACCTTCCATAATGACAAGGCTACAATCCATTGTAGTAACAAAAATCTCGACAACATACTACATTCCATAATGACTTGGCTACCATCCATTGGAGTAACAAAAATCTCGATAATAGACTACCTTCCATAATGACAAGGCTACCATCCAGTAGAGTAACAAAAATATCCACAAGAGATTACCTTCCATAATGATAAGGCTATAATCCATTGTAGTAGCAAAAATCTCGACAACAGACTAACTTCCACAATGACAAGGCTACCATCCATTGTAGTAACAAAAATCTCGACGATAGACTACCTTCCATAATGACAAGGCTACCATCCATTAGAGTAACAAAAATATCCACAAGAGATTACCTTCCATAATGATAAGGCTATAATCCATTGTAGTAGCAAAAATCTCGACAACAGACTACCTTCCACAATGACAAGGCTACCATCCATTGTAGTAACAAAAATCTCGACAATAGACTACCTTCCATAATAACTAGGCTACCATCCATTGGAGTAACAAAGATATCGACAACAGACTACCTTCCATAATGACAAGGCTACCATCCATTAGAATAACAAAAATCTCGACAACAGATGACCTTCCATAATGACTAGGATACCATCCATTGGAGTAATAAAGATATCAACAAGAGACTACCTTCCATTATGAGAAGGCTACAATCCATTGTAGTAATAAAAATCTCGACAAGAGACTACCTTCCATAATGACCTGGCTACCATCCATTGGAGTAAGAAAAATCTCGGCAATAGACTACCTTCCATAATGACAAGGCTACCATCCGTTGGAGTAACAAAGATATCGACAACATACTACCTTCCATAATGATAAGGTTACCATCCATTGGAGTAACAAAAATCACGACAACAGACTACCTTCCATAATGACAAGGCTACCATCCATTGGAATAACAAAAATCTCGACAACAGATGACCTTCCATAATGACTAGGCTACCATCCGTTGGAGTAATAAAGATATCAACAATAGACTACCTTCCATTATGAGAAGGCTAAAATCCATTGTAGTAACAAAAATCTCGACAAGAGACTACCTTCCATAATGACAAGGCTACCATCCATTGTAGTAACTAAAATATCGAAAACAGACTACCTTCCATAATGACAAGGGTACCATCCATTAGAGTAAAAAAAATATCCAAAAGAGACTACCTTCCATAATGATAAGGCTACCATCCATTGGAGTAACAAAAATCTCGACAACAGACTACCTTCCATAATGTCAAGGCTACAATCCATTGTAGTAACAAAAATCTCGACAACAGACTACCTTACATATTGACAAGGCTACCATCCATTGTAGTAAAAAAAATCTCGACAACAGACTATCTTCCATAATGACAACACTACCATCCATTGTAGTAACAAAAATCTCGACAACAGACTACCTTCCATAATGACTTGGCTTCCATCCATTGGAGTAACAAAAATCTCGACAATAGACTACCTTCCATAATGACAAGGCTACCATCCATTGGAGTAACAAATATATTGATAACATACTACCTTCCATAATGACAAGGCTACCATCCATTGGAGTAACCAAAATCAAGACAACAGACTACCTTCCATAATGAAAAGGATACCATCCATTGGAGTAACAAAGATATCGATAACATACTACCTTCCATAATGACAAGGCTACCATCCATTGGATTAATAAAAATCACGACAACAGACTACCTTCCATAATGATAAGGCTACCATCCCATGGACTTACAAAAATCTCGACAACAGACTACCTGCCATAACGACAAGTATACCATCCATTGGAGTGACAAAAATCTCGACAAGAGACTACCTTCCATAATGACAAGACTACCATCCATTGTAGTAACAAAAATCTCGACAACAGACTACCTTCCATAATGACAAGGCTACAATCCATTGTAGTAACAAAAATCTCGACAACAGACTACATTCCATAATGACTTGGCTACCATCCATTGGAGTAACAAAAATCTCGACAATAGACTACCTTCCATAATGACAAGGCTACCATCCATTAGAGTAAAAAAATATCCACAAGAGATTACCTTCCATAATGATAAGGCTATAATCCATTGTAGTAGCAAAAATCTCGACAACAGACTACCTTCCACAATGACAAGGCTACCATCCATTGTAGTAACAAAAATCTCGACAATAGACTACCTTCCATAATGACAAGGCTACCATCCATTAGAGTAACAAAAATATCCACAAGAGATTACTTTCCATAATGATAAGGCTATAATCCATTGTAGTAGCAAAAATCTCGACAACAGACTACCTTCCACAATGACAAGGCTACCATCCATTGTAGTAACAAAAATCTTGACAATAGACTACCTTCCATAATAACTAGGCTACCATCCATTGGAGTAACAAAGATATCGACAACAGACTACGTTCCATAATGACAAGGCTACCATCCATTAGAATAACAAAAATTTCGACAACAGATGACCTTCCATAATGACTAGGCTACCATCCATTGGAGTAATAAAGATATCAACAAGAGACTACCTTCCATTATGAGAAGGCTACAATCCATTGTAGTAATAAAAATCTCGACAAGAGACTACCTTCCATAATGACTTGGCTACCATCCATTGGAGTAAGAAAAATCTCGGCAATAGACTACCTTCCATAATGACAAGGCTACCATCCATTGGAGTAACAAAGATATTGACAACATACTACCTTCCATAATGACAAGGTTACCATCCATTGGAGTAACAAAAATCACGACAACAAACTACCTTCCATAATGACAAGGGTACCATCCATTTGAATAACAAAAATCTCGACAATAGATGACCTTCCATAATGACTAGGCTACCATCCGTTGGAGTAATAAAGATATCAACAATAGACTACCTTCCATTATGAGAATGCTAAAATCCATTGTAGTAACAAAAATCTCGACAAGAGACTACCTTCCATAATGACAAGGCTACCATCCATTGTAGTAACTAAAATATCGAAAACAGACTACCTTCAATAATGACAAGGGTACCATCCATTGGAGTAACAAAAATATCCACAAGAGACTACCTTCCATAATGATAAGGCTACCATCCATTGGAGTAACAAAAATCTCGACTACAGACTACCTTACATAATGACAAGGCTACCATCCATTGTAGTAAAAAAAATCTCGACAACAGACTACCTTCCATAATGACAAGGCTACCATCCATTGTAGTAACAAAAATCTCGACAACAGACTACCTTCCATAATGACTTGGCTTCCATCCATTGGAGTAACCAAAATCTCGAGAATAGACTACCTTCCATAGCGACAAGGCTACCATCCATTAGAGTAACAAAAATATCCACAAGAGATTACCTTCCATAATAATAAGGCTATAATCCATTGTAGTAACAAAAATCTCGACAACAGACTACCTTCCACAATGACAAGGCTACCATCCATTGTAGTAAAAAAAATCTCGACAACAGACTATCTTCCATAATGACAAGGCTACCATCCATTGTAGTAACAAAAATCTCGACAACAGACTACCTTCCATAATGACTTGGCTTCCGTCCATTGAAGTAACAAAAATCTCGACAATAGACTACCTTCCATAATGACAAGGCTACCATCCATTGGAGTAACAAATATATTGATAACATACTACCTTCCATAATGACAAGGCTACCATCCATTGGAGTAACCAAAATCACGACAACAAACTACCTTCCATAATGAAAAGGATACCATCCATTGGAGTAACAAAGATATCGATAACATACTACCTTCCATAATGACAAGGCTACCATCCATTGGAGTAATAAAAATCACGACAACAGACTACCTTCCATAATGATAAGGCTACCATCCAATGGACTTACAAAAATCTCGACAACAGACTACCTGCCATAACGACAAGTATACCATCCATTGGAGTGACAAAAATCTCGACAAGAGACTACCTTCCATAATGACAAGACTACCATCCATTGTAGTAACAAAAATCTCGACAACAGACTACCTTCCATAATGACAAGGCTACAATCCATTGTAGTAACAAAAATCTCGACAACATACTACATTCCATAATGACTTGGCTACCATCCATTGGAGTAACAAAAATCTCGATAATAGACTACCTTCCATAATGACAAGGCTACCATCCAGTAGAGTAACAAAAATATCCACAAGAGATTACCTTCCATAATGATAAGGCTATAATCCATTGTAGTAGCAAAAAATCTCGACAACAGACTACCTTCCACAACGACAAGGCTACCATCCATTGTAGTAACAAAAATCTCGACGATAGACTACCTTCCATAATGACAAGGCTACCATCCATTAGAGTAACAAAAATATCCACAAGAGATTACCTTCCATAATGATAAGGCTATAATCCATTGTAGTAGCAAAAATCTCGACAACAGACTACCTTCCACAATGACAAGGCTACCATCCATTGTAGTAACAAAAATCTCGACAATAGACTACCTTCCATAATAACTAGGCTACCATCCATTGGAGTAACAAAGATATCGACAACAGACTACCTTCCATAATGACAAGGCTACCATCCATTAGAATAACAAAAATCTCGACAACAGATGACCTTCCATAATGACTAGGATACCATCCATTGGAGTAATAAAGATATCAACAAGAGACTACCTTCCATTATGAGAAGGCTACAATCCATTGTAGTAATAAAAATCTCGACAAGAGACTACCTTCCATAATGACTTGGCTACCATCCATTGGAGTAAGAAAAATCTCGGCAATAGACTACCTTCCATAATGACAAGGCTACCATCCATTGGAGTAACAAAGATATCGACAACATACTACCTTCCATAATGATAAGGTTACCATCCATTGGAGTAACAAAAATCACGACAACAGACTACCATCCATAATGACAAGGCTACCATCCATTGGAATAACAAAAATCTCGACAACAGATGACCTTCCATAATGACTAGGCTACCATCCGTTGGAGTAATAAAGATATCAACAATAGACTACCTTCCATTATGAGAAGGCTAAAATCCATTGTAGTAACAAAAATCTCGACAAGAGACTACCTTCCATAATGACAAGGCTACCATCCATTGTAGTAACTAAAATATCGAAAACAGACTACCTTCCATAATGACAAGGGTACCATCCATTGGAGTAAAAAAAATATCCAAAAGAGACTACCTTCCATAATGATAAGGCTACCATCCATTGGAGTAACAAAAATCTCGACAACAGACTACCTTCCATAATGTCAAGGCTACAATCCATTGTAGTAACAAAAATCTCGACAACAGACTACCTTACATAATGACAAGGCTACCATCCATTGTAGTAAAAAAAATCTCGACAACAGACTATCTTCCATAATGACAAGACTACCATCCATTGTAGTAACAAAAATCTCGACAACAGACTACCTTCCATAATGACTTGGCTTCCATCCATTGGAGTAACAAAAATCTCGACAATAGACTACCTTCCATAATGACAAGGCTACCATCCATTGGAGTAACAAATATATTGATAACATACTACCTTCCATAATGACAAGGCTACCATCCATTGGAGTAACCAAAATCACGACAACAGACTACCTTCCATAATGAAAAGGATACCATCCATTGGAGTAACAAAGATATCGATAACATACTACCTTCCATAATGACAAGGCTACCATCCATTGGATTAATAAAAATCACGACAACAGACTACCTTCCATAATGATAAGGCTACCATCCCATGGACTTACAAAAATCTCGACAACAGACTACCTGCCATAACGACAAGTATACCATCCATTGGAGTGACAAAAATCTCGACAAGAGACTACCTTCCATAATGACAAGACTACCATCCATTATAGTAACAAAAATCTCGACAACAGACTACCTTCCATAATGACAAGGCTACAATCCATTGTAGTAACAAAAATCTCGACAACAGACTACATTCCATAATGACTTGGCTACCATCCATTGGAGTAACAAAAATCTCGACAATAGACTACCTTCCATAATGACAAGGCTACCATCCATTAGAGTAAAAAAATATCCACAAGAGATTACCTTCCATAATGATAAGGCTATAATCCATTGTAGTAGCAAAAATCTCGACAACAGACTACCTTCCACAATGACAAGGCTACCATCCATTGTAGTAACAAAAATCTCGACAATAGACTACCTTCCATAATGACAAGGCTACCATCCATTAGAGTAACAAAAATATCCACAAGAGATTACTTTCCATAATGATAAGGCTATAATCCATTGTTGTAGCAAAAATCTCGACAACAGACTACCTTCCACAATGACAAGGCTACCATCCATTGTAGTAACAAAAATCTTGACAATAGACTACCTTCCATAATAACTAGGCTACCATCCATTGGAGTAACAAAGATATCGACAACAGACTATGTTCCATAATGACAAGGCTACCATCCATTAGAATAACAAAAATTTCGACAACAGATGACCTTCCATAATGACTAGGCTACCATCCATTGGAGTAATAAAGATATCAACAAGAGACTACCTTCCATTATGAGAAGGCTACAATCCATTGTAGTAATAAAAATCTCGACAAGAGACTACCTTCCATAATGACTTGGCTACCATCCATTGGAGTAAGAAAAATCTCGGCAATAGACTACCTTCCATAATGACAAGGCTACCATCCATTGGAGTAACAAAGATATCGACAACATACTACCTTCCATAATGACAAGGTTACCATCCATTGGAGTAACAAAAATCACGACAACAAACTACCTTCCATAATGACAAGGGTACCATCCATTTGAATAACAAAAATCTCGACAATAGATGACCTTCCATAATGACTAGGCTACCATCCGTTGGAGTAATAAAGATATCAACAATAGACTACCTTCCATTATGTGAATGCTAAAATCCATTGTAGTAACAAAAATCTCGACAAGAGACTACCTTCCATAATGACAAGGCTACCATCCATTGTAGTAACTAAAATATCGAAAACATACTACCTTCCATAATGACAAGGGTACCAACCATTGGAGTAACAAAAATATCCACAAGAGACTACCTTCCATAATGATAAGGCTACCATCCATTGGAGTAACAAAAATCTCGACAACAGACTACCTTCCATAATGTCAAGGCTACAATTCATTGTAGTAACAAAAATCTCGACTACAGACTACCTTACATAATGACAAGGCTACCATCCATTGTAGTAAAAAAAATCTCGACAACAGACTACCTTCCATAATGACAAGGCTACCATCCATTGTAGTAACAAAAATCTCGACAACAGACTACCTTCCATAATGACTTGGCTTCCATCCATTGGAGTAACCAAAATCTCGACAATAGACTACCTTCCATAGCGACAAGGCTACCATCCATTAGAGTAACAAAAATATCCACAAGAGATTACCTTACATAATAATAAGGCTATAATCCATTGTAGTAACAAAAATCTCGACAACAGACTACCTTCCACAATGACAAGGCTACCATCCATTGTAGTAACAAAAATCTCGACAATAGACTACCTTTCATAATGAGAAGGATACCATCCATTGGAATAACAAAAATCTCGACAGCATATTACCTTCCATAATGACAAGGCTACCATCCATTGTAGTAACAAAAATCTCGACAATAGACTACCTTCCATAATAACTAGGCTACAATCCATTGGAGTAACAAAGATATCGACAACAGACTACCTTCCATAATGACAAGGCTTCCATCCATTAGAATAACAAAAATCTCGACAACAAATGACCTTACATAATGACTAGGCTACCATCCATTGGAGTAATAAAGATATCAACAAGAGACTACCTTCCATTATGAGAAGGCTACATTCCATTGTAGTAATAAAAATCTCGACAAGAGACTACCTTCCATAATGACTTGGCTACCATCCATTGGAGTAAGAAAAATCTCGGCAATAGACTACCTTCCATAATGACAAGGCTACCATCCATTGGACTAACAAAGATATCGACAACATACTACCTTCCATAATGACAAGGTTACCATCCATTGGAGTAACAAAAATCACGACAACAGACTACCTTCCATAATGACAAGGCTACCATCCATTGGAATAACAAAAATCTTGACAAAAGATGACTTTCAATAATGACTAGGCTACCATCCGTTGCAGTAATAAAGATATCAACAATAGACTACCTTCCATTATGAGAATGCTAAAATCCATTGTAGTAACAAAAATCTCGACAAGAGACTACCTTCCATAATGACAAGGCTACCATCCATTGTAGTAACTAAAATATCGAAAACAGACTACCTTCCATAATGACAAGGGTACCATCCATTGGAGTAACAAAAATATCCACAAGAGACTACCTTCCATAATGATAAGGCTACCATCCATTGGAGCAACAAAAATCTCGACAACAGACTACCTTCCATAATGTCAAGGCTACAATCCATTGTAGTAACAAAAATCTCGACAACAGACTACCTTACATAATGACAAGGCTACCATCCATTGTAGTAAAAAAAATCTCGATAACAGACTACCTTCCATAATGACAAGGCTACCATCCATTGTAGTAACAAAAATCTCGACAACAGACTACCTTCCATAATGACTTGGCTTCCATCCATTGGAGTAACCAAAATCTCGACAATAGACTACCTTCCATAGCGACAAGGCTACCATCCATTAGAGTAACAAAAATATCCACAAGAGATTACCTTCCATAATAATAAGGCTATAATCCATTGTAGTAACAAAAATCTCGACAACAGACTACCTTACATAACGACAAGGCTACCATCCATTGTAGTAAAAAAAATCTCGACAAAAGACTACCTTCCATAATGACAAGGCTACCATCCATTGTAGTAACAAAAATCTCAACAGACTACATTCCATAATGACTTGGCTTCCATCCACTGGAGTAACAAAAATCTCGACAATAGACTACCTTCCATAATGACAAGGCTACCATCCATTGGAGTAACAAAGATATCGATAACATACTACCTTCCATAATGACAAGGCTACCATCCATTGGAGTAACAAAAATCTCGACAGCATATTACCTTTCATAATGACAAGGATACCATCCAATGGAGTATCAAAAACTCGACAACATACTACCTTCCATAATGACAAGGCTACCATCCATTCTAGTAACAAAGATATCGACAACATACTACCTTCCATAATGCAAGGCTACCATCCATTGGAATAAACAAAAATCTCAACAATAAAATACTTTCCTTTATGACAAGGCTAACATCCATTGGAATAACAAAAATATCGACAACACACTACCTTCCATAATGACAAGGCTACCATCCATTGGAGAACAAAAAACTCTACAACAGACAACCTTCCATAATGACAAGGCTACCATCCATTGGAGTAACTAAAATCTCGACAACAGACTAACTTCCATAATGACAAGGCTACCATCCATTACAGTAACAAAAATATCGACAACAAACTAGCTTCCATAATGACAAGTCAACCATCCATTGTAGTAACAAAAATCTTGAAAACAAACTACCTTCCGAATGACAAGGCTACCATCCATTGGTGTAACAAAAATATGGACAATAGACTACCTTCCATAATGACTAGGCTACCATCCATTGGAGTAACAAACATATCGACAACAGACTACCTTTCATGATGACAAGTATACCATCCATTGGAGTAACAAAAATCTCGACAAGAGACTACCTTCCATAATGACAAGACTACCATCCATTGTAGTAACAAAAATCTCGACAATAGACAACCTTCCATAATGACAAGGCTACCATCCATTGTAGTAACGAAAATCTCGACAACAGACTACCTTCCATAATGACTTGGCTACCATCCATTGGAGTAACAAAAATCTCGACAATAGACTACCTTCCATAATGACAAGGCTACCATCCATTAGAGTAACAAAAACATCCACAAGAGATTACCTTCCATAATAATAAGGCTATAATCCATTGTAGTAACAAAAATCTCGACAACAGACTACCTTCCACAATGACAAGGCTACCATCCATTGTAGTAACAAAAATCTCGACAATAGACTACCTTCCATAATAACTAGGCTACCATCCATTGAAGTAACAAAGATATCGACAACAGACTAACTTCCATAATGACAAGGCTACCATCCATTGGAATAACAAAAATCTCGACAACAGATGACCTTCCATAATGACTAGGCTACCAGCCATTGGAGTAATAAAGATATCAACAATACACTACCTTCCATTATGAGAAGGCTACAATCCATTGTAGTAACAAAAATCTCGACAAGAGACTACCTTCCATAATGACAAGGCTACCATCCATTGTAGTAACTAAAATATCGACAACAGACTACCTTCCATAATGACAAGGGTACCATCCATTGGAGTAACAAAAATATCCACAAGAGAATACCTTCCATAATGATAAGGCTACCATCCATTGGAGTAACAAAAATCTCGACAACAGACTACCTTCCATAATGTCAAGGCTACAATCCATTGTAGTAACAAAAATCTTGACAACAGACTACCTTACATAACGACAAGGCTACCATCCATTGTAGTAAAAAAAATCTCGACAAAAGACTACCTTCCATAATGACAAGGCTACCATCCATTGTAGTAACAAAAATCTCAACAGACTACATTCCATAATGACTTGGCTTCCATCCACTGGAGTAACAAAAATCTCGACAATAGACTACCTTCCATAATGACAAGGCTACCATCCATTGGAGTAACAAAGATATCGATAACATACTACCTTCCATAATGACAAGGCTAGCATCCATTGGAGTAATAGAAATCACGACAACATACTACCTTCCATATTGAAAAGGCTACCATCCATTGGAGTAACAAAGATATCGATAACATACTACCTTCCATAATGACAAGGCTACCATCCATTGGAGTAACAAAAATCACCACAACAGACTACCTTCCATAATGACAAGGCTACCATCCAATGGACTTACAAAAATCTCGACAACAGACTACCTTCAATAACGACAAGTATACCATCCATTGGAGTAACAAAAATCTCGACAAGAGACTACCTTCCATAATGACAAGGCTACCATCCATTGGAGTAACAAAGATATTGATAACATACTACCTTCCATAATGACAAGGCTACCATCCATTGGAGTAACAAAAATCACGACAACATACTACCTTCCATAATGACAAGGCTACCATCCAATGGACTAACAATAATCTAGACAACAGACTACCTTCCATAACGACAAGTATACCATCCATTGGAGTAACAAAAATCTCGACAACAGACTACCTTCCATAATAACAAGGCTACCATCCATTGTAGTAACAAAAATCTCGACAACAAACTACCTTCCATAACTACAAGGCTACCATCCATTGTAGTAACAAAAATCTCGACAACAAACTACCTTTCATAATGACTTGGCTACCATCCATTGGAGTAACAAAAATCTCGAAAATAGACTACCTTCCATAATGACAAGGCTACCATCCATTATAGTAACAAAAATATCCACAAGAGATTACCTTCCATAATGATAAGGCTATAATCCATTGTAGTAACAAAAATCTCGACAACAGACTACCTTACATAATGACAAGACTACGATCCATTGTAGTAACAAAAATCTCGACAATAGACTACCTTCCTTAATGACAAGGCTACTATCCTTTGTAGTAACAAAAATCTCGACAACAAACTACCTTCCATAATGACTTGGCTACCATCCATTGGAGTAACAAAGATATCGACAACATGCTACCTTCCATAATGACAAGGCTACCATCCATTGGAGTAACAAAAATCACGACAACAGACTACCTTCCATAATGACAAGGCTACCATCCAATGGACTAACAAAAATCTCGACAATAGACTACCTTCCATAACGAAAAGTATACCATCCATTGGAGTAAAAAAAATCTCAACAAGAGACTACCTTCCATAATGACAAGGCTACCATCCATTGTAGTAACAAAAATCTCGACAACAGACTACCTTCCATAATGACAAGGCTATCATCCATTGTAGTAACAAAAATCTAGACAACATACTACCTTCTATAATGACTTGGCTACCATCCATTGGAGTAAAAAAATCTCGACAATAGACTACCTTCCATAATGACAAGGCTACCATCCATTATAGTAACAAAAATATCCACAAGAGATTACCTTCCATAATGATAAGGCTATAATCCATTGTAGTAACAAAAATCTCGACAATAGACTACCTTACATAATGACAAGGCTACGATCCATTGTAGTAACAAAAATCTCGACAATAGACTACCTTCCATGATGACAAGGCTACTATCCTTTGTAGTAACAAAAATCTCGACAACAAACTAGCTTCCATAATGACTTGGCTACCATCCATTGGAGTAAAAAAAATATCGGCAATAGACTACCTTCCATAATGACAAGGCTACCATCCATTGGAGTAACAAAGATATCGACAACATACTACCTTCCATAATGACAAGGCTACCATCCATTGGAGTAACAAAGATATTGATAACATACTACCTTCCATAATGACAAGGCTACCATCCATTGGAGTAACAAAAATCACGACAACAGACTACCTTCCATAATGACAAGGCTACCATCCAATGGACTAACAAAAATCTCGACAACAGACTACCTTCCATAACGACAAGTATACCATCCATTGGAGTAACAAAAATCTCGACAAGAGACTACCTTCCATAATGACAAGGCTACCATCCGTTGTAGTAACAAAAATCTCGACAACAGACTACCTTCCATAATGACAAGGCTACCATCCATTGTAGTAACAAAAATCTCGACAACAGACTACCTTCCATAATGACTTGGCTACCATCCATTGGAGTAACAAAAATCTCGACAATAGACTACCTTCCATAATGACAAGGCTACCATCCATTATAGTAACAAAAATATCCACAAGAGATTACCTTCCATAATGATAAGGCTATAATCCATTGTAGTAACAAAAATCTCGACAACAGACTACCTTACATAATGACAAGGCTACGATCCATTGTAGTAACAAAAATCTCGACAATAGACTACCTTCCATAATGACAAGGCTACTATCCTTTGTAGTAACAAAAATCTCGACAACAAACTACCTTCCATAATGACTTGGCTACCATCCATTGGAGTAACAAAGATATCGACAACATACTACCTTCCATAATGACAAGGCTACCATCCATTGGAGTAACAAAGATATCGATAACATACTACCTTCCATAATGACAAGGCTACCATCCATTGGAGTAACAAAAATCAGGACAACAAACTACCTTCCTTAATGAAAAGGCTACCATCCATTGGAGTAACAAAGATATTGATAACATACTACCTTCCATAATGACAAGGCTACCATCCATTGGAGTAACAAAAATCACGACAACAGACTACCTTCCATAATGACAAGGCTACCATCCAATGGACTAACAAAAATCTCGACAACAGACTACCTTCCATAACGACAAGTATACCATCCATTGGAGTAACAAAAATCTCGACAAGAGACTACCTTCCATAATGACAAGGCTACCATCCATTGTAGTAACAAAAATCTCGACAACAGACTACCTTCCATAATGACAAGGCTACCATCCATTGTAGTAACAAAAATCTCGACAACAGACTACCTTCCATAATGACTTGGCTACCATCCATTGGAGTAACAAAAATCTCGACAATAGACTACCTTCCATAACGACAAGGCTACCATCCATTATAGTAACAAAAATATCCACAAGAGATTACCTTCCATAATGATAAGGCTATAATCCATTGTAGTAACAAAAATCTCGACAACAGACTACCTTACATAATGACAAGGCTACGATCCATTGTAGTAACAAAAATCTCGACAATAGACTACCTTCCATAATGACAAGGCTACTATCCTTTGTAGTAACAAAAATCTCGACAACAAACTACCTTCCATAATGACTTGGCTACCATCCATTGGAGTAACAAAGATATCGACAACATACTACCTTCCATAATGACAAGGCTACCATCCATTGGAGTAACAAAGATATCGATAACATACTACCTTCCATAATGACAAGGCTACCATCCATTGGAGTAACAAAAATCAGGACAACAAACTACCTTCCTTAATGAAAAGGCTACCATCCATTGGAGTAACAAAGATATTAATAACATACTACCTTCCATAATGACAAGGCTACCATCCATTGGAGTAACAAAAATCAGGACAATAGACTACCTTCCATAATGATAAGGCTACCATCCAATGGACTTACAAAAATCTCGACAACAGATTACCTTCCATAACGACAAGTATACCATGCATTGGAGTAACAAAAATCTCGACAAGAGACTACCTTCCATAATGACAAGGCTACCATCCATTGTAGTAACAAAAATCTCGACAACAGACTACCTTCCATAATGAAAAGGCTACCATCCATTGTAGTAACAAAAATCTCGACAACAGACTACCTTCCATAATGACTTGGCTACCATCCATTGGAGTAACAAAAATCTCGACAATAGAATACCTTCCATAATGACAAGGCTACCATCCATTAGAGTAACAAAAATATCCTCAAGAGATTACCTTCCATAATGATAAGGCTATAATCCATTGTAGTAACAAAAATATCGACAATAGACTACCTTACATAATGACAAGGCTATGATCCATTGTAGTAACAAAAATCTCGACAACAAACTACCTTCCATAATGTCTTGGCTACCATCCATTGGAGTAACAAAAATCTCGGCAATAGACTACCTTCCATAATGACAAGGCTACCATCCATTGGAGTAACAAAGATATCGACAACATACTAACTTCCATAATGACAAGGCTACCATCCATTGGAGTAACAAAAATCAGGACAACAGACTACCTTCCATAATGAAAACGCTACCATCCATTGGAGTAACAAAGATATTGATAACATACTACCTTCCATAATGACAAGGCTACCATCCATTGGAGTAACAAAAATCACGACAACAGACTACCTTCCATAATGACAAGGCTACCATCCAATGGACTAACAAAAATCTCGACAACAGACTACCTTCCATAACGACAAGTATACCATCCATTGGAGTAACAAAAATCTCGACAAGAGACTACCTTCCATAATGACAAGGCTACCATCCATTGTAGTAACAAAAATCTCGACAACAGACTACCTTCCATAATGACAAGGCTACCATCCATTGTAGTAACAAAAATCTCGACAACAGACTACCTTCCATAATGACTTGGCTACCATCCATTGGAGTAACAAAAATCTCGACAATAGACTACCTTCCATAATGACAAGGCTACCATCCATTATAGTAACAAAAATATCCACAAGAGATTACCTTCCATAATGATAAGGCTATAATCCATTGTAGTAACAAAAATCTCGACAACAGACTACCTTACATAATGACAAGGCTACGATCCATTATAGTAACAAAAATCTCGACAATAGACTACCTTCCATAATGACAAGCCTACTATCCTTTGTAGTAACAAAAATCACGACAACAAACTACCTTCCATAATGACTTGGCTACCATCCATTGGAGTAACAAAGATATCGACAACATACTACCTTCCATAATGACAAGGCTACCATCCATTGGAGTAACAAAGATATCGATAACATACTACCTTCCATAATGACAAGGCTACCATCCATTGGAGTAACAAAAATCAGGACAACAGACTACCTTCCTTAATGAAAAGGCTACCATCCATTGGAGTAACAAAGATATTAATAACATACTACTTTCCATAATGACAAGGCTATCATACATTGGAGTAACAAAAATCACGACAATAGTCTACCTTCCATAATGAAAAGGCTACCATCCAATGGACTTACAAAAATCTCGACAACATATTACCTTCCATAACGACAAGTATACCATGCATTGGAGTAACAAAAATCTCGACAAGAGACTACCTTCCATAATGACAAGGCTACCATCCATTTTAGTAACAAAAATCTCGACAACAGACTACCTTCCATAATGACAAGGCTACCATCCATTGTAGTAACAAAAATCTCGACAATAGACTACCTTCCATAATGACTTGGCTACCTTCCATTGGAGTAACAAAAATCTCGACAATAGAATACCTTCCATAATGACAAGGCTACCATCCATTAGAGTAACAAAAATATCCTCAAGAGATTACCTTCCATAATGATAAGGCTATAATCCATTGTAGTAAAAAAAATATCGACAATAGACTACCTTACATAATGACAAGGCTACGATCCATTGTAGTAACAAAAATCTCGACAACAAACTACCTTCCACAATGTCTTGGCTACCATCCATTGGAGTAACAAAAATCTCGTTAATAGACTACCTTCCATAATGACAAGGCTACCATCCATTGGAGTAACAAAGATATCGACAACATACTAACTTCCTTAATGACAAGGCTACCATCCATTGGAGTAACAAAAATCACGACAACAGACTACCTTCCATAATGACTAGGCTACCATCCAATGGACTAACAAAAATCTCGACAATAGACTACCTTCCATAACGACAAGTATACCATCCATTGGAGTAAAAAAAATCTCGACAAGAGACTAACTTCCATAATGAAAAGGCTACCATCCATTGTAGTAACAAAAATCTCGACAACAGACTACCTTCCATAATGACAAGGCTATCATCAATTGTAGTAACAAAAATCTAGACAACAGACTACCTTCCATAATGACTTGGCTACCATCCATTGGAGTAACAAAAATCTCGACAATAGACTACCTTCCATAATGACAAGGCTACCATCCATTATAGTAACAAAAATATCCACAAGAGATTACCTTCCATAATGATAAGGCTATAATCCATTGTAGTAACAAAAATCTCGACAACAGACTACCTTACATAATGACAAGGCTACGATCCATTGTAGTAACAAAAATCTCGACAATAGACTACCTTCCATAATGACAAGGCTACTATCCTTTGTAGTAACAAAAATCTCGACAACAAACTACCTTCCATAATGACTTGGCTACCATCCATTGGAGTAACAAAAATATCGGCAATAGACTACCTTCCATAATGACAAGGCTACCATCCATTGGAGTAACAAAGATATCAACAACATACTACCTTCCATAATGACAAGGCTACCATCCATTGGAGTAACAAAGATATCCATAACATACTACCTTCCATAATGACAAGGCTACCATCCATTGGAGTAACAAAAATCAGGACAACAGACTACCTTCCATAATGAAAAGGCTACCATCCACTGGAGTAACAAAGATATTGATATCATACTACCTTCCATAATGACAAGGCTACCATCCATTGGAGTAACAAAAATCATGACAACAAACTACCTTCCATAATGACAAGGCTACCATCCAATGGACTAACAAAAATCTCGATAACAGACTACCGTCCATAACGACAAGTATACCATCCATTGGAGTAACAAAAATCTCGACAAGAGACTACCTTCCATAATGACATGGCTACCATCCATTGTAGTTACAAAAATCTCGACAACAGACTTCCTTCCATAATGACAAGGCTACCATCCATTGTAGTAACAAAAATCTCGACAACAGACTACCTTCCATAATGACTTGGCTACCATCCATTGGAGTAACAAAAATCTCGACAATAGACTACCTTCCATAATGACAAGGCTACCATCCATTAGAGTAACAAAAATATCCACAAGAGATTACCTTCCATAATGATAAGGCTATAATCCATTGTAGTAACAAAAATCTCGACAACAGACTACCTTACATAATGACAAGGCTTCGATCCATTGTAGTAACAAAAATCTCGACAACAGACTAACTTCCATAATGACAAGGCTACCATCCTTTGTAGTAACAAAATTCTCGACAACAAACTACCTTCCATAATGACTTGTCTACCATCCATTGGAGTAACAAAAATCTCGGCAATAGACTACCTTCCACAATGACAAGGCTACCATCCATTGGAGTAACAAAGATATCGACAACATACTACCTTCAATAATGACAAGGCTACCATCCATTGGAGTAACAAAAATCACGACAATAGACTACCTTCCATAATGACAAGGCTACCATCCATTGGAATAACCAAAATCTGGACAAGAGATGACCTTCCATAATGATTAGGCTACCATCCATTGGAGTAATAAAGATATCAACAACAGACTACCTTCCATTATGAGAAGGCTACAATCCATTGTAGTAACAAAAATCTCGACAAGAGACTACCTTCCATAATGACAAGGCTACCATCCATTGTAGTAACAAAAATCTCGAGAACAGACTACCTTCCATAATGACTTGGCTAACATCCATTGGAGTAAGAAAAATCTCGGCAATAGACTACCTTCCATAATGACAAGGCTACCATCCATTGGAGTAACAAAGATATCGACAACATACTACCTTCCATAATGACAAGGCTACCATCCATTGGAGTAACAAAAATCATGACAATAGACTACCTTCCATAATGACCAAGCTACCATCCATTGGAATAACACAAATCTCGATAACAGATGACCTTCCATAATGAGTAGGCTAACATCCATTGGATTAATAAAGATATCAAAAATAGACTACCTTTCATTATGAGAAGGCTACAATCCATTGTAGTAACGAAAATCTCGACAAGAGACTACCTTCCATAATGACAAGGCTACCATCTATTGGAGTAACAAAAATCTCGACAACATACTACCTTCCATAATGACAAGGCTACCATCCATTGTAGTAACAAAAATATCGAAAACAGACTACCTTCCACAATGACTTGGCTTCCATCCATTGGAGTAACAAAGATCTCGACAATAGACTACCTTCCATAATGACAAGGATACCATCCATTGGAGTAACAAAAACACGACAACAGACTACCTTCCATAATGACAAGGCTACCATCCATTGGAATAACAAAAATCTCGACAACAGATGACCTTCCATAATGACTAGGCTACCATCCATTGGAGTAATAAAGACATCAACAATAGACTACCTTACATTATGAGAAGGCTACCATCCATTGTAGTAACAAAAATATCGAAAACAGACTACCTTCCATAATGACAAGGGTACCATCCATTGTAGTAACAAAAATATCGACAACAGACTACCTTCCATAATGACTTGGCTACCATCCATTGGAGTAACAAAAATATCGACAATAGACTACCTTCCATAATGACAAGGCTACCATCCATTAGAGTAACAAAAATATCCACAAGAGATTACCTTCCATAATGATAAGGCTATAATCCATTGTAGTAACAAAAATCTCGACAACAAACTACCTTACATAATGACAAGGCTACGATCCATTGTAGTAACAAAAATCTCGACAACAGACTACCTTCCATAATGACAAGGCTACCATCCTTTGTATTAACAAAATTCTCGACAACAAACTACCTTCCATAATGACTTGTCTACCATCCATTGGAGTAACAAAAATCTCGGAAATAGACTACCTTCCACAATGACAAGGCTACCATCCATTGGAGAAACAAAGATATCGACAACAAACTACCTTCAATTATGACAAGGCTACCATCCACTGTAATAACAAAAATCTCGACAATAGACTACCTTCCATAATGACAAGGCTACCATCCATTGTAGTAACAAAAATATCGACAACAGACTACCTTCCATAATGACAAGGCTACCATCCATTGGAGTAACAAAGATATCGACAACATAGTACCTTCTATAATGACAAGGATACCATCCATTAGAGTAAAAAAAATCACGACAACAGACTACCTTCCATAATGACAAGGCTACCATCCATTGGAATAACAAAAATCTCAACAACAAAATACCTTCCATAATGACTAGGCTACCATCCATTGGAGTAAGAAAGATATCGATAACATACTACCTTCCATAATGTAAAGGATACAATCTATTAAAGTAACAAAAATATCGACAATAAACTACCTTCCATAATGACAAGGCTATCATCCATTGGAGTAACAAAAATCTCGACAACAAACTACCTTCCATAATGACAAGGCTACCATCCATTAGAATAACAAAAATATCGACAACACACTAACTTCCATAATGACAAGGCTACCATCCATTGTTGTAACAAAAATCTGGACAACAGAATACCTTCCATAATGACTAGGCTATCATCCAATGGAGTAACAAAAATCTCGACAACATACTACCTTCCTTAATGACAAGTCTAAAATCTATTATAGTAACAAAAATCTCGACAATAGACTACCTTTTATAATGACAAGGCTACCGTCCATTGGAATAATAAAAATCTAGACAACAGACTACGTTCCATAATGACAAGGCTACCATCTGTTAGAGTAATAAAAATCTCGACAACAGACTACCTTCCATAATGACAAGGCTACCATCCATTGGAGTAACAATGATATCGACAACATATTACCTTACATAATGACAAGGCTACCATCCCTTAGAGTAACAAAAATCATGACAACATACTACCTTCCATAATGACAAGGCTACCATCCATTGGAATAACAAAAATATCGACAACACATTACCTTCCATAATGACAAGGATACCATCCAATGGAGTAAAAAAAATATCGACAATAGACTACCTTCCATAATAACAAGGCTACCATCCATTGGAGTAACAGAAATCACAATGAAAGACTACCTTCCATAATGACAAGGCTACCATCCCTTAGAGTATCAAAAATCTTGACAATAGACTACCTTACATAATGACTAGGCTACCATCCATTGGAGTAACAAAGATATCGACAACAGACTATCTTCCATATTGACAAGGCTACAATCCATTGTAGTAACAAAAATCTCGACAACAGACTACCTTCCATAATGACAAGGCTACCATCCACTGTAGTAACAAAAATCTCGACAATAGACTACCTTCCATAATGACAAGGCTACCATCCATTGGAGTAACAAAAATCTCGACAACAGACTACCTTCCATTAGGACAAGGCTACCATCCACTGAAATCTCGACAATAGACTACCTTCCATAATGACAAGGCTACCATCCATTGTAGTAACAAAAATATCGACAACAGACTACCTTCCATAATAACAAGGCTACCATCCATTGGAGTAACAGAAATATCGACAACAGACTACCTTCCATAATGACAAGGCTACCATCCCTTAGAGTAACAAAAATCTCGACAACAGACTACCTTGCATAATGACAAGGCTACCATCCATTGGAGTAACAAAGATATCGACAACATAGTACCTTCTATAATGACAAGGATACCATCCATTAGAGTAACAAAAATCACGACAACAGACTACCTTCAATAATGACAAGGCTACCATCCATTGGAATAACAAAAATCTCGACAACAAAATACCTTCCATAATGACTAGGCTACCATCCATTGGAGTAAGAAAGATATCGATAACATACTACCTTCAATAATGTAAAGGATACAATCTATTATAGTAACAAAAATATCGACAATAAACTACCTTCCATAATGACAAGGCTACCATCCATTGGAGTAACAAAAATCACGACAATAGACTACCTTCCATAATGACAAGGCTACTATCCATTGGAATAAGAAAAATCTCGACAAGAGATGACCTTCCATAATGACTAGGCTACCATCCATTGGAGTAATAAAGATATCAACAACAGACTACCTTCCATTATGAGAAGGCTACAATCCATTGTAGTAACAAAAATCTCGACAAGAGACTACTATCCATAATGACAAGGCTACCATCCATTGTAGTCACAAAAATCTCGAGAACAGACTACCTTCCATAATGAATTGGCTAACATCCATTGGAGTAAGAAAAACCTCGGCAATAGACTACCTTCAATAATGACAAGGCTACCATCCATTGGAGTAACAAAGATATCGACAACATACTACCTTCCATAATGACAAGGCTACCATCCATTGGAGTAACAAAAATCACGACAACAGACTACCTTCCATAATGACCAGGCTACCATCCATTGGAATAACACAAATCTCGATAACAGATGACCTTCCATAATGAGTAGGCTAACATCCATTGGATTAATAAAGATATCAAAAATAGACTACCTTTCATTATGAGAAGGCTACAATCCATTGTAGTAACAAAAATCTCGACAAGAGACTACCTTCCATAATGACAAGGCTACCATCCATTGTAGTAACAAAAATATCGACAACAGACTACCTTCCATAATGACAAGGGTACCATCCATTGAAGTAACAAAAATCTCGACAATAGACTACCTTCCATAATGACAAGGCTACCATCCATTAGAGTAACAAAAATATCCACATGAGATTACCTTCCATAATGATAAGGCTATAATCCATTGTAGTAACAAAAATCTCGACAACAAACTACCTTACATAATGACTTGTCTACCATCCATTGGAGTAACAAAAATCTCGGCAATAGACTACCTTCCACAATGACAAGGCTACCATCCATTGGAGTAACAAAGATATCGATAACATACTACCTTCCATAATGACAAGGCTACCATCCATTGGAGTAACAAAAATCAAGACAACATACTACCTTCCATAATGACAAGGCTACCATCCATTGGAGTAACAAAGATATTGATAACATACTACCTTCCATAATGACAAGGCTACCATCCATTGGAGTAACAAAGATATTGATAACATACTACCTTCCATAATGACAAGGCTACCATCCATTGGAGTAACAAAAATCACGACAATAGACTACCTTCCATAATGATAAGGCTACCATCCATTAGACTAACAAAAATCTCGACAACAGATTACCTTCCATAACGACAAGTATACCATGCATTGGAGTAACAAAAATCTCGACAAGAGACTACCTTCCATAATGACAAGGCTACCATCCATTGTAGTAACAAAAATCTCGACAACGGACCACCTTCCATAATTACAAGGCTACCATCTATTGTAGTAACAAAAATCTCGACAACAGACTACCTTCCATAATGACTTGGCTACCATCCATTGGAGTAACAAAAATCTCGACAATAGAATACCTTCCATAATGACAAGGCTACCATCCATTAGAGTAACAAAAATATCCTCAAGAGATTACCTTCCATAATGATAAGGCTATAATCCATCGTAGTAACAAAAATATCGACAATAGACTACCTTACATAATGACAAGGCTACGATCCATTGTAGTAACAAAAATCTCGACAACAAACTACCTTCCATAATGTCTTGGCTACCATCCATTGGAGTAACAAAAATCTCGGCAATAGACTACCTTTCATAATGACAAGGCTACCATCCATTGGAGTAACAAAGATATCGACAACATACTAACTTCCATAATGACAAGGCTACCATCCATTGGAGTAACAAAAATCACGACAATAGACTACATTCCATAATGACTAGGCTACCATCCAATGGACTTAACAAAAATATCGACAATAGACTACCTTCCATAACGACAAGTATACCATCCATAGGAGTAAAAAAAATCTCGATAAGAGACTACCTTCCATAATGACAAGGCTACCATCCATTGTAGTAACAAAAATCTCGACAACAGACTACCTTCCATAATGACAAGGCTATCATCCATTGTAGTAACAAAAATCTAGACAACAGAATACCTTCCATAATGACTTGGCTAGCATCCATTGGAGTAACAAAAATCTCGACAATAGACTACCTTCCATAATGACAAGGCTACCATCCATTATAGTAACAAAAATATCCACAAGAGATTACCTTCCATAATGATAAGGCTATAATCCATTGTAGTAACAAAAATCTCGACAACAGACTACCTTACATAATTACAAGGCTACGATCCATTGTAGTAACAAAAATCTTGACAATAGACTACCTTCCATAATGACAAGGCTACTATCCTTTGTAGTAACAAAAATCACGACAACAAACTACCTTCCATAATGACTTGGCTACCATCCATTGGAGTAACAAAAATATCGGCAATAGACTACCTTCCATAATGACAAGGCTACCATCCATTGGAGTAACAAAGATATCGACAACATACTACCTTCCATAATGACAAGGCTACCATCCATTGGAGTAAAAAAGATATCCATAACATACTACCTTCCATAATGACAAGGCTACCATCCATTGGAGTAACAAAAATCAGGACAACAGACTACCTTCCATAATGAAAAGGCTACCATCCATTGGAGTAACAAAGATATTGATAACATACTACCTTCCATAATGACAAGGCTACCATCCATTGGAGTAACAAAAATCACGACAACAGACTACCTTCCATAATGACAAGGCTACCATCCAATGGACTAACAAAAATCTCGACAACAGACTACCTTCCATAACGACAAGTATACCATCCAATGGAGTAACAAAAATCTCGACAAGAGACTACCTTCCATAATGACAAGGCTACCATCCATTGTAGTAACAAAAATCTCGACAACAGACTACCTTCCATAATGACAAGGCTACCATCCATTGTAGTAACAAAAATCTCGACAACAGACTACCTTCCATAATGACTTGGCTACCATCCATTGGACTAACAAAAATCTCGAAAATAGACTACCTTCCATAATGACAAGGCTACCATCCATTAGAGTAACAAAAATATCCACAAGAGATTACCTTCCATAATAATAAGGCTATAATCCATTGTAGTAACAAAAATCTCGACAACAGACTACCTTACATAATGTCAAGGCTACAATCCATTGTAGTAACAAAAATTTCGACAAACAGACTACCTTACATAATGACAAGGCTACCATCCTTTGTAGTAACAAAACTCTCGACAATAGACTACCTTCCATAATGATAAGGCTACCATCCATTGTAGTAACAAAAATATCGAAAACAGACTACCTTCCACAATGACAAGGCTACCATCCATTGGAGTAACAAAAATCTCGACAATAGACTACCTTCCATAATGACAAGGATACCATTCATTTGAGTAACAAAGATATCGATAACATACTACCTTCCATAATGATAAGGCTACCATCCATTGGAGTAACAAAAATCACGACAACAGACTACCTTCCATAATGATAAGGCTACCATCCATTGGAATAACAAAAATCTCGACAACAGATGACCTTCCATAATGACTAGGCTACCATCCATTGGAGTAATAAAGATAACAACAATAGACTACCTTACATTATGAGAAGGCTACAATCCATTGTAGTAACAAAAATGTTGACAAGAGACTACCTTCTATAATGACAAGGCTACCATCTATTGGAGTAACAAAAATCTCGACAACAGACTACCTTACATAATGACAAGGCTACCATCCTTTGTAGTAACAAAAATATCGACAACAGACTACCTTCCATAATGACAAGTGTACCATCCATTGTAGTAACAAAAATATCGAAAACAGACAACCTTCCACAATGACTTGGCTTCCATCCATTGGAGTAACAAAAATCTCGACAATAGACTACCTTCCATAATGACAAGGATACCATCCATTTGAGTAACAAAGATATCGATAACATACTACCTTCCATAATGATAAGGCTACCATCCATTGGAGTATTAAAAATCACGACAACAGACTACCTTCCATAATGACAAGGCTACCATCCATTGGAATAACAAAAATCTCGACAACAGATGACCTTCCATAATGACTAGGCTACCATCCATTGGAGTAATAAAGATATCAACAATAGACTACCTTACATTATGAGAAGGCTACAATCCATTGTAGTAACAAAAATCTCGACAAGAGACTACCTTCCATAATGAAATGGCTACCATCCATTGTAGTAACAAAAATATCGACAACAGAGTACCTTCCATAATGACAATGGTACCATCCATTGTAGTAACAAAAATTTCGACAACAGACTACCTTCCATAATGACTTGGCTACCATCCATTGAAGTAACAAAAATCTCGACAATAGACTACCTTCCATAATGACAAGGCTACCATCCATTAGAGTAACAAAAATATCCACATGAGATTACCTTCCATAATGATAAGGCTATAATCCATTGTAGTAACAAAAATCTCGACAACAAACTACCTTACATAATGACAAGGCTACGATCCATTGTAGTAACAAAAATCTCGACAACAGACTACCTTCCATAATGACAAGGCTACCATCCTTTGTAGTAACAAAATTCTCGACAACAAACTACCTTCCATAATGACTTGTCTACCATCCATTGGAGTAACAAAAATCTCGGCAATAGACTACCTTCCACAATGACAAGGCTACCATTCATTGGAGTAACAAAGATATCGATAACATACTACCTTCCATAATGACAAGGCTACCATCCATTGGAGTAACATAAATCAGGACAACATACTACCTTCCATAATGACAAGGCTACCATTCATTGGAGTAACAAAGATATTGATTACATACTACCTTCCATAATGACAAGGCTACCATCCATTGGAGTAACAAAAATCACGACAATAGACTACCTTCCATAATGATAAGGCTACCATGCATTGGAGTAACAAAAATCTCGACAAGAGACTACCTTCCATAAATACAAGGCTACCATCCATTGTAGTAACAAAAATCTCGACAACAGACTACCTTCCATAATGACAAGGCTACCATCCATTGTAGTAACAAAAATCTCGACAACAGACTACCTTCCATAATGACTTGGCTACCATCCATTGGAGTAACAAAAATCTCGACAATAGAATACCTTCCATAATGACAAGGCTACCATCCATTAGAGTAACAAAAATATCCTCAAGAGATTACCTTCCATAATGATAAGGCTATAATCCATTGTAGTAACAAAAATCTCGACAACAAACTACCTTCCAGAATGTCTTGGCTACCATCCATTGGAGTAACAAAAATCTCGGCAATAGACTACCTTCCATAATGACAAGGCTACCATCCATTGGAGTAACAAAGATATCGACAACATACTAACTTCCATAATCACAAGGCTACCATCCATTGGAGTAACAAAAATCACGACAACAGACTACCTTCCATAATGACTAGGCTACCATCCAATGGACTAACAAAAATCTCGACAATAGACTACCTTCCATAACAACAAGTATACCATCCATTGGAGTAAAAAAAATCTCGACAAGAGACTACCTTCCATAATGACAAGGCTACCATCCATTGTAGTAACAAAAATCTCGACAACAGACTACCTTCCATAATGACAAGGCTATCATCCATTGTAGTAACAAAAATCTAGACAACAGACTACCTTCCATAATGACTTGGCTACCATCCATTGGAGTAACAAAAATCTCGACAATAGACTACCTTCCATAATGACAAGGCTACCATCCATTATAGTAACAAAAATATCCACAAGAGATTACCTTCCATAATGATAAGGCTATAATCCATTGTAGTAACAAAAATCTCGACAACAGACTACCTTACATAATGACAAGGCTACGATCCATTGTAGTAACAAAAATCTTGACAATAGACTACCTTCCATAATGACAAGGCTACTATCCTTTGTAGTAACAAAAATCTCGACAACAAACTACCTTCCATAATGACTTGGCTACCATCCATTGGAGTAACAAAAATATCGGCAATAGACTACCTTCCATAATGACAAGGCTACCATCCATTGGAGTAACAAAGATATCGACAACATACTACCTTCCATAATGACAAGGCTACCATCCATTGGAGTAACAAAGATATCCATAACATACTACCTTCCATAATGACAAGGCTACCATCCATTGGAGTATCAAAAATCAGGACAACAGACTACCTTCCATAATGAAAAGGCTACCATCCATTGGAGTAACAATAATATTGATAACATACTACCTTCCATAATGACAAGGCTACCATCCATTGGAGTAACAAAAATCACGACAACAGACTACCTTCCATAATGACAAGGCTACCATCCAATGGACTAACAAAAATCTCGACAACAGACTACCTTCCATAACGACAAGTATACCATCCATTGGAGTAACAAAAATCTCGACAAGAGACTACCTTCCATAATGACAAGGCTACCATCCATTGTAGTAACAAAAATCTCGACAACAGACTACCTTCCATAATGACAAGGCTACCATCCATTGTAGTAACAAAAATCTCGACAACATACTACCTTCCATAATGACTTGGCTACCATCCATTAGAGTAACAAAAATCTCGACAATAGACTACCTTCCATAATGAAAAGGCTACCATCCATTAGAGTAACAAAAATATCCACAAGAGATTACCTTCCATAATGACTAGGCTACCATCCATTGGAGTAATAAAGATATCAACAACAGACTACCTTCCATTATGAGAAGGCTACAATCCATTGTAGTAACAAAAATCTCGACAAGAGACTACCTTCCATAATGACAAGGCTACCATCCATTGTAGTAACAAAAATCTCGAGAACAGACTACCTTCCATAATGAATTGGCTAACATCCATTGCAGTAAGAAAAATCTCGGCAATAGACTACCTTCCATAATGACAAGGCTACCATCCATTGGAGTAACAAAGATATCGACAACATACTAACTTCCATAATGACAAGGCTACCATCCATTGGAGTAACAAAAATCATGACAACAGACTACCTTCCATAATGACCAGGCTACCATCCATTGGAATAACACAAATCTCGATAACAGATGACCTTCCATAATGAGTAGGCTAAAATCCATTGGATTAATAAAGATATCAAAAATAGACTACCTTTCATTATGAGAAGGCTACAATCCATTGTAGTAACAAAAATCTCGACAAGAGACTACCTTCCATAATGACAAGGCTACCATCTATTAGAGTAACAAAAATCTCGACAACATACTACCTTCCATAATGTCAAGGCTACAATCCATTGTAGTAACAAAAATCTCGACAAACAGACTACCTTACATAATGACAAGGCTACCATCCTTTGTAGTAACAAAACTCTCGACAACAGACTACCTTCCATAATGACAAGGCTACCATCCATTGTAGTAACAAAAATATCGAAAACAGACTACCTTCCACAATGACTTGGCTTCCATCCATTGGAATAACAAAAATCTCGACAACAGATGACCTTCCTTAATGACTAGGCTACCATCTATTGGAGTAACAAAAATCTCGACAACATACTACCTTCCATAATGACTTGGCTACCATCCATTGTAGTAACAAAAATCTCGACAAGAGACTACCTTCCATAATGACAAGGCTACCATCCATTGTAGTAACAAAAATATCGACAACAAACTACCTTCCATAATGACAAGGGTACCATCCATTGTAGTAACAAAAATATCGACAACAGACTACCTTCCATAATGACTTGGCTACCATCCATTGGAGTAACAAAAATCTCGACAATAGACTACCTTCCATAATGACAAGGCTACCATCCATTAGAGTAACAAAAATATCCACATGAGATTACCTTCCATAATGATAAGGCTATAATCCATTGTAGTAAAAAAAATCTCGACAACAAACTACCTTACATAATGACAAGGCTACGATCCACTGTAGTAAAAAAAATCTCGACAACAGACTACCATCCATAATGACAAGGCTACCGTCCTTTGTAGTAACAAAATTCTCGACAACAAACTACCTTCCATAATGACTTGTCTACCATCCATTGGAGTAACAAAAATCTCGGCAATAGACTACCTTCCACAATGACAAGGCTACCATCCATTGGAGTAACAAAGATATCGACAACATACTACCTTCAATAATGAAAAGGCTACCATCTATTGGAGTAACAAAAATCACGACAATAGACTACCTTCCATAATGACAAGGCTACCATCCATTGGAATAACAAAAATCTCAACAAGAGATGACCTTCCATAATGACTAGGCTACCATCCATTGGAGTAATAAAGATATCAACAACAGACTACCTTCCATTATGAGAAGGCTACAATCCATTGTAGTAACAAAAATCTCGACAAGAGACTACCTTCCATAATGACAAGGCTACCATCCATTGTAGTAACAAAAATGTCGAGAACAGACTACCTTCCATAATGACTTGGCTAACATCCATTGGAGTAAGAAAAATCTCGACAATAGACTACCTTCCATAATGACAAGGCTACTATCCATTGGAGTAACAAAGATATCGACAACATACTACCTTCCATAATGACAAGGCTACCATCCATTGGAGTAACAAAAATCTCGACAATAGACTACCTTCCATAATGACAAGGCTACCATCCATTATAGTAACAAAAATATCCACAAGAGATTACCTTCCATAATGATAAGGCTATAATCCATTGTAGTAACAAAAATCTCGACAACAGACTACCTTACATAATGACAAGGCTACGATCCATTGTAGTAACAAAAATCTTGACAATAGACTACCTTCCATAATGACAAGGCTACTATCCTTTGTAGTAACAAAAATCTCGACAACAAACTACCTTCCATAATGACTTGGCTACCATCCATTGGAGTAACAAAAATATCGGCAATAGACTACCTTCCATAATGACAAGGCTACCATCCATTGGAGTAACAAAGATATCGACAACATACTACCTTCCATAATGACAAGGCTACCATCCATTGGAGTAACAAAGATATCCATAACATACTACCTTCCATAATGACAAGGCTACCATCCATAGGAGTAACAAAAATCAGGACAACAGACTACCTTCCATAATGAAAAGGCTACCATCCATTGGAGTAACAAAGATATTGATAACATACTACCTTCCATAATGATAAGGCTACCATCCATTGGAGTAACAAAAATCACGACAGCAAACTACCTTCCATAATGACAAGGCTACCATCCAATGGACTAACAAAAATCTCGACAACAGACTACCTTCCATAACGACAAGTATACCATCCATTGGAGTAACAAAAATCTCGACAAGAGACTACCTTCCATAATGACAAGGCTACCATCCATTGTAGTAACAAAAATCTCGACAACAGACTACCTTCCATAATGACAAGGCTACCATCCATTATAGTAACAAAAATCTCGACAATAGACTACCTTCCATAATGACAAGGCTACCATCCATTAGAGTAACAAAAATATCCACAAGAGATTACCTTCCATAATGATAAGGCTATAATCCATTGTAGTAACAAAAATCTCGACAAATAGACTACCTTACATAATGACAAGGTTACCATCCTTTGTAGTAACAAAACTCTCGACAACAGACTACCTTCCATAATGATAACGCTACCATCCATTGTAGTAACAAAAATATCGAAAACAGACTAACTTCCACAATGACAAGGCTACCATCCATTGGAGTAACAAAAATCTCGACAATAGACTACCTTCCATAATGACAAGGATACCATTCATTTGAGTAACAAATATATCGATAACATACTACCTTCCATAATGATATGGCTACCATCCATTGGAGTAACAAAAATCACGACAACAGACTACCTTCCATAATGATAAGGCTACCGTCCATTGGAATAACAAAAATCTCGACAACAGATGACCTTCCATAATGACTAGGCTACCATCCATTGGAGTAATAAATATATCAACAATACACTACCTTAAATTATGAGAAGGCTACAATCCATTGTAGTAACAAAAATCTCGACAAGAGACTACCTTCCATAATGACAAGGCTACCATCTATTGGAGTAACAAAAATCTCGACAACATACTACCTTCCATAATGTCAAGGCTACAATCCATTGTAGTAACAAAAATCTCGACAACAGACTACCTTACATAATGACAAGGCTACCATCCTTTGTAGTAACAAAAATCTCGACAACAGACTACCTTCCATAATGACAAGGGTACCATCCATTGTAGTAACAAAAATATCGAAAACAGACAACCTTCCACAATGACTTGGCTTCCATCCATTGGAGTAACAAAAATCTCGACAATAGACTACCTTCCATAATGACAAGGATACCATCCATTTGAGTAACAAAGATATCGATAACATACTACCTTCCATAATGATAAGGCTACCATCCATTGCAGTAACAAAAATCACGACAACAGACTACCTTCCATAATGACAAGGCTACCATCCATTGGAATAACAAAAATCTCGACAACAGATGACCTTCCATAATGACTAGGCTACCATCCATTGGAGTAATAAAGATATCAACAATAGACTACCTTACATTATGAGAAGGCTACAATCCATTGTAGTAACAAAAATCTCGACAAGAGACTACCTTCCATAATGACAAGGCTACCATCCATTGTAGTAACAAAAATTTCGACAACAGACTACCTTCCATAATGACTTGGCTACGATCCATTGAAGTAACAAAAATCTCGACAATAGACTACCTTCCATAATGACAAGGCTACCATCCATTAGAGTAACAAAAATATCCACATGAGATTACCTTCCATAATGATAAGGCTATAATCCATTGTAGTAACAAAAATCTCGACATTAAACTACCTTACATAATGACAAGGCTACGATCCATTGTAGTAACAAAAATCTCGACAACAGACTACCTTCCATAATGACAAGGCTACCATCCTTTGTAGTAACAAAAATCTCGACAACAAACTACCTTCCATAATGACTTGTCTACCATCCATTGGAGTAACAAAAATCTCAGCAATAGACTACCTTCCACAATGACAAGGCTACCATCCATTGGAGTAACAAAGATATCGATAACATACTACCTTCCATAATGACAAGGCTACCATCCATTGGAGTAACAAAAATCAGGACAACATACTACCTTCCATAATGACAAGGCTACCATCCATTGGAGTAACAAAGATATTGATAACATACTACCTTCCATAATGACAAGGCTACCATCCATTGGAGTAACAAAAATCACGACAATAGACTACCTTCCATAACGACAAGTATACTCTGCATTGGAGTAACAAAACTCTCACAAGAGACTACCTTCCATAATGACAAGGCTACCATCCATTGTAGTAACAAAAATCTCGACAACAGACTCCCTTCCATAATGACAAGGCTACCATCCATTGTAGTAACAAAAATATCGAAAACAGACAACCTTCCACAATGACTTGGCTTCCATCCATTGGAGTAACAAAAATCTCGACAATAGACTACCTTCCATAATGACAAGGATACCATCCATTTGAGTAACAAAGATATCGATAACATACTACCTTCCATAATGATAAGGCTACCATCCATTGCAGTAACAAAAATCACGACAACAGACTACCTTCCATAATGACAAGGCTACCATCCATTGGAATAACAAAAATCTCGACAACAGATGACCTTCCATAATGACTAGGCTACCATCCATTGGAGTAATAAAGATATCAACAATAGACTACCTTACATTATGAGAAGGCTACAATCCATTGTAGTAACAAAAATCTCGACAAGAGACTACCTTCCATAATGACAAGGCTACCATCCATTGTAGTAACAAAAATATCGACAACAGACTACCTTCCATAATGACAAGGGTACCATCCATTGTAGTAACAAAAATTTCGACAACAGACTACCTTCCATAATGACTTGGCTACGATCCATTGAAGTAACAAAAATCTCGACAATAGACTACCTTCCATAATGACAAGGCTACCATCCATTAGAGTAACAAAAATATCCACATGAGATTACCTTCCATAATGATAAGGCTATAATCCATTGTAGTAACAAAAATCTCGACATTAAACTACCTTACATAATGACAAGGCTACGATCCATTGTAGTAACAAAAATCTCGACAACAGACTACCTTCCATAATGACAAGGCTACCATCCTTTGTAGTAACAAAATTCTCGACAACAAACTACCTTCCATAATGACTTGTCTACCATCCATTGGAGTAACAAAAATCTCAGCAATAGACTACCTTCCACAATGACAAGGCTACCATCCATTGGAGTAACAAAGATATCGATAACATACTACCTTCCATAATGACAAGGCTACCATCCATTGGAGTAACAAAAATCAGGACAACATACTACCTTCCATAATGACAAGGCTACCATCCATTGGAGTAACAAAGATATTGATAACATACTACCTTCCATAATGACAAGGCTACCATCCATTGGAGTAACAAAAATCACGACAATAGACTACCTTCCATAACGACAAGTATACTCTGCATTGGAGTAACAAAACTCTCACAAGAGACTACCTTCCATAATGACAAGGCTACCATCCATTGTAGTAACAAAAATCTCGACAACAGACTCCCTTCCATAATGACAAGGCTACCATCCATTGTAGTAACAAAAATCTCGACAACAGACTACCTTCCATAATGACTTGGCTACCATCCATTGGAGTAACAAAAATCTCGACAATAGAATACCTTCCATAATGACAAGGCTACCATCCATTAGAGTAACAAAAATATCCTCAAGAGATTACCTTCCATAATGATAAGGCTATAATCCATTGTAGTAACAAAATTATCGACAATAGACTACCTTACATAATGACAAGGCTATGATCCATTGTAGTAACAAAAATCTCGACAACAAACTACCTTCCATAATGTCTTGGCTACCATCCATTGGAGTAACAAAAATCTCGGCAACAGACTACCTTCCATAATGACAAGGCTATCATCCATTGTAGTAACAAAAATCTAGACAACAGACTACCTTCCATAATCACAAGGCTACCATCCATTGGAGTAACAAAAATCACGACAACAGACTACCTTCCATAATGACAAGGCTACCATCCATTGGAATAACAAAAATCTCAACAAGAGATGACCTTCCAAAATGACTAGGCTACCATCCATTGGAGTAATAAAGATATCAACAACAGACTACCTTCCATTATGAGAAGGCTACAATCCATTGTAGTAACAAAAATCTCGACAACAGACTACCTTCCATAATGACAAGGCTACCATCCATTATAGTAACAAAAATCTCGACAACAGACTACCTTCCATAATGACTTGGCTACCATCCATTGGAGTAACAAAAATCTCGACAATAGACTACCTTCCATAATGACAAGGCTACCATCCATTAGAGTAACAAAAATATCCACAAGAGATTACCTTCCATAATGATAAGGCTATAATCCATTGTAGTAACAAAAATCTCGACAACAGACTACCTTACATAATGTCAAGGCTACAATCCATTGTAGTAACAAAAATCTCGACAAATAGACTACCTTACATAATGACAAGGCTACCATCCTTTGTAGTAACAAAACTCTCGACAACAGACTACCTTCCATAATGATAACGCTATCATCCATTGTAGTAACAAAAATATCGAAAACAGACTACCTTCCACAATGACAAGGCTACCATCCATTGGAGTAACAAAAATCTCGACAATAGACTACCTTCCATAATGACAAGGATGCCATTCATTTGAGTAACAAATATATCGATAACATACTACCTTCCATAATGATATGGCTACCATCCATTGGAGTAACAAAAATCACGACAACAGACTACCTTCCATAATGATAAGGCTACCGTCCATTGGAATAACAAAAATCTCGACAATAGATGACCTTCCATAATGACTAGGCTACCATCCATTGGAGTAATAAATATATCAACAATACACTACCTTAAATTATGAGAAGGCTACAATCCATTGTAGTAACAAAAATCTCGACAAGAGACTACCTTCCATAATGACAAGGCTACCATCTATTGGAGTAACAAAAATCTCGACAACATACTACCTTCCATAATGTCAAGGCTACAATCCATTGTAGTAACAAAAATCTCGACAACAGACTACCTTACATAATGACAAGGCTACCATCCTTTGTAGTAACAAAAATCTCGACAACAGACTACCTTCCATAATGACAAGGGTACCATCTATTGTAGTAACAAAAATATCGAAAACAGACAACCTTCCACAATGACTTGGCTTCCATCCATTGGAGTAACAAAAATCTCGACAATAGACTACCTTCCATAATGACAAGGATACCATCCATTTGAGTAACAAAGATATCGATAACATACTACCTTCCATAATGATAAGGCTACCATCCATTGCAGTAACAAAAATCACGACAACAGACTACCTTCCATAATGACAAGGCTACCATCCATTGGAATAACAAAAATCTCGACAACAGATGACCTTCCATAATTACTAGGCTACCATCCATTGGAGTAATAAAGATATCAACAATAGACTACCTTACATTATTAGAAGGTTACAATCCATTGTAGTAACAAAAATCTCGACAAGAGACTACCTTCCATAATGACAAGGCTACCATCCATTGTAGTAACAAAAATATCGACAACAGACTACCTTCCATAATGACAAGGGTACCATCCATTGTAGTAACAAAAATTTTGACAACAGACTACCTTCCATAATGACTTGGCTATGATCCATTGAAGTAACAAAAATCTCGACAATAGACTACCTTCCATAATGACAAGGCTACCATCCATTAGAGTAACAAAAATATCCACATGAGATTACCTTCCATAATGATAAGGCTATAATCCATTGTAGTAACAAAAATCTCGACATTAAACTACCTTACATAATGACAAGGCTACGATCCATGGTAGTAACAAAAATCTCGACAACAGACTACCTTCCATAATGACAAGGCTACTATCCTTTGTAGTAACAAAATTCTCGACAACAAACTACCTTCCATAATGACTTGTCTACCATCCATTGGAGTAACAAAAATCTCAGCAATAGACTACCTTCCACAATGACAAGGTTACCATCCATTGGAGTAACAAAGATATCGATAACATACTACCTTCCATAATGACAAGGCTACCATCCATTGGAGTAACAAAAATCAGGACAACATACTACCTTCCATAATGACAAGGCTACCATCCATTGGAGTAACAAAGATATTGATAACATACTACCTTCCATAATGACAAGGCTACCATCCATTGGAGTAACAAAAATCACGACAATAGACTACCTTCCATAACGACAAGTATACTCTGCATTGGAGTAACAAAACTCTCACAAGAGACTACCTTCCATAATGACAAGGCTACCATCCATTGTAGTAACAAAAATCTCGACAACAGACTCCCTTCCATAATGACAAGGCTACCATCCATTGTAGTAACAAAAATCTCGACAACAGACTACCTTCCATAATGACTTGGCTACCATCCATTGGAGTAACAAAAATCTCGACAATAGAATACCTTCCATAATGACAAGGCTACCATCCATTAGAGTAACAAAAATATCCTCAAGAGATTACCTTCCATAATGATAAGGCTATAATCCATTGTAGTAACAAAATTATCGACAATAGACTACCTTACATAATGACAAGGCTACGATCCATTGTAGTAACAAAAATCTCGACAACAAACTACCTTCCATAATGTCTTGGCTACCATCCATTGGAGTAACAAAAATCTCGGCAACAGACTACCTTCCATAATGACAAGGCTATCATCCATTGTAGTAACAAAAATCTAGACAACAGACTACCTTCCATAATCACAAGGCTACCATCCATTGGAGTAACAAAAATCACGACAACAGACTACCTTCCATAATGACAAGGCTACCATCCATTGGAATAACAAAAATCTCAACAAGAGATGACCTTCCATAATGACTAGGCTACCATCCATTGGAGTAATAAAGATATCAACAACAGACTACCTTCCATTATGAGAAGGCTACAATCCATTGTAGTAACAAAAATCTCGACAAGAGACTACCTTCCATAATGACAAGGCTACCATCCATTGGAGTAACAAAGATATCGACAACATACTACCTTCCATAATGACAAGGCTACCATCCATTGGAATAACAAAAATCTCGACAATAGACTACCTTCCATAATGACAAGGCTACCATCCATTATAGTAACAAAAATATCCACAAGAGATTACCTTCCATAATGATAAGGCTATAATCCATTGTAGTAACAAAAATCTCGACCACAGACTACCTTACATTATGAGAAGGCTACAATCCATTGTAGTAACAAAAATCTCGACAAGAGACTACCTTCCATAATGACAAGGCTACCATCCATTGTAGTAACAAAAATATCGACAACAGACTACCTTCCATAATGACAAGGGTACCATCCATTGTAGTAACAAAAATTTCGACAACAGACTACCTTCCATAATGACTTGGCTACGATCCATTGAAGTAACAAATATCTCGACAATAGACTACCTTCCATAATGACAAGGATACCATCCATTAGAGTAACAAAAATATCCACATGAGATTACCTTCCATAATGATAAGGCTATAATCCATTGTAGTAACAAAAATCTTGACAACAAACTACCTTACATAATGACAAGGCTACGATTCATTGTAGTAACAAAAATCTCGACAACAGACTACCTTCCATAATGACAAGGCTACCATCCTTGGTAGTAACAAAATTCTCGACAACAAACTACCTTCCATAATGACTTGTCTACCATCCATTGGAGTAACAAAAATCTCGGCAATAGACTACCTACCACAATGACAAGGCTACCATCCATTGGAGTAACAAAGATATCGATAACATACTACCTTCCATAATGACAAGGCTACCATCCATTGGAGTAACAAAAATCAGGACAACATACTACCTTCCATAATGACAAGGCTACCATCCATTGGAGTAACAAAGATATTGATAACATACTACCTTCCATAATGACAAGGCTACCATCCATTAGAGTAACAAAAATCACGACAATAGACTACCTTCCATAATGGACTTACAAAAATCTCGACAACAGATTACCTTCCATAACGACAAGTATACCATGCATTGGAGTAACAAAAATCTCGACAAGAGACTACCTTCCATAATGACAAGGCTACCATCCATTGTAGTAACAAAAATCTCGACAACAGACTACCTTCCATAATGACAAGGCTACCATCCATTGTAGTAACAAAAATCTCGACAACAGACTACCTTCCATAATGACTTGGCTACCATCCATTGGAGTAACAAAAATCTCGACAATAGAATACCTTCCATAATTACAAGGCTACCATCCATTAGAGTAACAAAAATATCCTCAACAGATTACCTTCCATAATGATAAGGCTATAATCCATTGTAGTAACAAAAATATCGACAATAGACTACCTTACATAATGACAAGGCTACGATCCATTGTAGTCACAAAAATCTCGACAACAAACTACCTTCCACAATGTCTTGGCAACCATCCATTGGAGTAACAAAAATCTCGGCAATAGACTACCTTCCATAATGACAAGGCTACCATCCATTGGAGTAACAAAGATATCGACAACATACTAACTTCCATAATCACAAGGCTACCATCCATTGGAGTAACAAAAATCACGACAACAGACTACCTTCCATAATGACTAGGCTACCATCCAATGGACTAACAAAAATCTCGACAACAGACTACCTTCCATAACGACAAGGCTATCATCCATTGTAGTAACAAAAATCTAGACAACAAACTACCTTCCATAATGACAAGGCTACCATCCATTATAGTAACAAAAATATCCACAAGAGATTACCTTCCATAATGATAAGGCTATAATCCATTGTAGTAACAAAAATCTCGACAACAGACTACCTTACAAAATGACAAGGCTACGATCCATTGTAGTAACAAAAATCTTGACAATAGACTACCTTCCATAATGACAAGGCTACTATCCTTTGTAGTAACAAAAATCTAGACAACAAACTACCTTCAATAATGACTTGGCTACCATCCATTGGAGTAACAAAAATATGGGCAATAGACTACCTTCCATAATGACAAGGCTACCATCCATTGGAGTAACAAAGATATCGACAACATACTACCTTCCATAATGACAAGGCTACCATCCATTGGAGTAACAAAGATATCCACAACATACTACCTTCCATAATGACAAGGCTACCATCCATTGGAGTAACAAAAATCAGGACAACAAACTACCTTCCATAATGAAAAGGCTACCATCCATTGGAGTAACAAAGATATTGATAACATACTACCTTCCATAATGACAAGGCTACCATCCATTGGAGTAACAAAAATCACAACAACAGACTACCTTCCATAATGACAAGGCTACCATCCAATGGACTAACAAAAATCTCGACAACAGACTACCTTCCATAACGACAAGTATACCATCCATTGGAGTAACAAAAATCTCGACAAGAGACTACCTTCCATAATGGCAAGGCTACCATCCATTGTAGTAACAAAAATCTCGACAACAGACTACCTTCCATAATGACAAGGTTACCATCCATTGTAGTAACAAAAATCTCGACAACAGACTACCTTCCATAATGACTTGGCTACCATCCATTGGAGTAACAAAAATCTCGACAATAGACTACCTTCCATAATGACAAGGCTACCATCCATTAGAGTAACAAAAATATCCACAAGAGATTACCTTCCATAATGATAAGGCTATAATCCATTGTAGTAACAAAAATCTCGACAACAGACTACCTTACATAATGACAAGGCTACGATCCATTGTAGTAATAAAAATCTCGACAACAGACTAACTTCCATAATGACAACGCTACCATCCTTTGTAGTAACCAAATTCTCGACAACAAACTACCTTCCATAATGACTTGTCTACCATCCATTGGAGTAACAAAAATCTCATCAATAGACTACCTTCCACAATGACAAGGCTACCATCCATTGGAGTAACAAAGATATCGACAACATACTACCTTCAATAATGACAAGGCTACCATCCATTGGAGTAACAAAAATCACGACAATAGACTACCTTCCATAATGACAAGGCTACCATCCATTGGAATAACAAAAATCTGGACAAGAGATGACCTTCCATAATCACTAGGCTACCATTCATTGGAGTAATAAAGATATCAACAACAGACTACCTTCCATTATGATAAGGCTACAATCCATTGTAGTAACAAAAATCTCGACAAGAGACTACCTTCCATAATGACAAGGCTACCATCCATTGTAGTAACAAAAATCTCGAGAACAGACTACCTTCCATAATGACTTGGCTAACATCCATTGGAGTAAGAAAAATCTCGGCAATAGACTACCTTCCATAATGACAAAGCTACCATCCATTGGAGTAACAAAGATATCAACAACATACTACCTTCCATAATGACAAGGCTACCATCCATTGGAGTAACAAAAATCAGGACAACAGACTACCTTCCATAATGACCAGGCTACCATCCATTGGAATAACACAAATCTCGATAACAGATGACCTTCCATAATGAGTAGGCTAACATTCATTGGATTAATAAAGATATCAAAAATAGACTACCTTTCATTATGAGAAGGCTATAATCCATTGTAGTAACAAAAATCTCGACAAGAGACTACCTTCAATAATGACAAGGCTACCATCTATTGGAGTAACAAAAATCTCGACAACATACTACCTTCCATAATGACAAGGCTACCATCCATTGTAGTAACAAAAATATCGAAAACAGACTACCTTCCAGAATGACTTGGCTTCCATCCATTGGAGTAACAAAATTCTCGACAATAGACTACCTTCCATAATGACAAGGATACCATCCATTGGAGTAACAAAAATCACGACAACAGACTACCTTCCATAATGACAAGGCTTCCATCCATTGGAATAACAAAAATCTCGACAACAGATGACCTTCCATAATGACTAGGCTACCATCCATTGGAGTAATAAAGATATCAACAATAGACTACCTTACATTATGAGAAGGCTACAATCCATTGTAGTAACAAAAATCTCGACAAGAGACTACCTTCCATAATGACAAGGCTACCATCCATTGTAGTAACAAAAATATCGAAAACAGACTACCTTCCATAATGACAAGGGTACCATCCATTGTAGTAACAAAAATATCGACAACAGACTACCTTTCATAATGACTTGGCTACCATCCATTGGAGTAACAAAAATATCGACAATAGACTACCTTCCATAATGACAAGGCTACCATCCATTAGAGTAACAAAAATATCCACAAGAGATTACCTTCCATAATGATAAGGCTATAATCCATTGTAGTAACAAAAATATCGACAACAAACTACCTTACATAATGACAAGGCTACGATCCATTGTAGTAACAAAAATCTCGACAACAGACTACCTTCCATAATGACAAGGCTACCATCCTTTGTAGTAACAAAATTCTCGACAACAAACTACCTTCCATAATGACTTGTCTACCATCCATTGGAGTAACAAAAATCTCGGCAATAGACTACCTTCCACAATGACAAGGCTACCATCCATTGGAGTAAAAAGATATCGACAACATACTACCTTCAATAATGACAAGGCTACCATCCATTGGAGTAACAAAAATCACGACAATAGACTCCCTTCCATAATGACAAGGCTACCATCCACTGGAATAACAAAAATCTCGACAAGAGATGACCTTCCATAATGACTAGGCTACCATCCATTGGAGTAAGAAAGATATCAACAACAGACTACCTTCAATTATGAGAAGGCTACAAACCATTGTAGTAACAAAAATCTCGACAAGAGACTACCTTCCATAATGACAAGGCTACCATCCATTGTAGTAACAAAAATATCGAGAACAGACTACCTTCCATAATGAATTAGCTAACATCCATTGGAGTAAGAAAAATCTCGGCAATAGACTACCTTACATAATGACAAGGCTACCATCCATTGGAGTAACAAAGATATCGACAACATACTACCTTCCATAATGACAAGGCTACCATCCATTGGAGTAACAAAAATCACGACAACAGACTACCTTCCATAATGACCAGGCTACCATCCATTGGAATAACACAAATCTCGATATCAGATGACCTTCCATAATGAGTAGGCTAAAATCCATTGGATTAATAAAGATATCAAAAATAGACTACCTTTCATTATGAGAAGGCTACAATCCATTGTAGTAACAAAAATCTCGACAAGAGACTACCTTCCATAATGACAAGGCTACCATCTATTAGAGTAACAAAAATCTCGACAACATACTACCTTCCATAATGTCAAGGCTACAATCCATTGTAGTAACAAAAATCTCGACAAACAGACTACCTTACATAATGACAAGGCTACCATCCTTTGTAGTAACAAAACTCTCGACAACAGACTACCTTCCATAATGACAAGGCTACCATCCATTGTAGTAACAAAAATATCGACAACAGACTACCTTCCACAATGACTTGGCTTCCATCCGTTGGAGTAACAAAAATATCGACAATAGACTACCTTCCATAATGACAAGGATACCATTCATTTGAGTAACAAAGATATCGATAACATACTACCTTCCATAATGATAAGGCTTCCATCCATTGGAGTAATAAAAATCACGACAACAGACTACCTTCCATAATAATAAGGCTACCATCCATTGGAGTAACAAAGATATCCACAACATACTACCTTCCATAATGACAAGGCTACCATCCATTGGAGTAATAAAGATATCAACAATAGACTACCTTACATTATGAGAAGGCTACAATCCATTGTAGTAACAAAAATCTCGACAAGAGACTACCTTCCATAATGACAAGGCTACCATCTATTGGAGTAACAAAAATCTCGACAACATACTACATTCCATAATGTCAAGGCTACAATCCATTGTAGTAACAAAAATCTCGACAACAGACTACCTTACATAATGACAAGGCTACCATCCTTTGTAGTAAAAAAAATCTCGACAACAGACTACCTTCCATAATGACAAGGGTACCATCCATTGTAGTAACAAAAATATCGAAAACAGACAACCTTCCACAATGACTTGGCTTCCATCCATTGGAGTAACAAAAATATCGACAATAGACTACCTTCCATAATGACAAGGATACCATCCATTTGAGTAACAAAGATATCGATAACATACTACCTTCCATAATGATAAGGCTACCATCCATTGGAGTAACAAAAATCACGACAACAAACTACCTTCCATAATGACAAGGCTACCATCCATTGGAATAACAAAAATCTCGACAAGAGATGACCCTCCATAATGACTAGGCTACCATCCATTGGAGTAATAAAGATATCAATAATAGACTACCTTACATTATGAGAAGGCTACAATCCATTGTAGTAACAAAAATCTCGACAAGAGACTACCTTTCATAATGACAAGGCTACCATCCATTGTAGTAACAAAAATATCGACAACAGACTACCTTCCATAATGACAAGGGTACCATCCATTGTAGTAACAAAAATATCGACAACAGACTACCTTCCATAATGACTTGGCTACCATCCATTGAAGTAACAAAAATCTCGACAATTGACTACCTTCCATAATGACAAGGCTACCATCCATTAGAGTAACAAAAATATCCACATGAGATTACCTTCCATAATGATAAGGCTATAATCCATTGTAGTAACAAAAATCTCGACAACAAACTACCTTACATAATGACAAGGCTACGATCCATTTTAGTAACAAAAATATCGACAACAGACTACCTTCCATAATGACAAGGCTACCATCCTTTGTAGTAACAAAATTCTCGACAACAAACTACCTTCCATAATGACTTGTCTACCATCCATTGGAGTAACAAAAATCTCGGCAATAGACTACCTTCCACAATGACAAGGCTACCATCCATTGGAGTAACAAAGATATCGACAACATACTACCTTCAAGAATGACAAGGCTACCATCCATTGGAGTAACAAAAATCACGACAATAGACTACCTTCCATAATGACAAGGCTACCATCCATTGGAATAACAAAAATCTCAACAAGAGATGACCTTCCATAATGACTAGGCTACCATCCATTGGAGTAATAAAGATATCAACAACAGACTACCTTCCATTATGAGAAGGCTACAATCCATTGTAGTAACAAAAATCTCGACAAGAGACTACCTTCCATAATGACAAGGCTACCATCCATTGTAGTAACAAAAATCTCGAGAACAGACTACCTTCCATAATGACTTGGCTAACATCCATTGGAGTAAGAAAAATCTCGGCAATAGACTACCTTCCATAATGACAAGGCTACCATCCATTGGAGTAACAAAGATATCGACAACATACTACCTTCCATAATGACAAGGCTACCATCCATTGAAGTAACAAAAATCACGACAACAGACTACCTTCCATAATGACCAGGCTACCATCCATTGGAATAACACAAATCTCGATAACAGATGACCTTCCATAATGAGTAGGCTAACATCCATTGGATTAATAAAGATATCAAAAATAGACTACCTTTCATTATGAGAAGGCTACAATCCATTGTAGTAACAAAAATCTCGACAAGAGACTACCTTCCATATTGACAAGGCTACCATCTATTGGAGTAACAAAATCTCGACAACATACTACCTTCCATAATGTCAAGGCTACAATCCATTGTAGTAACAAAAATCTCGACAACAGACTACCTTACATAATGACAAGGCTACCATCCTTTGTAGTAACAAAAATCTTGACAACAGACTACCTTCCATAATGACAAGGCTACCATCCATTGTAGTAACAAAAATATCGAAAACAGACTACCTTCCACAATGACTTGGCTTCCATCCATTGGAGTAACAAAATACTCGACAATAGACTACCTTCCATAATGACAAGGATACCATCCATTTGAGTAACAAAGATATCGATAACATACTACCTTCCATAATGATAAGGCTACCATCCATTGGAGTAACAAAAATCACGACAACAAACTACCTTCCATAATGACAAGGCTACCATCCATTGGAATAAAAAAGATCTCGACAACAGATGACATTCCATAATGACTAGGCTACCATCCATTGGAGTAATAAAGATATCAACAATAGACTTCCTTACATTATGAGAAGGCTACAATCCATTGTAGTAACAAAAATCTCGACAAGAGACTACCTTCCATAATGACAAGGCTACCATCCATTGTAGTAACAAAAATATCGACAACAGACTACCTTCCATAATGACAAGGGTACCATCCATTGTAGTAACAAAAATATCGACAACATACTACCTTCCATAATGACTTGGCTACCATCCATTGAAGTAACAAAAATCTCGACAATAGACTACCTTCCATAATGACAAGGCTACCATCCATTAGAGTAACAAAAATAGCCACATGAGATTACCTTCCATAATGATAAGGCTATAATCCATTGTAGTAACAAAAATCTCGACAACAAACTACCTTACATAATGACAAGGCTACGATCCATTGTAGTAACAAAAATCTCGACAACAGACTACCTTCCATAATGACAAGGCTACCATCCTTTGTAGTAACAAAATTCTCGACAACAAACTACCTTCCATAATGACTTGTCTACCATCCATTGGAGTAACAAAAACTCGGCAATAGACTACCTTCCACAATGACAAGGCTACCATCCATTGGAGTAACAAAGATATCGACAACATACTACCTTCAATAATGACAAGGCTACCATCCATTGGAGTAACAAAAATCACGACAATATACTACCTTCCATAATGACAAGGCTACCATCCATTGGAATAACAAAAATCTCGACAAGAGATGACCTTCCATAATGACTAGGCTACCATCCATTGGAGTAATAAAGATATCAACAACAGACTACCTTCCATTATGAGAAGGCTACAATCCATTGTAGTAACAAAAATCTCGACAAGAGACTACCTTCCATAATGACAAGGCTACCATCCATTGTAGTAACAAAAATCTCGAGAACAGACTTCCTTCCATAATGACTTAGCTAACATCCATTGGAGTAAGAAACATCTCGGCAATAGACTACCTTCCATAATGACAAGTCTACCATCCATTGGAGTAACAAAGATATCGACAACATACTACCTTCCATAATGACAAGGCTACCATCCATTGGAGTAACAAAAATCACGACAACAGACTACCTTCCATAATGACCAGGCTACCATCCATTGGAATAACACAAATCTCGATAACAGATGACCTTCCATAATGAGTAGGCTAAAATCCATTGGATTAATAAAGATATCAAAAATAGACTACCTTTCATTATGAGAAGGCTACAATCCATTGTAGTAACAAAAATCTCGACAAGAGACTACCTTCCATAATGACAAGGCTACCATCTATTAGAGTAACAAAAATCTCGACAACATACTACCTTCCATAATGTCAAGGCTACAATCCATTGTAGTAACAAAAATCTCGACAAACAGACTACCTTACATAATGACAAGGCTACCATCCTTTGTAGTAACAAAACTCTCGACAACAGACTACCTTCCATAATGACAAGGCTACCATCTATTGTAGTAACAAAAATATCGAAAACAGACTACCTTCCACAATGACTTGGCTTCCATCCGTTGGAGTAACAAAAATATCGACAATAGACTACCTTCCATAATGACAAGGATACCATTCATTTGAGTAACAAAGATATCGATAACATACTACCTTCCATAATGATAAGGCTTCCATCCATTGGAGTAATAAAAATCACGACAACAGACTACCTTCCATAATGATAAGGCTACCATCCATTGGAGTAACAAAGATATCCACAACATACTACCTTCCATAATGACAAGGCTACCATCCATTGGAGTAATAAAGATATCAACAATAGACTACCTTACATTATGAGAAGGCTACAATCCATTGTAGTAACAAAAATCTCGACAAGAGACTACCTTCCATAATGACAAGGCTACCATCTATTGGAGTAACAAAAATCTCGACAACATACTACATTCCATAATGTCAAGGCTACAATCCATTGTAGTAACAAAAATCTCGACAACAGACTACCTTACATAATGACAAGGCTACCATCCTTTGTAGTAACAAAAATCTCGACAACAGACTACCTTCCATAATGACAAGGGTACCATCCATTGTAGTAACAAAAATATCGAAAACAGACAACCTTCCACAATGACTTGGCTTCCATCCATTGGAGTAACAAAAATATCGACAATAGACTACCTTCCATAATGACAAGGATACCATCCATTTGAGTAACAAAGATATCGATAACATACTACCTTCCATAATGATAAGGCTACCATCCATTGGAGTAACAAAAATCACGACAACAAACTACCTTCCATAATGACAAGGCTACCATCCATTGGAATAACAAAAATCTCGACAAGAGATGACCCTCCATAATGACTAGGCTACCATCCATTGGAGTAATAAAGATATCAATAATAGACTACCTTACATTATGAGAAGGCTACAATCCATTGTAGTAACAAAAATCTCGACAAGAGACTACCTTTCATAATGACAAGGCTACCATCCATTGTAGTAACAAAAATATCGACAACAGACTACCTTCCATAATGACAAGGGTACCATCCATTGTAGTAACAAAAATATCGACAACAGACTACCTTCCATAATGACTTGGCTACCATCCATTGAAGTAACAAAAATCTCGACAATTGACTACCTTCCATAATGACAAGGCTACCATCCATTAGAGTAACAAAAATATCCACATGAGATTACCTTCCATAATGATAAGGCTATAATCCATTGTAGTAACAAAAATCTCGACAACAAACTACCTTACATAATGACAAGGCTATGATCCATTTTAGTAACAAAAATCTCGACAACAGACTACCTTCCATAATGACAAGGCTACCATCCTTTGTAGTAACAAAATTCTCGACAACAAACTACCTTCCATAATGACTTGTCTACCATCCATTGGAGTAACAAAAATCTCGGCAATAGACTACCTTCCACAATGACAAGGCTACCATCCATTGGAGTAACAAAGATATCGACAACATACTACCTTCAAGAATGACAAGGCTACCATCCATTGGAGTAACAAAAATCACGACAATAGACTACCTTCCATAATGACAAGACTACCATCCATTGGAATAACAAAAATCTCAACAAGAGATGACCTTCCATAATGACTAGGCTACCATGCATTGGAGTAATAAAGATATCAACAACAGACTACCTTCCATTATGAGAAGGCTACAATCCATTGTAGTAACAAAAATCTCGACAAGAGACTACCTTCCATAATGACAAGGCTACCATCCATTGTAGTAACAAAAATCTCGAGAACAGACTACCTTCCATAATGACTTGGCTAACATCCATTGGAGTAAGAAAAATCTCGGCAATAGACTACCTTCAATAATGACAAGGCTACCATCCATTGGAGTAACAAAGATATCGACAACATACTACCTTCCATAATGACAAGGCTACCATCCATTGGAGTAACAAAAATCACGACAACAGACTACCTTCCATAATGACCAGGCTACCATCCATTGGAATAACACAAATCTCGATAACAGATGACCTTCCATAATGAGTAGGCTAACATCCATTGGATTAATAAAGATATCAAAAATAGACTACCTTTCATTATGAGAAGGCTACAATCCATTGTAGTAACAAAAATCTCGACAAGAGACTACCTTCCATATTGACAAGGCTACCATCTATTGGAGTAACAAAAATCTCGACAACATACTACCTTCCATAATGTCAAGGCTACAATCCATTGTAGTAACAAAAATCTCGACAACAGACTACCTTACATAATGACAAGGCTACCATCCTTTGTAGTAACAAAAATCTTGACAACAGACTACCTTCCATAATGACAAGGCTACCATCCATTGTAGTAACAAAAATATCGAAAACAGACTACCTTCCACAATGACTTGGCTTCCATCCATTGGAGTAACAAAAAACTCGACAATAGACTACCTTCCATAATGACAAAGATACCATCCATTTGAGTAACAAAGATATCGATAACATACTACCTTCCATAATGATAAGGCTACCATCCATTGGAGTAACAAAAATCACGACAACAAACTACCTTCCATAATGACAAGGCTACCATCCATTGGAATAAAAAAGATCTCGACAACAGATGACATTCCATAATGACTAGGCTACCATCCATTGGAGTAATAAAGATATCAACAATAGACTTCCTTACATTATGAGAAGGCTACAATCCATTGTAGTAACAAAAATCTCGACAAGAGACTACCTTCCATAATGACAAGGCTACCATCCATTGTAGTAACAAAAATATCGACAACAGACTACCTTCCATAATGACAAGGGTACCATCCATTGTAGTAACAAAAATATCGACAACATACTACCTTCCATAATGACTTGGCTACCATCCATTGAAGTAACAAAAATCTCGACAATAGACTACCTTCCATAATGACAAGGCTACCATCCATTAGAGTAACAAAAATAGCCACATGAGATTACCTTCCATAATGATAAGGCTATAATCCATTGTAGTAACAAAAATATCGACAACAAACTACCTTACATAATGACAAGGCTACGATCCATTGTAGTAACAAAAATCTCGACAACAGACTACCTTCCATAATGACAAGGCTACCATCCTTTGTAGTAACAAAATTCTCGACAACAAACTACCTTCCATAATGACTTGTCTACCATCCATTGGAGTAACAAAAACTCGGCAATAGACTACCTTCCACAATGACAAGGCTACCATCCATTGGAGTAACAAAGATATCGACAACATACTACCTTCAATAATGACAAGGCTACCATCCATTGGAGTAACAAAAATCACGACAATATACTACCTTCCATAATGACAAGGCTACCATCCATTGGAATAACAAAAATCTCGACAAGAGATGACCTTCCATAATGACTAGGCTACCATCTATTGGAGTAATAAAGATATCAACAACAGACTACCTTCCATTATGAGAAGGCTACAATCCATTGTAGTAACAAAAATCTCGACAAGAGACTACCTTCCATAATGACAAGGCTACCATCCATTGTAGTAACAAAAATCTCGAGAACAGACTACCTTCCATAATGACAAGGCTACCATCCATTGTAGTAACAAAAATATCGAAAACAGACTACCTTCCACAATGACTTGGCTTCCATCCATTGGAGTAACAAAAATCTCGACAATAGACTACCTTCCATAATGAAAAGGATGACATCCATTTGAGTAACAAAGATATCGATAACATACTACCTTCCATAATGATAAGGCTACCATCCATTGGAGTAACAAAAATCACGACAACAGACTACCTTCCATAATGAGAAGGCTACCATCCATTGGAATAACAAAAATCTCGACAACAGATGACCTTCCATAATGACCAGGCTACCATTCATTGGAATAATAAAGATATCAACAATAGACTACCTTACATTATGAGAAGGCTACAATCCATTGTAGTAACAAAAATCTCGACAAGAGACTACCTTCCATAATGACAAGGCTATTATCCATTGTAGTAACAAAAATATTGACAACATACTACCTTCCATAATGACAAGGGTACCATCCATTGTAGTAACAAAAATCTCGACAACAGACTACCTTCCATAATGACTTGGCTACCATCCATTGGAGTAACAAATATATCGACAATAGACTACCTTCCATAATGACAAGGCTACCATCCATTAGAGTAACAAAAATATCCACAAGAGATTACCTTCCATAATGATAAGGCTATAATCCATTGTAGTAACAAAAATATCGACAACAAACTACCTTACATAATGACAAGGCTACGATCCATTGTAGTAACAAAAATCTCGACAATAGACTACCTTCCATAATGACAAGGCTACCATCCTTTTTAGTAACAAAAATCTCGACAACAAACTACCTTCCATAATGACTTGTCTACCATCCATTGGAGTAACAAAAATCTCGGCAATAAACTACCTTCCATAATGACAAGGCTACCATCCATTGGAGTAACAAAGTTATCGACAACATACTACCTTCAATAATGACAAGGCTACCATCCATTGGAGTAACAAAAATCACGACAATAGACTACCTTCCATAATGACAAGGCTACTATCCATTGGAATAACAAAAATATCGTCAAGAGATGACCTTCCATAATGACCAGGCTACCATCCATTGGAGTAATAAAGATATCAACAACAGACTACCTTCCATTATGAGAAGGCTACAATCCATTGTAGTTATAAAAATCTAGACAAGAGACTACCTTCCATAATGACAAGGCTACCATCCCTTGTAGTAACAAAAATCTCGACAACAGACTACCTTCCATAATGACTTGGCTACCATCCATTGGAGTAAGAAAAATCTCGGCAATAGACTACCTTCCATAATGACAAGGCTACCATCCATTGGAGTAACAAAGATATTGACAACATACTACCTTCCATAATGACAAGGCTACCATCCATTGGAGTAACAAAAATCACGACAACAGACTACCATCCATAATGACCAGGCTACCATCCATTGGAATAACACAAATCTCGACAACAGATGACCTTCCATAATGACAAGGCTACCATCCATTGGAGTAACAATGATATCGATAACATACTACCTTCCATAATAACAAGGCTACCATCCATTGGAGTAACAAAGATATCGACAACATACTACCTTCCATAATGACAAGGCTACCATCCATTGGAATAACAAAAATCTCGACAACAGATGACCTTCCATAATGACTAGGCTACCATCCATTGGAGTAATAAAGATATCAACAATAGACTACCTTACATTATGAGAAGGCTACAATCCATTGTAGTAACAAAAATATTGACAAGAGACTACCTTCCATAATGACAAGGGTACCATCCATTGTAGTAACAAAAATGTCGACAACAGACTACCTTCCATAATGACTTGGCTACCATCCATTGGAGTAACAAAAATCTCGACAATAGACTACCTTCCATAATGACAAGGCTACCATCCATTGGAGTAACAAAAATCTCGACAATAGACTACCTTCCATAATGACAAGGCTACCATCCATTAGAGTAACAAAAATATCCACAAGAGATTACCTTCCATAATGATAAGGATATAATCCATTGTAGTAACAAAAATCTCGACAACAGACTACCTTACATAATGATAAGGCTACGATCCATGGTAGTAACAAAAATCTCGGCAACAGACTACCTTCCATAATGACAAGGCTACCATCCTTTGTAGTAACAAAAATCTCAACAACAAACTACCTTCCATAATGACTTGTTAACCATCCATTGGAGTAACAAAAATCTCGGCAATAAACTACCTTCCATAATGACAAGGCTACCATCCATTGGAGTAACAAAGTTATCGACAACATACTACCTTCAACAATGACAAGGCTACCATCCATTGGAGTAACAAAAATCACGACAATAGACTACCTTTGAAATTCCTGGTATGTCACAGACTCAGGATGTCTAATGGAATGTTAAGACACCTGATCTGACATTAAGTGCTGTACAGGTAGAATAGGCTGTACTTATGATATCTGACAAATGCAGGTTCTGATTTACTGAGGTTCAGAACAGTTAAGGTTAATCATATACATTGATGTCACGAAGAATGCTGTGACATCAAACAAATAACCAATGCAGAAAGTAAATAACACACAGAATTGTTCACCCAGTTCGGTTCAACCAACAAACATCTGGAGGCTTCCAAGCCAGGGATAAAGTTCACTATTAGTAGTATCAATTCAAAGACCCTACATCCAACACACCCGTTGACAGCCTTCTCACTTAATCACTACCCAATGACACTTTTACCTAAGATCCAATCCTAGATATGAGAACCCTCTCACTCCCCCTCAATCACCGCAGTGGTTACTTTCTACAGTACATAAACTGTTCAGAAGATACACTTCCATTACACAACTTGATCATGCTTAAAAGCTTCAATCAAGTACAATGCATACATCCTCTAACCTACATGTTTCAAGGAGTATGGGGACCATCCCACAGCCCGGGTGGTTCACAACAAAACTAGCCCTAATGATTACATCTTGTCAATACACGGCTCTATTAAATTAGGTTACAATGCTTCTATTTATAACCCTTTTTACCCAACTGGATTTGGGCCTTCATCTGACAGCAATGCAGCTTTAACGACTTGCATAAAGTAAGTAGAAAACTTCTGCTGCAAATTAGGTTTTCAATCGAGCTTTTCTCCTTATCCTTAGCTTCTGATTGAATCTTCTAGGGCTCCACATATGCCTTCAATTTTCGCTACTTGTTATGCATTCTATTTGGCAGAATATTCTGCATAACTTCAGGAACAGAACTGCATCAGACTTGACAGTTCAGTAGCTTGATGTCTGGTATGATGTTATGACATCTCTTGAGACATGTTGTTCCAGATGTTGATTTAAATCAACACAACATGTTTAGGCATTTACAATTACATTACATTATTGTTGTTACTATTTGTTTTACAAGAAATGAGCCAATCCTAAACGAAGGCACTTACAATCTCCCCCTTTGGCAAATTTTGGCTAAAACAAATACAACAATAAAAAATAAAAGTGTTCAGGATACACACAGAAGGATGTCTTGACATTGATCTTGACATCTTTGGTTGTAACCACACTAACCATCCAGGACCTCTTGAAGCACAGGAGGAAGAGGATGCACCTCATTCCCTTTTAGACCACGAACCATTTCTTGTCACTGGTGGTGGAGAAAGAGGTCCTTGAGAGATAAACTATCCTTTCAGAGGCATCCGAGAACCCTTAAGGAGTGACCGGAATATCTCCCTTGTAACTCAGAACACAGGTCACAACTGTGTTCATAACTCAGATCACAAGTCACAAAGAAATTCACGCCATTTGAATTTCTGCTGAATTTGTGACAAGTCTTTGTGATCAAAATTTTGAGTAGCTGCTGCAACGAGGACAATGTCAAATAGTACTCCTTTTTCCCCCTTTTTGGCCAAAACTGACAAAGAAAGCCCTCACAAAACCAGATCCAAGAACAGTTTTCCCAGATCCGTACAAACCCCATGATGGTTGTGAGAGAAAAGAATGTGTGACAGGAGGTTATATAAGGAGATAACAGGTTCAAGAAGATGGTAATATAAAATCTTGGTCAAGGATACCTGTTAAAGTTGTTGCATATTTTAGACTGACTGTGCATGAAATTTAGACGCATTTGTTTGTTTCTGCCAAAAGAACCAGTCCTAATAAATGCATAAGTTTAGGTAAAAGCAATTCCTAAATAAAATCAGCCTTTGACCGACTTTTAAGGCTGAAGATTTATTCCTTCTGGGAAACAGAATACCAAATATAGCTTCTGAATAGCTACAATTACGTGGTGAAGTTATTTTCCACGTATTCTTCTTGATTTCCCCAAGGTTGCAATGTCGTTGGTAATGTCATGACACTTACTTAGACATTACCTTACATTCTTCAACAACAGCATTAAGCATGGCCATCAATCATGCTTTCTTAAGTGTTTCTGAGATCCAACACAATTACTTTCTACCTTCTTCCAGACAGCAAAATAAGGAAGGAGGGAATAAACCAGAAGACTCCAAAATGCTTCACAAGACATCACAGATTAGTTCTAATACACCAAATTTAGATGCCACTTCTATTTCTTGTAGTAAAAGAACCCCTTGAACATATGCTGAATATATCAGATTTCTTAATCTGATTTACTTCTTCTGATCTTCAGATTAAGTCCAACAATACATATACAAAGTCTCCCTTCAATGTATATTGTAATTGGGGAAAGTGACTCCCCTTGTTAAGGCCAATCAAAACAGTAGCGTGGAAACCAGTAGAACTAGCTCTGAGGTGGTAACTTCAAGCACCCTGAACTAGTCTTAGAGTAGTAAGGACATCTCTGATTCATGCCATTGCACTTCCACACTTATCATGACTCTCTGGATGGCTGAGAAATCATGTAGCCATAGTCTGAAACCAACCTCCAACCTCCTTAGTGTGCTTACAAGCTTTACTAAGATTCAGACTTTCTAGAAGGATTATCCTTTAATCAAAAAGTTGATCATGTCATCCTTCTGTATAATATATTTACTAGTAGTTGCTGATACTAGTAAATTCTTCAGACCACAACAGTAGTTATGCATTGTTTAAACACAAGTAGAATCTACTTATTCCAAACCAACAATAGAACTGCCACTTCTGAATGAGGCGATAGAATATTAAGATTCACAGTTCCAAGTCTCTGCCACAGACTTTTAACAATAATGATGTTACAGCATGAACCTATCTGCTTGGGTTCTGAAGTTAACACCCAGGGGATTGATGCCCTTTTATATTCCCCATATGAAAGGTATGATCTTCATCTTCAGCAATAATTACTCACCAGAATACCCTAGAGAGAAATAAACTCTCTACCAAGTTCTGAGAAATAGGTTCAGAATACAGCCTTGCATGCATATTATACAAACACTTAGTCTCCCATCAATGTGCTTATATATATCTTTATGCAAGATCTTAATGAATACTTAGTCTCCCGTCAAAGTATTCATTATTAGTTAGATTATGCCATCTTCTCAAGGTAGGATAATTATTCTAACAATCTTCTGCTCCATGCATGAAGGACCAACTGGTCCTTACAAGCTTCCTTTGCTGAAGAGGCCCTTCGTTTGAGATGATGTTGCAACATCAGATCTGACATTGATCTCAACCATATGAGCCTGGCTTATACTATGGTTTTGGATGAACATCCATAGCAATCAAAGCATACTTTTCTTACATCCTTTATGATCAGACCCACAACAACCACATAACCATGCAGCAACTACCATGTATCACCTTCACCTTGTCTGCTGACCCTTGAACAGTACAAAGGAGTTAATTGTACCATACTCCTGTAGACAAGAGCAAACCAAGTTGTTCTATTATGTGAGGACACCACATAAATGAACTCAAGTAAAAAGAGGATCTTCTCAGGAACCCATGATCTTTTGAAGATAACTCCTCCTTGCTACATACAACTAACAAGTTCATCCTAGGTGATGGGGATGACTTGTCAAAGTGCAGATATCCACCATCTGACATTGGTGAACAACACTTTGGTCCAGGATGTCAAGACATTTTGTATGACATGTCTTCAAAGATCTTCAGGTTAAGGACTCCCCCGGAAACTCAGATCAGATCTTGGTAGAGAATTATGTGAATTCTCCTTCACATGCTGCAGTTTATGTGATTGGTAGACATAACCTGTTCTATCCCTATCCTCCTTGGAAATCACTAAGATCATGAGAAATAAACTCAAGCATCTTATAGAACAAGGTAAGATGAACTCCCTTTCACATCAGCTTGATCATACTACTGCCTCTGAACAAAATGTTATCCAACTTCCCTCTTTATGGATACATTGTTGAGCTCTTTACTTTAGACACATAGAAACTACTCTTTATTTGGAATTTGCCACAGGTTTTAAATTAAGAGTCCTTAGTTTGCTTGCTGTACAAGTTTCAGATTGCCACAATTATCAATCATGAGGATGTTCAATAAGTCTGGAACAACTGATGTCTTCAATAGTTGTGACGTTGTACATCCTTTTTCATCACAAGCTTCAAAACTTTCGATTCTGATTTCCACATATTTATCACATAAATATTCTGCTCCCATCATTTATTCAGTTAGAATTATCTAATCACACTAGAGGATCCTGACTGATTACTTCTTCATAGCATATTTACTTGGCTGAAGACACCGAAATGATGTTCCATCATCCATCACATGAGGGGAAACCTGGAAATCACAGCTTTAGAGTCCTTTTAAGTGCATTTAGCTCAGCACATATACTCCCTTAAACTCACAACTGGAGTAGATGACCTGTTGATCGTGTCCTGATCAATTATTTCAAAACAGATGTCTCCTCTTCCAGATCAGGAGTAGGTTCCAAACATATGTACTCACATTACATGTGTTTAGCACCCAGAACATCTGTTCTTCAACTGGCAGTTGCATGATGTTATAACATCCTTAAGAACATCAGTTCCATCTCCTTGGAACACATCATCCTTGATAATCTTCAAGGTCTTCAAGCAGCTTGCAGATGTATATGAGAATCATTGATCAATTGATACTCATCAACACTAATAATAAAAGCCTTTATGAGTGGACTTGAGGAAATCTCAAGTATCTTTGACATTATTGATAGATTGCAAAATCTGCTTACAAATTCTGTTGAAAATAATAACCCTAGAGTTCTTCTTTCACTTTAGGGGTTGTATCAGAAGCTATGCAGCGGAATAACAGTACTTCAACAGAACTTACACAATGCTTACTCCATATAGCAAGCATGACACATAAGGATTGAAAATAAATCAATCCTACAAGTTGTTTGCTTCTTCACCAAGCAACTTTCTAGACCCAACTCTACAGATAATACCTTATCAATATCTTCACTCCCGCATGAAGGTTTTGATAATATTCTTCTCTGTGCTGAATACAGGTTGAACAATGCACTCCATGAGGTCTTTGAATTTGTTCAAACACTTTCATCTTCCTTCAACACAGCTGATCAGATTGATCTAGTTTCTCCCAAATTGGTCCATCCTCCACTCCTAGGGACCAAACAATATGAACACTACTGGTTCAAACAATATTCTACCTTGTACACAACCGGAAAGTATCCCCCATGGATCTCATCCAGAGACAGACAGGATGCCTGCTCTGATACCAATTGAAATTCCTGGTATGTCACAGACTCAGGATGTCTAATGGAATGTTAAGACACCTGATCTGACATTAAGTGCTGTACAGGTAGAATAGGCTGTACTTATGATATCTGACAAACGCAGGTTCTGATTTACTGAGGTTCAGAACAGTTAAGGTTAATCATATACATTGATGTCACGAAGAATGCTGTGACATCAAACAAATAACCAATGCAGAAAGTAAATAACACACAGAATTGTTCACCCAGTTCGGTTCAACCAACCTACATCTGGAGGCTTCCAAGCCAGGGATAAAGTTCACTATTAGTAGTATCAATTCAAAGACCCTACAGCCAACACACCCGTTGACAGCCTTCTCACTTAATCACTACCCAATGACACTTTTACCTAAGATCCAATCCTAGATATGAGAACCCTCTCACTCCCCCTCAATCATCGCAGTGGTTACTTTCTACAGTACATAAACTGTTCAGAAGATACACTTCCATTACACAACTTGATCATGCTTAAAAGCTTCAATCAAGTACAATGCATACATCCTCTAACCTACAGGTTTCAAGGAGTATGGTGACCATCCCACAGCCCGGGTGGTTCACAACAAAACTAGCCCTAATGATTACATCTTGTCAATACACGGCTCTATTAAATTAGGTTACAATGCTTCTATTTATAACCCTTTTTACCCAACTGGATTTGGGCCTTCATCTGACAGCAATGCAGCTTTAACGACCTGCATAAAGTAAGCAGAAAACTTCTGCTGCAAATTAGGTTTTCAATCGAGCTTTTCTCCTTATCCTTAGCTTCTGATTGAATCTTCTAGGGCTCCACATATGCCTTCAATTTTCGCTACTTGTTATGCATTCTATTTGGCAGAATATTCTGCATAACTTCAGGAACAGAACTGCATCAGACTTGACAGTTCAGTAGCTTGATGTCTGGTATGATGTTATGACATCTCTTGAGACATGTTGTTCCAGATGTTGATTTAAATCAACACAACATGTTTAGGCATTTACAATTACATTACATTATTGTTGTTACTATTTGTTTTACAAGAAATGAGCCAATCCTAAACGAAGGCACTTACAACCTTCCATAATGACAAGGCTACCATCCATTGGAATAACAAAAATCTCGACAAGAGATGACCTTCCATAATGACTAGGCTACCATCCATTGGAGTAATAAAAATATCAACAACAGAATACCTTCCATTATGAGAAGGCTACAATCCATTGTAGTTACAAAAATCTCGACAAGAGACTACCTTCCATAATGACAAGGCTACCATCCCTTGTAGTAACAAAAATCTCGACAACAGACTACCTTCCATAATGACTTGGCTACCATCCATTGGAGTAAGAAAATTCTCGGCAATAGACTACCTTACATAATGACAAGGCTACCATCCATTAGATTAACAAAGATATCGACAAAATACTACCTTCCATAATGACAAGGCTACCATCCATTGCAGTAACAAAAATCACGACAACAGACTACCATCCATAATGACCAGGCTACCATCCATTGGAATAACACAAATCTCGACAACATATGACCTTCCATAATGACAAGGCTACCATCCATTGGAGTAACAATGATATCGATAACATACTACCTTCCATAATGACAAGGCTACCATCCATTGGAGTAACAAAGATATCGACAACATACTACCTTCCATAATGACAAGGCTACCATCCATTGGAATAACAAAAATCTCGAAAACATATGACCTTCCATAATGACTAGGCTACCATCCATTGGAGTAATAAAGATATCAACAATAGACTACCTTACATTATGAGAAGGCTACAATCCATTGTAGTAACAAAAATATCGACAAGAGACTACCTTCCATAATGACAAGGGTACCATCCATTGTACTAACAAAAATGTCGACAACAGACTACCTTCCATAATGACTTGGCTACCATCCATTGGAGTAACAAAATTCTCGACAATAGACTACCTTCCATAATGACAAGGCTACCATCCTTTGTAGTAACAAAAATCTCGACAACAAACTACCTTCCATAATGACTTGTCTACCATCCATTGGAGTAACAAAAATCTCGGCAATAGACTACCTTCCATAATGACAAGGCTACCATCCATTGGAGTAACAAAGATATCGACAACATACTACCTTCAATAATGACAAGGCTACCATCCATTGGAGTAACAAAAATAACGACAATAGACTACCTTCCATAATGACAAGGCTACCATCCATTGGAATAACAAAAATCTCGACAAGAGATGACCTTCCATAATGGCTAGGCTAACATCCAGTGGAGTAATAAAGATATCAGCAACAGACTACCTTCCATTATGAGAAGGCTACAATCCATTGTAGTTACAAAAATCTCGACAAGAGACTATCTTCCATAATGACAAGGCTACCAACCCTTGTAGTAACAAAAATCTCGACAACAGACTACCTTCCATAATGACTTGGCTAACATCCATTGGACTAAGAAAAATCTCGGCAATAGACTACCTTCCATAATGACAAGGCTACCATCCATTGGAGTAACAAAGATATCGACAACATACTACCTTCCATAATGACAAGGCTACCATCCATTGGAGTAACAAAAATCACGACAACAGACTACCTTCCATAATGACAAGGCTACCATCCATTGGATTAACAAAAATCTCGACAACAGATGACCTTCCATAATGACTAGGATACCATCCATTGGAGTAATAAAGATATCAACAATAGACTACCTTACATTATGAGAAGGCTACAATCCATTGTAGTAACAAAAATCTTGACAAGAGACTACCTTCCATAATGACAAGGCTACCATCCATTGTAGTAACAAAAATATCGACAACAGACTACCTTCCATAATGACAAGGGTACCATCCATTGTAGTAACAAAAATCTCGACAAAAAACTACCTTCCATAATGACTTGGCTACCATCCATTGTAGTAACAAAAATCTCGACAAGAGACTACCTTCCATAATGACAAGGCTACCATCCATTGTAGTAACAAAAGTATCGACAAGAGACTACCTTCCATAATGACAAGGGTACCATCCATTGTAGTAACAAAAATCTCGACAACAGATGACCTTCGATAATGACTAGGCTACCATCCATTGGAGTAATAAAGATATCAACAATAGACTACCTTACATTATTAGAAGTCTACAATCCATTGTAGTAACAAAAATCTCGACAAGAGACTACCTTCCATAATGACAAGGCTACCATCCATTGTAGTAACAAAAATATCGACAACAGACTACCTTCCATAATGACAAGGGTACCATCCATTGTAGTAACAAAAATCTCGACAACAGACTACCTTCCATAATGACTTGGCTACCATCCATTGGAGTAACAAAAATCTCGACAATAGACTACCTTCCATAATGACAAGGCTACCATCCATTAGAGTAACAAAAATATCCACAAGAGATTACCTTCAATAATGATAAGGCTATAATCCATTGTAGTAACAAAAATCTCGACAACAGACTACCTTACATAATGATAAGGCTACGATCCATTGTAGTAACAAAAATCTCGGCAACAGACTACCTTCCATAATGACAAGGCTACCATCCTTTGTAGTAACAAAAATCTCGACAACAAACTACCTTCCATAATGACTTGTCTACCATCCATTGGAGTAACAAAAATCTCGGCAATAAACTACCTTCCATAATGACAAGGCTACCATCCATTGGAGTAACAAAGTTATCGACAACATACTACCTTCAACAATGACAAGGCTACCATCCATTGGAGTAACAAAAATCACGACAATAGACTACCTTCCATAATGACAAGGCTACCATCCATTGGAATAACAAAAATCTCGACAAGAGATGACCTTCCATAATGACTAGGCTACCATCCATTGGAGTAATAAAGATATCAATAACATACTACCTTCCATTATGAGAAGGCTACAATCCATTGTAGTTACAAAAATCTCGACAACAGACTACCTTCCATAATGACTTGGCTACCATGCATTGGAGTAAGAAAATTCTCGGCAATAGACTACCTTACATAATGACAAGGCTACCATCCATTGGAGTAACAAAGATATCGACAACATACTACCTTCCATAATGACAAGGCTACCATCCATTGGAGTAACAAAAATCACGACAACAGACTACCATCCATAATGACCAGGCTACCATCCATTGGAATAACACAAATTACGACAACAGATGACCTTCCATAATGACAAGGCTACCATCCATTGGAGTAACAATGATATCGATAACATACTACCTTCCATAATGACAAGGCTACCATCCATTGGAGTAACAAAGATATCGACAACATACTACCTTCCATAATGACAAGGCTACCATCCATTGGAATAAAAAAAATCTCGACAACAGATGACCTTCCATAATGACCTGGCTACCATCCATTGGAGTAATAAAGATATCAACAATAGACTACCTTACATTATGAGAAGGCTACAATCCATTGTAGTAACAAAAATATCGACAAGAGACTACCTTCCATAATGACAAGGCTACCATCCATTGTAGTAACAAAAATATCGACAACAGACTACCTTCCATAATGACAAGGGTACCATCCATTGTAGTAACAAAAATCTCGACAACAAACTACCTTCCATAATGACTTGGCTACCATCCATTGTAGAAACAAAAATCTCGACAAGAGACTACCTTCCATAATGACAAGGCTACCATCCATTGTAGTAACAAAAATATCGACAAGAGACTACCTTCCATAATGACAAGGGTACCATCCATTGTAGTAACAAAAATGTCGACAACAGACTACCTTCCATAATGACTTGGCTACCATCCATTGGAGTAACAAAAATCTCGACAATAGACTACCTTCCATAATGACAAGGCTACCATCCTTTGTAGTAACAAAAATCTCGACAACAAACTACTTTCCATAATGACTTGTCTACCATCCATTGGAGTAACAAAAATCTCGACAATAGACTACCTTCCATAATGACAAGGCTACCATCCATTGAAGTAAAAAAGATATCGACAATAGACTACCTTCCATAATGACAAGGGTACCATCCATTGTAGTAACAAAAATCTCGACAACAGACTACCTTCCATAATGACTTGGCTACCATCCATTGGAGTAACAAAAATCTCGACAATAGACTACCTTCAATAATGACAAGGCTACCATCCATTAGAGTAACAAAAATATCCACAAGAGATTACCTTCCATAATGATAAGGCTATAATCCATTGTAGTAACAAAAATCTCGACAACAGACTACCTTACATAATGATAAGGCTACGATCCATTGTAGTAACAAAAATCTCGGCAACAGACTACCTTCCATAATGACAAGGCTACCATCCTTTGTAGTAACAAAAATCTCGACAACAAACTACCTTCCATAATGACTTGTCTACCATCCATTGGAGTAACAAAAATCTCGGCAATAAACTACCTTCCATAATGACAAGGCTACCATCCATTGGAGTAACAAAGTTATCGACAACATACTACCTTCAACAATGACAAGGCTACCATCCATTGGAGTAACAAAAATCACGACAATAGACTACCTTCCATAATGACAAGGCTACCATCCATTGGAATAACAAAAATCTCGACAAGAGATGACCTTCCATAATGACTAGGCTACCATCCATTGGAGTAATAAAGATACCAATAACAGACTACCTTCCATTATGAGAAGGCTACAATCCATTGTAGTTACAAAAATCTTGACAAGAGACTACCTTCCATAATGACAAGGCTACCATCCCTTGTAGTAACAAAAATCTCGACAACAGACTACCTTCCATAATGACTTGGCTACCATGCATTGGAGTAAGAAAATTCTCGGCAATAGACTACCTTACATAATGACAAGGCTACCATCCATTGGAGTAACAAAGATATCGACAACATACTACCTTCCATAATGACAAGGCTACCATCCATTGGAGTAACAAAAATCACGACAACAGACTACCATCCATAATGACCAGGCTACCATCCATTGGAATAACACAAATCTCGACAACAGATGACCTTCCATAATGACAAGGCTACCATCCATTGGAGTAACAATGATATCGATAACATACTACCTTCCATAATGACAAGGCTACCATCCATTGGAGTAACAAAGATATCGACAACATACTACCTTCCATAATGACAAGGCTACCATCCATTGGAATAAAAAAAATCTCGACAACAGATGACCTTCCATAATGACCTGGCTACCATCCATTGGAGTAATAAAGATATCAACAATAGACTACCTTACATTATGAGAAGGCTACAATCCATTGTAGTAACAAAAATATCGACAAGAGACTACCTTCCATAATGACAAGGCTACCATCCATTGTAGTAACAAAAATATCGACAACAGACTACCTTCCATAATGACAAGGGTACCATCCATTGTAGTAACAAAAATCTCGACAACAAACTACCTTCCATAATGACTTGGCTACCATCCATTGTAGAAACAAAAATCTCGACAAGAGACTACCTTCCATAATGACAAGGCTACCATCCATTGTAGTAACAAAAATATCGACAAGAGACTACCTTCCATAATGACAAGGGTACCATCCATTGTAGTAACAAAAATGTCGACAACAGACTACCTTCCATAATGACTTGGCTACCATCCATTGGAGTAACAAAAATCTCGACAATAGACTACCTTCCATAATGACAAGGCTACCATCCTTTGTAGTAACAAAAATCTCGACAACAAACTACTTTCCATAATGACTTGTCTACCATCCATTGGAGTAACAAAAATCTCGACAATAGACTACCTTCCATAATGACAAGGCTACCATCCATTGAAGTAAAAAAGATATCGACAATAGACTACCTTCCATAATGACAAGGGTACCATCCATTGTAGTAACAAAAATCTCGACAACAGACTACCTTCCATAATGACTTGGCTACCATCCATTGGAGTAACAAAAATCTCGACAATAGACTACCTTCAATAATGACAAGGCTACCATCCATTAGAGTAACAAAAATATCCACAAGAGATTACCTTCCATAATGATAAGGCTATAATCCATTGTAGTAACAAAAATCTCGACAACAGACTACCTTACATAATGATAAGGCTACGATCCATTGTAGTAACAAAAATCTCGGCAACAGACTACCTTCCATAATGACAAGGCTACCATCCTTTGTAGTAACAAAAATCTCGACAACAAACTACCTTCCATAATGACTTGTCTACCATCCATTGGAGTAACAAAAATCTCGGCAATAAACTACCTTCCATAATGACAAGGCTACCATCCATTGGAGTAACAAAGTTATCGACAACATACTACCTTCAACAATGACAAGGCTACCATCCATTGGAGTAACAAAAATCACGACAATAGACTACCTTCCATAATGACAAGGCTACCATCCATTGGAATAACAAAAATCTCGACAAGAGATGACCTTCCATAATGACTAGGCTACCATCCATTGGAGTAATAAAGATACCAATAACAGACTACCTTCCATTATGAGAAGGCTACAATCCATTGTAGTTACAAAAATCTTGACAAGAGACTACCTTCCATAATGACAAGGCTACCATCCCTTGTAGTAACAAAAATCTCGACAACAGACTACCTTCCATAATGACTTGGCTACCATGCATTGGAGTAAGAAAATTCTCGGCAATAGACTACCTTACATAATGACAAGGCTACCATCCATTGGAGTAACAAAGATATCGACAACATACTACCTTCCATAATGACAAGGCTACCATCCATTGGAGTAACAAAAATCACGACAACAGACTACCATCCATAATGACCAGGCTACCATCCATTGGAATAACACAAATCTCGACAACAGATGACCTTCCATAATGACAAGGCTACCATCCATTGGAGTAACAATGATATCGATAACATACTACCTTCCATAATGACAAGGCTACCATCCATTGGAGTAACAAAGATATCGACAACATACTACCTTCCATAATGACAAGGCTACCATCCATTGGAATAAAAAAAATCTCGACAACAGATGACCTTCCATAATGACCTGGCTACCATCCATTGGAGTAATAAAGATATCAACAATAGACTACCTTACATTATGAGAAGGCTACAATCCATTGTAGTAACAAAAATATCGACAAGAGACTACCTTCCATAATGACAAGGCTACCATCCATTGTAGTAACAAAAATATCGACAACAGACTACCTTCCATAATGACAAGGGTACCATCCATTGTAGTAACAAAAATCTCGACAACAAACTACCTTCCATAATGACTTGGCTACCATCCATTGTAGAAACAAAAATCTCGACAAGAGACTACCTTCCATAATGACAAGGCTACCATCCATTGTAGTAACAAAAATATCGACAAGAGACTACCTTCCATAATGACAAGGGTACCATCCATTGTAGTAACAAAAATGTCGACAACAGACTACCTTCCATAATGACTTGGCTACCATCCATTGGAGTAACAAAAATCTCGACAATAGACTACCTTCCATAATGACAAGGCTACCATCCTTTGTAGTAACAAAAATCTCGACAACAAACTACTTTCCATAATGACTTGTCTACCATCCATTGGAGTAACAAAAATCTCGACAATAGACTACCTTCCATAATGACAAGGCTACCATCCATTGGAGTAAAAAAGATATCGACAATAGACTACCTTCCATAATGACAAGGGTACCATCCATTGTAGTAACAAAAATCTCGACAACAGACTACCTTCCATAATGACTTGGCTACCATCCATTGGAGTAACAAAAATCTCGACAATAGACTACCTTCAATAATGACAAGGCTACCATCCATTAGAGTAACAAAAATATCCACAAGAGATTACCTTCCATAATGATAAGGCTATAATCCATTGTAGTAACAAAAATCTCGACAACAGACTACCTTACATAATGATAAGGCTACGATCCATTGTAGTAACAAAAATCTCGGCAACAGACTACCTTCCATAATGACAAGGCTACCATCCTTTGTAGTAACAAAAATCTCGACAACAAACTACCTTCCATAATGACTTGTCTACCATCCATTGGAGTAACAAAAATCTCGGCAATAAACTACCTTCCATAATGACAAGGCTACCATCCATTGGAGTAACAAAGTTATCGACAACATACTACCTTCAACAATGACAAGGCTACCATCCATTGGAGTAACAAAAATCACGACAATAGACTACCTTCCATAATGACAAGGCTACCATCCATTGGAATAACAAAAATCTCGACAAGAGATGACCTTCCATAATGACTAGGCTACCATCCATTGGAGTAATAAAGATACCAATAACAGACTACCTTCCATTATGAGAAGGCTACAATCCATTGTAGTTACAAAAATCTTGACAAGAGACTACCTTCCATAATGACAAGGCTACCATCCCTTGTAGTAACAAAAATCTCGACAACAGACTACCTTCCATAATGACTTGGCTACCATGCATTGGAGTAAGAAAATTCTCGGCAATAGACTACCTTACATAATGACAAGGCTACCATCCATTGGAGTAACAAAGATATCGACAACATACTACCTTCCATAATGACAAGGCTACCATCCATTGGAGTAACAAAAATCACGACAACAGACTACCATCCATAATGACCAGGCTACCATCCATTGGAATAACACAAATCTCGACAACAGATGACCTTCCATAATGACAAGGCTACCATCCATTGGAGTAACAATGATATCGATAACATACTACCTTCCATAATGACAAGGCTACCATCCATTGGAGTAACAAAGATATCGACAACATACTACCTTCCATAATGACAAGGCTACCATCCATTGGAATAAAAAAAATCTCGACAACAGATGACCTTCCATAATGACCTGGCTACCATCCATTGGAGTAATAAAGATATCAACAATAGACTACCTTACATTATGAGAAGGCTACAATCCATTGTAGTAACAAAAATCTCGACAAGAGACTACCTTCCATAATGACAAGGCTACCATCCATTGTAGTAACAAAAATATCGACAACAGACTACCTTCCATAATGAAAAGGGTACCATCCATTGTAGTAACAAAAATCTCGACAACAAACTACCTTCCATAATGACTTGGCTACCATCCATTGTAGAAACAAAAATCTCGACAAGATACTACCTTCCATAATGACAAGGCTACCATCCATTGTAGTAACAAAAATATCGACAAGAGACTACCTTCCATAATGACAAGGGTACCATCCATTGTAGTAACAAAAATGTCGACAACAGACTACCTTCCATAATGACTTGGCTACCATCCATTGGAGTAACAAAAATCTCGACAATAGACTACCTTCCATAATGACAAGGCTACCATCCTTTGTAGTAACAAAAATCTCGACAACTAACTACTTTCCATAATGACTTGTCTACCATCCATTGGAGTAACAAAAATCTCGACAATAGACTACCTTCCATAATGACAAGGCTACCATCCATTGGAGTAAAAAAGATATCGACAACATACTACCTTCAATAATGACAAGGCTACCATCCATTGGAATAACAAAAATCTCGACAACAGATGACCTTCCATAATGACTAGGCTACCATCCATTGGAGTAATAAAGATATCAACAATAGACTACCTTACATTATGAGAAGGCTACAATCCATTGTAGTAACAAAAATCTCGACAAGAGACTACCTTCCATAATGACAAAGCTACCATCCATTGTAGTAACAAAAATATCGACAACAGACTACCTTCCATAATGACAAGGGTACCATCCATTGTAGTAACAAAAATCTCGACAACAAACTACCTTCCATAATGACTTGGCTACCATCCATTGGAGTAACAAAAATCTCGACAATAGACTACCTTCCATAATGACAAGGCTACCATCCTTTGTAGTAACAAAAATCTCGACAACAAACTACCTTCCATAATGACTTGTCTACCATCCATTGGAGTAACAAAAATCTCGACAACAGACTACCTTCCATAATGACAAGGCTACCATCCATTGGAGTAACAAAGATATCGACAACATACTACCTTCCATAATGACAAGGCTACCATCCATTGTAGTAACACAAATATCGACAAGAGACTACCTTCCATAATGACAAGGGTACCATCCATTGTAGTAACAAAAATGTCGACAACAGACTACCTTCCATAATGACTTGGCTACCATCCATTGGAGTAACAAAAATCTCGACAATAGACTACCTTCCATAATGACAAGGCTACCATCCTTTGTAGTAACAAAATTCTCGACAACAAACTACCTTCCATAATGACTTGTCTACCATCCATTGGAGTAACAAAAATCTCGGCAATAGACTACCTTCCATAATGACAAGGCTACCATCCATTGGAGTAACAAAGATATCGACAACATACTACCTTCAATAATGAAAAGGCTACCATCCATTGGAGTAACAAAAATCATGACAATAGACTACCTTCCATAATGACAAGACTACCATCCATTGGAATAACAAAAATCTCGACAAGAGATGACCTTCCATAATGACTAGGCTAACATCCATTGGAGTAATAAAGATATCAGCAACAGACTACCTTCCATTATGAGAAGGCTACAATCCATTGTAGTTACAAAAATCTCGACAAGAGACTACCTTCCATAATGACAAGGCTACCAACCCTTGTAGTAACAAAAATCTCGACAACAGACTACCTTCCATAATGACTTGGCTAACATCCATTGGAGTAAGAAAAATCTCGGCAATAGACTACCTTCCATAATGACAAGGCTACCATCCATTGGAGTAACGAAGATATCGACAACATACTACCTTCCATAATTACAAGGCTACCATCCATTGGAGTAACAAAAATCACGACAACAGACTACCTTCCATAATGACCAGGCTACCATCCATTGGAATAACACAAATCTCGACAACAGATGACCTTCCATAATGACAAGGCTACCATCCATTGGAGTAACAAAGATATCGATAACATACTACATTCCATAATGACAAGGCTACCATCCATTGGAGTAACAAAAATCACGACAACAGACTACCTTCCATAATGACAAGCCTACCATCCATTGGAATAACAAAAATCTCGACAACAAATGACTTTCCATAATGACTAGGATACCATCCATTGAAGTAATAAAGATATCAACAATAGACTAACTTACATTATGAGAAGGCTACAATCCATTGTAGTAACGAAAATCTCGACAAGAGACTACCTTCCATAATGACAAGGCTACCATCCATTGTAGTAACAAAAATATCGACAAGAGACTACCTTCCATAATGACAAGGGTACCATCCATTGTAGTAACAAAAATCTCGACAAAAAACTACCTTCCATAATGACTTGGCTACCATCCATTGTAGTAACAAAAATCTCGACAAGAGACTACCTTCCATAATGACAAGGCTACCATCCATTGTAGTAACAAAAATATCGACAAGAGACTACCTTCCATAATGACAAGGGTACCATCCATTGTAGTAAAAAAAATCTCGACAACAGACTACCTTCCATAATGACGAGGCTACCATCCTTTGTAGTAATAAAGATATCAACAATAGACTACGTTACATTATGAGAAGGCTACAATCCATTGTAGTAACAAAAATATCGACAAGAGACTACCTTCCATAATGACAAGGGTACCATCCATTGTAGTAACAAAAATATCGACAACAGACTACCTTCCATAATGACATGGGTACCATCCATTGTAGTAACAAAAATCTCGACAACAAACTACCTTCCATAATGACTTGGCTACCATCCATTGTAGAAACAAAAATCTCGACAAGAGACTACCTTCCATAATGACAAGGCTACCATCCATTGTAGTAACAAAAATATCGACAAGAGACTACCTTCCATAATGACAAGGGTACCATCCATTGTAGTAACAAAAATGTCGACAACAGAGTACCTTTCATAATGACTTGGCTACCATCCATTGGAGTAACAAAAATATCGACAATAGACTACCTTCCATAATGACAAGGCTACCATCCTTTGTAGTAACAAAATTCTCGACAACAAACTACCTTCCATAATGACTTGTCTACCATCCATTGGAGTAACAAAAATCTCGGCAATAGACTACCTTCCATAATGACAAGGCTACCATCCATTGGAGTAACAAAGATATCGACAACATACTACCTTCAATAATGACAAGGCTACCATCCATTGGAGTAACAAAAATCACGACAATAGACTACCTTCCATAATGACAAGACTACCATCCATTGGAATAACAAAAATCTCGACAAGAGATGACCTTCCATAATGACTAGGCTAACATCCATTGGAGTAATAAAGATATCAGCAACAGACTACCTTCCATTATGAGAAGGCTACAATCCATTGTAGTTACAAAAATCTCGACAAGAGACTACCTTCCATAATGACAAGGCTACCAACCCTTGTAGTAACAAAAATCTCGACAACAGACTACCTTCCATAATGACTTGGCTAACATCCATTGGAGTAAGAAAAATCTCGTCAATAGACTACCTTCCATAGTTACAAGGCTACCATCCATTGGAGTAACAAAAATCACGACAACAGACTACCTTCCATAATGACCAGGCTACCATCCATTGGAATAACACAAATCTCGACAACAGATGACCTTCCATAATGACAAGGCTACCATCCATTGGAGTAACAAAGATATCGATAAGATACTACATTCCATAATGACAAGGCTACCATCCATTGGAGTAACAAAAATCACGACAATAGACTACCTTCCATAATGACAAGGCTACCATCCATTGGAATAACAAAAATCTCGACAACAAATGACCTTCCATAATAACTAGGATACCATCCATTGGAGTAATAAAGATATCAACAATAGACTACCTTACATTATGAGAAGGCTACAATCCATTGTAGTAACGAAAATCTCGACAAGAGACTACCTTCCATAATGACAAGGCTACCATCCATTGTAGTAACAAAAATATCGACAAGAGACTACCTTCCATAATGACAAGGGTACCATCCATTGTAGTAACAAAAATCTCGACAAAAAACTACCTTCCATAATGACTTGGCTACCATCCATTGTAGTAACAAAAATCTCGACAAGAGACTACCTTCCATAATGACAAGGCTACCATCCATTGTAGTAACAAAAATATCGACAAGAGACTACCTTCCATAATGACAAGGGTACCATCCATTGTAGTCACAAAAATCTCGACAACAGACTACCTTCCATAATGACGAGGCTACCATCCTTTGTAGTAACAAAAATCTCGACAACAAACTACCTTCCATAATGACTTGTCTACCATCCATTGGAGTAACAAAAATCTCGGCAATAGACTACCTTCCATAATGACAAGGCTACCATCCATTGGAGTAACAAAGATATTGACAACACACTACCTTCAATAATGACAAGGATACCATTCATTGGAGTAACAAAAATCACGACAATAGACTACCTTCCATAATGACAAGGCTACCATCCATTGGAATAACAAAAATCTCGACAAGAGATGACCTTCCATAATGACTAGGCTACCATCCATTGGAGTAATAAAGATATCAACAATAGACTACCTTCCATTATGAGAAGGCTACAATCCATTGTAGTAACAAAAATCTCGACAAGAGACTACCTTCCATAATGACAAGGCTACCATCCATTGTAGTAACAAAAATCTCGACAACTGACTACCTTCCATAATGACTTGGCTAACATTCATTGGAGTAATAAAAATCTCGGCAATAGACTACCTTCCATAATGACAAGGCTACCATCCATTGGAGTAACAAAGATATCGACAACATACTACCTTCAATAATGAAAAGGCTACCATCCATTGGAGTAACAAAAATCACGACAACAGACTACCTTCCATAATGACAAGGCTACCATCCATGGGAATAACAAAAATCTCGACAAGAGATGACCTTCCATAATGACTAGGCTACCATCCATTGGAGTAATAAAGATATCAACAACGGACTACCTTCCATTATGAGAAGGCTACAATCCATTGTAGTAACAAAAATCTCGACAAGAGACTACCTTCCATAATGACAAGGCTACCATCCATTGTAGGAACAAAAATATCGACAACAGACTACCTTCCATAATAACTTGGCTACCATCCATTGGAGTAAGAAAAATCTCGGCAATGGACTACCTTCCATAATGACAAGGCTACCATCCATTGGAGTAACAAAGATATCGACAACATACTACCTTCCATAATGAGAAGGCTACCATCCATTGGAGTAACAAAAATCACGACAACAGACTACCTTCCATAATGACCAGGCTACCATCCATTGGAATAACACAAATCTCGACAACAGATGACCTTCCATAATGACAAGGCTACCATCCATTGGAGTAACAAAGATATCGATAGCATACTACCTTCCATAATGACAAGGCTACCATCCATTGGAGTAACAAAAATCACGACAACAGGCTACCTTCCATAATGACAAGGCTACCATCTATTGGAATAACAAAAATCTCGACAACAGATGACCTTCCATAATGACTAGGCTACCATCCATTGGAGTAATAAAGATATCAACAATAGACTACCTTACATTATGAGAAGGCTACAATCCATTGTAGTAACAAAAATCTCGACAAGAGACTACCTTCCATAATGACAAGGCTACCATCCGTTGTAGTATCAAAAATATCGACAACAGACTACCTTCCATAATGACAAGGGTACCATCCATTGTAGTAACAAAAATCTCGACAACAGACTACCTTCAATAATGACTTGGCTACCATCCATTGGAGTAACAAAAATCTCGACAATAGACTACCTTCCATAATGACAAGGCTACCATCCATTAGAGTAACAAAAATATCCACAAGAGATTACCTTCCATAATGATAAGGCTATAATCCATTGTAGTAACAAAAATCTGGACAACACACTACCTTACATAATTACAAGGCTACGATCCATTGTAGTAACAAAAATCTCGACAAAAAACTACCTTCCATAATGACAAGGCTACCATCCTTTGTAGTAATAAAAATCTTGACAACAAACTACCTTCCATAATGACTTGTCTACCATCCATTGGAGTAATAAAAATTTTGGCAATAGACTACCTTCCATAATGACAAGGCTACCATCCATTGGAGTAACAAAGATATCGACAACATACTACCTTCAATAATGACAAGGCTACCATCCATTGGAGTAACAAAAATCACGACAACAAACTACCTTCCATAATGACAAGGCTACCATCCATTGGAATAACAAAAATCTCGACAAGAGATGACCTTCCATAATGACTAGGCTACCGTCCATTGGAGTAATAAAGATATCAACAACAGACTACCTTACATTATGAGAAGGCTCAATCCATTGTAGTAACAAAAATCTCGACAAGAGACTACCTTCCATAATGACAAGGCTACCATCCATGTAGTAACAAAAATATCGACAACAGACTACCTTCCATAATGACTTGGCTACCATCCATTGGAGTAAGAAAAATCTCGCCAATAGACTACCTTCCATAATGACAAGACTACCATCCATTGGAGTAATAAAGATATCGACAACATACTACCTTCCATTATGACAAGGCTACCATCCATTGGAGTAACAAAAATCACGACAACAGACTACCTTCCATAATGACCAAGCTACCATCCATTGGAATAACACAAATCTCGACAACAAATGACCTTCCATAATGACAAGGCTACCATCCATTGGAGTAACAAAGATATCGATAACATACTACCTTCCATAATGACAAGGCTACCATCGATTGGAGTAACAAAAATCACGACCACACACTACCTTCCTTAATGACAAGGCTATCATCCATTGGAATAACAAAAATCTCGACAACAAATGACCTTCTATAATGACTAGGCTACCATCCATTGGAGTAATAAAGATATCAACAATAGACTACCTTACATTTTGAGAAGGCTACAATCAATTGTAGTAACAAAAATCTCGACAAGAGACTACCTTCCATAATGACAAAGCTACCATCCATTGTAGTAACAAAAATATCGACAACAGACTTCCTTCCATAATGACAAGGGTACCATCCATTGTAGTAACAAAAATCTCGACAACAAACTACCTTCCATATTGACTTGGCTTCCATCAATTGGAGTAACAAAAATCTCGACAATAGACTACATTCCATAATGACAAGGCTACCATCCATTAGAGTAACAAAAATATCCACAAGAGATTAGCTTCCATAATGATAAAGCTATAATCCATTGTAGTAACAAAAATATCGACAACAAACTACCTTACATAATGACAAGGCTGCGATCCATTGTAGTAACAAAAATCTCGACAACAGACTACCTTCCATAATGACAAGGCTACCATCCTTTGTAGTAAAAAAAATCTCGACAACAAACTACCTTCCATAATGACTTGTCTACCATCCATTGGAGTAACAAAAATCTCGGCAATAGACTAACTTCCATAATGACAAGGCTACCATCCATTGGAGTAACAAAGATATCGACAACATACTACCTTAAATAATGACAAGGATACCATCCATTGGAGTAACAAAAATCAAGACAACAGACTACCTTCCATAATGACAAGGCTACCATTCATTGGAATAACAAAAATCTCGACAAGAGATGACCTTCCATAATGACTAGGCTACCATCTATTGGAGTAATAAAGATATCAACAACAGACTACCTTTCATTATGAGAAGGCTACAATCCATTGTAGTAACAAAAATCTCGACAAGAGACTACCTTCCATAATGACAACGCTACCATCCATTGTAGTAACAAAAATCTCGACAACAGACTACCTTCCATAATGACTTGGCTACCATTCATTGGAGTAAGAAAAATCTCGGCAATAGACTACCTTCCATAATGACAAGGCTACCATCCATTGGAGTAACAAAGATATCGACAACATACTACCTTCAATAATGACAAGGCTACCATCCATTGGAGAAACAAAAATCACGACAACAGACTACCTTCCATAATGACAAGGCTACCATCCATGGGAATAACAAAAATCTCGACAAGAGATGACCTTCCATAATGACTAGGCTACCATCCATTGGAGTAATAAAGATATCAACAACCGACTACCTTCCATTATGAGAAGACTACAATCCATTGTAGTAACAAAAATCTCGACAAGAGACTACCTTCCATAATGACAAGGCTACCATCCATTGTAGTAACAAAAATCTCGACAATAGACTACCTTCCATAATGACTTGGCTACCATCCATTGGAGTAAGAAAAATCTCGGCAATGGACTACCTTCCATAATGACAAGGCTACCATCCATTGGAGTAACAAAGATATCGACAACATACTACATTCTATTATGACAAGGCTACCATCCATTGGAGTAACAAAAATCACGACAACAGACTACCTTCCATAATGACCAGGCTACCATACATTGGAATAACACAAATCTCGATAACAAATGACCTTCTATAATGACAAGGCTACCATCCATTGGAGTAACAAAGATATCGATAACATACTACCTTCCATTATGACAAGGCTACCATCCATTGGAGTAACAAAAATCACGACAACAGACTACCTTCCATAATGACATGGCTACCATCCATTGGAATAACAAAAATCTCGACAACAAATGACCTTCCATAATGACTAGGCTACCATCCATTGGAGTAATAAAGATATCAACAATAGACTACCTTACATTATGAGAAGGCTACAATCCATTGTAGTAACAAAAATCTCGACAAGAGACTACCTTCCATAATGACAAGGCTACCATCCATTGTAGTAACAAAAATATCGACAACAGACTACCTTCCATAATGACAAGGGTACAATCCATTGTAGTAACAAAAATCTCGACAACAGACTACCTTCCATAATGACTTGGCTACCATCCATTGGAGTAACAAAAATATCCACAAGAGATTAGCTTCCATAATGATAAGGCTATAATCCATTGTAGTAACAAAAATCTCGACAACAGACTACCTTACATAATGACAAGGCTACCATCCATTGTAGTAACAAAAATCTCGACAACAGACTACCTTCCATAATGACAAGGCTACCATCCATTGGAGTAACAAAGATATCGACAACATACTACCTTCCATTATGACAAGGCTACCATCCATTGGAGTAACAAAAATCACGAAAACAGACTACCTTCCATAATGACCAAGCTACCATCCATTGGAATAACACAAATCTCGACAACAAATGACCTTCCATAATGACAAGGCTACCATCCATTGGAGTAACAAAGATATCGATAACATACTACCTTCCATAATGACAAGGCTACCATCCATTGGAGTAACAAAAATCACGACAACAGACTACCTTCCTTAATGACAAGGCTACCATCCATTGGGATAACAAAAATCTCGACAAGAAATGACCTTCTATAATGACTAGGCTACCATCCATTGGAGTAATAAAGATATCAACAATAGACTACCTTACAGTTTGAGAAGGCTACAATCCATTGTAGTAACAAAAATCTCGACAAGAGACTACCTTCCATAATGACAAAGCTACCATCCATTGTAGTAACAAAAATATCGACAACAGACTTCCTTCCATATCGAAAAGGGTACCATCCATTGTAGTAACAAAAATCACGACAACAGACTACCTTCCATAATGACAAGGCTACCATTCATTGGAATAACAAAAATCTCGACAAGAGATGACCTTCCATAATGACTAGGCTACCATCTATTGGAGTAATAAAGATATCAACAACAGACTACCTTCCATTATGAGAAGGCTACAATCCATTGTAGTAACAAAAATCTCGACAAGAGATTACCTTCCATAATGACAAGGATACCATCCATTGTAGTAACAAAAATCTCGACAACAGACTACCTTCCATAATGACTTGGCTACCATTCATTGGAGTAAGAAAAATATCGGCAATAGACTATCTTCCATAATGACAAGGCTACCATCCATTGGAGTAACAAAGATATCGACAACATACTACCTTCAATAATGACAAGGCTACCATCCATTGGAGAAACAAAAATCACGACAACAGACTACCTTCCATAATGACAAGGCTACCATCCATGGGAATAACAAAAATCTCGACAAGAGATGACCTTCCATAATGACTAGGCTACCATCCATTGGAGTAATAAAGATATCAACAACCGACTACCTTCCATTATGAGAAGACTACAATCCATTGTAGTAAAAAAAATCTCGACAAGAGACTACCTTCCATAATGACAAGGCTACCATCCATTGTAGTAACAAAAATCTCGACAATAGACTACCTTCCATAATGACTTGGCTACCATCCATTGGAGTAAGAAAAATCTCGGCAATGGACTACCTTCCATAATGACAAGGCTACCATCCATTGGAGTAACAAAGATATCGACAACATACTACCTTCTATTATGACAAGGCTACCATCCATTGGAGTAACAAAAATCACGACAACAGACTACCTTCCATAATGACCAGGCTACCATACAATGGAATAACACAAATCTCGATAACAAATGACCTTCTATAATGACAAGGCTACCATCCATTGGAGTAACAAAGATATCGATAACATACTACCTTCCATTATGACAAGGCTACCATCCATTGGAGTAACAAAAATCACGACAACAGACTACCTTCCATAATGACTTGGCTACCATCCATTGGAGTAACAAAAATATCCACAAGAGATTAGCTTCCATAATGACTAGGCTACCATCCATTGGAGTAATAAAGATATCAACAATAGACTACCTTACATTATGAGAAGGCTACAATCCATTGTAGTAACAAAAATCTCGACAAGAGACTACCTCCCATAATGACAAAGCTACCATCCATTGTAGTAACAAAAATATCGACAACAGACTACCTTCCATAATGACAAGGGTACCATCCATTGTAGTAACAAAAATCTCGACAACAGACTACCTTCCATAATGACTTGGCTACCATCCATTGGAGTAACAAAAATATCCACAAGAGATTAGCTTCCATAATGATAAGGCTATAATCCATTGTAGTAACAAAAATCTCGATAACAGACTCCCTTACATAATGACAAGGCTACGATCCATTGTAGTAACAAAAATCTAGACAACAGACTACCTTCCATAATGACAAGGCTACCATCCATTGGAGTAACAAAGATATCGACAACATACTACCTTCCATTATGACAAGGCTACCATCCATTGGAGTAACAAAAATCACGACAACAGACTACCTTCCATAATGACCAAGCTACCATCCATTGGAATAACACAAATCTCGACAAAAAATGATCTTCCATAATGACAAGGCTACCATCCATTGGAGTAACAAAGATATCGATAACATACTACCTTCCATAATGACAAGGCTACCATCCATTGGAGTAACAAAAATCACGACAACAGACTAAATTCCTTAATGACAAGGCTACCATCCATTGGAATAACAAAAATCTCGACAACAAATGACCTTCTATAATGACTAGGCTACCATCCATTGGAGTAATAAAGATATCAACAATAGACTACCATACATTTTGAGAAGGCTACAATCCATTGTAGTAACAAAAATCTCGACAAGAGACTACCTTCCATAATGACAAAGCTACCATCCATTATAGTAACAAAAATATCGACAACAGACTTCCTTCCATAATGACAAGGGTACCATCCATTGTAGTAACAAAAATCTCGACAACAAACTACCTTCCATAATGACATGGCTTCCATCAATTAGAGTAACAAAAATCTCGACAATAGACTACATTCCATAATGACAAGGCTACCATCCATTAGAGTAACAAAAATATCCACAAGAGATTAGCTTCCATAATGATAAGGCTATAATCCATTGTAGTAACAAAAATATCGACAACAAACTACCTTACATAATGACAAGGCTGCGATCCATTGTAGTAACAAAAATCTCGACAACAGACTCCCTTCCATAATTACAAGGCTACCATCCTTTGTAGTAACAAAAATCTCGACAACAAACTACCTTCCATAATTACTTGTCTACCATCCATTGGAGTAACAAAAATCTCGGCAATAGACTACCTTCCATAATGACAAGGCTACCATCCATTGGAGTAACAAAGATATCGACAACATACTACCTTAAATAATGACAAGGATACCATCCATTGGAGTAACAAAAATCACGACAACAGACTACCTTCCATAATGACAAGGCTACCATTCATTGGAATAACAAAAATCTCGATAAGATATGACCTTCCATAATGACTAGGCTACCATCCATTGGAGTAATAAAGATATCAACAACAGACTACCTTCCATTATGAGAAGGCTACAATCCATTGTAGTAACAAAAATCTCGACAAGAGACTACCTTCCATAATGACAAGGCTACCATCCATTGTAGTAACAAAAATCTCGACAACAGACTACCTTCCATAATGACTTGGCTACCATTCATTGGAGTAAGAAAAATCTCGGCAATAGACTACCTTCCATAATGATAAGGCTACCATCCATTGGAGTAACAAAGATATCGACAACATACTACCTTCTATTATGACAAGGCTACCATCCATTGGAGTAACAAAAATCACGACAACAGACTACCTTCCATAATGACCAGGCTACCATACATTGGAATAACACAAATCTCGATAACAAATGACCTTCTATAATGACAAGGCTACCATCCATTGGAGTAACAAAGATATCGATAACATACTACCTTCCATTATGACAAGGCTACCATCCATTGGAGTAACCAAAATCACGACAACAGACTACCTTCCATAATGACAAGGCTACCATCCATTGGAATAACAAAAATCTCGACAACAAATGACCTTCCATAATGACTAGGCTACCATCCATTGGAGTAATAAAGATATCAACAATAGACTACCTTACATTATGAGAAGGCTACAATCCATTGTAGTAACAAAAATCTCGACAAGAGACTACCTCCCATAATGACAAAGCTACCATCCATTGTAGTAACAAAAATATTGACAACAGACTACCTTCCATAATGACAAGGGTAACATCCATTGTAGTAACAAAAATCTCGACAACAGACTACCTTCCATAATGACTTGGCTACCATCCATTGGAGTAACAAAAATATCCACAAGAGATTAGCTTCCATAATGATAAGGCTATAATCCATTGTAGTAACAAAAATATCGACAACAGACTACCTTACATAATGACAAGGCTACGATCCATTGTAGTAACAAAAATCTCGACAACAGACTACCTTCCATAATGACAAGGCTACCATCCATTGGAGTAACAAAGATATCGACAACATACTACCTTCCATTATGACAAGGCTACCATCCATTGGAGTAACAAAAATCACGACAACAGATTACCTTCCATAATGACCAAGCTACCATCCATTAGAATAACACAAATCTCGACAACAAATGACCTTCCATAATGACAAGGCTACCATCCATTGGAGTAACAAAGATATCGATAACATAATACCTTCCATAATGACAAGGCTACCATCCATTGGAGTAACAAAAATCACGACAACAGACTACCTTCCATAATGACAAGGCTACCATCCATTGGAATAACAAAAATCTCGACAACAAATGACCTTCTATAATGACTAGGCTACCATCCATTGGAGTAATAAAGATATCAACAATAGACTACCTTACATTTTGAGAAGGCTACAATCCATTGTAGTAACAAAAATCTGGACAAGAGACTACCTTCCATAATGACAAAGCTACCATCCATTGTAGTAACAAAAATATCGACAATAGACTTCCTTCCATAATGACAAGGGTACCATCCATTGTAGTAACAAAAATCTCGACAACAAACTACCTTCCATAATTACTTGTCTACCATCCATTGGAGTAACAAAAATCTCGGCAATAGACTACCTTCCATAATGACAAGGCTACCATCCATTGGAGTAACAAAGATATCGACAACATACTACCTTAAATAATGACAAGGATACCATCCATTGGAGTAACAAAAATCACGACAACAGACTACCTTCCATAATGACAAGGCTACCATTCATTGGAATAACAAAAATCTCGACAAGAGATGACCTTCCATAATGACTAGGCTACCATCCATTGGAGTAATAAAGATATCAACAACAGACTACCTTCCATTATGAGAAGGCTACAATCCATTGTAGTAACAAAAATCTCGACAAGAGACTACCTTCCATAATGACAAGGCTACCACCCATTATAGTAACAAAAATCTCGACAACAGACTAACTTCCATAATGACTTGGCTACCATTCATTGGAGTAAGAAAAATCTCGGCAATAGACTACCTTCCATAATGACAAGGCTACCATCCATTGGAGTAACAAAGATATCGACAACATACTACCTTCTATTATGACAAGGCTACCATCCATTGGAGTAACAAAAATCACGACAACAGACTACCTTCCATAATGACCAGGCTACCATACATTGGAATAACACAAATCTCGATAACAAATAACCTTCTATAATGACAAGGCTACCATCCATTGGAGTAATAAAGATATCGATAACATACTACCTTCCATTATGACAAGGCTACCATCCATTGGAGTAACCAAAATCACGACAACAGACTACCTTCCATAATGACAAGGCTACCATCCATTGGAATAACAAAAATCTCGACAACAAATGACCTTCCATAATGACTAGGCTACCATCCATTCGAGTAATAAAGATATCAACAATAGACTACCTTACATTATGAGAAGGCTACAATCCATTGTAGTAACAAAAACCTCGACAAGAGACTACCTCCCATAATGACAAAGCTACCATCCATTGTAGTAACAAAAATATCGACAACAGACTACCTTCCGTAATGACAAGGGTACCATCCATTGTAGTAACAAAAATCTCGACAACAGACTACCTTCCATAATGACTTGGCTACCATCCATTGGAGTAACAAAAATATCCACAAGAGATTAGCTTCCATAATGATAAGGCTATAATCCATTGTAGTAACAAAAATATCGACAACAGACTACCTTACATAATGACAAGGCTACGATCCATTGTAGTAACAAAAATCTCGACAACAGACTACCTTCCATAATGACAAGGCTACCATCCATTGGAGTAACAAAGATATCGACAACATACTACCTTCCATTATGACAAGGCTACCATCCATTGGAGTAACAAAAATCACGACAACAGATTACCTTCCATAATGACCAAGCTACCATCCATTAGAATAACACAAATCTCGACAACAAATGACCTTCCATAATGACAAGGCTACCATCCATTGGAGTAACAAAGATATCGATAACATAATACCTTCCATAATGACAAGGCTACCATCCATTGGAGTAACAAAAATCACGACAACAGACTACCTTCCATAATGACAAGGCTACCATCCATTGGAATAACAAAAATCTCGACAACAAATGACCTTCTATAATGACTAGGCTACCATCCATTGGAGTAATAAAGATATCAACAATAGACTACCTTACATTTTGAGAAGGCTACAATCCATTGTAGTAACAAAAATCTGGACAAGAGACTACCTTCCATAATGACAAAGCTACCATCCATTGTAGTAACAAAAATATCGACAACAGACTTCCTTCCATAATGACAAGGGTACCATCCATTGTAGTAACAAAAATCTCGACAACAAACTACCTTCCATAATTACTTGTCTACCATCCATTGGAGTAACAAAAATCTCGGCAATAGACTACCTTCCATAATGACAAGGCTACCATCCATTGGAGTAACAAAGATATCGACAACATACTACCTTAAATAATGACAAGGATACCATCCATTGGAGTAACAAAAATCACGACAACAGACTACCTTCCATAATGACAAGGCTACCATTCATTGGAATAACAAAAATCTCGACAAGAGATGACCTTCCATAATGACTAGGCTACCATCCATTGGAGTAATAAAGATATCAACAACAGACTACCTTCCATTATGAGAAGGCTACAATCCATTGTAGTAACAAAAATCTCGACAAGAGACTACCTTCCATAATGACAAGGCTACCACCCATTATAGTAACAAAAATCTCGACAACAGACTAACTTCCATAATGACTTGGCTACCATTCATTGGAGTAAGAAAAATCTCGGCAATAGACTACCTTCCATAATGACAAGGCTACCATCCATTGGAGTAACAAAGATATCGACAACATACTACCTTCTATTATGACAAGGCTACCATCCATTGGAGTAACAAAAATCACGACAACAGACTACCTTCCATAATGACCAGGCTACCATACATTGGAATAACACAAATCTCGATAACAAATGACCTTCTATAATGACAAGGCTACCATCCATTGGAGTAACAAAGATATCGATAACATACTACCTTCCATTATGACAAGGCTACCATCCATTGGAGTAACCAAAATCACGACAACAGACTACCTTCCATAATGACAAGGCTACCATCCATTGGAATAACAAAAATCTCGACAACAAATGACCTTCCATAATGACTAGGCTACCATCCATTGGAGTAATAAAGATATCAACAATAGACTACCTTACATTATGAGAAGGCTACAATCCATTGTAGTAACAAAAACCTCGACAAGAGACTACCTCCCAAAATGACAAAGCGACCATCCATTGTAGTAACAAAAATATCGACAACAGACTACCTTCCGTAATGACAAGGGTACCATCCATTGTAGTAACAAAAATCTCGACAACAGACTACCTTCCATAATGACTTGGCTACCATCCATTGGAGTAACAAAAATATCCACAAGAGATTAGCTTCCATAATGATAAGGCTATAATCCATTGTAGTAACAAAAATCTCGACAACAGACTACCTTACATAATGACAAGGCTACGATCCATTGTAGTAACAAAAATCTCGACAACAAACTACCTTCCATAATGACAAGGCTACCATCCATTGGAGTAACAAAGATAACGACAACATACTACCTTCCATTATGACAAGGCTACCATCCATTGGAGTAACAAAAATCACGACAACAGACTACCTTCCATAATGACCAAGCTACCATCCATTGGAATAACACAAATCTCGACAACAAATGACCTTCCATAATGACAAGGCTACCATCCATTGGAGTAACAAAGATATCGATAACATACTACCTTCCATAATGACAAGGCTACCATCCATTGGAGTAACAAAAATCAAGACAACAGACTACCTTCCATAATGACAAGGCTACCATCCATTGGAATAACAAAAATCTCGACAACAAATGACCTTCTATAATGACTAGGCTACCATCCATTAGAGTAATAAAGATATCAACAATAGACTACCTTACATTTTGAGAAGGCTACAATCCATTGTAGTAACAAAAATCTCGACAAGAGACTACCTTCCATAATGACAAAGCTACCATCCATTGTAGTAACAAAAATATCGACAACATACTTCCTTCCATAATGACAAGGGTACCATCCATTGTAGTAACAAAAATCTCGACAACAAACTACCTTCCATAATGACTTGGCTTCCATCAATTGGAGTAACAAAAATCTCGACAATAGACTACATTCCATAATGACAAGGCTACCATCCATTAGAGTAACAAAAATATCCACAAGAGATTAGCTTCCATAATGATAAGGCTATAATCCATTGTAGTAACAAAAATATCGACAACAAACTACCTTACATAATGACAAGGCTGCGATCCATTGTAGTAACAAAAATCTCGACAACAGACTACCTTCCATAATTACAAGGCTACCATCCTTTGTAGTAACAAAAATCTCGACAACAAACTACCTTCCATAATTACTTGTCTACCATCCATTGGAGTAACAAAAATCTCGGCAATGGACTACCTTCCATAATGACAAGGCTCCCATCCATTGGAGTAACAAAGATATCGACATCATACTGCCTTAAATAATGACAAGGATACCATCCATTGGAGTAACAAAAATCACGACAACAGACTACCTTCCATAATGACAAGGCTACCATTCATTGGAATAACAAAAATCTCGACAAGAGATGAGCTTCCATAATGACTAGGCTACCATCCATTGGAGTAATAAAGATATCAACAATAGACTACCTTCCATTATGAGAAGGCTACAATCCATTGTAGTAACAAAAATCTCGACAAGAGACTACGTTCCATAATGACAAGGCTATTATCCATTGTAGTAACAAAAATCTCGACAACAGACTACCTTCCATAATGACTTGGCTACCATTCATTGGAGTAAGAAAAATCTCGGCAATAGACTACCTTCCATAATGACAAGGCTACCATCCATTGGAGTAACAAAGATATCGACAACATACTACCTTCAATAATGACAAGGCTACCATCCATTGGAGAAACAAAAATCACGACAACAGACTACCTTCCATAATGACAAGGCTACCATCCATGGGAATAACAAAAATCTCGACAAGAGATGACCTTCCATAATGACTAGGCTACCATCCATTGGAGTAATAAAGATATCAACAACCGACTACCTTCCATTATGAGAAAACAACAATCCATTGTAGTAACAAAAATCTCGACAAGAGACTACCTTCCATAATGACAAGGCTACCATCCATTGTAGTAACAAAAATCTCGACAATAGACTACCTTCCATAATGACTTGGCTACCATCCATTGGAGTAAGAAAATCTCGGCAATGGACTACCTTCCATAATGACAAGGCTACCATCCATTGGAGTAACAAAGATATCGACAACATACTACCTTCTATTATGACAAGGCTACCATCCATTGGAGTAACAAAAATCACGACAACAGACTACCTTCCATAATGACCAGGCTACCATACATTGGAATAACACAAATCTCGATAACAAATGACCTTCTATAATGACAAGGCTACCATCCATTGGAGTAACAAAGATATCGATAACATACTACCTTCCATTATGACAAGGCTACCATCCATTGGAGTAACAAAAATCACGACAACAGACTACCTTCCATAATGACAAGGCTACCATCCATTGGAATAACAAAAATCTCGACAACAAATGACCTTCCATAATGACTAGGCTACCATCCATTGGAGTAATAAAGATATCAACAATAGACTACCTTACATTATGAGAAGGCTACAATCCATTGTAGTAACAAAACTCTCGACAAGAGAGTACCTCCCATAATGACAAAGCTACCATCCATTGTAGTAACAAAAATATCGACAACAGACTACCTTCCATAATGACAAGGGTACCATCCATTGTAGTAACAAAAATCTCGACAACAGACTACCTTCCATAATGACTTGGCTACCATCAATTAGAGTAACAAAAATATCCACAAGAGATTAGCTTCCATAATGATAAGGCTATAATCCATTGTAGTAACAAAAATCTCGACAACAGACTACCTTACATAATGACAAGGCTACGATCCATTGTAGTAACAAAAATCTCGACAACAGACTACCTTCCATAATGACAAGGCTACCATCCATTGGAGTAACAAAGATATCGACAACATACTACCTTCCATTATGACAAGGCTACCATCCATTGGAGTAACAAAAATCACGACAACAGACTACCTTCCATAATGACCAAGTTACCATCCATTGGAATAACACAAATCTCGACAACAAATGACCTTCCATAATGACAAGGCTACCATCCATTGGAGTAACAAAGATATCGATAACATACTACCTTCCATAATGACAAGGCTACCATCCATTGGAGTAACAAAAATCACGACAACAGACTACCTTCCTTAATGACAAGGCTACCATCCATTGGAATAACAAAAATCTCGACAACAAATGACCTTCTATAATGACTAGGCTACCATCCATTGGAGTAATAAAGATATCAACAATAGACTACCTTACATTTTGAGAAGGCTACAATCCATTGTAGTAACAAAAATCTCGACAAGAGACTACCTTCCATAATGACAAAGCTACCATCCATTGTAGAAACAAAAATATCGACAACAGACTTCCTTCCATAATGACAAGGGTACCATCCATTGTAGTAACAAAAATCTCGACAACAAACTACCTTCCATAATGACTTGGCTTCCATCAATTGGAGTAACAAAAATCTCGACAATAGACTACATTCCATAATGACAAGGCTACCATCCATTAGAGTAACAAAAATATCCACAAGAGATTAGCTTCCATAATGATAAGGCTATAATCCATTGTAGTAACAAAAATATCGACAACAAACTACCTTACATAATGACAAGGCTGCGATCCATTGTAGTAACAAAAATCTCGACAACAGACTACCTTCCATAATTACAAGGCTACCATCCTTTGTAGTAACAAAAATCTCGACAACAAACTACCTTCCATAATTACTTGTCTACCATCCATTGGAGTAACAAAAATCTCGGCAATGGACTACCTTCCATAATGACAAGGCTCCCATCCATTGGAGTAACAAAGATATCGACATCATACTGCCTTAAATAATGACAAGGATACCATCCATTGGAGTAACAAAAATCACGACAACAGACTACCTTCCATAATGACAAGGCTACCATTCATTGGAATAACAAAAATCTCGACAAGAGATGAGCTTCCATAATGACTAGGCTACCATCCATTGGAGTAATAAAGATATCAACAATAGACTACCTTCCATTATGAGAAGGCTACAATCCATTGTAGTAACAAAAATCTCGACAAGAGACTACGTTCCATAATGACAAGGCTATTATCCATTGTAGTAACAAAAATCTCGACAACAGACTACCTTCCATAATGACTTGGCTACCATTCATTGGAGTAAGAAAAATCTCGGCAATAGACTACCTTCCATAATGACAAGGCTACCATCCATTGGAGTAACAAAGATATCGACAACATACTACCTTCAATAATGACAAGGCTACCATCCATTGGAGAAACAAAAATCACGACAACAGACTACCTTCCATAATGACAAGGCTACCATCCATGGGAATAACAAAAATCTCGACAAGAGATGACCTTCCATAATGACTAGGCTACCATCCATTGGAGTAATAAAGATATCAACAACCGACTACCTTCCATTATGAGAAAACAACAATCCATTGTAGTAACAAAAATCTCGACAAGAGACTACCTTCCATAATGACAAGGCTACCATCCATTGTAGTAACAAAAATCTCGACAATAGACTACCTTCCATAATGACTTGGCTACCATCCATTGGAGTAAGAAAATCTCGGCAATGGACTACCTTCCATAATGACAAGGCTACCATCCATTGGAGTAACAAAGATATCGACAACATACTACCTTCTATTATGACAAGGCTACCATCCATTGGAGTAACAAAAATCACGACAACAGACTACCTTCCATAATGACCAGGCTACCATACATTGGAATAACACAAATCTCGATAACAAATGACCTTCTATAATGACAAGGCTACCATCCATTGGAGTAACAAAGATATCGATAACATACTACCTTCCATTATGACAAGGCTACCATCCATTGGAGTAACAAAAATCACGACAACAGACTACCTTCCATAATGACAAGGCTACCATCCATTGGAATAACAAAAATCTCGACAACAAATGACCTTCCATAATGACTAGGCTACCATCCATTGGAGTAATAAAGATATCAACAATAGACTACCTTACATTATGAGAAGGCTACAATCCATTGTAGTAACAAAACTCTCGACAAGAGAGTACCTCCCATAATGACAAAGCTACCATCCATTGTAGTAACAAAAATATCGACAACAGACTACCTTCCATAATGACAAGGGTACCATCCATTGTAGTAACAAAAATCTCGACAACAGACTACCTTCCATAATGACTTGGCTACCATCAATTAGAGTAACAAAAATATCCACAAGAGATTAGCTTCCATAATGATAAGGCTATAATCCATTGTAGTAACAAAAATCTCGACAACAGACTACCTTACATAATGACAAGGCTACGATCCATTGTAGTAACAAAAATCTCGACAACAGACTACCTTCCATAATGACAAGGCTACCATCCATTGGAGTAACAAAGATATCGACAACATACTACCTTCCATTATGACAAGGCTACCATCCATTGGAGTAACAAAAATCACGACAACAGACTACCTTCCATAATGACCAAGTTACCATCCATTGGAATAACACAAATCTCGACAACAAATGACCTTCCATAATGACAAGGCTACCATCCATTGGAGTAACAAAGATATCGATAACATACTACCTTCCATAATGACAAGGCTACCATCCATTGGAGTAACAAAAATCACGACAACAGACTACCTTCCTTAATGACAAGGCTACCATCCATTGGAATAACAAAAATCTCGACAACAAATGACCTTCTATAATGACTAGGCTACCATCCATTGGAGTAATAAAGATATCAACAATAGACTACCTTACATTTTGAGAAGGCTACAATCCATTGTAGTAACAAAAATCTCGACAAGAGACTACCTTCCATAATGACAAAGCTACCATCCATTGTAGAAACAAAAATATCGACAACAGACTTCCTTCCATAATGACAAGGGTACCATCCATTGTAGTAACAAAAATCTCGACAACAAACTACCTTCCATAATGACTTGGCTTCCATCAATTGGAGTAACAAAAATCTCGACAATAGACTACATTCCATAATGACAAGGCTACCATCCATTAGAGTAACAAAAATATCCACAAGAGATTAGCTTCCATAATGATAAGGCTATAATCCATTATAGTAACAAAAATATGGACAACAAACTACCTTACATAATGACAAGGCTGCGATCCATTGTAGTAACAAAAATCTCGACAACAGACTATCTTCCATAATGACAAGGCTACCATCCTTTGTAGTAACAAAAATCTCGACAAAAAACTACCTTCCATAATGACTTGTCTACCATCCATTGGAGTAACAAAAATCTCGACAATAGACTACCTTCCGTAAAGAAAAGGCTACCATCCATTGTAGTAACAAAGATATCGACAACATACTACCTTAAATAATGACAAGGATACCATCCATTGGAGTAACAAAAATCACGGCAACAGACTACCTTCCATAATAACAAGGCTACCATTCATTGGAATAACAAAAATCTCGACAAGAGATGACCTTCCATAATGACTAGGCTACCATCCATTGGAGTAATAAAGATATCAACAACAGACTACCTTCCATTATGAGAAGGCTACAATCCATTGTAGTAACAAAAATCTCGACAAGAGACTACGTTCCATAATGACAAGGCTATTATCCATTGTAGTAACAAAAATCTCGACAACAGACTACCTTCCATAATGACTTGGCTACCATTCATTGGAGTAAGAAAAATCTCGGCAATAGACTACCTTCCATAATGACAAGGCTACCATCCATTGGAGTAACAAAGATATCGACACCATACTACCTTCAATAATGACAAGGCTACCATCCATTGGAGAAACAAAAATCACGACAACAGACTACCTTCCATAATGACAAGGCTACCATCCATGGGAATAACAAAAATCTCGACAAGAGATGACCTTCCATAATGACTAGGCTACCATCCATTGGAGTAATAAAGATATCAACAACCGACTACCTTCCATTATGAGAAAACAACAAACCATTGTAGTAACAAAAATCTCGACATGAGACTACCTTCCATAATGACAAGGCTACCATCCATTGTAGTAACAAAAATCTCGACAATAGACTACCTTCCATAATGACTTGGCTACCATCCATTGGAGTAAGAAAAATCTCGGCAATGGACTACCTTCCATAATGACAAGGCTACCATCCATTGGAGTAACAAAGATATCGACAACATACTACCTTCTATTATGACAAGGCTACCATCCTTTGGAGTAACAAAAATCACGACAATAGACTACCTTCCATAATGACCAGGCTACCATACATTGGAATAACACAAATCTCGATAACAAATGATCTTCTATAATGACAAGGCTACCATCCATTGGAGTAACAAAGATATCGATAACATACTACCTTCCATTATGACAAGGCTACCATCCATTGGAGTAACAAAAATCACGACAACAGACTACCTTCCATAATGACAAGGCTACCATCCATTGGAATAACAAAAATCTCGACAACAAATGACCTTCCATAATGACTAGGCTACCATCCATTGGAGTAATAAAGATATCAACAATAGACTACCTTACATTATGAGAAGGCTACAATCCATTGTAGTAACAAAAATCTCGACAAGAGACTACCTCCCATAATGACAAAGCTACCATCCATTGTAGTAACAAAAATATCGACAACAGACTACCTTCCATAATGACTAGGGTACCATCCATTGTAGTAACAAAAATCTCGACAACGCACTACCTTCCATAATGACTTGGCTACCATCAATTAGAGTAACAAAAATATCCACAAGAGATTAGCTTCCATAATGATAAGGCTATAATCTATTGTAGTAACAAAAATCTCGACAACAGACTACCTTACATAATGACAAGGCTACGATCCATTGTAGTAACAAAAATCTCGACAACAGACTACCTTCCATAATGACAAGGCTACCATCCATTGGAGTAACAAAGATATCGACAACATACTACCTTCCATTATGACAAGGCTACCATCCATTGGAGTAACAAAAATCACGACAACAGACTACCTTCCATAATGACCAAGTTACCATCCATTGGAATAACACAAATCTCGACAACAAATGACCTTCCATAATGACAAGGCTACCATCCATTGGAGTAACAAAGATATCGATAACATACTACCTTCCATAATGACAAGGCTACCATCCATTGGAGTAACAAAAATCACGACAACAGACTACCTTCCTTAATGACAAGGCTACCATCCATTGGAATAACAAAAATCTCGACAACAAATGACCTTCTATAATGACTAGGCTACCATCCATTGGAGTAATAAAGATATCAACAATAGACTACCTTACATTTTGAGAAGGCTACAATCCATTGTAGTAACAAAAGTCTCGACAAGAGACTACCTTCCATAATGACAAAGCTACCATCCATTGTAGAAACAAAAATATCGACAACAGACTTCCTTCCATAATGACAAGGGTACCATCCATTGTAGTAACAAAAATCTCGACAACAAACTACCTTCCATAATGACTTGGCTTCCATCAATTGGAGTAACAAAAATCTCGACAATAGACTACATTCCATAATGACAAGGCTACCATCCATTAGAGTAACAAAAATATCCACAAGAGATTAGCTTCCATAATGATAAGGCTATAATCCATTGTAGTAACAAAAATATGGACAACAAACTACCTTACATAATGACAAGGCTGCGATCCATTGTAGTAACAAAAATCTCGACAACAGACTACCTTCCATAATGACAAGGCTACCATCCTTTGTAGTAACAAAAATCTCGACAACAAACTACCTTCCATAATGACTTGTCTACCATCCATTGGAGTAACAAAAATCTCGACAATAGACTACCTTCCGTAATGACAAGGCTACCATCCATTGGAGTAACAAAGATATCGACAACATACTACCTTAAATAATGACAAGGATACCATCCATTGGAGTAACAAAAATCACGGCAACAGACTACCTTCCATAATAACAAGGCTACCATTCATTGGAATAACAAAAATCTCGACAAGAGATGACCTTCCATAATGACTAGGCTACCATCCATTGGAGTAATAAAGATATCAACAACAGACTACCTTCCATTATGAGAAGGCTACAATCCATTGTAGTAACAAAAATATCGACAAGAGACTACCTTCCATAATGACAAGGCTACCATCCATTGTAGTAACAAAAATCTCGACAACAGACTACCTTCCATAATGACTTGGCTACCATTCATTGGAGTAAGAAAAATCTCGGCAATAGACTACCTTCCATAATGACAAGGCTACCATCCATTGGAGTAACAAAGATATCGACAACATACTACCTTCAATAATGACAAGGCTACCATCCATTGGAGAAACAAAAATCACGACAACAGACTACCTTCCATAATGACAAGGCTACCATCCATGGGAATAACAAAAATCTCGACAAGAGATGACCTTCCATAATGACTAGGCTACCATCCATTGGAGTAATAAAGATATCAACAACCGACTACCTTCCATTATGAGAAGACTACAATCCATTGTAGTAACAAAAATCTCGACAAGAGACTACCTTCCATAATGACAAGGCTACCATCCATTGTAGTAACAAAAATCTCGACAATAGACTACCTTCCATAATGACTTGGCTACCATCCATTGGAGTAACAAAAATCTCGGCAATGGACTACCTTCCATATTGACAAGGCTACCATCCATTGGAGTAACAAAGATATCGACAACATACTACCTTCTATTATGACAAGGCTACCATCCATTGGAGTAACAAAAATCAGGACAACAGACTACCTTCCATAATGACCAGGCTACCATACATTGGAATAACACAAATCTCAATAACAAATGACCTTCTATAATGACAAGGCTACCATCCATTGGAGTAACAAAGATATCGATAACATACTACCTTCTATTATGACAAGGCTACCATCCATTGGAGTAACAAAAATTACGACAACAGACTACCTTCCATAATGACAAGGCTACCATCCATTGGAATAACAAAAATCTCGACAACAAATGACCTTCCATAATGACTAGGCTACCATCCATTGGAGTAATAAAGATATCAACAATAGACTACCTTACATTATGAGAAGGATACAATCCATTGTAGTAACAAAAATCTCGACAAGAGACTACCTCCCATAATGACAAAGCTACCATCCATTGTAGTAACAAAAATCTCGACAACAGACTACCTTCCATAATGACTTGGCTACCATCCATTGGAGTAACAAAAATATCCACAAGAGATTAGCTTCCATAATGATAAGGCTATAATCCATTGTAGTAACAAAAATCTCGACAACAGACTACCTTACATAATGACAAGGCTACGATCCATTGTAGTAACAAAAATCTCGACAACAAACTACCTTCCTTAATGACAAGGCTACCATCCTTTGTAGTAACAAAATATCGACAACAAACTACCTTCCATAATGACTTGTCTACCATCGATTGGAGTGACAAAAATATCGACAAGAGACTACCTTCCATAATGACAAGGCTACCATCCATTGTAGTAACAAAAATCTCGACAACAGACTACCTTCCATAGTGACTTGGCTACCATTCATTGGAGTAAGAAAAATCTCGGCAATATACTACCTTCCATAATGACAAGGCTACCATCCATTGGAGTAACAAAGATATCGACAACATACTACCTTCAATAATGACAAGGCTACCATCCATTGGAGAAACAAAAATCACGACAACAGACTACCTTCCATAATGACAAGGCTACCATCCATGGGAATAACAAAAATCTCGACAAGAGATGACCTTCCATAATGACTAGGCTACCATCCATTGGAGTAATAAAGATATCAACAACCGACTACCTTCCATTATGAGAAGACTACAATCCATTGTAGTAACAAAAATCTCGACAAGAGACTACCTTCCATAATGACAAGGCTACCATCCATTGTAGTAACAAAAATATCGACAACAGACTACCTTCCATAATGAATTGGCTACCATCCATTGGAGTAAGAAAAATCTCGCCAATAGACTACCTTCCATAATGACAAGGCTACCATCCATTGGAGTAACAAAGATATCGACAACATACTACCTTCCATTATTTCAAGGCTACCATCCATTGGAGTAACAAAAATCATGACAACAGACTACCTTCCATAATGACCAAGCTAACATCCATTGGAATAACACAAATCTCGACAACAAATGACCTTCCATAATGACAAGGCTACCATCCATGGGAGTAACAAAGATATCGATAACATACTACCTTCCATAATGACAAGGCTACCATCCATTGGAGTAACAAAAATCACGACAACAGACTACCTTCCTTAATGACACGGCTACCATCCATTGGAATAACAAAAATCTCGACAACAAATGACCTTCTATAATGACTAGGCTACCATCCATTGGAGTAATAAAGATATCAACAATAGACTACCTTACATTTTGAGAAGGCTACAATCCATTGTAGTAACAAAAATCTCGACAAGAGACTACCTTCCATAATGACAAAGCTACCATCCATTGTAGTAACAAAAATATCGACAACAGACATCCTTCCATAATGACAAGGGTACCATCCATTGTAGTAACAAAAATCTCGACAACAAACTACCTTCCATAATGACTTGGCTTCCATCAATTGGAGTAACAAATATCTCGACAATAGACTACATTCCGTAATGACAAGGCTACCATCCATTAGAGTAACAAAAATATCCATAAGAGATTAGCTTCCATAATGATAAGGCTATAATCCATTGTAGTAACAAAAATATCGACAACAAACTACCTTACATAATGACAAGGCTGCGATCCATTGTAGTAACAAAAATCTCGACAACAAACTACCTTCCATAATGACTTGTCTACCATCCTTTGGAGTAACAAAAATCTCGGCAATAGACTACCTTCCATAATGACAAGGCTACCATCCATTGGAGTAACAAAGATATCAACAACATACTACCTTAAATAATGACAAGGATACCATCCATTGGAGTAACAAAAATCACGACAACAGACTACCTTCCATAATGACAAGGCTACCATTCATTGGAATAACAAAAATCTCGACAAGAGATGACCTTCCATAATGACTAGGCTACCATCCATTGGAGTAATAAAGATATCAACAACAGACTACCTTCCATAATGACAAGGCTACCATCCATTGTAGTAACAAAAATCTCGACAAGAGACTACCTTCCATAATGACAAGGCTACCATCCATTGTAGTATCAAAAATCTCGACAACAGACTACCTTCCATAATGACTTGGCTACCATTCATTGGGGTAAGAATAATCTCGGCAATAGACTACCTTCCATAATGACAAGGCTACCATCCATTGGAGTAACAAAGATATCGACAACATACTACCTTCAATAATGACAAGGCTACCATCCATTGGAGAAACAAAAATCACGACAACAGACTACCTTCCATAATGACAAGGCTACCATCCATGGGAATAACAAAAATCTCGACAAGAGATGACCTTCCATAATGACTAGGCTACCATCCATTGGAGTAATAAAGATATCAACAACCACTACCTTCCATTATGAGAAGACTACAATCCATTGTAGTAACAAAAATCTCGACAAGAGACTACCTTCCATAATGACAAGGCTACCATCCATTGTAGTAACAAAAATCTCGACAATAGACTACCTTCCATAATGACTTGGCTACCATCCATTGGAGTAAGAAAAATCTCGGCAATGGACTACCTTCCATAATGACAAGGCTACCATCCATTGGAGTAACAAAAATCACGACAACAGACTACCTTCCATAATGACCAGGCTACCATACATTGGAATAACACAAATCTCGATAACAAATGACCTGCTATAATTACAAGGCTACCATCCATTGGAGTAACAAAGATATCGATAACATACTACCTTCCATTATGACAAGGCTACCATCCATTGGAGTAACAAAAATCACGACAACAGACTACCTTCCATAATGACAAGGCTACCATCCATTGGAATAACAAAAATCTCGACAACAAATGACCTTCCATAATGACTAGGCTACCATCCATTGGAGTAATAAAGATATCAACAATAGACTACCTTACATTATGAGAAGGCTACAATCCATTGGAATAACAAAAATCTCGACAACAAATGACCTTCCATAATGACTAGGCTATCATCCATTGGAGTAATAAAGATATCAACAATAGACTACCTTACATTATGAGAAGGCTACAATGCATTGTAGTAACAAAAATATCAACAACAGACTACCTTCCATAATGACAAGGGTACCATCCATTGTAGTAACAAAAATCTCGACAACAGACTACCTTCCATAATTACTTGGCTACCATCCATTGGAGTAACAAAAATATCCACAAGAGATTAGCTTCCATAATGATAAGGCTATAATCCATTATAGTAACAAAAATCTCGACAACAGACTACCTTACATAATGACAAGGCTACGATCCATTGTAGTAACAAAAATCTCGACAACAGACTACCTTCCATAATGACAAGGCTACCATCCTTTGTAGTAACAAAAATCTCGACAACAAACTACCTTCCATAATAACTTGTCTACCATCGATTGGAGTAACAAAAATCTCGGCAATAGACTACCTTCCATAATGTCAAGGATACCATCCATTGGAGTAACAAAGATATCGATAACATACTACCTTCAGTAATGACAAGGATACCATCCATTGGAGTAACAAAAATCACGACAACAGACTACCTTCCATAATGACAAGGCTACCATGCATTGGAATAACAAAAATCTCGACAAGAGATGACCTTCCATAATGACTAGGCTACCATCCATTGGAGTAATAAAGATATCAACAACAGACTACCTTCCATTAAGAGAAGGCTACAATCCATTGTAGTAACAAAAATCTCGACAAGAGACTACCTTCCATAATGACAAGGCTACCATCCAGTGTAGTAACGAAAATCTCGACAACAGACTACCTTCCATAATGACTTGGCTACCATTCATTGGAGTAAGAAAAATCTCGGCAATAGACTACCTTCCATAATGATAAGGCTACCATCCATTGGAGTAACAAAGATATCGACAACATACTACCTTCCATAATGACAAGGCTACCATCCATTGGAGTAACAAAAATCACGACAATAGACTACCTTCCATAATGACCAGGCTACAATCCATTGGAATAACACAAATCTCGACAACAGATGACCTTCCATAATGACTAGGCTACCATCCATTGGATTAATAAAGATATCAACAATAGACTACCTTTCATTATGAGAAGGCTACAATCCATTGTAGTAACAAAAATCTCGACAACAGACTACCTTCCATAATGACAACGCTACCATCCATTGTAGTAACTAAAATATCGACAACAGACTACCTTCCATAATGACAAGGGTACCATCCATTGGAGTAACAAGAATATCCACAAGAGACTACCTTCCATAATGATAAGGCTACCATCCATTGGAGTAACAAAAATCTCGACAACAGACTACCTTCCATAATGTCAAGGCTACAATTCATTGTAGTAACAAAAATCTCGACAACAAACTACCTTCCATAATGACAACGCTACCATCCATTGTAGTAACTAAAATATCGACAACAGACTACCTTCCATAATGACAAGGGTACCATCCATTGGAGTAACAAGAATATCCACAAGAGACTACCTTCCATAATGATAAGGCTACCATCCATTGGAGTAACAAAAATCTCGACAACAGACTACCTTCCATAATGACAAGGCTACCATCCATTGTAGTAACAAAAATCTCGACAACAGACTACCTTCCATAATGACTTGGCTTCCATCTATTGGAGTAACAAAAATCTCGACAATAGACTACCTTCCATAATGAAAAGGCTACCGTCCATTGGAGTAACAAAGATATCGACAAGATACTACCTTCCATAATGACAAGCCTACCGTCCATTGGAGTAACAAAAATCACGACAACAGACTACCTTCCATAATGACAAGGCTACCATCCATTGTAGTAACAAAAATCTCGACAACAGACTACCTTCCATAATGACTTGGCTTCCATCTATTGGAGTAACAAAAATCTCGACAATAGACTACCTTCCATAATGGCAAGGCTACCGTCCATTGGAGTAACAAAGATATCGACAACATACTACCTTCCATAATGACAAGCCTACCGTCCATTGGAGTAACAAAAATCACGACAACAGTCTACCTTCCATAATGAAAAGGCTACCATCCATTGGATTAACAAAGATATCGATAACATACTACCTTCCATAATGACAAGGATACCATCCATTGGAGTAATAAAGATATCAACAATACACTACCTTACATTGTGAGAAGGCTACAATCCATTGTAGTAACAAAAATCTCGACAAGAGACTACCTTCCATAAAGACAAGGCTACCATCCATTGTAGTAACTAAAATATTGACAACAGACTACCTTCCATAATGACAAGGGTACCATCCATTGGAGTAACAAAAATATCCACAAGAGACTACCTTCCATAATGATAAGGCTACCATCCATTGGAGTAACAAAAATATCGACAACAGACTACCTTCCATAATGTCAAGGCTACAATCCATTGTTGTAACAAAAATCTAGACAACAGACTACCTTACATAATGACAAGGCTACCATCCATTGTAGTAACAAAAATCTCGACAAAAGACTACCTTCCATAATTACAAGGCTACCATCCATTGTAGTAACAAAAATCTCGACAACAGACTACCTTCCATAATGACTTGTCTTCCATTTATTGGAGTAACAAAAATCTCGACAATAGACTACCTTCCATAATGACAAGGCTACCATCCATTGGAGTAACAAAGATATCGACAACATACTACCTTCCATAATGACAAGGCTACCATCCATTGGAGTAACAAAAATCACGACAATAGACTACCTTCCATAATGAAAAGGCTACCATCCATTGGAGTAACAAAGATATCGATAACATACTACCTACCATAATGACAAGGCAACCATCCATTGGAGTAATAAAGATATCAACAATAGAGTACCTTACATTATGAGAAGGCTACAATCCATTGTAGTAACAAAAATCTCGACAAGAGACTACCTTCCGTAATGACAAGGCTACCATCCGTTGTAGTAACAAAAATATCGACAACATACTACCTTCCATAATGACAAGGGTACCATCCATTGTAGTAACAAAAATCTCGACAACAGACTACCTTCCATAATGACTTGGCTACCATCCATTGGAGTAACAAAAATATCGACAATAGACTACCTTCCATAATGACATGGCTACCATCCATTAGAGTAACAAAAATATCCACAAGAGATTACCTTCCATAATGATAAGGCTATAATCCATTGTAGTAACAAAAATATCGACAACAGACTACCTTACATAATGACAAGGCTACGATCCATTGTAGTAACAAAAATCTCGACAAAAGACTACCATCCATAATGACAAGGCTACCATCCTTTGTAGTAACAAAAATCTTGACAACAAACTACCTTCCATAATGACTTTTCTACCATCCATTGGAGTATCAAAAATCTATGCAATAGACTACCTTCCATAATGACAAGGCTACCATCCATTGGAGTAATAAAGATATCGACAACATACTACCTTCAATAATGAAAAGGCTACCATCCATTGGAGTAACAAAAATCACGACAACAAACTACCTTCCATAATGAAAAGGCTACCATCCATTGGAATAACAAAAATCTCGACAAGAGATGACCTTCCATAATGACTAGGCTACCATCCATTGGAGTAATAAAGATATCAACAACAGACTACCTTCCATTATGAGAAGGCTATAATCCATTGTAGTAACAAAAATCTCGACAAGAGACTACCTTCCATAATGAGAAGGCTACCATCCATTGTAGTAACAAAAATCTCGACAACATACTACCTTCCATAATGACTTGGCTACCATCCATTGGAGTAAGTAAAATCTCGGCAATAAACTACCTTCCATAATGACAAGGCTACCATCCATTGGAGTAACGAAGATATCAACAACATACTACCTTCCATTATGACAAGGCTACCATCCATTGGAGTAACAAAAATCATGACAACAGACTACCATCCATAATGACCAGGCTACCATCCATTAGAATAACACAAATCTCGACAATAAATGACCTTCCATAATGACAAGGCTACCATCCATTGGAGTTACAAAGATATCGATAACATACTACCTTCCATAATGACAAGGCTACCATCCATTGGAATAACAAAAATCTCGACAACAAATGACCTTCCATAATGACTAGGCTACCATCCATTGGAGTAATAAAGATATCAACAATAGACTACCGTACATTATGAGAAGGCTACAATCCATTGTAGTAACAAAAATCTCGACAAGAGACTACCTTCCATAATGACAAATCTACCATCCATTGTAGTAACAAAAATATCGAAAATAGACTACCTTCAATAATGACAAGGGTACCATCCATTGTAGTAACAAAAATCTCGACAACAGACTACCTTCCATAATGACTTGGCTACCTTCCATTGGAGTAACAAAAATCTCGACAATAGACTACCTTCCATAATGACAAGGCTACCATCCATTAGAGTAACAAAAATATCCACAAGAGATTAGCTTCCATAATGATAAGTCTATAATCCATTGTAGTAACAAAAATCTCGACAACAGACTACCTTACATAATGACAAGGCTATGATCCATTGTAGTAACAAAAATCTCGACAACAGACTACCTTCCATAATGACAAGGCTACCATCCTTTGTAGTAACAAAAATATCGACAACAAACTAACTTCCATAATGACTTGTCTACCATCCATTGGAGTAACAAAAATCTCGGCAATAGACTACCTTCCATAATGACAATGCTACCATTCATTGGAGTAACAAAGATATCGACAACATACTACCTTCAATAATGACAAGGATACCATCCATTGGAGTAACAAAAATCACGACAACAGACTACCTTCCATAATGACAAGGCTACCATCCATTGGAATAACAAATATCTCGACAAGAGATGACCTTCCATAATGACTAGGCTACCATCCATTGGAGTAATAAAGATATCAACAACAGACTACCTTCCATTATGAGAAGGATACAATCCATTGTAGTAACAAAAATCTTGACAAGAGACTACCTTCCATAATGACAAGGCTACCATCCATTGTAGTAACAAAAATCTCGACTACAGACTACCTTCCATAATGACTTGGCTACCATTCATTGGAGTAAGAAAAATCTCGGCAATAGACTACCTTCCATAATGACAAGGCTACCATCCATTGGAGTAACGAAGATATCGACAACATACTACCTTCAATAATGACAAGGCTACCATCCATTGGAGTAACAAAAATCACGACAACAAACTACCTTCCATAATGACAAGGCTACCATCCATGGGAATAACAAAAATCTCGACAAGAGATGACCTTCCATAATGACTAGGCTACCATCCATTGGAGTAATAAAGATATCAACAACAGACTACCTTCCATTATGAGAAGGCTACAATCCATTGTAGTAACAAAAATCTCGACAAGAGACTACCTTCCATAATGACAAGGCTACCATCCATTGTAGTAACAAAAATCTCGACAACAGACTACCTTCCATAATGACTTGGCTACCATCCATTGGAGTAAGAAAAATCTCGGCAATGGACTACCTTCCATAATGACAAGGCTACCATCCATTGGAGTAACAAAGATATCGACAACATACTACCTTCCATTATGACAAGGCTACCATCCATTGGAGTAACAAAAATCACGACAACAGACTACCTTCCATAATGACCAGGCTTCCATCCATTGGAATAACACAAATCTCGACAACAAATGACCTTCCATAATGACAAGGCTACCATCTATTGGAGTAACAAAAATCACGACAACAGACTACCTTCCATAATGACAAGGCTACCATCCATTGGAATAACAAAAATCTCAACAACAAATGACCTTCCATAATGACTAGGCTACCATCAATTGGAGTAATAAAGATATCAACAATAGACTATCTTACATTATGAGAAGGCTACAATCCGTTGTAGTAACAAAAATCTCGACAAGAGACTACCTTCCATAATAACAAAGCTACCATCCATTGTAGTAACAAAAATATCGACAACAGACTACCTTCTATGATGACAAGGGTACCATCCATTGTAGTAACAAAAATATCGACAACAGACTACCTTCCATAATGACTTGGCTACCATCCATTGGAGTAATAAAAATCTCGACAATAGACTACCTTCCATAATGACAAGGCTACCATCCATTAGAGTAACAAAAATATCCACAAGAGATTAGCTTCCATAATGATAAGGCTATAATCCATTGTAGTAACAAAAATATCGACAACAAACTACCTTACATAATGACAAGGCTATGATCCATTGTAGTAACAAAAATCTCGACAACAGACTACCTTCCATAATGACAAGGCTACCATCCTTTGTAGTAACAAAAATCTCGACAACAAACTAACTTCCATAATGACTTGTCTACCATCCATTGGAGTAATAAAAAGCTCGGCAATAGACTACCTTCTATAATGACAAGGCTACCATCCATTGGAGTAACAAAGATATCGACAACATACTACCTTCAACAATTACAAGGATACCATCCATTGGAGTAACAAAAATCACGACAACAGACTACCTTCCATAATGACCAGGCTACCATCCATTGGAATAACACAAATCTCGACAACAAATGACCTTCCATAATGACAAGGCTACCATCAATTGGAGTGACAAAGATATCGATAACATACTACCTTCCATAATGACAAGGCTACCATCCATTGGAATAACAAAAATCTCGACAACAAATGACCTTCCATAATGACTAGGCTACCATCCATTGGAGTAATAAAGATATCAACAATAGACTACCTTACATTATGAGAAGGCTACAATCCATTGTATTAACAAAAATCTCGACAAGAGACTACCTTCCATAATGACAAAGCTACCATCCATTGTAGTAACAAAAATATCGACAACAGACTACCTTCCATAATGACAAGGGTACCATCCATTGTAGTAACAAAAATCTCGACAACAGACTACCTTCCATAATGACTTGGCTACCATCCATTGGAGTAACAAAAATCTCGACAATAGACTACCTTCCATAATGACAAGGCTACCATCCATTAGAGTAACAAAAATATCCACAAGAGATTAGCTTCCATAATGATAAGGCTATAATCCATTGTAGTAACAAAAATCTCGACAACAGACTACCTTACATAATGACAAGGCTACGATCCATTGTAGTAACAAAAATCTCGACAACAGACTACCTTCCATAATGACAAGGCTACCATCCTTTGTAGTAACAAAAATCTCGACAACAAACTAACTTCCATAATGACTTGTCTACCATCCATTGGAGTAATAAAAATCTCGGCAATAGACTACCTTCCATAATGACAAGGCTACCATCCATTGGAGTAACAAAGATATGGACAACATACTACCTTCAATAATTACAAGGATTCCATCCATTGGAGTAACAAAAATCACGACAACAGACTACCTTCCATAATGACCAGGCTACCATCCATTGGAATAACACAAATCTCGATAACAAATGACCTTCCATAGTGACAAGGCTACCATCCATTGGAGTGACAAAGATATCGATAACATACTACCTTCCATAATGACAAGGCTACCATCCATTGGAATAACAAAAATCTCGACAACAAATGACCTTCCATAATGACTAGGCTACCATCCATTGGAGTAATAAAGATATCAACAATAGACTATCTTACATTATGAGAAGGCTACAATCCATTGTAGTAACAAAAATCTCGACAAGAGACTACCTTCCATAATGACAAAGCTACCATCCATTGTAGTAACAAAAATATCAACAACAGACTACCTTCCATAATGACAAGGGTACCATCCATTGTAGTAACAAAAATCTCGACAACAGACTACCTTCCATAATGACTTGGCTACCATCCATTGGAGTAACAAAAATCTCGATAATAGACTACCTTCCATAATGACAAGGCTACCATCCATTAGAGTAACAAAAATATCCACAAGAGATTTGCTTCCATAATGATAAGGCTATAATCCATTGTAGTAACAAAAATCTCGACAACAGACTACCTTACATAATGACAAGGCTACGATCCATTGTAGTAACAAAAATCTCGACAACATACTACCTTCCATATTGACAAGGTTACCATCCTTTGTAGTAACAAAAATCTCGACAACAAACTAACTTCCATAATGACTTGTCTACCATCCATTGGAGTAACAAAAATCTCGGCAATAGACTACCTTCAATAATGACAAGGCTACCATCCATTGGAGTAACAAAGATATCGACAACATACTACCTTCAATAATGACAAGGATACCATCCATTGGAGTAATAAAAATCACGACAACAGACTATCTTCCATAATGACAAGGCTACCATCCATTGGAATAACAAAAATCTCGACAAGAGATGACCTTCCATAATGACTAGGCTACCATCCATTGGAGTAATAAAGATATCAACAACATACTACCTTCCATTATGAGAAGGCTACAATCCATTGTAGTAACAAAAATCTCGACAAGAGACTACCTTCCATAATGACAAGGCTACCATTCATTGTAGTAACAAAAATCTCGACAACAGACTACCTTCCATAATTACTTGGCTACCATCCATTGGAGTAAGAAAAATCTCGGCAATGGACTACCTTCCATAATGACAAGGCTACCATCCATTGGAGTAACAAAGATATCGACAACATACTACCTTCCATTATGACAAGGCTACCATCCATTGGAGTAACAAAAATCACGACAACAGACTACCTTCCATAATGACCAGGCTACAATCCATTGGAATAACACAAATCTCGACAACAAATGACCTTCCATAATGACAAGGCTACCATCCATTGGAGTAACAAAGATATCGATAACATACTACCTTCCATAATGACAAGGCTACCATCCAATGGACTAACAAAAATCTCGATAATAGACTACCTTCCATAATGACAAGGCTACCATCCATTTGAGTAACAAAAATATCCACAAGAGATTACCTTCCATAATGATAAGGTTATAATCCATTGTAGTAAAAAAAATCTCGACAACAGACTACCTTACATAATGACAAGGCTACGATCCATTGTAGTAACAAAAATCTCGACAACAGACTACCTTCCATAATGACAAGGCTACCATCCTTTGTAATAACAAAAATCTTGACAACAAACTACCTTCCATAATTACTTGGCTACCATCCATTGGAGTATCAAAAATCTCGGAAATAGACTACCTTCCATAATGACAAGGCTACCATCCATTGGAGTAACAAAGATATTGACAACATACTACCTTCCATAATGACAAGGCCACCATCCATTGGAGTAACAAAATACACGACAACAGACTACCTTCCATAATGACAAGGCTATCATCCATTAGAATAACAAAAATCTCGACAAGAGATAACCTTCCATAATGACTAGGCTACCATCCATTGGAGTAATAAAGATATCAACAACAGACTACCTACCATTATGAGAAGGCTACAATCCATTGTAGTAACAAAAATCTCAACAAGAGACTACATTCCATAATGACAAGGCTACCATTCATTGGAGTAACAAATATCACGACAACAGACTACCTTCCATAATGAAAAGGCTATCATCCATTGGTATAAAAAAAATCTCGACAACTTACTACCTTCGATAATGACAAGGCTACCATCCAATGGACTAACAAAAATCTCGACAACAGACTACCTTCCATAACGACAAGTATACCATCCATTGGAGTAACAAAAATCTCGACAACAGATGACCTTCCATAATGACTAGGCTACCATCCATTGGAGTAATAAAGATATCGACAACAGAATACCTTCCATTATGAGAAGGCTACAATCCATTGTAGTAACAAAAATCTCGACAAGAGACTACCTTACATAATGACAAGGCTACCATCCATTGTAGTAACAAAAATCTCGACAACAGACTACCTTCCATAATTACAAGTCTACCATCCATTGTAGTAACAAAAATCTCGACAATAGACTACCTTCCATAATGACTTGTCTTCCATCCATTGGAGTAACAAAAATATCGACAATAGACTACCTTCCATAATGACATGGCTACCATCCATTAGAGTAACAAAAATATCCACAATAGATTACCTTCCATAATGATAAGGCAATAATCCATTGTAGTAAAAAAAATCTCGACAACAGACTACCTTATATAATGACAAGGCTACCATCCTTTGTAATAACAAAAATCTCGACAACAAACTACCTTCCATAATTACTTGGCTACCATCCAATGGACTTACAAAAATCTCGACAAGAGACTACCTTCCATAATGACAAGGCTACCATCCATTGTAGTAACAAAAATCTCGACAAGAGACTACCTTACATAATGACAAGGGTACGATCCATTGTAGTAACAAAATTCTCGACAATAGACTACCTTCCATAATGACAAGGCTACCATCCTTTGTAATAACAAAAGTCTCGACAACAAACTACCTTCCATAATGACTTGGCTACCATCCATTGGAGTAACAAAAATCTCGACAATAGACTACCTTCCATAATGACTTGGCTACCATCCATTGGAGTAACAAAAATCTCGACAATAGACTACCTTCCATAATGACAAGGCTACCATCCATTAGAGTAACAAAAATATCCACAAGAGATTACCTTCCATAATGATAAGGCTATAATCCATTGTAGCAAAAAAAATCTCGCCAACAGACTACATTACATACTGACAAGGCTAGGATCCATTGTAGTAACAAAAATCTCGACAACAGACTACCTTCCATAATGACAAGGCTACCATCCTTTGTAATAACCAAAATATCGACAACAAACTACCTTCCATAATTACTTGGCTACCATCCATTGGAGTATCAAAAATCTCGGAAATAGACTACCTTCCATAATGACAAGGCTACCATCCATTGGAGTAACAAAGATATTGACAACATACTACATTCCATAATGACAAGGCCACCATCCATTGGAGTAACAAAATACACGACAACAGACTACCTTCCATAATGACAAGGCTATCATCCATTAGAATAACAAAAATCTCGACAAGAGATAACCTTCCATAATGACTCGGCTACCATCCATTGGAGTAATAAAGATATCAACAACAGACTACCTTCCTTTATGAGAAGGCTACAATCCATTGTAGTAACGAAAATCTCAACAATAGACTACCTTACATAATGACTAGGCTACAATCCATTGTAGTAACAAAAATCTCAATAAGAGACTACCTTCCATAATGACAAGGCTACCATTCATTGGAGTAACAAATATCACGACAACAGACTACCTTCCATAATGAAAAGGCTACCATCCATTGGTATAAAAAAAATCTTGACAACTTACTACCTTCGATAATGACAAGGCTACCATCCAATGGACTAACAAAAATCTCGACAACAGACTACCTTCCATAACGACAAGTATACCATCCATTGGAGTAACAAAAATCTCGACAACAGATGACCTTCCATAATGACTAGGCTACCATCCATTGGAGTAATAAAGATATCGACAACAGACTACCTTCCATTATTAGAAGGCTACAATCCATTGTAGTAACAAAAATCTCGACAAGAGACTACCTTACATAATCACAAGGCTATCATCCATTGTAGTAACAAAAATCTCGACAACAGACTACCTTCCATAATTACAAGTCTACCATCCATTGTAGTAACAAAAATCTCGACAATAGACTACCTTCCATAATGACTTCTCTTCCATCCATTGGAGTAACAAAAATCTCGACAATAGACTACCTTCCATAATGACAAGGCTACCATCCATTGGAGTAACAAAGATATCAATAACATACTACCTTCCATAATGACAAGGCTACCATCCATTGGAGTAACAAAGATATTGATAACATACTACCTTCCATAATGACAAGGCTACCATCCATTGGAGTAACAAAAATCACGACAACAGGCTACCTTCCATAATGACAAGGCTACCATCCAATGGACTAACAAAAATCTCGACAAGAGACTACCTTCCATAATGACAAGGCTACCATCCATTGTAGTAACAAAAATCTCAACAAGAGACTACCTTCCATAATGACAAGGCTACCATCCATTGTAGTAACAAAAATCTCGACAACAGACTACCTTCCATAATGACTTGGCTACCATGCATTGGAGTAACAAAAATCTTGACAATAGACTACCTTCCATAATGACAAGGCTACCATCCATTAGAGTGACAAAAATATCCACAAGAGATTACCTTCCATAATGATAAGGCTATAATCCATTGTAGTAAAAAAAATCTCAACAACAGACTACCTTACATAATTACAAAGCTACGATCCATTGTAGTAACAAAAATCTCGACAACAGACTACCTTCCATAATGACAAGGCTACCATCCTTTGTAGTAACAAAAATCTCCACAACAAACTACCTTTCATAATTACTTGGCTACCATCCTTTGGAGTATCAAAAATCTCGGCAATAGACTACCTTCCATAATGACAAGGCTACCATCCATTGGAGTAACAAAGATGTTGACAACATACTACCTTCCATAATGAGAAGGCTACCATCCATTGGAGTAACAAAATACACGACAACAGACTACCTTCCATAATGACAAGGCTACCATCCATTAGAATAATAAAAATCTCGACAAGAGATGACCTTCCATAATGACTACGCTACCATCCATTGGAGTAATAAAGATATCAACAACAGACTACCTTCCATTATGAGAAGGCTACAATCCATTGTAGTAACAAAAATCTTGACAATAGACTACCTTACATAATGACTAGGCTACAATCCATTGTAGTAACAAAAATCTCGACAAGAGACTACCTTCCATAATGACAAGGCTACCATTCATTGGAGTAACAAAAATCTCGACAACAGACTACCTTCCATAATGAAAAGGCTACCATCCATTGGAATAACAAAAATCTCGACAACTTAATACCTTCGATAATGACAAGGCTACCATCCAATGGACTAAGAAAAATCTCGACAACAGACTACCTTCCATAACGACAAGTATACCATCCATTGGAGTAACAAAAATCTCGACAACAGATGACCTTCTTTAATGACTAGGCTACCATCCATTAAAGTAATAAAGATATCGACAACAGACTACCTTCCATTATGAGAAGGCTACAATCCATTATAGTAACAAAAATGTCGACAAGAGACTACCTTCCATAATGACAAGGCTACCATCCATTGTAGTAACAAAAATCTCGACAATAGACTACCTTCTATAATGACAAGGCTACCATCCATTGTAGTAACAAAAATCTCGACAACAGACTAACTTCCATAATAACTTGGCTACCATCCATTGGAGTAACAAAAATCTCGACAATAGACTACCTTCCATAATGACAAGGCTACCATCCATTGTAGTAACAAAAATCTCGACAAGAGGCTACCTTCCATAATGACAAGGCTACCATCCATTGTAGTAACAAAAATCTCGACAACAGACTACCTTCCATAATGACTTGGCCACCATCCATTGGAGTAACAAAAATCTCGACAATAGACTACCTTCGATAATGACAAGGCTACCATCCATTAGAATAACAAAAATATCCACAAGAGATTACCTTCAATAATGATAAGGCTATAATCCATTGTAGTAAAAACAAATCTCGACAACAGACTACCTTACATAATGACAAGGCTACGATCCATTGTAGTAACAAAAATCTCGACAACAGACTACCTTCCATAATGACAAGGCTACCATCCTTTGTAATAACAAAAATCTCGACAACAAACTACCTTCCATAATTACTTGGCTACCATCCATTGGAGTATCAAAAATCTCGGAAATAGACTACCTTCCATAATGACAAGGCTACCATCCATTGGAGTAACAAAATACACGACAACAGACTACCTTCCTTAATGACAAGGCTACCATCCATTAGAATAACAAAAATCTCGACAAGAGATGACCTTCCATAATGACTAGGCTACCCTCCATTGGAGTAATAAAGATATCAACAACAGACTACCTTCCATTATGAGAAGGCTACGATCCATTGTAGAAACAAAAATCTTGACAATAGACTACCTTACATAATGACTAGGCTATAATCCATTGTAGTAACAAAAATCTCAACAAGAGACTACCTTCCATAATGACAAGGCTACCATTCATTGGAGTAACAAAAATCACGACAACAGACTACCTTCCATAATGAAAAGGCTACCATCCATTGGTATAAAAAAAATCTCGACAACTTACTACCTTCGATAATGACAAGGCTACCATCCAATGGTCTAAAAAAAATCTCGACAACAGACTACCTTCCATAACGACAAGTATACCATCCATTGGAGTAACAAAAATCTCGACAACAGATGACCTTCCATAATAACTAGGCTACCATCCATTGGAGTAATAAAGATATCGACAACAGACTACCTTCCATTATGAGAAGGCTACAATCCATTGTAGTAACAAAAATCTCGACAAGAGACTACCTTACATAATGACAAGGCTACCATCCATTGTAGTAACAAAAATCTCGACAACAGACTACCTTCCATAATTACAAGTCTACCATCCATTGTAGTAACAAAAATCTCGACAATAGACTACCTTCCATTATGACTTGTCTTCCATCCATTGGAGTAACAAAGATATCGATAACATACTACCTTCCATAATGACAAGGTTACCATCCATTGGAGTAACAAAAATAACGACAACAGACTACCTTCCATAATGACAAGGCTACCATCAATGGACTAACAAAAATCTCGACAAGAGACTACCTTCCATAATGACAAGGCTACCATCCATTGTAGTAACAAAAATCTCGACAAGAGACTACCTTCCATAATGACAAGGTTACCATCCATTGTAGTAACAAAAATCTCGACAACAGACTACCTTCCATAATGACTTGGCTACCATCCATTGGAGTAACAAAAATATCGACAATAGACTACCTTCCATAATGACAAGGCTACCATCCATTAGAGTGACAAAAATATCCATAAGAGATTACCTTCCATAATGATAAGGCTATAATCCATTGTAGTAAAAAAAATCTCAACAACAGACTACCTTACATAATTACAAAGCTACGATCCATTGTAGTAACAAAAATCTCGACAACAGACTACCTTCCATAATGACAAGGCTACCATCCTTTGTAGTAACAAAAATCTCGACAACAAACTACCTTCCATAATTACTTGGCTACCATCCATTGGAGTATCAAAAATCTCGGCAATAGACTACCTTCCATAATGACAAGGCTACCATCCATTGGAGTAACAAAGATATTGACAACATACTACCTTCCATAATGAGAAGGCTACCATCCATTGGAGTAACAAAATACACGACAATAGACTACATTCCTTAATGACAAGGCTACCATCCATTAGAATAACAAAAATCTCGACAAGAGATGACCTTCCATAATGATTACGTTACCATCCATTGGAGTAATAAAGATATCAACAACAGACTACCTTCCATTATGAGAAGTCTACAATCCATTGTAGAAACAAAAATCTTTACAATAAACTACCTTACATAATGACTAGGCTACAATCCATTGTAGTAACAAAAATCTCGACAAGAGACTACCTTCCATAATGACAAGGCTACCATTCATTGGAGTAACAAAAATCACGACAACAGACTACCTTCCATAATGAAAAGGCTACCATCCATTGGAATAACAAAAATCTCGACAACTTAATACCTTCGATAATGACAAGGCTACCATCCAATGGACTAACAAAAATCTCGATAACAGACTACCTTCCATAACGACAAGTATACCATCCATTGGAGTAACAAAAATCTCGACAACAGATGACCTTCTATAATGACTAGGCTACCATCCATTGGAGTAATAAAGATATTGACAACAGACTAGCTTCCATTATGAGAAGGCTACAATCCATTATAGTAACAAAAATGTCGACAAGAGACTACCTTCCATAATGACAAGGCTACCATCTGTTGTAGTAACAAAAATCTCGACAACAGACTACCTTCTATAATGACAAGGCTACCATCCATTGTAGTAACAAAAATCTCGACAACAGACTACCTTCCATAATAACTTGGCTACCATCCATTGGAGTAACAAAAATCTCGACAATAGACTACCTTCCATAATGACAAGGCTACCATCCATTGTAGTAACAAAAATCTTGACAAGAGACTACCTTCCATAATGACAAGGCTACCATCCTTTGTAATAACAAAAATCTCGACAACAAACTACCTTCCATAATTACTTGGCTACCATCCATTGGAGTATCAAAAATCTCGGAAATAGACTACCTTCCATAATGACAAGGCTACCATCCATTGGAGTAACAAAGATATTAACAACATACTACCTTCCATAATGACAAGGCTACCATCCATTGGAGTAACAAAATACACGACAACAGACTACCTTCCATAATGACAAGGCTATCATCCATTAGAATAACAAAAATCTCGACAAGAGATAACCTTCCATAATGACTAGGCTACCATCCATTGGAGTAATAAGGATATCAACAAACACACTACCTTCCATTATGAGAAGGCTACAATCCATTGTAGTAACAAAAATCTCAACAATAGACTACCTTACATAATAACTAGGCTACAATCCATTGTAGTAACAAAAATCTCAACAAGAGACTACCTTCTATAATGACAAGGCTACCATTCATTGGAGTAACAAAAATCACGACAACAGACTACCTTCCATAATGAAAAGGCTACCATCCATTGGTATAAAAAAAATCTCGACAACTTACTACCTTCGATAATGACAAGGCTACCATCCAATGGACTAACAAAAATCTCGACAACAGACTACCTTCCATAACGACAAGTATACCATCCATTGGAGTAACAAAAATCTCGACAACAGATGACCTTCCATAATGACTAGGCTACCATCCATTGGAGTAATAAAGATATCGACAACAGACTACCTTCCATTATAAGAAGACTACAATCCATTGTAGTAACAAAAATCTCGACAAGAGACTACCTTACATAATGACAAGGCTACCATCCATTGTAGTAACAAAAATCTCGACAACAGACTACCTTCCATAATTACAAGTCTACCATCCATTGTAGTAACAAAAATCTCGACAATAGACTACCTTCCATAATGACTTGTCTTCCATCCATTAGAGTAACAAAAATCTCGACAATAGACTACCTTCCATAATGACTACGCTACCATCCATTGCAGTAATAAAGATATCAACAACAGACTACCTTCCATTATGAGAAGGCTACAATCCATTGTAGAAACAAAAATCTTGACAATAGACTACCTTACATAATGACTAGGCTACAATCCATTGTAGTAACAAAAATATCGATAACATACTACCTTCCATAATGACAAGGCTACCATCCATTGGAGTAACAAAAATCACGACAACAGACTACCTTCCATAATGAAAAGGCTACCATCCATTGGAATAACAAAAATCTCGACAAGAGTCTACCTTCTATAATAACAAGGCTACCATCCATTGTAGTAAAAAAAATCTCGACAAGAGACTACCTTCCATTATGACAAGGCTACCATCCATTGTAGTAACAAAAATCTCGACAACAGATTACCTTCCATAATGACTTGGCTACCATCCATTGGAGTAACAAAAATCTCGACAATAGACTACCTTCCATAATAACAAGGCTACCATCCATTAGAGTGACAAAAATATCCACAAGAGATTACCTTCCATAATGATAAGGCTATAATCCATTGTAGTAAAAAAATTCTCGACAACAGACTACCTTACATAATTACAAAGCTATGATCCATTGTAGTAACAAAAATCTCGACAACAGACTACCTTCCATAATGACAAGGCTACCATCCTTTGTAGTAACAAAAATCTCGACAACAAACTACCTTCCATAATTACTTGGCTACCATCCATTGGAGTATCGAAAATCTCGGCAATAGACTACCTTCCATAATGACAAGGCTACCATCCATTGGAGTAACAAAGATATTGACAACATACTACCTTCCATAATGAGAAGGCTACCATCCATTGGAGTAACAAAATACACGACAACAGACTACCTTCCATATTGACAAGGCTACCATCCATTAGAATAACAAAAATCTCGACAAGAGATGACCTTCCATAATGACTACGCTACCATCCATTGCAGTAATAAAGATATCAACAACAGACTACCTTCCATTATGAGAAGGCTACAATCCAGTGTAGTAACAAAAATCTTGACAATAGACTACCTTACATAATGACTAGGCTACAATCCATTGTAGTAACAAAAATCTCGACAAGAGACTACCTTCCATAATGACAAGGCTACCATTCATTTGAGTAACAAAAATCACGACAACAGACTACCTTCCATAATGAAAAGGCTACCATCCATTGGAATAACAAAAATCTCGACAACTTAATATCTTCAATAATGACAAGGCTACCATCCAATGGACTAACAAAAATCTCGACAACAGACTACCTTCCATAACGACAAGTATATCATCCATTGGAGTAACAAAAATCTCGACAACAGATGACCTTCCATAATGACTAGGCTACCATTCATTGGATTAATAAAGATATCAACAACAGACTACCTTCCATTATGAGAAGGCTACAATCCATTGTAGTAACAAAAATGTCGACAAGAGACTACCTTCCATAATGACAAGGCTACCATCCATTGTAGTAACAAAAATCTCGACAACAGACTACCTTCTATAATGACAAGGCTACCATCCATTGTAGTAACAAAAATCTCGACAACAGACTACCTTCCATAATAACTTGGCTACCATCCATTGGAGTAACAAACATCTCGACAATAGACTACCTTCCATAATGACAAGGCTACCATCCATTAGAGTAACAAAAATATCCACAAGGGACTACCTTCCATAATGATAAGGCTACAATCAATTGTAGTAACAAAAATCTCGACAATAAACTACCTTACATAATGACAAGGCCACGATCCATTGTAGTAACAAAAATCTCGACAACAGACTACCTTCCATAATGACAAGGCTACCATCCTTTGTAGTAACAAAAATCTCGACAACAAACTACCTTCCATAATGACTTGGCTACCATCCATTGGAGTAACACAAATCTCGGCAATAGACTACCTTCCATAATGACAAGTCTACCATCCATTGGAGTAACAAAGATATCGACAACATACTACCTTCCATAATGACAAGGCTACCATCCATTGGAGTAACAAAAATCACGACAACAAACTACCTTCCATAATGACAAGGCTACCATCCATTGGAGTAATAAAGATATAAACAACAGACTACCTTCCATTATGGGAAGGCTACAATCCATTGTAGTAACAAAAATCTCGACAAGAGACTACCTTCCATAATAACAAGGCTACCACCCATTGTAGTAACAAAAATGTCGACAACAGACTGCCTTCCATAATGACTTGGCTACCATCCATTGGAGTAACAAAAATATCGGCAATAGACTACCTTCCATAATGACAAGGCTACCATCCATTGGAGTAACAAAGATATTGACAACATACTACCTTCCATAATGACAAGACTACCATCCATTGGAGTAACAAAAATCATGAAAACAAACTACCTTCCATAATGACAAGGCTGCCATCCATTAGAATAACAAAAATCTCAACAATAGATGACCTTCCATAATGACTAGGCTACCATCCATTGGAGTAATTAATATATCAACAATAGACTACCTTCCATTATGAGAAGGCTACAATCCATTGTAGTAACAAATATCTCGACAAGAGACTACCTTCCATAATGACAAGGCAACCATCAATTGTAGTAACTAAAATATCGAAAACAGACTACCTTCCATAATGACAAGGGTACCATCCATTGGAGTACCAAAAATATCGACAACAGACTACCTTCCATTATGACTTGGCTACCATCCATTGGAGTAACAAAAATCTCGATAATAGACTACCTTCCATAATGACAAGGCTACCATCCATTAGAGTAACAAAAATATCCACAAGAGATTCCCTTCCATAATGATAAGACTATAATCCATTGTAGTAACAAAAATCTCGACAACAGACTACCTTACATAATGACAAGGCTACGATCCATTGTAGTAACAAAAATATCGACAACAGACTACCTTCCATAATGACAAGGCTACCATCCTTTGTAGTAAAAAAAATCTCGACAACAAACTACCTTCCATAAAGACTTGTCTACCATCCATTGGAGTAATAAAAATCTTGGCAATAGACTACTTTCCATAATGACAAGGCTACCATCCATTGGAGTAACAAAGATATCGACAACATACTACCTTCCATAATGACAAGGCTACCATCCATTGGAGTGACAAAAATCACGACAACAGACTACCTTCCATAATGACAAGGCTACCATCCAATGGACTAACAAAAATCTCGACAACAGACTACCTTCCATAACGACAAGTATACCATCCATTGGAGTAACAAAAATCTCGACAAGAGAATACCTTCCATAATGACAAGGCTACCATCCATTGTAGTAACAAAAATCTCGACAACAGACTACCTTCCATAATGACAAGGCTACCATCCATTGTAGTAACAAAAATCTCGACAACAGACTACCTTCCAAAATGACTTGACTACCATCCATTATTGTAACAAAAATCTCGACAACAGACTACCTTCCATAATGACTTGGATACCATCCATTGGAGTAACCTAAATATCGGCAATAGACTACCTTCCATAATGACAAGGCTACCAACCATTGGAGTAACAAAGATATTGACAACATACTACCTTACATATTGACAACATACTACCTTCCATAATGTCAAGGCTGCCATCCATTGGAATAACAAAAATCTCTACAATAGATGACCTTCCATAATGACTAGGCTACCATCCATTGGAGTAATAAATATATCAACAATGGACTACCTTCCATTATGAGAAGGCAACCATCCATTGTAGTAACTAAAATATCGACAATAGACTACCTTCCATAATGACAAGGGTACCATCCATTGGAGTAAAAAAAATCTCGACAACAGACTACCTTCCATAATGACTTGGCTACCATCCATTGGAGTAACAAAAATCTCGATAATAGACTACCTTCCATAATGACAAGGCTACCATCCATTAGAGTAACAAAAATAACCACAAGAGATTACCTTCCATAATGATAAGGCTATAATCCATTGTAGTAACAAAAATCTCGACAACAGACTACCTTACATAACGACAAGGCTATGATCCATTGTAGTAACAAAAATCTCGACAACAGACTACCTTCCAGAATGACAAGGCTACCATCCTTTGTAGTAACAAAAATCTCGATAACAAACTACCTTCCATAATGACTTGTATACCATCCATTGGAGTAAAAAAAATCTCGGCAATAGACTACCTTCCATAATGACAAGGCTACCATCCATTGGAGTAACAAAGATATCGATAACATACTACCTTCCATAATGACAAGGCTACAATCCATTGGAGTAACAAAAATCACGACAACAGACTACCTTCCATAATGACAAGGCTACCATCCAATGGACTAACAAAAATCTCGACAACAGACTACCTTCCATAACGACAAGTATACCATCCATTGGAGTAACAAAAATCTCGATATCAGACTACCTTCCATAATGACAAGGCTACCATCCATTGTAGTAACAAAAATCTCGACAACAGACTACCTTCTATAATGACAAGGCTACCATCCATTGTAGTAACAAAAATCTCGACAACAGACTACCTTCCATAATGACTTGGCTACCATCCATTGGAGTAACAAAAATCTCGACAATAGACTACCTTCCATAATGACAAGGCTACATCCATTAGAGTAACAAAAAAATCCACAAGAGACTACCTTCCATAATGACAAGGCTACCATCCATTGTTGTTACAAAAATCTCGACAACAGACTACCTTACATAATGACAAGGCCACGATCCATTGTAGTAACAAAAATCTCGACAACAGACTACCTTCCATAATGACAAGGCTACCATCCTTTGTAGTAACAAAAATATCGACAACGAACTACCTTCCATAATGACTTGGCTACCATCCATTGGAGTAACAAAAATCACGACAATAGACTACCTTCCATAATGACAAGGCTACCATCCATTGGAAGAACAAAAAACTCGACAACAGATGACCTTCCATAATGACTAGGCTACCATCCGTTGGAGTAATACAGATATCAACAACAGACTACCTTCCATTATGAGAAGGCTACAATCCATTGTAGTAACAAAAATCTCGACAAGAGACTACCTTCCATAATGACAAGGCTACCATCCATTGTAGTAACAAAAATCTCGACAACGAACTACCTTCCATAATGACTTGGCTACCATCCATTTGAGTAACAAAAATATCGGCAATAGACTACCTTCCATAATGACAAGGCTACCATCCATTGGAGTAACAAAGATATTGACAACATACTACCTTCCATAATGACAAGACTACCACCCATTGGAGTAACAAAAATCATGAAAACAAACTACCTTCCATAATGACAAGGCTGCCATCCATTGGAATAACAAAAATCTCGACAATAGATGACCTTCCATAATTACTAGGCTACAATCCATTGTAGTAACCAAAATCTAGACAAGAGACTACCTTCCATAATGACAAGGCAACCATCCATTGTAGTAACTAAAATATCGACAACAGACTACCTTCCATAATGACAAGGGTACCATCCATTGGAGTAACAAAAATTTCTACAACAGACTACCTTCCATTATGAATTGGCTACCATCCATTGGAATAACAAAAATCTCGATAATAGACTACCTTCCATAATGACAAGGCTACCATCCATTAGAGCAACAAAACTATCCACAAGAGATTACCTTCCATAATGATAAGGCTATAATCCATTGTAGTAAATAAAATCTCGACAACAGACTATCTTACATAATGACAAGGCTATGATCCATTGTATTAACAAAAATCTCGACAACAGACTACCTTCCATAATGGCAAGGCTACCATCCTTTGTAGTAACAAAAATCTTGACAACAAACTACCTTCCATAATGACTTGTATACCATCCCTTGGAGTAAAAAAAATCTCGGCAATAGACTACCTTCCATAATGACAAGGCTACCATCCATTGGAGTAACAAAGATATCGACAACATACTACCTTTCATAATGACAAGGCTACAATCCATTGGAGTAACAAAAATCACGACAACAGACTACCTTCCATAACGACAAGTATGCCATCCATTGGAGTAACAAAAATCTCGACAAGAGACTACCTTCCATAATGACAAGGCTACCATCCATTGTAGTAACAAAACTCTCGACATTAGACTACCTTCCATAATGACAAGGCTACAATCCATTGTAGTAACAAAAATCTCGACAACAGACTACCTTCCATAATGAATTGGCTACCATCCATTGGAGTAACAAAAATCTCGACAATAGAATACCTTCCATAATGACAAGGCTACCATCCATTAGAGTAACAAAAATATCCACAAGAGATTACCTTCCATAATGATAAGGCTATAATCCATTGTAGTAACAAAAATCTCGACAACAGACTACCTTCCATAATGACAAGGCTACGATCCATTGTAGTAACAAAAATCTCGACAACAGACTACCTTCCAAAATGAATTGGCTACCATCCATTGGAGTAACAAAAATCTCGACAATAGACTACCTTCCATAATGACAAGGCTACCATCCATTAGAGTAACAAAAATATCCACAAGAGATTACCTTCCATAATGATAAGGCTATAATCCATTGTAGTAACAAAATTTTCGACAACATACTACCTTACATAATGACAAGGCTACGATCCATTGTAGTAACAAAAATCTCGACAACAGACTACCTTCCATAATGACAAGGCTACCATCCATTGGAATAACAAAAATCTCGACAACATATGACCTTCCATAATGACTAGTCTACCATCCATTGGAGTAATAAAGATATCAACAATAGACTACCTTCCATTATGAGAAGGCTACAATCCATTGTACTAACAAAAATCTCGACAAGAGACTACCTTCCATAATGAGAAGGCTACCATCCATTGTAGTAACTAAAATATCAACAACAGACTACCTTCCATAATGACATGGGTACCATCCATTGGAGTAACAAAAATATCCACAAGAGACTACCTTCCATAATGATATGGCTACCATCCATTGGAGTAATAAAAATCTCGACAACAAACTAACTTCCATTATGTCAAGGCTACAATCCATTGTAGTAACAAAAATCTCGACAACGGACTACCTTACATAATGACAAGGCTACCATCCATTATAGTAACAAAAATCTCGACAACAGACTACCTTCCATAATGACAAGGCTACCATCCATTGTAGTAACAAAAATCTCGACAACAGACTACCTTCAATAATGACTTGGTTTCCATCCATTTGAGTAACAAAAATCTTGACAATAGAATACCTTCCATAATGACAAGGCTACCATCCATTGGAGTAACAAAGATATCGACAACAGACTACCTTCCATAACGACAAGTATACCATCCATTGGAGTAACAAAAATATCGACAAGAGACTACCTTCCATAATGACAAGGCTACGATCCATTGTAGTAACAAAAATCTCGACAACAGACTACCTTCCATAATGACAAGGCTACCATCCTTTGTAGTAACAAAAATCTCGACAACAAATTACCTTCCATAATGACTTGCTTACCATCCATTGGAGTAACAAAAATCTCGGCAATAGACTACCTTCCATAATGACAAGGCTACCATCCATTGGAGTAACAAAGATATCGACAACATACTACCTTCCATAATGACAAGGCTACCATCCATTGGAGTAACAAAAATCACGACAACAGACTACCTTCCATAATGACAAGGCTACCATCCATTGGAATAACAAAAATCTCGACAACAAATGACCTTCCATAATGACTAGGCTACCATCCATTGGAGTAATAAAGATATCAACAATAGACAACCTTCCATTATGAGAAGGCTACAATCCATTATAGTAACAAAAATCTCGACAAGAGACTACCTTCCATAATGGCAAGGCTACCATCCATTGTAGTAACTAAAGTATCAACAACATACTACCTTCCATAATGACATGGGTACCATCCATTGGAGTAACAAAAATATCCACAAGAGACTACCTTCCATAATGAGAAGGCTACCATCCATTGGAGTAAGAAAAATCTCGACAACAGACTACCTTCCATAATGTCAAGGCTACAATCCATTGTAGTAACAAAAATATCGACATCAGACTACCTTCCATAATGACTTGATTTCCATCCATTGGAGTAACAAAAATCTCGACTATAGACTACCTTCAATAATGACAAGGCTACCATGCATTGGAGTAACAAAGATATCGATAACATACTACCTTCCATAATGACAAGGCTACCGTCCATTGGAGTAACAAAAATCACGACAATAGACTACCTTCCATAATGAAAAGGCTATCATCCATTGGAGTAAAAAAGATATCTATAACATACTACCTTCCATAATGACAAGGCTACCATCCATTGGAGTAACAAAAATCACGACAACAAACAACCTTCCATAATGACAAGGCTACCATCCAATGGACTAACAAAAATCTCGACAACAGACTACCTTCCATAACGACAAGTACACCATCCATTGGAGTAACAAAAATCTCGACAAGAGACTACCTTCCATAATGACAAGGCTACCATCCATTGTAGTAACAAAACTCTTGACAACAGACTACCTTCCATAATGACAAGGCTACAATCCATTGTAGTAACAAAAATCTCGACAACAGACTACCTTCCAAAATGAATTGGCTACCATCCATTGGAGTAACAAAAATCTCGACAATAGACTACCTTCCATAATGACAAGGCTACCATCCATTAGAGTAACAAAAATATCCACAAGAGATTACCTTCCATAATGATAAGGCTATAATCCATTGTAGTAACAAAATTTTCGACAACATACTACCTTACATAATGACAAGGCTACGATCCATTGTAGTAACAAAAATCTCGACAACAGACTACCTTCCATAATGACAAGGCTACCATCTTTTGTAGTAACAAAAATCTCGACAACAGACTACCTTCCATAATGACTTGGCTACCATCCATTGGAGTAAGAAAAATCTCGGCAATAGACTACCTTCCATAATGACAAGGCTACCATCCATTGGAGTAACAAAGATATCGACAACATACTACCTTCCATAATGACAAGGCTACCATCCATTAGAGTAACAAAAATCACGACAACATACTACCTTCCATAATGACAAGGCTACCATCCATTAGAATAACAAAAATCTCGACAACAGATGACCTTCCATAATGACTAGGCTACCATCCATTGGAGTAATAAAGATATCAACAATAGACTACCTTCCATTATGAGAAGGCTACAATCCATTGTAGTAACTAAAATCTCGACAAGAGACTACCTTCCATAATGAGAAGGCTACCATCCATTGTAGTAACAAAAATATCGACGACAGACTACCTTCCATAATGACTTGGGTACCATCCATTGGAGTAACAAAAATATCCACAAGAGACTACCTTCCATAATGATATGGCTACCATCCATTTGAGTAACAAAGATATCGACAACAGACTAACTTCCATTATGTCAAGGCTACAATCCATTGTAGTAACAAAAATCTCGACAACAGACTACCTTCCATAATGACAAGGCTACCATCCATTGGAATAACAAAAATCTCGACAACATATGACCTTCCATAATGACTAGTCTACCATCCATTGGAGTAATAAAGATATCAACAATAGACTACCTTCCATTATGAGAAGGCTACAATCCATTGTAGTAACAAAAATCTCGACAAGAGACTACCTTCCATAATGAGAAGGCTACCATCCATTGTAGTAACTAAAATATCAACAACAGACTACCTTCCATAATGACATGGGTACCATCCATTGGAGTAACAAAAATATCCACAAGAGACTACCTTCCATAATGATATGGCTACCATCCATTGGAGTAATAAAAATCTCGACAACAAACTAAATTCCATTATGTCAAGGCTACAATCCATTGTAGTAACAAAAATCTCGACAACGGACTACCTTACATAATGACAAGGCTACCATCCATTGTAGTAACAAAAATCTCGACAACAGACTACCTTCCATAATGACAAGGCTAGCATCCATTGTAGTAACAAAAATCTCGACAACAGACTACCTTCAATAATGACTTGGTTTCCATCCATTTGAGTAACAAAAATCTCGACAATAGACTACCTTCCATAATGAGAAGGCTACCATCCATTGGAGTAACTAAGATATCGACAACAGACTACCTTCCATAACGACAAGTATACCATCCATTGGAGTAACAAAAATATCGACAAGAGACTACCTTCCATAATGACAAGGCTACGATCCATTGTAGTAACAAAAATCTCGACAAAAGACTACCTTCCATAATGACAAGGCTACCATCCTTTGTAGTAACAAAAATCTCGACAACAAATTACCTTCCATAATGACTTGCGTACCATCCATTGGAGTAACAAAAATCTCGGCAATAGACTACCTTCCATAATGACAAGGATACCATCCATTGGAGTAACAAAGATATCGACAACATACTACCTTCCATAATGACAAGGCTACCATCCATTGGAGTAACAAAAATCACGACAACAGACTACCTTCCATAATGACAAGGCTACCATCCATTGGAATAACAAAAATCTCGACAACAAATGACCTTCCATAATGACTAGGCTACCATCCATTGGAGTAATAAAGATATCAACAATAGACAACCTTCCATTATGAGAAGGCTACAATCCATTGTAGTAACAAAAATCTTGACAAGAGACTACCTTCCATAATGGCAAGGCTACCATCCATTGTAGTAACTAAAGTATCAACAACATACTACCTTCCATAATGACAAGGGTACCATCCATTGGAGTAACAAAAATATCCACAAGAGACTTCCTTCCATAATGAGAAGGCTACCATCCATTGGAGTAACAAAAATCTCGACAACAGACTACCTTCCATAATGTCAAGGCTACAATCCATTGTAGTAACAAAAATATCGACAACAGACTACCTTCCATAATGACTTGATTTCCATCCATTGGAGTAACAAAAATCTCGACAATAGACTACCTTCAATAATGACAAGGCTACCATGCATTGGAGTAACAAAGATATCGATAACATACTACCTTCCATAATGACAAGGCTACCGTCCATTGGAGTAACAAAAATCACGACAATAGACTACCTTCCATAATGAAAAGGCTATCATCCATTGGAGTAAAAAAGATATCTATAACATACTACCTTCCATAATGACAAGGCTACCATCCATTGGAGTAACAAAAATCACGACAACAAACAACCTTCCATAATGACAAGGCTACCATCCAATGGACTAACAAAAATCTCGACAACAGACTACCTTCCATAACGACAAGTATACCATCCATTGGAGTAACAAAAATCTCGACAAGAGACTACCTTCCATAATGACAAGGCTACCATCCATTGTAGTAACAAAACTCTCGACAACAGACTACCTTCCATAATGACAAGGCTACAATCCATTGTAGTAACAAAAATCTCGACAACAGACTACCTTCCAAAATGAATTGGCTACCATCCATTGGAGTAAAAAAAATCTCGACAATAGACTACCTTCCATAATGACAAGGCTACCATCCATTAGAGTAACAAAAATATCCACAAGAGATTACCTTCCATAATGATAAGGCTATAATCCATTGTAGTAACAAAAATCTCGACAACAGACTACCTTAGATAATGACAAGGCTACGATCCATTGTAGTAACAAAAATCTCGACAATAGACTACCTTCCCTAATGACAAAGCTACCATCCTTTGTAGTAACAAAAATCTCGACAACAGACTACCTTCCATAATGACTTGGCAACCATCCATTGGAGTAAGAAAAATCTCGGCAATAGACTACCTTCCATAATGACAAGGCTACCATCCATTGGAATAACAAAAATCTCGACAAACAGATGACCTTCCATAATGACTTGGCTACCATCCATTGGAGTAATAAAGATATCAACAATAGACTACCTTCCATTATGAGAAGGCTACAATCCATTGTAGTAACAAAAATCTCGACAAGAGACTACCTTCCATAATGAGAAGGCTACCATCCATTGTAGTAACAAAAATATCGACAACAGACTACCTTCCATAATGACTTTGGTACCATCCATTGGAGTAACAAAAATATCCACAAGAGACTACCTTCCATAATGATATGGCTACCATCCATTGGAGTAACAAAGATATCGACAACAGACTAACTTCCATTATGTCAAGGCTACAATCCATTGTAGTAACAAAAATCTCGACAACAGACTACCTTCCATAATGACAAGGCTACCATCCATTGGAATAACAAAATCTCGACAACATATGACCTTCCATAATTACTAGTCTACCATCCATTGGAGTAATAAAGATATCAACAATAGACTACCTTCCATTATGAGAAGGCTACAATCCATTGTACTAACAAAAATCTCGACAAGAGACTACCTTCCATAATGAGAAGGCTACCATCCATTGTAGTAACTAAAATATCAACAACAGACTACCTTCCATAATGACATGGGTACCATCCATTTGAGTAACAAAAATATCCACAAGAGACTACCTTCCATAATGATATGGCTACCATCCATTGGAGTAATAAAAATCTCGACAACAAACTAACTTCCATTATGTCAAGGCTACAATCCATTGTAGTAACAAAAATCTCGACAACGGACTACCTTACATAATGACAAGGCTACCATCCATTATAGTAACAAAAATCTCGACAACAAACTACCTTCCATAATGACAAGGCTACCATCCATTGTAGTAACAAAAATCTCGACAACAGACTACCTTCAATAATGACTTGGTTTCCATCCATTTGAGTAACAAAAATCTTGACAATAGACTACCTTCCATAATGACAAGGCTACCATCCATTGGAGTAACAAAGATATCGACAACAGACTACCTTCCATAACGACAAGTATACCATCCATTGGAGTAACAAAAATATCGACAAGAGATTACCTTCCATAATGACAAGGCTACGATCCATTGTAGTAACAAAAATCTCGACAACAGACTACCTTCCATAATGACAAGGCTACCATCCTTTGTAGTAACAAAAATCTCGACAACAAATTACCTTCCATAATGACTTGCGTACCATCCATTGGAGTAACAAAAATCTCGGCAATAGACTACCTTCCATAATGACAAGGCTACCATCCATTGGAGTAACAAAGATATCGACAACATACTACCTTCCATAATGACAAGGCTACCATCCATTGGAGTAACAAAAATCACGACAATAGACTACCTTCCATAATGACAAGGCTACCATCCATTGGAATAACAAAAATCTCGACAACAAATGACCTTCCATAATGACTAGGCTACCATCCATTGGAGTAATAAAGATATCAACAATAGACAACCTTCCATTATGAGAAGGCTACAATCCATTGTAGTAACAAAAATCTCGACAAGAGACTACCTTCCATAATGGCAAGGCTACCATCCATTGTAGTAACTAAAGTATCAACAACATACTACCTTCCATAATGACATGGGTACCATCCATTGGAGTAACAAAAATATCCACAAGAGACTACCTTCCATAATGAGAAGGCTACCATCCATTGGAGTAATAAAAATCTCGACAACAAACTAAATTCCATTATGTCAAGGCTACAATCCATTGTAGTAACAAAAATCTCGACAACGGACTACCTTACATAATGACAAGGCTACCATCCATTGTAGTAACAAAAATCTCGACAACAGACTACCTTCCATAATGACAAGGCTACCATCCATTGTAGTAACTAAAATATCAACAACAGACTACCTTCCATAATGACAAGGGTACCATCCATTTGAGTAACAAAAATATCCACAAGAGACTACCTTCCATAATGAGAAGGCTACCATCCATTGGAGTAACAAAAATCTCGACAACAGACTACCTTCCATAATGTCAAGGCTACAATCCATTGTAGTAACAAAAATATCGACAACAGACTACCTTCCATAATGACTTGATTTCCATCCATTGGAGTAACAAAAATCTCGACAATAGACTACCTTCAATAATGACAAGGCTACCATGCATTGTAGTAACAAAGATATCGATAACATACTACCTTCCATAATGACAAGGCTACCATCCATTGGAGTAACAAAAATCACGACAACAGACTACCTTCCATAATGAAAAGGCTACCATCCATTGGAGTAAAAATGTATATCTATAACATACTACCTTCCATAAGGACAAGGCTACCATCCATTGGAGTAACAAAAATCACGACAACAAACAACCTTCCATAATGACAAGGCTACCATCCAATGGACTAACAAGAATCTCGACAACAGACTACCTTCCATAACGACAAGTATACCATCCATTGGAGTAACAAAAATCTCGACAAGAGACTACCTTCCATAATGACAAGGCTACCATCCATTGTAGTAACAAAACTCTCGACAACATACTATCTTCCATAATGACAAGGCTACAATTCATTGTAGTAACAAAAATCTCGACAATAGACTACCTTCCATAATGAATTGGCTACCATCCATTAGAGTATCTAAAATATCGACAATAGACTACCTTCCATAATGATAAGGCTACCATCCATTAGAGTAACAAAAATATCCACAAGAGATTACCTTCCATAATGATAAGGCTATAATCCATTGTAGTAACAAAAATCTCGACAACAGACTACCTTACATAATGACAAGGCTACCATCCATTGTAGTAACAAAAATCTCGACAACAGACTACCTTCCATAATGACTTGGCTACCATCCATTGGAGTAAGAAAAATCTCGGCAATAGACTACCTTCCGTAATGACAAGGCTACCATCCATTGGAGTAACAAAGATATCGACAACATACTACCTTCCATAATGACAAGGCTACCATCCATTAGAGTAACAAAAATCACGACAACATACTACCTTCCATAATGACAAGGCTACCATCCATTGGAATAACAAAAATCTCGACAACAGATGACCTTCCATAATGACTAGGCTACCATCCATTGGAGTAATAAAGATATCAACAATAGACTACCTTCCATTATGAGAAGGCTTCAATCCATTGTAGTAACTAAAATCTCGACAAGAGACTACCTTCCATAATGAGAAGGCTACCATCCATTGTAGTAACAAAAATATCGACAACAGACTACCTTCCATAATGACTTGGGTACCATCCATTGGAGTAACAAAAATATCCACAAGAGACTACCTTCCATAATGATATGGCTACCATCCATTTGAGTAACAAAGATATCGACAACAGACTAACTTCCATTATGTCAAGGCTACAATCCATTGTAGTAACAAAAATCTCGACAACAGACTACCTTCCATAATGACAAGGCTACCATCCATTGGAATAACAAAAATCTCGACAACATATGACCTTCCATAATGACTAGTCTACCATCCATTGGAGTAATAAAGATATCAACAATAGACTACCTTCCATTATGAGAAGGCTACAATCCATTGTAGTAACAAAAATCTCGACAAGAGACTACCTTCCATAATGAGAAGGCTACCATCCATTGGAGTAACAAAAATATCCACAAGAGACTACCTTCCATAATGATATGGCTACCATCCATAGGAGTAATAAAAATCTCGACAACAAACTAAATTCCATTATGTCAAGGCTACAATCCATTGTAGTAACAAAAATCTCGACAACGGACTACCTTACATAATGACAAGGCTACCATCCATTGTAGTAACAAAAATCTCGACAGCAGACTACCTTCCATAATGACAAGGCTAGCATCCATTGTAGTAACAAAAATCTCGACAACAGACTACCTTCAATAATGACTTGGTTTCCATCCATTTGAGTAACAAAAATCTCGACAATAGACTACCTTCCATAATGACAAGGCTACCATCCATTGGAGTAACAAAGATATCGACAATAGACTACCTTCCATAACGATAAGTATACCATCCATTGGAGTAACAAAAATATCGACAAGAGACTACCTTCCATAATGACAAGGCTACGATCCATTGTAGTAACAAAAATCTCGACAACAGACTACCTTCCATAATGACAAGGCTACCATCCTTTGTAGTAACAAAAATCTCGACAACAAATTACCTTCCATAATGACTTGCGTACCATCCATTGGAGTAACAAAAATCTCGGCAATAGACTACCTTCCATAATGACAAGGCTACCATCCATTGGAGTAACAAAGATATCGACAACATACTACCTTCCATAATGACAAGGCTACCATCCATTGGAGTAACAAAAATCACGACAACAGACTACCTTCCATAATGACAAGGCTACCATCCATTGGAATAACAAAAATATCAACAACATACGACCTTCCATAATGACTAGTCTACCATCCATTGGAGTAATAAAGATATCAACAATAGACTACCTTCCATTATGAGAAGGCTACAATCCATTGTAGTAACAAAAATCTCGACAAGAGACTACCTTCCATAATGAGAAGGCTACCATCCATTGTAGTAACTAAAATATCAACAACAAACTACCTTCCATAATGACATGGGTACCATCCATTGGAGTAACAAAAATATCCACAAGAGACTACCTTCCATAATGATATGGCTACCATCCATTGGAGTAATAAAAATCTCGACAACAAACTAAATTCCATTATGTCAAGGCTACAATCCATTGTAGTAACAAAAATCTCGACAACGGACTACCTTACATAATGACAAGGCTACCATCCATTGTAGTAACAAAAATCTCGACAACAGACTACCTTCCATAATGACAAGGCTACCATCCATTGTAGTAACTAAAATATCAACAACAGACTACCTTCCATAATGACAAGGGTACCATCCATTTGAGTAACAAAAATATCCACAAGAGACTACCTTCCATAATGAGAAGGCTACCATCCATTGGAGTAACAAAAATCTCGACAACAGACTACCTTCCATAATGTCAAGGCTACAATCCATTGTAGTAACAAAAATATCGACAACAGACTACCTTCCATAATGACTTGATTTCCATCCATTGGAGTAACAAAAATCTCGACAATAGACTACCTTCAATAATGACAAGGCTACCATGCATTGTAGTAACAAAGATATCGATAACATACTACCTTCCATAATGACAAGGCTACCATCCATTGGAGTAACAAAAATCACGACAACAGACTACCTTCCATAATGAAAAGGCTACCATCCATTGGAGTAAAAATGTATATCTATAACATACTACCTTCCATAAGGACAAGGCTACCATCCATTGGAGTAACAAAAATCACGACAACAAACAACCTTCCATAATGACAAGGCTACCATCCAATGGACTAACAAGAATCTCGACAACAGACTACCTTCCATAACGACAAGTATACCATCCATTGGAGTAACAAAAATCTCGACAAGAGACTACCTTCCATAATGACAAGGCTACCATCCATTGTAGTAACAAAACTCTCGACAACAGACTATCTTCCATAATGACAAGGCTACAATCCATTGTAGTAACAAAAATCTCGACAATAGACTACCTTCCATAATGAATTGGCTACCATCCATTAGAGTAACAAAAATATCGACAATAGACTACCTTCCATAATGACAAGGCTACCATCCATTAGAGTAACAAAAATATCCACAAGAGATTACCTTCCATAATGATAAGGCTATAATCCATTGTAGTAACAAAAATCTCGACAACAGACTACCTTACATAATGACAAGGCTACCATCCATTGTAGTAACAAAAATCTCGACAACAGACTACCTTCCATAATGACTTGGCTACCATCCATTGGAGTAAGAAAAATCTCGGCAATAGACTACCTTCCATAATGACAAGGCTACCATCCATTGGAGTAACAAAGATATCGACAACATACTACCTTCCATAATGACAAGGCTACCATCCATTAGAGTAACAAAAATCACGACAACATACTACCTTCCATAATGACAAGGCTACCATCCATTGGAATAACAAAAATCTCGACAACAAATGACCTTCCATAATGACTAGGCTACCATCCATTGGAGTAATAAAGATATCAACAATAGACTACCTTCCATTATGAGAAGGCTACAATCCATTGTAGTAACTAAAATCTCGACAAGAGACTACCTTCCATAATGAGAAGGCTACCATCCATTGTAGTAACAAAAATATTGACAACAGACTACCTTCCATAATGACTTGGGTACCATCCATTGGAGTAACAAAAATATCCACAAGAGACTACCTTCCATAATGATATGGCTACCATCCATTTGAGTAACAAAGATATCGACAACAGACTAACTTCCATTATGTCAAGGCTACAATCCATTGTAGTAACAAAAATCTCGACAACAGACTACCTTCCATAATGACAAGGCTACCATCCATTGGAATAACAAAAATCTCGACAACATATGACCTTCCATAATGACTAGTCTACCATCCATTGGAGTAATAAAGATATCAACAATAGACTACCTTCCATTATGAGAAGGCTACAATCCATTGTAGTAACAAAAATCTCGACAAGAGACTACCTTCCATAATGAGAAGGCTACCATCCATTGTAGTAACTAAAATATCAACAACAGACTACCTTCCATAATGACATAGGTACCATCCATTGGAGTAACAAAAATATCCACAAGAGACTACCTTCCATAATGATATGGCTACCATCCATTGGAGTAATAAAAATCTCGACAACAAACTAAATTCCATTATGTCAAGGCTACAATCCATTGTAGTAACAAAAATCTCGACAACGGACTACCTTACATAATGACAAGGCTACCATCCATTGTAGTAACAAAAATCTCGACAACAGACTACCTTCCATAATGACAAGGCTAGCATCCATTGTAGTAACAAAAATCTGGACAACAGACTACCTTCAATAATGACTTAGTTTCCATCCATTTGAGTAACAAAAATCTCGACAATAGACTACCTTCCATAATGACAAGGCTACCATCCATTGGAGTAACAAAGATATCGACAACAGACTACCTTCCATAACGATAAGTATACCATCCATTGGAGTAACAAAAATATCGACAAGAGACTACCTTCCATAATGACAAGGCTACGATCCATTGTAGTAACAAAAATCTCGACAACAGACTACCTTCCATAATGACAAGGCTACCATGCTTTGTAGTAACAAAAATCTCGACAACAAATTACCTTCCATAATGACTTGCGTACCATCCATTGGAGTAACAAAAATCTCGGCAATAGACTACCTTCCATAATGACAAGGCTACCATCCATTGGAGAAACAAAGATATCGACAACATACTACCTTCCATAATGACAAGGCTACCATCCATTGGAGTAACAAAAATCACGACAACAGACTACCTTCCATAATGACAAGGCTACCATCCATTGGAATAACAAAAATATCAACAACATACGACCTTCCATAATGACTAGTCTACCATCCATTGGAGTAATAAAGATATCAACAATAGACTACCTTCCATTATGAGAAGGCTACAATCCATTGTAGTAACAAAAATCTCGACAAGAGACTACCTTCCATAATGAGAAGGCTACCATCCATTGTAGTAACTAAAATATCAACAACAAACTACCTTCCATAATGACATGGGTACCATCCATTGGAGTAACAAAAATATCCACAAGAGACTACCTTCCATAATGATATGGCTACCATCCATTGGAGTAATAAAAATCTCGACAACAAACTAAATTCCATTATGTCAAGGCTACAATCCATTGTAGTAACAAAAATCTCGACAACGGACTACCTTACATAATGACAAGGCTACCATCCATTGTAGTAACAAAAATCTCGACAACAGACTACCTTCCATAATGACAAGGCTACCATCCATTGTAGTAACTAAAATATCAACAACAGACTACCTTCCATAATGACAAGGGTACCATCCATTTGAGTAACAAAAATATCCACAAGAGACTACCTTCCATAATGAGAAGGCTACCATCCATTGGAGTAACAAAAATCTCGACAACAGACTACCTTCCATAATGTCAAGGCTACAATCCATTGTAGTAACAAAAATATCGACAACAGACTACCTTCCATAATGACTTGATTTCCATCCATTGGAGTAACAAAAATCTCGACAATAGACTACCTTCAATAATGACAAGGCTACCATGCATTGTAGTAACAAAGATATCGATAACATACTACCTTCCATAATGACAAGGCTACCATCCATTGGAGTAACAAAAATCACGACAACAGACTACCTTCCATAATGAAAAGGCTACCATCCATTGGAGTAAAAATGTATATCTATAACATACTACCTTCCATAAGGACAAGGCTACCATCCATTGGAGTAACAAAAATCACGACAACAAACAACCTTCCATAATGACAAGGCTACCATCCAATGGACTAACAAGAATCTCGACAACAGACTACCTTCCATAACGACAAGTATACCATCCATTGGAGTAACAAAAATCTCGACAAGAGACTACCTTCCATAATGACAAGGCTACCATCCATTGTAGTAACAAAACTCTCGACAACAGACTATCTTCCATAATGACAAGGCTACAATCCATTGTAGTAACAAAAATCTCGACAATAGACTACCTTCCATAATGAATTGGCTACCATCCATTAGAGTAACAAAAATATCGACAATAGACTACCTTCCACAATGACAAGGCTACCATCCATTAGAGTAACAAAAATATCCACAAGAGATTACCTTCCATAATGATAAGGCTATAATCCATTGTAGTAACAAAAATCTCGACAACAGACTACCTTACATAATGACAAGGCTACCATCCATTGTAGTAACAAAAATCTCGACAACAGACTACCTTCCATAATGACTTGGCTACCATCCATTGGAGTAAGAAAAATCTCGGCAATAGACTACCTTCCATAATGACAAGGCTACCATCCATTGGAGTAACAAAGATATCGACAACATACTACCTTCCATAATGACAAGGCTACCATCCATTAGAGTAACAAAAATCACGACAACATACTACCTTCCATAATGACAAGGCTACCATCCATTGGAATAACAAAAATCTCGACAACAGATGACCTTCCATAATGACTAGGCTACCATCCATTGGAGTAATAAAGATATCAACAATAGACTACCTTCCATTATGAGAAGGCTACAATCCATTGTAGTAACTAAAATCTCGACAAGAGACTACCTTCCATAATGAGAAGGCTACCATCCATTGTAGTAACAAAAATATTGACAACAGACTACCTTCCATAATGACTTGGGTACCATCCATTGGAGTAACAAAAATATCCACAAGAGACTACCTTCCATAATGATATGGCTACCATCCATTTGAGTAACAAAGATATCGACAACAGACTAACTTCCATTATGTCAAGGCTACAATCCATTGTAGTAACAAAAATCTCGACAACAGACTACCTTCCATAATGACAAGGCTACCATCCATTGGAATAACAAAAATCTCGACAACATATGACCTTCCATAATGACTAGTCTACCATCCATTGGAGTAATAAAGATATCAACAATAGACTACCTTCCATTATGAGAAGGCTACAATCCATTGTAGTAACAAAAATCTCGACAAGAGACTACCTTCCATAATGAGAAGGCTACCATCCATTGTAGTAACTAAAATATCAACAACAGACTACCTTCCATAATGACATAGGTACCATCCATTGGAGTAACAAAAATATCCACAAGAGACTACCTTCCATAATGATATGGCTACCATCCATTGGAGTAATAAAAATCTCGACAACAAACTAAATTCCATTATGTCAAGGCTACAATCCATTGTAGTAACAAAAATCTCGACAACGGACTACCTTACATAATGACAAGGCTACCATCCATTGTAGTAACAAAAATCTCGACAACAGACTACCTTCCATAATGACAAGGCTAGCATCCATTGTAGTAACAAAAATCTGGACAACAGACTACCTTCAATAATGACTTAGTTTCCATCCATTTGAGTAACAAAAATCTCGACAATAGACTACCTTCCATAATGACAAGGCTACCATCCATTGGAGTAACAAAGATATCGACAACAGACTACCTTCCATAACGATAAGTATACCATCCATTGGAGTAACAAAAATATCGACAAGAGACTACCTTCCATAATGACAAGGCTACGATCCATTGTAGTAACAAAAATCTCGACAACAGACTACCTTCCATAATGACAAGGCTACCATGCTTTGTAGTAACAAAAATCTCGACAACAAATTACCTTCCATAATGACTTGCGTACCATCCATTGGAGTAACAAAAATCTCGGCAATAGACTACCTTCCATAATGACAAGGCTACCATCCATTGGAGAAACAAAGATATCGACAACATACTACCTTCCATAATGACAAGGCTACCATCCATTGGAGTAACAAAAATCACGACAACATACTACCTTCCATAATGACAAGGCTACCATCCATTGGAATAACAAAAATATCAACAACATATGACCTTCCATAATGACTAGTCTACCATCCATTGGAGTAATAAAGATATCAACAATAGACTACCTTCAATTATGAGAAGGCTACAATCCATTGTAGTAACAAAAATCTCGACAAGAGACTACCTTCCATAATGAGAAGGCTACCATCCATTGTAGTAACTAAAATATCAACAACAGACTACCTTCCATAATGACATGGGTACCATCCATTGGAGTAACAAAAATATCCACAAGAGACTACCTTCCATAATGATATGGCTACCATCCATTGGAGTAATAAAAATCTCGACAACAAACTAAATTCCATTATGTCAAGGCTACAATCCATTGTAGTAACAAAAATCTCGACAACGGACTACCTTACATAATGACAAGGCTACCATCCATTGTAGTAACAAAAATCTCGACAACAGACTACCTTCCATAATGACAAGGCTACCATCCATTGTAGTCACTAAAATATCACCAACAGACTACCTTCCATAATGACAAGGGTACCATCCATTTGAGTAACAAAAATATCCACAAGAGACTACCTTCCATAATGAGAAGGCTACCATCCATTGGAGTAACAAAAATCTCGACAACAGACTACCTTCCATAATGTCAAGGCTACAATCCATTGTAGTAACAAAAATATCGACAACAGACTACCTTCTATAATGACTTGATTTCCATCCATTGGAGTAACAAAAATCTCGACAATAGACTACCTTCAATAATGACAAGGCTACCATGCATTGTAGTAACAAAGATATCGATAACATACTACCTTCCATAATGACAAGGCTACCATCCATTGGAGTAACAAAGATCACGACAACAGACTACCTTCCATAATGAAAAGGCTACCATCCATTGGAGTAAAAATGTATATCTATAACATACTACCTTCCATAAGGACAAGGCTACCATCCATTGGAGTAACAAAAATCATGACAACAAACAACCTTCCATAATGACAAGGCTACCATCCAATGGACTAACAAGAATCTCGACAACAGACTACCTTCCATAACGACAAGTATACCATCCATTGGAGTAACAAAAATCTCGACAAGAGAATACCTTCCATAATGACAAGGCTACCATCCATTGTAGTAACAAAACTCTCGACAACAGACTATCTTCCATAATGACAAGGCTACAATCCATTGTAGTAACAAAAATCTCGACAATAGACTACCTTCCATAATGAATTGGCTACCATCCATTAGAGTAACAAAAATATCGACAATAGACTACCTTCCATAATGACAAGGCTACCATCCATTAGAGTAACAAAAATATCCACAAGAGATTACCTTCCATAATGATAAGGCTATAATCCATTGTAGTAACAAAAATCTCGACAACAGACTACCTTACATAATGACAAGGCTACCATCCATTGTAGTAACAAAAATCTCGACAACAGACTACCTTCCATAATGACAAGGCTACCATCCTTTGTAGTAACAAAAATCTCGACAATAGACTACCTTCCATAATGACAAGGCTACCATCCATTGGAGTAACAAAGATATCGACAACATACTACCTTCCATAATGACAAGGCTACCATCCATTAGAGTAACAAAAATCACGACAACATACTACCTTCCATAATGACAAGGCTACCATCCATTGGAATAACAAAAATCTCGACAACAAATGACCTTCCATAATGACTAGGCTACCATCCATTGGAGTAATAAAGATATCAACAATAGACTACCTTCCATTATGAGAAGGCTACAATCCATTGTAGTAACTAAAATCTCGACAAGAGACTACCTTCCATAATGAGAAGGCTACCATCCATTGTAGTAACAAAAATATTGACAACAGACTACCTTCCATAATGACTTGGGTACCATCCATTGGAGTAACAAAAATATCCACAAGAGACTACCTTCCATAATGATATGGCTACCATCCATTTGAGTAACAAAGATATCGACAACAGACTAACTTCCATTATGTCAAGGCTACAATCCATTGTAGTAACAAAAATCTCGACAACAGACTACCTTCCATAATGACAAGGCTACCATCCATTGGAATAACAAAAATCTCGACAACATATGACCTTCCATAATGACTAGTCTACCATCCATTGGAGTAATAAAGATATCAACAATAGACTACCTTCCATTATGAGAAGGCTACAATCCATTGTAGTAACAAAAATCTCGACAAGAGACTACCTTCCATAATGAGAAGGCTACCATCCATTGTAGTAACTAAAATATCAACAACAGACTACCTTCCATAATGACATGGGTACCATCCATTGGAGTAACAAAAATATCCACAAGAGACTACCTTCCATAATGATATGGCTACCATCCATTGGAGTAATAAAAATCTCGACAACAAACTAAATTCCATTATGTCAAGGCTACAATCCATTGTAGTAACAAAAATCTCGACAACGGACTACCTTACATAATGACAAGGCTACCATCCATTGTAGTAACAAAAATCTCGACAACAGACTACCTTCCATAATGACAAGGCTACCATCCATTGTAGTCACTAAAATATCACCAACAGACTACCTTCCATAATGACAAGGGTACCATCCATTTGAGTAACAAAAATATCCACAAGAGACTACCTTCCATAATGAGAAGGCTACCATCCATTGGAGTAACAAAAATCTCGACAACAGACTACCTTCCATAATGTCAAGGCTACAATCCATTGTAGTAACAAAAATATCGACAACAGACTACCTTCTATAATGACTTGATTTCCATCCATTGGAGTAACAAAAATCTCGACAATAGACTACCTTCAATAATGACAAGGCTACCATGCATTGTAGTAACAAAGATATCGATAACATACTACCTTCCATAATGACAAGGCTACCATCCATTGGAGTAACAAAGATCACGACAACAGACTACCTTCCATAATGAAAAGGCTACCATCCATTGGAGTAAAAATGTATATCTATAACATACTACCTTCCATAAGGACAAGGCTACCATCCATTGGAGTAACAAAAATCATGACAACAAACAACCTTCCATAATGACAAGGCTACCATCCAATGGACTAACAAGAATCTCGACAACAGACTACCTTCCATAACGACAAGTATACCATCCATTGGAGTAACAAAAATCTCGACAAGAGAATACCTTCCATAATGACAAGGCTACCATCCATTGTAGTAACAAAACTCTCGACAACAGACTATCTTCCATAATGACAAGGCTACAATCCATTGTAGTAACAAAAATCTCGACAATAGACTACCTTCCATAATGAATTGGCTACCATCCATTAGAGTAACAAAAATATCGACAATAGACTACCTTCCATAATGACAAGGCTACCATCCATTAGAGTAACAAAAATATCCACAAGAGATTACCTTCCATAATGATAAGGCTATAATCCATTGTAGTAATAAAAATCTCGACAACAGACTACCTTACATAATGACAAGGCTACCATCCATTGTAGTAACAAAAATCTAGACAACAGACTACCTTCCATAATGACAAGGCTACCATCCTTTGTAGTAACAAAAATCTCGACAATAGACTACCTTCCATAATGACAAGGCTACCATCCATTGGAGTAACAAAGATATCGACAACATACTACCTTCCATAATGACAAGGCTACCATCCATTAGAGTAACAAAAATCACGACAACATACTACCTTCCATAATGACAAGGCTACCATCCATTGGAATAACAAAAATCTCGACAACAAATGACCTTCCATAATGACTAGGCTACCATCCATTGGAGTAATAAAGATATCAACAATAGACTACCTTCCATTATGAGAAGGCTACAATCCATTGTAGTAACTAAAATCTCGACAAGAGACTACCTTCCATAATGAGAAGGCTACCATCCATTGTAGTAACAAAAATATTGACAACAGACTACCTTCCATAATGACTTGGGTACCATCCATTGGAGTAACAAAAATATCCACAAGAGACTACCTTCCATAATGATATGGCTACCATCCATTTGAGTAACAAAGATATCGACAACAGACTAACTTCCATTATGTCAAGGCTACAATCCATTGTAGTAACAAAAATCTCGACAACAGACTACCTTCCATAATGACAAGGCTACCATCCATTGGAATAACAAAAATCTCGACAACATATGACCTTCCATAATGACTAGTCTACCATCCATTGGAGTAATAAAGATATCAACAATAGACTACCTTCCATTATGAGAAGGCTACAATCCATTGTAGTAACAAAAATCTCGACAAGAGACTACCTTCCATAATGAGAAGGCTACCATCCATTGTAGTAACTAAAATATCAACAACAGACTACCTTCCATAATGACATAGGTACCATCCATTGGAGTAACAAAAATATCCACAAGAGACTACCTTCCATAATGATATGGCTACCATCCATTGGAGTAATAAAAATCTCGACAACAAACTAAATTCCATTATGTCAAGGCTACAATCCGTTGTAGTAACAAAAATCTCGACAACGGACTACCTTACATAATGACAAGGCTACCATCCATTGTAGTAACAAAAATCTCGACAACAGACTACCTTCCATAATGACAAGGCTAGCATCCATTGTAGTAACAAAAATCTGGACAACAGACTACCTTCAATAATGACTTAGTTTCCATCCATTTGAGTAACAAAAATCTCGACAATAGACTACCTTCCATAATGACAAGGCTACCATCCATTGGAGTAACAAAGATATCGACAACAGACTACCTTCTATAACGATAAGTATACCATCCATTGTAGTAACAAAAATCTCGACAACAGACTACCTTCCATAATGACAAGTATACCATCCATTGGAGTAACAAAAATATCGACAAGAGACTACCTTCCATAATGACAAGGCTACCATCCATTGTAGTAACAAAAATCTCGACAACAGACTACCTTCCATAATGACAAGGCTACCATTCATTGTAGTAACAAAAATCTCAACAACAGACTACCTTCCATAATGACCTGGCTACCATCCATTAGAGTAACAAAAATCTCGGCAATAGACTCCCCTCCATAATGACAAGGCTACCATACATTAGAGTAACAAAAATACCCACAAGAGATTACCTTTCATAATGGTAAGGCTATAATCCATTGTAGTAACAAAAATCTCGACAATAGACTACCTTGCATAATGACAAGGCTACGATCCATTGTAGTAACAAAAGTCTCGACAACAGACTACCATCCATAATGACAAGGCTACCATCCTTTGTAGTAACAAAAATCTCGACAACAAATTACCTTCCATAATGACTTGGCTACCATCCATTGGAGTAACAAATTTTTTGGCAATAGACTACCTTCCATAATGACAAGGCTACCATCCCTTGGAGTAACAAAGATATCAATAACATACTACCTTCCATAATGACAAGGCTACCATCCATTGGAGTATCAAAAATCAAGACAACAGACTACCTTCCATAATGAAAAGACTACCATCCTTTGGAATAACAAATCTTGACAAGAGATGACCTTCCATAATGACTAGGCTACCATCCATTGGAGTAATAAAGATATCAACAACAGACTACCTTCTATTATGACAAGGCTATCATCCATTGTAGTAACAAAAATCTCGACAACAGACTACCTTCCATAATGACTTGGCTACCATCCATTGGAGTAAGAAAAATCTTGGCCATAGACTACCTTCCATAATGACAAGGCTACCATCCATTGGAGTAACAAAGATATCGATAACATACTACCCTCCATAATGACAAGGCTACCATCCATCGGAGTAACAAAAATCACGACAACAGACTACCTTCCATAATGACAAGGCTACCATCCAATGGACTAACAAAAATCTCGAGAACAGACTACCTTCCATAACGACAAGTATACCATCCATTGGAGTAACATAAATATCGACAAGAGACTACCTTCCATAATGACAAGGCTACCATCCATTGTAGTAACAAAAATCTCGACAACAGACTACCTTCCATAATGACAAGGCTACCATCCATTGTAGTAACAAAAATCTCGACAACAGACTACCTTCCATAATGACTGGCTACCATCCATTGGAGTAACAAAAATATCGACAATAGACTACCTTCCATAATGACAAGGCTACCATACATTAGAGTAACGAAAATATCCAAAAGAGATTACCTTCCATAATGATAAGGCTATAATCCATTGTAGTAACAAAAATCTCGACAACAGACTACCCTGCATAATGACAAGGCTACGATCCATTGTAGTAACAAAAGTCTCGACATCATACTACCTTCCATAATGACAAGGCTACCATCCTTTGTAGTAACAAAAATATCGACAACAAATTACCTTCCATAATGACTTGGCTACCATCCATTGGAGTAACAAAATTTTTGGCAATAGACTACCTTCCATAATGACAAGGCTACCATCCCTTTGAGTAACAAAGATATCGATAACATACTACCTTCCATAATGACAAGGCTACCATCCATTGGAGTAACAAAAATCAAGACAACAGACTACCTTCCATAATGACAAGACTACCATCCTTTGGAATAACAAAAATCTCGACAAGAGATGACCTTCCATAATGACTAGGCTACCATCCATTGGAGTAATAAAGATATCAACAACAGACTACCTTCTATTATGACAAGGCTATCATCCATTGTAGTAACAAAAATCTCGACAACAGACTACCTTCCATAATGACTTGGCTACCATCCATTGGAGTAAGAAAAATCTTGGCAATAGACTACCTTCCATAATGACAAAGCTACCATCCATTGGAGTAACAAAGATATCGATAACATACTACCTTCCATAATGACAAGGCTACCATCCATCGGAGTAACCAAAATCACGACAACAGACTACCTTCCATAATGACAAGGCTACCATCCAATGGACTAACAAAAATCTCGACAACAGACTACCTTCCATAACGACAAGTATACCATCCATTTGAGTAACAAAAATATTGACAAGAGACTACCTTCCATAATGACAAGGCTACCATCCATTGTAGTAACAAAAATCTCGACAACAGACTACCTTCCATAATGACAAGGCTACCATCCATTGTAGTAACAAAAATCTCGACAACAGACTACCTTCCATAATGACCTGGGTACCATCCATTGGAGTAACAAAAATATCGACAATAGACTACCTTCCATAATGACAAGGCTACCATACATTAGAGTAACGAAAATATCCACAAGAGATTACCTTCCATAATGATAAGGCTATAATCCATTGTAGTAACAAAAATCTCGACAACAGACTACCTTGCATAATGACAAGGCTACGATCCATTGTAGTAACAAAAGTCTCGACATCATACTACCTTCCATAATGACAAGGCTACCATCCTTTGTAGTAACAAAAATATCGACAACAAATTACCTTCCATAATGACTTGGCTACCATCCATTGGAGTAACAAAATTTTTGGCAATAGACTACCTTCCATAATGACAAGGCTACCATCCCTTGGAGTAACAAAGATATCGATAACATACTACCTTCCATAATGACAAGGCTACCATCCATTGGAGTAACAAAAATCAAGACAACAGACTACCTTCCATAATGACAAGACTACCATCCTTTGGAATAACAAAAATCTCGACAAGAGATGACCTTCCATAATGACTAGGCTACCATCCATTGGAGTAATAAAGATATCAACAACAGACTACCTTCTATTATGACAAGGCTATCATCCATTGTAGTAACAAAAATTTCGACAACAGACTACCTTCCATAATGACTTGGCTACCATCCATTGGAGTAAGAAAAATCTTGGCAATAGACTACCTTCCATAATGATAAGGCTACCATCCATTGGAGTAACAAAGATATCGATAACATACTACCTTCCATAATGACAAGGCTACCATCCATCGGAGTAACAAAAATCATGACAACAGACTACCTTCCATAATGACAAGGCTACCATCCAATGGACTAACAAAAATCTCGAGAACAGACTACCTTCCATAACGACAAGTATACCATCCATTGGCGTAACAAAAATATCGACAAGAGACTACCTTCCATAATGACAAGGCTACCATCCATTGTAGTAACAAAAATCTCGACAACAGACTACCTTCCATAATGACAAGGCTACCATCCATTGTAGTAACAAAAATCTCGACAACAGACTACCTTCCATAATGACCTGGGTACCATCCATTGGAGTAACAAAAATCTCGACAATAGACTACCTTCCATAATGACAAGGCTACCATACATTAGAGTAACAAAAATATCCACAAGAGATTACCTTCCATAATGATAAGGCTATAATCCATTGTAGTAATAAAAATCTCGACAACAGACTACCTTGCATAATGACAAGGCTACGATCCATTGTAGTAACAAAAGTCTCGACATCATACTACCTTCCATAATGACAAGGCTACCATCCTTTGTAGTAACAAAAATATCGACAACAAATTACCTTCCATAATGACTTGGCTACCATCCATTGGAGTAACAAAATTTTTGGCAATAGACTACCTTCCATAATGACAAGGCTACCATCCCTTGGAGTAACAAAGATATCGATAACATACTACCTTCCATAATGACATGGCTACCATCCATTGGAGTAACAAAAATCAAGACAACAGACTACCATCCATAATGACAAGCCTACCATCCTTTGGAATAACAAAAATCTCGACAAAAGTTGACCTTCCATAATGACTAGGCTACCATCCATTTGAGTAATAAAGATATCAACAACAGACTACCTTCTATTATGACAAGGCTATCATCCATTGTAGTAACAAAAATCTCGACAATAGACTACCTTCCATAATGACTTGGCTACCATCCATTGGAGTAAGAAAAATCTTGGCAATAGACTACCATCCATAATGACAAGGCTACCATCCATTGGAGTAACAAAGATATCTATAACATACTACCTTCCATAATGACAAAGCTATCATCCATCGGAGTAACAAAAATCACGACAACAGACTACCTTCCATAATGACAAGGCTACCATCCAATGGACTAACAAAAATCTCGAGAACAGACTACCTTCCATAACGACAAGTATACCATCCATTGGAGTAACAAAAATCTCGACAAGAGATGACCTTCCATAATGACTAGGCTACCATCCATTGGAGTAATAAAGATATCAACAACAGATTACCTTCTATTATGACAAGGCTATCATCCATTGTAGTAACAAAAATCTCGACAACAGACTACCTTCCATAATGACTTGGCTACCATCCATTGGAGTAAGAAAAATCTTGGCAATAGACTACCTTCCATAATGACAAGGCTACCATCCATTGGAGTAACAAAGATATCTATAACATACTACCTTCCATAATGACAAAGCTATCATCCATCGGAGTAACAAAAATCACGACAACAGACTACCTTCCATAATGACAAGGCTACCATCCAATGGACTAAAAAAAATCTCGACAACAGACTACCTTCCATAACGACAAGTATACCATCCATTGGAGTAACAAAAATATCGACAAGAGACTACCTTCCATAATGACAAGGCTACCATCCATTGTAGTAACAAAAATCTCGATAACAGACTACCTTCCATAATGACAAGGCTAACATGCATTGTAGTAACAAAAATCTCGACAACAGACTACCTTCCATAATGACCTGGCTACCATCCATTGGAGTAACAAAAATCTCGACAATAGACTACCTTCCATAATGACAAGGCTACCATACATTAGAGTAACGAAAATATCCACAAGAGATTACCTTCCATAATGATAAGGCTATAATCCATTGTAGTAACAAAAATCTCGACAACAGACTACCTTGCATAATGACAAAGCTACGATCCATTGTAGTAACAAAAGTCTCGACAACATACTACCTTCCATAATGACAAGGCTACCATCCTTTGTAGTAACAAAAATCTCGACAACAAATTACCTTCCATAATGACTTGGCTACCATCCATTGGAGTAACAAAAATTTTGGCAATAGACTACCTTCCATAATGACAAGGCTACCATCCCTTGGAGTAACAAAGATATCAATAACATACTACCTTCCATAATGACAAGGCTACCATCCATTGGAGTAACAAAAATCAAGACAACAGACTACCTTCCATAATGACAAGACTACCTTCCTTTGGAATAACAAAAATCTCGACAAGAGATGACCTTCCATAATGACTAGGCTACCATCCATTGGAGTAATAAAGATATCAAGAACAGACTACCTTCTATTATGACAAGGCTATCATCCATTGTAGTAACAAAAATCTCGACAACAGACTACCTTCCATAATGACTTGGCTACCATCCATTAGAGTAAGAAAAATCTTGGCAATAGACTACCTTCCATAATGACAAGGCTACCATCCATTGGAGTAACAAAGATATCGATAACATACTACCTTCCATAATGACAAGGCTACCATCCATCGGAGTAATAAAAATCACGACAACAGACTACCTTCCATAATGACAAGGCTACCATACAATGGACTAAAAAAAATCGCGACAACAGACTACCTTCCATAACGACAAGTATACCATCCATTGGAGTAACAAAAATATCGACAAGAGACTACCTTCCATAATGACAAGGCTACCATCCATTGTAGTAACAAAAATCTCGACAACAGACTACCTTCCATAATGACAAGGCTACCATCCATTGTAGTAACAAAAATCTCGACAACAGACTACCTTCCATAATGACCTGGGTACCATCCATTGGAGTAACAAAAATCTCGACAATAGACTACCTTCCATATTGACAAGGCTACCATACATTAGAGTAACGAAAATATCCACAAGAGATTACCTTCCATAATGATAAGGCTATAATCCATTGTAGTAATAAAAATCTCGAGAACAGACTACCTTGCATAATGACAAGGCTACGATCCATTGTAGTAACAAAAGTCTCGACATCATACTACCTTCCATAATGACAAGGCTACCATCCTTTGTAGTAACAAAAATATCGACAACAAATTACCTTCCATAATGACTTGGCTACCATCCATTGGAGTAAAAAAAGTTCTGGCAATAGACTACCTTCCATAATGACAAGGCTACCATCCCTTGGAGTAACAAAGATATCGATAACATACTACCTTCCATAATGACAAGGCTACCATCCATTGGAGTAACAAAAATCAAGACAACAGACTACCATCCATAATGACAAGACTACCATCCTTTGGAATAACAAAAATCTCGACAAGAGATGACCTTCCATAATGACTAGGCTACCATCCATTGGAGTAATAAAGATATCAACAACAGACTACCTTCTATTATGACAAGGCTATCATCCATTGTAGTAACAAAAATCTCGACAACAGACTACCTTCCATAATGACTTGGCTACCATCCATTGGAGTAAGAAAAATCTTGGCAATAGACTACCTTCCATAATGACAAGGCTACCATCCATTGGAGTAACAACGATATCTATAACATACTACCTTCCATAATGACAAAGCTATCATCCATCGGAGTAACAAAAATCACGACAACAGACTACCTTCCATAATGAAAAGGCTACCATCCAATGGACTAAAAAAAATCTCGACAACAGACTACCTTCCATAACGACAAGTATACCATCCATTGGAGTAACAAAAATATCGACAAGAGACTACCTTCCATAATGACAAGGCTACCATCCATTGTAGTAACAAAAATCTCGATAACAGACTACCTTCCATAATGACAAGGCTAACATCCATTGTAGTAACAAAAATCTCGACAACAGACTACCTTCCATAATGACCTGGCTACCATCCATTGGAGTAACAAAAATCTCGACAATAGACTACCTTCCATAATGACAAGGCTACCATACATTAGAGTAACGAAAATATCCACAAGAGATTACCTTCCATAATGATAAGGCTATAATCCATTGTAGTAACAAAAATCTCGACAACAGACTACCTTGCATAATGACAAAGCTACGATCCATTGTAGTAACAAAAGTCTCGACAACATACTACCTTCCATAATGACAAGGCTACCATCCTTTGTAGTAACAAAAATCTCGACAACAAATTACCTTCCATAATGACTTGGCTACCATCCATTGGAGTAACAAAAATTTTGGCAATAGACTACCTTCCATAATGACAAGGCTACCATCCCTTGGAGTAACAAAGATATCAATAACATACTACCTTCCATAATGACAAGGCTACCATCCATTGGAGTAACAAAAATCAAGACAAAAGACTACCTTCCATAATGACAAGACTACCTTCCTTTGGAATAACAAAAATCTCGACAAGAGATGACCTTCCATAATGACTAGGCTACCATCCATTGGAGTAATAAAGATATCAAGAACAGACTACCTTCTATTATGACAAGGCTATCATCCATTGTAGTAACAAAAATCTCGACAACAGACTACCTTCCATAATGACTTGGCTACCATCCATTAGAGTAAGAAAAATCTTGGCAATAGACTACCTTCCATAATGACAAGGCTACCATCCATTGGAGTAACAAAGATATCGATAACATACTACCTTCCATAATGACAAGGCTACCATCCATCGGAGTAATAAAAATCACGACAACAGACTACCTTCCATAATGACAAGGCTACCATCCAATGGACTAAAAAAAATCGCGACAACAGACTACCTTCCATAACGACAAGTATACCATCCATTGGAGTAACAAAAATATCGACAAGAGACTACCTTCCATAATGACAAGGCTACCATCCATTGTAGTAACAAAAATCTCGACAACAGACTACCTTCCATAATGACAAGGCTACCATCCATTGTAGTAACAAAAATCTCGACAACAGACTACCTTCCATAATGACCTGGGTACCATCCATTGGAGTAACAAAAATCTCGACAATAGACTACCTTCCATATTGACAAGGCTACCATACATTAGAGTAACGAAAATATCCACAAGAGATTACCTTCCATAATGATAAGGCTATAATCCATTGTAGTAATAAAAATCTCGACAACAGACTACCTTGCATAATGACAAGGCTACGATCCATTGTAGTAACAAAAGTCTCGACATCATACTACCTTCCATAATGACAAGGCTACCATCCTTTGTAGTAACAAAAATATCGACAACAAATTACCTTCCATAATGACTTGGCTACCATCCATTGGAGTAAAAAAAGTTCTGGCAATAGACTACCTTCCATAATGACAAGGCTACCATCCCTTGGAGTAACAAAGATATCGATAACATACTACCTTCCATAATGACAAGGCTACCATCCATTGGAGTAACAAAAATCAAGACAACATACTACCATCCATAATGACAAGACTACCATCCTTTGGAATACCAAAAATCTCGACAAGAGATGACCTTCCATAATGACTAGGCTACCATCCATTGGAGTAATAAAGATATCAACAACAGACTACCTTCTATTATGACAAGGCTATCATCCATTGTAGTAACAAAAATCTCGACAACAGACTACCTTCCATAATGACTTGGCTACCATCCATTGGAGTAAGAAAAATCTTGGCAATAGACTACCTTCCATAATGACAAGGCTACCATCCATTGGAGTAACAACGATATCTATAACATACTACCTTCCATAATGACAAAGCTATCATCCATCGGAGTAACAAAAATCACGACAACAGACTACCTTCCATAATGACAAGGCTACCATCCAATGGACTAAAAAAAATCTCGACAACAGACTACCTTCCATAACGACAAGTATACCATCCATTGGAGTAACAAAAATATCGACAAGAGACTACCTTCCATAATGACAAGGCTACCATCCATTGTAGTAACAAAAATCTCGATAACAGACTACCTTCCATAATGACAAGGCTATCATCCATTGTAGTAACAAAAATCTCGACAACAGACTACCTTCCATAATGACCTGGCTACCATCCATTGGAGTAACAAAAATCTCGACAATAGACTACCTTCCATAATGACAAGGCTACCATACATTAGAGTAACGAAAATATCCACAAGAGATTACCTTCCATAATGATAAGGCTATAATCCATTGTAGTAACAAAAATCTCGACAACAGACTACCTTGCATAATGACAAAGCTACGATCCATTGTAGTAACAAAAGTCTCGACAACATACTACCTTCCATAATGACAAGGCTACCATCCTTTGTAGTAACAAAAATCTCGACAACAAATTACCTTCCATAATGACTTGGCTACCATCCATTGGAGTAACAAATTTTTTGGCAATAGACTACCTTCCATAATGACAAGGCTACCACCCCTTGGAGTAACAAAGATATCGATAACATACTACCTTCCATAATGACAAGGCTACCATCCATTGGAGTAACAAAAATCAGGACAACAGACTACCTTCCATAATGACAAGACTACCATCCTTTGGAATAACAAAAATCTCGACAAGAGATGACCTTCCATAATGACTAGGCTACCATCCATTGGAGTAATAAAGATATCAACAACAGACTACCTTCTATTATGACAAGGCTATCATCCATTGTAGTAACAAAAATCTCGACAACAGACTACCTTCCATAATGACTTGGCTACCATCCATTGGAGTAAGAAAAATCTTGGCAATAGACTACCTTCCATAATGACAAGGCTACCATCCATTGGAGTAACAAAGATATCGATAACATACTACCTTCCATAATGACAAGGCTACCATCCATCGGAGTAACAAAAATCACGACAACAGACTACCTTCCATAATGACAAGGCTACCATCCAATGGACTAAAAAAAATCTCGAGAACAGACTACCTTCCATAACGACAAGTATACCATCCATTGGAGTAACAAAAATATCAACAAGAGACTACCTTCCATAATGACAAGGCTACCATCCATTGTAGTAACAAAAATCTCGACAACAGACTACCTTCCATAATGACAAGGCTACCATCCATTGTAGTAACAAAAATCTCGACAACAGACTACCTTCCATAATGACCTGGGTACCATCCATTGGAGTAACAAAAATCTCGACAATAGACTACCTTCCATAATGACAAGGCTATCATACATTAGAGTAACGAAAATATCCACAAGAGATTACCTTCCATAATGATAAGGCTATAATCCATTGTAGTTATAAAAATCTCGACAACAGACTACCTTGCATAATGACAAGGCTACGATCCATTGTAGTAACAAAAGTCTCGACATCATACTACCTTCCATAATGATAAGGCTACCATCCTTTGTAGTAACAAAAATATCGACAACAAATTACCTTCCATAATGACTTGGCTACCATCCATTGGAGTAACAAAATTTTTGGCAATAGACTACCTTCCATAATGACAAGGCTACCATCCCTTGGAGTAACAAAGATATCGATAACATACTACCTTCCATAATGACAAGGCTACCATCCATTGGAGTAACAAAAATCAAGACAACAGACTACCATCCATAATGACAAGACTACCATCCTTTGGAATAACAAAAATCTCGACAAGAGATGACCTTCCATAATGACTAGGCTACCATCCATTGGAGTAATAAAGATATCAACAACAGACTACCTTCTATTATGACAAGGCTATCATCCATTGTAGTAACAAAAATCTCGACAACAGACTACCTTCCATAATGACTTGGCTACCATCCATTGGAGTAAGAAAAATCTTGGCAATAGACTACCTTCCATAATGACAAGGCTACCATCCATTGGAGTAACAAAGATATCTATAACATACTACCTTCCATAATGACAAAGCTATCATCCATCGGAGTAACAAAAATCACGACAACAGACTACCTTCCATAATGACAAGGCTACCATCCAATGGACTAACAAAAATCTCGACAACAGACTACCTTCCATAATGACAAGTATACCATCCATTGGAGTAACAAAAATCTCGACAAGAGACTACCTTACATCATGACAAGGCTACCATCCATTGTAGTAACAAAAATCTCTACAACAGACTACCTTCCATAATGACAAGGCTACCATCCATTGTAGTAACAAAAATCTCGACAACAGACTACCTTCCATAATGACCTGGGTACCATCCATTGGAGTAACAAAAATATCGACAATAGACTACCTTCCATAATGACAAGGCTACCATACATTAGAGTAACGAAAATATCCACAAGAGATTACCTTCCATAATGATAAGGCTATAATCCATTGTAGTAACAAAAATCTCGACAACAGACTACCTTGCATAATGACAAAGATACGATCCATTGTAGTAACAAAAGTCTCGACAACATACTACCTTCCATAATGACAAGGCTACCATCCTTTGTAGTAACAAAAATCTCGACAACAAATTACCTTCCATAATGACTTGGCTACCATCCATTGGAGTAACAAAATTTTTGGCAATAGACTACCTTCCATAATGACAAGGCTACCATCCCTTGGAGTAACAAAGATATCGATAACATACTACCTTCCATAATGACAAGGCTACCATCCATTGGAGTAACAAAAATCAAGACAACAGACTACCTTCCATAATGGCAAGACTACCATCCTTTGGAATAACAAAAATCTCGACAAGAGATGACCTTCCATAATGACTAGGCTACCATCCATTGGAGTAATAAAGATATCAACAACAGACTACCTTCTATTATGACAAGGCTATCATCCATTGTAGTAACAAAAATCTCGACAACAGACTACCTTCCATAATGACTTGGCTACCATCCATTGGAGTAAGAAAAATCTTGGCAATAGACTACCTTCCATAATGACAAGGCTACCATCCATTGGAGTAACAAAGATATCTATAACATACTACCTTCCATAATGACAAAGCTATCATCCATCGGAGTAACAAAAATCACGACAACAGACTACCTTCCATAAGGACAAGGCTACTATCCAATGGACTAACAAAAATCTCGACAACAGACTACCTTCCATAACGACAAGTATACCATCCATTGGAGTAACAAAAATATCGACAAGAGACTACCTTCCATAATGACAAGGCTACCATCCATTGTAGTAACAAAAATCTCGATAACAGACTACCTTCCATAATGACAAGGCTACCATCCATTGTAGTAACAAAAATCTCGACAACAGACTACCTTCCATAATGACCTGGCTACCATCCATTGGAGTAACAAAAATCTCGACAATAGACTACCTTCCATAATGACAAGGCTACCATACATTAGAGTAACGAAAATATCCACAAGAGATTACCTTCCATAATGATAAGGCTATAATCCATTGTAGTAACAAAAATCTCGACAACAGACTACCTTGCATAATGACAAAGCTACGATCCATTGTAGTAACAAAAGTCTCGACAACATACTACCTTCCATAATGACAAGGCTACCATCATTTGTAGTAACAAAAATCTCGACAACAAATTACCTTCCATAATGACTTTGCTACCATCCATTGGAGTAACAAAATTTTTGGCAATAGACTACCTTCCATAATGACAAGGCTACCATCCCTTGGAGTAACAAAGATATCGATAACATACTACCTTCCATAATGACAAGGCTACCATCCATTGGAGTAACAAAAATCAAGACAACAGACTACCTTCCATAATGACAAGACTACCATCCTTTGGAATAACAAAAATCTCGATAAGAGATGACCTTCCATAATGACTAGGCTACCATCCATTGGAGTAATAAAGATATCAACAACAGACTACCTTCTATTATGAAAAGGCTATCATCCATTGAAGTAACAAAAATCTCGACAACAGACTACCTTCCATAATGACTTGGCTACCATCCATTGGGGTAAGAAAAATCTTGGCAATAGACTACCTTCCATAATGACAAGGCTACATCCATTGGAGTAACAAAGATATCAACAACATATTACCTTCCATAATGACAAGGCTACCATCCATTGGAGTAACAAAAATCATGACAACAGACTACCTTCCATAATGACAAGGCTACCATCCATTGGAATAACAAAAATCTCGACAACAGATGACCTTCCATAATGACTAGTCTAGCATCCATTGGAGTAATAAAGATATCAACAATAGACTACCTTCCATTATGAGAAGTCTACATTCCATTGTAGTAACAAAAATCTCGACAAGAGACTACCTTCCATAATGACAAGGCTACCATCCATTGTAGTAACTAAAATATCGACAACAGACTACCTTCCATAATGACATGGGTACCATCCATTGGAGTAACAAAAATATCCACAAGAGACTACCTTCCATAATGATAAGGCTACCATCCATTTGAGTAATAAAAATCTCGACAACAGACTAACTTCCATTATGTCAAGGCTACAATCCATTGTAGTAAAAAAAAAATCTCGACAACAGACTACCTTACATAATGACAAAGCTACCATCCATTGTAGTAAAAAAAATCTCGACAACAGACTACCTTCCATAATGACAAGGCTACCATCCATTGTAGTAATAAAAATCTCGACAACAAACAACCTTCCATAATATCTTGGCTACCATCCATTGGAGTAACAAAAATCACGACAACAGACTACCTTCTATAATGACAAGGCTAACATCCATTGGAAGAACAAAAATCTCGACAACAGATGACCTTCCATAATGACTAGGCTACCATCGGTTGGAGTAATAAAGATATCAACAACAGACTACCTTCCATTATGAGAAGGCTACAATCCATTGTAGTAACAAAAATCTCGACAAGAGACTACCTTCAATCATGACAAGGCTACCATCCATTGCAGTAACAAAAATCTCTACAACAGACTACCTTCCATAATGACTTGGCTACCATGCATTGGAGTAACAAAAATATCGGCAATAGACTACCTTCCATAATGACAAGGCTACCATCCATTGGAGTAACAAAGATATTGACAACATACTACCTTCCATAATGACAAGACTACCATCCATTGGAGTAACAAAAATCATGAAAACAAACTACCTTCCATAATGACAAGGCTGCCATCCAATGGAATAACAAAAATCTCGACAATAGATGACCTTCCATAATTACTTGGCTACCATCCATTAGAGTAATAAATATATCAACAATAGACTACCTTCCATAATGAGAAGGCTACAATCCATTGTAGAAACAAAAATATCGACAACAGACTACCTTCTATAATGACAAGGCAACCATCCATTGTAGTAACTAAAATATCGACAACAAACGTCCTTCCATAATGACAAGGGTACCATCCATTGGAGTAACAAAAATCTCGACATCAGACTACCTTCCATTATGACTTGGCTACCATCCATTGGAGTAACAAAAATATCGATAATAGACTACCTTCCATAATGACAAGGCTACCATCCATTAGAGCAACAAAATTATCCACAAGAGATTACCTTCCATAATGATAAGGCTATAATCCATTGTAGGAACAAAAATCTCGACAACAGACTACCTTGCATAATGACAAAGCTACGATCCATTGTAGTAACAAAAGTCTCGACAACATACTACCTTCCATAATGACAAGGCTACCATCCTTTGTAGTAACAAAAATCTCGACAACAAATTACCTTCCATAATGACTTGGCTACCATCCATTGGAGTAACAAAATTTTTTGCAATAGACTACCTTCCATAATGACAAGGCTACCATCCCTTGGAGTAACAAAGATATCGATAACATACTACCTTCCATAATGACAAGGCTACCATCCATTGGAGTAACAAAAATCAAGACAACAGACTACCTTCCATAATGACAAGACTACCATCCTTTGGAATAACAAAAATCTCGACAAGAGATGACCTTCCATAATGACTAGGCTACCATCCATTAGAGTAATAAAGATATCAACAACAGACTACCTTCTATTATGACAAGGCTATCATCCATTGTAGTAACAAAAATCTCGACAACAGACTACCTTCCATAATGACTTGGCTACCATCCATTGGAGTAAGAAAAATCTTGGCAATAGACTACCTTCCATAATGACAAGGCTACCATCCATTGGAGTAACAAAGATATCTATAACATACTACCTTCCATAATGACAAAGCTATCATCCATCGGAGTAACAAAAATCACGACAACAGACTACCTTCCATAATGACAAGGCTACCATCCAATGGACTAACAAAAATCTCGACAACAGACTACCTTACATAACGACAAGTATACCATCCATTGGAGTAACAAAAATATCGACAAGAGACTACCTTCCATAATGACAAGGCTACCATCCATTGTAGTAACAAAAATCTCGATAACAGACTACCTTCCATAATGACAAGGCTACCATCCATTGTAGTAACAAAAATCTCGACAACAGACTACCTTCCATAATGACCTGGCTACCATCCATTGGAGTAACAAAAATCTCGACAATAGACTAACTTCCATAATGACAAGGCTACCATACATTAGAGTAACGAAAATATCCACAAGAGATTACCTTCCATAATGATAAGGCTATAATCCATTGTAGTAACAAAAATCTCGACAACAGACTACCTTGCATAATGACAAAGCTACGATCCATTATAGTAACAAAAGTCTCGACAACATACTACCTTCCATAATGACAAGGCTACCATCCTTTGTAGTAACAAAAATCTCGACAACAAATTACCTTCCATAATGACTTGGCTACCATCCATTGGAGTAACAAAATTTTTGGCAATAGACTACCTTCCATAATGACAAGGCTACCATCCCTTGGAGTAACAAAGATATCGATAACATACTACCTTCCATAATGACAAGGCTACCATCCATTGGAGTAACAAAAATCAAGACAACAGACTACCTTTCATAATGACAAGACTACCATCCTTTGGAATAACAAAAATCTCGACAAGAGATGACCTTCCATAATGACTAGGCTACCATCCATTGGAGTAATAAAGATATCAACAACAGACTACCTTCTATTATGAAAAGGCTATCATCCATTGAAGTAACAAAAATCTCGACAACAGACTACCTTCCATAATGACTTGGCTACCATCCATTGGGGTAAGAAAAATCTTGGCAATAGACTACCTTCCATAATGACAAGGCTACCATCCATTGGAGTAACAAAGATATCAACAACATATTACCTTCAATAATGACAAGGCTACCATCCATTGGAGTAACAAAAATCATGACAACAGACTACCTTCCATAATGACAAGGCTACCATCCATTGGAATAACAAAAATCTCGACAACAGATGACCTTCCATAATGACTAGTCTAGCATCCATTGGAGTAATAAAGATATCAACAATAGACTACCTTCCATTATGAGAAGTCTACATTCCATTGTAGTAACAAAAATCTCGACAAGAGACTACCTTCCATAATGACAAGGCTACCATCCATTGTAGTAACTAAAATATCGACAACAAACTACCTTCCATAATGACATGGGTACCATCCATTGGAGTAACAAAAATATCCACAAGAGACTACCTTCCATAATGATAAGGCTACCATCCATTTGAGTAATAAAAATCTCGACAACAGACTAACTTCCATTATGTCAAGGCTACAATCCATTATAGTAAAAAAAAAATCTCGACAACAGACTACCTTACATAATGACAAGGCTACCATCCATTGTAGTAACAAAAATCTCGACAACAGACTACCTTCCATAATGACAAGGCTACCATCCATTATAGTAACAAAAATCTCGACAACAAACTACCTTCCATAATGACTTGGCTACCATCCATTAGAGTAACAAAGATATCGACAACATACTACCTTCCATAATGACAAGGCTACCATCCATTGGAGTAACAAAAATCATTACAACAGACTACCTTGCATAATGACAAGGCTACCATCCATTGGAATAACAAAAATCTCGACAACAGATGACCTTCCATAATGACTAGTCTAGCATCCATTGGAGTAATAAATCTATCAACAATAGACAACCTTCCATTATGAGAAGGCTAAAATCCATTGTAGTAACAAAAATCTCGACAAGAGACTACCTTCCATAATGACAAGGCTATCATCCATTATAGTAACTAAAATATCGACAACAGACTACCTTCCATAATGACAAGGGTACCAACCATTGGAGTAAAAAAAATATCCATAAGAGGCTACCTTCCATAATGATAAGGCTACCATCCATTGGAGTAACAAAAATATTGACAACAGACTACCTTCCATAATGTCAAGGCTAGAATCCATTGTAGTAACAAAAATCTCGACAACAGACTACCTTACATAATGACAAGGCTACCATCCATTGTAGTAATAAAAATCTCGACAACAAACTACCTTCCATAATGACTTGGCTACAATCCATTGGAGTAACAAAAATCACGACAACAGACTACCTTCTATAATGACAAGGCTAACATCCATTGGAAGAACAAAAATCTCGACAACAGATGACCTTCCATAATGACTAGGCTACCATCGGTTGGAGTAATAAAGATATCAACAATAGACTACCTTCCATTATGAGAAGGCTACAATCCATTGTAGTAACAAAAATCTCGACAAGAGACTACCTTCCATAATGACTTGGCTACCATCCATTGGAGTAACAAAAATATCGGTAATAGACTACCTTCCATAATGACAAGGCTACCATCCATTGGAGTAACAAAGATATTGACAACATACTACCTTCCATAATGACAAGACTACCATCCATTGGAGTAACAAAAATCATGAAAACAAACTACCTTCCATAATGACAAGGCTGCCATCCATTGGAATAACAAAAATCTCGACAATAGATGACCTTCCATAATTACTAGGCTACCATCCATTGGAGTAATAAATATATCAACAATAGACTACCTTCCATAATGAGAAGGCTACAATCCATTGTAGAAACAAAAATATCGACAAGAGACTGCCTTCTATAATGACAAGGCAACCATTCATTGTAGTAACTAAAATATCGACAACAGACGACCTTCCATAATGACAAGGGTACCATCCATTGGAGTAACAAAAATCTCGACATCAGACTACCTTCCATTATGACTTGGCTACCATCCATTGGAGTAACAAAAATATCGATAATAGACTACCTTCCATAATGACAAGGCTATAATCCATTGTAGTAACAAAAATCTCGACAACAGACTAACTTACATAATGACAAGGCTATGATCCATTGTAATAACAAAAATCTCGACAACAGACTACCTTCCATAATGACAAGGCTACCATCCTTTGTAGTAACAAAAATCTCGACAACAAACTACCTTCCATAATGACTTATATACCATCCGTTGGAGAAAAAAAAATCTCGGCAATAGACTACCTTCCATAATGACAAGGCTACCATCCATTGGAGTAACAAAGATATCGAAAACATACTACCTTCCATAATGACAAGGCTACAATCCATTGGGGTAACAAAAATCACGACAACAGACTACCTTCCATAATGACAAGGCTACTATCCAATGGACTAACAAAAAACTTGACAACAGACTACCTTCAATAACGATAATTATACCATCCATTAGAGTAACAAAAATCTGGACAAGAGACTACCTTCCATAATGACAAGGCTACCATCCATTGTAGTAACAAAAATCTCGACAACAAACTACCTTCCATAATGACAAGGCTACCATCCATTGTAGTAACAAAAATCTCGACAACAGACTACCTTACATAATGACTTGGCTACCATCCATTATTGTAACAAAAATCTCGACAATAGACTACCTTCCATAATGACAAGGCTACCATCCATTAGAGTAACAAAAATATCCACATGAGAGTACCTTCCATAATGACAAGGCTACCATCCTTTGTAGTAACAAAAATCTCGACAACAAACTACCTTCCATAATGACTTGGCTACCATCCATTGGAGTAACAAAAATCTCGGCAATAGACTACCTTCCATAATGACAAGGCTACCATCCATTGGAGAAACAAAGATATCAACAACATACCACCTTCCATAATGACAAGGCTACCATCCATTAGAGTAACAAAAATCACGACAACATACTACCTTCCATAATGACAAGGTTACCATCCATTGGAATAACAAAAATCTCGACAACAGATGACCTTCCATAATGACTAGGCTACCATCCATTGGAGTAATAAAGATATCAACAATAGACTACCTTCCATGTTGAGAAACTACAATCCATTGTAGTAACAAAAATCTCGACAAGAGACTACCTTCCATAATGAGAAGGCTACCATCCATTGTAGTAACAAAAATATCGACAACAGACTACCTTCCATAATGACTTGGGTACCATCCATTGGAGTAACAAAAATATCCACAAGAGACTACCTTCCATAATGATATGGCTACCATCCATTGGAGTAATAAAGATAACGACAACAGACTAACTTCCATTATGTCAAGGCTACAATCCATTGTAGTAACAAATATCTCGACAACTGACTACCTTCCATAATGACAAGGCTACCATCCATTGGAATAACAAAAATCTCGACAACATATGACCTTCCATAATGACTAGTCTACCATCCATTGGAGTAATAAAGATATCAACAATAGACTACCTTCCATTATGAGAAGGCTACAATCCATTGGAGTAACAAAAATCTCGACAAGAGACTACCTTCCATAATGACAAGGCTACCATCCATTGTAGTAACTAAAATATCGACAACAGACTACCTTCCATAATGACATGGGTACCATCCATTGGAGTAACAAAAATATCCACAAGAGACTACCTTACATAATGACAAGGCTACCATCCATTGTAGTAACAAAAATCTCGACAACAGACTACCTTCCATAATGACAAGGCTATCATCCATTGTAGTAACAAAAATCTCGACAACAGACTACCTTCCATAATGACTTGGCTTCCATCCATTTGAGTAACAAAAATCTAGACAATAGACTACCTTCCATAACGACAACGCTACAATCTATTATAGTAACAAAAATATTGACAACAGACTACCTTCCTTAATGATAAGGCTACAATCCATTGGAGTAACAAAAATCTCGACAAGAGACTACCTTCCATAATGAGAAGGCTACCATCCATTGTAGTAACTAAAATATCGACAACAGACTACCTTCCATAATGACATGGGTACCATCCATTGGAGTAACAAAAATATCCACAAGAGACTACCTTACATAATGACAAGGCTACCATCCATTGTAGTAACAAAAATCTCGACAACAGACTACCTTCCATAATGACAAGGCTATCATCCATTGTAGTAACAAAAATCTCGACAACAGACTACCTTCCATAATGACTTGGCTTCCATCAATTTGAGTAACAAAAATCTCTACAATAGACTACCTTCCATAACGACAACGCTACAATCCATTATAGTAACAAAAATATTGACAACAGACTACCTTCCTTAATGATAAGGCTACCATCCATTGTAGTAACAAAAATCTCGACAATAGACTACCTTCCATAATGACAAGGCTACCATCCAATGGACTAACAAAAATATCGACAACAGACTACCTTCCCTAACGATAAGTATACCATCCGTTGGAGTAACAAAAATATCGACAAGAGACTACCTTCTATAATGACAAGGCTACTATCCATTGTAGTAACAAAAATCTCGAAAACAGACTACCTTCCATAATGACAAGGCTATCATCCATGGTAGTAACAAAAATCTCGACAACAGACTACCTTCCATAATGACTTGGCTACCATCCATGGAGTAACAAAAATCTCGACAATAGACTACCTTCCATAATGACTTGCCTACCATCCATTAGAGTAACAAAAATATCCACAAGAGATTACCTTCCATAATGATAAGGCTATAATCCATTGTAGTAACAAAAATCTTGACAACAGACTACCTTGCATAATGACAAGGCTACGATCCATTGTAGTAACAAAAATCTCGACAACAGACTACCTTCCATAATGACAAGGCTACCATCCATTGGAGAAACAAAAATATCGGCAATAGACTACCTTCCATAATGACAAGGCTACCATCCATTGGAGTAACAAAGATATCGATAACATACTACCTTCCATAATGACAAGGCTACCATCCATTGGAGTAACAAAAATCATTACAACAGACTACCTTCCATAATGACAAGGCTACCATCCTTTGGAATAACAAAAATCTCGACAAGAGATGACCTTCCATAATGACTAGGCAACCATCCATCGGATTAATAAAGATATCAACAACAGACTACCTTCTATTATGACAAGGCTATCATCCATTGTAGTAACAAAAATATCGACAACAGACTACCTTCCATAATGACTTGGCTACCATCAATTGGAGTAAGAAAAATCTCGGAAATAGACTACCTTCCATAATGACAAGGCTACCATCCATTGGAGTAACAAAGATATCGACAACATAATACCTTCAATAATGACAAGGCTACCATCCATTGGAGTAACAAAAATCATTACAACAGACTATCTTCCATAATGACAAGGCTATCATCCATTGGAATAACAAAAATCTCGACAGCAGATGACCTTCCATAATGACTAGTCTAGCATCCATTGGAGTAATAAAGATATCAACAATAGACTACCTTCCATTATGAGAAGGCTACAATCCATTGTAGTAACAAAAATCTCGACAAGAGACTACCTTCCAAAATGACAAGGCTACAATCCTTTGTAGTAACTAAAATATCGACAACAGACTACCTTCCATAATGACACGGGTACCATCCATTGGAGTAAGAAAAATATCCACAAGAGACTGCCTTCCATAATGATAAGGCTACCATCCATTGGAGTAATAAAAATCTCGACAACAGACTAACTTCCATTATGTCAAGGCTACAATCCATTGTAGTAACAAAAATCTCGACAACAGACTACCTTACATAATGACAAGGCTACCATCCATTGTAGTAACAAAAATCTCGACAACACACTACCTTCCATAATGACAAGGCTACCATCCATTGTAGTAACAAAAATATCGACAACAGACTACCTTCCATAATGACTTGGGTACCATCCATTGGAGTAACAAAAATATCCACAAGAGACTACCTTACATAATGACAAGGCTTCCATCCATTGTAGTAACAAAAATCTCGACAACAGACTACCTTCCATAATGACAAGGCTATCATCCATTGTAGTAACAAAAATCTCGACAACAGACTACCTTCCATAATGACTTGGCTTCCATCCATTTGAGTAACAAAAATCTCTACAATAGACTACCTTCCATAACGACAACGCTACAATCCATTATAGTAACCAAAATATTGACAACAGACTACCTTCCTTAATGATAAGGCTACCATCCATTGTAGTAACAAAAATCTCGACAATAGACTACCTTCCATAATGACAAGGCTACCATCCAATGGACTAACAAAAATATCGACAACAGACTACCTTCCCTAACGATAAGTATACCATCCATTGGAGTAACAAAAATATCGACAAGAGACTACCTTCTATAATGACAAGGCTATTATCCATTGTAGTAACAAAAATCTCGAAAACAGACTACCTTCCATAATGACAAGGCTATCATCCATGGTAGTAACAAAAATCTCGACAACAGACTACCTTCCATAATGACTTGGCTACCATCCATTGGAGTAACAAAAATCTCGACAATAGACTACCTTCCATAATGACTTGCCTACCATCCATTAGAGTAACAAAAATATCCACAAGAGATTACCTTCCATAATGATAAGGCTATAATCCATTGTAGTAACAAAAATCTTGACAACAGACTACCTTGCATAATGACAAGGCTACGATCCATTGTAGTAACAAAAATCTCGACAACAGACTACCTTCCATAATGACAAGGCTACCATCCATTGGAGAAACAAAAATATCGGCAATAGACTACCTTCCATAATGACAAGGCTACCATCCATTGGAGTAACAAAGATATCGATAACATACTACCTTCCATAATGACAAGGCTACCATCCATTGGAGTAACAAAAATCATGACAACAGACTACCTTCCATAATGACACGGGTACCATCCATTGGAGTAACAAAAATATCCACAAGAGACTGCCTTCCATAATGATAAGGCTACCATCCATTGGAGTAATAAAAATCTCGACAACAGACTAACTTCCATTATGTCAAGGCTACAATCCATTGTAGTAACAAAAATCTCGACAACAGACTACCTTACATAATGACAAGGCTACCATCCATTGTAGTAACAAAAATCTCGACAACAGACTACCTTTCATAATGACAAGGCTACCATCCATTGTAGTAACAAAAATATCGACAACAGACTACCTTCCATAATGACATGGGTACCATCCATTGGAGTAACAAAAATATCCCCAAGAGACTACCTTACATAATGACAAGGCTACCATCCATTGTAGTAACAAAAATCTCGACAACAGACTACCTTCCATAATGACAAGGCTATCATCCATTGTAGTAATAAAAATCTCGACAACAGACTACCTTCCATAATGACTTGGCTTCCATCCATTTGAGTAACAAAAATCTAGACAATAGACTACCTTCCATAACGACAACGCTACAATCTATTATAGTAACAAAAATATTGACAACAGACTACCTTCCTTAATGATAAGGCTACCATCCATTGTAGTAACTAAAATATCGACAACAGACTACCTTCCATAATGACATGGGTACCATCCATTGGAGTAACAAAAATATCCACAAGAGACTACCTTACATAATGACAAGGCTTCCATCCATTGTAGTAACAAAAATCTCGACAACAGACTACCTTCCATAATGACAAGGCTATCATCCATTGTAGTAACAAAAATCTCGACAACAGACTACCTTCTATAATGACTTGGCTTCCATCCATTTGAGTAACAAAAATCTCTACAATAGACTACCTTCCATAATGACTTGGCTACCATCCATTGGAGTAAGAAAAATCTCGGAAATAGACTACCTTCCATAATGACAAGGCTACCATCCATTGGAGTAACAAAGATATCGACAACATAATACCTTCAATAATGACAAGGCTACCATCCATTGGAGTAACAAAAATCATTACAACAGACTATCTTCCATAATGACAAGGCTATCATCCATTGGAATAACAAAAATCTCGACAGCAGATGACCTTCCATAATGACTAGTCTAGCATCCATTGGAGTAATAAAGATATCAACAATAGACTACCTTCCATTATGAGAAGGCTACAATCCATTGTAGTAACAAAAATCTCGACAAGAGACTACCTTCCAAAATGACAAGGCTACAATCCTTTGTAGTAACTAAAATATCGACAACAGACTACCTTCCATAATGACACGGGTACCATCCATTGGAGTAACAAAAATATCCACAAGAGACTGCCTTCCATAATGAGAAGGCTACCATCCATTGTAGTAACTAAAATATCGACAACAGACTACCTTCCATAATGACATGGGTACCATCCATTGGAGTAACAAAAATATCCACAAGAGACTACCTTACATAATGACAAGGCTTCCATCCATTGTAGTAACAAAAATCTCGACAACAGACTACCTTCCATAATGACAAGGCTATCATCCATTGTAGTAACAAAAATCTCGACAACAGACTACCTTCCATAATGACTTGGCTTCCATCCATTTGAGTAACAAAAATCTCTACAATAGACTACCTTCCATAATGACTTGGCTACCATCCATTGGAGTAAGAAAAATCTCGGAAATAGACTACCTTCCATAATGACAAGGCTACCATCCATTGGAGTAACAAAGATATCGACAACATAATACCTTCAATAATGACAAGGCTACCATCCATTGGAGTAACAAAAATCATTACAACAGACTATCTTCCATAATGACAAGGCTATCATCCATTGGAATAACAAAAATCTCGACAGCAGATGACCTTCCATAATGACTAGTCTAGCATCCATTGGAGTAATAAAGATATCAACAATAGACTACCTTCCATTATGAGAAGGCTACAATCCATTGTAGTAACAAAAATCTCGACAAGAGACTACCTTCCAAAATGACAAGGCTACAATCCTTTGTAGTAACTAAAATATCGACAACAGACTACCTTCCATAATGACACGGGTACCATCCATTGGAGTAACAAAAATATCCACAAGAGACTGCCTTCCATAATGATAAGGCTACCATCCATTGGAGTAATAAAAATCTCGACAACAGACTAACTTCCATTATGTCAAGGCTACAATCCATTGTAGTAACAAAAATCTCGACAACAGACTACCTTACATAATGACAAGGCTACCATCCATTGTAGTAACAAAAATCTCGACAACAGACTACCTTCCATAATGACAAGGCTACCATCCATTGTAGTAACAAAAATATCGACAACAGACTACCTTCCATAATGACTTGGGTACCATCCATTGGAGTAACAAAAATATCCACAAAAGACTACCTTACATAATGACAAGGCTTCCATCCATTGTAGTAACAAAAATCTCGACAACAGACTACCTTCCATAATGACAAGGCTATCATCCATTGTAGTAACAAAAATCTCGACAACAGACTACCTTCCATAATGACTTGGCTTCCATCCATTTGAGTAACAAAAATCTCTACAATAGACTACCTTCCATAACGACAACGCTACAATCCATTATAGTAACCAAAATATTGACAACAGACTACCTTCCTTAATGATAAGGCTACCATCCATTGTAGTAACAAAAATCTCGACAATAGACTACCTTCCATAATGACAACGCTACCATCCAATGGACTAACAAAAATATCGACTACAGACTACCTTCCCTAACGATAAGTATACCATCCATTGGAGTAACAAAAATATCGACAAGAGACTACCTTCTATAATGACAAGGCTATTATCCATTGTAGTAACAAAAATCTCGAAAACAGACTACCTTCCATAATGACAAGGCTATCATCCATGGTAGTAACAAAAATCTCGACAACAGACTACCTTCCATAATGACTTGGCTACCATCCATTGGAGTAACAAAAATCTCGACAATAGACTACCTTCCATAATGACTTGCCTACCATCCATTAGAGTAACAAAAATATCCACAAGAGATTACCTTCCATAATGATAAGGCTATAATCCATTGTAGTAACAAAAATCTTGACAACAGACTACCTTGCATAATGACAAGGCTACGATCCATTGTAGTAACAAAAATCTCGACAACAGACTACCTTCCATAATGACAAGGCTACCATCCATTGGAGAAACAAAAATATCGGCAATAGACTACCTTCCATAATGACAAGGCTACCATCCATTGGAGTAACAAAGATATCGATAACATACTACCTTCCATAATGACAAGGCTACCATCCATTGGAGTAACAAAAATCATGACAACAGACAACCTTCCATAATGACAAGGCTACCATCCATTGGAGTAACAAAGATATCGACAACAGACTAACTTCCATTATGTCAAGGCTAGAATCCATTGTAGTAACAAAAATCTCGACAACTGACTACCTTCCATAATGACAAGGCTACCATCCATTGGAATAACAAAAATCTCGAAAACATATGACCTTCCATAGTGACTAGTCTACCATCCATTGGAGTAATAAAGATATCAACAATAGACTACCTTCCATTATGAGAAGGCTACAATCCATTGGAGTAACAAAAATCTCGACAAGAGACTACCTTCCATAATGAGAAGGCTACCATCCATTGTAGTAACTAAAATATCGACAACAGACTACCTTCCATAATGACATGGGTACCATCCATTGGAGTAACAAAAATATCCACAAGAGACTACCTTACATAATGACAAGGCTACCATCCATTGTAGAAACAAAAATCTCGACAACAGACTACCTTCCATAATGACAAGGCTATCATCCATTGTAGTAACAAAAATCTCGACAACAGACTACCTTCCATAATGACTTGGCTTCCATCCATTTGAGTAACAAAAATCTAGACAATAGACTACCTTCCATAACGACAACGCTACAATCTATTATAGTAACAAAAATATTGACAACAGACTACCTTCCTTAATGATAAGGCTACAATCCATTGGAGTAACAAAAATCTCGACAAGAGACTACCTTCCATAATGAGAAGGCTACCATCCATTGTAGTAACTAAAATATCGACAACAGACTACCTTCCATAATGACATGGGTACCATCCATTGGAGTAACAAAAATATCCACAAGAGACTACCTTACATAATGACAAGGCTTCCATCCATTGTAGTAACAAAAATCTGGACAACAGACTACCTTCCATAATGACAAGGCTATCATCCATTGTAGTAACAAAAATCTCGACAACAGACTACCTTCCATAATGACTTGGCTTCCATCCATTTGAGTAACAAAAATCTCTACAATAGACTACCTTCCATAACGACAACGCTACAATCCATTATAGTAACCAAAATATTGACAACAGACTACCTTCCTTAATGATAAGGCTACCATCCATTGTAGTAACAAAAATCTCGACAATAGACTACCTTCCATAATGACAAGGCTACCATCCAATGGACTAACAAAAATATCGACTACAGACTACCTTCCCTAACGATAAGTATACCATCCATTGGAGTAACAAAAATATCGACAAGAGACTACCTTCTATAATGACAAGGCTACTATCCATTGTAGTAACAAAAATCTCGAAAACAGACTACCTTCCATAATGACAAGGCTATCATCCATGGTAGTAACAAAAATCTCGACAACAGACTACCTTCCATAATGACTTGGCTACCATCCATGGAGTAACAAAAATCTCGACAATAGACTACCTTCCATAATGACTTGCCTACCATCCATTAGAGTAACAAAAATATCCACAAGAGATTACCTTCCATAATGATAAGGCTATAATCCATTGTAGTAACAAAAATCTTGACAACAGACTACCTTGCATAATGACAAGGCTACGATCCATTGTAGTAACAAAAATCTCGACAACAGACTACCTTCCATAATGACAAGGCTACCATCCATTGGAGAAACAAAAATATCGGCAATAGACTACCTTCCATAATGACAAGGCTACCATCCATTGGAGTAACAAAGATATCGATAACATACTACCTTCCATAATGACAAGGCTACCATCCATTGGAGTAACAAAAATCATGACAACAGACTACCTTCCATAATGACAAGGCTACCATCCATTGGAGTAACAAAGATATCGACAACAGACTAACTTCCATTATGTCAAGGCTAGAATCCATTGTAGTAACAAAAATCTCGACAACTGACTACCTTCCATAATGACAAGGCTACCATCCATTGGAATAACAAAAATCTCGAAAACATATGACCTTCCATAGTGACTAGTCTACCATCCATTGGAGTAATAAAGATATCAACAATAGACTACCTTCCATTATGAGAAGGCTACAATCCATTGGAGTAACAAAAATCTCGACAAGAGACTACCTTCCATAATGAGAAGGCTACCATCCATTGTAGTAACTAAAATATCGACAACAGACTACCTTCCATAATGACATGGGTACCATCCATTGGAGTAACAAAAATATCCACAAGAGACTACCTTACATAATGACAAGGCTACCATCCATTGTAGTAACAAAAATCTCGACAACAGACTACCTTCCATAATGACAAGGCTATCATCCATTGTAGTAACAAAAATCTCGACAACAGACTACCTTCCATAATGACTTGGCTTCCATCCATTTGAGTAACAAAAATCTAGACAATAGACTACCTTCCATAACGACAACGCTACAATCTATTATAGTAACAAAAATATTGACAACAGACTACCTTCCTTAATGATAAGGCTACAATCCATTGGAGTAACAAAAATCTCGACAAGAGACTACCTTCCATAATGAGAAGGCTACCATCCATTGTAGTAACTAAAATATCGACAACAGACTACCTTCCATAATGACATGGGTACCATCCATTGGAGTAACAAAAATATCCACAAGAGACTACCTTACATAATGACAAGGCTTCCATCCATTGTAGTAACAAAAATCTCGACAACAGACTACCTTCCATAATGACAAGGCTATCATCCATTGTAGTAACAAAAATCTCGACAACAGACTACCTTCCATAATGACTTGGCTTCCATCCATTTGAGTAACAAAAATCTCTACAATAGACTACCTTCAATAACGACAACGCTACAATCCATTATAGTAACCAAAATATTGACAACAGAGTACCTTCCTTAATGATAAGGCTACCATCCATTGTAGTAACAAAAATCTCGACAATAGACTACCTTCCATAATGACAAGGCTACCATCCAATGGACTAACAAAAATATCGACTACAGACTACCTTCCCTAACGATAAGTATACCATCCATTGGAGTAACAAAAATATCGACAAGAGACTACCTTCTATAATGACAAGGCTACTATCCACTGTAGTAACAAAAATCTCGAAAACAGACTACCTTCCATAATGACAAGGCTATCATCCATGGTAGTAACAAAAATCTCGACAACAGACTACCTTCCATAATGACTTGGCTACCATCCATGGAGTAACAAAAATCTCGACAATAGACTACCTTCCATAATGACTTGCCTACCATCCATTAGAGTAACAAAAATATCCACAAGAGATTACCTTCCATAATGATAAGGCTATAATCCATTGTAGTAACAAAAATCTTGACAACAGACTACCTTGCATAATGACAAGGCTACGATCCATTGTAGTAACAAAAATCTCGACAACAGACTACCTTCCATAATGACAAGGCTACCATCCATTGGAGAAACAAAAATATCGGCAATAGACTACCTTCCATAATGACAAGGCTACCATCCATTGGAGTAACAAAGATATCGATAACATACTACCTTCCATAATGACAAGGCTACCATCCATTGGAGTAACAAAAATCATGACAACAGACTACCTTCCATAATGACAAGGCTACCATCCTTTGGAATAACAAAAATCTCGACAAGAGATGACCTTCCATAATGACTAGGCAACCATCCATCGGAGTAATAAAGATATCAACAACAGACTACCTTCTATTATGACAAGGCTATCATCCATTGTAGTAACAAAAATATCGACAACAGACTACCTTCCATAATGACTTGGCTACCATCCATTGGAGTAAGAAAAATCTCGGAAATAGACTACCTTCCATAATGACAAGGCTACCATCCATTGGAGTAACAAAGATATCGACAACATAATACATTCAATAATGACAAGGCTACCATCCATTGGAGTAACAAAAATCATTACAACAGACTATCTTCCATAATGACAAGGCTATCATCCATTGGAATAACAAAAATCTCGACAGCAGATGACCTTCCATAATGACTAGTCTAGCATCCATTGGAGTAATAAAGATATCAACAATAGACTACCTTCCATTATGAGAAGGCTACAATCCATTGTAGTAACAAAAATCTCGACAAGAAACTACCTTCCAAAATGACAAGGCTACAATCCTTTGTAGTAACTAAAATATCGACAACAGACTACCTTCCATAATGACACGGGTACCATCCATTGGAGTAACAAAAATATCCACAAGAGACTGCCTTCCATAATGATACGGCTACCATCCATTGGAGTAATAAAAATCTCGACAACAGACTAACTTCCATTATGTCAAGGCTACAATTCATTGTAGTAACAAAAATCTCGACAACAGACTACCTTACATAATGACAAGGCTACCATCCATTGTAGTAACAAAAATCTCGACAACAGACTACCTTCCATAATGACAAGGCTACCATCCATTGTAGTAACAAAAATATCGACAACAGACTACCTTCCATAATGACTTGGGTACCATCCATTGGAGTAACAAAAATATCCACAAGAGACTACCTTACATAATGACAAGGCTTCCATCCATTGTAGTAACAAAAATCTCGACAACAGACTACCTTCCATAATGACAAGGCTATCATCCATTGTAGTAACAAAAATCTCGACAACAGACTACCTTCCATAATGACTTGGCTTCCATCCATTTGTGTAACAAAAATCTCTACAATAGACTACCTTCCATAACGACAACGCTACAATCCATTATAGTAACCAAAATATTGACAACAGACTACCTTCCTTAATGATAAGGCTACCATCCATTGTAGTAACAAAAATCTCGACAATAGACTACCTTCCATAATGACAAGGCTACCATCCAATGGACTAACAAAAATATCGACTACAGACTACCTTCCCTAACGATAAGTATACCATCCATTGGAGTAACAAAAATATCGACAAGAGACTACCTTCTATAATGACAAGGCTATTATCCATTGTAGTAACAAAAATCTCGAAAACAGACTACCTTCCATAATGACAAGGCTATCATCCATGGTAGTAACAAAAATCTCGACAACAGACTACCTTCCATAATGACTTGGCTACCATCCATTGGAGTAACAAAAATCTCGACAATAGACTACCTTCCATAATGACTTGCCTACCATCCATTAGAGTAACAAAAATATCCACAAGAGATTACCTTCCATAATGATAAGGCTATAATCCATTGTAGTAACAAAAATCTTGACAACAGACTACCTTGCATAATGACAAGGCTACGATCCATTGTAGTAACAAAAATCTCGACAACAGACTACCTTCCATAATGACAAGGCTACCATCCATTGGAGAAACAAAAATATCGGCAATAGACTACCTTCCATAATGACAAGGCTACCATCCATTGGAGTAACAAAGATATCGATAACATACTACCTTCCATAATGACAAGGCTACCATCCATTGGAGTAACAAAAATCATGACAACAGACTACCTTCCATAATGATATGGCTACCATCCATTGGAGTAACAAAGATATCGACAACAGACTAACTTCCATTATGTCAAGGCTAGAATCCATTGTAGTAACAAAAATCTCGACAACTGACTACCTTCCATAATGACAAGGCTACCATCCATTGGAATAACAAAAATCTCGAAAACATATGACCTTCCATAGTGACTAGTCTACCATCCATTGGAGTAATAAAGATATCAACAATAGACTACCTTCCATTATGAGAAGGCTACAATCCATTGGAGTAACAAAAATCTCGACAAGAGACTACCTTCCATAATGAGAAGGCTACCATCCATTGTAGTAACTAAAATATCGACAACAAACTACCTTCCATAATGACATGGGTACAGTCCATTGGAGTAACAAAAATATCCCCAAGAGACTACCTTACATAATGACAAGGCTACCATCCATTGTAGTAACAAAAATCTCGACAACAGACTACCTTCCATAATGACAAGGCTATCATCCATTGTAGTAACAAAAATCTCGACAACAGACTACCTTCCATAATGACTTGGCTTCCATCCATTTGAGTAACAAAAATCTAGACAATAGACTACCTTCCAAAACGACAACGCTACAATCTATTATAGTAACAAAAATATTGACAACAGACTACCTTCCTTAATGATAAGGCTACAATCCATTGGAGTAACAAAAATCTCGACAAGAGACTACCTTCCATAATGAGATGGCTACCATCCATTGTAGTAACTAAAATATCGACAACATACTACCTTCCATAATGACATGGGTACCATCCATTGGAGTAACAAAAATATCCACAAGAGACTACCTTACATAATGACAAGGCTTCCATCCATTGTAGTAACAAAAATCTCGACAACAGACTACCTTCCATAATGACAAGGCTATCATCCATTGTAGTAACAAAAATCTCGACAACAGACTACCTTCCATAATGACTTGGCTTCCATCCATTTGAGTAACAAAAATCTCTACAATAGACTACCTTCCATAACGACAACGCTACAATCCATTATAGTAACCAAAATATTGACAACAGACTACCTTCCTTAATGATAAGGCTACCATCCATTGTAGTAACAAAAATCTCGACAATAGACTACCTTCCATAATGACAAGGCTACCATCCAATGGACTAACAAAAATATCGACTACAGACTACCTTCCCTAACGATAAGTATACCATCCATTGGAGTAACAAAAATATCGACAAGAGACTACCTTCTACAATGACAAGGCTATTATCCATTGTAGTAACAAAAATCTCGAAAACAGACTACCTTCCATAATGACAAGGCTATTATCCATGGTAGTAACAAAAATCTCGACAACAGACTACCTTCCATAATGACTTGGCTACCATCCATTGGAGTAACAAAAATCTCGACAATAGACTACCTTCCATAATGACTTGCCTACCATCCATTAGAGTAACAAAAATATCCACAAGAGATTACCTTCCATAATGATAAGGCTATAATCCATTGTAGTAACAAAAATCTTGACAACAGACTACCTTGCATAATGACAAGGCTACGATCCATTGTAGTAACAAAAATCTCGACAACAGACTACCTTCCATAATGACAAGGCTACCATCCATTGGAGAAACAAAAATATCGGCAATAGACTACCTTCCATAATGACAAGGCTACCATCCATTGGAGTAACAAAGATATCGATAACATACTACCTTCCATAATGACAAGGCTACCATCCATTGGAGTAACAAAAATCATGACAACAGACTACTCTCCATAATGACAAGGCTACCATCCTTTGGAATAACAAAAATCTCGACAAGAGATGACCTTCCATAATGACTAGGCAACCATCCATCGGAGTAATAAAGATATCAACAACAGACTACCTTCTATTATGACAAGGCTATCATCCATTGTAGTAACAAAAATATCGACAACAGACTACCTTCCATAATGACTTGGCTACCATCCATTGGAGTAAGAAAAATTTCGGAAATAGACTACCTTCCATAATGACAAGGCTACCATCCATTGGAGTAACAAAGATATCGACAACATAATACCTTCAATAATGACAAGGCTACCATCCATTGGAGTAACAAAAATCATTACAACAGACTATCTTCCATAATGACAAGGCTATCATCCATTGGAATAACAAAAATCTCGACAGCAGATGACCTTCCATAATGACTAGTCTAGCATCCATTGGAGTAATAAAGATATCAACAATAGACTACCTTCCATTATGAGAAGGCTACAATCCATTGTAGTAACAAAAATCTCGACAAGAGACTACCTTCCAAAATGACAAGGCTACAATCCTTTGTAGTAACTAAAATATCGACAACAGACTACCTTCCATAATGACACGGGTACCATCCATTGGAGTAACAAAAATATCCACAAGAGACTGCCTTCCATAATGATAAGGCTACCATCCATTGGAGTAATAAAAATCTCGACAACAGACTAACTTCCATTATGTCAAGGCTACAATCCATTGTAGTAACAAAAATCTCGACAACAGACTACCTTACATAATGACAAGGCTACCATCCATTGTAGTAACAAAAATCTCGACAACAGACTACCTTCCATAATGACAAGGCTACCATCCATTGTAGTAACAAAAATCTCGACAACAGACTACCTTCCATAATGACTTGGCTTCCATCCATTGGAGTAACAAAGATATCGATAACATACTAGCTTCCATAATGACAAGGCTACCATCCATTGGAGTAATAAAAATCACGACAACATACTACCTTCCATAATGACAAGGCTACCATCCATTGGAATAACAAAAATCTCGACAACAGATGACCTTCGATAATGACTAGGCTACCATCCATTGGAGTAATAAAGATATCAACAATAGACAACCTTCCATTATGAGAAGGCTACAATCCATTGTAGTAACAAAAATCTCGACAACAGACTACCTTCCATAATGACAACGCTATCATCCATTGTAGTAACTATAATATCGACAAGACTACCTTCCATAATGACAAGGGTACCATCCATTGGAGTAAAAAAAATATCCAGAAGAGGCTACCTTCCATAATGATAAGGCTACCGTCCATTGGAGTAACAAAAATATCGACAACAGACTACCTTCCATAATGTCAAGGCTACAATCCATTGTAGTAACAAAAATCTCGACAACAGACTACCTTACATAATGACAAGGCTACCATCCATTGTAGTAACAAAAATCTCGACAACAAACTACCTTCCATAATGACAAGGCTACCATCCATTGTAGTAACAAAAATCTCGATAACAGACTACCTTCCATAATGACATGGCTTCCATCCATTGGAGTAACAAAAATCTCGACAATAGACTACCTTCCATAATGACAAGGCTACCATCTATTGGAGTAACAAAAATCACGACAACATACTACCTTCCATAATGACAAGGCTACCATCCATTGGAATAACAAAAATCTCGAAAAGAGATAACCTTCCATAATGACTAGGCTACCATCCACTGGAGTAATTAAGATATCAACAACAGACTACCTTCCATTATGAGAAGGCTACTACCCATTGTAGTAACAAAAATCTCGACAAGAGACTACCTTCCATAATGACAAGTCTACCGTCTATTGTAGTAACAAAAATCTCGACAACAGACTACCTTCCATAATGACAAGGCTACCATCCATTGTAGTAACAAAAATCTGGACAACAGACTACCTTCCATAATGACTTGGCTACCATCCATTGGAGTAATAAAAATCTCGACAACAGACTAACTTCCATTATGTCAAGGCTACAATCCATTATAGTAACAAAAATCTCGACAACAGACTACCTTACATAATGACAAGGCTACCATCCATTGGAGTAACAAAAATCTCGACAACAGACTACCTTCCATAATGATACGGCTTCCATCCTTTGTAGTAACAAAAATCTCGACAACAGACTACCTGCCATAATGACTTGGCTACCATCCATTGGAGTAACAAAAATCTCAACAATAGACTAGCTTCCATAATGACAAGGCTACCATCCATTGGAGTAACAAAAATCACGACAACCTACTACCTTCCATAATGACAAGGCTACCATACATTGGAATTACAAAAATCTCGACAACAGATGACCTTCCATAATGACTAGGCTACCATCCATTGGAGTAATAAAGATATCAAAAACATACTACCCTCCATAACGACAAGTATACCATCCATTGGAGTAACAAAAATCTCGACAAGAGACTACCTTCCATAATGACAAGGCTACCATCCATTGTAGTAACAAAAATCTCGACAACAGACTACCTTCCATAATGATAAGGCTACCATCCATTGTAGTAACAAAAATCTCGACAACAGACTACCTTCCATAATGACTTGGCTACCATCCATTGGAGTAACAAAAATCTCGACAATAGACTACCTTCCATAATGACAAGGCTACCATCAATTAGAGTAACAAAAATATCCACAAGAGACTATCTTCCATAATGATAAGGCTATAATCCATTGTAGTAACAAAAATCTCGACAATAGACTACCTTACATAATGACAAGGCTACGATCCATTATAGTAACAAAAATGTCGACAACAGACTACCTTCCATAATGACAAGGCTACCATCCTTTGTAGTAACAAAAATCTCGACAACAAACTACCTTCCATAATGACTTGGCCACCATCCATTGGAGTAACAAAAATCTCGAAAATAGACTACCTTCCATAATGACAAGGCTACCATCCATTGGAGTAACAAAGATATCGACAACATACTACCTTCCATAATGACAAGGATACCATCCATTGGAGTAACAAAAATCACGACAACAGACTACCTTCCATAATGACAAGGCTACCATCCATTGGAATAACAAAAATCTCGACAACAAATGACCTTCCATAATGACTTGGCTACCATCCATTAGAGTAATAAAGATATCAACAATAGACTACCTTCCATTATGAGAAGGCTACAATCCATTGTAGTAACAAAAGTCTCGACAAGAGACTACCTTCCATAATGACAAGGCTACCATCCATTGTAGTAACTAAAATATCGACAACAGACTACCTTCCATAATGACAAGGGTACCATCCATTGGAGTAACAAAAATATCCACAAGAGACTGCCTTCCATAATGATAAGGCTACCATCCATTGGAGTAACAAAAATCTCGACAACAGATTACCTTCCATAATGTCAAGGCTACAATCCATTATAGTAACAAAAATCTCGACAACAGACTACCTTACATAATGACAAGGCTACCATCCATTATAGTAACAAAAATCTCGACAACAGACTACCTTCCATAATGACAAGGCTACCATCCATTGTAGTAACAAAAATCTCGGCAACAGACTACCTTCCATAATGACTTGGCTTCCATCCATTGGAGTAACAAAAATATCGTCAATAGACTACCTTCCATAATGACAAGGCTACCATACATTGGAGTAACAAAGATATCGATAACATACTACCTTCCATAATAACAAGGCTACCATCCATTGGAGTAACAAAAATCACAACAACAGAATACCTTCCATAATGAAAAGGCTACCATCCATTGGAGTAACAAAGATATCGATAACATACAACCTTCCATAATGACAAGGCTACCATCCGTTGGAGTAACAAAAATCACGACAACAGACTACCTTCCATAATGACAAGGCTGCCATCCAATGGACTAACAAAAATCTCGACAAGAGACTACCTTCCATAACAACAAGTATACCATCCATTGGAGTAACAAAAATCTCGACAACAGACTACCTTCCATAACGACAAGTATACCATCCATTGTAGTAACAAAAATATCGACAATAGACTACCTTCCATAATGACTTGGCTACCATCCATTGTAGTAACAAAAATCTCGACAACAGAATACCTTCCATAATGACTTGGCTTCCATCCATTGGAGTAACAATGATATCGATAACATACTAGCTTCCATAATGACAAGGCTACCATCCATTGGAGTAACAAAAATCACGACAACATACTACCTTCCATAATGACAAGGCTACCATCTATTGGAATAACAAAAATCTCGACAACAAATGACCTTCCATAATGACTAGGCTACCATCCATTGGAGTAATAAAGATATCAACAATAGACAACCTTCCATTATGAGAAGGCTACAATCCATTGTAGTAACAAAATTCTCGACAAGAGACTACCTTCCATAATGACAAGGCTATCATCCATTGTAGTAACTAAAATATCGACAACAGACTACCTTACATAATGACAAGGCTACCATCCATTGTAGTAACAAAAATCTGGACAACAGACTACCTTCCATAATGACTTGGCTACCATCCATTGGAGTAATAAAAATCTCGACAACAGACTAACTTCCATTATGTCAAGGCTACAATCCATTATAGTAACAAAAATCTCGACAACAGACTACCTTACATAATGACAAGGCTACCATCCATTGGAGTAACAAAAATCTCGACAACAGACTACCTTCCATAATGATACGGCTTCCATCCATTGTAGTAACAAAAATCTCGACAACAGACTACCTTCCATAATGACATGGCTTCCATCCATTGGAGTAACAAAGATATCGATAACATACTAGCTTCCATAATGACAAGGCTACCATCCATTGGAGTAACAAAAATCACGACAACCTACTACCTTCCATAATGACAAGGCTACCATCCATTGGAATTACAAAAATCTCGACAACAGATGACCTTCCATAATGACTAGGCTACCATCCATTGGAGTAGTAAAGATATCAACAATAGACAACCTTCCATTATGAGAAGGCTACAATCCATTGTAGTAACAAAAATCTCGACAAGAGACTACCTTCCATAATGACTTGGCTACCATCCATTGGAGTAAGAAAAATCTCGACAACAGACTACCTTAAATAATGACAAGGCTACGATCCATTGTAGTAACAAAAATGTCGACAACAGACTACCTTCCATAATGACAAGGCTACCATCCTTTGTAGTAACAAAAATCTCGACAACAAACAACCTTCCATAATGACTTGGCCACCATCCATTGGAGTAACAAAAATCTTGACAATAGACTACCTTCCATAATGACAAGGCTACCATCCATTGGAGTAACAAAGATATCGACAACATACTACCTTCCATAATGACAAGGATACCATCCATTGGAGTAACAAAAATCACGACAACAGACTACCTTCCATAATGACAAGGCTACCATCCATTGGAATAACAAAAATCTCGACAACAAATGACCTTCCATAATGACTAGGCTACCATCCATTAGAGTAATAAAGATATCAACAATAGACTACCTTCCATTATGAGAAGGCTACAATCCATTGTAGTAACAAAAATCTCGACAAGAGACTACCTTCCATAATGACAAGGCTACCATCCATTGTAGTAACTAAAATATCGACAACAGACTACCTTCCATAATGACAAGGGTACCATCCATTGGAGTAACAAGAATATCCACAAGAGACTGCCTTCCATAATGATAAGGCTACCATCCATTGGAGTAACAAAAATCTCGACAACAGACTACCTTCCATAATGTCAAGGCTACAATCCATTATAGTAACAAAAATCTCGACAACAGACTACCTTACATAATGACAAGGCTACCATCCATTATAGTAACAAAGATATCGACAACATACTACCTTCCATAATGACAAGGATACCATCCATTGGAGTAACAAAAATCACGACAACAGACTACCTTCCATAATGACAAGGCTACCATCCATTGGAATAACAAAAATCTCGACAACAAATGACCTTCCATAATGACAAGGCTACCATCAATTAGAGTAACAAAAATGTCGACAACAGACTACCTTCCATAATGACAAGTCTACCATCCTTTGTAGTAACAAAAATCTCGACAACAAACTACCTTCCATAATGACTTGGCCACCATCCATTGGAGTAACAAAAATCTCGACAATAGACTACCTTCCATAATGACAAGGCTACCATCCATTGGAGTAACAAAGATATCGACAACATACTACCTTCCATAATGACAAGGATACCATCCATTGGAGTAACAAAAATCACGACAACAGACTACCTTCCATAATGACAAGGCTATCATCCATTGGAATAACAAAAATCTCGACAACAAATGACCTTCCATAATGACTAGGCTACCATCCATTAGAGTAATAAAGATATCAACAATAGGCTACCTTCCATTATGAGAAGACTACAATCCATTGTAGTAACAAAAATCTCGACAAGAGACTACCTTCCATAATGACAAGGCTACCATCCATTGTAGTAACTAAAATATCGACAACAGACTACCTTCCATAATGACAAGGGTACCATCCATTGGAGTAACAAAAATATACACAAGAGACTACCTTCCTTAATGATAAGGCTACCATCCATTGGAGTAACAAAAATCTCGACAACAGACTACCTTCCATAATGTCAAGGCTACAATCCATTATAGTAACAAAAATCTCGACAACAGACTACCTTACATAATGACAAGGCTACCATCCATTGTAGTAACAAAAATCTCGACAACAGACTACCTTCCATAATGACAAGGCTACCATCCATTGTAGTAACAAAAATCTCGACAACAGACTACCTTCCATAATGACTTGGCTTCCATCCATTGGAGTAACAAAAATATCGACAATAGACTACCTTCCATAATGACAAGGCTACCATACATTTGAGTAACAAAGATATCGATAACATACTACCTTCCATAATAACAAGGCTACCATCCATTGGAGTAACAAAAATCACGACAACAGAATCCCTTCCATAATGAAAAGGCTACCATCCATTGGAGTAACAAAGATATCGATAACATACAACCTTCCATAATGACAAGGCTACCATCCGTTGGAGTAACAAAAATCACGACAACAGACTACCTTCCATAATGACAAGGCTTCCATCCAATGGACTAACAAAAATCTCGACAAGAGACTACCTTCCATAACAACAAGTATACCATCCATTGGAGTAACAAAAATCTCGACAACAGACTACCTTCCATAACGACAAGTATACCATCCATTGTAGTAACAAAAATATCGACAATAGACTACCTTCCATAATGACTTGGCTACCATCCATTGTAGTAACAAAAATCTCGACAACAGACTACCTTCCATAATGACTTGGCTTCCATCCATTGGAGTAAAAAAGATATCGATAACATACTAGCTTCCATAATGACAAGGCTACCATCCATTGGAGTAACAAAAATCACGACAACATACTACCTTCAATAATGACAAGGCTACCATCCATTGGAATAACAAAAATCTCGACAACAAATGACCTTCCATAATGACTAGGCTTCCATCCATTGGAGTAATAAAGATATCAACAATAGACAACCTTCCATTATGAGAAGGCTACAATCCATTGTAGTAACAAAAATCTTGACAAGAGACTACCTTCCATAATGACAAGGCTATCATCCATTGTAGTAACTAAAATATCAACAACAGACTACCTTCCATAATGACAAGGGTACCATCCATTGGAGTAAAAAAAATATCCACAAGAGGCTACCTTCCATAATGATAAGGCTACCGTCCATTGGAGTAACAAAAATCTCGACAACAGACTACCTTCCATAATGACAAGGCTACCATCCTTTGTAGTAACAAAAATCTCGACAACAGACTACCTGCCATAATGACTTGGCTACCTACCATTGGAGTAACAAAAATCTCAGCAATAGACTACCTTCCATAACAACAAGTATACCATCCATTGGAGTAACAAAAATGTCGACAACAGACTACCTTCCATAATGACAAGTCTACCATCCTTTGTAGTAACAAAAATCTCGACAACAAACTACCTTCCATAATGACTTGGCCACCATCCATTGGAGTAACAAAAATCTCGACAATAGACTACCTTCCATAATGACAAGGCTACCATCCATTGGAGTAACAAAGATATCGACAACATACTACCTTCCATAATGACAAGGATACCATGCATTGGAGTAACAAAAATCACGACAACAGACTACCTTCCATAATGACAAGGCTACCATCCATTGTAATAACAAAAATCTCGACAACAAATGACCTTCCATAATTACTAGGCTACCATCCATTAGAGTAATAAAGATATCAACAATAGACTACCTTCCATTATGAGAAGGCTACAATCCATTGTAGTAACAAAAATCTCGACAAGAGACTACCTTCCATAATGACAAGGCTACCATCCATTGTAGTAACTAAAATATCGACAACAGACTACCTTCCATAATGACAAGGGTACCATCCATTGGAGTAACAAAAATATCCACAAGAGACTACCTTCCTTAATGATAAGGCTACCATCCATTGGAGTAACAAAAATCTCGACAACAGACTACCTTCCATAATGTCAAGGCTACAATCCATTATAGTAACAAAAATCTCGACAACAGACTACCTTACATAATGACAAGGCTACCATCCATTATAGTAACAAAAATCTCGACAACAGACTACCTTCCATAATGACAAGGCTACCATCCATTGTAGTAACAAAAATCTCGACAACAGACTACCTTCCATAATGACTTGGCTTCCATCCATTGGAGTAACAAAAATATCGATAATAGACTACCTTCCATAATGACAAGGCTACCATACATTTGAGTAACAAAGATATCGATAACATACTACCTTCCATAATAACAAGGCTACCATCCATTGGAGTAACAAAAATCACGACAACAGAATCCTTTCCATAATGAAAAGGCTACCATCCATTGGAGTAACAAAGATATCAATAACATACAACCTTCCATAATGACAAGGCTACCATCCGTTGGAGTAACAAAAATCACGACAACAGACTACCTTCCATAATGACAAGGCTGCCATCCAATGGACTAACAAAAATCTCGACAAGAGACTACCTTCCATAACAACAAGTATACCATCCATTGGAGTAACAAAAATCTCGACAACAGACTACCTTCCATAAAGACAAGTATACCATCCATTGTAGTAACAAAAATATCGACAATAGACTACCTTCCATAATGACTTGGCTACCATCCATTGTAGTAACAAAAATCTCGACAACAGACTACCTTCCATAATGACTTGGCTTCCATCCATTGGAGTAACAAAGATATCGATAACATACTAGCTTCCATAATGACAAGGCTACCATCCATTGGAGTAACAAAAATCACGACAACATACTACCTTCCATAATGACAAGGCTACCATCCATTGGAATAACAAAAATCTCGACAACAGATGACCTTCCATAATGACTAGGCTTCCATCCATTGGAGTAATAAAGATATCAACAATAGACAACCTTCCATTATGAGAAGGCTACAATCCATTGTAGTAACAAAAATCTCGACAAGAGACTACCTTCCATAATGACAAGGCTATCATCCATTGTAGTAACTAAAATATCGACAACAGACTACCTTCCATAATGACAAGGGTACCATCCATTGGAGTAAAAAAAATATCCACAAGAGGCTACCTTCCATAATGATAAGGCTACCGTCCATTGGAGTAACAAAAATATCGACAACAGACTACCTTCCATAATGTCAAGGCTACAATCCATTGTAGTAACAAAAATCTCGACAACAGACTACCTTACATAATGACAAGGTTACCATCCATTGTAGTAACAAAAATCTCGACAACAAACTACCTTCCATAATGACAAGGCTGCCATCCATTGGAGTAACAAAAATATCGACAACAGACTACCTTCCATAATGACAAGGCTACCATCCATTGGAGTAACAAAGATATCGATAACATACTACCATCCATAATGACAAGGCTACCATCTATTGGAGTAACAAAAATCACGACAACATACTACCTTCCATAATGACAAGGCTACCATCCATTGGAATAACAAAAATCTCGACAAGAGATAACCTTCCATAATGACTAGGCTACCATCCACTGGAGTAATAAAGATATCAACAACAGACTAGCTTCCATTATGAGAAGGCTACAACCCATTGTAGTAACAAAAATCTCGACAAGAGACTACCTTCCATAATGACAAGGCTACCATCTATTGTAGTTACAAAAATCTCGACAACAGACTACCTTCCATAATGACAAGGGTACCATCCATTGGAGTAACAAAAATATCCACAAGAGACTACCTTCCTTAATGATAAGGCTACCATCCATTGGAGTAACAAAAATCTCGACAACAGACTACCTTCCATAATGTCAAGGCTACAATCCATTATAGTAACAAAAATCTCGACAACAGACTACCTTACATAATGACAAGGCTACCATCCATTATAGTAACAAAAATCTCGACAACAGACTACCTTCCATAATGACAAGGCTACCATCCATTGTAGTAACAAAAATCTCGACAACAGACTACCTTCCATAATGACTTGGCTTCCATCCATTGGAGTAACAAAAATATCGATAATAGACTACCTTCCATAATGACAAGGCTACCATACATTTGAGTAACAAAGATATCGATAACATACTACCTTCCATAATAACAAGGCTACCATCCATTGGAGTAACAAAAATCACGACAACAGAATCCTTTCCATAATGAAAAGGCTACCATCCATTGGAGTAACAAAGATATCAATAACATACAACCTTCCATAATGACAAGGCTACCATCCGTTGGAGTAACAAAAATCACGACAACAGACTACCTTCCATAATGACAAGGCTGCCATCCAATGGACTAACAAAAATCTCGACAAGAGACTACCTTCCATAACAACAAGTATACCATCCATTGGAGTAACAAAAATCTCGACAACAGACTACCTTCCATAAAGACAAGTATACCATCCATTGTAGTAACAAAAATATCGACAATAGACTACCTTCCATAATGACTTGGCTACCATCCATTGTAGTAACAAAAATCTCGACAACAGACTACCTTCCATAATGACTTGGCTTCCATCCATTGGAGTAACAAAGATATCGATAACATACTAGCTTCCATAATGACAAGGCTACCATCCATTGGAGTAACAAAAATCACGACAACATACTACCTTCCATAATGACAAGGCTACCATCCATTGGAATAACAAAAATCTCGACAACAGATGACCTTCCATAATGACTAGGCTTCCATCCATTGGAGTAATAAAGATATCAACAATAGACAACCTTCCATTATGAGAAGGCTACAATCCATTGTAGTAACAAAAATCTCGACAAGAGACTACCTTCCATAATGACAAGGCTATCATCCATTGTAGTAACTAAAATATCGACAACAGACTACCTTACATAATGACAAGGGTACCATCCATTGGAGTAAAAAAAATATCCACAAGAGGCTACCTTCCATAATGATAAGGCTACCGTCCATTGGAGTAACAAAAATATCGACAACAGACTACCTTCCATAATGTCAAGGCTACAATCCATTGTAGTAACAAAAATCTCGACAACAGACTACCTTACATAATGACAAGGTTACCATCCATTGTAGTAACAAAAATCTCGACAACAAACTACCTTCCATAATGACAAGGCTGCCATCCATTGGAGTAACAAAAATATCGACAACAGACTACCTTCCATAATGACAAGGCTACCATCCATTGGAGTAACAAAGATATCGATAACATACTACGTTCCATAATGACAAGGCTACCATCTATTGGAGTAACAAAAATCACGACAACATACTACCTTCCATAATGACAAGGCTACCATCCATTGGAATAACAAAAATCTCGACAAGAGATAACCTTCCATAATGACTAGGCTACCATCCACTGGAGTAATAAAGATATCAACAACAGACTAGCTTCCATTATGAGAAGGCTACAACCCATTGTAGTAACAAAAATCTCGACAAGAGACTACCTTCCATAATGACAAGGCTACCATCTATTGTAGTAACAAAAATCTCGACAACAGACTACCTTCCATAATGACAAGGCTACCATCCATTGTAGTAACAAAAATCTGGACAACAGACTACCTTCCATAATGACTTGGCTACCATCCATTGGAGTAACAAAAATATAGACAATAGACAACCTTCCATAATGACAAGGCTACCATCCATTGGAGTAACAAAGATATCGATAACATACTACCTTCCATAATGACAAGGCTACCATCTATTGGAGTAACAAAAATCTCGACAACAGACTACCTTCCATAATGACAAGGCTACCATCCTTTGTAGTAACAAAAATCTCGACAACAAACTACCTTCCATAATGACTTGGCTACCATCCATTGAAGTAACAAAAATCTCAGCAATAGACTACCTTCCATAATGACAAGGCTACCATCAATTAGAGTAACAAAGATATTGACAACATACTACCTTCCATAATGACAAGGCTACTATACATTGGAGTAACAAAAATCACGACAACAAACTACCTTCCATAATGACAAGGCTACCATCCATTGGAGTAACAAAAATCTCGACAACAGACTACCTTCCATAATGACAAGGCTACCATCCATTGTAGTAACAAAAATCTCGACAACAGACTACCTTCCATAATGACTTGGCTACCATCCATTGGAGTATCAAAAATCTCGACAATAGACTACCTTCCATAATGACAAGGCTACCATCAATTAGAGTAACAAAAATATCCACAAGAGATTACCTTCCATAATGATAAGGCTATAATCCATTGTAGTAACAAAAATCTCGACAATAGACTACCTTACATAATGACAAGGCTACGATCCATTGTAGTAACAAAAATGTCGACAAGAGACTACCTTCCATAATGACAAGGCTACCATCCTCTGTAGTAACAAAAATCTCGACAACAAACTACCTTCCATAATGACTTGGCTACCATCCATTGTAGTAACAAAAATCTCGACAATAGACTACCTTCCATAATGACAAGGCTACCATCCATTGGAGTAACAAAGATATCGACAACATACTACCTTCCATAATGACAAGGATACCATCCATTGGAGTAACAAAAATCACGACAACAGACTACCTTCCATAATGACAAGGCTATCATCCATTGGAATAACAAAAATCTGGACAACAAACGGCCTTCCATAATGACTAGGCTACCATCCATTAGAGTAATAAAGATATCAACAATAGACTACCTTCCATTATGAGAAGGCTACAATCCATTGTAGTAACAAAAATCTCGACAAGAGACTACCTTCCATAATGACAAGGCTACCATCCATTGTAGTAACTAAAATATCGACAACAGACTACCTTCCATAATGACAAGGGTACCATCCATTGGAGTAACAAAAATATCCACAAGAGACTACCTTCCATAATGATAAGGCTACCATCTATTGGAGTAACAAAAATCTCGACAACAGACTACCTTCTATAATGTCAAGGCTACAATCCATTATAGTAACAAAAATCTCGACAACAGACTACCTTACATAATGACAAGGCTACCATCCATTATTATAACCAAAATCTCGACAACAGACTACCTTCCATAATGACAAGGCTACCATCCATTGTAGTAACAAAAATCTCGACAACAGACTACCTTCCATAATGACTTGGCTTCCATCCATTGGAGTAAATAAAATATCGACAATAGACTACCTTCCATAATGACAAGGCTACCATACATTGGAGTAACAAAGATATCGATAACATACTACCTTCCATAATAACAAGGCTACCATCCTTTGGAGTAACAAAAATCACGACAACAGACTACCTTCCATAATGAAAAGGCTACCATCCATTGGAGTAACAAAGATATCGATAACATACTACCTTCCATAATGACAAGGCTACCATCCGTTGGAGTAACAAAAATCACGACAACAGACTACCTTCCATAACGACAAGGCTGCCATCCAATGGACTGACAAAAATCTCGACAAGAGACTACCTTCCATAACGACAAGTATACCATCCATTGGAGTAACAAAAATCTCGACAACAGACTACCTTCCATAACGGCAAGTATACCATCCATTGTAGTAACAAAAATATCGACAACAGACTACCTTCTATAATGACTTGGCTACAATCCATTGGAGTAACAAAAATCTCGACAATAGACTACCTTCCATAATGACAAGGCTACCATCCATTAGAGTAACAAAAATATCCACAAGAGATTACCTTCCATTATGATAAGGATATAATCCATTGTAGTAACAAAAATATCGACAACAGACTACCTTACATAATGACAAGGCTACCATCCATTGGAGTAACAAAGATATCGATAACATACTACCTTCCATAATGACAAGGCTACCATCTATTGGAGTAACAAAAATCACGACAACATACTACCTTCCATAATGACAAGGCTACCATCCATTGGAATAACAAAAATCTCGACAAGAGATAACCTTCCATAATGACTAGGCTACCATCCACTGGAGTAATAAAGATATCAACAACAGACTACCTTCCATTATGAGAAGGCTACAACCTATTGTAGTAACAAAAATCTCGACAAGAGACTACCTTCCATAATGACAAGGCTACCATCTATTGTAGTAACAAAAATCTCGACAACAGACTACCTTCCATAATGACAAGGCTACCATCCATTTTAGTAACAAAAATCTGGACAACAGACTACCTTCCATAATGACTTGGCTACCATCCATTGGAGTAACAAAAATATCGACAATAGACAACCTTCCATAATGACAAGGCTACCATCCATTGGAGTAACAAAGATATCGATAACATACTACCTTCCATAATGACAAGGCTACCATCTATTGGAGTAACAAAAATCTCGACAACAGACTACCTTCCATAATGACAAGGCTACCATCCTTTGTAGTAACAAAAATCTCGACAACAAACTACCTGCCATAATGACTTGGCTACCATCCATTGGAGTAACAAAAATCTCAGCAATAGACTACCTTCCATAATGACAAGGCTACCATCCATTGGAGTAATAAAGATATCAACAACATACTACCTTCCATAATGACAAGGCTACTATACATTGGAGTAACAAAAATCACGACAACAAACTACCTTCCATAATTACAAGGATACCATCCAATGGACTAACAAAAATCTCGATAGCATACTACCCTCCATAACGACAAGTATACCATCCATTGGAGTAACAAAAATCTCGACAAGAGACTTCCTTCCATAATGACAAGGCTACCATCCATTGTAGTAACAAAAATCTCGACAACAGACTACCTTCCATAATGACTTGGCTTCCATCCATTGGAGTAACAAAAATATCTACAATAGACTACCTTCCATAATGACAAGGCTACCATACATTGGAGTAACAAAGATATCGATAACATACTACCTTCCATAATAACAAGGCTACCATCCTTTGGAGTAACAAAAATCACGACAACAGACTTCCTTCCATAATGAAAAGGCTACCATCCATTGGAGTAACAAAGATATCGATAACATACTACCTTCCATAATGACAAGGCTACCATCCGTTGGAGTAACAAAAATCACGACAACAGACTACCTTCCATAACGACAAGGCTGCCATCCAATGGACTGACAAAAATCTCGACAAGAGACTACCTTCCATAACGACAAGTATACCATCCATTGGAGTAACAAAAATCTCGACAATAGACTACCTTCCATAACGGCAAGTATACCATCCATTGTAGTAACAAAAATATCGACAACAGACTAATTTCCATAATGACTTGGCTACCATCCATTGTAGTAACAAAAATCTCGACAACAGACTACCTTCCATAATGACTTGGCTTCCATCCATTGGAGTAACAAAAATCACGACATTAGACTACCTTCCATAATGACAAGGCTACCATCCATTAGAGTAACAAATATATTGATAACATACTACCTTCCATAATGACAAGGCTACCATCCATTGGAGTAACAAAAATCACGACAACAGACTACCTTCCATAATGTAAAGGCTACCATCCATTGGAATAACAAAGATATCGATAACATAATACCCTCCATAATGACAAGGCTACCATCCATTGGAGTAACAAAAATCAAGACAAAAGACTACCTTCCATAATGACAAGGCTACCATCCATTGGAGTAACAAAAATCACGACAAGAGACTACCTTCTATAATGACAAGGCTACCATCCATTGTAGTAACAAAAATCTCGACAACAGACTACCTTCCATAACGACAAGGCTACCATCCATTGTAGTAACAAAAATCTCGACAACATACTACCTTCCATAATGACTTGGCTACAATCCATTGGAGTAACAAAAATCTCGACAATAGACTACCTTCCATAATGACAAGGCTACCATCCATTAGAGTAACAAAAATATCCACAAGAGATTACCTTCCATTATGATAAGGATATAATCCATTGTAGTAACAAAAATATCGACAACAGACTACCTTACATAATGACAAGGCTACCATCCATTGGAGTAACAAAGATATCGATAACATACTACCTTCCATAATGACAAGGCTACCATCTATTGGAGTAACAAAAATCACGACAACATACTACCTTCAATAATGACAAGGCTACCATCCATTGGAATAACAAAAATCTCGACAAGAGATAACCTTCCATAATGACTAGGCTACCATCCACTGGAGTAATAAAGATATCAACAACAGACTACCTTCCATTATGAGAAGGCTACAACCTATTGTAGTAACAAAAATCTCGACAAGAGACTACCTTCAATAATGACAAGGCTACCATCTATTGTAGTAACAAAAATCTCGACAACAGACTACCTTCCATAATGACAAGGCTACCATCCATTGTAGTAACAAAAATCTGGACAACAGACTACCTTCCATAATGACTTGGCTACATCCATTGGAGTAACAAAAATATCGACAATAGACAACCTTCCATAATGACAAGGCTACCATCCATTGGAGTAACAAAGATATCGATAACATACTACCTTCCATAATGACAAGGCTACCATCTATTGGAGTAACAAAAATCTCGACAACAGACTACCTTCCATAATGACAAGGCTACCATCCTTTTGTAGTAACAAAAATCTCGACAACAAACTACCTGCCATAATGACTTGGCTACCATCCATTGGAGTAACAAAAATCTCAGCAATAGACTACCTTCCATAGTGACAAGGCTACCATCCATTGGAGTAACAAAGATATCAACAACATACTACCTTCCATAATGACAAGGCTACTATACATTGGAGTAACAAAAATCACGACAACAAACTACCTTCCATAATTACAAGGATACCATCCAATGGACTAACAAAAATCTCGACAGCATACTACCCTCCATAACGACAAGTATACCATCCATTGGAGTAACAAAAATCTCGACAAGAGACTACCTTCCATAATGACAAGGCTACCATCCATTGTAGTAACAAAAATCTCGACAACAAACTACCTTCCATAATGACAAGGCTACCATCCATTGTAGTAACAAAAATATCGACAACAGACTACCTTCCATAATTACTTGGCTACCATCCATTGGAGTATAAAAAATCTCGAGAATAGACTACCTTCCATAATGACAAGGCTACCATCAATTAGAGTAACAAAAATATCCACAAGAGATTACCTTCCATAATGATAAGGCTATAATCCATTATAGTAACAAAAATCTCGACAATAGACTACCTTACATAATGACAAGGCTACGATCCATTGTAGTAACAAAAATGTCGACAACAGACTACCTTCCATAATGACAAGGCTACCATCCTTTGTAGTAACAAAAATCTCGACAACAAACTACCTTCCATAATGACTTGGCTACCATCCATTGGAGTAACAAAAATCTCGACAAAAGACTACCTTCCATAATGACAAGGCTACCATCCATTGGAGTAACAAAGATATCGACAACATACTACCTTCCATAATGACAAGGATACCATCCATTGGAGTAACAAAAATCACGACAACAGACTACCTTCCATAATGACAAGGCTACCATCCATTGGAATAACAAAAATCTGGACAACAAACGGCCTTCCATAATGACTAGGCTACCATCCATTAGAGTAATAAAGATATCAACAATAGACTACCTTCCATTATGAGAAGGCTATAATCCATTGTAGTAACAAAAATCTCGACAAGAGACTACCTTCCATAATGACAAGGCTACCATCCATTGTAGTAACTAAAATATCGACAATAGACTACCTTCCATAATGATAAGGGTACCATCCATTGGAGTAACAAAAATATCCAGAAGAGACTACCTTCCATAATGATAAGGCTACCATCCATTGGAGTAACAAAAATCTCGACAACAGACTACCTTCTATAATGTCAAGGCTACAATCCATTATAGTAACAAAAATCTCGACAACAGACTACCTTACATAATGACAAGGCTACCATCCATTATAGTAACAAAAATCTCGACAACAGACTACATTCCATAATGACAAGGCTACCATCCATTGTAGTAACAAAAATCTCGACAACAGACTACCTTCCATAATGACTTGGCTTCCATCCATTGGAGTAACAAAAATATCGACAATAGACTACCTTCCATAATGACAAGGCTACCATACATTGGAGTACCAAAGATATCGATAACATACTACCTTCCATAATAACAAGGCTACCATCCGTTGGAGTAACAAAAATCACGACAACATACTACCTTCCATAATGACAAGGCTGCCATCCAATGGACTGACAAAAATCTCGACAAGAGACTACCTTCCATAACGACAAGTATACCATCCATTGGAGTAACAAAAATCTCGACAACAGACTACCTTCCATAACGACAAGTATACCATCCATTGTAGTAACAAAAATATCGACAACAGACTAATTTCCATAATGACTTGGCTACCATCCATTGTACTAACAAAAATCTCGACAACAGACTACCTTCCATAATGACTTGGCTTCCATCCATTGGAGTAACAAAAATCACGACATTAGACTACCTTCCATAATGACAAGGCTACCATCCATTAGAGTAACAAAGATATTGATAACATACTACCTTCCATAATGACAAGGCTACCATCCATTGTAGTAACAAAAATCACGACAACAGACTACCTTCCATAATGTAAAGGCTACCATCCATTGGAGTAACAAAGATATCGATAACATACTACCCTGCATAATGACAAGGCTACCATCCATTGGAGTAACAAAAATCAAGACAAAAGACTACCTTCCATAATGACAAGGCTACCATCCATTGGAGTAACAAAAATCTCGACAAGAGACTACCTTCTATAATGAGAAGGCTACCATCCATTGTAGTAACAAAAATCTCGACAACAGACTACCTGCCATAATGACTTGGCTACCATCCATTGGAGTAACAAAAATCTCAGCAATAGACTACCTTCCATAATGACAAGGCTACCATCAATTAGAGTAACAAAAATGTCGACAACAGACTACCTTCCATAATGACAAGTCTACCATCCTTTGTAGTAACAAAAATCTCGACAACAAACTACCTTCCATAATGACTTGGCCACCATCCATTGGAGTAACAAAAATCTCGACAATAGACTACCTTCCATAATGACAAGGCTACCATCCATTGGAGTAACAAAGATATCGACAACATACTAGCTTCCATAATGACAAGGCTACCATCCATTGGAGTAACAAAAATCACGACAACATACTACCTTCCATAATGACAAGGCTACCATCCATTGGAATAACAAAAATCTCGACAATAGATGACCTTCCATAATGACTAGGCTTCCATCCATTGGAGTAATAAAGATATCAACAATAGACAACCTTCCATTATGAGAAGGCTACAATCCATTGTAGTAACAAAAATCTCGACAAGAGACTACCTTCCATAATGACAAGGCTATCATCCATTGTAGTAACTAAAATATCGACAACAGACTACCTTCCATAATGACAAGGGTACCATCCATTGGAGTAAAAAAAATATCCACAAGAGGCTACCTTCCATAATGATAAGGCTACCGTCCATTGGAGTAACAAAAATATCGACAACAGACTACCTTCCATAATGTCAAGGCTACAATCCATTGTAGTAACAAAAATCTCGACAACAGACTACCTTATATAATGACAAGGCTACCATTCATTATAGTAACAAAAATCTCGACAACAGACTACCTTCCATAATGACAAGGCTGCCATCCATTGGAGTAACAAAAATATCGACAACAGACTACCTTCCATAATGACAAGGCTACCATCCATTGGAGTAACAAAGATATCGATAACATACTACCTTCCATAATGACAAGGCTACCATCTATTGGAGTAACAAAAATCACGACAACATACTACCTTCCATAATGACAAGGCTACCATCCATTGGAATAACAAAAATCTCGACAAGAGATAACCTTCCATAATGACTAGGCTTCCATCCATTAGAGTAATAAAGATATCAACAATAGACTACCTTCCATTATGAGAAGGCTACAATCCATTGTAGTAACAAAAATCTCGACAAGAGACTACCTTCCATAATGACAAGGCTACCATCCATTGTAGTAACTAAAATATCGACAACAGACTACCTTCCATAATGACAAGGGTACCATCCATTGGAGTAACAAAAATATCCACAAGAGACTACCTTCCATAATGATAAGGCTACCATCTATTGGAGTAACAAAAATCTCGACAACAGACTACCTTCTATAATGTCAAGGCTACAATCCATTATAGTAACAAAAATCTCGACAACAGACTACCTTACATAATGACAAGGCTACCATCCATTATAGTAACCAAAATCTCGACAACAGACTACCTTCCATAATGACAAGGCTACCATCCATTGTAGTAACAAAAATCTCGACAACAGACTACCTTCCTTAATGACTTGGCTTCCATCCATTGGAGTAACAAAAATATCGACAATAGACTACCTTCCATAATGACAAGGCTACCATACATTGGAGTAACAAAGATATCGATAACATACTACCTTCCATAATAACAAGGCTACCATCCATTGGAGTAACAAAAATCACGACAACAGACTACCTTCCATAATGAAAAGGCTACCATCCATTGGAGTAACAAAGATATCGATAACATACTACCTTCCATAATGACAAGGCTACCATCCGTTGGAGTAACAAAAATCACGACAACAGACTACCTTCCATAACGACAAGGCTGCCATCCAATGGACTGACAAAAATCTCGACAAGAGACTACCTTCCATAACGACAAGTATACCATCCATTGGAGTAACAAAAATCTCGACAATAGACTACCTTCCATAACGACAACTATACCATCCATTGTAGTAACAAAAATATCGACAACAGACTAATTTCCATAATGACTTGGCTACCATCCATTGTAGTAACAAAAATCTCGACAACAGACTACCTTCCATAATGACTTGGCTTCCATCCATTGGAGTAACAAAAATCACGACATTAGACTACCTTCCATAATGACAAGGCTACCATCCATTAGAGTAACAAAGATATTGCTAACATACTACCTTCCATAATGACAAGGCTACCATCCATTGGAGTAACAAAAATCACGACAACAGACTACCTTCCATAATGTAAAGGCTACCATCCATTGGAATAACAAAGATATCGATAACATACTACCCTCCATAATGACAAGGCTACCATCCATTGGAGTAACAAAAATCAAGACAAAAGACAACCTTCCATAATGACAAGGCTACCATCCATTGTAGTAACAAAAATCTCGACAACAGACTACCTTCCATAATGACAAGGCTACCATCCATTGTAGTAACAAAAATCTCGACAACAGACTACCTTCCATAATGACTTGGCTACAATCCATTGGAGTAACAAAAATATCCACAAGAGATTACCTTCCATTATGATAAGGATATAATCCATTGTAGTAACAAAAATATCGACAACAGACTACCTTACATAATGACAAGGCTACCATCCATTGGAGTAACAAAGATATCGATAACATACTACCTTCCATAATGACAAGGCTACCATCTATTGGAGTAACAAAAATCACGACAACATACTACCTTCCATAATGACAAGGCTACCATCCATTGGAATAACAAAAATCTCGACAAGAGATAACCTTCCATGATGACTAGGCTACCATCCACTGGAGTACTAAAGATATCAACAACAGACTACCTTCCATTATGAGAAGGCTACAACCTATTGTAGTAACAAAAATCTCGACAAGAGACTACCTTCCATAATGACAAGGCTACCATATATTGTAGTAACAAAAATCTCGACAACAGACTACCTTCCATAATGACAAGGCTACCATCCATTGTAGTAACAAAAATCTGGACAACAGACTACCTTCCATAATGACTTGGCTACCATCCATTGGAGTAACAAAAATATCGACAATAGACAACCTTCCATAATGACAAGGCTACCATCCATTGGAGTAACAAAGATATCGATAACATACTACCTTCCATAATGACAAGGCTACCATCTATTAGAGTAACAAAAATCTCGACTACAGACTACCTTCCATAATGACAAGGCTACCATCCTTTGTAGTAACAAAAATCTCGACAACAAACTACCTGCCATAATGACTTGGCTACCATCCATTGGAGTAACAAAAATCTCAGCAATAGACTACCTTCCATAATGACAAGGCTACCATCCATTGGAGTAACAAAGATATCAACAACATACTACCTTCCATAATGACAAGGCTACTATACATTGGAGTAACAAAAATCACGACAACAAACTACCTTCCATAATTACAAGGCTACCATCCAATGGACTAACAAAAATCTCGACCGCATACTACCCTCCATAATGACAAGTATACCATCCATTGGAGTAACAAAAATCTCGACAAGAGACTACCTTCCATAATGACAAGGCTACCATCCATTGTAGTAACAAAAATCTCGAAAACAGACTACCTTCCATAATGACAAGGCTACCATCCATTGTAGTAACAAAAATATCGACAACAGACTACCTTCCATAATGACTTGGCTACCATCCATTGGAGTATCAAAAATCTCGACAATAGACTACCTTCCATAATGACAAGGCTACCATCAATTAGAGTAACAAAAATATCCACAAGAGATTACCTTCCATAATGATAAGGCTATAATCCATTGTAGTAACAAAAATCTCGACAATAGACTACCTTACATAATGACAAGGCTACGATCCATTGTAGTAACAAAAATGTCGATAACAGACTACCTTCCATAATGACAAGGCTACCATCATTTGTAGTAACAAAAATCTCGACAACAAACTACCTTCCATAATGACTTGGCTACCATCCATTGGAGTAACAAAAATCTCGACAATAGACTACCTTCCATAATGACAAGGCTACCATCCATTGGAGTAACAAAGATATCGACAACATACTACCTTCCATAATGACAAGGATACCATCCATTGGAGTAACAAAAATCACGACAACAGACTACCTTCCATAATGACAAGGCTACCATCCATTGGAATAACAAAAATCTGGACAACAAACGGCCTTCCATAATGACTAGGCTACCATCCATTGGAGTAATAAAGATATCAACAATAGACTACCTTCCATTATGAGAAGGCTACAATCCATTGTAGTAACAAAAATCTCGACAAGAGACTACCTTCCATAATGACAAGGCTACCATCCATTGTAGTAACTAAAATATCGACAACAAACTACCTTCCATAATGACAAGGGTACCATCCATTGGAGTAACAAAAATATCCACAAGAGACTACCTTCCATAATGATAAGGCTACCATCCATTGGAGTAACAAAAATATCGACAACAGACTACCTTCCATAATGTCAAGGCTACAATCCATTGTAGTAACAAAAATCTCGACAACAGACTACCTTCCATAATGACTTGGCTACCATCCATTGTAGTAACAAAAATCTCGAGAACAGACTACCTTCCATAATGTCTTGGCTTCCATCCATTGGAGTAACAAAAATATCGACAATAGACAACCTTCCATAATGACAAGGCTACCATCCATTGGAGTAACAAAGATATCTATAACATACTACCTTCCATAATGACAAGGCTACCATCTATTGGAGTAACAAAAATCTCGACAACAGACTACCTTCCATAATGACAAGGCTACCATCCTTTGTAGTAACAAAAATCTCGACAACAAACTACCTGCCATAATGACTTGGCTACCATCCATTGGAGTAACAAAAATCTCAGCAATAGACTACCTTCCATAATGACAAGGCTACCATCCATTGGAGTAACAAAGATATCAACAACATACTACCTTCCATAATGACAAGGCTACTATACATTGGAGTAACAAAAATCACGACAACAAACTACCTTCCATAATTACAAGGCTACCATCCAATGGACTAACAAAAATCTCGACCGCATACTACCCTCCATAATGACAAGTATACCATCCATTGGAGTAACAAAAATCTCGACAAGAGACTACCTTCCATAATGACAAGGCTACCATCCATTGTAGTAACAAAAATCTCGAAAACAGACTACCTTCCATAATGACAAGGCTACCATTCATTGTAGTAACAAAAATATCGACAACAGACTACCTTCCATAATGACTTGGCTACCATCCATTGGAGTATCAAAAATCTCGACAATAGACTACCTTCCATAATGACAAGGCTACCATCAATTAGAGTAACAAAAATATCCACAAGAGATTACCTTCCATAATGATAAGGCTATAATCCATTGTAGTAACAAAAATCTCGACAATAGACTACCTTACATAATGACAAGGCTACGATCCATTGTAGTAACAAAAATGTCGATAACAGACTACCTTCCATAATGACAAGGCTACCATCATTTGTAGTAACAAAAATCTCGACAACAAACTACCTTCCATAATGACTTGGCTACCATCCATTGGAGTAACAAAAATCTCGACAATAGACTACCTTCCATAATGACAAGGCTACCATCCATTGGAGTAACAAAGATATCGACAACATACTACCTTCCATAATGACAAGGATACCATCCATTGGAGTAACAAAAATCACGACAACAGACTACCTTCCATAATGACAAGGCTACCATCCATTGGAATAACAAAAATCTGGACAACAAACGGCCTTCCATAATGACTAGGCTACCATCCATTGGAGTAATAAAGATATCAACAATAGACTACCTTCCATTATGAGAAGGCTACAATCCATTGTAGTAACAAAAATCTCGACAAGAGACTACCTTCCATAATGACAAGGCTACCATCCATTGTAGTAACTAAAATATCGACAACAAACTACCTTCCATAATGACAAGGGTACCATCCATTGGAGTAACAAAAATATCCACAAGAGACTACCTTCCATAATGATAAGGCTACCATCCATTGGAGTAACAAAAATATCGACAACAGACTACCTTCCATAATGTCAAGGCTACAATCCATTGTAGTAACAAAAATCTCGACAACAGACTACCTTCCATAATGACTTGGCTACCATCCATTGTAGTAACAAAAATCTCGAGAACAGACTACCTTCCATAATGTCTTGGCTTCCATCCATTGGAGTAACAAAAATATCGACAATAGACAACCTTCCATAATGACAAGGCTACCATCCATTGGAGTAACAAAGATATCTATAACATACTACCTTCCATAATGACAAGGCTACCATCTATTGGAGTAACAAAAATCTCGACAACAGACTACCTTCCATAATGACAAGGCTACCATCCTTTGTAGTAACAAAAATCTCGACAACAAACTACCTGCCATAATGACTTGGCTACCATCCATTGGAGTAACAAAAATCTCAGCAATAGACTACCTTCCATAATGACAAGGCTACCATCCATTGGAGTAACAAAGATATCAACAACATACTACCTTCCATAATGACAAGGCTACTATACATTGGAGTAACAAAAATCACGACAACAAACTACCTTCCATAATTACAAGGCTACCATCCAATGGACTAACAAAAATCTCGACCGCATACTACCCTCCATAATGACAAGTATACCATCCATTGGAGTAACAAAAATCTCGACAAGAGACTACCTTCCATAATGACAAGGCTACCATCCATTGTAGTAACAAAAATCTCGAAAACAGACTACCTTCCATAATGACAAGGCTACCATCCATTATAGTAACAAAAATATCGACAACAGACTACCTTCCATAATGACTTGGCTACCATCCATTGGAGTATCAAAAATCTCGACAATAGACTACCTTCCATAATGACAAGGCTACCATCAATTAGAGTAACAAAAATATCCACAAGAGATTACCTTCCATAATGATAAGGCTATAATCCATTGTAGTAACAAAAATCTCGACAATAGACTACCTTACATAATGACAAGGCTACGATCCATTGTAGTAACAAAAATGTCGATAACAGACTACCTTCCATAATGACAAGGCTACCATCATTTGTAGTAACAAAAATCTCGACAACAAACTACCTTCCATAATGACTTGGCTACCATCCATTGGAGTAACAAAAATCTCGACAATAGACTACCTTCCATAATGACAAGGCTACCATCCATTGGAGTAACAAAGATATCGACAACATACTACCTTCCATAATGACAAGGATACCATCCATTGGAGTAACAAAAATCACGACAACAGACTACCTTCCATAATGACAAGGCTACCATCCATTGGAATAACAAAAATCTGGACAACAAACGGCCTTCCATAATGACTAGGCTACCATCCATTGGAGTAATAAAGATATCAACAATAGACTACCTTCCATTATGAGAAGGCTACAATCCATTGTAGTAACAAAAATCTCGACAAGAGACTACCTTCCATAATGACAAGGCTACCATCCATTGTAGTAACTAAAATATCGACAACAAACTACCTTCCATAATGACAAGGGTACCATCCATTGGAGTAACAAAAATATCCACAAGAGACTACCTTCCATAATGATAAGGCTACGATCCATTGGAGTAACAAAAATATCGACAACAGACTACCTTCCATAATGTCAAGGCTACAATCCATTGTAGTAACAAAAATCTCGACAACAGACTACCTTCCATAATGACTTGGCTACCATCCATTGTAGTAACAAAAATCTCGAGAACAGACTACCTTCCATAATGTCTTGGCTTCCATCCATTGGAGTAACAAAAATATCGACAATAGACAACCTTCCATAATGACAAGGCTACCATCCATTGGAGTAACAAAGATATCTATAACATACTACCTTCCATAATGACAAGGCTACCATCTATTGGAGTAACAAAAATCTCGACAACAGACTACCTTCCATAATGACAAGGCTACCATCCTTTGTAGTAACAAAAATCTCGACAACAAACTACCTGCCATAATGACTTGGCTACCATCCATTGGAGTAACAAAAATCTCAGCAATAGACTACCTTCCATAATGACAAGGCTACCATCCATTGGAGTAACAAAGATATCAACAACATACTACCTTCCATAATGACAAGGCTACTATACATTGGAGTAACAAAAATCACGACAACAAACTACCTTCCATAATTACAAGGCTACCATCCAATGGACTAACAAAAATCTCGACCGCATACTACCCTCCATAATGACAAGTATACCATCCATTGGAGTAACAAAAATCTCGACAAGAGACTACCTTCCATAATGACAAGGCTACCATCCATTGTAGTAACAAAAATCTCGAAAACAGACTACCTTCCATAATGACAAGGCTACCATCCATTATAGTAACAAAAATATCGACAACAGACTACCTTCCATAATGACTTGGCTACCATCCATTGGAGTATCAAAAATCTCGACAATAGACTACCTTCCATAATGACAAGGCTACCATCAATTAGAGTAACAAAAATATCCACAAGAGATTACCTTCCATAATGATAAGGCTATAATCCATTGTAGTAACAAAAATCTCGACAATAGACTACCTTACATAATGACAAGGCTACGATCCATTGTAGTAACAAAAATGTCGATAACAGACTACCTTCCATAATGACAAGGCTACCATCATTTGTAGTAACAAAAATCTCGACAACAAACTACCTTCCATAATGACTTGGCTACCATCCATTGGAGTAACAAAAATCTCGACAATAGACTACCTTCCATAATGACAAGGCTACCATCCATTGGAGTAACAAAGATATCGACAACATACTACCTTCCATAATGACAAGGATACCATCCATTGGAGTAACAAAAATCACGACAACAGACTACCTTCCATAATGACAAGGCTACCATCCATTGGAATAACAAAAATCTGGACAACAAACGGCCTTCCATAATGACTAGGCTACCATCCATTGGAGTAATAAAGATATCAACAATAGACTACCTTCCATTATGAGAAGGCTACAATCCATTGTAGTAACAAAAATCTCGACAAGAGACTACCTTCCATAATGACAAGGCTACCATCCATTGTAGTAACTAAAATATCGACAACAAACTACCTTCCATAATGACAAGGGTACCATCCATTGGAGTAACAAAAATATCCACAAGAGACTACCTTCCATAATGATAAGGCTACCATCCATTGGAGTAACAAAAATATCGACAACAGACTACCTTCCATAATGTCAAGGCTACAATCCATTGTAGTAACAAAAATCTCGACAACAGACTACCTTCCATAATGACTTGGCTACCATCCATTGTAGTAACAAAAATCTCGAGAACAGACTACCTTCCATAATGTCTTGGCTTCCATCCATTGGAGTAACAAAAATATCGACAATAGACAACCTTCCATAATGACAAGGCTACCATCCATTGGAGTAACAAAGATATCTATAACATACTACCTTCCATAATGACAAGGCTACCATCTATTGGAGTAACAAAAATCTCGACAACAGACTACCTTCCATAATGACAAGGCTACCATCCTTTGTAGTAACAAAAATCTCGACAACAAACTACCTGCCATAATGACTTGGCTACCATCCATTGGAGTAACAAAAATCTCAGCAATAGACTACCTTCCATAATGACAAGGCTACCATCCATTGGAGTAACAAAGATATCAACAACATACTACCTTCCATAATGACAAGGCTACTATACATTGGAGTAACAAAAATCACGACAACAAACTACCTTCCATAATTACAAGGCTACCATCCAATGGACTAACAAAAATCTCGACTGCATACTACACTACATAACGACAAGTATACCATCCATTGGAGTAACAAAAATCTCGACAAGAGACTACCTTCCATAATGACAAGGCTACCATCCATTGTAGTAACAAAAATCTCGAAAACAGACTACCTTCCATAATGACAAGGCTACCATCCATTGTAGTAACAAAAATATCGACAACAGACTACCTTCCATAATGACTTGGCTACCATCCATTGGAGTATCAAAAATCTCGACAATAGACTACCTTCCATAATGACAAGGCTACCATCAATTAGAGTAACAAAAATATCCACAAGAGATTACCTTCCATAATGATAAGGCTATAATCCATTGTAGTAACAAAAATCTCGACAATAGACTACCTTACATAATGACAAGGCTACGATCCATTGTAGTAACAAAAATGTCGACAACAGACTACCTTCCATAATGACAAGGCTACCATCATTTGTAGTAACAAAAATCTCGACAACAAACTACCTTCCATAATGACTTGGCTACCATCCATTGGAGTAACAAAAATCTCGACAATAGACTACCTTCCATAATGACAAGGCTACCATCCATTGGAGTAACAAAGATATCGACAACATACTACCTTCCATAATGACAAGGATACCATCCATTGGAGTAACAAAAATCACGACAACAGACTACCTTCCATAATGACAAGGCTACCATCCATTGGAATAACAAAAATCTGGACAACAAACGGCCTTCCATAATGACTAGGCTACCATCCATTAGAGTAATAAAGATATCAACAATAGACTACCTTCCATTATGAGAAGGCTATAATCCATTGTAGTAACAAAAATCTCGACAAGAGACTACCTTCCATAATGACAAGGCTACCATCCATTGTAGTAACTAAAATATCGACAATAGACTACCTTCCATAATGATAAGGGTACCATCCATTGGAGTAACAAAAATATCCAGAAGAGACTACCTTCCATAATGATAATGCTACCATCCATTGGAGTAACAAAAATCTCGACAATAGACTACCTTCTATAATGTCAAGGCTACAATCCATTATAGTAACAAAAATCTCGACAACAGACTACCTTACATAATGACAAGGCTACCATCCATTATAGTAACAAAAATCTCGACAACAGACTACCTTCCATAATGACAAGGCTACCATCCATTGTAGTAACAAAAATCTCGACAACAGACTACCTTCCATAATGACTTGGCTTCCATCCATTGGAGTAACAAAAATATCGACAATAGACTACCTTCCATAATTACAAGGCTACCATACATTGGAGTAACAAAGATATCGATAACATACTACCTTCCATAATAACAAGGCTACCATCCGTTGGAGTAACAAAAATCACGACAACAGACTACCTTCCATAATGACAAGGCTGCCATCGAATGGACTGACAAAAATCTCGACAAGAGACTACCTTCCATAACGACAAGTATACCATCCATTGGAGTAACAAAAATCTCGACAACAGACTACCTTCCATAACGACAAGTATACCATCCATTGTAGTAACAAAAATATCGACAACAGACTAATTTAAATAATGACTTGGCTACCATCCATTGTACTAACAAAAATCTCGACAACAGACTACCTTCCATAATGACTTGGCTTCCATCCATTGGAGTAACAAAAATCACGACATTAGACTACCTTCCATAATGACAAGGCTACCATCCATTAGAGTAACAAAGACATTGATAACATACTACCTTCCATAATGACAAGGCTACCATCCATTGGAGTAACAAAAATCACGACAACAGACTACCTTCCATAATGTAAAGGCTACCATCCATTGGAGTAACAAAGATATCGATAACATACTACCCTCCATAATGACAAGGCTACCATCCATTGGAGTAACAAAAGACAAGACTAAAGACTACCTTCCATAATGACAACGCTACCATCCATTGGAGTAACAAAAATCTCGACAAGAGACTACCTTCTATAATGACAAGGCTACCATCCATTGTAGTAACAAAAATCTCGACAACAGACTACCTTCCATAATGACAAGGCTACCATCCATTGTAGTAACAAAAATCTCGACAACAGACTACCTTCCATAATGACTTGGCTACAATCCATTGGAGTAACAAAAATCTCGACAATAGACTTCCTTCCATAATGACAAGGCTACCATCCATTAGAGTAACAAAAATATCCACAAGAGATTACCTTCCATTATGATAAGGATATAATCCATTGTAGTAACAAAAATATCGACAACAGACTACCTTACATAATGATAAGGCTACGATCCATTGTAGTAACAAAAATATCGACAACAGACTACCTTCCATAATGACAAGGCTACCATCCTTTGTAGTAACAAAAACATCGACAACAAACTACCTTGCATAATAACTTGGCTTCCATCCATTGGAGTAAGAAAAATATCGGCAATAGACTACCTTCCATATTGACAAGGCTACCATCCATTGGAGTAACAAAGATATCGACAACATACTACCTTCCATAATGACAAGGCTACCATCCATTGGAGTAACAAAAATCACAACAACAGACTACCTTCCATAATGACAAGGATACCATCCATTGGAATAACAAAAATCACGACAACAGATGACCTTCCATAATGACTAGGCTACCATCCATTGGAGTAATAAAGATATCAACAATAGAGTACCTTCCATTATGAGAAGGCTACAATCCATTGTAGTAACAAAAATCTCGACAATAGACTACCTTCCATAATGACAAGGCTACCATCAATTAGAGTAACAAAAATATCCACAAGAGATTACCTTCCATAATGATAAGGCTATAATCCATTGTAGTAACAAAAATCTCGACAATAGACTACCTTACATAATGACAAGGCTACGATCCATTGTAGTAACAAAAATGTCGACAACAGACTACCTTCCATAATGACAAGGCTACCATCATTTGTAGTAACAAAAATCTCGACAACAAACTACCTTCCATAATGACTTGGCTACCATCCATTGGAGTAACAAAAATCTCGACAATAGACTACCTTCCATAATGACAAGGCTACCATCCATTGGAGTAACAAAGATATCGACAACATACTACCTTCCATAATGACAAGGATACCATCCATTGGAGTAACAAAAATCACGACAACAGACTACCTTCCATAATGACAAGGCTACCATCCATTGGAATAACAAAAATCTGGACAACAAACGGCCTTCCATAATGACTAGGCTACCATCCATTAGAGTAATAAAGATATCAACAATAGACTACCTTCCATTATGAGAAGGCTATAATCCATTGTAGTAACAAAAATCTCGACAAGAGACTACCTTCCATAATGACAAGGCTACCATCCATTGTAGTAACTAAAATATCGACAATAGACTACCTTCCATAATGATAAGGGTACCATCCATTGGAGTAACAAAAATATCCAGAAGAGACTACCTTCCATAATGATAATGCTACCATCCATTGGAGTAACAAAAATCTCGACAATAGACTACCTTCTATAATGTCAAGGCTACAATCCATTATAGTAACAAAAATCTCGACAACAGACTACCTTACATAATGACAAGTCTACCATCCATTATAGTAACAAAAATCTCGACAACAGACTACCTTCCATAATGACAAGGCTACCATCCATTGTAGTAACAAAAATCTCGACAACAGACTACCTTCCATAATGACTTGGCTTCCATCCATTGGAGTAACAAAAATATCGACAATAGACTACCTTCCATAATGACAAGGCTACCATACATTGGAGTAACAAAGATATCGCTAACATACTACCTTCCATAATAACAAGGCTACCATCCGTTGGAGTAACAAAAATCACGACAACAGACTACCTTCCATAATGACAAGGCTGCCATCGAATGGACTGACAAAAATCTCGACAAGAGACTACCTTCCATAACGACAAGTATACCATCCATTGGAGTAACAAAAATCTCGACAACAGACTACCTTGCATAACGACAAGTATACCATCCATTGTAGTAACAAAAATATCGACAACAGACTAATTTAAATAATGACTTGGCTACCATCCATTGTACTAACAAAAATCTCGACAACAGACTACCTTCCATAATGACTTGGCTTCCATCCATTGGAGTAACAAAAATCACGACATTAGACTACCTTCCATAATGACAAGGCTACCATCCATTAGAGTAACAAAGACATTGATAACATACTACCTTCCATAATGACAAGGCTACCATCCATTGGAGTAACAAAAATCACGACAACAGACTACCTTCCATAATGTAAAGGCTACCATCCATTGGAGTAACAAAGATATCGATAACATACTACCCTCCATAATGACAAGGCTACCTTCCATTGGAGTAACAAAAGACAAGACTAAAGACTACCTTCCATAATGACAATGCTACCATCCATTGGAGTAACAAAAATCTCGACAAGAGACTACCTTCTATAATGACAAGGCTACCATCCATTGTAGTAACAAAAATCTCGACAACAGACTACCTTCCATAATGACAAGGCTACCATCCATTGTAGTAACAAAAATCTCGACAACAGACTACCTTCCATAATGACTTGGCTACAATCCATTGGAGTAACAAAAATCTCGACAATAGACTTCCTTCCATAATGACAAGGCTACCATCCATTAGAGTAACAAAAATATCCACAAGAGATTACCTTCCATTATGATAAGGATATAATCCATTGTAGTAACAAAAATATCGACAACAGACTACCTTACATAATGATAAGGCTACGATCCATTGTAGTAACAAAAATATCGACAACAGACTACCTTCCATAATGACAAGGCTACCATCCTTTGTAGTAACAAAAATATCGACAACAAACTACCTTGCATAATAACTTGGCTTCCATCCATTGGAGTAAGAAAAATATCGGCAATAGACTACCTTCCATATTGACAAGGCTACCATCCATTGGAGTAACAAAGATATCGACAACATACTACCTTCCATAATGACAAGGCTACCATCCATTGGAGTAACAAAAATCACAACAACAGACTACCTTCCATAATGACAAGGATACCATCCATTGGAATAACAAAAATCACGACAACAGATGACCTTCCATAATGACTAGGCTACCATCCATTGGAGTAATAAAGATATCAACAATAGACTACCTTCCATTATGAGAAGGCTACAATCCATTGTAGTAACAAAAATCTCGACATGAGACTACCTTCCATAATGACAAGGCTACCATCCATTGTAGTAACTAAAATATCGACAACAGACTACCTTCCATAATGACAAGGGTACCATCCATTGGAGTAACAAAAATATCCACAAGATACTACCTTCCATAATGATAAGGCTACCATCCATTGGAGTAACAAAAATCTCGGCAATAGACTACCTTCCATATTGACAAGGCTACCATCCATTGGAGTAACAAAGATATCGACAACATACTACCTTCCATAATGACAAGGCTACCATCCATTGGAGTAACAAAAATCACGACAACAGACTACCTTCAATAATGACAAGGCTACCATCCATTGGAATAACAAAAATCTCGACAAGAGATGACCTTCCATAATGACTAGGCTACCATCCATTGGAGTAATAAAGATATCAACAACAGACTACCTTCCATTATGAGAAGGCTACAATCCATTGTAGTAACAAAAATATCGACAAGAGACTACCTTCTATAATGACAAGGCTACCATCCATTGTAGTAACAAAAATCTCGACAACAGACTACCTTCTATAATGACTTGGCTACCATCCATTGGAGTAAGAAAAATCTCGGCAATACACTACCTTCCATAATGACAAGGCTACCATCAATTGGAGTACCAAAGATATCGACAACATACTACCTTCCATAATGATAAGGCTACCATCCATTGGAGTAACAAAAATCACGACAACAGTCTACCTTCCATAATGACAAGGATACCATCCATTGGAATAACAAAAATCCCGACAACAGATGACCTTCCATAATGACTAGGCTACCATCCATTGGAGTAATAAAGATATCAACAATAGACTACCTTCCATTATGAGAAGGCTACAATCCATTGTAGTAACAAAAATCTCGACAAGAGACTACCTTCCATAATGACAAGGCTACCATCCATTGTAGTAACTAAAATATCGACAACAAACTACCTTCCATAATGACAAGGGTACCATCCATTGGAGTAACAAAAATATCCACAAGAGACTACCTTCCATAATGATAAGGCTACCATCCATTGGAGTAACAAAAATATCGACAACAGACTACCTTCCATAATGTCAAGGCTACAATCCATTGTAGTAACAAAAAATCTCGACAACAGACTACCTTCCATAATGACTTGGCTACCATCCATTGTAGTAACAAAAATCTCGAGAACAGACTACCTTCCATAATGTCTTGGCTTCCATCCATTTGAGTAACAAAAATCTTGACAATAGACTACCTTCCATAATGACAAGGCTACCATCCATTGGAGTAACAAAGATATCGATAACATACTACCTTCCATAATGACAAGGCTACCATCCATTGGAGTAACAAAAATCACGACAACAGACTACCTTCCATAATGTCAAGGCTACCATCCATTGGAGTATCAAAGATATCGATAACATAATACCTTCTATAATGACAAGGCTACCATCCATTGGAGTAACAAATATCATGACAAAAGACTACCTTCCATAATGACAAGGCTACCATCCAATGGACTAACAAAAATCTCGACAACAGACTACCTTCCATAACGACAAGTATACCATCCATTGGAGTAACAAAAATCTCGACAACAGACTACCTTCCATAATGACTTGGCTACCATCCATTGGAGTAAGAAAAATCTTGGCAATAGACTACCTTCCATAATGACAAGGCTACCATCCATTGGAGTAACAAAGATATCGACAACATACTACCTTCCATAATGACAAGGCTACCATCCATTGAAGTAACAAAAATATCTACAATAGACAACCTTCCATAATGACAAGGCTACCATCCATTGTAGTAACAAAAATCTCGACAACAGACTACCTTCCATAATGACTTGGCTACAATCCATTGGAGTAACAAAAATCTCGACAATAGACTTCCTTCCATAATGACAAGGCTACCATCCATTAGAGTAACAAAAATATCCACAAGAGATTACCTTCCATTATGATAAGGATATAATCCATTGTAGTAACAAAAATATCGACAACAGACTACCTTACATAATGATAAGGATACGATCCATTGTAGTAACAAAAATATCGACAACAGACTACCTTCCATAATGACAAGGCTACCATCCTTTGTAGTAACAAAAATATCGACAACAAACTACCTTGCATAATAACTTGGCTACCATCCATTGGAGTAAGAAAAATCTCGGCAATAGACTACCTTCCATATTGACAAGGCTACCATCCATTGGAGTAACAAAGATATCGACAACATACTATCTTCCATAATGACAAGGCTACCATCCATTGGAGTAACAAAAATCACAACAACAGACTACCTTCCATAATGACAAGGATACCATCCATTGGAATAACAAAAATCACGACAACAGATGACCTTCCATAATGACTAGGCTACCATCCATTGGAGTAATAAAGATATCAACAATAGACTACCTTCCATTATGAGAAGGCTACAATCCATTGTAGTAACAAAAATCTCGACATGAGACTACCTTCCATAATGACAAGGCTACCATCCATTGTAGTAACTAAAATATCGACAACAGACTACCTTCCATAATGACAAGGGTACCATCCATTGGAGTAACAAAAATATCCACAAGATACTACCTTCCATAATGATAAGGCTACCATCCATTGGAGTAACAAAAATCTCGGCAATAGACTACCTTCCATATTGACAAGGCTACCATCCATTGGAGTAACAAAGATATCGACAACATACTACCTTCCAAAATGACAAGGCTACCATCCATTGGAGTAACAAGAATCACGACAACAGACTACCTTCCATAATGACAAGGCTACCATCCATTGGAATAACAAAAATCTCAACAAGAGATGACCTTCCATAATGACTAGGCTACCATCCATTGGAGTAATAAAGATATCAACAACAGACTACCTTCCATTATGAGAAGGCTACAATCCATTGTAGTAACAAAAATCTCGACAAGAGACTACCTTCTATAATGACAAGGCTACCATCCATTGTAGTAACAAAAATCTCGACAACAAACTACCTTGCATAATAACTTGGCTTCCATCCATTGGAGTAAGAAAAATATCGGCAATAGACTACCTTCCATATTGACAAGGCTACCATCCATTGGAGTAACAAAGATATCGACAACATACTACCTTCCATAATGACAAGGCTACCATCCATTGGAGTAACAAAAATCACAACAACAGACTACCTTCCATAATGACAAGGATACCATCCATTGGAATAACAAAAATCACGACAACAGATGACCTTCCATAATGACTAGGCTACCATCCATTGGAGTAATAAAGATATCAACAATAGAGTACCTTCCATTATGAGAAGGCTACAATCCATTGTAGTAACAAAAATCTCGACAATAGACTACCTTCCATAATGACAAGGCTACCATCAATTAGAGTAACAAAAATATCCACAAGAGATTACCTTCCATAATGATAAGGCTATAATCCATTGTAGTAACAAAAATCTCGACAATAGACTACCTTACATAATGACAAGGCTACGATCCATTGTAGTAACAAAAATGTCGACAACAGACTACCTTCCATAATGACAAGGCTACCATCATTTGTAGTAACAAAAATCTCGACAACAAACTACCTTCCATAATGACTTGGCTACCATCCATTGGAGTAACAAAAATCTCGACAATAGACTACCTTCCATAATGACAAGGCTACCATCCATTGGAGTAACAAAGATATCGACAACATACTACCTTCCATAATGACAAGGATACCATCCATTGGAGTAACAAAAATCACGACAACAGACTACCTTCCATAATGACAAGGCTACCATCCATTGGAATAACAAAAATCTGGACAACAAACGGCCTTCCATAATGACTAGGCTACCATCCATTAGAGTAATAAAGATATCAACAATAGACTACCTTCCATTATGAGAAGGCTATAATCCATTGTAGTAACAAAAATCTCGACAAGAGACTACCTTCCATAATGACAAGGCTACCATCCATTGTAGTAACTAAAATATCGACAATAGACTACCTTCCATAATGATAAGGGTACCATCCATTGGAGTAACAAAAATATCCAGAAGAGACTACCTTCCATAATGATAATGCTACCATCCATTGGAGTAACAAAAATCTCGACAATAGACTACCTTCTATAATGTCAAGGCTACAATCCATTATAGTAACAAAAATCTCGACAACAGACTACCTTACATAATGACAAGTCTACCATCCATTATAGTAACAAAAATCTCGACAACAGACTACCTTCCATAATGACAAGGCTACCATCCATTGTAGTAACAAAAATCTCGACAACAGACTACCTTCCATAATGACTTGGCTTCCATCCATTGGAGTAACAAAAATATCGACAATAGACTACCTTCCATAATGACAAGGCTACCATACATTGGAGTAACAAAGATATCGATAACATACTACCTTCCATAATAACAAGGCTACCATCCGTTGGAGTAACAAAAATCACGACAACAGACTACCTTCCATAATGACAAGGCTGCCATCGAATGGACTGACAAAAATCTCGACAAGAGACTACCTTCCATAACGACAAGTATACCATCCATTGGAGTAACAAAAATCTCGACAACAGACTACCTTCCATAACGACAAGTATACCATCAATTGTAGTAACAAAAATATCGACAACAGACTAATTTAAATAATGACTTGGCTACCATCCATTGTACTAACAAAAATCTCGACAACAGACTACCTTCCATAATGACTTGGCTTCCATCCATTGGAGTAACAAAAATCACGACATTAGACTACCTTCCATAATGACAAGGCTACCATCCATTAGAGTAACAAAGACATTGATAACATACTACCTTCCATAATGACAAGGCTACCATCCATTGGAGTAACAAAAATCACGACAACAGACTACCTTCCATAATGTAAAGGCTACCATCCATTGGAGTAACAAAGATATCGATAACATACTACCCTCCATAATGACAAGGCTACCTTCCATTGGAGTAACAAAAGACAAGACTAAAGACTACCTTCCATAATGACAATGCTACCATCCATTGGAGTAACAAAAATCTCGACAAGAGACTACCTTCTATAATGACAAGGCTACCATCCATTGTAGTAACAAAAATCTCGACAACAGACTACCTTCCATAATGACAAGGCTACCATCCATTGTAGTAACAAAAATCTCGACAACAGACTACCTTCCATAATGACTTGGCTACAATCCATTGGAGTAACAAAAATCTCGACAATAGACTTCCTTCCATAATGACAAGGCTACCATCCATTAGAGTAACAAAAATATCCACAAGAGATTACCTTCCATTATGATAAGGATATAATCCATTGTAGTAACAAAAATATCGACAACAGACTACCTTACATAATGATAAGGCTACGATCCATTGTAGTAACAAAAATATCGACAACAGACTACCTTCCATAATGACAAGGCTACCATCCTTTGTAGTAACAAAAATATCGACAACAAACTACCTTGCATAATAACTTGGCTTCCATCCATTGGAGTAAGAAAAATATCGGCAATAGACTACCTTCCATATTGACAAGGCTACCATCCATTGGAGTAACAAAGATATCGACAACATACTACCTTCCATAATGACAAGGCTACCATCCATTGGAGTAACAAAAATCACAACAACAGACTACCTTCCATAATGACAAGGATACCATCCATTGGAATAACAAAAATCACGACAACAGATGACCTTCCATAATGACTAGGCTACCATCCATTGGAGTAATAAAGATATCAACAATAGACTACCTTCCATTATGAGAAGGCTACAATCCATTGTAGTAACAAAAATCTCGACATGAGACTACCTTCCATAATGACAAGGCTACCATCCATTGTAGTAACTAAAATATCGACAACAGACTACCTTCCATAATGACAAGGGTACCATCCATTGGAGTAACAAAAATATCCACAAGATACTACCTTCCATAATGATAAGGCTACCATCCATTGGAGTAACAAAAATCTCGGCAATAGACTACCTTCCATATTGACAAGGCTACCATCCATTGGAGTAACAAAGATATCGACAACATACTACCTTCCATAATGACAAGGCTACCATCCATTGGAGTAACAAAAATCACGACAACAGACTACCTTCAATAATGACAAGGCTACCATCCATTGGAATAACAAAAATCTCGACAAGAGATGACCTTCCATAATGACTAGGCTACCATCCATTGGAGTAATAAAGATATCAACAACAGACTACCTTCCATTATGAGAAGGCTACAATCCATTGTAGTAACAAAAATATCGACAAGAGACTACCTTCTATAATGACAAGGCTACCATCCATTGTAGTAACAAAAATCTCGACAACAGACTACCTTCTATAATGACTTGGCTACCATCCATTGGAGTAAGAAAAATCTCGGCAATACACTACCTTCCATAATGACAAGGCTACCATCAATTGGAGTACCAAAGATATCGACAATATACTACCTTCCATAATGATAAGGCTACCATCCATTGGAGTAACAAAAATCACGACAACAGTCTACCTTCCATAATGACAAGGATACCATCCATTGGAATAACAAAAATCCCGACAACAGATGACCTTCCATAATGACTAGGCTACCATCCATTGGAGTAATAAAGATATCAACAATAGACTACCTTCCATTATGAGAAGGCTACAATCCATTGTAGTAACAAAAATCTCGACAAGAGACTACCTTCCATAATGACAAGGCTACCATCCATTGTAGTAACTAAAATATCGACAACAAACTACCTTCCATAATGACAAGGGTACCATCCATTGGAGTAACAAAAATATCCACAAGAGACTACCTTCCATAATGATAAGGCTACCATCCATTGGAGTAACAAAAATATCGACAACAGACTACCTTCCATAATGTCAAGGCTACAATCCATTGTAGTAACAAAAAATCTCGACAACAGACTACCTTCCATAATGACTTGGCTACCATCCATTGTAGTAACAAAAATCTCGAGAACAGACTACCTTCCATAATGTCTTGGCTTCCATCCATTTGAGTAACAAAAATCTTGACAATAGACTACCTTCCATAATGACAAGGCTACCATCCATTGGAGTAACAAAGATATCGATAACATACTACCTTCCATAATGACAAGGCTACCATCCATTGGAGTAACAAAAATCACGACAACAGACTACCTTCCATAATGTCAAGGCTACCATCCATTGGAGTATCAAAGATATCGATAACATAATACCTTCTATAATGACAAGGCTACCATCCATTGGAGTAACAAAAATCATGACAAAAGACTACCTTCCATAATGACAAGGCTACCATCCAATGGACTAACAAAAATCTCGACAACAGACTACCTTCCATAACGACAAGTATACCATCCATTGGAGTAACAAAAATCTCGACAACAGACTACCTTCCATAATGACTTGGCTACCATCCATTGGAGTAAGAAAAATCTTGGCAATAGACTACCTTCCATAATGACAAGGCTACCATCCATTGGAGTAACAAAGATATCGACAACATACTACCTTCCATAATGACAAGGCTACCATCCATTGAAGTAACAAAAATATCTACAATAGACAACCTTCCATAATGACAAGGCTACCATCCATTGTAGTAACAAAAATCTCGACAACAGACTACCTTCCATAATGACTTGGCTACAATCCATTGGAGTAACAAAAATCTCGACAATAGACTTCCTTCCATAATGACAAGGCTACCATCCATTAGAGTAACAAAAATATCCACAAGAGATTACCTTCCATTATGATAAGGATATAATCCATTGTAGTAACAAAAATATCGACAACAGACTACCTTACATAATGATAAGGATACGATCCATTGTAGTAACAAAAATATCGACAACAGACTACCTTCCATAATGACAAGGCTACCATCCTTTGTAGTAACAAAAATATCGACAACAAACTACCTTGCATAATAACTTGGCTACCATCCATTGGAGTAAGAAAAATCTCGGCAATAGACTACCTTCCATATTGACAAGGCTACCATCCATTGGAGTAACAAAGATATCGACAACATACTATCTTCCATAATGACAAGGCTACCATCCATTGGAGTAACAAAAATCACAACAACAGACTACCTTCCATAATGACAAGGATACCATCCATTGGAATAACAAAAATCACGACAACAGATGACCTTCCATAATGACTAGGCTACCATCCATTGGAGTAATAAAGATATCAACAATAGACTACCTTCCATTATGAGAAGGCTACAATCCATTGTAGTAACAAAAATCTCGACATGAGACTACCTTCCATAATGACAAGGCTACCATCCATTGTAGTAACTAAAATATCGACAACAGACTACCTTCCATAATGACAAGGGTACCATCCATTGGAGTAACAAAAATATCCACAAGATACTACCTTCCATAATGATAAGGCTACCATCCATTGGAGTAACAAAAATCTCGGCAATAGACTACCTTCCATATTGACAAGGCTACCATCCATTGGAGTAACAAAGATATCGACAACATACTACCTTCCAAAATGACAAGGCTACCATCCATTGGAGTAACAAGAATCACGACAACAGACTACCTTCCATAATGACAAGGCTACCATCCATTGGAATAACAAAAATCTCAACAAGAGATGACCTTCCATAATGACTAGGCTACCATCCATTGGAGTAATAAAGATATCAACAACAGACTACCTTCCATTATGAGAAGGCTACAATCCATTGTAGTAACAAAAATCTCGACAAGAGACTACCTTCTATAATGACAAGGCTACCATCCATTGTAGTAACAAAAATCTCGACAACAGACTACCTTCCATAATGACTTGGCTACCATCCATTGGAGTAAGAAAAATCTCGGCAATAGACTACCTTCCATAATGACAAGGCTACCATCCATTGGAGTAAGAAAGATATCGACAACATACTACCTTCCATAATGACAAGGCTACCATCCATTGGAGTAACAAAAATCACGACAACAGTCTACCTTCCATAATGACAAGGATACCATCCATTGGAATAACAAAAATCACGACAACAGATGACCTTCCATAATGACTAGGCTACCATCCATTGGAGTAATAAAGATATCAACAATAGACTACCTTCCATTATGAGAAGGCTACAATCCATTGTAGTAACAAAAATCTCGACAAGAGACTACCTTCCATAATGACAAGGCTACCATCCATTGTAGTAACTGGAATATCGACAACAAACTACCTTCCATAATGACAAGGGTACCATCCATTGGAGTAACAAAAATATCCACAAGAGACTACCTTCCATAATGATAAGGCTACCATCCATTGGAGTAACAAAAATCTCGACAACAGACTACCTTCCATAATGTCAAGGCTACAATCCATTGTCGTAACAAAAATCTCGACAACAGACTACCTTCCATAATGACTTGGCTACCATCCATTGTAGTAACAAAAATCTCGACAACAGACTACCTTCCATAATGTCTTGGCTTCCATCCATTTGAGTAACAAAAATCTTGACAATAGACTACCTTCCATAATGACAAGGCTACCATCCATTGGAGTAACAAAGATATCGATAACATACTACCTTCCATAATGACAAGGCTACCATCCATTGGAGTAACAAAAATCACGACAACAAACTACCTTCCATAATGACAAGGCTACCATCCAATGGACTAACAAAAATCTCGACAACATACTACCCTCCATAACGACAAGTATACCATCCATTGGAGTAACAAAAATCTCGACAAGAGACTACCTTCCATAATGACAAGGCTACCATCCATTGTAGTAACAAAAATCTCGACAACAGACTACCTTCCATAATGACAAGGCTACCATCCATTGTAGTAACAAAAATCTCGACAACAGACTACCTTCCATAATGACTTGGCTACCATCCATTGGAGTAACAAAAATCTCGACAATAGACTACCTTCCATAATGACAAGGCTACGATCCATTGTAGTAACAAAAATGTCGACAACAGACTACCTTCCATAATGACTAGGCTACCATCCATTGTAGTAACAAAAATCTCGACAACAGACTACCTTCCATAATGTCTTGGCTTCCATCCATTTGAGTAACAAAAATCTTGACAATAGACTACCTTCCATAATGACAAGGCTACCATCCATTGGAGTAACAAAGATATCGATAACATACTACCTTCCATAATGACAAGGCTACCATCCATTGGAGTAACAAAAATCACGACAACAGACTACCTTCCATAATGTCAAGGCTACCATCCATTGGAGTATCAAAGATATCGATAACATACTACCTTCTATAATGACAAGGCTACCATCCATTGGAGTAACAAAAATCATGACAAAAGACTACCTTCCATAATGACAAGGCTACCATCCAATGGACTAACAAAAATCTCGACAACAGACTACCTTCCATAATGACAAGTATACCATCCATTGGAGTAACAAAAATCTCGACAACAGACTACCTTCCATAATGACTTGGCTACCATCCATTGGAGTAAGAAAAATCTTGGCAATAGACTACCTTCCATAATGACAAGGCTACCATCCATTGGAGTAACAAAGATATCGACAACATACTACCTTCCATAATGACAAGGCTACCATCCATTGGAGTAACAAAAATATCGACAATAGACAACCTTCCATAATGACAAGGCTACCATCCATTGGAGTAACAAAGATATCGATAACATACTACCTTCCATAATGACAAGGCTACCATCTATTGGAGTAACAAAAATCTCGACAATAGACTACCTTCCATAATGACAAGGCTACCATCCTTTGTAGTAACAAAAATCTCGACAACAAACTACCTGCTATAATGACTTGGCTACCATCCATTGGAGTAACAAAAATCTCAGTAATAGACTACCTTCCATAATGACAAGGCTACCATCCATTGGAGTAACAAAGATATCGACAACATACTACCTTCCATAATGACAAGGCTACTATACATTGGAGTAACAAAAATCACGACAACAAACTACCTTCCATAATGACAAGGCTACCATCCAATGGACTAACAAAAATCTCGACAACATACTACCCTCCATAACGACAAGTATACCATCCATTGGAGTAACAAAAATCTCGACAGGAGACTACCTTCCATAATGACAAGGCTACCATCCATTGTAGTAACAAAAATTTCGACAACAGACTACCTTCCATAATGACAAGGCTACCATCCATTGTAGTAACAAAAATCTCGACAACAGACTACCTTCCATAATGACTTGGCTACCATCCATTGGAGTAACAAAAATCTCGACAATAGACTACCTTCCATAATGGCAAGGCTACGATCCATTGTAGTAACAAAAATGTCGACAACAGACTACCTTCCATAATGACAAGGCTACCATCCATTGGAGTAAAAAAGATATCGACAACATACTACCTTCCATAATGACAAGGATACCATCCATTGGAGTAACAAAAATCACGACAACAGACTACCTTCCATAATGACAAGGCTACCATTCATTGGAATAACAAAAATCTCGACAACAAACGGCCCTCCATAATGACTAGGCTACCATCCATTAGAGTAATAAAGATATCAACAATAGACTACCTTCCATTATGAGAAGGCTACAATCCATTGTAGTAACAAAAATCTCGACAAGAGACTACCTTCCATAATGACAAGGATACCATCCATTATAGTAACTAAAATATCGACAACATACTACCTTCCATAATGACAAGGGTACCATCCATTGGAGTAACAAAAATATCCATAAGAGACTACCTTCCATAATGATAAGGCTACCATCCATTGGAGTAACAAAAATCTCGACAACAGACTACCTTCTATAATGTCAAGGCTACAATCCATTATAGTAACAAAAATCTCGACAACAGACTACCTTACATAATGACAAGGCTACCATCCATTATAGTAACAAAAATCTCGACAACAGACTACCTTCCATAATGACAAGGCTACCATCCATTGTAGTAACAAAAATCTCGACAACAGACTACCTACCATAATGACTTGGCTTCCATCAATTGGAGTAACAAAAATAACGACAATAGACTACCTTCCATAATGACAAGGCTACCATACATTGGAGTAACAAAGATATCGATAACATACTACCTTCCATAATAACAAGGCTACCATCCATTGGAGTAACAAAAATCACGACAACAGACTACCTTCCATAATGAAAAGGCTACCATCCATTGGAGTAACAAAGATATCGATAACATACTACCTTCCATAATGACAAGGCTACCATCCATTAGAGTAACAAAAATATCCACAAGAGATTACCTTCCATTATGATAAGGATATAATCCATTGTAGTAACAAAAATATCGACAATAGACTACCTTACATAATGATAAGGCTACGATCCATTATAGTAACAAAAATATCGACAACAGACTACCTTCCATAATGACAAGGCTACCATCCTTTGTAGTAACAAAAATATCGACAACAAACTACCTTGCATAATAACTTGGCTACCATCCATTGGAGTAAGAAAAATCTCGGCAATAGACTACCTTCCATATTGACAAGGCTACCATCCATTGGAGTAACAAAGATATCGACAACATACTATCTTCCATAGTGACAAGGCTACCATCCATTGGAGTAACAAAAATCACAACAACAGACTACCTTCCATAATGACAAGGATACCATCCATTGGAATAACAAAAATCACGACAACAGATGACCTTCCATAATGACTAGGCTACCATCCATTGGAGTAATAAAGATATCAACAATAGACTACCTTCCATTATGAGAAGGCTACAATCCATTGTAGTAACAAAAATCTCGACATGAGACTACCTTCCATAATGACAAGGCTACCATCCATTGTAGTAACTAAAATATCGACAACAGACTACCTTCCATAATGACAAGGGTACCATCCATTGGAGTAACAAAAATATCCACAAGATACTACCTTCCATAATGATAAGGCTACCATCCATTGGAGTAACAAAAATCTCGGCAATAGACTACCTTCCATATTGACAAGGCTACCATCCATTGGAGTAACAAAGATATCGACAACATACTACCTTCCATAATGACAAGGCTACCATCCATTGGAATAACAAAAATCTCAACAAGAGATGACCTTCCATAATGACTAGGCTACCATCCATTGGAGTAATAAAGATATCAACAACAGACTACCTTCCATTATGAGAAGGCTACAATCCATTGTAGTAACAAAAATCTCGACAAGAGACTACCTTCTATAATGACAAGGCTACCATCCATTGTAGTAACAAAAATCTCGACAACAGACTACCTTCCATAATTACTTGGCTACCATCCATTGGAGTAAGAAAAATCTCGGCAATAGACTACCTTCCATAATGACAAGGCTACCATCCATTGGAGTAAGAAAGATATCGACAACATACTACCTTCCATAATGACAAGGCTACCATCCATTGGAGTAACAAAAATCACGACAACAGTCTACCTTCCATAATGACAAGGATACCATCCATTGGAATAACAAAAATCACGACAACAGATGACCTTCCATAATGACTAGGCTACCATCCATTGTAGTAACAAAAATCTCGACAAGAGACTACCTTCCATAATGACAAGGCTACCATCCATTGTAGTAACTAAAATATCGACAACAAACTACCTTCCATAATGACAAGGGTACCATCCATTGGAGTAACAAAAATATCCACAAGAGACTACCTTCCATAATGATAAGGCTACCATCCATTGGAGTAACAAAAATCTCGACAACAGACTACCTTCCATAATGACAAGGCTACCATCCATTGTAGTAACAAAAATCTCGACAACAGACTACCTTCCATAATGACAAGGCTACCATCCATTGTAGTAACAAAAATCTCGACAACAGACTACCTTCCATAATGACTTGGCTACCATCCATTGGAGTAACAAAAATCTCGACAATAGACTACCTTCCATAATGACAAGGCTAGGATCCATTGTAGTAACAAAAATGTCGACAACAGACTACCTTCCATAATGACTTGGCTACCATCCATTGTAGTAACAAAAATCTCGACAACAGACTACCTTCCATAATGTCTTGGCTTCCATTAATTTTAGTAACAAAAATCTTGACAATAGACTACCTTCCATAATGACAAGGCTACCATCCATTGGAGTAACAAAGATATCGATAACATACTACCTTCCATAATGACAAGGCTACCATCCATTGGAGTAACAAAAATCACGACAACAGACTACCTTCCATAATGTCAAGGCTACCATCCATTGGAGTATCAAAGATATCGATAACATACTACCTTCTATAATGACAAGGCTACCATCCATTGGAGTAACAAAAATAATGACAAAAGACTACCTTCCATAATGACAAGGCTACCATCCAATGGACTAAATAAAATCTCGACAACAGACTACCTTCCATAATGACAAGTATACCATCCATTGGAGTAACAAAAATCTCGACAACAGACTACCTTCCATAATGACTTGGCTACCATCCATTGGAGTAAGAAAAATCTTGGCAATAGACTACCTTCCATAATGACAAGGCTACCATCCATTGGAGTAACAAAGATATCGACAACATACTACCTTCCATAATGACAAGGCTTCCATCCATTGGAGTAACAAAAATATCGACAATAGACAACCTTCCATAATGACAAGGCTACCATCCATTGGAGTAACAAAGATATCGATAACATACTACCTTCCATAATGACAAGGCTACCATCTATTGGAGTAACAAAAATCTCGACAACAGACTACCTTCCATAATGACAAGGCTACCATCCTTTGTAGTAACAAAAATCTCGACAACAAACTACCTGCCATAATGACTTGGCTACCATCCATTGGAGTAACAAAAATCTCAGTAATAGACTACCTTCCATAATGACAAGGCTACCATCCATTGGAGTAACAAAGATATCGACAACATACTACCTTCCATAATGACAAGGCTACTATACATTGGAGTAACAAAAATCACGACAACAAACTACCTTCCATAATGACAAGGCTACCATCCAATGGATTAACAAAAATCTCGACGACATACTACCCTCCATAACGACAAGTATACCATCCATTGGAGTAACAAAAATCTCGACAAGAGACTACCTTCCATAATGACAAGGCTACCATCCATTGTAGTAACAAAAATCTCGACAATAGACTACCTTCCATAATGACAAGGCTACCATCCATTGTAGTAACAAAAATCTCGACAACAGACTACCTTCCATAATGACTTGTCTACCATCCATTGGAGTAACAAAAATCTCGACAATAGACTACCTTCCATAATGACAAGGCTACGATCCATTGTAGTAACAAAAATGTCGACAACAGACTACCTTCCATAATGACAAGGCTACCATCCATTGGAGTAAAAAAGATATCGACAACATACTACCTTCCATAATGACAAGGATACCATCCATTGGAGTAACAAAAATCACGACAACAGACTACCTTCCATAATGACAAGGCTACCATTCATTGGAATAACAAAAATCTCGACAACAAACGGCCTTCCATAATGACTAGGCTACCATCCATTAGAGTAATAAAGATATCAACAATAGACTACCTTCCATTATGAGAAGGCTACAATCCATTGTAGTAACAAAAATCTCGACAAGAGACTACCTTCCATAATGACAAGGATACCATCCATTATAGTAACTAAAATATCGACAACATACTACCTTCCATAATGACAAGGGTACCATCCATTGGAGTAACAAAAATATCCATAAGAGACTACCTTCCATAATGATAAGGCTACCATCCATTGGAGTAACAAAAATCTCGACAACAGACTACCTTCTATAATGTCAAGGCTACAATCCATTATAGTAACAAAAATCTCGACAACAGACTACCTTACATAATGACAAGGCTACCATCCATTATAGTAACAAAAATCTCGACAACAGACTACCTTCCATAATGACAAGGCTACCATCCATTGTAGTAACAAAAATCTCGACAACAGACTACCTACCATAATGACTTGGCTTCCATCAATTGGAGTAACAAAAATAACGACAATAGACTACCTTCCATAATGACAAGGCTACCATACATTGGAGTAACAAAGATATCGATAACATACTACCTTCCATAATAACAAGGCTACCATCCATTGGAGTAACAAAAATCACGACAACAGACTACCTTCCATAATGAAAAGGCTACCATCCATCGGAGTATCAAAGATATCGATAACATACTACCTTCCATAATGACAAGGCTACCATCCATTAGAGTAACAAAAATATCCACAAGAGATTACCTTCCATTATGATAAGGATATAATCCATTTTAGTAAAAAAAATATCGACAACGGACTACCTTACATAATGATAAGGCTACGATCCATTATAGTAACAAAAATATCGACAACAGACTACCTTCCATAATGACAAGGCTACCATCCTTTGTAGTAACAAAAATATCGACAACAAACTACCTTGCATAATAACTTGGCTACCATCCATTGGAGTAAGAAAAATCTCGGCAATAGACTACCTTCCATATTGACAAGGCTACCATCCATTGGAGTAACAAAGATATCGACAACATACTATCTTCCATAATTACAAGGCTACCATCCATTGGAGTAACAAAAATCACAACAACAGACTACCTTCCATAATGACAAGGATACCATCCATTGGAATAACAAAAATCACGACAACAGATGACCTTCCATAATGACTAGGCTACCATCCATTGGAGTAATAAAGATATCAACAATAGACTACCTTCCATTATGAGAAGGCTACAATCCATTGTAGTAACAAAAATCTCGACATGAGACTACCTTCCATAATGACAAGGCTACCATCCATTGTAGTAACTAAAATATCGACAACAGACTACCTTCCATAATGACAAGGGTACCATCCATTGGAGTAACAAAAATATCCACAAGATACTACCTTCCATAATGATAAGGCTACCATCCATTGGAGTAACAAAAATCTCGGCAATAGACTACCTTCCATATTGACAAGGCTACCATCCATTGGAGTAACAAAGATATCGACAACATACTACCTTCCATAATGACAAGGCTACCATCCATTGGAATAACAAAAATCTCAACAAGAGATAACCTTCCATAATGACTAGGCTACCATCCATTGGAGTAATAAAGATATCAACAACAGACTACCTTCCATTATGAGAAGGCTACAATCCATTGTAGTAACAAAAATCTCGACAAGAGACTACCTTCTATAATGACAAGGCTACCATCCATTGTAGTAACAAAAATCTCGACAACAGACTACCTTCCATAATGACTTGGCTACCATTCATTGGAGTAAGAAAAATCTCGGCAATAGACTACCTTCCATAATGACAAGGCTACCATCCATTGGAGTAAGAAAGATATCGACAACATACTACCTTCCATAATGACAAGGCTACCATCCATTGGAGTAACAAAAATCACGACAACAGTCCATCTTCCATAATGACAAGGATACCATCCATTGGAATAACAAAAATCACGACAACAGATGACCTTCCATAATGACTAGGCTACCATCCATTGGAGTAATAAAGATATCAACAATAGACTACCTTCCATTATGAGAAGGCTACAATCCATTGTAGTAAATAAAATATCGACAACAAACTACCTTCCATAATGACAAGGGTACCATCCATTGGAGTAACAAAAATATCCACAAGAGACTACCTTCCATAATGATAAGGCTACCATGCATTGGAGTAACAAAAATCTCGACAACAGACTACCTTCCATAATGACTTGGCTACCATCCATTGTAGTAACAAAAATCTCGACAACAGACTACCTTCCATAATGTCTTGGCTTCCATCCATTTGAGTAACAAAAATCTTGACAATAGACTACCTTCCATAATGACAAGGCTACCATCCATTGGAGTAACAAAGATATCGATAACATACTACCTTCCATAATGACAAGGCTACTATACATTGGAGTAACAAAAATCACGACAACAAACTACCTTCCATAATGACAAGGCTACCATCCAATGGACTAACAAAAATCTCGACAACATACTACCCTCCATAACGACAAGTATACCATCCATTGGAGTAACAAAAATCTCGACAAGAGACTACCTTCCATAATGACAAGGCTACCATCCATTGTAGTAACAAAAATCTCGACAACAGACTACCTTCCATAATGACAAGGCTACCATCCATTGTAGTAACAAAAATCTCGACAACAGACTACCTTCCATAATGACTTGGCTACCATCCATTGGAGTAACAAAAATCTCGACAATAGACTACCTTCCATAATGACAAGGCTACGATCCATTGTAGTAACAAAAATGTCGACAACAGACTACCTTCCATAATGACTTGGCTACCATCCATTGTAGTAACAAAAATCTCGACAACAGACTACCTTCCATAATGTCTTGGCTTCCATCCATTTGAGTAACAAAAATCTTGACAATAGACTACCTTCCATAATGACAAGGCTACCATCCATTGGAGTAACAAAGATATCGATAACATACTACCTTCCATAATGACAAGGCTACCATCCATTGGAGTAACAAAAATCACGACAACAGACTACCTTCCATAATGTCAAGGCTACCATCCATTGGAGTATCAAAGATATCGATAACATACTACCTTCTATAATGACAAGGCTACCATCCATTGGAGTAACAAAAATCATGACAAAAGACTACCTTCCATAATGACAAGGCTACCATCCAATGGACTAACAAAAATCTCGACAACAGACTACCTTCCATAATGACAAGTATACCATCCATTGGAGTAACAAAAATCTCGACAACAGACTACCTTTCATAATGACTTGGCTACCATCCATTGGAGTAAGAAAAATCTTGGCAATAGACTACCTTCCATAATGACAAGGCTACCATCCATTGGAGTTACAAAGATATCGACAACATACTACCTTCCATAATGACAAGGCTACCATCCATTGGAGTAACAAAAATATCGACAATAGACAACCTTCCATAATGACAAGGCTACCATCCATTGGAGTAACAAAGATATCGATAACATACTACCTTCCATAATGACAAGGCTACCATCTATTGGAGTAACAAAAATCTCGACAACAGACTACCTTCCATAATGACAAGGCTACCATCCTTTGTAGTAACAAAAATCTCGACAACAAACTACCTGCCATAATGACTTGGCTACCATCCATTGGAGTAACAAAAATCTCAGTAATAGACTACCTTCCATAATGACAAGGCTACCATCCATTGGAGTAACAAAGATATCGACAACATACTACCTTCCATAATGACAAGGCTACTATACATTGGAGTAACAAAAATCACGACAACAAACTACCTTCCATAATGACAAGGCTACCATCCAATGGACTAACAAAAATCTCGACAACATACTACCCTCCATAACGACAAGTATACCATCCATTGGAGTAACAAAAATCTCGACAAGAGACTACCTTCCATAATGACAAGGCTACCATCCATTGTAGTAACAAAAATCTCGACAACAGACTACCTTCCATAATGACAAGGCTACCATCCATTGTAGTAACAAAAATCTCGACAACAGACTACCTTCCATAATGACTTGGCTACCATCCATTGGAGTAACAAAAATCTCGACAATAGACTACCTTCCATAATGACAAGGCTACGATCCATTGTAGTAACAAAAATGTCGACAACAGACTACCTTCCATAATGACAAGGCTACCATCCATTGGAGTAAAAAAGATATCGACAACATACTACCTTCCATAATGACAAGGATACCATCCATTGGAGTAACAAAGATCACGACAACAGACTACCTTCCATAATGACAAGGCTACCATTCATTGGAATAACAAAAATCTCGACAACAAACGGCCCTCCATAATGACTAGGCTACCATCCATTAGAGTAATAAAGATATCAACAATAGACTACCTTCCATTATGAGAAGGCTACAATCCATTGTAGTAACAAAAATCTCGACAAGAGACTACCTTCCATAATGACAAGGATACCATCCATTATAGTAACTAAAATATCGACAACATACTACCTTCCATAATGACAAGGGTAACATCCATTGGAGTAACAAAAATATCAATAAGAGACTACCTTCCATAATGATAAGGCTACCATCCATTGGAGTAACAAAAATCTCGACAACAGACTACCTTCTATAATGTCAAGGCTACAATCCATTATAGTAACAAAAATCTCGACAACAGACTACCTTACATAATGACAAGGCTACCATCCATTATAGTAACAAAAATCTCGACAACAGACTACCTTCCATAATGACAAGGCTACCATCCATTGTAGTAACAAAAATCTCGACAACAGACTACCTACCATAATGACTTGGCTTCCATCAATTGGAGTAACAAAAATAACGACAATAGACTACCTTCCATAATGACAAGGCTACCATACATTGGAGTAACAAAGATATCGATAACATACTACCTTCCATTATAACAAGGCTACCATCCATTGGAGTAACAAAAATCACGACAACAGACTACCTTCCATAATGAAAAGGCTACCATCCATTGGAGTAACAAAGATATCGATAACATACTACCTTCCATAATGACAAGGCTACCATCCGTTGGAGTAACAAAAATCACGACAACAGACTACCTTCCATAATGACAAGGCTGCCATCCAATGGACTGACAAAAATCTCGACAAGAGACTACCTTCCATAACGAAAAGTATACCATCCATTGGAGTAACAAAAATCTCGACAACAGACTACCTTCCATAACGACAAGTATACCATCCATTGTAGTAACAAAAATATCGACAACAGACTAATTTCCATAATGACATGCCTACCATCCATTGTAGTAACAAAAATCTCGACAACAGACTACCTTCCATAATGACTTGGCTTCCATCCATTGGAGTAACAAAAATCACGACATTAGACTACCTTCCATAATGACAAGGCTACCATCCATTAGAGTAACAAAGATATTAATAACATACTACCTTCCATAATGACAAGGCTACCATCCATTGGAGTAACAAAAATCACGACAACAGACTACCTTCCATAATGTAAAGGCTACCATCCATTGGAGTAAGAAAGATATCGATAACATACTACCCTCCATAATGACAAGGCTACCATCCATTGGAGTAACAAAAATCAAGACAAAAGACTACCTTCCATAATGACAAGGCTACCATCCATTGGAGTAACAAAAATCTCGACAAGAGACTACCTTCTATAATGACAAGGCTACCATCCATCGTAGTAACAAAAATCTCGACAACAGAATACCTTCCATAATGACAAGGCTACCATCCATTATAGTAACAAAAATCTCGACAACAGACTACCTTCCATAATGACTTGGCTACAATCCATTGGAGTAACAAAAATCTCGACAATAGACTACCTTCCATAATGACAAGGCTACCATCCATTAGAGTAACAAAAATATCCACAAGAGATTACCTTCCATTATGATAAGGATATAATCCATTGTAGTAACAAAAATATTGACAACAGACTACCTTACATAATGACAAGGCTACGATCCATTGTAGTAACAAAAATATCGACAACAAACTACCTTCCATAATGACAAGGCTACCATCCTTTGTAGTAACAAAAATATCGACAACAAACTACCTTGCATAATAACTTGGCTACCATCCATTGGAGTAACAAAAATCTCGGCAATAGACTACCTTCAATATTGACAAAGCTACCATCCATTGGAGTAACAAAGATATCGACAACATACTACCTTCCATAATGACAAGGCTACCATCCATTGGAGTAACAAAAATCACAACAACAGACTACCTTCCATAATGACAAGGCTACCATCCATTAGAATAACAAAAATCACGACAAGAGATGACCTTCCATAACGACCAGGCTACCATCCATTGGAGTAATAAAGATATCAACAACAGACTACCTTCCATTATGAGAAGGATACAATCCATTGTAGTAACAAAAATCTCGACAAGAGACTACCTTCTATAATGGCAAGGCTACCATCCATTGTACTAACAAAAATCTCGACAACAGACTACCTCCCATAATGACTTGGCTACCATCCATTGGATTAAGAAAAATCTTGGCAATAGACTACCTTCCATAATGACAAGGCTACCATCCATTGGAGTAACAAAGATATCGACAACATACTACCTTCCATAATGACAAGGCTACCATCCATTGGAGTAACAAAAATCACGACAACAGACTACCTTCCATAATGACAAGGATACCATACATTGGAATAACAAAAATCAGGACAACAAATGACCTTCCATAATGACTAGGCTACCATCCATTGGAGTAATAAAGATATCAACAATAGACTACCTTCCATTATGAGAAGGCTACAATCCATTGTAGTAACAAAAATCTCGACAAGAGACTACCTTCCATAATGACAAGGCTACCATCCATTGTAGTAACTAAAATATCGACAACAGACTACCTTCCATAATGACAAGGGTACCATCCATTGGAGTAACAAAAATATCTACAAGATACTACCTTCCATAATGATAAGGCTACCATCCATTGGAGTAACAAAAATCTCGGCAATAGACTACCTTCCATATTGACAAGGCTACCATCCATTGGAGTAACAAAGATATCGACAACATACTACCTTCCATAATGACAAGGCTACCATCCATTGGAGTAACAAAAATCACGACAACAGACTACCTTCCATAATGACAAGGCTACCATCCATTGGAATAACAAAAATCTCGACAAGAGATGACCTTCCATAATGACTAGGCTACCATCCATTGGAGTAATAAAGATATCAACAACAGACTACCTTCCACTATGAGAAGGCTACAATCCATTGTAGTAACAAAAATCTCGACAAGAGACTACATTCTATAATGACAAGGCTACCATCCATTGTAGTAACAAAAATCTCGACAACAGACTACCTTCCATAATGACTTGGCTACCATCCATTGGAGTAAGAAAAATCTCGGCAATAGACTACCTTCCATAATGACAAGGCTACCATCCATTGGAGTAACAAAGATATCGACAACATACTACCTTCCATAATGACAAGGCTACCATCCATTGGAGTAACAAATATCACGACAACAGTCTACCTTCCATAATGACAAGGATACCATCCATTGGAATAACAAAAATCACGACAACAAATGACCTTCCATAATGACTAGGCTACCATCCATTGGAGTAATAAAGATATCAACAATAGACTACCTTCCATTATGAGAAGGCTACAATCCATTGTAGTAACAAAAATCTCGACAAGAGACTACCTTCCATAATGACAAGGCTACCATCCATTGTAGTAACTAAAATATCGACAACAAACTACCTTCCATAATGACAAGGGTACCATCCATTGGAGTAACAAAAATATCCACAAGAGACTACCTTCCATAATGATAAGGCTACCATCCATTGGAGTAACAAAGATATCGACAACATACTACCTTCCATAATGACAAGGCTACCATCCATTGGAGTAACAAAAATCACGAAAACAGACTACCTTCCATAATGACAAGGCTACCATCCATTGGAATAAAAAAATCTCGACAAAAGATAACCTTCCATAATGACTAGGGTACCATCCATTGGAGTAATAAAGATATCAACAACAGACTACCTTCCATTATGAGAAGGCTACAATCCATTGTAGTAACAAAAATCTCGACAACAGACTACCTTCTATAATGACAAGGCTACCATCCACTGTAGTAACAAAAATCTCGACAACAGACTACCTTCCATAATGACTTGGCTACCATCCATTGGAGTAAGAAAAATCTCGGCAATAGACTACCTTCCATAATGACAAGGCTACCATCCATTGGAGTAACAAAGATATCGACAACATACTACCTTCCATAATGACAAGGCTACCATCCATTGGAGTAACAAAAATCACGACAACAGTCTACCTTCCATAATGACAAGGATACCATCCATTAGAATAATAAAAATCACGACAATAGATGACCTTCCATAATGACTAGGCTACCATCCATTGGAGTAATAAAGATATCAACAATATACTACCTTCCATTATGAGAAGGCTACAATCCATTGTAGTAACAAAAATCTCGACAAGAGACTACCTTCCATAATGACAAGGCTACCATCCATTGTAGTAACTAAAATATAGACAACAAACTACCTTCCATAATGACAAGGGTACCATCCATTGGAGTAACAAAAATATCCACAAGATACTACCTTCCATAATGACAAGGGTACCATCCATTGGAGTAACAAAAATCTCGGCAATAGACTACCTTCCATATTGACAAGGCTACCATCCATTGGAGTAACAAAGATATCGACAACATACTACCTTCCATAATGACAAGGCTACCATCCATTGGAGTAACAAAAATCACGACAACAGACTACCTTCCATAATGACAAGGCTACCATCCATTGGAATAACAAAAATCTCGACAAGAGATGACCTTCCATAATGACTAGGCTACCATCCATTGGAGTAATAAAGATATCAACAACAGACTACCTTCCATTATGAGAAGGCTACAATCCATTGTAGTAACAAAAATCTCGACAAGAGACTACATTCTATAATGACAAGGCTACCATTCATTGTAGTAACAAAAATCTCGACAACAGACTACCTTCCATAATGACTTGGCTACCATCCATTGGAGTAAGAAAAATCTCGGCAATAGACTACCTTCCATAATGACAAGGCTACCATCCATTGGAGTAACAAAGATATCGACAACATACTACCTTCCATAATGACAAGGCTACCATCCATTGGAGTAACAAATATCACAACAACAGTCTACCTTCCATAATGACAAGGATACCATCCATTGGAATAACAAAAATCACGACAACAAATGACCTTCCATAATGACTAGGCTACCATCCATTGGAGTAATAAAGATATCAACAATAGACTACCTTCCATTATGAGAAGTCTACAATCCATTGTAGTAACAAAAATCTCCACAAGAGACTACCTTCCATAATGACAAGGCTACCATCCATTGTAGTAACTAAAATATCGACAACAAACTACCTTCCATAATGACAAGGGTACCATCCATTGGAGTAACAAAAATATCCACAAGAGACTACCTTCCATAATGATAAGGCTACCATCCATTGGAGTAACAAAGATATCGACAACATACTACCTTCCATAATGACAAGGCTACCATCCATTGGAGTAACAAAAATCACGAAAACAGACTACCTTCCATAATGACAAGGCTACCATCCATTGGAATAAAAAAAATATCGACAAAAGATAACCTTCCATAATGACTAGGGTACCATCCATTGGAGTAATAAAGATATCAACAACAGACTACCTTCCATTATGAGAAGGCTACAATCCATTGTAGTAACAAAAATCTCGACAACAGACTACCTTCTATAATGACAAGGCTACCATCCATTGTAGTAACAAAAATCTCGACAACAGACTACCTTCCATAATGACTTGGCTACCATCCATTGGAGTAAGAAAAATCTCGGCAATAGACTACCTTCCATAATGACAAGGCTACCATCCATTGGAGTAACAAAGATATCGACAACATACTACCTTCCATAATGACAAGGCTACCATCCATTGGAGTAACAAAAATCACGACAACAGTCTACCTTCCATAATGACAAGGATACCATCCATTAGAATAATAAAAATCACGACAATAGATGACCTTCCATAATGACTAGGCTACCATCCATTGGAGTAATAAAGATATCAACAATATACTACCTTCCATTATGAGAAGGCTACAATCCATTGTAGTAACAAAAATCTCGACAAGAGACTACCTTCCATAATGACAAGGCTACCATCCATTGTAGTAACTAAAATATAGACAACAAACTACCTTCCATAATGACATAGGTACCATCCATTGGAGTAACAAAAATATCCACAAGATACTACCTTCCATAATGACAAGGGTACCATCCATTGGAGTAACAAAAATCTCGGCAATAGACTACCTTCCATATTGACAAGGCTACCATCCATTGGAGTAACAAAGATATCGACAACATACTACCTTCCATAATGACAAGGCTACCATCCATTGGAGTAACAAAAATCACGACAACAGACTACCTTCCATAATGACAAGGCTACCATCCATTGGAATAACAAAAATCTCGACAAGAGATGACCTTCCATAATGACTAGGCTACCATCCATTGGAGTAATAAAGATATCAACAACAGACTACCTTCCATTATGAGAAGGCTACAATCCATTGTAGTAACAAAAATCTAGACAAGAGACTACCTTCTATAATGACAAGGCTACCATCCATTGTAGTAACAAAAATCTCGACAACAGACTACCTTCCATAATGACTTGGCTACCATCCATTGGAGTAAGAAAAATCTCGGCAATAGACTACCTTCCATAATGACAAGGCTACCATCCATTGGAGTAACAAAGATATCGACAACATACTACCTTCCATAATGACAAGGCTACCATCCATTGGAGTAACAAATATCATGACAACAGTCTACCTTCCATAATGACAAGGATACCATCCATTGGAATAACAAAAATCACGACAACAAATGACCTTCCATAATGACTAGGCTACCATCCATTGGAGTAATAAAGATATCAACAATAGACTACCTTCCATTATGAGAAGGCTACAATCCATTGTAGTAACAAAAATCTCGACAAGAGACTACCTTCCATAATGACAAGGCTACCATCCATTGTAGTAACTAAAATATCGACAACAAACTACCTTCCATAATGACAAGGGTACCATCCATTGGAGTAACAAAAATATCCACAAGAGACTACCTTCCATAATGATAAGGCTACCATCCATTGGAGTAACAAAAATCTCGACAATAGACTACCTTCCATAATGTCAAGGCTACAATCCATTGTAATAACAAAAATCTCGACAACAGACTACCTTCCATAATGACTTGGCTACCATCCATTGTAGTAACAAAAATCTCGACAACAGACTACCTTCCATAATGTCTTGGTTTCCATCCATTTAAGTAACAAAAATCTTGACAATAGACTACCTTCCATAATGACAAGGCTACCATCCATTGGAGTAACAAAGATATCGATAAGATACTACCTTCCATAAGTGCAAGGCTACCATCCATTGGAGTAATAAAAATCACGACAACAGACTACCTTCCATAATGTCAAGGCTACCATCCATTGGAGTATCAAAGATATCGATAACATACTACCTTCTATAATGACAAGGCTACCATCCATTGGAGTAACAAAAATCATGACAAAAGTCTACCTTCGATAATGACAAGGCTACCATCCAATGGACTGACAAAAATCTCTACAACAGACTACCTTCCATAACGACAAGTATACCATCCATTGGAGTAACAAAAATCTCGACAACAGACTACCTTCCATAATGACTTGGCTACCATCCATTGGAGTAAGAAAAATCTCGGCAATAGACTACCTTCCATAATGACAAGGCTACCATCCATTTGAGTAACAAAGATATCGACAACATACTACCTTCCATAATGACAAGGCTACCATCCATTGGAGTAACAAAAATCACGATAACAGACTACCTTCCATAATAACAAGGATACGATCCATTTGAATAACAAAAATCACGACAACAGATGACCTTCCTTAATGACTAGGCTACCATCCATTGGAGTAATAAAGATATCAATAATAGACTACCTTCCATTATGAGAAGGCTACAATCCATTGTAGTAACAAAAATCTCGACAAGAGACTACCTTCCATAATGACAAGGCTACCATCCATTGTAGTAACTAAAATATCGACAATAGACTACCTTCCATAATGACAAGGGTACCATCCATTGGAGTAACAAAAATCTCGGCAATAGACTACCTTCCATATTGACAAGGCTACCATCCATTGGAGTAACAAAGATATCGACAAGAGACTACCTTCCATAATGAAAAGGCTACCATCCATTGGAGTAACTAAAATATCGACAACAGACTACCTTCCATAATGACAAGGGTACCATCCATTGGAGTAAAAAAAATATCCACAAGAGACTACCTTCCATAATGATAAGGCTACCATCCATTGGAGTATCAAAAATCTCGACAACAGACTACATTCCATAATGTCAAGGCTACAATCCATTGTAGTATTTAAAATCTCGACAACAGACTACCTTCCATAATGACTTGGCTACCATCCATTGTAGTAACAAAAATCTCGACAACAGACTACCTTCTATAATGTCTTGGCTTCCATCCATTTGAGTAAAAAAAATCTTGACAATAGACTACCTTCCATAATGACAAGGCTACCATCCATTGGAGTAACAAAGATATCGATAACATACTACCTTCCATAATGAAAAGGCTACCATCCATTGGAGTAACAAAAATCACGACAACAGACTACCTTCCATAATGTCAAGGCTACCATCCATTGTAGTAACAAAAATCTCGACAACAGACTACCTTCCATAATGACTTGGCTACCATCCATTGGAGTAAGAAAAATCTCGGCATTAGACTACCTTCCATAATGAAAAAGGCTACCATCCATTGGAGTAACAAAGATATCGACAACATACTACCTTCCATAATTACAAGGATACCATCCATTGGAGTAACAAAAATCACGACAACAGACTACCTTCCATAATGACAAGGATACCATTCATTGGAATAACAAAAAACACGACAACAGATGACCTTCCATAATGACTAGGCTACCATCCATTGGAGTAATAAAGATATCAACAATAGACTACCTTCTATTATGAGAAGGATACAATCCATTGTAGTAACAAAAATCTCGACAAGTAAAAACTACCTACCATAATGACAAGGCTACCATCCATTGTAGTAACTAAAATATCGACAACAGACTACCTTCCATAATGACAAGGGTACCATCCATTGGAGGAACAAAAATATCCACAAGAGACTACCTTCCATAATGATAAGGCTACCATCCATTGGAGTAACAAAAATCTCGACAACAGACTACCTTCCATAATGTCAAGGCTACAATCCATTGTAGTGACAAAAATCTCGACAACAGACTACCTTACATAATGACAAGGCTACCATCCATTGTAGTAATAAAAATCTCGACAACAGACTACCTTCCATAATGACACGGCTACAATCCATTATAGTAACAAACATCTCGACAACAGACTACCTTCCATAATGACTTGGCTTCCATCCATTGGAGTAATAAAAATCTCGACAATAGACTACCTTCCATAATGACAAAGCTACCATCCATTGGAGTAACAAAGATATTGATAACATACTACCTTCCATAATGACAAGGCTACAATCCATTGGAATAATAAAAATCTCGACAACTTAATACCTTCAATAATGACAAGGCTACCATCCAATGGACTAACAAAAATCTCGACAACAGACTACCTTCCATAACGACAAGTATACCATCCATTGAAGTAACAAAAAATCTCGACAACAGATGACCTTCCATAATGACTAGGCTACCATCCATTGGAGTAATAAAGATATCGACAACAAACTACCTTCCATAATGACAAGGCTACAATCCATTGTAGTAACAAAAATCTCGACAACAGACTACCTTCTATAATGACAAGGCTACCATCCATTGTAGTAACAAAAATCTCGACAACAGACTACCTTCCATAATGACAAGGCTACCATCCATTATAGTAACAAAAATCTCGACAACAGACTACCTTCCATAATGACTTGGCTACCATCCATTGGAGTAAGAAAAATCTCGGCAATAGACTACCTTCCATAATGAAAAAGGCTACCATCCATTGGAGTAACAAAGATATCGACAACATACTACCTTCCATAATGACAAGGCTACCATCCATTGGAGTAACAAAAATCATGACAACATACTACCTTCCATAATGACAAGGATACCATCCATTGGAATAACAAAAAACACGACAACAGATGACCTTCCATAATGACTAGGCTACCATCCATTGGAGTAATAAAGATATCAACAATAGACTACCTTCCATTATGAGAAGGATACAATCCATTGTAGTAACAAAAATCTCGACAAGAGACTACCTTCCATAATGACAAGGCTACCATCCATTGTAGTAACTAAAATATCGACAACAGACTACCTTCCATAATGACAAGGGTACCATCCATTGGAGTAACAAAAATATCCACAAGAGACTACCTTCCATAATGACTTGGCTACCATCCATTGGAGTAAGAAAAATCTCGGCAATAGACTACCTTCCATAATGACAAGGCTACCATACATTGGAGTAACAAAGATATCGACAACATACTACCTTCCATAATTACAAGGCTACCATCCATTGGAGTAACAAAAATCACGACAACAGACTACCTTCCATAATGACAAGGATACCATCTATTGGAATAACAAAAAACACAACAACATATGACCTTCCATAATGACTAGGCTACCATCCATTGGAGTAATAAAGATATCAACAATAGACTACCTTCCATTATGAGAAGGATACAATCCATTGTAGTAACAAAAATCTCGACAAGAGACTACCTTCCATAATGACAAGGCTACCATCCATTGTAGTAACTAAAATATCGACAACACACTACCTTACATAATGACAAGGGTACCATCCATTGGAGTAACAAAAATATCCACAAGAGACTACCTTCCATAATGACTTGGCTACCATCCATTGGAGTAAGAAAAATCTCGGCAATAGACTACCTTCCATAATGACAAGGCTACCATCCATTGGAGTAACAAAGATATCGACAACATACTACCTTCCATAATTACAAGGATACCATCCATTGGAGTAACAAAAATCACGACAACAGACTACCTTCCATAATGACAAGAATAACATCCATTGGAATAACAAAAAACACGACAACTGATGACCTTCCATAATGACTAGGCTACCATCCATTGGAGTAATAAAGATATCAACAATAGACTACCTTCCATTATGACAAGGCTACCATCCATTGTAGTAACAAAAATCTCGACAACAGTCTACCTTCCATAATGACAAGGCTACCATCCATTATAGTAACAAAAATCTCGACAACAGACTACCTTCCATAATGACTTGGCTACCATCCATTGTAGTAACTAAAATATCGACAACAGACTACCTTCCATAATGACAAGGGTACCATCCATTGGAGTAACAAAAATATCCACAAGAGACTACCTTCCATAATGACTTGGCTACCATCCATTGGAGTAAGAAAAATCTCGGCAATAGACTACCTTCCATAATGACAAGGCTACCATCCATTGGAGTAACAAAGATATCGACAACATACTACCTTCCATAATTACAAGGATACCATCCATTGGAGTAACAAAAATCACGACAACAGACTACCTTCCATAATGACAAGAATAACATCCATTGGAATAACAAAAAACACGACAACTGATGACCTTCCATAATGACTAGGCTACCATCCATTGGAGTAATAAAGATATCAACAATAGACTACCTTCCATTATGACAAGGCTACCATCCATTGTAGTAACAAAAATCTCGACAACAGTCTACCTTCCATAATGACAAGGCTACCATCCATTATAGTAACAAAAATCTCGACAACAGACTACCTTCCATAATGACTTGGCTACCATCCATTGTAGTAACTAAAATATCGACAACAGACTACCTTACATAATGACAAGGGTACCATCCATTGGAGTAACAAAAATATCCACAAGAGACTACCTTCCATAATGACTTGGCTACCATCCATTGGAGTAAGAAAAATCTCGGCAATAGACTACCTTCCATAATGACAAGGCTACCATCCATTGGAGTAACAAAGATATCGACAACATACTACCTTCCATAATTACAAGGATACCATCCATTGGAGTAACAAAAATCACGACAACAGACTACCTTCCATAATGACAAGAATAACATCCATTGGAATAACAAAAAACACGACAACTGATGACCTTCCATAATGACTAGGCTACCATCCATTGGAGTAATAAAGATATCAACAATAGACTACCTTCCATTATGACAAGGCTACCATCCATTGTAGTAACAAAAATCTCGACAACAGTCTACCTTCCATAATGACAAGGCTACCATCCATTATAGTAACAAAAATCTCGACAACAGACTACCTTCCATAATGACTTGGCTACCATCCATTGTAGTAACTAAAATATCGACAACAGACTACCTTCCATAATGACAAGGGTACCATCCATTGGAGTAACAAAAATATCCACAAGAGACTACCTTCCATAATGACTTGGCTACCATCCATTGGAGTAACAAAGATATCGACAACATACTACCTTCCATAATGACAAGGCTACCATCCATTGGAGTAACAAAAATCATGACAACATACTACCTTCCATAATGACAAGGATACCATCCATTGGAATAACAAAAAACACGACAACAGATGACCTTCCATAATGACTAGGCTACCATCCATTGGAGTAATAAAGATATCAACAATAGACTACCTTCCATTATGAGAAGGATACAATCCATTGTAGTAACAAAAATCTCGACAAGAGACTACCTTCCATAATGACAAGGCTACCATCCATTGTAGTAACTAAAATATCGACAACAGACTACCTTCCATAATGACAAGGGTACCATCCATTGGAGTAACAAAAATATCCACAAGAGACTACCTTCCATAATGACTTGGCTACCATCCATTGGAGTAAGAAAAATCTCGGCAATAGACTACCTTCCATAATGACAAGGCTACCATACATTGGAGTAACAAAGATATCGACAACATACTACCTTCCATAATTACAAGGCTACCATCCATTGGAGTAACAAAAATCACGACAACAGACTACCTTCCATAATGACAAGGATACCATCTATTGGAATAACAAAAAACACAACAACATATGACCTTCCATAATGACTAGGCTACCATCCATTGGAGTAATAAAGATATCAACAATAGACTACCTTCCATTATGAGAAGGATACAATCCATTGTAGTAACAAAAATCTCGACAAGAGACTACCTTCCATAATGACAAGGCTACCATCCATTGTAGTAACTAAAATATCGACAACAGACTACCTTACATAATGACAAGGGTACCATCCATTGGAGTAACAAAAATATCCACAAGAGACTACCTTCCATAATGACTTGGCTACCATCCATTGGAGTAAGAAAAATCTCGGCAATAGACTACCTTCCATAATGACAAGGCTACCATCCATTGGAGTAACAAAGATATCGACAACATACTACCTTCCATAATTACAAGGATACCATCCATTGGAGTAACAAAAATCACGACAACAGACTACCTTCCATAATGACAAGAATAACATCCATTGGAATAACAAAAAACACGACAACTGATGACCTTCCATAATGACTAGGCTACCATCCATTGGAGTAATAAAGATATCAACAATAGACTACCTTCCATTATGACAAGGCTACCATCCATTGTAGTAACAAAAATCTCGACAACAGTCTACCTTCCATAATGACAAGGCTACCATCCATTATAGTAACAAAAATCTCGACAAGAGACTACCTTCCATAATGACAAGGCTACCATCCATTGTAGTAACTAAAATATCGACAACAGACTACCTTCCATAATGACAAGGGTACCATCCATTGGAGTAACAAAAATATCCACAAGAGACTACCTTCCATAATGACTTGGCTACCATCCATTGGAGTAAGAAAAATCTCGGCAATAGACTACCTTCCATAATGACAAGGCTACCATACATTGGAGTAACAAAGATATCGACAACATACTACCTTCCATAATTACAAGGCTACCATCCATTGGAGTAACAAAAATCACGACAACAGACTACCTTCCATAATGACAAGGATACCATCTATTGGAATAACAAAAAACACAACAACATATGACCTTCCATAATGACTAGGCTACCATCCATTGGAGTAATAAAGATATCAACAATAGACTACCTTCCATTATGAGAAGGATACAATCCATTGTAGTAACAAAAATCTCGACAAGAGACTACCTTCCATAATGACAAGGCTACCATCCATTGTAGTAACTAAAATATCGACAACAGACTACCTTACATAATGACAAGGGTACCATCCATTGGAGTAACAAAAATATCCACAAGAGACTACCTTCCATAATGACTTGGCTACCATCCATTGGAGTAAGAAAAATCTCGGCAATAGACTACCTTCCATAATGACAAGGCTACCATACATTGGAGTAACAAAGATATCGACAACATACTACCTTCCATAATTACAAGGCTACCATCCATTGGAGTAACAAAAATCACGACAACAGACTACCTTCCATAATGACAAGGATACCATCTATTGGAATAACAAAAAACACAACAACATATGACCTTCCATAATGACTAGGCTACCATCCATTGGAGTAATAAAGATATCAACAATAGACTACCTTCCATTATGAGAAGGATACAATCCATTGTAGTAACAAAAATCTCGACAAGAGACTACCTTCCATAATGACAAGGCTACCATCCATTGTAGTAACTAAAATATCGACAACAGACTACCTTACATAATGACAAGGGTACCATCCATTGGAGTAACAAAAATATCCACAAGAGACTACCTTCCATAATGACTTGGCTACCATCCATTGGAGTAAGAAAAATCTCGGCAATAGACTACCTTCCATAATGACAAGGCTACCATCCATTGGAGTAACAAAGATATCGACAACATACTACCTTCCATAATTACAAGGATACCATCCATTGGAGTAACAAAAATCACGACAACAGACTACCTTCCATAATGACAAGAATAACATCCATTGGAATAACAAAAAACACGACAACTGATGACCTTCCATAATGACTAGGCTACCATCCATTGGAGTAATAAAGATATCAACAATAGACTACCTTCCATTATGACAAGGCTACCATCCATTGTAGTAACAAAAATCTCGACAACAGTCTACCTTCCATAATGACAAGGCTACCATCCATTATAGTAACAAAAATCTCGACAACAGACTACCTTCCATAATGACTTGGCTTCCATCCATTGGAGTAACAAAAATCTCGACAATAGACTACCTTCCATAATGACAAGGCTACCATCCATTGGAGTAACAAAGATATCGATAACATACTACCTTCCATAATGACAAGGCTACAATCCATTGGAATAACAAAAATCTCGATAACATACTACCTTCCATAATGACAAGGCTACCATCCAATGGACTAACAAAAATCTCGACAACAGACTATTTTCCATAACGACAAGTATACCATCCATTGGAGTAACAAAAAATCTCGACAACAGATGACCTTCCATAATGACTAGGCTACCATCCATTGGAATAATAAAGATATCGGCAACAAACTACCTTCCATTATGAGAAGGCTACAATCCATTGTAGTAACAAAAATCTCGACAATAGACTACCTTCCATAATGACAAGGCTACCATCCATTGTAGTAACAAAAATCTCGACAACAGACTACCTTCTATAATGACAAGGCTACCATCCATTGTAGTAACAAAAATATCGACAACAGACTACCTTCCATAATGACTTGGCTACCATCCATTGGAGTAACAAAAATCTCGACAATAGACTACCATCCATAATTACAAGGCTACCATCCATTAGAGTAACAAAAATATCCACAAGAGACTACCTTCCATAAGGATAAGGCTACAATCCATTGTAGTAACAAAAATCTCGACAACAGACTACCTTACATAATGACAAGGCCACGATCCATTGTAGTAACAAAAATCTCGACAACAGACTACCTTCCATAATGACAAGGCTACCATCCTTTGTAGTAACAAAAATCTCGACAACACATTACCTTCCATAATGATTTGGCTACCATCCATTGGAGTAACACAAATCTCGGCAATAGACTACCTTCCATAATGACAAGGCTACCATCCATTGGAGTAACAAAGATATCTACAACATACTACCTACCATAATGACAAGGCTACCATCCATTGGAGTAACAAAAATGACGACAACAGACTACCTTCCATAATGACAAGGCTACCATCCATTGGAATAACAAAAATCTCGACAAGAGATGACCTTCATAAATGAATAGGCTACCATCCGTTGGAGTAATAAAGATATCAACAACAGACTACCTTCCATTATGAGAAGGCTACAATCCATTGTAGTAACAAAAATCTCGACAAGAGACTACCTTCCATAATGACAAGGCTACCATCCATTGTAGTAACAAAAATCTCGACAACAGACTACCTTCCATAATGACCTGGCTACCATCCATTGGAGTAACAAAAATATCGGCAATTTACTACCTTCCATAATGATAAGGCTACCATCCATTGGAGTAATAAAGATATCGACAACATACTACCTTCCATAATGACAAGACTACCATCCATTAGAGTAAAAAAAATCATGACAACAAACTACCTTCCATAATGACAAGGCTACCATCCATTGGAATAACAAAAATCTCGACAATAGATGACCTTCCATAATGACTAGGCTACCATCCATTGGAGTAATAAATATATCAACAATAGACTACCTTCCATTATGATAAGGCTACAATCCATTGTAGTAACAAAAATCTCGACAAGAGACTACCTTCCATAATGACAAGGCTACCATCCATTGTAGTAACTAAAATATCGACAACACACTGCCTTACATAATGACAAGGGTACCATCCATTGGAGTAACAAAAATATCCACAAGAGACTACCTTCCATAATGATAAGGCTACCATCCATTGGAGTAACAAAAATGTCGATAACAGACTACCTTCCATAATGTCAAGGTTACATTCCATTAGAGTAACAAAAATCTCGACAACAGAAAACCTTACATAATGACAAGGCTACCATCCATTATAGTAACAAAAATCTCGACAACAGACTACCTTCCATAATGACTTGGCTACCATCCATTGTAGTAACAAAAATCTCGACAACAGACTACCTTCCATAATGTCTTGGCTTCCATCCATTTGAGTAACAAAAATCTTGACAATAGACAACCTTCCATAATGACAAGGCTACCATCCATTGGAGTAACAAAGATATCAATAACATACTACCTTCCATAATGACAAGGCTACCATCCATTGGAGTAACAAAAATCACGACAACAGACTACCTTCCATAATGTTAAGGCTACCATCCATTGGAGTAACAAAGATATCGATAACATACTACCTTCCATAATGACAAGGCTACCATCCATTGGAGTAACAAAAATCATGACAAAAGACTACCTTCAATAACGACAAGTATACCATCCATTGTAGTAACAAAAATCTCGGTAACGGACTACCTTCCATAATGACTTGGCTACCATCCATTGGAGTAACAAAAATCTCGACAATAGACTACCTTCCATAATGACAAGGCTACCATCCATTAGAGTAATAAAAATATCCATAAGAGATTACCTTCCATAATGTCAATGATATAATCCATTGTAGTAACAAAAATCTCGACAACAGACTACCTTACATAATGACAAGGCTACCATCCATTGTAATAACAAAAATCTCGACAACAGACTACCTTCCATAATGACAAGGCTACCATCCATTATAGTAACAAAAATCTCGACAACAGACTACCTTCCATAATGACTTGGCTACCATCCATTGGAGTAAGAAAAATCTCGGCAATAGACTACCTTCCATAATGACAAGGCTACCATCCATTGGAGTAACAAAGATATCGACAACATACTACCTTCCATAATTACAAGGCTACCATCCATTGGAGTAACAAAAATCACGACAACAGACTACCTTCCATAATGACAAGGATACCATCCATTGGAATAACAAAAAACACGACAACAGATGACCTTCCATAATGACTAGGCTACCATCCATTGGAGTAATAAAGATATCAACAATAGACTACCTTCCATTATGAGAAGGATACAATCCATTGTAGTAACAAAAATCTCGACAAGAGACTACCTTCCATAATGACAAGGCTACCATCCATTGTAGTAACTAAAATATCTACAACAGACTACCTTCCATAATGACAAGGGTACCATCCATTGGAGTAACAAAAATATCCACAAGAGACTACCTTCCATAATGATAAGGATACCATCCATTGGAGTAACAAAAATCTCGACAACAGACTACCTTCCATAATGTCAAGGCTACAATCCATTGTAGTAACAAAAATCTCGACAACAGACTACCTTACATAATGACAAGGCTACCATCCATTGTAGTAACAAAAATCTCGACAACAGACTACCTTCCATAATGACAAGAATACCATCCATTATAGTAACAAAAATCTCGACAACAGACTACCTTCCATAATGACTTGGCTTCCATCCTTTGGAGTAACAAAGATATCGATAACATACTACCTTCCATAATGACAAGGCTACAATTCATTGGAATAACAAAAATCTCGACAACTTAATACCTTCCATAATGACAAGGCTACCATCCAATGGACTAACAAAAATCTCGACAATAGACTACCTTCCATAACGACAAGTATACCATCCATTGGAGTAACAAAAAATCTCGACAATAGATGACCTTCCATAATGACTAGGCTACAATCCATTGTAGTAACAAAAATCTCGACAATAGACTACCTTCCATAATGACAAGGCTACCATCCATTGTAGTAACAAAAATCTCGACAACAGACTACCTTCTATAAATACAACACTACCATCCATTGTAGTAACAAAAATCTCGACAATAGACTACCTTCCATAATGACTTGGCTACCATCCATTGGAGTAACAAAAATCTCAGCAATAGACTACCTTCCATAATGACAAGGCTACCATCCATTGGAGAAACAAAGATATCGACAACATACTACCTTCCATAATTACAAGGCTACCATCCATTGGAGTAACAAAAATCACGACAACAGACTACCTTCCATAATGACAAGGATACCATCCATTGGAATAACAAAAAACACGACAACAGATGACCTTCCATAATGACTAGGCTACCATCCATTATAGTAACAAAAATCTCGACAACAAACTACCTTCCATAATGACTTGGCTACCATCCATTGGAGTAAGAAAAATCTCGGCAATAGACTACCTTCCATAATGACAAGGCTACCATCCATTGGAGTAACAAAGATATCGACAACATACTACCTTCCAAAATTACAAGGCTACCATCCATTGGAGTAACAAAAATCACGACAACAGACTACCTTCCATAATGACAAGGATACCATCCATTGGAATAACAAAAAACACGACAACAGATGACCTTCCATAATGACTAGGCTACCATCCATTGGAGTAATAAAGATATCAACAATAGACTACCTTCCATTATGAGAAGGATACAATCCATTGTAGTAACAAAAATCTCGACAAGAGACTACCTTCCCTAATGACAAGGCTACCATCCATTGTAGTAACTAAAATATCGACAACAGACTACCTTCCATAATGACAAGGGTACCATCCATTGGAGTAACAAAAATATCCACAAGAGACTACCTTCCATAATGATAAGGATACCATCCATTGGAGTAACAAAAATCTCGACAACAGACTACCTTCCATAATGTCAAGGCTACAATCCATTGTAGTAACAAAAATCTCGACAACAGACTACCTTACATAATGACAAGGCTACCATCCATTGTAGTAACAAAAATCTCGACAACAGACTACCTTCCATAATGACAAGGCTACCTTCCATTATAGTAACAAAAATCTCGACAACAGACTACCTTCCATAATGACTTGGCTTCCATCCTTTGGAGTAACAAAGATATTGATAACATACTACCTTCCATAATGACAAGGCTACAATTCATTGGAATAACAAAAATCTCGACAACTTAATACCTTCCATAATGACAAGGCTACCATCCAATGGACTAATAAAAATCTCGACAATAGACTACCTTCCATAACGACAAGTATACCATCCATTGGAGTAACAAAAAATCTCGACAATAGATGACCTTCCATAATGACTAGGCTACAATCCATTGTAGTAACAAAAATCTCGACAATAGACTACCTTCCATAATGACAAGGCTACCATCCATTGTAGTAACAAAAATCTCGACAACAGACTACCTTCTATAAATACAACACTACCATTCATTGTAGTAACAAAAATCTCGACAATAGACTACCTTCCATAATGACTTGGCTACCATCCATTGGAGTAACACAAATCTCGACAATAGACTACCTTCCATAATTACATGGCTACCATCCATTAGAGTAACAAAAATATCCACAAGAGACTACCTTCCGTAATGATAAGGCTACAATCCATTGGAGTAACAAAAATATCAGCAATTGACTACCTTCCATAATGATAAGGCTACCATCCATTGGAGTAACAAAGATATCGACAACATACTACCTTCCATAATGACAAGACTACCATCCATTGGAGTGAAAAAAATCATGACAACAAACTACCTTCCATAATGACAAGGCTACCATCCATTGGAATAACAAAAATCTCGACAATAGATGACCTTCCATAATGACTAGGCTACCATCCATTGGAGTAATAAATATATCAACAATAGACTACCTTCCATTTTGATAAAGCTACAATCCATTGTAGTAACAAAAATCTCGACAAGAGACTACCTTCCATAATGACAAGGCTACCATCCATTGTAGTAACTAAAATATCGACAACACACTACCTTCCATAATGACAAGGGTACCATCCATTGGAGTAACAAAAATATCCACAAGAGACTACCTTCCATAATGATAAGGCTACCATCCATTGGAGTAACAAAAATGTCGATAACAGACTACCTTCCATAATGTCAAGGCTACATTCCATTATAGTAACAAAAATCTCGACAACAGACAACCTTACATAATGACAAGGCTACCATCCATTGTAGTAACAAAAATCTCGACAACAGACTACCTTCCATAATGACAAGGCTACAATCCATTGTAGTAACAAAAATCTCGACAACATACTACCTTCTATAATGACTTGGCTACCATCCATTGGAGTAACAACAATCTCGACAATAGACTACCTTCCATAATGACAAGGCTACCATCCAATAGAGTAACAAAAATATCCACAAGAGATTACCTTCCATAATGATAAGGATATAATCCATTGTAGTATCAAAAATCTCGACAACAGACTACCTTACATAATGACAAGGCTACGATCCATTGTAGTAACAAAAATCTCGACAACAGACTACCTTCCATAATGACAAGGCTACCATCCTTTGTAGTAACAAAAATATCGACAACAAACTACCTTCCATAATGACTTGGCTACCATCCATTGGAGTAACAAAAATCTCGGCAATAGACTACCTTCCATATTGACAAGGTTACCATCCATTGGAGTAACAAAGATATCGATAACATACTACCTTCCATAATGACAAGGCTACCATCCATTGCAGTAACAAAAATCACGACAACAGACTACCTTCCATAATGACAAGGCTACCATCCATTGGAATAACTAAAATCTCGACAAGAGACGACCTTCCATAATGACTAGGCTACCATCCATTGGAGTAATAAAGATATCAACAACAGACTACCTTCCATTATGAGAAGGCTACCATCCATTGGAGTAAGAAAAATCTCAGCAATAGACTACCTTCAATAATTGACAAGGCTACCATCCATTGGAGTAACAAAGATATCGACAACATACTACCTTCCATAATTACAAGGCTACCATCCATTGGAGTAACAAAAATCACGACAATAGATTACCTTCCATAATGACAAGGATACCATCCATTGGAATAACAAAAATCACGACAACAGACTACCTTCCATAATGACAAGGCTACCATCCATTATAGTAACAAAAATCTCGACAACAGACTACCTTCCATAATGACTTGGCTACCATCCATTGGAGTAAGAAAAATCTCGGCAATAGACTACCTTCCATAATGACAAGGCTACCATCCATTGGAGTAACAAAGATATCGACAACATACTACCTTCCATAATTACAAGGCTACCATCCATTGGAGTAACAAAAATCACGACAATAGACTACCTTCCATAATGACAAGGATACCATCCATTGGAATAACAAAAAACACGACAACAGATGACCTTCCATAATGACTAGGCTACCATCCATTGGAGTAATAAAGATATCAACAATAGACTACCTTCCATTATGAGAAGGATACAATCCATTGTAGTAACAAAAATCTCGACAAGAGACTACCTTCCATAATGACAAGGCTACCATCCATTGTAGTAACTAAAATATCTACAACAGACTACCTTCCATAATGACAAGGGTACCATCCATTGGAGTAACAAAAATATCCACAAGAGACTACCTTCCATAATGATAAGGATACCATCCATTGGAGTAACAAAAATCTCGACAACAGACTACCTTCCATAATGTCAAGGCTACAATCCATTGTATTAACAAAAATCTCGACAACAAACTACCTTACATAATGACAAGGCTACCATCCATTGTAGTAACAAAAATCTCGACAACAGACTACCTTCCATAATGACAAGGCTACCATCCATTATAGTAACAAAAATCTCGACAACAGACTACCTTCCATAATGACTTGGCTTCCATGCTTTGGAGTAACAAAGATATCGATAACATACTACCTTCCATAATGACAAGGCTACAATTCATTGGAATAACAAAAATCTCGACAACTTAATACCTTCCATAATGACAAGGCTACCATCCAATGGACTAACAAAAATCTCGACAATAGACTACCTTCCATAACGACAAGTATACCATCCATTGGAGTAACAAAAAATCTCGACAATAGATGACCTTCCATAATGAATAGGCTACAATCCATTGTAGTAACAAAAATCTCGACAATAGACTACCTTCCATAATGACAAGGCTACCATCCATTGTAGTAACAAAAATCTCGACAACAGACTACCTTCTATAAATACAACACTACCATCCATTGTAGTAACAAAAATCTCGACAATAGACTACCTTCCATAATGACTTGGCTACCATCCATTGGAGTAACAAAAATCTCAGCAATAGACTACCTTCCATAATGACAAGGCTACCATCCATTGGAGTAACAAAGATATCGACAACATACTACCTTCCATAATTACAAGGCTACCATCCATTGGAGTAACAAAAATCACGACAACAGACTACCTTCCATAATGACAAGGATACCATCCATTGGAATAACAAAAAACACGACAACAGATGACCTTCCATAATGACTAGGCTACCATCCATTATAGTAACAAAAATCTCGACAACAAACTACCTTCCATAATGACTTGGCTACCATCCATTGGAGTAAGAAAAATCTCGGCAATAGACTACCTTCCATAATGACAAGGCTACCATCCATTGGAGTAACAAAGATATCGACAACATACTACCTTCCATAATTACAAGGCTACCATCCATTGGAGTAACAAAAATCACGACAACAGACTACCTTCCATAATGACAAGGATACCATCCATTGGAATAACAAAAAACACGACAACAGATGACCTTCCATAATGACTAGGCTACCATCCATTGGAATAATAAAGATATCAACAATAGACTACCTTCCATTATGAGAAGGATACAATCCATTGTAGTAACAAAAATCTCGACAAGAGACTACCTTCCCTAATGACAAGGCTACCATCCATTGTAGTAACTAAAATATCGACAACAGACTACCTTCCATAATGACAAGGGTACCATCCATTGGAGTAACAAAAATATCCACAAGAGACTACCTTCCATAATGATAAGGATACCATCCATTGGAGTAACAAAAATCTCGACAACAGACTACCTTCCATAATGTCAAGGCTACAATCCATTGTAGTAACAAAAATCTCGACAACAGACTACCTTACATAATGACAAGGCTACCATCCATTGTAGTAACAAAAATCTCGACAACAGACAACCTTCCATAATGACAAGGCTACCTTCCATTATAGTAACAAAAATCTCGACAACAGACTACCTTCCATAATGACTTGGCTTCCATCCTTTGGAGTAACAAAGATATCGATAACATACTACCTTCCATAATGACAAGGCTACAATTCATTGGAATAACAAAAATCTCGACAACTTAATACCTTCCATAATGACAAGGCTACCATCCAATGGACTAACAAAAATCTCGACAATAGACTACCTTCCATAACGACAAGTATACCATCCATTGGAGTAACAAAAAATCTCGACAATAGATGACCTTCCATAATGACTAGGCTACAATCCATTGTAGTAACAAAAATCTCGACAATAGACTACCTTCCATAATGACAAGGCTACCATCCATTGTAGTAACAAAAATCTCGACAACAGACTACCTTCTATAAATACAACACTACCATTCATTGTAGTAACAAAAATCTCGACAATAGACTACCTTCCATAATGACTTGGCTACCATCCATTGGAGTAACACAAATCTCGACAATAGACTACCTTCCATAATTACATGGCTACCATCCATTAGAGTAACAAAAATATCCACAAGAGACTACCTTCCGTAATGATAAGGCTACAATCCATTGGAGTAACAAAAATATCGGCAATTGACTACCTTCCATAATGATAAGGCTACCATCCATTGGAGTAACAAAGATATAGACAACATACTACCTTCCATAATGACAAGACTACCATCCATTGGAGTGAAAAAAATCATGACAACAAACTACCTTCCATAATGACAAGGCTACCATCCATTGGAATAACAAAAATCTCGACAATAGATGACCTTCCATAATGACTAGGCTACCATCCATTGGAGTAATAAATATATCAACAATGGACTACCTTCCATTTTGATAAAGCTACAATCCATTGTAGTAACAAAAATCTCGACAAGAGACTACCTTCCATAATGACAAGGCTACCATCCATTGTAGTAACTAAAATATCGACAACACACTACCTTCCATAATGACAAGGGTACCATCCATTGGAGTAACAAAAATATCCACAAGAGACTACCTTCCATAATGATAAGGCTACCATCCATTGGAGTAACAAAAATGTCGATAACAGACTACCTTCCATAATGTCAAGGCTACATTCCATTATAGTAACAAAAATCTCGACAACAGACAACCTTACATAATGACAAGGCTACCATCCATTGTAGTAACAAAAATCTCGACAACAGACTACCTTCCATAATGACAAGGCTACAATCCATTGTAGTAACAAAAATCTCGACAACATACTACCTTCTATAATGACTTGGCTACCATCCATTGGAGTAACAACAATCTCGACAATAGACTACCTTCCATAATGACAAGGCTACCATCCAATAGAGTAACAAAAATATCCACAAGAGATTACCTTACATAATGATAAGGATATAATCCATTGTAGTATCAAAAATCTCGACAACAGACTACCTTACATAATGACAAGGCTACGATCCATTGTAGTAACAAAAATCTCGACAACAGACTACCTTCCATAATGACAAGGCTACCATCCTTTGTAGTAACAAAAATATCGACAACAAACTACCTTCCATAATGACTTGGCTACCATCCATTGGAGTAACAAAAATCTCGGCAATAGACTACCTTCCATATTGACAAGGTTACCATCCATTGGAGTAACAAAGATATCGATAACATACTACCTTCCATAATGACAAGGCTACCATCCATTGCAGTAACAAAAATCATGACAACAGACTACCTTCCATAATGACAAGGCTACCATCCATTGGAATAACTAAAATCTCGACAAGAGACGACCTTCCATAATGACTAGGCTACCATCCATTGGAGTAATAAAGATATCAACAACAGACTACCTTCCATTATGAGAAGGCTACCATCCATTGGAGTAAGAAAAATCTCAGCAATAGACTACCTTCAATAATTAACAAGGCTACCATCCATTGGAGTAACAAAGATATCGACAACATACTACCTTCCATAATTACAAGGCTACCATCCATTGGAGTAACAAAAATCACGACAATAGATTACCTTCCATAATGACAAGGATACCATCCATTGGAATAACAAAAATCACGACAACAGATGACCTTCCATAATGACTAGGCTACCATCCATTGGAGTAATAAAGATATCAACAATAGACTACCTTCCATTATGAGAAGGCCACAATCCATTGTAGTAACAAAAATCTCGACAAGAGACTACCTTCCATAATGACAAGGCTACCATCCATTGTAGTAACTAAAATATCGACAACAGACTACCTTACATAATGACAAGGGTACTATTCATTGGAGTAACAAAAATATCCACAAGAGACTACCTTCCATAATGATAAGGCTACCATCCATTGGAGTAAAAAAAATCTCGACAACAGACTACCTTCCATAATGTCAAGGCTACAATCCATTGTAGTAAAAAAAATCTCGACAACAGACTACCTTCCATAATGACAAGGCTACAATCCATTGTAGTAACAAAAATCTCGACAACAGACTACCTTCTATAATGACTTGGCTACCATCCATTGGAGTAACAAAAATATCGACAATAGACTACCTTCCATAATGACAAGGCTACCATCCATTAGAGTAACAAAAATATCAACAAGAGATTACCTTCCATAATGATAAGGATATAATCCATTATAGTAACAAGAATCTCGACAACAGACTACCTTCCATAATAACAAGGCTACCATCTATAGGAATAACAAAAATCTCGACAACAGACTACCTTCCATAATGACAAGGCTACCATCCATTGTAGTAACAAAAATATCGACAACAAACTTCCATCCATAATGACTTGGCTACCATCCATTGGAGTAACAAAAATCTCGGCAATAGACTACCTTCCATATTGACAAGGTTACCATCCATTGGAGTAACAAAGATATTTACAACATACTACCTTCCATAATGACAATGCTACCATCCATTGGAGTAACAAAAATCACGACAACAGACTACCTTCCATAATGACAAGGCTACCATCCATTGGAATAACTAAAATCTCGACAAGAGATGACCTTCCATAATGACTAGGCTACCATCCATTGGAATAATAAAGATATCAACAACATACTACCTTCCATTATGAGAAGGCTACAATCCATTGTAGTAACAAAAATCTCGACAAGAGACTACCTTCTATAATGACAAGGCTACCATCCATTGTAGTAACAAAAATATCGACAACAGACTACCTTCCATAATGACTTGGCTGCCATCCATTGGTGTAAAAAAAATCTCGGCAATATACTACCTTCAATAATGACAAGGCTACAATCCATTGGAGTAACAAAGATATCGACAACATACTACCTTCCATAATGACAAGGCTACCATCCATTGGTGTAACAAAAATCACAACAATAGACTACCTTCCATAATGACAAGGATACCATCCATTGGAAAAACAAAAATCACGACAACAGATGACCTTCCATAATGACTAGGCTACCATCCATTGGAGTAATAAAGATATCAACAATAGACTACCTTCCATTATGAGAAGGCTACAATCCATTGTAGTAACAAAAATCTCGACAAGAGACTACCTTCCATAATGACGAGGCTACCATCCATTGTAGTAACTAAAATATCGACAACAGACTACCTTCCATAATGACAAGGGTACTATCCATTGGAGTAACAAAAATATCCACAAGAGACTACCTTCCATAATGATAAGGCTACCATCCATTGGAGTAAAAAAAATCTCGACAACAGACTACCTTCCATAATGTCAAGGCTACAATCCATTGTAGTAACAAAAATCTCGACAACAGACTACCTTCCATAATGACAAGGCTACAATCCATTGTAGTAACAAAAATCTCGACAACAGACTACCTTCTATAATGACTTGGCTACCATCCATTGGAGTAACAAAAATCTCGACAATAGACTACCTTCCATAATGACAAGGCTACCATCCATTAGAGTAACAAAAATATCCACAAGAGATTACCTTCCATAATGATAAGGATATAATCCATTATAGTAACAAAAATCTCGACAACAGACTACCTTACATAATGACAAGGCTACGAGCCATTGTAGTAACAAAAATCTCGACAACAGACTACCTTTCATAATGACAAGGCTACCATCCTTTGTAGTAACAAAAATATCGACAACAAACTTCCATCCATAATGACTTGGCTACCATCCATTGGAGTAACAAAAATCTCGGCAATAGACTACCTTCCATATTGACAAGGTTACCATCCATTGGTGTAACAAAGATATCGACAACATACTACCTTCCATAATGACAAGGCTACCATCCATTGGAGTAACAAAAATCACGACAACAGACTACCTTCCATAATGACAAGGCTACCATCCATTGGAATAACTAAAATCTCGACAAGAGATGACCTTCCATAATGACTAGGCTACCATCCATTGGAATAATAAAGATATCAACAACAGACTACCTTCCATTATGAGAAGGCTACAATCCATTGTAGTAACAAAAATCTCGACAAGAGACTACCTTCTATAATGACAAGGCTACCATCCATTGTAGTAACAAAAATATCGACAACAGACTACCTTCCATAATGACTTGGCTGCCATCCATTGGAGTAAAAAAAATCTCGGCAATATACTACCTTCAATAATGACAAGGCTACAATGCATTGGAGTAACAAAGATATCGACAACATACTACCTTCCATAATGAAAAGGCTACCATCCATTGGTGTAACAAAAATCACGACAATAGACTACCTTCCATAATGACAAGGATACCATCCATTAGTTAAACAAAAATCACGACAATAGATGACCTTCCATAATGACTAGGCTACCATTATTGGAGTAATAAAGATATCAACAATAGACTACCTTCCATTATGAGAAGGCTACAATCCAGTGTAGTAACAAAAATCTCGACAAGAGACTACCTTCCATAATGACAAGGCTACCATCCATTGTAGTAACTAAAATATCGACAACATACTACCTTCCATAATGACAAGGGTACCATCCATTGGAGTAACTAAAATATCCACAAGAGACTACCTTCCATAATGATAAGGCTACCATCCGTTGGAGTAAAAAAAGTCTCGACAACAGACTACCTTCCATAATGTCAAGGCTACAATCCATTGTAGTAACAAAAATCTCGACAACAGACTACCTTACATAATGACAAGGCTACCATCCATTGTAGTAAGAAAAATCTCGACAACAGACTACCTTCCATAATGACAAGGGTACCATCCATTGGAGTAACAAAAATCACGACAACAGACTACCTTCCATAATGACAAGGCTACCATCCATTGGAATAACTAAAATCTCGACAAGAGATGACCTTCCATAATGACTAGGCTACCATCCATTGGAGTAATAAAGATATCAACAACAGACTACATTCCATTATGAGAAGGCTACAATCCATTGTAGTAACAAAAATCTCGATAAGAGACTACCTTCTATAATGACAAGGCTACCATCCATTGTAGTAACAAAAATATCGACAACAGACTACCTTCCATAATGACTTGGCTACCATCCATTGGAGTAAGAAAAATCTCAGCAATTGACTACCTTCAATAATGATAAGGCTACCATCCATTGGAGTAACAAAGAATTCGACAACATACTACCTTCCATAATGACAAGGCTACCATCCATTGGAGTAACAAAAATCACGACAACAGACTACCTTCCATATTGACAAGGATACAATCCATTGGAATAACAAAAATCACGTCAATAGATGACCTTCCATAATGACTAGGCTACCATCCATTGGAGTAATAAAGATATCAACAATAGACTACCTTCCATTATGAGAAGGCTACAATCCATTGTAGTAACAAATATCTCGACAAGAGACTACCTTCCATAATGACAAGGCTACCATCCATTGTAGTAACTAAAATATCGACAACAGACTACCTTCCATAATGACAAGGGTACCATTCATTGGAGTAACAAAAATATCCACAAGAGACTACCTTCCATAATGATAAGGATACCATCCGTTGGAGTAAAAAAAATATCGACAACAGACTACCTTCCATAATGTCAAGGCTACAATCCATTGTAGTAACATAAATCTCGACAACAGACTACCTTACATAATGACAAGGCTACCATCCATTGTAGTAACAAAAATCTCGACAATAGACTACCTTCCATAATGACAAGGGTACCATCCATTGGAGTAACAAAAATATCCACAATAGAGTACCTTCCATAATGGTAAGGCTACCATCCATTGGAGTAAAAAAAATCTCGACAACAGACTACCTTCCATAATGTCAAGGCTACAATCCATTGTAGTAACAAAAATCTCGACAACAGACTACCTTACATAATGACAAGGCTACCATCCATTGTAGTAACAAAAATCTCGACAACAGACTACCTTCCATAATGACTTGGCTTCCATCCATTGGAGTAACAAAAATCTCGACAATAGACTACCTTCCATAATGACAAGGCTATCATCCATTGGAGTAAAAAAGATATCGATAACATACTACCTTCCATAATGACAATGCTACCATCCATTGGAGTAACAAAAATCACAACAATAGACTACCTTCCATAATGAAAAGGCTACCATCCATTGGAATAACAAAAATCTCGACAACTTAATACCTTCCATAATGACAAGGCTACCATCCAATGGACTAACAAAAATCTCGACAACAGACTACCTTCCATAACGACAAGTATACCATCCATTGGAGTAACAAAAATCTCGACAACAGATGACCTTCCATAATGACTAGACTAACATCCATTGGAGTAATAAAGATATCGACAAAAGACTACCTTCCATTATGAGAAGGCTACAATCCATTGTAGTAACAAAAATCTCGACAAGAGACTACCTACCATAATGACAAGGCTACCATCCATTGTAGTAACAAAAATCTCGACAACAGACTACCTTCTATAATGACAAGGCTACCATCCATTGTAGTAACAAATATCTCGACAATAGACTACCTTCCATAATGACTTGGCTACCATCCATTAGAGTAACAAAAATCTCGACAATAGACTATCTTCCTTATTGACATGGCTACCATCCATTAGAGTAACAAAAAGATCCACAAGAGACTACCTTCCATAATGATAAGGCTAAAATCCATTGTAGTAACAAAAATCTCGACAACATACTACTTACATAATGACAAGGCCATGATCCATTGTAGTAACAAAAATCTCGACAACAGACTACCTTCCATAATGACAAGGCTACCATCCTTTGTAGTAACAAAAATCTCGACAACAAACTACCTTCCATAATGACTAGGCTACCATCCATTGGAGTAATAAAGATAACAACAACAGACTACCTTCCATTATGAGAAGGCTACAATCCATTGTAGTAACAAAAATCTCGACAAGAGACTACCTTCTATAATGACAACGCTACCATCCATTGTAGTAACAAAAATATCGACAACAGACTACCTTCCATAATGACTTGGCTACCATCCATTGGAGTAAGAAAAATCTCAGCAATAGACTACCTTCAATAATGATAAGGCTACCATCCATTGGAGTAACAAAGAATTCAACAACATACTACCTTCCATAATGACAAGGCTACCATCCATTGGAGTAACAAAAATCACGACAACAGACTACCTTCCATATTGACAAGGATACAATCCATTGGAATAACAAAAATAACGACAACAAATGACCTTCCATAATGACTAGGCTACCATCCATTGGAGTAATAAAGATATCAACAATAGACTACCTTTCATTATGAGAAGGCTACAATCCATTGTAGTAACAAAAATCTCGACAAGAGACTACCTTCCATAATGACAAGGCTACCATCCATTGTAGTAACTAAAATATCGACAACAGACTACCTTCCATAATGACAAGGGTACCATCCATTGGAGTAACAAAAATATCCACAAGAGACTACCTTCCATAATGATAAGGCTACCATCCGTTGGAGTAAAAAAATCTCGACAACAGACTACCTTCCATAATGTCAAGGCTACAATCCATTGTAGTAACATAAATCTCGACAACAGACTACCTTACATAATGATAAGGCTACCATCCATTGTAGTAACAAAAATCTCAACAACAGACTACCTTCCATAATGACAAGGGTACCATCCATTGGAGTAACAAAAATCTCGACAACAGACTACCTTCCATAATGACTTGGCTTCCATCCATTGGAGTAACAAAAATCTCGACAATAGACTACCTTCCATAATTACAAGGCTATCATCCATTGGAGTAACAAAGATATCGATAACATACTACCTTCCATATTGACAATGCTACCATCCATTGGAGTAACAAAAATCACAACAACAGACTACCTTCCATAATGAAAAGGCTACCATCCATTGGAATAACAAAAATCTCGACAACTTAATACCTTCCATAATGACAAGGCTACCATCCAATGGACTAACAAAAATCTCGACAACAGACTACCTTCCATAACGACAAGTATACCATCCATTGGAGTAACAAAAATCTCGACAACAGATGACCTTCCATAATGACTAGGCTACCATCCATTGGAGTAATAAAGATATCGACAGCAGACTACCTTCCATTATGAGAAGGCTACAATCCATTGTAGTAACAAAAAACTCGACAAGAGAGTACCTTCCATAATGACAAGGCTACCATCCATTGTAGTAACAAAAATCTCGACAACAGACTACCTTCTATAATGAAAAGGCTACCATCCATTGTAGTAACAAATATCTCGACAATAGACTACCTTCCATAATGACTTGGCTACCATCCATTGGAGTAACAAAAATCTCGACAATAGACTACCTTCCTTAATGACAAGGCTACCATCCATTAGAGTAACAAAAATATCCACAAGAGACTACCTTCCATAATGATAAGGCTACAATCCATTATAGTAACAAAAATCTCGACAACAGACTACCTTACATAATGACAAGGCCACGATCCATTGTAGTAACGAAAATCTCGACAACAGACTACCTTCCATAATGACAAGGCTACCATCCTTTGTAGTAACAAAAATCTCGACAACAAACTACCTTCCATAATGACTTGGCTACCATCCATTGGAGTAACACAAATCTCGGCAATAGACTACCTTCCATAATGACGAGGCTACCATCCATTGGAGTAACAAAGATATCGACAACATACTACCTTCCATAATGACAAGGCTACCATGCATTGGAGTAACAAAAATCACGAACACAGACTACCTTCCATAATGACAAGGCTACCATCCATCGGAATAACAAAAATCTCGACAAGAGATGACCTTCCATAATGAATAGGCTACCATCCATTGGAGTAATAAAGATATCAACAACAGACTACCTTCCATTATGAGACGGCTACAATCCATTGTAGTAACAAAAATCTCGACAAGAGACTACCTTCCATAATGACAAGGATACCATCCATTGTAGTAACAAAAATCTCAACAACAGACTACCTTCCATAATGACTTGGCTACCATCCATTGGAGTAAGAAAAATCTCAGCAATAGACTACCTTCAATAATGATAAGGCTACCATCCATTGGAGTAACAAAGAATTCAACAACATACTACCTTCCATAATGACAAGGCTACCATCCATTGGAGTAACAAAAATCACGACAACAGACTACCTTCCATATTGACAAGGATACAATCCATTGGAATAACAAAAATAACGACAACAAATGACCTTCCATAATGACTAGGCTACCATCCATTGGAGTAATAAAGATATCAACAATAGACTACCTTTCATTATGAGAAGGCTACAATCCATTGTAGTAACAAAAATCTCGACAAGAGACTACCTTCCATAATGACAAGGCTACCATCCATTGTAGTAACTAAAATATCGACAACAGACTACCTTCCATAATGACAAGGGTACCATCCATTGGAGTAACAAAAATATCCACAAGAGACTACCTTCCATAATGATAAGGCTACCATCCGTTGGAGTAAAAAAATCTCGACAACAGACTACCTTCCATAATGTCAAGGCTACAATCCATTGTAGTAACATAAATCTCGACAACAGACTACCTTACATAATGATAAGGCTACCATCCATTGTAGTAACAAAAAGCTCAACAACAGACTACCTTCCATAATGACAAGGGTACCATCCATTGGAGTAACAAAAATCTCGACAACAGACTACCTTCCATAATGACTTGGCTTCCATCCATTGGAGTAACAAAAATCTCGACAATAGACTACCTTCCATAATTACAAGGCTATCATCCATTGGAGTAACAAAGATATCGATAACATACTACCTTCCATATTGACAATGCTACCATCCATTGGAGTAACAAAAATCACAACAACAGACTACCTTCCATAATGAAAAGGCTACCATCCATTGGAATAACAAAAATCTCGACAACTTAATACCTTCCATAATGACAAGGCTACCATCCAATGGACTAACAAAAATCTCGACAACAGACTACCTTCCATAACGACAAGTATACCATCCATTGGAGTAACAAAAATCTCGACAACAGATGACCTTCCATAATGACTAGGCTACCATCCATTGGAGTAATAAAGATATCGACAGCAGACTACCTTCCATTATGAGAAGGCTACAATCCATTGTAGTAACAAAAAACTCGACAAGAGAGTACCTTCCATAATGACAAGGCTACCATCCATTGTAGTAACAAAAATCTCGACAACAGACTACCTTCTATAATGAAAAGGCTACCATCCATTGTAGTAACAAATATCTCGACAATAGACTACCTTCCATAATGACTTGGCTACCATCCATTGGAGTAACAAAAATCTCGACAATAGACTACCTTCCTTAATGACAAGGCTACCATCCATTAGAGTAACAAAAATATCCACAAGAGACTACCTTCCATAATGATAAGGCTACAATCCATTATAGTAACAAAAATCTCGACAACAGACTACCTTACATAATGACAAGGCCACGATCCATTGTAGTAACGAAAATCTCGACAACAGACTACCTTCCATAATGACAAGGCTACCATCCTTTGTAGTAACAAAAATCTCGACAACAAACTACCTTCCATAATGACTTGGCTACCATCCATTGGAGTAACACAAATCTCGGCAATAGACTACCTTCCATAATGACGAGGCTACCATCCATTGGAGTAACAAAGATATCGACAACATACTACCTTCCATAATGACAAGGCTACCATGCATTGGAGTAACAAAAATCACGAACACAGACTACCTTCCATAATGACAAGGCTACCATCCATCGGAATAACAAAAATCTCGACAAGAGATGACCTTCCATAATGAATAGGCTACCATCCATTGGAGTAATAAAGATATCAACAACAGACTACCTTCCATTATGAGACGGCTACAATCCATTGTAGTAACAAAAATCTCGACAAGAGACTACCTTCCATAATGACAAGGATACCATCCATTGTAGTAACAAAAATCTCAACAACAGACTACCTTCCATAATGACTTGGCTACCATCCATTGGAGTAAGAAAAATCTCAGCAATAGACTACCTTCAATAATGATAAGGCTACCATCCATTGGAGTAACAAAGAATTCAACAACATACTACCTTCCATAATGACAAGGCTACCATCCATTGGAGTAACAAAAATCACGACAACAGACTACCTTCCATATTGACAAGGATACAATCCATTGGAATAACAAAAATAACGACAACAAATGACCTTCCATAATGACTAGGCTACCATCCATTGGAGTAATAAAGATATCAACAATAGACTACCTTTCATTATGAGAAGGCTACAATCCATTGTAGTAACAAAAATCTCGACAAGAGACTACCTTCCATAATGACAAGGCTACCATCCATTGTAGTAACTAAAATATCGACAACAGACTACCTTCCATAATGACAAGGGTACCATCCATTGGAGTAACAAAAATATCCACAAGAGACTACCTTCCATAATGATAAGGCTACCATCCGTTGGAGTAAAAAAATCTCGACAACAGACTACCTTCCATAATGTCAAGGCTACAATCCATTGTAGTAACATAAATCTCGACAACAGACTACCTTACATAATGATAAGGCTACCATCCATTGTAGTAACAAAAAGCTCAACAACAGACTACCTTCCATAATGACAAGGGTACCATCCATTGGAGTAACAAAAATCTCGACAACAGACTACCTTCCATAATGACTTGGCTTCCATCCATTGGAGTAACAAAAATCTCGACAATAGACTACCTTCCATAATTACAAGGCTATCATCCATTGGAGTAACAAAGATATCGATAACATACTACCTTCCATATTGACAATGCTACCATCCATTGGAGTAACAAAAATCACAACAACAGACTACCTTCCATAATGAAAAGGCTACCATCCATTGGAATAACAAAAATCTCGACAACTTAATACCTTCCATAATGACAAGGCTACCATCCAATGGACTAACAAAAATCTCGACAACAGACTACCTTCCATAACGACAAGTATACCATCCATTGGAGTAACAAAAATCTCGACAACAGATGACCTTCCATAATGACTAGGCTACCATCCATTGGAGTAATAAAGATATCGACAGCAGACTACCTTCCATTATGAGAAGGCTACAATCCATTGTAGTAACAAAAAACTCGACAAGAGAGTACCTTCCATAATGACAAGGCTACCATCCATTGTAGTAACAAAAATCTCGACAACAGACTACCTTCTATAATGAAAAGGCTACCATCCATTGTAGTAACAAATATCTCGACAATAGACTACCTTCCATAATGACTTGGCTACCATCCATTGGAGTAACAAAAATCTCGACAATAGACTACCTTCCTTAATGACAAGGCTACCATCCATTAGAGTAACAAAAATATCCACAAGAGACTACCTTCCATAATGATAAGGCTACAATCCATTATAGTAACAAAAATCTCGACAACAGACTACCTTACATAATGACAAGGCCACGATCCATTGTAGTAACGAAAATCTCGACAACAGACTACCTTCCATAATGACAAGGCTACCATCCTTTGTAGTAACAAAAATCTCGACAACAAACTACCTTCCATAATGACTTGGCTACCATCCATTGGAGTAACACAAATCTCGGCAATAGACTACCTTCCATAATGACGAGGCTACCATCCATTGGAGTAACAAAGATATCGACAACATACTACCTTCCATAATGACAAGGCTACCATGCATTGGAGTAACAAAAATCACGAACACAGACTACCTTCCATAATGACAAGGCTACCATCCATCGGAATAACAAAAATCTCGACAAGAGATGACCTTCCATAATGAATAGGCTACCATCCATTGGAGTAATAAAGATATCAACAACAGACTACCTTCCATTATGAGACGGCTACAATCCATTGTAGTAACAAAAATCTCGACAAGAGACTACCTTCCATAATGACAAGGATACCATCCATTGTAGTAACAAAAATCTCAACAACAGACTACCTTCCATAATGACTTGGCTACCATCCATTGGAGTAACAAAAATATCGGCAATAGACTACCTTCCATAATGATAAGGCTACCATCCATTGGAGTAACAAAGATATCGACAACATACTACCTTCCATAATGACAAGACTACCATCCATTGGAGTAAAAAAAATCATGACAACAAACTACCTTCCACAATGACAAGGCTACCATCCATTGGAATAACAAAAATCTCAACAATAGATGACCTTCCATAATGACTAGGCTACCAATCATTGGAGTAATAAATGTATCAACAATAGACTACCTTCCATTATGATAAGGCTACAATCCATTGTGGTAACAAAAATCTCGACAAGAGACTACCTTCCATAATGACAAGGCTACCATCCATTGTAGTAACTAAAATATCGACAACACACTACCTTCCATAATGACAAGGGTACCATCCATTGGAGTAACAAAAATATCCACAAGAGACTACCTTCCATAATGATAAGGCTACCATCCATTGGAGTAACAAAAATGTCGACAACAGACTACCTTCCATAATGTCAAGGCTACATTCCATTATAGTAACAAAAATCTCAACAACAGACAACCTTACATAATGACAAGGCTACCATCCATTGGAATAACAAAATTATCCACAAGAGACTACCTTACATAATGACAAGGCTACCATCCATTGTAGTAACAAAAAACTCGACAACAAACTACCTTCCATAATGACAAGGCTACAATCCATTGTAGTAACAAAAATCTCGACAACAGACTACCTTCCATAATGACTTGGCTACCATCCATTGGAGTAACAAAAATCTCGACAATAGACTACCTTCCATAATGACAAGGCTACCATCCATTAGAGTAACAAAAATATCCACAAGAGATTACCTTCCGTAATGATAAGGATATAATCCATTGTAGTAACAAAAATCTCGACAACAGACTACCTTACATAATGACAAGGCTACGATCCATTGTAGTAACAAAAATCTCGACAACAGACTACCTTCCATAATGACAAGGCTACCATCCTTTGTAGTAACAAAAATCTCGACAACAAACTACCTTCCATAATGACTTGGCTACCATCCATTGGAGTAACAAAAATCTCGGCAATAAACTACCTTCCATATTGACAAGGTTACCATCCATTGGAGTAACAAAGATATCGACAACATACTACCTTCCATAATGACAAGGCTACCATCCATTGGAGTAACAAAAATCACGACAACAGACTACCTTCCATAATGAAAAGGCTACCATCCATTGGAATAACAAAAATCTCGACAACTTAATACCTTCCATAATGACAAGGCTACCATCCAATGGACTAACAAAAATCTCGACAACAGACTACCTTCCCTAACGACAAGTATACCATCAATTGGAGTAACAAAATCTCGACAACAGATGACCTTCCATAATGACTAGGCTACCATCCATTGGAGTAATAAAGATATCGACAACAGACTACCTTCCATTATGAGAAGGCTACAATCCATTATAGTAACAAAAATCTCGACAAGAGACTACCTTCCATAATGACAAGGCTACCATCCATTGTAGTAACAAAAATCTCGACAACAGACTACCTTCTATAATGACAAGGCTACCATCCATTGTAGTAACAAATATCTCGACAATAGTCTACCTTTCATAATGACTTGGCTACCATCCATTGGAGTAACAAAAATCTCGACAATAGACTACCTTCCTTAATGACAAGGCTACTATCCATTAGAGTAACAAAAATATCCACAATAGACTACCTTCCATAATGATAAGGCTATAATCCATTGTAGTAACAAAAATCTCGACAACAGACTACCTTACATAATGACAAGGCCACGATCCATTGTAGTAACAAAAATCTCGACAACAGACTACCTTCCATAATGACAAGGCTACCATCCTTTGTAGTAACAAAAATCTCGACAACAAACTACCTTCCATAATGACTTGGCTACCATCCATTGGAGTAACACAAATCTCGGAAATAGACTACCTTCCATAATGACAAGGCTACCATCCATTGGAGTAACAAAGATATCGACAACATACTACCTTCCATAATGACAAGGCTACCATCCATTGGAGTAACAAAAATCATGACCACAGACTACCTTCCATAATGACACGGCTACCATCCATTGGAATAACAAAAATCTCGACAAGAGATGACCTTCCATAATGAATAGGCTACCATCCATTGGAGTAATAAAGATATCAACAACAGACTACCTTCCATCATGAGAAGGCTACAATCCATTGTAGTAACAAAAATATCGACAAGAGACTACCTTCCATAATGACAAGGATACCATCCATTGTAGTAACAAAAATCTCCACAACAGACTGCCTTCCATAATGACTTGGCTACCATCCATTGGAGTAACAAAAATATATGCAATAGACTACCTTCCATAATGATAAGGCTACCATCCATTGGAGTAACAAAGATATCGACAACATACTACCTTCCATAATGACAAGACTATCATCCATTGGAGTAAAAAAAATCATGACAACAAACTACCTTCCATAATGACAAGGCTACCATCCATTGGAGTAACAAAAATCTCGAGAATAGATGACCTTCCATAATGACTAGGATACCATCCATAGGAGTAATAAATATATCAACAATAGACTACCTTCCATTATGATAAGGCTACAATCCATTGTAGTAACAAAAATCTCGACAAGAGACTACCTTCCATAATGACAAGGCTACCATCCATTGTAGTAACTAAAATATCGACAACACACTACCTTCCATAATGTCAAGGCTACATTCCATTGTAGTAACAAAAATCTCGACAACAGACAACCTTAGATAATGACAAGGCTACCATCCATTGTAGTAACAAAATTCTCGACAACAGACTACCTTCCATAATGACAAGGCTACCATCCATTGTAGTAAGAAAATGTCGACAACAGACTACCTTCCATAATGACTTGGCTACCATCCATTGGAGTAACAAAAATCTCGACAATAGACTACCTTCCATAATGACAAGGCTACCATCCATTGGAGTAACAAAGATATCGATAAAATACTACCTTCCATAATGACAAGGCTACCATCTATTGGAGTAACAAAAATCACGACAACAGGCTACCTTCCATAATGAAAAGGCTACCATCCAATGGACTAACAAAAATCTCGACAACAGACTACCTTCCATAAAGACAAGTATACCATCCATTGGAGTAACAAAATCTCGACAACAGATGACCTTCCATAATGACTAGGCTACCATCCATTGGAGTAATAAAGATATCGACAACAGACTACCTTCCATTATGAGAAGGCTACAATCCATTATAGTAACAAAAATCTCGACAACAGACTACCTTCCATAATGACAAGGCTACCATCCATTGTAGTAAGAAAATGTCGACAATAGACTACCTTCCATAATGACTTGGCTACCATCCATTGGAGTAACAAAAATCTCGACAATAGACTACCTTCCATAATGACAAGGCTACCATCCATTGGAGTAACAAAGATATCGATAAAATACTACCTTCCATAATGACAAGGCTACCATCTATTGGAGTAACAAAAATCACGACAACAGGCTACCTTCCATAATGACAAGGCTACCATCCAATGGACTAACAAAAATCTCGACAACAGACTACCTTCCCTAACGACAAGTATACCATCAATTGGAGTAACAAAATCTCGACAACAGATGACCTTCCATAATGACTAGGCTACCATCCATTGGAGTAATAAAGATATCGACAACAGACTACCTTCCATTATGAGAAGGCTACAATCCATTATAGTAACAAAAATCTCGACAAGAGACTACCTTCCATAATGACAAGGCTACCATCCATTGTAGTAACAAAAATCTCGACAACAGACTACCTTCTATAATGACAAGGCTACCATCCATTGTAGTAACAAATATCTCGACAATAGTCTACCTTTCATAATGACTTGGCTACCATCCATTGGAGTAACAAAAATCTCGACAATAGACTACCTTCCTTAATGACAAGGCTACTATCCATTAGAGTAACAAAAATATCCACAATAGACTACCTTCCATAATGATAAGGCTATAATCCATTGTAGTAACAAAAATCTCGACAACAGACTACCTTACATAATGACAAGGCCACGATCCATTGTAGTAACAAAAATCTCGACAACAGACTACCTTCCATAATGACAAGGCTACCATCCTTTGTAGTAACAAAAATCTCGACAACAAACTACCTTCCATAATGACTTGGCTACCATCCATTGGAGTAACACAAATCTCGGAAATAGACTACCTTCCATAATGACAAGGCTACCATCCATTGGAGTAACAAAGATATCGACAACATACTACCTTCCATAATGACAAGGCTACCATCCATTGGAGTAACAAAAATCATGACCACAGACTACCTTCCATAATGACACGGCTACCATCCATTGGAATAACAAAAATCTCGACAAGAGATGACCTTCCATAATGAATAGGCTACCATCCATTGGAGTAATAAAGATATCAACAACAGACTACCTTCCATCATGAGAAGGCTACAATCCATTGTAGTAACAAAAATATCGACAAGAGACTACCTTCCATAATGACAAGGATACCATCCATTGTAGTAACAAAAATCTCCACAACAGACTGCCTTCCATAATGACTTGGCTACCATCCATTGGAGTAACAAAAATATCTGCAATAGACTACCTTCCATAATGATAAGGCTACCATCCATTGGAGTAACAAAGATATCGACAACATACTACCTTCCATAATGACAAGACTATCATCCATTGGAGTAAAAAAAATCATGACAACAAACTACCTTCCATAATGACAAGGCTACCATCCATTGGAGTAACAAAAATCTCGAGAATAGATGACCTTCCATAATGACTAGGATACCATCCATAGGAGTAATAAATATATCAACAATAGACTACCTTCCATTATGATAAGGCTACAATCCATTGTAGTAACAAAAATCTCGACAAGAGACTACCTTCCATAATGACAAGGCTACCATCCATTGTAGTAACTAAAATATCGACAACACACTACCTTCCATAATGTCAAGGCTACATTCCATTGTAGTAACAAAAATCTCGACAACAGACAACCTTAGATAATGACAAGGCTACCATCCATTGTAGTAACAAAAATCTCGACAACAGACTACCTTCCATAATGACAAGGCTACCATCCATTGTAGTAAGAAAATGTCGACAACAGACTACCTTCCATAATGACTTGGCTACCATCCATTGGAGTAACAAAAATCTCGACAATAGACTACCTTCCATAATGACAAGGCTACCATCCATTGGAGTAACAAAGATATCGATAAAATACTACCTTCCATAATGACAAGGCTACCATCTATTGGAGTAACAAAAATCACGACAACAGGCTACCTTCCATAATGAAAAGGCTACCATCCAATGGACTAACAAAAATCTCGACAACAGACTACCTTCCATAAAGACAAGTATACCATCCATTGGAGTAACAAAAATCACGCCAACAAATGACCTTCCATAATGACTAGGCTACCATCCATTGGAGTAATAAAGATATCGACAATAGACTACCTTCCACTATGAGAAGGATACAATCCATTGTAGTAACAAATATCTCGACAAGAGACTATCATCCATAATGACAAGGCTACCATCCATTGTAGTAACAAAAATCTCTACAAAAAAATACCTTCCATAATGACAAGGCTACCATCCATTGGAGTAACAAAAATCACGACAACATACTACATTCCATAATGACAACACTACCATCCATTGGAATAACAAAAATCTCGACAACAGACTACCTTCCATAATGACAAGGCTTCCATCCAATGGAGTAACAAAAATCTCGACAATAGACTACCTTCCATAATGACAAGGGTACCATCCATTGGAGTAACAAAAATCTCGACAACAGACTACCTTACATTTTGACAAGGGTACCTTCCATTGGAGTAACAAAAATATCCACAAGAGACTACATTCCATAATGATAAGGCTACCATCCATTGGAGGAACAAAAATCTCGAAAACAGATTACCTTCCATAATGACAAGGCTACCATCCATCGTAATTCCAAAAATCTCGACAACACACTACCTTACATAATGACAAGGCTACCATCTATTGGAGTAGCAAAGATATCGATAACATACTACCTTCCATAATGACAAGGCTACCATCCATTGGAGTAACAAAAATCACGACTACAGACTACCTTCCATAATGAAAAGGCTACCATTAATAGGAATAACAAAAATCTCGACATAAGAATACCTTCCATAATGACAAGGCTACCATCCAATGGAGTAACAAAAATCTCGACAACAGACTACCTTCCACAACGACAAGTATACCATCCATTGGAGTAACAAAAATCTCGATAACAGATGACCTTCCATAATGACTACACTACCATCCATCGGAGTAATAAAGATATCGACAACAAACTACCTTCCATTATGAGAAGGCTACAATCCATTATAGTAACAAAAATCTCGACAAGAAACTATCTTCCATAATGACAAGGCTACCATCCATTGTAGTAACTAAAATCTCGACAACATACTACCTTCCATAATGACAAGGCTACCATCCATTGGAGTAACAAAAATCACGACAACATACTACCTTCCATAATAACAAGGCTACCATCCATTGGAATAACAAAAATCTTGACAACAGACTACCTTCCATAATGACAAGGCTGCCATCCATTGGAGTAACAAAAATCTCGACAACAGACTACCTTCTATAATGACAAGGCTACCATCCATTGTAGTAACAAATATCTCGACAATAGACTACCTTCCATAATTACTTGGCTACCATCCATTAGAGTAACAAAAATCTCGACAATAGACTACCTTCCTTAATGACATGGCTACCATCCATTAGAGTAACAAAAATATCCACAAGAGACTACCTTCCATAATGATAAGGCTACAATCCATTGTAGTAACAAAAATCTCGACAACATACTACCTTACATAATGACAAGGCCATGATCCATTGTAGTAACAAAAATCTCGACAACAGACTACCTTCCATAATGACAAGGCTACCATCCTTTGTAGTAACAAAAATCTCGACAACAAACTACCTTCCATAATGACTAGGCTACCATCCATTGGAGTAATAAAGATAACAACAACAGACTACCTTCCATTATGAGAAGGCTACAATCCATTGTAGTAACAAAAATCTCGACAAGAGACTACCTTCTATAATGACAAGGCTACCATCCATTGTAGTAACAAAAATATCGACAACAGACTACCTTCCATAATGACTTGGCTACCATCCATTGGAGTAAGAAAAATCTCAGCAATAGACTACCTTCAATAATGATAAGGCTACCATCCATTGGAGTAACAAAGAATTCGACAACATACTACCTTCCATAATGACAAGGCTACCATCCATTGGAGTAACAAAAATCACGACAACAGACTACCTTCCATATTGACATGGATACAATCCATTGGAATAACAAAAATCACGACAACAAATGACCTTCCATAATGACTAGGCTACCATCCATTGGAGTAATAAAGATATCAACAATAGACTACCTTCCATTATGAGAAGGCTACAATCCATTGTAGTAACAAAAATCTCGACAAGAGACTACCTTCCATAATGACAAGGCTACCATCCATTGTAGTAACTAAAATATCGACAACAGACTACCTTCCATAATGAAAAGGGTACCATCCATTGGAGTAACAAAAATATCCACAAGAGACTACCTTCCATAATGATAAGGCTACCATCCGTTGGAGTAAAAAAATCTCGACAACAGACTACCTTCCATAATGTCAAGGCTACAATCCATTGTAGTAACATAAATCTCGACAACAGACTACCTTACATAATGATAAGGCTACCATCCAATGGACTAACAAAAATCTCGACAACAGACTACCTTCCCTAACGACAAGTATACCATCAATTGGAGTAACAAAAATCTCGACAACAGATGACCTTCCATAATGACTAGGCTACCATCCATTGGAGTAATAAAGATATCGATAACAGACTACCTTCCATTATGAGAAGGCTACAATCCATTATAGTAACAAAAATCTCGACAAAAGACTACCTTCCATAATGACAAGGCTACCATCCATTGTAGTAACAAAAATCTCGACAACAGACTACCTTCTATAATGACAAGGCTACCATCCATTGTAGTAACAAATATCTCGACAATAGTCTACCTTTCATAATGACTTGGCTACCATCCATTGGAGTAACAAAAATCTCGACAATAGACTACCTTCCTTAATGACAAGGCTACTATCCATTAGAGTAACAAAAATATCCACAAGAGACTACCTTCCATAATGATAAGGCTACAATCCATTGTAGTAACAAAAATCTCGACAACAGACTACCTTACATAATGACAAGGCTACGATCCATTGTAGTAACAAAAATCTCGACAACAGACTACCTTCCATAATGACAAGGCTACCATCCTTTGTAGTAACAAAAATCTCGACAACAAACTACCTTCCATAATGACTTGGCTACCATCCATTGGAGTAACACAAATCTCGGCAATAGACTACCTTCCATAATGACAAGGCTACCATCCATTGGAGTAACAAAGATATCGACAACATACTACCTTCCATAATGACAAGGCTACCATCCATTGGAGTAACAAAAATCACGACCACAGACTACCTTCCATAATGACACGGCTACCATCCATTGGAATAACAAAAATCTCGACAAGAGATGACCTTCCATAATGAATAGGCTACCATCCATTGGAGTAATAAAGATATCAACAACAGACTACCTTCCATCATGAGAAGGCTACAATCCATTGTAGTAACAAAAATATCGACAAGAGACTACCTTCCATAATGACAAGGATACCATCCATTGTAGTAACAAAAATCTCGACAACAGACTGCCTTCCATAATGACTTGGCTACCATCCATTGGAGTAACAAAAATATCTGCAATAGACTACCTTCCATAATGATAAGGCTACCATCCATTGGAGTAACAAAGATATCGACAACATACTACCTTCCATAATGACAAGACTATCATCCATTGGAGTAAAAAAAATCATGACAACAAACTACCTTCCATAATGACAAGGCTACCATCCATTGGAGTAACAAAAATCTCGAGAATAGATGACCTTCCATAATGACTAGGATACCATCCATAGGAGTAATAAATATATCAACAATAGACAACCTTCCATTATGATAAGGCTATAATCCATTGTAGTAACAAAAATCTCGACAAGAGACTACCTTCCATAATGACAAGGCTACCATCCATTGTAGTAACTAAAATATCGACTACACACTACCTTCCATAATGACAAGGGTACCATCCATTGGAGTGACAAAAATATCCACAAGAACATACCTTCCATAATGAAAAGGCTACCATCCATTGGAGTAACAAAAATTTCGACAACAGACTAGCTTCCATAATGTCAAGGCTACATTCCATTGTAGTAACAAAAATCTCGACAACAGACAACCTTAGATAATGACAAGGCTACCATCCATTGTAGTAACAAAAATCTCGACAACAGACTACCTTCCATAATGACAAGGCTACCATCCATTGTAGTAAGAAAATGTCGACAATAGACTACCTTCCATAATGACTTGGCTACCATCCATTGGAGTAACAAAGATATCGATAAAATACTACCTTCCATAATGACAAGGCTACCATCTATTGGAGTAACAAAAATCACGACAACAGGCTACCTTCCATAATGAAAAGGCTACCATTCAATGGACTAACAAAAATCTCGACAACAGACTACCTTCCATAAAGACAAGTATACCATCCATTGGAGTAACAAAAATCACGCCAACAAATGACCTTCCATAATGACTAGGCTACCATCCATTGGAGTAATAAAGATATCGACAACAGACTACCTTCCATTATGAGAAGGATACAATCCATTGTAGTAACAAATATCTCGACAAGAGACTATCATCCATAATGACAAGGCTACCATCCATTGTAGTAACAAAAATCTCTACAAAAAAATACCTTCCATAATGACAAGGCTACCATCCATTGGAGTAACAAAAATCACGACAACATACTACATTCCATAATGACAACACTACCAACCATTGGAATAACAAAAATCTCGACAACAGACTACCTTCCATAATGATAAGGCTTCCATCCAATGGAGTAACAAAAATCTCGACAATAGACTACCTTCCATAATGACAAGGGTACCATCCATTGGAGTAACAAAAATCTCGACAACAGACTACCTTACATTTTGACAAGGGTACCTTCCATTGGAGTAACAAAAATATCCACAAGAGACTACATTCCATAATGATAAGGCTACCATCCATTGGAGTAACAAAAATCTCGAAAACAGATTACCTTCCATAATGACAAGGCTACCATCCATCGTAATTACAAAAATCTCGACAACAGACTACCTTACATAATGACAAGGCTACCATCTATTGGAGTAGCAAAGATATCGATAACATACTACCTTCCATAATGACAAGGCTACCATCCATTGGAGTAACAAAAATCACGACTACAGACTACCTTCCATAATGAAAAGGCTACCATCCATAGGAATAACAAAAATCTCGACATAAGAATACCTTCCATAATGACAAGGCTACCATCCAATGGAGTAACAAAAATCTCGACAACAGACTACCTTCCACAACGACAAGCATACCATCCATTGGAGTAACAAAAATCTCGATAACAGATGACCTTCCATAATGACTACACTACCATCCATCGGAGTAATAAAGATATCGACAACAAACTACCTTCCATTATGAGAAGGCTACAATCCATTATAGTAACAAAAATCTCGACAAGAAACTATCTTCCATAATGACAAGGCTACCATCCATTGTAGTAACTAAAATCTCGACAACATACTACCTTCTATAATGACAAGGCTACCATCCATTGGAGTAACAAAAATCACGACAACATACTACCTTCCATAATAACAAGGCTACCATCCATTGGAATAACAAAAATCTTGACAACAGACTACCTTCCATAATGACAAGGCTGCCATCCATTGGAGTAAAAAAAATCACGACAACAAACTACCTTCCATAATGAAAAGGCTACCATCCACTGCTTTAACAAAAATCTCGACAACATAATACCTTCCATAATGACAAGGCTACCATCTAATGGAGTAACAAAAATCTCGACAACAGACTACCTTCCATAATGACAAGTCTACCATCCATTGGAGTAACAAAAATCTCGACAATAGATGAGCTTCCATAATTACTAGGCTACCATCCATTGGAGTAATAAAGATATCGACAACAGACTACCTTCCATTATGAGAAGGCTACAATCCATTGTTGTAACCAAAATCTCGACAAAAGACTACCTTCCATAATGACAAGGCTACCATCCATAATAGTAACTAAAATCTCGACAACAGACTACCTTCCATAATGGCAAGGCTACCATCCATTGAAGTAACAAAAATCTTGACAACAGACTACCTTCTATAATGACTTGGCTACCATCCATTGGAGTAACAAAAATCTCGACGATAGACTACCTTTCATAATGACAAGGCTACAATCCATTGGAGTAACAAAGATATCGACAACATACTACCTTCCATAATGACAAGGCTACCATCCATTGGAGTAACAAAAATCACGAAAACAGACTACCTTCCATAATGACAAGGCTACCATCCATTGGAATAACAAAAATCTCGACAACAGATGACCTTCCATATTGACTAGGCTACCATCCATTGGAGTAATAAATATATCAACAATAGACTACCTTCCATTATGATAAGGCTACAATCCATTATAGTAACAAAAATCTCGTCAAGAGACTACCTTCCATAATGACAAGGCTACCATCCATTGTAGTAACTAAAATATCGATAACACACTACCTTCCATAATGATAAGGGTACCATCCGTTGGAGTGACAAAAATATCCATAAGAGACTACCTTCCATAATGATAAGGCTACCATCCATTGGAGTAACAAAAATGTCGACAACAGACTACCTTACATAATGTCAAGGCTACATTCCATTGTAGTAACAAAAATCTCGACAACAGACAACCTTACATAATGACAAGGCTACCATCCATTGTAGTAACAAAAATCTCGACAACAAACTACCTTCCATAATGACAAGGCTACCATCCATTGTAGTAACAAAAATGTCGACAACAGACTACCTTCCATAATGACAAGGCTACCATCCATTGGAGTAACAAAGATATCGATAAAATACTACCTTCCATAATGACAAGGCTACCATCCATTGGAGTAACAAAAATCACGACAACAGACTACCTTCCATAATGAAAAGGCTACCATCCAATGGACTAACAAAAATCTCGACAACAGACTACCTTCCATAAAGACAAGTATACCATCCATTGGAGTAACAAAAATCTCGCCAACAGATGACCTTCCGTAATGACTAGGCTACCATCCATTGGAGTAATAAAGATATCGACAACAGACTACCTTCCATAATGAAAAGGCTACCATCCATTGGAATAACAAAAATCTCGACAACAAACTACCTTCCATAACGACAAGTATACCATCCATTGGAGTAACAAAAATCTCGACAACATATGACCTTCCATAATGACTAGGCTACCATCCATTGGAGTAATAAAGATATCGACAAGAGACTACCTTCCATTATGAGAAGGCTACAATCCATTATAGTAACAAAAATCTCGACAAGAGACCACCTTCCGTAATGACAAGGCTACCATCCATTGTAGTAACAAAAATCTCGACAACAGACTACCTTCTATAATGACAAGGCTACCATCCATTGTAGTAACAAATATCTCGACAATAGACTACCGTCCATAATGACATGGCTACCATCCATTGGAGTAAGAAAAATCTCGACAATAGACTACCTTCCTTAATGACAAGGCTACCATCCATTAGAGTAACAAAAATATCCACAAGAGACTACCTTCCATAATGATAAGGCTACAATCCATTGTAGTAACAAAAATATCGACAACGGACTACCTTACATAATGACAAGGCCACGATCCATTGTAGTAACAAAAATCTCGACAACAAACTACCTTCCATAATGACAAGGCTACCATCCTTTGTAGTAACAAAAATCTCGACAACAAACTACCTTCCATAATGACTTGGCTACCATCCCATGGAGTAACACAAATCTCGGCAATAGACTACCTTCCATAATGACAAGGCTACCATCCATTGGAGTAACAAAGATATCGAAAACATACTACCTTCCATAATGACAAGGCTACCATCCATTGGAGTAACAAAAATCTCGACAATAGACTACCTTCCTTAATGACAAGGCTACCATACATTAGAGTAACACAAATATCCACAAGAGACTACCTTCCATAATGATAAGGCTACAATCCATTGTAGTAACAAAAATCTCGACAACAGACTACCTTCCATAATGACTTGGCTACCATCCATTGGAGTAACAAAAATCTCGACAATAGACTACCTTCCTTAATGACAAGGCTACCATCCATTAGTGTAACAAAAATATCCACAAGAGACTACCTTCCATAATGATAAGGCTACAATCTATTGTAGTAACAAAAATCTCGACAACAGACTACCTTACATAATGACAAGGCCACGATCCATTGTAGTAACAAAAATCTTGACAAAAGACTACCTTCCATAATGACAAGGCTACCATCCATTATAGTAACAAAAATCTCGACAAGAGACTACCTTCCATAATGACTTGGCTACCATCCATTGGAGTAACTAAAATATCGACAACAGACTACCTTCCATTATGAGAAGGCTACAATCCATTGTAGTAACAAAAATCTTGACAAAAGACTACCTTCCATAATGACAAGGCTACCATCCATTGTAGTAACAAAAATCTCGACAATAGACTACCTTCCATAATGAAAAGGCTACCATCCGTTGGAGTAACAAAAATCTCGACAACAGATGACCTTCCATAATGACTAGGCTACCATCCATTGGAGTAATAAAGATATCGACAACAGACTACCTTCCATTATGAGAAGGCTACAATCCATTGTAGTAACAAAAATCTTGACAAAAGACTACCTTCCATAATGACAAGGCTACCATCCATTGTAGTAACAAAAATCTCGACAACAGACTACCTTCCATAATGACAAGGCTACCATCCATTGCAGTAACAAAAATCATGACAACAGACTACCTTCTATAATGACTTGGCTACCATCCATTGGAGTAACACAAATCTCGACGATAGACTACCTTCCATAATGACAAGGCTACAATCCATTGGAGTAACAAAGATATCGATAACATACTACCTTCCATAATGACAAGGCTACCATCCATTGGAATAACAAACATCACGAAAACAGACTACCTTCCATAATGACAAGGCTACCATCCATTGGAATAACAAAAATCTCGACAATAGATGAACTTCCATAATGACTAGGCTACCATCCATTGGAGTAATAAATATATCAACAATAGACTACCTTCCATTATGATAAGGCTATAATCCATTATAGTAACAAAAATCTCGACAAGAGACTACCTTCCATAATGACAAGGCTACCATCCACTGTAGTAACTAAAATATCGACAACACACTACCTTCCGTAATGATAAGGGTACCATCCGTTGGAGTGACAAAAATTTCCACAAGACACTACCTTCCATAATGATAAGGCTACCATCCATTGTAGTAACAAAAATATCGACAACAGACTACCTTCCATAATGACAAGGCTACCATCCATTATAGTAACAAAAATGTCGACAACAGACTACCTTCCATAATGACTTGGCTACCATCCATTGGAGTAACAAAAATCTCGACAATAGACTACCTTCCATAATGACAAGGCTACCATCCATTGGAGTAACAAAGATATCGATAAAATACTACCTTCCATAATGACAAGGCTACCATCCATTGGAGTAACAAAAATCAAGACAACAGACTACCTTCCATAATGAAAAGGCTACCATCCAATGGAATAACAAAAATCTCGACAACAGACTACCTTCCATAAAGACAAGTATACCATCCATTGGAGTAACAAAAATCTCGCCAACAGATGACCTTCCGTAATGACTAGGCTACCATCCATTGGAGTAATAAAGATATCGACAACAGACTACCTTCCATAATGAAAAGGCTACCATTCATTGGAATAACAAAAATCTCGAAAACTTAATACCTTCCATAATGACAAGGCTACCATCCAATGGACTAACAAAAATCTCGACAACAGACTACCTTCCATAACGACAAGTATACCATCCATTGGTGTAATAAAGATATCGACAACAGACTACCTTCCATTATGAGAAGGCTACAATCCATTATAGTAACAAAAATCTCGACAAGAGACCACCTTCCATAATGACAAGGCTACCATCTATTGTAGTAACAAAAATCTCGACAACAGACTACCTTCTATAATGACAAGGCTACCATCCATTGTAGTAACAAATATCTCGACAATAGACTATCGTCCATAATGACTTGGCTACCATCCATTGGAGTAACAAAAATCTCGACAATAGACTACCTTCCTTAATGACAAGGCTACCATCCATTAGAGTAACAAAAATATCCACAAGAGACTACCTTCCATAATGATAAGGCTAGAATCCATTGTAGTAACAAAAATATCGACAACAGACTACCTTACATATTGACATGGCTACCATCCTTTGTAGTAACAAAAATCTCGACAACAAACTACCTTCCATAATGACTTGGCTACCATCCATTGGAGTAACACAAATCTCGGCAATAGACTACCTTCCATAATGACAAGGCTACCATCCATTGGAGTAACAAAGATATCGACAACATACTACCTTCCATAATGACAAGGATACCATCCATTGGAGTAACTAAAATCATGACCACAGACTACCTTCCATAATGACAAGGCTACCATCCATTGGAATAACAAAAATCTCGACAATAGATGAACTTCCATAATGACTAGGCTACCATCCATTGGAGTAATAAATATATCAACAATAGACTACCTTCCATTATGATAAGGCTACAATTCATTATAGTAACAAAAATCTAGACAAGAGACTACCTTCCATAATGACAAGGCTACCATCCATTGTAGTAACTAAAATATCAACAACACACTACCTTCCGTAATGATAAGGGTACCATCCGTTGGAGTGACAAAAATATCCACAAGAGACTACCTTCCATAATGATAAGGCGACCATCCATTGGAGTAACAAAAATGTCGACAACAGACTACCTTCCATAATGTCAAGGCTACATTCCATTGTAGTAACAAAAATCTCGACAACAGACAACCTTACATAATGACAAGGCAACCATACATTATAGTAAAAAAAATCTCGACAACAGACTACCTTCCATAATGACAAGGCAACCATCCATTGTAGTAACAAAAATGTCGACGCCAGACTACCTTCCATAATGACTTGGCTACCATCCATTGGAGTAACAAAAATCTCGACGATAGACTACCTTCCATAATGACAAGGCTACCATCCATTGGAGTAACAAAGATATCGATAAAATACTACCTTCCATAATGACAAGGCTACCATCCATTGGAGTAACAAAAATCACGACAACAGACTACCTTCCATAATGAAAAGGCTACCATCCAATGGACTAACAAAAATCTCGACAACAGACTACCTTCCATAAAGACAAGTATACCATCCATTGGAGTAACAAAAATGTCACCAACAGATGACCTTCCGTAATGACTAGGCTACCATCCATTGGAGTAATAAAGATATCGACAACAGACTACCTTCCATAATGAAAAGGCTACCATCCATTGGAGTAACAAAAATCTCGAAAACATAATACCTTCCATAATGACAAGGCTACCATCCAATGGATTAACAAAAATCTCGACAACAGACTACCTTCCATAACGACAAGTATACCATCCATTGGAGTAACAAAAATCTCGATAACAGATGATCTTCCATAATGACTAGGCTACCATCCATTGGAGTAATAAAGATATCGACAACAGACTACCTTCCATTATGAGAAGGCTACAATCCATTATAGTAACAAAAATCTCGACAAGAGACCACCTTCCATAATGACAAGGCTACCATCCATTGTAGTAACAAAAATCTCGACAACAGACTACCTTCTATAATGACAAGGCTACCATCCATTGTAGTAACAAATATCTCGACAATAGACTACCGTCCATAATGACTTGGCTACCATCCATTGGAGTAACAAAAATCTCGACAATAGACTACCTTCCTTAATGACAAGGCTACCATCCATTAGAGTAACAAAAATATCCACAAGAGACTACCTTCCATAATGATAAGGCTACAATCCATCGTAGTAACAAAAATATCGACAACAGACTACCTTACATAATGACAAGGCTACCATCCTTTGTAGTAACAAAAATCTCGACAACAAACTACCTTCCATAATGACTTGGCTACCATCCATTGGAGTAACACAAATCTCGGCAATAGACTACCTTCCATAATGACAAGGCTACCATCCATTGGAGTAACAAAGATATCGACAACATACTAGCTTCCATAATGACAAGGCTACCATCCATTGGAGTAACAAAAATCTCGACAATAGACTACCTTCCTTAATGACAAGGCTACCATCCATTAGAGTAACAAAAATATCCACAAGAGAATACCTTCCATAATGATAAGGCTACAATCCATTGTAGTAAAAAAAATCTCGACAACAGACTACCTTACATAATGACAAGGCCACGATCCATTGTAGTAACAAAAATCTCGACAACAGACTACCTTCCATAATGACAAGGCTACCATCCTTTGTAGTAACAAAAATCTCGACAACAAACTACCTTCCATAATGACTTGACTACCATCCATTGGAGTAACACAAATCTCGGCAATAGACTACCTTCCATAATGACAAGGCTACCATCCATTGGAGTAACAAAGATATCGCCAACATACTACCTTCCATAATGACAAGGCTACCATCCATTGGAGTAACAAAAATCATGACCACAGACTACCTTCCATAATGACAAGGCTACCATCCATTGGAATAACAAAAATCTCGACAATAGATGAACTTCCATAATGACTAGGCTACCATCCATTGGAGTAATAAATATATCAACAATAGACTACCTTCCATTATGATAAGGCTACAATCCATTATAGTAACAAAATACTCGACAAGAGACTACCTTCCATAATGACAAGGCTACCATCCATTGTAGTAACTAAAATATCAACAACGCACTACCTTCCGTAATGATAAGGGTACCATCCGTTGGAGTGACAAAAATATCCACAAGAGACTACCTTCCATATTGATAAGGCGACCATCCATTGGAGTAACAAAAATGTCGACAACAGACTACCTTCCATAATGTCAAGGCTACATTCCATTGTAGTAACAAAAATCTCGACAACAGACAACCTTACATAATGACAAGGCTACCATACATTGTAGTAAAAAAAATCTCGACAACAGACTACCTTCCATAATGACAAGGCAACCATCCATTGTAGTAACATAAATGTCGACGCCAGACTACCTTCCATAATGACTTGGCTACCATCCATTGGAGTAACAAAAATCTCGACAATAGACTACCTTCCATAATGACAAGGCTACCATCCATTGGAGTAACAAAGATATCGATAAAATACTACCTTCCATAATGACAAGGCTACCATCCATTGGAGTAACAAAAATCTCGCCAACAGATGACCTTCCGTAATGACTAGGCTACCATCCATTCGAGTAATAAAGATATCGACAACAGACTACCTTCCATAATGAAAAGGCTACCATCCATTGGAATAACAAAAATCTCGACAACTTAATACCTTCCATAATGACAAGGCTACCATCCAATGGACTAACAAAGATCTCGACAACAGACTACCTTCCATAACAACAAGTATACCATCCATTGGAGTAACAAAAATCTCGACAACAGATGACCTTCCATAATGACTAGGCTACCATCCATTGGAGTAATAAAGATATCGACAACAGACTACATTCCATTATGAGAAGGCTACAATCTATTATAGTAACAAAAATCTCGACAAGAGACCACCTTCCATAATGACAAGGCTACCATCCATTGTAGTAACAAAAATCTCGACAACAGACTACCTTCTATAATGACAAGGCTACCATCCATTGTAGTAACAAATATCTTGACAATAGACTACCGTCCATAATGACTTGGCTACCATTCATTGGAGTAACAAAAATCTCGACAATAGACTACCTTCCTTAATGACAAGGCTACCATCCATTAGAGTAACAAAAATATCCACAAGAGACTACCTTCCATAATGATAAGGCTACAATCCATCGTAGTAACAAAAATATCGACAACAGACTACCTTACATAATGACAAGGCTACCATCCTTTGTAGTAACAAAAATCTCGACAACAAACTACCTTCCATAATGACTTGGTTACCATCCATTGGAGTAACACAAATCTCGGCAATAGACTACCTTCCATAATGACAAGGCTACCATCCATTGGAGTAACAAAGATATCGACAACATACTAGCTTCCATAATGACAAGGCTACCATCCATTGGAGTAACAAAAATCTCGACAATAGACTACCTTCCTTAATGACAAGGCTACCATCCATTAGAGTAACAAAAATATCCACAAGAGAATACCTTCCATAATGATAAGGCTACAATCCATTGTAGTAAAAAAAATCTCGACAACAGACTACCTTACATAATGACAAGGCCATGATCCATTGTAGTAACAAAAATCTCGACAACAGACTACCTTCCATAATGACAAGGCTACCATACTTTGTAGTAACAAAAATCTCGACAACAAACTACCTTCCATAATGACTTGACTACCATCCATTGGAGTAAAACAAATCTCGGCAATAGACTACCTTCCATAATGACAAGGCTACCATCCATTGGAGTAACAAAGATATCGCCAACATACTACCTTCCATAATGACAAGGCTACCATCCATTGGAGTAACAAAAATCATGACCACAGACTACCTTCCATAATGACAAGGGTACCATCCATTGGAATAACAAAAATCTCGACAATAGATGAACTTCCATAATGACTAGGCTACCATCCATTGGAGTAATAAATATATCAACAATAGACTACCTTCCATTATGATAAGGCTACAATCCATTATAGTAACAAAATACTCGACAAGAGACTACCTTCCATAATGACAAGGCTACCATCCATTGTAGTAACTAAAATATCAACAACGCACTACCTTCCGTAATGATAAGGGTACCATCCGTTGGAGTGACAAAAATATCCACAAGAGACTACCTTCCATATTGATAAGGCGACCATCCATTGGAGTAACAAAAATGTCGACAACAGACTACCTTCCATAATGTCAAGGCTACATTCCATTGTAGTAACAAAAATCTCGACAACAGACAACCTTACATAATGACAAGGCTACCATACATTGTAGTAAAAAAAATCTCGACAACAGACTACCTTCCATAATGACAAGGCAACCATCCATTGTAGTAACATAAATGTCGACGCCAGACTACCTTCCATCATGACTTGGCTACCATCCATTGGAGTAACAAAAATCTCGACAATAGACTACCTTCCATAATGACAAGGCTACCATCCATTGGAGTAACAAAAATCACGACAATAGACTACCTTCCATAATGAAAAGGCTACCATCCAATGGACTAACAAAAATCTCGACAACAGACTACCTTCCATAAAGACAAGTATACCATCCATTGGAGTAACAAAAATCTCGCCAACAGATGACCTTTCGTAATGACTAGGCTACCATCCATTTGAGTAATAAAGATATCGACAACAGACTACCTTCCATAATGAAAAGGCTACCATCCATTCGAATAACAAAAATCTCGACAACTTAATACCTTTCATAATGACAAGGCTACCATCCAATGGACTTACAAAAATCACGACAACAGACTACCTTCCATAACGACAAGTATACCATCCATTGGAGTAACAAAAATCTCGACAATAGATGACCTTCCATAATGACTAGGCTACCATCCATTGGTGTAATAAAGATATCGACAACAGACTCCCTTCCATTATGAGAAGGCTACAATCCATTATAGTAACAAAAATCTCGACAAGAGACAACCTTCCATAATGACAAGGCTACCATCCATTGTAGTAACAAAAATCTCGACAACAGACTACCTTCTATAATGACAAGGCTACCATCCATTGTAGTAACAAATATCTCGACAATAGACTACCTTCCATAATGACTTGGCTACCATCCATTGGAGTAACAAAAATCTCGACAATAGACTACCTTCCTTAATGACAAGGCTACCATCCATTAGAGTAACAAAAATATCCAAAAGAGACTACCTTCCATAATGATAAGACTAAAATCCATTGTAGTAACAAAAATCTCGACAACAGACTACCTTACATAATGACAAGGCCACGATCCATTGTAGTAACAAAAATCTTGCCAACAGACTACCTTCCATAATGACAAGGCTACCATCCTTTGTAGTAACAAAAATCTCGACAACAAACTACCTTCCATAATGACTTGGCTACCATCCATTGGAGTAACACCAATCTCGGCAATAAACTACCTTCCATAATGACAAGGCTACCATCCATTGGAGTAACAAAGATATCGACAACATACTACCTTCCATAATGACAAGGCTACCATCCATTGTAGTAACAAAAATCATGACCACAGACTACCGTCCATAATGACAAGGCTACCATCCATTGGAATAACAAAAATCTCGACAATAGATGAACTTCCATAATGACTAGGCTACCATCCATTGGAGTAATAAATATATCAATAATAGACTACCTTCCATTATGATAAGGCTACAATCCATTATAGTAACAAAAATCTCGACAAGAGACTACCTTCCATAATGACAAGGCTACCATCCATTGTAGTAACTAAAATATCGACAACACACTACCTTCCTTAATGATAAGGGTACCATCCGTTGGAGTGACAAAAATATCCACAAGAGACTACCTTCCATAATGATATGGCTACCATCCTTGGGAGTACCAAAAATGTCGACAACAGACTACCTTCCATAATGTCAAGGCTACATTCCATTGTAGTAACAAAAATCTCGACAACAAACAACCTTACATAATGACAAGGCTACCATCCATTGTAGTAACAAAAATCTCGACAACAGACTACCTTCCATATAGACAAGGCTACCATCCATTGTAGTAACAAAAATCTCGGCAATAGACTACCTCCATAATGACAAGGCTACCATCCATTGGAGTAACAAAGATATCGACAACATACTACCTTCCATAATGACAAGGCTACCATCCATTGGAGTAACAAAAATCACGACCACAGACTACATTCCATAATGACAAGGCTACCATCCATTGGAATAACAAAAATCTCGACAAGAGATGACCTTCCATAAGGAATAGGCTACCATCCATTGGAGTAATAAAGATATCAACAACAGACTACCTTCCATTATGAGAAGTCTACAATCCATTGTAGTAACAAAAATCTCGACAAGAGACTACCTTCCATAATGACAAGGATACCATCAATTGTAGTAACAAAAATCTCGACAATAGACTGCCTTCCATAATGACTTGGCTACCATCCATTGGAGTAACAAAAATATCTGCAATTGACTACCTTCCATAATTATAAGGCTACCATCCATTGGAGTAACAAAAATGTCGACAACAGACTACCTTCCATAATGTCAAGGCTACATTCCAATGTAGTAACAAAAATCTCGACAACAGACAACCTTACATAATGACAAGGCTACCATCCATTGTAGTAACAAAAATCTCGACAACAGACTACCTTCCATAATGACAAGGCTACCATCCATTGTAGTAAGAAAATGTCGACAACAGACTACCTTCCATAATGACTTGGCTACTATCCATTGGAGTAACAAAAATCTCGACAATAGATTACCTTCCATAAAGACAAGGCTACCATCCATTGGAGTAACAAAGATATCGATAAAATACTACCTTCCATAATGACAAGGCTACCATCTATTGGAGTAACAAAAATCACGACAACAGACTACCTTCCATAATGAAAAGGCTACCATCCAATGGACTAAAAAAAATCTCGACAACAGACTACCTTCCATAAAGACAAGTATACCATCCATTGGAGTAACAAAAATCACGCCAACAAATGACCTTCCATAATGACTAGGCTACCATCCATTGGAGTAATAAATATATCGACAACAGACTACCTTCCATTATGAGAAGGATACTATCCATTTAGTAACAAAAATCTCTACAACAAAATACCTTCCATAATGACAAGGCTACCATCCATTGGAGTAACAAAAATCACGACAACATACTACATTCCATAATGACAACACTACCATCCATTGGAATAACAAAAATCTCGACAACAAACTACCTTCCATAATGACAAGGCTTCCATCCATTGGAGTAACAAAAATATCCACAAGAGACTACATTCAATAATGATAAGGCTACCATCCATTGGAGTAACAAAAATCTCGACAACAGATTACCTTCCATAATGACAAGGCTACCATCCATTGTAATTACAAAAATCTCGACAATAAACTACCTTACATAATGGCAAGGCTACCATATATTGGAGTAGCAAAGATATCGATAACATACTACCTTCCATAATGACAAGGCTACCATCCATTGGAGTAACAAAAATCATGACAACAGACTACCTTCCATAATGAAAAGGCTACCATCCATTGGAATAACAAAAATCTCGACAACAGAATACCTTTCATAATGACAAGGCTACCATCCATTGTAGTAACAAAAATCATGACCACAGACTACCTTCCATAATGACAAGGCTACCATCCATTGGAATAACAAAAATCTCGACAATAGATGAACTTCCATAATGACTAGGCTACCATCCATTGGAGTAATAAATATATCAATAATAGACTACCTTCCATTATGATAAGGCTACAATCCATTATAGTAACAAAAATCTCGACAAGAGACTATCTTCCATAATGACAAGGCTACCATCCATTGTAGTAACTAAAATCTCGACAATAGACTACCTTCCATAATGACAAGGCTACCATCCATTGGAGTAACAAAAATCACGACAACATACTACCTTCCATAATAACAAGGCTACCATCCATTGGAATAACAAAAATGTTGACAACATACTACCTTCCATAATGACAAGGCTGCCATCCATTGGAGTAAAAAAATCACGACAACAGACTACCTTCCATAATGACAAGGCTACCATCCATTGGAATAACAAAAATATCGACAACAGACTACCTTCCATAACGACAAGTCTACCATCCATTGGAGTAACAAAAATCTCGACAACAAATGAGTTTCCATAATGACTAGGCTACCATCCATTGGAGTAATAAAGATATCGACAACATACTACCTTCCATTATGAGAAGGCTAAAATCCATTGTAGTAACAAAAATCTCGACAAGAGACTACCTTCCATAATGATAAGGCTATCATCCATTGTAGTAAAAAAAATCTCGACAACACACTATCTTGCATAATGACAAGGCTACCATCCATTGTAGTAACAAAAATCTCGACAACAGACTACCTTCTATAATGACTTGGCTACCATCCATTGGAGTAACAAAAATCTCGATGATAGACTACCTTCCATAATGACAAGGCTACCATCCATTAGAGGAACAAAAACATCCACAATAGACTACCTTCCATAATGATAAGGCTACAATCCATTGTAGTAACAAAAATCTTGACAACAGACTACCTTACATAATGACAAGGCTACGATCCATTGTGGTAACAAAATCTCGACAACAAACTACCTTCCATAATGAAAAGGCTACAATCCTTTGTAGTAACAAAAATCTCGACAACATACTACCTTCCATAATGTCTTGGCTACCATCCATTGGAGTAAAAAAAATCTCGAAAATAGACTACCTTCCATAATGACAAGGCTACCATCCATTGGAGTAACAAAGATATCGACAACATACTACCTTTCATAATGACAAGGCTACCATCCATTGGAGTAACAAAAATCATGACAACAGACTACCTTCCATAATGACAAGGCTACCATCCATTGGAATAACAAAAATCTCGACAACAGATGACCTTCCATAATGACTAGGCTACCATCCATTGGAGTAATCAAGATATCAACAACAGACTACCTTCCATTATGATAAGGCTACGATCCATTGTAGTAACAAAAATCTCGACAAGAGACTACCTTCCATAATGACAAAGCTACCATCCATTGAAGTAACTAAAATATCCACAACAAACTACCTTCCATAATGACAAGGGTACCATCCATTGGAGTATCAAAAATATCGGCAATAGACTACCATCCATAATGATAAGGCTACCATCCATTGGAGTAACAAAGATATCGACAACATACTACCTTCCATAATGACAAGACTGCCATCCATTGGAGTAAAAAAAATCACGACAACAAACTACCTTCCATAATGAAAAGGCTACCATCCATTGGTATGACAAAAATCTCGACAACATAATACCTTCCATAATGACAAGGCTACCATCTAATGGAGTAACAAAAATCTCGACAACAAACTACCTTCCATAACGACAAGTCTACCATCCATTTTTGTAACAAAAATCTCGACAACAGATGAGCTTCCATAATGACTAGGCTACCATCCATTGGAGTAATAAAGATATCGACAACAGACTACCTTCCATTATGAGAAGGCTACAATCCATTATAGTAACAAAAATCTCGACAAGAGACTATCTTCCATAATGACAAGGCTACCATCCATTGTAGTAACTAAAATCTCGACAACAGACTACCTTCCATAATGACAAGGCTACCATCCATTGGAGTGACAAAAATCACGACAACATACTACCTTCCATAATAACAAGGCTACCATCCATTGGAATAACAAAAATCTTGACAACATACTACCTTCCATAATGACAAGGCTGCCATCCATTGGAGTAAAAAAATCACGACAACAGACTACCTTCCATAATGACAAGGCTACCATCCATTGGAATAACAAAAATATCGACAACATAATACCTTCCATAATGACAAGGCTACCATCTAATGGAGTAACAAAAATCTCGACAACAGACTACCTTCCATAACGACAAGTCTACCATCCATTGGAGTAACAAAAATCTGGACAACAAATGAGCTTCCATAATGACTAGGCTACCATCCATTGGAGTAATAAAGATATCGACAACATACTACCTTCCATTATGAGAAGGCTACAATCCATTGTAGTAACAAAAATCTCGACAAGAGACTACCTTCCATAATGATAAGGCTATCATCCATTGTAGTAAAAAAAATATCGACAACAGACTATCTTCCATAATGACAAGGCTACCATCCATTGTAGTAACAAAAATCTCGACAACAGACTACCTTCTATAATGACTTGGCTACCATCCATTGGAGTAACAAAAATCTCGATGATAGACTACCTTCCATAATGACAAGGCTACCATCCATTAGAGTAACAAAAACATCCACAATAGACTACCTTCCATAATGATAAGGCTACCATCCATTGGAATAACAAAAATATCGACAACATAATACCTTCCATAATGACAAGGCTACCATCTAATGGAGTAACAAAAATCTCGACAACAGACTACCTTCCATAACGACAAGTCTACCATCCATTGGAGTAACAAAAATCTCGACAACAAATGAGCTTCCATAATGACTAGGCTACCATCCATTGGAGTAATAAAGATATCGACAACATACTACCTTCAATTATGAGAAGGCTACAATCCATTGTAGTAACAAAAATCTCGACAAGAGACTACCTTCCATAATGATAAGGCTATCATCCATTGTAGTAAAAAAAATCTCGACAATAGACTATTTTCCATAATGACAAGGCTACCATCCATTGTAGTAACAAAAATCTCGACAACAGACTACCTTCTATAATGACTTGGCTACCATCCATTGGAGTAACAAAAATCTCGATGATAGACTACCTTCCATAATGACAAGGCTACCATCCATTAGAGTAACAAAAACATCCATAATAGACTACCTTCCATAATGATAAGGCTACCATCCAGTGTGGTAACAAAAATCTCGACAATAGACTACCTTACATAATGACAAGGCTACGATCCATTGTAGTAACAAAATCTCGACAACAAACTACCTTCCATAATGAAAAGGCTACAATCCTTTGTAGTAACAGAAATCTCGACAACATACTACCTTCCATAATGACTTGGCTACCATCCATTGGAGTAACAAAAATCTCGAAAATAGACTACCTTCCATAATGACAAGGCTACCATCCATTGGAGTAACAAAGATATCGACAACATACTACCTTTCATAATGACAAGGCTACCATCCATTGGAGTAACAAAAATCACGACAACAGACTACCTTCCATAATGACAAGGCTACCATCCATTGGAATAACAAAAATCTCGACAACAGATGACCTTCCATAATGACTAGGCTACCATCCATTGGAGTAATCAAGTTATCAACAACATACTACCTTCCATTATGATAAGGCTACGATCCATTGTAGTAACAAAAATCTCGACAAGAGACTACCTTCCATAATTACAAGGCTACCATCCATTGTAGTAACTAAAATATCGACAACATACTACCTTCCATAATGACAAGGGTACCATCAATTGGAGTAACAAAAATATCGGCAATACACTACCATCCATAATGATAAGGCTACGATCCATTGGAGTAACAAAGATATCGACAACATACTACCTTCCATAATGACAAGACTGCCATCCATTGGAGTAAAAAAAATCACGACAACAAACTACCTACCATAATGAAAAGGCTACCATCCATTGGTATGACAAAAATCTAGACAACAGAATACCTTCCATAATGACAAGGCTACCATCTAATGGAGTAACAAAAATCTCCACAATAGACTACCTTCCATAACGACAAGGCTACCATCCATTGGAATAACAAAAATCTCGACAACAGATGACCTTCCATAATGACTAGGCTACCATCCATTGGAGTAATCAAGATATCAACAACATACTACCTTCCATTATGATAAGGCTACGATCCATTGTAGTAACTAAAATATCGACAACAAACTACCTTCCACAATGACAAGGGTACCATCCATTGGAGTATCAAAAATATCGGCAATAGACTACCATCCATAATGATAAGGCTACCATCCATTGGAGTAACAAAGATATCGACAACATACTACCTTCCATAATGACAAGACTGCCATCCATTGGAGTAAAAAAAATCATGACAACAAACTACCTTCCATAATGAAAAGGCTACCATCCATTGGTATGACAAAAATCTCGACAACAGAATACCTTCCATAATGACAAGGCTACCATCTAATGGAGTAACAAAAATCTCGACAACAGACTACCTTCCATAACGACAAGTCTACCATCCATTTGAGTAACAAAAATCTCGACAACAAATGAGCTTCCATAATGACTAGGCTACCATCCATTGGAGTAATAAAGATATCGACAACAAACTACCTTCCATTATGAGAAGGCTACAATCCATTGTAGTAACAAAAAGCTCGACAAAAGACTACCTTCCATAATGACAAGGCTACCATCCATTGTAGTAACAAAAATCACGACAACAGACTAACTTCTATAATGACTTGGCTACCGTCCATTGGAGTAACAAAAATCTCGACGATAGACTACCTTCCATAATGACAAGGATACCATAAATTAGAGTAACAAAAACATCCACAAGAGAATACCTTCCATAATGATAAGGCTACAATCCATTGTAGTAACAAAAATCTCGACAACAGACTACCTTACATAATGACAAGGCTACGATCCATTGTCGTAACAAAATCTCGACAACATTCAACCTTCCATAATGAAAAGGCTACAATCCTTTGTAGTAACAAAAATCTCGACAACATACTACCTTCCATAATGACTTGGCTACCATCCATTGGAGTAACAAAAATCTCGGCAATAAACTACCTTCCATAATGACAAGGCTACCATCCATTGGAGTAACAAAAATATCCACAAGAGAATAACTTCCATAATGATAAGGCTACAATCCATAGTAGTAACAAAAATCTCGACAACAGACAACCTTACATAATGACAAGGCTACAATCCATTGTAGTAACAAAAATCTCGACAACAGACTACCTTACATAATGACAAGGCTACGATCCATTGTCGTAACAAAATCTCGACAACATTCTACCTTCCATAATGAAAAGGCTACAATCCTTTGTAGTAACAAAAATCTCGACAACATACTACCTTCCATAATGACTTGGCTACCATCCATTGGAGTAACAAAAATCTCGGCAATAGACTACCTTTCATAATGACAAGGCTACCATCCATTGTAGTAACTAAAATATCGACAACATACTAACTTCCATAATGACAAGGCTACCATCCATTGGAGTAACAAAAATATCCATAAGAGACTACCTTCCATAATGACAAGACTGCCATCCATTGGAGTAACAAAAATCTCGATAACAGACTACCTTCCGTAATGACAAGGCTACCATCCATTGGAATAACAAAAATCTCGGCAACAAAATACCTTACATAATGAGAAGGCTACCATCCAATGGAGTAACAAAAATCTCAACAACAGACTACCTTCCATAACGACAAGTCTACCATCCATTGGAGTAACAAAAATCTCGACAACATATGACCTTCCATAATGACTAGGCTACCATCCATTGGAGTAATAAAGATATCGACAACAGACTACCTTCCATTATGATAAGGCTACAATTCATTGTTGTAATAAAAATCTCGACAAGAGACTACCTTCCATAATGAAAAGGCTACCATCCAATGGACTAACAAAAATCTCGACAACAGACTACCTTCCATAAAGACAAGTATACCATCCATTGGAGTAACAAAACTCTCGCAAACAGATGACCTTCCATAATGACTAGGCTACCATCCATTGGAGTAATAAAGATATCGACAACAGACTAACTTCCATAATGAAAAGGCTACCATCCATTGGAATAACAAAAATCTTGACAACGTAATACCTTCCATAATGACAAGGCTACCATCCAATGGACTAACAAAAATCTCGACAACTGACTACCTTCCATAACGACAAGTATACCATCCATTGGAGTAACAAAAATCTCGACAACAGATGACCTTCCATAATAACTAGGCTACCATCCATTGGAGTAATAAAGATATCGACAACAGACTACCTTCCATTATGAGAAGGCTACAATCCATTATAGTAACAAAAATCTCGACAAGAGACCACCTTCCATAATGAAAAGGCTACCATCCATTTTAGTAACAAAAATCTCGACAACAGACTACCTTCTATAATGACAAGGCTACCATCCATTGTAGTAACAAATATCTCGACAATAGACTACCTTCCATAATGACTTGGCTACCATCCATTGGAGTAACAAAAATCTCGACAATAGACTACTTTCCTTAATGACAAGGCTACCATCCATTAGAGTAACAAAAATATCCACAAGAGACTACCTTCCATAATGATAAGGCTACAATCCATTGTAGTAACAAAAATCTCGACAACAGACTACCTTACATAATGACAAGGCCACGATCCATTGTAGTAACAAAAATCTCGACAACAGACTACCTTACATAATGACAAGGCTACCATCCTTTGTAGTAACAAAAATCTCGACAATAAACTACCTTCCATAATGACTTGGCTACCATCCATTGGAGTAACACAAATCTCGGCAATAGACTACCTTCCATAATGACAAGGCTACCATCCATTGGAGTAACAAAGATATCGACAACATACTACCTTCCATAATGACAAGGCTACCATCCATTGGAGTGACAAAAATCACGACCACAGACTACATTCCATAATGACAAGGCTACCATCCATTGGAATAACAAAAACCTCGACAAGAGATGACCTTCCATAATGAATAGGCTACCATCCATTGGAGTAATAAAGATATCAACAACAGACTACCTTCCATTATGAGAAGGCTACAATCCATTGTAGTAACAAAAATCTCGACAAGAGACTACCTTCCATAATGACAAGGATACCATCAATTGTAGTAACAAAAATCTCGACAATAGACTGCCTTCCATAATGACTTGGCTACCATCCATTGGAGTAACAAAAATATCTGCAATAGACTAACTTCCATAATGATAAGGCTACCATCCATTGGAGTAACAAAAATGTCGACAACAGACTACCTTCCATAATGTCAACGCTACATTCCATTGTAGTAACAAAAATCTCGACAACAAACAACCTTACATAATGACAAGGCTACCATCCATTGTAGTAACAAAAATCTCGACAACAGACTACCTTCCATAATGACAAGGCTACCATCCATTGTAGTAAGAAAATGTCGACAACAGACTACCTTCCATAATGACTTGGCTACCATCCATTGGAGTAACAAAAATCTCGACAATAGATTACCTTCCATAATGACAAGGCTACCATCCATTGGAGTAACAAAGATATCGATAAAATACTACCTTCCATAATGACAAGGCTACCATCTATTGGAGTAACAAAAATCACGACAATAGACTACCTTCCATAATGAAAAGGCTACCATCCAATGGACTAAAAAAAATCTCGACAACAGACTACCTTCCATAAAGACAAGTATACCATCCATTGGAGTAACAAAAATCACGCCAACAAATGACCTTCCATAATGACTAGGCTACCATCCATTGGAGTAATAAAGATATCGACAACAGACTACCTTCCATTATGAGAAGGATACAATCCATTTAGTAACAAATATCTCGACAAGAGACTATCATCCATAATGACAAGGCTACCATCCATTGTAGTAACAAAAATCTCTACAACAAAATACCTTCCATAATGACAAGGCTACCATCCATTGGAGTAACAAAAATCACGACAACATACTACATTCCATAATGACAACACTACCATCCATTGGAATAACAAAAATCTCGACAACAAACTACCTTCCATAATGACAAGGCTTCCATCCAATGGAGTAACAAAAATCTCGACAATAGACTACCTTCCATAATGACAAGGGTACCATCCATTGGAGTAACAAAAATCTCGACAACAGACTACCTTACATTTTGACAAGGGTACCATCCATTGGAGTAACAAAAATATCCACAAGAGACTAGATTCAATAATGATAAGGCTACCATCCATTGGAGTAACAAAAATCTCGACAACAAATTACCTTCCATAATGACAAGGCTACCATCCATTGTAATTACAAAAATCTCGACAACAAACTACCTTACATAATGACAAGGCTACCATATATTGGAGTAGCAAAGATATCGATAACATACTACCTTCCATAATGACAAGGCTACCATCCATTGGAGTAACAAAAATCATGACAACAGAATACCTTTCATAATGAAAAGGCTACCATCCAATGGAGTAACAAAAATCTCAACAACAGACTACCTTCCACAACGACAAGTATACCATCCATTGGAGTAACAAAAATCTCGATAACAGATGACGTTCCATAATGACTAGGCTACCATCCATTGGAGTAATAAAGATATCGACAACAAACTACCTTCCATTATGAGAAGGCTACAATCCATTATAGTAACAAAAATCTCGACAAGTGACTATCTTCCATAATGACAAGGCTACCATCCATTGTAGTAACTAAAATCTCGACAACAGACTACCTTCCATAATGACAAGGCTACCATCCATTGGAGTAACAAAAATCACGACAACATACTACCTTCAATAATAACAAGGCTACCATCCATTGGAATAACAAAAATCTTGACAACATACTACCTTCCATAATGACAAGGCTGCCATCCATTGGAGTAAAAAAATCACGACAACAGACTACCTTCCATAATGACAAGGCTACCATCCATTGGAATAACAAAAATATCGACAACATAATACCTTCCATAATGACAAGGCTACCATCTAATGGAGTAACAAAAATCTCGACAACAGACTACCTTCCACAACGACAAGTCTACCATCCATTGGAGTAACAAAAATCTCGCCAACAAATGAGCTTCCATAATGACTAGGCTACCATCCATTGGAGTAATAAAGATATGGACAACATACTACCTTCCATTATGAGAAGGCTACAATCCATTGTAGTAAAAAAAATCTCGACAAGAGACTACCTTCCATAATGATAAGGCTATCATCCATTGTAGTAACAAAAATCTCGACAACAGACTACCTTCTATAATGACTTGGCTACCATCCATTGGAGTAACAAAAATCTCGATGATAGACTACCTTCCATAATGACAAGGCTACCATCCATTAGAGGAACAAAAACATCCACAATAGACTACCTTCCATAATGATAAGGCTACAATCCATTGTAGTAACAAAAATCTCGACAATAGACTACCTTACATAATGACAAGGCTACGATCCATTGTAGTAACAAAATCTCGACAACAAACTACCTTCCATAATGAAAAGGCTACAATCCTTTGTAGTAACAAAAATCTCGACAACATACTACCTTCCATAATGACTTGGCTACCATCCATTGGAGTAACAAAAATCTCGAAAATAGACTACCTTCCATAATGACAAGGCTACCACCCATTGGAGTAACAAAGATATCGACAACATACTACCTTTCATAATGACAAGGTTACCATCCATTGGAGTAACAAAAATCACGACAACAGACTACCTTCCATAATGACAAGGCTACCATCCATTGGAATAACAAAAATCTCGACAACAGATGACCTTCCATAATGACTAGGCTACCATCCATTGGAGTAATCAAGATATCAACAACAGACTACCTTCCATTATGATAAGGCTACGATCCATTGTAGTAACAAAAATCTCGACAAGAGACTACCTTCCATAATGACAAAGCTACCATCCATTGTAGTAACTAAAATATCGACAACAAACTACCTTCCATAATGACAAGGGTACCATCCATTGGAGTATCAAAAATATCGGCAATAGACTACCATCCATAATGATAAGGCTACCATCCATTGGAGTAACAAAGATATCGACAACATACTACCTTCCATAATGACAAGACTGCCATCCATTGGAGTAAAAATAATCACGACAACAAACTACCTTCCATAATGAAAAGGCTACCATCCATTGGTATGACAAAAATCTCGACAACAGAATACCTTCCATAATGACAAGGCTACCATCTAATGGAGTAACAAAAATCTCGACAACAGACTACCTTTCATAACGACAAGTCTACCATCCATTTTTGTAACAAAAATCTCGACAACAGATGAGCTTCCGTAATGACTAGGCTACCATCCATTGGAGTAATAAAGATATCGACAACAGACTACCTTCCATTATGAGAAGGCTACAATCCATTATAGTAACAAAAATCTCGACAAGAGACCACCTTCCATAATGACAAGGCTACCATCCATTGTAGTAACAAAAATCTCGACAACAGACTACCTTCTATAATGACAAGGCTACCATCCATTGTAGTAACAAATATCTCGACAATAGACTACCTTCCATAATGACTTGGCTACCATCCATTGGAGTAACAAAAATCAAGACAACATACTACATTCCATAATGACAACACTACCATCCATTAGAATAACAAAAATCTCGACAACAAACTACCTTCCATAATGACAAGGCTTCCATCCAATGGAGTAACAAAAATCTCGACAATAGACTACCTTCCATAATGACAAGGGTACCATCCATTGGAGTAACAAAAATCTCGACAACAAACTACCTTACATTTTGACAAGGGTACCATCCATTGGAGTAACAAAAATATCCACAAGAGACTACATTCAATAATGATAAGGCTACCATCCATTGGAGTAACAAAAATCTCGACAATAGATTACCTTCCATAATGACAAGGCTACCATCCATTGTAATTACAAAAATCTCGACAACAAACTACCTTACATAATGACAAGGCTACCATATATTGGAGTAGCAAAGATATCGATAACATACTACCTTCCATAATGACAAGGCTACCATCCATTGGAGTAACAAAAATCATGACAACAGACTACCTTCCATAACGACAAGTCTACCATCCATTTTTGTAACAAAAATCTCGACAACAGATGAGCTTCCATAATGACTAGGTTACCATCCATTGGAGTAATAAAGATATCGACAACAGACTACCTTCCATTATGAGAAAGCTACAATCCATTATAGTAACAAAAATCTCGACAAGAGACTATCTTCCATAATGACAAGGCTACCATCCATTGTAGTAACTAAAATCTCGACAACAGACTACCTTCCATAATGACAAGGCTACCATCCATTGGAGTAACAAAAATCACGACAACATACTACCTTCCATAATAACAAGGCTACCATCCATTGGAATAACAAAAATCTTGACAACATACTACCTTCCATAATGACAAGGCTGCCATCCATTGGAGTAAAAAAATCACGACAACAGACTACCTTCCATAATGACAAGGCTACCATCCATTGGAGTAACAAAAATCTCGACAACAAATGAGCTTCCATAATGACTAGGCTACCATCCATTGGAGTAATAAAGATATCGACAACATACTACCTTCCATTATGAGAAGGCTACAATCCATTGTAGTAACAAAAATCTCGACAAGAGACTACCTTCCATAATGATAAGGCTATCATCCATTGTAGTAAAAAAAATCTCGACAATAGACTATCTTCCATAATGACAAGGCTACCATCCATTGTAGTAACAAAAATCTCGATAACAGACTACCTTCTATAATGACTTGGCTACCATCCATTGGAGTAACAAAAATCTCGATGATAGACTACCTTCCATAATGACAAGGCTACCATCCATTAGAGTAACAAAAACATCCACAATAGACTACCTTCCATAATGATAAGGCTACCATCCATTGGAATAACAAAAATATCGACAACATAATACCTTCCATAATGACAAGGCTACCATCTAATGGAGTAACAAAAATATCGACAACAGACTACCTTCCATAACAACAAGTCTACCATCCATTGGAGTAACAAAAATCTCGACAACAAATGAGCTTCCATAATGACTAGGCTACCATCCATTGGAGTAATAAAGATATCGACAACATACTACCTTCCATTATGAGAAGGCTACAATCCATTGTAGTAACAAAAATCTCGACAAGAGACTACCTTCCATAATGATAAGGCTATCATCCATTGTAGTAAAAAAAATCTCGACAATAGACTATTTTCCATAATGACAAGGCTACCATCCATTGTAGTAACAAAAATCTCGACAACAGACTACCTTCTATAATGACTTGGCTACCATCCATTGGAGTAACAAAAATCTCGATGATAGACTACCTTCCATAATGACAAGGCTACCATCCATTAGAGTAACAAAAACATCCATAATAGACTACCTTCCATAATGATAAGGCTACCATCCATTGTGGTAACAAAAATCTCGACAACAGACTACCTTACATAATGACAAGGCTACGATCCATTGTAGTAACAAAATCTCGACAACAAACTACCTTCCATAATGAAAAGGCTACAATCCTTTGTAGTAACAAAAATCTCGACAACATACTACCTTCCATAATGACTTGGCTACCATCCATTGGAGTAACAAAAATCTCGAAAATAGACTACCTTCCATAATGACAAGGCTACCATCCATTGGAGTAACAAAGATATCGAAAACATACTACCTTTCATAATGACAAGGCTACCATCCATTGGAGTAACAAAAATCACGACAACAGACTACCTTCCATAATGACAAGGCTACCATCCATTGGAAAAACAAAAATCTCGACAACAGATGACCTTCCATAATGACTAGGATACCGTCCATTGGAGTAATCAAGTTATCAACAACATACTACCTTCCATTATGATAAGGCTACGATCCATTGTAGTAACACAAATCTCGACAAGAGACTACCTTCCATAATTACAAGGCTACCATCCATTGTAGTAACTAAAATATCGACAACATACTACCTTCCATAATGACAAGGGTACCATCCATTGAAGTAACAAAAATATCGGCAATACACTACCATCCATAATGATAAGGCTACGATCCATTGGAGTAACAAAGATATCGACAACATACTACCTTCCATAATGACAAGACTGCCATCTATTGGAGTAAAAAAAATCACGACAACAAACTACCTTCCATAATGAAAAGGCTACCATCCATTGGTATGACAAAAATCTAGACAACAGAATACCTTCCATAATGACAAGGCTACCATCTAATGGAGTAACAAAAATCTCGACAACAGACTACCTTCCATAACGACAAGGCTACCATCCATTGGAATAACAAAAATCTCGACAACAGATGACCTTCCATAATGAGTAGGCTACCATCCATTGGAGTAATCAAGATATCAACAACATACTACCTTCCATTATGATAAGGCTACGATCCATTGTAGTAACAAAAATCTCGACAAGAGACTACCTTCCATAATGACAAAGCTACCATCCATTGTAGTAACTAAAATATCGACAACAAACTACCTTCCACAATGACAAGGGTACCATCCATTGGAGTATCAAAAATATCAGCAATAGACTACCATCCATAATGATAAGGCTACCATCCATTGGAGTAACAAAGATATCGACAACATACTACCTTCCATAATTACAAGACTGCCATCCATTGGAGTAAAAAAAATCACGACAACAAACTACCTTCCATAATGAAAAGGCTACCATCCATTGGTATGACAAAAATCTCGACAATAGAATACCTTCCATAATGACAAGGCTACCATCTAATGGAGTAACAAAAATCTCGACAACAGACTACCTTCCATAACGACTAGTCTACCATTCATTTGAGTAACAAAAATCTCGACAACAGATGAGCTTCCATAATGACTAGGCTACCATCCATTGGAGTAATAAAGATATCGACAACAAACTACCTTCCATTATGAGAAGGCTACAATCCATTGTAGTAACAAAAATCTCGACAAAAGACTACCTTCCATAATGACAAGGCTACCATCCATTGTAGTAACAAAACTCTCGACAACAGACTACCTTCCATAATGACAAGGCTACCATCCATTGTAGTAACAAAAATCTCGACAACAGACTAACTTCTATAATGACTTGGCTACCGTCCATTGGAGTAACAAAAATCTCGACGATAGACTACCTTCCATAATGACAAGGATACCATACATTAGAGTAACAAAAACATCCACAAGAGAATACCTTCCATAATGATAAGGCTACAATCCATTGTAGTAACAAAAATCTCGACAACAGACTACCTTACATAATGACAAGGCTACGATCCATTGTCGTAACAAAATCTCGACAACATTCTACCTTCCATAATGAAAAGGCTACAATCCTTTGTAGTAACAAAAATCTCGACAACACACTACCTTCCATAATGACTTGGCTACCATCCATTGGAGTAAAAAAAATCTCGGCAATAAACTACCTTCCATAATGACAAGGCTACCATCTAATGGAGTAACAAAAATCTTGACAACAGACTACCTTCCATAACGACAAGGCTACCATCCATTGGAATAACAAAAATCTCGACAACAGATGACCTTCCATAATGACTAGGCTACCATCCATTGGAGTAATCAAGATATCAACAACATACTACCTTCCATTATGATAAGGCTACGATCCATTGTAGTAACAAAAATCTCGACAAGAGACTACCTTCCATAATGACAAAGCTACCATCCATTGTAGTAACTAAAATATCGACAACAAACTACCTTCCACAATGACAAGGGTACCATCCATTGGAGTATCAAAAATATCGGCAATAGACTACCATCCATAATGATAAGGCTACCATCCATTGGAGTAACAAAGATATCGACAACATACTACCTTCCATAATGACAAGACTGCCATCCATTGGAGTAAAAAAAATCACGACAACAAACTACCTTCCATAATGAAAAGGCTACCATCCATTGGTATGACAAAAATCTCGACAACAGAATACCTTCCATAATGACAAGGCTACCATCTAATGGAGTAACAAAAATCTCGACAACAGACTACCTTCCATAACGACAAGTCTACCATCCATTTGAGTAACAAAAATCTCGACAACAGATGAGCTTCCATAATGACTAGGCTACCATCCATTGGAGTAATAAAGATATCGACAACAAACTACCTTCCATTATGAGAAGGCTACAATCCATTGTAGTAACAAAAATCTCGACAAAAGACTACCTTCCATAATGACAAGGCTACCATCCATTGTAGTAACAAAACTCTCGACAACAGACTACCTTCCGTAATGACAAGGCTACCATCCATTGTAGTAACAAAAATCTCGACAACAGACTAAATTCTATAATGACTTGGCTACCGTCCATTGGAGTAACAAAAATCTCGACGATAGACTACCTTTCATAATGACAAGGATACCATACATTAGAGTAACAAAAACATCCACAAGAGAATACCTTCCATAATGATAAGGCTACAATCCATTGTAGTAACAAAAATCTCGACAACAGACTACCTTACATAATGACAAGGCTACGATCCATTGTCGTAACAAAATCTCGACAACATTCTACCTTCCATAATGAAAAGGCTACAATCCTTTGTAGTAACAAAAATCTCGACAACATACTACCTTCCATAATGACTTGGCTACCATCTATTGGAGTAAAAAAAATCTCGGCAATAAACTACCTTCCATAATGACAAGGCTACCATCCATTGGAGTAACAAAAATATCCACAAGAGAATAACTTCCATAATGATAAGGCTACAATCCATTGTAGTAACAAAAATCTCGACAACAGACAACCTTACATAATGACAAGGCTACAATCCATTGTAGTAACAAAAATCTCGACAACAGACTACCTTACATAATGACAAGGCTACGATCCATTGTCGTAACAAAATCTCGACAACATTCTACCTTCCATAATGAAAAGGCTACAATCCTTTGTAGTAACAAAAATCTCGACAACATACTACCTTCCATAATGATTTGGCTACCATCCATTGGAGTAACAAAAATCTCGGCAATAGACTACCTTTCATAATGACAAGGCTACCATCCATTGTAGTAACTAAAATAACGACAACATACTACCTTCCATAATGACAAGGCTACCATCCATTGGAGTAACAAAAATATCCATAAGAGACTACCTTCCATAATGACAAGGCTGCCATCCATTGGAGTAACAAAAATCTCGACAACAGACTACCTTCCGTAATGACAAGGCTACCATCCATTGGAATAACAAAAATCTCGGCAACAAAATACCTTACATAATGAGAAGGCTACCATCCAATGGAGTAACAAAAATCTCAACAACAGACTACCTTCCATAACGACAAGTCTACCATCCATTGGAGTAACAAAAATCTCGACAACATATGACCTTCCATAATGACTAGGCTACCATCCATTGGAGTAATAAAGATATCGACAACAGACTACCTTCCATTATGAGAAGGCTACAATTCATTGTTGTAACAAAAATATCGACAAGAGACTACCTTCCATAATGAAAAGGCTACCATCCAATGGACTAACAAAAATCTCGACAACAGACTACCTTCCATAAAGACAAGTATACCATCCATTGGAGTAACAAAACTCTCGCCAACAGATGACCTTCCATAATGACTAGGCTACCATCCATTGGAGTAATAAAGATATCGACAACAGACTAACTTCCATAATGAAAAGGCTACCATCCATTAGAATAACAAAAATCTAGACAACTTAATACCTTCCATAATGACAAGGCTACCATCCAATGTACTAACAAAAATCTCGACAACTGACTACCTTCCATAACGACAAGTATACCATCCATTGGAGTAACAAAAATCTCGACAATAGATAACCTTCCATAATAAGTAGGCTACCATCCATTGGAGTAATAAAGATATCGACAACAGACTACCTTCCATTATGAGAAGGCTACAATCCATTATAGTAACAAAAATCTCGACAAGAGACCACCTTCCATAATGACAAGGCTACCATCCATTGTAGTAACAAAAATCTCGACAACAGACTACCTTCTATAATGACAAGGCTACCATCCATTGTAGTAACAAATATCTCGACAATAGACTACCTTCCATAATGACTTGGCTACCATCCATTGGAGTAAAAAAAATCTCGACAATAGACTACTTTCCTTAATGACAAGGCTACCATCCATTAGAGTAACAAAAATATCCACAAGAGACTACCTTCCATAATGATAAGGCTACAATCCATTATAGTAACAAAAATCTCGACAACAGACTACCTTACATAATGACAAGGCCACGATCCATTGTAGTAACAAAAATCTCGATAACAGACTACCTTACATAATGACAAGGCTACCATCCTTTGTAGTAACAAAAATCTCGAAAATAAACTACCTTCCATAATGACTTGGCTACCATCCATTGGAGTAACACAAATCTCGCCAATAGACTACCTTCCATTATGATAAGGCTACGATCCATTGTAGTAACAAAAATCTCGACAAGAGACTACCTTCCATAATGACAAAGCTACCATCCATTGTAGTAACTAAAATATCGACAACAGACTACCTTCCATAATGACAAGGCTACCATCCATTGGAATAACAAAAACCTCGACAAGAGATGACCTTCCATAATGAATAGGCTACCATCCATTGGAGTAATAAAGATATCAACAACAGACTACCTTCCATTATGAGAAGGCTACAATCCATTGTAGTAACAAAAATCTCGACAAGAGACTACCTTCCATAATGACAAGGATACCATCCATTGTAGTAACAAAAATCTCGACAATAGACTGCCTTCCATAATGACTTGGCTACCATCCATTGGAGTAACAAAAATATCTGCAATAGACTACCTTCCATAATGATAAGGCTACCATCCATTGGAGTAACAAAAATGTCGACAACAGACTACCTTCCATAATGTCAAGGCTACATTCCATTGTAGTAACAAAAATCTCGACAACAGACAACCTTACATAATGACAAGGCTACCATCCATTGTAGTAACAAAAATCTCGACAACAGACTACCTTCCATAATGACAAGGCTACCATCCATTGTAGTAAGAAAATGTCGACAACAGACTACCTTCCATAATGACTTGGCTACCATCCATTGGAGTAACAAAAATCTCGACAATAGATTACCTTCCATAATGACAAGGCTACCATCCATTGGAGTAACAAAGATATCGATAAAATAATACCTTCCATAATGACAAGGCTACCATCTATTGGAGTAACAAAAATCACGACAACAGACTACCTTCCATAATGAAAAGGCTACCATCCAATGGACTAAAAAAAATCTCGACAACAGACTACCTTCCATAAAGACAAGTATACCATCCATTGGAGTAACAAAAATCACGCCAACAAATGACCTTCCATAATGACTAGGCTACCATCCATTGGAGTAATAAAGATATCGACAACAGACTACCTTCCATTATGAGAAGGATACAATCCATTTAGTAACAAATATCTCGACAAGAGACTATCATCCATAATGACAAGGCTACCATCCATTGTAGTAACAAAAATCTCTACAACAAAATACCTTCCATAATGACAAGGCTACCATCCATTGGAGTAACAAAAATCACGACAACATACTACATTCCATAATGACAACACTACCATCCATTGGAATAACAAAAATCTCGACAATAAACTACCTTCCATAATGACAAGGCTTCCATCCAATGGAGTAACCAAAATCTCGACAATAGACTACCTTCCATAATGACAAGGGTACCATCCATTGGAGTAACAAAAATCTCGACAACAGACTACCTTACATTTTGACAAGGGTACCATCCATTGGAGTAACAAAAATATCCACAAGAGACTACATTCAATAATGATAAGGCTACCATCCATTGGAGTAACAAAAATCTCGACAACAGATTACCTTCCATAATGACAAGGCTACCATCCATTGTAATTACAAAAATCTCAACAACAAACTACCTTACATAATGACAAGGCTACCATATATTGGAGTAGCAAAGATATCGATAACATACTACCTTCCATAATGACAAGGCTACCATCCATTGGAGTAACAAAAATCATGACAACATAATACCTTTCATAATGACAAGGCTACCATCCAATGGAGTAACAAAAATCTCAACAACAGACTACCTTCCACAACGACAAGTATACCATCCATTGGAGTAACAAAAATCTCGATAACAGATGACGTTCCATAATGACTAGGCTACCATCCATTGGAGTAATAAAGATATCGACAACAAACTAGCTTCCATTATGAGAAGGCTACAATCCATTATAGTAACAAAAATTTCGACAAGAGACTATCTTCCATAATGACAAGGCTACCATCCATTGTAGTAACTAAAATCTCGACAACAGACTACCTTCCATAATGACAAGGCTACCATCCATTGGAGTAACAAAAATCACGACAACATACTACCTTCCATAATAACAAGGCTACCATCCATTGGAATAACAAAAATCTTGACAACATACTACCTTCCATAATGACAAGGCTGCCATCCATTGGAGTAAAAAAATCACGACAACAGACTACCTTCCATAATGACAAGGCTACCATCCATTGGAATAACAAAAATATCGAAAACATAATACCTTCCATAATGACAAGGCTACCATCTAATGGAGTAACAAAAATCTCGACAACAGACTACCTTCCATAACGACAAGTCTACCATCCATTGGAGTAACAAAAATCTCGACAACAAATGAGCTTCCATAATGACTAGGCTACCATCCATTGGAGTAATAAAGATATCGACAACATACTACCTTCCATTATGAGAAGGCTACAATCCATTGTAGTAACAAAAATCTCGACAAGAGACTACCTTCCATAATGATAAGGCTATCATCCATTGTAGTAAAAAAAATCTCGACAACAGACTATCTTCCATAATGACAAGGCTACCATCCATTGTAGTAACAAAAATCTCGACAACAGACTACCTTCTATAATGACTTGGCTACCATCCATTGGAGTAACAAAAATCTCGATGATAGACTACCTTCCATAATGACAAGGCTACCATCCATTAGAGGAACAAAAACATCCATCATAGACTACCTTCCATAATGATAAGGCTACAATCCATTGTAGTAACAAAAATCTCGACAACAGACTACCTTACATAATGACAAGGCTACGATCCATTGTAGTAACAAAATCTCGACAACAAACTACCTTCCATAATGAAAAGGCTACAATCCTTTGTAGTAACAAAAATCTCGACAACATACTACCTTCCATAATGACTTGGCTACCATCGATTGGAGTAACAAAAATCTCGAAAATAGACTACCTTCCATAATGACAAGGCTACCATCCATTGGAGTAACAAAGATATCGACAACATACTACCTTTCATAATGACAAGGCTACCATCCATTGGAGTAACAAAAATCACGACAACAGACTACCTTCCATAATGACAAGGCTACCATCCATTGGAATAACAAAAATCTCGACAACAGATGACCTTCCATAATGACTAGGCTACCATCCATTGGAGTAATCAAGATATCAACAACAGACTACCTTCCATTATGATAAGGCTACGATCCATTGTAGTAACAAAAATCTCGACAAGAGACTACCTTCCATAATGACAAAGCTACCATCCATTGTAGTAACTAAAATATCGACAACAAACTACCTTCCATAATGACAAGGGTACCATCCATTGGAGTATCAAAAATATCTGCAATAGACTACCATCCATAATGATAAGGCTACCATCCATTGGAGTAATAAAGATATCAACAACAGACTACCTTCCATTATGAGAAGGCTATAATCCATTGTAGTAACAAAAATCTCGACAAGAGACTACCTTCCATAATGAAAAGGCTACCATCCATTGGGATGACAAAAATCTCGACAACAGAATACCTTCCATAATGACAAGGCTACCATCTAATGGAGTAACAAAAATCTCGACAACAGACTACCTTCCATAACGACAAGTCTACCATCCATTTTTGTAACAAAAATCTCGACAACAGATGAGCTTCCATAATGACTAGGCTACCATCCATTGGAGTAATAAAGATATCGACAACAGACTACCTTCCATTATGAGAAGGCTACAATCCATTATAGTAACAAAAATCTCGACAAGAGACCACCTTCCATAATGACAAGGCTACCATCCATTGTAGTAACAAAAATCTCGACAACAGACTACCTTCTATAATGACAAGGCTACCATCCATTGTAGTAACAAATATCTCGACAATAGACTACCTTCCATAATGACTTGGCTACCATCCATTGGAGTAACAAAAATCACGACAACATACTACATTCCATAATGACAACACTACCATCCTTTGGAATAACAAAAATCTCGACAACAAACTACCTTCCATAATGACAAGGCTTCCATCCAATGGAGTAACAAAAATCTCGACAATAGACTACCTTCCATAATGACAAGGGTACCATCCATTGGAGTAACAAAAATCTCGACAACAGACTACCTTACATTTTGACAAGGGTACCATCCATTGGAGTAACAAAAATATCCACAAGAGACTACATTCAATAATGATAAGGCTACCATCCATTGGAGTAACAAAAATCTCGACAATAGATTACCTTCCATAATGACAAGGCTACCATCCATTGTAATTACAAAAATCTCGACAACAAACTACCTTACATAATGACAAGGCTACCATATATTGGAGTAGCAAAGATATCGATAACATACTACCTTCCATAATGACAAGGCTACCATCCATTGGAGTAACAAAAATCATGACAACAGACTACCTTCCATAATGAAAAGGCTACCATCCATTGGAGTAACAAAAATCATGACAACACAATACCTTTCATAATGACAAGGCTACCATCCAATGGAGTAACAAAAATCTCAAAAACAGACTACCTTCCACAACGACAAGTATACCATCCATTGGAGTAACAAAAATTTCGATAACAGATGACGTTCCATAATGACTAGGCTACCATCCATTGGAGTAATAAAGATATCGACAACAAACTACCTTCCATTATGAGAAGGCTACAATCCATTATAGTAACAAAAATCTCGACAAGAGACTATCTTCCATAATGACAAGGCTACCATCCATTGTAGTAACTAAAATCTCGACAACAGACTACCTTCCATAATGACAAGGCTACCATCCATTGGAGTAACAAAAATCACGACAACATACTACATTCCATAATAACAAGGCTACCATCCATTGGAATAACAAAAATCTTGACAACATACTACCTTCCATAATGACAAGGCTGCCATCCATTGGAGTAAAAAAATCACGACAACAGACTACCTTCCATAATGACAAGGCTACCATCCATTGGAATAACAAAAATATCGACAACATAATGCCTTCCATAATGACAAGGCTACCATCTAATGGAGTAACTAAAATCTCGACAACAGACTACCTTCCATAACGACAAGTCTACCATCCATTGGAGTAACAAAAATCTCGACAACAAATGAGCTTCCATAATGACTAGGCTACCATCCATTGGAGTAATAAAGATATCGACAACATACTACCTTCCATTATGAGAAGGCTACAATCCATTGTAGTAATAAAAATCTCGACAAGAGACTACCTTCCATAATGATAAGGCTATCATCCATTGTAGTAAAAAAAATCTCGACAACAAACTATCTTCCATAATGACAAGGCTACCATCCATTGTAGTAACAAAAATCTCGACAACAGACTACCTTCTATAATGACTTGGCTACCATCCATTGGAGTAACAAAAATCTCGATGATAGACTACCTTCCATAATGACAAGGCTACCATCCATTAGAGGAACAAAAACATCCATAATAGACTACCTTCCATAATGATAAGGCTACAATCCATTGTAGTAACAAAAATCTCGACAACAGACTACCTTACATAATGACAAGGCTACGATCCATTGTAGTAACAAAATCTCGACAACAAACTACCTTCCATAATGAAAAGGCTACAATCCTTTGTAGTAACAAAAATCTCGACAACATACTACCTTCCATAATGACTTGGCTACCATCCATTGGAGTAACAAAAATCTCGAAAATAGACTACCTTCCATAATGACAAGGCTACCATCCATTGGAGTAACAAAGATATCGACAACATACTACCTTTCATAATGACAAGGCTACCATCCATTGTAGTAACAAAAATCACGACAACAGACTACCTTCCATAATGACAAGGCTACCATCCATTGGAATAACAAAAATCTCGACAACAGATGACCTTCCATAATGACTAGGCTACCATCCATTGGAGTAATCAAGATATCAACAACAGACTACCTTCCATTATGATAAGGCTACGATCCATTGTAGTAACAAAAATCTCGACAAGAGACTACCTTCCATAATGACAAAGCTACCATCCATTGTAGTAACTAAAATATCGACAACAAACTACCTTCCATAATGACAAGGGTACCATCCATTGGAGTATCAAAAATATCGGCAATAGACTACCATCCATAATGATAAGGCTACCATCCATTGGAGTAATAAAGATATCAACAACAGACTACCTTCCATTATGAGAAGGCTACAATCCATTGTAGTAACAAAAATCTCGACAAGAGACTACCTTCCATAATGAAAAGGCTACCATCCATTGGTATGACAAAAATCTCGACAACAGAATACCTTCCATAATGACAAGGCTACCATCTAATGGAGTAACAAAAATCTCGACAACAGACTACCTTCCATAACGACAAGTCTACCATCCATTTTTGTAACAAAAATCTCGACAACAGATGAGCTTCCATAATGACTAGGCTACCATCCATTGGAGTAATAAAGATATCGACAACAGACTACCTTCCATTATGAGAAGGCTACAATCCATTATAGTAACAAAAATCTCGACAAGAGACCACCTTCCATAATGACAAGGCTACCATCCATTGTAGTAACAAAAATCTCGACAACAGACTACCTTCTATAATGACAAGGCTACCATCCATTGTAGTAACAAATATCTCGACAATAGACTACCTTCCATAATGACTTGGCTACCATCCATTGGAGTAACAAAAATCACGACAACATACTACATTCCATAATGACAACACTACCATCCATTGAAATAACAAAAATCTCGACAACAAACTACCTTCCATAATGACAAGGCTTCCATCCAATGGAGTAACAAAAATCTCGACAATAGACTACCTTCAATAATGACAAGGGTACCATCCATTGGAGTAACAAAAATCTCGACAACAGACTACCTTACATTTTGACAAGGGTACCATCCATTGGAGTAACAAAAATATCCACAAGAGACTACATTCAATAATGATAAGGCTACCATCCATTGGAGTAACAAAAATCTCGACAATAGATTACCTTCCATAATGACAAGGCTACCATCCATTGTAATTACAAAAATCTCGACAACAAACTACCTTACATAATGACAAGGCTACCATATATTGGAGTAGCAAAGATATCGATAACATACTACCTTCCATAATGACAAGGCTACCATCCATTGGAGTAACAAAAATCATGACAACAGACTACCTTCCATAATGAAAAGGCTACCATCCATTGGAGTAACAAAAATCATGACAACAGAATACCTTTCATAATGACAAGGCTACCATCCAATGGAGTAACAAAAATCTCAAAAACAGACTACCTTCCACAACGACAAGTATACCATCCATTGGAGTAACAAAAATTTCGATAACAGATGACGTTCCATAATGACTAGGCTACCATCCATTGGAGTAATAAAGATATCGACAACAAACTACCTTCCATTATGAGAAGGCTATAATCCATTATAGTAACAAAAATCTCGACAAGAGACTATCTTCCATAATGACAAGGCTACCATCCATTGTAGTAACTAAAATCTCGACAACAGACTACCTTCCATAATGACAAGGCTACCATCCATTGGAATAACAAAAATCTTGACAACATACTACCTTCCATAATGACAAGGCTGCCATCCATTGGAGTAAAAAAATCACGACAACAGACTACCTTCCATAATGACAAGGCTACCATCCATTGGAATAACAAAAATATCGACAACATAATGCCTTCCATAATGACAAGGCTACCATCTAATGGAGTAACTAAAATCTCGACAACAGACTACCTTCCATAACGACAAGTCTACCATCCATTGGAGTAACAAAAATCTCGACAACAAATGAGCTTCCATAATGACTAGGCTACCATCCATTGGAGTAATAAAGATATCGACAACATACTACCTTCCATTATGAGAAGGCTACAATCCATTGTAGTAATAAAAATCTCGACAAGAGACTACCTTCCATAATGATAAGGCTATCATCCATTGTAGTAAAAAAAATCTCGACAACAAACTATCTTCCATAATGACAAGGCTACCATCCATTGTAGTAACAAAAATCTCGACAACAGACTACCTTCTATAATGACTTGGCTACCATCCATTGGAGTAACAAAAATCTCGATGATAGACTACCTTCCATAATGACAAGGCTACCATCCATTAGAGGAACAAAAACATCCATAATAGACTACCTTCCATAATGATAAGGCTACAATCCATTGTAGTAACAAAAATCTCGACAACAGACTACCTTACATAATGACAAGGCTACGATCTATTGTAGTAACAAAATCTCGACAACAAACTACCTTCCATAATGAAAAGGCTACAATCCTTTGTAGTAACAAAAATCTCGACAACATACTACCTTCCATAATGACTTGGCTACCATCCATTGGAGTAACAAAAATCTCGAAAATAGACTACCTTCCATAAGGACAAGGCTACCATCCATTGGAGTAACAAAGATATCGACAACATACTACCTTTCATAATGACAAGGCTACCATCCATTGTAGTAACAAAAATCACGACAACAGACTACCTTCCATAATGACAAGGCTACCATCCATTGGAATAACAAAAATCTCGACAACAGATGACCTTCCATAATGACTAGGCTACCATCCATTGGAGTAATCAAGATATCAACAACAGACTACCTTCCATTATGATAAGGCTACGATCCATTGTAGTAACAAAAATCTCGACAAGAGACTACCTTCCATAATGACAAAGCTACCATCCATTGTAGTAACTAAAATATCGACAACAAACTACCTTCCATAATGACAAGGGTACCATCCATTGGAGTATCAAAAATATCGGCAATAGACTACCATCCATAATGATAAGGCTACCATCCATTGGAGTAATAAAGATATCAACAACAGACTACCTTCCATTATGAGAAGGCTACAATCCATTGTAGTAACAAAAATCTCGACAAGAGACTACCTTCCATAATGAAAAGGCTACCATCCATTGGTATGACAAAAATCTCGACAACAGAATACCTTCCATAATGACAAGGCTACCATCTAATGGAGTAACAAAAATCTCGACAACAGACTACCTTCCATAACGACAAGTCTACCATCCATTTTTGTAACAAAAATCTCGACAACAGATGAGCTTCCATAATGACTAGGCTACCATCCATTGGAGTAATAAAGATATCGACAACAGACTACCTTCCATTATGAGAAGGCTACAATCCATTATAGTAACAAAAATCTCGACAAGAGACCACCTTCCATAATGACAAGGCTACCATCCATTGTAGTAACAAAAATCTCGACAACAGACTACCTTCTATAATGACAAGGCTACCATCCATTATAGTAACAAATATCTCGACAATAGACTACCTTCCATAATGACTTGGCTACCATCCATTGGAGTAACAAAAATCACGACAACATACTACATTCCATAATGACAACACTACCATCCATTGAAATAACAAAAATCTCGACAACAAACTACCTTCCATAATGACAAGGCTTCCATCCAATGGAGTAACAAAAATCTCGACAATAGACTACCTTCAATAATGACAAGGGTACCATCCATTGGAGTAACAAAAATCTCGACAACAGACTACCTTACATTTTGACAAGGGTACCATCCATTGGAGTAACAAAAATATCCACAAGAGACTACATTCAATAATGATAAGGCTACCATCCATTGGAGTAACAAAAATCTCGACAATAGATTACCTTCCATAATGACAAGGCTACCATCCATTGTAATTACAAAAATCTCGACAACAAACTACCTTACATAATGACAAGGCTACCATATATTGGAGTAGCAAAGATATCGATAACATACTACCTTCCATAATGACAAGGCTACCATCCATTGGAGTAACAAAAATCATGACAACAGACTACCTTCCATAATGAAAAGGCTACCATCCATTGGAGTAACAAAAATCATGACAACAGAATACCTTTCATAATGACAAGGCTACCATCCAATGGAGTAACAAAAATCTCAAAAACAGACTACCTTCCACAACGACAAGTATACCATCCATTGGAGTAACAAAAATTTCGATAACAGATGACGTTCCATAATGACTAGGCTACCATCCATTGGAGTAATAAAGATATCGACAACAAACTACCTTCCATTATGAGAAGGCTACAATCCATTATAGTAACAAAAATCTCGACAAGAGACTATCTTCCATAATGACAAGGCTACCATCCATTGTAGTAACTAAAATCTCGACAACAGACTACCTTCCATAATGACAAGGCTACCATCCATTGGAATAACAAAAATCTTGACAACATACTACCTTCCATAATGACAAGGCTGCCATCCATTGGAGTAAAAAAATCACGACAACATACTACCTTCCATAATGACAAGGCTACCATCCATTGGAATAACAAAAATATCGACAACATAATGCCTTCCATAATGACAAGGCTACCATCTAATGGAGTAACTAAAATCTCGACAACAGTCTACCTTCCATAACGACAAGTCTACCATCCATTGGAGTAACAAAAATCTCGACAACAAATGAGCTTCCATAATGACTAGGCTACCATCCATTGGAGTAATAAAGATATCGACAACATACTACCTTCCATTATGAGAAGGCTACAATCCATTGTAGTAATAAAAACCTCGACAAGAGACTACCTTCCATAATGATAAGGCTATCATCCATTGTAGTAAAAAAAATCTCGACAACAGACTATCTTCCATAACGACAAGGCTACCATCCATTGTAGTAACAAAAATCTCGACAACAGACTACCTTCTATAATGACTTGGCTACCATCCATTGGAGTAACAAAAATCTCGATGATAGACTACCTTCCATAATGACAAGGCTACCATCCATTAGAGGAACAAAAACATCCACAATAGACTACCTTCCATAATGATAAGGCTACAATCCATTGTAGTAACAAAAATCTCGAAACAGACTACCTTACATAATGACAAGGCTACGATCCATTGTAGTAACAAAATCTCGACAACAAACTACCTTCCATAATGAAAAGGCTACAATCCTTTGTAGTAACAAAAATCTCGACAACATACTACCTTCCATAATGACTTGGCTACCATCCATTGGAGTAACAAAAATCTCGAAAATAGACTACCTTCCATAATGACAAGGCTACCATCCATTGGAGTAACAAAGATATCGACAACATACTACCTTTCATAATGACAAGGCTACCATCCATTGGAGTAACAAAAATCACGACAACAGACTACCTTCCATAATGACAAGGCTACCATCCATTGGAATAACAAAAATCTCGACAACAGATGACCTTCCATAATGACTAGGCTACCATCCATTGGAGTAATCAAGATATCAACAGCAGACTACCTTCCATTATGATAAGGCTACGATCCATTGTAGTAACAAAAATCTCGACAAGAGACTACCTTCCATAATGACAAAGCTACCATCCATTGTAGTAACTAAAATATCGACAACAAACTACCTTCCATAATGACAAGGGTACCATCCATTGGAGTATCAAAAATATCGGCAATAGACTACCATCCATAATGATAAGGCTACCATCCATTGGAGTAACAAAGATATCGACAATATACTACCTTCCATAATGACAAGACTGCCATCCATTGGAGTAAAAATAATCACGACAACAAACTACCTTCCATAATGAAAAGGCTACCATCCATTGGTATGACAAAAATCTCGACAACAGAATACCTTCCATAATGACAAGGCTACCATCTAATGGAGTAACAAAAATCTCGACAACAGACTACCTTCCATAACGACAAGTCTACCATCCATTTTTGTAACAAAAATCTCGACAACAGATGAGCTTCCATAATGACTAGGCTACCATCCATTGGAGTAATAAAGATATCGACAACAGACTACCTTCCATTATGAGAAGGCTACAATCCATTATAGTAACAAAAATCTCGACAAGAGACTATCTTCCATAATGACAAGGCTACCATCCATTGTAGTAACTAAAATCTCGACAACAGACTACCTTCCATAATGACAAGGCTACCATCCATTGGAGTAACAAAAATCACGACAACATACTACCTTCCATAATAACAAGGCTACCATCCATTGGAATAACAAAAATCTTGACAACATACTACCTTCCATAATGACAAGGCTGCCATCCATTGGAGTAAAAAAATCACGACAACAGACTACCTTCCATAATGACAAGGCTACCATCCATTGGAATAACAAAAATATCGACAACATAATACCTTCCATAATGACAAAGCTACCATCTAATGGAGTAACAAAAATCTCGACAACAGACTACCTTCCATAACGACAAGTCTACCATCCATTAGAGTAACAAAAATCTCGACAACAAATGAGCTTCCATAATGACTAGGCTACCATCCATTGGAGTAATAAAGATATCGACAACATACTACCTTCCATTATGAGAAGGCTACAATCCATTGTAGTAACAAAAATCTCGACAAGAGACTACCTTCCATAATGATAAGCTATCATCCATTGTAGTAAAAAAAATCTCGACAACTGACTATTTTCCATAATGACAAGGCTACCATCCATTGTAGTAACAAAAATCTCGACAACAGACTACCTTCTATAATGACTTGGCTACCATCCATTGGAGTAACAAAAATCTCGATGATAGACTACCTTCCATAATGACAAGGCTACCATCCATTAGAGGAACAAAAACATCCACAATAGACTACCTTCCATAATGATAAGGCTACAATCCATTGTAGTAACAAAAATCTCGACAACAGACTACCTTACATAATGACAAGGCTACGATCCATTGTAGTAACAAAATCTCGACAACAAACTACCTTCCATAATGAAAAGGCTACAATCCTTTGTAGTAACAAAAATCTCGACAACATACTACCTTCCATAATGACTTGGCAACCATCCATTGGAGTAACAAAAATCTCGATAATAGACTACCTTCCATAATGACAAGGCTACCATCCATTGAAGTAACAAAGATATCGACAACATACTACCTTTCATAATGACAAGGCTACCATCCATTGGAGTAACAAAAATCACGACAACAGACTACCTTCCATAATGACAAGGCTACCATCCATTGGAATAACAAAAATCTCGACAACAGATGACCTTCCATAATGACTAGGCTACCATCCATTGGAGTAATCAAGATATCAACAACAGACTACCTTCCATTATGATAAGGCTACGATCCATTGTAGTAACAAAAATCTCGACAAGAGACTACCTTCCATAATGACAAAGCTACCATCCATTGTAGTAACTAAAATATCGACAACAAACTACCTTCCATAATGACAAGGGTACCATCCATTGGAGTATCAAAAATATCGGCAATAGACTACCATCCATAATGATAAGGCTACCATCCATTGGAGTAATAAAGATATCAACAACATACTACATTCCATAATGACAACACTACCATCCATTGAAATAACAAAAATCTCGACAACAAACTACCTTCCATAATGACAAGGCTTCCATCCAATGGAGTAACAAAAATCTCGACAATTGACTACCTTCAATAATGACAAGGGTACCATCCATTGGAGTAACAAAAATCTCGACAACAGACTACCTTACATTTTGACAAGGGTACCATCCATTGGAGTAACAAAAATATCCACAAGAGACTACATTCAATAATGATAAGGCTACCATCCATTGGAGTAACAAAAATCTCGACAATAGATTACCTTCCATAATGACAAGGCTACCATCCATTGTAATTACAAAAATCTCGACAACAAACTACCTTACATAATGACAAGGCTACCATATATTGGAGTAGCAAAGATATCGATAACATACTACCTTCCATAATGACAAGGCTACCATCCATTGGAGTAACAAAAATCATGACAACAGACTACCTTCCATAATGAAAAGGCTACCATCCATTGGAGTAACAAAAATCATGACAACAGAATACCTTTCATAATGACAAGGCTACCATCCAATGGAGTAACAAAAATCTCAAAAACAGACTACCTTCCACAACGACAAGTATACCATCCATTGGAGTAACAAAAATTTCGATAACAGATGAAGTTCCATAATGACTAGGCTACCATCCATTGGAGTAATAAAGATATCGACAACAAACTACCTTCCATTATGAGAAGGCTACAATCCATTATAGTAACAAAAATATCGACAAGAGACTATCTTCCATAATGACAAGGCTACCATCCATTGTAGTAACTAAAATCTCGACAACAGACTACCTTCCATAATGACAAGGCTACCATCCATTGGAATAACAAAAATCTTGACAACATACTACCTTCCATAATGACAAGGCTGCCATCCATTGGAGTAAAAAAATCACGACAACATACTACCTTCCATAATGACAAGGCTACCATCCATTGGAATAACAAAAATATCGACAACATAATGCCTTCCATAATGACAAGGCTACCATCTAATGGAGTAACTAAAATCTCGACAACAGTCTACCTTCCATAACGACAAGTCTACCATCCATTGGAGTAACAAAAATCTCGACAACAAATGAGCTTCCATAATGACTAGGCTACCATCCATTGGAGTAATAAAGATATCGACAACATACTACCTTCCATTATGAGAAGGCTACAATCCATTGTAGTAATAAAAACCTCGACAAGAGACTACCTTCCATAATGATAAGGCTATCATCCATTGTAGTAAAAAAAATCTCGACAACAGACTATCTTCCATAATGACAAGGCTACCATCCATTGTAGTAACAAAAATCTCGACAACAGACTACCTTCTATAATGACTTGGCTACCATCCATTGGAGTAACAAAAATCTCGATGATAGACTACCTTCCATAATGACAAGGCTACCATCCATTAGAGGAACAAAAACATCCACAATAGACTACCTTCCATAATGATAAGGCTACAATCCATTGTAGTAACAAAAATCTCGAAACAGACTACCTTACATAATGACAAGGCTACGATCCATTGTAGTAACAAAATCTCGACAACAAACTACCTTCCATAATGAAAAGGCTACAATCCTTTGTAGTAACAAAAATCTCGACAACATACTACCTTCCATAATGACTTGGCTACCATCCATTGGAGTAACAAAAATCTCGAAAATAGACTACCTTCCATAATGACAAGGCTACCATCCATTGGAGTAACAAAGATATCGACAACATACTACCTTTCATAATGACAAGGCTACCATCCATTGGAGTAACAAAAATCACGACAACAGACTACCTTCCATAATGACAAGGCTACCATCCATTGGAATAACAAAAATCTCGACAACAGATGACCTTCCATAATGACTAGGCTACCATCCATTGGAGTAATCAAGATATCAACAGCAGACTACCTTCCATTATGATAAGGCTACGATCCATTGTAGTAACAAAAATCTCGACAAGAGACTACCTTCCATAATGACAAAGCTACCATCCATTGTAGTAACTAAAATATCGACAACAAACTACCTTCCATAATGACAAGGGTACCATCCATTGGAGTATCAAAAATATCGGCAATAGACTACCATCCATAATGATAAGGCTACCATCCATTGGAGTAACAAAGATATCGACAACATACTACCTTCCATAATGACAAGACTGCCATCCATTGGAGTAAAAATAATCACGACAACAAACTACCTTCCATAATGAAAAGGCTACCATCCATTGGTATGACAAAAATCTCGACAACAGAATACCTTCCATAATGACAAGGCTACCATCTAATGGAGTAACAAAAATCTCGACAACAGACTACCTTCCATAACGACAAGTCTACCATCCATTTTTGTAACAAAAATCTCGACAACAGATGAGCTTCCATAATGACTAGGCTACCATCCATTGGAGTAATAAAGATATCGACAACAGACTACCTTCCATTATGAGAAGGCTACAATCCATTATAGTAACAAAAATCTCGACAAGAGACTATCTTCCATAATGACAAGGCTACCATCCATTGTAGTAACTAAAATCTCGACAAGAGACTATCTTCCATAATGACAAGGCTACCATCCATTGTAGTAACTAAAATCTCGACAACAGACTACCTTCCATAATGACAAGGCTACCATCCATTGGAGTAACAAAAATCACGACAACATACTACCTTCCATAATAACAAGGCTACCATCCATTGGAATAACAAAAATCTTGACAACATACTACCTTCCATAATGACAAGGCTGCCATCCATTGGAGTAAAAAAATCACGACAACAGACTACCTTCCATAATGACAAGGCTACCATCTAATGGAGTAACTAAAATCTCGACAATAGACTACCTTCCATAACGACAAGTCTACCATCCATTGGAGTAACAAAAATCTCGAAAACAAATGAGCTTCCATAATGACTAGGCTACCATCCATTGGAGTAATAAAGATATCGACAACATACTACCTTCCATTATGAGAAGGCTACAATCCATTGTAGTAACAAAAATCTCGACAAGAGACTACCTTCCATAATGATAAGCTATCATCCATTGTAGTAAAAAAAATCTCGACAACTGACTATTTTCCATAATGACAAGGCTACCATCCATTGTAGTAACAAAAATCTCGACAACAGACTACCTTCTATAATGACTTGGCTACCATCCATTGGAGTAACAAAAATCTCGATGATAGACTACCTTCCATAATGACAAGGCTACCATCCATTAGAGGAACAAAAACATCCACAATAGACTACCTTCCATAATGATAAGGCTACAATCCATTGTAGTAACAAAAATCTCGACAACAGACTACCTTACATAATGACAAGGCTACGATCCATTGTAGTAACAAAATCTCGACAACAAACTACCTTCCATAATGAAAAGGCTACAATCCTTTGTAGTAACAAAAATCTCGACAACATACTACCTTCCATAATGACTTGGCAACCATCCATTGGAGTAACAAAAATCTCGATAATAGACTACCTTCCATAATGACAAGGCTACCATCCATTGAAGTAACAAAGATATCGACAACATACTACCTTTCATAATGACAAGGCTACCATCCATTGGAGTAACAAAAATCACGACAACAGACTACCTTCCATAATGACAAGGCTACCATCCATTGGAATAACAAAAATCTCGACAACAGATGACCTTCCATAATGACTAGGCTACCATCCATTGGAGTAATCAAGATATCAACAACAGACTACCTTCCATTATGATAAGGCTACGATCCATTGTAGTAACAAAAATCTCGACAAGAGACTACCTTCCATAATGACAAAGCTACCATCCATTGTAGTAACTAAAATATCGACAACAAACTACCTTCCATAATGACAAGGGTACCATCCATTGGAGTATCAAAAATATCGGCAATAGACTACCATCCATAATGATAAGGCTACCATCCATTGGAGTAATAAAGATATCAACAACAGACTACCTTCCATTATGAGAAGGCTACAATCCATTGTAGTAACAAAAATCTCGACAAGAGACTACCTTCCATAATGAAAAGGCTACCATCCATTGGTATGACAAAAATCTCGACAACAGAATACCTTCCATAATGACAAGGCTACCATCTAATGGAGTAACAAAAATCTCGACAACAGACTACCTTCCATAACGACAAGTCTACCATCCATTTTTGTAACAAAAATCTCGACAACAGATGAGCTTCCATAATGACTAGGCTACCATCCATTGGAGTAATAAAGATATCGACAACAGACTACCTTCCATTATGAGAAGGCTACAATCCATTATAGTAACAAAAATCTCGACAAGAGACCACCTTCCATAATGACAAGGCTACCAACCATTGTAGTAACAAAAATCTCGACAACAGACTACCTTCTATAATGACAAGGCTACCATCCATTGTAGTAACAAATATCTCGACAATAGACTACCTTCCATAATGACTTGGCTACCATCCATTGGAGTAACAAAAATCACGACAACATACTACATTCCATAATGACAACACTACCATCCATTGGAATAACAAAAATCTCGACAACAAACTACCTTCCATAATGACAAGGCTTCCATCCAATGGAGTAACAAAAATCTCGACAATAGACTACCTTCCATAATGACAAGGGTACCATCCATTGGAGTAACAAAAATCTCGACAACAGACTACCTTACATTTTGACAAGGGTACCATCCATTGGAGTAACAAAAATATCCACAAGAGACTACATTCAATAATGATAAGGCTACCATCCATTGGAGTAACAAAAATCTCGACAATAGATTACCTTCCATAATGACAAGGCTACCATCCATTGTAATTACAAAAATCTCGACAACAAACTACCTTACATAATGACAAGGCTACCATATATTGGAGTAGCAAAGATATCGATAACATACTACCTTCCATAATGACAAGGCTACCATCCATTGGAGTAACAAAAATCATGACAACAGACTACCTTCCATAATGAAAAGGCTACCATCCATTGGAGTAACAAAAATCATGACAACAGAATACCTTTCATAATGACAAGGCTACCATCCAATGGAGTAACAAAAATCTCAAAAACAGACTACCTTCCACAACGACAAGTATACCATCCATTGGAGTAACAAAAATTTCGATAACAGATGACGTTCCATAATGACTAGGCTACCATCCATTGGAGTAATAAAGATATCGACAACAAACTACCTTCCATTATGAGAAGGCTACAATCCATTATAGTAACAAAAATCTCGACAAGAGACTATCTTCCATAATGACAAGGCTACCATCCATTGTAGTAACTAAAATCTCGACAACAGACTACCTTCCATAATGACAAGGCTACCATCCATTGGAGTAACAAAAATCACGACAACATACTACCTTCCATAATAACAAGGCTACCATCCATTGGAATAACAAAAATCTTGACAACATACTACCTTCCATAATGACAAGGCTGCCATCCATTGGAGTAAAAAAATCACGACAACAGACTACCTTCCATAATGACAAGGCTACCATCTAATGGAGTAACTAAAATCTCGACAATAGACTACCTTCCATAACGACAAGTCTACCATCCATTGGAGTAACAAAAATCTCGAAAACAAATGAGCTTCCATAATGACTAGGCTACCATCCATTGGAGTAATAAAGATATCGACAACATACTACCTTCCATTATGAGAAGGCTACAATCCATTGTAGTAACAAAAATCTCGACAAGAGACTACCTTCCATAATGATAAGGCTATCATCCATTGTAGTAAAAAAAATCTCGACAACAGCCTATCTTCCGTAATGACAAGGCTACCATCCATTGTAGTAACAAAAATCTCGACAACAGACTACCTTCTATAATGACTTGGCTACCATCCATTGGAGTAACAAAAATCTCGATGATAGACTACCTTCCATAATGACAAGGCTACCATCCATTAGAGGAACAAAAACATCCACAATAGACTACCTTCCATAATGATAAGGCTACAATCCATTGTAGTAACAAAAATCTCGACAACAGACTACCTTACATAATGACAAGGCTACGATCCATTGTAGTAACAAAATCTCGACAACAAACTACCTTCCATAATGAAAAGGCTACAATCCTTTGTAGTAACAAAAATCTCGACAACATACTACCTTCCATAATGACTTGGCTACCATCCATTGGAGTAACAAAAATCTCGAAAATAGACTACCTTCCATAATGACAAGGCTACCATCCATTGGAGTAACAAAGATATCGACAACATACTACCTTTCATAATGACAAGGCTACCATCCATTGGAGTAACAAAAATCACGACAACAGACTACCTTCCATAATGACAAGGCTACCATCCATTGGAATAACAAAAATCTCGACAATAGATGACCTTCCATAATGACTAGGCTACCATCCATTGGAGTAATCAAGATATCAACAACAGACTACCTTCCATTATGATAAGGCTACGATCCATTGTAGTAACAAAAATCTCGACAAGAGACTACCTTCCATAATGACAAAGCTACCATCCATTGTAGTAACTAAAATATCGACAACAAACTACCTTCCATAATGACAAGGGTACCATCCATTGGAGTATCAAAAATATCGGCAATAGACTACCATCCATAATGATAAGGCTACCATCCATTGGAGTAACAAAGATATCGACAACATACTACCTTCCATAATGACAAGACTGCCATCCATTGGAGTAAAAATAATCACGACAACAAACTACCTTCAATAATGAAAAGGCTACCATCCATTGGTATGACAAAAATCTCGACAACAGAATACCTTCCATAATGACAAGGCTACCATCTAATGGAGTAACAAAAATCTCGACAACAGACTACCTTCCATAACGACAAGTCTACCATCCATTTTTGTAACAAAAATCTCGACAACAGATGAGCTTCCATAATGACTAGGCTACCATCCATTGGAGTAATAAAGATATCGACAACAGACTACCTTCCATTATGAGAAGGCTACAATCCATTATAGTAACAAAAATCTCGACAAGAGACTATCTTCCATAATGACAAGGCTACCATCCATTGTAGTAACTAAAATCTCGACAACAGACTACCTTCCATGATGACAAGGCTACCATCCATTGGAGTAACAAAAATCACGACAACATACTACCTTCCATAATAACAAGACTACCATCCATTGGAATAACAAAAATCTTGACAACATACTACCTTCCATAATGACAAGGCTGCCATCCATTGGAGTAAAAAAATCACGACAACAGACTACCTTCCATAATGACAAGGCTACCATCCATTGGAATAACAAAAATATCGATAACATAATACCTTCCATAATGACAAGGCTACCATCTAATGGAGTAACAAAAATCTCGACAACAGACTACCTTCCATAACGACAAGTCTACCATCCATTGGAGTAACAAAAATCTCGACAACAAATGAGCTTCCATAATGACTAGGCTACCATCCATTGGAGTAATAAAGATATCGACAACATACTACCTTCCATTATGAGAAGGCTACAATCCATTGTAGTAACAAAAATCTCGACAAGAGACTACCTTCCATAATGATAAGCTATCATCCATTGTAGTAAAAAAAATCTCGACAACTGACTATTTTCCATAATGACAAGGCTACCATCCTTTGTAGTAACAAAAATCTCGACAACAGACTACCTTCTATAATGACTTGGCTACCATCCATTGGAGTAACAAAAATCTCGATGATAGACTACCTTCCATAATGACAAGGCTACCATCCATTAGAGTAACAAAAACATCCACAATAGACTACCTTCCATAATGATAAGGCTACAATCCATTGTAGTAACAAAAATCTCGACAACAGACTACCTTACATAATGACAAGGCTACGATCCATTGTAGTAACAAAATCTCGACAACAAACTACCTTCCATAATGAAAAGGCTACAATCCTTTGTAGTAACAAAAATCTCGACAACATACTACCTTCCATAATGACTTGGCTACCATCCATTGGTGTAACAAAAATCTCGAAAATAGACTACCTTCCATAATGACAAGGCTACCATCCATTGAAGTAACAAAGATATCGACAACATACTACCTTTCATAATGACAAGGCTACCATCCATTGGAGTAACAAAAATCACGACAACAGACTACCTTCCATAATGACAAGGCTACCATCCATTGGAATAACAAAAATCTCGACAACAGATGACCTTCCATAATGACTAGGCTACCATCCATTGGAGTAATCAAGATATCAACAACATACTACCTTCCATTATGATAAGGCTACGATCCATTGTAGTAACAAAAATCTCGACAAGAGACTACCTTCCATAATGACAAGGCTACCATCCATTGTAGTAACTAAAATATCGACAACAAACTACCTTCCATAATGACAAGGGTACCATCCATTGGAGTAACAAAAATATCGGCAATAGACTACCATCCATAATGATAAGGCTACCATCCATTGGAGTAACAAAGATATCGACAACATACTACCTTCCATAATGACAAGACTGCCATCCATTGGAGTAAAAAAAATCACGACAACAAACTACCTTCCATAATGAAAAGGCTACCATCCATTGGTATGACAAAAATCTAGACAACAGAATACCTTCCATAATGACAAGGCTACCATCTAATGGAGTAACAAAAATCTCGACAACAGATGACCTTCCATAATGACTAGGCTACCATCCATTGGAGTAATCAAGATATCAACAACATACTACCTTCCATTATGATAAGGCTACGATCCATTGTAGTAACAAAAATCTCGACAATAGACTACCTTCCATAATGACAAGGCTACCATCCCTTAGAGTAACAAAAATGTCGACAACAGACTACCTTCCATAATGACAAGGCTACCATCCAATGGAGTAACAAAGATATCGACAACATACTACGTTTTATAATGACAAGGCTACCATTCCTTAGAGTAACAAAAATCATGACAACAGACTACCTTCCATAATGACAAGGCTACCACCCATTGGAAAAACAAAAATATCGACAACACACTACCTTCTAAATGACAAGGCTACCATACAATCCAGTAACTAAAATCTCGACAACAGACTACCTTCCATAATGACAAGGCTACCATCCAATCTAGTAACAAAAATCTCGACAATAGACTACCTTCCATAATGACAAGGCTACCATCCATTGGAGTAACAAAAATATCGAGAAGAGACTACCTTCCATAATGACAAGGCTACCATTCATTGGAGTAACAAAAATCTCGACAACATTCTACCTTCCATAATGACAAGGCTACCATGCATTGGAAGAAAAAAAATATCGACAACACACTACCTTCAATAATGACAAGGCTACCATCCCTTAGAGTAACAAAAATCTCAACAACAGACTACCTTCCATAATGACAAGGCTACCATCCATTGGAGTAACAAACATATCGATAACATACTACCTTCCATAATGACAAGGATACCATCCATTGGAGTAACAAAAATGTCGACAATAGACTAACTTCCATAATGACTAGGCTACCATCCTTTGGAGTAACAAAGATATCTATAACAAACTACCTTCCATAACGACAAGGCTACAATCCATTGTAGTAACAAAAATCTCGACAACAGACTAACTTCCATAATGACAAGGCTACCCTCCTTTGTAGTGACAAAAATCTAGACAATAGACTACCTTCCATAATTACAGGGCTACCATCCACTAGAGTAACAAAAATATCGACAACATACTACTTTCCATAATGACAAGCCTACAATCTATTATAGAAACCAAAATCTCGACAACAGACTACCTTTCATAATTACAAGGCTACCGTCCATTGGAATAACAAAAATCTCGACAACACACTATGTTCCATAATGACAAGGCTACCATCCCTTAGAATAATAAAAATCTCGACAACTGATTACCTTCCATAATGACAAGGCTACCATCCATTGGAGTAACAAAGATATCGACAATAGACTACCTTCTATAATGACAAGGCTACAATCCATTGTAGTAACAAAAATCTCGACAACAGACTACCTTTCATAATGACAAGGCTACCATCCATTATAGTAACAAAAATATCGACAATAGACTACCTTCCATAATGACAAGGCAACCATCCATTGGAGTAACAAAGATATTGACAATATACTACCTTCAATAATGACAAGGTAACATCCATTGGAGTAACAAAAATCACGACAATAGACTACCTTCCATAATGACAAGGCTACCATCCATTGGAATAAGAATAATATCGAAAACACACTACCTTCCATAATGACAAGGCTACCATCCAATGGAATACCAAAAATCTCGACAACAGACTACCTTCCATAATGACTAGGCTACCATCCATTGGAGTTACAAAGATATCGACAACTGACTACCTTCCATAACAACAAGGCTACAATCATTTGCAGTAACAAAAATCTCCACAACAGACTACCTTCCATAATGACAAGGCTACCATCCATTGTAGTAACAAAAATCTCGACAATAGACTACTTTCCATAATGATACGACTGCCATCCATTGGAGTAAAAAAATCTCGACAATAGACTACCTTCCATAATGACAAGGCTTCAATCCATTGGAGTAACAAAAATCTCGACAACAGACTACCTTCCATAATGACTAGGTTACCATCCATTGGAGTAACAAAGATATCGACAATAGACTACCTTCTATAACAACAAGGCTACAATCCATTATAGTAACAAAAATCTCGACAACAGACTACCTTCCATCATGACAAGGCTACCATCCATTGTAGTAACAAAAATATCGACAATAGACTACCTCACATAATGACAAGGCTACCATCCATTGGAGTAACAAAGATATCAACAACATACTACCTTCCATAATGACAAGGCTACCATCCATTGGAGTAACAAAAATCACGACAACAGACTACCTTCCATAATGACAAGGCTACCATCCATTGGAATAAAAAAAATATCGACAACACACTACCTTCCATAATGACAAAGCTACCATCCAATGGAGTAACAAAACTCTCGACAACAGACTTCCTTCCATAATGACTAGGCTACCATCCATTGGAGTAACTAAGATATCGACAACAGACTACCTTCCATAACGACAAGGCTATAATCATTTGTAGTTACAAAAATCTCGACAACAGACTACCTTAAATAACGACAAGGATATGATCCATTGTAGTAACAAAAATCTCAACAATAGAGTACCTTCCATAATGACAAGGCCTCCATCCATTGGAGTAACAAAGATATCGACAACAGACTACCTTCTATAACGACAAGGCTACAATCCATTGTAGTAACAAAAATCTCGACAACAGAGTACCTTTCATAATGACAAGGCTACCATCCATTATAGTAACAAAAATATCGACAATAGACTACCTTCCATAATGTCAAGGCTACCATCCATTGGAGTAACAAAGATATCGACAACATACTACCTTCCATAATGACAAGGCTACCATCTATTGGAGTAACAAAAATCAAGACAACAGACTACCTTCCATAATGACAAGGCTACCATCCATTGGAATAAGAATAATATCGACAACACACTACCTTCCATAATGACAAGGCTACCATCCAATGGAGTAGCAAAAATCTAGACACCAAACTACCTTCCATAATGACTAGGCTACCATCCATTGGAGTAACAAAGATATCGACAACAGACTACCTTCCATAACGACAAGGCTACAATCATTTGCAGTAACAAAAATCTCGACAACAGACTACCTTCCATAATGACAAGGCTACCATCCATTGGAGTAACAAAAATGTCGACAATATAGTACCTTCCATAATGACAAGGCTACCATCCAGTGGAGTAACAAAAATCTCGACAACAGACTACCTTCCATAATGACAAGGCTACAATCTATTGGAGTAACAAAAATCTCGACAACAGACTAACTTCCATAATGACTAGGTTACCATCCATTGGAGTAACAAAGATATCGACAACAGACTACCTTCTATAACGACAAGACTACAATCCATTATAGTAACAAAAATCTCGACAACAGACTACCTTCCATAATGACAAGGCTACCATCCATTGTAGTAACAAAAATTCGACAATAGACTACCTCACATAATGACAAGGCTACCATCCATTGGAGTAACAAAGATATCAACAACATACTACCTTCCATAATGACAAGGCTACCATCCATTGGGGTACAAAAATCCTGACAACGGACTACCTTCCATAATGACAAGGCTACCATCCATTAGAATAAAAAAAATATCGACAACACACTAGCTTCCATAAAGACAAGGCTACCATCCAATGGAGTAACAAAACTCTCGATAACAGACTACCTTCCATAATGACTAGGCTACCATCCCTTGGAGTAACAAAGATATCGACAACAAACTACCTTCCATAACGACAAGGCTATAATCATTTGTAGTTACAAAAATCTCGACAACAGACTACCTTCCATAATGACAAGGATACCATCCATTGTAGTAACAAAAATCTTAACAATATAGTACCTTCCATAATGACAAGGCTTCCATCCATTAGAGTAACAAAGATATCGACAACAGACTACCTTCTATAACGACGAGGCTACAATCCATTGTAGTAACAAAAATCTTGACAACAAACTACCTTTCATAATGACAAGGCTACCATCCATTGTAGTAACAAAAATATCGACAATAGACTACCTTCCATAATGACAAGGCTACCATCCATTGCAGTAACAAAGATATCGACAACATACTACCTTCCATAATGACAAGGCTACCATCTATTGGAGTAACAAAAATCAAGACAACAGACTACCTTCCATAATGACAAGGCTACCATCCATTGGAATAAGAATAATATCGACAACACACTACCTTCCATAATGACAAGGCTACCATCCAATGGAGTAAAAAAAATCTAGACAACAGACTACCTTCCATAATGACTAGGCTACCATCCATTGGAATAAGAATAATATCGACAACACAGTACCTTCCATAATGACAAGGCTACCATCCAATGGAGTAACAAAAATCTAGACAACAGACTACCTTCCATAATGACTAGGCTACCATCCATTGGAGTAACAAAGATATCAATAACATACTACCTAACGACAAGGCTATAATCATTTGTAGTAACAAAAATCTCGAATACAGACTACCTTCCATAATGACAAGGCTACCATTCATTGTAGTAACAAAAATCTCAATAATACAATACCTTCCATAATGACAAGGCTACCATCCAGTAGAGTAACAAAAATCTCGAAAATAGACTACCTTCCATAATGACAAGGCTACCAACCATTGGAGTAACGAAAATATCGACAACACACTAACTTCCATAATGACAAGGCTACAGTCCCTTAGAGTATAAAATATCGATAACAGACTACCTTCCATAATTACTAGGATTCTACCCATTGGAGTAACAAAGATATCGACAATAGACTACCTTCCATAATGACAAGGCTACAATCTATTATAGAAACCAAAATCTCGACAACAGACTACCTTTCATAATGACAAGGATACCGTCCATTGGAATAACAAAAATCTCGACAACAGACTATGTTCCATAATATCAAGGCTACCATCCCTTAGAGTAACAAAAATATCGATAATAGATTACCTTCCATAATGACAAGTCTACCATCCATTGGAAAAACAAAAATATCGACAACACACTACCTTCTATAATGAAAAGGCTACCATCCATTGGAGTAAAAAAAATCTCGACAAGAGACTACCTTCCATAATGAAAAGGCTAGCATCCATTGGAGTAAAAAACATATCGACAACACACTACTTTCAATAATGACAAGGCTACCATCCATTAGAATAAAAAAATATCAACAACACACTACCTTCCATAATGACAAGGCTACCATCCATTGGAGTAACAAAAATATCAACAACAGACTACATTCCAGAAAGACAAGGCTACCATCCATTGTAGTAATGAAAATCTCGACAACAAACTACCATCCATAATTACAAGGCTACCATTCATTGGAATAAGAAAAATCTCGACAGCAGACTTCCTTCTGTAATGACAAGGCTACCATCCATTGGAGTAACAAAAATATGAACAAAAGACTACCTTCCATAATGACAAGGTTACCATCCATTGGAGTAACAAAGATATCGACAACAGACTACCTTCCATAATGACAAGGCTACCACACATTAAAGTAACAAATATCTCAATGACAGACTACCTTCCATAATGACAAGGCTACCATCCATTGGAATAAAGAAACATCGACAACAAACTACCTTCCATAATGACAAGGCTACCACCCATTGGAGTAAAAAAGATATCTAAAATATACTACCTTCCATAATGATAAGGCTATCATCCATTGGAGTAACAAAAATAACGACAACAAACTACCTTCCATAATGACAAGGCTACCATCCATTGTTGTAACAAAAATCTAGACAACAGACTACCTTCCATAATGACAAGGCTACCATCCATTGGAGTAACAAAAATCTCGATAGCAGACTACCTTCCATAATGACATGGGTACCATCATTGGACTAACAAAAATATCCACAAGAGACTACCTTCCATAATGACAAGGCTACAATCCATTGGAGTATAAAAAATCTCGACAACAGACTACCTTCCATAATAACAAGGCTACCATCCATTGGAGTAACAAAAATCTCGATAACAGAGTACCTTCCATAATGACTAGGCTACCATCCATTGGAATGACAAAAATATATACAACACACTACCTACCATAATGACAAGAATACCATCCAATGGAGTAACAAAAATCTCGACAATATACTACCTTCCATAATGACAAGTCTACCATCCTTTGGAGTAACAAAAATCTGAACAACAGACTACCGTCCTTAATGAGAAGGCTACCATCCATTGGAGTAACAGAAATCCCAACGACAAACTACCTTCCATAATGAAAAGGCTACGATCCATTGCAGTAACAAAAATCTCGACAACAGACTACCTTCCATAATGTCAAGGCTACCATCCATTGGAGTAACAAAGATATCGACAACATACTACCTTCCATAATGACAAGGCTACCATCTATTAGAGTAACAAAAATCAAGACAACAGACTACCTTCCATAATGACAAGGCTACCATCCATTGGAATAAGAATAATATCGACAACACACTACCTTCCATAATGACAAGGCTACCATCCAATGGAGTAGCAAAAATCTAGACACCAAACTACCTTCCATAATGACTAGGCTACCATCCATTGGAGTAACAAAGATATCGACAACAGACTACCTTCCATAACGACAAGGCTACAATCATTTGCAGTAACAAAAATCTCGACAACAGACTACCTTCCATAATGACAAGGCTACCATCCATTGGAGTAACAAAAATGTCGACAATATAGTACCTTCCATAATGACAAGGCTACCATCCAGTGGAGTAACAAAAATCTCGACAACAGACTACCTTCCATAATGACAAGGCTACAATCTATTGGAGTAACAAAAATCTCGAGAAAAGACTAACTTCCATAATGACTAGGTTACCATCCATTGGAGTAACAAAGATATCGACAACAGACTACCTTCTATAACGACAAGGCTACAATCCATTATAGTAACAAAAATCTCGACAACAGACTACCTTCCATAATGACAAGGCTACCATCCATTGTAGTAACAAAAATTCGACAATAGACTACCTCACATAATGACAAGGCTACCATCCATTGGAGTAACAAAGATATCAACAACATACTGCCTTCCATAATGACAAGGCTACCATCCATTGGGGTACAAAAATCCTGACAACGGACTACCTTCCATAATGACAAGGCTACCATCCATTAGAATAAAAAAAATATCGACAACACACTAGCTTCCATAAAGACAAGGCTACCATCCAATGGAGTAACAAAACTCTCGACAACAGACTACCTTCCATAATGACTAGGCTACCATCCCTTGGAGTAACAAAGATATCGACAACAAACTACCTTCCATAACGACAAGGCTATAATCATTTGTAGTTACAAAAATCTCGACAACAGACTACCTTCCATAATGACAAGGATACCATCCATTGTAGTAACAAAAATCTTAACAATATAGTACCTTCCATAATGACAAGGCTTCCATCCATTAGAGTAACAAAGATATCGACAACAGACTACCTTCTATAACGACGAGGCTACAATCCATTGTAGTAACAAAAATCTTGACAACAAACTACCTTTCATAATGACAAGGCTACCATCCATTGTAGTAACAAAAATATCGACAATAGACTACCTTCCATAATGACAAGGCTACCATCCATTGCAGTAACAAAGATATCAACAACATACTACCTTCCATAATGACAAGGCTACCATCTATTGGAGTAACAAAAATCAAGACAACAGACTACCTTCCATAATGACAAGGCTACCATCCATTGGAATAAGAATAATATCGACAACACACTACCTTCCATAATGACAAGGCTACCATCCAATGGAGTAACAAAAATCTAGACAACAGACTACCTTCCATAATGACTAGGCTACCATCCATTGGAATAAGAATAATATCGACAACACAGTACCTTCCATAATGACAAGGCTACCATCCAATGGAGTAACAAAAATCTAGACAACAGACTACCTTCCATAATGACTAGGCTACCATCCATTGGAGTAACAAAGATATCAATAGCATACTACCTAACGACAAGGCTATAATCATTTGTAGTAACAAAAATCTCGAATACAGACTACCTTCCATAATGACAAGGCTACCATTCATTGTAGTAACAAAAATCTCAATAATACAATACCTTCCATAATGACAAGGCTACCATCCAGTAGAGTAACAAAAATCTCGAAAATAGACTACCTTCCATAATGACAAGGCTACCAACCATTGGAGTAACGAAAATATCGACAACACACTAACTTCCATAATGACAAGGCTACAATCCCTTAGAGTATAAAATATCGATAACAGACTACCTTCCATAATTACTAGGATTCTACCCATTGGAGTAACAAAGATATCGACAATAGACTACCTTCCATAATGACAAGGCTACAATCTATTATAGAAACCAAAATCTCGACAACAGACTACCTTTCATAATGACAAGGATACCGTCCATTGGAATAACAAAAATCTCGACAACAGACTATGTTCCATAATATCAAGGCTACCATCCCTTAGAGTAACAAAAATATCGATAATAGATTACCTTCCATAATGACAAGTCTACCATCCATTGGAAAAACAAAAATATCGACAACACACTACCTTCCATAATGAAAAGGCTACCATCCATTGGAGTAAAAAAAATCTCGACAAGAGACTACCTTCCATAATGAAAAGGCTAGCATCCATTGGAGTAAAAAACATACCGACAACACACTACTTTCAATAATGACAAGGCTACCATCCATTAGAATAAAAAAATATCAACAACACACTACCTTCCATAATGACAAGGCTACCATCCATTGGAGTAACAAAAATATCAACAACAGACTACATTCCAGAAAGACAAGGCTACCATCCATTGTAGTAATGAAAATCTCGACAACAAACTACCATCCATAATTACAAGGCTACCATTCATTGGAATAAGAAAAATCTCGACAGCAGACTTCCTTCTGTAATGACAAGGCTACCATCCATTGGAGTAACAAAAATATGAACAAAAGACTACCTTCCATAATGACAAGGTTACCATCCATTGGAGTAACAAAGATATCGACAACAGACTACCTTCCATAATGACAAGGCTACCACACATTAAAGTAACAAATATCTCAATGACAGACTACCTTCCATAATGACAAGGCTACCATCCATTGGAATAAAAAAACATCGACAACAAACTACCTTCCATAATGACAAGGCTACCATCCATTGGAGTAAAAAAGATATCTAAAATATACTACCTTCCATAATGATAAGGCTATCATCCATTGGAGTAACAAAAATAACGACAACAAACTACCTTCCATAATGACAAGGCTACCATCCATTGTTGTAACAAAAATCTAGACAACAGACTACCTTCCATAATGACAAGGCTACCATCCATTGGAGTAACAAAAATCTCGATAGCAGACTACCTTCCATAATGACATGGGTACCATCATTGGACTAACAAAAATATCCACAAGAGACTACCTTCCATAATGACAAGGCTACAATCCATTGGAGTATAAAAAATCTCGACAACAGACTACCTTCCATAATAACAAGGCTACCATCCATTGGAGTAACAAAAATCTCGATAACAGAGTACCTTCCATAATGACTAGGCTACCATCCATTGGAATGACAAAAATATAGACAACACACTACCTACCATAATGACAAGAATACCATCCAATGGAGTAACAAAAATCTCGACAATATACTACCTTCCATAATGACAAGTCTACCATCCTTTGGAGTAACAAAAATCTGAACAACAGACTACCGTCCTTAATGAGAAGGCTACCATCCATTGGAGTAACAGAAATCCCAACGACAAACTACCTTCCATAATGAAAAGGCTACGATCCATTGCAGTAACAAAAATCTCGACAACAGACTACCTTCCATAATGTCAAGGCTACCATCCATTGGAGTAACAAAGATATCGACAACATACTACCTTCCATAATGACAAGGCTACCATCTATTAGAGTAACAAAAATCAAGACAACAGACTACCTTCCATAATGACAAGGCTACCATCCATTGGAATAAGAATAATATCGACAACACACTACCTTCCATAATGACAAGGCTACCATCCAATGGAGTAGCAAAAATCTAGACACCAAACTACCTTCCATAATGACTAGGCTACCATCCATTGGAGTAACAAAGATATCGACAACAGACTACCTTCCATAACGACAAGGCTACAATCATTTGCAGTAACAAAAATCTCGACAACAGACTACCTTCCATAATGACAAGGCTACCATCCATTGGAGTAACAAAAATGTCGACAATATAGTACCTTCCATAATGACAAGGCTACCATCCAGTGGAGTAACAAAAATCTCGACAACAGACTACCTTCCATAATGACAAGGCTACAATCTATTGGAGTAACAAAAATCTCGACAACAGACTAACTTCCATAATGACTAGGTTACCATCCATTGGAGTAACAAAGATATCGACAACAGACTACCTTCTATAACGACAAGGCTACAATCCATTATAGTAACAAAAATCTCGACAACAGACTACCTTCCATAATGACAAGGCTACCATCCATTGTAGTAACAAAAATTCGACAATAGACTACCTCACATAATGACAAGGCTACCATCCATTGGAGTAACAAAGATATCAACAACATACTACCTTCCATAATGACAAGGCTACCATCCATTGGGGTACAAAAATCCTGACAACGGACTAACTTCCATAATGACAAGGCTACCATCCATTAGAATAAAAAAAATATCGACAACACACTAGCTTCCATAAAGACAAGGCTACCATCCAATGGAGTAACAAAACTCTCGACAACAGACTACCTTCCATAATGACTAGGCTACCATCCCTTGGAGTAACAAAGATATCGACAACAAACTACCTTCCATAACGACAAGGCTATAATCATTTGTAGTTACAAAAATCTCGACAACAGACTACCTTCCATAATGACAAGGATACCATCCATTGTAGTAACAAAAATCTTAACAATATAGTACCTTCCATAATGACAAGGCTTCCATCCATTAGAGTAACAAAGATATCGACAACAGACTACCTTCTATAACGACGAGGCTACAATCCATTGTAGTAACAAAAATCTTGACAACAAACTACCTTTCATAATGACAAGGCTACCATCCATTGTAGTAACAAAAATATCGACAATAGACTACCTTCCATAATGACAAGGCTACCATCCATTGCAGTAACAAAGATATCGACAACATACTACCTTCCATAATGACAAGGCTACCATCTATTGGAGTAACAAAAATCAAGACAACAGACTACCTTCCATAATGACAAGGCTACCATCCATTGGAATAAGAATAATATCGACAACACACTACCTTCCATAATGACAAGGCTACCATCCAATGGAGTAACAAAAATCTAGACAACAGACTACCTTCCATAATGACTAGGCTACCATCCATTGGAATAAGAATAATATCGACAACACAGTACCTTCCATAATGACAAGGCTACCATCCAATGGAGTAACAAAAATCTAGACAACAGACTACCTTCCATAATGACTAGGCTACCATCCATTGGAGTAACAAAGATATCAATAACATACTACCTAACGACAAGGCTATAATCATTTGTAGTAACAAAAATCTCGAATACAGACTACCTTCCATAATGAAAAGGCTACCATTCATTGTAGTAACAAAAATCTCAATAATACAATCCCTTCCATAATGACAAGGCTACCATCCAGTAGAGTAACAAAAATCTCGAAAATAGACTACCTTCCATAATGACAAGGCTACCAACCATTGGAGTAACGAAAATATCGACAACACACTAACTTCCATAATGACAAGGCTACAATCCCTTAGAGTATAAAATATCGATAACAGACTACCTTCCATAATGACTAGGCTTCTACCCATTGGAGTAACAAAGATATCGACAATAGACTACCTTCCATAATGACAAGGCTACAATCTATTATAGAAACCAAAATCTCGACAACAGACTACCTTTCATAATGACAAGGATACCGTCCATTGGAATAACAAAAATCTCGACAACAGACTATGTTCCATAATATCAAGGCTACCATCCCTTAGAGTAACAAAAATATCGATAATAGATTACCTTCCATAATGACAAGTCTACCATCCATTGGAAAAACAAAAATATCGACAACACACTACCTTCCATAATGAAAAGGCTACCATCCATTGGAGTAAAAAAAATCTCGACAAGAGACTACCTTCCATAATGAAAAGGCTAGCATCCATTGGAGTAAAAAACATATCGACAACACACTACTTTAAATAATGACAAGGCTACCATCCATTAGAATAAAAAAATATCAACAACACACTACCTTCCATAATGACAAGGCTACCATCCATTGGAGTAACAAAAATATCAACAACAGACTACATTCCAGAAAGACAAGGCTACCATCCATTGTAGTAATGAAAATCTCGACAACAAACTACCATCCATAATTACAAGGCTACCATTCATTGGAATAAGAAAAATCTCGACAGCAGACTTCCTTCTGTAATGACAAGGCTACCATCCATTGGAGTAACAAAAATATGAACAAAAGACTACCTTCCATAATGACAAGGTTACCATCCATTGGAGTAACAAAGATATCGACAACAGACTACCTTCCATAATGACAAGGCTACCACACATTAAAGTAACAAATATCTCAATGACAGACTACCTTCCATAATGACAAAGCTACCATCCATTGGAATAAAAAAACATCGACAACAAACTACCTTCCATAATGACAAGGCTACCACCCATTGGAGTAAAAAAGATATCTAAAATATACTACCTTCCATAATGATAAGGCTATCATCCATTGGAGTAACAAAAATAACGACAACAAACTACCTTCCATAATGACAAGGCTACCATCCATTGTTGTAACAAAAATCTAGACAACAGACTACCTTCCATAATGACAAGGCTACCATCCATTGGAGTAACAAAAATCTCGATAGCAGACTACCTTCCATAATGACATGGGTACCATCATTGAACTAACAAAAATATCCACAAGAGACTACCTTCCATAATGACAAGGCTACAATCCATTGGAGTATAAAAAATCTCGACAACAGACTACCTTCCATAATAACAAGGCTACCATCCATTGGAGTAACAAAAATCTCGATAACAAAGTACCTTCCATAATGACTAGGCTACCATCCATTGGAATGACAAAAATATAGACAACACACTACCTACCATAATGACAAGAATACCATCCAATATACTGCCTTCCATAATGACAAGTCTACCATCCTTTGGAGTAAGAAAAATCTGAACAACAGACTACTGTCCTTAATGAGAAGGCTACCATCCATTGGAGTAACAGAAATCCCAACGACAAACTACCTTCCATAATGAAAAGGCTACGATCCATTGCAGTAACAAAAATCTCGACAACAGACTACCTTCCATAATGACAAGGCCACCATCCATTGTTGTAACAAAAATCTAGACAACAGACTACCTTCCATAATGATAAGGCTACCATCCATTGGAGTAACAAAAATCCCAACAATAGACTACCTTCCATAATGACTAGGCTACCATCCATTGGATTAACAGAAATCTCGAAAAAACACTACCTTCCATAATGATAAGGCTACCATCCATTGGAGTAACAAAAATCTCGATAGCAGACTATCTTCCATAATGACAAGGGTACCATCATTGGAGTAACCAAAATATCCACAAGAGACTACCTTCCATAATGACAAGGCTACAATCCATTGGAGTATACAAAATCTCAATAACAGACTACCTTCCATAATGACAAGGCTACCATCCATTGGAGTAACAAATGTCTCGACAACAGACTACCTTCCATAATGACTAGGTTACCATCCATTGGAGTAACAAAGATATCAACAATAGACTACCTTCCATAATGACAAGACTACCATCCATTGTAGTAAAAAAAATATTGACAATTGACTACTTTCCATAATGACAAGGCTACCATCCATTGCAGTAACAAAAATCTTGACAAAAGAGTACCTTCCATAATGACAAGGTTACCATCCATTGTACTAACAAAAATATCGACAACACACTATGTTCCATAATGACAAGGCTACCATCCCTTAGAGTAATAAAAATCTCGACAACAGACTACTTTCCATAATGACGAGGCTACCATCCATTGGAGTAACAAAGATATCGAGAACATACTACCTTCCATAGTGACAAGGATACCATCCATTGGAGTAACAAAAATCATGACAACAGACTATCCTTCCATAATGACAAGGATACCATTCATTGGAATAACAAAAATATCGACAACACACTACCTTCCATAATGACAAGGCTACCATCCAATTGGAGTAAAAAAAATCTGAACAACAGACTACCTTCCATAATGACAAGGCTACCATCCATTGGAGTTACAGAAATCTGGACACCAGACTACCTTCCATAATAACAAGGGTACCATCATTTGAGTAACAAAAATATCCACAAGAGACTGCCTTCCATAATGACAAGGCTACAATCCATTGGAGTATAAAAAATCTCGACAACAGACTACCTTCCATAATGACAAGGCTACCATCCATTGGAGTAACAAAAATCTCGACAATACACTACCTTCCATAATGACTAGGCTACCATCCATTAGAGTAATAAAGATATCGACAATAGACTACCTTCCATAACGACAAGGCTACAATCCATTGTAGTAACAAAAATCTCGACAACAGACTACCTTCCAAAATGACAAGGCTACCGTCCATTGGAATAACAAAAATCTCGACAACAAACTATGTTCCATAATGACAAGGCTACGATCCCTTAGAGTAACAAAAATCTCGACAGCAGACTGCCTTCCAAAATGACAAGGCTACCATCCATTGTTGTAACAAAAATCTAGACAACAAACTACCTTCCATAATGACAAGGCTACCATCCATTGGAGTAATAGAAATCTCGATAGCAGACTACCTTTCATAATGACATGGGTACCATTGTTTGAGTAACAAAAATATCCACAAGAGACTACCTTCCATAATGACAAGGCTATAATCCATTGGATTATAAAAATCTCGACAACAGACTACCTTCCATAATGACAAGGCTACCATCCAATGGAGTAACAAAAATCTCGAAAATATACTCCCTTCCATAATGACAAGTGTACAATCCTTTGGAGTAACAAAAATCTGAACAACAGCATACCGTCCTTAATGACAAGGCTACCATCCATTGGAGTAACAAAAATCACAACGACAAACTACCTTCCATAATGAAAAGGCTACGATCCATTGTAGTAACAAAAATATCGACAACAGACTACCTTCCATAATGACAAGGTCACCATCCATTGTTGTAACAAAAATCTAGACAACAGACTACCTTCCATAATGACAAGGCTACCATCCATTGGAGTAACAAAAATCCCAACAATAGACTACAATCCATAATGACAAGGCTACCATCCATTGGATTAACAGAAATCTCGACAAAAGACTACCTTCCATAATGACTAGGTTACCATCCATTGGAGTAACAAAGATATCGAAAATAGACTACCTTCCATAATGACAAGACTACCATCCATTGTAGTAAAAAACATATTGACAATTGACTACCTTCCATAATGACAAGGCTACCATCCATTGCAGTAACAAAAATCTTGACAAAAGATCACCTTCCATAATGACAAGTTTACCATCCATTGGAATAACAAAAATATCGACAACACACTATGTTCCATAATGACAAGGCTACCATCCCTTAAAGTAACAAAAATCTCGACAACAAACTACTTTCCATAATGACGAGGCTACCATCCATTAAAGTAACAAAGATATCGAGAACATACTACCTTCCATAGTGACAAGGCTACAATCCATTGGAGTAACAAAAATCATGACAACATACAATCCTTCCATAATGACAAGGATACCATTCATTGGAATAACAAAAATATCGACAACACACTACCTTCCATAATGACAAGACTACCATCCAATTGGAGTAAAAAAAATCTGAACAACAGACTATCGTCCTAAATGACAAGGCTACCATCAATTGGAGAAACATAAATCACAACGACAGACTACCTTCCATAATGACAAGGCAAACATCCATTGCAGTAATAAAAATCTCAACAACAGACTACCTTCCATAATGACAAGGCTACCATCCATTGGAATAACAGAAATCTTGACAACATAGTACCTTCCATAATAACAAGGGTACCGTCATTTGAGTAACAAAAATATCGAAAAGAGACTGCCTACCATAATGACAAGGCTACAATCCATTGGAGTATAAAAAATCTCGACAACAGACTACCTTCCATAATGACAAGGCTACCATCCATTGGAGTAACAAAAATCTCGACAATAGACTACCTTCCATAATGACTAGGCTACCATCCATTAGAGTAATAAAGTTATCGACAATAGACTACCTTCCATAACGACAAGGCTACAATCCATTGTAGTAACAAAAATCTCGACAACAGACTACCGTCCATAATGACAAGGCTACCATCCATTGGAATAACAAAAATCTCGACAACAGACTATGTTCCATAATGACAAGGCTACGATCCCTTAGAGTAACAAAAATCTCGACAACAGACTGCCTTCCAAAATGACAAGGCTACCTTCCATTGGAGTAACAAAGATATTGAAAACATACTACCTTCTATAATGACAAGGCTACCATATCTTAGAGTAACAAAAATCATGACAACAGACTACCTTCCATAACGAGAAGGCTAACATCCATTGGAGTAAAAAAAATTTGAACAACAGACTACCGTCCTTAATGACAAGGCTACCATCCATTGGAGTAACAGAAATCACAACGACAAACTACCTTCCATAATGACAAGGTTATGATCCATTGCAGTAACAAAAATATCGACAATAGACTACCTTCCATAATGACAAGGCTACCATCCATTGTTGTAACAAAAATCTAGACAACAGACTACCTTCCATAATGACAAGGCTACCATCCATTGGAGTAATAGAAATCTCGATAGCAGACTACCTTCCATAATGACATGGGTACCATCATTGGAGTAACAAAAATATCCACAAGAGACTACCTTCCATAATGACAAGGCTACAATCCATTGGAGTATAAAAAATCTCCACAACAGACTACCTTCCATAATAACAAGGCTACCATCCATTGGAGTAACAAAAATCTCGACAACACACTACCTACCATAATGACAAGGCTACAATCCATTGGAATAACAAAATTATATACAACACACTACCTACCATAATGACAAGGCTACCATCCAATGGAGTAACAAAAATCTCGACAATATACTACCTTCCATAATGACAAGTCTACCATCCTTTGGAGTAACAAAAATCTGAACAACAGACTACCGTCCTTAATGAAAAGGCTACCATCCATTGGAGTAACAAAAATCACAACGACAAACTAGCTTACATATTGAAAAGGCTACGATCCATTGCAGTAAAAAAAATCTCGACAACAGACTACCTACCATAATGACAAGGCCACCATCCATTGTTGTAACAAAAATATAGACAACAAACTACCTTCCATTATGATAAGGCTACCATCCATTGGAGTAACAAAAATCCCAACAATAGACTACAATCCATAATGACAAGGCTACCATCCATTGGATTAACAGAAATCTCGACAAAACACTACCTTCCATAATGATAAGGCTACCATCCATTGGAGTAACAAAAATCTCGATAGCAGACTATCTTCCATAATGACAAGGGTACCATCATTTGAGTAACCAAAATATCCACAAGAGACTACCTTCCATAATGACAAGGCTACAATCCATTGGAGTATAAAAAATCTCAACAACAGACTACCTTCCATAATGACAAGGCTACCATCCATTGGAGTAACAAATATCTCGACAACAGACTACCTTCCATAATGACTAGGTTACCATCCATTGGAGTAACAAAGATATCGAAAATAGACTACCTTCCATAATGACAAGACTACCATCCATTGTAGTAAAAACAATATTGACAATTGACTACCTTCCATAATGACAAGGCTACCATCCATTGCAGTAACAAAAATCTTGACAAAAGATTACCTTCCATAATGTCAAGGTTACCATCCATTGGAATAACAAAAATATCGACAACACACTATGTTCCATAATGACAAGGCTACCATCCTTTAGAGTAACAAAAATCTCGACAACAAACTACTTTCCATAATGACGAGGCTACCATCCATTGGAGTAACAAAGATATCGAGAACACACTACCTTCCATAGTGACAAGGCTACAATCCATTGGAGTAACAAAAATCATGACAATAGACTATCCTTCCATAATGACAAGGTCACCATCCATTGTTGTAACAAAAATCTAGACAACAGACTACCTTCCATAATGACAAGGCTACCATCCATTGGAGTAACAAAAATCCCAACAATAGACTACAATCCATAATGACAAGGCTACCATCCATTGGATTAACAGAAATCTCGACAAAACACTACCTTCCATAATGATAAGGCTACCATCCATTGGAGTAACAAAAATCTCGATAGCAGACTATCTTCCATAATGACAGGGGTACCATCATTTGAGTAACCAAAGTATCCTCAAGAGACTACCTTCCATAATGACAAGGCTACAATCCATGGGAGTATAAAAAATCTCAACTACAGACTACCTTCCATAATGACAAGGCTACCATCCATTGGAGTAACAAATGACTCGACAACAGACTACCTTCCATAATGACTAGGTTACCATCCATTGGAGTAACAAAGATATCGAAAATAGACTACCTTCCATAATGACAAGACTACCATCCATTGTAGTAAAAAACATATTGACAATTGGCTACCTTCCATAATGACAAGGCTACCATCCATTGCAGTAACAAAAATCTTGACAAAAGATCACCTTCCATAATGACAAGGTTACCATCCATTGGAATAACAATAATATCGACAACACACTATGTTCCATAATGACAAGGCTACCATCCCTTAGAGTAACAAAAATCTCGACAACAGACTACTTTCCATAATGACGAGGCTACCATCCATTGGAGTAACAAAGATATCGAGAACATACTACCTTCCATAGTGACAAGCCTACAATCCATTGGAGTAACAAAAATCATGACAACATACTATCCTTCCATAATGACAAGGATACCATTCATTGGAATAACAAAAATATCGACAACACACTACCTTCCATAATGACAAGGCTACCATCCAATTGGAGTAAAAAAAATCTGAACAACAGACTACCGTCCTAAATGACAAGGCTACCATCAATTGGAGAAACATAAATCAAAACGACAGACTACCTTCCATAATGACAAGGCAAACATCCATTGCAGTAATAAAAATCTCAACAACAGACTACCTTCCATAATGACAAGGCTACCATCCATTGGAGTAACAGAAATCTGGACAACATAGTACCTTCCATAATAACAAGGGTACCATCATTTGAGTAACAAAAATATCGAAAAGAGACTGCCTTCCATAATGACAAGGCTACAATCCATTGGAGTATAAAAAATCTCGACAACAGACTACCTTCCATAATGACAAGGCTACCATCCATTGGAGTAACAAAAATCTCGACAATAGACTACCTTCCATAATGACTAGGCTACCATCCATTAGAGTAATAAAGCTATCGACAATAGACTACCTTCCATAACGACAAGGCTACAATCCATTGTAGTAACAAAAATCTCGACAACATACTACCTTCCATAATGACAAGGCTACCATCCATTGGAATAACAAAAATCTCGACAACAGACTATGTTCCATAATGACAAGGCTACGATCCCTTAGAGTAACAAAAATCTCGACTACAGACTGCCTTCCAAAATGACAAGGCTACCATCCATTGGAGTAACAAAGATATTGAAAACATACTACCTTCTATAATGACAAGGCTACCATACCTTAGAGTAACAAAAATCATGACAACAGACTACCTTCCATAACGACAAGGCTACCATCCATTGGAGTAAAAAAAATTTGAACAACAGACTACCGTCCTTAATGACAAGGCTACCATCCATTGGAGTAACAGAAATCACAACGACAAACTACCTTCCATAATGACAAGGTTACGATCCATTGCAGTAACAAAAATATCGATAATAGACTACCTTCCATAATGACAAGGCTACCATCCATTGTTGTAACAAAAATCTAGACAACAGACTACCTTCCATAATGACAAGGCTACCATCCATTGGAGTAACAGAAATCTCGATAGCAGACTACCTTCCATAATGACATGGGTACCATCATTGGAGTAACAAAAATATCCACAAGAGACTACCTTCCATAATGACAAGGCTACAATCCATTGGAGTATAAAAAATCTCCACAACAGACTACCTTCCATAATAACAAGGCTACCATCCATTGGAGTAACAAAAATCTCGACAACACACTACCTACCATAATGACAAGGCTACCATCCATTGGAATAACAAAATTATAGACAACACACTACCTACCATAATGACAAGGCTACCATCCAATGGAGTAACAAAAATCTCGACAATATACTACCTTCCATAATGACAAGTCTACCATCCTTTGGAGTAACAAAAATCTGAACAACAGACTACCGTCCTTAATGAAAAGGCTACCATCCATTGGAGTAACAAAAATCACAACGACAAACTACCTTACATATTGAAAAGGCTACGATCCATTGCAGTAACAAAAATCTCGACAACAGACTACCTACCATAATGACAAGGCCACCATCCATTGTTGTAACAAAAATATAGACAACAAACTACCTTCCATTATGATAAGGCTACCATCCATTGGAGTAACAAAAATCCCAACAATAGACTACAATCCATAATGACAAGGCTACCATCCATTGGATTAACAGAAATCTCGACAAAACACTACCTTCCATAATGATAAGGCTACCATCCATTGGAGTAACAAAAATCTCGATAGCAGACTATCTTCCATAATGACAAGGGTACCATCATTTGAGTAACCAAAATATCCACAAGAGACTACCTTCCATAATGACAAGGCTACAATCCATTGGAGTATAAAAAATCTCAACAACAGACTACCTTCCATAATGACAAGGCTACCATCCATTGGAGTAACAAATATCTCGACAACAGAATACCTTCCATAATGACTAGGTTACCATCCATTGGAGTAACAAAGATATCGAAAATAGACTACCTTCCATAATGACAAGACTACCATCCATTGTAGTAAAAACAATATTGACAATTGACTACCTTCCATAATGGCAAGGCTACCATCCATTGCAGTAACAAAAATCTTGACAAAAGATTACCTTCCATAATGTCAAGGTTACCATCCATTGGAATAACAAAAATATCGACAACACACTATGTTCCATAATGACAAGGCTACCATCCCTTAGAGTAATAAAAATCTCGACAACAGACTACTTTCCATAATGACGAGGCTACCATCCATTGGAGTAACAAAGATATCGAGAACATACTACCTTCCATAGTGACAAGGCTACAATCCATTGGAGTAACAAAAATCATGACAATAGACTATCCTTCCATAATGACAAGGTCACCATCCATTGTTGTAACAAAAATCTAGACAACAGACTACCTTCCATAATGACAAGGCTACCATCCATTGGAGTAACAAAAATCCCAACAATAGACTACAATCCATAATGACAAGGCTACCATCCATTGGATTAACAGAAATCTCAACAAAACACTACCTTCCATAATGATAAGGCTACCATCCATTGGAGTAACAAAAATCTCGATAGCAGACTATCTTCCATAATGACAGGGGTACCATCATTTGAGTAACCAAAATATCCTCAAGAGACTACCTTCCATAATGACAAGGCTACAATCCATGGGAGTATAAAAAATCTCAACAACAGACTACCTTCCATAATGACAAGGCTACCATCCATTGGAGTAACAAATGACTCGACAACAGACTACCTTCCATAATGACTAGGTTACCATCCATTGGAGTAACAAAGATATCGAAAATAGACTACCTTCCATAATGACAAGACTACCATCCATTGTAGTAAAAAACATATTGACAATTGGCTACCTTCCATAATGACAAGGCTACCATCCATTGCAGTAACAAAAATCTTGACAAAAGATCACCTTCCATAATGACAAGGTTACCATCCATTGGAATAACAAAAATATCGACAACACACTATGTTCCATAATGACAAGGCTACCATCCCTTAGAGTAACAAAAATCTCGACAACAGACTACTTTCCATAATGACGAGGCTACCATCCATTGGAGTAACAAAGATATCGAGAACATACTACCTTCCATAGTGACAAGCCTACAATCCATTGGAGTAACAAAAATCATGACAACATACTATCCTTCCATAATGACAAGGATACCATTCATTGGAATAACAAAAATATCGACAACACACTACCTTCCATAATGACAAGGCTACCATCCAATTGGAGTAAAAAAAATCTGAACAACAGACTACCGTCCTAAATGACAAGTCTACCATCAATTGGAGAAACATAAATCACAACGACAGACTACCTTCCATAATGACAAGGCAAACATCCATTGCAGTAATAAAAATCTCAACAACAGACTACCTTCCATAATGACAAGGCTACCATCCATTGGAGTAACAGAAATCTGGACAACATAGTACCTTCCATAATAACAAGGGTACCATCATTTGAGTAACAAAAATATCGAAAAGAGACTGCCTTCCATAATGAAAAGGCTACAATCCATTGGAGTATAAAAAATCTCGACAACAGACTACCTTCCATAATGACAAGGCTACCATCCATTGGAGTAACAAAAATCTCGACAATAGACTACCTTCCATAATGACTAGGCTACCATCCATTAGAGTAATAAAGCTATCGACAATAGACTACCTTCCATAACGACAAGGCTACAATCCATTGTAGTAACAAAAATCTCGACAACAGACTACCTTCCATAATGATAAGGCTACCATCCATTGGAATAACAAAAATCTCGACAACAGACTATGTTCCATAATGACAAGGCTACGATCCCTTAGAGTAACAAAAATCTCGACAACAGACTGCCTTCCAAAATGACAAGGCTACCATCCATTGGAGTAACAAAGATATTGAAAACATACTACCTTCTATAATGACAAGGCTACCATACCTTAGAGTAACAAAAATCATGACAACAGACTACCTTCCATAACGACAAGGCTACCATCCATTGGAGTAAAAAAAATTTGAACAACAGACTACCGTCCTTAATGACAAGGCTACCATCCATTGGAGTAACAGAAATCACAACGACAAACTACCTTCCATAATGACAAGGTTACGATCCATTGCAGTAACAAAAATATCGACAATAGACTACCTTCCATAATGACAAGGCTACCATCCATTGTTGTAACAAAAATCTAGACAACAGACTACCTTCCATAATGACAAGGCTACCATCCATTAGAGTAACAGAAATCTCGATAGCAGACTACCTTCCATAATGACATGGGTACCATCATTGGAGTAACAAAAATATCCACAAGAGACTACCTTCCATAATGACAAGGCTACAATCCATTGGAGTATAAAAAATCTCCACAACAGACTACCTTCCATAATAACAAGGCTACCATCCATTGGAGTAACAAAAATCTCGACAACACACTACCTACCATAATGACAAGGCTACCATCCATTGGAATAACAAAATTATAGACAACACACTACCTACCATAATGACAAGGCTACCATCCAATGGAGTAACAAAAATCTCGACAATATACTACCTTCCATAATGACAAGTCTACCATCCTTTGGAGTAACAAAAATCTGAACAACAGACTACCGTCCTTAATGAAAAGGCTACCATCCATTGGAGTAACAAAAATCACAACGACAAACTACCTTACATATTGAAAAGGCTACGATCCATTGCAGTAACAAAAATCTCGACAACAGACTACCTACCATAATGACAAGGCCACCATCCATTGTTGTAACAAAAATATAGACAACAAACTACCTTCCATTATGATAAGGCTACCATCCATTGGAGTAACAAAAATCCCAACAATAGACTACAATCCATAATGACAAGGCTACCATCCATTGGATTAACAGAAATCTCGACAAAACACTACCTTCCATAATGATAAGGCTACCATCCATTGGAGTAACAAAAATCTCGATAGCAGACTATCTTCCATAATGACAAGGGTACCATCATTTGAGTAACCAAAATATCCACAAGAGACTACCTTCCATAATGACAAGGCTACAATCCATTGGAGTATAAAAAATCTCAACAACAGACTACCTTCCATAATGACAAGGCTACCATCCATTGGAGTTACAAATATCTCGACAACAGAATACCTTCCATAATGACTAGGTTACCATCCATTGGAGTAACAAAGATATCGAAAATAGACTACCTTCCATAATGACAAGACTACCATCCATTGTAGTAAAAACAATATTGACAATTGACTACCTTCCATAATGGCAAGGCTACCATCCATTGCAGTAACAAAAATCTTGACAAAAGATTACCTTCCATAATGTCAAGGTTACCATCCATTGGAATAACAAAAATATCGACAACACACTATGTTCCATAATGACAAGGCTACCATCCCTTAGAGTAATAAAAATCTCGACAACAGACTACTTTCCATAATGACGAGGCTACCATCCATTGGAGTAACAAAGATATCGAGAACATACTACCTTCCATAGTGACAAGGCTACAATCCATTGGAGTAACAAAAATCATGACAATAGACTATCCTTCCATAATGACAAGGTCACCATCCATTGTTGTAACAAAAATCTAGACAACATACTACCTTCCATAATGACAAGGCTACCATCCATTGGAGTAACAAAAATCCCAACAATAGACTACAATCCATAATGACAAGGCTACCATCCATTGGATTAACAGAAATCTCGACAAAACACTACCTTCCATAATGATAAGGCTACCATCCATTGGAGTAACAAAAATCTCGATAGCAGACTATCTTCCATAATGACAGGGGTACCATCATTTGAGTAACCAAAATATCCTCAAGAGACTACCTTCCATAATGACAAGGCTACAATCCATTGGAGTATAAAAAATCTCAACAACAGACTACCTTCCATAATGACAAGGCTACCATCCATTGGAGTAACAAATATCTCGACAACAGACTACCTTCCATAATGACTAGGTTACCATCCATTGGAGTAACAAAGATATCGAAAATAGACTACCTTCCATAATGACAAGACTACCATCCATTGTAGTAAAAAACATATTGACAATAGACTACCTTCCATAATGACAAGGCTACCATCCATTGTAGTAACAAAAATCTTGACAAAAGATCACCTTCCATAATGACAAGGTTACCATCCATTGGAATAACAAAAATATCGACAACACACTATGTTCCATAATGACAAGGCTACCATCCCTTAGAGTAACAAAAATCTCGACAACAGACTACTTTCCATAATGACGAGGCTACCATCCATTAGAGTAACAAAGATATCGAGAACATACTACCTTCCATAGTGACAAGGCTACAATCCATTGGAGTAACAAAAATCATGACAACATACTATCCTTCCATAATGACAAGGATACCATTCATTGGAATAACAAAAATATCGACAACACACTACCTTCCATAATGACAAGGCTACCATCCAATTGGAGTAAAAAAAATCTGAACAACAGACTACCGTCCTAAATGACAAGGCTACCATCAATTGGAGAAACATAAATCACAACGACAGACTACCTTCCATAATGACAAGGCAAACATCCATTGCAGTAATAAAAATCTCAACAACAGACTACCTTCCATAATGACAAGGCTACCATCCATTGGAGTAACAGAAATCTGGACAACATAGTACCTTCCATAATAACAAGGGTACCATCATTTGAGTAACAAAAATATCGAAAAGAGACTGCCTTCCATAATGACAAGGCTGCAATCCATTGGAGTATAAAAAATCTCGACAACAGACTACCTTCCATAATGACAAGGCTACCATCCATTGGAGTAACAAAAATCTCGACAATAGACTACCTTCCATAATGACTAGGTTACCATCCATTGGAGTAACAAAGATATCGAAAATAGACTACCTTCCATAATGACAAGACTACCATCCATTGTAGTAAAAACAATATTGACAATTGACTACCTTCCATAATGACAAGGCTACCATCCATTGCAGTAACAAAAATCTTGACAAAAGATTACCTTCCATAATGACAAGGTTACCATCCATTGGAATAACAAAAATATCGACAACACACTACGTTCCATAATGACAAGGCTACCATCCCTTAGAGTAATAAAAATCTCGACAACAAACTACTTTCCATAATGACGAGGCTACCATCCATTGGAGTAACAAAGATATCGAGAACATACTACCTTCCATAGTGACAAGGCTACAATCCATTGGAGTAACAAAAATCATGACAATAGACTATCCTTCCATAAAGACAAGGTCACCATCCATTGTTGTAACAAAAATCTAGACAACAGACTACCTTCCATAATGACAAGGCTACCATCCATTGGAGTAACAAAAATCCCAACAATAGACTACAATCCATAATGACAAGGCTACCATCCATTGGATTAACAGAAATCTCGACAAAACACTACCTTCCATAATGATAAGGCTACCATCCATTGGAGTAACAAAAATCTCGATAGCAGACTATCTTCCATAATGACAGGGGTACCATCATTTGAGTAACCAAAATATCCTCAAGAGACTACCTTCCATAATGACAAGGCTACAATCCATTGGAGTATAAAAAATCTCAACAACAGACTACCTTCCATAATGACAAGGCTACCATCCATTGGAGTAACAAATATCTCGACAACAGACTACCTTCCATAATGACTAGGTTACCATCCATTGGAGTAACAAAGATATCGAAAATAGACTACCTTCCATAATGACAAGACTACCATCCATTGTAGTAAAAAACATATTGACAATTGACTACCTTCCATAATGACAAGGCTACCATCCATTGTAGTAACAAAAATCTTGACAAAAGATCACCTTCCATAATGACAAGGTTACCATCCATTGGAATAACAAAAATATCGACAACACACTATGTTCCATAATGACAAGGCTACCATCCCTTAGAGTAACAAAAATCTCGACAACAGACTACTTTCCATAATGACGAAGCTACCATCCATTAGAGTAACAAAGATATCGAGAACATACTACCTTCCATAGTGACAAGGCTATAATCCATTGGAGTAACAAAAATCATGACAACATACTATCCTTCCATAATGACAAGGATACCATTCATTGGAATAACAAAAATATCGACAACACACTACCTTCCATAATGACAAGGCTACCATCCAATTGGAGTAAAAAAAATCTGAACAACAGACTACCGTCCTAAATGACAAGGCTACCATCAATTGGAGAAACATAAATCACAACGACAGACTACCTTCCATAATGACAAGGCAAACATCCATTGCAGTAATAAAAATCTCAACAACAGACTACCTTCCATAATGACAAGGCTACCATCCATTGGAGTAACAGAAATCTGGACAACATAGTACCTTCCATAATAACAAGGGTACCATCATTTGAGTAACAAAAATATCGAAAAGAGACTGCCTTCCATAATGACAAGGCTACAATCCATTGGAGTATAAAAAATCTCGACAACAGACTACCTTCCATAATGACAAGGCTACCATCCATTGTAGTAACAAAAATCTCGACAACAGACTACCTTCCATAATGACAAGGCTACCATCCATTGGAATAACAAAAATCTCGACAACAGACTATGTTCCATAATGACAAGGCTACGATCCCTTAGAGTAACAAAAATCTCGACAACAGACTGCCTTCCAAAATGACAAGGCTACCATCCATTGGAGTAACAAAGATATTGAAAACATACTACCTTCTATAATGACAAGGCTACCATACCTTAGAGTAACAAAAATCATGACAACAGACTACCTTCCATAACGACAAGGCTACCATCCATTGGAGTAAAAAAAATTTGAACAACAGACTACCGTCCTTAATGACAAGGCTACCATCCATTGGAGTAATAGAAATCACAACGACAAACTACCTTCCATAATGACAAGGTTACGATCCATTGCAGTAACAAAAATATCGACAATAGACTACCTTCCATAATGACAAGGCTACCATCCATTGTTGTAACAAAAATCTAGACAACAGACTACCTTCCATAATGACAAGGCTACCATCCATTGGAGTAACAGAAATCTCGATAGCAGACTACCTTCCATAATGACATGGGTACCATCATTGGAGTAACAAAAATATCCACAAGAGACTACCTTCCATAATGACAAGGCTACAATCCATTGGAGTATAAAAAATCTCCACAACAGACTACCTTCCATAATAACAAGGCTACCATCCATTGGAGTAACAAAAATCTCGACAACACACTACCTACCATAATGACAAGGCTACCATCCATTGGAATAACAAAATTATAGACAACACACTACCTACCATAATGACAAGGCTACCATCCAATGGAGTAACAAAAATCTCGACAATATACTACCTTCCATAATGACAAGTCTACCATCCTTTGGAGTAACAAAAATCTGAACAACAGATTACCGTCCTTAATGAAAAGGCTACCATCCATTGGAGTAACAAAAATCACAACGACAAACTAGCTTACATATTGAAAAGGCTATGATCCATTGCATTAACAAAACTCTCGACAACAGACTACCTACCATAATGACAAGGCCACCATCCATTGTTGTAACAAAAATATAGACAACAAACTACCTTCCATTATGATAAGGCTACCATCCATTGGAGTAACAAAAATCCCAACAATAGACTACAATCCATAATGACAAGGCTACCATCCATTGGATTAACAGAAATCTCGACAAAACACTACCTTCCATAATGATAAGGCTACCATCCATTGGAGTAACAAAAATCTCGATAGCAGACTATCTTCCATAATGACAAGGGTACCATCATTTGAGTAACCAAAATATCCACAAGAGACTACCTTCCATAATGACAAGGCTACAATCCATTGGAGTATAAAAAATCTCAACAACAGACTACCTTCCATAATGACAAGGCTACCATCCATTGGAGTAACAAATATCTCGACAACAGACTACCTTCCAAAATGACTAGGTTACCATCCATTGGAGTAACAAAGATATCGAAAATAGACTACCTTCCATAATGACAAGACTACCATCCATTGTAGTAAAAACAATATTGACAATTGACTACCTTCCATAATGACAAGGCTACCATCCATTGCAGTAACAAAAATCTTGACAAAAGATTACCTTCCATAATGTCAAGGTTACCATCCATTGGAATAACAAAAATATCGACAACACACTATGTTCCATAATGACAAGGCTACCATCCCTTAGAGTAACAAAAATCTCGACAACAGACTACTTTCCATAATGACGAGGCTACCATCCATTGGAGTAACAAAGATATCGAGAACATACTACCTTCCATAGTGACAAGGCTACAATCCATTGGAGTAACAAAAATCATGACAATAGACTATCCTTCCATAATGACAAGGTCACCATCCATTGTTGTAACAAAAATCTAGACAACAGACTACCTTCCATAATGATAAGGCTACCATCCATTGGAGTAACAAAAATCCCAACAATAGACTACAATCCATAATGACAAGGCTACCATCCATTGGATTAAGAGAAATCTCGACAAAACACTACCTTCCATAATGATAAGGCTACCATCCATTGGAGTAACAAAAATCTCGATAGCAGACTATCTTCCATAATGACAGGGGTACCATCATTTGAGTAACCAAAATATCCTCAAGAGACTACCTTACATAATGACAAGGCTACAATCCATGGGAGTATAAAAAATATCAACAACAGACTACCTTCCATAATGACAAGGCTACCATCCATTGGAGTAACAAATATCTCGACAACAGACTACCTTCCATAATGACTAGGTTACCATCCATTGGAGTAACAAAGATATCGAAAATAGACTACCTTCCATAATGACAAGACTACCATCCATTGTAGTAAAAAACATATTGACAATCGACTACCTTCCATAATGATAAGGCTACCATCCATTGCAGTAACAAAAATCTTGACAAAAGATCACCTTCCATAATGACAAGGTTACCATTCATTGGAATAACAAAAATATCGACAACACACTACCTTCCATAATGACAAGGCTACCATCCATTGGAGTAAAAAAAATCTGAACAACAGACTACCGTCCTAAATGACAAGGCTACCATCAATTGGAGAAACATAAATCACAACGACAGACTACCTTCCATAATGACAAGGCAAACATCCATTGCAGTAATAAAAATCTCAACAACAGACTACCTTCCATAATGACAAGGCTACCATCCATTGGAGTAACAGAAATCTGGACAACATAGTACCTTCCATAATAACAAGGGTACCATCATTTGAGTAACAAAAATATCGAAAAGAGACTGCCTTCCATAATGACAAGGCTGCAATCCATTGGAGTATAAAAAATCTCGACAAGAGACTACCTTCCATAATGACAAGGCTACCATCCATTGGAGTAACAAAAATCTCGACAATAGACTACCTTCCATAATGACTAGGCTACCATCCATTAGAGTAACAAAGATATCGACAATAGACTACCTTCCATAACGGCAAGGCTACCATCCATTTGAGTAACAAAAATCTTGACAACAGAGTACCTTCCATAATGACAAGGCTACCATCCATTGGAATAACAAAAATATCGACAACACACTACCTACCATAATGACAAGGCTACCATCCATTGGAATAACAAAAATATCGACAACACACTACCTACCATAATGACAAGGCTACAATCCAATGGAGTAACAAAAATCTCGACAATAGACTACCTTCCATAATTACAAGTCTACCATCCATTGGAGTAACAAAATTCTGAACAACAGACTATCGTTCTTAATGACAAGGCTACCATCCATTGGAGTAACATAAATCACAATGACAAACCACCTTCCATAATGAAAAGGCTATGATCCATTGCAGTAACAAAAATCTTGACAACATACTACCTTCCATAATGACAAGGCTACCATCCACTGGAATAACAAAAATCCCGACAACAGACTACCTTCCATAATGACAAGGCTACCATTCATTGGAATAACAAAAATATCGACAACACACTACCTTCCATAATGACAAGGCTACCTTCCAATGGAGTAACAAAAATCTCGACAATAGACTACCTTCCATAATGACAAGTCTACCATCCATTGGAGTAAAAAAAATTTGAACAACAGACTATCGTCCTTAATGACAAGGCTACCATCCATTGGAGTAACAGAAATCACAACAACATACTACCTTCCATAATGACAAGGCTAACATCCATTGCAGTAACAAAAATCTCAACAACTGACTACCTTCCATAATGACAAGGCTACCATCGATTGGAGTAACAGAAATCTGGACAACAGACTACCTTCCGTAATGACAAGGCTACCATCCATTGGAGTAACAAAAATCTCGACATCGGACTACCTTTCATAATGACAAGGGTACCATTATTTGAGTAACAAAAATCTCAACAATAGACTACCTTCCATAACGACAAGGCTACAATCCATTGTAGTAACAAAAATCTCGACAATAGACTACCTTCCATAATGATGAGGCTACCATCCATTGTAGTAACAATAATACACGACAATAGACTACCTTCCATAATGACAAGGCAACCATCCATTGGAGTAACAAAAATCTCGACAACAGAGTACCTTCCATAAAGACAAGGCTACCATCCATTGGAATAACAAAAATATCGACAACACACTACCTTCAATAATGACAAGGCTACCATTCCTTAGAGTAACAAAAATCTCGGCAATAGACTACCTTCCATAATGACTAGGCTACCATCCATTGGAGTAACAAAGATATCGACAATAGACTACCTTCCATAACGGGAAGGCTACCATCCATTGTTGTAACAAAAATACACGACAATAGATGACCTTCCGTAATGACAAGGCTACCATCCATTTGAGTAACAAAAATCTTGAAAAACAGAGTACCTTCCATAATGACAAGGCTACCATCCATTGGAATAACAAAAATATCGACAACACACTACCTACCATAATGACAAGGCCACCATCCATTGGAATAACAAAAATATCGACAACACACTACCTACCATAATGACAAGGCTACCATCCAATGGAGTAACAAAAATCTCGACAATAGACTACCTTCCATAATTACAAGTCTACCATCCATTGGAGTAACAAATTTCTGAACAACAGACTATCGTTCTTAATGACAAGGCTACCATCCATTGGAGTAACAGAAATCACAATGACAAACTACCTTCCATAATGAAAAGGCTATGATCCATTGCAGTACCAAAAATCTTGACAACATACTACCTTCCATAATGACAAGGCTACCATCCACTGGAGAACAAAAATCCCGACAACAGACTACCTTCCATAATGACAAGGCTACCATTCATTGGAATAACAAAAATATCGACAACACACTACCTTCCATAATGACAAGGCTACCTTCCAATGGAGTAACAAAAATCTCGACAATAGACTACCTTCCATAATGACAAGTCTACCATCCATTGGAGTAAAAAAATTTGAACAACAGACTATCGTCCTTAATGACAAGGCTACCATCCATTGGAGTAACATAAATCATAACGACATACTACCTTCCATAATGACAAGGCTAACATCCATTACAGTAACAAAAATCTCAACAACTGACTACCTTCCATAATGACAAGGCTACCATCGATTGGAGTAACAGAAATCTGGACAACAGACTACCTTCCGTAATGACAAGGCTACCATCCATTGGAGTAACAAAAATCTCGACAGCGGACTACCTTCCATAATGACAAGGGTACCATTATTTGAGTAACAAAAATCTCAACAATAGACTACCTTCCATAACGACAAGGCTACAATCCATTGTAGTAACAAAAATCTCGACAATAGACTACCTTCCATAATGATGAGGCTACCATCCATTGTAGTAACAATAATACAGGACAATAGACTACCTTCCATAATGACAAGGCAACCATCCATTGGAGTAACAAAAATCTCGACAACAGAGTACCTTCCATAATGACAAGGCTACCATCCATTGGAATAACAAAAATATCGACAACACACTACCTTCGATAATGACAAGGATACCATCCCTTAGGGTAACAAAAATCTCGACAACAGACTACTTTCCATAATGACAAGGCTACCATCCATTGGAGTAACAAAGATATCAACAACATACTACCTTCCATAATGACAAGGATACCATCCATTGGAGTAACAAAAACTCAGACTACCTTCCATAATGACAAGGCTACCATCCATTGTAGTAACAAAAATACACGACAATAGACTACCTTCCATAATGACAAAGCTACCATCCATTGGAGTAACAAAAATCTCGACAACAGAGTACCTTCCATAATGACAAGGCTACCATCCATTGGAATAACAAAAATATCGATAACACACTACCTTCCATAATGAAAAGGCTACCATCCCATAGAGTAAAAAAAATCTCGACAACAGACTACTTTCCATAATGACAAGGCTACCATCCATTGGAGTAACAAAAATATCGACAACAGACTACCTTCCATAATGACAAGGCTACCATCCATTAGAGTAACAAAAATCTCGACAATAGACTACCTTCCATAATGACTAGGCTACCATCCATTGGAGTAACAAAGATATCGACAATAGACTTCCTTCTATAACGACAAGGCTACCATCCATTGTTGTAACAAAAATACAAGACAATAGATGACCTTCCGTAATGACAAGGCTACCATCCATTTGAGTAACAAAAATATTGACAACAGAGTACCTTCCATAATGACAAGGCTACCATCCATTGGAATAACAAAAATATGGACAACACACTACCTACCATAATGACAAGGCTACCATCCATTGGAATAACAAAAATATCGACAACACACTACCTACCATAATGACAAGGCTACCATCCAATGGAGTAACAAAAATCTCGACAATAGACTACCTTCCATAATTACAAGTCTACCATCCATTGGAGTAACAAAATTTTGAACAACAGACTATCGTTCTTAATGACAAGGCTACCATCCATTGGAGTAACAGAAATCACAATGACAAACTACCTTCCATAATGAAAAGGCTATGATCCATTGCAGTAACAAAAATCTTGACAACATACTACCTTCCATAATGACAAGGCTACCATCCACTAGAGTAACAAAAATCCCGACAACAGACTACCTTCCATAATGACAAGGCTACCATTCATTGGAATAACAAAAATATCGACAACACACTACCTTCCATAATGACAAGGCTACCTTCCAATGGAGTAACAAAAATCTCGACAATAGACTACCTTCCATAATGACAAGTCTACCATCCATTGGAGTAAAAAAAATTTGAACAACAGACTATCGTCCATAATGACAAGGCTAACATCCATTGCAGTAACAAAAATCTCAACAACTGACTACCTTCCATAATGACACGGCTACCATCGATTGGAGTAACAGAAATCTGGACAACAGACTACCTTCCGTAATGACAAGGCTACCATCCATTGGAGTAACAAAAATCTCGACAGCGGACTACCTTCCATAATGAAAAGGGTACCATTATTTGAGTAACAAAAATCTCAACAATAGACTACCTTCCATAACGACAAGGCTACAATCCATTGTAGTAACAAAAATCTCGACAATAGACTACCTTCCATAATGATGAGGCTACCATCCATTGTAGTAACAATAATACACGACAATAGACTACCTTCCATAATGACAAGGCAACCATCCATTGGAGTAACAAAAATCTCGACAACAGAGTACCTTCCATAATGACAAGGCTACCATCCATTGGAATAACAAAAATATCGACAACACACTACCTTCAATAATGACAAGGCTACCAACCCTTAGGGTAACAAAAATCTCGACAACAGACTACTTTCCATAATGACAAGGCTACCATCCATTGGAGTAACAAAGAAATCAACAACATACTAACTTCCATAATGACAAGGATACCATCCGTTGGAGTAATAAAAACACAGAATACCTTCCATAATGACAAGGCTACCATCCATTGTAGTAACAAAAATACACGACAATAGACTACCTTCCATAATGACAAGGCTACCATCAATTGGAGTAACAAAAATATCGACAACAGAGAACCTTCCATAATGACAAGGCTACCATCCATTGGATTAACAAAAATATCGACAACACACTACCTTCCATAATGACAAGGCTACCATCCCATAGAGTAACAAAAATCTCGACAACAAACTACTTTCCATAATGACAAGGCTACCATCCATTGGAGTAACAAAGATATCAACAACATACTACCTTCAATAATGACAAGGATACCATCCCATGGAGTAACAAAAACTCAGACTACCTTCCATAATGACAAGGCTACCATCCATTGTAGTAACAAAAATACACGACAATATACTACCTTCCATAATGACAAAGCTACCATCCATTGGAGTAACAAAAATCTCGACAACAGAGTACCTTCCACAATGACAAGGCTACCATCCATTGGAATAACAAAAATATCGATAACACACTACCTTCCATAATGAAAAGGCTACCATCCCTTAGAGTAACAAAAATCTCGACAACAGAGTACCTTCCATAATGACAAGGCTACCATCCATTTGAATAACAAAAATATCGATAACACACTACCTTCCATAATGAAAAGGCTACCATCCCTTAGAGTAAAAAAAATCTCGACAGCAGACAACTTTCCATAATGACAAGGCTACCATCCATTGGAGTAACAAAAATATCGACAACAGACTACCTTCCATAATGACAAGGCTACCATCCATTAGAGTAACAAAAATCTCGACAATAGACTACCTTCCATAATGACTAGGCTACCATCCATTGGAGTAACAAAGATATCGACAATAGACTACCTTCCATAACGGCAAGGCTACCATCCATTGTTGTAACAAAAATACACGACAATAGATGACCTTCCGTAATGACAAGGCTACCATCCATTTGAGTAACAAAAATCTTGACAACAGAGTACCTTCCATAATGACAAGGCTACCATCCATTGGAATAACAAAAATATCGACAACACACTACCTACCATAATGACAAGGCTACCATCCATTGGAATAACAAAAATATCGACAACACACTACCTACCATAATGACAATGCCACCATCCAATGGAGTAACAAAAATCTCGACAATAGACTACCTTCCATAATTACAAGTCTACCATCCGTTGGAGTAACAAAATTCTGAACAACAGACTATCATTCTTAATGACAAGGCTACCATCCATTGGAGTAACAGAAATCACAATGACAAACTACCTTCCATAATGAAAAGGCTATGATCCATTGCAGTAACAAAAATCTTGACAACATACTACCTTCCATAATGACAAGGCTACCATCCACTGGAGTAACAAAAATCCCGACAACAGACTACCTTCCATAATGACAAGGCTACCATTCATTGGAATAACAAAAATATCGACAACACACTACCTTCCATAATGACAAGGCTACCTTCCAATGGAGTAACAAAAATCTCGACAATAGACTACCTTCCATAATGACAAGTCTACCATCCATTGGAGTAAAAAAAATTTGAACAACAGACTATCGTCCATAATGACAAGGCTAACATCCATTGCAGTAACAGAAATCACAACGACATACTACCTTCCATAATGACACGGCTACCATCGATTGGAGTAACAGAAATCTGGACAACAGACTACCTTCCGTAATGACAAGGCTACCATCGATTGGAGTAACAGAAATCTGGACAACAGACTACCTTCTGTAATGACAAGGCTACCATCCATTGGAGTAACAAAAATCTCGACAGCGGACTACCTTCCATAATGACAAGGGTACCATTATTTGAGTAACAAAAATCTCAACAATAGACTACCTTCCATAACGACAAGGCTACAATCCATTGTAGTAACAAAAATCTCGACAATAGACTACCTTCCATAATAACAAGGCTAACATCCTTTGCAGTAACAAAAATCTCAACAACTGACTACCTTTCATAATGACAAGGCTACCATCGATTGGAGTAACAGAAATCTGGACAACATACTACCTTCTGTAATGACAAGGCTACCATCCATTGGAGTAACAAAAATCTCGACAGCGGACTACCTTCCATAATGACAAGGGTACCATTATTTGAGTAACAAAAATCTCAACAATAGACTACCTTCCATAACGACAAGGCTACAATCCATTGTAGTAACAAAAATCTCGACAATAGACTACCTTCCATAATGATGAGGCTACCATCCATTGTAGTAACAATAATGCACGACAATAGACTACCTTCCATAATGACAAGGCAACCATCCATTGGAGTAACAAAAATCTCGACAACAGAGTACCTTCCATAATGACAAGGCTACCATCCATTGGAATAACAAAAATATCGACAACACACTACCTTCAATAATGACAAGGATACCATCCCTTAGGGTAACAAAAATCTCGACAACAAACTACTTTCCATAATGACAAGGCTACCATCCATTGGAGTAACAAAGAAATCAACAACATACTAACTTCCATAATGACAAGGATACCATCAGTTGGAGTAATAAAAAGACAGACTACCTTCCATAATGACAAGGCTACCATCTATTGTAGTAACAAAAATACACGACAATAGATTACCTTCCATAATGACAAGGCTACCATCCATTGGAGTAACAAAAATATCGACAACAGAGAACCTACCATAATGACAAGGCTACCATCCATTGGATTAACAAAAATATCGACAACACACTACCTTCAATAATGACAAGGCTACCATCCCATAGAGTAACAAATATCTCGACAACAGACTAATTTCCATAATGACAAGGCTACCATCCATTGGAGTAACAAAGATATCAACAACATACTACCTTCCATAATGACAAGGATACCATCCATTGGAGTAACAAAAACTCAGACTACCTTCCATAATGACATAGCTACCATCCATTGTAGTAACAAAAATACACGACAATAGACTACCTTCCATAATGACAAAGCTACCATCCATTGGAGTAACAAAAATCTCGACAACAGAGTACCTTCCATAATGACAAGGCTACCATCCATTGGAATAACAAAAATATCGATAACACACTACCTTCCATAATGAAAAGGCTACCATCCCTTAGAGTAAAAAAAATCTCGACAACAGAGTACCTTCCATAATGACAAGGCTACCATCCATTTGAATAACAAAAATATCGATAACACACTACCTTCCATAATGAAAAGGCTACCATCCCTTAGAGTAAAAAAAATCTCGACAACAGACTACTTTCCATAATGACAAGGCTACCATCCATTGGAGTAACAAAAATATCGACAACAGACTACCTTCCATAATGACAAGGCTACCATCCATTAGTGTAACAAAAATCTCGACAATAGACTACCTTCCATAATGACTAGGCTACCATCCATTGGAGTAACAAAGATATCGACAATAGACTACCTTCCATAACGGCAAGGCTACCATCCATTGTTGTAACAAAAATACACGACAATAGATGACCTTCCGTAATAACAAGGCTATCATCCATTTGAGTATTAAAAATCTTGACAACAAAGTACCTTCCATAATGACAAGGATACCATCCATTGGAATAACAAAAATATCGACAACACACTACCTACCATAATGACAAGGCTACCATCCATTGGAATAACAAAAATATCGACAACACACTACCTACCATAATGACAAGGCTACCATTCAATGGAGTAACAAAAATATCGACAATAGACTACCTTCCATAATTACAAGTCTACAATCCATTGGAGTAACAAAATTCTGAACAACAGACTATCGTTCTTAATGACAAGGCTACCATCCATTGGAGTAACAGAAATCACAATGACAAACTACCTTCCATAATGAAAAGGATATGATCCATTGCAGTAACAAAAATCTTGACAACATACTACCTTCCATAATGACAAGGCTACCATCCACTGGAGTAACAAAAATCCCGACAACAGACTACCTTCCATAATGACAAGGCTACCATTCATTGGAATAACAAAAATATCGACAACACACTACCTTCCATAATAACAAGGCTACCTTCCAATGGAGTAACAAAAATCTCGGCAATAGACTACCTTCCATAATGACAAGTCTACCATCCATTGGAGTAAAAAAAATTTGAACAACAGACTATCGTCCTTAATGACAAGGCTACCATCAATTGGAGTAACAGAAATCACAACGACATACTACCTTCCATAATGACAAGGCTAACATCGATTGGAGTAACAGAAATCTGGACAGCAGACTACCTTCCGTAATGACAAGGCTACCATCCATTGGAGTAACAAAAATCTCGACAGCGGACTACCTTCCATAATGACAAGGGTACCATTATTTGAGTAACAAAAATCTCAACAATAGACTACCTTCCATAACGACAAGGCTACAATCCATTGTAGTAACAAAAATCTCGATAATAGACTACCTTCCATAATGATGAGGCTACCATCCATTGTAGTAACAATAATGCACGACAATAGACTACCTTCCATAATGACAAGGCAACCATCCATTGGAGTAACAAAAATCTCGACAACAAAGTACCTTCCATAATGACAAGGCTACCATCCATTGGAATAACAAAAATATCGACAACACACTACCTTCAATAATGACAAGGATACCATCCCTTAGGGTAACAAAAATCTCGACAACAAACTACTTTCCATAATGACAAGGCTACCATCCATTGGAGTAACAAAGAAATCAACAACATACTAACTTCCATAATGACAAGGATACCATCCGTTGGAGTAATAAAAACACAGACTACCTTCCATAATGACAAGGCTACCATCCATTGTAGTAACAAAAATACACGACAATAGACTACCTTCCATAATGACAAGGCTACCATCCATTGGAGTAACAAAAATATCGACAACAGAGAACCTTCCATAATGACAAGGCTACCATCCATTGGATTAACAAAAATATCGACAACACACTACCTTCCATAATGACAAGGCTACCATCCCATAGAGTAACAAAAATCTCGACAACAGACTACTTTTCATAATGACAAGGCTACCATCCATTAGAGTAACAAAAATCTCGACAATAGACTACCTTCCATAATGACTAGGCTACCATCCATTGGAGTAACAAAGATATCGACAATAGACTACCTTCCATAACGGCAAGGCTACCATCCATTGTTGTAACAAAAATACACGACAATAGATGACCTTCCGTAATGACAAGGCTACCATCCATTTGAGTAACAAAAATCTTGACAACAGAGTACCTTCCATAATGACAAGGCTACCATCCATTGGAATAACAAAAATATCGACAACACACTACCTACCATAATGACAAGGCTACCATCCATTGGAATAACAAAAATATCGACAACACACTACCTACCATAATGACAAGGCTACCATCCAATGGAGTAACAAAAATATCGACAATAGACTACCTTCCATAATTACAAGTCTACAATCCATTGGAGTAACAAAATTCTGAACAACAGACTATCGTTCTTAATGACAAGGCTACCATCCATTGGAGTAACAGAAATCACAATGACAAACTACCTTCCATAATGAAAAGGCTATGATCCATTGCAGTAACAAAAATCTTGACAACATACTACCTTCCATAATGACAAGGATACCATCCACTGGAGTAACAAAAATCCCGACAACAGACTACCTTCCATAATGACAAGGCTACCATTCATTGGAATAACAAAAATATCGACAACACACTACCTTCCATAATAACAAGGCTACCTTCCAATGGAGTAACAAAAATCTCGACAATAGACTACCTTCCATAATGACAAGTCTACCATCCATTGGAGTAAAAAAAATTTGAACAACAGACTATCGTCCTTAATGACAAGGCTACCATCCATTGGAGTAACAGAAATCACAATGACATACTACCTTCCATAATGACAAGGCTAACATCCTTTGCAGTAACAAAAATCTCAACAACTGACTACCTTCCATAATGACAAGGCTACCATCGATTGGAGTAACAGAAATCTGGACAGCAGACTACCTTCCGTAATGACAAGGCTACCATCCATTGGAGTAACAAAAATCTCGACAGCGGACTACCTTCCATAATGACAAGGGTACCATAATTTGAGTAACAAAAATCTCAACAATAGACTACCTTCCATAACGACAAGGCTACAATCCATTATAGTAACAAAAATCTCGACAATAGACTACCTTCCATAATGATGAGGCTACCATCCATTGTAGTAACAATAATGCACGATAATAGACTACCTTCCATAATGACAAGGCAACCAACCATTGGAGTAACAAAAATCTCGACAACAAACTACCTTCCATTATGATAAGGCTACCATCCATTGGAGTAACAAAAATCCCAACAATAGACTACAATCCATAGTGACAAGGCTACCATCCATTGGATTAACAGAAATCTCGACAAAACACTACCTTCCATAATGATAAGGCTACCATCCATTGGAGTAACAAAAATCTCGATAGCAGACTATCTTCCATAATGACAAGGGTACCATCATTTGAGTAACCAAAATATCCACAAGAGACTACCTTCCATAATGACAAGGCTACAATCCATTGGAGTATAAAAAATCTCAACAACAGACTACCTTCCATAATGACAAGGCTACCATCCATTGGAGTAACAAATATCTCGACAACAGACTACCTTCCATAATGACTAGGTTACCATCCATTGGAGTAACAAAGATATCGAAAATAGACTACCTTCCATAATGACAAGACTACCATCCATTGTAGTAAAAACAATATTGACAATTGACTACCTTCCATAATGACAAGGCTACCATCCATTGCAGTAACAAAAATCTTGACAAAAGATTACCTTCCATAATGTCAAGGTTACCATCCATTGGAATAACAAAAATATCGACAACACACTATGTTCCATAATGACAAGGCTACCATCCCTTTGAGTAACAAAAATCTCGACAACAGACTACTTTCCATAATGACGAGGCTACCTTCCATTGGAGTAACAAAGATATCGAGAACATACTACCTTCCATAGTGACAAGGCTACAATCCATTGGAGTAACAAAAATCATGACAATAGACTATCCTTCCATAATGACAAGGTCACCATCCATTGTTGTAACAAAAATCTAGACAACAAAATACCTTCCATAATGACAAGGCTACCATCCATTGGAGTAACAAAAATCCCAACAATAGACTACAATCCATAATGACAAGGCAACCATCCATTGGATTAACAGAAATCTCGACAAAACACTACCTTCCATAATGATAAGGCTACCATCCATTGGAGTAACAAAAATCTCGATAGCAGACTATCTTCCATAATGACAGGGGTACCATCATTTGAGTAACCAAAATATCCTAAAGAGACTACCTTCCATAATGACAAGGCTACAATCCATGGGAGTATAAAAAATCTCAACAACAGACTACCTTCCATAATGACAAGGCTACCATTCATTGGAGTAACAAATATCTCGACAACAGACTACCTTCCATAATGACTAGGTTACCATCCATTGGAGTAACAAAGATATCGAAAATAGACTACCTTCCATAATGACAAGACTACCATCCATTGTAGTAAAAAACATATTGACAATTGACTACCTTCCATAATGACAAGGCTACCATCCATTGCAGTAACAAAAATCTTGACAAAAGATCACCTTCCATAATGACAAGGTTACCATCCATTGGAATAACAAAAATATCGACAACACACTATGTTCCATAATGACAAGGCTACCATCCCTTAGAGTAACAAAAATCTCGACAACAGACTACTTTCCATAATGACGAGGCTACCATCCATTGGAGTAACAAAGATATCGAGAACATACTACCTTCCATAGTGACAAGCCTACAATCCATTGGAGTAACAAAAATCATGACAACATACTATCCTTCCATAATGACAAGGATACCATTCATTGGAATAACAAAAATATCGACAACACACTACCTTCCATAATGACAAGGCTACCATCCAATTGGAGGAAAAAAAATCTGAACAACAGACTACCGTACTAAATGACAAGGCTACCATCAATTGGAGAAACATAAATCACAACGACAGACTACCTTCCATAATGACAAGGCAAACATCCATTGCAGTAATAAAAATCTCAACAACAGACTACCTTCCATAATGACAAGGCTACCATCCATTGGAGTAACAGAAATCTGGATAACATAGTACCTTCCATAATAACAAGGGTACCATCATTTAAGTAACAAAAATATCGAAAAGAGACTGCCTTCCATAATGACAAGGCTACAATCCATTGGAGTATAAAAAATTTCGACAACAGACTACCTTCCATAATGACAAGGCTACCATCCATTGGAGTAACAAAAATCTCGACAATAGACTACCTTCCATAATGACTAGGCTACCATCCATTAGAGTAATAAAGCTATCGACAATAGACTACCTTCCATAACGACAAGGCTACAATCCATTGTAGTAACAAAAATCTCGACAACAGACTACCTTCCATAATGACAAGGCTACCATCCATTGGAATAACAAAAATCTCGACAACAGACTATGTTCCATAATGACAAGGCTACGATCCCTTAGAGTAACAAAAATCTCGACAACAGACTGCCTTCCAAAATGACAAGGCTACCATCCATTGGAGTAACAAAGATATTGAAAACATACTACCTTCTATAATGACAAGGCTACCATACCTTAGAGTAACAAAAATCATGACAACAGACTACCTTCCATAACGACAAGGCTACCATCCATTGGAGTAAAAAAAATTTGAACAACAGACTACCGTCCTTAATGACTAGGCTACCATCCATTAGAGTAACAGAAATCACAATGACAAACTACCTTCCATAATGACAAGGTTACGATCCATTGCAGTAACAAAAATATCGACAATAGACTACCTTCCATAATGACAAGGCTACCATCCATTGTTGTAACAAAACTCTAGACAACAGACTACCTTCCATAATGACAAGGCTACCATCCATTGGAGTAACAGAAATCTCGATAGCAGACTACCTTCCATAATGACATGGGTACCATCATTGGAGTAACAAAAATATCCACAAGAGACTACCTTCCATAATGACAAGGCTACAATCCATTGGAGTATAAAAAATCTCCACAACAGACTACCTTCCATAATAACAAGGCTACCATCCATTGGAGTAACAAAAATCTCGACAACACACTACCTACCATAATGACAAGGCTACCATCCATTGGAATAACAAAATTATAGACAACACACTACCTACCATAATGACAAGGCTACCATCCAATGGAGTAACAAAAATCTCGACAATATACTACCTTCCATAATGACAAGTCTACCATCCTTTGGAGTAACAAAAATCTGAACAACAGACTACCGTCCTTAATGAAAAGGCTACCATCCATTGGAGTAACAAAAATCACAACGACAAACTACCTTACATATTGAAAAGGCTACGATCCATTGCAGTAACAAAAATCTCGACAACAGACTACCTACCATAATGACAAGGCCACCATCCATTGTTGTAACAAAAATATAGACAACAAACTACCTTCCATTATGATAAGGCTACCATCCATTGGAGTAACAAAAATCCCAACAATAGACTACAATCCATAATGAGAAGGCTACCATCCATTGGATTAACAGAAATCTCGAAAAAACACTACCTTCCATAATGATAAGGCTACCATCCATTGGAGTAACAAAAATCTCGATAGCAGACTATCTTTCATAATGACAGGGGTACCATCATTTGAGTAACCAAAATATCCTCAAGAGACTACCTTCCATAATGACAAGGCTACAATCCATGGGAGTATAAAAAATCTCAACAACAGACTACCTTCCATAATGACAAGGCTACCATTCATTGGAGTAACAAATATCTCGACAACAGACTACCTTCCATAATGACTAGGTTACCATCCATTGGAGTAACAAAGATATCGAAAATAGACTACCTTCCATAATGACAAGACTACCATCCATTGTAGTAAAAAACATATTGACAATTGACTACCTTCCATAATGACAAGGCTACCATCCATTGCAGTAACAAAAATCTTGACAAAAGATCACCTTCCATAATGACAAGGTTACCATCCATTGGAATAACAAAAATATCGACAACACACTATGTTCCATAATGACAAGGCTACCATCCCTTAGAGTAACAAAAATCTCGACAACAGACTACTTTCCATAATGACGAGGCTACCATCCATTGGAGTAACAAAGATATCGAGAACATACTACCTTCCATAGTGACAAGCCTACAATCCATTGGAGTAACAAAAATCATGACAACATACTATCCTTCCATAATGACAAGGATACCATTCATTGGAATAACAAAAATATCGACAACACACTACCTTCCATAATGACAAGGCTACCATCCAATTGGAGTAAAAAAAATCTGAACAACAGACTACCGTCCTAAATGACAAGGCTACCATCAATTGGAGAAACATAAATCACAACGACAGACTACCTTCCATAATGACAAGGCAAACATCCATTGCAGTAATAAAAATCTCAACAACAGACTACCTTCCATAATGACAAGGCTACCATCCATTGGAGTAACAGAAATCTGGACAACATAGTACCTTCCATAATAACAAGGGTACCATCATTTGAGTAACAAAAATATCGAAAAGAGACTGCCTTCCATAATGACAAGGCTACAATCCATTGGAGTATAAAAAATCTCGACAACATACTACCTTCCATAATGACAAGGCTACCATCCATTGGAGTAACAAAAATCTCGACAATAGACTACCTTCCATAATGACTAGGCTACCATCCATTAGAGTAATAAAGCTATCGACAATAGACTACCTTCCATAACGACAAGGCTACAATCCATTGTAGTAACAAAAATCTCGACAACAGACTACCTTCCATAATGACAAGGCTACCATCCATTGGAATAACAAAAATCTCGACAACAGACTATGTTCCATAATGACAAGGCTACGATCCCTTAGAGTAACAAAAATCTCGACAACAGACTGCCTTCCAAAATGACAAGGCTACCATCCATTGGAGTAACAAAGATATTGAAAACATACTACCTTCTATAATGACAAGGCTACCATACCTTAGAGTAACAAAAATCATGACAACAGACTACCTTCCATAACGACAAGGCTACCATCCATTGGAGTAAAAAAAATTTGAACAACAGACTACCGTCCTTAATGACTAGGCTACCATCCATTGGAGTAACAGAAATCACAACGACAAACTACCTTCCATAATGACAAGGTTACGATCCATTGCAGTAACAAAAATATCGACAATAGACTAACTTCCATAATGACAAGGCTACCATCCATTGTTGTAACAAAAATCTAGACAACAGACTACCTTCCATAATGACAAGGCTACCATCCATTGGAGTAACAGAGATCTCGATAGCAGACTACCTTCCATAATGACATGGGTACCATCATTGGAGTAACAAAAATATCCACAAGAGACTACCTTCCATAATGACAAGGCTACAATCCATTGGAGTATAAAAAATCTCCACAACAGACTACCTTCCATAATAACAAGGCTACCATCCATTGGAGTAACAAAAATCTCGACAACACACTACCTACCATAATGACAAGGCTACCATCCATTGGAATAACAAAATTATAGACAACACACTACCTACCATAATGACAAGGCTACCATCCAATGGAGTAACAAAAATCTCGACAATATACTACCTTCCATAATGACAAGTCTACCATCCTTTTGGAGTAACAAAAATCTGAACAACAAACTACCGTCCTTAATGAAAAGGCTACCATCCATTGGAGTAACAAAAATGACAACGACAAACTACCTTACATATTGAAAAGGCTACGATCCATTGCAGTAACAAAAATCTCGACAACAGACTACCTACCATAATGATAAGGCCACCATCCATTGTTGTAACAAAAATATAGACAACAAACTACCTTCCATTATGATAAGGCTACCATCCATTGGAGTAACAAAAATCCCAACAATAGACTACAATCCATAATGAGAAGGCTACCATCAATTGGATTAACAGAAATCTCGAAAAAACACTACCTTCCATAATGATAAGGCTACCATCCATTGGAGTAACAAAAATATCCACAAGAGACTACCTTCCATAATGACAAGGCTACAATCCATTGGAGTATAAAAAATCTCAACAACAGACTACCTTCCATAATGACAAGGCTACCATCAATTGGAGTAACAAATATCTCGACAACAGACTACCTTCCATAATGACTAGGTTACCATCCATTGGAGTAACAAAGATATCGAAAATAGACTACCTTCCATAATGACAAGACTACCATCCATTGTAGTAAAAACAATATTGACAATTGACTACCTTCCATAATGACAAGGCTACCATCCATTGCAGTAACAAAAATCTTGACAAAAGATTACCTTCCATAATGACAAGTTTACCATCCATTGGAATAACAAAAATATCGACAACACACTATGTTCCATAATGACAAGGCTACCATCCCTTAGAGTAACAAAAATCTCGACAACAGACTACTTTCCATAATGACGAGGCTACCATCCATTGGAGTAACAAAGATATCGAGAACATACTACCTTCCATAGTGACAAGGCTAGAATCCATTGGATTAACAAAAATCATGACAATAGACTATCCTTCCATAATGACAAGGATACCATTCATTGGAATAACAAAAATATCGATAACACACTACCTTCCATAATGACAAGGCTACCATCCAATTGGAGTAAAAAAAATCTGAACAACAGACTACCGTCCTAAATGACAAGGCTACCATCAATTGGAGAAACAAAAATCACAACGACAGACTACCTTCCATAATGACAAGGCAAACATCCATTGCAGTAATAAAAATCTCAACAACAGACTACCTTCCATAATGACAAGGCTACCATCCATTGGAGTAACAAAAATTTGGACAACATAGTACCTTCCATAATAACAAGGGTACCATCATTTGAGTAACAAAAATATCGACAACACACTACCTTACATAATGACAAGGCTACCATCCCTTAGCGTAAAAAAAATCTCGACAACAGAGTACCTTTCATAATGACAAGGCTACCATCCATTGGAATAACAAAAATATCGACAACACACTACCTTCCATAATGACAAGGCTACCATCCCTTAGAGTAACAAAAATCTCGACAATAGACTACTTTCCATAATGACAAGGCTACCATCCATTGGAGTAACAAAAATATCTACAACAGACTACCTTCCATAATGACAAGGCTCCCATCCATTGGAGTAACAAAAATCTCAACAACAGACAACCTTCCATATTGACAAGGCTACCATCCATTTGAGTAACAAAAATCTCGACAATAGACTACCTTTCATAATGACTAGGGTACCATCATTTGAGTAACAAAAATATCCAGAAGAGACTACCTTCCATAATGACAAGGCTACAATCCATTGGAGTATAAAAAAGCTCGACAACAGGCTACCTTCCATAATGACAAGGCTACCATCCATTGGAGTAACAAAAATCTCGACAATAGACTACCTTCCATAATGTCTAGGCTACCATCCATTGGAGTAACAAAGATATTAACAATAGACTACCTTCCATAATGACAAGGCTACAATCCATTGTAGTAACAAAAATCTCGACAACAGACTACCTTCCATAATGACAAGGATACCATCCATTGTAGTATCAATAATACACGACAATAGACTACCTTCCGTAATGACAAGGCTACCATCCATTGGAGTAACAAAAATATCGACAACAGAGAACCTTCCATAATGACAAGGCTACCATCCATTGGATTAACAAAAATATCGACAACACACTACCTTCCATAATGACAAGGCTACCATCCCATAGAGTAACAAAAATCTCGACAACAGACTACTTTCCATAATGACAAGACTACCATCCATTGGAGTAACAAAGATATCAACAACATACTACCTTCCGTAATGACAAGGCTACCATCCATTGGAGTAACAAAAACTCAGACTACGTTCCATAATGACAAGGCTACCATCTATTGTAGTAACAAAAATACACGACAATAGACTACCTTCCATAATGACAAAGCTACCATCCATTGGAGTAACAAAAATCTCGACAACAGAGTACCTTCCATAATGACAAGGCTACCATCCATTGGAATAACAAAAATATCGATAACACACTACCTTCCATAATGAAAAGGCTACCATTCCTTAGAGTAACAAAAATCTCGACAACAGAGTACCTTCCATAATGACAAGGCTACCATCCATTTGAATAATAAAAATATCGATAACACACTACCTTCCATAATGAAAAGGCTACCATCCCTTAGAGTAAAAAAAATCTCGACAACAGACTACTTTCCATAATGACAAGGCTACCATCCATTGGAGTAACAAAAATATCGACAACAGACTACCTTCCATAATGACAAGGCTACCATCCATTAGAGTAACAAAAATCTCGACAATAGATTACCTTCCATAATGACTAGGCTACCATCCATTGGAGTAACAAAGATATCGACAATAGACTACCTTCCATAACGGCAAGGCTACCATCCATTTGAGTAACAAAAATCTTGACAACAGAGTACCTTCCATAATGACAAGGCTACCATCCATTGGAATAACAAAAATATCGACAACACACTACCTACCATAATGACAAGGCTACCATCCATTGGAATAACAAAAATATCGACAATCCACTACCTACCATAATGACAAGGCTACCATCCAATGGAGTAACAAAAATCTCGACAATAGACTACCTTCCATAATTACAAGTCTACCATCCATTGGAGTAACAAAATTCTGAACAACAGACTATCGTTCTTAATGACAAGGCTACCATCCATTGGAGTAACATAAATCACAATGACAAACCACCTTCCATAATGAAAAGGCTATGATCCATTGCAGTAACAAAAATCTTGACAACATACTACCTTTAATAATGACAAGGCTACCATCCACTGGAGTAACAAAAATCCCGACAACAGACTACCTTCCATAATGACAAGGCTACCATTCATTGGAATAACAAAAATATCGACAACACACTACCTTCCATAATGACAAGGCTACCTTCCAATGGAGTAACAAAAATCTCGACAATAGACTACCTTCCATAATGACAAGTCTACCATCCATTGGAGTAAAAAAAATTTGAACAACAGACTATCGTCCTTAATGACAAGGCTACCATCCATTGGAGTAACAGAAATCACAACGACATACTACCTTCCATAATGACAAGGGTACCATCGATTGGAGTAACAGAAATCTGGACAACAGACTACCTTCCGTAATGACAAGGCTACCATCCATTGGAGTAACAAAAATCTCGACATCGGACTACCTTCCATAATGACAAGGGTACCATTATTTGAGTAAAAAAAATCTCAATAATAGACTACCTTCCATAACGACAAGGCTACAATCCATTGTAGTAACAAAAATCTCGACAATAGACTACCTTCCATAATGATGAGGCTACCATCCATTGTAGTAACAATAATACACGACAATAGACTACCTTCCATAATGACAAGGCAACCATCCATTGGAGTAACAAAAATCTCGACAACAGAGTACCTTCCATAATGACAAGGCTACCATCCATTGGAATAACAAAAATATCGACAACACACTACCTTCAATAATGACAAGGCTACCATCCCTTAGAGTAACAAAAATCTCGACAATAGACTACCTTCCATAATGACTAGGCTACCATCCATTGGAGTAACAAAGATATCGACAATAGACTACCTTCCATAACGGGAAGGCTACCATCCATTGTTGTAACAAAAATACACGACAATAGATGACCTTCCGTAATGACAAGGCTACCATCCATTTGAGTAACAAAAATCTTGACAACATAGTACCTTCCATAATGACAAGGCTACCATCCATTGGAATAACAAAAATATCGACAACACACTACCTACCATAATGACCAGGCTACCATCCATTGGAATAACAAAAATATCGACAACACACTACCTACCATAATGACAAGGCTACCATCCAATGGAGTAACAAAAATCTCGACAATAGACTACCTTCCATAATTACAAGTCTACCATCCATTGGAGTAACAAAATTCTGAACAACAGACTATCGTTCTTAATGACAAGGCTACCATCCATTGGAGTAACAGAAATCACAATGACAAACTACCTTCCATAATGACAAGGCTATGATCCATTGCAGTAAAAAAAATCTTGACAACATACTACCTTCCATAATGACAAGGCTACCATCCACTGGAGTAACAAAAATCCCGACAACAGACTACCTTCCATAATGACAAGGCTACCATTCATTGGAATAACAAAAATATCGACAACACACTACCTTCCATAATGACAAGGCTACCTTCCAATGGAGTAACAAAAATCTCGACAATAGAATACCTTCCATAATGACAAGTCTACCATCCTTTGGAGTAAAAAAAATTTGAACAACAGACTATCGTCCTTAATGACAAGGCTACCATCCATTGGAGTAACAGAAATCACAACGACATACTACCTTCCATAATGACAAGGCTAACATCCATTGCAGTAACAAAAATCTCAACAACTGACTACCTTCCATAATGACAAGGCTACCATCGATTGGAGTAACAGAAATCTGGACAACAGACTACCTTCCGTAATGACAAGGCTACCATCCATTGGAGTAACAAAAATCTCGACAGCGGACTACCTTCCATAATGACAAGGGTACCATTATTTGAGTAACAAAAATCTCAACAATAGACTACCTTCCATAACTACAACGCTACAATCCATTGTAGTAACAAAAATCTCGACAATAGACTACCTTCCATAATGATGAGGCTACCATCCATTGTAGTAACAATAATACACGACAATAGACTACCTTCCATAATGACAAGGCAACCATCCATTGGAGTAACAAAAATCTCGACAACAGAGTACCTTCCATAATGACAAGGCTACCATCCATTGGAATAACAAAAATATCGACAACACACTACCTTCAATAATGACAAGGCTACCATCCCTTAGGGTAACAAAAATCTCGACAACAGACTACTTTCCATAATGACAAGGTTACCATCCATTGGAGTAACAAAGAAATCAACAACATACTAACTTCCATAATGACAAGGATACCATCCGTTGGAGTAATAAAAACACAGAATACCTTCCATAATGACAAGGCTACCATCCATTGTAGTAACAAAAATACACGACAATAGACTACCTTCCATAATGACAAGGCTACCATCCATTGGAGTAACAAAAATATCGACAACAGAGAACCTTCCATAATGACAAGGCTACCATCCATTGGATTAACAAAAATATCGACAACACACTACCTTCCATAATGACAAGGCTACCATCCCATAGAGTAACAAAAATCTCGACAACAGACTACTTTCCATAATGACAAGGCTACCATCCATTGGAGTAACAAAGATATCAACAACATACTACCTTCAATAATGACAAGGATACCATCCCATGGAGTAACAAAAACTCAGACTACCTTCCATAATGACAAGGCTACCATCCATTTTAGTAACAAAAATACACGACAATAGACTACCTTCCATAATGACAAAGCTACCATCCATTGGAGTAACAAAAATCTCGACTACAGAGTACCTTCCACAATGACAAGGCTACCATCCATTGGAATAACAAAAATATCGATAACACACTACCTTCCATAATGAAAAGGCTACCATCCCTTAGAGTAACAAAAATCTCGACAACAGAGTACCTTCCATAATGACAAGGCTACCATCCATTTGAATAACAAAAATATCGATAACACACTACCTTCCATAATGAAAAGGCTACCATCCCTTAGAGTAAAAAAAATCTCGACAACAGACTACTTTCCATAATGACAAGGCTACCATCCATTGGAGTAACAAAAATATCGACAACAGACTACCTTCCATAATGACAAGGCTACCATCCATTAGAGTAACAAAAATCTCGACAATAGACTACCTTCCATAATGACTAGGCTACCATCCATTGGAGTAACAAAGATATCGACAATAGACTACCTTCCATAACAGCAAGGCTACCATCCATTGTTGTAACAAAAATACACGACAATAGATGACCTTCCGTAATGACAAGGTTACCATCCATTTGAGTAACAAAAATGTTGACAACAGAGTACCTTCCATAATGACAAGGCTACCATCCATTGGAATAACAAAAATATCGACAACACACTACCTACCATAATGACAAGGCTACCATCCATTGGAATAACAAAAATATCAACAACACACTATCTACCATAATGACAATGCCACCATCCAATGGAGTAACAAAAATCTCGACAATAGACTACCTTCCATAATTACAAGTCTACCATCCATTGGAGTAACAAAATTCTGAACAACAGACTATCGTTCTTAATGACAAGGCTACCATCCATTGGAGTAACAGAAATCACAATGACAAACTACCTTCCATAATGAAAAGGCTATGATCCATTGCAGTAACAAAAATCTTGACAACATACTACCTTCCATAATGACAAGGCTACCATCCACTGGAGTAACAAAAATCCCGACAACAGACTACCTTCCATAATGACAAGGCTACCATTCATTGGAATAAAAAAAATATCGACAACACACTACCTTCCATAATAACAAGGCTACCTTCCAATGGAGTAACAAAAATCTCGACAATAGACTACCTTCCATAATGACAAGTCTACCATCCATTGGAGTAAAAAAAATTTGAACAACAGACTATCGTCCTTAATGACAAGGCTACCATCCATTGGAGTAACAGAAATCACAACGACATACTACCTTCCATAATGACAAGGCTAACATCCTTTGCAGTAACAAAAATCTCAACAACTGACTACCTTCCATAATGACAAGGCTACCATCGATTGGAGTAACAGAAATCTGGACAACAGACTACCTTCCGTAATGACAAGGCTACCATCCATTGGAGTAACAAAAATCTCGACAGCGGACTACCTTCCATAATGACAAGGGTACCATTATTTGAGTAACAAAAATCTCAACAATAGACTACCTTCCATAACGACAAGGCTACAATCCATTGTAGTAACAAAAATCTCGACAATAGACTACCTTCCATAATGATGAGGCTACCATCCATTGTAGTAACAATAATACACGACAATAGACTACCTTCCATAATGACAAGGCAACCATCCATTGGAGTAACAAAAATCTCGACAACAGAGTACCTTCCATAATGACAAGGCTACCATCCATTGGAATAACAAAAATATCGATCACACACTACCTTCAATAATGACAAGGCTACCATCCCTTAGGGTAACAAAAATCTCGACAACAGACTACTTTCCATAATGACAAGGCTACCATCCATTGGAGTAACAAAGAAATCAACAACATACTAACTTCCATAATGACAAGGATACCATCCGTTGGAGTAATAAAAACATAGAATACCTTCCATAATGACAAGGCTACCATCCATTGTAGTAACAAAAATACACGACAATAGACTACCTTCCATAATGACAAGGCTACCATCCATTGGAGTAACAAAAATATCGACAACAGAGAACCTTCCATAATGACAAGGCTACCATCCATTGGATTAACAAAAATATCGACAACACACTACCTTCCATAATGACAAGGCTACCATCCCATAGAGTAACAAAAATCTCGACAACAGACTACTTTCCATAATGACAAGGCTACCATCCATTGGAGTAACAAAGATATCAACAACATACTACCTTCAATAATGACAAGGATACCATCCCATGGAGTAACAAAAACTCAGACTACCTTCCATAATGACAAGGCTACCATCCATTGTAGTAACAAAAATACACGACAATAGACTACCTTCCATAATGACAAAGCTACCATCCATTGGAGTAACAAAAATCTCGACAACAGAGTACCTTCCACAATGACAAGGCTACCATCCATTGGAATAACAAAAATATCGATAACACACTACCTTCCATAATGAAAAGGCTACCATCCCTTAGAGTAACAAAAATCTCGACAACAGAGTACCTTCCATAATGACAAGGCTACCATCCATTTGTATAACAAAAATATCGATAACACACTACCTTCCATAATGAAAAGGCTACCATCCCTTAGAGTAAAAAAAATCTCGACAACAGACTACTTTCCATAATGACAAGGCTACCATCCATTGGAGTAACAAAAATATCGCCAACAGACTACCTTCCATAATGACAAGGCTACCATCCATTAGAGTAACAAAAATCTCGACAATAGACTACCTTCCATAATGACTAGGCTACCATCCATTGGAGTAACAAAGATATCGACAATAGACTACCTACAATAACGGCAAGGCTACCATCCATTGTTGTAACAAAAATACACGACAATAGATGACCTTCCGTAATGACAAGGCTACCATCCATTTGAGTAACAAAAATCTTGACAACAGAGTACCTTCCATAATGACAAGGCTACCATCCATTGGAATAACAAAAATATCGACAACACACTACCTACCATAATGACAAGGCTACCATCCATTGGAATAACAAAAATATCGACAACACACTACCTACCATAATGACAATGCCACCATCCAATGGAGTAACAAAAATCTCGACAATAGACTACCTTCCATAATTACAAGTCTACCATCCATTGGAGTAACAAAATTCTGAACAACAGACTATCGTTCTTAATGACAAGGCTACCATCCATTGGAGTAACAGAAATCACAATGACAAACTACCTTCCATAATGAAAAGGCTATGATCCATTGCAGTAACAAAAATCTTGACAACATACTACCTTCCATAATGACAAGGCTACCATCCACTGGAGTAACAAAAATCCCGACAACAGACTACCTTCCATAATGACAAGGCTACCATTCATTGGAATAAAAAAAATATCGACAACACACTACCTTCCATAATAACAAGGCTACCTTCCAATGGAGTAACAAAAATCTCGACAATAGACTACCTTCCATAATGACAAGTCTACCATCCATTGGAGTAAAAAAAATTTGAACAACAGACTATCGTCCTTAATGACAAGGCTACCATCCATTGGAGTAACAGAAATCACAACGACATACTACCTTCCATAATGACAAGGCTAACATCCTTTGCAGTAACAAAAATCTCAACAACTGACTACCTTCCATAATGACAAGGCTACCATCGATTGGAGTAACAGAAATCTGGACAGCAGACTACCTTCCGTAATGACAAGGCTACCATCCATTGGAGTAACAAAAATCTCAACAGCGGACTACCTTCCATAATGACAAGGGTACCATTATTTGAGTAACAAAAATCTCAACAATAGACTACCTTCCATAACGACAAGGCTACAATCCATTGTAGTAACAAAAATCTCGACAATAGACTACCTTCCATAATGATGAGGCTACCATCCATTGTAGTAACAATAATGCACGACAATAGACTACCTTCCATAATGACAAGGCAACCATCCATTGGAGTAACAAAAATCTCGAAAACAAAGTACCTTCCATAATGACAAGGCTACCATCCATTGGAATAACAAAAATATCGACAACACACTACCTTCAATAATGACAAGGATACCATCCCTTAGGGTAACAAAAATCTCGACAACAAACTACTTTCCATAATGACAAGGCTACCATCCATTGGAGTAACAAAGAAATCAACAACATACTAACTTCCATAATGACAAGGATACCATCCGTTGGAGTAATAAAAACACTGACTACCTTCCATAATGACAAGGCTACCATCCATTGTAGTAACAAAAATACACGACAATAGACTACCTTCCATAATGACAAGGCTACCATCCATTGGAGTAACAAAAATATCGACAACAGAGAACCTTCCATAATGACAAGGCTACCATCCATTGGATTAACAAAAATATCGACAACACACTACCTTCCATAATGACAAGGCTACCATCCCATAGAGTAACAAAAATCTCGACAACAGACTACTTTCCATAATGACAAGGCTACCATCCATTAGAGTAACAAAAATCTCGACAATAGACTACCTTCCATAATGACTAGGCTACCATCCATTGGAGTAACAAAGATATCGACAATAGACTACCTTCCATAACGGCAAGGCTACCATCCATTGTTGTAACAAAAATACACGACAATAGATGATCTTCCGTAATGACAAGGCTACCATCCATTTGAGTAACAAAAATCTTGACAACAGAGTACCTTCCATAATGACAAGGCTACCATCCATTGGAATAACAAAAATATCGACAACACACTACCTACCATAATGACAAGGCTACCATCCAATGGAGTAACAAAAATATCGACAATAGACTACCTTCCATAATTACAAGTCTACAATCCATTGGAGTAACAAAATTCTGAACAACAAACTATCGTTCTTAATGACAAGGCTACCATCCATTGGAGTAACAGAAATCACAATGACAAACTACCTTCCATAATGAAAAGGCTATGATCCATTGCAGTAACAAAAATCTTGACAACATACTACCTTCCATAATGACAAGGCTACCATCCACTGGAGTAACAAAAATCCCGACAACAGACTACCTTCCATAATGACAAGGCTACCATTCATTGGAATAACAAAAATATCGACAACACACTACCTTCCATAATAACAAGGCTACCTTCCAATGGAGTAACAAAAATCTCGACAATAGACTACCTTCCATAATGACAAGTCTACCATCCATTGGAGTAAAAAAAATTTGAACAACAGACTATCGTCCTTAATGACAAGGCTACCATCCATTGGAGTAACAGAAATCACAACGACATACTACCTTCCATAATGACAAGGCTAACATCCTTTGCAGTAACAAAAATCTCAACAACTGACTACCTTCCATAATGACAAGGCTACCATCGATTGGAGTAACAGAAATCTGGACAGCAGACTACCTTCCATAATGACAAGGCTACCATCCATTGTAGTAACAATAATACACGACAATAGACTACCTTCCATAATGACAAGGCAACCATCCATTGGAGTAACAAAAATCTCGACAACAGAGTACCTTCCATAATGACAAGGCTACCATCCATTGGAATAACAAAAATATCGACAACACACTACCTTCAATAATGACAAGGATACCATCCCTTAGGGTAACAAAAATCTCGACAACAAACTACTTTCCATAATGACAAGGCTACCATCCATTGGAGTAACAAAGAAATCAACAACATACTAACTTCCATAATGACAAGGATACCATCCGTTGCAGTAATAAAAACACAGACTACCTTCCATAATGACAAGGCTACCATCCATTGTAGTAACAAAAATACACGACAATAGACTACCTTCCATAATGACAAGGCTACCATCCATTGGAGTAACAAAAATATCGACAACAGAGAACCTTCCATAATGACAAGGCTACCATCCATTGGATTAACAAAAATATCGACAACACACTACCTTCCATAATGACAAGGCTACCATCCCATAGAGTAACAAAAATCTCGACAACAGACTACTTTCCATAATGACAAGGCTACCATCCATTAGAGTAACAAAAATCTCGACAATAGACTACCTTCCATAATGACTAGGCTACCATCCATTGGAGTAACAAAGATATCGACAATAGACTACCTTCCATAACGGCAAGGCTACCATCCATTGTTGTAACAAAAATACACGACAATAGATGACCTTCCGTAATGACAAGGCTACCATCCATTTGAGTAACAAAAATCTTGACAACAGAGTACCTTCCATAATGACAAGGCTACCATCCATTGGAATAACAAAAATATCGACAACACACTACCTACCATAATGACAAGGCTACCATCCATTGGAATAACAAAAATATCGACAACACACTACCTACCATAATGACAAGGCTACCATCCAATGGAGTAACAAAAATATCGACAATAGACTACCTTCCATAATTACAAGTCTACAATCCATTGGAGTAACAAAATTCTGAACAACTGACTATCGTTCTTAATGACAAGGCTACCATCCATTGGAGTAACAGAAATCACAATGACAAACTACCTTCCATAATGAAAAGGCTATGATCCATTGCAGTAACAAAAATCTTGACAACATACTACCTTCCATAATGACAAGGCTACCATCCACTGGAGTAACAAAAATCCCGACAACAGACTACCTTCCATAATGACAAGGCTACCATTCATTGGAATAACAAAAATATCGACAACACACTACCTTCCATAATGACAAGGCTACCTTCCAATGGAGTAACAAAAATCTCGACAATAGACTACCTTCCATAATGACAAGTCTACCATCCATTGGAGTAAAAAAAATTTGAACAACAGACTATCGTCCTTAATGACAAGGCTACCATCCATTGGAGTAACAGAAATCACAACGACATACTACCTTCCATAATGACAAGGCTAACATCCTTTGCAGTAACAAAAATCTCAACAACTGACTAACTTCCATAATGACAAGGCTACCATCGATTGGAGTAACAGAAATCTGGACAGCAGACTACCTTCCGTAATGACAAGGCTACCATCCATTGGAGTAACAAAAATCTCGACAGCGGACTACCTTCCATAATGACAAGGGTACCATTATTTGAGTAACAAAAATCTCAACAATAGACTACCTTCCATAACGACAAGACTACAATCCATTGTAGTAACAAAAATCTCGACAATAGACTACCTTCCATAATGATGAGGCTACCATCCATTGTAGTAACAATAATGCACGACAATAGACTACCTTCCATAATGACAAGGCAACCATCCATTGGAGTAACAAAAATCTCGACAACAAAGTACCTTCCATAATGACAAGGCTACCATCCATTGGAATAACAAAAATATCGACAACACACTACCTTCAATAATGACAAGGATACCATCCCTTAGGGTAACAAAAATCTCGACAACAAACTACTTTCCATAATGACAAGGCTACCATCCATTGGAGTAACAAAGAAATCAACAAAATACTAACTTCCATAATGACAAGGATACCATCCGTTGGAGTAATAAAAACACAGACTACCTTCCATAATGACAAGGCTACCATCCATTGTAGTAACAAAAATACACGACAATAGACTACCTTCCATAATGACAAGGCTACCATCCATTGGAGTAACAAAAATATCGACAACAGAGAACCTTCCATAATGACAAGGCTACCATCCATTGGATTAACAAAAATATCGACAACACACTACCTTCCATAATGACAAGGCTACCATCCCATAGAGTAACAAAAATCTCGACAACAGACTACTTTCCATAATGACAAGGCTACCATCCATTGGAGTAACAAAGATATCAACAACATACTACCTTCCATAATGACAAGGATACCATCCATTGGAGTAACAAAAACTCAGACTACCTTCCATAATGAAAAGGCTACCATCCATTGTAGTAATAAAAATAGACGACAATAGACTACCTTCCATAATGACAAAGCTACCATCCATTGGAGTAACAAAAATCTCGACAACAGAGTACCTTCCATAATGACAAGGCTACCATCCATTGGAATAACAAAAATATCGATAACACACTACCTTCCATAATGAAAAGGCTACCATCCCTTAGAGTAACAAAAATCTCGACAACAGAGTACCTTCCATAATGACAAGGCTACCATCCATTTGAATAATAAAAATATCGATAACACACTACCTTCCATAATGAAAAGGCTACCATCCCTTAGAGTAAAAAAAATCTCGACAATAGACTACTTTCCATAATGACAAGGCTACCATCCATTTGAGTAACAAAAATATCGACAACAGACTACCTTCCATAATGACAAGGCTACCATCCATTAGAGTAACAAAAATCTCGACAATAGACTACCTTCCATAATGACTAGGCTACCATCCATTGGAGTAACAAAGTTATCGACAATAGACTACCTTCCATAACGACAAGGCTACCATCCATTTGAGTAACAAAAATCTTGACAACAGAGTACCTTCCATAATGACAAGGCTACCATCCATTGGAATAACAAAAATATGGACAACACACTACCTACCATAATGACAAGGCTACCATCCATTGGAATAACAAAAATATCGACAACACACTACCTACCATAATGACAAGGCTACCATCCAATGGAGTAACAAAAATCTCGACAATAGACTACCTTCCATAATTACAAGTCTACCATCCATTGGAGTAACAAAATTCTGAACAACAGACTATCGTTCTTAATGACAAGGCTACCATCCATTGGAGTAACAGAAATCACAATGACAAACTACCTTCCATAATGAAAAGTCTATGATCCATTGCAGTAACAAAAATCTTGACAACATACTACCTTCCATAATGACAAGGCTACCATCCACTGGAGTAACAAAAATCCCGACAACAGACTACCTTCCATAATGACAAGGCTACCATTCATTGGAATAACAAAAATTTTGACAACACACTACCTTCCATAATGACAAGGCTACCTTCCAATGGAGTAACAAAAATCTCGACAATAGACTACCTTCCATAATGACAAGTCTACCATCCATTAGAGTAAAAAAAAATTGAACAACAGACTATCGTCCTTAATGACAAGGCTACCATCCATTGGAGTAACAGAAATCACAACGACATACTACCTTCCATAATGACAAGGCTAACATCCATTGCAGTAACAAAAATCTCAACAACTGACTACCTTCCATAATGACAAGGCTACCATCGATTGGAGTAACAGAAATCTGGACAACAGACTACCTTCCGTAATGACAAGGCTACCATCCATTGGAGTAACAAAAATCTCGACAGCGGACTACCTTCCATAATGACTAGGCTACCATCCATTGGAGTAACAAAGGTATCAACAATAGACTACCTTCCATAACGACCAGGCTACAATCCATTGTAGTAACAAAAATCTCGACAATAGACTACCTTCCATAATGACGAGGCTACCATCCATTGTAGTAACAATAATACACGACAATAGACTACCTTCCATAATGACAAGGAAACCATCCATTGGACTAACAAAAATCTCGACAACAGAGTACCTTCCATAATGACAGGGCTACCATCCATTGGAATAACAATAATATCGACAACACACTACCTTCAATAATGACAAGGCTACCATCCCTTAGAGTAACAAAAATCTCGACAACAGACTACATTCCATAATGACAAGGCTACCATCCATTGGAGTAACAAAGATATCAACAACATACTACCTTCCATAATGACAAGGATACCATCCGTTGGAGTAACAAAAACTCAGACTACCTTCCATAATGACAAGGCTACCATCCATTGTAGTAACAAAAATTCACTACAATAGACTACCTTCCATAATGACAGAGCTACCATCCATTGGAGTAACAAAAATCTCGACAACAGAGTACCTTCCATAATGACAAGGCTACCATCCATTGGAATAACAAAAATATCGACAACACACTACCTTCAATAATGACAAGGATACCATCCCTTAGGGTAACAAAAATCTCGACAACAAACTACTTTCCATAATGACAAGGCTACCATCCATTGGAGTAACAAAGAAATCAACAAAATACTAACTTCCATAATGACAAGGATACCATCCGTTGGAGTAATAAAAACACAGAATACCTTCCATAATGACAAGGCTACCATCCATTGTAGTAACAAAAATACACGACAATAGACTACCTTCCATAATGACAAGGCTACCATCCATTGGAGTAACAAAAATATCGACAACAGAGAACCTTCCATAATGACAAGGCTACCATCCATTGGATTAACAAAAATATCGACAACACACTACCTTCCATAATGACAAGGCTACCATCCCATAGAGTAACAAAAATCTCGACAACAGACTACTTTCCATAATGACAAGGCTACCATCCATTGGAGTAACAAAGATATCAACAACATACTACCTTCCATAATGACAAGGATACCATCCATTGGAGTAACAAAAACTCAGACTACCTTCCATAATGAAAAGGCTACCATCCATTGTAGTAACAAAAATAGACGACAATAGACTACCTTCCATAATGACAAAGCTACCATCCATTGGAGTAACAAAAATCTCGACAACAGAGTACCTTCCATAATGACAAGGCTACCATCCATTGGAATAACAAAAATATCGATAACACACTACCTTCCATAATGAAAAGGCTACCATCCCTTAGAGTAACAAAAATCTCGACAACAGAGTACCTTCCATAATGACAAGGCTACCATCCATTTGAATAACAAAAATATCGATAACACACTACCTTCCATAATGAAAAGGCTACCATCCCTTAGAGTAAAAAAAATCTCGACAATAGACTACTTTCCATAATGACAAGGCTACCATCCATTTGAGTAACAAAAATATCGACAACAGACTACCTTCCATAATGACAAGGCTACCATCCATTAGAGTAACAAAAATCTCGACAATAGACTACCTTCCATAATGACTAGGCTACCATCCATTGGAGTAACAAAGTTATCGACAATAGACTACCTTCCATAACGACAAGGCTACCATCCATTTGAGTAACAAAAATCTTGACAACAGAGTACCTTCCATAATGACAAGGCTACCATCCATTGGAATAACAAAAATATGGACAACACACTACCTACCATAATGACAAGGCTACCATCCATTGGAATAACAAAAATATCGACAACACACTACCTACCATAATGACAAGGCTACCATCCAATGGAGTAACAAAAATCTCGACAATAGACTACCTTCCATAATTACAAGTCTACCATCCATTGGAGTAACAAAATTCTGAACAACAGACTATCGTTCTTAATGACAAGGCTACCATCCATTAGAGTAACAGAAATCACAATGACAAACTACCTTCCATAATGAAAAGTCTATGATCCATTGCAGTAACAAAAATCTTGACAACATACTACCTTCCATAATGACAAGGCTACCATCCACTGGAGTAACAAAAATCCCGACAACAGACTACCTTCCATAATGACAAGGCTACCATTCATTGGAATAACAAAAATTTTGACAACACACTACCTTCCATAATGACAAGGCTACCTTCCAATGGAGTAACAAAAATCTCGACAATAGACTACCTTCCATAATGACAAGTCTACCATCCATTAGAGTAAAACAAAATTGAACAACAGACTATCATCCTTAATGACAAGGCTACCATCCATTGGAGTAACAGAAATCACAACGACATACTACCTTCCATAATGACAAGGCTAACATCCATTGCAGTAACAAAAATCTCAACAACTGACTACCTTCCATAATGACAAGGCTACCATCGATTGGAGTAACAGAAATCTGGACAACAGACTACCTTCCGTAATGACAAGGCTACCATCCATTGGAGTAACAAAAATCTCGACAGCGGACTACCTTCCATAATGACTAGGCTACCATCCATTGGAGTAACAAAGGTATCAACAATAGACTACCTTCCATAACGACCAGGCTACAATCCATTGTAGTAACAAAAATCTCGACAATAGACTACCTTCCATAATGACGAGGCTACCATCCATTGTAGTAACAATAATACACGACAATAGACTACCTTCCATAATGACAAGGAAACCATCCATTGGACTAACAAAAATCTCGACAACAGAGTACCTTCCATAATGACAAGGCTACCATCCATTGGAATAACAAAATTATCGACAACACACTACCTTCAATAATGACAAGGCTACCATCCCTTAGAGTAACAAAAATCTCGACAACAGACTACATTCCATAATGACAAGGCTACCATCCATTGGAGTAACAAAGATATCAACAACATACTACCTTCCATAATGACAAGGATACCATCCGTTGGAGTAACAAAAACTCAGACTACCTTCCATAATGACAAGGCTACCATCCATTGTAGTAACAAAAATTCACTACAATAGACTACCTTCCATAATGACAGAGCTACCATCCATTGGAGTAACAAAAATCTCGACAACAGAGTACCTTCCATAATGACAAGGCTACCATCCATTGGAATAACAAAAATATCGACAACACACTACCTTCAATAATGACAAGGATACCATCCCTTAGGGTAACAAAAATCTCGACAACAAACTACTTTCCATAATGACAAGGCTACCATCCATTGGAGTAACAAAGAAATCAACAAAATACTAACTTCCATAATGACAAGGATACCATCCGTTGGAGTAATAAAAACACAGAATACCTTCCATAATGACAAGGCTACCATCCATTGTAGTAACAAAAATACACGACAATAGACTACCTTCCATAATGACAAGGCTACCATCCATTGGAGTAACAAAAATATCGACAACAGAGAACCTTCCATAATGACAAGGCTACCATCCATTGGATTAACAAAAATATCGACAACACACTACCTTCCATAATGACAAGGCTACCATCCCATAGAGTAACAAAAATCTCGACAACAGACTACTTTCCATAATGACAAGGCTACCATCCATTGGAGTAACAAAGATATCAACAACATACTACCTTCCATAATGACAAGGATACCATCCATTGGAGTAACAAAAACTCAGACTACCTTCCATAATGAAAAGGCTACCATCCATTGTAGTAACAAAAATAGACGACAATAGACTACCTTCCATAATGACAAAGCTACCATCCATTGGAGTAACAAAAATCTCGACAACAGAGTACCTTCCATAATGACAAGGCTACCATCCATTGGAATAACAAAAATATCGATAACACACTACCTTCCATAATGAAAAGGCTACCATCCCTTAGAGTAACAAAAATCTCGACAACAGAGTACCTTCCATAATGACAAGGCTACCATCCATTTGAATAACAAAAATATCGATAACACACTACCTTCCATAATGAAAAGGCTACCATCCCTTAGAGTAAAAAAAATCTCGACAATAGACTACTTTCCATAATGACAAGGCTACCATCCATTTGAGTAACAAAAATATCGACAACAGACTACCTTCCATAATGACAAGGCTACCATCCATTAGAGTAACAAAAATCTCGACAATAGACTACCTTCCATAATGACTAGGCTACCATCCATTGGAGTAACAAAGTTATCGACAATAGACTACCTTCCATAACGACAAGGCTACCATCCATTTGAGTAACAAAAATCTTGACAACAGAGTACCTTCCATAATGACAAGGCTACCATCCATTGGAATAACAAAAATATGGACAACACACTACCTACCATAATGACAAGGCTACCATCCATTGGAATAACAAAAATATCGACAACACACTACCTACCATAATGACAAGGCTACCATCCAATGGAGTAACAAAAATCTCGACAATAGACTACCTTCCATAATTACAAGTCTACCATCCATTGGAGTAACAAAATTCTGAACAACAGACTATCGTTCTTAATGACAAGGCTACCATCCATTGGAGTAACAGAAATCACAATGACAAACTACCTTCCATAATGAAAAGTCTATGATCCATTGCAGTAACAAAAATCTTGACAACATACTACCTTCCATAATGACAAGGCTACCATCCACTGGAGTAACAAAAATCCCGACAACAGACTACCTTCCATAATGACAAGGCTACCATTCATTGGAATAACAAAAATTTTGACAACACACTACCTTCCATAATGACAAGGCTACCTTCCAATGGAGTAACAAAAATCTCGACAATAGACTACCTTCCATAATGACAAGTCTACCATCCATTAGAGTAAAACAAAATTGAACAACAGACTATCATCCTTAATGACAAGGCTACCATCCATTGGAGTAACAGAAATCACAACGACATACTACCTTCCATAATGACAAGGCTAACATCCATTGCAGTAACAAAAATCTCAACAACTGACTACCTTCCATAATGACAAGGCTACCATCGATTGGAGTAACAGAAATCTGGACAACAGACTACCTTCCGTAATGACAAGGCTACCATCCATTGGAGTAACAAAAATCTCGACAGCGGACTACCTTCCATAATGACTAGGCTACCATCCATTGGAGTAACAAAGGTATCAACAATAGACTACCTTCCATAACGACCAGGCTACAATCCATTGTAGTAACAAAAATCTCGACAATAGACTACCTTCCATAATGACGAGGCTACCATCCATTGTAGTAACAATAATACACGACAATAGACTACCTTCCATAATGACAAGGAAACCATCCATTGGACTAACAAAAATCTCGACAACAGAGTACCTTCCATAATGACAAGGCTACCATCCATTGGAATAACAAAATTATCGACAACACACTACCTTCAATAATGACAAGGCTACCATCCCTTAGAGTAACAAAAATCTCGACAACAGACTACATTCCATAATGACAAGGCTACCATCCATTGGAGTAACAAAGATATCAACAACATACTACCTTCCATAATGACAAGGATACCATCCGTTGGAGTAACAAAAACTCAGACTACCTTCCATAATGACAAGGCTACCATCCATTGTAGTAACAAAAATTCACTACAATAGACTACCTTCCATAATGACAGAGCTACCATCCATTGGAGTAACAAAAATCTCGACAACAGAGTACCTTCCATAATGACAAGGCTACCATCCATTGGAATAACAAAAATATCGATAACACACTACCTTCCATAATGAAAAGGCTACCATCCCTTAGAGTAACAAAAATCTCGACAACAGAGTACCTTCCATAATGACAAGGCTACCATCCATTTGAATAACAAAAATATCGATAACACACTACCTTCCATAAAGAAAAGGCTACCATCCCTTAGAGTAAAAAAAATCTCGACAACAAACTACTTTCCATAATGACAAGGCTACCATCCATTGGAGTAACAAAAATATCGACAACAGACTACCTTCCATAATGACAAGGCTACCATCCATTAGAGTAACAAAAATCTCGACAATAGACTACCTTACATAATGACTAGGCTACCATCCATTGGAGTAACAAAGTTATCGACAATAGACTACCTTCCATAACGGCAAGGCTACCATCCATTGTTGTAACAAAAATACACGACAATAGATGACCTTTCGTAATGACAAGGCTACCATCCATTTGAGTAACAAAAATCTTGACAACAGAGTACCTTCCATAATGACAAGGCTACCATCCATTGGAATAACAAAAATATCGACAACACACTACCTACCATAATGACAAGGCTACCATCCATTGGAATAACAAAAATATCGACAACACACTACCTACCATAATGACAAGGCTACCATCCAATGAAGTAACAAAAATCTCGACAATAGACTACCTTCCATAATTACAAGTCTACCATCCATTGGAATAACAAAATTCTGAACAACAGACTATCGTTCTTAATGACAAGGCTACCATCCATTGGAGTAACAGAAATCACAATGAAAAACTACCTTCCATAATGAAAAGGCTATGATCCATTGCAGTAACAAAAATCTTGACAACATACTACCTTCCATAATGACAAGGCTACCATCCACTGGAGTAACAAAAATCCCGACAACAGACTACCTTCCATAATGACAAGGCTACCATTCATTGGAATAACAAAAATATCGACAACACATTACCTTCCATAATGACAAGGCTACCTTCCAATGGAGTAACAAAAATCTCGACAATAGACTACCTTCCATAATGACAAGTCTACCATCCATTGGAGTAAAAAAAATTTGAACAACAGACTATCGTCCTTAATGACAAGGCTACCATCCATTGGAGTAACAGAAATCACAACGACATACTACCTTCCATAATGACAAGGCTAACATCCATTGCAGTAACAAAAATCTCAACAACTGACTACCTTCCATAATGACAAGGCTACCATCGATTGGAGTAACAAAAATCTGGACAACAGACTACCTTCCGTAATGACAAGGCTACCATCCATTGGAGTAACTAAAATCTCGACAGCGGACTACCTTCCATAATGACTAGGCTACCATCCATTGGAGTAACAAAGATATCAACAATAGACTACCTTCCATAACGACCAGGCTACAATCCATTGTAGTAACAAAAATCTCGATAATAGACTACCTTCCATAATGACGAGGCTACCATCCATTGTAGTAACAATAATACACGACAATAGACTACCTTCCATAATGACAAGGCAACCATCCATTGGACTAACAAAAATCTCGACAATAGAGTACCTTCCATAATGACAAGGCTACCATCCATTGGAATAACAAAAATATCGACAACACACTACCTTCAATAATGACAAGGCTACCATCCCTTAGAGTAACAAAAATCTCGACAACAGACTACTTTCCATAATGACAAGGCTACCATCCATTGGAGTAACAAAGAAATCAACAACGTACTAACTTCCATAATGACAAGGATACCATCCGTTGGAGTAATAAAAACACAGACTACCTTCCATAATGACAAGGCTACCATCCATTGTAGTAACAAAAATACACGACAATAGACTACCTTCCATAATGACAAAGCTACCATCCATTGGAGTAACAAAAATCTCGACAACATAGTACCTTCCATAATGACAAGGCTACCATCCATTGGAATAACAAAAATATCGACAACACACTATCTTCCATAATGACAAGGCTACCATCCCTTAGAGTAACAAAAATTTCGACAATAGACTACTTTCCATAATGACAAAGCTACCATCCATTGGAGTAACAAAAATATCGACAACAGACTACCTTCCATAATGACAAGGCTACCATCCATTGGAGTAAAAAAAATATTGACAATACACTACTTTCCATAATGACAAGTCTACCATCCATTGGAGTAACAAAAATATGAACAACAGATTACCGTCCTTAATGACAAGGCTACCATCCATTGGAGTAACAAAAATCACAACGACAGACTACCTTGCATAATGATAAGGCTACCATCCATTGTAGTAACAAAAATCTTGACAATAGACTACCTTCCCTAATGACAAGGCTACCATCCATTGGAGTAATATAAATCTAGACAACAGACTACTTTCCATAATGACAAGGCTACCATCCATTGGAGTAACAAAAATCTCGACAGCAGACTACCTTCCACAATGACAAGGGTACCATCATTGGAGTAACAAATATATCCACAAGAGACTACCTACCATAATGACAAGTCTCCAATCCATGGGATTATTAAAAATCTCGACAATAGACTACCTTCCATAATGACATGGCTAGAATCCATTGGAGTAACAAAAATCTCGACAACAGACTACCTTCCATAATCACTAGGCTACCATCCATTGGAGTAAAAAAGATATCGAAAATAGACTAACTTCCATAACGACAAGGCTACAATCCATTGTAGTAACAAAAATCTCCACAACAGACTACCTTCCATATTGACAAGGCTTTTATCCATTGTAGTAACAAAAATGTTGACAATAGACTACCTTCCATACTGACAAGGCTACCATCCATTGGAGGAACAAAAATCTCGACAACATACTACCTTCCATAATGAAAAGGCTACCATCCATTGGAATAACAAAAATTTCGACAACACAATACCTTCCATAATGACAAGGCTACCATCCCTTAGAGTAATAAAAATCTAGACAACAGACTACCTTCCATAATGACAAGTTTACCATCAATTGGCGTAACAAAGATATCGACAACATACTACCTTCCATAATTACAAGGCTACCATCCATTGGAGTAAAAAAAATCACGATAACAGACTACCTTCCATAATGACAAGGCTACCATCCATTGGAATAACAAAAATATTGACAACACACTACCTTCCATAATGACAAGGCTACCATCAAATGGAGTAACAAAAACATCGACAATAGACTACCTTCCATAATGACAAGTCTACCATCCATTGGAGTAACAAAAATTTGAACAACTAACTACCGTCCTTAATGATAAGGCTACCATCCTTTGGAGTAACAGAAATCACAACGACAAACTACCTTCCATAATGACAAGGCTACCATCCATTGTAGTAACAAAAATATCGATAATAGACTACCTTCCATAATGACAAGGCTACCATCCATTGTGGTAACAAAAATCTGGACAACTGACTACCTTGCATAATGACAAGGCCACCATCCATTGGAGTAACAAAAATCCTGATAACATACTACCTTCCATAATGACAAAGCTACCATCCATTGAAGAAACAGAAATCTCGACCACAGACTACCTTCCATAATGACAAGGCTACCATTCATTGGAATAACAAAAATATCGACAACACACTACCTTCCATAATGACAAGGCTATCATCCAATGGAGTAACAAAAATCTCGACAATAGACTACCTTCCATAATGACAAGTCTACCATCCATTGGAGTAAAAAAATTTGAACAACAGACTACCGTCCTTAATAACATGGCTACCATCCATTGGAGTAACAGAAATCACAAGGACATTCTACCTTCCATAATGACAAGGCTAACATCCATTGCAGTAACAAAAATCTCAACAACTGACTACCTTCCATAATGACAAGGCTACCATCGATTGGAGTAACAGAAATCTGGACAACAGACTACCTTCCGTAATGACAAGGCTACCATCCATTGGAGTAACAAAAATCTCGACAACGGACTACCTTCCATAATGACAAGGGTACCATCATTTGAGTAACAAAAATCTCGACAATAGACTACCTTCCATAATGACTAGGCTACCATCCATTGGAGTAACAAAGATATCATCAATAGACTACCTTCCATAACAACAAGGCTACAATCCATTGTAGTTACAAAAATCTCGACAACAGACTACCTTCCATAATGACAAGGCTACCATCCATTGTAGTAACAATAATACACGACAATAGACTACCTTCCGTAATGACAAGGCTACCATCCATTGGAGTAACAAAAATCTCGACAACAGAGTACCTTCCATAATGACAAGGCTACCATCCATTGGAATAACAATAATATCAACAACACACTACCTTCAATAATGACAAGGCTACCATCCCTTAGAGTAACAAAAATCTCGACAACAGACTACTTTCCATAATGACAAGGCTACCATCCATTGGAGTAACAAAGATATCAACAACATACTAACTTCCATAATGACAAGGATACCATCCATTGGAGTAATAAAAACACAGACTACCTTCCATATTGACAAGGCTACCATCCATTGTAGTAACAAAAATACACGACAATAGACTACCTTCCATAATGACAAAGCTACAATCCATTGGAGAAACAAAAATCTCGACAACATAGTACCTTCCATAATGACAAGGCTACCATCCATTGGAATAAGAAAAATATCGACAACAAACTACCTTCCATAATGACAAGGGTACCATCATTTGAGTAACAAAAATCTCGACAATAGAATACCTTCCATAATGACAAGGCTACCATCCATTGGAGTAACAAAAATATCGACAACAGACTACCTTCCATAATGACAAGGCTACCATCCATTGGAGTAAAAAAATTATTGACAATAGACTACCTTCCGTAATGACAATGCTACCTTTCATTGGAGTAACAAAGATATCGACAACATACTACCTTCCATAATGATAAGGCTATCATCCATTGGATTAACAAAAATCACAACGACAGACTACCTTCCATAATGACAAGGCTACCATCAATTGTAGTAACAAAAATCTTGACAACAGACTACCTTCCCTAATGACAAGGCTACCATCCATTGGAGTAACATAAATCTAGACAACAGACTACTTTCCATAATGACAAGGCTACCATCCAATGGAGTAACAAAAATATCGACAACAGACTACCTTCCACAATGACAAGGGTACCATCATTGGAGTAAAAAATATATCCACAAGAGACTACCTTCCATAATGACAAGGCTATAATCCATTGGAGTATTAAAAATCTCGACAACAGAATACCTTCCATAATGACATGGCTAGAATCCATTGGAGTAAAAAAAATCTCCACAACAGACTACCTTCCATAATCACTAGGGTACCATCCATTGGAGTAACAAAGATATCGATAACAGACTACCTTCAACAACGACAAGGCTAAAATCCAATTTAATAAAAAAAATACCGACTAAGGACTACCTTCCATATTGACAAGGCTTTTATCCATTGTAGTAACAAAAATATCAACAATAGACTACCTTCCATAATGACAAGGCTACCATCCATTGGAGTAACAAAAATCTCGACAACAAACTACCTTCCATAATGACAAGGCTACTATCCCTTAGAGTAATAAAAATCTAGACAACAGACTACCTTCCATAATGATAAGGTTACCATCCATTGGAGTAACAAAGATATCGACAACATACTACCTTCCATAATTACAAGGCTACCATCCATTAGAGTAAAAAAAATCACGACAACAGACTACCTTCCATAATAACAAGGCTACCATCCATTGGAATAACAAAAATATTGAAAACACACTACCTTCCATAATGACAAGGCTACCATTAAATGGAGTAACAAAAACATCGACAATAGACTACCTTCCATAATGACAAGTCTACCATCCATTGGAGTAACAAAAATTTGAACAACTAACTACCGTCCTTAATGACAAGGCTACCATCCATTGCAGTAACCAAAGTATTGATAATAGACTACCTTTCATAATGACAAAGCTACCATCCATTGTGGTAACAAAAATCTGGACAACAGACTACCTTGCATAATGACAAGGCCACCATCCATTGGGGTAACAAAAATCTTGACAACATACTACCTTCCATAAAGACAAGGCTACCATCCATTGAAGAAACAGAAATCTCGACAACAGACTACCTTCCATAATGACAAGGCTACCATTCATTGGAATAACAAAAATATCGACAACACACTACCTTCCATAATGACAAGGCTATAATCCAATGGAGTAACAAAAATATCGACAATAAACTACCTTCCATAATGACAAGTCTACCATCCATTGGAGTAAAAAAAATTTGAACAACAGACTATCGTCCTTAATGACAAGGCTACCATCCATTGGAGTAACATAAATCACAACGACATACTACCTTCCATAAAGACAAGGCTAACATCCATTGCAGTAACAAAAATCTCAACAACTGACTACCTTCCATAATGACAAGGCTACCATCGATTGGAGTAACAGAAATCTGGACAACAGACTACCTTCCGTAATGACAAGGCTACCATCCATTGGAGTAACAAAAATCTCGACAGCGGACTACCTTCCATAATGACAAGGGTACCATTATTTGAGTAACAAAAATCTCGACAATAGACAACCTTCCATAATGACTAGGCTACCATCCATTGGAGTAACAAATATATCAACAATAGACTACCTTCCATAACGACAAGGCTACAATCCATTGTAGTAACAAAAATCTCGACAATAGACTACCTTCCATAATGACGAGGCTACCATCCATTGTAGTAACAATAATACACGACAATAGACTACCTTCCATAATGACAAGGCAACCATCCATTGGAGTAACAAAAATCTCGACAACAGAGTACCTTCCATAATGACAAGGCTACCATCCATTTGAATAACAAAAATATCGACAACACACTACCTTCAATAATGACAAGGCTACCATCCCTTAGAGTAACAAAAATCTCGACAACAGACTACTTTCCATAATGACAAGGCTACCATCCATTGGAGTAACAAAGAAATCAACAACATACTAACTTCCATAATGACAAGGATACCATCCGTTGGAGTAATAAAAACACAGACTACCTTCCATAATGACAAGGCTACAATCCATTGTAGTAACAAAAATCTCGACAATAGACTACCTTCCATAATGACGAGGCTACCATCCATTGTAGTAACAATAATACACGACAATAGACTACCTTCCATAATGACAAGCCAACCATCCATTGGAGTAACAAAAATCTCGACAACAGAGTACCTTCCATAATGACAAGGCTACCATCCATTTGAATAACAAAAATATCGACAACACACTACCTTCAATAATGACAAGGCTACCATCCCTTAGAGTAACAAAAATCTCGACAACAGACTACTTTCCATAATGACAAGGCTACCATCCATTGGAGTAACAAAGAAATCAACAACATACTAACTTCCATAATGACAAGGATACCATCCGTTGGAGTAATAAAAACACAGACTACCTTCCATAATGACAAGGCTACCATCCATTGTAGTAACAAAAATACACGACAATAGACTACCTTCCATAATGACAAAGCTACCATCCATTGGAGTAACAAAAATCTCGACAACATAGTACCTTCCATAATGACAAGGCTACCATCCATTGGAATAACAAAAATATCGACAACACACTACCTTCCATAATGACAAGGCTACCATCCCTTAGAGTAACAAAAATTTCGACAACAGACTACTTTCCATAATGACAAAGCTACCATCCATTGGAGTAACAAAAATATCGACAACAGACTACCTTCCATAATGACAAGGCTACCATCCATTGGAGTAAAAAAATATTGACAATACACTACTTTCCATAATTACAATTCTACCATCCATTGGAGTAACAAAAATATGAACAACAGATTACCGTCCTTAATGACAAGGCTACCATCCATTGGAGTAACAAAAAACACAACGACATACCACCTTCCATAATGACAAGGCTACCATCCATTGTAGTAACAAAAATCTTGACAATAGACTACCTTCCCTAATGACAAGGCTACCATCCATTGGAGTAACATAAATCTAGACAACAGACTACTTTCCATAATGACAAGGCTACCATCCATTGGAGTAACAAAGAAATCAACAACATACTAACTTCCATAATGACAAGGATACCATCCGTTGGAGTAATAAAAACACAGACTACCTTCCATAATGACAAGGCTACAATCCATTGTAGTAACAAAAATCTCGACAATAGACTACCTTCCATAATGACGAGGCTACCATCCATTGTAGTAACAATAATACACGACAATAGACTACCTTCCATAATGACAAGCCAACCATCCATTGGAGTAACAAAAATCTCGACAACAGAGTACCTTCCATAATGACAAGGCTACCATCCATTTGAATAACAAAAATATCGACAACACACTACCTTCAATAATGACAAGGCTACCATCCCTTAGAGTAACAAAAATCTCGACAACAGACTACTTTCCATAATGACAAGGCTACCATCCATTGGAGTAACAAAGAAATCAACAACATACTAACTTCCATAATGACAAGGATACCATCCGTTGGAGTAATAAAAACACAGACTACCTTCCATAATGACAAGGCTACCATCCATTGTAGTAACAAAAATACACGACAATAGACTACCTTCCATAATGACAAAGCTACCATCCATTGGAGTAACAAAAATCTCGACAACATAGTACCTTCCATAATGACAAGGCTACCATCCATTGGAATAACAAAAATATCGACAACACACTACCTTCCATAATGACAAGGCTACCATCCCTTAGAGTAACAAAAATTTCGACAACAGACTACTTTCCATAATGACAAAGCTACCATCCATTGGAGTAACAAAAATATCGACAACAAACTACCTTCCATAATGACAAGGCTACCATCCATTGGAGTAAAAAAATATTGACAATACACTACTTTCCATAATTACAATTCTACCATCCATTGGAGTAACAAAAATATGAACAACAGATTACCGTCCTTAATGACAAGGCTACCATCCATTGGAGTAACAAAAATCACAACGACATACCACCTTCCATAATGACAAGGCTACCATCCATTGTAGTAACAAAAATCTTGACAATAGACTACCTTCCCTAATGACAAGGCTACCATCCATTGGAGTAACATAAATCTAGACAACAGACTACTTTCCATAATGACAAGGCTACCATCCATTGGAGTAACAAAAATCTCGACAGCAGACTACCATCCACAATGACAAGGGTACCATCATTGGAGTAACAAATATATCCACAAGAGACTACCTACCATAATGACAAGTCTACAATCCATTGGAGTATTAAAAATCTCGACAATAGACTACCTTCCATAATGACATGGCTAGAATCCATTGGAGTAACAAAAATCTCGACAACAGACTACCTTCCATAATCACTAGGCTACCATCTATTGGAGTAAAAAAGATATCGACAATAGACTACCTTCCATAACGACAAGGCTACAATCCATTGTAGTAACAAAAATCTCCACAACATACTACCTTCCATAATGACAAGGCTACCATCCACTGGAGTAACAAAAATCCCGACAACAGACTACCTTCCATAATGACAAGGCTACCGTTCATTGGAATAACAAAAATATCGATAACACACTACCTTCCATAATAACAAGGCTACCTTCCAATGGAGTAACAAAAATCTCGACAATAGACTACCTTCCATAATGACAAGTCTACCATACATTGGAGTAAAAAAAATTTGAACAACAGACTATCGTCCTTAATGACAAGGCTACCATCCATTGGAGTAACAGAAATCACAACGACATACTACCTTCCATAATGACAAGGCTAACATCCATTGCAGTAACAAAAATCTCAACAATTGACTACCTTCCATAATGACAAAGCTACCATCGATTGGAGTAACAGAAATCTGGACAACAAACTACCTTCCGTAATGACAAGGCTACCATCCATTGGAGTAACAAAAATCTAGACAGCGGACTACCTTCCATAATGACAAGGGTACCATTATTTGAGTAACAAAAATCTCGACAATAGACTACCTTCCATAATGACTAGGCTACCATCCATTGGAGTTACAAAGATATCAACAATAGACTACCTTCCATAACGACAAGGATACAATCCATTGTAGTAACAAAAATCTCGATAATAGACTACCTTCCATAATGACGAGGCTACCATCCATTGTAGTAACAATAATACACGACAATAGACTACCTTCCATAATGACAAGGCAACCATCCGTTGGAGTAACAAAAATCTCGACAACAGAGTACCTTCCATAATGACAAGGCTACCATCCATTGAAATATCAAAAATATCGACAACACACTACCTTCAATAATGACAAGCCTACCAACCCTTAGAGTAACAAAAATCTCGACAACAGACTACTTTCCATAATGACAAGGCTACCATCCATTGGAGTAACAAAGAAATCAACAACATACTAACTTCCATAATGACAAGGATACCATCCGTTGGAGTAATAAAAACACAGACTACCTTCCATATTGACAAGGCTACCATCCATTGTAGTAAGAAAAATACACGGCAATAGACTACCTTCCATAATGACAAAGCTACCATCCATTGGAGTAACAAAAATCTCGACAACATAGTACCTTCTATAATGACAAGGCTACCATCCATTGGAATAAGAAAAATTTCGACAACAAACTACCTTCCAAAATGACAAGGGTACCATCATTTGAGTAACAAAAATCTCGACAATAGAATACCTTCCATAATGACAAGGCTACCATCCATTGGAGTAACAAAAATATCGACAACAGACTACCTTCCATAATGACAAGGCTACCATCCATTGGAGTAAAAAAATTATTGACAATAGACTACCTTCCATAATGACAATGCTACCTTTCATTGGAGTAACAAAGATATCGACAACAAAATACCTTCCATAATGACAAGGCTACCATCCATTGGAGTAACAAAAATCACAACGACAGACTACCTTCCATAATGACAAGGCTACCATCAATTGTAGTAACAAAAATCTTGACAACAGACTACCTTCCCTAATGACAAGGTTACCATCCATTGGAGTAACATAAATCTAGACAACAGACTACTTTCCATAATGACAAGGCTACCATCCATTGGAGTAACAAAAATCTCGACAGCGGACTACCTTCCACAATGACAAGGGTACCATCATTGGAGTAACAAATATATCCACAAGAGACTACCCTCCATAATGACAAGGCTATAATCCATTGGAGTATTAAAAATCTCGACAACAGAATACCTTCCATAATGACATGGCTAGAATCCATTGGAGTAACAAAAATCTCGACAACAGACTACCTTCCATAATCACTAGGCTACCATCCATTGGAGTAAAAAAGATATCGACAATAGACTACCTTCCATAACGACAAGGCTACAATCCATTGTAGTAACAAAAATCTCCACAACATACTACCTTCCAAAATGACAAGGCTACCATCCACTGGAGTAACAAAAATCCCGACAACAGACTACCTTCCATAATGACAAGGCTACCGTTCATTGGAATTACAAAAATATCGATAACACACTACCTTCCATAATGACAAGGCTACCTTCCAATGGAGTAACAAAAATCTCGACAATAGACTACCTTCCACAATGACAAGTCTACCATACATTGGAGTAAAAAAAATTTGAACAACAGACTATCGTCCTTAATGACAAGGCTACCATCCATTGGAGTAACAGAAATCACAACGACATACTACCTTCCATAATGACAAGGCTAACATCCATTGCAATAACAAAAATCTCAACAACTGACTACCTTCCATAATGACAAGGCTACCATCGATTGGAGTAACAGAAATCTGGACAACAGACTACCTTCCGTAATGACAAGGCTACCATCCATTGGAGTAACAAAAATCTCGACAGCGGACTACCTTCCATAATGACAAGGGTACCATTATTTGAGTAACAAAAATCTTGACAATAGACTACCTTCCATAATGACTAGGCTACCATCCATTGGAGTAACAAAGATATCAACAATAGACTACCTTCCATAACGACAAGGCTACAATCCATTGTAGTAACAAAAATCTCGATAATAGACTACCTTCCATAATGACGAGGCTACCATCCATTGTAGTAACAATAATACACGACAATAGACTACCTTCCATAATGACAAGGCAACCATCCGTTGGAGTAACAAAAATCTCGACAACAGAGTACCTTCCATAATGACAAGGCTACCATCCATTGGAATATCAAAAATATCGACAACACACTACCTTCAATAATGACAAGCCTACCAACCCTTAGAGTAACAAAAATCTCGACAACAAACTACTTTCCATAATGACAAGGCTACCATCCATTGGAGTAACAAAGAAATCAACAACATACTAACTTCCATAATGACAAGGATACCATCCGTTGGAGTAATAAAAACACAGACTACCTTCCATAATGACAAGGCTACCATCCATTGTAGTAACAAAAATACACGACAATAGACTACCTTCCATAATGACAAAGCTACCATCCATTGGAGTAACAAAAATCTCAACAACATAGTACCTTCCATAATGACAAGGGTACCATCCATTGGAATAACAAAAATATCGACAACACACTACCTTCCATAATGACAAGGCTACCATCCCTTAGAGTAACAAAAATTTCGACAACAGACTACTTTCCATAATGACAAAGCTACCATCCATTGGAGTAACAAAAATATCGACAACAGACTACCTTCCATAATGACAAGGCTACCATCCATTGGAGTAAAAAAAATATTGACAATACACTACTTTCCATAATGACAAGTCTACCATCCATTGGAGTACCAAAAATATGAACAACAGATTACCGTCCTTAATGACAAGGCTACCATCCATTGGAGTAACAAAAATCACAACGACAGACTACCTTCCATAATGACAAGGCTACCATCCATTGTAGTAACAAAAATCTTGACAATAGACTACCTTCCCTAATGACAAGGCTACCATCCATTGGAGTAACATAAATCTAGACAACAGACTACTTTCCATAATGACAAGGCTACCATCCATTGGAGTAACAAAAATCTCGACAGTAGACTACCTTCCACAATGACAAGGGTACCATCATTGGAGTAACAAATATATCCACAAGAGACTACCTACCATAATGACAAGTCTACAATCCATTGGAGTATTAAAAATCTCGACAATAGACTACCTTCCATAACGACAAGGCTACAATCCATTAGAGTAACAAAAATCTCGACAACAAACTACCTTCCATATTGACAAGGCTTTTATCCATTGTGGTAACAAAAATGTTTACAATAGACTACCTTCCATAATGACAAGGCTACCATCCATTGGAGTAACAAAAATCTCGACAACATACTACCTTCCATAATGAAAAGGCTACCATCCATTGGAATAACAAAAATTTCGACAACACAATAGCTTCCATAATGACAAGGCTACCATCCCTTAGAGTAATAAAAATCTAGACAACAGACTACCTTCCATAATGACAAGGTTACCATCCATTGGCGTAACAAAGATATCGACAACATACTACCTTCCATAATTACAAGGCTACCATCTATTGGAGTAAAAAAAATCACGACAACAAACTACCTTCCATAATGACAAGGCTACCATCCATTGGAGTAAAAAAATTATTGACAATAGACTACCTTCCATAATGACAATGCTACCTTTCATTGGAGTAACAAAGATATCGACAACAAACTACCTTCCATAATGACAAGGCTACCATCCATTGGAGTAACAAAAATCACAACGACAGACTACCTTCCATAATGACAAGGCTACCATCAATTGTAGTAACAAAAATCTTGACAACAGACTACCTTCCCTAATGACAAGGTTACCATCAATTGGAGTAACATAAATCTAGACAACAGACTACTTTCCATAATTACAAGGCTACCATCCATTGGAGTAACAAAAATCTCGACAGCAGACTACCTTCCACAATGACAAGGGTACCATCATTGTTGTAACAAATATATCCACAAGAGACTACCCTCCATAATGACAAGGCTATAATCCATTAGAGTATTAAAAATCTCGACAACAGAATACCTTCCATAATGACATGGCTAGAATCCATTGGAGTAACAAAAATCTCGACAACAGACTACCTTCCATAATCACTAGGCTACCATCCATTGGAGTAAAAAAGATATCGACAATAGACTACCTTCCATAACGACAAGGCTACAATCCATTGTAGTAACAAAAATCTCCACAACATACTACCTTCCATAATGACAAGGCTACCATCCACTGGAGTAACAAAAATCCCGACAACAGACTACCTTCCATAATGACAAGGCTACCTTTCATTGGAACTACAAAAATATCGATAACACACTACCTTCCATAATAACAAGGCTATCTTCCAATGGAGTAACAAAAATCTCGACAATAGACTACCTTCCATAATGACAAGTCTACCATACATTGGAGTAAAAAAAATTTGAACAACAGACTATCGTCCTTAATGACAAGGCTACCATCCATTGGAGTAACAGAAATCACAACGACATACTACCTTCCATAATGACAAGGCTAACATCCATTGCAGTAACAAAAATCTCAACAATTGACTACCTTCCATAATGACAAGGCTACCATCGATTGGAGTAACAGAAATCTGGACAACAGACTACCTTCCGTAATGACAAGGCTACCATCCATTGGAGTAACAAAAATCTAGACAGCGGACTACCTTCCATAATGACAAAGGTACCATTATTTGAGTAACAAAAATCTCGACAATAGACTACCTTCCATAATGACTAGGCTACCATCCATTGGAGTAAAAAAAATATTGACAATACACTACTTTCCATAATGACAAGTCTACCATCCATTGGAGTACCAAAAATATGAACAACAGATTACCGTCCTTAATGACAAGGCTACCATCCATTGGAGTAACAAAAATCACAACGACAGACTACCTTCCATAATGACAAGGCTACCATCCATTGTAGTAACAAAAATCTTGACAATAGACTACCTTCCCTAATGACAAGGCTACCATCCATTGGAGTAACATAAATCTAGACAACAGACTACTTTCCATAATGACAAGGCTACCATCCATTGGAGTAACAAAAATCTCGACAGTAGACTACCTTCCACAATGACAAGGGTACCATCATTGGAGTAACAAATATATCCACAAGAGACTACCTACCATAATGACAAGTCTACAATCCATTGGAGTATTAAAAATCTCGACAATAGACTACCTTCCATAACGACAAGGCTACAATCCATTAGAGTAACAAAAATCTCGACAACAAACTACCTTCCATATTGACAAGGCTTTTATCCATTGTGGTAACAAAAATGTTTACAATAGACTACCTTCCATAATGACAAGGCTACCATCCATTGGAGTAACAAAAATCTCGACAACATACTACCTTCCATAATGAAAAGGCTACCATCCATTGGAATAACAAAAATTTCGACAACACAATAGCTTCCATAATGACAAGGCTACCATCCCTTAGAGTAATAAAAATCTAGATAACAGACTACCTTCCATAATGACAAGGTTACCATCCATTGGCGTAACAAAGATATCGACAACATACTACCTTCCATAATTACAAGGCTACCATCTATTGGAGTAAAAAAAATCACGACAACAAACTACCTTCCATAATGACAAGGCTACCATCCATTGGAGTAAAAAAATTATTGACAATAGACTACCTTCCATAATGACAATGCTACCTTTCATTGGAGTAACAAAGATATCGACAACAAACTACCTTCCATAATGACAAGGCTACCATCCATTGGAGTAACAAAAATCACAACGACAGACTACCTTCCATAATGACAAGGCTACCATCAATTGTAGTAACAAAAATCTTGACAACAGACTACCTTCCCTAATGACAAGGTTACCATCCATTGGAGTAACATAAATCTAGACAACAGACTACTTTCCATAATTACAAGGCTACCATCCATTGGAGTAACAAAAATCTCGACAGCAGACTACCTTCCACAATGACAAGGGTACCATCATTGTTGTAACAAATATATCCACAAGAGACTACCCTCCATAATGACAAGGCTATAATCCATTAGAGTATTAAAAATCTCGACAACAGAATACCTTCCATAATGACATGGCTAGAATCCATTGGAGTAACAAAAATCTCGACAACAGACTACCTTCCATAATCACTAGGCTACCATCCATTGGAGTAAAAAAGATATCGACAATAGACTACCTTCCATAACGACAAGGCTACAATCCATTGTAGTAACAAAAATCTCCACAACATACTACCTTCCATAATGACAAGGCTACCATCCACTGGAGTAACAAAAATCCCGACAACAGACTACCTTCCATAATGACAAGGCTACCTTTCATTGGAACTACAAAAATATCGATAACACACTACCTTCCATAATAACAAGGCTATCTTCCAATGGAGTAACAAAAATCTCGACAATAGACTACCTTCCATAATGACAAGTCTACCATACATTGGAGTAAAAAAAATTTGAACAACAGACTATCGTCCTTAATGACAAGGCTACCATCCATTGGAGTAACAGAAATCACAACGACATACTACCTTCCATAATGACAAGGCTAACATCCATTGCAGTAACAAAAATCTCAACAATTGACTACCTTCCATAATGACAAGGCTACCATCGATTGGAGTAACAGAAATCTGGACAACAGACTACCTTCCGTAATGACAAGGCTACCATCCATTGGAGTAACAAAAATCTAGACAGCGGACTACCTTCCATAATGACAAAGGTACCATTATTTGAGTAACAAAAATCTCGACAATAGACTACCTTCCATAATGACTAGGCTACCATCCATTGGAGTAAAAAAAATATTGACAATACACTACTTTCCATAATGACAAGTCTACCATCCATTGGAGTACCAAAAATATGAACAACAGATTACCGTCCTTAATGACAAGGCTACCATCCATTGGAGTAACAAAAATCACAACGACAGACTACCTTCCATAATGACAAGGCTACCATCCATTGTAGTAACAAAAATCTTGACAATAGACTACCTTCCCTAATGACAAGGCTACCATCCATTGGAGTAACATAAATCTAGACAACAGACTACTTTCCATAATGACAAGGCTACCATCCATTGGAGTAACAAAAATCTCGACAGTAGACTACCTTCCACAATGACAAGGGTACCATCATTGGAGTAACAAATCTATCCACAAGAGACTACCTACCATAATGACAAGTCTACAATCCATTGGAGTATTAAAAATCTCGACAATAGACTACCTTCCATAACGACAAGGCTACAATCCATTAGAGTAACAAAAATCTCGACAACAAACTACCTTCCATATTGACAAGGCTTTTATCCATTGTAGTAACAAAAATGTTTACAATAGACTACCTTCCATAATGACAAGGCTACCATCCATTGGAGTAACAAAAATCTCGACAACATACTACCTTCCATAATGAAAAGGCTACCATCCATTGGAATAACAAAAATTTCGACAACACAATACCTTCCATAATGACAAGGCTACCATCCCTTAGAGTAATAAAAATCTAGACAACAGACTACCTTCCATAATGACAAGGTTACCATCCATTGGCGTAACAAAGATATCGACAACATACTACCTTCCATAATTACAAGGCTACCATCTATTGGAGTAAAAAAAATTACGACAACAAACTACCTTCCATAATGACAAGGCTACCATCCATTGGAGTAAAAAAATTATTGACAATAGACTACCTTCCATAATGACAATGCTACCTTTCATTGGAGTAACAAAGATATCGACAACAAACTACCTTCCATAATGACAAGGCTACCATCCATTGGAGTAACAAAAATCACAACGACAGACTACCTTCCATAATGACAAGGCTACCATCAATTGTAGTAACAAAAATCTTGACAACAGACTACCTTCCCTAATGACAAGGTTACCATCCATTGGAGTAACATAAATCTAGACAACAGACTACTTTCCATAATGACAAGGCTACCATCCATTGGAGTAACAAAAATCTCGACAGCAGACTACCATCCACAATGACAAGGGTACCATCATTGGAGTAACAAATATATCCACAAGAGACTACCTACCATAATGACAAGTCTACAATCCATTGGAGTATTAAAAATCTCGACAATAGACTACCTTCCATAATGACATGGCTAGAATCCATTGGAGTAACAAAAATCTCGACAACAGACTACCTTCCATAATCACTAGGCTACCATCCATTGGAGTAAAAAAGATATCGACAATAGACTACCTTCCATAACGACAAGGCTACAATCCATTGTAGTAACAAAAATCTCCACAACATACTACCTTCCATAATGACAAGGCTACCATCCACTGGAGTAACAAAAATCCCGACAACAGACTACCTTCCATAATGACAAGGCTACCGTTCATTGGAATAACAAAAATATCGATAACACACTACCTTCCATAATAACAAGGCTACCTTCCAATGGAGTAACAAAAATCTCGACAATAGACTACCTTCCATAATGACAAGTCTACCATATATTGGAGTAAAAAAAATTTGAACAACAGACTATCGTCCTTAATGACAAGGCTACCATCCATTGGAGTAACAGAAATCACAACGACATACTACCTTCCATAATGACAAGGCTAACATCCATTGCAGTAACAAAAATCTCAACAATTGACTACCTTCCATAATGACAAGGCTACCATCGATTGGAGTAACAGAAATCTGGACAACAGACTACCTTCCGTAATGACAAGGCTACCATCCATTGGAGTATCAAAAATCTAGACAGCGGACTACCTTCCATAATGACAAGGGTACCATTATTTGAGTAACAAAAATCTCGACAATAGACTACCTTCCATAATGACTAGGCTACCATCCATTGGAGTTACAAAGATATCAACAATAGACTACCTTCCATAACGACAAGGCTACAATCCATTGTAGTAACAAAAATCTCGATAATAGACTATCTTCCATAATGACGAGGCTACCATCCATTGTAGTAACAATAATACACGACAATAGACTACCTTCCATAATGACAAGGCAACCATCCGTTGGAGTAACAAAAATCTCGACAACACACTACCTTCAATAATGACAAGCCTACCAACCCTTAGAGTAACAAAAATCTCGACAACAAACTACTTTCCATAATGACAAGGCTACCATCCTTTGGAGTAACAAAGAAATCAACAACATACTAACTTCCATAATGACAAGGATACCATCCGTTGGAGTAATAAAAACACAGACTACCTTCCATAATGACAAGGCTACCATCCATTGTAGTAACAAAAATACACGACAATAGACTACCTTCCATAATGACAAAGCTACCATCCATTGGAGTAACAAAAATCTCGACAACATAGTACCTTCAATAATGACAAGGGTACCATCAATTGGAATAACAAAAATATCGACAACACACTACCTTCCATAATGACAAGGCTACCATCCCTTAGAGTAACAAAAATTTCGACAACATACTACTTTCCATAATGACAAAGCTACCATCCATTGGAGTAACAAAAATATCGACAACAGACTACTTTCCAAAATGACAAGGCTACCATCCATTGGAGTAAAAAAAAAATTGACAATAGACTACTTTCCATAATGACAAGTCTACCATCCATTGGAGTAACAAAAATATGAACAACAGATTACCGTCCTTAATGACAAGGCTACCATCCATTGGAGTAACAAAAATCACAACGACAGACTACCTTCCATAATGACAAGGCTACCATCCATTGTAGTAACAAAAATCTTGACAATAGACTACCTTCCCTAATGACAAGGCTACCATCCATTGGAGTAACATAAATCTAGACAACAGACTACTTTCCATAATGACAAGGCTACCATCCATTGGAGTAACAAAAATCTCGACAGCAGACTACCTTCCACAATAACAAGGGTACCATCATTGGAGTAAAAAATATATCCACAAGAGACTACCTACCATAATGACAAGTCTACAATCCATTGGGGTATTAAAAATCTCGACAATAGACTACCTTCCATAATGACATGGCTAGAATCCATTGGAGTAATAAAAATCTCGACAACAAACTACCTTCCATAATCACTAGGCTACCATCCATTGGAGTAAAAAATATATCGACAATAGACTACCTTCCATAACGACAAGGCTACAATCCATTGTAGTAACAAAAATCTCCACAACAGACTACCTTCCATATTGACAAGGCTTTTATCCATTGTAGTAACAAAAATGTTTACAATAGACTACCTTCCATAATGACAAGGCTACCATCCATTGGAGTAACAAAAATCTCGACAACATACTACCTTCCATAATGAAAAGGCTACCATCCACTGGAATAACAAAAATTTCGACAACACAATACCTTCCATAATGACAAGGCTACCATCCCTTAGAGAAATAAAAATCTAGACAACAGACTACCTTCCATAATGACAAGGTTACCATCCATTGGCGTAACAAAGATATCGACAACATACTACCTTCAATAATTACAAGGCTACCATCTATTGGAGTAAAAAAAATCACGACAACAGACTACCTTCCATAATGACAAGGCTACCATCCATTGGAATAACAAAAATATTGACAACACACTACCTTCCATAATGACAAGGCTACCATCAAATGAAGTAACAAAAACATTGACAATAGACTACCTTCCATAATGACAAGTCTACCATCCATTGGAGAAACAAAAATTTGAACAACTAACTACCGTCCTTAATGACAAGGCTACCATCCTTTGGAGTAACAGAAATCACAACGAAAGACTACCTTCCATAATGACAAGGCTACCATCCATTGCAGTAACCAAAATATCGATAATAGACTACCTTCCATAATGACAAGGCTACCATCCATTGTGGTAACAAAAATCTGGACAACTGACTACCTTGCATAATGACAAGGCCACCATCCATTGGAGTAACAAAAATCCTGATAACAGACTACCTTCCATAATGACAAAGCTACCATCCATTGAAGAAACAGAAATCTCGACAACAGACTACCTTCCATAATGATAAGGCTACCATTCATTGGAATAACAAAAATATCGACAACACACTACCTTCCATAATGACAAGGCTATCATCCAATGGAGTAACAAAAATCTCGACAATAGACTACCTTCCATAATGACAAGTCTACCATCCATTGGAGTTAAAAAATTTGAACAACAGACTACCGTCCTTAATTACATGGCTACCATCCATTGGAGTAACAGAAATCACAACGACATACTACCTTCCATAATGACAAGGCTAACATCCATTGCAGTAACAAAAATCTCAACAACTGACTACCTTCCATAATGACAAGGCTACCATCGATTGGAGTAACAGAAATCTGGACAACAGACAACCTTCTGTAATGACAAGGCTACCATCCATTGGAGTAACAAAAATCTCGACAACGGACTACCTTCCATAATGACAAGGGTACCATCATTTGAGTAACAAAAATCTCGACAATAGACTACCTTCCATAATGACTAGGCTACCATCCATTGGAGTAACAAAGATATCATCAATAGACTACCTTCCATAACAACAAGGCTACAATCCATTGTAGTAACAAAAATCTCGACAACAGACTACCTTCCATAATGACAAGGCTACCATCCATTGTAGTAACAATAATACACGACAATAGACTACCTTCCGTAATGACAAGGCTACCATCCATTGGAGTAACAAAGATCTCGACAACAGAGTACCTTCCATAATGACAAGGCTACCATCCATTGGAATACCAATAATATCAACAACACACTACCTTCAATAATGACAAGGCAACCATCCCTTAGAGTAACAAAAATCTCGACAACAGACTACTTTCCATAATGACAAGGCTACCATCCATTGGAGTAAAAAAGATATCAACAACATACTAACTTCCATAATGACAAGGATACCATCCATTGGAGTAATAAAAACACAGACTACCTTCCATATTGACAAGGCTACCATCCATTGTAGTAAGAAAAATACACGACAATAGACTACCTTCCATAATGACAAAGCTACCATCCATTGGAGTAACAAAAATCTCGACAACATAGTACCTTCTATAATGACAAGGCTACCATCCATTGGAATAAGAAAAATTTCGACAACAAACTACCTTCCAAAATGACAAGGGTACCATCATTTGAGTAACAAAAATCTCGACAATAGAATACCTTCCATAATGACAAGGCTACCATCCATTGGAGTAACAAAAATATCGACAACAGACTACCTTCCATAATGACAAGGCTACCATCCATTGGAGTAAAAAAATTCTTGACAATAGACTACCTTCCATAATGACAATGCTACCTTTCATTGGAGTAACAAAGATATCGACAACAAAATACCTGCCATAATGACAAGGCTACCATCCATTGGAGTAACAAAAATCACAACGACAGACTACCTTCCATAATGACAAGGCTACCATCAATTGTAGTAACAAAAATCTTGACAACAGACTACCTTCCCTAATGACAAGGTTACCATCCATTGGAGTAACATAAATCTAGACAACAGACTACTTTCCATAATGACAAGGCTACCATCCATTGGAGTAACAAAAATCTCGACAGCAGACTACCTTCCACAATGACAAGGGTACCATCATTGGAGTAACAAATATATCCACAAGAGACTACCCTCCATAATGACAAGGCTATAATCCATTGGAGTATTAAAAATCTCGACAACAGAATACCTTCCATAATGACATGGCTAGAATCCATTGGAGTAACAAAAATCTCGACAACAGACTACCTTCCATAATCACTAGGCTACCATCCATTGGAGTAAAAAAGATATCGACAATAGACTACCTTCCATAACGACAAGGCTACAATCCATTGTAGTAACAAAAATCTCCACAACATACTACCTTCCATAATGACAAGGCTACCATCCACTGGAGTAACAAAAATCCCGACAACAGACTACCTTCCATAATGACAAGGCTACCTTCCAATGGAGTAACAAAAATCTCGACAATAGACTACCTTCCATAATGACAAGTCTACCATACATTGGAGTAAAAAAAATTTGAACAACAGACTATCGTCCTTAATGACAAGGCTACCATCCATTGGAGTAACAGAAATCACAACGACATACTACCTTCCATAATGACAAGGCTAACATCCATTGCAGTAACAAAAATCTCAACAACTGACTACCTTCCATAATGACAAGGCTACCATCGATTGGAGTAACAGAAATCTGGACAACAGACTACCTTCCGTAATGACAAGGCTACCATCCATTGGAGTAACAAAAATCTCGACAGCGGACTACCTTCCATAATGACAAGGGTACCATTATTTGAGTAACAAAAATCTTGACAATAGACTACCTTCCATAATGACTAGGCTACCATCCATTGGAGTAACAAAGATATCAACAATAGACTACCTTCCATAACGACAAGGCTACAATCCATTGTAGTAACAAAAATATCGATAATAGACTACCTTCCATAATGACGAGGATACCATCCATTGTAGTAACAATAATACACGACAATAGACTACCTTCCATAATGACAAGGCAACCATCCGTTGGAGTAACAAAAATCTCGACAACAGAGTACCTTCCATAATGACAAGGCTACCATCCATTGGAATATCAAAAATATCGACAACACACTACCTTCAATAATGACAAGCCTACCAACCCTTAGAGTAACAAAAATCTCGACAACAAACTACTTTCCATAATGACAAGGCTACCATCCATTGGAGTAACAAAGAAATCAACAACATACTAACTTCCATAATGACAAGGATACCATCCGTTGGAGTAATAAAAACACAGACTACCTTCCATAATGACAAGGCTACCATCCATTGTAGTAACAAAAATACACGACAATAGACTACCTTCCATAATGACAAAGCTACCATCCATTGGAGTAACAAAAATCTCGACAACATAGTACCTTCCATAATGACAAGGGTACCATCCATTGGAATAACAAAAATATCGACAACACACTACCTTCCATAATGACAAGGCTACCATCCCTTAGAGTAACAAAAATTTCGACAACAGACTACTTTCCATAATGACAAAGCTACCATCCATTGGAGTAACAAAAATATCGACAACAGACTACCTTCCATAATGACAAGGATACCATCCATTGGAGTAAAAAAAATATTGACAATACACTACTTTCCATAATGACAAGTCTACCATCCATTGGAGTACCAAAAATATGAACAACAGATTACCGTCCTTAATGACAAGGCTACCATCCATTGGAGTAACAAAAATCACAACGACAGACTACCTTCCATAATGACAAGGCTACCATCCATTGTAGTAACAAAAATCTTGACAATAGACTACCTTCCCTAATGACAAGGCTACCATCCATTGGAGTAACATAAATCTAGACAACAGACTACTTTCCATAATGACAAGGCTACCATCCATTGGAGTAACAAAAATCTCGACAGTAGACTACCTTCCACAATGACAAGGGTACCATCATTGGAGTAACAAATATATCCACAAGAGACTACCTACCATAATGACAAGTCTACAATCCATTGGAGTATTAAAAATCTCGACAATAGACTACCTTCCATAACGACAAGGCTACAATCCATTAGAGTAACAAAAATCTCGACAACAAACTACCTTCCATATTGACAAGGCTTTTATCCATTATAGTAACAAAAATGTTTACAATAGACTACCTTCCATAATGACAAGGCTACCATCCATTAGAGTAACAAAAATCTTGACAACATACTACCTTCCATAATGAAAAGGCTACCATCCATTGGAATAACAAAAATTTCGACAACACAATACCTTCCATAATGACAAGGCTACCATCCCTTAGAGTAATAAAAATCTAGACAACAGACTACCTTCCATAATGACAAGGTTACCATCCATTGGCGTAACAAAGATATCGACAACATACTACCTTCCATAATTACAAGGCTACCATCTATTGGAGTAAAAAAAATCACGACAACAAACTACCTTCCATAATGACAAGGCTACCATCCATTGGAGTAAAAAAATTATTGACAATAGACTACCTTCCATAATGACAATGCTACCTTTCATTGGAGTAACAAAGATATCGACAACAAACTACCTTCCATAATGACAAGGCTACCATCCATTGGAGTAACAAAAATCACAACGACAGACTACCTTCCATAATGACAAGGCTACCATCAATTGTAGTAACAAAAATCTTGACAACAGACTACCTTCCCTAATGACAAGGTTACCATCCATTGGAGTAACATAAATCTAGACAACAGACTACTTTCCATAATGACAAGGCTACCATCCATTGGAGTAACAAAAATCTCGACAGCAGACTACCTTCCACAATGACAAGGGTACCATCATTGTTGTAACAAATATATCCACAAGAGACTACCCTCCATAATGACAAGGCTATAATCCATTAGAGTATTAAAAATCTCGACAACAGAATACATTCCATAATGACATGGCTAGAATCCATTGGAGTAACAAAAATCTCGACAACAGACTACCTTCCATAATCACTAGGCTACCATCCATTGGAGTAAAAAAGATATCGACAATAGACTACCTTCCATAACGACAAGGCTACAATCCATTGTAGTAACAAAAATCTCCACAACATACTACCTTCCATAATGACAAGGCTACCATCCACTAGAGTAACAAAAATCCCGACAACAGACTACCTTCCATAATGACAAGGCTACCGTTCATTGGAATTACAAAAATATCGATAGCACACTACCTTCCATAATGACAAGGCTACCTTCCAATGGAGTAACAAAAATCTCGACAATAGACTACCTTCCATAATGACAAGTCTACCATACATTGGAGTAAAAAAAATTTGAACAACAGACTATCGTCCTTAATGACAAGGCTACCATCCATTGGAGTAACAGAAATCACAATGACATACTACCTTCCATAATGACAAGGCTAACATCCATTGCAGTAACAAAAATCTCAACAACTGACTACCTTCCATAATGACAAGGCTACCATCAATTGGAGTAACAGAAATCTGGACAACAGACTACCTTCCGTAATGACAAGGCTAGCATCCATTGGAGTAACAAAAATCTCGACAGCGGACTACCTTCCATAATGACAAGGGTACCATTATTTGAGTAACAAAAATCTTGACAATAGACTACCTTCCATAATGACTAGGCTACCATCCATTGGAGTAACAAAGATATCAACAATAGACTACCTTCCATAACGACAAGGCTACAATCCATTGTAGTAACAAAAATCTCGATAATAGACTACCTTCCATAATGACGAGGCTACCATCCATTGTAGTAACAATAATACACGACAATAGACTACCTTCCATAATGACAACGCAACCATCCGTTGGAGTAACAAAAATCTCGACAACAGAGTACCTTCCATAATGACAAGGCTACCATCCATTGGAATATCAAAAATATCGACAACACACTACCTTCAATAATGACAAGCCAACCAACCCTTAGAGTAACAAAAATCTCGACAACAAACTACTTTCCATAATGACAAGGCTACCATCCATTGGAGTAACAAAGAAATCAACAACATACTAACTTCCATAATGACAAGGATACCATCCGTTGGAGTAATAAAAACACAGACTACCTTCCATAATGACAAAGCTACCATCCATTGGAGTAACAAAAATCTCGACAACATAGTACCTTCCATAATGACAAGGGTACCATCCATTGGAATAACAAAAATATCGACAACACACTACCTTCCATAATGACAAGGCTACCATCCCTTAGAGTAACAAAAATTTCGACAACAGACTACTTTCCATAATGACAAAGCTACCATCCATTGGAGTAACAAAAATATCGACAACAGACTACCTTCCATAATGACAAGGCTACCATCCATTGGAGTAAAAAAAATATTGACAATACACTACTTTCCATAATGACAAGTCTACCATCCATTGGAGTAACAAAAATATGAACAACAGATTACCGTCCTTAATGACAAGGATACCATCCATTGGAGTAACAAAAATCACAACGACAGACTACCTTCCATAATTACAAGGCTACCATCCATTGTAGTAACAAAAATCTTGACAATAGACTACCTTCCCTAATGACAAGGCTACCATCCATTGGAGTAACATAAATCTAGACAACAGACTACTTTCCATAATGACAAGGCTACCATCCATTGGAGTAACAAAAATCTCGACAGCAGACTACCTTCCACAACGACAAGGGTACCATCATTGGAGTAACAAATATATCCACAAGAGACTACCTACCATAATGACAAGTCTACAATCCATTGGAGTATTAAAAATCTCGACAATAGACTACCTTCCATAATGACATGGCTTTTATCCATTGTAGTAACAAAAATGTTTACAATAGACTACCTTCCATAATGACAAGGCTACCATCCATTGGAGTAATAAAAATCTAGACAACAGACTACCTTCCATAATGACAAGGTTACCATCCATTGGCGTAACAAAGATATCGACAACATACTACCTTCCATAATTACAAGGCTACCATCTATTGGAGTAAAAAAAATCACGACAACAGACTACCTTCCATAATAACAAGGCTACCATCCATTGGAATAACAAAAATATTGACAACACACTACCTTCCATAATGACAAGGCTACCATCAAATGAAGTAACAAAAACATCGACAATATACTACCTTCCATAATGACAAGTCTACCATCCATTCGAGTAACAAAAATCTGAACAACTAACTACCGTCCTTAATGATAAGGCTACCATCCTTTGGAGTAACAGAAATCACAACGACAGACTACCTTCCATATTGACAAGGCTACCATCCATTGTAGTAATAAAAATACACGACAATAGACTACCTTCCATAATGACAAAGCTACCTTCCATTGGAGTAACAAAAATCTCGACAACATAGTACCTTCCATAATGACAAGGCTACCATCCATTGGAATAAGAAAAATTTCGACAACAAACTACCTTCCATAATGACAAGGGTACCATCATTTGAGTAACAAAAATCTCGACAATAGAATACCTTCCATAATGACAATGCTACCTTTCATTGGAGTAACAAAGATATCGACAACAAACTACCTTCCATAATGACAAGGCTACCATCCATTGGAGTAACAAAAATCACAACAACAGACTACCTTCCATAATGACAACGCTACCATCAATTGTAGTAACAAAAATCTTGACAACAGACTACCTTCCCTAATGACAAGGTTACCATCCATTGGAGTAACATTAATCTAGACAACAGACTACTTTCCATAATGATAAGGCTACCATCCATTGGAGTAACAAAAATCTCGACAGCAGACTACCTTCCACAATGACAAGGGTACCATCATTGGAGTAACAAATATATCCACAAGAGACTACCTTCCATAATGACAAGGCTATAATCCATTGGAGTATTAAAAATCTCGACAACAGAATACCTTCCATAATTACATGGCTAGAATCCATTGGAGTAACAAAAATCTCGACAACAGACTACCTTCGATAATCACTAGGGTACCATCCATTGGAGTAACAAAGATATCGACAACATACCACCTTCCATAACGACAAGGCTAAAATCCAATTTAGTAAAAAAAATATCGACAATAGACTACCTTCCATATTGATAAGGCTTTTATCCATTGTAGTAACAAAAATCTTGACAATAGACTACCTTCCATAATGACAAGGCTACCATCCATTGGAGTAACAAAAATCTCGACAACATACTACCTTCCATAATGAAAAGGCTACCATCCATTGGAATAACAAAAATTTCGACAACACAATACCTTCCATAATGACAAGGCTACCATCCCTTAGAGTAATAAAAATCTAGACAACAGACTACCTTCCATAATGACAAGGTTACCATCCATTGGAGTAACAAAGATATCGACAACATACTACCTTCCATAATTACAAGGCTACCATCCATTGGAGTAAAAAAATCACGACAACAGAGTACCTTCTATAATGACAAGGCTACCATCCATTGGAATAACAAAAATATTGACAACACACTACCTTCCATAATGACAAGGCTACCATCAAATGAAGTAACAAAAACATCGACAATATACTACCTTCCATAATGACAAGTCTACCATCCATTCGAGTAACAAAAATCTGAACAACTAACTACCGTCCTTAATGATAAGGCTACCATCCTTTGGAGTAACAGAAATCACAACGACAGACTACCTTCCATAATGATAAGGCTACCATCCATTGCAGTAACCAAAATCTCGATAATAGACTACCTTCCAAAATGACAAGGCTCCCATCCATTGTTGTAACAAAAATCTGGACAACAGACTACCTTGCATAATGACAAGGCCACCATCCATTGGAGTAACAAAAATCCTGATAACAGACTACCTTCCTTAATGACAAAGCTACCATCCATTGAAGAAACAGAAATCTCGACAACAGACTACCTTCCATAATGACAAGGCTACCATTCATTGGAATAACAAAAATATCGACAACACACTACCTTCCATAATGACAAGGCTATCATCCAATGGAGTAACAAAAATCTCGACAATAGACTACCTTCCATAATGACAAGTCTACCATCCATTGGAGTAAAAAAAATTTGAACAACAGACTACCGTCCTTAATGACAAGGCTACCATCCATTGGAGTAACAGAAATCACAACGACATACTACCTTCCATAATGACAAGGCTAACATCCATTGCAGTAACAAAAATCTCAAGAACTGACTACCTTCCTTAATGACAAGGCTACCATCGATTGGAGTAACAGAAATATGGACAACAGACTACCTTCCGTAATGACAAGGCTACCATCCATTGGAGTAAAAAAAATCTCGACAGCGGACTACCTTCCATAATGACAATGGTACCATCATTTGAGTAACAAAAATCCGACAATAGACTACCTTCCATAATGTCTAGGCTACCATCCATTGGAGTAACAAAGATATCATCAATAGACTACCTTCCATAACAACAAGGCTCCAATCCATTGTAGTAACAAAAATCTCGACAACAGACTACCTTCCATAATGACAAGGCTACCATCCATTGTAGTAACAATAATACACGACAATAGACTACCTTCCGTAATGACAATGCTACAATCCATTGGAGTAAAAAAAATCTCGACAACAGAGTACCTTCCATAATGACAAGGCTACCATCCATTGGAATAACAAAAATATCGACAACACACTACCTTCAATAATGACAAGGCTACCATCCCTTAGAGTAACAAAAATCTCGACAACAGACTACTTTCCATAATGACAAGGCTACCATCCATTGGAGTAACAAAGATATCAACAACATACTAACTTCCATAATGACAAGGATACCATCCATTGGAGTAATAAAAACACAGACTACCTTCCATAATGACAAAGCTACCATCCATTGGAGTAACAAAAATCTCGACAACATAGTACCTTCCATAATGACAAGGCTACCATCCATTGGAATAACAAAAATATCGACAACAAACTACCTTCCATAATGACAAGGCTACCATCCCTTAGAGTAACAAAAATCTCGACAACAGACTACTTTTCGTAATGACAAGGCTACCATCCATTGGAGTAACAAAAATATCGACAACAGACTACCTTCCATAATGACAAGGCTACCATCCATTGCAGTAAAAAAATTATTGACAATACACTACCTTCCATAATGACAAGTCTACCATCCATTGGAGTAACAAAAATATGATCAACAGATTACCGTCCTTAATGACAAGGCTACCATCCATTGGAGTAACAAAAATCACAACGACAGACTACCTTCCATAATGACAAGGCTACCATCCATTGTAGTAACAAAAATCTTGACAATAGACTACCTTCCATAATGACAAGGCTACCATCCATTGGAGTAACATAAATCTAGACAACAAACTACTTTCCATAATTACAAGGCTACCATCCATTGGAGTAACAAAAATCTCGACAACAGACTACCTTCCACAATGACAAGGGTACCATCATTGGAGTAACAAATATATCCACAAGAGACTACCTTCCATAATGACAAGGCTATAATCCATTGGAGTATTAAAAATCTCGACAACAGACTACCTTCCATAATGAAAAGGCTACCATCCATTGGAGTAACAAAAATCTCGGCAACAAACTACCTTCCATAATCCCTAGGCTACCATCCATTGGAGTAACAAAGATATCGACAACAGACTACCTTCCATAACGACAAGGCTACAATCCATTGTAGTAACAAAAATATCGACAACAGACTACCTTCCATATTGACAAGGTTTTCATCTATTGGAGTAAAAAAAATCACGACAACAGACACCTTCCAGAATTACAAGGCTACCATCTATTGGAGTAAAAAAAATCTCGACAACAGAGTACCTTCCATAATGACAAGGCTACCATCCATCGGAATAACAAAAATATCGACAACACACTACCTTCGATAATGACAAGGCTACCATCCCTTCGAGTAACAAAAATCTCGACAAATGACTACTTTCCATAATGACATGGCTACCATCAATTGGAGTAACAGAAATCACAACGACAGACTACCTTCAATAATGACAAGGCTACCATCCGCTGCAGTAACAAAAATCTCAATAACAGACTACCTTCAATAATGACAAGGATACCATCCATTGTTGTAACAAAAATCTGGTCAACAAACTACCACGCATAATGACAAGGCTACCATCCATTGAAGAAAAAGAAATCTCGACAACAGACTACCTTCCATAATGACAAGGCTACCATCAGTTGGAGTCACAAAAATCTCGACAACATACTACCTTCCATAATGACAAGGGTACCATCATTGGAGTAACAAAATTATCCACAAGAGACTACCTTCCATATTGACAAGGCTACAATCCATTGGAGTACAAAAAATCTTGACAACAGACTACCTTCCATAATGACAAGGCTACCATCCATTGGAGTAACAAAAATCTCGATAACACACTACCTTCCATAATGACTAGGCTACCATCCATTGTAGTAAAAAAAATATCGTCCATTGACTACCTTCCATAATGACTAGGCTACCATCCATTGTAGTAACAAAAATCTCGACAACAAAGTACCTTCCATAATGACAAGGCTACCATCCATTGGAATAACAAAAATATCGACAACACACTACCTTCCATAATGACAAGGCTACCATCCATTGCAGTAACCAAAATCTCGATAATAACTACCTTCCATAATGACAAGTCTACCATCCATTGGAGTAACAAAAATCTCGACAATAGACTACCTTCAATAATGACTAGGCTACCATCCATTGGAGTAACAAAAATCTCGACAACAAACAACCTTCCAAAATGATAAGGCTACCATCCATTGGAGTATCAAAAATCTCGACAATAGACTACCTTCAATAATGACTAGGCTACCATCCATTGGAGAAACAAAGATATCGACAACAGACTACCTTTCATAATGACAAGGTTACCATCCATTGGAATAACAAAAATCTAGACAACAGACTACCTTCCATAATGACAAGGCTACCCTCCATTTGAGTAACAAAAATCTCTACAATAGACTACCATCCATAATGAAAAGGCTACCATCCATTAGAGTAACAAAAATCTCGACAGCAGACTACCTTCCATAATGACAAGGGTACCATCATTCGAGTAACAATAATATCCACAAGAGACTACCTTCCATAACGACAAGGCTACAATCCATTGGAGTATAAAAAATCTCGACAACAGACTACCTTCCATAATGACAAGGCTACCATCCATTGGAGTAAAAAAATTCTCGACAATAGACTACCTTCCATAATGACTAGGCTACCATCCATTGGAGTAACAAAGATATCGACAATAGACTACCTTCCATAACGACAAGGCTACAATCCATTGTAGTAACAAAAATTTCGACAACAGACTACCTCCCATAATGACAAGGCTACCATCCATTGTAGTAACAATAATACACGACAATAGACTACCTTCCGTAATGACAAGGCTGCCATCCATTGGAGTAACAAAAATCTCGAAAACAGAGTACCTTCCATAATGACAAGGCTACCATCCATTGAAATAACAAAAATATCGACAACACACTACCTTCAATAATGACAAGGCTACCATCCCTAAGGGTAACAAAAATCTCGACAACAGATTACTTTCCATAATTACAAGGCTACCATCCATTGGAGTAACAAAGATATCAACAACATACTACCTTCCATAATGACAAGGTTACCATCCATTGGAGTAACAAAGATATTGACAACATACTACCTTCCATAATTACAAGGCTACCATCCATTAGAGTAAAAAAAATCAGGAAAACAGACTACCTTCCATAATGACAAGGCTACCTTCCATTGGAGTAAAAAAATCAGGACAACAAACTACCTTCTATAATGACAAGGCTACCATCCATTGGAATAACAAAAATATTGACAACACACTACCTTCCATAATGACAAGGCTACCATCAAATGGAGTAACAAAAACATCGATAATAGACTACCTTCCATAATGACAAGTCTACCATCCATTGGAGTAACCAAAATCTGAACAACTAACTACCGTCCTTAATGACAAGGCTACCATCCTTTGGAGTAACAGAAATCACAACGACAGACTACCTTCCATAATGACTAGGCTACCATCCATTGCAGTAACCAAAATCTCGATAATAGACTACCTTCCATAATGACAAGGCTACCATCCATTGTTGTAACAAAAATCTGGACAACAAACTACCTTACATAATGACAAGGCTACCATCCATTGGAGTAACAATAATCCTGATAACAGACTACCTTCCTTAATGACAAAGCTACCATCCATTGGAGAAACAGAAATCTCGACAACAAACTACCTTCCATAATGACAAGGCTACCATTCATTGGAATAACAAAAATATCAACAACACACTACCTTCCATAATGACAAGGCTATCATCCAATGGAGTAACAAAAATATCGATAATAGACTACCTTCCATAATGACAAGTCTACCATCCATTGGAGTAAAAAAAATTGAACAACAGACTACCGTCCTTAATGACAAGGCCACCATCCATTGGAGTAACAGAAATCACAACGATATACTACCTTCCATAATGACAAGGCTAACATCTATTGCAGTAACAAAAATCTCAACAACTGACTACCTTCCATAATGACAAGGCTACCATCGATTGGAGTAATAGAAATCTAGACAACAGACTACCTTCCGTAATGACAAGGCTAACTTCCATTGGAGTAACAAAAATCTCGACAGCGGACTACCTTCCATAATGACAAGGGTACCATCATTTGAGTAACAAAAATCTCGACAATAGACTACCTTCAATAATGACTAGGCTACCATCCATTGGAGTAACAAAGATATCATCAATAGACTACCTTCCATAACAACAAGGCTACAATCCATTGTAGTAACAAAAATATCGACGACAGACTACTTTCCATAATGACAAGGCTACCATCCATTGTAGTAACAATAATACACGACAATAGACTACCTTCCGTAATGATAAGGCTACCATCCATTGGAGTAACAAAAATCTCGAAAACAGAGTACCTTCCATAATGACAAGGCTACCATCCATTGGAATAACAAAAATATCGACAACACACTACTTTCAATAATGACAAGGCTACCATCCCTTAGAGTAACAAAAATCTCGACAACATACTAACAAAGATATCAACAACATACTAACTTCCATAATGACAAGGATACCATCCATTGGAGTAATAAAAACACAGACTACCTTCCATATTGACAAGGATACCATCCATTGTAGTAACAAAAATACACGACAATAGACTACCTTCCATAATGACAAAGCTACCATCCATTGGAGTAACAAAAATCTTGACAACATAGTACCTTCCATAATGACAAGGTTACCATCCATTGGAATAACAAAAATATCGACAACAAACTACCTTCCATAATGACAAGGCTACCATCCATTGGAGTAAAAAAATTATTGACAATACACTACCTTCCATAATGACAAGTCTACCATCCATTGGAGTAACAAAAATATGAACAACAGATTACCGTCCTTAATGACAAGGCTACCATCCATTGGAGTAACAAAAATCACAATGACAGACTACCTTCCATAATGACAAGGCTACCATCCATTGTAGTAACAAAAATCTTGACAACAGACTACCTTCCCTAATGACAAGGCTACCATCCATTAGAGTAACATAAATCTAGACAACAAACTACTTTCCATAATGACAAGGCTACCATCCATTGGAGTAACAAAAATCTCGACAGCAGAGTACCTTCCACAATGACAAGGGTACCATCATTGGAGTAACAAATATATCCACAAGAGACTACCTTCCATAATGACAAGGCTATAATCCACTGGAGTATTAAAAATCTCGACAACAGACTACCTTCCATAACGACAAGGCTACAATCCGTTGTAGTAACAAAAATCTCGACAACAGACTACCTTCCATATTGACAAGGCTTTCATCTATTGGAGTAAAAAAAATCACGACAACAGACTACCTTCCAGAATTACAAGGCTACCATCTATTGGAGTAAAAAAAATCTCGACAACAGAGTACCTTCCATAATGACAAGTCTACCATCCATTGGAATAACAAAAATATCGACAACACACTACCTTCAATAATGACAAGGCTACCATCCCTTAGAGTAACAAAAATCTCGACAAATGACTACTTTCCACAATGACAAGGCTACCATCAATTGGAGTAACAGAAATCACAACGACAGACTACCTTCAATAATGACAAGGCTACCATCCGCTGCAGTAACAAAAATCTCGATAACAGACTACCTTCAATAATGACAAGGATACCATCCATTGTTGTAACAAAAATCTAGTCAACAAACTACATTGCATAATGACAAGGCTACCATCCATTGAAGAAACAGAAATCTCGACAACAGACTACCTTCCATAATGACAAGGCTACCATCCGTTGGAGTCAAAAAAATCTCGACAACATACTACCTTCCATAATGACAAGGGTACCATCATTGTAGTAACAAAATTATCCACAAGAGACTACCTTCCATATTGACAAGGCTACAATCCATTGGAATAACAAAAATCTCGATAACACACTACCTTCCATAATGACTAGGCTACCATCCATTGTAGTAAAAAAATATCGACAATTGACTACCTTCCATTATGACAAGGCCACCATCCATTTCAGTAACAAAAATCTCGACAATGGAGTACCTTCCATAATGACAAGGCTACCATCCATTGGAATAACAAAAATATCGACAACACACTACCTTCCATAATGACAAGGCTACCATCCCTTAGAATAACAAAAATCTCGACAACTGACTACTTTCCATAATGACGAGGCTACCATTCATTGGAGTAACAAAAATATCGAGAACATACAACCTTCCATAATGACAAGGCTAACATCCATTGGAGTAACAAAAATCAGACAACAAACTACCTTCCATAATGACAAGGCTACCATTCATTGGAATAACAAAAATATCGACAACACACTACCTTCCATAATGACAAGGCTACCATCCAATGGAGTAACAAAAATCTCGACAATAGACTACCTTCCATAATGACAAGTCTACCATCCATTGGAGTAACAGAAATCACAACGACATACTACCTTCCATAAGGACAAGGCTAACATCCATTGCAATAACAAAAATCTAAACAACAGACTACCTTCCATAATGACAAGGCTACCATCGATTGGAGTAACAGAAATCTGGACAACAGACTACCTTCCGTAATGACAAGGCTACCATCCATTGGAGTAAAAAAAATCTCGACAGCAGACTACCTTCCATAATGACAAGGTACCATCATTTGAGTAACAATAATATCCACAAGAGACTACCTTCCATAATGACAAGGCTACAATCCATTGGAGTATAAAAAATCTCGACAACAAACTACCTTCCATAATGACAAGGCTACCATCCATTGGAGTAAAAAAAATCTCGACAATAGACTACCTTCCATAATGACTAGGCTACCATCCATTGGAGTAACAAAGATATCGACAATAGACTACCTTCCATAACGACAAGGCTACAATCCATTTTAGTAACAAAAATCTCGACAACAGACTACCTCCCATAATGACAAGGCTACCATCCATTGTAGTAACAATAATACACGACAATAGACTACCTTCCGTAATGACAAAGCTGCCATCCATTGGAGTAAAAAAAATCTCGACAACAGAGTACCTTCCATAATGACAAGGCTACCATCCATTGAAATAACAAAAATATCGACAACACACTACCTTCAATAATGACAAGGCTACCATCCCTAAGGGTAACAAAAATCTCGACAACAGATTACTTTCCATAATGACAAGGCTAACATCCATTGGAGTAACAAAGATATCAACAACATACTACCTTCCATAATGACAAGGTTACCATCCATTGGAGTAACAAAGATATCGACAACATACTACCTTCCATAATTACAAGGCTACCATCCATTAGAGTAAAAAAAATCACGAAAATAGACTACCTTCCATAATGACAAGGCTACCATCCATTGGAATAACAAAAATATTGACAACACACTACCTTCCATAATGACAAGGTTACCATCAAATGGAGTAACAAAAGCATCGACAATAGACTACCTCCCATAATGACAAGTCTACCATCCATTGGAGTAACAAAAATCTGAACAACTAACTATCGTCCTTAATGACAAGGCTACCATCCTTTGGAGTAACAGAAATAACAACGACAGACTACCTTCCATAATGACAAGGCTACCATCCGTTGCAGTAACAAAAATCTCGATAACAGACTACCTTCCATAATGACAAGGCTACCATCCATTGTTGTAACAAAAATCTGGACAACAGACTACCTTGCATAATGACAAGGCTACCATCCATTGGGTAACAAAAATCCTGATAACAGACTACCTTCCTTAATGACAAAGCTACCATCCATTGAAGAAACAGAAATCTCGACAACAGACTACCTTCCATAATGACAAGGCTACCATCCGTTGGAGTAACAAAAATCTAGACAACATACTACCTTCCATAATGACAAGGCTACCATCCGTTGGAGTAACAAAAATCTAGACAACATACTACCTTCCATAATGACAAGGGTACCATCATTGGAGTAACAAAATTATCCACAAGAGACTACCTTCCATATTGACAAGGCTACAATCCATTGGAGTATAAAAAATCATGACAACAGACTACCTTCCATAATGACAAGGCTACCATCCATTGGAGTAACAAAAATCTCGATAACACACTACCTTCCATAATGACTAGGCTACCATCCATTGTAGTAAAAGAAATATCGACAGTTGACTACCTTCCATAATGACAAGGCTACCATCCATTGTAGTAACAAAAATCTCGACAACAGAGTACCTTCCATAATGACAAGGCTACCATCCATTGGAATAACAAAAATATCGACAACACACTACCTTCCATAATGACAAGGCTACCATCCCTTAGAGTAACAAAAATCTCGACAACATACTACTTTCCATAATGACAAGGCTACCATCCATTGGAGTAACAAAAATATCGAGAACATACAACCTTCCATAATGACAAGGATAACATCCATTGGAGTAACAAAAATCACGACAACAGACTACCTTCCATAATGACAAGGCTACCATTCATTGGAATAACAAAAATATCGACAACACACTACCTTCCATAATGACAAGGCTACCATCCAATGGAGTAACAAAAATCTCGACAATAGACTACCTTCCATAATGACAAGTCTACCATCCATTGGAGTAACAGAAATCACAACGACATACTACCTTCCATAAGGACAAGGCTAACATGCATTGTAGTAACAAAAATCTAAACAACAAACTACCTTCCATAATGATAAGGCTACCATCGATTGGAGTAACAGAAATCTGGACAACAGACTACCTTCCGTAATGACAAGGCTACCATCCATTGGAGTAACAAAAATTTCGACAGCAGACTACCTTCCATAATGACAAGGGTACCATCATTTGAGTAACAATAATATCCACAAGAGACTACCTTCCATAATGACAAGGCTACAATCCATTGGAGTATAAAAAATCTCGACAACAGACTACCTTCCATAATGACAAGGCTACCATCCATTGGAGTAAAAAAAATCTTGATAATAGACTACCTTCTATAATGACTAGGATACCATCCATTGGAGTAACAAAGATATCGACAATAGACTATCTTCCTTAACGACAAGGCTACAATCCATTGTAGTAACAAAAATCTCGACAACAGACTACCTCCTATAATGACAAGGCTACCATCCATTGTAGTAACAATAATACACGAAAATAGACTACCTTCCGTAATGACAAGGCGTCCATCCATTGGAGTAACAAAAATTTCGACAATAGAGTACCTTCCATAATGACAAGGCTACCATCCATTGAAATAACAAAAATATCGACAACACACTACCTTCAATAATGACAAGGCTACAATCCCTAAGGGTAACAAAAATCTCGACAACAGATTACTTTCCATAATGACAAGGCTACCATCCATTGGAGTAACAAAGATATCAACAACATACTACCTTCCATAATGACAAGGTTACCATCCATTGGAGTAACAAAGATATCGACAACATACTACCTTCTATAATTACAAGGCTACCATCCATTAGAGTAAAAAAAATCACGAAAACAGACTACCTTCCATAATGACAAGGCTACCATCCATTGGAATAAAAAAAATATTGACAACACACTACCTTCCATAATGACAAGGTTACCATCAAATGGAGTAACAAAAACATCGACAATAGACTACCTTCCATAATGACAAGTCTACCATCCATTGGAGTAACAAAAATCTGAACAACTAACTACCGTCCTTAATGACAAGGCTACCATCCTTTGGAGTAACAGAAATCACAACGACAGACTACCTTCCATAATGACAAGGCTACCATCCGTTGCAGTAACAAAAATCTCGATAACAGGCTACCTTCTATAATGACAAGGCTACCATCCATTGTTGTAACAAAAATTTGAACAACAGACTACCTTGCATAATGACAAGGCTACCATCCATTGGAGTAACAAAAATCCTGATAACAGACTACCTTCTTTAATGACAAAGCTACCATCCATTGAAGAAACAGAAATCTCGACAACAGACTACCTTCCATAATGACAAGGCTACCATCCATTGGAGTAACAAAAATCTAGACAACATACTACCTTCCATAATGACAAGGGTACCATCATTGGAGTAACAAAATTATCCACAAGAGACTACCTTCCATATTGACAAGGCTACAATCCATTGGAGTATAAAAAATCTTGACAACATACTACCTTCCATAATGACAAGGCTACCATCCATTGGAGTAACAAAAATCTCGATAACACACTACCTTCCATAATGACTAGGCTACCATCCATTGTAGTAAAAAAAATATCGACAATTGACTACCTTCCATAATGACAAGGCTACCATCCATTGTAGTAAAAAAATTCTCGACAACAGAGTACCTTCCATAATGACAAGGCTACCATCCATTGGAATAACAAAAATATCGACAACACACTACCTTCCATAATGACAAGGATACCATCCCTTAGAGTAACAAAAATCTCGACAACAAACTACTTTCCATAATGACGAGGCTACCATCCATTGGAGTAACAAAAATATGGAGAACACACAACCTTCCATAATGACAAGGCTAACATCCATTGGAGTAACAAAAATCACGACAACAGACTACCTTCAATAATGACAAGGCTACCATTCAATGGAATAACAAAAATAACGACAACACACTACCTTCCATAATGACAAGGCAACCATCCAATGGAGTAACAAAAATCTCGACAATAGACTACCTTCCATAATGACAAGGCTACCATCCGTTGCAGTAACAAAAATCTCGATAACAGGCTACCTTCCATAATGACAAGGCTACCATCCATTGTTGTAACAAAAATTTGGACAACAGACTACCTTGCATAATGACAAGGCTACCATCCATTGGAGTAACAAAAATCCTGATAATAGACTACCTTCTTTAATGACAAAGCTACCATCCATAGAAGATACAGAAATCTCGACAACAGACTACCTTCCATAATGACAAGGCTACCATCCGTTGGAGTAACAAAAATCTAGACAACATACTACCTTCCATAATGACTAGGGTACCATCATTGGAGTAACAAAATTATCCACAAGAGACTACCTTCCATATTGACAAGGCTACAATCCATTGGAGTATAAAAAATCTTGACAACATACTACCTTCCATAATGACAAGGCTACCATCCATTGGAGTAACAAAAATCTCGATAACACACTACCTTCCATAATGACTAGGCTACCATCCATTGTAGTAAAAAAAATATCGACAATTGACTACCTTCCATAATGACAAGGCTACCATCCATTGTAGTAAAAAAATTCTCGACAACAGAGTACCTTCCATAATGACAAGGCTACCATCCATTGGAATAACAAAAATATCGACAACACACTACCTTCCATAATGACAAGGCTACCATCCCTTAGAGTAACAAAAATCTCGACAACAAACTACTTTCCATAATGACGAGGCTACCATCCATTGGAGTAACAAAAATATGGAGAACATACAACCTTCCATAATGACAAGGCTAACATCCATTGGAGTAACAAAAATCACGACAACAGACTACCTTCCATAATGACAAGGCTACCATTCATTGGAATAACAAAAATAACGACAACACACTACCTTCCATAATGACAAGGCAACCATCCAATGGAGTAACAAAAATCTCGACAATAGACTACCTTCCATAATGACAAGTCTACCATCCATTGGAGTAACAGAAATCACAACGACATACTACCTTCCATAAGGACAAGGCTAACATCCATTACAGTAACAAAAATCTGAACAACAGACTACCTTCCATAATGACAAGGCTACCATCGATTGGAGTAAAAGAAATCTGGACAACAGACTACCTTCCGTAATGACAAGGCTACCATCCATTGGGGTAACAAAAATTTCGACAACAAACTTCATTCTATAATGACAAGGGTAACATTATTCGAGTAACAATAATATCCACAAGAGACTAACTTCCATAATGACAAGGCTACAATCCATTGGAGTATAAAAAATCTCGACAACAGACTACCTTCCATAATGACAAGGATACCATCCATTGGAGTAAAAAAAATCTAGACAATAGACTACCTTCCATAATGACTAGGCTACCATCCATTGGAGTAACAAAGATATCGACAATAGACTACCTTCCATAACTAAAAGGCTACAATCCATTGTAGTAACAAAAATCTCGACAACAGACTACCTCCCATAATGACAAGGCTACCATCCATTGTAGTAACAATAATACACGACAATAGACTACCTTCCGTAATGACAAGGCTGCCATCCATTGGAGTAACAAAAATCTCGACAACAGAGTACCTTCCATAATGACAAGGCTACCATCCATTGAAATAACAAAAATATCGACAACACACTACCTTCAATAATGACAAGGCTACCATCCCTAAGGGTAACAAAAATCTCGACAACAGATTACTTTCCATATGGACAAGGCTACCATCCATTGGAGTAACAAAGATATCGACAACATACTACCTTCCATAATTACAAGGCTACCATCCATTGTAGTAACAATAATACACGACAACAGACTACCTTCCATAATGACAAGGCTACCATCCATTGGAATAACAAAAATATTGACAACACACTACCTTCCATAATGACAAGGTTACCATCAAATGGAGTAACAAAAACATCTACAATAGACTACCTTCCATAATGACAAGTCTACCATCCATTGGAGTAACAAAAATCTGAACAACTAACTACCATCCTCAATGACAAGGCTACCATCCTTTGGATTAACATAAATCACAACGAAAGACTACCTTCCATAATGACAAGGCTACCATCCGTTGCAGTAACAAAAATCTCGATAACAGGTTACCTTCCATAATGACAAGGCTACCATCCATTGTTGTAACAAAAATCTGGACAACAGACTACCTTCCTTAATGACAAAGCTACCATCCATTGAAGATACAGAAATCTCGACAACAAACTACCTTCCATAATTACAAGGCTACCATCCGTTGGAGTAACAAAAATCTAGACAACATACTACCTTCCATAATGACAAGGGTACCATCATTGGAGTAACAAAATTATCCACAAGAGACTACCTTCCATATTGACAAGGCTACAATCCATTGGAGTATAAAAAATCATGACAACAGACTACCTTCCATAATGACAAGGCTACCATCCATTGGAGTAACAAAAATCTCGATAACACACTACCTTACATAATGACTAGGCTACCATCCATTGTAGTAAAAAAAATATCGACAATTGACTACCTTCCATAATGACAAGGCTACCATCCATTGTAGTAACAAAAATCTCGACAACAGAGTACCTTCCATAATGACAAGGCTACCATCCATTGGAATAACAAAAATATTGACAACACACTACCTTCCATAATGACAAGGCTACCATCCCTTAGAGTAACAAAAATCTCGACAACAGACTACTTTCCATAATGACGAGGCTACCATCCATTGGAGTAACAAAAATATCGAGAACATACAACCATCCATAATGACAAGGCTAACATCCATTGGAGTAACAAAAATCATGACAACAGACTACCTTCCATAATGACAAGGCTACCATTCATTGGAATAACAAAAATATCGATAACACACTACCTTCCATAATGACAAGGCTACCATCGAATGGAGTAACAAAAATTTCGAAAATAGACTACATTCCATAATGACAAGTCCACCATCCATTGGAGTAACAGAAATCACAACGACATACTACCTTCCATAAGGACAAGGCTAACATCCATTGCAGTAACAAAACTCTAAACAACAAACTACCTTCCATAATGACAAGGCTACTATCGATTGGAGTAACAGAAATCTGGACAACAGACTACCTTCCGTAATGACAAGGCTACCATCCATTGGAGTAACAAAAATTTCGACAGCAGACTACCTTCCATAAATACAAGGGTACCATCATTTGAGTAACAATAATATCCACAAGAGACTACCTTCCATAATGACAAGGCTACAATCCATTGGAGTATAAAAAATCTCGACAACAGACTACCTTCCATAATGACAAGGCTACCATCCATTGGAGTAAAAGAAATCTCGACAATAGACTACCTTCCATAATGACTAGGCTACTATCCATTGGAGTAACAAAGATATCGACAATAGACTACCTTCCATAACGACAAGGCTACAATCCATTGTAGTAACAAAAATCTCGACAACAGACTACCATCCATTGTAGCAACAATAATACACGACAACAGATTACTTTCCATAATGACAAGGCTACCATCCATTGGAGTAACAAAGATATCGACAACATACTACCTTCCATAATGACAAGGTTACCATCCATTGGAGTAACAAAGATATCGACAACATACTACCTTCCATAATTACAAGGCTACCATCCATTAGAGTAAAAAAAATCACGAAAACAGACTACCTTCCATAATGACAAGGCTACCATCCATTGGAATAACAAAAATATTGACAACACACTACCTTCCATAATGACAAGGTTACCATCAAATGGAGTAACAAAAACATCGACAATAGACTACCTTCCATAATGACAAGGCTACCATCCGTTGCAGTAACAAAAATATCGATAACAGGCTACCTTCCATAATGAGAAGGCTACCATCCATCGTTGTAACAAAAATTTGGACAATAGACTACCTTGCATAATGACAAGGTTACCATCCATTGGAGTAACAAAAATCCTGATAACAGACTACCTTCTTTAATGACAAAGCTACCATCCATTGAAGAAACAGAAATCTCGACAACAGACTACCTTCCATAATGACAAGGATACCATCCATTGGAGTAAAAAAAATCTAGACAATAGACTACCTTCCATAATGACTAGGCTACCATCCATTGGAGTAACAAAGATATCGACAATAGACTACCTTCCATAACTAAAAGGCTACAATCCATTGTAGTAACAAAAATCTCGACAACAGACTACCTCCCAAAATGACAAGGCTACCATCCATTGTAGTAACAATAATACACGACAATAGACTACCTTCCGTAATGACAAGGCTGCCATCCATTGGAGTAACAAAAATCTCGACAACAGAGTACCTTCCATAATGACAAGGCTACCATCCATTGAAATAACAAAAATATCGACAACACACTACCTTCAATAATGACAAGGCTACCATCCCTAAGGGTAACAAAAATCTCGACAACAGATTACTTTCCATATGGACAAGGCTACCATCCATTGGAGTAACAAAGATATCGACAACATACTACCTTCCATAATTACAAGGCTACCATCCATTGTAGTAACAATAATACACGACAACAGACTACCTTCCATAATGACAAGGCTACCATCCATTGGAATAACAAAAATATTGACAACACACTACCTTCCATAATGACAAGGTTACCATCAAATGGAGTAACAAAAACATCTACAATAGACTACCTTCCATAATGACAAGTCTACCATCCATTGGAGTAACAAAAATCTGAACAACTAACTACCATCCTCAATGACAAGGCTACCATCCTTTGGATTAACATAAATCACAACGAAAGACTACCTTCCATAATGACAAGGCTACCATCCGTTGCAGTAACAAAAATCTCGATAACAGGTTACCTTCCATAATGACAAGGCTACCATCCATTGTTGTAACAAAAATCTGGACAACAGACTACCTTCCTTAATGACAAAGCTACCATCCATTGAAGATACAGAAATCTCGACAACAAACTACCTTCCATAATTACAAGGCTACCATCCGTTGGAGTAACAAAAATCTAGACAACATACTACCTTCCATAATGACAAGGGTACCATCATTGGAGTAACAAAATTATCCACAAGAGACTACCTTCCATATTGACAAGGCTACAATCCATTGGAGTATAAAAAATCATGACAACAGACTACCTTCCATAATGACAAGGCTACCATCCATTGGAGTAACAAAAATCTCGATAACACACTACCTTACATAATGACTAGGCTACCATCCATTGTAGTAAAAAAAATATCGACAATTGACTACCTTCCATAATGACAAGGCTACCATCCATTGTAGTAACAAAAATCTCGACAACAGAGTACCTTCCATAATGACAAGGCTACCATCCATTGGAATAACAAAAATATTGACAACACACTACCTTCCATAATGACAAGGCTACCATCCCTTAGAGTAACAAAAATCTCGACAACAGACTACTTTCCATAATGACGAGGCTACCATCCATTGGAGTAACAAAAATATCGAGAACATACAACCATCCATAATGACAAGGCTAACATCCATTGGAGTAACAAAAATCATGACAACAGACTACCTTCCATAATGACAAGGCTACCCTTCATTGGAATAACAAAAATATCGATAACACACTACCTTCCATAATGACAAGGCTACCATCGAATGGAGTAACAAAAATTTCGAAAATAGACTACCTTCCATAATGACAAGTCTACCATCCATTGGAGTAACAGAAATCACAACGACATACTACCTTCCATAAGGACAAGGCTAACATCCATTGCAGTAACAAAACTCTAAACAACAAACTACCTTCCATAATGACAAGGCTACCATCGATTGGAGTAACAGAAATCTGGACAACAGACTACCTTCCGTAATGACAAGGCTACCATCCATTGGAGTAACAAAAATTTCGACAGCAGACTACCTTCCATAAATACAAGGGTACCATCATTTGAGTAACAATAATATCCACAAGAGACTACCTTCCATAATGACAAGGCTACAATCCATTGGAGTATAAAAAATCTCGACAACAGACTACCTTCCATAATGACAAGGCTACCATCCATTGGAGTAAAAGAAATCTCGACAATAGACTACCTTCCATAATGACTAGGCTACCATCCATTGGAGTAACAAAGATATCGACAATAGACTACCTTCCATAACGACAAGGCTACAATCCATTGTAGTAACAAAAATCTCGACAACAGACTACCATCCATTGTAGCAACAATAATACACGACAACATATTACTTTCCATAATGACAAGGCTACCATCCATTGGAGTAACAAAGATATCGACAACATACTACCTTCCATAATGACAAGGTTACCATCCATTGGAGTAACAAAGATATCGACAACATACTACCTTCCATAATTACAAGGCTACCATCCATTAGAGTAAAAAAAATCACGAAAACAGACTACCTTCCATAATGACAAGGCTACCATCCATTGGAATAACAAAAATATTGACAACACACTACCTTCCATAATGACAAGGTTACCATCAAATGGAGTAACAAAAACATCGACAATAGACTACCTTCCATAATGACAAGGCTACCATCCGTTGCAGTAACAAAAATATCGATAACAGGCTACCTTCCATAATGAGAAGGCTACCATCCATCGTTGTAACAAAAATTTGGACAATAGACTACCTTGCATAATGACAAGGTTACCATCCATTGGAGTAACAAAAATCCTGATAACAGACTACCTTCTTTAATGACAAAGCTACCATCCATTGAAGAAACAGAAATCTCGACAACAGAATACCTTCCATAATGACAAGGCTACCATCCGTTGGAGTAACAAAAATCTCGACAACATACTACCATCCATAATGACAAGGGTACCATCATTGGAGTAACAAAATTATCCACAAGAGACTACCTTCCATATTGACAAGGCTACAATCCATTGGAGTATAAAAAATCTTGACAATATACTACCTTCCATAATGACAAGGCTACCATCCATTGGAGTAACAAAAATCTCGATGACACACTACCTTCCATAATGACTAGGCTACCATCCATTGGAATAAAAAAAATATTGACAACACACTACCTTCCATAATGACAAGGTTACCATCAAATGGAGTAACAAAAACATCGAAAATAGACTACCTTCAATAATGACAAGTCTACCATCCATTGGAGTAACAAAAATCTAAACAACTAACTATCGTCCTTAATGACAAGGCTACCATCCTTTGGAGTAACAGAAATCACAACAACAGACTACCTTCCATAATGACAAGGCTACCATCCGTTGCAGTAACAAAAATCTCGATAACAGACTACCTTCCATAATGACAAGGCTACCATCCATTGTTGTAACAAAAATCTGGACAACAGACTACCTTGCATAATGAGAAGGCTACCATCCATTGGAGTAACAAAAATCCTGATAACAGACTACCTTCCTTAATGACAAAGCTACCATCCATTGAAGAAACAGAAATCTCGACAACAGACTACCTTCCATAATGACAAGGCTACCATCCGTTGGCGTAACAAAAATCTAGACAACATACTACCTCCATAATGACAAGGGTACCATCATTGGAGTAACAAAATTATCCACAAGAGACTACCTTCCATATTGACAAGGATACAATCCATTGGAGTATAAAAAATCTTGACAACAGACTACCTTCCATAATGACAAGGCTACCATCCATTGGAATAACAAAAATCTCGATAACACACTACCTTCCATAATGACTAGGCTACCATCCATTGTAGTAAAAAAAATATCGACAATTGAATACCTTCCATAATGATGAGGCTACCATCCATTGTAGTAACAAAATTCTTGACAACAGAGTACCTTCCATAATGACAAGGCTACCATCCATTGGAATAACAAAAATATCGACAACATACTACCTTCCATAATGAAAAGGCTACCATCCCTTAGAGTAACAAAAATCTCTACAACAGACTACTTTCCATAATGACGAGGCTACCATCCATTGGAGTAACAAAAATATCGAGAACATACAACCTTCCATAATGACAAGGCTAACATCCATTGGAGTAACAAAAATCACGACAACAGACTACCTTCCATAATGACAAGGCTACCATTCATTGGAATAACAAAAATATCGACAACACACTACCTTCCATAATGACAAGGCTACCATCCAATGGAGTAACAAAAATCTCGACAATAGACTACCTTCCATAATGACAAGTCTACCATCCATTGGAGTAACAGAAATCACAACGACATACTACCTTCTATAAGGACAAGGCTAACATCCATTGCAGTAACAAAAATCTGAACAACAGACTACCTTCCATAATGACAAGGCTACCATCGATTGGACTAACAAAAATCTGGACAACAGACTACCTTCCGTAATGACAAGGCTACCTTCCATTGGAGTATCAAAAATATCGACAGCAGACTACCTTCCATAATGACAAGGGTACCATCATTTGAGTAACAATAATATCCACAAGAGACTACCTTCCATAATGACAAGACTACAATCCATTGGAGTATAAAAAATATCGACAACAGACTACCTTCCATAATGACAAGGCTACCATCCATTGGAGTAAAAAAAATCTCGACAATAGACTACCTTCCATAATGACTAGGATACCATCCATTGGAGTAACAATGATATCGACAATAGACTACATTCCATAAGGACAAGGCTACAATCCATTGTAGTAACAAAAATCTCGACAACATACTACCTCCCATAATGACAAGGCTACCATCCATTGTAGTAACAATAATACACGACAATAGACTACCTTCCGTAATGACAAGGCTGCCATCCATTGGAGTAACAAAAATCTCGACAACAGAGTACCTTCCATAATGACAAGGCTACCATCCATTGGAGTAACAAAAATCTCGATGACACACTACCTTCCATAATGACTAGGCTACCATCCATTGGAATAACAAAAATATTGACAACACACTACCTTCCATAATGACAAGGTTACCATCAAATGGAGTAACAAAAACATTGAAAATAGACTACCTTCAATAATGACAAGTCTACCATCCATTGGAGTAACAAAAATTTGAACAACTAACTATCGTCCTTAATGACAAGGCTACCATCCTTTGGAGTAACAGAAATCACAACAACAGACTACCTTCCATAATGACAAGGCTACCATCCGTTGCAGTAACAAAAATCTCGATAACAGACTACCTTCCATAATGACAAGGCTACCATCCATTGTTGTAACAAAAATCTGGACAACAGACTACCTTGCATAATGACAAGGCTACCATCCATTGGAGTAACAAAAATCCTGATAACAGACTACCTTCCTTAATGACAAAGCTACCATCCATTGAAGAAACAGAAATCTCGACAACAGACTACCTTCCATAATGACAAGGCTACCATCCGTTGGAGTAACAAAAATCTAGACAACATACTACCTCCATAATGACAAGGGTACCATCATTGGAGTAACAAAATTATCCACAAGAGACTACCTTCCATATTGACAAGGCTACAATCCATTGGAGTATAAAAAATCTTGACAACAGACTACCTTCCATAATGACAAGGCTACCATCCATTGGAGTAACAAAAATCTCGATAACACACTACCTTCCATAATGACTAGGCTACCATCCATTGTAGTAAAAAAAATATCGACAATTGACTACCTTCCATAATGACAAGGCTACCATCCATTGTAGTAACAAAATTCTTTACAACAGAGTACCTTCCATAATGACAAGGCTACCATCCATTGGAATAACAAAAATATCGACAACATACTACCTTCCATAATGAAAAGGCTACCATCCCTTAGAGTAACAAAAATCTCGACAACAGACTACTTTCCATAATGACGAGGCTACCATCCATTGGAGTAACAAAAATATCGAGAACATACAACCTTCCATAATGACAAGGCTAACATCCATTGGAGTAACAAAAATCACGACAACAGACTACCTTCCATAATGAGAAGGCTACCATTCATTGGAATAAAAAAAATATCTACAACACACTACCTTCCATAATGACAAGGCTACCATCCAATGGAGTAACAAAAATCTCGACAATAGACTACCTTCCATAATGACAAGTCTACCATCCATTGGAGTAACATAAATCACAACGACATACTACCTTCTATAAGGACAAGGATAACATCCATTGCAGTAACAAAAATCTGAACAACAGACTACCTTCCATAATGACAAGGCTACCATCGATTGGAGTAACAGAAATCTGGACAACAGACTACCTTCCGTAATGACAAGGCTACCTTCCATTGGAGTAACAAAAATATCGACAGCAGACTACCTTCCATAATGACAAGGGTACCATCATATGAGTAACAATAATATCCAGAAGAGACTACCTTCCATAATGACAAGACTACAATCCATTGGAGTATAAAAAATATCGACAACAGACTACCTTCCATAATGACAAGGCTACCATCCATTGGAGTAAAAAAAATCTCGACAATAGACTACCTTCCATAATGACTAGGATACCATCCATTGGAGTAACAATGATATCGACAATAGACTACCTTCCATAACGACAAGGCTACAATCCATTGTAGTAACAAAAATCTCGACAACAGACTACCTCCCATAATGACAAGGCTACCATCCATTGTAGTAACAATAATACACGACAATAGACTACCTTCCATAATGACAAGGCTGCCATCCATTGGAGTAACAAAAATCTCGACAACAGAGTACCTTCTATAATGACAAGGCTACCATCCATTGAAATATCAAAAATATCGACAACACACTACCTTCAATAATGACAAGGCTACCATCCCTAAGGGTAACAAAAATCTCGACAACAGATTACTTTCCATAATGACAAGGCTACCATCCATTGGAGTAACAAAGATATCAACAACATACTACCTTCCATAATGACAAGGTTACCATCCATTGAAGTAAATAAGATATCGACAACATACTACCTTCCATAATTACAAGGCTACCATCCATTAGAGTAAAAAAAATCAAGAAAATAGACTACCTTCCATAATGACAAGGCTACCATCCATTGGAATAACAAAAATATTGACAACACACTACCTTCCATAATGACAAGGTTACCATCAAATGGAGTAACAAAAACATCGACAATAGACTACCTTCCATAATGACAAGTCTACCATCCATTGGAGTAACAAAAATCTGAACAACTAACTACCATCCTTAATGACAAGGCTACCATCCTTTGGAGTAACAAATATCACAATGAAAGACTACCTTCCATAATGACAAGGCTACCATCCGTTGCAGTAACAAAAATCTCGACAACAGACTACCTTCCATAATGACAAGGCTACCATCCGTTGGAGTAACAAAAATCTAGACAACATACTACCTTCCATAATGACAAAGGTACCATCATTGGAGTAACAAAATTATCCACAAGAGACTACCTTCCATATTGACAAGGCTACAATCCATTGGAGTATAAAAAATCTTGACAAGAGACTACCTTCCATAATGAGAAGGCTACCATCCATTGGAGTAACAAAAATTTCGATAACACACTACCTTCCATAATGACTAGGCTACCATCCATTGTAGTAACAAAAATCTGGACAACAGGGTACCTTCCATAATGACAAGGCTACCATCCATTGGAATAACAAAAATATCGACAACACACTACCTTCCATAATGACAAGGCTACCATTCCTTAGAGTAACAAAAATCTCGACAACAGACTACTTTCTATAATGACGAGGCTACCATCCATTGGAGTAACAAAAATATCGAGAACATACAACCTTCCATAATGACAAGGCTACCATCAATCGGAGTAACAAAAATCACGACAATAGACTACCTTCCATAATGACAAGGCTACCATTCATTGGAATAACAAAAATATCGACAACACACTACCTTCCATAATGACAAGGCTACCATCCAATGCAGTAACAAAAATCTCGACAATAGACTACCTTCCATAATGACAAGTCTACCATCCATTGGAGTCAAAAAAATCTGAATAATAGACTACCGTCCTTAATGACAAGGCTACCATCCATTGGAGTAACAGAAATCACAACGACATACTACCTTCCATAAGGACAAGGCTAACATCCATTACAGCAACAAAATTCTAAACAACAGACTACCTTCCATAATGACAAGGCTACCATCGATTGGAGGAACAGAAATCTGGACAAGAGACTACCTTCCGTAATGACAAGGCTACCATCCATTGGAGTAACAAAAATCTCGACAGCAGACTACCTTCCATAAGTACAAGGCTACAATCCATGGGAGTATAAAAAATCTCGACAACAGACTACCTTCCATAATGACAAGGCTACCATCCATTGGAGCAAAAAAAATCTCGACAATAGACTACCTTCCATAATGACTAGGCTATCATCTATTGGAGTAACAAAGATATCGATAATAGACTACCTTCCATAACGACAAGGCTACAATCCATTGTAGTAACAAAAATCTCGACAACAGACTACCTCCCATAATGACAAGGCTACCATCCATTGTAGTAACAATAATACACGACAATAGACTACCTTCCATAATGACAAGGCTACCATCCATTGGAGTAACAAAAATCTCGACAACAAAGTACCTTCCATAATGACAAGGCTACCATCCATGGGAATAAAACAAATATCGACAACACACTACCTTCAATAATGACAAGGCTACCATCCATTGGAGTAACATAGATATCAACAACATACTACCTTCCATAATGACAAGGTTATCATCCATTGGAGTAACAAAGATATCGACAACATACTACCTTCCATAATTACAAGGCTACCATCCATTGGAGTAAAAAAAATCACGACAACAGACTACCTTCCATAATGACATGGCTACCATCCATTGGAATAACAAAAATATTAACAACACACAACCTTCCATAATGACAAGGCTACCATCAAATGGAGTAACAAAAACATCGACAATAGACTACCTTCCATAATGACAAGTCTACCATCCATTGGAGTAACAAAAATCTGAACAACTAACTACCGTCCTTAATGACAAGGCTACCATCCTTTGGAGTAACAAAAATCACAACGACAGACTACCTTCCATAATGACAAGGCTACCATCCGTTGCAGTAACAAAAATCTCGAAAACAGACTACCTTCCATAATGACAAGGCTACCATCCATTGTTGTAACAAAAATCTGGACAACATACTACCTTGCATAATTACAAGGCTACCATCCATTGGAGTAACAAAAATCCTGATAACAGACTACCTTCCTTAATGACAAAGCTACCATCCTTAATGACAGGGTACCATCATTGGAGTAACAAAATTATCCACAAGAGACTACCTTCCATATTGACAAGGCTACAATCCATTGGAGTATAAAAAATCTTGACAACAGACTACCTTCCATAATGACAAGGCTACCATCCATTGGAGTAACAAAAATCTCGATAACACACTACCTTCCATAATGACTAGGCTACCATCCATTGTAGTAAAAAAAATATCGACAATTGACTACCTTCCATAATGACAAGGCTACCATCCATTGTAGTAACAAAAATCTCGACAACAGAGTACCTTCCATAATGACAAGGCTACCATCCATTGAAATAACAAAAATATCGACAACACACTACCTTCCATAATGACAAGGCTACCATCCCTTAGAGTAAGAAAAATCTCAACAACATACTACTTTCCATAATGACGAGGCTACCATCCATTGGAGTAACAAAAATATCGAGAACATACAACCTTCCATAATGACAAGGCTACCATCCATTGGAGTAACAAAAATCACGACAACAGACTACCTTCCATAATGACAAGGCTACCATTCATTGGAATAACAAAAGTATCGATAACACACTACCTTCCATAATGACAAGTCTACCATCCATTGGAGTATAAAAAATTTGAACAATAGACTACCGTCCTTAATGACAAGGCTACCATCTATTGGAGTAACAGAAATCACAATGACATACTACCTTCCATAATGACAAGGCTAACATCCATTGCAGTAACAAAAATCTCAACAACAGACTACCTTCCATAATGACAACACTACCATCGATTGGAGTAACAAAAATATCGATAACACACTACCTTCCATAATGACTAGGCTACCATCCATTGTAGTAAAAAAATATCGACAATTGACTACCTTCCATAATGACAAGGCTACCATGCATTGTAGTAACAAAAATCTCGACAACAGAGTACCTTCCATAATGAAAAGGCTACCATCCATTGGAATAACAAAATTTTTGACAACACAATACCTTCCATAATGACAAGGCTACCATCCCTTAGAGTAATAAAAATCTAGACAATAGACTACCTTCCATAATGACAAGGTTACCATCCATTGGAGTAACAAAGATATCGACAACATTCTACCTTCCATAATTACAAGGCTACCATCCATTGGAGTAAAAAAAATCACGACAACAGACTATCTTCCATAATGACAAGGCTACGATCCATTGGCATAACAAAAATATCGATAACACACTCCCTTCCATAATGAAAAGGCTACCATTAAATGGAGTAACAAAAACATTGAAAATAGATTACCTTCCATAATGACAAGTCTACCATCCATTGGAGTAACAAAAATCTTAACAACTAACTATCGTCCTTAATGACAAGGCTACCATCCTTTGGAGTAACATAAATCACAACGACAGACTACCTTCCATAATGACAAGGCTACCATCCGTTGCAGTAACAAAAATCTCGACAATAGACTACCTTCCATAATGACAAGGCTACCATCAATTGTTGTAACAAAAATCTGGACAACAGACTACCTTGCATAATGACAAGGCTACCATCCATTGGAGTAACAAAAATCCTAGTAACAGACTACCTTCCTTAATGAAAAAGCTACCATCCATTGCAGAAACAAAAATCTCGACAACTGACTACCTTCCATAATGACAAGGCTACCATTCGTTGGAGTAACAAAAATCTCGACAACATACTACCTTCCATAATGACAAGGGTACCATCATTGGAATAACAAAATTATGCACAAGAGACTACCTTCCATATTGACAAGGCTACAATCCATTGGAGTATAAAAAATCTCGACAACACACTACCTTCCATAATGACTAGGCTACCATCCATTGTAGTAAAAAAAATATCAACAATTAACTACCTTCCATAATGACAAGGATACCATCCATTGGAATAACAAAAATATCGACAACACACTACCTTCCATAATGACAATGCTACCATCCAATGGAGTAACAAAAATCTCGACAACAGACTACTTTCCATAATGACGAGGCTACCATCCATTGGAGTAACAAAGATATCAAGAACATACAACCTTCCATAATGACAAGGCTACCATCCATTGGAGTAACAAAAATCACGACAATAGACTACCTTCCATAATGACAAGGCTACCATTCATTGGAATAACAAAAATATCGACAACAAACTACCTTCCATAATGACAAGGCTATCATCCAATGGAGTAACAAAAATCTCGACAATAGACTACCTTCCATAATGACAAGTCTACCATCGATTGGAATAACAGAAATCTGGACAACAGACTACCTTCCGTAATGACAAGGCTACCATCCATTGGAGTAACAAAAATCTCGACAGCAGACTACCTTCCATAATGACAAGGCTACCATCATTTGAGTAACAAAAATCTCGACAATAAACTACCTTCCATAATGACTAGCCATCATCCATTGGAGTAACAAAACTCTCGACAATAGACTACCTTCCATAATGACTAGGCTACCATCCATTGGAGTAACAAAGATATCGACAATATACTACCTTCCATAACGACAAGGCTACAATCCATTGTAGTAACAAAAATCTCGACAACAAACTACCTTCCATAATGACAAGGCTACCATCCATTGGAGTAACAAAAATCCTGATAACAGACTACCTTCCTGAATGACAAAGCTACCATCCATTGAAGAAACAGGAATCTCGACAACAGACTACCTTCCATAATGACAAGGCTACCATCCGTTGGAGTAACAAAAATCTAGACAACATAATACCTTCCATAATGATAAGGGTACCATGATTGGAGTAACAAAATTATCCACAAGAGACTACCTTCCATATTGACAAGGCTACAATCCATTGGAGTATAAAAAATCTTGACAACAGACTACCTTCCATAAAGACAAGGCTACCATCCATTGGAGTAACAAAAATATCGATAACACACTACCTTCCATAATGACTAGGCTACCATCCATTGTAGTAAAAAAATATCGACAATTGACTACCTTCCATAATTACAAGGCTACCATCAATTGTAGTAACAAAAATCTCGACAACAAAGTACCTTCCATAATGACAAGGCTACCATCCATTGAAATAACAAAAATATCGACAACACACTACCTTCCATAATGACAAGGCTACCATTCATTGAAATAACAAAAATATCGATAACACACTACCTTCCATAATGACAAGGCTACCATCCAATGGAGTAACAAAAATATCGATAATAGACTACCTTCCATAATGACAAGTCTACAATCCATTGGAGTAAAAAAAATCTGAACAATAGACTACCGTCCTTAATGACAAGGCTACCATCCATTGGAGTAACAAAAATCACAACCACATACTACCTTCCATAATGACAAGGCTAACATCCATTGCAGTAACAAAAATCTAAACAACAGACTACCTTCCATAATGACAAGGCTACGATCAAATGGAGTAACAGAAATCTGGACAACTGACTACCTTCCGCAATGACAAGGCTATCATCCATTGGAGTAACAAAAATCTCGACAGCAGACTACCTTTCATAATGACAAGGGTACCATCTTTAGAGTAACAAAAATATCCACAAGAGACTACCTTCCATAATGATAAGGCTACAATCCATTGGAGTATAAAAAATCACGACAACAGACTACCTTCCATAATGATAAGGCTACAATCCATTAGAGTAAAAAAAATCTCGACAATAGACTACATTCCATAATGACTAGGCTACCATGCATTGGAGTAACAAAGATATCAACAATAGACTACCTTCCATAACGACAAGGCTATAATCCATTGTAGTAACAAAAATCTCGAGAACAGACTACCTCCCATAATGACAAGGCTACCATCCATTGTAGTAACAATAATACACGACAATAGACTACCTTCCATAATGACAAGGCTACCATCCATTGCAGTAACAAAAATCTCGACAACAGAGTACCTTCCATAATGACAAGGCTACCATCCATTGAAATAACAAAAATATCGACAACACACTACCTTTAATAATGACAAGGCTACCATCCCTAAGGGTAACAAAAATCTCGACAACAGACTACTTTCCATAATGACAAGGCTACCATCCATTAGAGTAACAAAGATATCAATAACATACTACCTTCCATAATGACAAGGATACCATACATTGGAGTAACAAAGATATCGACAAAAGACTACCTTCTATAATGACAAGGCTACAATCCATTGTAGAAACAAAAATCTCGACAACAGACTACCTTCCATATTGACAAGGCTTTTATCCATTGTAGTAACAAAAATCTCGACAATTGACTACCTTCCATAATGACAAGGCTACCATCCATTGGAGTAATAAAAATCTCGACAACATACTACCTTCCATAATGAAAAGGCTACCATCCATTGGAATAACAAAATTTTTGACAACACAATACCTTCCATAATGACAAGGCTACCATCCCTTAGAGTAATAAAAATCTAGACAATAGACTACCTTCTGTAATGACAAGGTTACCATCCATTGGAGTAACAAAGATATCGACAACATTCTACCTTCCATAATTACAAGGCTACCATCCATTGGAGTAAAAAAAATCACGACAACAGACTACCTTCCATAATGACAAGGCTACCATCCATTGGCATAACAAAAATATCGACAACACACTCCCTTCCATAATGAAAAGGCTACCATCAAATGGAGTAACAAAAACATTTAAATAGACTACCTTCAATAATGACAAGTCTACCATCCATTGGAGTAACAAAAATCTTAACAACTAAATATTGTCCTTAATGACAAGGCTACCATCCTTTGGAGTAACAGAAATTACAACGGCAGACTACCTTCCATAATGACAAGGCTACCATCCATTGCAGGAACAAAAATCTCGACAATAGACTACCTTCCATAATGACAAGGCTACCATCAATTGTTGTAACAAAAATCTGGACAACAGACTACCTTGCTTAATGACAAGGCTACCATCCATTGGAGTAACAAAAATCCTGATAACAGACTACCTTCCTTAATGAAAAAGCTACCATCCATTGAAGAAACAGAAATCTCGACAACTGACTACTTTCCATAATGACAAGGCTACCATCCGTTGGAGTAACAAAAATCTCGACAACATACTACCTTCCATAATGACAAGGGTACCATCATTGGAGTAACAAAATTATCCACAAGAGACTACCTTCCATATTGACAAGGCTACAATCCATTGGAGTATAAAAAATCTCGACAACATACTACCTTCCTTAGTGACAAGGCTACCATCCATGGGAGTAACAAAATCTCGACAACACACTACCTTCCATAATGACTAGGCTACCATCCATTGTAGTAAAAAAAATATCGACAATTGAGTACCTTCCATAATGACAAGGCTACCATCCATTAGAATAACAAAAATATCGACAACATACAACCTTCCATAATGACAAGGCTACCATCCATTGGAGTAACAAAAATCACGACAATAGACTACCTTCCATAATGACAAGGCTACCATTCATTGGAATAACAAAAATATCAACAACAAACTACCTTCCATAATGACAAGGCTACAATCGATTGGAGTAACAAAAATCACGACAACATACTACCTTCCGTAATGACAAGGCTACCATCCATTGGAGTAACAAAAATCTCGACAGTAGACTACGTTCCATAATGACAAGGGTACCATCATTTGAGTAACAAAAATCTCGGCAATAGACTTCCTTCCATAATGACAAGTCTACCATCCATTGGAGTAAAAGAAATCTGAACAATAGACTACCATCCTTAATGACAAGGCTACCATCCATTGGAGTAACAGAAATCATAACGACATACTACCTTCCATAATGACAAGGCTAACATCCATTGCAGTAACAAAAATCTCAACAACAGACTACCTTCCATAATGACAGGGCTACCATCAATTTGGTGTAACAGAAATCTGGACAACTGACTACCTTCCGTAATGACAAGGCTATCATCCATTGGAGTAAAAAAAATCTCGACAGTAGACTAGCTTTCATAATGACAAGGGTACCATCTTTTGAGTAACAAAAATATCCACAAGGGACTACCTTCCATAATGGCAAGGCTACAATTCATTGGAGTATAAAAAATCACGACAACAGACTACCTTCCATAATGACAAGGCTACTATCCATTGGAGTAACAAAAATCACGACAATAGACTACCTTCCATAATGACAAGGCTACCATTCATTGGAATAACAAAAATATCGACAACAAACTACCTTCCATAATGACAAGGCTACAATCGATTGGAATAACAGAAATCTGGACACCAGACTACCTTCCGTAATGACAAGGCTACCATCCATTGGAGTAACAAAAATCTCGACAGCAGACTACCTTCCATAATGACAAGGGTACCATCATTTGAGTAACAAAAATCTCGGCAATAGACTACCTTCCATAATGACAAGTCTACCATCCATTGGAGTAACAAAACTCTCGACAATAGACTACCTTCCATAATGACTAGGCTACCATCCATTGGAGTAACAAAGATATCGATAATAGAGTACCTTCCATAACGACAAGGCTACAATCCATTGTAGTAACAAAAATATCGACAATAGACTACCTCCCATAATGACAAGGCTACCATCCATTGTAGTAACAATAATACACGACAATAGACTACCTACTGTAATGACAAGGCTACCATCCATTGGAGTAACAAAAATCTCGACAACATAGTACCTTCCATAATGACAAGGCTACCATCCATTGAAATAACAAAAATATCGACAACACACTACCTTAAATAATGACAAGGCTACCATCCCTAAGACTAAATAAAATCTCGACAACAAACTACTTTCCATAATGACAAGGCTACCATCCATTGTAGTAACAAAGATATCAACAACATATTACCTTCCATAATGACAAGGATACCATCCATTGGTGTAACAAAAACACAGACTACTTTCCATAATGACAAGGCTACCATCCATTGTAGTAACAAAAATACACGACAATAGACAACCTTCCATAATGACAAAGCTACCATCCATTGGAGTAACAAAAATCTCGACAACAAAGTACCTTCCATAATGACAAGGCTACCATCCATTGGAATAACAAAAATATCGACAGCACACTACCTTCCATAATGACAAGGCTACCATCCCTTAGAGTAATAAAAATCTCGACAACAGACTACTTTCTATAATGGCAAGGCTACCATCCATTGGAGTAACAAAAATATCGACAACAAACTACCTTCCATAATGACAAGGCAACCATCCATTGGAGTAACAAAAATCATGACAATACACTACCTTCCATAATGACAAGTCTACCATCCATTGGAGTAACAAAAATATGAACAACAGATTATCGTCCTTAATGACAAGGGTACCATCCATTGGAGTAACAAAAATCACAACGACAGACTACCTTCCATAATGACAAAGCTACTATCCATTGCAGTAACAAAAATCATGACAATAGACTACCTTCCCTAATGACAAGGCTACCATCCATTGGAGTAACATAAATCTAGACCACAGACTACCTTCCATAATGACAAGGCTACCATCCATTGGAGTAACAAAAATCTCGACAGCAGACTACCTTCCACAATGACAATGGGTACCATCATTGGAGTAACAAATATATCCACAAGAGACTACCTTAAATAATGACAAGGCTACAATCCATTGGAGTATTAAAAATCTCGACAACAAACTACCTTCCATAATGACATGGCTAGAATCCATTGGAGTAACAAAAATCTCAACAACAGACTACCTTCCATAATGACTAGGCTACCATCCATTGGAGTAACAAAGATATCGACAACAGACTACCTTCCATACCGACAAGGCTACAATCCATTGTAGTAACAAAAAGCTCGACAAAAGACTACCTTCCATATTGATAAGGCTTTTATCCATTGTAGTAACAAAAATCTCGACAATAGACTACCTTCCATAATGACAAGGCTACCATCGATTGCAGTAACAAAAATCTCGACAACATACTACTTTCCATAATGAAAAGGCTACCATCCATTGGAATAACAAAAGCTTCGACAACACAATACCTTCCATAATGACAAGGCTACCATCCCTTATAGTAATAAAAATCTAGACAAGAGACTACCTTCCATAATGACAAAGTTAGTATCCATTGGAGTAACAAAGATATCGATAACATACTACCTTCCATAATTACAAGGCTACCATCCATTGGAGTAACAAAAATCACGACAACAGACTACCTTCCATAATGACAAGGCTACCATTCATTGGAATAACAAAAATACCGACAACACACTACCTTCCATAATGACAAGGCTACCATCCAAAGGAGTAACAAAAATCTCGACAATAGACTACCTTCCATAATGACAAGTCTACCATCCATTGGAGTAAAAAAAATCTGATCAATAGACCACCGTCCTTAATGACAAGGCTACCATCGATTGGAGTAACAGAAATCTTGACAACAGACTACCTTCTGTAATGACAAGGCTAGCATCCATTGGAGTAACAAATATCTCGACAGCAGACTACCTTCCATAATGACAAGGGTACCATCTTTTGAGTAACAAAAATATCCACAAGAGACTACCTTCCATAATGACAAGGCTACAATCCATTGGAGTATAAAAAATCTGGACAATAGACTACCTTCCATAATGACAAGGCTACCATCCATTGGAGTAACAAAAATCTCAACAATAGACTACCTTCCATAATGACTAGGCTACCATCCATTGGAGTAACAAAGATATCGACAATAGACTACCTTCCATAACGACAAGGCTACAATCCATTGTAGTAACACAAATCTCGACAACAGTCTACCTCCCATAATGACAAGGCTACCATCCACTGTAGTAACAATAATACACGACAATAGACTACCTTCCGTAATGATAAGGCTAACATCCATTGGAGTAACAAAAATCTTGGCAACACACTACCTTGCATAATGACAAGGCTACCATCCATTGAAATAACAAAAATATCGATAACACACTACCTTCAATAATGACAAGGCTACCATCCCTAAGAGTAACAAAAATTTCGACAACAGACTACCTTCCATAATGACAAGGCTACCATCCATTGGAGTAACAAAGATATCGATACATACTACCTTCCATAATGACAAAGCTACCCTCCATTGGAGTAACATAAATCTCGACAATAGACTACATTCCATAATGACAAGTCTACCATCCATTGGAGTAACAAAAATCAGAACAACACACTATTGTCCTTAATGACAAGGCTACCATCCATTGGAGTAACAAAAATCTCGCCAATAGACTACCTTCCATAATGACAAGGCTACCATCCATTGGAGTAACAAAAATCTCGACAACATACTACCTTCAATAATGAAAAGGCTACCATCCATTGGAATAAAAAATTTTTTGACAACACAATACCTTCCATAATGACAAGGCTACCATCCCTTAGAGTAATAAAAATCTAGACAATAGACTACCTTCCATAATAACAAGGTTACCATCCATTGGAGTAACAAAGATATCGACAACATTCTACCTTCCATAATTACAAGGCTACCATCCATTGGAGTAAAAAAAATCACGACAACAGACTACCTTCCATAATGACAAGGCTACCATCCATTGGCATAACAAAAATATCGACAACACACTCCCTTCCATAATGAAAAGGCTACCATCAAATGGAGTAACAAAAACATTGACAATAGACTACCTTCCATAATGACAAGTCTACCATCCATTGGAATAACAAAAATCTTAACAACTAACTATCGTCCTTAATGACAAGGCTACCATCCGTTGCAGTAACAAAAATGTCGACAATAGACTACCTTCCATAATGACAAGGCTACCATCAATTGTTGTAACAAAAATCTGGACAACAAACTACCTTGCATAATGACAAGGCTACCATCCATTGGAGTAACAAAAATCCTGATAACAGACTACCTTCCTTAATGAAAAAGCTACCATCCATTGAAGAAACAGAAACCTCGACAACTGACTACCTTCCATAATGACAAGGCTACCATCCGTTGGAGTAACAAATATCTCGACAACATACTACCTTCCATAATGACAAGGGTACAATCCATTGGAGTATAAAAAATCTCGACAACATACTACCTTCCATAGTGACAAGGCTACCATCCATGGGAGTAACAAAATCTCGACAACACACTACCTTCCATAATGACTAGGCTACCATACATTGTAGTAAAAAAAATATCGACAATTGACTACCTTCCATAATGACAAGGCTACCATCCATTGGAGTAACAAAAATCTCGACAAGAGACTACTTTCCATAATGACGAGGCTACCATCCATTGGAGTAACAAAGATATCGAGAACATACAACCTTCCATAATGACAAGGCTACCATCCATTGGAGTAACAAAAATCATGACAACAGACTACCTTCCATAATTACAAGGCTACCATTCATTGGAATAACAAAAATATCGATAACACACTACCTTCTATAATGACAAGGCTACCATCAATTGTTGTAACAAAAATCTGGACAACAGACTACCTTGCATAATGACAAGGCTACCATCCATTGGAGTAACAAAAATCCTGATAACAGACTACCTTCCTTAATGAAAAAGCTACCATCCATTGAAGAAACAGAAATCTCGACAACTGACTACTTTCCATAATGACAAGGCTACAATCCGTTGGAGTAACAAAAATCTCGACAACATACTACCTTCCATAATGACAAGGGTACCATCATTGGAGTAACAAAATTATCCACAAGAGACTACCTTCCATATTGACAAGGCTACAATCCATTGGAGTATAAAAAATCTCGACAACATACTACCTTCCTTAGTGTCAAGGCTACCATCCATGGGAGTAACAAAATCTCGACAACACACTATCTTCCATAATGACTAGGCTACCATCCATTGTAGTAAAAAAAATATCGACAATTGAGTACCTTCCATAATGACAAGGCTACCATCCATTGGAATAACAAAAATCTCGACAACATACAACCTTCCATAATGACAAGGCTACCATCCATTGGAGTAACAAAAATCACGACAATAGACTACCTTCCATAATGACAAGGCTACCATTCATTGGAATAACAAAAATATCGACAACAAACTACCTTCCATAATGACAAGGCTACAATCGATTGGAGTAACAAAAATTACGACAACATACTACCTTCCGTAATGACAAGGCTACCATCCATTGGAGTAACAAAAATCTCGACAGCAGACTACGTTCCATAATGACAAGGGTACCATCATTTGAGTAACAAAAATCTCGGCAATAGACTACCTTCCATAATGACAAGTCTACCATCCATTGGAGTAAAAAAAATATGAACAATAGACTACCGTCCTTAATGACAAGGCTACCATCCATTGGAGTAACAGAAATCACAACGACATACTACCTTCCATAATGACAAGGCTAACATCCATTGCAGTAACAAAAATCTCAACAACAGACTACCTTCCATAATGACAGGGCTACCATCAATTTGGAGTAACAGAAATCTGGACAACTGACTACCTTCCGTAATGACAAGGCTATCATCCATTGGAGTAACAAAAATCTCGACAGCAGACTAGCTTTCATAATGACAAGGGTACCATCTTTTGAGTAACAAAAATATCCACAAGGGACTACCTTCCATAATGACAAGGCTACAATTCATTGGAGTATAAAAAATCACGACAACAGACTACCTTCCATAATGACAAGGCTACCATCCATTGGAGTAACAAAAATCACGACAATAGACTACCTTCCATAATGACAAGGCTACCATTCATTGGAATAACAAAAATATCAACAACAAACTACCTTCCATAATGACAAGGCTACAATCGATTGGAATAACAGAAATCTGGACAACAGACTACCTTCCGTAATGACAAGGTTACCATCCATTGGAGTAACAAAAATCTCGACAGCAGACTACCTTCCATAATGACAAGGGTACCATCATTTGAGTAACAAAAATCTCGGCAATAGACTACCTTCCATAATGACAAGTCTACCATCCGTTGGAGTAACAAAACTCTCGACAATAGACTACCTTCCATAATGACTAGGCTACCATCCATTGGAGTAAAAAAGATATCGACAATAGACTACCTTCCATAACGACAAGGCTACAATCCATTTTAGTAACAAAAATCTCGACAATAGACTACCTCCCATAATGACAAGGCTACCATCCATTGTAGTAACAATAATACACGACAATAGACTACCTACCGTAATGACAAGGCTACCATCCATTGGAGTAACAAAAATCTCGACAACATATTACCTTCCATAATGACAAGGCTACCATCCATTGAAATAAATAAAATCTCGACAACAAACTACTTTCCATAATGACAAGGCTACCATCCATTGGAGTAACAAAGATATCAACAACATATTACCTTCCATAATGACAAGGATACCATCCATTGGTGTAACAAAAACACAGACTACTTTCCATAATGACAAGGCTACCATCCATTGTAGTAACAAAAATACACGACAATAGACTACCTTCCATAATGACAAAGCTACCATCCATTGGAGTAACAAAAATCTCAACAACAAAGTACCTTCCATAATGACAAGGATACCATCCATTGGAATAACAAAAATATCGACAGCACACTACCTTCCATAATGACAAGGCTACCATCCCTTAGAGTAATAAAAATCTCGACAACAGACTACTTTCTATAATGGCAAGGCTACCATCCATTGGAGTAACAAAAATATCGACAACAAACTACCTTCCATAATGACAACGCTACCATCCATTGGAGTAACAAAAATCTTGACAATACACTACCTTCTATAATGACAAGTCTACCATCCATTGGAGTAACAAAAATATGAACAACAGATTATCGTCCTTAATGACAAGGGTACCATCCATTGGAGTAACAAAAATCATAACGACAGACTACCTTCCATAATGACAAGGCTACCATCCATTGCAGTAACAAAAATCATGACAATAGACTACCTTCCCTAATGACAAGGCTACCATCCATTGGAGTAACATAAATCTAGACCACAGACTACCTTCAATAATGACAAGGCTACCATCCATTGGAGTAACAAAAATCTCGACAGCAGACTACCTTCCACAATGACAATGGGTACCATCATTGGAGTAACAAATATATCCACAAGAGACTACCTTAAATAATGACAAGGCTACAATCCATTGGAGTATTAAAAATCTCGACAACAAACTACCTTCCATAAAGACATGGCTAGAATCCATTGGAGTAACAAAAATCTCGACAACAGACTACCTTCTATAATGACTAGGCTACCATCCATTGGAGTAACAAAGATATCGACAACAGACTACCTTCCATACCGACAAGGCTACAATCCATTGTAGTAACAAAAATCTCGACAAAAGACTACCTTCCATATTGACAAGGAATTTATTCATTGTAGTAACAAAAATCTCGACAATAGACTACCTTCCATAATGACAAGGCTACCATCGATTGCAGTAACAAAAATCTCGACAACATACTACTTTCCATAATGAAAAGGCTACCATCCATTGGAATAACAAAAGTTTCGACAACACAATACCTTCCATAATGACAAGGCTACCATCCCTTAGAGTAATAAAAATCTAGACAAGAGACTACCTTCCATAATGACAAAGTTAGTATCCATTGGAGTAACAAAGATATCGATAACATACTACCTTCCATAATTACAAGGCTACCATCCATTGGAGTAACAAAACTCACGACAACAGACTACCTTCCATAATGACAAGGCTACCATTCATTGGAATAACAAAAATACCGACAACACACTACCTTCCATAATGACAAGGCTACCATCCAAAGGAGTTACAAAAATTTCGACAATAGACTACCTTCCATAATGACAAGTCTACCATCCATTGGAGTAAAAAAAATCTGAACAATAGACCACCGTCCTTAATGACAAGGCTACCATCGATTGGAGTAACAGAAATCTTGACAACAGACTACCTTCTGTAATGACAAGGCTAGCATCCATTGGAGTAACAAAAATCTCGACAGCAGACTACCTTCCATAATGACAAGGGTACCATCTTTTGAGTAACAAAAATATCCACAAGAGACTACCTTCCATAATGACAAGGCTACAATCCATTGGAGTATAAAAAATCTGGACAATAGACTACCTTCCATAATGACAAGGCTACCATCCATTGGAGTAACAAAAATCTCAACAATAGACTACCTTCCATAATGACTAGGCTACCATCCATTGGAGTAACAAAGATATCGACAATAGACTACCTTCCATAACGACAAGGCTACAATCCATTGTAGTAACACAAATCTCGACAACAGACTACCTCCCATAATGACAAGGCTACCATCCATTGTAGTAACAATAATACACGACAATAGACTACCTTCCGTAATGATAAGGCTAACATCCATTGGAGTAACAAAAATCTTGGCAACACACTACCTTGCATAATGACAAGGCTACCATCCATTGAAATAACAAAAATATCGATAGCACACTACCTTCAATAATGACAAGGCTACCATCCCTAAGAGTAACAAAAATCTCGACAACAGACTACCTTCCATAATGACAAGGCTACCATCCATTGGAGTAACAAAGATATCGACACATACTACCTTCCATAATGACAAAGCTACCCTCCATTGGAGTAACATAAATCTCGACAATAGACTACATTCCATAATGACAAGTCTACCATCCATTGGAGTAACAAAAATCAGAACAACAAACTATTGTCCTTAATGACAAGGCTACCATCCATTGGAGTAACAAAAATCTCGCCAATAGACTACCTTCCATAATGACAAGGCTACCATCCATTGGAGTAACAAAAATCTCGACAACATACTACCTTCCATAATGAAAAGGCTACCATCCATTGGAATAACAAAATTTTTGACAACACAATACCTTCCATAATGACAAGGCTACCATCCCTTAGAGTAATAAAAATCTAGACAATAGACTACCTTCCATAATGACAAGGTTACCATCCATTGGAGTAACAAAGATATCGACAACATTCTACCTTCCATAATTACAAGGCTACCATCCATTGGAGTAAAAAAAATCACGACAACAGACTACCTTCCATAATGACAAGGCTACCATCCATTGGCATAACAAAAATATCGACAACACACTCCCTTCCATAATGAAAAGGCTACCATCAAATGGAGTAACAAAAACATTGACAATAGACTACCTTCCATAATGACAAGTCTACCATCCATTGGAGTAACAAAAATCTTAACAACTAACTATCGTCCTTAATGACAAGGCTACCATCCTTTGGAGTAACAGAAATCACAACGGCAGACTACCTTCCATAATGACAAGGCTACCATCCGTTGCAGTAACAAAAATCTCGACAATAGACTACCTTCCATAATGACAAGGCTACCATCAATTATTGTAACAAAAATCTGGACACCAGACTACCTTGCATAATGACAAGGCTACAATCCATTGGAGTAACAAAAATCCTGATAACAGACTACCTTCCTTAATGAAAAAGCTACCATCCATTGAAGAAACAGAAACCTCGACAACTGACTACCTTCCATAATGACAAGGCTACCATCCGTTGGAGTAACAAATATCTCGACAACATACTACCTTCCATAATGACAAGGGTACCATCATTGGAGTAACAAAATTATCCACAAGAGACTACCTTCCATATTGACAAGGCTACAATCCATTGGAGTATAAAAATTCTCGACAACATACTACCTTCCATAGTGACAAGGCTACCATCCATGGGAGTAACAAAATCTTGACAACACACTACCTTCCATAATGACTAGGCTACCATCCATTGTAGTAAAAAAAATATCGACAATTGACTACCTTCCATAATGACAAGGCTACCATCCATTGGAGTAACAAAAATCTCGACAAGAGACTACTTTCCATAATGACGAGGCTACCATCCATTGGAGTAACAAAGATATCGAGAACATACAACCTTCCATAATGACAAGGCTACCATCCATTGGAGTAACAAAAATCATGACAACAGACTACCTTCCATAATTACAAGGCTACCATTCATTGGAATAACAAAAATATTGATACCACACTACCTTCTATAATGACAAGGCTACCATCCAATGGAGTAACAAAAATACCGATAATAGACTACCTTCCATAATGACAAGTCTACCATCCGTTGGAGTAAAAAAAATCTGGACAATAGACTACCGTCCTTAATGATAAGGCTACCATCCATTGGAGTAACAGAAATCACAACGACATACTACCTTCCATAATGACAAGGCTAACATCCATTGCAGTAACAAAAATCTCAACAACAGACTACCTTACATGATGACAAGGCTACCATCAATTGGAGTAACAGAAATCTGGACAACTGACTACCTTCCGTAATGACAACGCTATCATCCATTGGAGTAACAAAAATCTCGACAGCAGACTACCTTTCATAATGACAAGGGTACCATCTTTTGAGAAACAAAAATATCCACAAGAGACTACCTTCCATATTGACAAGGCTACAATCCATTGGAGTATAAAAAATCTCGACAACATACTACCTTCCATAGTGACAAGGCTACCATCCATGGGAGTAAAAGAAATCTCGACAATAGACTACCTTCCATAATGACTAGGCTACCATCCATTAGAGTAACAAAGATATCGACAAGAGACTACCTTCCATAACGACAAGGCTACAATCCATTGTAGTAACAAAAATCTCGACAACAGACTACCTCTCAAAATGACAAGGCTACCATCCATTGTAGTAACAATAATACACGACAATAGACTACCTTCCATAATGACAAGGCTACCATCCATTGGAGTAACAAAAATCTCGACAACAGAGTACCTTCCATAATGACAAGGCTACCATCCATTGAAATAACAAAAATATCGACAACACACTACCTTAAATAATGACAAGGCTACCATCTCTAAGGGTAATAAAAATCACGACAACAGACTACTTTCCATAATGACAAGGCTACCATCCATTGGAGTAACAAAGATATCAACAACATACTAGCTTCCATAATGACAAGGATACCATACATTGGAGTAACAAAGATATCGACAAAAGACTACCTTCCATAATGACAAGGCTACAATCCATTGTAGAAACAAAAATCTCGACAACAGACTACATTCCATATTGACAAGGCTTTTATCCATTGTAGTAACAAAAATCTCGACAATAGACTACCTTCCATAATGACAAGGCTACCATCCATTGGAGTAACAAAAATCTCGATAACATACTAGCTTCCATAATGAAAAGGCTACCATCCATTGAAATAACAAAATTTTTGACAACATAAAACCTTCCATAATGACAAGGCTACCACCCCTTAGAGTAATAAAAATCTAGGCAATAGACTACCTTCCATAATGACAAGGTTACCATCCATTGGAGTAACAAAGATATCGACAACATTCTACCTTCCATAATTACAAGGCTACCATCCATTGGAGTAAAAAAAATCACGACAACAGACTACCTTCCATAATGACAAGGCTACCATCCATTGGCATAACAAAAATATCAACAACACACTCCCTTCCATAATGAAAAGGCTACCATCAAATGGAGTAACAAAAACATTTACAATAGACTACCTTCCATAATGACAAGTCTACCATCCATTGGAGTAACAAAAATCTTAACAACTAACTATCGTCCTTAATGACAAGGCTACCATCCTTTGGAGTAACAGAAATCACAACGACATAGTACCTTCCATAATGACAAGGCTAACATCCATTGCAGTAACAAAAATCTCAACAACAGACTACCTTCTATAATGACAAGGCTACCATCGATTGGAGTAACAAAAATATCCACAAGAGACAACCTTCCGTAATGACAAGGCTACAATCCATTGGAGTATATAAAATGTCGAAAAGAGACTACCTTCCATAATGACAAGGCTATCATCCATTGGAGTAACAAAAATCTCGACAATAGACTACCTTCCATAATGACTAGGCTACCATCCATTGGAGTAACAAAGATATCGACAATAGACTACCTTCCATAACGACAACGCTACAATCCATTGTAGTAACAAAAATCTCGACAACAGACTACCTCCCATAATGATAAGGCTACCATCCATTGTAGTAACAATAATACACGACAATAGACTACCTTCCGTAATGATAAGGCTAACATCCATTGAAGTAACAAAAATCTTGGCAACAGACTACCTTGCATAATGACGAGGCTACCATCCATTGAAATAACAAAAATATCGACAACACACTACCTTCAATAATCACAAGGCTACCATCCCTAAGAGTAATAAAAATCTCGACAACAGACTACCTTCCATAATGACAAGGCTACCATCCATTGGAGTAACAAAGATATCGACACATACTACCTTCCATAATGACAAGGCTAACCTCCATTGGAGTAACAAAAATCTCGACAATAGACTACATTCCATAATGACAAGGCTACCATCCATTGGAGTAACAGAAATCACAACGACAGACTACCTTCCATAATGATAAGGCTACCATCCATTGCAGTAACAAAAATCTCGACAACAGACTACCTTCCATAATTACAAGGCTACCATCCATTGCAGTAACAAAAATCTCGACAACAGACTACCTTCCGTAATGACAACGCTACCATCCATTGTTGTAACAAAAATATGGACAACAGACTACCTTGCATAATGACAAGGCTGCCATCAATTGGAGTAACAAAAATCCCGAGAACATACTACCTTACTTAATGACAAGGGTACCATCCGTTGGAGTAACAAAAATCTCGACAACATACTACCTTCCATAATGACAAGGGTACCATCATTTGAGTAACAAAATTATCCACAAGAGACTACCTTCCATAATGAGAAGGCTACAATCCATTGGAGAATAAAAAATCTCGACAACAGACTACCATCCATAATGACAAGGCTACCATCCATAATGACAAGGCTACCATCCATTGGAGTAACAAAAATCTCGACAACGAACTACCTTCCATAATGACTAGGCTACCATCCATTGGAGTAACAAAGATATCGACAACAGACTACCTTCCATAACAACAAGGATACAATCCATTGTAGTAACAAAAATCTCGACGACAGACTACCTTCCATAATAACAAGGCTACCATCCATTAGAATAACAAAAATTTCGACAACACAATACCTTCCATAATTACAAGGCTACCATCCCTTAGAGTAACAAAAATGTTGGCAACAAACAACCTTCCATATTCATAAGGTTACCATCCATTGGAGTAATGAAGATATCGACAACATACTACCTTCCATAATGACAAGGCTACCATCCAATGGAGTAAAAAAAATCACGACAACAGACTACCTTCCATAATGACAAGGCTACCATCCATTGGAATAACAAAAATATCGACAACGCACTACCTTCCATAATGACAAGTCTACCATCCATTGGAGTAACAAAAATTTTACCAACAAACTACCGTCTTTAATGACAAGGCTACCATCCACTGGAGTAATAGAAATCACAACGACAAAATACCTTCCATAATGATAAGGCTACCATCCATTGCAGTAACAAAAATCTCGACAACAGACTACCTTCCATAATGACAAGGCTACCATCCATTTTTGTAACAAAAATCTGGACAACAGACTACCTTGCATAATGACAAGGTTGCCATCAATTGGAGTAACAAAAATCCTGATAACAGACTACCTTCCTTAATGACAAGGCTACCATCCGTTGGAGTAACAAAAATCTCGAAAACATACTACCTTCCATAATGAAAAGGGTACCATCATTTGAGTAACAAAAATATCCACAAGAGACTACCTTCCATAATGAAAAGGCTACAATCCATTGGAGTATTAAAAATCTCGACAACAGACTACCTTCCATAATGACATGGCTAGAATCCATTGAAGTAACAAAAATCTCGACAACAGACTAGCTTCCTTAATGACTAGGCTACCATCCATTGGAGTAACAAAGATATCGACAATAGACTACCTTCCATACCGACAAGGTAACAATCCATTGTAGTAACAAAAATCTCGACAAAAGACTACCTTCCGTATTGACAAGGCTTTTATCCAGTGTAGTAACAAAAATCTCGACAATCGACTACCATCCATAATGACAAGGCTACCATCCATTGCAGTAACAAAAATCTCGACAACATACTACCTTCCATAATGACAAGGCTACCATCCCTTAGAGTAATAAAAATCTAGACAACAGACTACCTTCCATAATGACAAGGTTACCATCCATTGGAGTAACAAAGATATCGACAACATACTACCTTCCATAATTACAAGGCTACAATCCATTGGAGTAAAAAAAATCACGACAACAGACTACCATCCATAATGAAAAGGCTACCATCCATTGGAATAACAAAAATATCGACAACACCCTACCTTCCATAATGACAAGGCTACCATCCAATTGAGTAACAAAAATATCGAGAATAGACTACCTTCCATAATGACAAGTCTACCATCCATTGGAGTAACAAAAATCTAAACAACTAACTACCGTCCTTAATGACAAGGCTACCATCCTTTGGAGTAACAGAAATCACAACGACAGACTACCTTCCATAATGACAAGGCTACCATCTGTTCCCGTAACAAAAATCTGAACAACAAACTACTGTCCATAATGACAAGTCTACCATCCATTAGAGTAACAAAAATCTGAATAACAAACTACTGTCCTTAATGACAAGGCTACCATCCATTGGAGTAACAGAAATCACAACGACAGACTACCTTCCATAATGACAAGGCTACCATCCATTGCAGTAACAAAAATCTTGACAACAGACTACCTTCCGTAATGACAACGCTACCATCCATTGTTGTATCAAAAATATGGGCAACAGACTACTTTACATAATGGCAAGGCTGCCATCAATTGGAGTAACAAAAATCCCGGCAACATACTACCTTCCTGAATGACAAGGGTACCATCCGTTGGAGTAACAAACATCTCGACAACATACTACCTTCCATAATGACAAGGGTACCATCATTGGAGTAACAAAAATATCCACAAGAGACTACCTTTCATAATGACAAGGCTACCATCCATTGGAGTAAAAATAATCTCGACGATAGACTACCTTTCATAATGACAAGGCTGCCATCAATTGGAGTAACAAAAATCTCGACAACAAACTACCTTACATAATGACAAGGATACCATCCATTGGAATACCAAAAATTACAACAACACAATACCTTCCATAATGACAAGGCTACCATCCCTTAGAGTAACAAAAATCTCGACAACAGACTACCTTCCATAATGACAAGGTTACCATCCATTGGAGTAACAAAGATATCGACAACATACTACCTTCCATAATGACAAGGCTACCATCCATTGGAGTAACAATAATCACGACAATGGACTACCTTCCCTAATGACAAGGATACTATCCATTGGAATAAAAAAAATATCGACAACACACTACCTTCCATAATGACAAGGCAACCATCCAATGGAGTAACAAAAATCTCGACAATAGACTACCTTCCATAATGACAAGTCTATCATCCATTGGAGTAACAAAAATCTGAACAACAAACTAACATCCTTAATGACAAGGCTACCATCCATTGGAGTAATAGAAATCACAATGACAGACTACCTTCCATAATGACAAGGCTACCATCCATTGCATGTACAAAAATCTTGACAACAGACTACGTCGCATAATGACAAGGCTGCCATCAATTAGAGTAATAAAAATCCTGATAACAGACTACCTTCCTTAATGACAAGGCTACCATCCGTTGGAGTAACAAAAATCTCGACAACATACTACCTTCCATAATGACAAGGGTACCATCATTGGAGTAACAAAAATATCCACAAGAGACTACCTTCCATAATGACAAGGCTACAATTCATTGGAGTATAAAAAATCTCGACAACAGACTACCTTCCATAATGACAAGGCTATTATCCATTGGAGTAACAAAAATATCGAGAATAGACTACCTTCCATAATGACAAGTTTACCATCCATTGGAGTAACAAAAATCTAAACAACTAACTACCGTCCTTAATGACCAGGCTACCATCCTTTGGATTAACAGAAATCACAGCGACGACCTACCTTCCATAATGACAAGGCTACTATCTGTTGCAGTAACAAAAATCTCGACAACAGACTACCTTCCATAATGACAAGGCTACCATCCATTGATGTAACAAAAATCTGGACAACAGACTACCTTGCATAATGACAAGGCTACCATCCATTGGAGTAACAAAAATCCTGATAACAGACTACCTTCCTTAATGACAAGGCTACCATCCATTGAAGAAACATAAATCTCGACAACAGACTACCTTCCATAATGACAAGGCTACCATCCATTGGAGTAACAAAAATCTCGACAACATACTACCTTCCATAATGACAAGGGTACCATCATTGGAGTAACAAAATTATCCACAAGAGACTACCTTCCATATTGACAAGGCTACAATCCATTGGAGTATAAAAAATCTCGATAACAGACTACCTTCCATAATGACAAGCCTGCCATCCATTGGAGTAACAAAAATCTCGACAACACACTACCTTACATAATGACTAGGCTACCATCCATTGGAGTAACAAAGATATCGACAATAGACTACCTTCCATAACGACAAGGCTACAATCCATTGTAGTAACAAAAATATCGACGACAGACTACCTTCCATAATGACAAGGCTACCATGCATTGCAATAACAAAAATTTAGACAACACAGTACCTTCAATAATTACAAGGCTACCATCCCTTAGAGTAACATAAATCTTGGCAACAGATTACCTTGCATAATGACAAGGTTACCATCCATTGGAGTAATAAAGATATCGACAACATACTACCTTCCATATTGACAAGGATAGCATCCATTGGAGTAAAAAAAATCACGACAACAGACTACTTTCCATAATGACAAGGCTACCATCCATTGGAATAACAATAATATCGACACACACTACCTTCCATAATGACAAGGCTACCATCCAATGGAGTAACAAAAATCTCGACAATAGACTACATTCCATAATGACAAGTCTAACATCCATTGGAGTAACAAAAATCTGAACAACAAACTACTGTCCCTAATGACAAGGCTACCATCCATTGGAGTAACAGAAATCACAGTGACCGACTACCTTCCATAATGACAAGGCTACCATCCATTGCAGTAACAAAAATCTCGACAACAGACTACCTTCCATAATGACAAGGCTACTATCCATTGTTGTAACAAAAATCTGGACAACATACTACCTTTCATAATGACAAGGCTGCCATCAATTGGAGTAACAAAAATCCCGATAACAAATTACCTTCCTTAATGACAAGGCTACCATCCGTTGGAGTAACAAAAATCTCGACAACACACTACCTTCCATAATGACAAGGCTACCATCCAATGGAGTCACAAAAATCTCGACAATAGACTACATTCCATAATGACAAGTCTACCATCCATTGGGGTAACAAAAATCTGAACAACAAACTACTGTCCTTAATGACAAGGCTACCATCCATTGGAGTAACAGAAATCACAGTGACAGACTACCTTCCATAATGACAAGGCCACCATCCATTGCAGTAACAAAAATCTCGACAACAGACTACCTTCCATAATGACAAGGCTACTATCCATTGTTGTAACAAAAATCTGGACAACAGACTACCTTGCATAATGACAAGGCTACCATCAATTGGAGTAACAAAAATCCCGATAACAAATTACCTTCCATATTGACAAGGCTATAATCCATTGGAGTATAAAAAATCTGGACAACAGACTACCTTCCATAATGACAAGGCTACCATCCATTGGAGTAACAAAAATCTCGACAAAACACTACCTTCCATAATGACAAGGCTACCATCCATTGGAGTAACAAAGATATCGACAACAGACTACCTTCCATAATGACAAGGCTACAATCCATTGTAGTAAAAAAAATCTCGACGACAGACTACATTCCATAATGACAAGGTTACTATGCATTGGAATAACAAAATTTTTGACAACGCAGTACCTTCCATAATTACAAGGCTACTATCCCTTAGAGTAACAAAAATCTTAGCAACAGACTACCTTTCATAATGACAAGGTTACCATCCATTGGAGTAATAAATATATCGACAACATACTACCTTCCATAATGACAAGGCTACCATCCATTGGAGTAAAAAAAATCACGACAATAGACCACCTTCCATAATGACAAGGCTACCATCCATTGGAATAACAAAAATATCGACAACACACTACCTTCCATAATGACAAGGCTACCATCCAATGGAGTAACTAAAATCTTGACAATAGACTACCTTCCATAATGACAAGTCTACCATCCATTGGAGTAACAAAAATCTGAACAACAAACTACAGTCCTTAATGACAAGGCTACCATCCATTGGAGTAACAGAAATCACAACGATATACTACCTTCCATAATGACAAGGCTACCATCCATTGCAGTAACAAAAATGTCGACAAGAGGCTACCTTCCATAACGACAAGGCTACAATCCATTGTAGTAACAAAAATATCGACGACAAACTACCTTCCATAATGACAAGGCTACTATGCATTGGAATAACAAAAATTTCGACAACACAGTACCTTCCATAATTACATGGCTACCATCCCTTACAGTAACAAAAATCTTGGCAAAAGACTACCTTCCATAATGACAAGGTTACCATCCCTTGGAGTAATAAAGATATCGACAACATACTACCTTTCATAATGAAAAGGCTACCATCCATTGGAGTAAAAAAAAGCACGACAATAGACTACCTTCCATAATGACAAGGTTACCATCCATTGGAATAACAAAAATATCGACAACACACTACCTTCCATAATGACAAGGCTACAATCCAATGGAGTAACAAAAATCTTGACAATAAACTACCTTCCATAATGACAAGTCTACCATCCATTGGAGTAACAAAAATCTGAACAACAAACTACCGTCCTTAATGACAAGGCTACCATCCATTGGAGTAACAGAAATCACAACGACAAACTACCTTCCATAATGACAAGGCTACCATCCATTGCAGTAACAAAAATCTCGACAATAGACTACCTTACCTAATGACAAGGCTACCATCCATTGTTGTAACAAAAATCTGGACAACAGACTACCTTGCATAATGACAAGGCTGCCATCAATTGGAGTAACAAAAATCTGAACAACAAACTACCATCCTTAATGACAAGACTACCATCCATTGGAGTAACATAAATCACAACGACAGAATACCTTCCATAATGACAAGGCTACCATCCATTGCAGTTACAAAAATCTAGACAATAGACTACCTTCCATAATGACAAGGCTACCATCCATTGTTGTAACAAAAATCTGGACAACAGACTACCTTGCATAATGACAAGGCAACCATCCATTGGAGTAACAAAAATCTCGATAACAGACTACCTTCCTTAATGACAAAGCTGCCATCCATTGAAGAAACAGAAATCTCAACAACAGACTACCTTCCAAAATGACAAGGCTACCATCCGTTGGAGTAACAAAAATCTCGACAACATACTACCTTCCATAATGAAAAGGGTACCATCATTGGAGTATCAAAAATATCCACAAGAGACTACCTTCCATATTGACAAGGCTACAATCCAGTGGAGTATAAAAAATCTGGACAACAGACTACCTTCCATAATGATAAGGCTACCATCCATTGGAGTAACAAAAATCTCGACAAAACACTACCTTCCATAATGACAAGGCTACCATCCATTGGAGTAACAAAGATATCGACAACAGACTACCTTCCATAATGACAAGGCTACAATCCATTGTAGTAAAAAATATCTCGACGACAGACTACATTCCATAATGACAAGGTTACTATGCATTGGAATAACAAAATTTTTGACAACGCAGTACCTTCCATAATTACAAGGCTACTATCCCTTAGAGTAACAAAAATCTTGGCAACAGACTACCTTCCATAATGACAAGGTTATTGAAGTAATAAAGATATCGACAACATACTACCTTACATAATGACAAGGCTACCATCCATTGGAGTAAAATAAATCACGACAATAGACTACCTTCCATAATGACAAGGCTACCATCCATAGGAATAACAAAAATATCGACAACACACTACCTTCCATAATGACAAGGCTACCATCCAATGGAGTAACAAAAATCTTTACAATAGACTACCTTCCATAATGAAAAGTCTACCATCCATTGGAGTAACAAAAATCTGAACAACAAACTACATTCCTTAATGACAAGGCTACCATCCATTGGAGTAACAGAAATCACAACGATAGACTACCTTCCATAATGACAAGGCTACCATCCATTGCAGTAACAAAAATCTCGACAACAGACTACCTTCCATAATGACAAGGCTACCATCCATTGTTGTAACAAAAATCTGGACAACAGACTACCTTGCATAATGACAAGGCTACCATCCATTGGAGTAACAAAAATCCCGATAACAGACTACCTTCCTTAATGACAAAGCTACCATCCATTGAAGAAACAGAAATCTCGACAACAGACTATCTTCCATAATGACAAGGGTACCATCATTGGAGTAACAAAAATATCCACAAGAGACTACTTTCCATATTGACAAGGCTACAATCCATTGGAGTATAAAAAATCTGGACAACAGACTACGTTCCATAATGACAAGGCTACCATCCATTGGAGTAACAAAAATCTTGACAAAACACTACCTTCCATAATGACTAGGCTATCATCCATTGGAGTAACAAAGATATCGACAACAGACTACCTTCCATAACGTCAAGGCTACAATCCATTGTAGTAAAAAAAATCTCGACGACAGACTACCTTCCATAATGACAAGGCTACTATGCATTGGAATAACAAAAATTTCGACAACGCAAAACCTTCCATAATTACAAGGCTACCATCCCTTAGACTAACAAAAATCTTGGCAACAGACTACCTTCCACAATGACAAGGCTACGATCCATTGGAATAACAAAAATATCGACAACACACTACCTTCCATAATGACAAGGCTACCATCCAATGGAGTAACTAAAATCTTGACAATAGACTACCTTCCATAATGACAAGTCTACCATCCATTAGGGTAACAAAAATTTGAACAACAAACTACCGTCCTTAATGACAAGGCTACCATCCATTGGAGTAAAAGAAATCACAACAACAGACTACCTTCCATAATGACAAGGCTACTATCCATTGCAGTAACAAAAATCTCGACAACAGACTACCTTCCATAATAACAAGGCTACCATCCATTGGACTAACAAAAATCTCGACAACACACTGCCTTCCATAATGACTAGGCTACCATCCATTGAAGTAACAAAGATATCGACAACAGACTACCTTCCATAATGACAAGGCTATTATGCATTGGAATAACAAAAATTTCGACAACACAATAACTTCCATAATTACAAGGCTACCATCCCTTAGAGTAACAAAAATATTTGCAACAGACTACCTTCCATAATGACAAGCTTACCGTCCATTGGAGTAATAAAGATATCGACAACATACTGCCTTCAATAATGACAAGGCTACCATCCATTGGAGTAAAAAAATCACGACAATAGACTACCTTCCATAATGACAAGGCTACCATCCATTGGAATAACAAAAATATCGACAACACAATACCTTCCAAAATGACAAGGCTACCATCCAATGGAGTAACAAAATTCTTGACAATAGACTACCTTCCATAATGACAAGTCTACCATCCATTGGAGTAACAAAAATCTGAACAACAAACTACCGTCCTTAATGACAAGGCTACCATCCATTGGAGTAACAGAAATCACAACGACAGACTACCTTCCATAATGACAAGGCTACCATCCCTTAGAGTAACAAAAATCTCGACAACAGACTACCTTCCATAATGACAAGGTTACCATCCATTGGAGTAATAAAGATATCGTCAACATACTACCTTCCATAATGACAAGGCTACCATACGTTGGAGTAAAAAAAATCACGACAAACGACTACCTTCCATAATGACAAGGCTACCATCCATTGGAATAAAAAAAATATCGACAACACACTACCTTCTATAATGACAAGGCTACAATCCAATGGAGTAACAAAAATCTCTACAATAGAATACCTTCCATAATGATAAGTCTACCATCCATTGGAGTAACAAAAATCTGAACAACAAACTACCGTCCTTAATGACAAGGCTACCATCCGTTGGAGTAACAGAAATCACAACGACCGACTACCTACCCTAATGATAAGGATACCATCCATTGCAGTAACAAAAATCTCGACAACAAACTACCTTCCATAATGACAAGGCTACAATCCATTGTTGTAACAAAAATCTGGACAACAGACTACCTTGCATAATGACAAGGCTGCCATCAATTGGATTAACAAAAATCCCGACAACAGACTACCTTCCTTAATGACAAGGCAACCATCCGTTGGAGTAACAAAAATCTCGACAACATACTACCTTCCATAATGACAAGGGTACCATCATTGGAGTAAAAAAATTATCCACAAGAGACTACCTTCCATAATGACAAGGCTACAATCCATTGTAGTATAAAAAATCTCGACAACAGACTACCTTCCATAATGACAAGGCTACCATCCATTGGACTAACAAAAATCTCGACAACACACTGCCTTCCATAATGACTAGGCTACCATCCATTGAAGTAACAAAGATATCGACAACAGACTACCTTCCATAATGACAAGGCTATTATGCATTGGAATAACAAAAATTTCGACAACACAATAACTTCCATAATTACAAGGCTACCATCCCTTAGAGTAACAAAAATATTTGCAACAGACTACCTTCCATAATGACAAGGTTACCGTCCATTGGAGTAATAAAGATATCGACAACATACTGCCTTCAATAATGACAAGGCTACCATCCATTGGAGTAAAAAAATCACGACAATAGACTACCTTCCATAATGACACGGCTACCATCCATTGGAATAACAAAAATATCGACAACACAATACCTTCCAAAATGACAAGGCTACCATCCAATGGAGTAACAAAATTCTTGACAGTAGACTACCTTCCATAATGACAAGTCTACCATCCATTGGAGTAACAAAAATCTGAACAACAAACTACCGTCCTTAATGACAAGGCTACCATCCATTGGAGTAACAGAAATCACAACGACAGACTACCTTCCATAATGACAAGGCTACCATCCATTGCAGTAACAAAAATCTCGACAACAGACTACCTTCCATAATGACAAGGCTACCATCCATTGTTGTAACAAATATTTGGACAACAGACTACCTTGCATAATGACAAGGCTGCCATCAATTGGAGTAACAAAAATCTGAACAACAAATTACCATCCTTAATGACAAGGCTACCTTCCATTGGAGTAACAGAAATCACAACGACAGACTAGTTTCCATAATGACAAGGTTACCATCCATTGCAGTTACAAAAATTTAGACAACATACTACCTTCCATAATGACAAGGCTACCATCCATTGTTGTAACAAAAATCTGGACAACAGACTACCTTGCATAATGACAAGGCTACCATCCATTGGAGTAACAAAAATCCCGATAATAGACTACCTTCCTTAATGACAAAGCTACCATCCATTGAAGAAACCGAAATCTCGACAACAAACTACCTTCCATAATGACAAGGCTACCATCCGTTGGAGTAACAAAAATCTCGACAACATACTACCTTCCATAATGACAAGGATACCATGATTGGAGTAACAAAAATATCCACAAGAGACTACCTTCCATATTGACAAGGCTACAATCCATTGGAGTATAAAAAATTTGGACAACAGACTACCTTCCATAACGATAAGGCTACCATCCATTGGAGTAACAAAGATATCGACAACAGACTACCTTCCATAACGACTAGGCTACCATCCATTGGAGTAACAAAGATATCGACAATAGACTACCTTACATAATGACAAGTCTACAATCCATTGTAGTAAAAAAATCTCGTCGACAGACTACCTTCCATAATGACAAGGCTACCATCCATTGGAATAACAAAAATCTCGACAAGAAACTACCTTCCATAATTACAAGGCTACCATCCCTTAGAGTAACAAAAATGTCGACAACACAATACCTTCAATAATGACAACGCTACCATCCCTTAGAGTAACAAAAATCTCGACAACGGACTACCTTCCATAATGACAAGGTTACCATCCATTGGAGTAACAAAGATATCGACAACATACTACCTTCCATAATGACAAGGCTACCATCCATTGGAGTAACAATAATCACGACAATAGACTACCTTCCCTAATGACAAGGCTACCATCCATTGGAATAAAAAAAATATCGACAACACACTACCTTCCATAATGACAAGGCAACCATCCAATGGAGTAACAAAAATCTCGACAATAGACTACCTTCCATAATGACAAGTCTACCATCCATTGGATTAACAAAAATCTGAACAACAAATTATCGTCCTTAATGACAAGGCTACCATCCATTAGAGTAACAGAAATCACAACGACAGACTACCTTCCATAATGACAAGGCTACCATCCATTGTTGTTACAAAAATCTCGAAAACAGAGTACCTTCCATAATGACAAGGATACCATCCATTGTTGTAACAAAAATCTAGACAACGGACTACCTTGCATAATGACAGGGCTACCATCCATTGGAGTAACAGAAATCTCGACAACAGACTACCTTCCATAATGACAAGGCTACCATCTGTTGGAGTAACAAAAATCTCGACAACAGACTACCATCCATAACGACTAGGCTACCATCCATTGGAGTAACAAAGATATCGACAACAGACTACCTTACATAATGACAAGGCTACAATCCATTGTAGTAAAAAAATATCGACGACAGACTCCCTTCCATAATGACAAGGCTACCATCCATTGGAATAACAAAAATCTCGACAACAAACTACCCTCCATAATGACAACGCTACCATCCATTATAGTGACAAAAATCTCGACAATAGACTACCTTCCATAATGACAAGGCTACAATCCACTACAGTAACAAAAATCTCGACAACATACTACCTTTCATAATGAAAAGGTTACAATCTATTATAGTAACAAAAATCTCGACAATTGACTACCTTTCATAATGACAAGGCTACCGTCCATTGGAATAACAAAAATCTCGACAACAGACTATGTTCCTTAATGACAAGGCTACCATCCCTTAGAGTAACAAAAATCTCGACAACAGACTACCTTCCATAATGACAAGGCTACCATCCATTGGAGTAACAAAAATATGAACAACAGACTACTGTCCTTAATGACAAGGCTACCATCCAATGGAGTAACAGAAATCGAAATGGAAAACTACCTTCCATAATGACAAGGCTACGATCCATTGCAGTAACAAAAATCTCGACAACAGACTACCTTCAATAATGACAAGGCTACCATCCATTGTTGTAACAAAAATCTAAACAACAGACTACCTTCCATAATGACAAGGCTACCATCCATTGGAGTAACAAAAATCCCGACAATAGACTACCTTCATTAATGACAACGCTACCATCCATTGGAGTAACATAAATCTCGATAGCAGACTACCTTCCATAATGATAAGGGTACCATCATTGGAGTAACAAAAACATCAACAAGAGACTACCTTCCATAATGACAAGGCTACCATCCATTGGAGTATAAAAAATCTCGACAACAGACTACCTTCCGTAATGACAAGGCTACCATCCATTGGAGTATCAAAAATCTCGACAACACACTACCTACCATAATGACAAGGCTACCATCCATTGGAATAACAAAAATATCGGCAACACACTACCCACCATAATGACAAGGCTACAATCTAATGGAGTTACAAAAATCTTGACAATAGACTACCTTCCATAATGAGAAGTCTACCATCCATTGGAGTAACAAAAATCTGAAGAACAGACTACCGTCCTTAATGGCAAGGCTACCGTCCATTGTAGTAACAGAAATCACAACGACAAACTACCTTCCATAATGACAAGGCTATGATCCATTGCAGTAACAAAAATTTCGACAACAGACTACCTTCCATAATGACAAGGCCACCATCCATTGGAGTAACAAAAATCTAGACAATAGACTACCTTCCATAATGACAAGGCTACCATCCATTGGAGTAAAAAAAATCTCAACAATAGACTACCTTGCATAATGACAAGGATACCATCCATTGGAGTAACAGAAATCTCGACAAAACACTACCTTCCATAATGACAAGGCTACCATCCATTGGAGTAACAAAAATCTCGATAGCTGACTACCTTCCATAATGATAAGGGTACCATCATTGGAGCAACAAAAATATCCATAAGAGACTACCTTCCATAATGACAAGGCTACAATCCATTGGAGTATAAATAATCTCGACAATAGACTACCTTCCATAATGACAAGGCTACCATCCATTGGAGTAACAAAAATCTCGACAACAGACTATGTTCCATTATGACCAGGTTACCATCCAATGGAGTAACAAAGATATCGACAATAGACTACCTTCTATAACGACAAGGATATAATCCATTGTAGTAACAAAAATCTCAACAACAGATTACCTTCCATAATGACAAGGCTACCATCCATGGTAGTAAAAAAATTATCGACAATAGACTACCTTCCATAATGACAAGGATACCATCCATTCGAGTAATAGAAATCTGGACAACAGACTAGCTTCTGTAATGACAAGGCTATCGTCCATTGGAGTAAAAAAAATCTCGACAGCAGACTACCTTCCATAATTACAAGGGTACCATCATTTGAGTAACACAAATATCCACAAGAGACTACCTTCCATAATGACAAGGCTACCATCCATTGCTGTAACAAAAATCTGGACAACAGACTACCTTGCATAATGACAGGGCTACCATCCATTGGAGTAACAAAAATCCCGATAACAGACTACCTTCCTTAATGACAAAGCTACCATCCATTGAAGAACCAGAAATCTCGACAACAGACTACCTTCCATAATGACAAGGCTACCATCCGTTGGAGTAACAAAAATCTCGACAATAGACTACCATCCATAACGACTAGGCTACCATCCATTGGAGTAACAAAGATATCGACAACAGACTACCTTACATAATGACAAGGCTACAATCCATTGTAGTAAAAAAATATCGACGACAGACTACCTTCCATAATGACAAGGCTACCATCCATTGGAATAACAAAAATCTCGACAACAAACTACCCTCCATAATGACAAGGCTACCATCCATTATAGTGACAAAAATCTCGACAATAGACTACCTTCCATAATGACAAGGCTACAATCCACTACAGTAACAAAAATATCAACAACATACTACCTTTCATAATGAAAAGGTTACAATCTATTATAGTAACAAAAATCTCGACAATTGACTACCTTTTATAATGACAAGGCTACCGTCCATTGGAATAACAAAAATCTCGACAACAGCCTATGTTCCTTAATGACAAGGCTACCATCCCTTAGAGTAACAAAAATCTCGACAACAGACTACCTTCCATAATGACAAGGCTACCATCCATTGGAGTAACAAAAATCTGAACAACAGACTACTTTCCTTAATGATAAGGCTACCATCCAATGGAGTAACAGAAATCGAAATGGAAAACTACCTTCCATAATGACAAGGCTACGATCCATTGCAGTAACAAAAATCTCGACAACAGACTACCTTCCATAATGACAAGGCTACCATCCATTGTTGTAACAAAAATCTAAACAACAGACTACCTTCCATAATGACAAGGCTACCATCCATTGGAGTAACAAAAATCCCGACAATAGACTACCTTCAATAATGACAACGCTACCATCCATTGGAGTAACATAAATCTCGATAGCAGACTACCTTCCATAATGATAAGGGTACCATCATTGGAGTAACAAAAACATCCACAAGAGACTACCTTCCATAATGACAAGGCTACCATCCATTGGAGTATCAAAAATCTCGACAACACACTACCTACCATAATGACAAGGCTACCTGTAACACCCCTTCTAAATACCCAAATTAAAGGTAAGGTTAAAATCAGAGAAATAAAATTGCACGGAAGGGATGCCACAACACACATCACATTCCAAAGTTTTTAAGGAAAAACAGACAGCGTATGTTTGAAAGTATAAGCATTCCAACACAAAACAAACATACTATAAATATTTACTTCATTCTCTCGTGCAAACGCAACGGAGTTTCATAATTTCACATCATCTCCATTTATGGAGGAATCAAAATATAATTCAAGGCATCAAGCCATCATAATTCACATAAGCATATGTTATCAAGTCTCACATATACAAAACATCATATACACGAATAAGGATTATATACATCATAATCCAAATACAAAATAATCGAGTTCGACACTAATAAATTCCCCCCCCCCCCCCCCATGTGTTACTACCAGAGCATCGACTCGACTCTAATCAAATAAAACAGATTGCAATCCAATGCATCCGTTAGATAGCGCCTCGCGCTACCGTCCTCGGTACCTGCGCAATGCCATCAAAAGCATTAGCCAACAAAAGGGTAAGAATTCCAATAATCATATAACATGTAAGTTTAAGTAAATGAAATGGCAATAAATAAAGCAATATATAATGATCATGTTCATTTTATCACCTGTAGCATCCTTACTCAAGGAATCCATTTCCAACACATTAACCATGTAAACCGATTATCCGAATACTCACATCCTTGGCACATAACCATAATTCAAACAACAACAATATTGGCACATAATCAAACACATCAACACACATACATATCATGCACAATTATACATGTGACTCACAACACGACTCAACGTATGCGAATGCGGTACCGACTCGTGGACCCAAAGTTCCACCACCTATGTTTCCCTTCCGGATCAAGGTCACTACGTCTTTTCCCACAATAGGGTCACCGTCTAGATATTGTGGACCCAAAGTTCCACCACCTATGTTTCCCTTCCGGATCAAGGTCACTACGTCTTTTCCCATAATAGGGTCACCGTCTAGTTATTGTGGACCCAAAGTTCCACCACCTATGTTTCCCTTCCGGATCAAGGTCACTACGTCTTTTCCCACAATAGGGTCACCGTCTAGATATTGTGGACCCAAAGTTCCACCACCTATGTTTCCCTTCCGGATCAAGGTCACTACGTCTTTTCCCACAATAGGGTCACCGTCTAGATATTGTGGACCCAAAGTTCCACCGTCTCTGTTTCAAGACCACCATGCCATGCAATGTACAATATAACCAATGCATGCAATTAAGACTCACAACAATCTTAACATACACATGCCATCAAATCCAACCAATGGAACATCAACTATTGTACATACATGCATACATATAATTTATCAATCTCAACGTCAAGTAAAATGTATACAAACGAGATTACTTACTCAACCAAAACATAAACCATAACCTATCAACAATTCCAAATCGGAAAGTATATTTCAACATAAAGTCATTATCAATGAACCGGCATTATTCTCAATGTTCTCACCGCGATCGAGTCACCGGAATGTAACTCGAACGGTTAGATTCGGGATTAAACTCAACTTATTTCATTCGCACTAAAATCGGGTCGATTCTTAAAAGTCGAAATTTCGCAAGACGAACTTCACTACGTCAAGCTACACGTCGGATTACACTAGCACGTCAATTTTCTTTGGATTCGGAGCAACTTGCTCCGTCGACGAATCTACCGAAATCGGAACACAAACGGGTTCTAAAGGAAGTGCGAAAATTAGAATTTTGGAGGCTACAGACGCATCAACACGGGCACCCGTGTGCTGCAACACGGCCCGTGTTGTGAGGCCACCAGAACGAGCCAAGAAAATGCCAAGTCAGAACAGCAACACGGGCACCCGTGTGCTGCAACACGGCCCGTGTTGTGAAGCCTGCGTGAAAACTCCACTCTTTTGAGTTTTTCTCATTCAACTACCATGGTTTTCTTTCCCATTTCAATAATTTTAATTTCTACAAGTTAGCACCTAATACACCTACAAACCATACTCCTAATCCAACTTTTCTAAACCATTCTAACAATCAACCAACAAAACCCTAAAAATCAACTATCAATTTTACCCCTAAATCCAAAATATATCATACAAAACCTAACAATATGAGATGGAGAATCAAACCCCTTACCTTGGTGTGGGTTTTCTTGAAACAAGATGATGAAGATGTTGCAACTCCACCCTAGCTCCCTTTCTTCTCTTCTCTTCTTTTCTTTCTTCTTACTCCTCTTCTCTTTTCTTCTTCTACTACTCTTACTAACTCTCCTTCTCTCTTTTATAAAACTCCCTTCTACTACTAACTTTCCTCCCTCTATCTTTCTAAAATTACAATTTGGCCCCAACAATTATTTAATTCAAATTATAATATATAACCCTATTAAACAATATTACATTAAATAATATTTATTCTATATAAACCTAATCATGCCAATTAATCAAACAAAGTCAAATATGACTACACACCAAATTAATATTACTCAAAATAGTATTTTATCATTATGAATATTTTTATTTCAAATAACCGAATTAACATTTAATCAAAAACGGGGTGTTACAACTCTCCCCCACTTAAAATATTTTCGGCCCCGAAAATTTGACCAAAACGAACAAATCGGGACATGTCTACGCATTCGTCCACCCAATCCTTGCGTTAATTAAACAACATACAAAATACACCTAACACAAGGGCATCTCCCTAGCCATAACGTTTAGACAAGAACAACCATGCCGAGATGCGAAGCCCATACAATGCACTCGACAATCTACTAACACCCAACAACTAAACAAGTCGCAGACACACCGGTTAGCTCGAGAACTAAACAAACAAGATCGATACCATCCTAACGTCTCAACCAATAGAATTAGTCATACACTCGAACCGACGCCTCAGAAACGAGTCATCAAAGGTAGGAACATAAAGTCCTACGACACAACACCGACACCATTGCTAAAACAAAAACAACAAAATGGTTATACAAACCAAAACTGAAATAATCAGAAAGGATAAAACCACGCGTGCTACGCAAACACGAAAAGATGCCATCATTCACGCATAAGTACGAACTCAAGAATTACACTTGCCATTATCGTTCTCATTCCAGAAAAATCACAAGGTCACATCGTCCTTGTAGATTACCAACGTACCACCCTTGAACAATACCAAGTTACCCAAACATAACTGAACTACGACACACCACTCATCCTAGGACGTATACTGACGACTTGCGACTATAACTCACTAGCCCAAATCCAACAATCCCGCATACTCGCTAAAACTCAATGCTCGATACCTAAACCATGCTGTGTCACTTTATGCATAAGATGCCAACCGTAAAACAACTTGGTTAATCCTCAACTTCCCAATCACCCAAAATGGATACGTTCAAAGCGTACACCGATTAAGACACCTCGCAACATCAGCTTCATCAACTCGAAGAATCACTCTTTCATTCTCGATTGATCAACGTCCGTTGATCCTCTGAAATACACGACATAGTTTGACCTCTTCAAATACTGTCCAAATATTTCACTTGTGAAACTTCGATGTATACACTTGACTTCCACGAAGTCTTCCCTTATAACAATTCAATTCCCAAAGTTTAATTACGTAATCACTATCCTCACATCGTCGCAACGATTAATACACTGCTTTCTTATTCGAAACATCTCTCATATATTTCAATCTTCTAAAGTGGTAATCCAAACCAAAACACTCTCTCAAGAACTCTACTCATCAATTTCGTCTCATACTCCTGAAATTACAACATAGTTTGAACTTAGAACCATAACATCAATTTCTATGGAATCCAACATAAACACCGTCGCGACCGACTTCAGTCACAAATAGAACATCTTCCTCTATAAAACATCAATCATCTTTAAGTACCTGTGGTTACCAAACCATCACCAAATTCCTTACCGCCAAGACTTATTTTAGTCGTGATCTAATAATCCACCGCGACCATTAGTATCTGGTGAAATCCATATGGTAGTAGTGAACGAATCCTTAATAACCTTCTGAGTTTAATCTCAACAAGCGTCTCAAAACAAACATGCAACATTCTTTCAAAATAATAAATCTCAAATAAGATATTCTTGGGTTATCCTCAATATCAACTTAATAAACTCAACAACAGACGAAGTCTCTTTATAGATCATACTCAACTTGAATTGTCTTTAACAATTCCAATCTCCTTGTCGTTAACATCTGTACCTATAAGGTTCCAATGAGCATAACTGCATCAAACTCTAACCCCCGCATCCGATAATTTTCCATAAGAAAAATCAAATCGTTCCAAGGTAGTAATACACTTTTCCAATTCTATGTCGAAATACATCTTACGTCCAAAACAAAATATCACAACACGTCGCACCAGGTTCTCCAGTACAAAACGAAACCAAAATCAAGGCATTCGCTAAACTTTTCACCGGCTAAAACAAATTCGTTTCCCATGGCGAAGTCCAATTAGTGACTCAACCATTTCGGGTCAAGATACTCACGATCAATACCAACTCATAAAAATATCTTCCGTCGAACTCACAAAGTTAACCATCCAAAACAAAAGAACTTCTAAACTATGAATTAGCCCCTTAAAGTCTTCGACAAGACACAAAATAAATCTTCGCGGAACCGTCTAAAATATTGTCGTCTAAGTTTCTTACTTAAGACACTCACGTCCAACAGTTCCAAAACTCCTTCTTTAGAGGGCTCAACATGCTCCAATCTAACTCCACTACTGATAACGCAACACTCGGATGCTTGCCACAATCCCTTAACTTGATGTAAAACAAATAATATCCATGAACACGAAACAACTCTTCAGCTACTCATGAGAGTACTGTTGGAACATTTCAAAATCTTACCTGACGCATTAGTCACACTAATGACATCAGCTTATACTCGCCCGGACCATACACTATCTTGAAAAGCATTACCTGAACATCTTCAACCCTCACACTAACCCATAGGCAGCCAGACTTCAAAACGATCTCACTAAACACATAAACTCCAAATAACTGCTTCACTTAAATATCAATCCTCTGAAGCAGACACTCGTCCTCAACATCCGCTTCATTCCTTGACTACAAACGACACACCAACTTAGGTAACCTTCGCTCTTCTCGAACAACACAATCGGCGCACTCCACGGCGAACCACTCGAACAAACAAACTCTACTAAAACCAATATTCAAGTTGACTCTTCAACTCTAATTCAGAAACAAACATCCCTTAAGGATACTTCGAATCCCAACTAGTTCCAGAAACTAAATCCATCAAAACTTCACCTCGCACTACAACGGTTATTCACTCACATTTCCACAAAAGGTTTCGGAAGAATCACAACAAGAAGCTCGCTTGCCAAAAATCTTATTTCTCACCAAAATCCAAATTCGCCCACAACTCAAGTAACCATGCACTGCCCTGTGCCAACTCATCTGCTTCACACTCTAATAAGTTGGCAAGACAAGTCTATCCCAAACAACACAATTCCCGACTACTATCAACAAGAGATTAAGGATGATCAGTCCCTCAATTTGTCAATGGACAGTCGACAATCATGAGGTGGCATTAACCATCGTTACCAAACCACACATCATCTTCAATCTTACCCCTCAAGCTACTTAAACATAACCATGCTTGAAGCATCAACTACTCAGCAATACTTACATCCCACAATCAGCGGTATACTGAACCAACCTCTTGCACAAAACTTCAGAGAAGAAACTTCTCCCCCACTTATTTCACACGTACCTCTGCAGACAATGAAAAGGAAACAAACAAGTACCGACAGTGTTTCACACACATGTCGCGTACTAAAAGGGATTAAACACATAAACAACCTGGCCGATAGACCGACCTGCTCTGATACCACTATTGTAACACCCCTTCTAAATACCCAAATTAAAGGTAAGGTTAAAATCAGAGAAATAAAATTGCACGGAAGGGATGCCACAACACACATCAAATTCCAAAGTTTTTAAGGAAAAACAGACAGGGTATGTTTGAAAGTATAAGCATTCCAACACAAAACAAACATACTATAAATATTTACTTCATTCTCTCGTGCAAACGCAACGGAGTTTCATAATTTCACATCATCTCCATTTATGGAGGAATCAAAACATAATTCAAGGCATCAAGCCAACATAATTCACATAAGCATATGTTATCAAGTCTCACATATACAAAACATCATATACACGAATAAGGATTATATACATCATAATCCAAATACAAAATAATCGAGTTCGACACTAATAAATTCCCCCCCCCCCATGTGTTACTACCAGAGCATCGACTCGACTCTAATCAAATAAAACAGATTGCAATCCAATGCATCCGTTAGCTAGCGCCTCGCGCTACCGTCCTCGGTACCTGCACAATGCCATCAAAAGCATTGCCCAACAAAAGGGTAAGAATTCCAATAATCATATAACATGTAAGTTTAAGTAAATGAAATGGCAATAAATAAAGCAATACATAATGATCATGTTCATTTTATCACCTGTAGCATCCTTACTCAAGGAATCCATTTCCAACACATTAACCATGTAAACCGATTATCCGAATACTCACATCCTTGGCACATAACCATAATTCAAACAACAACAATATTGGCACATAACCAAACACATCAACACACATACATATCATGCACAATTATACATGTGACTCACAACACGACTCAACGTATGCGAATGCGGTACTGACTCGTGGACCCAAAGTTCCACCACCTATGTTTCCCTTCCGGATCAAGGTCACTACGTCTTTTCCCACAATAGGGTCACCGTCTAGATATTGTGGACCCAAAGTTCCACCACCTATGTTTCCCTTCCGGATCAAGGTCACTACGTCTTTTCCCACAATAGGGTCACCGTCTAGATATTGTGGACCCAAAGTTCCACCACCTATGTTTCCCTTCCGGATCAAGGTCACTACGTCTTTTCCCACAATAGGGTCACCGTCTAGATATTGTGGACCCAAAGTTCCACCACCTATGATTCCCTTCCGGATCAAGGTCACTACGTCTTTTCCCACAATAGGGTCACCGTCTAGATATTGTGGACCCAAAGTTCCACCGTCTCTGTTTCAAGACCACCATGCCATGCAATGTACAATATAACCAATGCATGCAATTAAGACTCACAACAATCTTAACATACACATGCCATCAAATCCAACTATTGTACATACATGCATACATATAATTTATCAATCTCAACGTCAAGTAAAATGTATACAAACGAGATTACTTACTCAACCAAAACATAAACCATCAACTATCAACAATTCCAAATCGGAAAGTATATTTCAACATAAAGTCATTATCAATGAACCGGCATTATTCTCAATGTTCTCATCACGATCGAGTCACCGGAATGTAACTCGAACGGTTAGATTCGGGATTAAACTCAACTTTTTTCATTCGCACTAAAATCGGGTCGATTCTTAAAAGTCGAAATTTCGCAAGACGAACTTCACTACGTCAAGCTACACATCGGATTACACTAGCACATCAATTTTCTTTGGATTCGGAGCAACTTGCTCCGTCGACGAATCTACCGAAATCGGAACACAAACGGGTTCTAAAGGAAGTGCGAAAATTAGAATTTTGGAGGCTACAGACGCATCAACACGGGCACCCATGTGCTGCAACACGGCCCGTGTTGTGAGGCCACCAGAACGAGCCAAGAAAATGCCAAGTCAGATCAGCAACACGGGCACCCGTGTGCTGCAACACGGCCCGTGTTGTGAAGCCTGCGTGAAAACTCCACTCTTTTGAGTTTTTCTCATTCAACTACCATGGTTTTCTTTCCCATTTCAATACTCTTAATTTCTACAAGTTAGCACCTAATACACCCACAAACCATACTCCTAATCCAACTTTTCTAAACCATTCTAACAATCAACCAACAAAACCCTAAAAATCAACTATCAATTTTACCCCTAAATCCAAAATGTATCATACAAAACCTAACAATATGAGATGGAGAATCAAACCCCTTACCTTGGTGTGGGTTTTCTTGAAACAAGATGATGAAGATGTTGCAACTCCACCCTAGCTCCGTTTCTTCTCTTCTCTTCTTTTCTTTCTTCTTTCTCCTCTTCTCTTTTCTTCTTCTACTACTCTTACTAACTCTCCTTCTCTCTTTTATAAAACTCCCTTCTACTACTAACTTTCCTCCCTCTATCTTTCTAAAATTACAATTTGGCCCCAACAATTATTTAATTCAAATTATAATTTATAACCCTATTAAACAATATTACATTAAATAATATTTATTCTATATAAACCTAATCATGCCAATTAATCAAACAAAGTCAAATATTACTACACACCAAATTAATATTACTCAAAATAGTATTTTATCATTAAGAATATTTTTATTTCATATAACCGAATTAACATTTAATCAAAAACGGGGTGTTACACTACCATCCATTGGAATAACAAAAATATCGACAACACACTACCCACCATAATGACAAGGCTACCATCCAATGGAGTTACAAAAATCTTAACAATAGACTACCTTCCATAATGACAAGTCTACCATCCATTGGAGTAACAAAAATCTGAAGAACAGACTACCGTCCTTAATGACAAGGCTACCGTCCATTGTAGTAACAGAAATCACAACGACAAACTACCTTCCATAATGACAAGGCTATGATCCATTGCAGTAACAAAAATATCGACAATAGACTACCTTCCATAATGACAAGGCTACCATCCATTGGAGTAAAAAAAATCCCAACAATAGACTACCTTGCATAATGACAAGGATACCATCCATTGGAGTAACAGAAATCTCGACAAAACACTACCTTCCATAATGACAAGGCTACCATCCATTGGAGTAACAAAAATCTCGATAACTGACTACCTTCCATAATGATAAGGGTACCATCATTGGAGAAACAAAAATATCCATAAGAGACTACCTTCCATAATGACAAGGCTACAATCCATTGGAGTATAAATAATCTCGACAATAGACTACCTTCAATAATGACAAGGCTACCATCCATTGGAGTAACAAAAATCTCGACAACAGACTATGTTCCATTATGACCAGGTTACCATCCAATGGAGTAACAAAGATATCGACAATAGACTACCTTCTATAATGACAAGGATATAATCCATTGTAGTAACAAAAATCTCAACAACAGATTACCTTCCACAATGACAAGGCTACCATCCATTGTAGTAAAAAAATTATCGACAATAGACTACCTTCCATAATGACAAGGATACCATCCATTCGAGTAATAGAAATCTGGACAACAGACTAGCTTCTGTAATGACAAGGCTACCGTCCATTGGAGTAACAAAAATCTCGACAGCAGACTACCTTCCATAATTACAAGGGTACCATCATTTGAGTAACACAAATATCCACAAGAGACTACCTTCCATAATGACAAGGCTACAATCCATTGGAGTATTAAAAATCTCGACAATAGACTACCTTCCATAATGACAAGGCTACCATCCATTAGAGTAACAAAAATCTCGACAACAGACTACCTTCCATAATGACAAGGCTACCATCCATTGTAGTGACAAAAATCTCGACAATAGACTACCTTTCATAATGACAAGGCTACAATCAACTAGAGTAACAAAAATATCGACAACCTACTACCTTCCATAATGTCAAGGTTACAATCTATTATAGTAACAAAAATCTCGACAACTGACTACCTTTCATAATGACAAGGCTACCGTTCATTGGAATAACAAAAATCTCGACAACAGACTATGTTCCATTATGACAAGGGTACGATCCCTTAGAGTAACAAAAATCTCGACGACAGACTGCCTTCCATAATGACAAGGCTACCATCCATTGGAGTAACAAAGATATCAACAACATACTACCTTCTGTAATGACAAAGCTACCATCCCTTAGACTAACAAAACTCAGGACAACATACTACCTTCCATAATGACAAGGCTACCATCCATTGGAGTAACAAAAATCTGAACAATAGACTACCGTCCTTAATGACAAGGCTACCATCCATTGGAGTAACAGAAATCACAACGACAAACTACCTTCCATAATGACAAGGCTACCATCCATTGGAATAACAAAAATCTCGACAATAAACTACCCTCCATAATGACAAGGCGACCATCCATTATAGTGACAAAAATCTCGACAATAGACTACCTTCCATAATGACAAGGCTACAATCCACTACAGTAACAAAAATCTCGACAACATACTACCTTTCATAATGAAAAGGTTACAATCTATTATAGTAACAAAAATCTCGACAATTGACTACCTTTCATAATGACAAGGCTACCGTCCATTGGAATAACAAAAATCTCGACAACAACCTATGTTCCTTAATGACAAGGCTACCATCCCTTAGAGTAACAAAAATCTCGACAATAGACTACCTTCCATAATGACAAGGCTACCATCCATTGGAGTAACAAAAATCTGAACAACAGACTACTGTCCTTAATAACAAGGCTACCATCCAATGGAGTAACAGAAATCGAAATGGAAAACTACCTTCCATAATGACAAGGCTACGATCCATTGCAGTAACAAAAATCTCGACAACAGACTACCTTCCATAATGACAAGGCTACCATCCATTGTTGTAACAAAAATCTAAACAATAGACTACCTTCAATAATGACAATGCTACCATCCATTGGAGTAACATAAATCTCGATAGCAGACTACCTTCCATAATGATAAGGGTACCATCATTGGAGTAACAAAAACATCCACAAGAGACTACCTTCCATAATGACAAGGCTACAATCCATTGGAGTATAAAAAATCTCGAAAACAGACTACCTTCCGTAATGACAAGGCTACCATCCATTGGAGTATCAAAAATCTCGACAACACACTACCTACCATAATGACAAGGCTACCATCCATTGGAATAACAAAAATATCGACAACACACTACCCACCATAATGACAAGGCTACCATCCAATGGAGTTACAAAAATCTTGACAATAGACTACCTTCCATAATGACAAGTCTACCATCCATTGGATTAACAAAAATCTGAAGAACAGACTACCGTCCTTAATGACAAGGCTATCGTCCATTGTAGTAACAAAAATCACAACGACAAACTACCTTCCATAATGACAAGGCTATGATCCATTGCAGTAACAAAAATATCGACAACAGACTACCTTCTATAATGACAAGGCCACCATCCATTGGAGTAACAAAAATCTAGACAATAGACTACCTTCCATAATGACAAGGCTACCATCCATTGGAGTAAAAATAATCCCAACAATAGACTACCTTGCATAATGACAAGGATACCATCCATTGGAGTAACAGAAATCTCGACAAAACACTACCTTCCATAATGACAAGGCTACCATCCATTGGAGTAACAAAAATCTCGATAGCAGACTACCTTCCATAATGATAAGGGTACCATCATTGGAGCAACAAAAATATCCATAAGAGACTACCTTCCATAATGACAAGGCTACAATCCATTGGAGTATAAATAATCTCGACAATAGACTACCTTCCATAATGACAAGGCTACCATCAATTTGGAGTAACAAAAATCTCGACAACAGACTATGTTCCATTATGACCAGGTTACCATCCAATGGAGTAACAAAGATATCGACAATAGACTACCTTCTATAACGACAAGGATATAATCCATTGTAGTAACAAAAATCTCAACAACAGATTACCTTCCATAATGACAAGGCTACCATCCATTGTAGTAAAAAAATTATCGACAATAGACTACCTTCCATAATGACAAGGATACCACCCATTCGAGTAATAGAAATCTTGACAACAGACTAGCTTCTGTAATGACAAGGCTACCGTCCATTGGAGTAACAAAAATCTCGACAGCAGACTACCTTCCATAATTACAAGGGTACCATCATTTGAGTAACACAAATATCCACAAGAGACTACCTTCCATAATGACAAGGCTACAATCCATTGGAGTATTAAAAATCTCGACAATAGACTACCTTCCATAATGACAAGGCTACCATCCATTAGAGTAACAAAAATCTCGACAACAGACTACCTTCCATAATGACAAGGCTACCATCCATTGTAGTGACAAAAATCTCGACAATAGACTACCTTTCATAATGACAAGGCTATAATCCACTAGAGTAACAAAAATATCGACAACCTACTACCTTCCATAATGTCAAGGTTACAATCTATTATAGTAACAAAAATCTCGACAACTGACTACCTTTCATAATGGCAAGGCTACCGTTCATTGGAATAACAAAAATCTCGACAACAGACTATGTTCCATTATGACAAGGGTACGATCCCTTAGAGTAACAAAAATCTCGACGACAGACTGCCTTCCATAATGACAAGGCTACCATCCATTGGAGTAACAAAGATATCAGCAACATACTACCTTCCGTAATGACAAGGCTACCATCCCTTAGACTAACAAAACTCAGGACAACATACTACCTTCCATAATGACAAGGCTACCATCCATTGGAGTAACAAAAATCTGAACAACAGACTACCGTCCTTAATGACAAGGCTACCAACCATTGGAGTAACAGAAATCACAACGACAAACTACCTTCCATAATGACAAGGTTACGATCCATTGGAGTAACAAAAATCTCGACAACAGATTATGTTCCATAATGACAAGGCTACCATCCATTGTTGTAACAAAAATATAGACAACACACTACCTTCCATAATGACAAGGTTACCATCCATTGGAGTAACAAAAATCCCGACAATAGACTACCTTCAATAATGACAACGCTACCATCCATTGGAGTAACAGAAATCTCGATAGAAGACTATCTTCCATAATGACAAGGGTACCATCATTTGAGTAACAAAAATATCCACAAGCGACTACCTTCCATAATGAGAAGGCTACAATCCATTGGAGTATAAAAAATCTCGACAACAGACTACTTTCCATAATGACAAGGCTACCATCAATTGGAGTAACAAAAATCTCGACAACACACTACCTACCATAATGACAAAGCTACCATCCATTGGAATAATAAAAATCTCGACAACACACTACCCACCATAATGACAAGGCTACCATCCAATGGAGTAACAAAAATATCGACAATAGACTACCTTCCATAATGACAAGTCTACCATCCATAGGAGTAACAAAAATCTAAACAACAAACTAACGTCCTTAATGACAAGGCTACCATCCATTATAGTAACAGAAATCACAACGACAAACTACCTTCTATAATGACAAGGCTACGATCCATTGCAGTAACAAAAATATCGACAACAGACTACCTTCCATAATGACAAGGCCACCATCCATTGTCGTAACAATAATCTAGACAACAGACTACCGTCCATAATGACAAGGCTACCATCCATTGGAGTAACAAAAATCCCAACAATAGACTACCTTCCATAATGACAAGGATACCATCCATTAGAGTAACAGAAATCTCGACAAAACACTACATTCCGTAATGACAAGGCTACCATCCATTTGAGTAACAAAAATCTCGATAGCAGACTACCTTCCATAATGATAAGGGTAACATCATTGGAGCAACAAAAATATCCACAAGTGACTACCTTCCATAATGACAAGGTTAAAATCCATTGGAGTATAAAAAATACGACAACAGACTACCTTCCATAATGGCAAGGCTACCATCCATTGGAGTAACAAAAATCTCGACAACAGACTACCTTCCATAATGACCAGGTTACCATCCATTGGAGTAACAAAGATATCGATAATAGACTACCTTTCATAAGGAAAAGGCTACCATGCATTGTAGTAAAAAAAATATCGACAATTGACTACCTTCCATAATGACAAGGCTACCATCCATTGCAGTAACAAAAATCTCGACAACAGAGTACCTTCCATAATGACAAGGCTACCATCCATTGGAATAACAAAAATATCGACAACACACTACTTTCCATAATGACAAGGCTATCATCCCTTAGAGTAACAAAAATCTCGACAACAGACTACTTTCCATAATGACGAGGCTACCATCCATTGGAGTAACAAAGATATCAAGAACATACTACCTTCCATAATGACAAGGGTACCATCATTTGAGTAACAACAATATCCACAAGAGACTACCTTCCATAATGATAAGGCTATAATCCATTGGAGTATTAAAAATCTCGACAATAGACTACCTTCCATAATGACAAGGCTTCCATCCATTGGAGTAAGAAAAATCTCAACAACAGACTACCTTCCATAATGACAAGGCTTCCATCCATCGTAGTGACAAAAATCTCGACAATAGACTACCTTCCATAATGTAAAGGCTACAATCCACTGGAGTAACAAAAATATCGACAACCTACGACATTCCATAATGACAAGGTTACAATCTATTATAATAACAAAAATCTCGACAACTGAGTACCTTTCATAATGACAAGGCTACCATCCATTGGAATAACAAAAATCCCGACAACAGACTATGTTCCATAATGACAAGGCTACCATCCATTGGAGTAACAAAGATATCGATAACATACTACCTTCCATAATGACAAGGCTACCATCCCTTAGAGTAACAAAAATCATGACAATAGACTACCTTCCATAATGACAAGGCTACCATCCATTGGAGTAACAAAAATCCCAACAATAGAATACCTTCCATAATGACAAGGCTACCATCCATTCGAGTAACAGAAATCTCGACAAAACACTACATTCCGTAATGACAAGGCTTCCATCCATTTGAGTAATAAAATTCTCGATAGCAGACTACCTTCCATAATGATAAGGGTAACATCATTGGAGCAACAAAAATATCCACAAGAGACTACCTTCCATAATGACAAGGCTACAATCCATTGGAGTATAAAAAATCTCGACAACAGACTACCTTCCATAATGACAAGGCTACCATCCATTAGAGTAACAAAAATCTCGAAAACAAACTACCTTCCATAATGACCAGGTTACCATCCATTGGAGTAACAAAGATATCGACAATAGACTACCTTTCATAAGGACAAGGCTACCATCCATAGTAGTAAAAAAAATATCGACAATTGACTACCTTCCATAATGATAAGGCTACCATCCATTGCAATAACAAAAATCTCGACAACAGAGTACCTTCCATAATGACAAGGCTATCATCCCTTAGAGTAACAAAAATCTCGACAAGAGACTACTTTCCATAATAACAAGGCTACTATCCATTGGAGTAACAAAGATATCAAGAACATACTACCTTCCATAATGACAAGGGTACCATCATTTGAGTAACAACAATATCCACAACAGACTACCTTCCATAATGATAAGGCTATAATCCATTGGAGTATTAAAAATCTCGACAACAGACTACTTTCCATAATGACGAAGCTTCCATCCAATGGAGTAAGAAAAATCTCTACAACAGACTACCTTCCATAATGACAAGGCTTCCATCCATCGTAGTGACAAAAATCTCGACAATAGACTACCTTCCAAAATGACTAGGCTACAGTCCACTAGAGAAACAAAAATATCGAGAACCTACTGCATTTCATAATGACAAGGCTACCGTCCATTGGAATAACAAAAATCTCGACAACAGACTATGTTCCATAATGACAAGGCTACGATCCCTTAGAGTAACAAAAATCTCGACAACATACTACTTTCCATAATGACGAGGCTACCATCCATTGGAGTAACAAAAATCACGACAACTGACTGCCTTCCATAATGACAAGGCTACCATCCATTGGAGTAACAAAGATATCGACAACATACTACCTTCCATAATGACAAGGCTACCAACCCTAAGAGTAACAAAAATCATGACAACAGACTACCTTCCATTATTACAAGGCTACCATCCATTGGAGTAACAAAAATGAACAACAGACTACCGTCTCTAATGACAAGGCTACCATCCCTTGGAGTAACATAAATCACAACGAAAAACTACCTTCCATAATGACCAGGCTAAGATCCATTGTAGTAACAAAAATCTCGCAACAGACTACCTTCCATAATGACAAGGCCACCATCCATTGGAGTAACAGAAATCTGGAGAACAGACTACCTTCCGTAATGAAAAGGCTACCGTCCATTGGAGTAACAAAAATCTCGACAACAGACAACCTTCCATAATGACAAGGGTAACATCATTTGAGTAACAAAAATATCCACAAGAGACTACCTTCCATAATGACAAGGCTACAATCCATTGGAGTATTAAAAACCTCGACAATGGACTACCTTCCATAATGACTAGGTTACCATCCATTGGAGTAACAAAGATATCTACAATAGACTACCTTCCATAATGACAATGCTACCATTCATTGTAGTAAAAAAAATATCGACAATTGACTACCTTCCATAATGACATTCTACCATCAATTGCAGTAACAAAAATCTCGACAACAGAGTACCTTCCATAATGACAAGGCTACCATTCATTGGAATAACAAAAATATCGACAACACACTACCTTCCATAATGACAAGGCTACCATCCATTAGAGTAACAAAAATGTCGACAACAGACTACTTTCCATAATGACGAGGCTACCATCCATTGGAGTAACAAAGATATCGAGAACATACTACCTTCCATAATGACAAGGCTACCATCCATTGGAGTAACAAAAATCACGACAACAGACTACCTTCCATAATTACAAGGGTACAATTCATTGGAATAACAAAAATATCGACAACTCACTACCTTCCATAATGAAAAGGCTACCATCCAATGGAGTAACAAAAATCTCGACAATAGACTACCTTCCATAATGACAATGCTATCATCTATTGGAGTAAAAAAAATCTGAACAACAGACTACCTTCCATAATGACAAGGCTAACATCCATTGCAGTAACAAAAATCTCAACAATAGACTACCTTCCATAATGACAAGGCTACCATGCATTGGAGTAACAGAAATATAGACAACAGACTACCTTCCGTAATGACAAGGCTACCATCCATTGGAGTAACAAAAATCTCGACAGCAGACTACCTTCCATAATGACAAGGGTACCATCATTTAAGTAACAAAAATATCCAGAACACACTACCTTCCATAATTACAAGGCTACAATCCATTGGAGTATAAAAAATCTCGACAACAGACTACCTTCCATAATGACAAGGCTACCATCCATTGTAGTAACAAAAATACACGACAATAGACTACCTTCCGTAATGACAAGGCTACCATCCATTGGAGTAACAGAAATCTCGATAGCAGACTACCTTCCATAATGACATGCGTACCATCATTGGAGTAACAAAAATATTTACAAGAGACTACCTTCCATAATGACAAGGCTACAATCCATTGGAGTATAAAAAATCTCGACATCAAACTACCTTCCATAATAACAAGGCTACCATCCATTGGAGTTACAAAAATCTCGACAACACACTACCTACCATAATGGCAAGGCTACCATCCATTGGAATAACAAAAATATCGACAACACACTACCTACAATAATGACAAGGCTACCATCCAATGGAGTAACAAAAATCTCGACAACAGACTACCGTCCTTAATAAAAAGGCTACCATCCATTGGAGTAACATAAATCCCAACGACAAACTACCTTCCATAATGAAAAGCCTACGATCCATTGTAGTAACAAAAATCTCGACAACAGACTACATTCCATAATGACAAGGCCACCATCCATGGTTGTAACAAAAATCTAGACAATAGACTACCTTCCATAATGACAAGACTACCATCCGTTGGGGTAATAAAAATCTCAACAATACACTACCTTCCATAATGACAAGGCTACCATTCAATGGATTAACAGAAATCTCGACAAAACACTACCTTCCATAATGAGAAGGCTACCATCCATTGGAGTAACAAAAATCTCGATAACACACTACCTTCCATAATGACAAGGGTACCATCCATAGGAGTATAAAAAATCTCGACAACAGACTACCTTCTATAATGACAAGGCTACCATGCATTGGAGTAACAAAAATCTCGACAACAGACTACCTTCCATAATGACTAGGTTACCATCCATTGGAGTAACAAAGATATCGACAATAGACTACCTTCCAAAATGACAAGGCTACCATCCATTGTAGTAAAAAAAATATCGACAATTGACTACCTTCCATAATGACAAGGCTACTATCCATGGCAGTAACAAAAATCTCGACAACAAAGTACCTTCCATAATGACAAGGCTACCATCAGCTGGAATAACAAAAATATCGACAACACACTACCTTCCATAATGACAAGGCTACCATCCATTAGATTAACAAAAATGTCGACAACAGACTACTTTCCATAATGACGAGGCTACCATCCATTGGAGTAACAAAGATATCGACAAAACACTACCTTCCATAATGACAAGGCTACCATCCATTGGAGTAACAAAAATCTGGACAGTAGTTTACCTTCCATAATGACAAGGCTACCATCCATTGCAGTAACAAAAATCTCGACAATAGACTACCTTCCATAATGACAACGGTACCATCCATTGGAATAACAAAAATATCGAGAACACACTACCTTCCATAATGACAAGGCTACCATCCCTTAGAGTAACAAAATATCGACAACAGACTACTTTACATAATGACGAGGCTACCATCCATTGGAGTAACAAAGATATCGAGAACATACTACCTTCCATAATGACAAGGCTACCATCCATTGGAGTAACAAATATCACGACAACACATTACCTTCCATATTGACAAGGCTACCATTCATTGAAATAACAAAAATAACGACAACACACTACCCTCCATAATGACAAGGCTACCATCCAATGGAGTAACAAAAATCTCGACAATAGACTACCATACATAATGACAAGTCTACCATCCATTCGAGTAAAAAAAATCTGAACAACGACTACTGTCCTTAATGACAAGGCTACCATCCAATGGAGTAACAGAAATATCCACGACAGACTACCTTCCATAATGACAAGGCTAACATCCATTGCAGTAACAAAAATCTCAACAACAGACTACCTTCCATAATGACAAGGCTACCATCCATTGGAGTAACTGAAATCTAGACAACAGACTACCTTCCGTAATGACAAGGCTACCATCCATTGGAGTAACAAAAATCTCGACAGCAGACTACCTTCCATAATGACAAGGGTACCATCATTTGAGTAACAAAAACACCCACAAGAGACTACGTTCCATAATGACAAGGCTACAATCCATTGGAGTATCAAAAATCTCGACAAAAGACTACCTTCCATAATGACAAGGCTACCATCCATTGGAGTAACAAAAATCTCGACAATATACTACCTTCCATAATGACTAGGCTATCATCCATTGGAGTAACAAAGATATCGACAATAGACTACCTTCCATAACGACAAGGCTACAATCCATTGTAGTAACAAAAATCTCGACAACAGACTACCTTCCATAATGACAAGGATACCATCCATTGTAGTAACAAAAATAAACGACAATAGACTACCTTCTGTAATGACAAGGCTAGCATCCATTGGAGTAACAAAAATCCCGACAATAGACTACATTCTATAATGACAAGGCTACCATCCATTGGAGTAACAGAAATCTCGATAGAAGACTACCTTCCATAATGACATAGGTACCATCATTGGAGTAACAAAAATATCCACAAGAGACTACCTTCCATAATGACAAGGCTACAATCCATTGGAGTATAAAAAATCTCGACATCAGACTACCTTCCATAATAATAAGGCTACCATCCATTGGAGTAACAAAAATCTTGACAACACACTACCTACCATAATGACAAGGCTACCATCCATTGGAATAACAAAAATATCGACAACACACTACCTACAATAATGACAAGGCTACCATCCGATGGAGTAACAAAAATCATGACAACTGACTATCATCCTTAATGACAAGTCTACCATCCATTGGAGTAACAAAAATATGAACAACAGACTACCATCCTTAATTACAAGGCTACCATCCATTGGAGTAACATAAATCACAATGACAAACTACCTTCCATAATGAAAAGGCTATGATCCATTGCAGTAACAAAAATCTCGACAACAGAATACATTCCATAATGACAAGGCCACCATCCATGGTTGTAACAAAAATCTAGACAACAGACTACCTTCTATAATGACAAGGCTACCATCCATTGGAGTAACAAAAATCCCAACAATAGACTACCTTCCATAATGACAAGGCTACCATCCATTGGATTAACATAAATCTCGACAAAACACTACCTTCCATAATGAGAAGGCTACCATCCATTGGAGTAACAAAAGTCTCGATAGCAGACTAGCTTCCATAATGACAAGGGTAACATCATTAAAGCAACAAAAATATCCACAAGAGACTACCTTCCATAATGACAAGGCTACCATCCATAGGAGTATAAAAAATCTCGACAACAGACTACCTTCTATAATGACAAGGCTACCATGCATTAGAGTAACAAAAATCTCGACAACAGACTACCTTCCATAATGACTAGGTTACCATCCATTGGAGTAACAAAGATATCGACAATAGACTACCTTCCAAAATGACAAGGCTACCATCCATTGTAGTAAAAAAAATATCGACAATTGACTACCTTCCTTAATGACAAGGCTACTATCCATGGCAGTAACAAAAATCTCGACAACAAAGTACTTTCCATAATGACAACGCTACCATCCATTGGAATAACAAAAATATCGACAACACACTACCTTCCATAATGACAAGGCTACCATCCCTTAGAGTAATAAAAATCTCAAAAACAGACTACCTTCCATAATGACGAGGCTACCATTCATTGGAGTAACAAAGATATCGAGAACATACTACCTTCCATAATGACAAGGCTACCATCCATTGGTGTAACAAAAATCTCGACAAAACACTACCTTCCATAATGACAAGGCTACCATCCATTGAAGTAACAAAAATCTCGATAGCAGACTGCCTTCCATAATAACAAGGGTACCATCATTGGAGTAATAAAAATATCCACAAGAGACTACCTTCAATAATGACAAGGCTACAATCAATAGGAGTATAAAAAATCTCGACAACAGAGTACCTTCCATAATGACAAGGCTACCATCCATTGGAGTAAAAAAAATCTCGACAACAGTCTGCCTTCCATAATGACAAGGCTACCATCCATTGCAGTAACAAAAATCTCGACAATAGACTACCTTCCATAATGACAAGGGTACCATCCATTGGAATAACAAAAATATCGACAACACACTACCTTCCATAATGACAAGGCTACCATCCCTTAGAGTAACAAAAATATCGACAACAGACTACTTTCCATAATGACGAGGCTACCATCCATTGGAGTAACAAAGATATCGAGAACATACTACCTTCCATAATGACAAGGCTACCATCCATTGGAGTAACAAATATCACGAAAACACATTACCTTCCATATTGACAAGGATACCATTCATTGAAATAACAAAAATATCGACAACACACTACCTTCCATAATGACAAGGCTACCATCCAATGGAGTAACAAAAAACTCGACAATAGACTACCATACATAATGACAAGTCTACCATCCATTCGAGTAAAAAAAATCTGAACAACGACTACCGTCCTTAATGACAAGGCTACCATCCATTGGAGTAACAGAAATATCCATGACAGACTACCTTCCATAATGACAAGGCTAACATCCATTGCAGTAACAAAAATGTCAACAACAGACTACCTTCCATAATGACAAGACTACCATCCATTGGAGTAACTGAAATCTAGACAACAGACTACCTTCCGTAATGACAAGGCTACCATCCATTGGAGTAACAAAAATCTCGACAGTAGACTACCTTCCATAATGACAAGGGTACCATCATTTGAGTAACAAAAACATCCACAAGAGACTACGTTCCATAATGACAAGGCAACAATCCATTGGAGTATCAAAAATCTCGACAACAGACTACCTTCCATAATGACAAGGCTACCATCCATTGGAGTAACAAAAATCTCGACAATATACTACCTTCCATAATGACTAGGCTACCATCCATTGGAGTAACAAAGATATCGACAACAGACTACCTTCCATAATGACAAGGATACCATCCATTGTAGTAACAAAAATACACGACAATAGACTACCTTCTGTAATGACAAGGCTACCATCCATTGGAGTAACAAAAATCCCGACAATAGACTACATTCTATAATGACAAGGCTACCATCCATTGGAGTAACATAAATCTCGATAGAAGACTACCTTCCATAATGACATAGGTACCATCATTGGAGTAACAAAAATATCCACAAGAGACTACCTTCCATAATGACAAGGCCACCATCCATTGGAGTAACAAAAATCTAGACAACATACTACCTTCCGTAATGACAAGGCTACCATCCATTGGAGTAACAAAAATACACAACAATAGAATACCTCCCGTAATGACAAGGCTACCATCCATTGGAGTAACAAAAATCCTGACAATAGACTACCTTCCATAATGACAAGGCTACCATTCATTGGAGTAACAAAAATCTTGATAGAAGACTACCTTCCATAATGACATGGGTACCATCATTGGAGTAACAAATATATCCACAAGAGACTACCTTCCATAATGACAAGGCTACAATCCATTGGAGTATAAAAAATATCAACAATAGACTACCTTCCATAATAACAAGGCTACCATCCATTGGAGTAACAAAAATCTCGACAACAGACTACCTTCCATAATGACAAGTCTACCATCCATTGGAGTAACAAAAATCTGAACAACAGACTACCGTCCTTAATGACAAGGCTACCATCCATTGGAGTAACATAAATCACAACGACACACTACATTCCATAATGAAAAGGCTACGATCAATTGCAGTAACAAAAATCTCGACAACAGACTACCTTCCATAATGACAAGGCCACCATCCATGGTTGTAACAAAAATCTAGACAACAGACTACCTTCCATAATGACAAGGCTACCATTCATTGGAGTAACAAAAATCCCAACAATAGACTACCTTCCATAATGACAAGGCTACCATCCATTGGATTAACATAAATCTTGACAAAACAATACCTTCCATAATGAGAAGGCTACCATCCATTGGAGTAACAAAAATATCGACAATTGACTACCTTCCATAATGAGAAGGCTACCATCCATTGAAGTAACAAAAATCTCGACAACAGTGTACCTTCCATAATGACAAGGCTACCATCCATTGGAATAACAAAAATATCGACAACACACTACCTTCCATATTGACAAGGCTACCATCCATTATAGTAACAAAAATCTCGACAACAGACTACTTTCCATAATGACGAGGCTACCATCCATTGGAGTAACAAAGATATCGAGAACATACTACCTTCCCTAATGACAAGGCTACCATCGATTGGAGTAACAAATATCACGACAACAGACTACCTTCCATAATGACAAGGGTACAATTCATTGGAATAACAAAAATATCGAAAACTCACTACCTTCCATAATGAAAAGGCTACCATCCAATGGAGTAACAAAAATCTCGACAATAGACTAACTTCCATAATGACAAGGGTACCATCTATTGGAGTAAAAATAATCTGAACAACAGACTACCGTCCTTAATGACAAGGCTAACATCCATTGGAGTAACAGAAATCACAACGACAGACTACCTTCCATAATGACAAGGCTAACATCCATTGCAGTAACAAAAATCTCAACAACAGACTACCTTCCATAATGACAAGGCTACCATGCATTGGAGTAACAGAAATATAGACAACAGATTACCTTCCGTAATGACAAGGCTACCATCCATTGGAGTAACAAAAATCTCGACAGCAGACTACCTTCCATAATGACAAGGGTACCATCATTTGAGTAACAAAAACATCCACAAGAGACTACGTTCCATAATGACAAGGCAACAATCCATTGGAGTATCAAAAATCTCGACAACAGACTACCTTCCATAATGACAAGGCTACCATCCATTGGAGTAACAAAAATCTCGACAATATACTACCTTCCATAATGACTAGGCTACCATCCATTGGAGTAACAAAGATATCGACAACAGACTACCTTCCATAATGACAAGGATACCATCCATTGTAGTAACAAAAATACACGACAATAGACTACCTTCTGTAATGACAAGGCTACCATCCATTGGAGTAACAAAAATCCCGACAATAGACTACATTCTATAATGACAAGGCTACCATCCATTGGAGTAACATAAATCTCGATAGAAGACTACCTTCCATAATGACATAGGTACCATCATTGGAGTAACAAAAATATCCACAAGAGACTACCTTCCATAATGACAAGGCCACCATCCATTGGAGTAACAAAAATCTAGACAACATACTACCTTCCGTAATGACAAGGCTACCATCCATTGGAGTAACAAAAATACACAACAATAGAATACCTCCCGTAATGACAAGGCTACCATCCATTGGAGTAACAAAAATCCTGACAATAGACTACCTTCCATAATGACAAGGCTACCATTCATTGGAGTAACAAAAATCTTGATAGAAGACTACCTTCCATAATGACATGGGTACCATCATTGGAGTAACAAATATATCCACAAGAGACTACCTTCCATAATGACAAGGCTACAATCCATTGGAGTATAAAAAATATCAACAATAGACTACCTTCCATAATAACAAGGCTACCATCCATTGGAGTAACAAAAATCTCGACAACAGACTACCTTCCATAATGACAAGTCTACCATCCATTGGAGTAACAAAAATCTGAACAACAGACTACCGTCCTTAATGACAAGGCTACCATCCATTGGAGTAACATAAATCACAACGACACACTACATTCCATAATGAAAAGGCTACGATCAATTGCAGTAACAAAAATCTCGACAACAAACTACCTTCCATAATGACAAGGCCACCATCCATGGTTGTAACAAAAATCTAGACAACAGACTACCTTCCATAATGACAAGGCTACCATTCATTGGAGTAACAAAAATCCCAACAATAGACTACCTTCCATAATGACAAGGCTACCATCCATTGGATTAACATAAATCTTGACAAAACAATACCTTCCATAATGAGAAGGCTACCATCCATTGGAGTAACAAAAATATCGACAATTGACTACCTTCCATAATGAGAAGGCTACCATCCATTGAAGTAACAAAAATCTCGACAACAGTGTACCTTCCATAATGACAAGGCTACCATCCATTGGAATAACAAAAATATCGACAACACACTACCTTCCATAATGACAAGGCTACCATCCATTATAGTAACAAAAATCTCGACAACAGACTACTTTCCATAATGACGAGGCTACCATCCATTGGAGTAACAAAGATATCGAGAACATACTACCTTCCCTAATGACAAGGCTACCATCGATTGGAGTAACAAATATCACGACAACAGACTACCTTCCATAATGACAAGGGTACAATTCATTGGAATAACAAAAATATCGAAAACTCACTACCTTCCATAATGAAAAGGCTACCATCCAATGGAGTAACAAAAATCTCGACAATAGACTAACTTCCATAATGACAAGGGTACCATCTATTGGAGTAAAAATAATCTGAACAACAGACTACCGTCCTTAATGACAAGGCTAACATCCATTGGAGTAACAGAAATCACAACGACAGACTACCTTCCATAATGACAAAGCTAACATCCATTGCAGTAACAAAAATCTCAACAACAGACTACCTTCCATAATGACAAGGCTACCATGCATTGGAGTAACAGAAATATAGACAACAGATTACCTTCCGTAATGACAAGGCTACCATCCATTGGAGTAACAAAAATCTCGACAGCAGACTACCTTCCATAATGACAAGGGTACCATCATTTGAGTAACAAAAACATCCACAAGAGACTACGTTCCATAATGACAAGGCAACAATCCATTGGAGTATCAAAAATCTCGACAACAGACTACCTTCCATAATGACAAGGCTACCATCCATTGGAGTAACAAAAATCTCGACAATATACTACCTTCCATAATGACTAGGCTACCATCCATTGGAGTAACAAAGATATCGACAACAGACTACCTTCCATAATGACAAGGATACCATCCATTGTAGTAACAAAAATACACGACAATAGACTACCTTCTGTAATGACAAGGCTACCATCCATTGGAGTAACAAAAATCCCGACAATAGACTACATTCTATAATGACAAGGCTACCATCCATTGGAGTAACATAAATCTCGATAGAAGACTACCTTCCATAATGACATAGGTACCATCATTGGAGTAACAAAAATATCCACAAGAGACTACCTTCCATAATGACAAGGCCACCATCCATTGGAGTAACAAAAATCTAGACAACATACTACCTTCCGTAATGACAAGGCTACCATCCATTGGAGTAACAAAAATACACAACAATAGAATACCTCCCGTAATGACAAGGCTACCATCCATTGGAGTAACAAAAATCCTGACAATAGACTACCTTCCATAATGACAAGGCTACCATTCATTGGAGTAACAAAAATCTTGATAGAAGACTACCTTCCATAATGACATGGGTACCATCATTGGAGTAACAAATATATCCACAAGAGACTACCTTCCATAATGACAAGGCTACAATCCATTGGAGTATAAAAAATATCAACAATAGACTACCTTCCATAATAACAAGGCTACCATCCATTGGAGTAACAAAAATCTCGACAACAGACTACCTTCCATAATGACAAGTCTACCATCCATTGGAGTAACAAAAATCTGAACAACAGACTACCGTCCTTAATGACAAGGCTACCATCCATTGGAGTAACATAAATCACAACGACACACTACATTCCATAATGAAAAGGCTACGATCAATTGCAGTAACAAAAATCTCGACAACAGACTACCTTCCATAATGACAAGGCCACCATCCATGGTTGTAACAAAAATCTAGACAACAGACTACCTTCCATAATGACAAGGCTACCATTCATTGGAGTAACAAAAATCCCAACAATAGACTACCTTCCATAATGACAAGGCTACCATCCATTGGATTAACATAAATCTTGACAAAACAATACCTTCCATAATGAGAAGGCTACCATCCATTGGAGTAACAAAAATATCGACAATTGACTACCTTCCATAATGAGAAGGCTACCATCCATTGAAGTAACAAAAATCTCGACAACAGTGTACCTTCCATAATGACAAGGCTACCATCCATTGGAATAACAAAAATATCGACAACACACTACCTTCCATAATGACAAGGCTACCATCCATTATAGTAACAAAAATCTCGACAACAGACTACTTTCCATAATGACGAGGCTACCATCCATTGGAGTAACAAAGATATCGAGAACATACTACCTTCCCTAATGACAAGGCTACCATCGATTGGAGTAACAAATATCACGACAACAGACTACCTTCCATAATGACAAGGGTACAATTCATTGGAATAACAAAAATATCGAAAACTCACTACCTTCCATAATGAAAAGGCTACCATCCAATGGAGTAACAAAAATCTCGACAATAGACTAACTTCCATAATGACAAGGGTACCATCTATTGGAGTAAAAATAATCTGAACAACAGACTACCGTCCTTAATGACAAGGCTAACATCCATTGGAGTAACAGAAATCACAACGACAGACTACCTTCCATAATGACAAGGCTAACATCCATTGCAGTAACAAAAATCTCAACAACAGACTACCTTCCATAATGACAAGGCTACCATGCATTGGAGTAACAGAAATATAGACAACAGATTACCTTCCGTAATGACAAGGCTACCATCCATTGGAGTAACAAAAATCTCGACAGCAGACTACCTTCCATAATGACAAGGGTACCATCATTTGAGTAACAAAAACATCCACAAGAGACTATGTTCCATAATGACAAGGCAACAATCCATTGGAGTATCAAAAATCTCGACAACAGACTACCTTCCATAATGACAAGGCTACCATCCATTGGAGTAACAAAAATCTCGACAATATACTACCTTCCATAATGACTAGGCTACCATCCATTGGAGTAACAAAGATATCGACAACAGACTACCTTCCATAATGACAAGGATACCATCCATTGTAGTAACAAAAATACATGACAATAGACTACCTTCTGTAATGACAAGGCTACCATCCATTGGAGTAACAAAAATCCCGACAATAGACTACATTCTATAATGACAAGGCTACCATCCATTGGAGTAACATAAATCTCGATAGAAGACTACCTTCCATAATGACATAGGTACCATCATTGGAGTAACAAAAATATCCACAAGAGACTACCTTCCATAATGACAAGGCCACCATCCATTGGAGTAACAAAAATCTAGACAACATACTACCTTCCGTAATTACAAGGCTACCATCCATTGGAGTAACAAAAATACACAACAATAGAATACCTCCCGTAATGACAAGGCTACCATCCATTGGAGTAACAAAAATCCTGACAATAGACTACCTTCCATAATGACAAGGCTACCATTCATTGGAGTAACAAAAATCTTGATAGAAGACTACCTTCCATAATGACATGGGTACCATCATTGGAGTAACAAATATATCCACAAGAGACTACCTTCCATAATGACAAGGCTACAATCCATTGGAGTATAAAAAATATCAACAATAGACTACCTTCCATAATAACAAGGCTACCATCCATTGGAGTAACAAAAATCTCGACAACAGACTACCTTCCATAATGACAAGTCTACCATCCATTGGAGTAACAAAAATCTGAACAACAGACTACCGTCCTTAATGACAAGGCTACCATCCATTGGAGTAACATAAATCACAACGACACACTACATTCCATAATGAAAAGGCTACGATCAATTGCAGTAACAAAAATCTCGACAACAGACTACCTTCCATAATGACAAGGCCACCATCCATGGTTGTAACAAAAATCTAGACAACAGACTACCTTCCATAATGACAAGGCTACCATTCATTGGAGTAACAAAAATCCCAACAATAGACTACCTTCCATAATGACAAGGCTACCATCCATTGGATTAACATAAATCTTGACAAAACAATACCTTCCATAATGAGAAGGCTACCATCCATTGGAGTAACAAAAATATCGACAATTGACTACCTTCCATAATGAGAAGGCTACCATCCATTGAAGTAACAAAAATCTCGACAACAGTGTACCTTCCATAATGACAAGGCTACCATCCATTGGAATAACAAAAATATCGACAACACACTACCTTCCATAATGACAAGGCTACCATCCATTATAGTAACAAAAATCTCGACAACAGACTACTTTCCATAATGACGAGGCTACCATCCATTGGAGTAACAAAGATATCGAGAACATACTACCTTCCCTAATGACAAGGCTACCATCGATTGGAGTAACAAATATCACGACAACAGACTACCTTCCATAATGACAAGGGTACAATTCATTGGAATAACAAAAATATCGAAAACTCACTACCTTCCATAATGAAAAGGCTACCATCCAATGGAGTAACAAAAATCTCGACAATAGACTAACTTCCATAATGACAAGGGTACCATCTATTGCAGTAAATATAATCTGAACAACAGACTACCGTCCTTAATGACAAGGCTAACATCCATTGGAGTAACAGAAATCACAACGACATACTACCTTCCATAATGACAAGGCTAACATCCATTGCAGTAACAAAAATCTCAACAACAGACTACCTTCCATAATGACAAGGCTACCATGCATTGGAGTAACAGAAATATAGACAACAGATTACCTTCCGTAATGACAAGGCTACCATCCATTGGAGTAACAAAAATCTCGACAGCAGACTACCTTCCATAATGACAAGGGTACCATCATTTGAGTAACAAAAATATCCACAAGAGACTACCTTCCATAATGACAAGGCTACCATCCATTGTAGTAACAAAAATACACGACAATAGACTACCTTCCGTAATGACAAGGCTACCATCCATTAGAGTAACATAAACCCCGACAATAGACTACCTTCCATAATGACAAGGCTACCATCCATTGGAGTAACAGAAATCTCGATAGCAGACTACCTTCCATAATGACATGCGTACCATCATTGGAGTAACAAAAATATCCACAAGAGACTACCTTCCATAATGACAAGGCTACAATCCATTGGAGTATAAAAAATCTCGACATCAGACTACCTTCCATAATAACAAGGCTACCATCCATTGGAGTTACAAAAATCTGGACAACACACTACCTACCATAATGGCAAGGCTACCATCCATTGGAATAACAAAAATATCGACAACACACTACCTACAATAATGACAAGGCTACCATCCAATGGAGTAACAAAAATCTCGACAACAGACTATCGTCCTTAATAAAAAGGCTACCATCCATTGGAGTAACATAAATCCCAACGACAAACTACCTTCCATAATGAAAAGGCTACGATCCATTCAAGTAACAAAAATCTCGACAACAGACTACATTCCATAATGACAAGGTCACCATCCATGGTTGTAACAAAAATCTAGACAATAGACTACCTTCCATAATGACAAGGCTACCATCCATTGGAGTAACAAAAATCTCAACAATAGACTACCTTCCATAATGACAAGGCTACCATTCAATGGATTAACAGAAATCTCGACAAAACACTACCTTCCATAATGAGAAGGCTACCATCCATTGGAGTAACAAAAATGTCGATAGCAGACTACCTTCCATAATGACAAGGGTATCATCATTAAAGTAACAAAAATATCCACAAGAGACTACCTTCCATAATGACAAGGCTACCATCCATAGGAGTATAAAAAATTTCGACAACAGACTACCTTCTATAATGACAAGGCTACAATCTATTATAGTAACAAAAATATCGACAATAGACTACCTTTCATAATGACAAGGCTAACATCCATTGGAATAACAAAAATCTCGACAACAGACTATGTTCCATAATGACAAGGCTCTCATCCATTGGAATAAAAAAATATCGACAACACACTACCTTCCATAATGAAAAGGCGATCATCCCTTAGACTAACAAAAATCTCGACAACAGACTACCTTCCATAATGACTAGGCTACCATCGATTGGAGTAACAAAGATATCGACAACAGACTACCTTCCATAACGACAAGGCTACAATCCATTGTAGTAACAAAAATCTCGACAACAGAGTACCTTCCATAATGACAAGGCTACCATCCATTGTAGTAACAAAAATCTCGACAATAGACTACCTTCCATGATGACAAGGCTACCATCCATTGCAGTAACAGAAATCTCGACAACAGACTACCTTCCATAATGACAAGGCTACCATCCATTGGAATAATAAAAATATCGACAACACCCTACCTTCCATATTGACAAGGCTACAATCTATCAGAGTAACAAAAATCTCGACAATAGACTACCTTCCATAATTACTAGGCTACCATCCATTGGAGTAACAAAGATATCGACAATAGACTACCTTCCATAATGACAAGGCTACAATCCTGTGTAGTAACAAAAATCTCGACAACAGACTACCTTTCATAATGACAAGGCTACCATCCATTTTAGTAACAAAAATCTCGACAATAGACTACCTTCCATGATGACAAGGCTACCATCCATTGTAGTAACAGAAATCTCAACAACAGACTACCTTCCATAATGACAAGGCTACCATCCATTGGAATAACAATAATATCGACAACACACTACCTTCCATAATGACAAGGCTACCATCCATTGGAATAATAAAAATATCGACAACACCCTACCTTCCATATTGACAAGGCTACAATCTATCAGAGTAACAAAAATCTCGACAACAGACTACCTTCCATAACGACAAGGCTACAATCCATTGTAGTAACAAAAATCTCGACAACAGAGTACCTTCCATAATGACAAGGCTACCATCCATTGCAGTAACAAAAATCTCGACAATAGACTACCTTCCATAATGACAAGGCTACCATCCATTGGAGTAACAAAAATCTTTACAACAAAATACCTTCCATAATGACAAGGCTACCATCCATTGGAATAACAAAAATATCGACAACACACTACCTTCCATAATGACAAGGCTACCATCCCTTAGACTAACAAAAATCTCGACAACAGACAACCTTCCATAATGACTAGGCTACCATCCATTGGAGTAACAAAGATATCGACAACAAGCTATCTTCCATAACGACAAGGCTACAATCCATTGTAGTAACAAAAATCTCGACAACAGACTACCTTTCATAATGACAAGGCTACCATCCATTTTAGTAACAAAAATCTCGACAATAGACTACCTTCCATGATGACAAGGCTACCATCCATTGTAGTAACAGAAATCTCAACAACAGACTACCTTCCATAATGACAAGGCTACCATCCATTGGAATAACAATAATATCGACAACACACTACCTTCCATAATGACAAGGCTACCATCCATTGGAATAATAAAAATATCGACAACACCCTACCTTCCATATTGACAAGGCTACAATCTATCAGAGTAACAAAAATCTCGACAATAGACTACCTTCCATAATGACTATGCTACCATCCATTGGAGTAACAAAGATATCGACAACAAACTACCTTCCATAATGACAAGGCTACAATCCTGTGTAGTAACAAAAATCTCGACAACAGACTACCTTTCATAATGACAAGGCTACCATCCATTTTAGTAACAAAAATCTCGACAATAGACTACCTTCCATGATGACAAGGCTACCATCCATTGGAGTAACAGAAATCTCAACAACAGACTACCTTCCATAATGACAAGGCTACCATCCATTGGAATAACAATAATATCGACAACACACTACCTTCCATAATGACAAGGCTACCATCCCATAGAGTAACAAAAATCTCGATAACAGACTACCTTCCATAATGACTAGGCTTCCACCCATTGGAGTATCAATGATATCGACAACAGACTACCTTCCATAACTACAAGGCTACAATCCATTGTAGTACCAAAAATCTCGACAATGGACTACCTTCCATAATGACAAGGCTACAATCCTTTGGAGTATAAGAAATCTCGACAATAGACTACCTTCCATAAGGACAAGTCTACAATCCATTGTAGTAACAGAAATATCGACAACAGACTACCTTCCATAATGACAAGACTACCATCCATTGTAGTAACAAAAATCTCGACAATAGACTACCTTCCATAATGACAAGGCTACCATCCATTGGAGTAACAGAAATCTCGACAACAAACTACCTTCCATAATGATAAGGCTACCATCCATTGGAATAACAAAAATATCGACAACACACTACCTTCCATAACTACAAGGCTACCATCCCTTAGAGAAACAATAATCTAGACAACAGACTACCTTCTATAATGACTATGCTACCATCCATTGGAGTAACAAAGATATCGACAACAAACTACCTTCCATAACGACAAGGCTACAATCCCTTAGAGTAACAAAAATCACGACAAAAGACTACCTTCCATAATGAAAAGGCTACCATCCATTGGAGTAACAAAGATATCGATGACATACTACCTTCCATAATGACAAGGCTACCATCCCTTAGAGTTATAAGAATTTCGACAACAGACTACCTTCCATAATGACTAGGATACCATCTATTGGAGTAACAAAAATCTCGACAACACACTACCTTCCATAATGACAAGGCTACAATCTATTATAGTGACAAAAATATCGACAATAGACTGCCTTTCATAATGATAAGGCTACCATCCATTGGAATAACAAAAATCTCGACAACAGACTATGTTCCATAATGACAAAGCTCTCATCCATTGGAATAAAAAAAATATCGACAACACATTACCTTCCATAATGACAAGGCGATCATCCCTTAGATTAACAAAAATCTCGACAACAGACTACCTTCCATAGTGACTAGGCTACCATCCATTGGAGTAACAAAGATATCGACAACATAATACCTTCCATAACGACAAGGCTACAATCCTGTGTAGTAACAAAAATCTCGACAACAGACTACCTTTCATAATGACAAGGCTACCATCCATTTTAGTAACAAAAATCTCGACAATAGACTACCTTCCATGATGACAAGGCTACCATCCATTGGAGTAACAGAAATCTCGACAATAGACTACCTTCCATAATGACAAGGCTACCATCCATTGGAATAACAAAAATATCGACAACACACTACTTTCCATAATGACAAGGCTACCATCCCATAGAGTAATAATAATCTCGACAACAGACTACCTTCCATAATGACTATGCTTCCATCCATTGTTGTATCAAAGATATCGATAACAGACTACCTTCCATAACGACAAGGCTACAATCCAGTGTAGTAACAAAAATCTCGACAATGGACTACCTTCCATAATGAAAAGGCTACAATCCTTTTGAGTATAAGAAATCTCGACAATAGACTACCTTCAATAACGACGAGTCTATAATCCATTGTAGTAACAAAAATCTCGACATCAGACTACCTTCCATGATGACAAGGCTACCATCCATTGGAGTAACAAAAATCTCGACAATAGACTACCTTCCATGATGACAAGGCTACCATCCATTGGAGTAACAAAAATCTCGACAACAGAATACCTTCCATAATGACAAGGCTACCATCCATTGGAATAACAAAAATATAGACAACACACTAACTTCCATAATGACAAGGCTACCAACCCTTAGAGTAACAAAAATCTCGACAACAGACTACCTTCCATATTGACTAGGCTTCCATCCATTGGAGTAATACAGATATAGACTGTAACACCCCAGTTTTAATTATTTGATTTATTTTAATGGGAAAATTATTTTATTAGAATTAATAAAATAAAAAGAATTATTTATTTTGGAATATTTGATGAAATAAGAAAATATTGGGTTTTTAAGCTATTGGGCTTGGATGTCGTTAGTAAAGAGTGGGGGTGCAAAAGAAATAAGGATATATTTTGGAACTCAAGTTATTTTCTCACTTTTCACGATAAACAAAATTTGGGGAAATTTGGGAAGCAGAGCTCTGAAGGTGCGAAGAACGAAGAACATCGCTCAAAGAACTCAAGCTGCAATTTGATAAGGTAAGGGGGGCTGTTTACTCAATTTACTTTTGCTTATGGGTTTAGGTACGATTGATTTTGGATAATCGTAGGGAGAAACCCCAATTTTTAGATGTTCTTAGGGATCAATAACCTTAGGGTTGAACCTTGTTAGAAAAGGTTTAGGTTCCCAAATTTTATGAATCAATTAAGGATTTTAGGTTTCTATGGTGGATTTGGAGTATATTTGTATGATCGAGAGTTTCCCTTAGGTAATTCTAGGGAAAACCTTGATGTTGTTAGAATTTCCCTAAAAGAACGGGTAAAATGTAACTTAAGGTCCATTTTATAAAACTTGTTGTCGATGAAAGAATTGTTGATAAAATATGATGTTTTAAAAATGAAAATTCGGAGTTTTGATTAATTTTGGAAAATGAGACCTTAAGTGAATTGATGCTGTTCTTAAGATTGGAAATTGACCAACTTAGAAGAGAATTGTGTTTCCAATTGATGTGTTGCTTTGAGTTATGCAAAATTGATGTTGTTATGTACCGAAATGCACGTTTTGGCTGGTATTTTTCGTGTTTGGTTGCTGTTCCGAGCATGCTGCAGGTACAGGAAAATTTTGTACGCGCTCATCAACACGGGCCGTGTTGCTGCACACGGGCACCCGTGTTGATCTTCTGTATTGGTAAAAATAATGTGTTTCTGGACACATTTCCACACGGGCCGTGTTGCTGCACACGGGCACCCGTGTTGATCTTCTGTATTGGTAAAAATAACGTGTTTCTGGACACATTTCCACACGGGTTGTGTTGCTGCACACGGGCACCCGTGTTGAAGCTCCTGTGTTGGCTTCTGAATTCTGTTTTCTGTGCATGCTGTTATGTACGGAATTGATTCTGTTTTGATGTGCAGTGTTTTATATGTTTTGAATATGCTGCTTATTGATTTCCTAGTGTTGTTGATACTTGTATCGAATAACGTCTGTATGTTATGATACCAACACTACGTAGATTTTATTGTCATGCTTTGAGATGATGTTATCAAGCATGAATTATGATATAACTTGATATAATTGGTTGATGTTTAATAGTATGCTGAGTGATTACATGCTATCCATATCCTGTTATGATTGATGTTGTTGATGTTGCATGATATGTTTTATTGATGTTAATAGTATGCTGAGTGTTACATACTTTACATATCATGTTGCATTTGTTAATTCCCATTGTGTGGAATTAACATGGTGGCCAATATACGTGTCCGCGATTTAATGGAATGTTGAGGTGGTAGCCGTGTCCGCGATATAATGGAACGGTGAGTTGTCCGTGACCCGAGATATAATGGGGCGGTAAAATGGTACCACATGCATGGGTGTGTTGCATTATATTGAATATAACATGAATGGATGATTTTACAATGTTGTATTTAATTGATTGTATGCATGTATTGTTGCTGAATTGTTAATGATGTTTGATGTTAATTATAAGTATGAAAAGTGATATATTATGAATATATGAATTGTAAAGGTTTTCGTAAACTATGAAACATGCTAACTGTTTGGGGTGATGCTTATGATTTTTCTGAATTAATTGTTATGAACGTATAATCAAATGTATAGTTGAGATGCTCACCCTTACTGTTGAACATTTCAGATTGAGGAGCTTCGCTCAGATGCTTGGCAAAGACTTGCTGTTTCTAGTTTATTTCGGTTTAAGTATTGTCCGGGTCATGCTCTGATAGTTGTAACTCCGGGAACGTTTGTTTGTCGAGCTGCTTTAGTCAGACTCGTTTATTTCCTTAGTATGTTGTTATAATATGATGTTGATATATTCCAGGTGTTAATCCCTGATGATTGAAAATATTATAACTTTGGTTTTATTAATTATATTATTCCGCTGTGTAAACATGTATGAGTTGCTTCTATGTTATGCATGACAGGAACTTGTTTTTATTAAAAGAGAATTGTGACATCCTCGTTAATACATGTACTCTGAAAACATGATTTTAATTATTTGCGAAATTTTATGCGGGGTTTTAGAGGGTGTTACATAGACAACAGACTACCTTTCATAACGACAATTTTAAAATCCATTGTAGTAACAAAATCTCGACAATAGACTACCTTCCATAATGACTAGGCTTTCGTCCATTGGAGTAACAAAGATATCGACAACAGTCTACCTTCCATAAGGACAAGGCTACAATCCATTGGAGTAACTAAAATCTCGACAACAGACTACCTTCCATAATGACTAGGCTACCATCCATTGGAGTAACTAAGATATCGATAACAGACTACCTTCCATAACGACAAGGCTACAATCCATTGTAGTAACAAAAATCTCGACAACAGACTACCTTCCATGATGACAAGGCTACCATCCATTGCAGTAACAAAAATCTCGACAATAGACTACCTTCCATAATGACAAGGCTACCATCCATTGGAGTAACAAAAATCTCTACAACAAAATACCTTCCATAATGACAAGGCTACCATCCATTGGAATAACAAAAATATCGACAACACACTACCTTCCATAATGACAAGGCTACCATCCCTTAGACTAACAAAAATCTCGACAACAGACTACCTTCCATAATGACTAGGCTACCATCCATTGGAGTAACAAAGATATCGACAACAAGCTATCTTCCATAACGACAAGGCTACAATCCATTGTAGTAACAAAAATCTCGACAACAGACTACCTTCCATAATGACAAGGCTACCATCCATTGTAGTAACAAAAATCTCGACAATAGACTACCTTCCATGATGACAAGGCTACCATCCATTGCAGTAACAGAAATCTCGACAACAGACTACCTTCCATAATGATAAGGCTACCATCCATTGGAATAATAAAAATATCGACAACACCCTACCTTCCATAATGACAAGGCTACAATCTATTAGTGTAACAAAAATCTCGATAATAGACTACCTTCCATAATGACTAGGCTACCATCCATTGGAGTAACAAAGATATCGACAACAGACTACCTTCCATGACGACAATGCTACAATCCATTGTAGTAACAAAAATCTCGACAACACACTACCTTCCATAATGACAAGGCTACCATCCCTTAGACTAACAAAAATCTCGACAACAGACTAACTTCCATAATGACTAGGCTACCATCCATTGGAGTAAAAAAGATATCGATAACAAACTACCTTCCATAACGACAAGGCTACAATCCATTGTAGTAACAAAAATCTCAATAACAGACTACCTTTCACAATGACAAGGCTACCATCCATAGTAGTAACAAAAATCTCGACAATAGACTACCTTCCATGATGACAAGGCTACCACCCATTGCAGAAACAGAAATCTCGACAACAGACTACCTTCCATAATGACAAGGCTACCATCCATTGGAATAATAAAAATATCGACAACACCCTACCTTCCATAATGACAAGGCTACAATCTATTAGTGTAACAAAAATCTCGATAATAGACTACCTTCCATAATGACTAGGCTACCATCCATTGGAGTAACAAAGATATCGACAACAGACTACCTTCCATGACGACAATGCTACAATCCATTGTAGTAACAAAAATCTCGACAACACACTACCTTCCATAATGACAAGGCTACCATCCCTTAGACTAACAAAAATCTCGACAACAGACTAACTTCCATAATGACTAGGCTACCATCCATTGGAGTAAAAAAGATATCGATAACAAACTACCTTCCATAACGACAAGGCTACAATCCATTGTAGTAACAAAAATCTCAATAACAGACTACCTTTCACAATGACAAGGCTACCATCCATAGTAGTAACAAAAATCTCGACAATAGACTACCTTCCATGATGACAAGGCTACCACCCATTGCAGAAACAGAAATCTCGACAACAGACTACCTTCCATAATGACAAGGCTACCATCCATTGGAATAATAAAAATATCGACAACACCCTACCTTCCATAATGACAAGGCTACAATCTATCAGAATAACAAAAATCTCGACAATAGACTACCTTCCATAATGACTAGGCTACCATCCATTTGAGTAACAAAGATATCGACAACAGACTACCTTCCATAACGACAAGGCTAATATCTTGTGTAGTAACAAAAATCTTGACAACAGACTACCTTTCATAATGACAAGGCTACCATCCATTTTTGTAACAAAAATCTCGACAATAGACTACCTTCCATGATGACAAGGCTACCATCCATTGGAGTAACAGAAATCTCGACAACAGACTACCTTCCATAATGACAAGGCTACCATCCCATAGAGTAACAAAAATATCGATAACAGACTACCTTCCATAATGACTAGGCTTCCATCCATTGGAGTATCAAAGATATCGACAACAGACTACCTTCCACAATGACAAGTCTACCATCCATTGTAGTAACAAAAATCTCGACAACAAACTACCTTCCATAATGACAAGTCTACCATCCGTCGGAGTAACACAAATCACAACAATAGACTATCTTCAATAATGACAAGGGTACCATCATTGGATTAACCCAAATATCCACAAGAGACTACCTTCCATAATGACAAGGCTACAATCCATTGGAGTATACAAAATCTCGACAACAGACTACCTTCCGTAATGACAAGGCTACCATCCATTAGAGTAACTAAAATCTCCACAACAGACTACTTTCCATAATGACTAGGCTACCATCCATTGAAGTATCAAAGATATCACACCAGACTACCTTCCATAACGACAAGGCTACAATCCATTGTAGTAACAAAACCCTCGACAATAAACTATCTTCCATAATGACAAGGCTACCATCCATTGTAGTACAAAAATCTCGAAAACAAACTACCTTCCATAATGACAAGGCTACCATCCATTGGAATAACTATAATATCGACAACACACTACCTTCCATAATGACAAGGCTATCATCCCTTAGAGAAACAAAAATCTCGACAACAGACTACCTTCCATAATGACTAGGCTACTATCCATTGGAGTAACAAAGATATCAACAACAAACTACCTTCCATAACGACAAGGCTACAATCCCTTAGAGTAACAAAAATCACGACAAAAGACTATCTTCCATAATGAAAAGGCTACCATCCATTGGAATAACAAAAATATCGACAACATACTACCTTCCATAATGACAAGGCTACCATCCCTTAGAGTAATAAAAATCACGACAACACACTACCTTCCTTAATGAAAAGTCTACCATCCATTGGAATAATAAAAATATCGACAACACACTACCTTCCATAATGACAAGGCTACCATCCCTTAGACTAACAAAAATCTCGACAACAGACTACCTTCCATAATGACTAGGCTACCATATATTGGAGTAACAAAGATATCGACAACAAGCTACCTTCCATAACGACAAGGCTACAATCCATTGTAGTAACAAAAATCTCGACAATAGACTACCTTCCATAATGACAAGGCTACCATCCATTATAGTAACAAAAATCTCGACAATAGACTACCCTCCATGATGACCAGGCTACCATCCATTGCAGTAACAGAAATCTCGACAACAGACTACCTTCCATAATGATAAGGCTACCATCCATTGGAATAATAAAAATATCGACAACACCCTACCTTCCATAATGACAAGGCTACAATCTATTAGAGTAACAAAAATCTCGACAATAGACTACCTTCCATAATGACTAGGCTACCATCCATTGGAGTAACAAAGATATCGACAACAGACTACCTTCCATAATGACAACGCTACAATCCATTGTAGTAACAAAAATCTCGACAACACACTACCTTCCATAATGACAAGTCTACCATCCCTTAGACTAACAAAAATCTCGACAACAGGCTAACTTCCATAATTACTAGGCTACCATCCATTGGAGTAACAAAGATATCGACAACAAACTACCTTCCATAATGACTAGGCTACCATCCATTGGAGTAACAAAGATATCGACAACAGACTACCTTCCATAACGACAAGGCTAATATCTTGTGTAGTAACAAAAATCTCGACAAAAGACTACCTTTCATAATGACAAGGCTACCATCCATTTTAGTAACAAAAATCTCGACAATAGACTACCTTCCATGATGACAAGGCCACCATCCATTGGAGTAACAGAAATCTCGACAACAGACTACCTTCCATAATGACAAGGCTACCATCCATTGGAATAACAAAAATATCGACAGCACACTACCTTCCATAATGACAAGGCTACCATCCCATAGAGTAACAAAAATCTCGATAACAGAATACTTTCCATAATGACTAGGCTTCTATCCATTGGAGTATCAAAGATATCGACAACAGACTACCTTCCATAATGACAAGTCTACAATCCGTTGTAGTAACAAAAATCTCGACAACAAACTACCTTCCATAATGACAAGTCTACCATCCGTCGGAGTAACACAAATCACAACAATAGACTATCTTCAACAATGACAAGGGTACCATCATTGGATTAACCCAAATATCCACAAGAGACTACCTTCCATAATGACAAGGCTACAATCCATTGGAGTATACAAAATCTCGACAACAGACTACCTTCCAAAATGACAAGGCTACCATCCATTAGAGTAACTAAAATCTCCACAACAGACTACTTTCCATAATGACTAGGCTACCATCCATTGGAGTATCAAAGATATCACAACAGACTACCTTCCATAACGACAAGGCTACAATCCATTGTAGTAAATAAAATCTCGACAACAGACTACCTTCCATAATGACAAGGCTACCATCCATTGTAGTAACAAAACTCTCGACAATAAACTACCTTCCATAATGACAAGGCTACCATCCATTGGAATAACTATGATATCGACAACACACTACCTTCCATAATGACAAGGCTATCATCCCTTAGGGAAACAAAAATCTCGACAACAGACTACCTTCCATAATGACTAGGCTACTATCCATTGGAGTAACAAAGATATCGACAACAAACTACCTTCCATAACGACAAGGCTACAATCCCTTAGAGTAACAAAAATCACGACAAAAGACTATCTTCCATAATGAAAAGGCTACCATCCATTGGAATAACAAAAATATCGACAACATACTACCTTCCATAGTGACAAGGCTACCATCCCTTAGAGTAATAAAAATCACGACAACACACTACCTTCCTTAATGAAAAGTCTACCATCCGTTGGAATAATAAAAATATCGACAACACACTACCTTCCATAATGACAAGGCTACCATCCCTTAGACTAACAAAAATCTCGACAACAGACTACCTTCCATAATGACTAGGCTACCATCCATTGGAGTAACAAAGATATCAACAACAAGCTACCTTCCATAACGACAAGGCTACAATCCATTGTAGTAACAAAAATCTCGACAACAGACTACCTTCCATTATGACAAGGCTACCATCCATTGTAGTAACAAAAATCTCGACAATAGACTACCTTCCATGATGACAAGGCTACAATCCATTGCAGTAACAGGAATCTCGACAACAGACTACCTTCCATAATGATAAGGCTACCATCCATTGGAATAATAAAAATATCGACAACATCCTACCTTCCATAATGACAAGGCTACAATCTATTAGAGTAACAAAAATCTCGACAATAGACTACCTTCCATAATGACTAGGTTATCATCCATTGGAGTAACAAAGATATCGACAACAGACTACCTTCCATAACGACAACGCTACAATCCATTGTAGTAACAAAAATCTCGACAACACACTACCTTCCATAATGACAAGTCTACCATCCCTTAGACTAACAAAAATCTCGACAACAGGCTAACTTCCATAATTACTAGGCTACCATCCATTGGAGTAACAAATATATCGACAACAAACTACCTTCCATAACGACAAGGCTACAATCCATTGTAGTAACGAAAATCTCAATAACAGACTACCTTCCATAATGACAAGGCTACCATCCAATGTAGTAACAAAAATCTCGACAATAGACTACCTTCCATGATGACAAGGCTACCATCCATTGCAGAAACAGAAATCTCGACAACAGACTACCTTCCATAATGACATGGCTACCATCCATTGGAATAATAAAAATATCGACAACACCCTACCTTCCATAATGACAAGGCTACAATCTATCAGAGTAACAAAAATCTCGACAATAGACTACCTTCCATAATGACTAGGCTACCATCCATTGGAGTAACAAAGATATCGACAACAGACTACCTTCCATAACGTCAATGCTACAATCCATTGTAGTAACAAAAATCTCGACAACAAACTACCTTTCATAATGACAAGGCTACCATCCATTTTAGTAACAAAAATCTCGACAATAGACTACCTTCCATGATGACAAGGCTACCATCCATTGGAGTAACAGAAATCTCGACAACAGACTACCTTCCATAATGACAAGGCTACCATCCATTGGAATAACAAAAATATCGACAACACACTACCTTCCATAATGACAAGGCTACCATCCCATAGAGTAACAAAAATCTCGATAACAGACTACCTTCCATAATGACTAGGCTTCAATCCATTGGAGTATCAACGATATCGAAAACAAACTACCTTCCATAATGACAAGTCTACAATCCATTGTAGTAACAAAAATCTCGACAACAGACTACCTTTCATAATGACAAGGCTACCATCCATTTTAGTAACAAAAATCTCGACAATAGACTACCTTCCATGATGACAAGGCTACCGTCCATTGGAGTAACAGAAATCTCGACAACAGACTACCTTCCATAATGAAAAGGCTACCATCCATTAAAATAACAAAAATATCGACAACACACTACCTTCCATAATGACAAGGCTACCATCCATTAGAGTAAATAAAATCTCCACAACAGACTACTTTCCATAATGACTAGGCTACCATCCATTGGAGTATCAAAGATATCACAACAGACTACCTTCCATAACCACAAGGCTACAATCCATTGTGTTAAAAAAAATCTCGACAACAGACTACCTTCCATAATGACAAGGCTACCATCCATTGTAGTAACAAAACTCTCGAAAATAAACTACCTTCCATAATGACAAGGCTACCATCCATTGGAGTATAAAAATATCGACAACAAACTACCTTCCATAATGACAAGGCTACCATCCATTGGAATAACTATAATATCGACAACACACTACCTTCCATAATGACAAGGCTACTATCCATTAGAGTAAAAAAGATATCGACAACAAACTACCTTCCATAACGACAAGGCTACAATCCCTTAGAGTAACAAAAATCACGACAAAAGACTATCTTCCATAATGAAAAGGCTACCATCCATTGGAATAACAAAGATATCGACAACATACTACCTTCCATAATGACAAGGCTACCATCCCTTAGAGTAATAAAAATCACGACAACACACTACCTTCCCTAATGAAAAGTCTACCATCCATTGGAGTTACAAAAATCTCAACAATAGAATACCTTCCATAATGACAAGGCTACCATCCATTGGAGTAAAAAAAATCACGACAACATACTACCTTCCATAATGAATAGGCTACCATCCATTGGAATAACAAAAATATCGACAACACACTACTTTCCATAATGACAAGGCTACCATTAATTGGAGTAACAAAAATCTCGACAACAGACTACCTTCCATAATGACAAGGCTACAATCTATTATAGTAACAAAAATATCGACAATAGACTACCTTTCATAATTACAAGGCTACCATCCATTGGAATAACAAAAATCTCGACAACAAACTACCTTCCATAATGAAAAGGCTACCATCCATTTGAGTAACAAAGATATCGACAACATACTACCTTCCATAATGACAAGGCTACCATCCCTTAGAGTAACAAAAATCACGATAACACACTACCTTCCATAATGAAAAGTCTACCATCCATTGGAGTAACAAAAATCTCAACAATAGACTATCTTCCATAATGACAAGGGTACCATCATTGGAGTAACCCAAATATCCACAAGAGACTACCTTCCATAAAGACAAGGCTACAATTCATTGGAGTATACAAAATATCGACAACAAACTACCTTCCATAATGACAAGGCTACCATCCATTGGAGTAACTAAAATCTCGACAACAGACTACCTTCCTTAATTACTAGGCTACCATCCATTGGAGTAACAAAGATATCGACAAAAGACTACCTTCCATAATGACAAGGCTACAATCCATTGTAGTAAATAAAATCTCGACAACAGACTACCTTCCATAATGACAAGACTACCATCCATTGGAGTAACAAAAATCTCGACAACAAACTACCTTCCATAATGACAAGTCTACCATCCATTGGAATAACAAAAATATCGAAAACATATTACCTTCCATAATGACAAGGCTACCATCCCTTAGAGAAACAAAAATCTCGACAACAGACTACCTTCCATAATGACTAGGCTACCATCCAATGGAATAATAAAAATATCGACAACACCCTACCTTCCATAATGACAAAGCTACAATCTATTAGAGTAACAAAAATCTCGACAATAGACTACCTTCCATAATTACTACCCTACCATCCATTGGAGTAACAAAGATATCGACAACAGACTACCCTCCATAACGACAACGCTACAATCCATTGTAGTAACAAAAATCTCGACAACACACTACCTTCCATAATGACAAGGCTACCATCCCTTAGACTAACAAAAATATCGACAAAAGACTAACTTCCATAATGACTAGGCTACCATCCATTGGAGTAACAAAGATATCGACAACAAACTATCTTCCATAACGACAAGGCTACAATCAATTGTAGTAACAATAATATCGACAACAGACTACCTTCCATAATGACAAGGCTACCATCCATTGTAGTAACAAAAATCTCGACAATAGACTACCTTCCATGATGACAAGGCTACCATCCATTGGAGTAACAGAAATCTCGACAACAGACTACCTTCCATAATGACAAGGCTACCATCCATTGGAATAACAAAAATATCGACAACACACTACCTTCCATAATGACAAGGCTACCATCCCATAGAGTAACAAAAATCTCGATAACAGACTACCTTCCATAATGACTAGGCTTCCATCCATTGGAGTATCAAAGATATCGAAAACAGACTACCTTCCATAATGATAAGTCTACAATCCATTGTAGTAACAAAAATCTCGACAACAGACTACCTTCCATAATGACTAGGCTACCATCCATTGGACTAACAAAGATATCGACAAGAAACTACCTTCCATAACGACAAGGCTATAATCCCTTAGAGTAACAAAAATCACGACAAAAGACTACCTTCATTAATTAAAAGGCTACCATCCATTGGAGTAACATTGATATGGACAACGTACTACCTTCCATAATGACAAGGCTACCATCCCTTAGATTAATAAGAATCACGACAACACACTACCTTCCATAATGACAAGGCTACCATCCAATGGAGTAACAAAAATCTCGACAACAGACTACCTTCCATAATGACTAGGATACCATCCATTGGAGTAACAAAGATATCGACAGCAGACTACCTTCCATAATGACTAGGATACCATCCATTGTAGTAACAAAAATCTCTACAATAGACTACCTTCCAAAATGACAGGCCTACCATCCATTGGAGTAACAAAAATCTCGACAACAGACTACCTTTCATAATGACAAGGCTACCATCCATTGGAATAACAAAAATATTGACAACACACTACCTTCCATAATGACAAGGCTACCATCCCTTAGGCTAACAAAAATCTCGACAATAGACTACCTTCCGTAATGACTAGGCTACCATCCATTGGAGTAACAAAGATATCGACAATAGACTACCTTCCATAACGACAAGGCTACAATCCATTGTAGTAACAAAAATCTCGATAATAGACTACCTTCCATAATGACAAGGCTACCATGCATTGTAGTAACAAAAATCTCGATAATAGACTACCTTCCATGATGACAAGGCTACCATCCATTGGAGTAACAAAAATATCGACAACAGACTACCTTCCATAATGACAAGGCTACCATCCCTTAGAGTAACAAAAATCTCGATAACAGAATACCTTCCATAATGACTAGGAAACTATCCATTGGAGTAACAAAAATCATGACAACACACTACCTTCGATAATGAAAAGGCTACAATCTATTATAGTAACATAAATTTCAACAATAGACTACCTTCCATAATGAAAAGGCTACCACCCATTGGAGTAACAAAGATATCGACAACATACTACCTTCCATAATTACAAGGCTACCATCCCTTAGAGTTACAAAAATCATGACAACACACTACCTTCCATAATGCCAAGTCTACCATCCATTGGAGTAACAAAAATCCCAACAATAGACTATCTTCCATAATGACAAGGGTACCATCATTGGAGTAACCCAAATATCCATAAGAGACTACCTTCCATAATTACAAGGCTACAATCCATCGGAGTATAGAAACTCTCGACAACAGACTACCTTCGATAATGACAAGGCTACCATCCATTGGAGTAACGAAAATCTCGACAACAGACTACCTTCCATAATGACTAGGCTACCATCCATTGGAGTAAAAAAGATATCGACAATAGACTACCTTCCATAACGACAAAGCTACAATCCATTGTAGTAAAAAAAATCTCGACAACAGACTACCATCCATAATGACAAGACTACCAGCCATTGTAGTAACAAAAGTATCGATAATAGACTACCTTCCATAATGACAAGGCTACCATCCATTGGAGTTACAAAAATCTCGACAACAAACTACCTTCCATAATGACAAGGCTACCATCCATTGCAATAACAAAAATATCGACAACACACTACCTTCCATAATGACAAGGCTACCATCCTTTAGAGTAACAAAAATCTCGACAACAAACTACCTTCCATAATGACCCAGCTACCATCCATTGGAGTAACAAAGATATCGACAACAAACTAACTTCCATAACGACAAGGCTACAATCCATTGTAGTAACAAAAATCTCGAGAACAGACTACATTCCATAATGACAAGGCTACCATCCATTGGAGTAACAAAAATCTCGACATCAAACTAGCTTCCATAATGACAAGGCTACCATCCATTGGAATAACAAAAATGTTGTTAACACACTACCTTCCATAATGACAAGGCTACCATCCCTTAGAGTAACAAAAATCTCGACAACAGACTACCTTCCATAATGACAAGGCTACCATCCATTGGAATAACAAAGATATCGACAACACACTACCTTCCATAATTACAAGGCTACCATCCCTTAGACTAACAAAAATCTCGACAACAGACTACCTTCCATAATGACTAGGCTACCATCCATTGGAGTAACAAAGATATCGACAACAAACTACATTCCATAATGACAAGGCTACCATCCATTGGAGTAACAAAAATCTCGACAACAAATTACCTTCCATAATGACAAGGCTACCATCCATTGGAATAACAAAAATATCAACAACACACTACCTTCCATAATGACAAGGCTACCATCCCTTAGAGAAACAAAAATATCGACAATAGACTATTTTTCTATAATGACTAGGCTACCATCCATTGGAGTAACAAAGAGATCGACAACAAACTACCTTCCATAACGACAAGGCTACAATCCCTTAGAGTAACAAAAATCACGACAAAGACTACCTTCCATAATGAAAAGGCTACCATCCATTGGAGTAACAAAGATATCAATGACATACTACCTTCCATAATGACAAGGCTACCATCCATTAGAGTAATAAAAATCTCGACAACAGACTACCTTTCATAATGACTAGGATACCATCCATTGGAGTAACAAAAATCTCGACAACACACTACCTTCCATAATGACTAGGCTACAATTTATTATAGTAACAAAAATATCGATAATAGACTACCTTTCATAATGACAAGGCTACCGTCCATAGGAATAACAAAAATCACGACAAGAGACTATGCTCCATATTGACAGGGCTACCATCCCTTAGAGTAAGAAACATCTCAACAACAAACTACCTTCCATAATGAAAAGGCTACAATCCATTGGAGAAACAAAGATATCGACAGCATACTACCTTCCATAATTACAAGGCTACCATCCCTTATAGTAACAAAAATCACGTCAACACACTACCTTCCATAATGACAAGTCTATCATCCATTGGAGTAACAAAAATCACAACAATAGACTATCTTCCATAATGACAAGGGTACCATCATTGGATTAACCCAAATATCCACAAGAGACTACCTTCCATAATGACAAGGCTACAATCCATTGGAGTATACAAAATCTCGACAACAAACTACCTTCCATAATGACAAGGCTACCATCCATTGGAGTAACTAAAATCTCGACAACAGACTACTTTCCATAATGACTAGGCTATCATCCATAGGAGTAACAAAGATATCGATAACAGACTACCTTCCATATTGACAAGGCTACAATCCATTATATTAAAAAAAATCTCAACAACAGACTACCTTCCATAATGACAAGACTACCATCCATTGTAGTAACAAAACTCTCGACAATAAACTACCTTCCATAATGACAAGGCTACCATCCATTTGAGTAATAAAAATCTGGACAACAAACTACCTTCCATAATGACAAGGCTACTATCCATTGGAATAACTAAAATACCGACAACACACTACCTTCCATAATGACAAGGCTACCATCCCTTAGAGTAAAAAAAATCTCGATAACAGACTACCTTCCATAATGACCCGGCTACCATCCATTGTAGTAACAAAGATATCGACAGCAGACTACCTTCCATAATGACTAGGATACCATCCATTGTAGTAACAAAAATCTCTACAATAGACTACCTTCCATAATGACATGGCTACCATCCATTGGAGTAACAAAAATCTCGACAACAGACTACCTTCCATAATGACAAGGCTACCATCCATTGGAATAACAAAAATATTGACAACACACTACCTTCCATAATGACAAGGATACCATCCCTTAGACTAACAAAAATCTCGACAATAGACTACCTTCCATAATGACTAGGTAACCATCCATTGGAGTAACAAAGATATCGACAACAGACTACCTTCCATAACGACAAGGCTACAATCCATTGTTGTAACAAAAATCTCGACAATAGACTACCTTCCATAATGACAAGGCTACCATGCATTGTAGTAACAAAAATCTCGATAATAGACTACCTTCCATAATGACAAGGCTACCATCCATTGGAGTAATAAAAATCTCGACAACAGACTACCTTCCATAATGACAAGGCTACCATCCCTTAGAGTAACAAAAATCTCGACAACAGAATACCTTCCATAATGACTAGGAAACTATCCATTGGAGTAACAAAAATCTCGACAATAGACTACCTTCCATAATGAAAAGGCTACAACCCATTGGAGTAACAAAGATATCGACAACATACTACCTTCCATAATTACAAGGCTACCATCCCTTGGAGTTACAAAAATCATGACAACACACTACCTTCCATAATGCCAAGTCTACCATCCATTGGAGTAACAAAAATCTCAACAATAGACTATCTTCCATAATGACAAGGGTACCATCATTGGAGTAACCCAAATATCCACAAGAGACTACCTTCCATAATGACAAGGCTATAATCCATTGGAGTATACAAAATCTCGACAATAGACTACCTTCGATAATGACAGGGCTACCATCCATTGGAGTAACGAAAATCTCGACAACAGACTACCTTCCATAATGACTAGGCTACCATCCATTGGAGTAAAAAAGATATCGACAATAGACTACCTTCCATAACGACAAGGCTACAATCCATTGTAGTAAAAAAAATCTCGACAACAGACTACCTTCCATAATGACAAAACTACCATCCATTGTAGTAACAAAAGTATCGATAATAGACTACCTTCCATAATGACAAGGCTACCATCCATTGGAGTAACAAAAATCTCGACAACAAACTACCTTCCATAATGACAAGGCTACCATCCATTGCAATAACAAAAATATCGACAACAAACTACCTTCCATAATGACAAGGCTACCATCCATTGGAATAACAAAGATATCGACAACACACTACCTTCCATAATTACAAGGCTACCATCCCTTAGACTAACAAAAATCTCGACAACAGACTACCTTCCATAATGACTAGGCTACCATCCATTGGAGTAACAAAGATATCGATAACAGACTACATTCCATAATGACAAAGCTACCATCCATTGGAGTAACAAAAATCTCGACAACAAATTACCTTCCATAATGACAAGGCTACCATCCATTGGAATAACAAAAAAATCGACAACACACTACCTTCCATAATGACAAGGCTACCATCCCTTAGAGAAACAAAAATATCGACAATAGACTACTTTTCTATAATGACTAGGCTACCATCCATTGGAGTAACAAAGAGATCGACAACAAACTACCTTCCATAACGACAAGGCTACAATCCCTTAGAGTAACAAAAATCACGACAAAGACTACCTTCCATAATGAAAAGGCTACCATCTATTGGAGTAACAAAGATATCGATGACATACTACCTTCCATAATGACAAGGCTACCATCCATTAGAGTAATAAAAATCTCGACAACAGACTACGTTTCATAATGACTAGGATACCATCCATTGGAGTAACAAAAATTTCGACAACACACTACCTTCCATAATGTCTAGGCTACAATTTATTATAGTAACAAAAATATCGATAATAAACTACCTTTCATAATGACAAGGCTACCGTCCATAGGAATAACAAAAATCACGACAAGAGACTATGTTCCATAATGACAGGGCTACCATCCCTTAGAGTAAGAAACATCTCAACAGCGAACTACCTTCCATAATGAAAAGGCTACCATCCATTGGAGAAACAAAGATATCGACAACATACTACCTTCCATAATTACAAGGCTACCATCCCTTAGAGTAACAAAAATCATGACAACACACTACCTTCCATAATGCCAAGTCTATCATCCATTGGAGTAACAAAAATCACAACAATAGACTATCTTCCATAATGACAAGGGTACTATCATTGGATTAATCCAAATATCCAGAAGAGACTACCTTCCATAATGACAAGGCTACAATCCATTGGAGTATGCAAAATCTCGACAACAAACTACCTTCCATAATGACAAGGCTACCATCCATTGGAGTAACGAAAATCTCGACAACAGACTACCTTCCATAATGACTAGGCTACCATCCATTGGAGTAAAAAAGATATCGACAATAGACTACCTTCCATAACGACAAGGCTACAATCCATTGTAGTAAAAAAAATCTCGACAACAGACTACCTTCCATAATGACAAGACTACCATCCAATGTAGTAACAAAAGTATCGATAATAGACTACCTTCAATAATGACAAGGCTACCATCCATTGGAGTAACAAAAATCTCGACAACAAACTACCTTCCATAATGACAAGGCTACCATCCATTGCAATAACAAAAATATCGACAACACACTACCTTCCATAATGACAAGGCTACCATCCCTTAGAGTAACAAAAATCTCGACAACAGACTACCTTCCATAATGACCCGGCTACTATCCATTGGAGTAACAAAGATATCGACAACAAACTGCCTTCCATGATGACAAGGCTACCATCCATTGGAGTTACAAAAATTTCGACAACAGACTACCTTCCATAATGACAAGGCTACCATCCATTGGAGTAACAAAAATCTCTACAACAAACTACCTTCCATAATGACAAGGCTACCATCCATTGGAATAACAAAAATATCGACAACCCACTACCTTCCATAATGACAAGGCTACCATCCCTTAGAGTAACAAAAATCTCGACAACAGAATACTTTCCATAATGACTAGGATACTATCCAATGTAGTAACAAAAATCTTGATAACACACTACCTTCCATAACGACAAGGCTACAATCTATTATAGTAACAAAAATATCGACAATAGACTACCTTCCATAATGACAAGGCTACCATGCATTGTAGTAACAAAAATTTCGATAATAGACTACCTTCCATGATGACAAGGCTACCATCCATTGGAGTAACAAAAATCTCGACAACAGACTACCTTCCATAATGACAAGGCTACCATCCCTTAGAGTAACAAAAATCTCGACAACAGAATACCTTCCATAATGACTAGGAAACTATCCATTGGAGTAACAAAAACCATGACAACACACTACCTTCCATAATGACAAGGCTACAATCTATTATAGTAACATAAATATCGACAATAGACTACCTTCCATAATGAAAAGGCTACCACCCATTGGAGTAACAAATATATCGACAACATACTACCTTCCATAATTACAAGGCTACCATCCCTTAGAGTTACAAAAATCATGACAACACACTACCTTCCATAATGCCAAGTCTACCATCAATTGGAGTAACAAAAATCTCAACAATAGACTATCTTCCATAATGACAAGGGTACCATCATTGGAGTAACCAAAATATCCACAAGAGAATAACTTCCATAATGACAAGGCTACAATCCATTGGAGTATACAAAATCTCGACAACAGACTACCTTCGATAATGACAAGGCTACCATCCATTGGAGTAACGAAAATCTCGACAACAGACAACCTTCCATAATGACTAGGCTACCACCCATTGGAGTAAAAAAGATATCGACAATAGACTACCTTCCATAACGACAAGGCTACAATCCATTGTAGTAAAAAAAATCTCGACAACAGACTACCTTCCATAATTACTACCCTACCATCCATTGGAGTAACAAAGATATCGACAACAGACTACCCTCCATAACGACAACGCTACAATCCATTGTAGTAACAAAAATCTCGACAACACACTACCTTCCATAATGACAAGGCTACCATCCCTTAGACTAACAAAAATATCGACAAAAGACTAACTTCCATAATGACTAGGCTACCATCCATTGGAGTAACAAAGATATCGACAACAAACTATCTTCCATAACGACAAGGCTACAATCAATTGTAGTAACAATAATATCGACAACAGACTACCTTCCATAATGACAAGGCTACCATCCATTGTAGTAACAAAAATCTCGACAATAGACTACCTTCCATGATGACAAGGCTACCATCCATTGGAGTAACAGAAATCTCGACAACAGACTACCTTCCATAATGACAAGGCTACCATCCATTGGAATAACAAAAATATCGACAACACACTACCTTCCATAATGACAAGGCTACCATCCCATAGAGTAACAAAAATCTCGATAACAGACTACCTTCCATAATGACTAGGCTTCCATCCATTGGAGTATCAAAGATATCGAAAACAGACTACCTTCCATAATGATAAGTCTACAATCCATTGTAGTAACAAAAATCTCGACAACAGACTACCTTCCATAATGACTAGGCTACCATCCATTGGACTAACAAAGATATCGACAAGAAACTACCTTCCATAACGACAAGGCTATAATCCCTTAGAGTAACAAAAATCACGACAAAAGACTACCTTCATTAATTAAAAGGCTACCATCCATTGGAGTAACATTGATATGGACAACGTACTACCTTCCATAATGACAAGGCTACCATCCCTTAGATTAATAAGAATCACGACAACACACTACCTTCCATAATGACAAGGCTACCATCCAATGGAGTAACAAAAATCTCGACAACAGACTACCTTCCATAATGACTAGGATACCATCCATTGGAGTAACAAAGATATCGACAGCAGACTACCTTCCATAATGACTAGGATACCATCCATTGTAGTAACAAAAATCTCTACAATAGACTACCTTCCAAAATGACAGGCCTACCATCCATTGGAGTAACAAAAATCTCGACAACAGACTACCTTTCATAATGACAAGGCTACCATCCATTGGAATAACAAAAATATTGACAACACACTACCTTCCATAATGACAAGGCTACCATCCCTTAGGCTAACAAAAATCTCGACAATAGACTACCTTCCGTAATGACTAGGCTACCATCCATTGGAGTAACAAAGATATCGACAATAGACTACCTTCCATAACGACAAGGCTACAATCCATTGTAGTAACAAAAATCTCGATAATAGACTACCTTCCATAATGACAAGGCTACCATGCATTGTAGTAACAAAAATCTCGATAATAGACTACCTTCCATGATGACAAGGCTACCATCCATTGGAGTAACAAAAATATCGACAACAGACTACCTTCCATAATGACAAGGCTACCATCCCTTAGAGTAACAAAAATCTCGATAACAGAATACCTTCCATAATGACTAGGAAACTATCCATTGGAGTAACAAAAATCATGACAACACACTACCTTCGATAATGAAAAGGCTACAATCTATTATAGTAACATAAATTTCAACAATAGACTACCTTCCATAATGAAAAGGCTACCACCCATTGGAGTAACAAAGATATCGACAACATACTACCTTCCATAATTACAAGGCTACCATCCCTTAGAGTTACAAAAATCATGACAACACACTACCTTCCATAATGCCAAGTCTACCATCCATTGGAGTAACAAAAATCCCAACAATAGACTATCTTCCATAATGACAAGGGTACCATCATTGGAGTAACCCAAATATCCATAAGAGACTACCTTCCATAATGACAAGGCTACAATCCATCGGAGTATAGAAACTCTCGACAACAGACTACCTTCGATAATGACAAGGCTACCATCCATTGGAGTAACGAAAATCTCGACAACAGACTACCTTCCATAATGACTAGGCTACCATCCATTGGAGTAAAAAAGATATCGACAATAGACTACCTTCCATAACGACAAAGCTACAATCCATTGTAGTAAAAAAAATCTCGACAACAGACTACCATCCATAATGACAAGACTACCAGCCATTGTAGTAACAAAAGTATCGATAATAGACTACCTTCCATAATGACAAGGCTACCATCCATTGGAGTTACAAAAATCTCGACAACAAACTACCTTCCATAATGACAAGGCTACCATCCATTGCAATAACAAAAATATCGACAACACACTACCTTCCATAATGACAAGGCTACCATCCTTTAGAGTAACAAAAATCTCGACAACAAACTACCTTCCATAATGACCCAGCTACCATCCATTGGAGTAACAAAGATATCGACAACAAACTAACTTCCATAACGACAAGGCTACAATCCATTGTAGTAACAAAAATCTCGAGAACAGACTACATTCCATAATGACAAGGCTACCATCCATTGGAGTAACAAAAATCTCGACATCAAACTAGCTTCCATAATGACAAGGCTACCATCCATTGGAATAACAAAAATGTTGTTAACACACTACCTTCCATAATGACAAGGCTACCATCCCTTAGAGTAACAAAAATCTCGACAACAGACTACCTTCCATAATGACAAGGCTACCATCCATTGGAATAACAAAGATATCGACAACACACTACCTTCCATAATTACAAGGCTACCATCCCTTAGACTAACAAAAATCTCGACAACAGACTACCTTCCATAATGACTAGGCTACCATCCATTGGAGTAACAAAGATATCGACAACAAACTACATTCCATAATGACAAGGCTACCATCCATTGGAGTAACAAAAATCTCGACAACAAATTACCTTCCATAATGACAAGGCTACCATCCATTGGAATAACAAAAATATCAACAACACACTACCTTCCATAATGACAAGGCTACCATCCCTTAGAGAAACAAAAATATCGACAATAGACTATTTTTCTATAATGACTAGGCTACCATCCATTGGAGTAACAAAGAGATCGACAACAAACTACCTTCCATAACGACAAGGCTACAATCCCTTAGAGTAACAAAAATCACGACAAAGACTACCTTCCATAATGAAAAGGCTACCATCCATTGGAGTAACAAAGATATCAATGACATACTACCTTCCATAATGACAAGGCTACCATCCATTAGAGTAATAAAAATCTCGACAACAGACTACCATTCATAATGACTAGGATACCATCCATTGGAGTAACAAAAATCTCGACAACACACTACCTTCCATAATGACTAGGCTACAATTTATTATAGTAACAAAAATATCGATAATAGACTACCTTTCATAATGACAAGGCTACCGTCCATAGGAATAACAAAAATCACGACAAGAGACTATGCTCCATATTGACAGGGCTACCATCCCTTAGAGTAAGAAACATCTCAACAACAAACTACCTTCCATAATGAAAAGGCTACAATCCATTGGAGAAACAAAGATATCGACAACATACTACCTTCCATAATTACAAGGCTACCATCCCTTATAGTAACAAAAATCACGTCAACACACTACCTTCCATAATGACAAGTCTATCATCCATTGGAGTAACAAAAATCACAACAATAGACTATCTTCCATAATGACAAGGGTACCATCATTGGATTAACCCAAATATCCACAAGAGACTACCTTCCATAATGACAAGGCTACAATCCATTGGAGTATACAAAATCTCGACAACAAACTACCTTCCATAATGACAAGGCTACCATCCATTGGAGTAACTAAAATCTCGACAACAGACTACTTTCCATAATGACTAGGCTATCATCCATAGGAGTAACAAAGATATCGATAACAGACTACCTTCCATATTGACAAGGCTACAATCCATTATATTAAAAAAAATCTCAACAACAGACTACCTTCCATAATGACAAGACTACCATCCATTGTAGTAACAAAACTCTCGACAATAAACTACCTTCCATAATGACAAGGCTACCATCCATTTGAGTAATAAAAATCTGGACAACAAACTACCTTCCATAATGACAAGGCTACTATCCATTGGAATAACTAAAATACCGACAACACACTACCTTCCATAATGACAAGGCTACCATCCCTTAGAGTAAAAAAAATCTCGATAACAGACTACCTTCCATAATGACCCGGCTACCATCCATTGTAGTAACAAAGATATCGACAGCAGACTACCTTCCATAATGACTAGGATACCATCCATTGTAGTAACAAAAATCTCTACAATAGACTACCTTCCATAATGACATGGCTACCATCCATTGGAGTAACAAAAATCTCGACAACAGACTACCTTCCATAATGACAAGGCTACCATCCATTGGAATAACAAAAATATTGACAACACACTACCTTCCATAATGACAAGGATACCATCCCTTAGACTAACAAAAATCTCGACAATAGACTACCTTCCATAATGACTAGGTAACCATCCATTGGAGTAACAAAGATATCGACAACAGACTACCTTCCATAACGACAAGGCTACAATCCATTGTTGTAACAAAAATCTCGACAATAGACTACCTTCCATAATGACAAGGCTACCATGCATTGTAGTAACAAAAATCTCGATAATAGACTACCTTCCATAATGACAAGGCTACCATCCATTGGAGTAATAAAAATCTCGACAACAGACTACCTTCCATAATGACAAGGCTACCATCCCTTAGAGTAACAAAATTCTCGACAACAGAATACCTTCCATAATGACTAGGAAACTATCCATTGGAGTAACAAAAATCTCGACAATAGACTACCTTCCATAATGAAAAGGCTACAACCCATTGGAGTAACAAAGATATCGACAACATACTACCTTCCATAATTACAAGGCTACCATCCCTTGGAGTTACAAAAATCATGACAACACACTACCTTCCATAATGCCAAGTCTACCATCCATTGGAGTAACAAAAATCTCAACAATAGACTATCTTCCATAATGACAAGGGTACCATCATTGGAGTAACCCAAATATCCACAAGAGACTACCTTCCATAATGACAAGGCTATAATCCATTGGAGTATACAAAATCTCGACAATAGACTACCTTCGATAATGACAGGGCTACCATCCATTGGAGTAACGAAAATCTCGACAACAGACTACCTTCCATAATGACTAGGCTACCATCCATTGGAGTAAAAAAGATATCGACAATAGACTACCTTCCATAACGACAAGGCTACAATCCATTGTACTAAAAAAAATCTCGACAACAGACTACCTTCCATAATGACAAAACTACCATCCATTGTAGTAACAAAAGTATCGATAATAGACTACCTTCCATAATGACAAGGCTACCATCCATTGGAGTAACAAAAATCTCGACAACAAACTACCTTCCATAATGACAAGGCTACCATCCATTGCAATAACAAAAATATCGACAACAGACTACCTTCCATAATGACAAGGCTACCATCCATTGGAATAACAAAGATATCGACAACACACTACCTTCCATAATTACAAGGCTACCATCCCTTAGACTAACAAAAATCTCGACAACAGACTACCTTCCATAATGACTAGGCTACCATCCATTGGAGTAACAAAGATATCGATAACAGACTACATTCCATAATGACAAAGCTACCATCCATTGGAGTAACAAAAATCTCGACAACAAATTACCTTCCATAATGACAAGGCTACCATCCATTGGAATAACAAAAAAATCGACAACACACTACCTTCCATAATGACAAGGCTACCATCCCTTAGAGAAACAAAAATATCGACAATAGACTACTTTTCTATAATGACTAGGCTACCATCCATTGGAGTAACAAAGAGATCGACAACAAACTACCTTCCATAACGACAAGGCTACAATCCCTTAGAGTAACAAAAATCACGACAAAGACTACCTTCCATAATGAAAAGGCTACCATCTATTGGAGTAACAAAGATATCGATGACATACTACCTTCCATAATGACAAGGCTACCATCCATTAGAGTAATAAAAATCTCGACAACAGACTACGTTTCATAATGACTAGGATACCATCCATTGGAGTAACAAAAATTTCGACAACACACTACCTTCCATAATGTCTAGGCTACAATTTATTATAGTAACAAAAATATCGATAATAAACTACCTTTCATAATGACAAGGCTACCGTCCATAGGAATAACAAAAATCACGACAAGAGACTATGTTCCATAATGACAGGGCTACCATCCCTTAGAGTAAGAAACATCTCAACAGCGAACTACCTTCCATAATGAAAAGGCTACCATCCATTGGAGAAACAAAGATATCGACAACATACTACCTTCCATAATTACAAGGCTACCATCCCTTAGAGTAACAAAAATCATGACAACACACTACCTTCCATAATGCCAAGTCTATCATCCATTGGAGTAACAAAAATCACAACAATAGACTATCTTCCATAATGACAAGGGTACTATCATTGGATTAATCCAAATATCCAGAAGAGACTACCTTCCATAATGACAAGGCTACAATCCATTGGAGTATGCAAAATCTCGACAACAAACTACCTTCCATAATGACAAGGCTACCATCCATTGGAGTAACGAAAATCTCGACAACAGACTACGTTCCATAATGACTAGGCTACCATCCATTGGAGTAAAAAAGATATCGACAATAGACTACCTTCCATAACGACAAGGCTACAATCCATTGTAGTAAAAAAAATCTCGACAACAGACTACCTTCCATAATGACAAGACTACCATCCAATGTAGTAACAAAAGTATCGATAATAGACTACCTTCAATAATGACAAGGCTACCATCCATTGGAGTAACAAAAATCTCGACAACAAACTACCTTCCATAATGACAAGGCTACCATCCATTGCAATAACAAAAATATCGACAACACACTACCTTCCATAATGACAAGGCTACCATCCCTTAGAGTAACAAAAATCTCGACAACAGACTACCTTCCATAATGACCCGGCTACTATCCATTGGAGTAACAAAGATATCGACAACAAACTGCCTTCCATGATGACAAGGCTACCATCCATTGGAGTTACAAAAATTTCGACAACAGACTACCTTCCATAATGACAAGGCTACCATCCATTGGAGTAACAAAAATCTCTACAACAAACTACCTTCCATAATGACAAGGCTACCATCCATTGGAATAACAAAAATATCGACAACCCACTACCTTCCATAATGACAAGGCTACCATCCCTTAGAGTAACAAAAATCTCGACAACAGAATACTTTCCATAATGACTAGGATACTATCCAATGTAGTAACAAAAATCTTGATAACACACTACCTTCCATAACGACAAGGCTACAATCTATTATAGTAACAAAAATATCGACAATAGACTACCTTCCATAATGACAAGGCTACCATGCATTGTAGTAACAAAAATTTCGATAATAGACTACCTTCCATGATGACAAGGCTACCATCCATTGGAGTAACAAAAATCTCGACAACAGACTACCTTCCATAATGACAAGGCTACCATCCCTTAGAGTAACAAAAATCTCGACAACAGAATACCTTCCATAATGACTAGGAAACTATCCATTGGAGTAACAAAAACCATGACAACACACTACCTTCCATAATGACAAGGCTACAATCTATTATAGTAACATAAATATCGACAATAGACTACCTTCCATAATGAAAAGGCTACCACCCATTGGAGTAACAAATATATCGACAACATACTACCTTCCATAATTACAAGGCTACCATCCCTTAGAGTTACAAAAATCATGACAACACACTACCTTCCATAATGCCAAGTCTACCATCAATTGGAGTAACAAAAATCTCAACAATAGACTATCTTCCATAATGACAAGGGTACCATCATTGGAGTAACCCAAATATCCACAAGAGAATAACTTCCATAATGACAAGGCTACAATCCATTGGAGTATACAAAATCTCGACAACAGACTACCTTCGATAATGACAAGGCTACCATCCATTGGAGTAACGAAAATCTCGACAACAGACAACCTTCCATAATGACTAGGCTACCACCCATTGGAGTAAAAAAGATATCGACAGTAGACTACCTTCCATAACGACAAGGCTACAATCCATTGTAGTAAAAAAAATCTCGACAACAGACTACCTTCCATAATGACAAGACTACCATCCATTGTAGTAACAAAAGTATCGATAATAGACTACCTTCCATAATGACAAGGCTACCATCCATTGGAGTAACAAAAATCTCGACAACAAACTACCTTCCATAATGACAAGGCTACCATCCATTGGAATAACAAAGATATCGACAACACACTACCTTCCATAATTACAAGGCTACCATCCCTTAGACTAACAAAAATCTCGACAACAGACTACCTTCCATAATGACTAGGCTACCATCCATTGGAGTAACAAAGATATCGATAACAGACTACATTCCATAATGACAAGGCTACCATCCATTGGAGTAACAAAAATCTCGACAACAAATTAACTTCCATAATGACAAGGCTACCATCCATTGGAATAACAAAAATATCGACAACACACTACCTTCCATAATGACAAGGCTACCATCCCTTAGAGAAACAAAAATATCGACAATAGACTACTTTTCTATAATGACTAGGCTACCATCCATTGGAGTAACAAAGAGATCGACAACAAACTACCTTCCATAACGACAAGGCTACAATCCCTTAGAGTAACAAAAATCACGACAAAGACTACCTTCCATAATGAAAAGGCTACCATCCATTGGAGTAACAAAGATATCGATGACATACTACCTTCCATAATGACAAGGCTACCATCCATTAGAGTAATAAAAATCTCGACAACAAACTACCTTTCATAATGACTAGGATACCATCCATTGGAGTAACAAAAATCTCGACAACACACTACCTTCCATAATGTCTAGGCTACAATTTATTATAGTAACAAAAATATCGATAATAGACTACCTTTCATAATGACAAGGCTACCGTCCATAGGAATAACAAAAATCACGACAAGAGACTATGTTCCATAATGACAGGGCTACCATCCCTTAGAGTAAGAAACATCTCAACAACAAACTACCTTCCATAATGAAAAGGCTACCATCCATTGGAGAAACAAAGATATCGACAACATACTACCTTCCATAATTACAAGGCTACCATCCCTTAGAGTAACAAAAATCATGACAACACACTACCTTCCATAATGCCAAGTCTATCATCCATTGGAGTAACAAAAATCACAACAATAGACTATCTTCTATAATTACAAGGGTACCATCATTGGATTAACCCAAATATCCACAAGAGACTACCTCCCATAATGACAAGGCTACAATCCATTAGAGTATACAAAATCTCGACAACAAACTACCTTCCATAATAACAAGGCTACCATCCATTGGAGTAACGAAAATCTCGACAACAGACTACCTTCCATAATGACTAGGCTGCCATCCATTGTAGTAACAAAAGTATCGATAATAGACTACCTTCCATAATGACAAGGCTACCATCCATTGGAGTAACAAAAATCTCGACAACAAACTACCTTCCATAATGACAAGGCTACCATCCCTTAGAGTAACAAAAATCTCGACAACAAACTACCTTCCATAATGACCCGGCTACTATCCATTGGAGTAACAAAGATATCGACAACAAACTGCCTTCCATGATGACAAGGCTACCATCCATTGGAGTAACAAAAATTTCGACAACAGACTACCTTCCATAATGACAAGGCTACCATCCATTGGAATAACAAAAATCTCTACAACAAACTACCTTCCATAATGACAAGGCTACCATCCATTGGAATAACAAAAATATCGACAACACACTACCTTCCATAATGACAAGGCTACCATCCCTTAGAGTAACAAAAATCTCGACAACAGAATACCTTCCATAATGACTAGGATACTATCCAATGGAGTAACAAAAATCTTGATAACACACTACCTTCCATAACGACAAGGCTACAATCTAGTATAGTAACAAAAATATCGACAATAGACTACCTTCCATAATGACAAGGCTACCATGCATTGTAGTAACAAAAATCTCGATAATAGACTACCTTCCATGATGACAAGGCTACCATCCATTGGAGTAACAAAAATCTCGACAACAGACTACCTTCCATAATGACAAGGCTACCATCCCTTAGAGTAACAAAAATCTCGACAACAGAATACCTTCCATAATTACTAGGAAACTATCAATTGGAGTAACAAAAATCATGACAACACACTACCTTCCATAATGACAAGGCTACAATCTATTATAGTAACATAAATATCGACAATAGACTACCTTCCATAAAGAAAAGGCTACAACCCATTGGAGTAACAAAGATATCGACAACATACTACCTTCCATAATTACAAGGCTACCATCCCTTAGAGTTACAAAAATCATGACAACACACTACCTTCCATAATGCCAAGTCTACCATCAATTGGAGTAACAAAAATCTCAACAATAGACTATCTTCCATAATGACAAGGGTACCATCATTGGAGTAACCCAAATATCCACAAGAGATTAACTTCCATAATGACAAGGTTGCAATCCATTGGAGTATACAAAATCTCGACAACAGACTACCTTCGATAATGACAAGGCTACCATCCATTGGAGTAACGAAAATCTCGACAACAGACTACCTTCCATAATGACTAGGCTACCATCCATTGGAGTAAAAAAGATATCGACAATAGACTACCTTCCATAACGACAAGGCTACAATCCATTGTAGTAAAAAAAATCTCGAAAACAGACTACCTTCCATAATGACAAGACTACCATCCATTGTAGTAACAAAAGTATCGATAATAGACTACCTTCCATAATGACAAGGCTACCATCCATTGGAGTAACAAAAATCCCGACAACAAACTACCTTCCATAATTACAAGGCTACCATCCATTGCAATAACAAAAATATCAAAAACACACTACCTTCCATAATGACAAGGCTACCATCCCTTAGAGTAACAAAAATCTCGACAACAGACTACCTTCCATAATGACCTAGCTACCATCCATTGGAGTAACAAGGATATCGACAACAAACTGCCTTCCATAACGACAAGGCTACAATCCATTGTAGTAACAAAAATCTCGAGAACAGACTACGTTCCATAATGACAAGGCTACCATCCATTGGAGTAACAAAAATCTCGACATCAAACTAGCTTCCATAATGACAAGGCTACCATCCATTGGAATAACAAAAATGTCGACAACACACTACCTTCCATAATGACAAGGCTACCATTCCTTAGAGTAACAAAAATCTCGACAACAGACTACCTTCCATAATGACAAGGCTACCATCCATTGGAATAACAAAGATATCGACAACACACTACCTTCCATAATTACAAGGCTACCATCCCTTAGACTAACAAAAATCTCGACAACAGACTACCTTCCATAATGACTAGGCTACCATCCATTGGAGTAACAAAGATATCGACAACAGACTACCTTCCATAATGACAAGGCTACCATCCATTGGAGTAACAAAAATCTCGACAACAAATTACCTTCCATAATAACAAGGATACCATCCATTGGAATAACAAAAATATCGACAACACACTACCTTCCATAATGACAAGGCTACCATCCCTTAGAGAAACAAAAATATTGACAACAGACTACTTTTCTATAATGACTAGGCTACCATCCATTGGAGTAACAAAGATATCGACAACAAACTACTTTCCATAACGACAAGGCTACAATCCCTTAGAGTAACAAAAATCACGACAAAGACTACCTTCCATAATGAAAAGGCTACCATCCATTGGAGTAACAAAGATATCGATGACATACTACCTTCCATAATGACAAGGCTACCATCCATTAGAGTAATAAAAATCTCGACAACAGACTACCTTTCATAATGACTAGGATACCATCCATTGGAGTAACAAAAATCTCGACAACACACTACCTTCCATAATGACTAGGCTACAATCTATTATAGTAACAAAAATATCGATAATAGAGTACCTTTCATAATGACAAGGCTACCGTCCATAGGAATAACAAAAATCACGACAAGAGACTATGTTCCATAATGACAGGGCTACCATCCCTTAGAGTAAGAAACATCTCAACAACAAATTACCTTCCATAATGAAAAGGCTACCATCCATTGGAGAAACAAAGATATCGACAACATACTACCTTCCATAATTACAAGGCTACCATCCCTTAGAGTAACAAAAATCACGACAACACACTACCTTCCATAATGACAAGTCTATCATCCATTGGAGTAATAAAAATCACAACAATAGACTATCTTCCATAATGACAAGGGTACCATCATTGGATTAACCCAAATATCCACAAGAGACTACCTTCCATAATAACAAGGCTACAATCCATTGGAGTATACAAAATCTCGACAACAAACTACCTTCCATAATGACAAGGCTACCATCCATTGGAGTAACTAAAATCTCGACAACAAACTACTTTCCATAATGACTAGGCTATCATCCATAGGAGTAACAAAGATATCGACAACATACTACCTTCCATAACGACAAGGTTACAATCCATTATAGTAAAAAAAATCTCAACAACAGACTACCTTCCATAATGACAAGACTACCATCCATTGTAGTAACAAAACTCTCGACAATAAACTACCTTCCATAATGACAAGGCTACCATCCATTGGAGTAACAAAAATCTCGACAACAAACTACCTTCCATAATGACAAGGCTACCATCCATTAGAGTAATAAAAATCACGACAACACACTACCTTCCATAATGACAAGTCTACCATCCATTGGAGTAACAAAAATCTCAACAATAGAATACCTTCCATAATGACAAGGCCACCATCCATTGGAGTAACAAAAATCACGTCAATAGACTACCTTCCATAATGACAAGGCTACCATCCATTGGAATAACAAAAATATCGACAACACACTACCTTCCATAATGACAAGGCTACCATCCAATGGAGTAACAAAAATCTCGACAACAGACTACCTTCCATAATGACTAGGATACCATCCATTGGAGTAACAAAGATATCGACAGCAGACTACCTTCCATAATGACTAGGATACCATCCATTGTAGTAACAAAAATCTCGACAATAGACTACATTCCATAATGACAAGGCTACCATCCATTGTAGTAACAAAAATCTCGACAATAGACTACCTTCCATAATGACAAGGCTATCATCCATTGGAGTAACAAAAATCTCTACAACAAACTACCTTCCATAATGACAAGGCTACCATCCATTGGAATAACAAAAATATCGACAACACACTACCTTCCATAATGACAAGGCTACCATCCCTTAGAGTAATAAAAATCTCGACAACAGAATACCTTCCATAATGACTAGGATATTATCCAATGGAGTAACAAAAATCTAGATAACACACTACCTTCCATAACGACAAGGCTACAATCTATTATAGTAACAAAAATATCGACAACACACTACCTTCCATAATGACAAGGCTACCATCCCTTAGAGTAACAAAAATATCGACAACAGACTACCTTCCATAATGACAAGGCTACCATCCATTGGAATAACAAAGATATCGACAACACACTACCTTCCATAATTACAAGGCTACCATCCCTTAGACTAACAAAAATCTCGACAACAGACTACCTTCCATAATGACTAGGCTACCATCCATTGGAGTAACAAAGATAACGACAACAGACTACCTTCCATAATGACAAGGCTACCATCCATTGGAGTAACAAAAATCTCGACAACAAATTACCTTCCATAATAACAAGGATACCATCCATTGAAATAACAAAAATATTGACAACACACTACCTTCCATAATGACAAGGCTACCATCCCTTAGAGAAACAAAAATATCGACAACAGACTACTTTTCTATAATGACTAGGCTACCATCCATTGGAGTAACAAAGATATCGACAACAAACTACCTTCCATAACGACAAGGCTACAATCCCTTAGAGTAACAAAAATCACGACAAAGACTAACTTCCATAATGAAAAGGCTACCATCCATTGGAGTAACAAAGATATCGATGACATACTACCTTCCATAATGACAAGGCTACCATCCATTAGAGTAATAAAAATCTCGACAACAGACTACCTTTCATAATGACTAGGATACCATCCATTGGAGTAACAAAAATCTCGACAACACACTACCTTCCATAATGACTAGGCTACAATCTATTATAGTAACAAAAATATCGATAATAGACTACCTTTCATAATGACAAGGCTACCGTCCATAGGAATAACAAAAATCACGACAAGAGACTATGTTCCATAATGACAGGGCTACCATCCCTTAGAGTAAGAAACATCTCAACAACAAACTACCTTCCATAATGAAAAGGCTACCATCCATTGGAGAAACAAAGATATCGACAACATACTACCTTCCATAATTACAAGGCTACCATCCCTTAGAGTAACAAAAATCACGACAACACACTACCTTCCATAATGAAAAGTCTATCATCCATTGGAGTAACAAAAATCACAACAATAGACTATCTTCCATAATGACAAGGGTACCATCATTGGATTAACCCAAATATCCACAAGAGACTACCTTCCATAATAACAAGGCTACAATCCATTGGAGTATACAAAATCTCGACAACAAACTACCTTCCATAATGACAAGGCTACCATCCATTGGAGTAACTAAAATCTCGACAACAGACTACTTTCCATAATGACTAGGCTATCATCCATAGGAGTAACAAAGATATCGACAACAGACTACCTTCCATAACGACAAGGCTACAATCCATTATAGTAAAAAAAATCTCAACAACAGACTACCTTCCATAATGACAAGACAACCATCCATTGTAGTAACAAAACTCTCGACAATAAACTACCTTCCATAATGACAAGGCTACCATCCATTGGAGTAACAAAACTCTCGACAACAAACTACTTTCCATAATGACAAGGCTACTATCCATTGGAATAACTAAAATATCGACAACACACTACCTTCCATAATGACAAGGCTACTATCCCTTAGAGTAACAAAAATCTCGATAACAGACTACCTTCCATAATGACAAGTCTACAATCCATTGGAATAACAAAAATATCGAAAACACATTACCTTCCATAATGACAAGGCTACCATCCCTTAGAGAAACAAAAATCTCGACAACAGACTACCTTCCATAATGACTAGGCTACCATCCATTGGAGTAACAAAGATATCGACAACAAACTACCTTCCATAATGACAAGGCTACAATCCCTTAGAGTAACAAAAATCACGACAAAAGACTACCTTCATTAATGAAAAGGCTACCATCCATTTGAGTAAAATTGATATGGACAACGTACTACTTTCCATAATGACAAGTCTACCATCCATTAGAGTAAAAAAAATCACGACAACACACTACCTTCCATAATGACAAGTCTACCATCCATTGGAGTAACGAAAATCTCAACAATAGAATACCTTCCATAATGACAAGGCCACCATCCATTGGAGTAACAAAAATCACGTCAATAGACTACCTTCCATAATGACAAGGCTATCATCCATTGGAATAACAAAAATATCGACAACACACTACCTTCCATAATGACAAGGCTACCATCCAATGGAGTAACAAAAATCTCGACAACAGACTACCTTCCATAATGACTAGGATACCATCCATTGGAGTAACAAAGATATCGACAGCAGACTACCTTCCATAATGACTAGGATACCATCCATTGTAGTAACAAAAATCTCGACAATAGACTACATTCCATAATGACAAGGCTACCATCCATTGTAGTAACAAAAATCTCGACAATAGACTACCTTCCATAATGACAAGGCTACCATCCATTGGAGTAACAAAAATCTCTACAACAAACTACCTTCCATAATGACAAGGCTACCATCCATTGGAATAACAAAAATATCGACAACACACTACCTTCCATAATGACAAGGCTACCATCCCTTAGAGTAACAAAAATCTCGACAACAGAATACCTTCCATAATGACTAGGATACTATCCAATGGAGTAACAAAAATCTCGACAACAGAATACCTTCCATAACGAAAAGGCTACAATCTATTATAGTAACAAAAATATCGACAATAGACTACCTTCCATAATGACAAGGCTACCATGCATTGTAGTAACAAAAATCTCGATAATATACTACCTTCCTTGATGACAAGGCTACCATCCATTGGAGTAACAAAAATCTCGACAATAGACTACCTTCCATAATGACAAGGCTACCATCCCTTAGAGTAACAAAAATCTCGACAACAAAATACCTTACATAATTACTAGGAAACTATCCATTGGAGTAACAAAAATCATGACAACACACTACCTTCCATAATGACAAGGCTACAATCTATTATAGTAACATAAATATCGACAATAGACTACCTTCCATAATGAAAAGGCTACCACCCATTGGAGTAACAAAGATATCGACAACATACTACCTTCCATAATTACAAGGCTACCATCCCTTAGAGTTACAAAAATCATGACAACACACTACCTTCCATAATGCCAAGTCTACCATCAATTGGAGTAACAAAAATCTCAACAATAGACTATCTTCCATAATGACAAGGGTACCATCATTGGAGTAACCCAAATATCCACAAGAGACTAACTTCCATAATGACAAGGCTACAATCCATTGGAGTATACAAAATCTCGACAACAAACTACCTTTGATAATGACAAGGCTACCATCCATTGGAGTAACGAAAATCTCGACAACAGACTACCTTCCATAATGACTAGGCTACCATCCATTGGAGTAAAAAAGATATCGACAATAGACTGCCTTCCATAAAGACAAGGCTACAATCCATTGTAGTAAAAAAAATCTCGACAACAGACTACCTTCCATAATGACAAGACTACCATCCATTGTAGTAACAAAAGTATCGATAATAGACTACCTTCCATAATGACAAGGCTACCATCCATTGGAGTAACAAAAATCTCGACAACAAACTACCTTCCATAATGATAAGGCTACCATCCATTGGAATAACAAAAATATCGACAACACACTACCTTCCATAATGACAAGGCTACCATCCCTTAGAGTAACAAAAATCTCGACAACAGAATACCTTCCATAATGACTAGGATACTATCCAATGGAGTAACAAAAATCTCGACAACAGAATACCTTCCATAACGACAAGGCTACAATCTATTATAGTAACAAAAATATCGACAATAGACTACCTTCCATAATGACAAGGCTACCATGCATTGTAGTAACAAAAATCTCGATAATATACTACCTTCCTTGATGACAAGGCTACCATCCATTGGAGTAACAAAAATCTCGACAATAGACTACCTTCCATAATGACAAGGCTACCATCCCTTAGAGTAACAAAAATCTCGACAACAAAATACCTTACATAATTACTAGGAAACTATCCATTGGAGTAACAAAAATCATGACAACACACTACCTTCCATAATGACAAGGCTACAATCTATTATAGTAACATAAATATCGACAATAGACTACCTTCCATAATGAAAAGGCTACCACCCATTGGAGTAACAAAGATATCGACAACATACTACCTTCCATAATTACAAGGCTACCATCCCTTAGAGTTACAAAAATCATGACAACACACTACCTTCCATAATGCCAAGTCTACCATCAATTGGAGTAACAAAAATCTCAACAATAGACTATCTTCCATAATGACAAGGGTACCATCATTGGAGTAACCCAAATATCCACAAGAGACTAACTTCCATAATGACAAGGCTACAATCCATTGGAGTATACAAAATCTCGACAACAGACTACCTTTGATAATGATAAGGCTACCATCCATTGGAGTAACGAAAATCTCGACAACAGACTACCTTCCATAATGACTAGGCTACCATCCATTGGAGTAAAAAAGATATCGACAATAGACTGCCTTCCATAAAGACAAGGCTACAATCCATTGTAGTAAAAAAAATCTCGACAACAGACTACCTTCCATAATGACAAGACTACCATCCATTGTAGTAACAAAAGTATCGATAATAGACTACCTTCCATAATGACAAGGCTACCATCCATTGGAGTAACAAAAATCTCGACAACAAACTACCTTCCATAATGATAAGGCTACCATCCATTGCAATAACAAAAATATCAAAAACACACTACCTTCCATAATGACAAGGCTACGACCCTTAGAGTAACAAAAATCTCGACAACAGACTAACTTCCATAATGACCTAGCTACCATCCATTGGAGTAACAAAGATATCGACAACAAACTGCCTTCCATAACGACAAGGCTACAATCCATTGTAGTAACAAAATTCTCGAGAACAGACTACGTTCCATAATGACAAGGCTACCATCCATTGGAGTAACAAAAATCTCGACATCAAACTAGCTTCCATAATGACAAGGCTACCATCCATTGGAATAACAAAAATGTCGACAACACACTACCTTCCATAATGACAAGGCTACCATCCCTTAGAGTAACAAAAATCTCGACAACAGACTACCTTCCATATTGACAAGGCTACCATCCATTGGAATAACAAAGATATCGACAAAACACTACCTTCCATAATTACAAGGCTACCATCCCTTAGACTAACAAAAATCTCGGCAACAGACTACCTTCCATAATGACTAGGCTACCATCCATTGGAGTAACAAAGATATCGACAACAGACTACCTTCCATAATGACAAGGCTACCATCCATTGGAGTAACAAAAATCTCGACAACAAATTACCTTCCATAATAACAAGGATACCATCCATTGGAATAACAAAAATATCGACAACACACTACCTTCCATAATGACAAGGCTACCATCCCTTAGAGAAACAAAAATATCGACAACACACTACTTTTCTATAATGACTAGGCTACCATCCATTGGAGTAACAAAGATATCGACAACAAACTACCTTCCATAACGACAAGGCTACAATCCCTTAGAGTAACAAAAATCATGACAAAGACTACCTTCCATAATGAAAAGGTTACCATCCATTGGAGTAACAAAGATATCGATGACATACTACCTTCCATAATGACAAGGCTACCATCCATTAGAGTAATAAAAATCTCGACAACAGACTACCTTTCATAATGACTAGGATACCATCCATTGGAGTAACAAAAATCTCGACAACACACTACCTTCCATAATGACTAGGCTACAATCTATTATAGTAACAAAAATATCGATAATAGACTACCTTTCATAATGACAAGGCTACCGTCCATAGGAATAACAAAAATCACGACAAGAGACTATGTTCCATAATGACAGGGCTACCATCCCTTAGAGTAAGAAACATCTCAACAACAAACTACCTTCCATAATGAAAAGGCTACCATCCATTGGAGAAACAAAGATATCGACAACATACTACCTTCCATAATTACAAGGCTACCATCCCTTAGAGTTACAAAAATCACGACAACACACTACCTTCCATAATGACAAGTCTATCATCCATTGGAGTAACAAAAATCACAACAATAGACTATCTTCCATAATGACAAGGGTACCATCATTGGATTAACCCAAATATCCACAAGAGACTACCTTCCATAATAACAAGGCTACAATCCATTGGAGTATACAAAATCTCGACAACAAACTACCTTCCATAATGACAAGGCTACCATCCATTGGAGTAACTAAAATCTCGACAACAGACTACTTTCCATAATGACTAGGCTATCATCCCTTAGAGTAACAAAAATCTCGACAACAGAATACCTTCCATAATGACTAGGATACTATCCAATGGAGTAACAAAAATCTAGATAACACACTACCTTCCATAACGACAAGGCTACAATCTATTATAGTAACAAAAATATCGACAATAGACTACCTTCCATAATGACAAGGCTAACATGCATTGTAGTAACAAAAATCTCGATAATAGACTACCTTCCTTGATGACAAGGCTACCATCCATTGGAGTAACAAAAATCTCGACAATAGACTACCTTCTATAATGACAAGGCTACCATCCCTTAGAGTAACAAAAATCTCGACAACAGAATACCTTTCATAATTACTAGGAAACTATCCATTGGAGTAACAAAAATCATGACAACACACTACCTTCCATAATGACAAGGCTACAATCTATTATAGTAACAAAAATATCGACAATAGACTACCTTCCATAATGAAAAGGCTACCACCCATTGGAGTAACAAAGATATCGACAACATACTACCTTCCATAATTACAAGGCTACCATCCCTTAGAGTTACAAAAATCATGACAACACACTACCTTCCATAATGCCAAGTCTACCATCAATTGGAGTAACAAAAATCTCAACAATAGACTATCTTCCATAATGACAAGGGTACCATCATTGGAGTAACCCAAATATCCACAAGAGACTAACTTCCATAATGACAAGGCTACAATCCATTGGAGTATAAAAAATCTCGACAACAGACTACCTTTGATAATGAAAAGGCTACCATCCATTGGAGTAACGAAAATCTCGACAACAGACTACCTTCCATATTGACTAGGCTACCATCCATTGGAGTAAAAAAGATATCGACAATAGACTGCCTTCCATAAAGACAAGGCTACAATCCATTGTAGTAAAAAAAATCTCGACAACAGACTACCTTCCATAATGACAAGACTACCATCCATTGTAGTAACAAAAGTATCGATAATAGACTACCTTCCATAATGACAAGGCTACCATCCATTGGAGTAACAAAAATCTCGACAACAAACTACCTTCCATAATGATAAGGCTTCCATCCATTGCAATAACAAAAATATCAAAAACACACTTCCTTCCATAATGACAAGGCTACGACCCTTAGAGTAACAAAAATCTCGACAACAGACTACCTTCCATAATGACCTAGCTACCATCCATTGGAGTAACAAAGATATCGACAACAAACTGCCTTCCATAACGACAAGGCTACAATCCATTGTAGTAACAAAAATCTCGAGAACAGACTACGTTCCATAATGACAAGGCTACCATCCATTGGAGTAACAAAAATCTCGACATCAAACTAGCTTCCATAATGACAAGGCTACCATCCATTGGAATAACAAAAATGTCGACAACACACTACCTTCCATAATGACAAGGCTACCATCCCTTAGAGTAACAAAAATCTCGACAACAGACTACCTTCCATATTGACAAGGCTACCATCCATTGGAATAACAAAGATATCGACAACACACTACCTTCCATAATTACAAGGCTACCATCCCTTAGACTAACAAAAATCTCGACAACAGACTACCTTCCATAATGACTAGGCTACCATCCATTGGAGTAACAAAGATATCGACAACAGACTACCTTCCATAATGACAAGGCTATCATCCATTGGAGTAACAAAAATCTCGACAACAATTTACCTTCCATAATAACAAGGATACCATCCATTGGAATAACAAAAATATCGACAACACACTACCTTCCATAATGACAAGGCTACCATCCCTTAGAGAAACAAAAATATCGACAACAAACTACTTTTCTATAATGACTAGGCTACCATCCATTGGAGTAACAAAGATATCGACAACAAACTACCATCCATAACGACAAGGCTACAATCCCTTAGAGTAACAAAAATCACGACAAAGACTACCTTCCATAATGAAAAGGCTACCATCCATTGGAGTAACAAAGATATTGATGACATACTACCTTCCATAATGACAAGGCTACCATCCATTAGAGTAATAAAAATCTCGACAACAGACTACCTTTCATAATGACTAGGATACCATCCATTGGAGTAACAAAAATCTCGACAACATACTACATTCCATAATGACTAGGCTACAATCTATTATAGTAACAAAAATATCGATAATAGACTACCTTTCATAATGACAAGGCTACCGTCCATAGGAATAATAAAAATCACGACAAGAGACTATGTTCCATAATGACAGGGCTACCATCCCTTAGAGTAAGAAACATATCAACAACAAACTACCTTCCATAATGAAAAGGCTACCATCCATTGGAGAAACAAAGATATCGACAACATACTACCTTCCATAATTACAAGGCTACCATCCCTTAGAGTTACAAAAATCACGACAACACACTACCTTCCATAATGACAAGTCTATCATCCATTGGAGTAACAAAAATCACAACAATAGACTATCTTCCATAATGACAAGGGTACCATCATTCGATTAACCCAAATATCCACAAGAGACTACCTTCCATAATAACAAGGCTACAATCCATTGGAGTATACAAAATCTCGACAAAAGAATACCTTCCATAACGACAAGGCTACAATCTATTATAGTAACAAAAATATCGACAATAGACTACCTTCCATAATGACAAGGCTACCATGCATTGTAGTAACAAAAATCTCGATAATATACTACCTTCCTTGATGACAAGGCTACCATCAATTGGAGTAACAAAAATCTCGACAATAGACTACCTTCCATAATGACAAGGCTACCATCCCTTAGAGTAACAAAAATCTCGACAACAAAATACCTTACATAATTACTAGGAAACTATCCATTGGAGTAACAAAAATCATGACAACACACTACCTTCCATAATGACAAGGCTACTATCCATTGGAATAACTAAAATATCGACAACACACTACCTTCTATAATGACAAGGCTACCATCCCTTAGAGTAACAAAAATCTCGATAACAGACTACCTCCCATAATGACCCGGCTACCATCCATTGGAGTAACAAAGATATCGACAACAAACTACCTTCCATAACGACAAGGCTACAATCCATTGGAATAACAAAAATATCGAAAACACATTACCTTCCATAATGACAAGGCTACCATCCCTTAGAGAAACAAAAATCTCGACAACAGACTACCTTCCATAATGACTAGGCTACCATCCATTGGAGTAACAAAGATATCGACAACAAACTACCTTCCATAATGACAAGGCTACAATCCCTTAGAGTAACAAAAATCACGACAAAAGACTACCTTCATTAATGAAAAGGCTACCATCCATTTGAGTAACATTGATATGGACAACGTACTACCTTCCATAATGACAAGTCTACCATCCATTAGAGTAATAAAAATCACGACAACACACTACCTTCCATAATGACAAGTCTACCATCCATTTGAGTAACAAAAATCTCAACAATAGAATACCTTCCATAATGACAAGGCCACCATCCATAGGAGTAACAAAAATCACGTCAATAGACTACCTTCAATAATGACAAGGCTACCATCCATTGGAATAACAAAAATATCGACAACACACTACCTTCCATAATGACAAGGCTACCATCCAATGGAGTAACAAAAATCTCGACAACAGACTACCTTCCATAATGACTAGGATACCATCCATTGGAATAACAAAGATATCGACAGCAGACTACCTTCCATAATGACTAGGATACCATCCATTGTAGTAACAAAAATCTCGACAATAGACTACATTCCATAATGACAAGGCTACCATCCATTGTAGTAACAAAAATCTCGACAATAGACTACCTTCCATAATGACAAGGCTACCATCCATTGGAGTAACAAAAATCTCGACAACATACTACCTTCCATAATGACAAGGCTACCATCCATTGGAATAACAAAAATATCGACAACACACTACCTTCCATAATGACAAGGCTACCCTCCCTTAGACTAACAAAAATCTCGACAACAGACTACCTTCCATAATGACTAGGCTACAATCCATTGGAGTAACAAAGATATCGACAACAAACTACCTTCTATAACGACAAGGATACAATCCATTATAGTAACAAAAATCTCGACAATAGACTACCTTCCATAATGACAAGGCTACCATCCATTGTAGTAACAAAAATCTCGATAATAGACTACCTTCCATGATGACAAGGATACCATCCATTGGAGTAACAAAAATCTCGACAACAGACTACCTTCAATAATGACAAGGCTACCATCCAATGGAGTAACAAAAATCTCGACAACAGACTACCTTCCATAATGACTAGGATACCATACATTGGAGTAACAAAGATATCGACAGCAGACTACCTTCCATAATGACAAGGCTACCATCCCTTAGAGTAACAAAAATCTCGACAACAGAATACCTTCCATAATGACTAGGATACTATCCAATGGTGTAACAAAAATCTTGATAACACACTACCTTCCATAATGACAAGGCTACAATCTATTATAGTAACAAAAATATCGACAATAGACTACCTTCCATAATGAAAAGGCTACCATCCATTGGAGTAACAAAGATATCAACAACATACTATCTTCCATAATGACAAGGCTACAATCCCTTAGAGTTACAAAAATCATGACAACACACTACCTTCGATAATGCCAAGTCTACCATCCATTGGAGTAACAAAAATCTCAACAATAGACTATCTTCCATAATGACAAGAGTACCATCATTGGAGTAACCCAAATATCCACAAGAGACTACCTTCCATAATGACAAGGCTACAATCCATTGGAGTATACAAAATCTCGACAACAGATTGCCTTCGATAATGACAAGGATACCATCCATTGGAGTAACGAAAATCTCGACAACAGCCTACCTTCCATAATGACTAGGCTACCATCCATTGGAGTAACAAAAATATCGACAACAGACTACCTTCCATAACGACAAGGCTACAATCCATTGTAGTAAAAAAACTCTCGACAAGAGACTACCTTTCATAATGACAAGACTACCATCCATTGTAGTAACAAAAATCACGACAATAGACTACCTTCCATAATGACAAGGCTACCATCCATTAGAGTAACAAAAATCTCAACAAAAAACTACCATCATTTGGAGTAACAAAGATACCGACAACAAACTACCATCCATAACGACAAGGCTACAATGCCTTAGAGTAACAAAAATCACGACAAAAGACTACCTTCATTAATGAAAAGGCTACCATCCATTGGAGTAACATTGATATGGACAACGTACTACCTTCCATAATGACAAGGCTACCATCCCTTAGAGTAATAAAAATCACGACAACACACTACCTTCCATAATGACAAGTCTACCATCCATTGGAGTAAAAAAAATCTCAACAATAGAATACCATCCATAATGACAAGGCTACTATCCATTGGAGTAACAAAAATCACGACAATAGACTACCTTCCATATTGACAAGGCTACCATCTATTGGAATAACAAAAATATCGACAACACACTACCTTCCATAATGACAAGGCTACCATCCAATGGAGTAACAAAAATCTCGACAACAGACTACCTTCCATAATTACTAGGATACCATCCATTGGAGTTACAAAGATATCGACAGCAGACTACCTTCCATAATGACTAGGATACAATCCATTGTAGTAACAAAACTCTCGACAACAGACTACCTTCCATAATGAGAAGGCTACCATCCATTGGAGTAACAAAAATCTCGATAATAGACTACCTTCCATAATGACAAGGCTACCATCCATTGGAGTAACAAAAATATCGAAAACACATTACCTTCCATAATGACAAGGCTACCATCCCTTAGAGAAACAAAAATCTCGACAACAGACTACCTTTCATAATGACAAGACTACCATCCATTGTAGTAACAAAAATCTCGACAATAGACTACCTTCCATAATGACAAGGCTACCATTCATTAGACTAACAAAAATCTCGACAACAAACTACCTTCCATAATGACAAGGCTACCATCCATTGGAATAACAAAAATATCGACAACACACTACCTTCCATAATGACAAGGCTACCATCCCTTAGAGTAACAAAAATCTCGACAATAGACTACCTTCCATAATGACCCGGCTACCATCCATTGGAGTAACAAAGATATCGACAACAAACTACCTTCCATAACGACAAGGCTACAATCCATTGTAGTAACAAAAATATCGAGAACAAACTAAGTTCCATAATGACAAGGCTACCATCCATTGGAGTAACAAAAATCTCGACAACAAACTACCTTCCATAATGACAAGGCTACCATCCATTGGAATAACAAAAATATCGAAAACACATTACATTCCATAATGACAAGGCTACCATCCCTTAGAGAAACAAAAATATCGAAAATAGACTACCTTCCATAATGACTAGGCTACCATCCATTGGAGTAACAAAGATATTGACAACAAACTACCTTCCATAACGACAAGGCTACAATCCCTTAGAGTAACAAAAATCACGACAAAAGACTACCTTCATTAATGAAAAGGCTACCATCCATTGGAGTAACATTGATATGGACAACGTACTACCTTCCATAATGACAAGGCTACCATCCCTTAGAGTAATAAAAATCACGACAACACAATACCTTCCATAATGACAAGTCTACCATCCATTGGAGTAACAAAAATATCAACAATAGAATACCATCCATAATGACAAGGCTACCATCCATTGGAGTAACAAAAATCATGACAATAGACTACCTTCCAAAATGACAAGGCTACCAGCCATTGGAATAACAAAAATATCGACAACACACTACCTTCCATAATGACAAGGCTACCATCCATTGGCATAACAAAAATATCGACAACACACTACCTTCCATAATTACAAGGCTACCATCCCTTAGAGTAACAAAAATCTCGACAATAGACTACCTTCCATAATGACCCGGCTACCATCCATTGGAGTAACAAAGATATCGACAACAAACTACCTTCCATAACGACAAGGCTACAATCCATTGTAGTAACAAAAATCTCGAGAACAAACTACGTTCCATAATGACAAGGCTACCATCCATTGGAGTAACAAAAATCTCGACAACAAACTACCTTCCATAATGACAAGGCTACCATCCATTGGAATAACAAAAATATCGAAAACACATTACATTCCATAATGACAAGGCTACCATCCCTTAGAGAAACAAAAATCTCGACAACAGACTAACTTCCATAATGACTAGGCTACTATCCATTGGAGTAACAAAGATATTGACAACAAACTACCTTCCATAACGACAAGGCTACAATCCCTTAGAGTAACAAAAATCACGACAAAAGACTACTTTCATTAATGAAAAGGCTACCATCCATTCGAGTAACATTGATATGGACAACGTACTACCTTCCATAATGACAAGGCTACCATCCATTAGAGTAATAAAAATCACGACAACACACTACCTTCCATAATGACAAGTCTACCATCCATTGGAGTAACAAAAATATCGACAACAAACTACCTTCCATAACGACAAGGCTACAATCCATTGTAGTAAAAAAACTCTCGACAAGAGACTACCTTTCATAATGACCAGACTACCATCCATTGTAGTAACAAAAATCTCGACAATAGACTACCTTCCATAATGACAAGGCTACCATCCATTAGAGTAACAAAAATCTCAACAACAAACTACCATCCATTGGAGTAACAAAGATACCGACAACAAACTACCATCCATAACGACAAGGCTACAATGCCTTAGAGTAACAAAAATCACGACAAAAGACTACCTTCATTAATGAAAAGCCTACCATCCATTGGAGTAACATTGATATGGACAACGTACTACCTTCCATAATGACAAGGCTACCATCCCTTAGAGTAATAAAAATCACGACAACACACTACCTTCCAAATTGACAAGTCTACCATCCATTAGAGTAAAAAAAATCTCAACAATAGAATACCATCCATAATGACAAGTCTACTATCCATTGGAGTAACAAAAATCACGACAATAGACTACCTTCCATATTGACAAGGCTATCATCCATTGGAATAACAAAAATATCGACAACACACTACCTTCCATAATGACAAGGCTACCATCCAATGGAGTAACAAAAATCTCGACAACAGACTACCTTCCATAATGACTAGGATACCATCCATTGGAGTTACAAAGATATCGACAGCAGACTACCTTCCATAATGACTAGGATACAATCCATTGTAGTAACAAAACTCTCGACAACAGACTACCTTCCATAATGAGAAGGCTACCATCCATTGGAGTAACAAAAATCTCGACAATAGACTACCTTCCATAATGACAAGGCTACCATCCATTGGAATAACAAAAATATCGACAACACACTACCTTCCATAATGACAAGGCTACCATCCCTTAGACTAATAAAAATCTCGACAACAGACTACCTTCCATAATGACCCGGCTACCATCCATTGCAGTAACAAAGATATCGACAACAAACTACCTTCCATAACGACAAGGCTACAATCCATTGTAGTTACAATAATCTCGAGAACAGACTACATTCCATAATGACAAGGCAACCATCCATTGGAGCAACAAAAATCTTGACAACAAACTACCTTCCATAATGACAAGGCTACCATCCATTGGAATAACAAAAATATCGAAAACACATTACCTTCCATAATGACAAGGCTACCATCCCTTAGAGAAACAAAAATCTCGACAACAGACTACCTTTCATAATGACAAGACTACCATCCATTGTAGTAACAAAAATCTCGACAATAGACTACCTTCCATAATGACAAGGCTACCATTCATTAGACTAACAAAAATCTCGACAACAAACTACCTTCCATAATGACAAGGCTACCATCCATTGGAATAACAAAAATATCGACAACACACTACCTTCCATAATGACAAGGCTACCATCCCTTAGAGTAACAAAAATCTCGACAATAGACTACCTTCCATAATGACCCGGCTACCATCCATTGGAGTAACAAAGATATCGACAACAAACTACCTTCCATAACGACAAGGCTACAATCCATTGTAGTAACAAAAATCTCGAGAACAAACTACGTTCCATAATGACAAGGCTACCATCCATTGGAGTAACAAAAATCTCGACAACAAACTACCTTCCATAATGACAAGGCTACCATCCATTGGAATAACAAAAATATCGAAAACACATTACATTCCATAATGACAAGGCTACCATCCCTTAGAGAAACAAAAATCTCGACAACAGACTAACTTCCATAATGACTAGGCTACTATCCATTGGAGTAACAAAGATATTGACAACAAACTACCTTCCATAACGACAAGGCTACAATCCCTTAGAGTAACAAAAATCACGACAAAAGACTACTTTCATTAATGAAAAGGCTACCATCCATTCGAGTAACATTGATATGGACAACGTACTACCTTCCATAATGACAAGGCTACCATCCATTAGAGTAATAAAAATCACGACAACACACTACCTTCCATAATGACAAGTCTACCATCCATTGGAGTAACAAAAATATCGACAACAAACTACCTTCCATAACGACAAGGCTACAATCCATTGTAGTAAAAAAACTCTCGACAAGAGACTACCTTTCATAATGACCAGACTACCATCCATTGTAGTAACAAAAATCTCGACAATAGACTACCTTCCATAATGACAAGGCTACCATCCATTAGAGTAACAAAAATCTCAACAACAAACTACCATCCATTGGAGTAACAAAGATACCGACAACAAACTACCATCCATAACGACAAGGCTACAATGCCTTAGAGTAACAAAAATCACGACAAAAGACTACCTTCATTAATGAAAAGCCTACCATCCATTGGAGTAACATTGATATGGACAACGTACTACCTTCCATAATGACAAGGCTACCATCCCTTAGAGTAATAAAAATCACGACAACACACTACCTTCCATAATGACAAGTCTACCATCCATTAGAGTAAAAAAAATCTCAACAATAGAATACCATCCATAATGACAAGTCTACTATCCATTGGAGTAACAAAAATTACGACAATAGACTACCTTCCATATTGACAAGGCTATCATCCATTGGAATAACAAAAATATCGACAACACACTACCTTCCATAATGACAAGGCTACCATCCAATGGAGTAACAAAAATCTCGACAACAGACTACCTTCCATAATGACTAGGATACCATCCATTGGAGTTACAAAGATATCGACAGCAGACTACCTTCCATAATGACTAGGATACAATCCATTGTAGTAACAAAACTCTCGACAACAGACTACCTTCCATAATGAGAAGGCTACCATCCATTGGAGTAACAAAAATCTCGACAATAGACTACCTTCCATAATGACAAGGCTACCATCCATTGGAATAACAAAAATATCGACAACACACTACCTTCCATAATGACAAGGCTACCATCCCTTAGACTAATAAAAATCTCGACAACAGACTACCTTCCATAATGACCCGGCTACCATCCATTGCAGTAACAAAGATATCGACAACAAACTACCTTCCATAACGACAAGGCTACAATCCATTGTAGTTACAATAATCTCGAGAACAGACTACATTCCATAATGACAAGGCAACCATCCATTGGAGCAACAAAAATCTTGACAACAAACTACCTTCCATAATGACAAGGCTACCATCCATTGGAATAACAAAAATATCGAAAACACATTACCTTCCATAATGACAAGGCTACCATCCCTTAGAGAAACAAAAATCTCGACAACAGACTACCTTTCATAATGACAAGACTACCATCCATTGTAGTAACAAAAATCTCGACAATAGACTACCTTCCATAATGACAAGGCTACCATTCATTAGACTAACAAAAATCTCGACAACAAACTACCTTCCATAATGACAAGGCTACCATCCATTGGAATAACAAAAATATCGACAACACACTACCTTCCATAATGACAAGGCTACCATCCCTTAGAGTAACAAAAATCTCGACAATAGACTACCTTCCATAATGACCCGGCTACCATCCATTGGAGTAACAAAGATATCGACAACAAACTACCTTCCATAACGACAAGGCTACACTCCATTGTAGTAACAAAAACCTCGAGAACAAACTAAGTTCCATAATGACAAGGCTACCATCCATTGGAGTAACAAAAATCTCGAGAACAAACTACCTTCCATAATGACAAGGCTACCATCCATTGGAATAACAAAAATATCGAAAACACATTACATTCCATAATGACAAGGCTACCATCCCTTAGAGAAACAAAAATATCGAAAACAGACTACCTTCCATAATGACTAGGCTACCATCCATTGGAGTAACAAAGATATTGACAACAAACTACCTTCCATAACGACAAGGCTACAATCCCTTAGAGTAACAAAAATCACGACAAAAGACTACCTTCATTAATGAAAAGGCTACCATCCATTGGAGTAACATTGATATGGACAACGTACTACCTTCCATAATGACAAGGCTACCATCCCTTAGAGTAATAAAAATCACGACAACACACTACCTTCCATAATGACAAGTCTACCATCCATTGGAGTAACAAAAATCTCAACAATAGAATACCATCCATAATGACAAGGCTACCATCCATTGGAGTAACAAAAATCACGACAATAGACTACCTTCCAAAATGACAAGGCTACCAGCCATTGGAATAACAAAAATATCGACAACACACTTCCTTCCATAATGACAAGGCTACCATCCAATTGCATAACAAAAATATCGACAACACACTACCTTCCATAATGACAAGGCTACCATCCCTTAGAGTAACAAAAATCTCGACAATAGACTACCTTCCATAATGACCCGGCTACCATCCATTGGAGTAACAAAGATATCGACAACAAACTACCTTCCATAACGACAAGGCTACAATCCATTGTAGTAACAAAAATCTCGAGAACAAACTAAGTTCCATAATGACAAGGCTACCATCCATTGGAGTAACAAAAATCTCGACAACAAACTACCTTCCATAATGACAAGGCTACCATCCATTGGAATAACAAAAATATCGAAAACACATTACATTCCCTAATGACAAGGCTACCATCCCTTAGAGAAACAAAAATATCGAAAACAGACTACCTTCCATAATGACTAGGCTACCATCCATTGGAGTAACAAAGATATTGACAACAAACTACCTTCCATAACGACAAGGCTACAATCCCTTAGAGTAACAAAAATCACGACAAAAGACTACCTTCATTAATGAAAAGGCTACCATCCATTGGAGTAACATTGATATGGACAACGTACTACCTTCCATAATGACAATGCTACCATCCCTTAGAGTAATAAAAATCACGACAACACACTACCTTCCATAATGACAAGTCTACCATCCATTGGAGTAACAAAAATCTCAACAATAGAATACCATCCATAATGACAAGGCTACCATCCATTGGAGTAACAAAAATCACGACAATAGACTACCTTCCAAAATGACAAGGCTACCAGCCATTGGAATAACAAAAATATCGACAACACACTACCTTCCATAATGACAAGGCTACCATCCATTGGCATAACAAAAATATCGACAACACACCACCTTCCATTATGACAAGGCTACCATCCCTTAGAGTAACAAAAATCTCGACAATAGACTACCTTCCATAATGACCCGGCTACCATCTATTGGAGTAACAAAGATATCGACAACAAACTACCTTCCATAACGACAAGGCTACAATCCATTGTAGTAACAAAAATCTCGAGAACAAACTACGTTCCATAATGACAAGGCTACCATCCATTGGAGTAACAAAAATCTCGACAACAAACTACCTTCCATAATGACAAGGCTACCATCCATTGGAATAACAAAAATATCGAAAACACATTACATTCCATAATGACAAGGCTACCATCCCTTAGAGAAACAAAAATCTCGACAACAGACTACCTTCCATAATGACTAGGCTACCATCCATTGGAGTAACAAAGATATTGACAACAAACTACCTTCCATAACGACAAGGCTACAATCCCTTAGAGTAACAAAAACCACGACAAAAGACTACTTTCATTAATGAAAAGGCTACCATCCATTCGAGTAACATTGATATGGACAACGTACTACCTTCCATAATGACAAGGCTACCATCCATTAGAGTAATAAAAATCACGACAACACACTACCTTCCATAATGACAAGTCTACCATCCATTGGAATAACAAAAATATCGACAACACACAACCTTCCATAATGACAAGGCTACCATCCAATGGAGTAACAAAAATCTCGACAACATACTACCTTCCATAATGACTAGGATACCATCCATTGAAGTAACAAAGATATCGACAACAGACTACCTTCCATAACGACAAGGCTACAATCCATTGTAGTAAAAAAAATCTCGACAAAAGACTACCTTCCATAATTACAAGGCTACCATCCATTGTAGTAACAAAAATCTCGATAATAGACTACCTTCCATGATGACAAGGCTACCATCCATTGGAGTAAAAAAATTTCTCGACAACAGACTACCTTCCATAATGACAAGGCTACCATCCATTGGAGTAACAAAAATCTCTACAACAAACTACCTTTCATAATGACAAGGCTAACATCCATTGGAATAACAAAAATATCGACAACACACTACCTTTTATAATGACAAGGCTACCATCCCTTAGAGTAACAAAAATCTCGACAACAGAATACCTTCCATAATGACTAGGATACTATCCATTGGTGTAACAAAAATCTTGACAACACACTACCTTCCATAATGACAAGGCTAAAATCTATTATAGTAACAAATATATCGACAATAGACTACCTTCCATAATTAAAAGGCTACCATCTATTGGAGTAACAAAGATATCGAAAACATACTACCTTCCATAATGACAAGGCTACCATCCCTTACAGTTACAAAAATCATGACAACACACTACCTTCCATAATACCAAGTCTACCATCCATTGGAGTAACAAAAATCTCAATAATAGACTATCTTCCATAATGACAAGGGTACCATCATTGGAGTAACCCAAATATCCACAACAGACTACCTTCCATAATGACAAGGCTACAATCTATTGGAGTATATAAAACCTCGACAACAGACAACCTTCGATAATGACAAGGCTACCATCCATTGGAGTAACGAAAATCTCGACAACAGACTACCTTCCATTGGATTAACAAAGATACCGATAACAAACTACCATTCATAACGACAAGGCTATAATCCCTTAGAGTAACAAAAATCACGACAAAAGACTACCTTCATTAACGAAAAGGCTACCATCCATTGGAGTAACATTGATATGGACAACGTACTACCTTCCATAATGACAAGGCTACCATCCCTTAGAGTAATAAAAATCACGACAACACACTACCTTCCATAATGACAAGTCTACCATCCATTGGAGTAAAAAAAATCTCAACAATGGAATACCATCCATAATGACAAGGCTACTATCCATTGGAGTAACAAAAATCACGACAATAGACTACCTTCCATATTGACAAGGCTACCATCCATTGGAATAACAAAAATATCGACAACACACTACCTTCCATAATGATAAGGCTACCATCCAATGGAGTAACAAAAATCTCGACAACAGACTACCTTCCATAATGACTAGGATACCATCCATTGGAGTTACAAAGATATCGACAGCAGACTACCTTCCATAATGACTAGGATACAATCCATTGTAGTAACAAAACTCTCGACAACAGACTACCTTCCATAATGAGAAGGCTACCATCCATTGGAGTAACAAAAATCTCGACAATAGACTACCTTCCATAATGACAAGGCTACCATCCATTGGAATAACAAAAATATCGACAACACACTACCTTCCATAATGACAAGGCTACCATCCCTTAGACTAATAAAAATCTCGACAACAGACTACCTTCCATAATGACCCGGCTACCATCCATTGGAGTAACAAAGATATCGACAACAAACTACCTTCCATAACGACAAGGCTACAATCCATTGTAGTTACAAAAATCTCGAGAACAGACTACATTCCATAATGACAAGGCAACCATCCATTGGAGCAACAAAAATCTCGACAACAAACTACCTTCCATAATGACAAGGCTACCATCAATTGGAATAACAAAAATATCGAAAACACATTACCTTCCATAATGACAAGGCTACCATCCCTTAGAGAAACAAAAATCTCGACAACAGACTACCTTTCATAATGACAAGACCACCATCCATTGTAGTAACAAAAATCTCGACAATAGACTACCTTCCATAATGACAAGGCTACCATTCATTAGACTAACAAAAATCTCGACAACAAACTACCTTCCATAATGACAAGGCTACCATCCATTGGAATAACAAAAATATCAACAACACACTACCTTCCATAATGACAAGGCTACCATCCCTTAGAGTAACAAAAATCTCGACAATAGACTACATTCCATAATGACCCGGCTACCATCCATTGGAGTATCAAAGAAATCGACAACAAACTACCTTCCATAACGACAAGGCTACAATCCATTGTAGTAACAAAAATCTCGAGAACAAACTAAGTTCCATAATGACAAGGCTACCATCCATTGGAGTAACAAAAATCTCGACAACAAACTACCTTCCATAATGACAAGGCTACCATCCATTGGAATAACAAAAATATCGAAAACACATTACATTCCATAATGACAAGGCTACCATCCCTTAGAGAAACAAAAATATCGAAAACAGACTACCTTCCATGATGACTAGGCTACCATCCATTGGAGTAACAAAGATATTGACAACAAACTACCTTCCATAACGACAAGGCTACAATCCCATAGAGTAACAAAAATCACGACAAAAGACTACCTTCATTAATGAAAAGGCTACCATCCATTGGAGTAACATTGATATGGACAACGTACTACCTTCCATAATGACAAGGCTACCATCCCTTAGAGTAATAAAAATCACGACAACACACTACCTTCCATAATGACAAGTCTACCATCCATTGGAGTAACAAAAATCTCAACAATAGAATACCATCCATAATGACAAGGCTACCATCCATTGGAGTAACAAAAATCACGACAATAGACTACCTTCCAAAATGACAAGGCTACCAGCCATTGGAATAACAAAAATATCGACAACACACTACCTTCCATAATGACAAGGCTACCATCCATTGGCATAACAAAAATATCGACAACACACTACCTTCCATAATGACAAGGCTACCATCCCTTAGAGTAACAAAAATCTCGACAATAGACTACCTTCCATAATGACCCGGCTACCATCCATTGGAGTAACAAAGATATCGACAACAAACTACCTTCCATAACGACAAGGCTACAATCCATTGTAGTAACAAAAATCTCGAGAACAAACTACGTTCCATAATGACAAGGCTACCATCCATTGGAGTAACAAAAATCTCGACAACAAACTACCTTCCATAATGACAAGGCTACCATCCATTGGAATAACAAAAATATCGAGAACACATTACATTCCATAATGACAAGGCTACCATCCCTTAGAGAAACAAAAATCTCGACAACAGACTACCTTCCATAATGACTAGGCTACCATCCATTGGAGTAACAAAGATATTGACAACAAACTACCTTCCATAACGACAAGGCTACAATCCCTTAGAGTAACAAAAATCACGACAAATGACTACTTTCATTAATGAAAAGGCTACCATCCATTCGAGTAACATTGATATGGACAACGTACTACCTTCCATAATGACAAGGCTACCATCCATTAGAGTAATAAAAATCACGAAAACACACTACCTTCCATAATGACAAGTCTACCATCCATTGGAATAACAAAAATATCGATAACACACTACCTTCCATAATGACAAGGCTACCATCCATTGGAGTAACAAAAATCACGACAACAGACTACCTTCTATAATGACTAGGATACCATCCATTGGAGTAACAAAGATATCGACACCCGACTACCTTCCATAATGACTAGGATACTATCCATTGTAGTAACAAAAATCTCGACAACAGACTACATTCCATAATGACAAGGCTACCATCCATTGTAGTAACAAAAATCTCGACAATAGACTACCTTCCATAATGAGAAGGCTACCATCCATTGGAGTAACAAAAATCTCGACAATAGACTACCTTCCATAATGACAAGGCTATCATCCATTGGAATAACAAAAATATCGACAACACACAACCTTCCAAAATGACAAGGCTACCATCCAATGGAGTAACAAAAATCACGACAACAGACTACCTTCCAGAATGACTAGGATACCATCCATTGGAGTAACAAAGATATTGACATCCGACTACCTTCCATAATGATTAGGATACCATCCATTGTAGTAACAAAAATCTCGACAACAGACTACATTCCAGAATGACAAGGCTACCATCCATTGTAGTAACAAAAATCTCGACAATAGACTACCTTCCATAATGAGAAGGCTACCATCCATTGGAGTAACAAAAATCTCGACAATAGACTACCTTCCATAATGACAAGGCTACCATCCATTGGAATAACAAAAATACCGACAACACACAACCTTCCAAAATGACAAGGCTACCATCCAATGGAGTAACAAAAATCTCGACAACAGACTACCTTCCATAATGACTAGGCTACCATCCATTGAAGTAACAAAGATATCGACAACAGACTACCTTCCATAACGACAAGGCTACAATCCATTGTAGTAACAAAAATCTCGACAAAAGACTACCTTCCATAATTAAAAGGCTACCATCCATTGTAGTAACAAAAATCTCGATAATAGACTACCTTCCATGATGACAAGGCTACCATCCATTGGAGTAAAAAAATTTCTCGACAACAGACTACCTTCCATAATGACAAGGCTACCATCCATTGGAGTAACAAAAATCTCTACAACAAACTACCTTCCATAATGACAAGGCTACCATCCATTGGAATAACAAAAATATCGACAACACACTACCTTCCATAATGACAAGGCTACCATCCCTTAGAGTAACAAAAATCTCGACAACAGAATACCTTCCATAATGACTAGGATACTATCCATTGGAGTAACAAAAATCTTGACAACACACTACCTTCCATAATGACAAGGCTAAAATCTATTATAGTAACAAATATATCGACAATAGACTACCTTCCATAATGAAAAGGCTACCATCTATTGGAGTAACAAAGATATCGAAAACATACTACCTTCCATAATGACAAGGCTACCATCCATTAGAGTTACAAAAATCATGACAACACACTACCTTCCATAATGCCAAGTCTACCATCCATTGGAGTAACAAAAATCTCAATAATAGACTATCTTCCATAATGACAAGGGTACCATCATTGGAGTAACCCAAATATCCACAAGAGACTACCTTCCATAATGACAAGGCTATAATCTATTGGAGTATATAAAACCTCGACAACAGACAACCTTCGATAATGACAAGGCTACCATCCATTGGAGTAACGAAAATCTCGACAATAAACTACCTTCCATAATGACTAGGCTACCATCCATTGGAGTAACAAAGATATCGACAACAGACTACCTTCCATAACGACATGGCTACAATCCATTGTAGTAAAAAAAATCTCGACAACAGACTACCTTCCATAATGACAAGACTACCATCCATTTTAGTAACAAAAATCTCGACAATAGACTACCTTCCATAATGACAAGGATACCATCCATTGGAGTAACAAAAATATCGACAACACACTACCTTCCATAATGACAAGGCTACCATCCCTTAGAGTAACAAAAATCTCGACAACAGACTACCTTCCATAATGACCCGGCTACCATCCATTGGAGTAACAAAGATATCGACAACAAACTACCTTCCATAACGACAAAGCTACAATCCATTGTAGTAACAAAAATCTCGAGAACAAACTACGTTCCATAATGACAAGGCTACCATCCATTAGAGTAACAAAAATATCGATAACAAACTACCTTCCATAAAGACAAGGCTACCATCCATTGGAATAACAAAAATGTCGACAACAGACTACCTTCCATTATGACAAGGCTACCATCCCTTAGAGTAACAAAAATCTCGACAACAGACTACCTTCCATAATGACCCGGCTACCATCCATTGGAGTAACAAAGATATCGACAACAAACTACGTTCCATAACAACAAGGCTACAATCAATTGTAGTAACAAAAATCTCGACAATAGACTACCTTCCATAATGACAAGGCAACAATCCTTTGGAGTATAAAAAATCTCGACAATAGACTACCTTCCATAATGACAAGGCTACCATCCATTGGAATAACAAAAATATCGACAACACACTACCTATAATATTGCCAAGGCTACCATCCCTTAGAGTAACAAAAATATCGACAACAGAATACCTTCCATAATGACTAGGCTACCATCCATTGGAGTAACAAAGATATCGACAACAGACAATCTTCCATAACGACAAGGCTACAATCCATTGTAGTAACAAAAATCTCGACAATAGACTACCTTCCATAATGACAAGGCTACAATCATTTGGAGTATAAATAATCTTGACAAAAGACTACATTCCATAATGACAAGGCTACCATTCATTGGAGTATCTAAAATCTCGACAACAGACTACTTTCCATAATGACTAGGATACCATCCATTTGAGTAACAAAGATATCGACAACAGACTACCTTTCATAATGACAAGGCTACCATCCATTGTAGTAACAAAAATCTCGACAATAGACTACCTTCCATAATGACAAGGCTACCATCCATTGGAGTAACAAAAATCTCGACAACAGACTACCTTCCATAATGACAACGCTACCATCCATTGGAATAACAAAAATCTCGACAACAGACTACCTTCCATAATGACTAGGCTACCATCCATTGGAGTAACAAAGATATCGATAACAGACTACCTTCCATAACTACAAGGCTACAATCCATTGTAGTAACAAAAATCTCGACAACAAACTACCTTCCATAATGACAAGGCTACCATCCATTATAGTAACAAAAATCTCGATAATAGACTTCCTTCCATGATGACAAGGCTACCATCCATTGGAGTAACAAAAATCTCGACAACAGACTACCTTCCATAATGACAAGGCTACGATCCATTGTAGTAACAAAAATCACTACAACAAACTACCTTCCATAATGACAAGGCTAACATCCATTGGAATAACAAAAATATCGAAAACACATTACATTCAATAATGACAAGGCTATCATCCCTTAGAGAAACAAAAATATCGACAACAGACTACCTTCCATAATGACTAGGCTACCATCCATTGGAGTAACAAAGATATTGACAACAAACTACCTTCCATAACGACAAGGCTACAATCCCTTAGAGTAACAAAAATCACGACAACACACTACCTTCCATAATGACAAGTCTACCATCCATTGGAGTAACAAAAATCTCAACAATAGAATACCATCCATAATGACAAGGCTACCATCCATTTGAGTAACAAAAATCACGACAATAGACTACCTTCCATAATGACAAGGCTACCTGCCATTGGAATAACAAAAATATCGAAAACACACTACCTTCCATAATGACAAGGCTACCATCCATTGGAATAACAAAAATATCGACAACACACTACCTTCTATAATGACAAGGCTACCATCCCTTAGAGTAACAAAAATCTCGACAACAGAATACCTTCCATAATGACTAGGATACTATCCATTGGAGTAACAAAAATCTTGACAACACACTACCTTCCATAATGACAAGGCTAAAATCTATTATAGTAACAAATATATCGACAATAGACTACCTTCCATAATGAAAAGGCTACCATCTATTGGAGTAACAAAGATATCGAAAACATACTACCTTCCATAATTACAAGGTTACCATCCATTAGAGTTACAAAAATCATGACAACACACTACCTTCCATAATGCCAAGTCTACCATCCATTGGAGTAACAAAAATCTCAATAATAGACTATCTTCCATAATGACAAGGGTACCATCATTGGAGTAACCCAAATATCCACAAGAGACTACCTTCCATAATGACAAGGCTACAATCTATTAGAGTATATAAAACCTCGACAACAGACAACCTTCGATAATGACAAGGCTACCATCCATTGGAGTAACGAAAATCTCGACAACAAACTACCTTCCATAATGACTAGGCTACCATCCATTGGAGTAACAAAGATATCGAAAACAGACTACCTTCCATAACGACATGGCTACAATCCATTGTAGTAAAAAAAATCTCGACAACAGACTACCTTCCATAATGACAAGACTACCATCCATTGTAGTAACAAAAATCTCGACAATAGACTACCTTCCATAATGACAAGGATACCATCCATTGGAGTAACAAAAATATCGACAACACACTACCTTCCATAATGACAAGGCTACCATTCCTTAGAGTAACAAAAATCTCGACAACAGACTACCTTCCATAATGACCCGGCTACCATCCATTGGAGTAACAAAGATATCGACAACAAACTACCTTCCATAACGACAAAGCTACAATCCATTGTAGTAACAAAAATCTCGAGAACAAACTACGTTCCATAATGACAAGGCTACCATCCATTAGAGTAACAAAAATATCGACAACAAACTACCTTCCATAATGACAAGGCTACCATCCATTGGAATAACAAAAATGTCGACAACACACTACCTTCCATAATGACAAGGCTACCATCCCTTAGAGTAACAAAAATCTCGACAACATACTACCTTCCATAATGACCCGGCTACCATCCATTGGAGTAACAAAGATATCGACAACAAACTACCTTCCATAACAACAAGGCTACAATCAATTGTAGTAACAAAAATCTCGACAATAGACTACCTTCCATAATGACAAGGCAACAATCCTTTGGAGTATAAAAAATCTCGACAATAGACTACCTTCCATAATGACAAGGCTACCATCCATTGGAATAACAAAAATATCGACAACACACTACCTATAATATTGCCAAGGCTACCATCCCTTAGAGTAACAAAAATCTCGACAACAGAATACCTTCCATAATGACTAGGCTACCATCCATTGGAGTAACAAAGATATCGACAACAGACAATCTTCCATAACGACAAGGCTACAATCCATTGTAGTAACAAAAATCTCGACAATAGACTACCTTCCATAACGACAAGGCTACAATCATTTGGAGTATAAATAATCTTGACAAAAGACTACCTTCCATAATGACAAGGCTACCATCCATTGAAGTATCTAAAATCTCGACAACAGACTACTTTCCATAATGACTAGGATACCATCCATTTGAGTAACAAAGATATCGACAACAGACTACCTTTCATAATGACAAGGCTACCATCCATTGTAGTAACAAAAATCTCGACAATAGACTACCTTCCATAATGACAAGGCTACCATCCATTGGAGTAACAAAAATCTCGACAACAGACTACCTTCCATAATGACAACGCTACCATCCATTGGAATAACAAAAATCTCGACAACAGACTACCTTCCATAATGACTAGGCTACCATCCATTGGAGTAACAAAGATATCGATAACAGACTACCTTCCATAACTACAAGGCTACAATCCATTGTAGTAACAAAAATCTCGACAACAAACTACCTTCCATAATGACAAGGCTACCATCCATTATAGTAACAAAAATCTCGATAATAGACTTCCTTCCATGATGACAAGGCTACCATCCATTGGAGTAACAAAAATCTCGACAACAGACTACCTTCCATAATGACAAGGCTACGATCCATTGTAGTAACAAAAATCACTACAACAAACTACCTTCCATAATGACAAGGCTAACATCCATTGGAATAACAAAAATATCGAAAACACATTACATTCCATAATGACAAGGCTATCATCCCTTAGAGAAACAAAAATATCGACAACAGACTACCTTCCATAATGACTAGGCTACCATCCATTGGAGTAACAAAGATATTGACAACAAACTACCTTCCATAACGACAAGGCTACAATCCCTTAGAGTAACAAAAATCACGACAACACACTACCTTCCATAATGACAAGTCTACCATCCATTGGAGTAACAAAAATCTCAACAATAGAATACCATCCATAATGACAAGGCTACCATCCATTTGAGTAACAAAAATCACGACAATAGACTACCTTCCATAATGACAAGGCTACCTGCCATTGGAATAACAAAAATATCGACAACACACTACCTTCCATAATGACAAGGCTACCATCCATTGGAATAACAAAAATATCGACAACACACTACCTTCTATAATGACAAGGCTACCATCCCTTAGAGTAACAAAAATCTCGACAACAGAATACCTTCCATAATGACTAGGATACTATCCATTGGAGTAACAAAAATCTTGACAACACACTACCTTCCATAATGACAAGGCTAAAATCTATTATAGTAACAAATATATCGACAATAGACTACCTTCCATAATGAAAAGGCTACCATCTATTGGAGTAACAAAGATATCGAAAACATACTACCTTCCATAATGACAAGGCTACCATCCATTAGAGTTACAAAAATCATGACAACACACTACCTTCCATAATGCCAAGTCTACCATCCATTGGAGTAACAAAAATCTCAATAATAGACTATCTTCCATAATGACAAGGGTACCATCATTGGAGTAACCCAAATATCCACAAGAGACTACCTTCCATAATGACAAGGCTACAATCTATTGGAGTATATAAAACCTCGACAACAGACAACCTTTGATAATGACAAGGCTACCATCCATTGGAGTAACGAAAATCTCGACAACAAACTACCTTCCATAATGACTAGGCTACCATCCATTGGAGTAACAAAGATATCGACAACAAACTACCTTCCATAACGACATGGCTACAATCCATTGTAGTAAAAACAATCTCGACAACAGACTACCTTCCATAATGACAAGACTACCATCCATTGTAGTAACAAAAATCTCGACAATAGACTACCTTCCATAATGACAAGGATACCATCCATTGGAGTAACAAAAATATCGACAACACACTACCTTCCATAATGACAAGGCTACCATCCCTTAGAGTAACAAAAATCTCGACAACAGACTACCTTCCATAATGACCCGGCTACCATCCATTGGAGTAACAAAGATATCGACAACAAACTACCTTCCATAACGACAAAGCTACAATCCATTGTAGTAACAAAAATCTCGAGAACAAACTACGTTCCATAATGACAAGGCTACCATCCATTAGAGTAACAAAAATATCGACAACAAACTACCTTCCATAATGACAAGGCTACCATCCATTGGAATAACAAAAATGTCGACAACACACTACCTTCCATAATGACAAGGCTACCATCCCTTAGAGTAACAAAAATCTCGACAACAGACTACCTTCCATAATGACCCGGCTACCATCCATTGGAGTAACAAAGATATCGACAACAAACTACCTTCCATAACAACAAGGCTACAATCAATTGTAGTAACAAAAATCTCGACAATAGACTACCTTCCATAATGACAAGGCAACAATCCTTTGGAGTATAAAAAATCTCGACAATAGACTACCTTCCATAATGACAAGGCTACCATCCATTGGAATAACAAAAATATCGACAACACACTACCTATAATATTGCCAAGGCTACCATCCCTTAGAGTAACAAAAATCTCGACAACAGAATACCTTCCATAATGACTAGGATACTATCCATTGGAGTAACAAAAATCTTGACAACACACTACCTTCCATAATGACAAGGCTAAAATCTATTATAGTAACAAATATATCGACAATAGACTACCTTCCATAATGAAAAGGCTACCATCTATTGGAGTAACAAAGATATCGAAAACATACTACCTTCCATAATGACAAGGCTACCATCCATTAGAGTTACAAAAATCATGACAACACACTACCTTCCATAATGCCAAGTCTACCATCCATTGGAGTAACAAAAATCTCAATAATAGACTATCTTCCATAATGACAAGGGTACCATCATTGGAGTAACCCAAATATCCACAAGAGACTACCTTCCATAATGACAAGGCTACAATCTATTGGAGTATATAAAACCTCGACAACAGACAACCTTTGATAATGACAAGGCTACCATCCATTGGAGTAACGAAAATCTCGACAACAAACTACCTTCCATAATGACTAGGCTACCATCCATTGGAGTAACAAAGATATCGACAACAGTCTACCTTCCATAACGACATGGCTACAATCCATTGTAGTAAAAACAATCTCGACAACAGACTACCTTCCATAATGACAAGACTACCATCCATTGTAGTAACAAAAATCTCGACAATAGACTACCTTCCATAATGACAAGGATACCATCCATTGGAGTAACAAAAATATCGACAACACACTACCTTCCATAATGACAAGGCTACCATCCCTTAGAGTAACAAAAATCTCGACAACAGACTACCTTCCATAATGACCCGGCTACCATCCATTGGAGTAACAAAGATATCGACAACAAACTACCTTCCATAACGACAAAGCTACAATCCATTGTAGTAACAAAAATCTCGAGAACAAACTACGTTCCATAATGACAAGGCTACCATCCATTAGAGTAACAAAAATATCGACAACAAACTACCTTCCATAATGACAAGGCTACCATCCATTGGAATAACAAAAATGTCGACAACACACTACCTTCCATAATGACAAGGCTACCATCCCTTAGAGTAACAAAAATCTCGACAACAGACTACCTTCCATAATGACCCGGCTACCATCCATTGGAGTAACAAAGATATCGACAACAAACTACCTTCCATAACAACAAGGCTACAATCAATTGTAGTAACAAAAATCTCGACAATAGACTACCTTCCATAATGACAAGGCAACAATCCTTTGGAGTATAAAAAATCTCGACAATAGACTACCTTCCATAATGACAAGGCTACCATCCATTGGAATAACAAAAATATCGACAACACACTACCTATAATATTGCCAAGGCTACCATCCCTTAGAGTAACAAAAATCTCGACAACAGAATACCTTCCATAATGACTAGGCTACCATCCATTGGAGTAACAAAGATATCGACAACAGACAATCTTCCATAACGACAAGGCTACAATCCATTGTAGTAACAAAAATCTCGACAATAGACTACCTTCCATAACGACAAGGCTACAATCATTTGGAGTATAAATAATCTCGACAAAAGACTACCTTCCATAATGACAAGGCTACCATCCATTGGAGTATCTAAAATCTCGACAACAGACTACTTTCCATAATGACTAGGATACCATCCATTTGAGTAACAAAGATATCGACAACAGACTACCTTTCATAATGACAAGGCTACCATCCATTGTAGTAACAAAAATCTCGACAATAGACTACCTTCCATAATGACAAGGCTACCATCCATTGGAGTAACAAAAATCTCGACAACAGACTACCTTCCATAATGACAACGCTACCATCCATTGGAATAACAAAAATCTCGACAACAGACTACCTTCCATAATGACTAGGCTACCATCCATTGGAGTAACAAAGATATCGATAACAGACTACCTTCCATAACTACAAGGCTACAATCCATTGTAGTAACAAAAATCTCGACAACAAACTACCTTCCATAATGACAAGGCTACCATCCATTATAGTAACAAAAATCTCGATAATAGACTTCCTTCCATGATGACAAGGCTACCATCCATTGGAGTAACAAAAATCTCGACAACAGACTACCTTCCATAATGACAAGGCTACGATCCATTGTAGTAACAAAAATCACTACAACAAACTACCTTCCATAATGACAAGGCTAACATCCATTGGAATAACAAAAATATCGAAAACACATTACATTCCATAATGACAAGGCTATCATCCCTTAGAGAAACAAAAATATCGACAACAGACTACCTTCCATAATGACTAGGCTACCATCCATTGGAGTAACAAAGATATTGACAACAAACTACCTTCCATAACGACAAGGCTACAATCCCTTAGAGTAACAAAAATCACGACAACACACTACCTTCCATAATGACAAGTCTACCATCCATTGGAGTAACAAAAATCTCAACAATAGAATACCATCCATAATGACAAGGCTACCATCCATTTGAGTAACAAAAATCACGACAATAGACTACCTTCCATAATGACAAGGCTACCTGCCATTGGAATAACAAAAATATCGACAACACACTACCTTCCATAATGACAAGGCTACCATCCATTGGCATAACAAAAATATCGACAACACACTACCTTCCATAATGACAAGGCTACCATCCCTTAGAGTAACCAAAATCTCGACAATAGACTACCTTCCATAATGACCCGGCTACCATCCATTGGAGTAACAAAGATATCGACAACAAACTACCTTCCATAACGACAAGGCTACAATCCATTGTAGTAACAAAAATCTCGAGAACAAACTACGTTCCATAATGACAAGGCTACCATCCATTGGAGTAACAAAAATCTCAACAACAAACTACCTTCCATAATGACAAGGCTACCATCCATTGGAATAACAAAAATATCGAAAACACATTACATTCCATAATGACAAGGCTACCATCCCTTAGAGAAACAAAAATCTCGACAATAGACTACCTTCCATAATGACTAGGCTACCATCCATTGGAGTAACAAAGATATTGACAACAAACTACCTTCCATAACGACAAGGCTACAATCCCTTAGAGTAACAAAAATCACGACAAAAGACTACTTTCATTAATGAAAAGGCTACCATCCATTCGAGTACCATTGATATGGACAACATACTACTTTCCATAATGACAAGGCTACCATCCATTAGAGTAATAAAAATCACGACAACACACTACCTTCCATAATGACAAGTCTACCATCCATTGGAATAACAAAAATATCGACAACACACTATCTTCCATAATGACAAGGCTACCATCCATTGGAGTAACAAAAATCACGACAACAGACTACCTTCCATAATGACTAGGATACCATCCATTGGAGTAACAAAGATATCGACATCCGACTACCTTCCATAATGACTAGGATACCATCCATTATAGTAACAAAAATCTCGACAACAGACTACATTCCATAATGACAAGGCTACCATCCATTGTAGTAACAAAAATCTCGACAATAGACTACCTTCCATAATGAGAAGGCTACCATCCATTGGAGTAACAAAAATCTCGACAATAGACTACCTTCCATAATGACAAGGCTTCCATCCATTGGAATAACAAAAATATCGACAACACACAACCTTCCAAAATGACAAGGCTACCATCCTATAGACTACAAAAATATCTACAACAGACTACCTTCCATAATGACTACGCTACCGTCCATTGAAGTAACAAAGATATCGACAACAGACTACCTTCCATAACGACAAGGCTACAATCCATTGTAGTAACAAAAATCTCGACAACAGACTACCTTCCATAATGACAAGGCTACCATCCATTGTAGTAACAAAAATCTCGATAATAGACTACCTTCCATGATGACAAGGCTACCATCCATTGGAGTATAAAAATTTATCGACAACAGACTACCTTCCATAATGACAAGGCTACCATCCATTGGAGTAACAAAAATCTCTACAACAAACTACCTTCCATAATGACAAGGCTACCATCCATTGGAATAACAAAAATATCGACAACACACTACCTTCCATAATGACAAGGCTACCATCCCTTAGAGTAACAAAAATCTCGACAACAGAATACCTTCCATAATGACTAGGATACTATCCATTGGAGTAACAAAAATCTTGACAACACACTACCTTCCATAATGACAAGGCTAAAATCCATTATAGTAACAAATATATCGAAAATAGACTACCTTCCATAATGAAAAGGCTACCATCTATTGGAGTAACAAAGATATCGAAAACATACTACCTTCCATAATGACAAGGCTACCATCCTTTAGAGTTACAAAAATCATGACAACACACTACCTTCCATAATGCCAAGTCTACCATCCATTGGAGTAACAAAAATCTCAATAATAGACTATCTTCCATAATGACAAGGGTACCATCATTGGAGTAACGCAAATATCCACAAGACACTACCTTCCATAATGACAAGGCTACAATCTAATGGAATATACAAAAACTCGACAACAGACAACCTTCAATAATGACAAGGCTACCATCCATTGGAGTAACGAAAATCTCGACAACAGACAACCTTCCATAATGACTAGGCTACCATCCATTGGAGTAACAAAGATATCGACAACAGACTACCTACCATAACGACAAGGCTACAATCCATTGTAGTAAAAAAAATCTCGCAACAGACTACCTTCCATAATGACAAGACTACCATCCATTGTAGTAACAAAAATCTCGACAATAGACTACCTTCCATAATGACAAGGATACCATCCATTGGAGTAACAAAAATATCGACAACACACTACCTTCCATAATGACAAGGCTACCATCCCTTAGAGTAACAAAAATCTCGCCAACAGACTACCTTCCATAATGACCCGGCTACCATCCATTGGAGTAACAAAGATATCGACAACAAACTACCTTCCATAACGACAAGGCTACCATCCATTGGAATAACAAAAATGTCGACAACACACTACCTTCCATAATGACAAGGCTACCATCCCTTAGAGTAACAAAAATCTCGACAACAGACTACCTTCCATAATGACCCGGCTACCATCCATTGGACTAACAAAGATATCGACAACAAACTACCTTCCATAAAAACAAGGCTACAATCCATTGTAGTAACAAAAATCTCGACAATAGACTACCTTCTATAATGACAAGGCAACAATCCTTTGGAGTATAAATAATCTCGACAATAGACTAACTTCCATAATGACAAGGCTACCATCCATTGGAATAACAAAAATATCGACAACACACTACCTATAATAATGCCAAGGCTACCATCCCTTAGAGTAACAAAAATCTCGACAACAAAATACCTTCCATAATGACTAGGCTACCATCCATTGGAGTAACAAAGATATCGACAACAGACAACCTTCCATAACGACAAGGCTACAATCCATTGTAGTAACAAAAATCTCGACAATAGACTACCTTCCATAACGACAAGGCTACAATCATTTGGAGTATAAATAATCTCGACAAAAGACTACCTTCCATAATGACAAGGCTACCATCCAATGGAGTATCTAAAATCTCGACAACAGACTACTTTCCATAATGACTAGGATACCATCCATTTGAGTAACAAAGGTATCGACAACAGACTACCTTTCATAATGACAAGGCTACCATCCATTGTAGTAACAAAAATCTCGACAATAGACTACCTTCCATAATGACAAGGCTACCATCCCTTAGAGTAACAAAAATCTCGACAATAGAATACCATCCATAATGACAAGGCTACCATCCATTGGAGTAACAAAAATCACGACAATAGACTACCTTACAAAATGACAAGGCTACCAGCCATTGGAATAACAAAAATATCGACAACACACTACCTTCCATAATGACAAGGCTACCATCCATTGGCATAACAGAAATATCGACAACACACTACCTTCCATAATGACAAGGCTACCATCCCTTAGAGTAACAAAAATCTCGACAATAGACTACCTTCCATAATGACCCGGCTAACATCCATTGGAGTAACAAAGATATCGACAACAAACTACCTTCCATAACGACAAGGCTACAATCCATTGTAGTAACAAAAATCTCGAGAACAAACTACGTTCCATAATGACAAGGCTACCATCCATTGGAGTAACAAAAATCTCGACAACAAACTACCTTCCATAATGACAAGGCTACCATCCATTGGAATAACAAAAATATCGAAAACACATTACATTCCATAATGACAAGGCTACCATCCCTTAGAGAAACAAAAATCTCGACAACAGACTACCTTCCATAATGACTAGGCTACCATCCATTGGAGTAACAAAGATATTGACAACAAACTACCTTCCATAACGACAAGGCTACAATCCCTTAGAGTAACAAAAATAACGACAAAAGACTACTTTCATTAATGAAAAGGCTACCATCCATTCGAGTAACATTGATATGGACAACATACTACCTTCCATAATGACAAGGCTACCATCCATTTCAGTAATAAAAATCACGACAACACACTACCTTCCATAATGATAAGTCTACCATCCATTGGAATAACAAAAATATCGACAACACACTACCTTCCATAATGACAAGGCTACCATCCATTGGAGTAACAAAAATCACGACAACAAACTACCTTCCATAATGACTAGGATACCATCCATTGGAGTAACAAAGATATCGACATCCGACTACCTTCCATAATGACTAGGATACCATCCATTGTAGTAACAAAAATCTCGACAACAGACTACATTCCATAATGACAAGGCTACCATCCATTGTAGTAACAAAAATCTCGACAATAGACTACCTTCCATAATGAGAAGGCTACCATCCATTGGAGTAACAAAAATCTCGACAATAGACTACCTTCCATAATGACAAGGCTACCATCCATTGGAATAACAAAAATATCGACAACACACAACCTTCCAAAATGACAAGGATACCATCCCTTAGACTAACAAAAATCTCGACAACAGACTACCTTCCATAATGACTAGGCTACCATCCATTGAAGTAACAAAGATATCCACAACAGACTACCTTCCATAACGACAAGGCTACAATCCATTGTAGTAACAAAAATCTCGACAAAAGACTACCTTCCATAATGACAAGGCTACCATCCATTGTAGTAACAAAAATCTCGATAATAGACTACCTTCCATGATGACAAGGCTACCATCCATTGGAGTAAAAAAATTTCTCGACAACAGACTACCTTCCATAATGACAAGGCTACCATCCATTGGAGTAACAAAAATCTAGACAACTGACTACCTTCCATAATGACAAGGATACCATCCATTAGAGTAATAAAAATCTCGACTACAGACTACCTTCCATAATGACAAGGCTACCATCCATTGGAGTAACAAAGATATAGATAACATACTACCTTCCATAATGACAAGGCTACCATCCATTGAAATAACAAAAATCTGGACAACAAAATACCTTCCATAATGACAAGGCTACCATCCAATGGAGTAACAAAAATCTCGACAGCAGACTACCTTCCATAATGACAAGGCTACCATCCATTGGAGTAACAAAAATCTCGACCATAGACTACCATCCATTATGACAAGGCTACCATCTATTGGAGTAATAAAGATATCCACAACAGAATACCTTCCATTATGAGAAGGCTACGATCCATTGTAGTAACAAAAATCTCGACAAGACACTACCTTCCATAATGACAAGGCTACCATCCATTGTAGTAACAAAAATCTCGACAACAGACCAACTTCCATAATGACTAGGCTACAATCCATTGGAATTACAAAACTCTCGACAATAGACTACCTTCCATAATGACAAGGCTACCATCTAATGGAGTAACAAAAATCACGACAACAGACTACCTTCCATAATGACAAGGCTACCATACATTGTTGTAACCAAAATCTGAATGACAGACTACCTTCTATAATGACAAGGCTACCATCCATTGGTGTAACAAAAATCTCGACAACAGACTACCTTCCATAATGACAAGGCTACCATCCATTGTAGTAACAAAAATCTCGACTACAGACTACCTTCCATAAAGACAAGGCTTCCATCCAATGGAGTAAAAAAAATCTCGACAATAGACTACTTTCCATTATGACAAGGCTACCATCCATTGGAGTAACAAAAATCTCGCCAATAGACTACCTTCCATTATGACAAGGGTACCATCCATTGGAGTAACAAAAATATCCACAAGAGACTACCTTCCATAAAAAAAAGGGTACCATCCATTGTAGTAACAAAAATCTCGACAACAGACTACCTTCCATAATGATAAGGCTACCATCCATTGGAGTAACAAAAATCTCGACAATAGATGACCTTCCATAATGACTAGGCTACCATCGATTGGAGTAATAAAGATATCGAAAACAGACTACCATCAATTATAAGAAGGCTACGATCCATTGCAATAACAAAAATATCGACAAGACACTACCTTCCATAATGACAAGGCTACCATCCATTGGAGTAACAAAAATCTCGACAATAGACTACCTTCCATAATGACAAGGGTACCATCCATCGGAGTAACAAAAATATCCACAACATACTACCTTCCATAATGACAATGCTACCATCCATTGGAGTAACAAAAATAACGACAACAGACTACCTTCAATAATGACAAGGCTACCATCCATTAGAATAACAAAAATCTCCACAACAAAATACCTTACATAATGACACGGCTACCATCCAATGGAGTAACAAAAATCTCGATAACAGACTACCTTCCATATTGACAAGGCTACCATCCATTGGAATAACAAAAATCTCGATAACAAAATACCTTCCATAATGACAATTCCACCATCCATTGGAATAACAAAAATATCGACAACAAAATACCATACATAATGACAAGGATACCATCCAATGGAGTAACAAAAATATCGACAATAGACTACCTTACATAATGACAAGGATACCATCCATTGGAGTAACTAAGATATCGACAACATACTACTTTCCATAATGACAAGTCTACCATCCATTGGAGTAACAAAAATATCGACAACAGACTACCTTCCATAATGACAAGGCTACCATCCAATGTAGTAACAAAAATATCGACAACATACTACCTTCCATAATGACAAGGATACCTTCCATTGGAGTAACAAAAATCTCGACAACAGACTACCTTCCATAATCACAAAGCTACCATCCATTGTAGTAACAAAAATCCCGACAACAGACCAACTTCCATAATGACTAGGCTATAATCCTTTGGAATAACAAAACTCTCGATAATAGACTACCTTCCATAATGACAAGGCTACCATCTAATGGAGTAACAAAAATCACGTCAATAGACTACCTTCCATAATGACAATGCTACCAACCATTGTTGTAACAAAAATCTGAACGACAGACTACCTTCCATAATGACAAGGCTACCATCCATTGTTGTAACAAAAATCTCGACAACAGACTACCTTCCATAATGACAAGGCAACCATCCATTGTAGTAACAAAAATCTCAACAATAGACTACCTTCCATAAAGACAAGGCTTCCATCCAATGGAGTAACAAAAATCTCGACAATAGACTACCTTCCATTTTGACTAGGCTACCATCCATTGGAGTAATAAAGATATCCACAACAGAATACCTTCCATTATGAGAAGGCTACGATCCATTGTAGTAACAAAAATCTCGACAAGACACTACCTTCCATAATGACAAGGCTACCATCCATTGGAATTACAAAACACTCGACAATAGACTACCTTCCATAATTACAAGGCTACCATCTAATGGAGTAACAAAAATCACGACAATAGACTACCTTCCATAATGACAAGGCTACCATACATTGTTGTAACAAAAATCTGAACGACAGACTACCTTCTATAATGACAAGGCTACCATCCATTGGTGTAACAAAAATCTCGACAACAAACTACCTTCCATAATGACAAGGCTACCATCCATTGTAGTAACAAAAATCTCGACAACAGACTACCTTCCATAAAGACAAGGCTTCCATCCAATGGAGTAACAAAAATCTCGATAATAGACTACCTTCCATTATGACAAGGCTACCATCCATTGGAGTAACAAAAATCTCGACAATAGACTAACTTCCATTATATCAAGGGTACCATCCATTGGAGTAACAAAAATATCCACAAGAGACTACCTTCCATAAAGATAAGGCTACCATCCATTGTAGTAACAAAAATCTCGACAAGAGACTACCTTCCATAATGACAAGGCTACCATCCATTGGAGTAACAAAGATATCGACAATATACTACCTTCCATAATGACAAGGCTACCATCCGTTGGAGTAACAAAAATCACGACAACAGACTACCTTCGAAAATGACAAGGCTACCATCAATTGAAATAACAAAAATCTCGACAACAAAATACCTTCCATAATGACAAGGCTTTCATCCGGAATAACAAGGCTTCCAAAATACCTTCCATAGTAACAAAAATATCCACAAGAGACTACCTTCCATAATAACAAGGCTTCCATCCATTGGAGTATCAAAAATCTCGACAACAGACTATCTTCCATAATGACAAGGGTACCAGCAATTGGAGTAACAAAAATATCCACAAGATACTACCTTCCATAATGATAAGGCTACAATCCATTTTAGTAATCAAAATCTCGACAACAGACTACCTTATATAATGGCAAGGCTACAATCCATTGTAGTAACAAACATCTCGACAACAGACTACCTTCCATAATGACAAGGCTACCATCCATTGTAGTAACAAAAATCTCGACAACAGACTACCTTCCATAATGACTTGGCTACCATCAATTGGAGTAACAAAAATCATGGCAATAAACTACCTTCGATAATGACAAGGCTACCATCAATTGGAGTAACTAAGATATCGACAACATACTACCTTCCATAATGACAAGGCTACCGTCCATTGGAGTAACAAATATCACGACAACATACTAACTTCCATAATGACAAGGCTACCATCCATTGGAATAACAAAAATCTCGTAAACAGACTAAATTCCCTAATGACAAGGCTTCCATCCAATGGAGTAAGAAAAATCTCGACAACATACTACCTTCCATAATGACAAGGCTACCATCCATTGTAGTAACAAAAATATCCACAAGAGACTACCTTTCATAATGACAAGGCTACCATCCATTATAGTAACAAAAATATCGACAACATACTACCTTCCATAGTGACTTGCCTACCATCCATTGGAGTAACAAAAATTACGGCAATAGACTACCTTCGATAATGACAAGGCTACCATCAATTGGAGTAACAAAGATATCGACAACATACTACCTTCCATAATGACAAGGCTACCATCCATTGGAGTAACAAAAGTCACGACAACAGACTACCTTCCATAATGACAAGGCTACCATCCATTGGAATAACAAAAATATCGACAACAGATGACCTTCCATAATGATTATGCTACCATCCATTGGAGTAATAAAGATATCAACAATAGACTACCTTCCATTATGAGAAGGCTACAATCCATTGTAGTAACAAAAATCTTGACAAGAGACTACCTTCCATAATGACAAGGCTACCATCCATTCTAGTAACTAAAATATCGATAACAGACTACCTTCCATAATGACAAGGGTACAATCCATTGGAGTAACAAAAATATGCAAAAGAGACTACCTTCCATAATGATAAGGCTACCATCCATTTGAGTAACAAAAATCTCGACAATAGACTACCTTCCATAATGACAAGGCTACCATCCATTGTAGTAACAAAAATCTCGACAATAGACTACCTTCCATAATGACTTGGCTACCATCAATTGGAGTAACAAAAATCATGGCAATAGACTACCTTCGATAATGACAAGGCTACCATCAATTGGAGTAACTAAGATATCGACAACATACTACCTTCCATAATGACAAGGCTACCGTCCATTGGAGTAACAAATATCACGACAACATACTAACTTCCATAATGACAAGGCTACCATCCATTGGAATAACAAAAATCTCGACAACAGACTAAATTCCTTAATGACAACTATACCATCCATTGGAGTAACAAAAATCTCGACAACAGATGACCTTCCATAATGACTAGGCTACCATCCATTGGAGAAATAAAGATATCGACAATAGACTACCTTCCATTATGAGAAGGCTCCAATCCATTGTAGTAACAAAAATCTCGATAAGAGACTATCTTCCATAATGACAAAGCTACCATCCATTGTTGTAACAAAAATCTAGACTATAGACTACCTTCCATAATGACAAGGCTACCATCCATTGGAGTAATAAAAATCAAGACAACATACTACCTTCCATAATTACAACACTACCATCCATTGGAATAACAAAAATCTCGATAATAGACTACCTTCCATAATGACAAGGCTTCCATCCAATGGAGTGACAAATATCTCGACAATAGACTACGTTCTATAATGACAAGGCTACCATCCATTGGAGTAACAAAAATCTCGACATTAGCCTACCTTCCATTATGAGAAGGGTACCATCCATTGGAGTAACAAAAATATCCACAAGATACTACCTTCCATAATGATAAGGCTACCATCCATTGTAGTAACAAAAATATCGACAACAGACCAGCTTCCATAATGACTAGGCTACCATCCATTGGAATAACAAAACACTCGACAATAGACTACATTCCATAATGACAAGGCTACCATCTAATGAAGTAACAAAAATCACGACAATAGACTACCTTCCATAATGACAAGGCTACCATACATTGTTGTAACAAAAATCTGAACGACAGACTCCCTTCCGTAATGACAAGGCTACCATCCATTGGTGTAACAAAAATCTCGACAACAGACTACCTTCCGTAATGACAAGGCTACAGTCCATTGTAGTAAAAAAAAATCTCGACAACAGACTACCTTCCATAATGACAAGGCTTCCATCCAATGGAGTAACAAAAATCTCGACAATAGACTACCTTCCATTATGACAAGGCTACCATCCATTGGAGTAACAAAAATCTCGACAACAGACTACCTTCCATAATGACAAGGGTACCATCCATTGGAGTAACAAAAATATCCACAAGAGACTACCTTCGATAATGATAAGGCTACCATCCATTGTAGTAACAAAAATCTCGACAACAGACAACCTTCCATAATGACTAGGCTACCATCCATTGGAATAACAAAAATCTCGACAATAGACTACCTTCCATAATGAAAAGGCTAACCTCCAATGGAGTAACAAAAATCTCAACAACAGACTACCTTCCATAATTACAAGGCTACCATACATTGTAGTAACAAAAATCTGAACAACTGACTACCTTCCATAATGACAAGGCTACCATCCATTGGAGTAACAAAAATCACAACGACAGACTACCTTCCAAAATGCAAGGTTACCATCCTATGGAGTAACAAAAATCTCGACAACAAACTACCTTCCTTAATGACAAGGCTACCATCCATTGTAGTAACAAAAGTCTCGACAACAGACTACCTTGCATAATGACAAGGCTACCATCAATTGGAGTAACAAAGATATCGACAACATACTACCTTCCATAATGACAAGGCTACCATCCATTGGAGTAACAAAAGTCACGACAACAGACTACCTTCCATAATGACAAGGCTACCATCCATTGGAATAACAAAAATATCGACAACAGATGACCTTCCATAATGATTATGCTACCATCCATTGGAGTAATAAAGATATCAACAACAGACTACCTTCCATTATGAGAAGGCTACAATCCATTGTAGTAACAAAAATCTCGACAAGAGACTACCTTCCATAATGACAAGGCTACCATCCATTCTAGTAACTAAAATATCGATAACAGACTACCTTCCATAATGACAAGGGTACTATCCATTGGAGTAACAAAAATATGCAAAAGAGACTACCTTCCATAATGATAAGGCTACCATCCATTTGAGTAACAAAAATCTCGACAACAAACTACCTTCCATAATGTCAAGTCTACAATCCATTGTAGTAACAAAAATCTTGACAACAGACTACCTTACATAATGACAAGGCTATCATCCATTGTAGTAACAAAAATCTCGACAACAGACTACCTTCCATAATGATAAGGCTACCATCCATTGTAGTAACAAAAATCTCGACAATAAACTACCTTCCATAATGACTTGGCTACCATCCATTGGAGTAACAAAAATCTCGACAATAGACTACCTTCCATAATGACAAGGCTACCATCCATTAGAGTAACAAAGATATCGATAACATACTACCTTCCATAATGACAAGGCTACCATCCATTGGAGTAACAAAAATCACGACAACAGACTACCTTCCATAATGACAAGGCTACCATCCATTGGAATAACAAAAATCTCGACAACAAAATACCTTCCTTAATGACAAGGCTACCATCCATTGGAATAACAAAAATCTCGACAACAAAATACCTTCCATAATGACAACTATACCATCCATTGGAGTAACAAAAATCTCGACAACAGATGACCTTCCATAATGACTAGGCTACCATCCATTGGAGAAATAAAGATATCGACAATAGACTACCTTCCATTATGAGAAGGCTACAATCCATTGTAGTAACAAAAATCTCGACAAGAGACTATCTTCCATAATGACAAAGCGACCATCCATTGTAGTAACAAAAATCTAGACTATAGACTACCTTCCATAATGACAAGGCTACCATCCATTGGAGTAACAAAAATCAAGGCAACATACTACCTTCCATAATTACAACACTACCATCCATTGGAATAACAAAAATCTCGATAACAGACTACCTTCCATAATGACAAGGCTTCCATCCAATGGAGTGACAAATATCTCGACAATAGACTACCTTCTATAATGACAAGGCTACCATCCATTGGAGTAACAAAAATCTCGACAATAGCCTACCTTCCATTATGACAAGGGTACCATCCATTGGAGTAACAAAAATATCCACAAGATACTACCTTCCATAATGATAAGGCTACCATCCATTGTAGTAACAAAAATCTCGACAAGAGACCAGCTTCCATAATGACTAGGCTACCATCCATTGGAATAACAAAACACTCGACAATAGATTACATTCCATAATGACAAGGCTAGCATCTAATGAAGTAACAAAAATGACGACAATAGACTACCTTCCATAATGACAAGGCTACCATACATTGTTGTAACAAAAATCTGAACGACAGACTACCTTCCATAATGACAAGGCTACCATCCATTGGTGTAACAAAAATCTCGACAACAGACTACCTTCCATAATGACAAGGCTACCGTCCATTGTAGTAAAAAAAATCTCGACAACAGACTACCTTCCATAATGACAAGGCTTCCATCCAATGGAGTAACAAAAATCTCGACAATAGACTACCTTCCATTATGACAAGGCTACCATCCATTGGAGTAACAAAAATCTCAACAACAGACTACCTTCCATAATGACAAGGGTACCATCCATTGGAGTAACAAAAATATCCACAAGAGACTACCTTCGATAATGATAAGGCTACCATCCATTGTAGTAACAAAAATCTCGACAACAGACTACCTTCCATAATGACTAGGCTACCATCCATTGGAAAACAAAAATCTCGACAATAGACTACCTTCCATAATGAAAAGGCTAACCTCCAATGGAGTAACAAAAATCTCAACAACAGACTACCTTCCATAATTACAAGGCTACCATACATTGTAGTAACAAAAATCTGAACAACAGACTACCTTCCATAATGACAAGGCTACCATCCATTGGAGTAACAAAAATCACAACGACAAACTACCTTCCAAAATGCAAGGTTACCATCCTATGGAGTAACAAAAATCTCGACAACAAACTACCTTCAATAATGACAAGGCTACCATCCATTGTAGTAACAAAAGTCTCGACAACAGACTACCTTCCATAATGACAAGGCTACCATCCATTGGAGTATCAAAAAATTCGACAACATACTACCTTCCATAATGACTTGGCTACCATCCACTGGAGTAACAAAGATATCGACAAAGGACTACCTTTCATAATGATAAGGCTACCATCCATTGGAATAAAAAAAATCTAGACAACTGACTACCTTGCATAATGACAAGGATACCATCTATTGGAGTAACAAAAATCTCGACAAAAAACTACCTTCCATAATGACAAGACTACCATCCAATGTAGTAACAAAAATATCGACAACATACTACCTTCCATAATTACAAGGATACCATCCATTGTAGTAACAAAAATCTCGACAACAGAATACCTTCCTTAATGACAAGGATACCATCCATTGGAGTAACAAAAATCTGGACAACAGACTACATTCCATAATGACATGGCTACCATCCAATGTAGTAAGAAAAATATCGACAACATACTACCTTCCATAATGACAAGGATACCATCCATTGTAATAACAAAAATCACGACAACATACTACTTTCCATAAAGACAAGCCTTCCTTCCAATGGAGTAACAAAAATTTCGACAATAGACTACCTTCCATAATAACAAGGGTACCATCCATTGTAGTAACAAAAATAACCACAACAGACTACCTTCCATAATGACAAGGCTACCATCCATTGGAGTAAAAAATATATCGACAACAGACTACCTTCCATAATGACAAGTCTACCATGCATTGGAATAACAAAAATAACGACAACAGACTACCTTCCACAATGACAAGGCTACAATCCATTGGAATAACAAAAATCTCGACAACAAAATACCTTACATAATGACAAGGCTACCACCCAATGGAATAACAAAAATCACGACAACAGACTACCTTCCATAATGACTTGGCTAGCATCTATTAGAGTAACAAAAATCTAGACATTAGACTACCATCCATAATGACAAGGCTACCATTCATTGGAGTAACAAAGATATCGACAACATACTACCTTCCACAATGACAAGGCTACCATCCATTTGAAGTAACAAAAATCACGACAGTAGACTACCTTCCACAATGACAAGGCTACCATCCAATGGAATAACAAAAATCTCGACTACAAAATACCTTTCATAATGACAAGGCTACCATCCAATGGAGTAAAAAAAATCTCGACAACAAACTACCTTCCATAATGACAAGGCTACCATCCATTGGAGTAACAAAAATCTCGACAATAGATGACCTTCCATAATGACAAGGCTACCATCCATTGTAGTAACAAAAATCTCGACAAAAGACTACCTTCCATAATGACAAGAATACCATGCATTGGAGTAACAAAAATCACGACAACATACTACCTTCCATAATGACAAGGCTACCATCCATTGTAGTAACAAAAATCTCGACAACAGACTACCTTCCATAATGACAAGAATACCATGTATTGGAGTAACAAAAATCACGACAACATACTACCTTCCATAATGACAAGGCTACCGTCCATTGGAATAACAAAAATCTCGACAACAGACTACATTCCATAATGACAAGGCTTCCATCCAATGGAGTACCAAAAATATCGACAATAGACTAGCTTCCATAATGACAAGGCTACCATCCATTGGAGTAACAAAAATCTCGACAAAAGACTACCTTCCATAATGACTAGGGTACCATCCATTGGAGTAACAAAAATATCCACAACATACTACCTTACATAATGACAAGGCTACCATCCATTGGAGTAACAAAAATAACGACAGCAGACTACCTTCCATAATGACAAGGCTACCATCCATTGGAATAACATAAATCTCGACAACAGAATACCTTACATAATGACAAGGCTACCATCCAACAGAGTAACAAAAATATGGACAACAGACTACCTTCCATAATGACTTGGCTAGCATCTATAGGAGTAACAAAAATCTCAACAACTGACTACCTTCCATAATGACAAGGCTACCATCCATTGGAGTAACAAAGATATCGACAACATACTACCTTCCATAATGACGAGGCTACCATCCATTGGAGTATCAAAAATCATGACAACAAAATACCTTCCATAATGACAAGGCTAATATCCATTGGAATAACAAAAATATCGACAACAAAATACCTTCCATAATGACAAGGCTACCATCCAATGGAGTAATAAAAATCTCGACAACAGACTACCTTCCATAATGACAAGGCTACCATCCAGTGGAGTAACAAAAATATGGACAATAGATGACCTTCCATAATGACTAGGCTACCATCCATTGTAGTAACAAAAATATCGGCAATAGACCAGCTTCCATATTGACTAGGCTACCATCCATTGGAATAACAAAACTCTCGATAATAGACTACCTTCCATAATGACAAGGCTACCATCTAATGGAGTAACAAAAATCACGACAACAGACTATCTTCCATAAAGACAAGGCTACCATACATTGTTGTAACAAAAATCTGAACGACATACTACCTTGCATAATGACAAGGCTACCATCCATTGGTGTAACAAAAATCTCGACAACAGACTACCTTCCATAATGACATGGCTTCCATCAAATGGAGTAATAAAAATCTCGACAATAGACTACCTTCCATTATGGCAAGGCTACCATCCATTGTAGTAACAAAAATATCCACAAGAGACAACCTTTCATAATGATAAGGCTACCATCAATTGTAGTAACAAAAATCTAGACAACAGACTACCTTCCATAGTTACTAGGCTACCATCCATTGGAATAACAAAAATCTAGACAATAGACTACCTTCCATAAAGACAAGGCTACCATCCAATGGAGTAACAAAAATCTCGACAACAGACTACCTTCAATAATGACAAGGGTACCATCCATTGGAGTAATAAAGATATCATGAACAGACTACCTTCCATTATGAGAAGGCTACAATCCACTGTAGTAACAAAAATCTCGACAAGAGACTACCTTCCATAATGACAAGGCTACCATCCATTGTAGTAACAAAAATATCGACAACAGACTACCTTCCATTATGACAAGGCTACCATCCATTGGAGTAACAAAAATCACGACAATATACTACCTCCAAATGACAAGGCTACCATCCATTGGAATAACAAAAATCTCGACAACAGACTACCTTCTATAATGACAAGGCTTCCATCCAATGGAGTAAAAAAATTATTGACAACAGACTACTTTCCATAATGACAAGGCTACGATCCATTGGAGTAACAAAAATCTCGACAATAGACTACCTTCCATAATGACAAGGGTACCATCCATTTGAGTAACAAAAATATCCACAACATACTACCTTCCATAATGACAAGGGTACCATCCATTGGAGTAACAAATATCACGACAACATACTACCTTCCATAATGACAAGGCTACCATCCATTGGAATAACAAAAATCTCGACAACAGACTAACTTCCATAATGACAAGGCTTCCATCCAATGGAGTAACAAAAATCTCGACAACATACTACCTTCCATAATGACAAGGGTACCATCCATTGGAGTAACAAAAATATCCACAAGATACTACCTTCCATAATGATAAGTCTACAATCCATTGTAGTAACAAAATTCTAGACAACAGACTACCTTCCATTATGACAAGGCTACAATCCATTGTAGTAACAAAAATATCGACAACAGACTACCTTCTATAATGACAAGGCTACCATCTACTGGAGTAACAAAAATCTCGACAACATACTACCTTCCATAATGACAAGGCTACCAACCATTGGAGTAACAAATATCACGACAACATACTACCTTCCATAATGACATGGCTACCATCCATTGGAATAACAAAAATCTCGACTATAGACTAACTTCCATAATGACAAGGCTTCCATCCAATGGAGTAACAAAAACCTCGACAACATACTACCTTCCATAATGACAAGGCTACCATCCATTGTAGTAACAAAAATATCCACAAGAGACTACCTTCCATAATGACAAGGCTACCATCCAGTGGAGTAACAAAAATATGGACAATAGATTACCTTCCATAATGACTAGGCTACCATCCATTGTAGTAACAAAAATATCGGCAATAGACCAGCTTCCATAATGACTAGGCTACCATCCATTGGAATAACAAAACTCTCGACAATAGACTACCTTCCATAATGACAAGGCTACCATCTAATGGAGTAACAAAAATCACGACAACAGACTATCTTCCATAAAGACAAGGCTACCATACATTGTTGTAACAAAAATCTGAACGACATACTACCTTGCATAATGACAAGGCTACCATCCATTGGTGTAACAAAAATCTCGACAACAGACTACCTTCCATAATGACAAGGCTTCCATCAAATGGAGTAATAAAAATCTCGACAATAGACTACCTTCCATTATGGCAAGGCTACCATCCATTGTAGTAACAAAAATATCCACAAGAGACAACCTTTCATAATGATAAGGCTACCATCAATTGTAGTAACAAAAATCTAGACAACAGACTACCTTCCATAGTTACTAGGCTACCATCCATTGGAATAACAAAAATCTAGACAACAGACTACCTTCCATAAAGACAAGGCTACCATCCAATGGAGTAACAAAAATCTCGACAACAGACTACCTTCAATAATGACAAGGGTACCATCCATTGGAGTAATAAAGATATCATGAACAGACTACCTTCCATTATGAGAAGGCTACAATTCACTGTAGTAACAAAAATCTCGACAAGAGACTACCTTCCATAATGACAAGGCTACCATCCATTGTAGTAACAAAAATATCGACAACAGACTACCTTCCATTATGACAAGGCTACCATCCATTGGAGTAACAAAAATCACGACAATATACTACCTCCAAATGACAAGGCTACCATCCATTGGAATAACAAAAATCTCGACAACAGACTACCTTCTATAATGACAAGGTTTCCATCCAATGGAGTAAAAAAATTATTGACAACAGACTACTTTCCATAATGACAAGGCTACGATCCATTGGAGTAACAAAAATCTCGACAACAGACTACCTTCCATAATGACAAGGGTACCATCCATTGGAGTAACAAATATCACGACAACATACTACCTTCCATAATGACAAGGCTACCATCCATTGGAATAACAAAAATCTCGACAACAGACTAACTTCCATAATGACAAGGCTTCCATCCAATGGAGTAACAAAAATCTCGACAACATACTACCTTCCATAATGACAAGGGTACCATCCATTGGAGTAACAAAAATATCCACAAGATACTACCTTCCATAATGATAAGGCTACAATCCATTGTAGTAACAAAAATCTAGACAACAGACTACCTTCCATTATGACAAGGCTACAATCCATTGTAGTAACTAAAATATCGACAACAGACTACCTTCTATAATGACAAGGCTACCATCTACTGGAGTAACAAAAATCTCGACAACATACTACCTTCCATAATGACAAGGCTACCAACCATTGGAGTAACAAATATCACGACAACATACTACCTTCCATAATGACATGGCTACCATCCATTGGAATAACAAAAATCTCGACTATAGACTAACTTCCATAATGACAAGGCTTCCATCCAATGGAGTAACAAAAACCTCGACAACATACTACCTTCCATAATGACAAGGCTACCATCCATTGTAGTAACAAAAATATCCACAAGAGACTACCTTCCATAATGACAAGGCTACCATCCAGTGGAGTAACAAAAATATGGACAATAGATTACCTTCCATAATGACTAGGCTACCATCCATTGTAGTAACAAAAATATCGGCAATAGACTAGCTTCCATAATGACTAGGCTACCATCCATTGGAATAACAAAACTCTCGACAATAGACTACCTTCCATAATGACAAGGCTACCATCTAATGGAGTAACAAAAATCACGACAACAGACTATCTTCCATAAAGACAAGGCTACCATACATTGTTGTAACAAAAATCTGAACGACATACTACCTTGCATAATGACAAGGCTACCATCCATTGGTGTAACAAAAATCTCGACAACAGACTACCTTCCATAATGACAAGGCTTCCATCAAATGGAGTAATAAAAATCTCGACAATAGACTACCTTCCATTATGGCAAGGCTACCATCCATTGTAGTAACAAAAATATCCACAAGAGACAACCTTTCATAATGATAAGGCTACCATCAATTGTAGTAACAAAAATCTAGACAACAGACTACCTTCCATAGTTACTAGGCTACCATCCATTGGAATAACAAAAATCTAGACAACAGACTACCTTCCATAAAGACAAGGCTACCATCCAATGGAGTAACAAAAATCTCGACAACAGACTACCTTCAATAATGACAAGGGTACCATCCATTGGAGTAATAAAGATATCATGAACAGACTACCTTCCATTATGAGAAGGCTACAATCCACTGTAGTAACAAAAATCTCGACAAGAGACTACCTTCCATAATGACAAGGCTACCATCCATTGTAGTAACAAAAATATCGACAACAGACTACATTCCATTATGACAAGGCTACCATCCATTGGAGTAACAAAAATCACGACAATATACTACCTCCAAATGACAAGGCTACCATCAATTGGAATAACAAAAATCTCGACAACAGACTACCTTCTATAATGACAAGGCTTCCATCCAATGGAGTAAAAAAATTATTGACAACAGACTACTTTCCATAATGACAAGGCTACGATCCATTGGAGTAACAAAAATCTCGACAACAGACTACCTTCCATAATGACAAGGGTACCATCCATTGGAGTAACAAAAATATCCACAACATACTACCTTCCATAATGACAAGGGCACCATCCATTAGAGTAACAAATATCACGACAACATACTACCTTCCATAATGACGAGGCTACCATCCATTGGAATAACAAAAATCTCGACAACAGACTAACTTCCATAATGACAAGGCTTCCATCCAATGGAGTAACAAAAATCTCGACAACATACTACCTTCCATAATGACAAGGGTACCATCCATTGGAGTAACACAAATATCCACAAGATACTACCTTCCATAATGATAAGGCTACAATCCATTGTAGTAACAAAAATCTAGACAACAGACTACCTTCCATTATGACAAGGCTACAATCCATTGTAGTAACAAAAATATCGAAAACAGACTACCTTCTATAATGACAAGGCTACCATCTACTGGAGTAACAAAAATCTCGACAACATACTACCTTCCATAATGACAAGGGTACCATCCATTGGAGTAATAAAGATATCATGAACAGACTACCTTCCATTATGAGAAGGCTACAATCCACTGTAGTAACAAAAATCTCGACAAGAGACTACCTTCCATAATGACAAGGCTACCATCCATTGTAGTAACAAAAATATCGACAACAGACTACCTTCCATTATGACAAGGCTACCATCCATTGGAGTAACAAAAATCACGACAATATACTACCTCCAAATGACAAGGCTACCATCCATTGGAATAACAAAAATCTCGACAACAGACTACCTTCTATAATGACAAGGCTTCCATCCAATGGAGTAAAAAAATTATTAACAACAGACTACTTTCCATAATGACAAGGCTACGATCCATTGGAGTAACAAAAATCTCGACAATAGACTACCTTCCATAATGACAAGGGTACCATCCATTTGAGTAACAAAAATATCCACAACATACTACCTTCCATAATGACAAGGGTACCATCCATTGGAGTAACAAATATCACGACAACATACTACCTTCCATAATGACAAGGCTACCATCCATTGGAATAACAAAAATCTCGACAACAGACTAACTTCCATAATGACAAGGCTTCCATCCAATGGAGTAACAAAAATCTCGACAACATACTACCTTCCATAATGACAAGGGTACCATCCATTGGAGTAACAAAAATATCCACAAGATACTACCTTCCATAATGATAAGGCTACAATCCATTGTAGTAACAAAAATCTAGACAACAGACTACCTTCCATTATGACAAGGCTACAATCCATTGTAGTAACAAAAATATCGACAACAGACTACCTTCTATAATGACAAGGCTACCATCTAATGGAGTAACAAAAATCTCGACAACATACTACCTTCCATAATGACAAGGCTACCAACCATTGGAGTAACAAATATCACGACAACATACTACCTTCCATAATGACATGGCTACCATCCATTGGAATAACAAAAATCTCGACTATAGACTAACTTCCATAATGATAAGGCTTCCATCCAATGGAGTAACAAAAATCTCGACAACATAATACCTTCCATAATGACAAGGCTACCATCCATTGTAGTAACAAAAATATCCACAAGAGACTACCTTCCATAATGACAAGGCTTCCATCCATTGGAGTATCAAAAATCATGACAACAGACTACCTTCCATAATGACAAGGCTAATATCCATTGGAATAACAAAAATATCGACAACAAAATACCTTCCATAATGACAAGGCTACCATCCAATGGAGTAATAAAAATCTCGACAACAGACTACCTTCCATAATGACAAGGCTACCATCTAGTGGAGTAACAAAAATATGGACAATAGATTACCTTCCATAATGACTAGGCTACCATCCATTGTAGTAACAAAAATATCGGCAATAGACCAGCTTCCATAATGACTAGGCTACCATCCATTGGAATAACAAAACTCTCGACAATAGACTACCTTCCATAATGACAAGGCTACCATCTAATGGAGTAACAAAAATCACGACAACAGACTATCTTCCATAAAGACAAGGCTACCATACATTGTTGTAACAAAAATCTGAACGACATACTACCTTGCATAATGACAAGGCTACCATCCATTGGTGTAACAAATATCTCGACAACAGACTACCTTCCATAATGACAAGGCTTCCATCAAATGGAGTAATAAAAATCTCGACAATAGACTACCTTCCATTATGGCAAGGCTACCATCCATTGTAGTAACAAAAATATCCACAAGAGACAACCTTTCATAATGATAAGGCTACCATCAATTGTAGTAACAAAAATCTAGACAACAGACTACCTTCCATAGTTACTAGGCTACCATCCATTGGAATAACAAAAATCTAGACAACAGACTACCTTCCATAAAGACAAGGCTACCATCCAATGGAGTAACAAAAATCTCGACAAGAGACTACCTTCAATAATGACAAGGGTACCATCCATTGGAGTAATAAAGATATCATGAACAGACTACCTTCCATTATGAGAAGGCTACAATCCACTGTAGTAACAAAAATCTCGACAAGAGACTACCTTCCATAATGACAAGGCTACCATCCATTGTAGTAACAAAAATATCGACAACAGACTACCTTCCATTATGACAAGGCTACCATCCATTGGAGTAACAAAAATCACGACAATATACTACCTCCAAATGACAAGGCTACCATCCATTGGAATAACAAAAATCTCGACAACAGACTACCTTCTATAATGACAAGGCTTCCATCCAATGGAGTAAAAAAATTATTGACAACAGACTACTTTCCATAATGACAAGGCTACGATCCATTGGAGTAACAAAAATCTCGACAACAGACTACCTTCCATAATGACAAGGGTACCATCCATTGGAGTAACAAAAATATCCACAACATACTACCTTCCATAATGACAAGGGAACCATCCATTGGAGTAACAAATATCACGACAACATACTACCTTCCATAATGACGAGGCTACCATCCATTGGAATAACAAAAATCTCGACAACAGACTAACTTCCATAATGACAAGGCTTCCATCCAATGGAGTAACAAAAATCTCGACAACATACTACCTTCCATAATGACAAGGGTACCATCCATTGGAGTAACAAATATCACGACAACATACTACCTTCCATAATGACAAGGCTACCATCCATTGGAATAACAAAAATCTCGACAACAGACTAACTTCCATAATGACAAGGCTTCCATCCAATGGAGTAACAAAAATCTCGACAACATACTACCTTCCATAATGACAAGGGTACCATCCATTGGAGTAACAAAAATATCCACAAGATACTACCTTCCATAATGATAAGGCTACAATCCATTGTAGTAACAAAAATCTAGACAACAGACTACCTTCCATTATGACAAGGCTACAATCCATTGTAGTAACAAAAATATCGACAACAGACTACCTTCTATAATGACAAGGCTACCATCTAATGGAGTAACAAAAATCTCGACAACATACTACCTTCCATAATGACAAGGCTACCAACCATTGGAGTAACAAATATCACGACAACATACTACCTTCCATAATGACATGGCTACCATCCATTGGAATAACAAAAATCTCGACTATAGACTAACTTCCATAATGATAAGGCTTCCATCCAATGGAGTAACAAAAATCTCGACAACATAATACCTTCCATAATGACAAGGCTACCATCCATTGTAGTAACAAAAATATCCACAAGAGACTACCTTCCATAATGACAAGGCTTCCATCCATTGGAGTATCAAAAATCATGACAACAGACTACCTTCCATAATGACAAGGCTAATATCCATTGGAATAACAAAAATATCGACAACAAAATACCTTCCATAATGACAAGGCTACCATCCAATGGAGTAATAAAAATCTCGACAACAGACTACCTTCCATAATGACAAGGCTACCATCTAGTGGAGTAACAAAAATATGGACAATAGATTACCTTCCATAATGACTAGGCTACCATCCATTGTAGTAACAAAAATATCGGCAATAGACCAGCTTCCATAATGACTAGGCTACCATCCATTGGAATAACAAAACTCTCGACAATAGACTACCTTCCATAATGACAAGGCTACCATCTAATGGAGTAACAAAAATCACGACAACAGACTATCTTCCATAAAGACAAGGCTACCATACATTGTTGTAACAAAAATCTGAACGACATACTACCTTGCATAATGACAAGGCTACCATCCATTGGTGTAACAAATATCTCGACAACAGACTACCTTCCATAATGACAAGGCTTCCATCAAATGGAGTAATAAAAATCTCGACAATAGACTACCTTCCATTATGGCAAGGCTACCATCCATTGTAGTAACAAAAATATCCACAAGAGACAACCTTTCATAATGATAAGGCTACCATCAATTGTAGTAACAAAAATCTAGACAACAGACTACCTTCCATAGTTACTAGGCTACCATCCATTGGAATAACAAAAATCTAGACAACAGACTACCTTCCATAAAGACAAGGCTACCATCCAATGGAGTAACAAAAATCTCGACAAGAGACTACCTTCAATAATGACAAGGGTACCATCCATTGGAGTAATAAAGATATCATGAACAGACTACCTTCCATTATGAGAAGGCTACAATCCACTGTAGTAACAAAAATCTCGACAAGAGACTACCTTCCATAATGACAAGGCTACCATCCATTGTAGTAACAAAAATATCGACAACAGACTACCTTCCATTATGACAAGGCTACCATCCATTGGAGTAACAAAAATCACGACAATATACTACCTCCAAATGACAAGGCTACCATCCATTGGAATAACAAAAATCTCGACAACAGACTACCTTCTATAATGACAAGGCTTCCATCCAATGGAGTAAAAAAATTATTGACAACAGACTACTTTCCATAATGACAAGGCTACGATCCATTGGAGTAACAAAAATCTCGACAACAGACTACCTTCCATAATGACAAGGGTACCATCCATTGGAGTAACAAAAATATCCACAACATACTACCTTCCATAATGACAAGGGAACCATCCATTGGAGTAACAAATATCACGACAACATACTACCTTCCATAATGACGAGGCTACCATCCATTGGAATAACAAAAATCTCGACAACAGACTAACTTCCATAATGACAAGGCTTCCATCCAATGGAGTAACAAAAATCTCGACAACATACTACCTTCCATAATGACAAGGGTACCATCCATTGGAGTAACACAAATATCCACAAGATACTACCTTCCATAATGATAAGGCTACAATCCATTGTAGTAACAAAAATCTAGACAACAGACTACCTTCCATTATGACAAGGCTACAATCCATTGTAGTAACAAAAATATCGACAACAGACTACCTTCTATAATGACAAGGCTACCATCTACTGGAGTAACAAAAATCTCGACAACATACTACCTTCCATAATGACAAGGGTACCATCCATTGGAGTAATAAAGATATCATGAACAGACTACCTTCCATTATGAGAAGGCTACAATCCACTGTAGTAACAAAAATCTCGACAAGAGACTACCTTCCATAATGACAAGGCTACCATCCATTGTAGTAACAAAAATATCGACAACAGACTACCTTCCATTATGACAAGGCTACAATCCATTGGAGTAACAAAAATCACGACAATATACTACCTCCAAATGACAAGGCTACCATCCATTGGAATAACAAAAATCTCGACAACAGACTACCTTCTATAATGACAAGGCTTCCATCCAATGGAGTAAAAAAATTATTGACAACAGACTACTTTCCATAATGACAAGGCTACGATCCATTGGAGTAACAAAAATCTCGACAACAGACTACCTTCCATAATGACAAGGGTACCATCCATTGGAGTAACAAAAATATCCACAACATACTACCTTCCATAATGACAAGGGCACCATCCATTGGAGTAACAAATATCACGACAACATACTACCTTCCATAATGACGAGGCTACCATCCATTGGAATAACAAAAATCTCGACAACAGACTAACTTCCATAATGACAAGGCTTCCATCCAATGGAGTAACAAAAATCTCGACAACATACTACCTTCCATAATGACAAGGGTACCATCCATTGGAGTAACACAAATATCCACAAGATACTACCTTCCATAATGATAAGGCTACAATCCATTGTAGTAACAAAAATCTAGACAACAGACTATCTTCCATTATGACAAGGCTACAATCCATTGTAGTAACAAAAATATCGACAACAGACTACCTTCTATAATGACAAGGCTACCATCTACTGGAGTAACAAAAATCTCGACAACATACTACCTTCCATAATGACAAGGGTACCATCCATTGGAGTAATAAAGATATCATGAACAGACTACCTTCCATTATGAGAAGGCTACAATCCACTGTAGTAACAAAAATCTCGACAAGAGATTACCTTCAATAATGACAAGGCTACCATCCATTGTAGTAACAAAAATATCGACAACAGACTACCTTCCATTATGACAAGGCTACCATCCATTGGAGTAACAAAAATCACGACAATATACTACCTCCAAATGACAAGGCTACCATCCATTGGAATAACAAAAATCTCGACAACAGACTACCTTCTATAATGACAAGGCTTCCATCCAATGGAGTAAAAAAATTATTGACAACAGACTACTTTCCATAATGACAAGGCTACGATCCATTGGAGTAACAAAAATCTCGACAACAAACTACCTTCCATAATGACAAGGGTACCATCCATTGGAGTAACAAAAATATCCACAACATACTACCTTCCATAATGACAAGGGCACCATCCATTGGAGTAACAAATATCACGACAACATACTACCTTCCATAATGACGAGGCTACCATCCATTGGAATAACAAAAATCTCGACAACAGACTAACTTCCATAATGACAAGGCTTCCATCCAATGGAGTAACAAAAATCTCGACAACATACTACCTTCCATAATGACAAGGGTACCATCCATTGGAGTAACACAAATATCCACAAGATACTACCTTCCATAATGATAAGGCTACAATCCATTGTAGTAACAAAAATCTAGACAACAGACTACCTTCCATTATGACAAGGCTACAATCCATTGTAGTAACAAAAATATCGACAACAGACTACCTTCTATAATGACAAGGCTACCATCTACTGGAGTAACAAAAATCTCGACAACATACTACCTTCCATAATGACAAGGCTACCAACCATTGGAGTAACAAATATCACGACAACATACTACCTTCCATAATGACATGGCTACCATCCATTGGAATAACAAAAATCTCGACTATAGACTAACTTCCATAATGACAAGGCTTCCATCCAATGGAGTAACAAAAATCTCGACAACATACTACCTTCCATAATGACAAGGCTACCATCCATTGTAGTAACAAAAATATCCACAAGAGACTACCTTCCATAATGACAAGGCTTCCATCCATTGGTGTATCAAAAAACTCGACAACAGACTACCTTCCATAATGACAAGGGTACCATCCATTGGAGTAACAAAAATCCCGACAACAGACTACCTTCAATAATGACTTGGGTACCATCCATTGGAGTAATAAAGATATCGTCAACAGTCTACCTTCCATTATGAGAAGGCTACAGTCCACTGTAGTAACAAAAATCTTAACAAGAGACTACCTTCCATAATGACAAGGCTACCATCCATTGTAGTAACAAAAATCTCGACAACAGACTACCTTCCATTATGACAAGGCTACCATCCATTGGAGTAACAAAAATCATGACAACATACTACCTTCCATAATGACAAGGCTACCATCCATTGGAATAACAAAAATCTTGACAATAGACTTCCTTCCGTAATGACAAGGCTTCCATCCAATGGAGTAAAAAAAATCTCGACAATAGACTACCTTCCATAATGACAAGGCTACCATCCACTGGAGTAACAAAAATCTCGACAACAGACTACCTTCCATAATGACAAGGGTACCATCCATTGGAGTGACAAAAATATCCACAACATACTACCTTCCATAATGAGAAGGCTACCATCCATTGGAGTAACAAAAATCTCGACAAGACACTAACTTCCATAATGATAAGGCTACCATCCATTGTAGTAACAAAAATCTCGACACCAGACTACCTTCCATAATGACAAGGCTACCATATATTGGAGTAACAAAAATCTCGACAACATACTACCTTCCATAATGACAAGGCTACCATCCATTGGAGTAACAAATATCACGACAACATACTACCTTTATAATTACAAGGCTACCATCCATTGGAATAATAAAAATCTCGACAACAGACTAACTTCCATAATGACAAGGCTTCCATCCAATGGAGTAACAAAAATCTCGACAACATACTACCTTCCATAATGACAAGGCTACCATCCATTGTAGTAACAAAAATATCCAGAAGAGACTACCTTCCATAATGATAAGGCTACAATCCATTGTAGTAACAAAATTCTAGACAACAGACTACCTTACATATAGGCAAGGCTACAATCCATTCTAGTAAAAAAAATCTCGATAATAGACTACCTTCTATAATGACAAGGCTACCATCCATTGTAGTAGCAAAAATATCGACAACAAACTACCTTCCATAATGACTTGGCTACCATCCAATGGAGTAATAAAGATATCGTCAACAGACTACCTTCCATTATAAGAAGGCTACAATGCACTGTAGTAACAAAAATCTCGACAAGAGACTACCTTCCATAATGACAAGGCTACCATCCATTGTAGTAACAAAAATCTCGACAACAAACTACCTTCCATTATGACAAGGCTACCATCCATTGGAGTAACAAAAATCTCGACAATAGACTACCTTCCATAATGACAAGGCTACCATCCATTGGAGTAACAAAAATATCCACAACATACTACCTTCCATAATGACAAGGCTACCATCCATTGGAGTAACAAATATCACGACAACATACTACCTTCCATAATGACAAGGCTACCATCCATTGGAATAACAAAAATCTCGACAACAGACTAACTTCCATAATGTCAAGGCTTCCATCCAATGGAGTAACAAAAATATCGATAACATATTACCTTCCATAATGACAAGGCTACCTTCCATTGTAGTAGAAAAAATATCCACAAGAGACTACCTTCCATAATGACAAGGCTTCCATCCTTTGGAGTATCTAAAATCTCGACAACAGACTACCTTCCATAATGACAAGGGTACCATCCATTGGAGTAACAAAAATATCCACAAGATACTACCTTCCATAATGATAAGGCTACAATCCATTGTAGTAACAAAAATCTAGACAATAGACTACCTTACATAATGGCAAAGCTACAATCCATTGTAGTAACAAAAATCTCGACAATTGACTACCTTCCATAATGACAAGGCTACTTTCCATTGTAGTAACAAAAATATCGACAACAAACTACCTTCCATAATGACTTGGCTACCATCCACTGGAGTAATAAAGATATCGTCAACAGACTACCTTCCATTATAAGAAGGCTACAATCCACTGTAGTAACAAAAATCTCGACAAGAGACTACCTTCCATAATGACAAGGCTACCATCCATTATAGTAACAAAAATCTCGACAACAGACTACCTTCCATTATGACAAGGCTACCATCCATTGGAGTAACAAAAATCTCGACAACAGACTACCTTCCATAATGACAAGGGTACCATCCATTGGAGTAACAAAAATATCCACAACATACTACCTGCCATAATGACAAGGCTACCATCCATTGGAGTAACAAATATCACGACAACATACTACCTTCCATAATGACAAGGCTACCAGCCATTGGAATAACAAAAATCTCGACAACAGACTAACTTCCATAATGACAAGGCTTCCATCCAACGGAGTAACAAAAATCTCGACAACATACTACCTTCCATAATGACAAGGCTACCATCCATTGTAGTGTCAAAAATATCCACAAGAGACTACCTTCCATAATGACAAGGCTTCCATCCTTTGGAGTATCAAAAATCTCGACAACAAACTACCTTCCATAATGACAAGGGTACCATCCATTGGAGTAACAAAAATATCCACAAGATACTACCTTCCATAATGATAAGGCTACCATCTATTGTAGTAACAAAAATCTAGACAACAGACTACCTTAAATAATGGCAAGACTACAATCCATTGTAGTAACAAAAATCTCGACAATAGACTACCTTCCATAATGACAAGGCTACCATCCATTGTAGTAACAAATATATCGACAACAGACTAACTTCTATAATGACAAGTCTACCATCCATTGGAGTAACAAATATCACGACAACATACTACCTTCCATAATGACATGGCTACCATCCATTGGAATAACAAAAATCTCGACAACATACTAACTTCCATAATGACAAGGCTTCCATCCAATGGAGTAACAAAAATCTCGACAACAGACTACCTTCCATAATGACAAGGCTACCATCCATTGTAGTAACAAAAATATCCACAAGAGACTACCTTCCATAATGACAAGGCTTCCATCCATTGGAGTATCAAAAATCTCGACAACAAACTACCTTCCATAATGACAAGGTAACCATACATTGTAGTAACAAAAATCTCGACAACAGACTACCTTCCATAATGACTTGGCTACCATCCATTGGAGTAATAAAGATATCGTCAACAGACTACCTTCCATAATGAGAAGGCAATAGTCCACTGTAGTAACAAAAATTTTGACAAGAGACTACCTTCCATAATGACAAGGCTACCATCCATTGTAGTAACAAAAATCTCGACAACAGACTACCTTCCATTATGACAAGGCTACCATCCATTGGAGTAACAAAAATCACGACAACATACTACCTTCCATAATGACAAAGCTACCATCCATTGGAATAACAAAAATCTCGACAATAGACTACCTTCCATAATGACAAGGCTTCCATCCAATGGAGTAAAAATAATCTCGACAATGGACTACCTTCCATAATGACAAGGCTACCATCCACTGGAGTAACAAAAATCTCGACAACAGACTACCTTCCATAATGACAAGGGTACCATCCATTGGAGTGACAAAAATATCCACAACATACTACCTTCCATAATGAAAAGGCTACCATCAATTGGAGTAACAAAAATCTCGACAAGACACTACCTTCCATAATGATAAGGCTACCATCCATTGTAGTAACAAAAATCTCGACAACAGACGACCTTCCATAATTATAATGCTACCATCTATTGGAGTAACAAAAATCTCGACAACATACTACCTTCCATAATGACAAGGCTACCATCCATTGGAGTAACAAATATCACGACAACATACTACCTTCCATAATGACAAGGCTACCATCCATTGGAATAACAAAAATCTCGACAACAGACTACCTTACATAATGACAAGGGTACCATCCATTGGAGTAACAAAAATATCCACAACATACTACCTTCCTTAATGACAAGGCTACCATCCATTGGAGTAACAAATATCACGACAACAATCTACCTTCCATAATGACAAGGCTACCAGCCATTGGAATAACAAAAATCTCGACAACAGACTAGCTTCCATAATGAAAAGGCTTCCATCCAACGGAGTAACAAAAATATCGACAACATACTACCTTCCATAATGACAAGGCTACCATCCATTGTAGTGACAAAAATATCCACAAGAGACTACTTTCCATAATGACAAGGCTTCCATCCTTTGGAGTATCAAAAATCTCGACAACCGACTACCTTCCATAATGACAAGGGTACCATCCATTGGAGTAACAAAAATATCCACAAGATACTAACTTCCATAATGATAAGGCTACAATCCATTGTAGTAACAAAAATCTAGACAACAGACTACCTTAAATAATGGCAAGACTACAATCAATTGTAGTATTAAAAATCACGACAATAGACTACCTTCCATAATGACAAGGCTACCATCCATTGTAGTAACAAATATATCGACAAAAGACTACCTTCCATGATGAGAAGGCTACCATCCATTGGAGTAACAAATATCACGACAACATACTACCTTCCATAATGACATGGCTACCATCCATTGGAATAACAAAAATCTCGACAACATACTAACTTCCATAATGACAAGGCTTCCATCCAATGGAGTAACAAAAATCTCGACAACAGACTACCTTCCATAATGACAAGGCTACCATCCATTGTAGTAACAAAAATATCCACAAGAGACTACCTTCCACAATGACAAGGCTTCCATCCATTGGAGTATCAAAAATCTAGACAACAAACTACCTTCCATAATGACAAGTTAACCATCCATTGGAGTAACATAAATCTCGACAACAGACTACCTTCCATAATGACTTGGCTACCATCCATTGGAGTAATAAAGATATCGTCAACAGACTACCTTCCATTATGAGAAGGCTACAGTCCACTGTAGTAACAAAAATCTTGACAAGAGACTACCTTCCATAATGACAAGGCTACCATCCATTATAGTAACAAAAATCTCGACAACAGACTACCTTCCATTATGACAAGGCTACCATTCATTGGAGTAACAAAAATCACGACAACATACTACCTTCCATAATGACAAGGCTACCATCCATTGGAATAACAAAAATCTCGACAATACACAACCTTCCATAATGACAAGGCTTCCATCCAATGGAGTAAAAAAAATATCGACAATGGACTACCTTCCATAATGACAAGGCTACTATCCACTGGAGTAACAAAAATCTCGACAACAGACTACCTTCCATAATGACAAGGCTACCATCCATTGGAGTGACAAAAATATCCACAACATACTACCTTCCATAATGAAAAGGCTACCATCCATTGGAGTAACAAAAATCTCGACAAGACACTACCTTGCATAATGATAAGGCTACCATCCATTGTAGTAACAAAATCTCGACAACAGACTACCTTCCATAATTATAAGGCTACCATCTATTGGAGTTACAAAAATCTGTACAACATAATAACTTCCATAATGACAAGGCTACCATCCATTGGAGTAACAAATATCACGACAACATACTACCTTCCATAATGACAAGGCTACCATCCATTGGAATAACAAAAATCTCGACAACAGACTAACTTCCATAATGACAAGGCTTCCATCCAATGGAGTAACAAAAATCTCGACAACATACTACCTTCCATAATGACAAGGCTACCATCCATTGTAGTAACAAAAATATCCACAAGAGACTACCTTCCATAATGACAAGGCTTCCATCCTTTGGAGTATCAAAAATCTCGACAACAGACTACCTTCGATAATGACAAGGGTACCATCCATTGGAGTAACAAAAATATCCACAAGATACTACCTTCCATAATGATAAGGCTACAATCCATTGTAGTAACAAAAATCTAGACAACAGACTACCTTACATAATGGCAAGGTTACAATCCATTGTAGTAACAAAAATCTCGACAATAGACTACCTTCCATAATGACAAGGCTACCATCCATTGTAGTAACAAAAATATCAACAACAGACTACCTTCCATAATAACTTGGCTACCATCCACTGGAGTAATAAAGATATCGTCAACAGACTACCTTCCATTGTAAGAAGGCTACAATCCACTGTAGTAACCAAAATCTCGACAAGAGACTACCTTCCATAATGATAAGGCTACCATCCATTGTAGTAACAAAAATCTCGACAACAGACTACCTTCCATAATGACAAGGGTACCATCCATTGGAGTAACAAAAATATCCACAACATACTACCTTCCATAATGACAAGGCTACCATCCATTGGAGTAACAAATATCACGACAACATACTACCTTCCATAATGACAAGGCTACCAGCCATTGGAATAACAAAAATCTCGACAACAGACTAACTTCCATAATGATAAGGCTTCCATCCAATGGAGTAACAAAAATCTCGACAACATACTACCTTCCATAATGACAAGGCTACCATCCATTATAGTAACAAAAATATCCACAAGAGACTACCTTCCATAATGACAAGGCTTCCATCCTTTGGAGTATCAAAAATCTCGACAACAGACTACCTTCCATAATGACAAGGGTACCATCCATTTGAGCAACAAAAATATCCACAAGATACTACCTTCCATAATGATAAGGCTACAATCCATTGTAGTAACAAAAATCTAGACAACAGACTACCTTACATAATGGCAAGACTACAATCCATTGTAGTAACAAAAATCTCGACAATAGACTACCTTCCATAATGACAAGGCTACCATCCATTGTAGTAACAAATATATCGACAACAGACTACCTTCCATAATGACAAGGCTACCATCTATTGGAGTAACAAAAATATCGACAACATACTACCTTCCATAATGACAAGGCTACCATCCATTGGAGTAACAAATATCACGACAACATACTACCTTCCATAATGACATGGCTACCATCGATTGGAATAACAAAAATCTCAACAACAGACTAACTTCCATAATGACAAGGCTTCCATCAAATGGAGTAACAAAAATCTCGACAACATACTACCTTCCATAAAGACAAGGCTACCATCCATTGTAGTAACAAAAATATCCACAAGAGACTACCTTCCATAATGACAAGGCTTCCATCCATTGGAGTATCAAAAATCTCGATAACAAACTACCTTCCATAATGACAAGGGTACCATCCATTGGAGTAACAAAAATCTCGACAACAGACTACTTTCCATAATGACTTGGCTACAATCCATTGGAGTAATAAAGATATCGTCAACAGACTACCTTCCATTATGAGAAGGCTACAGTCCACTGTAGTAACAAAAATCTTGACAAGAGACTACCTTCCATAATGACAAGGCTACCATCCATTGTAGTAACAAAAATCTCGACAACAGAATACCTTCCATTATGACAAGGCTACCATCCATTGGAGTAACAAAAATCACGACAACATACTACCTTCCATAACGACAAGGCTACCAGCCATTGGAATAACAAAAATCTCGACAACAGACTAACTTCCATAATGACAAGGCTTCCATCCAATGGAGTAACAAAAATCTCGACAACATACTACCTTCCATAATGACAAGGCTACCATCCATTATAGTAACAAAAATATCCACAAGAGACTACCTTCCATAATGACAAGGCTTCCATCCTTTGGAGTATCAAAAATCTCGACAACAGACTACCTTCCATAATGACAAGGGTACCATCCATTTGAGCAACAAAAATATCCACAAGATACTACCTTCCATAATGATAAGGCTACAATCCATTGTAGTAACAAAAATCTAGACAACAGACTACCTTACATAATGGCAAGACTACAATCCATTGTAGTAACAAAAATCTCGACAATAGACTACCTTCCATAATGACAAGGCTACCATCCATTGTAGTAACAAATATATCGACAACAGACTACCTTCCATAATGACAAGGCTACCATCTATTGGAGTAACAAAAATATCGACAACATACTACCTTCCATAATGACAAGGCTACCATCCATTGGAGTAACAAATATCACGACAACATACTACCTTCCATAATGACATGGCTACCATCGATTGGAATAACAAAAATCTCGACAACAGACTAACTTCCATAATGACAAGGCTTCCATCAAATGGAGTAACAAAAATCTCGACAACATACTACCTTCCATAAAGACAAGGCTACCATCCATTGTAGTAACAAAAATATCCACAAGAGACTACCTTCCATAATGACAAGGCTTCCATCCATTAGAGTATCAAAAATCTCGACAACAAACTACCTTCCATAATGACAAGGGTACCATCCATTGGAGTAACAAAAATCTCGACAACAGACTACTTTCCATAATGACTTGGCTACAATCCATTGGAGTAATAAATATATCGTCAACAGACTACCTTCCATTATGAGAAGGCTACAGTCCACTGTAGTAACAAAAATCTTGACAAGAGACTACCTTCCATAATGACAAGGCTACCATCCATTGTAGTAACAAAAATCTCGACAACAGAATACCTTCCATTATGACAAGGCTACCATCCATTGGAGTAACAAAAATCACGACAACATACTACCTTCCATAACGACAAGGCTACCAGCCATTGGAATAACAAAAATCTCGACAACAGACTACCTTCCATAATGACAAGGCTTCCATCCAATGGAGTAACAAAAATCTCGACAACATACTACCTTCCATAATGACAAGGCTACCATCCATTATAGTAACAAAAATATCCACAAGAGACTACCTTCCATAATGACAAGGCTTCCATCCTTTGGAGTATCAAAAATCTCGACAACATACTACCTTCCATAATGACAAGGGTACCTTCCATTTGAGCAACAAAAATATCCACAAGATACTACCTTCCATAATGATAAGGCTACAATCCATTGTAGTAACAAAAATCTAGACAACAGACTACCTTACATAATGGCAAGACTACAATCCATTGTAGTAACAAAAATCTCGACAATAGACTACCTTCCATAATGACAAGGCTACCATCCATTGTAGTAACAAATATATCGACAACAGACTACCTTCCATAATGACAAGGCTACCATCTATTGGAGTAACAAAAATATCGACAACATACTATCTTCCATAATGACAAGGCTACCATCCATTGGAGTAACAAATATCACGACAACATACTACCTTCCTAATGACATGGCTACCATCCATTGGAATAACAAAAATCTCGACAACAGACTAACTTCCATAATGACAAGGCTTCCATCCAATGGAGTAACAAAAATCTCGACAACATACTACCTTCCATAATGACAAGGCTACCATCCATTGTAGTAACAAAAATATCCACAAGAGACTACCTTCCATAATGACAAGGCTTCCATCCATTGGAGTATCAAAAATCTCGACAACAAACTACCTTCCTTAATGACAAGGGTACCATCCATTGGAGTAACAAAAATCTCGACAACAGACTACCTTCCATAATGACTTGGCTACCATCCATTGGAGTAATAAGGATATCGTCAACAGATACCTTCCATTATGAGAAGGCTACAGTCCACTGTAGTAACAAAAATCATGACAAGAGACTACCTTCCATAATGACAAGGCTACCATCCATTGTAGTAACAAAAATCTCGACAACAGAATACCTTCCATTATGACAAGGCTACCATCCATTGGAGTAACAAAAATCACGACAACATACTACCTTCCATAACGACAAGGCTACCATCCATTGGAATAACAAAAATCTCGACAACAGACTACCTTCCATAATGACAAGGCTTCCATCCAATGGAGTAAAAAAAATCTCGACAATGGACTACCTTCCATAATGACAAGGCTACTATCCACTGGAGTAACAAAAATCTCGACAACAGACTACCTTCCATAATGACAAGGGTACCATCCATTGGAGTGACAAAAATATCCACAACATACTACCTTCCATAATGAAAAGGCTACCATCCATGGGAGTAACAAAAATCTCGACAAGACACTACCTTCCATAATGATAAGGCTACCATCCATTGTAGTAACAAAATCTCGACAACAGACTACCTTCCATAATTATAAGGCTACCATCTATTGGAGTTACAAAAATCTCTACAACATACTAACTTCCATAATGACAAGGCTACCATCCATTGGAGTAACAAATATCACGACAACATACTACCTTCCATAATGACAAGGCTACCATCCATTGGAATAACAAAAATCTCGACAACAGACTAACTTCCATAATGACAAGGCTTCCATCCAATGGAGTAACAAAAATCTCGACAACATACAACCTTCCATAATGACAAGGCTACCATCCATTGTAGTAACAAAAATATCCACAAGAGACAACCTTCCATAATGACAAGGCTTCCATCCTTTGGAGTATCAAAAATCTCGACAACAGACTACCTTCCATAATGACAAGGGTACCATCCATTGGAGTAACAAAAATATCCACAAGATACTACCTTCCATAATGATAAGGCTACAATCCATTGTAGTAACAAAAATCTAGACAACAGACTACCTTACATAATGGCAAGGCTACAATCCATTGTAGTAACAAAAATCTCGACAATAGACTACCTTCCATAATGACAAGGCTACAATCCATTGTAGTAACAAAAATATCAACAACAGACTACCTTCCATAATAACTTGGCTACCATCCACTGGAGTAATAAAGATATCGTCAACAGACTACCTTCCATTGTAAGAAGGCTACAATCCACTGTAGTAACCAAAATCTCGACAAGAGACTACCTTCCATAATGATAAGGCTACCATCTATTGGAGTAACAAAAATATCGACAACATACTACCTTCCATAATGACAAGGCTACCATCCATTGGAGTAACAAATATCACGACAACATACTACCTTCCATAATGACATGGCTACCATCGATTGGAATAACAAAAATCTCGACAACAGACTAACTTCCATAATGACAAGGCTTCCATCAAATGGAGTAACAAAAATCTCGACAACATACTACCTTCCATAAAGACAAGGCTACCATCCATTGTAGTAACAAAAATATCCACAAGAGACTACCTTCAATAATGACAAGGCTTCCATCCATTGGAGTATCAAAAATCTCGACAACAAACTACCTTCCATAATGACAAGGGTACCATCCATTGGAGTAACAAAAATCTCGACAACAGACTACTTTCCATAATGACTTGGCTACCATCCATTGGAGTAATAAAGATATCGTCAACAGACTACCTTCCATTATGAGAAGGCTACAGTCCACTGTAGTAACAAAAATCTTGACAAGAGACTACCTTCCATAATGACAAGGCTACCATCCATTGTAGTAACAAAAATCTCGACATCAGAATACCTTCCATTATGACAAGGCTACCATCCATTGGAGTAACAAAAATCACGACAACATACTACCTTCCATAACGACAAGGCTACCATCCATTGGAATAACAAAAATCTCGACAACAGAATACCTTCCATAATGACAAGGCTTCCATCCAATGGAGTAAAAAAAATCTCGACAATGGACTACCTTCCATAATGACAACGCTACCATCCACTAGAGTAACAAAAATCTCGACAACAGACTACCTTACATAATGACAAGGGCACCATCCATTGGAGTGACAAAAATATCCACATCATACTACCTTCCATAATGAAAAGGCTACCATCCATTGGAGTAACAAAAATCTCGACAAGACACTACCTTCCATAATGATAAGGCTACCATCCATTGTAGTAACAAAAATCTCGACAACAGACTACCTTCCATAATGACAAGGCTACCATCTATTGGAGTAACAAAAATCTCGACAACATACTACCTTCCATAATGACAAGGCTACCATCCATTGGAGTAACAAATATCACGACAACATACTACCTTCCATAATGATAAGGCTACCATCCTTTGGAATAACAAAAATCTCGACAACAGACTAACTTCCATAATGACAAGGCTTCCATCCAATGGAGTAACAAAAATCTCGACAACATACTACCTTCCATAATGACAACGCTACCATCCATTGTAGTAACAAAAATATCCACAAGAGACTACCTTCCATAATGACAAGCCTTCCATCCTTTGGAGTATCAAAAATCTCGACAACAGACTAACTTCCATAATGACAAGGGTACCATCCATTGGAGTAACAAAAATATCCACAAGATACTACCTTCCATAATGATAAGGCTAAAATCCATTGTAGTAACAAAAATCTAGACAACAGACTACCTTACATAATGGCATGGCTACAATCCATTGTAGTAACAAAAATCTCGACAATAGACTACCTTCCATAATGACAAGGCTACCATCCATTGTAGTGACAAAAATATCAACAACAGACTACCATCCATAATAACTTGGCTACCATCCACTGGAGTAATAAAGATATCATCAACAGACTACCTTCAATTATAAGAAGGCTACAATCCACTGTAGTAACAAAAATATCGACAAGAGACTACCTTCCATAATGACAAGGCTACCATCCATTGGAGTAACAAATATCACGACAACATACTACCTTCCATAATGACAAGGCTACCAGCCATTGGAATAACAAAAATCTCGACAACAGACTAACTTCCATAATGACAAGGCTTCCATCCAATGGAGTAACAAAAATCTCGACAACATACTACCTTCCATAATGACAAGGCTACCATCCATTGTAGTAACAAAAATATCCACAAGAGACTACCTTCCTTAATGACAAGGCTTCCATCCTTTGGAGTATCAAAAATCTCGACAACAGACTACCTTCCATAATGACAAGGGTACCATCCATTGGAGCAACAAAAATATCCACAAGATACTACCTTCCATAATGATAAGGCTACAATCCATTGTAGTAACAAAAATCTTGACAACATAATGGCAAGACTACAATCCATTGTAGTAACAAAAATCTCGACAATAGACTACCTTCCATAATGACAAGGCTACCATCCATTGTAGTAACAAATATATCGACAACAGACTACCTTCCATAATGACAAGGCTACCATCTATTGGAGTAACAAAAATATCGACAACATACTATCTTCCATAATGACAAGGCTACCATCCATTGGAGTAACAAATATCACGACAACATACTACCTTCCATAATGACATGGCTACCATCCATTGGAATAACAAAAATCTCGACAACAGACTAACTTCCATAATGACAAGGCTTCCATCCAATGGAGTAACAAAAATCTCGACAACATACTACCTTCCATAATGACAAGGCTACCATCCATTGTAGTAACAAATATATCCACAAGAGACTACCTTCCATAATGACAAGGCTTCCATCCATTGGAGTATCAAAAATCTCGACAACAAACTACCTTCCATAATGACAAGGGTACCATCCATTGGAGTAACAAAAATCTCGACAACAGACTACCTTCCATAATGACTTGGCTACCATCCATTGGAGTAATAAGGATATCGTCAACAGATACCTTCCATTATGAGAAGGCTACAGTCAACTGTAGTAACAAAAATCATGACAAGAGACTACCTTCCATAATGACAAGGCTACCATCCATTGTAGTAACAAAAATCTCGACAACAGAATACCTTCCATTATGACAAGGCTACCATCCATTGGAGTAACAAAAATCACGACAACATACTACCTTCCATAATGACAAGGCTACCATCCATTGGAATAACAAAAATCTCGACAACAGAATACCTTCCATAATGAAAAGGCTTCCATTCAATGGAGTAAAAAAAATCTTGACAATGGACTACCTTCCATAATGACAAGGCTACCATCCACTGGAGTAACAAAAATCTCGACAACAGACTACCTTACATAATGACAAGGGTACCATCCATTGGAGTGACAAAAATATCCACAACATACTACCTTCCATAATGAAAAGGCTACCATCCATTGGAGTAACAAAAATCTCGACAAGACACTACCTTCCATAATGATAAGGCTACCATCCATTATAGTAACAAAAATCTTGACAACAGACTACCTTCCACAATGACAAGGCTACCATCTATTGGAGTAACAAAAATCTCGACAACATACTACCTTCCATAATGACAAGGCTACCATCCATTGGAGTAACAAATATCACGACAACATACTACCTTCCATAATGACAAGGCTACCATCCATTGGAATAACAAAAATCTCGACAACAGACTAACTTCCATAATGACAAGGCTTCCATCCAATGGAGTAACAAAAATCTCGACAACATACTACCTTCCATAATGACAAGGCTACCATCCATTGTAGTAACAAAAATATCCACAAGAGACTACCTTCCATAATGACAAGGCTTCCATCCTTTGGAGTATCAAAAATCTCGACAACAGACTACCTTCCATAATGACAAGGGTACCATCCATTGGAGTAACAAAAATATCCACAAGATACTACATTCCATAATGATAAGGCTACAATCCATTGTAGTAACAAAAATCTAGACAACAGACTACCTTACATAATGGCAAGGCTACAATCCATTATAGTAACAAAAATCTCGACAATAGCCTACCTTCCATAATGACAAGGCTACCATCCATTGTAGTGACAAAAATATCGACAACAGACTACCTTCCATAATGACTTGGCTACCATCCATTGGAGTAATAAAGATATTGTCAACAAACTACCTTCCATTATGAGAAGGCTACCATCCATTGTAGTAACAAAAATCTCGACAACGGACTACCTTCCATTATGACAAGGCTACCATCCATTGGAGTAACAAAAATCTCGACAACAGACTACCTTCCATAATGACAAGGGTACCATCCATTGGAGTAATAAAAATATCCATAACATACTACCTTCCATAATGACAAGGCTACCATCCATTGGAGTAACAAATATCACGACAACATACTACCTTCCATAATGACAAGGCTACCAGCCATTGAAATAACAAAAATCTCGACAACAGACTAACTTCCATAATGACAAGGCTTCCATCCAATGGAGTAACAAAAATCTAGACAACATACTACCTTCCATAATGACAAGGGTACCATCCATTGGAGTAACAAAAATCTCGACAACAGACTACCTTCCATAATGACTTGGCTACCATCCATTGGAGTAATAAAGATATCGTCAACAGACTACCTTCCATTTTGAGAAGGCTACAGTCCACTGTAGGAACAAAAATCTTGACAAGAGACTACCTTCCATAATGACAAGGCTACCATCCATTGTAGTAACAAAAATCTCGACATTAGAATACCTTCCATTATGACAAGGCTACCATCCATTGGAGTAACAAAAATCACAACAACATACTACCTTCCATAACAACAAGGCTACCATCCATTGGAATAACAAAAATCTCGACAACAGAATACCTTCCATAATGACAAGGCTTCCATCCAATGGAGTAAAAAAAATCTCGACAATGGACTACCTTCCATAATAACAAGGCTACCATCCACTGGAGTAACAAAAATCTCGACAACAGACTACCTTACATAATGACAAGGGTACCATCCATTGGAGTGACAAAAATATCCACAACATACTACCTTCCATAATGAAAAGGCTACCATCCATTGGAGTAACAAAAATCTCGACAAGACACTACATTCCATAATGATAAGGCTACCATCCATTGTAGTAACAAAAATCTCGACAACAGAATACCTTCCATAATGACAAGGCTACCATCTATTGGAGTAACAAAAATCTCGACAACATACTACCTTCCATAATGACAAGGATACCATCCATTGGAGTAACAAATATCACGACAACATACTACCTTCCATAATGACAAGGCTACCATCCTTTGGAATAACAAAAATCTCGACAACAGACTAACTTCCATAATGACAAGGCTTCCACCCAATGGAGTAACAAAAATCTCGACAACATACTACCTTCCATAATGACAAGGCTACCATCCATTGTAGTAACAAAAATATCCACAAGAGACTACCTTCCATAATGACAAGGCTTCCATCCTTTGGAGTATCAAAAATCTCGACAACAGACTACCTTCCATAATGACAAGGGTACCATCCATTGGAGTAACAAAATTATCCACAAGATACTACTTTCCATAATGATAAGGCTACATTCCATTGTAGTAACAAAAATTTAGACAACAGACTACCTTACATAATGGCAAGGCTACAATCCATTGTAGTAACAAAAATCTCGACAATAGACTACCTTCCATAATGACAAGGCTACCATCCATTGTAGTAACAAAAATATCGACAAGAGACTACCTTCCATAATGACAAGGCTTCCATCCTTTGGAGTATCAAAAATCTCGACAACAGACTACCTTCCATAATGACAAGGGTACCATCCATTGGAGTAACAAAAATATCCACAAGATACTACATTCCATAATGATAAGGCTACAATCCATTGTAGTAACAAAAATCTAGACAACAGACTACCTTACATAATGGCAAGGCTACAATCCATTGTAGTAACAAAAATCTCGACAACATACTACCTTCCATAATGACAAGGCTACCATCCATTGGAGTAACAAATATCACGACAACATACTACCTTCCATAATGACAAGGCTACCATCCATTGGAATAACAAAAATCTCGACAACAGACTAACTTCCATAATGACAAGGCTTCCATCCAATGGAGTAACAAAAATCTCGACAACATACTACCTTCCATAATGACAAGGCTACCATCCATTGTAGTAACAAAAATATCCACAAGAGACTACCTTCCATAATGACAAGGCTTCCATCCTTTGGAGTATCAAAAATCTCGACAACAGACTACCTTCCATAATGACAAGGGTACCATCCATTGGAGTAACAAAAATATCCACAAGATACTACATTCCATAATGATAAGGCTACAATCCATTGTAGTAACAAAAATCTAGACAACAGACTACCTTACATAATGGCAAGGCTACAATCCATTGTAGTAACAAAAATCTCGACAATAGACTACCTTCCATAATGACAAGGCTACCATCCATTGTAGTGACAAAAATATCGACAACAGACTACCTTCCATAATGACTTGGCTACCATCCATTGGAGTAATAAAGATATTGTCAACAAACTACCTTCCATTATGAGAAGGCTACCATCCATTGTAGTAACAAAAATCTCGACAACGGACTACCTTCCATTATGACAAGGCTACCATCCATTGGAGTAACAAAAATCTCGACAACAGACTACCTTCCATAATGACAAGGGTACCATCCATTGGAGTAATAAAAATATCCATAACATACTACCTTCCATAATGACAAGGCTACCATCCATTGGAGTAACAAATATCACGACAACATACTACCTTCCATAATGACAAGGCTACCAGCCATTGGAATAACAAAAATCTCGACAACAGACTAACTTCCATAATGACAAGGCTTCCATCCAATGGAGTAACAAAAATCTAGACAACATACTACCTTCCATAATGACAAGGGTACCATCCATTGGAGTAACAAAAATCTCGACAACAGACTACCTTCCATAATGACTTGGCTACCATCCATTGGAGTAATAAAGATATCGTCAACAGACTACCTTCCATTTTGAGAAGGCTACAGTCCACTGTAGGAACAAAAATCTTGACAAGAGACTACCTTCCATAATGACAAGGCTACCATCCATTGTAGTAACAAAAATCTCGACATTAGAATACCTTCCATTATGACAAGGCTACCATCCATTGGAGTAACAAAAATCACAACAACATACTACCTTCCATAACAACAAGGCTACCATCCATTGGAATAACAAAAATCTCGACAACAGAATACCTTCCATAATGACAAGGCTTCCATCCAATGGAGTAAAAAAAATCTCGACAATGGACTACCTTCCATAATGACAAGGCTACCATCCACTGGAGTAACAAAAATCTCGACAACAGACTACCTTACATAATGACAAGGGTACCATCCATTGGAGTGACAAAAATATCCACAACATACTACCTTCCATAATGAAAAGGCTACCATCCATTAGAGTAACAAAAATCTCGACAAGACACTACATTCCATAATGATAAGGCTACCATCCATTGTAGTAACAAAAATCTCGACAACAGAATACCTTCCATAATGACAAGGCTACCATCTATTGGAGTAACAAAAATCTCGACAACATACTACCTTCCATAATGACAAGGATACCATCCATTGGAGTAACAAATATCACGACAACATACTACCTTCCATAATGACAAGGCTACCATCCTTTGGAATAACAAAAATCTCGACAACAGACTAACTTCCATAATGACAAGGCTTCCACCCAATGGAGTAACAAAAATCTCGACAACATACTACCTTCCATAATGACAAGGCTACCATCCATTGTAGTAACAAAAATATCCACAAGAGACTACCTTCCATAATGACAAGGCTTCCATCCTTTGGAGTATCAAAAATCTCGACAACAGACTACCTTCCATAATGACAAGGGTACCATCCATTGGAGTAACAAAATTATCCACAAGATACTACTTTCCACAATGATAAGGCTACATTCCATTGTAGTAACAAAAATTTAGACAACAGACTACCTTACATAATGGCAAGGCTACAATCCATTGTAGTAACAAAAATCTCGACAATAGACTACCTTCCATAATGACAAGGCTACCATCCATTGTAGTAACAAAAATATCGACAAGAGACTACCTTCCATAATGACAAGGCTTCCATCCTTTGGAGTATCAAAAATCTCGACAACAGACTACCTTCCATAATGACAAGGGTACCATCCATTGGAGTAACAAAAATATCCACAAGATACTACATTCCATAATGATAAGGCTACAATCCATTGTAGTAACAAAAATCTAGACAACAGACTACCTTACATAATGGCAAGGCTACAATCCATTGTAGTAACAAAAATCTCGACAACATACTACCTTCCATAATGACAAGGCTACCATCCATTGGAGTAACAAATATCACGACAACATACTACCTTCCATAATGACAAGGCTACCATCCATTGGAATAACAAAAATCTCGACAACAGACTAACTTCCATAATGACAAGGCTTCCATCCAATGGAGTAACAAAAATCTCGACAACATACTACCTTCCATAATGACAAGGCTACCATCCATTGTAGTAACAAAAATATCCACAAGAGACTACCTTCAATAATGACAAGGCTTCCATCCTTTGGAGTATCAAAAATCTCGACAACAGACTACCATCCATAATGACAAGGGTACCATCCATTGGAGTAACAAAAATATCCACAAGATACTACATTCCATAATGATAAGGCTACAATCCATTGTAGTAACAAAAATCTAGACAACAGACTACCTTACATAATGGCAAGGCTACAATCCATTGTAGTAACAAAAATCTCGACAACATACTACCTTCCATAATGACAAGGCTACCATCCATTGGAGTAACAAATATCACGACAACATACTACCTTCCATAATGACAAGGCTACCATCCATTGGAATAACAAAAATCTCGACAACAGACTAACTTCCATAATGACAAGGCTTCCATCCAATGGAGTAACAAAAATCTCGACAACATACTACCTTCCATAATGACAAGGCTACCATCCATTGTAGTAACAAAAATATCCACAAGAGACTACCTTCAATAATGACAAGGCTTCCATCCTTTGGAGTATCAAAAATCTCGACAACAGACTACCTTCCATAATGACAAGGGTACCATCCATTGGAGTAACAAAAATATCCACAAGATACTACATTCCATAATGATAAGGCTACAATCCATTGTAGTAACAAAAATCTAGACAACAGACTACCTTACATAATGGCAAGGCTACAATCCATTGTAGTAACAAAAATCTCGACAATAGACTACCTTCCATGATGACAAGGCTACCATCCATTGTAGTAACAAAAATATCCACAAGAGACTACCTTCCATAATGACAAGGCTTCCATCCTTTGGAGTATCAAAAATCTCGACAACAGACTACCTTCCCTAATGACAAGGGTACCATCCATTGGAGTAACAAAAATATCCACAAGATACTACATTCCATAATGATAAGGCTACAATCCATTGTAGTAACAAAAATCTAGACAACAGACTACCTTACATAATGGCAAGGCTACAATCCATTGTAGTAACAAAAATCTCGACAACATACTACCTTCCATAATGACAAGGCTACCATCCATTGGAGTAACAAATATCACGACAACATACTACCTTCCATAATGACAAGGCTACCATCAATTAGAATAACAAAAATCTCGACAAAAGACTAACTTCCATAATGACAAGGCTTCCATCCAATGGAGTAACAAAAATCTCGACAACATACTACCTTCCATAATGACAAGGCTACCATCCATTGTAGTAACAAAAATATCCACAAGAGACTACCTTCAATAATGACAAGGCTTCCATCCTTTGGAGTATCAAAAATCTCGACAACAGACTACCGTCCATAATGACAAGGGTACCATCCATTGGAGTAACAAAAATATCCACAAGATACTACATTCCATAATGATAAGGCTACTATCCATTGTAGTAACAAAAATCTAGACAACAGACTACCTTACATAATGGCAAGGTTACAATCCATTGTAGTAACAAAAATCTCGACAACATACTACCTTCCATAATGACAAGGCTACCATCCATTGGAGTAACAAATATCACGACAACATACTACGTTCCATAATGACAAGGCTACCATCCATTGGAATAACAAAAATCTCGACAACAGACTAACTTCCATAATGACAAGGCTTCCATCCAATGGAGTAACAAAAATCTCGACAACATACTACCTTCCATAATGACAAGGCTACCATCCATTGTAGTAACAAAAATATCCACAAGAGACTACCTTCAATAATGACAAGGCTTCCATCCTTTGGAGTATCAAAAATCTCGACAACAGACTACCTTCCATAATGACAAGGGTACCATCCATTGGAGTAACAAAAATATCCACAAGATACTACATTCCATAATGATAAGGCTACAATCCATTGTAGTAACAAAAATCTAGACAACAGACTACCTTACATAATGGCAAGGCTACAATCCATTGTAGTAACAAAAATCTCGACAACAGACTACCTTCCATAATGACTTGGCTACCATCCATTGGAGTAATAAAGATATTGTCAACAGACTACCTTCCATTATGAGAAGGCTACAATCCACTGTAGTAACAAAAATCTCGACAAGAGACTACCTTCCATAATGACAAGGCTACCATCCATTGTAGTAACAAAAATCTCGACAACGGACTACCTTCCATTATGACAAGGCTACCATCCATTGGAGTAACAAAAATCTCGACAACAGACTACCTTCCATAATGACAAGGGTACCATCCATTGGAGTAACAAAAATCTCGACAACAGACTACCTTCCATAATGACTTGGCTACCACCCATTGGAGTAATAAAGATATCGTCAACAGACTACCTTCCATTATGAGAAGGCTACAGTCCACTGTAGTAACAAAAATCTTGACAAGAGACTACCTTCCATAATGACAAGGGTACCATCCATTGGAGTAACAAAAATCTCGACAACAGACTACCTTCCATAATGACTTGGCTACCATCCATTGGAGTAACAAAAATATCCACAAGATACTACATTCCATAATGATAAGGCTACAATCCATTGTAGTAACAAAAATCTATACAACAGACTACCTTACATAATGGCAAGGCTACAATCCATTGTAGTAACAAAAATCTCGACAACAGACTACCTTTCATAATGACAAGGCTTCCATCCATTGGAGTAATAAAGATATTGTCAACAGACTACCTTCCATTATGAGAAGGCTACAATCCACTGTAGTAACAAAAATCTCGACAAGAGACTACCTTCCATAATGACAAGGCTACCATCCATTGTAGTAACAAAAATCTCGACAACGGACTACCTTCCATTATGACAAGGCTACCATCCATTGGAGTAACAAAAATCTCGACAACAGACTACCTTCCATAATGACAAGGGTACCATCCATTGGAGTAACAAAAATCTCGACAACAGACTACCTTCCATAATGACTTGGCTACCATCCATTGGAGTAATAAAGATATCGTCAACAGACTACCTTCCATTATGAGAAGGCTACAGTCCACTGTAGTAACAAAAATCTTGACAAGAGACTACCTTCCATAATGACAAGGCTACCATCCATTGTAGTAACAAAAATCTCGACAACAGAATACCTTCCATAATGACAAGGGTACCATCCATTGGTGTAACAAAAATATCCACAACATACTACCTTCCATAATGACAAGGCTACCATCCATTGGAGTAACAAATATCACGACAACATACTACCTTCCATAATGACAAGGCTACCAGCCATTGGAATAACAAAAATCTCGACAACAGACTAACTTCCATAATGACAAGGCTTCCATCCAATGGAGTAACAAAAATCTCGACAACATACTACCTTCCATAATGACAAGGGTACCATCCATTGGAGTAACAAAAATCTCGACAACAGACTACCTTCCATAATGACTTGGCTACCATCCATTGGAGTAATAAAGATATCGTCAACAGACTACCTTCCATTATGAGAAGGCTACAGTCCACTGTAGTAACAAAAATCTTGACAAGAGACTACCTTCCATAATGACAAGGCTACCATCCATTGTAGTAACAAAAATCTCGACAACAGAATACCTTCCATTATGACAAGGCTACCATCCATTGGAGTAACAAAAATCACGACAACATACTACCTTCCATAACGACAAGGCTACCATCCATTGGAATAACAAAAATCTCGACAACATAATACCTTCCATAATGACAAGGCTTCCATCCAATGGAGTAAAAAAAATATCGACAATGGACTACCTTCCATAATGATAAGGCTACCATCCACTGGAGTAACAAAAATCTCGACAACAGACTACCTTACATAATGACAAGGGTACCATCCATTGGAGTGACAAAAATATCCACAACATACTACCTTCCATAATGAAAAGGCTACCATCCATTGGAGTAACAAAAATCTCGACAAGACACTACTTTCCATAATGATAAGGCTACCATCCATTGTAGTAACAAAAATCTCGACAACAGACTACCTTCCATAATGACAAGGCTACCATTCATTGGAGTAACAAATATCACGACAACATACTACCTTCCATAATGACAAGGCTACCATCCTTTGGAATAACAAAAATCTCGACAACAGACTAACTTCCATAATGACAAGGCTTCCATCCAATGGAGTAACAAAAATCTCGACAACATACTACCTTCCATAATGACAAGGCTACCATCCATTGTAGTAACAAAAATATCCACAAGAGACTACCTTCCATAATGACAAGGCTTCTATCCTTTGCAGTATCAAAAATCTCGACAACAGACTACCTTCCATAATGACAAGGGTACCATCCATTGGAGTAACAAAAATATCCACAAGATACTACCTTCCATAATGATAAGGCTACAATCCATTGTAGTAACAAAAATCTAGACAACATACTACCTTACATAATGGCAAGGCTACAATCCATTTTAGTAAAAAAAATCTCGACAATAGACTACCTTCCATAATGACAAGGCTACCATCCATTGTAGTAACAAAAATATCAACAACAGACTACCTTCCATAATAACTTGGCTACCAACCACTAGAGTAATAAAGATATCATCAATAGACTACCTTCCATTATAAGAAGGCTATAATCCATTGTAGTAACAAAAATCTCGACAACAGACTACCTTCCATTATGACAAGGCTACCATCCATTGGAGTAACAAAAATCTCGACAACAGACTACCTTCCATAATGACTAGGGTACCATCCATTGGAGTAACAAAAATATCCACAACATACTACCTTCCATAATGACAAGGCTACCATCCATTGGAGTAACAAATATCACGACAACATACTACCTTCCATAATGACAAGGCTACCAGCCATTGGAATAACAAAAATCTCGACAACAGACTAACTTCCATAATGACAAGGCTTCCATCCAATGGAGTAACAAAAATCTCGACAACATACTACCTTCCATAATGACAAGGCTACCATCCATTATAGTAACAAAAATATCCACAAGAGACTACCTTCCATAATGACGAGGCTTCCATCCTTTGGAGTATCAAAAATCTCGACAACAGACTACCTTCCATAATGACAAGGGTACCATCCATTGGAGCAACAAAAATATCCACAAGATACTACCTTCCATAATGATAAGGCTACAATCCATTGTAGTAACTAAAATCTAGACAACATAATGGCAAGACTACAATCCATTGTAGTAACAAAAATCTCGACAATAGACTACCTTCCATAATGACAAGGCTACCATCCATTGTAGTAACAAATATATCGACAACAGACTACCTTCCATAATGACAAGGCTACCATCCATTGTAGTAACAAAAATCTCGACAACAGAATACCTTCCATAATGACAAGGGTACCATCCATTGGAGTAACAAAAATATCCACAACATACTACCTTCCATAATGACAAGGCTACCATCCATTGGAGTAACAAATATCACGACAACATACTACCTTCCATAATGACAAGGCTACCAGCCATTGGAATAACAAAAATATCGACAACAGACTAACTTCCATAATGACAAGGCTTCCATCCAATGGAGTAACAAAAATCTCGACAACATACTACCTTCCATAATGACAAGGGTACCATCCATTGGAGTAACAAAACTCTCGACAACAGACTACCTTCCATAATGACTTGGCTACCATCCATTGGAGTAATAAAGATATTGTCAACAGACTACCTTCCATTATGAGAAGGCTACAATCCACTGTAGTAACAAAAATCTCGACAAGAGACTACCTTCCATAATGACAAGGCTACCATACATTGTAGTAACAAAAATCTCGACAACGGACTACCTTCCATTATGACAAGGCTACCATCCATTGGAGTAACAAAAATCTCGACAACAGACTACCTTCCATAATGACAAGGGTACCATCCATTGGAGTAACAAAAATCTCGACAACAGACTACCTTCCATAATGACTTGGCTACCATCCATTGGAGTAATAAAGATATCGTCAACAGACTACCTTCCATTATGAGAAGGCTACAGTCCACTGTAGTAACAAAAATCTTGACAAGAGACTACCTTCCATAATGACAAGGCTACCATCCATTGTAGTAACAAAAATCTCGACAACAGAATACCTTCCATAATGACAAGGGTACCATCCATTGGAGTAACAAAAATATCCACAACATACTACCTTCCATAATGACAAGGCTACCATCCATTGGAGTAACAAATATCACGACAACATACTACCTTCCATAATGACAAGGCTACCAGCCATTGGAATAACAAAAATCTCGACAACAGACTAACTTCCATAATGACAAGGCTTCCATCCAATGGAGTAACAAAAATCTCGACAACATACTACCTTCCATAATGACAAGGGTACCATCCATTGGAGTAACAAAAATCTCGACAACAGACTACCTTCCATAATGACTTGGCTACCATCCATTGGAGTAATAAAGATATCGTCCACAGACTACCTTCCATTATGAGAAGGCTACAGTCCACTGTAGTAACAAAAATCTTGACAAGAGACTACCTTCCATAATGACAAGGCTACCATCCATTGTAGTAACAAAAATCTCGACAACAGAATACCTTCCATTATGACAAGGCTACCATCCATTGGAGTAACAAAAATCACGACAACATACTACCTTCCATAACGACAAGGCTACCATCCATTGGAATAACAAAAATCTCGACAACATAATACCTTCCATAATGACAAGGCTTCCATCCAATGGAGTAAAAAAAATCTCGACAATGGACTACCTTCCATAATGATAAGGCTACCATCCACTGGAGTAACAAAAATCTCGACAACAGACTACCTTACATAATGACAAGGGTACCATCCATTGGAGTGACAAAAATATCCACAACATACTACCTTCCATAATGAAAAGGCTACCATCCATTGGAGTAACAAAAATCTCGACAAGACACTACTTTCCATAATGATAAGGCTACCATCCATTGTAGTAACAAAAATCTCGACAACAGACTACCTTCCATAATGACAAGGCTACCATTCATTGGAGTAACAAATATCACGACAACATACTACCTTCCATAATGACAAGGCTACCATCCTTTGGAATAACAAAAATCTCGACAACAGACTAACTTCCATAATGACAAGGCTTCCATCCAATGGAGTAACAAAAATCTCGACAACATACTACCTTCCATAATGACAAGGCTACCATCCATTGTAGTAACAAAAATATCCACAAGAGACTACCTTCCATAATGACAAGGCTTCCATCCTTTGCAGTATCAAAAATCTCGACAACAGACTACCTTCCATAATGACAAGGGTACCATCCATTGGAGTAACAAAAATATCCACAAGATACTACCTTCCATAATGATAAGGCTACAATCCATTGTAGTAACAAAAATCTAGACAACATAATGGCAAGACTACAATCCATTGTAGTAACAAAAATCTCGACAATAGACTACCTTCCATAATGACAAGGCTACCATCCATTGTAGTAACAAATATATCGACAACAGACTACCTTCCATAATGACAAGGCTACCATCCATTGTAGTAACAAAAATCTCGACAACAGAATACCTTCCATAATGACAAGGGTACCATCCATTGGAGTAACAAAAATATCCACAACATACTACCTTCCATAATGACAAGGCTACCATCCATTGGAGTAACAAATATCACGACAACATACTACCTTCCATAATGACAAGGCTACCAGCCATTGGAATAACAAAAATCTCGACAACAGACTAACTTCCATAATGACAAGGCTTCCATCCAATGGAGTAACAAAAATCTCGACAACATACTACCTTCCATAATGACAAGGGTACCATCCATTGGAGTAACAAAAATCTCGACAACAGACTACCTTCCATAATGACTTGGCTACCATCCATTGGAGTAATAAAGATATCGTCCACAGACTACCTTCCATTATGAGAAGGCTACAGTCCACTGTAGTAACAAAAATCTTGACAAGAGACTACCTTCCATAATGACAAGGCTACCATCCATTGTAGTAACAAAAATCTCGACAACAGAATACCTTCCATTATGACAAGGCTACCATCCATTGGAGTAACAAAAATCACGACAACATACTACCTTCCATAACGACAAGGCTACCATCCATTGGAATAACAAAAATCTCGACAACATAATACCTTCCATAATGACAAGGCTTCCATCCAATGGAGTAAAAAAAATCTCGACAATGGACTACCTTCCATAATGATAAGGCTACCATCCACTGGAGTAACAAAAATCTCGACAACAGACTACCTTACATAATGACAAGGGTACCATCCATTGGAGTGACAAAAATATCCACAACATACTACCTTCCATAATGAAAAGGCTACCATCCATTGGAGTAACAAAAATCTCGACAAGACACTACTTTCCATAATGATAAGGCTACCATCCATTGTAGTAACAAAAATATCGACAACAGACTACCTTCCATAATGACAAGGCTACCATTCATTGGAGTAACAAATATCACGACAACATACTACCTTCCATAATGACAAGGCTACCATCCTTTGGAATAACAAAAATCTCGACAACAGACTAACTTCCATAATGACAAGGCTTCCATCCAATGGAGTAACAAAAATCTCGACAACATACTACCTTCCATAATGACAAGGCTACCATCCATTGTAGTAACAAAAATATCCACAAGAGACTACCTTCCATAATGACAAGGCTTCCATCCTTTGCAGTATCAAAAATCTCGACAACAGACTACCTTCCATAATGACAAGGGTACCATCCATTGGAGTAACAAAAATATCCACAAGATACAACCTTCCATAATGATAAGGCTACAATCCATTGTAGTAACAAAAATCTAGACAACATAATGGCAAGACTACAATCCATTGTAGTAACAAAAATCTCGACAATAGACTACCTTCCATAATGACAAGGCTACCATCCATTGTAGTAACAAATATATCGATAACAGACTACCTTCCATAATGACAAGGCTACCATCCATTGTAGTAACAAAAATCTCGACAACAGAATACCTTCCATAATGACAAGGGTACCATCCATTGGAGTAACAAAAATATCCACAACATACTACCTTACATAATGACAAGGCTACCATCCATTGGAGTAACAAATATCACGACAACATACTACCTTCCATAATGACAAGGCTACCAGCCATTGGAATAACAAAAATCTCGACAACAGACTAACTTCCATAATGACAAGGCTTCCATCCAATGGAGTAACAAAAATCTCGACAACATACTACCTTCCATAATGACAAGGGTACCATCCATTGGAGTAACAAAAATCTCGACAACAGACTACCTTCCATAATGACTTGGCTACCATCCATTGGAGTAATAAAGATATTGTCAACAGACTACCTTCCATTATGAGAAGGCTACAATCCACTGTAGTAACAAAAATCTCGACAAGAGACTACCTTCCATAATGACAAGGCTACCATCCATTGTAGTAACAAAAATCTCGACAACGGACTACCTTCCATTATGACAAGGCTACCATCCATTGGAGTAACAAAAATCTCAACAACAGACTACCTTCCATAATGACAAGGGTACCATCCATTGGAGTAACAAAAATCTCGACAACAGACTACCTTCCATAATGACTTGGCTACCATCCATTGGAGTAATAAAGATATCGTCAACAGACTACCTTCCATTATGAGAAGGCTACAGTCCACTGTAGTAACAAAAATCTTGACAAGAGACTACCTTCCATAATGACAAGGCTACCATCCATTGTAGTAACAAAAATCTCGACAACAGAATACCTTCCATAATGACAAGGGTACCATCCATTGGAGTAACAAAAATATCCACAACATACTACCTTCCATAATGACAAGGCTACCATCCATTGGAGTAACAAATATCACGACAACATACTACCTTCCATAATGACAAGGCTACCAGCCATTGGAATAACAAAAATCTCGACAACAGACTAACTTCCATAATGACAAGGCTTCCATCCAATGGAGTAACAAAAATCTCGACAACATACTACCTTCCATAATGACAAGGGTACCATCCATTGGAGTAACAAAAATCTCGACAACAGACTACCTTCCATAATGACTTGGCTACCATCCATTGGAGTAATAAAGATATCGTCAACAGACTACCTTCCATTATGAGAAGGCTACAGTCCACTGTAGTAACAAAAATCTTGACAAGAGACTACCTTCCATAATGACAAGGCTACCATCCATTATAGTAACAAAAATATCCACAAGAGACTACCTTCCATAATGACGAGGCTTCCATCCTTTGGAGTATCAAAAATCTCGACAACAGACTACCTTCCATAATGACAAGGGTACCATCCATTGGAGCAACAAAAATATCCACAAGATACTACCTTCCATAATGATAAGGCTACAATCCATTGTAGTAACAAAAATCTAGACAACATAATGGCAAGACTACAATCCATTGTAGTAACAAAAATCTCGACAATAGACTACCTTCCATAATGACAAGGCTACCATCCATTGTAGTAACAAATATATCGACAACAGACTACCTTCCATAATGACAAGGCTACCATCCATTGTAGTAACAAAAATCTCGACAACAGAATACCTTCCATAATGACGAGGGTACCATCCATTGGAGTAACAAAAATATCCACAACATACTACCTTCCATAATGACAAGGCTACCATCCATTGGAGTAACAAATATCACGACAACATACTACCTTCCATAATGACAAGGCTACCAGCCATTGGAATAACAAAAATCTCGACAACAGACTAACTTCCATAATGACAAGGCTTTCATCCAATGGAGTAACAAAAATCTCGACAACATACTACCTTCCATAATGACAAGGGTACCATCCATTGGAGTAACAAAAATCTCGACAACAGACTACCTTCCATAATGACTTGGCTACCATCCATTGGAGTAATAAAGATATTGTCAACAGACTACCTTCCTGTAGCGATAAAAAATGTAGCGGGGTAAATCGGAGATCGAATTATTGATTAATTCGTCTCGCAAAAGCAAGAGTCGCCACCGCGCTTTATTGTTTCCAAAGGAAAAGGGAAAAGAGCGAAATAAACCCTAAATATGCAATGTAAATAAAATACAAATACGAAGCGTTTTTGAAAAGAGATCTTATGGTTCGGGGGTTGGTTATACAATGGGAAGGTATTAGCACCCAATGCATCTATAGTACTCTATAGGAACCTTTTGAAATATCTGTTTTATTTAAAATTGATCGCTTGATTTGAAAATAAATCGTTTTGGCCGAAAAAGGGATACGGACGGGTTTTTGAAGATGCGACAACCTAACGTTGAAGTTTTTGACTTAAAAGGTGTGAGTTTTGGAGAAATCGGATATTTGGAAAAATTATCTTAAGTTTCAATGAAATGAGGGTATTCGCTTGATCGTTTTTTGAGGACATGAAGTCAACAAAAATTAGACAATTCCCTTTGGATTGACGCAAACAGAATAATCAAGTAAATGCGAGGTATTTAAACAGAAAATGATACACAACAATTAAATGTGAACATGCATTTTATATGATTTTTGTTTAATATGCGAAAAGAAAAAGCTTTAATTGGTTTTCATTTTTTACGCATTTTTAATAATAAAAGGTAACGAGAATTAATAGAAATATTTTTTAAAGTTTTATATGTTCCATTTTTTATGTTTTTATTATATTGATATTTAAACAAAATGAGGGGAATAAAATAAAATGTTTTTTTAGTCTTCATTTTTTACTTTCACATGTTTTTTAGAGATATTAAATATTTTTTTTTTAAAATTAAATCAAACCATGAAAAAAATGAATTAGAAATAAGGCAGGTTAAGGTTATTTAGAACTTAAATTTAAACTAAATGATATTTGAATAAAATATATTAAAGATTATTTATTTAAGATTATATGTTATTCCTAAAAACTAACTAATCTAAATTGATTAAGTTAAAAAAATGAAATAACATTAACTAAAGAGTAAATAAAGGTGAGGTGGATAACAATTAACAATGGGCCTAAGTGTAAGAAACGAATTGGATTGGGTTGAGGAGTGGAGCGGGTCATGGAGCGGGTCGAAGAACAACAAATGCTGTAATCAAAAAAAAACCTAGGAACGCTAATGGCCGCCGCTGGATCCCTTCCTTCCTCCTTCACATCTCGCCTCCAGAACGACAACAAAACACGAATCGAAACCAGAACGCACGAAGGAAAGAAAAACGGAAACGCAGGAAAGGAAAGAAGAATCGGTGACAGAGGGAGCGGTTCGAGGAGTCGTTCACGGTAAGCCTCGATGTCTTTTTCTTCTCTCTTCCTAATTCAATCTCTTAACTTCTATCATCGTTCTATCTCATGCTTCTCATGTGATTTTTCTTCTTCGTTTTTCATCAGCGATTTTAGAACAAGACAAAAGAGCAACAACCCTAATTCCCCAAAGAAACCCCAAACCCAATGTTGTCCAGATGATTATAAGATGAAGATCAAAAGGAAGCACGAAATCATGAAAATAATAGAAGTATTGCAAAAAAAGGAATCTGGTACGCGGTATTTTGATCTCTTCTTTTATGTTCAATTCTTTTTCTTCTACTTCTTTTGGTTTGCTATGTGATTTCGTGGGTTTGAATGAGAGGAAGGTTTGCATCTGAGTTGAGTGTTGTGTGAGATTTTGAGAGATTCAATTTTGGGTTTTTGTGGTTATGGAATTCGGTCGTTGAGGTATTTGAAGGAGTCTGAAGCTGATTTTGTTGCTGCTAATGATGGAAATGAGTGTTATGGGAGTATCATTGTGGGGAATTTGAATAGGGTTTGTGCGGAAGAGGAGAAGAGATGGGTGGAGAAATGGGAGGACATGATTGTTGAGATATTGATTATATTATTATTTGTTAGTATCGTTTAGGATTATGATAAGATAACATTCCTATATAAATTACATTGCACATTTATATAAATATTTGTTCAACCCTTTTTATAGTTAATGAGATTTAAATAGGACCAAATGCAGTTTCATCATTCCTGCACTATTTATCAAAGATAACATATTTGCTCTATTACCTATTTTGTATTGCTCAAGTTAACTTACCTTTCGGATTCTTGATTGCAGTTACTGCAACTCTGTTAAATTTTATAAGGATGTTTCTCAAAGCACATGATGAGAATATCAAACAAGCAGAATTAGAGAAGAAGAAAGCTGAGAAAGAGGCTGAAATGGAGAAGAAAGCTAAGAAGGAGGCTGAAATGGAAAAGGGTAAAAGCAGTGGTTTGACAAGGAAGAGTAAAAAAGATAAAGAAGAAGAAAGCTGAGGAAGAGGCTGAAACGGAGAAGGCTAAGAACGTTGACTTGAAATGGAAGAGTGCAGAAGAGATTATTGAAGACTGGGTTGTCCACTCCTTTGCACCGACACCATTATCAGCCGGAGAGCAGAGATCTACCTGCGGGTATTAACGGGACTGCTTTCGAGATTGAGCTAAGTAATGCCTCTCAAGATGATGGTGTGGCAATTAGCCTCTCGATGTCATTTACTGAGGCAAGATTGCGAACTCTCGCCACGTGCTGATCTTTGTACATACAAAAGGCTTAGGAGTTGATTCTTCTTTCTTGAGGTCTGCTATCAATTGCTTGAAATTTGGGGGGCTGCTGGGATTATGTGAAAGGGAAGAGAAAGAAGAAAATCCTAAACTAAAGAAAAAAGGCGCTGAATCGAGAGAAATAGTTTTCGTTATTGTGTATTATTCGAATGCAGGTTTGTTGAAGGTTGGAGGAAGATACAGTAACTTTAGCAGGGATATTTTTTTGAGGTGAGTTTTGAGCGTTCTCTTTTTTACGGTCTATATTTGGACTCCTCTAATAACTATATCATGAAATGATTTTTGATCTGGTTTATGTTATCGATTATTGATGCAGGTGGTTCGGTGATTCTATGTGTAAAGATGGAAGTTTTAAAAAATTAACGATGAAGTAATGGTGATGAGGGGTGGTTGATGTAATGCGGGATTAGGAAGTGATTCTATTTCCAAAACGGCTCAGACAACAAGAGAGATTCATGACAACAATGAAATATTTGAGAAGTAGAGAAATGTCACAGGATATAATCCTTGTGAAACCATGAAAAAATCTTAAGACCAAAACAACAATGTGATAATAACGGCGTTACCTGTCCGAAAGTTATCGGAGTGACGATTCCTCGAGGTAAGTCTCTTCTCTTCCCACTTCTAATAGTATGCCGCAAATTTTGTGTCTTGTTGTTGAATGAAGTTCTGTTGTGTTTTTTTCTGAAAATTTCTAGTGTGGCGCAATTTTGTGGTTTTTGGTCTCTAGTCTAATGTTTAGCCGATAACAGGTTATGTTGAAAAAAAATGGACTGTTGTTTGTATAGTCTAGATGCGGGTTATGCCATGTGCAGGATGGTTTTTGGATAGTGTCTTTAGAACTTGCAGGTTTTGATATGCAGGATGGTTCTTTGGATAGTGTCTTTAGAACTTGCAGGTTTTGATATGCAGGATGGTTCTTTGGATAGTGTCTTTAGAACTTGTGTGGATTTTTTTTGTTGTTGGTTCTGCTGTCTTCTCAGGTTAGATATATATCTTTGTTTTCTTTTTGTTGTCTAATATAACAGTTCTCTCCTTCCTCTTGAACGCCACAGATTGAAAAATTTGAAAATATGCTGCTGGGATTTTCTGAGCACTCTGCACCCCTGTCCCCCCAATTTGTCTCTACTCCTCTTTTGTGTTATTAATTATACTGGCTATATTTTCTTGGTTTGTCTTGTATATCTCCTTATGCTTATGCCAAACCTGCAAAACCAATTCTCTATCTCTCTTTCTTTTCTCTCAGCATAGCTTTGATAAAAAATGATAAGCTGTACACTTCTGAAACTGTAATGGCCAGAAAATGATGAAAAAAGGAAATTTCATATTGCTTGCAAGTATGGTCAAACTGCATGTTTCTTTTAATACAAATTCTGTTTTGTTTCTGCTGGTGTAGGCAAACGTTCAAGTAACATGCTTGCATAGTAGTTACTACATATTTGTTGCTTATGCTGTATGTTTTGAAATTACATTTGGGATTAAAACTAATGTGATTAGCTTAAGTATGCAGTTTTTTTGGAAAATAATTTATGCATATGCTTTAAAATCCTTTTCTTTTTTTTTGTGAACCGGGAGTAATCCCGTGATTTGCAAAAAAATAAAGTAACTGATTCCGGCCATTACATTTAATGATGAACATTAAAATTTATTTTCTGCATTTAATTATTTATTTGAATTCTAATTCTTTTCTTTTAATTGTGCAGGTAAAATTAAATGAGCGGACACGCATTGGATTGGAAGCTTTAGAATTAAGATAGACTAGTTTTTTTTTTATCTCATTTTAATTTTGTCAATTCATTATTGTAATTTACTGTAATATATACAATATTTACAAAATAACTTGTACCAAAAAAATGAATAAAAGAAACTATTTGTCCATTAATTCTTCTTCTTTATTTATTTATCGTTTATTATTTTATCCAAACGAATAATAATTGAAAACAAATCTCCAATTACCTACATTCAAAATAATAAACAGATAAATAATAATTATCATTGACCAACCAATACCTTCGATTATTTAATCCATCATTCTCAACTAAGTTATAATAATTAAAATAGGATTTCAATTATTTAACCTAGAGCGACGAACGATTAAACAGTCGTTATTGACCAATGAATTTCCTCAAATGCTTATTTATATTATTCATAACCTTTAAATTATAGAATAACTAAGAATAAATTCTAGTTACTTAAATTTAAAAATAATGAGTAAATAAATAAAACGTCCGCACAACTAATGTGCCTCTTCTCTGATGTTCATTTTATTATCCCTACATCTTTAAACTAAATAATAATCAAAAAATGAATTTCAATTATTTAAGTTTTAGATAATAGATAATTAATAAACATCATTTTTGCACGAATCGATTAAATGATTCAATGTTCAGCATAAATAGCTCTTGGCCCGAAAAAGTCACGAAATTCAAAATCGATGGATCAAAATAAATGTAATGTAAAGATGCAGATAGGAGACGACGTCTTAGGTCAAAATTTGGGGTACAACAGCTGCCCCTATTTAAGTTCCTTCTATCCGGAGATATGAAGATTAAAGTCTTCGTCTCGACGAGATTGAAGGTACTTAAATACATAATTTCGCAAATTTTGTCCTAAGATGCCGTTATCATGCGGTGATATGAATGTAATGTTGAATTCACAGAGAAAAAAAATATTGTATGAAACAAGACAAACGTCGGAGGAATCGAAAACCAACAAAACACCGAGACATGAATCATACGCTACTGGGGGAACAAGCTATCGACTTCAAACGACAGACTCCTGACAGCGAATAAAAACGAGGGAAACACAACCTCTAACCCTAACAAAGAGAGCATCTTGCATAGGCCATAACAGATCGTTGATCCAAACAGCGAGTTCGCAACTCAAGGTCGACGGTAGACAGAGAGTATCAAATTGCTGATAACTGGTTACCGACTTCTGGAGGTGTAGATTCGTACCAGACTTCTCCGCGAGATTTCAGAGGTATACTCATTAATGCTGAGGTGATAAGACTGTAGATACGAAGGTTGTTCAAATAAAGAAAATTGCCAGCTGTTGGCGTCCAAAGAAAATACCGATAACAAACAAGTTGCTCCAATAAAGAAGCCGCCGCTTGCTGTCGTCCAGAGAAAATATCGATAACGAACAAGTTGCTCAAATAAAGAAGCTGCCGCTTGCTGTTTTCCGAAGAATAATACCGATAACGAACAAGTTGCTCAAATAAAGAAGCTACCACTTGCTGTTTTCCGAAGAATAATAACGATAACGAACAAGTTGCTCAAATAAAGAAGCTACCACTTGCTGTTTTCCGAAGAAAATACCGATAACGAACAAGTTGCTCAAATAAAGAAGCTACCACTTGCTGTTTTCCGAAGAATAATAACGTACTGGTAACACATACTGGTAACTCATGAAGAGTTTGCTGCTTGTCGCTTTCAAAAAAAAGAGTAAATGACGCACTAGTAGTTCATGAAGAACTGCTGCTCGGCGCTTCCCAAAAAGGATAAAATGACGATGACGCACTAGTAGCTCATGAAGAACTGCTGCTCGGCGCTTTCACAAAGTCATAACTGACGCACTAGTAGTTCATGAAGAACTGCTGCTCGGTGCTTTTCAACGGAATAAAAAGACGCACTAGTAGCTCGTGAAGAACTGCTGCTTGGCGCTTTCCGAAAGCTAAAATAACGCACTAGTAGCTCATGAAGAACTACTGCTCGGCGCTTGTCGAAGATAGTAACGTACAAGTTGCTCGTGAAGAGCTACCGCTTGTCGTTTTCCGACATAATTCAGAGGGGAACTGCGATGATATTGGCAGAGAATAAAATCTTCATCAAAGAGAACCCTGAATCAGTCCTTCCCAAGGAGATCACATATTTAAACGTGCGAAATAAATGCACCAACCGTCTAGGTCGCAACTTCACTGGGGAAAAACACGGAGGTAACCTATGCAAGAGGCAACAACTTCATTCAGGAATAACCAGAGAGAAAACAGTCAAACAAGACTCCTCCCAAATGAGAAAGTAAATCGATTGGGGAAATTATCCTATCGATAAACGGACAAGGTAAGCTAAATCAAAAATCATCCACGAGGATTAGCTCAGTTGGGGAATTAGAAAGGAGGCGCACTTTATGCTTAAGCCGACACCCTATTTGGAGGGATCAAATACGTTATTTGAAAAGGACACAACTAAGGTGTACGAATTTAATGACATTAACAAATACAACTGTGTGTGTATGATGCGAGTGTGGATGAATAAATGAATGTCATGTATATGCTGACAAAACAGACAGATGGGATATCTTGGAGATAATAAGGTGTCACAGCAACGTAAACGCTCGGCCACTCTTGAAAAGATGGAAGATAGACGGAATACGAAGCAACGTCGGAAGATGTCACGCTACAAGGCCCAAGTCTTCCGAAGAGACGAACAATCAAATCCGATCTTCTAGCACCAATAAACCACTGGCATGAGACGAAGTGTACCGCACTTCAAAATCTCCCAAACAAAAGTAGCTAAAACCACACTTAACTGGGACAACTGGGGAGTCACCAAACTTAGCACCACCATAACCAAGCATGTACACAGCCAACACTTAATGACGATTTTGAAAGAAAACAAATTCATTATGCAAGTAAATTACCGTACTGTTTTGCATTTCATGGCTTGACCATTTTCGGGACGACTGTTAATATTCCTTTCGTTATTCACGACACATTTTAGAAATAAGAATATTTTAAGTAAATTTGTTTCAAGTATTTCCATAAAATTAAAAATTTTGCCCACAAAAGGTAAAATGCTCAAATTTCATTAATACGATGGTAGTTCGCTAACAATGCGACTCCAACGGTTTACAAAAGTTTGGGGAAATAGTATGTGAAATAAGAGGTCATACAAAACAATGATCACTATTCTCCCTAACAACTTTGAATTCCAGAATATGTTCAGATGCCAAGACTGGTTTGACCAGGAATTTGCCTAAGCGAAATACTTCTTGACTGCATCGGCGTTCAGGGGACGCGGGAGGTCTTCGCCATCCATATTGGCGAGAATCATGGCACCTCCGGAGAAAACTTTCTTAACAACAAACGGTCCTTCATAGTTCGGAGCCCATTTGCCCCTAGAATCGGGTTGGAAAGATAATATCTTCTTGAGCACGAGGTCACCTTCTCTGAACTCGCGCGGCCGAACCTTCTTATCAAAAGCCTTCTTCATTCTTTGCTGATACAACTGACCGTGACACAAAGCCGTTAATCTCTTCTCTTCGATTAAATTCAACTGATCGTACCTACTTTGACACCATTCGGCCTCGGAAAGTTTGGCTTCCATCAACACTCTCAGAGACGGAATCTCAACCTCCACGGGGAGTACTGCTTCCATACCATAAACTAGGGAGAAAGGAGTCACGCCTGTTGAAGTTCGAACTGAAGTACGATACCCGTGTAAAGCAAACGGAAGCATTTCATGCCAGTCCTTATAAGTTACCACCATCTTCTGGACGATCTTCTTGATATTCTTGTTAGCAGCTTCAACAGCCCCATTCATCTTCGGCCTGTAGGGAGAGGAATTATGATGCTCGATTTTGAACTCTTCACAAAGCTCCTTCATCATCTTGTTATTCAAATTCGACCCATTGTCAGTGATGATCTTACTCGGGATACCATACCGACAAATAATCTGATTCTTGATAAATCTGACTACCACCTGTCTGGTTACATTAGCATAAGAGGCGGCTTCCACCCACTTAGTAAAATAATCGATCGCCACCAAGATGAAACGGTGACCATTTGAAGCTTTGGGTTCAATCATCCCAATCATATCAATGCCCCACATGGAGAAAGGCCAAGGTGAAGATATAACATTAAGGAGGGTCGGCGGTACGTGCATCCTGTCCGCATAAATCTGGCATTTATGACACTTCTTCACATACTTGCAGCAATCAGATTCCATGGTTATCCAGTAGTAACCAGCTCTCAACATCTTTCTAGCCATTGCGTGTCCATTGGCATGAGTGCCAAAGGACCCTTCGTGCACCTCTTGCATCAGCATGTCTGCTTCACGTCTGTCTACACATCTGAGCAAGACCATGTCGTAATTCCTCTTATACAACACTTCTTCATTGAGAAAGAAACTGCTTGCTAATCTTCTCAATGTCTTCATATCTTTGTTGGATGCCCCAGGCGGGTACTCTTGAGTTTGAAGAAAACGTTTGATGTCATAGAACCAAGGTTTGTCATCGGTGACCTCTTCTGCTGCGAACACATGAGCAGGTCGGTCGAGGCGCATAACCCGGATTGTAGGCACGTCGTTCCAATCATTCACTTGAAACATTGAAGACAAAGTAGCCAAAGCATCCGCCATTTGATTCTCATCCCTAGGGATATGATGCAATTCCACCTTGTTGAAGAAAGTTAACAACCTTCTAGCATAGTCTCTGTACGGGATCAAACCGGGATGACGAGTTTCCCATTCTCCTCTGATTTGATTAATCACCAGTGCCGAATCTCCATAAATATCCAGAATCTTAATCCTCAAGTCCACTGCTTCTTCGAGACCCATAATACACGCTTCATACTCCGCCATGTTGTTCGTACAGTCAAACTTCAGTCTTGCCGTGAACGGGATATGAGTACCTCGGGGAGTAACGATGATTGCCCCAATTCCATTTCCATAGGAATTCACAGCTCTGTCAAATATTAAACCCCAACGGGATTCAGGATCAGGTCCTTCTTCAGGTAACGGCTCTTCACAGTCTTTGGCTTTCAAGTACATAACATCTTCATCGGGGAAGTCAAACTTGATGGACTGATAGTCTTCAATTGGTTGGTGAGCCAAATGATCGGCCAAAATACTCCCTTTGATCGCTTTCTGAGTGTGATACTCAATGTCATATTCAGATAACAACATCTGCCAACGGGCTATCCTTCCAGATAAGGCGGGCTTCTCAAAGATATACTTGATTGGGTCCATTTTGGAGATCAACCAAGTAGTGTGATTAATCATATACTGGCGCAGACGGCGAGCAGCCCAGGCTAAAGCACAACAGGTTTTCTCAAGCAATGAGTATCGAGACTCACAGTCTGTGAATTTCTTACTCAGATAATATACAGCATGCTCCTTTCTTCCAGTCTCGTCTTGTTGACCAAGCACACATCCCATGGAGTCCTCTAATATGGTCAAGTACATAATCAAGGGCCTTCCTTCCACCGGAGGAATCAGAATGGGAGGTTCGAGCAAATATTCTTTGATACTATCGAAAGCTTTCTGACAATCCTCTGTCCACACACATCCTTGGTTCTTGCGGAGAAGCTTGAAAATCGGCCCACAAGTAGCAGTCATGTGAGATATGAACCTAGAAATGTAATTCAATCTCCCAAGGAATCCTCTTACTTGTTTTTCCGTCTTGGGTGCGGGCATTTCCCGAATAGCTTTGACTTTATCGGGATCTACTTCAATACCTTTCTGACTGACAATGAAACCTAAAAGTCTTCCTGAACGAACGCCAAAAGTGCACTTATTGGGATTCAGACGGAGTTTGTACTTTCTCAGGCGCTGGAATAGCTTTAACAAATGTTCTAGGTGATCTTCTTCAGTCTGTGATTTGGCAATCATATCATCCACATACACCTCGATCTCCTTATGCATCATGTCGTGGAACAAAGCAGTCATGGCCCTTTGGTACGTTGCACCAGCGTTCCTCAAACCAAACGGCATAACTCGATAACAGAAAGTTCCCCATGGTGTAATGAAAGCGGTCTTTTCCATATCTTCCGGCGCCATCTTGATTTGGTTGTAACCAGAGAAACCATCCATGAAAGAAAAGACTTTGAACTTGGCAGTACTGTCGACCAATACATCAATATGAGGTAATGGGAAATCATCTTTCGGACTAGCTCTGTTCAGGTCTCTGTAGTCTACACACATCCGAACCTTACCATCCTTCTTAGCAACAGGCACGATGTTGGCTAACCACTGAGGATAGACCGACGTCACAAGAAAACCTGCGTTGATCTGCTTCTGAACTTCTTCTTTAATCTTGTCGGCCATGTCAGGACGAGTCCTTCTCAACTTCTGCTTGACCGGTGGACATTCAGGTTTCAATGGTAAACGATGCTCTACAATGTCGTTGTCCAACCCTGGAATATCTTGGTAAGACCACGCAAACACATCAACATACTCCCTGAGAAGCTCCAACATCTTCTCCTTAACTTCCGGGATAAGCAAAGCTCCGACTTTGACTTCCTTTCTAACTTCTTCATTACCCAAATTGACCAACTCTACAGGCTCTTCAAATGGTTGAATGACCTTCTCATCTTGCTCAATCAAACGGGAAATCTCGACAGGAACCTCTTCATCATCCTCTCCTTCGGCTCTGAACACAGGGAATTCAAAGTTGGGAGAGGGCATAGGATCATTGTTTTCGATGGTTAAGTCATGAAGTAATCTGCACACATGATTATGCTTTATTTTAGAAATCGATTTGTGCAAATAAAACAAAATGCTCTTAATCAATTTTCATTATTATTTCCCGAAAAAATAAAAAAAATAAAACAGCAGTGGACAAAATAACATTTTTATTCATTAAAGAGGAAATACTTGAAACGACAAGCCCAGACATCTCTCTTTTGCCTTGGGCAGAGCAAAAGGAGTTATTCTTTCATAGCCCGACACCAAATACGTTTCGCCTTGGGCAGAGCGATTTTTTTAAGAAAAAATGAACAAAACATTACTCGGAAACGTGCATAACCACAGGAATATCAACAGCTATCCAGTTTTGGCAAGCCAATCCAGGCGTCACAAACACGGGCAAATCCTCCTCGGAATCATCATCTATGACAGCATCAACCTCAGGATGTACAAACCCTGCACTCCGAAAGACCTCTTGAATTGGACGAACAACCACCTCTTTCTTGACCCTTGCAGCTATTGGATGAAAACCCAAACCTTCCCCAGACTTATTCTCGGGTAACGTCAACACCTGGCCCCATCCTTCGGCCGAACCACTCTCCACTACTCGCCGTGCATCCTCAAAAGAAGAGATGGACGCCCCCTGCTTCTTCACGGTATCCTTAGCAACAGATAGGCCCTGAAACTGGGTCCCGACGTCCTCGTCAGCATCAATAAAAGAAAACGATGATAAATGACTTACCACCATGGCCTGCTCTCCCCCAATCATCACTAGTTTCCCATGCCTCACAAATTTTAATCTCTGATGGAGCGTGGAAGTGACTGCCCCGGCATCATGGATCCAGGGACGGCCCAATAAACAACTATAAGCAGCACGGATGTCCATCACTTGGAAAGTGATTTGAAAAGTATGGGGACCAATCACTATGGGAAGATCCACTTCACCGATAACCGTCTTCCTGGAACCGTCAAAGGCTTTAACAATTACCCCGCTAGGCCTCATAGGAGCACCTGGATATGAAAGTCGAGACAACGTGGTCTTGGGCATCACATTCAATGACGAGCCGGTATCCACTAACACGCTTGATAAGGTATCGTTCCCACAACTTACTGAAATGTGTAGAGCCATATTATGGTTTCTCCCCTCCTCCGGGAGTTCTTCATCACTGAAACCCAAGTTGTTACACGAGGTTATATTCCCCACAATCCCGTCAAACTGATCAACTGTCACATCATGGTCTACGAACGCCTGGTCCAACACTTTCATCAAGGCTTCTCTGTGTGCCCCAGAATCTCTCAATAAGGCAAGCAAGGAAATCTTGGAAGGTGTTTGCAGAAGCTGGTCCACAATTTTATACTCGCTTCTTTTGATAAGCTTTAAGATTTCATCTTCTTCAGGGTGAGGGATAGGTCCACTGGATCGACCTACCTCAACCCTTGGTTCATTTCTTACAGGGATCTCCGCCGGCATGGGCCTCCTTACTTGAACTTCTGGTCTTCTTGCCGGTACCGCGGCAAAAACACGCCCACTTCTTGTCACTCTACTTACATCGGCAATATTAACGAAAGACGGTCTAGTTGGTATGGGGACCTCTACCCCATTCTCGATCATGGTGGCGTTATACTTGTACGGCACGGCTTGGTCTGAGCTATAAGGCACAGGGCCAGGTGGGTAAATAATCAAAGGATCAGCAGACGCAGTCTGGCTGTTGTAAGCAATCTCTACTGATTCTGGTAAATTAAACTGTGGGGTTATCACATTCACTTCATCTTCAGGATTTCGGTCATAGGTAATAGTAATAATTCTCTGATCTAGCAACTTCTGAATGTCCTCCTTCACAATAGGACAATCCTCTTCTCTTGAACAAAACTGGCAAACGTCATAGTCATGTTGGTGCCTAACAAAGGCAAGTCTTCTCAAACTTTGGTGTAACCTGATCAATGATTCTCTGATGTGCTCGACTTGGAAAACTCGGAACTTCCCCGGGCAACCCTCCACCATATTCACAGAAGCTGCCCCATGTCGGGGCAAAGGGTTATCTCTGACATTTGGATTCACATCCTTAAAAGACAAGATGCCATGCTTAATTAATCTCTGCACATCCGCCTTCAACGCAAAGCAATTCTCAAGGTTGTGCCCCGGTGACCCTTGATGATATTCACAGAATTGATCCGCCTTATACCACGGGGAAGCACTGTTCGGTGCGACAGGAGGTGGTTTTGTTGTGATGAGATTCTTTCTAATGAGAGCGGGAAACAATTCAGTATACGTCATAGGAATGGCATCAAACTGCGGCTTTCTGGGCGAGCGATTCTGATTGCTGAGCGGATAGGCCTGTTGTCGAGGCTGCTGTTGAAAAGGTCGTTGTTGAGGTGGCGGAATCTGATGAGATGGGGCTACCAAAGCCGGGCGGACAGCCGGAGTGACTGCCGCGACGTGAGAGTAGCCTCTCCTAGGCCTACCTGGAAACAAAGCACTAACATCTTGCTCTTTCCTCTTCGGGAAAACACCTCCGAACTTCTTCACACTGCTGGACGTACTCCCCTCTTTAATCAAACGTCCTTCACGAATTCCTTCCTCTAATCGCATACCCATGCTCACCATCTCGGTAAAGTCACTGGGCGCGCTGGCTATCATCCTCTCATAGTAAAAGGATCCCAAGGTCTTCAAAAATATCTTAGTCATCTCTTTCTCCTCCAGAGGTGGATGGATCTGAGCAGCAATTTCACGCCACCTCTGGGCGTACTCCTTAAAAGATTCTCGGTCTCTTTGCGACATTGCCCGGAGTTGATCCCTGTCCGGCGCCATGTCAACATTATACTTGTACTGATGGACAAAGGCTTCACTGAGATCGTTAAAATTGCGGATTCGAATGCTGTCCAATCCCATATACCACTTCAAGGCAGCACCCGTCAAACTATCTTGAAAATAATGAATCAACAAATCATGATTATCAGAATACGTGGACATCTTCCTCACGTACATTGTCAAATGGCTTCTAGGACACGAATCCCCCTTGTATCTTTCAAAGTCTGGTGTTTTGAACTTCGCCGGAATCTTGACATTCGGAACCAGGCAAAGGTCATGTGTGCTCTTCCCAAACAGATCCTTCCCCTTCAAGGCTCTAAGCTCTTTCTGCATTTCCTGGAACTGATCCTGAAATTCCTCCATTCTATCAAAAAGGCCCATACTTTCAGCAGGTTCGGCAGGATAAACTGGTTCGTTCAAGTATGGCACTGAGTGGATCACCGGAGCAACGGTCGTCATGACTGGTTGCGGAAAGGGTGTTACAGATGGAATTACTGGCGGCAGTGTAGTCGTCTCCGGTTGCGGAAGAGACAATGCAGGCTGAAATATAGGTTGGGCGGTAGGCTGACACCCTTCCGGCATAAAGTTGTAAGGCATTCCCCAAGGAAAACCTTTCGGCATCTGATGCTGGATCGGAGAGTTGATTTGAGTTGCGGAGGCAGGAGCGATAACAATCTCGGAAACCACTGGAGTTGAAGTCTGAATCTCGGCAGTCGTAGTCGGTGGCTGATTCTGAACAGCCACCAGACTTTCCACCAACGCTGTTAACTTTTCCATCTCGGTACGAAGCGTAGCAACTTCCCCACGAAGCTCTTGATTTTCCTGTTCCAAATCTTCCATTCTTTTCTGACGACTGGCCCGAGTGTCGTGTTGGTGAGACAGCTTGGCAACCTTCGGTGGAAAAAGAACAAGAATGAGACTCTAGAAAACATGCGATGTGGAATGTGAAATGATGCATGATGGTGATGCAAATGATGACTCATTTTAAAAGTTTTTCAAGGAACTTTTAGTAACTTTGCATTCATCAATGGTAAAGGAATTTGGAACAACAAAAACTCAATCCGTTAATCGAAAGCGATAAATTACAACTTACAATTTGGAATAGTAAATTACAACCTTGGAATAACAAATCCACTAATGAAAGCAATAAATTAACAACTTACAACCTGAAAACCATAATAAAGTGATAAATTACATTTTAAAACATGAAGCAGTAAATTACAACTTGGAGCATGAAGCCCTAAGTAAAACCATAAGTTACAACTTCGGAGCATGAAGCCCTTAAGAAAACAATAAATTACAACTTCGGAGCGTGAAGCCCTTTTACATAGTTTTACAAAATGACATCAATAAAATAAACTAAAGCTAAAGCTCACTCAGAATCCTCAGATGACGGACCAAACACCAGCTGTAGTCGGAGCTTCTTGATCTTTTCTTCATAAAAGTCTTCTAAATCTTTCTTTTCCGCTATCAGTCGATCGATGATTTCTTCTTGTGGATTAGGAACGAGAGCCAAGTTTACTGAACATTCCCTTTTCCTCTTCCTTTCACTCGCGCATTTCTTCAACAAGGCATCCTTCTGGCGAAGCTTCTCATCGTGGTCAACGAATCGGCCATCTTGAATAAGCAACAACTCCTTCTTCTCTTTCAGCTGTCGAGTCAGGACTCGATTCTCGTATTCGGACATATGGTACTTTTCCTTCCAAGCATCCCTCTCGGACTTCATCCTAGCCAGGTTCCCTTGATATTCTCCTACATCTGCGATTGGGATAGCAACTGATGATGGTGCGATGGCAGGGAACAAAGGTTTCTCAAGTTTATACGGCATCTTGAGAGCATTAGCTCTAGCACGGACCCACTGCAGGTAAGGTTCCAAAGAAACGGCACCTCTATGTCCCAGCATATCTCTTCCTTTCTTATGGATATGGCGCCAAGCTCCTTCAATCTCTCTCTTAGCAGTTTGATGATCTTGTCCTTCCTGAAGAAAGAAACCACTCACATGGATACTGTTCGGCTTATCTCTCATTGGGTACCCGAACTGACGGCGCGCTAGAACAGGGTTGTAGTTGATTCCACCCTTCGTACCAAGAAGAGGTACATTGGGAAAAGCACCACAGCTGTCAATGATCTCTACGTCATGGTAAGCTCGATTGTACCAGTCAATGTCGAAATGAGTGAGAGCCATAATCTTTGGCGCCCAACGCGGTTCTTTCTCGAGATCCCAGAAAGCATCGGACCCAGGTAAATGCGAGACGTACCACTGATACAACAACGGTACGCAACAAATAATCATTCCTCCTTGACGAGAGTTTCGAAGATGGATAGAGTAATACGTGTCCCCTAGCAGCGTAGGGACCGGATTTCCAATCAGGAAAACTCTGATGGCATTGACATCCACAAATTTATCAATATTAGGGAATAAGAAAAGACCATACGCGAGTAAAGCAAACACGTCCTCGAAGGCAACGGTATCCTTTGTATCAGCAAAATGACGAGCTTTCTTCAACAGAAACTGAGCCGGCAAACCCCGGATTCCTCCTTTCGTAGTCATATTCTCTTCTATCTCTGACTTCTTCAGATGGGTGATGACTGCTATCTCATGAGATTTAGGCTCCTCTTCTAACCCAGAAAAAGGAACACGGTCGACGATCGGCAAACCAAGGATATAAGAGTACTCCTCTAGGGTAGGCATCAGCTGATAATCCGGGAAGGTGAAACATCGATACAAGGGATCATAGAACTGAACCAAAGTGTTGAGGATGCCTTTCTTCATCTTGCGCTTCATGAGCGGTACGATGGACCCATATTTCTTCTGAAAATCTGTCGGACTCTCTATCTTCGGAATCAAACTCTTCAATTCTTCAATCTCGGGCTCTTTGAAGCTAAAGCTTCGAGTATTTCTCCTTCCAAATTCCATAGTACCCTAAGACGTTTGCAAAAATCATTCCAAAGTTCCTTGAAAAACGAGTTTTTACAAAGATGTTGATGAATGCATGAATGAATGATAATGCGACAGTCAAACACAAATTTGCAAACATGGGGTTTAAAGGTTCAAAGTTCAGCATGGAGTCGAGGGTAAAGCCCACCCAAAGGTATGTACTAATGTTTCGATCACACCTGTAAGACAAGGTTCTAAGAGTTCCCAGAGTCTGCATCCCTCTTTCGGATATTACCAACGTCTTGATTACTCAATAATTAGCAATATTCTCAAGAGAAACTCGTCCGAGCGTAGCATCGCGTAACAACTACTTCCGAATTACTCCGTGATAGTCTCCGCGCTACACCTAAAAAGGCCAAGATGGGTTAGGGTTCTACGGTCCTCAACTTCTCGGGCTCCTAGGTCGAAAATAATAATGTCTTCCCGATTACTCGGTAAACAAATATTAAGTTCAAGAGGGCCTTCCATTGAGTGGGGGATCTCATGCCTCCTTCTTCGGGATTACTCCCTCAAAGTTAACATGACTATACCGCCCGTCCTATTCCTTAAGTGTTACTTAATCCGGGTATAGGATTTGTCCTTCAAAAAAACCCAACCACCCCAATTTAAACATATAATCAAGCAAATCAAATAATAGTAAAACAGATAAAACAAATTAGGCTTAACCCACTTAGGGATGGACCAGCAAGAGGTCAATCTACTCCCCAGCAGAGTCGCCAATTCTGTAGCGATAAAAAATGTAGCGGGGTAAATCGGAGATCGAATTATTGATTAATTCGTCTCGCAAAAGCAAGAGTCGCCACCGCGCTTTATTGTTTCCAAAGGAAAAGGGAAAAGAGCGAAATAAACCCTAAATATGCAATGTAAATAAAATACAAATACGAAGCGTTTTTGAAAAGAGATCTTATGGTTCGGGGGTTGGTTATACAATGGGAAGGTATTAGCACCCAATGCATCTATAGTACTCTATAGGAACCTTTTGAAATATCTGTTTTATTTAAAATTGATCGCTTGATTTGAAAATAAATCGTTTTGGCCGAAAAAGGGATACGGACGGGTTTTTGAAGATGCGACAACCTAACGTTGAAGTTTTTGACTTAAAAGGTGTGAGTTTTGGAGAAATCGGATATTTGGAAAAATTATCTTAAGTTTCAATGAAATGAGGGTATTCGCTTGATCGTTTTTTGAGGACATGAAGTCAACAAAAATTAGACAATTCCCTTTGGATTGACGCAAACAGAATAATCAAGTAAATGCGAGGTATTTAAACAGAAAATGATACACAACAATTAAATGTGAACATGCATTTTATATGATTTTTGTTTAATATGCGAAAAGAAAAAGCTTTAATTGGTTTTCATTTTTTACGCATTTTTAATAATAAAAGGTAACGAGAATTAATAGAAATATTTTTTAAAGTTTTATATGTTCCATTTTTTATGTTTTTATTATATTGATATTTAAACAAAATGAGGGGAATAAAATAAAATGTTTTTTTAGTCTTCATTTTTTACTTTCACATGTTTTTTAGAGATATTAAATATTTTTTTTTTAAAATTAAATCAAACCATGAAAAAAATGAATTAGAAATAAGGCAGGTTAAGGTTATTTAGAACTTAAATTTAAACTAAATGATATTTGAATAAAATATATTAAAGATTATTTATTTAAGATTATATGTTATTCCTAAAAACTAACTAATCTAAATTGATTAAGTTAAAAAAAATGAAATAACATTAACTAAAAGTAAATAAAGGTGAGGTGGATAACAATTAACAATGGGCCTAAGTGTAAGAAACGAATTGGATTGGGTTGAGGAGTGGAGCGGGTCATGGAGCGGGTCGAAGAACAACAAATGCTGTAATCAAAAAAAAACCTAGGAACGCTAATGGCCGCCGCTGGATCCCTTCCTTCCTCCTTCACATCTCGCCTCCAGAACGACAACAAAACACGAATCGAAACCAGAACGCACGAAGGAAAGAAAAACGGAAACGCAGGAAAGGAAAGAAGAATCGGTGACAGAGGGAGCGGTTCGAGGAGTCGTTCACGGTAAGCCTCGATGTCTTTTTCTTCTCTCTTCCTAATTCAATCTCTTAACTTCTATCATCGTTCTATCTCATGCTTCTCATGTGATTTTTCTTCTTCGTTTTTCATCAGCGATTTTAGAACAAGACAAAAGAGCAACAACCCTAATTCCCCAAAGAAACCCCAAACCCAATGTTGTCCAGATGATTATAAGATGAAGATCAAAAGGAAGCACGAAATCATGAAAATAATAGAAGTATTGCAAAAAAAGGAATCTGGTACGCGGTATTTTGATCTCTTCTTTTATGTTCAATTCTTTTTCTTCTACTTCTTTTGGTTTGCTATGTGATTTCGTGGGTTTGAATGAGAGGAAGGTTTGCATCTGAGTTGAGTGTTGTGTGAGATTTTGAGAGATTCAATTTTGGGTTTTTGTGGTTATGGAATTCGGTCGTTGAGGTATTTGAAGGAGTCTGAAGCTGATTTTGTTGCTGCTAATGATGGAAATGAGTGTTATGGGAGTATCATTGTGGGGAATTTGAATAGGGTTTGTGCGGAAGAGGAGAAGAGATGGGTGGAGAAATGGGAGGACATGACTGTTGAGATATTGATTATATTATTATTTGTTAGTATCGTTTAGGATTATGATAAGATAACATTCCTATATAAATTACATTGCACATTTATATAAATATTTGTTCAACCCTTTTTATAGTTAATGAGATTTAAATAGGACCAAATGCAGTTTCATCATTCCTGCACTATTTATCAAAGATAACATATTTGCTCTATTACCTATTTTGTATTGCTCAAGTTAACTTACCTTTCGGATTCTTGATTGCAGTTACTGCAACTCTGTTAAATTTTATAAGGATGTTTCTCAAAGCACATGATGAGAATATCAAACAAGCAGAATTAGAGAAGAAGAAAGCTGAGAAAGAGGCTGAAATGGAGAAGAAAGCTAAGAAGGAGGCTGAAATGGAAAAGGGTAAAAGCAGTGGTTTGACAAGGAAGAGTAAAAAAGATAAAGAAGAAGAAAGCTGAGGAAGAGGCTGAAACGGAGAAGGCTAAGAACGTTGACTTGAAATGGAAGAGTGCAGAAGAGATTATTGAAGACTGGGTTGTCCACTCCTTTGCACCGACACCATTATCAGCCGGAGAGCAGAGATCTACCTGCGGGTATTAACGGGACTGCTTTCGAGATTGAGCTAAGTAATGCCTCTCAAGATGATGGTGTGGCAATTAGCCTCTCGATGTCATTTACTGAGGCAAGATTGCGAACTCTCGCCACGTGCTGATCTTTGTACATACAAAAGGCTTAGGAGTTGATTCTTCTTTCTTGAGGTCTGCTATCAATTGCTTGAAATTTGGGGGGCTGCTGGGATTATGTGAAAGGGAAGAGAAAGAAGAAAATCCTAAACTAAAGAAAAAAGGCGCTGAATCGAGAGAAATAGTTTTCGTTATTGTGTATTATTCGAATGCAGGTTTGTTGAAGGTTGGAGGAAGATACAGTAACTTTAGCAGGGATATTTTTTTGAGGTGAGTTTTGAGCGTTCTCTTTTTTACGGTCTATATTTGGACTCCTCTAATAACTATATCATGAAATGATTTTTGATCTGGTTTATGTTATCGATTATTGATGCAGGTGGTTCGGTGATTCTATGTGTAAAGATGGAAGTTTTAAAAAATTAACGATGAAGTAATGGTGATGAGGGGTGGTTGATGTAATGCGGGATTAGGAAGTGATTCTATTTCCAAAACGGCTCAGACAACAAGAGAGATTCATGACAACAATGAAATATTTGAGAAGTAGAGAAATGTCACAGGATATAATCCTTGTGAAACCATGAAAAAATCTTAAGACCAAAACAACAATGTGATAATAACGGCGTTACCTGTCCGAAAGTTATCGGAGTGACGATTCCTCGAGGTAAGTCTCTTCTCTTCCCACTTCTAATAGTATGCCGCAAATTTTGTGTCTTGTTGTTGAATGAAGTTCTGTTGTGTTTTTTTCTGAAAATTTCTAGTGTGGCGCAATTTTGTGGTTTTTGGTCTCTAGTCTAATGTTTAGCCGATAACAGGTTATGTTGAAAAAAAATGGACTGTTGTTTGTATAGTCTAGATGCGGGTTATGCCATGTGCAGGATGGTTTTTGGATAGTGTCTTTAGAACTTGCAGGTTTTGATATGCAGGATGGTTCTTTGGATAGTGTCTTTAGAACTTGCAGGTTTTGATATGCAGGATGGTTCTTTGGATAGTGTCTTTAGAACTTGTGTGGATTTTTTTTGTTGTTGGTTCTGCTGTCTTCTCAGGTTAGATATATATCTTTGTTTTCTTTTTGTTGTCTAATATAACAGTTCTCTCCTTCCTCTTGAACGCCACAGATTGAAAAATTTGAAAATATGCTGCTGGGATTTTCTGAGCACTCTGCACCCCTGTCCCCCCAATTTGTCTCTACTCCTCTTTTGTGTTATTAATTATACTGGCTATATTTTCTTGGTTTGTCTTGTATATCTCCTTATGCTTATGCCAAACCTGCAAAACCAATTCTCTATCTCTCTTTCTTTTCTCTCAGCATAGCTTTGATAAAAAATGATAAGCTGTACACTTCTGAAACTGTAATGGCCAGAAAATGATGAAAAAAGGAAATTTCATATTGCTTGCAAGTATGGTCAAACTGCATGTTTCTTTTAATACAAATTCTGTTTTGTTTCTGCTGGTGTAGGCAAACGTTCAAGTAACATGCTTGCATAGTAGTTACTACATATTTGTTGCTTATGCTGTATGTTTTGAAATTACATTTGGGATTAAAACTAATGTGATTAGCTTAAGTATGCAGTTTTTTTGGAAAATAATTTATGCATATGCTTTAAAATCCTTTTCTTTTTTTTTGTGAACCGGGAGTAATCCCGTGATTTGCAAAAAAATAAAGTAACTGATTCCGGCCATTACATTTAATGATGAACATTAAAATTTATTTTCTGCATTTAATTATTTATTTGAATTCTAATTCTTTTCTTTTAATTGTGCAGGTAAAATTAAATGAGCGGACACGCATTGGATTGGAAGCTTTAGAATTAAGATAGACTAGTTTTTTTTTTATCTCATTTTAATTTTGTCAATTCATTATTGTAATTTACTGTAATATATACAATATTTACAAAATAACTTGTACCAAAAAAATGAATAAAAGAAACTATTTGTCCATTAATTCTTCTTCTTTATTTATTTATCGTTTATTATTTTATCCAAACGAATAATAATTGAAAACAAATCTCCAATTACCTACATTCAAAATAATAAACAGATAAATAATAATTATCATTGACCAACCAATACCTTCGATTATTTAATCCATCATTCTCAACTAAGTTATAATAATTAAAATAGGATTTCAATTATTTAACCTAGAGCGACGAACGATTAAACAGTCGTTATTGACCAATGAATTTCCTCAAATGCTTATTTATATTATTCATAACCTTTAAATTATAGAATAACTAAGAATAAATTCTAGTTACTTAAATTTAAAAATAATGAGTAAATAAATAAAACGTCCGCACAACTAATGCGCCTCTTCTCTGATGTTCATTTTATTATCCCTACATCTTTAAACTAAATAATAATCAAAAAATGAATTTCAATTATTTAAGTTTTAGATAATAGATAATTAATAAACATCATTTTTGCACGAATCGATTAAATGATTCAATGTTCAGCATAAATAGCTCTTGGCCCGAAAAAGTCACGAAATTCAAAATCGATGGATCAAAATAAATGTAATGTAAAGATGCAGATAGGAGACGACGTCTTAGGTCAAAATTTGGGGTACAACACTTCCATTATGAGAAGGCTACAATCCACTGTAGTAACAAAAATCTCGACAAGAGACTACCTTCCATAATGACAAGGCTACCATCCATTGTAGTAACAAAAATCTCGACAACGGACTACCTTCCATTATGACAAGGCTACCATCCATTGGAGTAACAAAAATCTCGACAACAGACTACCTTCCATAATGAGAAGGGTACCATCCATTGGAGTAACAAAAATCTCGACAACAGACTACCTTCCATAATGACTTGGCTACCATCCATTGGAGTAATAAAGATATCGTCAACAGACTACCTTCCATTATGAGAAGGCTACAGTCCACTGTAGTAACAAAAATCTTGACAAGAGACTACCTTCCATAATGACAAGGCTACCATCCATTGTAGTAACAAAAATCTCGACAACAGAATACCTTCCATAATGACAAGGGTACCATCCATTGGAGTAACAAAAAAATCCACAACTTACTACCTTCCATAATGACAAGGCTACCATCCATTGGAGTAACAAATATCACGACAACATACTACCTTCCATAATGACAAGGCTACCAGCCATTGGAATAACAAAAATCTCGACAACAGACTAACTTCCATAATGACAAGGCTTCCATCCGATGGAGTAACAAAAATCTCGACAACATACTACCTTCCATAATGACAAGGGTACCATCCATTGGAGTAACAAAAATCTCGACAACAGACTACCTTCCATAATGACTTGGCTACCATCCATTGGAGTAATAAAGATATCGTCAACAGACTACCTTCCATTATGAGAAGGCTACAGTCCACTGTAGTAACAAAAATCTTGACAAGAGACTACCTTCCATAATGACAAGGCTACCATCCATTGTAGTAACAAAAATCTCGACAACAGAATACCTTCCATTATGACAAGGCTACCATCCATTGGAGTAACAAAAATCACGACAACATACTACCTTCCATAACGACAAGGCTACCATCCATTGGAATAACAAAAATCTCGACAACATAATACCTTCCATAATGACAAGGCTTCCATCCAATGGAGTAAAAAAAATATCGATAATGGACTACCTTCCATAATGATAAGGCTACCATCCACTGGAGTAACAAAAATCTCGACAACAGACTACCTTACATAATGACAAGGGTACCATCCATTGGAGTGACAAAAATATCCACAACATACTACCTTCCATAATGAAAAGGCTACCATCCATTGGAGTAACAAAAATCTCGACAAGACACTACCTTCCATAATGATAAGGCTACCATCCATTATAGTAACAAAAATCTCGACAACAGACTACCTTCCATAATGACAAGGCTACCATTCATTGGAGTAACAAATATCACGACAACATACTACCTTCCATAATGACAAGGCTACCATCCTTTGGAATAACAAAAATCTCGACAACAGACTAACTTCCATAATGACAAGGCTTCCATCCAATGGAGTAACAAAAATCTCGACAACATACTACCTTCCATAATGACAAGGCTACCATCCATTGTAGTAACAAAAATATCCACAAGAGACTACCTTCCATAATGACAAGGCTTCCATCCTTTGGAGTATCAAAAATCTTGACAACAGACTACCTTCCATAATGACAAGGGTACCATCCATTGGAATAACAAAAATATCCACAAGATACTACCTTCCATAATGATAAGGCTACAATCCATTGTAGTAACAAAAATCTAGACAACATACTACCTTACATAATGGCAAGGCTACAATCCATTTTAGTAAAAAAAATCTCGACAATAGACTACCTTCCATAATGACAAGGCTACCATCCATTGTAGTAACAAAAATATCAACAACAGACTACCTTCCATAATAACTTGGCTACCAACCACTGGAGTAATAAAGATATCATCAATAGACTACCTTCCATTATAAGAAGGCTATAATCCATTGTAGTAACAAAAATCTCGACAACATACTACCTTCCATTATGACAAGGCTACCATCCATTGGAGTAACAAAAATCTCGACAACAGACTACCTTCCATAATGACTAGGGTACCATCCATTGGAGTAACAAAAATATCCACAACATACTACCTTCCATAATGACAAGGCTACCATCCATTGGAGTAACAAATATCACGACAACATACTACCTTCCATAATGACAAGGCTACCAGCCATTGGAATAACAAAAATCTCGACAACAGACTAACTTCCATAATGACAAGGCTACCATCCATTATAGTAACAAAAATATCCACAAGAGACTACCTTCCATAATGACGAGGCTTCCATCCTTTGGAGTATCAAAAATCTCGACAACAGACTACCTTCCATAATGACAAGGGTACCATCCATTGGAGCAACAAAAATATCCACAAGATACTACCTTCCATAATGATAAGGCTACAATCCATTGTAGTAACAAAAATATAGACAACATAATGGCAAGACTACAATCCATTGTAGTAACAAAAATCTCGACAATAGACTACCTTCCATAATGACAAGGCTACCATCCATTGTAGTAACAAATATATCGACAACAGACTACCTTCCATAATGACAAGGCTACCATCTATTGGAGTAACAAAAATATCGACAACATACTACCTTCCATAATGACAAGGCTACCATCCATTCGAGTAACAAATATCACGACAACATACTACCTTCCATAATGACATGGCTACCATCCATTGGAATAACAAAAATCTCGACAACAGACTAACTTCTATAATGACAAGGCTTCCATCCAATGGAGTAACAAAAATCTCGACAACATACTACCTTCCATAATGACAAGGCTACCATCCATTGTAGTAACAAAAATATCCACAAGAGACTACCTTCCATAATGACAAGGCTTCCATCCATTGGACTATCAAAAATCTCGACAACAAACTACCTTCCATAATGACAAGGGTACCATCCATTGGAGTAACAAAAATCTCGACAACAGACTACCTTCCATAATGACTTGGCTACCATCCATTGGAGTAATAAAGATATCGTCAACAGACTACCTTCCATTATGAGAAGGCTACAGTCCAATGTAGTAACAAAAATCTTGACAAGAGACTACCTTCCATAATGACAAGGCTACCATCCATTGTAGTAACAAAAATCTCGACAACAGAATACCTTCCATTATGACAAGGCTACCATCCATTGGAGTAACAAAAATCTCGACAACAAAATACCTTCCATAATGACAAGGCTTCCATCCAATGGAGTAAAAAAAATCTCGACAATGGACTACCTTCCATAATGACAAGGCTACCATCCACTGGAGTAACAAAAATCTCGACAACAGACTACCTTACATAATGACAAGGGTACCATCCATTGGAGTGACAAAAATATCCACAACATACTACCTTCCATAATGAAAAGGCTACCATCCATTGGAGTAACAAAAATCTCGACAAGACACTACCTTCCATAATGATAAGGCTACCATCCATTATAGTAACAAAAATCTCGACAACAGACTACCTTCCATAATGACAAGGCTACCATCTATTGGAGTAACAAAAATCTCGACAACATACTACCTTCCATAATGACAAGGCTACCATACATTGGAGTAACAAATATCACGACAACATACTACCTTCCATAATGACAAGGCTACCATCCATTGGAATAACAAAAATCTCGACAGCAGACTAACTTCCATAATGACAAGGCATCCATCCAATGGAGTAACAAAAATCTCGACAACATACTACCTTCCATAATGACAAGGCTACCATCCATTGTAGTAACAAAAATATCCACAAGAGACTACCTTCCATAATGACAAGGCTTCCATCCTTTGGAGTATCAAAAATCTCGACAACAGACTACCTTCCATAATGACAAGGGTACCATCCATTGGAGTAACAAAAATATGCACAAGATACTACATTCCATAATGATAAGGCTACAATCCATTATAGTAACAAAAATCTAGACAACAGACTACCTTACATAATGGCAAGGCTACAATCCATTGTAGTAACAAAAATCTCGACAATAGACTACCTTCCATAATGACAAGGCTACCATCCATTGTAGTGACAAAAATATCGACAACAGACTACCTTCCATAATGACTTGGCTACCATCCATTGGAGTAATAAAGATATTGTCAACAGACTACCTTCCATTATGAGAAGGCTACAATCCACTGTAGTAACAAAAATTTCGACAAGAGACTACCTTCCATAATGACAAGGCTACCATCCATTGTAGTAACAAAAATCTCGACAACGGACTACCTTCCATTATGTCAAGGCTACCATCCATTGGAGTAACAAAAATCTCGACAACAGACTACCTTCCATAATGACAAGGGTACCATCCATTGGAGTAACAAAAATATCCACAACATACTACCTTCCATAATGACAAGGTTACCATCCATTGGAGTAACAAATATCACGACAACATACTACCTTCCATAATGACAAGGCTACCAGCCATTGGAATAACAAAAATCTCGACAATAGACTAACTTCCATAATGACAAGGCTTCCATCCAATGGAGTAACAAAAATCTCGACAACATACTACCTTCCATAATGACAAGGCTACCATCCATTAGAGCAAAAAAAATATCCACAAGATACTACCTTCCATAATGACAAGGCTTCCATCCTTTGGAGTATCAAAAATCTCGACAACAGACTACCTTCCATAATGACAAGGCTACCATCCATTGGAGCAACAAAAATATCCACAAGATACTACCTTCCATAATGATAAGGCTACAATCCATTGTAGTAACAAAAATATAGACAACAGACTACCTTTCATTATGACAAGGCTACCATCCATTGGAGTAACAAAAATCACGACAACATACTACCTTCCATAATGACAAGGCTACCATCCATTGGAATAACAAAAATCTCGACAACAGAATACCTTCCATAATGACAAGGCTTCCATCCAATGGAGTAAAAAAAATCTCGACAATGGACTACCTTCCATAATGACAAGGTTACCATCCACTAGAGTAACAAAAATCTCGACAACAGACTACCTTCCATAATGACAAGGGTACCATCCATTGGAGTGACAAAAATATCCACAACATACTACCTTCCATAATGAAAAGGCTACCATCCATTGGAGTAACAAAAATCTTGACAAGACACTACCTTCAATAATGATAAGGCTACCATCCACTGGAGTAACAAAAATCTCGACAACAGACTACCTTCCATAATGACAAGGCTACCATCTATTGGAGTAACAAAAATCTCGACAACATACTACCTTCCATAATGACAAGGCTACCCTCCATTGGAGTAAAAAATATCACGGCAACATACTACCTTCCATAATGACAAGGATACCATCCATTGGAATGACAAAAATCTCGACAACAGACTAACTTCCATAATGACAAGGCTTCCAACCAATGGAGTAACAAAAATCTCGACAACATACTACCTTCCATAATGACAAGGCTACCATCCATTGTAGTAACAAAAATATCCACAAGAGACTACCTTCCATAATGACAAGGCTCCCATCCTTTGGAGTATCAAAAATCTCGACAACAGACTACCTTCCATAATGACAAGGGTACCATCCATTGGAGTAACAAAAATATCCACAAGATACTACCTTCCATAATGATAAGGCTACAATCCATTGTAGTAACAAAAATCTAGACAACAGACTACCTTACATAATGGCAAGGCTACAATCCATTGTAGTAACAAAAATCTCGACAATAGACTACCTTCCATAATGACAAGGCTACCATCCATTGTAGTAATAAAAATATCGACAATAGACTACCTTCCATAATGACTTGGCTACCATCCATTGTAGTAATAAAGATATCATCAACAGACTACCTTCCATTATGAGAAGGCTACAACCCACTGTAGTAACAAAAATCTGGACAAGAGACTACCTTCCATAATGACAAGGCTACCATCCATTGTAGTAACAAAAATCTGGACAATGGACTACCTTCCATTATGACAAGGTTACCATCCATTGGAGTAACAAAAATCTTGACAATAGACTACCTTCCATAATGACAAGGCTACCATCCATAGGAATAACAAAAATCTCGACAACAGACTACCTTCCATAATGACAAGGCTTCCATCCAATGGAGTACAAAAAATCTCGACAATAGACTACCTTCCATAATGACAAAGGCTACCATCCATTGGAGTAACAAAAATCTCGACAACAGACTACATTCCATAATGACAAGTGTACCATCCATTGGTGTAACAAATATATCCACAACATACTACCTCCCATAATGACAAGGCTACCATCCATTGGAGTAACAAAAATCTCGACAACATACTACCTTCCATAATGACAAGGCTACCGTCCATTGGAGTAACAAATATCACGACAACATACTACCTTCCATAATGACAAGGCTACCATCCATTGGAATAACAAAAATCTGAACAACAGACTACCTTCCATAATGACAAGGGTACCATCCATTGGAGTAACAAAAATATCCACAACATACTACCTTCCATAATGACAAGGTTACCATCCATTGGAGTAACAAATATCACGACAACATACTACCTTCCATAATGACAAGGCTACCAGCCATTGGAATAACAAAAATCTCGACAATAGACTAACTTCCATAATGACAAGGCTTCCATCCAATGGAGTAACAAAAATCTCGACAACATACTACCTTCCATAATGACAAGGCTACCATCCATTAGAGCAAAAAAAATATCCACAAGATACTACCTTCCATAATGACAAGGCTTCCATCCTTTGGAGTATCAAAAATCTCGACAACAGACTACCTTCCATAATGACAAGGCTACCATCCATTGGAGCAACAAAAATATCCACAAGATACTACCTTCCATAATGATAAGGCTACAATCCATTGTAGTAACAAAAATATAGACAACAGACTACCTTTCATTATGACAAGGCTACCATCCATTGGAGTAACAAAAATCACGACAACATACTACCTTCCATAATGACAAGGCTACCATCCATTGGAATAACAAAAATCTCGACAACAGAATACCTTCCATAATGACAAGGCTTCCATCCAATGGAGTAAAAAAAATCTCGACAATGGACTACCTTCCATAATGACAAGGTTACCATCCACTAGAGTAACAAAAATCTCGACAACAGACTACCTTCCATAATGACAAGGGTACCATCCATTGGAGTGACAAAAATATCCACAACATACTACCTTCCATAATGAAAAGGCTACCATCCATTGGAGTAACAAAAATCTTGACAAGACACTACCTTCAATAATGATAAGGCTACCATCCACTGGAGTAACAAAAATCTCGACAACAGACTACCTTCCATAATGACAAGGCTACCATCTATTGGAGTAACAAAAATCTCGACAACATACTACCTTCCATAATGACAAGGCTACCCTCCATTGGAGTAAAAAATATCACGGCAACATACTACCTTCCATAATGACAAGGATACCATCCATTGGAATGACAAAAATCTCGACAACAGACTAACTTCCATAATGACAAGGCTTCCAACCAATGGAGTAACAAAAATCTCGACAACATACTACCTTCCATAATGACAAGGCTACCATCCATTGTAGTAACAAAAATATCCACAAGAGACTACCTTCCATAATGACAAGGCTCCCATCCTTTGGAGTATCAAAAATCTCGACAACAGACTACCTTCCATAATGACAAGGGTACCATCCATTGGAGTAACAAAAATATCCACAAGATACTACCTTCCATAATGATAAGGCTACAATCCATTGTAGTAACAAAAATCTAGACAACAGACTACCTTACATAATGGCAAGGCTACAATCCATTGTAGTAACAAAAATCTCGACAATAGACTACCTTCCATAATGACAAGGCTACCATCCATTGTAGTAATAAAAATATCGACAATAGACTACCTTCCATAATGACTTGGCTACCATCCATTGTAGTAATAAAGATATCATCAACAGACTACCTTCCATTATGAGAAGGCTACAACCCACTGTAGTAACAAAAATCTGGACAAGAGACTACCTTCCATAATGACAAGGCTACCATCCATTGTAGTAACAAAAATCTGGACAATGGACTACCTTCCATTATGACAAGGTTACCATCCATTGGAGTAACAAAAATCTTGACAATAGACTACCTTCCATAATGACAAGGCTACCATCCATAGGAATAACAAAAATCTCGACAACAGACTACCTTCCATAATGACAAGGCTTCCATCCAATGGAGTACAAAAAATCTCGACAATAGACTACCTTCCATAATGACAAAGGCTACCATCCATTGGAGTAACAAAAATCTCGACAACAGACTACATTCCATAATGACAAGTGTACCATCCATTGGTGTAACAAATATATCCACAACATACTACCTCCCATAATGACAAGGCTACCATCCATTGGAGTAACAAAAATCTCGACAACATACTACCTTCCATAATGACAAGGCTACCGTCCATTGGAGTAACAAATATCACGACAACATACTACCTTCCATAATGACAAGGCTACCATCCATTGGAATAACAAAAATCTGAACAACAGACTACCTTCCATAATGACAAGGGTACCATCCATTGGAGTAACAAAAATATCCACAAGATACTACCTTCCATAATGATAAGGCTACAATCCATTTTAGTAACAAAAATCTAGACAACAGACTACCTTACATAATGGCAAGGCTACAATCCATTGTAGTAACAAAAATCTCGACAATAGACTACCTTCCATAATGACAAGGCTACCATCCGTTGTAGTAACAAAAATATCGACAACGAACTACCTTCCATAATGACAAGGGTACCATCCATTGGAGTAATAAAGATATCGTCAACAAACTACCTTCCATTATCAGAAGGCTACAATCCACTGTAGTAACAAAAATCTCGACAAGAGACTCCCTTCCATAATGACAAGGCTACCATCCATTGTAGTAACAAAAATCTCGACAACAGACTACCTTCCATTATGACAAGACTACCATCCATTGTAGTAACAAATATCACGACAACATACTACCTTCCATAATGACAAGGCTACCATCCATTGGAATAACAAAAATCTCGACAACATACTACCTTCCATAATGACAAGGCTACCATCCATTGTAGTAACAAAAATATCCACAAGAGACTACCTTCCATAATGACAAGGCTTCCATCCTTTGGAGTATCAAAAATCTCGACAAGTGTACCATCCATTGGTGTAACAAATATATCCACAACATACTACCTCCCATAATGACAAGGCTACCATCCATTGGAGTAACAAAAATCTCGACAACATACTACCTTCCATAATGACAAGGCTACCGTCCATTGGAGTAACAAATATCACGACAACATACTACCTTCCATAATGACAAGGCTACCATCCATTGGAATAACAAAAATCTGAACAACAGACTACCTTCCATAATGACAAGGGTACCATCCATTGGAGTAACAAAAATATCCACAAGATACTACCTTCCATAATGATAAGGCTACAATCCATTTTAGTAATAAAAATCTAGACAACAGACTACCTTACATAATGGCAAGGCTACAATCCATTGTAGTAACAAAAATCTCGACAATAGACTACCTTCCATAATGACAAGGCTACCATCCGTTGTAGTAACAAAAATATCGACAACGAACTACCTTCCATAATGACAAGGGTACCATCCATTGGAGTAATAAAGATATCGTCAACAGACTACCTTCCATTATCAGAAGGCTACAATCCACTGTAGTAACAAAAATCTCGACAAGAGACTCCCTTCCATAATGACAAGGCTACCATCCATTGTAGTAACAAAAATCTCGACAACAGACTACTTTCCATTATGACAAGACTACCATCCATTGGAGTAACAAAAATCACCACAACATACTACCTTCCATAATGACAAGGCTACCATCCATTGTAGTAACAAAAATCTGGACAATGGACTACCTTCCATTATGACAAGGTTACCATCCATTGGAGTAACAAAAATCTTGACAATAGACTACCTTCCATAATGACAAGGCTACCATCCATAGGAATAACAAAAATCTCGACAACAGACTACCTTCCATAATGACAAGGCTTCCATCCAATGGAGTACAAAAAATCTCGACAATAGACTACCTTCCATAATGACAAAGGCTACCATCCATTGGAGTAACAAAAATCTCGACAACAGACTACATTCCATAATGACAAGTGTACCATCCATTGGTGTAACAAATATATCCACAACATACTACCTCCCATAATGACAAGGCTACCATCCATTGGAGTAACAAAAATCTCGACAACATACTACCTTCCATAATGACAAGGCTACCGTCCATTGGAGTAACAAATATCACGACAACATACTACCTTCCATAATGACAAGGCTACCATCCATTGGAATAACAAAAATCTGAACAACAGACTACCTTCCATAATGACAAGGGTACCATCCATTGGAGTAACAAAAATATCCACAAGATACTACCTTCCATAATGATAAGGCTACAATCCATTTTAGTAACAAAAATCTAGACAACAGACTACCTTACATAATGGCAAGGCTACAATCCATTGTAGTAACAAAAATCTCGACAATAGACTACCTTCCATAATGACAAGGCTACCATCCGTTGTAGTAACAAAAATATCGACAACGAACTACCTTCCATAATGACAAGGGTACCATCCATTGGAGTAATAAAGATATCGTCAACAAACTACCTTCCATTATCAGAAGGCTACAATCCACTGTAGTAACAAAAATCTCGACAAGAGACTCCCTTCCATAATGACAAGGCTACCATCCATTGTAGTAACAAAAATCTCGACAACAGACTACCTTCCATTATGACAAGACTACCATCCATTGTAGTAACAAATATCACGACAACATACTACCTTCCATAATGACAAGGCTACCATCCATTGGAATAACAAAAATCTCGACAACATACTACCTTCCATAATGACAAGGCTACCATCCATTGTAGTAACAAAAATATCCACAAGAGACTACCTTCCATAATGACAAGGCTTCCATCCTTTGGAGTATCAAAAATCTCGACAAGTGTACCATCCATTGGTGTAACAAATATATCCACAACATACTACCTCCCATAATGACAAGGCTACCATCCATTGGAGTAACAAAAATCTCGACAACATACTACCTTCCATAATGACAAGGCTACCGTCCATTGGAGTAACAAATATCACGACAACATACTACCTTCCATAATGACAAGGCTACCATCCATTGGAATAACAAAAATCTGAACAACAGACTACCTTCCATAATGACAAGGGTACCATCCATTGGAGTAACAAAAATATCCACAAGATACTACCTTCCATAATGATAAGGCTACAATCCATTTTAGTAACAAAAATCTAGACAACAGACTACCTTACATAATGGCAAGACTACAATCCATTGTAGTAACAAAAATCTCGACAATAGACTACCTTCCATAATGACAAGGCTACCATCCGTTGTAGTAACAAAAATATCGACAACGAACTACCTTCCATAATGACAAGGGTACCATCCATTGGAGTAATAAAGATATCGTCAACAAACTACCTTCCATTATCAGAAGGCTACAATCCACTGTAGTAACAAAAATCTCGACAAGAGACTCCCTTCCATAATGACAAGGCTACCATCCATTGTAGTAACAAAAATCTCGACAACAGACTACTTTCCATTATGACAAGACTACCATCCATTGGAGTAACAAAAATCACCACAACATACTACCTTCCATAATGACAAGGCTACCATCCATTGTAGTAACAAAAATCTCGACAACAGACTACCTTCCATAATGACAAGGCTACCATCTATTGGAGTAACAAAAATCTCGACAACATACTACCTTCCATAATGACAAGGCTACCATCCATTGGAGTAACAAATATCACGACAACATACTACCTTCCATAATGACAAGGCTACCATCCATTGGAATAACAAAAATCTCGACAACATACTACCTTCCATAATGACAAGGCTACCATCCATTGTAGTAACAAAAATATCCACAAGAGACTACCTTCCATAATGACAAGGCTTCCATCCTTTGGAGTATCAAAAATCTCGACAACAGACTACCTTCCATAATGACAAGGGTACCATCCATTGGAGTAACAAAAATATCCATAAGATACTACCTTCCATAATGATAAGGCTACAATCCATTGTAGTAACAAAAATCTAGACAACAGACTACCTTACATAATGGCAAGGCTACAATCCATTGTAGTAACAAAAATCTCGACAATAGACTACCTTCCATAATGACAAGGCTACCATCCGTTGTAGTAACAAAAATATCGACAAAGGACTACCTTCTATAATGACTTGGCTACCATCCATTGGAGTAATAAAGATATCGTCAACAGACTACCTTCCATTATGAGAAGGCTACAATCCACTGTAGTAACAAAAATCTCGACAAGAGACTACCTTCCATAAAGACAAGGCTACCATCCATTGTAGTAACAAAAATCTCGACAAGAGATTACGTTCCATTATGACAAGGCTACCATCCATTGGAGTAACAAAAATCACCACAACATACTACCTTCCATAATGACAAGGCTACCATCCATAGGAATAACAAAAATCTTGACAAGACACTACCTTCCATAATGACAAGGCTACCGTCCATTGGAGTACAAAAAATCTCGACAATAGACTACCTTCCATAATGACAAAGGCTACCATCCATTGGAGTAACAAAAATCTCGACAACAGACTACCTTCCATAATGACAAGTGTACCATCCATTGGAGTAACAAAAATATCCACAACATACTACCTTCCATAATGACAAGGCTACCATCCATTGGAGTAACAAAAATCTTGACAACATACTACCTTCCATAATGACAAGGCTACCGTCCATTGGAGTAACAAATATCACGACAACATACTACCTTCCATAATGACAAGGCTACCATCCATTGGAATAACAAAAATCTCAACAACAGACTACCTTCCATAATGACAAGGCTACCATCTATTGGAGTAACAAAAATCTCGACAACATACTACCTTCCATAATGACAAGGCTACCATCCATTGGAATAACAAAAATCTCGACAACATACTACCTTCCATAATGACAAGGCTACCATCCATTGTAGTAACAAAAATATCCACAAGAGACTACCTTCCATAACGACAAGGCTTCCATCCTTTGGAGTATCAAAAATCTCGACAACAGACTACCTTCCATAATGACAAGGGTACCATCCATTGGAGTAACAAAAATATCCACAAGATACTACCTTCCATAATGATAAGGCTACAATCCATTGTAGTAACAAAAATCTAGACAACAGACTACCTTACATAATGGCAAGGCTACAATCCATTGTAATAACAAAAATCTCGACAATAGACTACCTTCCATAATGACAAGGCTACCATCCGTTGTAGTAACAAAAATATCGACAAAGGACTACCTTCTATAATGACTTGGCTACCATCCATTGGAGTAATAAAGATATCGTCAACAGACTAACTTCCATTATGAGAAGGCTACAATCCACTGTAGTAACAAAAATCTCGACAAGAGACTACCTTCCATAAAGACAAGGCTACCATCCATTGTAGTAACAAAAATCTCGACAAGAGATTACCTTCCATTATGACAAGGCTACCATCCATTGGAGTAACAAAAATCACCACAACATACTACCTTCCATAATGACAAGGCTACCATCCATAGGAATAACAAAAATCTTGACAAGACACTACCTTCCATAATGACAAGGCTACCGTCCATTGGAGTACAAAAAATCTCGACAATAGACTACCTTCCATAATGACAAAGGCTACCATCCATTGAAGTAACAAAAATCTCGACAACAGACTACCTTCCATAATGACAAGTGTACCATCCATTGGAGTAACAAAAATATCCACAACATACTACCTTCCATAATGACAAGGCTACCATCCATTGGAGTAACAAAAATCTTGACAACATACTACCTTCCATAATGACAAGGCTACCGTCCATTGGAGTAACAAATATCACGACAACATACTACCTTCCATAATGACAAGGCTACCATCCATTGGAATAACAAAAATCTCAACAACAGACTACCTTCCATAATGACAAGGGTACCATCCATTGGAGTAACAAAAATATCCACAAGATACTACCTTCCATAATGATAACGCTACAATCCATTTTAGTAACCAAAATCTAGACAACAGACTACCTTACATAATGGAAAGGCTACAATCCATTGTAGTAACAAAAATCGCGACAATAGACTACCTTCCATTATGAGAAGGCTACAATCCACTGTAGTAACAAAAATTTCGACAAGAGACTACCTTCCATAATGACAAGGCTACCATCCATTGTAGTAACAAAAATCTCGACAACGGACTACCTTCCATTATCAGAAGGCTACAATCCACTGTAGTAACAAAAATCTCGACAAGAGACTACCTTCCATAATGACAAGGCTACCATCCATTGTAGTAACAAAAATCTCGACAACAGACTACCTTCCATTATGACAAGGCTACCATCCATTGGAGTAACAAAAATCACCACAACATACTACCTTCCATAATGACAAGGCTACCATCCATTGTAGTAACAAAAATCTCGACAACAGACTACCTTCCATAATGACAAGGCTACCATCTATTGGAGTAACAAAAATCTCGACAACATACTACCTTCCATAATGACAAGGCTACCATCCATTGGAGTAACAAATATCACGACAACATACTACCTTCCATAATGACAAGTCTACCATCCATTGGAATAACAAAAATCTCGACAACATACTACCTTCCATAATGACAAGGCTACCATCCATTGTAGTAACAAAAATATCCACAAGAGACTACCTTCCATAATGACAAGGCTTCCATCCTTTGGAGTATCAAAAATCTCGACAACAGACTACCTTCCATAATGATAAGGGTACCATCCATTGGAGTAACAAAAATATCCACAAGATACTACCTTCCATAATGATAAGGCTACAATCCATTGTAGTAACAAAAATCTAGACAACAGACTACCTTACGTAATGGCAAGGCTACAATCCATTGTAGTAACAAAAATCTCGACAATAGACTACCTTCCATAATGACAAGGCTACCATCCGTTGTAGTAACAAAAATATCGACAACGGACTACCTTCTATAATGACTTGGCTACCATCCATTGGAGTAATAAAGATATCGTCAACAGACTACCTTCCATTATGAGAAGGCTACAATCCACTGTAGTAACAAAAATCTCGACAAGAGACTACCTTCCATAATGACAAGGCTACCATCCATTATAGTAACAAAAATCTCGACAAGAGACTACCTTCCATTATGACAAGGCTACCATCCATTGGAGTAACAAAAATCACCACAACATACTACCTTCCATAATGACAAGGCTACCATCCATAGGAATAACAAAAATCTCGACAAGACACTACCTTCCATAATGACAAGGCTACCGTCCATTGGAGTACAAAAAATCTCGACAATAGACTACCTTCCATAATGACAAAGGCTACCATCCATTGGAGTAACAAAAATCTCGACAACATACTACCTTCCATAATGACAAGTGTACCATCCATTGGAGTAACAAAAATATCCACAACATACTACCTTCCATAATGACAAGGCTACCATCCATTGGAGTAACAAAAATCTCGACAAGACACTACCTTCCATAATGACAAGGCTACCATCCATTGTAGTAACAAAAATATCGACAACAGACTACCTTCCATAATGACAAGGCTACCATCCATTGGAATAACAAAAATCTCGACAACATACTACCTTCCATAATGACAAGGCTACCATCCATTGTAGTAACAAAAATATCCACAAGAGACTACCTTCCATAATGACAAGGCTTCCATCCTTTGGAGTATCAAAAATCTCGACAACAGACTATCTTCCATAATGACAAGGGTACCATCCATTGGAGTAACAAAAATATCCACAAGATACTACCTTCCATAATGATAAGGCTACAATCCATTGTAGTAACAAAAATCTAGACAACAGACTACCTTACATAATGGCAAGGCTACAATCCATTGTAGTAACAAAAATCTCGACAATAGACTACCTTCCATAATGACAAGCCTACCATCCGTTGTAGTAACAAAAATATCGACAATGGACTACCTTCTATAATGACTTGGCTACCATCCATTGGAGTAATAAAGATATCGTCAACAGACTACCTTCCATTATGAGAAGGCTACAATCCACTGTAGTAACAAAAATCTCGACAAGAGACTACCTTCCATAATGACAAGGCTACCATCCATTGTAGTAACAAAAATCTCGACAAGAGACTACCTTCCATTATGACAAGGCTACCATCCATTGGAGTAACAAAAATCACCACAACATACTACCTTCCATAATGACAAGGCTACCATCCATAGGAATAACAAAAATCTCGACAAGACACTACCTTCCATAATGACAAGGCTACCGTCCATTGGAGTACAAAAAATCTCGACAATAGACTACCTTCCATAATGACAAAGGCTACCATCCATTGGAGTAAAAAAAATCTCGACAACAGACTACCTTCCATAATGATAAGGCTACAATCCACTGTAGTAACAAAAATCTCGACAAGAGACTACCTTACATAATGGCAAGGCTATAATCCATTGTAGTAACAAAAATCTCGACAATAGACTACCTTCCATAATGACAAGGCTACCATCCATTGGAGTAACAAAAATCACCACAACATACTACCTTCCATAATGACAAGGCTACCATCCATAGGAATAACAAAAATCTCGACAAGACACTACCTTCCATAATGACAAGGCTACCGTCCATTGGAGTACAAAAAATCTCGACAATAGACTACCTTCCATAATGACAAAGGCTACCATCCATTGGATTAACAAAAATCTCGACAACAGACTACCTTCCATAATGACAAGTGTACCATCCATTGGAGTAACAAAAATATCCACAACAAACTACCTTCCATAATGGCAAGGATACCATCCATTGGAGTAACAAAAATCTCGAAAAGACACTACCTTCCATAATGATAAGGCTACCGTCCATTGGAGTAACAAATATCACGACAACATACTACCTTTCGTAATGACAAGGCTACCATCCATTGGAATAACAAAAATCTCAGCAACAGTCTAACTTCCATAATGACAAGGCTACCATCCATTGGAATAACAAATATCACGACAACATACTACCTTCCATAATGACAAGGCTACCATCCATTGGAATAACAAAAATCTCGACAACAGACTAACTTCCATAATGACAAGGCTTCCATCCAATGGAGTAACAAAAATCTCGACAACATACTACCTTCCATAATGACAAGGCTACCATCCATTGTAGTAACAAAAATATCCACAAGAGACTACCTTCCATAATGACAAGGCTTCCATCCTTTGGAGTATCAAAAATCTCGACAACAGACTACCTTTCATAATGACAAGGGTACCATCCATTGGAGTAACAAAAATATCCACAAGATACTACCTTCCATAATGATAAGGCTACAATCCATTGTAGTAACAAAAATCTAGACAACAGACTACCTTACATAATGGCAAGGCTACAATCCATTGTAGTAACAAAAATCTCGACAATAGACTACCTTCCATAATGACAAGGCTAGCATCCGTTGTAGTAACAAAAATATCAACAACGGACTACCTTCTATAATGACTTGGCTACCATCCATTGGAGTAATAAAGATATCGTCAACAGACTACCTTCCATTATGAGAAGGCTACAATCCACTGTAGTAACAAAAATCTCGACAAGAGACTACCTTCCATAATGACAAGGCTACCATCCATTGTAGTAACAAAAATCCCGACAAGAGACTACCTTCCATTATGACAATGCTACCATCCATTGGAGTAACAAAAATCACCACAACATACTACCTTCCATAATGACAAGACTACCATCCATTGGAGTAACAAATATCACGACAACATACTACCTTCCATAATGACAAGGCTACCATCCATTGGAATAACAAAAATCTCGACAACATACTACCTTCCATAATGACAAGGCCACCATCCATTGTAGTAACAAAAATATCCACAAGAGACTACCTTCCATAATGATAAGGCTACAATCCAATGTAGTAACAAAAATCTCGACAAGAGACTACCTTACATAATGGCAAGGCTATAATCCATTGTAGTAACAAAAATCTCGACAATAGACTACCTTCCATAATGACAAGGCTACCATCCATTGGAGTAACAAAAATCACCACAACATACTACCTTCCATAATGACAAGGCTACCATCCATAGGAATAACAAAAATCTCGACAAGACACTACCTTCCATAATGACAAGGCTACCGTCCATTGGAGTACAAAAAATCTCGACAATAGACTACCTTCCATAATGACAAAGGCTACCATCCATTGGATTAACAAAAATCTCGACAACAGACTACCTTCCATAATGACAAGTGTACCATCCATTGGAGTAACAAAAATATCCACAACAAACTACCTTCCATAATGACAAGGATACCATCCATTGGAGTAACAAAAATCTCGAAAAGACACTACCTTCCATAATGATAAGGCTACCGTCCATTGGAGTAACAAATATCACGACAACATACTACCTTTCGTAATGACAAGGCTACCATCCATTGGAATAACAAAAATCTCAGCAACAGTCTAACTTCCATAATGACAAGGCTACCATCCATTGGAATAACAAATATCACGACAACATACTACTTTCCATAATGACAAGGCTACCATCCATTGGAATAACAAAAATCTCGACAACAGACTAACTTCCATAATGACAAGGCTTCCATCCAATGGAGTAACAAAAATCTCGACAACATACTACCTTCCATAATGACAAGGCTACCATCCATTGTAGTAACAAAAATATCCACAAGAGACTACCTTCCATAATGACAAGGCTTCCATCCTTTGGAGTATCAAAAATCTCGACAACAGACTACCTTTCATAATGACAAGGGTACCATCCATTGGAGTAACAAAAATATCCACAAGATACTACCTTCCATAATGATAAGGCTACAATCCATTGTAGTAACAAAAATCTCGACAATAGACTACCTTCCATAATGACAAGGCTACCATCCATTGGAGTAACAAAAATCACCACAACATACTACCTTCCATAATGACAAGGCTACCATGCATAGGAATAACAAAAATCTCGACAAGACGCTACCTTCCATAATGACAAGGCTACCGTCTATTGGAGTACAAAAAATCTCGACAATAGACTACCTTCCATAATGACAAAGGCTACCATCCATTGGATTAACAAAAATCTCGACAACAGACTACCTTCAATAATGACAAGTGTACCATCCATTGGAGTAACAAAAATATCCACAACAAACTACCTTCCATAATGACAAGGCTACCATCCATTGGAGTAACAAAAATCTCGACAAGACACTACCTTCCATAATGATAAGGCTACCGTCCATTGGAGTAACAAATATCACCACAACATACTACCTTCCGTAATGACAAGGCTACCATCCATTGGAATAACAAAAATCTCAGCAACAGTCTAACTTCCATAATGACAAGGCTACCATCCATTGGAGTAACAAATATCACGACAACATACTACCTTCCATAATGACAAGGCTACCATCCATTGTAGTAACAAAAATATCCACAAGAGACAACCTTCCATAATGACAAGGCTTCCATCCTTTGGAGTATCAAAAATCTCGACAACAGACTACCTTCCATAATGACAAGGGTACCATCCATTGGAGTAACAAAAATATCCATAAGATACTACCTTCCATAATGATAAGGCTACAATCCATTGTAGTAACAAAAATCTAGACAACAGACTACCTTACATAATGGCAAGGCTACAATCCATTGTAGTAACAAAAATCTCGACAATAGACTACCTTATATAATGACAAGGCTACCATCCGTTGTAGTAACAAAAATATCGACAAAGGACTACCTTCTATAATGACTTGGCTACCATCCATTGGAGTAATAAAGATATCGTCAACAGACTACCTTCCATTATGAGAAGGCTACAATCCATTGTAGTAACAAAAATCTCGACAAGAGACTACCTTCCATAAAGACAAGGCTACCATCCATTGTAGTAACAAAAATCTCGACAAGAGATTACGTTCCATTATGACAAGGCTACCATCCATTGGAGTAACAAAAATCACCACAACATACTACCTTCCATAATGACAAGGCTACCATCCATAGGAATAACAAAAATCTTGACAAGACACTACCTTCCATAATGACAAGGCTACCGTCCATTGGAGTACAAAAAATCTCGACAATAGACTACCTTCCATAATGACAAAGGCTACCATCCATTGGAGTAACAAAAATCTCGACAACAGACTACCTTCCATAATGACAAGTGTACCATCCATTGGAGTAACAAAAATATCCACAACATACTACCTTCCATAATGACAAGGCTACCATCCATTGGAGTAACAAAAATCTTGACAACATACTACCTTCCATAATGACAAGGCTACCGTCCATTGGAGTAACAAATATCACGACAACATACTACCTTCCATAATGACAAGGCTACCATCCATTGGAATAACAAAAATCTCAACAACAGACTACCTTCCATAATGACAAGGCTACCATCTATTGGAGTAACAAAAATCTCGACAACATACTACCTTCCATAATGACAAGGCTACCATCCATTGGAATAACAAAAATCTCGACAACATACTACCTTCCATAATGACAAGGCTACCATCCATTGTAGTAACAAAAATATCCACAAGAGACTACCTTCCATAATGACAACGCTTCCATCCTTTGGAGTATCAAAAATCTCGACAACAGACTACCTTCCATAATGACAAGGGTACCATCCATTGGAGTAACAAAAATATCCACAAGATACTACCTTCCATAATGATAAGGCTACAATCCATTGTAGTAACAAAAATCTAGACAACAGACTACCTTACATAATGGCAAGGCTACAATCCATTGTAATAACAAAAATCTCGACAATAGACTACCTTCCATAATGACAAGGCTACCATCCATTGTAGTAACAAAAATATCGACAAAGGACTACCTTCTATAATGACTTGGCTACCATCCATTGGAATAATAAAGATATCGTCAACAGACTACCTTCCATTATGAGAAGGCTACAATCCACTGTAGTAACAAAAATCTCGACAAGAGACTACCTTCCATAAAGACAAGGCTACCATCCATTGTAGTAACAAAAATCTCGACAAGAGATTACCTTCCATTATGACAAGGCTACCATCCATTGGAGTAACAAAAATCACCACAACATACTACCTTCCATAATGACAAGGCTACCATCCATAGGAATAACGAAAATCTTGACAAGACACTACCTTCCATAATGACAAGGCTACCGTCCATTGGAGTACAAAAAATCTCGACAATAGACTACCTTCCATAATGACAAAGGCTACCATCCATTGAAGTAACAAAAATCTCGACAACAGACTACCTTCCATAATGACAAGTGTACCATCCATTGGAGTAACAAAAATATCCACAACATACTACCTTCCATAATGACAAGGCTACCATCCATTGGAGTAACAAAAATCTTGACAACATACTACCTTCCATAATGACAAGGCTACCGTCCATTGGAGTAACAAATATCACGACAACATACTACCTTCCATAATGACAAGGCTACCATCCATTGGAATAACAAAAATCTCAACAACAGACTACCTTCCATAATGACAAGGGTACCATCCATTGGAGTAACAAAAATATCCACAAGATACTACCTTCCATAATGATAACGCTACAATCCATTTTAGTAACCAAAATCTAGACAACAGACTACCTTACATAATGGAAAGGCTACAATCCATTGTAGTAACAAAAATCGCGACAATAGACTACCTTCCATAATGACAAGGCTACCATCCGTTGTAGTAACAAAAATATCGACAACGGACTACCTTCCATAATGACAAGGGTACCATCCATTGGAGTAATAAAGATATCGTCAACAGACTACCTTCCATTATCAGAAGGCTACAATCCACTGTAGTAACAAAAATCTCGACAAGAGACTACCTTCCATAATGACAAGGCTACCATCCATTGTAGTAACAAAAATCTCGACAACAGACTACCTTCCATTATGACAAGGCTACCATCCATTGGAGTAACAAAAATCACCACAACATACTACCTTCCATAATGACAAGGCTACCATCCATTGTAGTAACAAAAATCTCGACAACAGACTACCTTCCATAATGACAAGGCTACCATCTATTGGAGTAACAAAAATCTCGACAACATACTACCTTCCATAATGACAAGGCTACCATCCATTGGAGTAACAAATATCACGACAACATACTACCTTCCATAATGACAAGTCTACCATCCATTGGAATAACAAAAATCTCGACAACATACTACCTTCCATAATGACAAGGCTACCATCCATTGTAGTAACAAAAATATCCACAAGAGACTACCTTCCATAATGACAAGGCTTCCATCCTTTGGAGTATCAAAAATCTCGACAACAGACTACCTTCCATAATGATAAGGGTACCATCCATTGGAGTAACAAAAATATCCACAAGATACTACCTTCCATAATGATAAGGCTACAATCCATTGTAGTAACAAAAATCTAGACAACAGACTACCTTACGTAATGGCAAGGCTACAATCCATTGTAGTAACAAAAATCTCGACAATAGACTACCTTCCATAATGACAAGGCTACCATCCGTTGTAGTAACAAAAATATCGACAACGGACTACCTTCTATAATGACTTGGCTACCATCCATTGGAGTAATAAAGATATCGTCAACAGACTACCTTCCATTATGAGAAGGCTACAATCCACTGTAGTAACAAAAATCTCGACAAGAGACTACCTTCCATAATGACAAGGCTACCATCCATTGTAGTAACAAAAATCTCGACAAGAGACTACCTTCCATTATGACAAGGCTACCATCCATTGGAGTAACAAAAATCACCACAACATACTACCTTCCATAATGAAAAGGCTACCATCCATAGGAATAACAAAAATCTCGACAAGACACTACCTTCCATAATGACAAGGCTACCGTCCATTGGAGTACGAAAAAATCTCGACAATAGACTACCTTGCATAATGACAAAGGCTACCATCCATTGGAGTAACAAAAATCTCGACAACATACTACCTTCCATAATGACAAGTGTACCATCCATTGGAGTAACAAAAATATCCACAACATACTACCTTCCATAATGACAAGGCTACCATCCATTGGAGTAACAAAAATCTCGACAAGACACTACCTTCCATAATGACAAGGCTACCATCCATTGTAGTAACAAAAATATCGACAACAGACTACCTTCCATAATGACAAGGCTACCATCCATTGGAATAACAAAAATCTCGACAACATACTACCTTCCATAATGACAAGGCTACCATCCATTGTAGTAACAAAAATATCCACAAGAGACTACCTTCCATAATGACAAGGCTTCCATCCTTTGGAGTATCAAAAATCTCGACAACAGACTCCCTTCCATAATGACAAGGGTACCATCCATTGGAGTAACAAAAATATCCATAAGATACTACCTTCCATAATGATAAGGCTACAATCCATTGTAGTAACAAAAATCTAGACAACAGACTACCTTACATAATGGCAAGGCTACAATCCATTGTAGTAACAAAAATCTCGACAATAGACTACCTTCCATAATGACAAGGCTACCATCCGTTGTAGTAACAAAAATATCGACAAAGGACTACCTTCTATAATGACTTGGCTACCATCCATTGGAGTAATAAAGATATCATCAACAGACTACCTTCCATTATGAGAAGTCTACAATCCACTGTAGTAACAAAAATCTCGACAAGAGACTACCTTCCATAAAGACAAGGCTACCATCCATTGTAGTAACAAAAATCTCGACAAGAGATTACGTTCCATTATGACAAGGCTACCATCCATTGGAGTAACAAAAATCACCACAACATACTACCTTCCATAATGACAAGGCTACCATCCATAGGAATAACAAAAATCTTGACAAGACACTACCTTCCATAATGACAAGGCTACCGTCCATTGGAGTACAAAAAATCTCGACAATAGACTACCTTCCATAATGACAAAGGCTACCATCCATTGGAGTAACAAAAATCTCGACAACAGACTACCTTCCATAATGACAAGTGTACCATCCATTGGAGTAACAAAAATATCCACAACATACTACCTTCCATAATGACAAGGCTACCATCCATTTGAGTAACAAAAATTTTGACAACATACTACCTTCCATAATGACAAGGCTACCGTCCATTGGAGTAACAAATATCACGACAACATACTACCTTCCATAATGACAAGGCTACCATCCATTGGAATAACAAAAATCTCAACAACAGACTACCTTCCATAATGACAAGGCTACCATCTATTGGAGTAACAAAAATCTCGACAACGTACTACCTTCCATAATGACAAGGCTACCATCCATTGGAATAACAAAAATCTCGACAACATACTACCTTCCATAATGACAAGGCTACCATCCATTGTAGTAACAAAAATATCCACAAGAGACTACCTTCCATAATGACAAGGCTTCCATCCTTTGGAGTATCAAAAATCTCGACAACAGACTACCTTCCATAATGACAAGGGTACCATCCATTGGAGTAACAAAAATATCCACAAGATACTACCTTCCATAATGATAAGGCTACAATCCATTGTAGTAACAAAATTCTAGACAACAGACTACCTTACATAATGGCAAGGCTACAATCCATTGTAATAACAAAAATCTCGACAATAGACTACCTTCCATAATGACAAGGCTACCATCCGTTGTAGTAACAAAAATATCGACAAAGGACTACCTTCTATAATGACTTGGCTACCATCCATTGGAATAATAAAGATATCGTCAACAGACTACCTTCCATTATGAGAAGGCTACAATCCACTGTAGTAACAAAAATCTCGACAAGAGACTACCTTCCATAAAGACAAGGCTACCATCCATTGTAGTAACAAAAATCTCGACAAGAGATTACCTTCCATTATGACAAGGCTACCATCCATTGGAGTAACAAAAATCACCACAACATACTACCTTCCATAATGACAAGGCTACCATCCATAGGAATAACAAAAATCTTGACAAGACACTACCTTCCATAATGACAAGGCTACCGTCCATTGGAGTACAAAAAATCTCGACAATAGACTACCTTCCATAATGACAAAGGCTACCATCCATTGAAGTAACAAAAATCTCGACAACAGACTACCTTCCATAATGACAAGTGTACCATCCATTGGAGTAACAAAAATATCCACAACATACTACCTTCCATAATGACAAGGCTACCATCCATTGGAGTAACAAAAATCTTGACAACATACTACCTTCCATAATGACAAGGCTACCGTCCATTGGAGTAACAAATATCACGACAACATACTACCTTCCATAATGACAAGGCTACCATCCATTGGAATAACAAAAATCTCAACAACAGACTACCTTCCATAATGACAAGGGTACCATCCATTGGAGTAACAAAAATATCCACAAGATACTACCTTCCATAATGATAACGCTACAATCCATTTTAGTAACCAAAATCTAGACAATAGACTACCTTACATAATGGAAAGGCTACAATCCATTGTAGTAACAAAAATCGCGACAATAGACTACCTTCCATAATGACAAGGCTACCATCCGTTGTAGTAACAAAAATATCGACAACGGACTACCTTCCATAATGACAAGGGTACCATCCATTGGAGTAATAAAGATATTGTCAACAGACTACCTTCCATTATCAGAAGGCTACAATCCACTGTAGTAACAAAAATCTCGACAAGAGACTACCTTCCATAATGACAAGGCTACCATCCATTGTAGTAACAAAAATCTCGACAACAAACTACCTTCCATTATGACAAGGCTACCATCCATTGGAGTAACAAAAATCACCACAACATACTACCTTCCATAATGACAAGGCTACCATCCATTGTAGTAACAAAAATCTCGACAACAGACTACCTTCCATAATGACAAGGCTACCATCTATTGGAGTAACAAAAATCTCGACAACATACTACCTTCCAAAATGACAAGGCTACCATCCATTGGAGTAACAAATATCACGACAACATACTACCTTCCATAATGACAAGTCTACCATCCATTGGAATAACAAAAATCTCAACAACATACTACCTTCCATAATGACAAGGCTACCATCCATTGTAGTAACAAAAATATCCACAAGAGACTACCTTCCATAATGACAAGGCTTCCATCCTTTGGAGTATCAAAAATCTCGACAACAGACTACCTTCCATAATGATAAGGGTACCATCCATTGGAGTAACAAAAATATCCACAAGATACTACCTTCCATAATGATAAGGCTATAATCCATTGTAGTAACAAAAATCTAGACAACAGACTACCTTATGTAATGGCAAGGCTACAATCCATTGTAGTAACAAAAATCTCGACAATAGACTACCTTCCATAATGACAAGGCTACCATCCGTTGTAGTAACAAAAATATCGACAACGGACTACCTTCTATAATGACTTGGCTACCATCCATTGGAGTAATAAAGATATCGTCAACAGACTACCTTCCATTAAGAGAAGGCTACAATCCACTGTAGTAACAAAAATCTCGACAAGAGACTACCTTCCATAATGACAAGGCTACCATCCATTGTAGTAACAAAAATCTCGACAAGAGACTACCTTCAATTATGACAAGGCTACCATCCATTGGAGTAACAAAAATCACCACAACATACTACCTTCCATAATGACAAGGCTACCATCCATAGGAATAACAAAAATCTCGACAAGACACTACCTTCCATAATGACAAGGCTACCGTCCATTGGAGTACGAAAAAATCTCGACAATAGACTACCTTCCATAATGACAAAGGCTACCATCCATTGGAGTAACAAAAATCTCGACAACATACTACCTTCCATAATGACAAGTGTACCATCCATTGGAGTAACAAAAATATCCACAACATACTACCTTCCATAATGACAAGGCTACCATCCATTGGAGTAACAAAAATCTCGACAAGACACTACCTTCCATAATGACAAGGCTACCATCCATTGTAGTAACAAAAATATCGACAACAGACTACCTTCCATAATGACAAGGCTACCATCCATTGGAATAACAAAAATCTCGACAACATACTACCTTCCATAATGACAAGGCTACCATCCATTGTAGTAACAAAAATATCCACAAGAGACTACCTTCCATAATGACAAGGCTTCCATCCTTTGGAGTATCAAAAATCTCGACAACAGACTATCTTCCATAATGACAAGGGTACCATCCATTGGAGTAACAAAAATATCCACAAGATACTACCTTCCATAATGATAAGGCTACAATCCATTGTAGTAACAAAAATCTAGACAACATACTACCTTACATAATGGCAAGGCTACAATCCATTGTAGTAACAAAAATCTCGACAATAGACTACCTTCCATAATGACAAGGCTACCATCCGTTGTAGTAACAAAAATATCGACAATGGACTACCTTCTATAATGACTTGGCTACCATCCATTGGAGTAATAAAGATATCGTCAACAGACTACCTTCCATTATGAGAAGGCTACAATCCACTGTAGTAACAAAAATCTCGACAAGAGACTACCTTCCATAATGACAAGGCTACCATCCATTGTAGTAACAAAAATCTCGACAAGAGACTACCTTCCATTATGACAAGGCTACCATCCATTGGAGTAACAAAAATCACCACAACATACTACCTTCCATAATGACAAGGCTACCATCCATAGGAATAACAAAAATCTCGACAAGACACTACCTTCCATAATGACAAGGCTACCATCCATTGGAGTACAAAAAATCTCGACAATAGACTACCTTCCATAATGACAAAGGCTACCATCCATTGGAGTAAAAAAAATCTCGACAACAGACTACCTTCCATAATGATAAGGCTACAATCCACTGTAGTAACAAAAATCTCGACAAGAGACTACCTTACATAATGGCAAGGCTATAATCCATTGTAGTAACAAAAATCTCGACAATAGACTACCTTCCATAATGACAAGGCTACCATCCATTGGAGTAACAAAAATCACCACAACATACTACCTTCCATAATGACAAGGCTACCATCCATAGGAATAACAAAAATCTCGACAAGACACTACCTTCCATAATGACAAGGCTACCGTCCATTGGAGTACAAAAAATCTCGACAATAGACTACCTTCCATAATGACAAAGGCTACCATCCATTGGATTAACAAAAATCTCGACAACAGACTACCTTCCATAATGACAAGTGTACCATCCATTGGAGTAACAAAAATATCCACAACAAACTACCTTCCATAATGACAAGGATACCATCCATTGGAGTAACAAAAATCTCGAAAAGACACTACCTTCCATAATGATAAGGCTACCGTCCATTGGATTAACAAATATCACGACAACATACTACCTTTCGTAATGACAAGGCTACCATCCATTGGAATAACAAAAATCTCAGCAACAGTCTAACTTCCATAATGACAAGGCTACCATCCATTGGAATAACAAATATCACGACAACATACTACCTTCCATAATGACAAGGCTACCATCCATTGGAATAACAAAAATCTCGACAACAGACTAACTTCCATAATGACAAGGCTTCCATCCAATGGAGTAACAAAAATCTCGACAACATACTACCTTCCATAATGACAAGGCTACCATCCATTGTAGTAACAAAAATATCCACAAGAGACTACCTTCCATAATGACAAGGCTTCCATCCTTTGGAGTATCAAAAATCTCGACAACAGACTACCTTTCATAATGACAAGGGTACCATCCATTGGAGTAACAAAAATATCCACAAGATACTACCTTCCCTAATGATAAGGCTACAATCCATTGTAGTAACAAAAATCTAGACAACAGACTACCTTACATAATGGCAAGGCTACAATCCATTGTAGTAACAAAAATCTCGACAATAGACTACCTTCCATAATGACAAGGCTAGCATCCGTTGTAGTAACAAAAATATCAACAACGGACTACCTTCTATAATGACTTGGCTACCATCCATTGGAGTAATAAAGATATCGTCAACAGACTACCTTCCATTATGAGAAGGCTACAATCCACTGTAGTAACAAAAATCTCGACAAGAGACTACCTTCCATAATGACAAGGCTACCATCCATTGTAGTAACAAAAATCCCGACAAGAGACTACCTTCCATTATGACAATGCTACCATCCATTGGAGTAACAAAAATCACCACAACATACTACCTTCCATAATGACAAGACTACCATCCATTGGAGTAACAAATATCACGACAACATACTACCTTCCATAATGACAAGGCTACCATCCATTGGAATAACAAAAATCTCGACAACATACTACCTTCCATAATGACAAGGCTACCATCCATTGTAGTAACAAAAATATCCATAAGAGACTACCTTCCATAATGATAAGGCTACAATCCAATGTAGTAACAAAAATCTCGACAAGAGACTACCTTACATAATGGCAAGGCTATAATCCATTGTAGTAACAAAAATCTCGACAATAGACTACCTTCCATAATGACAAGGCTACCATCCATTGGAGTAACAAAAATCACCACAACATACTACCTTCCATAATGACAAGGCTACCATCCATAGGAATAACAAAAATCTCGACAAGACACTACCTTCCATAATGACAAGGCTACCGTCCATTGGAGTACAAAACATCTCGACAATAGACTACCTTCCATAATGACAAAGGCTACCATCCATTGGATTAACAAAAATCTCGACAACAGACTACCTTCCATAATGACAAGTGTACCATCCATTGGAGTAACAAAAATATCCACAACAAACTACCTTCCATAATGACAAGGATACCATCCATTGGAGTAACAAAAATCTCGAAAAGACACTACCTTCCATAATGATAAGGCTACCGTCCATTGGAGTAACAAATATCACGACAACATACTACCTTTCGTAATGACAAGGCTACCATCCATTGGAATAACAAAAATCTCAGCAACAGTCTAACTTCCATAATGACAAGGCTACCATCCATTGGAATAACAAATATCACGACAACATACTACCTTCCATAATGACAAGGCTACCATCCATTGGAATAACAAAAATCTCGACAACATACTAACTTCCATAATGACAAGGCTTCCATCCAATGGAGTAACAAAAATCTCGACAACATACTACCTTCCATAATGACAAGGCTACCATCCATTGTAGTAACAAAAATATCCACAAGAGACTACCTTCCATAATGACAAGGCTTCCATCCTTTGGAGTATCAAAAATCTCGACAACAGACTACCTTTCATAATGACAAGGGTACCATCCATTGGAGTAACAAAAATATCCACAAGATACTACCTTCCATAATGATAAGGCTACAATCCATTGTAGTAACAAAAATCTAGACAACAGACTACCTTACATAATGGCAAGGCTACAATCCATTGTAGTAACAAAAATCTCGACAATAGACTACCTTCCATAATGACAAGGCTAGCATCCGTTGTAGTAACAAAAATATCAACAACGAACTACCTTCTATAATGACTTGGCTACCATCCATTGGAGTAATAAAGATATCGTCAACAGACTACCTTCCATTATGAGAAGGCTACAATCCACTGTAGTAACAAAAATCTCGACAAGAGACTACCTCTCATAATGACAAGGCTACCATCCATTGTAGTAACAAAAATCTCGACAAGAGACTACCTTCCATTATGACAATGCTACCATCCATTGGAGTAACAAAAATCACCACAACATACTACTTTCCATAATGACAAGACTACCATCCATTGGAGTAACAAATATCACGACAACATACTACATTCCATAATGACAAGGCTACCATCCATTGGAATAACAAAAATCTCGACAACATACTACCTTCCATAATGACAAGGCTACCATCCATTGTAGTAACAAAATTATCCACAAGAGACTACCTTCCATAATGATAAGGCTACAATCCAATGTAGTAACAAAAATCTCGACAAGAGACTACCTTACATAATGGCAAGGCTATAATCCATTGTAGTAACAAAAATCTCGACAATAGACTACCTTCCATAATGACAAGGCTACCATCCATTGGAGTAACAAAAATCACCACAACATACTACCTTCCATAATGACAAGGCTACCATCCATAGGAATAATAAAAATCTCGACAAGACACTACCTTCCATAATGACAAGGCTACCGTCCATTGGAGTACAAAAAATCTCGACAATAGACTACCTTCCATAATGACAAAGGCTACCATCCATTGGATTAACAAAAATCTCGACAACAGACTACCTTCAATAATGACAAGTGTACCATCCATTGGAGTAACAAAAATATCCACAACAAACTACCTTCCATAATGACAAGGCTACCATCCATTGGAGTAACAAAAATCTCGACAAGACACTACCTTCCATAATGATAAGGCTACCGTCCATTGGAGTAACAAATATCACGACAACATACTACCTTCCGTAATGACAAGGCTACCATCCATTGGAATAACAAAAATCTCAGCAACAGTCTAACTTCCATAATGACAAGGCTACCATCCATTGGAGTAACAAATATCACGACAACATACTACCTTCCATAATGACAAGGCTACCATCCATTGGAATAACAAAAATCTCGACAACAGACTAACTTCCATAATGACAAGGCTTCTATCCAATGGAGTTACAAAAATCTCGACAACATACTACCTTCCATAATGACAAGGCTACCATCCATTGTAGTAACAAAAATATCCACAAGAGACTACCTTCCATAATGACAAGGCTTCCATCCTTTGGAGTATCAAAAATATCGACAACAGACTACCTTTCATAATGACAAGGGTACCATCCATTGGAGTAACAAAAATATCCACAAGATACTACCTTCCATAATGATAAGGCTACAATCCATTGTAGTAACAAAAATCTAGACAACAGACTACCTTAAATAATGGCAAGGCTACAATCCGTTGTAGTATCAAAAATCTCGACAATAGACTACCTTCCATAATGACAAGGCTAGCATCCGTTGTAGTAACAAAAATATCAACAACGGACTACCTTCTATAATGACTTGGCTACCATCCATTGGAGTAATAAAGATATCGTCAACAGACTACCTTCCATTATTGGAAGGCTACAATCCACTGTAGTAACAAAAATCTCGACAAGAGACTACCTTCCATAATGACAAGGCTAATATCCATTGTAGTAACAAAAATCTCGACAAGAGACTACCTTCCATTATGACAATGCTACCATCCATTGGAGTAACAAATATCACCACAACATACTACCTTCCATAATGACAAGACTACCATCCATTGGAGTAACAAATATCACGACAACATACTACCTTCCATAATGACAAGGCTACCCTCCATTGGAATAACAAAAATCTCGACCAACATTCTACCTTCCATAATGACAAGGCTACCATCCATTGTAGTAACAAAAATATCCACAAGAGACTACCTTCCATAATGATAAGGCTACAATCCACTGTATTAACAAAAATCTCGACAAGAGACTACCTTACATAATGGCAAGGCTATAATCCATTGTAGTAACAAAAATCTCGACAATAGACTACCTTCCATAATGACAAGGCTACCATCCATTGGAGTAACAAAAATCACCACAACATACTACCTTCCATAATGATAAGGCTACCATCCATAGGAATAACAAAAATCTCGACAAGACACTACCTTCCATAATGACAAGGCTACCATCCATAGGAATAACAAAAATCTCGACAAGACACTACCTTCCATAATGACAAGGCTACCGTCCATTGGAGTACAAAAAATCTCGACAATAGACTACCTTCCATAATGACAAAGGCTACCATCCATTGGATTAACAAAAATCTCGACAACAGACTACCTTCCATAATGACAAGTGTACCATCCATTGGAGTAACAAAAATATCCACAACAAACTACCTTCAATAATGACAAGGATACCATCCATTGGAGTAACAAAAATCTCGACAAGACACTAACTTCCATAATGATAAGGCTACCGTCCATTGGAGTAACAAATATCACGACAACATACTACCTTCCGTAATGACAAGGCTACCATCCATTGGAATAACAAAAATCTCAGCAACAGTCTAACTTCCATAATGACAAGGCTACCATCCATTGAAATAACAAATATCACGACAACATACTACCTTCCATAATGACAAGGCTACCATCCATTGGAATAACAAAAATCTCGACAACAGACTAACTTCCATAATGACAAGGCTACCATCGATTATAGTAACAAAAATATCCACAAGAGACTACCTTCCATAATGATAAGGCTACAATCTAATGTAGTAACAAAAATCTCGACAAGAGACTACCTTACATAATGGCAAGGCTATAATCCATTGTAGTAACAAAAGTCTCGACAATAGACTACCTTCCATAATGACAAGGCTACCATCCATTGGAGTAACAAAAATCACCACAACATACTACCTTCCATAATGACAAGGCTACCATCCATAGGAATAACAAAAATCTCGACAAGACACTACCTTCCATAATGACAAGGCTACCGTCCATTGGAGTACAAAAAATCTCGACAATAGACTACCTTCCATAATGACAAAGGCTACCATCCATTGGATTAACAAAAATCTCGACAACAGACTACCTTCAATAATGACAAGTGTACCATCCTTTGGAGTAACAAAAATATCCACAACAAACTACCTTCCATAATGACAAGGCTACCATCCATTGGAGTAACAAAAATCTCGACAAGACACTACCTTCCATAATGATAAGGCTACCGTCCATTGGAGTAACAAATATCACGACAACATACTACCTTCCGTAATGACAAGGCTACCATCCATTGGAATAACAAAAATCTCACCAACAGTCTAACTTCCATAATGACAAGGCTACCATCCATTGGAGTAACAAATATCACGACAACATACTACCTTCCATAATGACAAGGCTACCATCCATTGGAATAACAAAAATCTCGACAACAGACTAACTTCCATAATGACAAGGCTTCTATCCAATGGAGTAACAAAAATCTCGACAACATACTACCTTCCATAATGACAAGGCTACCATCCATTGTAGTAACAAAAATATCCACAAGAGACTACCTTCCATAATGACAAGGCTTCCATCCTTTGGAGTATCAAAAATATCGACAACAGACTACCTTTCATAATGACAAGGGTACCATCCATTGGAGTAACAAAAATATCCACAAGATACTACCTTCCATAATGATAAGGCTACAATCCATTGTAGTAACAAAAATCTAGACAACAGACTACCTTACATAATGGCAAGGCTACAATCCATTGTAGTATCAAAAATCTCGACAATAGACTACCTTCCATAATGACAAGGCTAGCATCCGTTGTAGTAACAAAAATATCAACAACGAACTACCTTCTATAATGACTTGGCTACCATCCGTTGGAGTAATAAAGATATCGTCAACAGACTACCTTCCATTATTGGAAGGCTACAATCCACTGTAGTAACAAAAATCTCGACAAGAGACTACCTTCCATAATGACAAGGCTAATATCCATTGTAGTAAAAAAAATCTCGACAAGAGACTACCTTCCATTATGACAATGCTACCATCCATTGGAGTAACAAAAATCACCACAACATACTACCTTCCATAATGACAAGACTACCATCCATTGGAGTAACAAATATCACGACAACATACTACCTTCCATAATGACAAGGCTACCATCCATTGGAATAACAAAAATCTCGACCAACATACTACCTTCCATAATGACAAGGCTACCATCCATTGTAGTAACAAAAATATCCACAAGAGACTACCTTCCATAATGATAAGGCTACAATCCACTGTATTAACAAAAATCTCGACAAGAGACTACCTTACATAATGGAAAGGGTATAATCCATTGTAGTAACAAAAATCTCGACAATAGACTACCTTCCATAATGACAAGGCTACCATCCATTGGAGTAACAAAAATCACCACAACATACTACCTTCCATAATGATAAGGCTACCATCCATAGGAATAACAAAAATCTCGACAAGACACTACCTTCCATAATGACAAGGCTACCATCCATAGGAATAACAAAAATCTCGACAAGACACTACCTTCCATAATGACAAGGCTACCGTCCATTGGAGTACAAAAAATCTCGACAATAGACTACCTTCCATAATGACAAAGGCTACCATCCATTGGATTAACAAAAATCTCGACAACAGACTACCTTCCATAATGACAAGTGTACCATCCATTGGAGTAACAAAAATATCCACAACAAACTACCTTCCATAATGACAAGGATACCATCCATTGGAGTAACAAAAATCTCGACAAGACACTAACTTCCATAATGATAAGGCTACCGTCCATTGGAGTAACAAATATCACGACAACATACTACCTTCCGTAATGACAAGGCTACCATCCATTGGAATAACAAAAATCTCAGCAACAGTCTAACTTCCATAATGACAAGGCTACCATCCATTGGAATAACAAATATCACGACAACATACTACCTTCCATAATGACAAGGCTACCATCCATTGGAATAACAAAAATCTCGACAACAGACTAACTTCCATAATGACAAGGCTACCATCGATTGTAGTAACAAAAATATCCACAAGAGACTACCTTCCATAATGATAAGGCTACAATCTAATGTAGTAACAAAAATCTCGACAAGAGACTACCTTACATAATGGCAAGGCTATAATCCATTGTAGTAACAAAAGTCTCGACAATAGACTACCTTCCATAATGACAAGGCTACCATCCATTGGAGTAACAAAAATCACCACAACATACTACCTTCCATAATGACAAGGCTACCATCCATAGGAATAACAAAAATCTCGACAAGACACTACCTTCCATAATGACAAGGCTACCGTCCATTGGAGTACAAAAAATCTCGACAATAGACTACCTTCCATAATGACAAAGGCTACCATCCATTGGATTAACAAAAATCTCGACAACAGACTACCTTCAATAATGACAAGTGTACCATCCTTTGGAGTAACAAAAATATCCACAACAAACTACCTTCCATAATGACAAGGCTACCATCCATTGGAGTAACAAAAATCTCGACAAGACACTACCTTCCATAATGATAAGGCTACCGTCCATTGGAGTAACAAATATCACGACAACATACTACCTTCCGTAATGACAAGGCTACCATCCATTGGAATAACAAAAATCTCAGCAACAGTCTAACTTCCATAATGACAAGGCTACCATCCATTGGAGTAACAAATATCACGACAACATACTACCTTCCATAATGACAAGGCTACCATCCATTGGAATAACAAAAATCTCGACAACAGACTAACTTCCATAATGACAAGGCTTCTATCCAATGGAGTAACAAAAATCTCGACAACATACTACCTTCCACAATGACAAGGCTACCATCCATTGTAGTAACAAAAATATCTACAAGAGACTACCTTCCATAATGACAAGGCTTCCATCCTTTGGAGTATCAAAAATATCGACAACAGACTACCTTTCATAATGACAAGGGTACCATCCATTGGAGTAACAAAAATATCCACAAGATACTACCTTCCATAATGATAAGGCTACAATCCATTGTAGTAACAAAAATCTAGACAACAGACTACCTTACATAATGGCAAGGCTACAATCCATTGTAGTAACAAAAATCTCGACAATAGACTACCTTCCATAATGACAAGGCTAGCATCCGTTGTAGTAACAAAAATATCAACAACGGACTACCTTCTATAATGACTTGGCTACCATCCATTGGAGTAATAAAGATATCGTCAACAGACTACCTTCCATTATTGGAAGGCTACAATCCACTGTAGTAACAAAAATCTCGACAAGAGACTACCTTCCATAATGACAAGGCTACCATCCATTGTAGTAAAAAAAATCTCGACAAGAGACTACCTTCCATTATGACAATGCTACCATCCATTGGAGTAACAAAAATCACCACAACATACTACCTTCCATAATGACAAGACTACCATCCATTGGAGTAACAAATATCACGACAACATACTACCTTCCATAATGACAAGGCTACCATCCATTGGAATAACAAAAATCTCGACCAACAAACTACCTTCCATAATGACAAGGCTACCATCCATTGTAGTAACAAAAATATCCACAAGAGACTACCTTCCATAATTATAAGGCTACAATCCACTGTATTAACAAAAATCTCGACAAGAGACTACCTTACATAATGGCAAGGCTATAATCCATTGTAGTAACAAAAATCTCGACAATAGACTACCTTCCATAATGACAAGGCTACCATCCATTGGAGTAACAAAAATCACCACAACATACTACCTTCCATAATGACAAGGCTACCATCCATAGGAATAACAAAAATCTCGACAAGACACTACCTTCCATAATGACAAGGCTACCATCCATAGGAATAACAAAAATCTCGACAAGACACTACCTTCCATAATGACAAGGCTACCGTCCATTGGAGTACAAAAAATCTCGACAATAGACTACCTTCCATAATGACAAAGGCTACCATCCATTGGATTAACAAAAATCTCGACAACAGACTACCTTCCATAATGACAAGTGTACCATCCATTGGAGTAACAAAAATATCCACAACAAACTACCTTCCATAATGACAAGGATACCATCCATTGGAGTAACAAAAATCTCGACAAGACACTAACTTCCATAATGTTAAGGCTACCGTCCATTGGAGTAACAAATATCACGACAACATACTACCTTCCGTAATGACAAGGCTACCATCCATTGGAATAACAAAAATCTCAGCAACAGTCTAACTTCCATAATGACAAGGCTACCATCCATTGGAATAACAAATATCACGACAACATACTACCTTCCATAATGACAAGGCTACCATCCATTGGAATAACAAAAATCTCGACAACAGACTAACTTCCATAATGACAAGGCTACCATCCATTGTAGTAACAAAAATATCCACAAGAGACTACCTTCCATAATGATAAGGCTACAATCCAATGTAGTAACAAAAATCTCGACAAGAGACTACCTTACATAATGGCAAGGCTATAATCCATTGTAGTAACAAAAGTCTCGACAATAGACTACCTTCCATAATGACAAGGCTACCATCCATTGGAGTAACAAAAATCACCACAACATACTACCTTCCATAATGACAAGGCTACCATCCATAGGAATAACAAAAATCTCGACAAGACACTACCTTCCATAATGACAAGGCTACCGTCCATTGGAGTACAAAAAATCTCGACAATAGACTACCTTCCATAATGACAAAGGCTACCATCCATTGGATTACCAAAAATCTCGACAACAGACTACCTTCAATAATGACAAGTGTACCATCCTTTGGAGTAACAAAAATATCCACAACAAACTACCTTCCATAATGACAAGGCTACCATCCATTGGAGTAACAAAAATCTCGACAAGACACTACCTTCCATAATGATAAGGCTACCGTCCATTGGAGTAACAAATATCACGACAACATACTACCTTCCGTAATGACAAGGCTACCATCCATTGGAATAACAAAAATCTCAGCAAAAGTCTAACTTCCATAATGACAAGGCTACCATCCATTGGAGTAACAAATATCACGACAACATACTACCTTCCATAATGACAAGGCTACCATCCATTGGAATAACAAAAATCTCGACAACAGACTAACTTCCATAATGACAAGGCTTCTATCCAATGGAGTAACAAAAATCTCGACAACATACTACCTTCCATAATGACAAGGCTACCATCCATTGTAGTAACAAAAATATCCACAAGAGACTACCTTCCATAATGACAAGGCTTCCATCCTTTGGAGTATCAAAAATATCGACAACAGACTACATTTCATAATGACAAGGGTACCATCCATTGGAGTAACAAAAATATCCACAAGATATTACCTTCCATAATGATAAGGCTACAATCCATTGTAGTAACAAAAATCTAGACAACAGACTACCTTACATAATGGCAAGGTTACAATCCATTGTAGTAACAAAAATCTCGACAATAGACTACCTTCCATAATGACAAGGCTAGCATCCGTTGTAGAAACAAAAATATCAACAACGGACTACCTTCTATAATGACTTGGCTACCATCCATTGGAGTAATAAAGATATCGTCAACAGACTACCTTCCATTATTGGAAGGCTACAATCCACTGTAGTAAAAAAAATCTCGACAAGAGACTACCTTCCATAATGACAAGGCTACCATCCATTGTAGTAACAAAAATCTCGACAAGAGACTACCTTCCATTATGACAATGCTACCATCCATTGGAGTAACAAAAATCACCACAACATACTACCTTCCATAATGACAAGACTACCATCCATTGGAGTAACAAATATCACGACAACATACTACCTTCCATAATGACAAGGCTACCATCCATTGGAATAACAAAAATCTCGACCAACAAACTACCTTCCATAATGACAAGGCTACCATCCATTGTAGTAACAAAAATATCCACAAGAGACTACCTTCCATAATGATAAGGCTACAATCCACTGTATTAACAAAAATCTCGACAAGAGACTACCTCACATAATGGCAAGGCTATAATCCATTGTAGTAACAAAAATCTCGACAATAGACTACCTTCCATAATGACAAGGCTACCATCCATTGGAGTAACAAAAATCACCACAACATACTACCTTCCATAATGACAAGGCTACCATCCATAGGAATAACAAAAATCTCGACAAGACACTACCTTCCATAATGACAAGGCTACCATCCATAGGAATAACAAAAATCTCGACAAGACACTACCTTCCATAATGACAAGGCTACCGTCCATTGGTGTACAAAAAATCTCGACAATAGACTACCTTCCATAATGACAAAGGCTACCATCCATTGGATTAACAAAAATCTCGACAATAGACTACCTTCCATAATGACAAGTGTACCATCCTTTGGAGTAACAAAAATATCCACAACAAACTACCTTCCATAATGACAAGGCTACCATCCATTGGAGTAACAAAAATCTCGACAAGACACTACCTTCCATAATGATAAGGCTACCGTCCATTGGAGTAACAAATATCACGACAACATACTACCTTCCGTAATGACAAGGCTACCATCCATTGGAATAACAAAAATCTCAGCAACAGTCTAACTTCCATAATGACAAGGCTACCATCCATTGGAGTAACAAATATCACGACAACATACTACCTTCCATAATGACAAGGCTACCATCCATTGGAATAACAAAAATCTCGACAACAGACTAACTTCCATAATGACAAGGCTTCTATCCAATGGAGTAACAAAAATCTCGACAACATACTACCTTCCATAATGACAAGGCTACCATCCATTGTAGTAACAAAAATATCCACAAGAGACTACCTTCCATAATGACAAGGCTTCCATCCTTTGGAGTATCAAAAATATCGACAACAGACTACATTTCATAATGACAAGGGTACCATCCATTGGAGTAACAAAAATATCCACAAGATACTACCTTCCATAATGATAAGGCTACAATCCATTGTAGTAACAAAAATCTAGACAACAGACTACCTTACATAATGGCAAGGCTACAATCCATTGTAGTAACAAAAATCTCGACAATAGACTACCTTCCATAATGACAAGGCTAGCATCCGTTGTAGTAACAAAAATATCAACAACGGACTACCTTCTATAATGACTTGGCTACCATCCATTGGAGTAATAAAGATATCGTCAACAGACTACCTTCCATTATTGGAAGGCTACAATCCACTGTAGTAACAAAAATCTCGACAAGAGACTACCTTCCATAATGACAAGGCTACCATCCATTGTAGTAACAAAAATCTCGACAAGAGACTACCTTCCATTATGACAATGCTACCATCCATTGGAGTAACAAAAATCACCACAACATACTACCTTCCATAATGACAAGACTACCATCCATTGGAGTAACAAATATCACGACAACATACTACCTTCCATAATGACAAGGCTACCATCCATTGGAATAACAAAAATCTCGACCAACATACTACCTTCCATAATGACAAGGCTACCATCCATTGTAGTAACAAAAATATCCACAAGAGACTACCTTCCATAATGATAAGGCTACAATCCACTGTATTAACAAAAATCTCGACAAGAGACTACCTTACATAATGGCAAGGCTATAATCCATTGTAGTAACAAAAATCTCGACAATAGACTACCTTCCATAATGACAAGGCTACCATCCATTGGAGTAACAAAAATCACCACAACATACTACCTTCCATAATGACAAGGCTACCATCCATAGGAATAACAAAAATCTCGACAAGACACTACCTTCCATAATGACAAGGCTACCATCCATAGGAATAACAAAAATCTCGACAAGACACTACCTTCCATAATGACAAGGCAACCGTCCATTGGAGTACAAAAAATCTCGACAATAGACTACCTTCCATAATGACAAAGGCTACCATCCATTGGATTAACAAAAATCTCGACAACAGACTACCTTCCATAATGACAAGTGTACCATCCATTGGAGTAACAAAAATATCCACAACAAACTACCTTCCATAATGACAAGGCTACCATCCATTGGAGTAACAAAAATCTCGACAAGACACTAACTTCCATAATGATAAGGCTACCGTCCATTGGAGTAACAAATATCACGACAACATACTACCTTCCGTAATGACAAGGCTACCATCCATTGGAATAACAAAAATCTCAGCAACAATCTAACTTCCATAATGACAAGGCTACCATCCATTGGAATAACAAATATCACGACAACATACTACCTTCCATAATGACAAGGCTACCATCCATTGGAATAACAAAAATCTCGACAACAGACTAACTTCCATAATGACAAGGCTTCCATCCAATGGAGTAACAAAAATCTCGACAACATACTACCTTCCATAATGACAAGGCTACCATCCATTGTAGTAACAAAAATATCCACAAGAGACTACCTTTCATAATGACAAGGCTTTCATCCTTTGGAGTATCAAAAATCTCGACAACAGACTACCTTTCATAATGACAAGGGTACCATACATTGGATTAACAAAAATATCCACAAGATACTACCTTCCATAATGATAAGGCTACAATCCATTGTAGTAACAAAAATCTAGACAACAGACTACCTTACATAATGGCAAGGCTACAATCCATTGTAGTAATAAAAATCTCGACAATAGACTACCTTCCATAATGACAAGGCTAGCATCCGTTGTAGTAACAAAAATATCAACAACGGACTACCTTCTATAATGACTTGGCTACCATCCATTGGAGTAATAAAGATATCGTCAACAGACTACCTTCAATTATGAGAAGGCCACAATCCACTGTAGTAACAAAAATCTCGACAAGAGACTACCTTCCATAATGACAAGGCTACCATCCATTGTAGTAACAAAAATCTCGACAAGAGACTACCTTCCATTATGACAACGCTACCATCCATTGGAGTAACAAAAATCACCACAACATACTACCTTCCATAATGACAAGACTACCATCCATTGGAGTAACAAATATCACGACAACATACTACCTTCCATAATGACAAGGCTACCATCCATTGGAATAACAAAAATCTCGACAACATACTACCTTCCATAATGACAAGGCTACCATCCATAGGAATAACAAAAATCTCGACAAGACACTACCTTCCATAATGACAAGGCTACCGTCCATTGGAGTACAAAAAATCTCGACAATAGACTACCTTCCATAATGACAAAGGCTACCATCCATTGGATTAACAAAAATCTCGACAACAGACTACCTTCCATAATGACAAGTGTACCATCCATTGGAGTAACAAAAATATCCACAACAAACTACCTTCCATAATGACAAGGCTACCATCCATTGGAGTAACAAAAATAACCACAACATACTACCTTCCATAATGACAAGGCTACCATCCATAGGAATAACAAAAATCTCGACAAGACACTACCTTCCAAAATGACAAGGCTACCGTCCATTGGAGTACAAAAAATCTCGACAATAGACTACCTTCCATAATGACAAAGGCTACCATCCATTGGATTAACAAAAATCTCGACAACAGACTACCTTCCATAATGACAAGTGTACCATCCATTGGAGTAACAAAAATATCCACAACAAACTACCTTCCATAATGACAAGGCTACCATCCATTGGAGTAACAAAAATCTCGACAAGACACTACCTTCCATAATGATAAGGCTACCGTCCATTGGAGTAACAAATATCACGACAACATACTACCTTCCGTAATGACAAGGCTACCATCCATTGGAATAACAAAAATCTCAGCAACAGTCTAACTTCCATAATGACAAGGCTACCATCCATTGGAGTAACGAATATCACGACAACATACTACCTTCCATAATGACAAGGCTACCATCCATTGGAATAACAAAAATCTCGACAACAGACTAACTTCCATAATGACAAGGCTTCCATCCAATGGAGTAACAAAAATCTCGACAACATACTACCTTCCATAATGACAAGGCTACCATCCATTGTAGTAACAAAAATATCCACAAGAGACTACCTTCGATAATGACAAGGCTTCCATCCTTTGGAGTATCAAAAATCTCGACAACAGACTACCTTTCATAATGACAAGGGTACCATCCATTGGAGTAACAAAAATATCTACAAGATACTACCTTCCATAATGATAAGGCTACAATCCATTGTAGTAACAAAAATCTAGACAACAGACTACTTTACATAATGGCAAGGCTACAATCCATTGTAGTAACAAAAATCTCGACAATAGACTACCTTCCATAATGACAAGGCTAGCATCCGTTGTAGTAACAAAAATATCAACAACGGACTACCTTCTATAATGACTTGGCTACCATCCATTGGAGTAATAAAGATATCGTCAACAGACTACCTTCCATTATGAGAAGGCTACAATCCACTGTAGTAACAAAAATCTCGACAAGAGACTACCTTCCATAATGACAAGGCTACCATCCATTGTAATAACAAAAATCTCGACAAGAGACTACCTTCCATTATGACAACGCTACCATCCATTGGAGTAACAAAAATCACCACAACATACTACCTTCCATAATGACAAGACTACCATCCATTGGAGTAACAAATATCACGACAACATACTACCTTCCATAATGACAAGGCTACCATCCATTGGAATAACAAAAATCTCGACAACATACTACCTTCCATAATGACAAGGCTACCATCCATTGTAGTAACAAAAATATCCACAAGAGACTACCTTCCATAATGATAATGCTACAATCCACTGTAGTAACAAAAATCTCGTCAAGAGACTACCATACATAATGGCAAGGCTATAATCCATTGTAGTGACAAAAATCTCGACAATAGACTACCTTCCATAATGACAAGGCTACCATCCATTGGAGTAACAAAAATCACCACAACATACTACCTTCCATAATGACAAGGCTACCATCCATAGGAATAACAAAAATCTCGACAAGACACTACCTTCCATAATGACAAGGCTACCGTCCATTGGAGTACAAAAAATCTCGACAATAGACTATCTTCCATAATGACAAAGGCTACCATCCATTGGATTAACAAAAATCTCGACAACAGACTACCTTCCATAATGACAAGTTTACCATCCATTGGAGTAACAAAAATATCCACAACAAACTACCTTCCATAATGACAAGGCTACCATCCATTGGAGTAACAAAAATCACCACAACATACTACCTTCCATAATGACAAGGCTACCATCCATAGGAATAACAAAAATCTCGACAAGACACTACCTTCCATAATGACAAGGCTACCGTCCATTGGAGTACAAAAAATCTCGACAATAGACTACCTTCCATAATGACAAAGGCTACCAACCATTGGATTAACAAAAATCTCGACAACAAACTACCTTCCATAATGACAAGTGTACCATCCATTGGAGTAACAAAAATATCCACAACAAACTACCTTCCATAATGACAAGGCTACCATCCATTGGAGTAACAAAAATCTCGATAAGACACTACCTTCCATAATGATAAGGCTACCGTCCATTGGAGTAACAAATATCACGACAACATACTACCTTCCGTAATGACAAGGCTACCATCCATTGGAATAACAAAAATCTCAGCAACAGTCTAATTTCCATAATGACAAGGCTACCATCCATTGGAGTAACAAATATCACGACAACATACTACCTTCCATAATGACAAGGATACCATCCATTGGAATAACAAAAATCTCGACAACAGACTAACTTCCATAATGACAAGGCTTCCATCCAATGGAGTAACAAAAATCTCGACAACATACTACCTTCCATAATGACAAGGCTACCATCCATTGTAGTAACAAAAATATCCACAAGAGACTACCTTCAATAATGACAAGGCTTCCATCCTTTTGAGTATCAAAAATCTCGACAACAGACTACCTTTCATAATGACAAGGGTACCATCCATTGGAGTAACAAAAATATCCACAAGATACTACATTCCATAATGACAAGGCTACCATCCATTGGAGTAACAAAAATCTCGACAAGACACTACCTTCCATAATGATAAGGCTACCGTCCATTGGAGTAACAAATATCACGACAACATACTACCTTCCGTAATGACAAGGCTACCATCCATTGGAATAACAAAAATCTCAGTAACAGTCTAACTTCCATAATGACAAGGCTACCATCCATTGGAGTAACAAATATCACGACAATATACTACCTTCCATAATGACAAGGATACCATCCATTGGAATAACAAAAATCTCGACAACAGACTAACTTCCATAATGACAAGGCTTCCATCCAATGGAGTAACAAAAATCTCGACAACATACTACCTTCCATAATGACAAGGCTACCATCCATTGTAGTAACAAAAATATCCACAAGAGACTACCTTCAATAATGACAAGGCTTCCATCCTTTGGAGTATCAAAAATCTCGACAACAGACTACCTTTCATAATGACAAGGGTACCATCCATTGGAGTAACAAAAATATCCACAAGATACTACCTTCCATAATGATAAGGCTACAATCCATTGTAGTAACAAAAATCTAGACAACAGACTACCTTACATAATGGCAAGGCTACAACCATTGTAGAAACAAAAATCTCGACAATAGACTACCTTCCATAATGACAAGGCTAGCATCCGTTGTAGTAACAAAAATATCAACAACGGACTACCTTCTATAATGACTTGGCTACCATCCATTGGAGTAATAAAGATATCGTCAACAGACTACCTTCCATTATGAGAAGGCTACAATCCACTGTAGTAACAAAAATCTCGACAAGAGACTACCTTCCATAATGGCAAGGATACCATCCATTGTAGTAACAAAAATCTCGACAAGAGACTACCTTCCATTATGACAACGCTACCATCCATTGGAGTAACAAAAATCACCACAACATACTACCTTCCATAATGACAAGACTACCATCCATTGGAGTAACAAATATCACGACAACATACTACCTTCCATAATGATAAGGCTACCATCCATTGGAATAACAAAAATCTCGACAACATACTACCTTCCATAATGACAAGGCTACCATCCATTGTAGTAACAAAAATATCCACAAGAGACTACCTTCCATTATGATAAGGCTACAATCCACTGTAGTAACAAAAATCTCGACAAGACACTACCTTACATAATGGCAAGGCTATAATCCATTGTAGTAACAAAAATCTCGACAATAGACTAACTTCCATAATGACAAGGCTACCATCCATTGGAGTAACAAAAATCACCACAACATACTACCTTCCATAATGACAAGGCTACCATCCATAGGAATAACAAAAATCTCGACAAGACACTACCTTCCATAATGACAAGGATACCGTCCATTGGAGTACAAAAAATCTCGACAATAGACTACCTTCCATAATGACAAAGGCTACCATCCATTGGATTAACAAAAATCTCGACAACAGACTACCTTCCAAAATGACAAGTGTACCATCCATTGGAGTAACAAAAATATCCACAACAAACTACCTTCCATAATGACAAGGCTACCATCCATTGGAGTAACAAAAATCTCGACAAGACACTACCTTCCATAATGATAAGGCTACCGTCCATTGGAGTAACAAATATCACGACAACATACTACCTTCCGTAATGACAAGGCTACCATCCATTGGAATAACAAAAATCTCAGCAACAGTCTAACTTCCATAATGACAAGGCTACCATCCATTGGAGTAACAAATATCACGACAACATACTACCTTCCATAATGACAAGGATACCATCCATTGGAATAACAAAAATCTCGACAACAGACTAACTTCCATAATGACAAGGCTTCCATCCAATGGAGTAACAAAAATCTCGACAACATACTACCTTCCATTATGACAACGCTACCATCTATTGGAGTAACAAAAATCACCACAACATACTACCTTCCATAATGACAAGACTACCATCCATTGGAGTAACAAATATCACGACAACATACTACCTTCCATAATGACAACGCTACCATCCATTGGAATAACAAAAATCTCGACAACATACTACCTTCCATAATGACAAGGCTACCATCCATTGTAGTAACAAAAATATCCACAAGAGACTACCTTCCATAATGATAAGGCTACAATCCACTGTAGTAACAAAAATCTCGACAAGAGACTACCATACATAATGGCAAGGCTATAATCCATTGTAGTAACAAAAATCTCGACAATAGACTACCTTCCATAATGACAAGGCTACCATCCATTGGAGTAACAAAAATCACCACAACATACTACCTTCCATAATGACAAGGCTACCATCCATAGGAATAACAAAAATCTCGACAAGACACTACCTTCCATAATGACAAGGCTACCGTCCATTGGAGTATAAAAAATCTCGACAATAGACTATCTTCCATAATGACAAAGGCTACCATCCATTGGATTAACAAAAATCTCGACAACAGACTACCTTCCATAATGACAAGTGTACCATCCATTGGAGTAACAAAAATATCCACAACAAACTACCTTCCATAATGACAAGGCTACCATCCATTGGAGTAACAAAAATCTCGACAAGACACTACCTTCCATAATGATAAGGCTACCGTCCATTGGTGTAACAAATATCACGACAACATACTACCTTCCATAATGACAAGGCTACCATCCATTGGAATAACAAAAATCTCGACAACAGACTAAATTCCATAATGACAAGGCTTCCATTCAATGGAGTAACAAAAATCTCGACAACATACTACCTTCCATAATGACAAGGCTACCATCCATTGTAGTAACAAAAATATCCACAAGAGACTACCTTCCATAATGACAAGGCTTCCATCCTTTGGAGTATCAAAAATCTCGACAACAAACTACCTTTCATAATGACAAGGGTACCATCCATTGGAGTAACAAAAATATCCACAAGATACTACCTTCCATAATGATAAGGCTACAATCCATTGTAGTAACAAAAATCTAGACAACAAACTACCTTACATAATGGCAAGGCTACAATCCATTGTAGTAACAAAAATCTCGACAATAGACTACCTTCCATAATGACAAGGCTAGCATCTGTTGTAGTAACAAAAATATCAACAACGGACTACCTTCTATAATGACTTGGCTACCATCCATTGGAGTAATAAAGATATCGTCAATAGACTACCTTCCATTATGAGAAGGCTACAATCCACTGTAGTAACAAAAATCTCGACAAGAGACTACCTTCCATAATGACAAGGCTACCATCCATTGTAGTAACAAAAATCTCGACAAGAGACTACCTTCCATTAAGACAACGCTACCATCCATTGGAGTAACAAAAATCACCACAACATACTACCTTCCATAATGACAAGACTACCATCCATTGGAGTAACAAATATCACGACAACATACTACCTTCCATAATGACAAGGTTACCATCCATTGGAATAACAAAAATCTCGAAAACATACTACCTTCCATAATGACAAGGCTACCATCCATTGTAGTAACAAAAATATCCACAAGAGACTACCTTCCATAATGATAAGGCTACAATCCACTGTAGTAACAAAAATCTCGACAAGAGACTACCTTACATAATGGCAAGGCTATAATCCATTGTAGTAACAAAAATCTCGACAATAGACTACCTTCCATAATGACAAGGCTACCATCCATTGGAGTAACAAAAATCACCACAACATACTACCTTCCATAATGACAAGGCTACCATCCATAGGAATAACAAAAATCTCGACAAGACACTACCTTCCATAATGATAAGGCTACCGTCCATTGGAGTACAAAAAATCTCGACAATAGACTACCTTCCATAATGACAAAGGCTACCAACCATTGGATTAACAAAAATCTCGACAACAGACTACCTTCCATAATGACAAGTGTACCATCCATTGGAGTAACAAAAATATCCACAACAAACTACCTTCCATAATGACAAGGCTACCATCCATTGGAGTAACAAAAATCTCGACAAGACACTACCTTCCATAATGATAAGGCTACCGTCCATTGGAGTAACAAATATCACGACAACATACTACCTTCCGTAATGACAAGGCTACCATCCATTGGAATAACAAAAATCTCAGCAACAGTCTAATTTCCATAATGACAAGGCTACCATCCATTGGAGTAACAAATATCACGACAACATACTACCTTCCATAATGACAAGGATACCATCCATTGGAATAACAAAAATCTCGACAACAGACTAACTTCCATAATGACAAGGCTTCCATCCAATGGAGTAACAAAAATCTCGACAACATACTACCTTCCATAATGACAAGGCTACCATCCATTGTAGTAACAAAAATATCCACAAGAGACTACCTTCAATAATGACAAGGCTTCCATCCTTTTGAGTATCAAAAATCTCGACAACAGACTACCTTTCATAATGACAAGGGTACCATCCATTGGAGTAACAAAAATATCCACAAGATACTACATTCCATAATGACAAGGCTACCATCCATTGGAGTAACAAAAATCTCGACAAGACACTACCTTCCATAATGATAAGGCTACCGTCCATTGGAGTAACAAATATCACGACAACATACTACCTTCCGTAATGACAAGGCTACCATCCATTGGAATAACAAAAATCTCAGTAACAGTCTAACTTCCATAATGACAAGGCTACCATCCATTGGAGTAACAAATATCACGACAACATACTACCTTCCATAATGACAAGGATACCATCCATTGGAATAACAAAAATCTCGACAACAGACTAACTTCCATAATGACAAGGCTTCCATCCAATGGAGTAACAAAAATCTCGACAACATACTACCTTCCATTATGACAACGCTACCATCTATTGGAGTAACAAAAATCACCACAACATACTACCTTCCATAATGACAAGACTACCATCCATTGGAGTAACAAATATCACGACAACATACTACCTTCCATAATGACAACGCTACCATCCATTGGAATAACAAAAATCTCGACAACATACTACCTTCCATAATGACAAGGCTACCATCCATTGTAGTAACAAAAATATCCACAAGAGACTACCTTCCATAATGATAAGGCTACAATCCACTGTAGTAACAAAAATCTCGACAAGAGACTACCATACATAATGGCAAGGCTATAATCCATTGTAGTAACAAAAATCTCGACAATAGACTACCTTCCATAATGACAAGGCTACCATCCATTGGAGTAACAAAAATCACCACAACATACTACCTTCCATAATGACAAGGCTACCATCCATAGGAATAACAAAAATCTCGACAAGACACTACCTTCCATAATGACAAGGCTACCGTCCATTGGAGTATAAAAAATCTCGACAATAGACTATCTTCCATAATGACAAAGGCTACCATCCATTGGATTAACAAAAATCTCGACAACAGACTACCTTCCATAATGACAAGTGTACCATCCATTGGAGTAACAAAAATATCCACAACAAACTACCTTCCATAATGACAAGGCTACCATCCATTGGAGTAACAAAAATCTCGACAAGACACTACCTTCCATAATGATAAGGCTACCGTCCATTGGTGTAACAAATATCACGACAACATACTACCTTCCATAATGACAAGGCTACCATCCATTGGAATAACAAAAATCTCGACAACAGACTAAATTCCATAATGACAAGGCTTCCATTCAATGGAGTAACAAAAATCTCGACAACATACTACCTTCCATAATGACAAGGCTACCATCCATTGTAGTAACAAAAATATCCACAAGAGACTACCTTCCATAATGACAAGGCTTCCATCCTTTGGAGTATCAAAAATCTCGACAACAAACTACCTTTCATAATGACAAGGGTACCATCCATTGGAGTAACAAAAATATCCACAAGATACTACCTTCCATAATGATAAGGCTACAATCCATTGTAGTAACAAAAATCTAGACAACAAACTACCTTACATAATGGCAAGGCTACAATCCATTGTAGTAACAAAAATCTCGACAATAGACTACCTTCCATAATGACAAGGCTAGCATCTGTTGTAGTAACAAAAATATCAACAACGGACTACCTTCTATAATGACTTGGCTACCATCCATTGGAGTAATAAAGATATCGTCAATAGACTACCTTCCATTATGAGAAGGCTACAATCCACTGTAGTAACAAAAATCTCGACAAGAGACTACCTTCCATAATGACAAGGCTACCATCCATTGTAGTAACAAAAATCTCGACAAGAGACTACCTTCCATTAAGACAACGCTACCATCCATTGGAGTAACAAAAATCACCACAACATACTACCTTCCATAATGACAAGACTACCATCCATTGGAGTAACAAATATCACGACAACATACTACCTTCCATAATGACAAGGTTACCATCCATTGGAATAACAAAAATCTCGAAAACATACTACCTTCCATAATGACAAGGCTACCATCCATTGTAGTAACAAAAATATCCACAAGAGACTACCTTCCATAATGATAAGGCTACAATCCACTGTAGTAACAAAAATCTCGACAAGAGACTACCTTACATAATGGCAAGGCTATAATCCATTGTAGTAACAAAAATCTCGACAATAGACTACCTTCCATAATGACAAGGCTACCATCCATTGGAGTAACAAAAATCACCACAACATACTACCTTCCATAATGACAAGGCTACCATCCATAGGAATAACAAAAATCTCGACAAGACACTACCTTCCATAATGATAAGGCTACCGTCCATTGGAGTACAAAAAATCTCGACAATAGACTACCTTCCATAATGACAAAGGCTACCAACCATTGGATTAACAAAAATCTCGACAACAGACTACCTTCCATAATGACAAGTGTACCATCCATTGGAGTAACAAAAATATCCACAACAAACTACCTTCCATAATGACAAGGCTACCATCCATTGGAGTAACAAAAATCACGACAAGACACTACCTTCCATAATGATAAGGCTACCGTCCATTGGAGTAACAAATATCACGACAACATACTACCTTCCGTAATGACAAGGCTACCATCCATTGGAATAACAAAAATCTCAGCAACAGTCTAATTTCCATAATGACAAGGCTACCATCCATTGGAGTAACAAATATCACGACAACATACTACCTTCCATAATGACAAGGATACCATCCATTGGAATAACAAAAATCTCGACAACAGACTAACTTCCATAATGACAAGGCTTCCATCCAATGGAGTAACAAAAATCTCGACAACATACTACCTTCCATAATGACAAGGCTACCATCCATTGTAGTAACAAAAATATCCACAAGAGACTACCTTCAATAATGACAAGGCTTCCATCCTTTTGAGTATCAAAAATCTCGACAACAGACTACCTTTCATAATGACAAGGGTACCATCCATTGGAGTAACAAAAATATCCACAAGATACTACATTCCATAATGACAAGGCTACCATCCATTGGAGTAACAAAAATCTCGACAAGACACTACCTTCCATAATGATAAGGCTACCGTCCATTGGAGTAACAAATATCACGACAACATACTACCTTCCGTAATGACAAGGCTACCATCCATTGGAATAACAAAAATCTCAGTAACAGTCTAACTTCCATAATGACAAGGCTACCATCCATTGGAGTAACAAATATCACGACAACATACTACCTTCCATAATGACAAGGATACCATCCATTGGAATAACAAAAATCTCGACAACAGACTAACTTCCATAATGACAAGGCTTCCATCCAATGGAGTAACAAAAATCTCGACAACATACTACCTTCCATAATGACAAGGCTACCATCCATTGTAGTAACAAAAATATCCACAAGAGACTACCTTCAATAATGACAAGGCTTCCATCCTTTGGAGTATCAAAAATCTCGACAACAGACTACCTTTCATAATGACAAGGGTACCATCCATTGGAGTAACAAAAATATCCACAAGATACTACCTTCCATAATGATAAGGCTACAATCCATTGTAGTAACAAAAATCTAGACAACAGACTACCTTACATAATGGCAAGGCTACAACCATTGTAGTAACAAAAATCTCGACAATAGACTACCTTCCATAATGACAAGGCTAGCATCCGTTGTAGTAACAAAAATATCAACAACGGACTACCTTCTATAATGACTTGGCTACCATCCATTGGAGTAATAAAGATATCGTCAACAGACTACCTTCCATTATGAGAAGGCTACAATCCACTGTAGTAACAAAAATCTCGACAAGAGACTACCTTCCATAATGGCAAGGATACCATCCATTGTAGTAACAAAAATCTCGACAAGAGACTACCTTCCATTATGACAACGCTACCATCCATTGGAGTAACAAAAATCACCACAACATACTACCTTCCATAATGACAAGACTACCATCCATTGGAGTAACAAATATCACGACAACATACTACCTTCCATAATGATAAGGCTACCATCCATTGGAATAACAAAAATCTCGACAACATACTACCTTCCTTAATGACAAGGCTACCATCCATTGTAGTAACAAAAATATCCACAAGAGACTACCTTCCATAATGATAAGGCTACAATCCACTGTAGTAACAAAAATCTCGACAAGACACTACCTTACATAATGGCAAGGCTATAATCCATTGTAGTAACAAAAATCTCGACAATAGACTACCTTCCATAATGACAAGGCTACCATCCATTGGAGTAACAAAAATCACCACAACATACTACCTTCCATAATGACAAGGCTACCATCCATAGGAATAACAAAAATCTCGACAAGACACTACCTTCCATAATGACAAGGCTACCGTCCATTGGAGTACAAAAAATCTCGACAATAGACTACCTTCCATAATGACAAAGGCTACCATCCATTGGATTAACAAAAATCTCGACAACAGACTACCTTCCAAAATGACAAGTTTACCATCCATTGGAGTAACAAAAATATCCACAACAAACTACCTTCCATAATGACAAGGCTACCATCCATTGGAGTAACAAAAATCTCGACAAGACACTACCTTCCATAATGATAAGGCTACCGTCCATTGGAGTAACAAATATCACGACAACATACTACCTTCCGTAATGACAAGGCTACCATCCATTGGAATAACAAAAATCTCAGCAACAGTCTAACTTCCATAATGACAAGGCTACCATCCATTGGAGTAACAAATATCACGACAACATACTACCTTCCATAATGACAAGGATACCATCCATTGGAATAACAAAAATCTCGACAACAGACTAACTTCCATAATGACAAGGCTTCCATCCAATGGAGTAACAAAAATCTCGACAACATACTACCTTCCATAATGACAAGGCTACCATCCATTGTAGTAACAAAAATATCCACAAGAGACTACCTTCCATAATGACAAGGCTTCCATCCTTTGGAGTATCAAAAATCTCGACAACAGACTACCTTTCATAATGACAAGGGTACCATCCATTGGAGTAACAAAAATATCCACAAGATACTACCTTCCATAATGATAAGGCTACAATCCATTGTAGTAACAAAAATCTAGACAATAGACTACCTTACATATTGGCAAGGCTACAATCCATTGTAGTAACAAAAATCTCGACAATAGACTACCTTCCATAATGACAAGGCTAGCATCCGTTGTAGTAACAAAAATATCAACAACGGACTACCTTCTATAATGACTTGGCTACCATCCATTGGAGTAATAAAGATATCGTCAACAGACTACCTTCCATTATGAGAAGGCTACAATCCACTGTAGTAACAAAAATCTCGATAAGAGACTACCTTCCATAATGACAAGGCTACCATCCAATGTAGAAACAAAAATCTCGACAATAGACTACCTTCCATTATGACAAGGCTACCATCCATTGGAGTAACAAAAATCACCACAACATACTACCTTCCATAATGACAAGGCTACCATCCATAGGAATAACAAAAATCTCGACAAGACACTACCTTCCATAATGACAAGGCTACCGTCCATTGGAGTACAAAAAATCTCGACAATAGACTACCTTCCATAATGACAAAGGCTACCATCCATTGTAGTAACAAAAATATCCACAAGAGACTACCTTCCATAATGATAAGGCTACAATCCACTGGAGTAACAAAAATCTCGACAAGAGACTACCTTACATAATGGCAAGGCTATAATCCATTGTAGTGACAAAAATCTCGACAATAGACTACCTTCCATAATGACAAAGGCTACCATCCATTGGATTAACAAAAATCTCGACAACAGACTACCTTCCATAATGACAAGTGTACCATCCATTGGAGTAACAAAAATATCCACAACAAACTACCTTCCATAATGACAAGGCTACCATCCATTGGAGTAACAAAAATCTCGACAAGACACTACCTTCCATAATGATAAGGCTACCGTCCATTGGAGTAACAAATATCACGACAACATACTACCTTCCGTAATGACAAGGCTACCATCCATTGGAATAACAAAAATCTCAGCAACAGTCTAACTTCCATAATGACAAGGCTACCATCCATTGGAGTAACAAATATCACGACAACATACTACCTTCCATAATGACAAGGCTACCATCCATTGGAATAACAAAAATCTCGACAATAGACTATCTTCCATAATGACAAGGCTTCCATCCAATGGAGTAACAAAAATCTCGACAAGACACTACCTTCCATAATGACAAGGCTACCATCCATTGTAGTAACAAAAATATCCACAAGAGACTACCTTCCATAATGACAAGGCATCCATCCTTTGGAGTATCAAAAATCTCGACAACAGACTACCTTTCATAATGACAAGGGTACCATCCATTGGAGTAACAAAAATATCCACAAGATACTACCTTCCATAATGATAAGGCTACAATCCATTGTAGTAACAAAAATCTAGACAACAGACTACCTTACATAATGGCAAGGCTACAATCCATTGTAGTAACAAAAATCTCGACAATAGACTACCTTCCATAATGACAAGGCTAGCATCTGTTGTAGTAACAAAAATATCAACAACGGATTACCTTCTATAATGACTTGGCTACCATCCATTGGAGTAATAAATATATTATCAACAGACTACCTTCCATTATGAGAAGGCTACAATCAACTGTAGTAACAAAAATCTCGACAAGAGACTACCTTCCATAATGACAAGGCTACCATCCATTGTAGAAACAAAAATCTCGACAACAGACTACCTTCCATTATGACAAGGCTACCATCCATTGGAGTAACAAAAATCACCACAACATACTACCTTCCATAATGACAAGGCTACCATCCATGGGAATAACAAAAATCTCGACAAGACACTACCTTCCATAATGACAAGGCTACTGTCCATTGGAGTACAAAAAAATTTCGACAATAGACTACCTTCCATAATGATAAAGGCTACCATCCATTGGGGTAACAAAAATCTCGACAACAGACTACCTTCCATAATGACAAGTGTACCATCCATTGGAGTAACAAAAATATCCACAACATACTACCTTCCGTAATGACAAGGCTACCATCCATTGGAGTAACAAAAATCTCGACAAGACACTACCTTCCATAATGACAAGGCTATCGTCCATTGGAGTAACAAATATCACGACAACATACTACCTTTCATAATGACAAGGCTACCATCCATTGGAATAACAAAAATCTCAACAACAGACTAACTTCCATAATGACAAGGCTTCCATCTAATGGAGTAACAAAAATCTCGACAACATACTACCTTCCATAATGACAAGGCTACCATCCATTGTAGTAACAATAATATCCACAAGAGACTACCTTCCATAATGACAAGGCTTCCATCCTTTGGAGTATCAAAAATCTGGATAACAAACTACCTTCCATAATGACAAGGGTACCATCCATTGGAGTAACAAAAATATCCACAAGATACTACCTTCCATAATGATAAGGCTACAATCCATTGTAGTAACAAAAATCTAGACAACAGACTACCTTACATAATGCAAAGGCTACAATCCATTGTAGTAACAAAAATCTCGACAATAGACTACCTTCCATAATGACAAGGCTACCATCCATTGTAGTAACAAAAATTTTGACAACATACTACCTTCCATAATGATAAGGCTACCGTCCATTGGAGTAACAAATATCACGACAACATACTACCTTCCGTAATGACAAGGCTACCATCCATTGGAATAACAAAAATCTCAGCAACAGTCTAACTTCCATAATGACAAGGCTACCATCCATTGGAATAACAAATATCACAACAACATACTACCTTCCATAATGACAAGGCTACCATCCATTGGAATAACAAAAATCTCGACAACAGACTAACTTCCATAATGACCAGGCTTCCATCCAATGGAGTAACAAAAATCTCGACAACATACTACCTTCCATAATGACAAGGCTACCATCCATTGTAGTAACAAAAATATCCACAAGAGACTACCTTCCATAATGACAAGGCTTCCATCCTTTGGAGTATCAAAAATCTCGACAACAGACTACCTTTCATAATGACAAGGGTACCATCCATTGGATTAACAAAAATATCCACAAGATACTACCTTCCATAATGATAAGGCTACAATCCATTGTAGTAACAAAAATCTAGACAACAGACTACCTTACATAATGGCAAGGCTACAATCCATTGTAGTAATAAAAATCTCGACAATAGACTACCTTCCATAATGACAAGGCTAGCATCCGTTGTAGTAACAAAAATATCAACAACGGACTACCTTCTATAATGACTTGGCTACCATCCATTGGAGTAATAAAGATATCGTCAACAGACTACCTTCAATTATGAGAAGGCTACAATCCACTGTAGTAACAAAAATCTCGACAAGAGACTACCTTCCATAATGACAAGGCTACCATCCATTGTAGTAACAAAAATCTCGACAAGAGACTACCTTCCATTATGACAACACTACCATCCATTGGAGTAACAAAAATCACCACAACATACTACCTTCCATAATGACAAGACTACCATCCATTGGAGTAACAAATATCACGACAACATACTACCTTCCATAATGACAAGGCTACCATCCATTGGAATAACAAAAATCTCGACAACATACTACCTTCCATAATGACAAGGCTACCATCCATAGGAATAACAAAAATCTCGACAAGACACTACTTTCCATAATGACAAGGCTACCGTCCATTGGAGTACAAAAAATCTCGACAATAGACTACCTTCCATAATGACAAAGGCTACCATCCATTGGATTAACAAAAATCTCGACAACAGACTACCTTCCATAATGACAAGTGTACCATCCATTGGAGTAACAAAAATATCCACAACAAACTACCTTCCATAATGACAAGGCTACCATCCATTGGAGTAACAAAAATCACCACAACATACTACCTTCCATAATGACAAGGCTACCATCCATAGGAATAACAAAAATCTCGACAAGACACTACCTGCCAAAATGACAAGGCTACCGTCCATTGGAGTACAAAAAATCTCGACAATAGACTACCTTCCATAATGACAAAGGCTACCATCCATTGGATTAACAAAAATCTCGACAACAGACTACCTTCCATAATGACAAGTGTACCATCCATTGGAGTAACAAAAATATCCACAACAAACTACCTTCCATAATGACAAGGCTACCATCCATTGGAGTAACAAAAATCTCGACAAGACACTACCTTCCATAATGATAAGGCTACCGTCCATTGGAGTAACAAATATCACGACAACATACTACCTTCCGTAATGACAAGGCTACCATCCATTGGAATAACAAAAATCTCAGCAACAGTCTAACTTCCATAATGACAAGGCTACCATCCATTGGAGTAACGAATATCACGACAACATACTACCTTCCATAATGACAAGGCTACCATCCATTGGAATAACAAAAATCTCGACAACGGACTAACTTCCATAATGACAAGGCTTCCATCCAATGGAGTAACAAAAATCTCGACAACATACTACCTTCCATAATGACAAGGCTACCATCCATTGTAGTAACAAAAATATCCACAAGAAACTACCTTCCATAATGACAAGGCTTCCATCCTTTGGAGTATCAAAAATCTCGACAACAGACTACCTTTCATAATGACAAGGGTACCATCCATTGGAGTAACAAAAATATCTACAAGATACTACCTTCCATAATGATAAGGCTACAATCCATTGTAGTAACAAAAATCTAGACAACAGACTACTTTACATAATGGCAAGGCTACAATCCATTGTAGTAACAAAAATCTCGACAATAGACTACCTTCCATAATGACAAGGCTAGCATCCGTTGTAGTAACAAAAATATCAACAACGGACTACCTTCTATAATGACTTGGCTACCATCCATTGGAGTAATAAAGATATCGTCAACAGACTACCTTCCATTATGAGAAGGCTACAATCCACTGTAGTAACAAAAATCTCGACAAGAGACTACCTTCCATAATGACAAGGCTACTATCCATTGTAATAACAAAAATCTCGACAAGAGACTACCTTCCATTATGACAACGCTACCATCCATTGGAGTAACAAAAATCACCACAACATACTACCTTCCATAATGACAAGACTACCATCCATTGGAGTAACAAATATCACGACAACATACTACCTTCCATAATGACAAGGCTACCATCCATTGGAATAACAAAAATCTCGACAACATACTACCTTCCATAATGACAAGGCTACCATCCATTGTAGTAACAAAAATATCCACAAGAGACTACCTTCCATAATGATAATGCTACAATCCACTGTAGTAACAAAAATCTCGACAAGAGACTACCATACATAATGGCAAGGCTATAATCCATTGTAGTAACAAAAATCTCGACAATAGACTACCTTCCATAATGACAAGGCTTCCATCCATTGGAGTAACAAAAATCACCACAACATACTACCTTCCATAATGACAAGGCTACCATCCATAGGAATAACAAAAATCTCGACAAGACACTACCTTCCATAATGACAAGGCTACCGTCCATTGGAGTACAAAAAATCTCGACAATAGACTATCTTCCATAATGACAAAGGCTACCATCCATTGGATTAACAAAAATCTCGACAACAGACTACCTTCCATAATGACAAGTTTACCATCCATTGGAGTAACAAAAATATCCACAACAAACTACCTTCCATAATGACAAGGCTACCATCCATTGGAGTAACAAAAATCTCGACAAGACACTACCTTCCATAATGATAAGGCTACCGTCCATTGGAGTAACAAATATCACGACAACATACTACCTTCCGTAATGACAAGGCTACCATCCATTGGAATAACAAAAATCTCAGCAACAGTCTAACTTCCATAATGACAAGGCTACCATCCATTGGAGTAACAAATATCACGACAACATACTACCTTCCATAATGACAAGGCTACCATCCATTGGAATAACAAAAATCTCGACAACAGACTAACTTCCATAATGACAAGGCTTCCATCCAATGGAGTAACAAAAATCTCGACAACATACTACCTTCCATAATGACAAGGCTACCATCCATTGTAGTAACAAAAATATCCACAAGAGACTACCTTCCATAATGACAAGGCTTCCATCCTTTGGAGTATCAAAAATCTCGACAACAGACTACCTTTCATAATGACAAGGGTACCATCCATTGGAGTAACAAAAATATCTACAAGATACTACCTTCCATAATGATAAGGCTACAATCCATTGTAGTAACAAAAATCTAGACAACAGACTACCTTACATAATGGCAAGGCTACAATCCATTGTAGTAACAAAAATCTCGACAATAGACTACCTTCCATAATGACAAGGCTAGCATCCGTTGTAGTAACAAAAATATCAACAACGGACTACCTTCTATAATGACTTGGCTACCATCCATTGGAGTAATAAAGATATCGTCAACAGACTACCTTCCATTATGAGAAGGCTACAATCCACTGTAGTAACAAAAATCTCGACAAGAGACTACCTTCCATAATGACAAGGCTACCATCCATTGTAATAACAAAAATCTCGACAAGAGACTACCTTCCATTATGACAACGCTACCATCCATTGGAGTAACAAAAATCACCACAACATACTACCTTCCATAATGACAAGACTACAATCCATTGGAGTAACAAATATCACGACAACATACTACCTTCCATAATGACAAGGCTACCATCCATTGGAATAACAAAAATCTCGACAACATACTACCTTCCATAATGACAAGGCTACCATCCATTGTAGTAACAAAAATATCCACAAGAGACTACCTTCCATAATGATAAGGCTACAATCCACTGTAGTAACAAAAAACTCGACAAGAGACTACCATACATAATGGCAAGGCTATAATCCATTGTAGTAACAAAAATCTAGACAATAGACTACCTTCCATAATGACAAGGCTACCATCCATTGGAGTAACAAAAATCACCACAACATACTACCTTCCATAATGACAAGGCTACCATCCATAGGAATAACAAAAATCTCGACAAGACACTACCTTCCATAATGACAAGGCTACCGTCCATTGGAGTACAAAAAATCTCGACAATAGACTATCTTCCATAATGACAAAGGCTACCATCCATTGGATTAACAAAAATCTCGACAACAGACTACCTTCCATAATGACAAGTGTACCATCCATTGGAGTAACAAAAATATCCACAACAAACTACCTTCCATAATGACAAGGCTACCATCCATTGGAGTAACAAAAATCTCGACAAGACACTACCTTCCATAATGATAAGGCTACCGTCCATTGGAGTAACAAATATCACGACAACATACTACCTTCCGTAATGACAAGGCTACCATCCATTGGAATAACAAAAATCTCAGCAACAGTCTAACTTCCATAATGACAAGGCTACCATCCATTGGAGTAATAAATATCACGACAACATACTACCTTCCATAATGACAAGGCTACCATCCATTGGAATAACAAAAATCTCGACAACAGACTAAATTCCATAGTGACAAGGCTTCCATCCAATGGAGTAACAAAAATCTCGACAACATACTACCTTCCATAATGACAAGGCTACCATCCATTGTAGTAACAAAAATATCCACAAGAGACTACCTTCCATAATGACAAGGCTTCCATCCTTTGGAGTATCAAAAATATCGACAACAAACTACCTTTCATAATGACAAGGGTACCATCCATTGGAGTAACAAAAATATCCACAAGATACTACCTTCCATAATGATAAGGCTACAATCCATTGTAGTAACAAAAATCTAGACAACAGACTACCTTACATAATGGCAAGGCTACAATCCATTGTAGTAACAAAAATCTCGACAATAGACTACCTTCCATAATGACAAGGATAGCATCCGTTGTAGTAACCAAAATATCAACAACGGACTACCTTCTATAATGACTTGGCTACCATCCATTGGAGTAATAAAGATATCGTCAACAGACTACCTTCCATTATGAGAAGGCTACAATCCACTGTAGTAACAAAAATCTCGACAAGAGACTACCTTCCATAATGACAAGGCTACCATCCATTGTAGTAACAAAAATCTCGACAAGAGACTACCTTCCATTAAGACAACGCTACCATCCATTGGAGTAACAAAAATCACCACAACATACTACCTTCCATAATGACAAGACTACCATCCATTGGAGTAACAAATATCACGACAACATACTACCTTCCATAATGACAAGGTTACCATCCATTGGAATAACAAAAATCTCGAAAACATACTACCTTCCATAATGACAAGGCTACCATCCATTGTAGTAACAAAAATATCCACAAGAGACTACCTTCCATAATGATAAGGCTACAATCCACTGTAGTAACAAAAATCTCGACAAGAGACTACCTTACATAATGGCAAGGCTATAATCCATTGTAGTAACAAAAATCTCGACAATAGACTACCTTCCATAATGACAAGGCTACCATCCATTGGAGTAACAAAAATCACCACAACATACTACCTTCCATAATGACAAGGCTACCATCCATAGGAATAACAAAAATCTCGACAAGACACTACCTTCCATAATGACAAGGCTACCGTCCATTGGAGTACAAAAAATCTCGACAATAGACTACCTTCCATAATGACAAAGGCTACCATCCATTGGATTAACAAAAATCTCGACAACAGACTACCTTCCAAAATGACAAGTGTACCATCCATTGGAGTAACAAAAATATCCACAACAAACTACCTTCCATAATGACAAGGCTACCATCCATTGGAGTAACAAAAATCTCGACAAGACACTACCTTCCATAATGATAAGGCTACCGTCCATTGGAGTAACAAATATCACGACAACATACTACCTTCCGTAATGACAAGGCTACCATCCATTGGAATAACAAAAATCTCAGCAACAGTCTAACTTCCATAATGACAAGGCTACCATCCATTGGAGTAACAAATATCACGACAACATACTACCTTCCATAATGACAAGGATACCATCCATTGGAATAACAAAAATCTCGACAACAGACTAACTTCCATAATGACAAGGCTTCCATCCAATGGAGTAACAAAAATCTCGACAACATACTACCTTCCATAATGACAAGGCTACCATCCATTGTAGTAACAAAAATATCCACAAGAGACTACCTTCCATAATGACAAGGCTTCCATCCTTTGGAGTATCAAAAATCTCGACAACAGACTACCTTTCATAATGACAAGGGTACCATCCATTGGAGTAACAAAAATATCCACAAGATACTACCTTCCATAATGATAAGGCTACAATCCATTGTAGTAACAAAAATCTAGACAACAGACTACCTTACATAATGGCAAGGCTACAATCCATTGTAGTAACAAAAATCTCGACAATAGACTACCTTCCATAATGATAAGGCTAGCATCCGTTGTAGTAACAAAAATATCAACAACGGACTACCTTCTATAATGACTTGGCTACCATCCGTTGGAGTAATAAAGATATCGTCAACAGACTACCTTCCATTATGAGAAGGATACAATCCACTGTAGTAACAAAAATCTCGACAAGAGACTACCTTCCATAATGACAAGGCTACCATCCATTGTAGAAACAAAAATCTCGACAATAGACTACCTTCCATTATGACAAGGCTACCATCCATTGGAGTAACAAAAATCACCACAACATACTACCTTCCATAATGACAAGGCTACCATCCATAGGAATAACAAAAATCTCGACAAGACACTACCTTCCATAATGACAAGGCTACCGTCCATTGGAGTACAAAAAATCTCGACAATAGACTACCTTCCATAATGACAAAGGCTACCATCCATTGTAGTAACAAAAATATCCACAAGAGACTACCTTCCATAATGATAAGGCTACAATCCACTGGAGTAACAAAAATCTCGACAAGAGACTACCTTACATAATGGCAAGGCTATAATCCATTGTAGTGACAAAAATCTCGACAATAGACTACCTTCCATAATGACAAGGCTACCATCCATTGGAGTAACAAAAATCACCACAACATACTACCTTCCATAATGACAAGGCTACCATCCATTGGAGTAACAAAAATCACCACAACATACTACCTTCCATAATGACAAGACACTACCTTCCATAATGACAAGGCTACCGTCCATTGGAGTACAAAAAATATCGACAATAGACTACCTTCCATAATGACAAAGGCTACCATCCATTGGATTAACAAAAATCTCGACAACAGACTACCTTCCATAATGACAAGTGTACCATCCATTGGAGTAACAAAAATATCCACAACAAACTACCTTCCATAATGACAAGGCTACCATCCATTGGAGTAACAAAAATCTAGACAAGACACTACCTTCCATAATGATAGGGCTACCGTCCATTGGAGTAACAAATATCACGACAACATACTACCTTCCGTAATGACAAGGAAACCATCCATTGGAATAACAAAAATCTCAGCAACAGTCTAACTTCCATAATGACAAGGCTACCATCAATTGGAGTAACAAATATCACGACAACATACTACCTTCCATAATGACAAGGCTACCATCCATTGGAATAACAAAAATCTCGACAACAGACTAACTTCCATAATGACAAGGCTTCCATCCAATGGAGTAACAAAAATCTCGACAACATACTACCTTCCATAATGACAAGGCTACCATCCATTGTAGTAACAAAAATATCCACAAGAGACTACCTTCCATAATGACAAGGCATCCATCCTTTGGAGTATCAAAAATCTCGACAACAGACTACCTTTCATAATGACAAGGGTACCATCCATTGGAGTAACAAAAATATCCACAAGATACTACCTTCCATAATGATAAGGCTACAATCCATTGTAGTAACAAAAATCTAGACAACAGACTACCTTACATAATGGCAAGGCTACAATCCATTGTAGTAACAAAAATCTCGACAATAGACTACCTTCCATAATGACAAGGCTAGCATCTGTTGTAGTAACAAAAATATCAACAACGGACTACCTTCTATAATGACTTGGCTACCATCCATTGGAGAAATAAATATATTATCAACAGACTACCTTCCATTATGAGAAGGCTACAATCAACTGTAGTAACAAAAATCTCGATAAGAGACTACCTTCCATAATGACAAGGCTACCATCCATTGTAGAAACAAAAATCTCGACAACAGACTACCTTCCATTATGACAAGGCTACCATCCATTGGAGTAACAAAAATCACCACAACATACTACCTTCCATAATGACAAGGCTACCATCCATAGGAATAACAAAAATCTCGACAAGACACTACCTTCCATAATGACAAGGCTACTGTCCATTGGAGTACAAAAAATCTCGACAATAGACTACCTTCCATAATGATAAAGGCTACCATCCATTGGGGTAACAAAAATCTCGACAACAGACTACCTTCCATAATGACAAGTGTACCATCCATTGGAGTAACAAAAATATCCACAACATACTACCTTCCGTAATTACAAGGCTACCATCCATTGGAGTAACAAAAATCTCGACAAGACACTACCTTCCATAATGACAAGGCTACCGTCCATTGGAGTAACAAATATCACGACAACATACTACCTTTCATAATGACAAGGCTACCATCCATTGGAATAACAAAAATCTCAACAACAGACTAACTTCCATAATGACAAGGCTTCCATCTAATGGAGTAACAAAAATCTCGACAACATACTACCTTCCATAATGACAAGGCTACCATCCATTGTAGTAACAATAATATCCACAAGAGACTACCTTCCATAATGACAAGGCTTCCATCCATTGGAGTATCAAAAATCACGATAATAGACTACCTTCGATAATGACAAGGCTACCATCAATTGGAGTAATAAAGATATCGACAAGAGACTACCTTCCATAATGACAAGGCTTTCATCCTTTGGAGTATCAAAAATGTGGATAACAAACTACCTTCCATAATGACAAGGGTACCATCCATTGGAGTAACAAAAATATCCACAAGATACTACCTTCCATAATGATAAGGCTACAATCCATTGTAGTAACAAAAATCTAGACAACAGACTACCTTACATAATGCAAAGGCTACAATCCATTGTAGTAACAAAAATCTCGACAATAGACTACCTTCCATAATGACAAGGCTACCATCCATTGTAGTAACAAAAATTTTGACAACATACTACCTTCCATAATGACTTGGCTACCATCCATTGGAGTAATAAAGATATCGTTAACAGACTACCTTCCATTATAAGAAGGCTACAATCCACTGTAGTAACAAAAATCTCGACAACAGACTACCTTCCATTATGACAAGGCTACCATCCATTGGAGTAACAAAAATCACCACAACATACTACCTTCCATAATGACAAGGCTACCATCCATAGGAATAACAAAAATCTCGACAACAGACTACCTTCCATAATGACAAGGCTTCCATCCAATGGAGTACAAAAAATCTCGACAATAGACTACCTTCCATAATGACAAAGGCTACCATCCATTGGAGTAACAAAAATATCGACAACAGACTACATTCCATAATGACAAGTGTACCATCCATTGGAATAAGAAAAATATCCACAACATACTACCTTCCATAATGACAAGGCTACCATCCATTGGAGTAACAAAAATCTCGACAAGACACTACCTTCCATAATGACAAGGCTACCGTCCATTGGAGTAACAAATATCACGACAACATACTACCTTCCATAATGACAAGGCTACCATCCATTGGAATAACAAAAATCTCAACAACAGACTAACTTCCATAATGACAAGGCTTCCATCTAATGGAGTAACAAAAATTTCAACAACACTCTACCTTCCATAATGACAAGGCTACCATCCATTGTAGTAACAAAAATATCCACAAGAGACTACCTTCCATAATGACAAGGCTTCCATCCATCGGAGTATCAAAAATCACGGCAATAGACTACCTTCGAGAATGACAAGGCTACCATCAATTGGAGTAATAAAGTTACCGACAAGAGACTACCTTCCATAATGACAAGGCTTCCATCATTTGGAGTATCAAAAATCTGGATAACAAACTACCTTCCATAATGACAAGGGTACCATCCATTGGAGTAACAAAAATATCCACAAGATACTACCTTGCATAATGATAAGGCTACAATCCATTGTAGTAACAAAAATCTAGACAACAGACTACCTTATATAATGCAAAGGCTACAATCCATTGTAGTAACAAAAATCTCGACAATAGACTACCTTCCATAATGACAAGGCTACCATCCATTGTAGTAACAAAAATATTGACAACAGACTACCTTCCATAATGACTTGGCTACCATCCATTGGAGTAATAAAGATATCGTCAACAGACTACCTTCCATTATAAGAAGGCTACAATCCACTGTAGTAACAAAAATCTCGACAACAGACTACCTTCCACTATGACAAAGCTACCATCCATTGGAGTAACAAAAATCACCACAACCTACTACCTTCCATAATGACAAGGCTACCAACCATAGGAATAACAAAAATCTCGACAACAGACTACCTTCCATAATGACAAGGCTACCATCCATTGGAGTAACAAAAATCACCACAACATACTACCTTCCATAATGACAAGGCTACCATCCATAGGAATAACAAAAATCTCGACAAGACACTACCTTCCATAATGACAAGGCTACCGTCCATTGGAGTACAAAAAATCTCGACAATAGACTACCTTCCATAATGACAAAGGCTACCATCCATTGGATTAACAAAAAATCTCGACAACAGACTACCTTCCATAATGACAAGTGTACCATCCATTGGAGTAACAAAAATATCCACAACAAACTACCTTCCATAATGACAAGGCTACCATCCATTGGAGTAACAAAAATCTCGACAAGACACTACCTTCCAAAATGATAAGGCTACCGTCCATTGGAGTAACAAATATCACGACAACATACTACCTTCCGTAATGACAAGGCTACCATCCATTGGAATAACAAAAATCTCAGCAACAGTCTAACTTCCATAATTACAAGGCTACCATCCATTGGAGTAACAAATATCACGACAACATACTACCTTCCATAATGACAAGGCTACCATCCATTGGAATAACAAAAATCTCGACAACAGACTAACTTCCATAATGACAAGGCTTCCATCCAATGGAGTAACAAAAATCTCGACAACAAACTACCTTCCATAATGACAAGGCTACCATCCATTGTAGTAACAAAGATATCCACAATAGACTACCTTCCATAATGACAAGGCTTCCATCCTTTGGAGTATCAAAAATCTCGACAACAGACTACCTTTCATAATGACAAGGGTACCATCCATTGGAGTAACAAAAATATCCACAAGATACTACCTTCCATAATGATAAGGCTACAATCCATTGTAGTAACAAAAATCTAGACAACAGACTACCTTACATAATGGCAAGGCTACAATCCATTGTAGTAACAAGAATCTCAACAATAGACTACCTTCCATAATGACAAGGCTAGCATCTGTTGTAGTAACAAAAATATCAACAACGGACTACCTTCTATAATGACTTGGCTACCATCCATTGGAGTAATAAAGATATTATCAACAGACTACCTTCCATTATGAGAAGGCTACAATCAACTGTAGTAACAAAAATCTCGACAAGAGACTACCTTCCATAATGACAAGGCTACCATCCATTGTAGAAACAAAAATCTCGACAACAAACTACCTTCCATTATGACAAGGCTACCATCCATTGGAGTAACAAAAATCACCACAACATACTACCTTCCATAATGACAAGGCTACCATCCATAGGAATAAAAAAAATCTCGACAAGACACTACCTTCCATAATGACAAGGCTACTGTCCATTGGAGTACAAAAAATCTCGACAATAGACTACCTTCCATAATGACAAAGGCTACCATCCATTGGGGTAACAAAAATCTCGACAACAGACTACCTTCCATAATGACAAGTGTACCATCCATTGGAGTAACAAAAATATCCACAACATACTACCTTCCGTAATGACAAGGCTACCATCCATTGGAGTAACAAAAATCTCGACAAGACACTACCTTCCATAATGACAAGGCTACCGTCCATTGGAATAACAAATATCACGACAACATACTACCTTTCATAATGACAAGGCTTCCATCCATTGGAGTATCAAAAATCACGGTAATAGACTACCTTCGATAATGACAAGGCTACCATCAATTGGAGTAATAAAGATATCGACAAGAGACTACCTTCCATAATGACAAGGCTTCCATCCTTTGGAGTATCAAAAATCTGGATAACAAACTACCTTCCATAATGACAAGGGTACCATCTATTGGAGTAACAAAAATATCCACAAGATACTACCTTCCATAATGATAAGGCTACAATCCATTGTAGTAACAAAAATCTAGACAACAGACTACCTTACTTAATGCAAAGGCCACAATCCATTGTAGTAACAAAAGTCTCGACAATAGACTACCTTCCATAATGACAAGGCTACCATCCATTGTAGTAACAAAAATTTTGACAACATACTACCTTCCATAATGACTTGGCTACCATCCATTGGAGTAATAAAGATATCGTTAACAGACTACCTTCCATTATAAGAAGGCTACAATCCACTGTAGTAACAAAAATCTCGACAACAGACTACCTTCCATTATGACAAGGCTACCATCCATTGGAGTAACAAAAATCACCACAACATACTACCTTCCATAATGACAAGGCTACCATCCATAGGAATAACAAAAATCTCGACAACAGACTACCTTCCATAATGACAAGGCTTCCATCCAATGGAGTACAAAAAATCTCGACAATAGACTACCTTCCATAATGACAAAGGCTACCATCCATTGGAGTAACAAAAATATCGACAACAGACTACATTCCATAATGACAAGTGTACCATCCATTGGAATAAGAAAAATATCCAAACCATACTACCTTCCATAATGACAAGGCTACCATCCATTGGAGTAACAAAAATCTCGACAAGACACTACCTTCCATAATGACAAGGCTACCGTCCATTGGAGTAACAAATATCACGACAACATACTACCTTCCATAATGACAAGGCTACCATCCATTGGAATAACAAAAATCTCAACAACAGACTAACTTCCATAATGACAAGGCTTCCATCTAATGGAGTAACAAAAATTTCAACAACACTCTACCTTCCATACTGACAAGGCTACCATCCATTGTAGTAACAAAAATATCCACAAGAGACTACCTTCCATAATGACAAGGCTTCCATCCATTGGAGTATCAAAAATCACGGCAATAGACTACCTTCGATAATGACAAGGCTACCATCAATTGGAGTAATAAAGATACCGACAAGAGACTACCTTCCATAATGACAAGGCTTCCATCCTTTGGAGTATCAAAAATCTGGATAACAAACTACCTTCCATAATGACAAGGGTACCATCCATTGGAGTAACAAAAATATCCACAAGATACTACCTTGCATAATGATAAGGCTACAATCCATTGTAGTAACAAAAATCTAGACAACAGACTACCTTACATAATGCAAAGGCTACAATCCATTGTAGTAACAAAAATCTCGACAATAGACTACCTTCCATAATGACAAGGCTACCATCCATTGTAGTAACAAAAATATTGACAACAGACTACCTTCCATAATGACTTGGCTACCATCCATTGGAGTAATAAAGATATCGTCAACAGACTACCTTCCATTATAAGAAGGCTACAATCCACTGTAGTAACAAAAATCTCGACAACAGACTACCTTCCACTATGACAAGGCTACCATCCATTGGAGTAACAAAAATCACCAGAACCTACTACCTTCCATAATGACAAGGCTACCAACCATAGGAATAACAAAAATCTCGACAACAGACTACCTTCCATAATGACAAGGCTACCATCCATTGGAGTAACAAAAATCACCACAACATACTACCTTCCATAATGACAAGGCTACCATCCATAGGAATAACAAAAATCTCGACAAGACACTACCTTCCATAATGACAAGGCTACCGTCCATTGGAGTACAAAAAATCTCGACAATAGACTACCTTCCATAATGACAAAGGCTACCATCCATTGGATTAACAAAAATCTCGACAACAGACTACCTTCCATAATGACAAGTGTACCATCCATTGGAGTAACAAAAATATCCACAACAAACTACCTTCCATAATGACAAGGCTACCATCCATTGGAGTAACAAAAATCTCGACAAGACACTACCTTCCATAATGATAAGGCTACCGTCCATTGGAGTAACAAATATCACGACAACATACTACCTTCTGTAATGACAAGGCTACCATCCATTGGAATAACAAAAATCTCAGCAACAGTCTAACTTCCATAATGACAAGGCTACCATCCATTGGAGTAACAAATATCACGACAACATACTACCTTCCATAATGACAAGGCTACCATCCATTGGAATAACAAAAATCTCGACAACATACTACCTTCCGTAATGACAAGGCTTCCATCCAATGGAGTAACAAAAATCTCGACAACATACTACCTTCCATAATGACAAGGCTACCATCCATTGTAGTAACAAAGATATCCACAAGAGACTACCTTCCATAATGACAAGGCTTCCATCCTTTGGAGTATCAAAAATCTCGACAACAGACTACCTTTCATAATGACAAGGGTACCATCCATTGGAGTAACAAAAATATCCACAAGATACTACCTTCCATAATGATAAGGCTACAATCCATTGTAGTAACAAAAATCTAGACAACAGACTACCTTACATAATGGCAAGGCTACAATCCATTGTAGTAACAAAAATCTCAACAATAGACTACCTTCCATAATGACAAGGCTAGCATCTGTTGTAGTAACAAAAATATCAACAATGGACTACCTTCTATAATGACTTGGCTACCATCCATTGGAGTAAAAAAGATATTATCAACAGACTACCTTCCATTATGAGAAGGCTACAATCAACTGTAGTAACAAAAATCTCGACAAGAGACTACCTTCCATAATGACAAGGCTACCATCCATTGTAGAAACAAAAATCTCGACAACAGACTACCTTCCATTATGACAAGGCTACCATCCATTGGAGTAACAAAAATCACCACAACATACTACCTTCCATAATGACAAGGCTACCATCCATAGGAATAACAAAAATCTCGACAAGACACTACCTTCCATAATGACAAGGCTACTGTCCATTGGAGTACAAAAAATCTCGACAATAGACTACCTTCCATAATGACAAAGGCTACCATCCATTGGGGTAACAAAAATCTCGACAACAGACTACCTTCCATAATGACAAGTGTACCATCCATTGGAGTAACAAAAATATCCACAACATACTACCTTCCGTAATGACAAGGCTACCATCCATTGGAGTAACAAAAATCTCGACAAGACACTACCTTCCATAATGACAAGGCTACCGTCCATTGGAGTAACAAATATCACGACAACATACTACCTTTCATAATGACAAGGCTACCATCCATTGGAATAACAAAAATCTCAACAACAGACTAACTTCCATAATGACAAGGCTTCCATCTAATGGAGTAACAAAAATCTCGACAACATACTACCTTCCATAATGACAAGGCTACCATCCATTGTAGTAACAATAATATCCACAAGAGACTACCTTCCATAATGACAAGGCTTCCATCCATTGGAGTATCAAAAATCACGGAAATAGACTACCTTCGATAATGACAAGGCTACCATCAATTGGAGTAATAAAGATATCGACAAGAGACTACCTTCCATAATGACAAGGCTTCCATCCTTTGGAGTATCAAAAATCTGGATAACAAACTACCTTCCATAATGACAAGGGTACCATCCATTGGAGTAACAAAAATTTCCACAAGATACTACCTTCCATAATGATAAGGCTACAATCCATTGTAGTAACAAAAATCTAGACAACAGACTACCTTACATAATGCAAAGGCTACAATCCATTGTAGTAACAAAAATCTCGACAATAGACTACCTTCCATAATGACAAGGCTACCATCCATTGTAGTAACAAAAATTTTGACAACATACTACCTTCCATAATGACTTGGCTACCATCCATTGGAGTAATAAAGATATCGTTAACAGACTACCTTCCATTATAAGAAGGCTACAATCCACTGTAGTAACAAAAATCTCGACAACAGACTACCTTCCATTATGACAAGGCTACCATCCATTGGAGTAACAAAAATCACCACAACATACTACCTTCCATAATGACAAGGCTACCATCCATAGGAATAACAAAAATCTCGACAACAGACTACCTTCCATAATGACAAGGCTTCCATCCAATGGAGTACAAAAAATCTCGACAATAGACTACCTTCCATAATGACAAAGGCTACCATCCATTGGAGTAACAAAAATATCGACAACAGACTACATTCCATAATGACAAGTGTACCATCCATTGGAATAAGAAAAATATCCACAACATACTACCTTCCATAATGACAAGGCTACCATCCATTGGAGTAACAAAAATCTCGACAAGACACTACCTTCCATAATGACAAGGCTACCGTCCATTGGAGTAACAAATATCACGACAACATACTACCTTCCATAATGACAAGGCTACCATCCATTGGAATAACAAAAATCTCAACAACAGACTAACTTCCATAATGACAAGGCTTCCATCTAATGGAGTAACAAAAATTTCAACAACACTCTACCTTCCATAATGACAAGGCTACCATCCATTGTAGTAACAAAAATATCCACAAGAGACTACCTTCCATAATGACAAGGCTTCCATCCATTGGAGTATCAAAAATCACGGCAATAGACTACCTTCGATAATGACAAGGCTACCATCAATTGGAGTAATAAAGATATCGACAAGAGACTACCTTCCATAATGACAAGGCTTCCATCCTTTAGAGTATCAAAAATCTGGATAACAAACTACCTTCCATAATGACAAGGGTACCATCCATTGGAGTAACAAAAATATCCACAAGATAATACCTTCCATAATGATAAGGCTACAATCCATTGTAGTAACAAAAATCTAGACAACAGACTACCTTACATAATGCAAAGGCTACAATCCATTGTAGTAACAAAAATCTCGACAATAGACTACCTTCCATAATGACAAGGCTACCATCCATTGTAGTAACAAAAATATTGACAACAGACTACCTTCCATAATGACTTGGCTACCATCCATTGGAGTAATAAAGATATCTTCAATAGATTACCTTCCATTATAAGAAGGCTATAATCCACTGTAGTAACAAAAATCTCGACAACAGACTACCTTCCACTATGACAAGGCTACCATCCATTGGAGTAACAAAAATCACCACAACCTACTACCTTCCATAATGACAAGGCTACCAACCATAGGAATAACAAAAATCTCGACAACAGACTACCTTCCATAATGACAAGGCTACCATCCATTGGAGTAACAAAAATCACCACAACATACTACCTTCCATAATGACAAGGCTACCATCCATAGGAATAACAAAAATCTCGACAAGACACTACCTTCCATAATGACAAGGCTACCCTCCATTGGAGTACAAAAAATCTCGACAATAGACTACCTTCCATAATGACAAAGGCTACCATCCATTGGATTAACAAAAATCTCGACAACAGACTACCTTCCATAATGACAAGTGTACCATCCATTGGAGTAACAAAAATATCCACAACAAACTACCTTCCATAATGACAAGGCTACCATCCATTGGAGTAACAAAAATCTCGACAAGACACTACCTTCCAAAATGATAAGGCTACCGTCCATTGGAGTAACAAATATCACGACAACATACTACCTTCCGTAATGACAAGGCTACCATCCATTGGAATAACAAAAATCTCAGTAACAGTCTAACTTCCATAATGACAAGGCTACCATCCATTGGAGTAACAAATATCACGACAACATACTACCTTCCATAATGACAAGGCTACCATCCATTGGAATAACAAAAATCTCGACAACAGACTAACTTCCATAATGACAAGGCTTCAATCCAATGGAGTAACAAAAATCTCGACAACAAACTACCTTCCATAATGACAAGGCTACCATCCATTGTAGTAACAAAGATATCCACAATAGACTACCTTCCATAATGACAAGGCTTCCATCCTTTGGAGTATCAAAAATCTCGACAACAGACTACCTTTCATAATGACAAGGGTACCATCCATTGGAGTAACAAAAATATCCACAAGATACTACCTTCCATAATGATAAGGCTACAATCCATTGTAGTAACAAAAATCTAGACAACAGACTACCTTACATAATGGCAAGGCTACAATCCATTGTAGTAACAAGAATCTCAACAATAGACTACCTTCCATAATGACAAGGCTAGCATCTGTTGTAGTAACAAAAATATCAACAACGGACTACCTTCTATAATGACTTGGCTACCATCCATTGGAGTAATAAAGATATTATCAACAGACTACCTTCCATTATGAGAAGGCTACAATCAACTGTAGTAACAAAAATCTCGACAAGAGACTACCTTCCATAATGACAAGGCTACCATCCATTGTAGAAACAAAAATCTCGACAACAAACTACCTTCCATTATGACAAGGCTACCATCCATTGGAGTAACAAAAATCACCACAACATACTACCTTCCATAATGACAAGGCTACCATCCATAGGAATAAAAAAAATCTCGACAAGACACTACCTTCCATAATGACAAGGCTACTGTCCATTGGAGTACAAAAAATCTCGACAATAGACTACCTACCATTATGACAAAGGCTACCATCCATTGGGGTAACAAAAATCTCGACAACAGACTACCTTCCATAATGACAAGTGTACCATCCATTGGAGTAACAAAAATATCCACAACATACTACCTTCCGTAATGACAAGGCTACCATCCATTGGAGTAACAAAAATCTCGACAAGACACTACCTTCCATAATGACAAGGCTACCGTCCATTGGAATAACAAATATCACGACAACATACTACCTTTCATAATGACAAGGCTTCCATCCATTGGAGTATCAAAAATCACGGTAATAGAATACCTTCGATAATGACAAGGCTACCATCAATTGGAGTAATAAAGATATCGACAAGAGACTACCTTCCATAATGACAAGGCTTCCATCCTTTGGAGTATCAAAAATCTGGATAACAAACTACCTTCCATAATGACAAGCGTACCATCCATTGGAGTAACAAAAATATCCATAAGATACTACCTTCCATAATGATAAGGCTACAATCCATTGTAGTAACAAAAATCTAGACAACAGACTACCTTACATAATGCAAAGGCCACAATCCATTGTAGTAACAAAAGTCTCGACAATAGACTACCTTCCATAATGACAAGGCTACCATCCATTGTAGTAACAAAAATTTTGACAACATACTACCTTCCATAATGACTTGGCTACCATCCATTGGAGTAATAAAGATATCGTTAACAGACTACCTTCCATTATAAGAAGGCTACAATCCACTGTAGTAACAAAAATCTCGACAACAGACTACCTTCCATTATGACAAGGCTACCATCCATTGGAGTAACAAAAATCACCACAACATACTACCTTCCATAATGACAAGGCTACCATCCATAGGAATAACAAAAATCTCGACAATAGACTACCTTCCATAATGACAAGGCTTCCATCCAATGGAGTACAAAAAATCTCGACAATAGACTACCTTCCATAATGACAAAGGCTACCATCCATTGGAGTAACAAAAATATCGACAACAGACTACATTCCATAATGACAAGTGTACCATCCATTGGAATAAGAAAAATATCCACAACATACTACCTTCCATAATGACAAGGCTACCATCCATTGGAGTAACAAAAATCTCGACAAGACACTACCTTCCATAATGACAAGGCTACCGTCCATTGGAGTAACAAATATCACGACAACATACTACCTTCCATAATGACAAGGCTACCATCCATTGGAATAACAAAAATCTCAACAACAGACTAACTTCCATAATGACAAGGCTTCCATCTAATGGAGTAACAAAAATTTCAACAACACTCTACCTTCCATACTGACAAGGCTACCATCCATTGTAGTAACAAAAATATCCACAAGAGACTACCTTCCATAATGACAAGGCTTCCATCCATTGGAGTATCAAAAATCACGGCAATAGACTACCTTCGATAATGACAAGGCTACCATCAATTGGAGTAATAAAGATACCGACAAGAGACTACCTTCCATAATGACAAGGCTTCCATCCTTTGGAGTATCAAAAATCTGGATAACAAACTACCTTCCATAATGACAAGGGTACCATCCATTGGAGTAACAAAAATATCCACAAGATACTACCTTGCATAATGATAAGGCTACAATCCATTGTAGTAACAAAAATCTAGACAACAGACTACCTTACATAATGCAAAGGCTACAATCCATTGTAGTAACAAAAATCTCGACAATAGACTACCTTCCATAATGACAAGGCTACCATCCATTGTAGTAACAAAAATATTGACAACAGACTACCTTCCATAATGACTTGGCTACCATCCATTGGAGTAATAAAGATATCGTCAACAGACTACCTTCCATTATAAGAAGGCTACAATCCACTGTAGTAACAAAAATCTCGACAACAGACTACCTTCCACTATGACAAGGCTACCATCCATTGGAGTAACAAAAATCACCAGAACCTACTACCTTCCATAATGACAAGGCTACCAACCATAGGAATAACAAAAATCTCGACAACAGACTACCTTCCATAATGACAAGGCTACCATCCATTGGAGTAACAAAAATCACCACAACATACTACCTTCCATAATGACAAGGCTACCATCCATAGGAATAACAAAAATCTCGACAAGACACTACCTTCCATAATGACAAGGCTACCGTCCATTGGAGTACAAAAAATCTCGACAATAGACTACCTTCCATAATGACAAAGGCTACCATCCATTGGATTAACAAAAATCTCGACAACAGACTACCTTCCATAATGACAAGTGTACCATCCATTGGAGTAACAAAAATATCCACAACAAACTACCTTCCATAATGACAAGGCTACCATCCATTGGAGTAACAAAAATCTCGACAAGACACTACCTTCCATAATGATAAGGCTACCGTCCATTGGAGTAACAAATATCACGACAACATACTACCTTCCGTAATGACAAGGCTACCATCCATTGGAATAACAAAAATCTCAGCAACAGTCTAACTTCCATAATGACAAGGCTACCATCCATTGGAGTAACAAATATCACGACAACATACTACCTTCCATAATGACAAGGCTACCATCCATTGGAATAACAAAAATCTCGACAACATACTACCTTCCGTAATGACAAGGCTTCCATCCAATGGAGTAACAAAAATCTCGACAACATACTACCTTCCATAATGACAAGGCTACCATCCATTGTAGTAACAAAGATATCCACAAGAGACTACCTTCCATAATGACAAGGCTTCCATCCTTTGGAGTATCAAAAATCTCGACAACAGACTACCTTTCATAATGACAAGGGTACCATCCATTGGAGTAACAAAAATATCCACAAGATACTACCTTCCATAATGATAAGGCTACAATCCATTGTAGTAACAAAAATCTAGACAACAGACTACCTTACATAATGGCAAGGCTACAATCCATTGTAGTAACAAAAATCTCAACAATAGACTACCTTCCATAATGACAAGGCTAGCATCTGTTGTAGTAACAAAAATATCAACAACGGACTACCTTCTATAATGACTTGGCTACCATCCATTGGAGTAAAAAAGATATTATCAACAGACTACCTTCCATTATGAGAAGGCTACAATCAACTGTAGTAACAAAAATCTCGACAAGAGACTACCTTCCATAATGACAAGGCTACCATCCATTGTAGAAACAAAAATCTCGACAACAGACTACCTTCCATTATGACAAGGCTACCATCCATTGGAGTAACAAAAATCCCCACAACATACTACCTTCAATAATGACAAGGCTACCATCCATAGGAATAACAAAAATCTCGACAAGACACTACCTTCCATAATGACAAGGCTACTGTCCATTGGAGTACAAAAAATCTCGACAATAGACTACCTTCCATAATGACAAAGGCTACCATCCATTGGGGTAACAAAAATCTCGAGAACAGACTACCTTCCATAATGACAAGTGTACCATCCATTGGAGTAACAAAAATATCCACAACATACTACCTTCCGTAATGACAAGGCTACCATCCATTGGAGTAACAAAAATCTCGACAAGACACTACCTTCCATAATGACAAGGCTACCGTCCATTGGAGTAACAAATATCACGACAACATACTACCTTTCATAATGACAAGGCTACCATCCATTGGAATAACAAAAATCTCAACAACAGACTAACTTCCATAATGACAAGGCTTCCATCTAATGGAGTAACAAAAATCTCGACAACATACTACCTTCCATAATGACAAGGCTACCATCCATTGTAGTAACAATAATATCCACAAGAGACTACCTTCCATAATGACAAGGCTTCCATCCATTGGAGTATCAAAAATCACGGAAATAGACTACCTTCGATAATGACAAGGCTACCATCAATTGGAGTAATAAAGATATCGACAAGAGACTACCTTCCATAATGACAAGGCTTCCATCCTTTGGAGTATCAAAAATCTGGATAACAAACTACCTTCCATAATGACAAGGGTACCATCCATTGGAGTAACAAAAATATCCACAAGATACTACCTTCCATAATGATAAGGCTACAATCCATTGTAGTAACAAAAATCTAGACAACAGACTACCTTACATAATGCAAAGGCTACAATCCATTGTAGTAACAAAAATCTCGACAATAGACTACCTTCCATAATGACAAGGCTACCATCCATTGTAGTAACAAAAATTTTGACAACATACTACCTTCCATAATGACTTGGCTACCATCCATTGGAGTAATAAAGATATCGTTAACAGACTACCTTCCATTATAAGAAGGCTACAATCCACTGTAGTAACAAAAATCTCGACAACAGACTACCTTCCATTATGACAAGGCTACCATCCATTGGAGTAACAAAAATCACCACAACATACTACCTTCCATAATGACAAGGCTACCATCCATAGGAATAACAAAAATCTCGACAACAGACTACCTTCCATAATGACAAGGCTTCCATCCAATGGAGTACAAAAAATCTCGACAATAGACTACCTTCCATAATGACAAAGGCTACCATCCATTGGAGTAACAAAAATATCGACAACAGACTACATTCCATAATGACAAGTGTACCATCCATTGGAATAAGAAAAATATCCACAACATACTACCTTCCATAATGACAAGGCTACCATCCATTGGAGTAACAAAAATCTCGACAAGACACTACCTTCCATAATGACAAGGCTACCGTCCATTGGAGTAACAAATATCACGACAACATACTACCTTCCATAATGACAAGGCTACCATCCATTGGAATAACAAAAATCTCAACAACAGACTAACTTCCATAATGACAAGGCTTCCATCTAATGGAGTAACAAAAATTTCAACAACACTCTACCTTCCATAATGACAAGGCTACCATCCATTGTAGTAAAAAAAATATCCACAAGAGACTACCTTCCATAATGACAAGGCTTCCATCCATTGGAGTATCAAAAATCACGGCAATAGACTACCTTCGATAATGACAAGGCTACCATCAATTGGAGTAATAAAGATATCGACAAGAGACTACCTTCCATAATGACAAGGCTTCCATCCTTTAGAGTATCAAAAATCTGGATAACAAACTACCTTCCATAATGACAAGGGTACCATCCATTGGAGTAACAAAAATATCCACAAGATAATACCTTCCATAATGATAAGGCTACAATCCATTGTAGTAACAAAAATCTAGACAACAGACTACCTTACATAATGCAAAGGCTACAATCCATTGTAGTAACAAAAATCTCGACAATAGACTACCTTCCATAATGACAAGGCTACCATCCATTGTAGTAACAAAAATATTGACAACATACTACCTTCCATAATGACTTGGCTACCATCCATTGGAGTAATAAAGATATCGTCAATAGACTACCTTCCATTATAAGAAGGCTATAATCCACTGTAGTAACAAAAATCTCGACAACAGACTACCTTCCACTATGACAAGGCTACCATCCATTGGAGTAACAAAAATCACCACAACCTACTACCTTCCATAATGACAAGGCTACCAACCATAGGAATAACAAAAATCTCGACAACAGACTACCTTCCATAATGACAAGGCTACCATCCATTGGAGTAACAAAAATCACCACAACATACTACCTTCCATAATGACAAGGCTACCATCCATAGGAATAACAAAAATCTCGACAAGACACTACCTTCCATAATGACAAGGCTACCGTCCATTGGAGTACAAAAAATCTCGACAATAGACTACCTTCCATAATGACAAAGGCTACCATCCATTGGATTAACAAAAATCTCGACAACAGACTACCTTCCATAATGACAAGTGTACCATCCATTGGAGTAACAAAAATATCCACAACAAACTACCTTCCATAATGACAAGGCTACCATCCGTTGGAGTAACAAAAATCTCGACAAGACACTACCTTCCATAATGATAAGGCTACCGTCCATTGGAGTAACAAATATCACGACAACATACTACCTTCCGTAATGACAAGGCTACCATCCATTGGAATAACAAAAATCTCAGCAACAGTCTAACTTCCATAATGACAAGGCTACCATCCATTGGAGTAACAAATATCACGACAACATACTACCTTCCATAATGACAAGGCTACCATCCATTGGAATAACAAAAATCTCGACAACAGACTAACTTCCATAATGACAAGGCTTCCATCCAATGGAGTAACAAAAATCTCGACAACATACTACCTTCCATAATGACAAGGCTACCATCCATTGTAGTAACAAAAATATCCACAAGAGACTACCTTCCATAATGACAAGGCTTCCATCCTTTGGAGTATCAAAAATCTCGACAACAGACTACCTTTCATAATGACAAGGGTACCATCAATTGGAGTAACAAAAATATCCACAAGATACTACCTTCCATAATGATAAGGCTACAATCCATTGTAGTAACAAAAATCTAGACAACAGACTACCTTACATAATGGCAAGGCTACAATCCATTGTAGTAAAAAAAATCTCGACAATAGACTACCTTCCATAATGACAAGGCTAGCATCTGTTGTAGTAACAAAAATATCAACAACTGACTACCTTCTATAATGACTTGGCTACCATCCATTGGAGTAATAAAGATATTATCAACAGACTACCTTCCATTATGAGAAGGCTACAATCAACTGTAGTAACAAAAATCTCGACAAGAGACTACCTTCCATAATGACAAGGCTACCATCCATTGTAGAAACAAAAATCTCGACAACAGACTACCTTCCATTATGACAAGGCTACCATCCATTGGAGTAACAAAAATCACCACAACATACTACCTTCCATAATGACAAGGCTACCATCCATAGGAATAACAAAAATCTCGACAAGACACTATCTTCCATAATGACAAGGCTACTGTCCATTGGAGTACAAAAAATCTCGACAATAGACTACCTTCCATAATGACAAAGGCTACCATCCATTGGGGTAACAAAAATCTTGACAACAGACTACCTTCCATAATGACAAGTGTACCATCCATTGGAGTAACAAAAATATCCACAACATACTACCTTCCGTAATGACAAGGCTACCATCCATTGGAGTAACAAAAATCTCGACAAGACACTACCTTCCATAATGACAAGGCTACCGTCCATTGGAGTAACAAATATCACGACAACATACTACCTTTCATAATGACAAGGCTACCATCCATTGGAATAACAAAAATCTCAACAACAGACTAACTTCCATAATGACAAGGCTTCCATCTAATGGAGTAACAAAAATCTCGACAACATACTACCTTCCATAATGACAAGGCTACCATCCATTGTAGTAACAATAATATCCACAAGAGACTACCTTCCATAATGACAAGGCTTCCATCCATTGGAGTATCAAAAATCACGGCAATAGACTACCTTCGATAATGACAAGGCTACCATCAATTGGAGTAATAAAGATATCGACAAGAGACTACCTTCCATAATGACAAGGCTTCCATCCTTTGGAGTATCAAAAATCTGGATAACAAACTACCTTCCATAATGACAAGGGTACCATCCATTGGAGTAACAAAAATATCCACAAGATACTACCTTCCATAATGATAAGGCTACAATCCATTGTAGTAACAAAAATCTAGACAACAGACTACCTTACATAATGCAAAGGCTACAATCCATTGTAGTAACAAAAATCTCGACAATAGACTACCTTCCATAATGACAAGGCTACCATCCATTGTAGTAACAAAAATTTTGACAACATACTACCTTCCATAATGACTTGGCTACCATCCATTGGAGTAATAAAGATATCGTTAACAGACTACCTTCCATTATAAGAAGGCTACAATCCACTGTAGTAACAAAAATCTCGACAACAGACTACCTTCCATTATGACAAGGCTACCATCCATTGGAGTAACAAAAATCACCACAACATACTACCTTCCATAATGACAAGGCTACCATCCATAGGAATAACAAAAATCTCGACAACAGACTACCTTCCATAATGACAAGGCTTCCATCCAATGGAGTACAAAAAATCTCGATAATAGACTACCTTCCATAATGACAAAGGCTACCATCCATTGGAGTAACAAAAATATCGACAACAGACTACATTGCATAATGACAAGTGTACCATCCATTGGAATAAGAAAAATATCCACAACATACTACCTTCCATAATGACAAGGCTACCATCCATTGGAGTAACAAAAATCTCGACAAGACACTACCTTCCATAATGACAAGGCTACCGTCCATTGGAGTAACAAATATCACGACAACATACTACCTTCCATAATGACAAGGCTACCATCCATTGGAATAACAAAATTCTCAACAACAGACTAACTTCCATAATGACAAGGCTTCCATCTAATGGAGTAACAAAAATTTCAACAACACTCTACCTTCCATAATGACAAGGCTACCATCCATTGTAGTAAAAAAAATATCCACAAGAGACTACCTTCCATAATGACAAGGCTTCCATCCATTGGAGTATCAAAAATCACGGCAATAGACTACCTTCGATAATGACAAGGCTACCATCAATTGGAGTAATAAAGATATCGACAAGAGACTACCTTCCATAATGACAAGGCTTCCATCCTTTAGAGTATCAAAAATCTGGATAACAAACTACCTTCCATAATGACAAGGGTACCATCCATTGGAGTAACAAAAATATCCACAAGATAATACCTTCCATAATGATAAGGCTACAATCCATTGTAGTAACAAAAATCTAGACAACAGACTACCTTACATAATGCAAAGGCTACAATCCATTGTAGTAACAAAAATCTCGACAATAGACTACCTTCCATAATGACAAGGCTACCATCCATTGTAGTAACAAAAATATCGACAACAGACTACCTTCCATAATGACTTGGCTACCATCCATTGGAGTAATAAAGATATCGTCAATAGACTACCTTCCATTATAAGAAGGCTACAATCCACTGTAGTAACAAAAATCTCGACAACAGACTACCTTCCACTATGACAAGGCTACCATCCATTGGAGTAACAAAAATCACCACAACCTACTACCTTCCATAATGACAAGGCTACCAACCATAGGAATAACAAAAATCTCGACAACAGACTACCTTCCATAATGACAAGGCTACCATCCATTGGAGTAACAAAAATCACCACAACATACTACCTTCCATAATGACAAGGCTACCATCCATAGGAATAACAAAAATCTCGACAAGACACTACCTTCCATAATGACAAGGCTACCGTCCATTGGAGTACAAAAAATCTCGACAATAGACTACCTTCCATAATGACAAAGGCTACCATCCATTGGATTAACAAAAATCTCGACAACAGACTACCTTCCATAATGACAAGTGTACCATCCAATGGAGTAACAAAAATATCCACAACAAACTACCTTCCATAATGACAAGGCTACCATCCATTGGAGTAACAAAAATCTCGACAAGACACTACCTTCCATAATGATAAGGCTACCGTCCATTGGAGTAACAAATATCACGACAACATACTACCTTCCGTAATGACAAGGCTACCATCCATTGGAATAACAAAAATCTCAGCAACAGTCTAACTTCCATAATGACAAGGCTACCATCCATTGGAGTAACAAATATCACGACAACATATTACCTTCCATAATGACAAGGATACCATCCATTGGAATAACAAAAATCTCGACAACAGACTAACTTCCATAATGACAAGGCTTCCATCCAATGGAGTAACAAAAATATCGACAACATACTACGTTCCATAATGACAAGGCTACCATCCATTGTAGTAACAAAAATATCCACAAGAGACTACATTCAATAATGACAAGGCTTCCATCCTTTGGAGTATCAAAAATCTCGACAACAGACTACCTTTCATAATGACAAGGGTACCATCCATTGGAGTAACAAAAATATCCACAAGATACTACCTTCCATAATGATAAGGCTACAATCCATTGTAGTAACAAAAATCTAGACAACAAACTACCTTACATAATGGCAAGGCTACAATCCATTGTAGTAACAAAAATCTCGACAATAGACTACCTTCCATAATGACAAGGCTAGCATCCGTTGTAGTAACAAAAATATCAGCAACGGACTACCTTCTATAATGACTTGGCTACCATCCATTGGAGTAATAAAGATATTGTCAACAGACTACCTTCCATTATGAGAAGGCTACAATCCACTGTAGTAACAAAAATCTCGACAAGAGACTACCTTCCATAATGACAAGGCTACCATCCATTGTAGTAACAAAAATCTCGACAAGAGACTACCTTCCATTATAACAACGCTACCATCCATTGGAGTAACAAAAATCACCACAACATACTACCTTCCATAATGACAAGACTACCATCCATTGGAGTAACAAATATCACGACAACATACTACCTTCCATAATGACAAGGCTACCATCCATTGGAATAACAAAAATATCGACAACATACTACCTTCCATAATGACAAGGCTACCATCCATTGTAGTAACAAAAATATCCACAAGAGACTACCTTCCATAATGATAAGGCTACAATCCACTGTAGTAACAAAAATCTCGACAAGAGACTACCTTACATAATGGCAAGGCTATAATCCATTGTAGTAACAAAAATCTCGACAATAGACTACCTTCCATAATGACAAGGCTACCATCCATTGGAGTAACAAAAATCACCACAACATACTACCTTCCATAATGACAAGGCTACCATCCATAGGAATAACAAAAATCTCGACAAGACACTACCTTCCATAATGACAAGGCTACCGTCCATTGGAGTACAAAAAATCTCGACAATAGACTACCTTCCATAATGACAAAGGCTACCATCCATTGGATTAACAAAAATCTCGACAACAGACTACCTTCCATAATGACAAGTGTACCATCCATTGGAGTGACAAAAATATCCACAACAAACTACCTTCCATAATGACAAGGCTACCATCCATTGGAGTAACAAAAATCTCTACAAGACACTACCTTCCATAATGATAAGGCTACCGTCCATTGGAGTAACAAATATCACGACAACATACTACCTTCCGTAATGACAAGGCTACCATCCATTGGAATAACAAAAATCTCAGCAACAGTCTAACTTCCATAATGACAAGGCTACCATCCATTGGAGTAACAAATATCACGACAACATACTACCTTCCATAATGACAAGGCTACCATCCATTGGAATAACAAAAATCTCGACAACAGACTAACTTCCATAATGACAAGGCTTCCATCCAATGGAGTAACAAAAATCTCGACAACATACTACCTTCCATAATGACAAGGCTACCATCCACTGTAGTAACAAAAATATCCACAAGAGACTACCTTCCATGATGACAAGGCTTCCATCCTTTGGAGTATCAAAAATCTAGACAACAGACAACCTTACATAATGGCAAGGCTACAATCCATTGTAGTAACAAAAATCTCGACAATAGACTACCTTCCATAATGACAAGGCTAGCATCTGCTGTTGTAACAAAAATATCAACAACAGACTACCTTCTATAATGACTTGGCTACCATCCATTGGAGTAATAAAGATATTATCAACAGACTACCTTCCATTATGAGAAGGCTACAATCAACTGTATTAACAAAAATCTCGACAAGAGACTACCTTCCATAATGACAAGGCTACCATCCATTGTAGAAACAAAAATCTCGACAACAGACTACCTTCCATTATGACAAGGCTACCATCCATTGGAGTAACAAAAATCACCACAACATACTACCTTCCATAATGACAAGGCTACCATCCATAGGAATAACAAAAATCTCGACAAGACACTACCTTCCATAATGACAAGGCTACTGTCCATTGGAGTACAAAAAATCTCGACAATAGACTACCTTCCATAATGACAAAGGCTACCATCCATTGGGGTAAAAAAAATCTCGACAACAGACTACCTTCCATAATGACAAGTGTACCATCCATTGGAGTAACAAAAATATCCACAACATACTACCTTCCGTAATGACAAGGCTACCATCCATTGGAGTAACAAAAATCTCGACAAGACACTACCTTCCATAATGACAAGGCTACCGTCCATTGGAGTAACAAATATCACGACAACATACTACCTTTCATAATGACAAGGCTACCATCCATTGGAATAACAAAAATCTCAACAACAGACTAACTTCCATAATGACAAGGCTTCCATCTAATGGAGTAACAAAAATCTCGACAACATACTACCTTCCATAATGACAAGGCTACCATCCATTGTAGTAACAATAATATCCACAAGAGACTACCTTCCATAATGACAAGGCTTCCATCCATTGGAGTATCAAAAATAACGGCAATAGACTACCTTCGATAATGACAAGGCTACCATCAATTGGAGTAATAAAGATATCGACAGGAGACTACCTTCCATAATGACAAGGCTTTCATCCTTTGGAGTATCAAAAATCTGTATAACAAACTACCTTCCATAATGACAAGGGTACCATCCATTGGAGTAACAAAAATATCCACAAGATACTACCTTCCATAATGATAAGGCTACAATCCATTGTAGTAACAAAAATCTAGACAACAGACTACCTTACATAATGCAAAGGCTACAATCCATTGTAGTAACAAAAGTCTCGACAATAGACTACCTTCCATAATGACAAGGCTACCATCCATTGTAGTAACAAAAATTTTGACAACATACTACCTTCCATAATGACTTGGCTACCATCCATTGGAGTAATAAAGATATCGTTAACAGACTACCTTCCATTATAAGAAGGCTATAATCCACTGTAGTAACAAAAATCTCGACAACAGACTACCTTCCATTATGACAAGGCTACCATCCATTGGAGTAACAAAAATCACCACAACATACTACCTTCCATAATGACAAGGCTACCATCCATAGGAATAACAAAAATCTCGACAACAGACTACCTTCCATAATGACAAGGCTTCCATCCAATGGAGTACAAAAAATCTCGACAATAGACTACCTTCCATAATGACAAAGGCTACCATCCATTGGAGTAACAAAAATATCGACAACAGACTACATTCCATAATGACAAGTGTACCATCCATTGGAGTAAGAAAAATATCCACAACATACTACCTTCCATAATGACAAGGCTACCATCCATTGGATTAACAAAAATCTCGACAAGACACTACCTTCCATAATGACAAGGCTACCGTCCATTGGAGTAAAAAATATCACGACAACATACTACCTTCTATAATGACAAGGCTACCATCCATTGGAATAACAAAAATCTCAACAACAGACTAACTTCCATAATGACAAGGCTTCCATCTAATGGAGTAACAAAAATTTCAACAACACTCTACCTTCCATAATGACAAGGCTACCATCCATTGTAGTAACAAAAATATCCACAAGAGACTACCTTCCATAATGACAAGGCTTCCATCCATTGGAGTATCAAAAATCACGGCAATAGACTACCTTCGATAATGACAAGGCTACCATCAATTGGAGTAATAAAGATATCGACAAGAGACTACCTTCCATAATGACAAGGCTTCCATCCTTTGAAGTATCAAAAATCTGGATAACAAACTACCTTCCATAATGACAAGGGTACCATCCATTGGAGTAACAAAAATATCCACAAGATACTACCTTCCATAATGATAAGGCTACAATCCATTATAGTAACAAAAATCTAGACAACAGACTACCTTACATAATGCAAAGGCTAGAATCCATTGTAGTAACAAAAATCTCGACAATAGACTACCTTCCATAATGACAAGGCTACCATCCATTGTAGTAACAAAAATATTGACAACAGACTACCTTCCATAATGACTTGGCTACCATCCATTGGAGTAATAAAGATATCGTTAACAGACTACCTTCCATTATAAGAAGGCTATAATCCACTGTAGTAACAAAAATCTCGACAACAGACTTCCTTCCATTATGACAAGGCTACCATCCATTGGAGTAACAAAAATCACCACAACATACTACCTTCCATAATGACAAGGCTACCATCCATAGGAATAACAAAAATCTCGACAACAGACTACCTTCCATAATGACAAGGCTTCCATCCAATGGAGTACAAAAAATCTCGACAATAGACTACCTTCCATAATGACAAAGGCTACCATCCATTGGAGTAACAAAAATATCGACAACAGACTACATTCCATAATGACAAGTGTACCATCCATTGGAGTAAGAAAAATATCCACAACATACTACCTTCCATAATGACAAGGCTACCATCCATTGGATTAACAAAAATCTCGACAAGACACTACCTTCCATAATGACAAGGCTACCGTCCATTGGAGTAAAAAATATCACGACAACATACTACCTTCCATAATGACAAGGCTACCATCCATTGGAATAACAAAAATCTCAACAACAGACTAACTTCCATAATGACAAGGCTTCCATCTAATGGAGTAACAAAAATTTCAACAACACTCTACCTTCCATAATGACAAGGCTACCATCCATTGTAGTAACAAAAATATCCACAAGAGACTACCTTCCATAATGACAAGGCTTCCATCCATTGGAGTATCAAAAATCACGGCAATAGACTACCTTCGATAATGACAAGGCTACCATCAATTGGAGTAATAAAGATATCGACAAGAGACTACCTTCCATAATGACAAGGCTTCCATCCTTTGGAGTATCAAAAATCTGGATAACAAACTACCTTCCATAATGACAAGGGTACCATCCATTGGAGTAACAAAAATATCCACAAGATACTACCTTCCATAATGATAAGGCTACAATCCATTATAGTAACAAAAATCTAGACAACAGACTACCTTACATAATGCAAATGCTAGAATCCATTGTAGTAACAAAAATCTCGACAATAGACTACCTTCCATAATGACAAGGCTACCATCCATTGTAGTAACAAAAATATTGACAACAGACTACCTTCCATAATGACTTGGCTACCATCCATTGGAGTAATAAAGATATCGTCAACAGACTACCTTCCATTATAAGAAGGCTACAATCCACTGTAGTAACAAAAATCTCGACAACAGACTACCTTCCACTATGACAAGGCTACCATCCATTGGAGTAACAAAAATCACCACAACCTACTACCTTCCATAATGAAAAGGCTACCAACCATAGGAATAACAAAAATCTCGACAACAGACTACCTTCCATAATGACAAGGCTTCCATCCAATGGATTACAGAAAATCTCGACAATAGACTACCTTCCATAATGACAAAGGCTACCATCCATTGGAGTAACAAAAATCTCGACAACAGACTACCTTCCATAATGACAAGTGTACCATCCATTGGAGTAACAAAAATATCCACAACATACTACCTTCCATAATGACAAGGCTACCATCCATTGGAGTAACAAAAATTTCGACAACATACTACCTTCCATAATGACAAGGCTACCGTCCATTCGAGTAACAAACATCACGACAACATACTACCTTCCATAATGATATAGCTACCATCCATTGGAATAACAAAAATCTCAACAACAGATTAACTTCCATAATGACAAGGCTTCCATCCAATGGAGTAACAAAAATCTCGACAACATACTACCTTCCATAATGACAAGGCTACCATCCATTGGAGTAACAAATATCACGACAACATACTACCTTCCATAATGACATGGCTACCATCCATGGGAATAACAAAAATCTCGACAACAGACTAACATCCATAATAACAAGGCTTCCATCCAATGGAGTAACAAAAATCTCGACAACATACTACCTTCCATAATGACAAGGCTACCATCCATTGTAGTAACAAAAATATCCACAAGAGACTACCTTCCATAATGACAAGGCTTCCATCCATTGGAGTATCAAAAATCACGACAACAGACTACCTTCCATAATGACAAGGGTACCATCCATTGGAGTAACAAAAATCTCGACAACAGACTACCTTCCATAATGACTTGGCTACCATCCATTGGAGTAATAAAGATATCGTCAACAGACTACCTTCCATTATGAGAAGGCTACAGTCCACTGTAGTAACAAAAATCTTGAAACGAGACTACCTTCCAAAATGACAAGGCTACCATCCATTGTAGTAACAAAAATCTCGACAACAGACTACCTTCCATTATGACAAGGCTACCATCCATGGGAGTAACAAAAATCACGACAACATACTACCTTCCATAATGACAAGGCTACCATCCATTGGAATAACAAAAATCTCGACAACAGACTACCTTCCATAATGACAAGTCTTCCATCCAATGGAGTAAAAAAAATCTCGACAATAGACTACCTTCCATAATGACAAGGCTACCATCCACTGGAGTAACAAAAATCTCGACAACAGACTACCTTCCATAATGACAAGGGTACCATCCATTGGAGTGACAAAAATATCCACAACATACTACCTTCCATAATGAAAAGGCTACCATCCATTGGAGTAACAAAAATCTCGACAACAGACTACCTTACATAATGGCTAGGCTATAATCCATTGTAGCAACAAAAATCTCGACAACAGACTACCTTCCATAATGACAAGGCTACAATCCATTGTAGTAACAAAAATCTCGACACCAGACTACCTTCCATAATGACTTGGCTACCATCCATTGGAGTAACAAAAATCACGACAATAAACTACCTTCGATAATGACAAGGCTACCATCAATTGGAGTAACAAAGATATCGACAACATACTACCTTCCATAATGACAAGGCTACCATCCATTGGAGTTACAAAAGTCACGAAAACAGACTACCTTCCATAATGACAAGGCTACCATCCATTGGAATAACAAAAATATCGACAACAGATGACCTTCCATAATGATTATGCTACCATCCATTGGAGTAATAAAGATATTAACAACAAACTACCTTCCATTATGAGAAGGCTACAATCCATTGTAGTAACAAAAATCTCGACAAGAGACTACCTTCCATAATGACAAGACTACCATCCATTCTAGTAACTAAAATATTGATAACAGACTACCTTCCATAATGACAAGGGTACCATCCATTGGAGTAACAAAAGTATCCACAAGAGACTACCTTCCATAATGATAAGGCTACCATCCATTGGAGTAACAAAGATATCGACAAAAGACTACCTTCCATAATGATAAGGCTTCCAACCTTTGGAGTAACAAAAATCTCGACAACAGACTACCTTCCATAATGACAAGGCTACCATCCATTGGAGTAACAAAAATCTCAACAACATACTACCTTCCATAATGACAAGGCTACCGTCCATTGGAGTAACAAATATTACGACAACATACTACCTTCCAAAATGACAAGGCTACCATCCATTGGAGTAACGAATATCACGACAACGTACTACCTTCCATAATGACAAGGCTACCATCCATTGGAATAACAAACATCTCGACAACAGACTACCTACCATAATGACAAGGCTTCCATCGAATGGAGTACAAAAAATCTCGACAATAGACTACCTTCCATAATGACAAAGGCTACCATCCATTGGAGTAACGAAAATCTCGACAACAGACTACCATCCATAATGACAAGTGTACCATTCATTGGAACAACAAAAATATCCACAACATACAACCTTCCATAATGACAAGGCTACCATCCATTGGAGTAACAAAAATCTCGACAAGACACTACCTTCCATAATGACAAGGCTACCGTCCATTGGAGTAACAAATATCACGACAACATACTACCTTCCATAATGACAAGGCTACCATCCATTGGAATAACAAAAATCTCAACAACAGACTAACTTCCATAACGACAAGGCTTCCATCCAATGGAGTAACAAAAATCTCGACAACATACTACCTTCCATAATGACAAGGCTACCATCCATTGTAGTAACAAAAATATCCACAAGATACTACCTTCCATAATGACAAGGCTTCCATCCATTGGAGTATCAAAAATCACGGCAATAGACTACCTTCGATAATGACAAGGCTACCATCTATTGGAGTAACAAAGATATCGACAAGAGACTAACTTCCATAATGATAAGGCTTCCATCCTTTGAAGTATCAAAAATCTCGATAACAGACTACCTTTCATAATGACAAGGTTACCATCCATTGGAGTAACAAAAATATCCACAAGATACTACCTTCCATAATGATAAGGCTACAATCCATTAGAGTAACAAAAATCTCGACAACAGACTACCTTCCATAATGACAATGGTACCATCCATTGGAGTAACAAAAATATCCACAACATACTACCTTCTATAATGACAAGGCTACCATCCATTGGAGTAACAAAAATCTCGACAAGACACTACCTTCCATAATGACAAGGCTACCATCCATTGTAGTAACAAAAATCTCGACAACAGACTACCTTCCATAATGACAAGGCTACCATCTATTGGAGTAACAAAAATCTCGATAACATACTACCTTCCATAATGACAAGGCTACCATCCATTGGAGTAACAAATATCACGACAACATACTACCTTCCATAATGACAAGGCTACCATCCATTGGAATAAAAAAAATCTCAACAACAGACTAACTTCCATAATGACAAGGCTTCCATCCAATGGAGTAACAAAAATCTCGACAACATACTACCTTCCATAATGACAAGGCTACCATCCATTGTAGTAACAAAAATATCCACAAGAGACTACCTTCCATAATGACAAGGATTCCATCCATTGGAGTATCAAAAATCACGGCAAGAGACTACCTTCCATAATGATAAGGCTTCCATCCTTTGGAGTATCAAAAATCTCGACAACAGACTACCTTCCATAATCACAAGGGTTCCATCCCTTGGAGTAACAAAAATATCCACAAGATACTACCTTCCATAATGATAAGGCTACAATCCATTGTAGTAACAAAAATCTAGACAATAGACTACCTTACATAATGGAAAGGCTACAATCCATTGTAGTAACAAAAATCTCGACAATAGACTACCTTCCATAATGACAAGGCTACCATCCATTGTAGTAACAAAAATATCGACAACAGACTACCTTCCATAATGACTTGGCTACCATCCATTGGAGTAATAAAGATATCGCCAACAGACTACCTTCCATTATGATAAGGCTACAATCTACTGTAGTAACAAAAATCTCGACAAGAGACTACCTTCCATAATGACAAGGCTACCATCCATTGTAGTAACAAATATCTCGACAACAGACTACCTTCCATTATGACAAGGCTACCATCCATTGGAGTAACAAAAATCACGACAAGAGACTACCTTCCATAATGACAAGGCTACCATCCATAGGAATAACAAAAATCTCGACAACAGACTACCTTCCATAATGACAAGGCTTCCATCCAATGGAGTACAAAAAATCTCGACAATAGACTACCTTCCATAATGACAAAGGCTACCATCCATTGGAGTAACAAAAATCTCGACAACAAACTACCTTCCATAATGACAAGTGTATCATCCATTGGAGTAACAAAAATATCCACAACATACTACCTTCCATAATGACAAGACTACCATCCATTGGAGTAACAAAAATCTCGACAACATACTACCTTCCATAATGACAAGGCTACAGTCCATTGGAGTAACAAATATCACGACAACATACTACCTTCCAAAATGACAAGGCTACCATCCGTTGGAATAACAAATATATCCACAAGAGACTACCTTCCATAATGATAAGGCTACCATCCATTGGAGTAACAAAGATATCGACAAAAGACTACCTTCCATAATGATAAGGCTTCCATCCTTTGGAGTAACAAAAATCTCGACAACAGACTACCTTCCATAATGACAAAGCTACCATCCATTGGAGTAACAAAAATCTCAACAACATACTACCTTCCATAATGACAAGGCTACCGTCCATTGGAGTAACAAATATCACGACAACATACTACCTTCCAAAATGACAAGGCTACCATCCATTGGAGTAACGAATATCACGACAACATACTACCTTCCATAATGACAAGGCTACCATCCATTGGAATAACAAACATCTCGACAACAGACTACCTACCATAATGACAAGGCTTCCATCGAATGGAGTACAAAAAATCTCGACAATAGACTACCTTCCATAATGACAAAGGCTACCATCCATTGGAGTAACGAAAATCTCGACAACAGACTACCATCCATAATGACAAGTGTACCATTCATTGGAACAACAAAAATATCCACAACATACAACCTTCCATAATGACAAGGCTACCATCCATTGGAGTAACAAAAATCTCGACAAGACACTACCTTCCATAATGACAAGGCTACCGTCCATTGGAGTAACAAATATCTCGACAAGAGACTACCTTACATAATGACAAGGCTATAATCCATTGTAGTAACAAAAATCTCGACAATAGACTACCTTCCATAATGACTAGGCTACCGTCCATTGGAGTACAAAAAATCTCGACAATAGACTACCTTCCATAATGACAAAGGCTACCATCCATTGGATTAACAAAAATCTCGACAACAGACTACCTTCCATAATGACAAGTGTACCATCCATTGGAGTAACAAAAATATCCACAACAAACTACCTTCCATAATGACAAGGCTACCATCCATTGGAGTAACAAAAATCTCGACAAGACACTACCTTCCATAATGATAAGGCTACCGTCCATTGGAGTAACAAATATCACGACAACATACTACCTTCCGTAATGACAAGGCTACCATCCATTGGAATAACAAAAATCTCAGCAACAGTCTAACTTCCATAATGAAAAGGCTACCATCCATTGGAGTAACAAATATCACGACAACATACTACCTTCCATAATGACAAGGATACCATCCATTGGAATAACAAAAATCTCGACAACAGACTATCTTCCATAATGACAAGGCTTCCATCCAATGGAGTAACAAAAATCTCGACAACATACTTCCTTCCATAATGACAAGGCTACCATTCATTGTAGTAACAAAAATATCCACAAGAGACTACCTTCCATAATGACAAGGCTTCCATCCTTTGGAGTATCAAAAATCTCGACAATAGACTACCTTTCATAATGACAAGGGTACCATCCATTGGAGTAACAAAAATATCCACAAGATACTACCTTCCATAATGATAAGGCTACAATCCATTGTAGTAACAAAAATCTAGACAACAGACTACCTTACATAATGGCAAGGCTACAATCCATTGTAGTAACAAAAATCTCGACAATAGACTACCTTCCATAATGACAAGGCTAGCATCCATTGTAGTAACAAAAATATCAACAACTGACTACCTTCTATAATGACTTGGCTACCATCCATTGGAGTAATAAAGATATCGTCAACAAACTACCTTCCATTATGAGAAGGCTACAATCCACTGTAGTAACAAAAATCTCGACAAGAGACTACCTTCCATAATGACAAGGCTACCATCCATTGTAGAAACAAAAATCTCGACAATAGACTACCTTCCATTATGACAAGGCTACCATCCATTGGAGTAACAAAAATCACCACAACATACTACCTTCCATAATGACAAGGCTACCATCCATAGGAATAACAAAAATCTCGACAAGACACTACCTTCCATAATGACAAGGCTACCGTCCATTGGAGTACAAAAAATCTCGACAATAGACTACCTTCCATAATGACAAAGGCTACCATCCATTGTAGTAACAAAAATATCCACAAGAGACTACCTTCCATAATGATAAGGCTACAATCCACTGGAGTAACAAAAATCTCGACAAGAGACTACCTTACATAATGGCAAGGCTATAATCCATTGTAGTAACAAAAATCTCGACAATAGACTACCTTCCATAATGACAAGGCTACCATCCATTGGAGTAACAAAAATCACCACAACATACTACCTTTCATAATGATAAGGCTACCATCCATAGGAATAACAAAAATCTCGACAAGACACTACCTTCCATAATGACAAGGCTACCATCCATTGGAGTACAAAAAATCTCGACAATAGACTACCTTCCATAATGACAAAGGCTACCATCCATTGGATTAACAAAAATCTCGACAACAGACTACCTTCCATAATGACAAGTGTACCATCCATTGGAGTAACAAAAATATCCACAACAAACTACCTTCCATAATGACAAGGCTACCATCCATTGGAGTAACAAAAATCTCGACAAGACACTACCTTCCATAATGATAAGGCTACCGTCCATTGGAGTAACAAAAATCACGACAACATACTAACTTCCGTAATGACAAGGCTACCATCCATTGGAATAACAAAAATCTCAGCAACAGTCTAACTTCCATAATGACAAGGCTACCATCCATTGGAGTAACAAATATCACGACAACATACTACCTTCAATAATGACAAGGCTTCCATCCTTTGGAGTATCAAAAATCTCGACAACAGACTACCTTTCATAATGACAAGGGTACCATCCATTGGAGTAACAAAAATATCCACAAGATACTACCTTCCATAATGATAAGGCTACAATCCATTGTAGTAACAAAAATCTAGACAACAGACTACCTTACATAATGGCAAGGCTACAATCCATTGTAGTAACAAAAATCTCGACAATAGACTACCTTCCATAATGACAAGGCTAGCATCCGGTTTAGTAACAAAAATATCAACAACGGACTACCTTCTATAATGACTTGGCTACCATCCATTGGAGTAATAAAGATATCGTCAACAGACTACCTTCCATTATGAGAAGGCTACAATCCACTATAGTAACAAAAATCTCGACAAGAGACTACCTTCCATAATGACAAGGCTACCATCCATTGTAGTAACAAAAATCTCAACAAAAGACTACCTTCCATTATGACAACGCTACCATCCATTGGAGTAACAAAAATCACCACAACATACTACCTTCCATAATGACAAGACTACCATCCATTGGAGTAACAATTATCACGACAACATACTACCTTCCATAATGACAAGGCTACCATCCATTGGAATAACAAAAATCTCGATAACATACTACCTTCCATAATGACAAGACTACCATCCATTGTAGTAACAAAAATATCCACAAGAGACTACCTTCCATAATGATAAGGCTACAATCCACTGTAGTAACAAAAATCTCGACAAGAGACTACCTTACATAATGGCAAGGCTATAATCCATTGTAGTAACAAAAATCTCGACAATAGACTACCTTCCATAATGACAAGGCTATCATCCATTGGAGTAACAAAAATCACCACAACATACTACCTTCCATAATGACAAAGCTACCATCCATAGGAATAACAAAAATCTCGACAAGACACTACCTTCCATAATGACAAGGCTACCGTCCATTGGAGTACAAAAAATCTCGACAATAGACTACCTTCCATAATGACAAAGGCTACCATCCATTGGATTAACAAAAATCTCGACAACAGACTACCTTCCATAATGACAAGTGTACCATCCATTGGAGTAACAAAAATATCCACAACAAACTACCTTCCATAATGACAAGGCTACCATCCATTGGAGTAACAAAAATCTCGACAAGACACTACCTTCCATAATGATAAGGCTACCGTCCATTGGAGTAACAAATATCATGACAACATACTATCTTCCGTAATGACAAGGCTACCATCCATTGGAATAACAAAAATCTCAGCAACAGTCTAACTTCCATAATGACAAGGCTACCATCCATTGGAGTAACAAATATCACGACAACATACTACCTTCCATAATGACAAGGCTACCATCCATTGGAATAACAAAATTCTCGACAACAGACTAACTTCCATAATGACAAGGCTTCCATCCAATGGAGTAACAAAAATCTCGACAACATACTACCTTCCATAATGACAAGGCTACCATCCATTATAGTAACAAAAATATCCACAAGAGACTACCTTCCATAATGACAAGGCTTCCATCCTTTGGAGTATCAAAAATCTCGACAACAGACTACCTTTCATAATGACAAGGGTACCATCCATTGGAGTAACAAAAATATCCACAAGATACTACCTTCCATAATGATAAGGCTACAATCCATTGTAGTAACAAAAATCTAGACAACAGACTACCTTACATAACGGCAAGGCTACAATCCATTGTAGTAACAAAAATCTCGACAATAGACTACCTTCCATAATGACAAGGCTAGCATCCGTTGTAGTAACAAAAATATCAACAACGGACTACCTTCTATAATGACTTGGCTACCATCCATTGTAGTAATAAAGATATCGTCAACAAACTACCTTCCATTATGAGAAGGCTACAATCCACTGTAGTAACAAAAATCTCGACAAGAGACTACCTTCCATAATGACAAGGCTACCATCCATTGTAGAAACAAAAATCTCGACAACAAACTACCTTCCATTATGACAAGGCTACCATCCATTGGAGTAACAAAAATCACCACAACATACTACCTTCCATAATGACAAGGCTACCATCCATAGGAATAACAAAAATCTTGACAAGACACTACCTTCCATAATGACAAGGCTACCGTCCATTAGAGTACAAAAAATCTCGACAATAGACTACCTTCCATAATGACAAAGGCTACCATCCATTATAGTAACAAAAATATCCACAAGAGACTACCTTCCATAATGATAAGGCTACAATCCACTGGAGTAACAAAAATCTCAACAAGAGACTACCTTACATAATGGCAAGGCTATAATCCATTGTAGTAACAAAAATCACGAAAATAGACTACCTTGCATAATGACAAGGCTACCATCCATTGGAGTAACAAAAATCACCACAACATACTACCTTCCATAATGACAAGGCTACCATCCATAGGAATAACAAAAATCTCGACAAGACACTACCTTCCATAATGACAAGGCTACCGTCCATTGGAGTACAAAAAATCTCGACAATAGACTACCTTCCATAATGACAAAGGCTACCATCCATTGGATTAACAAAAATCTCGACAACAGACTACCTTCCATAATGACAAGTGTACCATCCAATGGAGTAACAAAAATATCCACAACAAACTACCTTCCATAATGACAAGGCTACCATCCATTGGAGTAACAAAAATCTCGACAAGACACTACCTTCCATAATGATAAGGCTACTGTCCATTGGAGTAACAAATATCACGACAACATACTACCTTCCGTAATGACAAGGCTACCATCCATTGGAATAACAAAAATCTCAGCAACAGTCTAACTTCCATAATGACAAGGCTACCATCCATTGGAGTAACAAATATCACGACAACATACTACCTTCCATAATGACAAGGCTACCATCCATTGGAATAACAAAAATCTCGACAACAGACTAACTTCCATAATGACAAGGCTTCCATCCAATGGAGTAACAAAAATCTCGACAACATACTACCTTCCATAATGACAAGGCTACCATCCATTGTAGTAACAAAAATATCCACAAGAGACTACCTTCCATAATGGCAAGGCTTCCATCCTTTGGAGTATCAAAAATCTCGACAACAGACTACCTTTCATAATGACAAGGGTACCATCCATTGGAGTAACAAAAATATCCACAAGATACTACCTTCCATAATGATAAGGCTACAATCCATTGTAGTAACAAAAATCTAGACAACAGACTACCTTACATAATGGCAAGGCTACAATCCATTGTAGTAACAAAAATCTCGACAATAGACTACCTTCCATAATGAAAAGGCTAGCATCCGTTGTAGTAACAAAAATATCAACAACGGACTACCTTCTATAATGACTTGGCTACCATCCATTGTAGTAATAAAGATATCGTCAACAAACTACCTTCCATTATGAGAAGGCTACAATCCACTGTAGTAACAAAAATCTCGACAAGAGACTACCTTCCATAATGACAAGGCTACCATCCATTGTAGAAACAAAAATCTCGACAACAGACTACCTTCCATTATGACAAGGCTACCATCCATTGGAGTAACAAAAATCACCACAACATACTACCTTCCCTAATGACAAGGCTACCATCCATAGGAATAACAAAAATCTCGACAAGACACTACCTTCCATAATGACAAGGCTACCGTCCATTGAAGTACAAAAAATCTCGACAATAGACTACCTTCCATAATGACAAAGGCTACCATCCATTGTAGTAACAAAAATATCCACAAGAGACTACCTTCCATAATGATAAGGCTACAATCCACTGGAGTAACAAAAATTCGACAAGAGACTACCTTACATAATGGCAAGGCTATAATCCATTGTAGTAACAAAAATCTCGAAAATAGACTACCTTTCATAATGACAAGGTTACCATCCATTGGAGTAACAAAAATATCCACAAGATACTACCTTCCATAATGATAAGGCTACAATCCATTAGAGTAACAAAAATCTCGACAACAGACTACCTTCCATAATGACAATGGTACCATCCATTGGAGTAACAAAAATATCCACAACATACTACCTTCTATAATGACAAGGGCTACCATCCATTGGAGTAACAAAAATCTCGACAAGACACTACCTTCCATAATGACAAGGCTACCATCCATTGTAGTAACAAAAATATCCACAACAAACTACCTTCCATAATGACAAGGCTACCATCCATTGGAGTAACAAAAATCTCGACAAGACACTACCTTCCATAATGATAAGGCTACCGTCCATTGGAGTAACAAATATCACGACAACATACTACCTTCCGTAATGACAAGGCTACCATCCATTGGAATAACAAAAATCTCAGCAACAGTCTAACTTCCATAATGACAAGGCTACCATCCAATGGAGTAACAAAAATCTCGACAACATACTACCTTCCATAATGACAAGGCTACCATCCATTGTAGTAACAAAAATATCCACAAGAGACTACCTTCCATAATGACAAGGATTCCATCCATTGGAGTATCAAAAATCACGGCAATAGACTACCTTCGATAATGACAAGGCTACCATCAATTGGAGTAACAAAGATATCGACAAGAGACTACCTTCCATAATGATAAGGCTTCCATCCTTTGGAGTATCAAAAATCTCGACAACAGACTACCTTCCATAATGACAAGGGTACCATCCATTGGAGTAACAAAAATATCCACAAGATACTACCTTCCATAATGATAAGGCTACAATCCATTGTAGTAACAAAAATCTAGACAATAGACTACCTTACATAATGGAAAGGCTACAATCCATTGTAGTAACAAAAATCTCGACAATAGACTACCTTCCATAATGACAAGGCTACCATCCATTGTAGTAACAAAAATATCGACAATAGACTACCTTCCATAATGACTTGGCTACCATCCATTGGAGTAATAAAGATATCGCCAACAGACTACCTTCCATTATGAGAAGGCTACAATCCACTGTAGTAACAAAAATCTCGACAAGAGACTACCTTCCATAATGACAAGGCTACCATCCATTGCAGTAACAAATATCTCGACAACAGACTACCTTCCATTATGACAAGGCTACCATCCATTGGAGTAACAAAAATATCCACAAGATACTACCTTCCATAATGATAAGGCTACTGTCCATTGGAGTAACAAATATCACGACAACATACTACCTTCCGTAATGACAAGGCTACCATCCATTGGAATAACAAAAATCTCAGCAACAGTCTAACTTCCATAATGACAAGGCTACCATCCATTGGAGTAACAAATATCACGACAACATACTACCTTCCATAATGACAAGGCTACCATCCATTGGAATAACAAAAATCTCGACAACAGACTAACTTCCATAATGACAAGGCTTCCATCCAATGGAGTAACAAAAATCTCGACAACATACTACCTTCCATAATGACAAGGCTACCATCCATTGTAGTAACAAAAATATCCACAAGAGACTACCTTCCATAATGGCAAGGCTTCCATCCTTTGGAGTATCAAAAATCTCGACAACAGACTACCTTTCATAATGACAAGGGTACCATCCATTGGAGTAACAAAAATATCCACAAGATACTACCTTCCATAATGATAAGGCTACAATCCATTGTAGTAACAAAAATCTAGACAACAGACTACCTTACATAATGGCAAGGCTACAATCCATTGTAGTAACAAAAATCTCGACAATAGACTACCTTCCATAATGAAAAGGCTAGCATCCGTTGTAGTAACAAAAATATCAACAACGGACTACCTTCTATAATGACTTGGCTACCATCCATTGTAGTAATAAAGATATCGTCAACAAACTACCTTCCATTATGAGAAGGCTACAATCCACTGTAGTAACAAAAATCTCGACAAGAGACTACCTTCCATAATGACAAGGCTACCATCCATTGTAGAAACAAAAATCTCGACAACAGACTACCTTCCATTATGACAAGGCTACCATCCATTGGAGTAACAAAAATCACCACAACATACTACCTTCCCTAATGACAAGGCTACCATCCATAGGAATAACAAAAATCTCGACAAGACACTACCTTCCATAATGACAAGGCTACCGTCCATTGAAGTACAAAAAATCTCGACAATAGACTACCTTCCATAATGACAAAGGCTACCATCCATTGTAGTAACAAAAATATCCACAAGAGACTACCTTCCATAATGATAAGGCTACAATCCACTGGAGTAACAAAAATCTCGACAAGAGACTACCTTACATAATGGCAAGGCTATAATCCATTGTAGTAACAAAAATCTCGAAAATAGACTACCTTTCATAATGACAAGGTTACCATCCATTGGAGTAACAAAAATATCCACAAGATACTACCTTCCATAATGATAAGGCTACAATCCATTAGAGTAACAAAAATCTCGACAACAGACTACCTTCCATAATGACAATGGTACCATCCATTGGAGTAACAAAAATATCCACAACATACTACCTTCTATAATGACAAGGGCTACCATCCATTGGAGTAACAAAAATCTCGACAAGACACTACCTTCCATAATGACAAGGCTACCATCCATTGTAGTAACAAAAATATCCACAACAAACTACCTTCCATAATGACAAGGCTACCATCCATTGGAGTAACAAAAATCTCGACAAGACACTACCTTCCATAATGATAAGGCTACCGTCCATTGGAGTAACAAATATCACGACAACATACTACCTTCCGTAATGACAAGGCTACCATCCATTGGAATAACAAAAATCTCAGCAACAGTCTAACTTCCATAATGACAAGGCTACCATCCAATGGAGTAACAAAAATCTCGACAACATACTACCTTCCATAATGACAAGGCTACCATCCATTGTAGTAACAAAAATATCCACAAGAGACTACCTTCCATAATGACAAGGATTCCATCCATTGGAGTATCAAAAATCACGGCAATAGACTACCTTCGATAATGACAAGGCTACCATCAATTGGAGTAACAAAGATATCGACAAGAGACTACCTTCCATAATGATAAGGCTTCCATCCTTTGGAGTATCAAAAATCTCGACAACAGACTACCTTCCATAATGACAAGGGTACCATCCATTGGAGTAACAAAAATATCCACAAGATACTACCTTCCATAATGATAAGGCTACAATCCATTGTAGTAACAAAAATCTAGACAATAGACTACCTTACATAATGGAAAGGCTACAATCCATTGTAGTAACAAAAATCTCGACAATAGACTACCTTCCATAATGACAAGGCTACCATCCATTGTAGTAACAAAAATATCGACAATAGACTACCTTCCATAATGACTTGGCTACCATCCATTGGAGTAATAAAGATATCGCCAACAGACTACCTTCCATTATGAGAAGGCTACAATCCACTGTAGTAACAAAAATCTCGACAAGAGACTACCTTCCATAATGACAAGGCTACCATCCATTGCAGTAACAAATATCTCGACAACAGACTACCTTCCATTATGACAAGGCTACCATCCATTGGAGTAACAAAAATATCCACAAGATACTACCTTCCATAATGATAAGGCTACAATCCATTGTAGTAACAAAAATCTAGACAACAGACTACCTTACATAATGGCAAGGCTACAATCCATTGTAGTAACAAAAATCTCGACAATAGACTACCTTCCATAATGAAAAGGCTAGCATCCGTTGTAGTAACAAAAATATCAACAACGGACTACCTTCTATAATGACTTGGCTACCATCCATTGTAGTAATAAAGATATCGTCAACAAACTACCTTCCATTATGAGAAGGCTACAATCCACTGTAGTAACAAAAATCTCGACAAGAGACTACCTTCCATAATGACAAGGCTACCATCCATTGTAGAAACAAAAATCTCGACAACAGACTACCTTCCATTATGACAAGGCTACCATCCATTGGAGTAACAAAAATCACCACAACATACTACCTTCCCTAATGACAAGGCTACCATCCATAGGAATAACAAAAATCTCGACAAGACACTACCTTCCATAATGACAAGGCTACCGTCCATTGGAGTACAAAAAATCTCGACAATAGACTACCTTCCATAATGACAAAGGCTACCATCCATTGTAGTAACAAAAATATCCACAAGAGACTACCTTCCATAATGATAAGGCTACAATCCACTGGAGTAACAAAAATCTCAACAAGAGACTACCTTACATAATGGCAAGGCTATAATCCATTGTAGTAACAAAAATCTCGAAAATAGACTACCTTTCATAATGACAAGGTTACCATCCATTGGAGTAACAAAAATATCCACAAGATACTACCTTCCATAATGATAAGGCTACAATCCATTAGAGTAACAAAAATCTCGACAACAGACTACCTTCCATAATGACAATGGTACCATCCATTGGAGTAACAAAAATATCCACAACATACTACCTTCTATAATGACAAGGGCTACCATCCATTGGAGTAACAAAAATCTCGACAAGACACTACCTTCCATAATGACAAGGCTACCATCCATTGTAGTAACAAAAATATCCACAACAAACTACCTTCCATAATGACAAGGCTACCATCCATTGGAGTAACAAAAATCTCGACAAGACACTACCTTCCATAATGATAAGGCTACCGTCCATTGGAGTAACAAATATCACGACAACATACTACCTTCCGTAATGACAAGGCTACCATCCATTGGAATAACAAAAATCTCAGCAATAGTCTAACTTCCATAATGACAAGGCTACCATCCAATGGAGTAACAAAAATCTCGACAACATACTACCTTCCATAATGACAAGGCTACCATCCATTGTAGTAACAAAAATATCCACAAGAGACTACCTTCCATAATGACAAGGATTCCATCCATTGGAGTATCAAAAATCACGGCAATAGACTACCTTCGATAATGACAAGGCTACCATCAATTGGAGTAACAAAGATATCGACAAGAGACTACCTTCCATAATGATAAGGCTTCCATCCTTTGGAGTATCAAAAATCTCGACAACAGACTACCTTCCATAATGACAAGGGTACCATCCATTGGAGTAACAAAAATATCCACAAGATACTACCTTCCATAATGATAAGGCTACAATCCATTGTAGTAACAAAAATCTAGACAATAGACTACCTTACATAATGGAAAGGCTACAATCCATTGTAGTAACAAAAATCTCGACAATAGACTACCTTACATAATGACAAGGCTACCTTCCATTGTAGTAACATAAATATCGACAACAGACTACCTTCCATAATGACTTGGCTACCATCCATTGGAGTAATAAAGATATCGCCAACAGACTACCTTCCATTATGAGAAGGCTACAATCCACTGTAGTAACAAAAATCTCGACAAGAGACTACCTTCCATAATGACAAGGCTACCATCCATTGTAGTAACAAATATCTCGACAACAGACTACCTTCCATTATGACAAGGCTACCATCCATTGGAGTAACAAAAATATCCACAAGATACTACCTTCCATAATGATAAGGCTACAATCCATTGTAGTAACAAAAATCTAGACAACAGACTACCTTACATAATGGCAAGGCTACAATCCATTGTAGTAACAAAAATATCGACAATAGACTACCTTCCATAATGAAAAGGCTAGCATCCGTTGTAGTAACAAAAATATCAACAACGGACTACCTTCTATAATGACTTGGCTACCATCCATTGTAGTAATAAAGATATCGTCAACAAACTACCTTCCATTATGAGAAGGCTACAATACACTGTAGTAACAAAAATCTCGACAAGAGACTACCTTCCATAATGACAAGGCTACCATCCATTGTAGAAACAAAAATCTCGACAACAGACTACCTTCCATTATGACAAGGCTACCATCCATTGGAGTAACAAAAATCACCACAACATACTACCTTCCCTAATGACAAGGCTACCATCCATAGGAATAACAAAAATCTCGACAAGACACTACCTTCCATAATGACAAGGCTACCGTCCATTGGAGTACAAAAAATCTCGACAATAGACTACCTTCCATAATGACAAAGGCTACCATCCATTGTAGTAACAAAAATATCCACAAGAGACTACCTTCCATAATGATAAGGCTACAATCCACTGGAGTAACAAAAATCTCGACAAGAGACTACCTTACATAATGGCAAGGCTATAATCCATTGTAGTAACAAAAATCTCGAAAATAGACTACCTTTCATAATGACAAGGTTACCATCCATTGGAGTAACAAAAATATCCACAAGATACTACCTTCCATAATGATAAGGCTACAATCCATTAGAGTAACAAAAATCTCGACAACAGACTACCTTCCATAATGACAATGGTACCATCCATTGGAGTAACAAAAATATCCACAACATACTACCTTCTATAATGACAAGGGCTACCATCCATTGGAGTAACAAAAATCTCGACAAGACACTACCTTCCATAATGACAAGGCTACCATCCATTGTAGTAACAAAAATATCCACAACAAACTACCTTCCATAAATACAAGGCTACCATCCATTGGAGTAACAAAAATCTCGACAAGACACTACCTTCCATAATGATAAGGCTACCGTCCATTGGAGTAACAAATATCACGACAACATACTACCTTCCGTAATGACAAGGCTACCATCCATTGGAATAACAAAAATCTCAGCAACAGTCTAACTTCCATAATGACAAGGCTACCATCCAATGGAGTAACAAAAATCTCGATAACATACTACCTTCCATAATGACAAGGCTACCATCCATTGTAGTAACAAAAATATCCACAAGAGACTACCTTCCATAATGACAAGGATTCCATCCATTGGAGTATCAAAAATCACGGCAATAGACTACCTTCGATAATGACAAGGCTACCATCAATTGGAGTAACAAAGATATCGACAAGAGACTACCTTCCATAATGATAAGGCTTCCATCCTTTGGAGTATCAAAAATCTCGACAACAGACTACCTTCCATAATGACAAGGGTACCATCCATTGGAGTAACAAAAATATCCACAAGATACTACCTTCCATAATGATAAGGCTACAATCCATTGTAGTAACAAAAATCTAGACAATAGACTACCTTACATAATGGAAAGGCTACAATCCATTGTAGTAACAAAAATCTCGACAATAGACTACCTTCCATAATGACAAGGCTACCATCCATCGTAGTAACAAAAATATCGACAACAGACCACCTTCCATAATGACTTGGCTACCATCCATTGGAGTAATAAAGATATCGCCAACAGACTACCTTCCATTATGAGAAGGCTACAATCCACTGTAGTAACAAAAATCTCGACAAGAGACTACCTTCCATAATGACAAGGCTACCATCCATTGTAGTAACAAATATCTCAACAACAGACTACCTTCCATTATGACAAGGCTACCATCCATTGGAGTAACAAAAATCACGACAAGAGACTACCTTCCATAATGACAAGGCTACCATCCATAGGAATAACAAAAATCTCGACAACAGACTACCTTCCATAATGACAAGGCTTCCATCCAATGGAGTACAAAAAATCTCGACAATAGACTACCTTCCATAATGACAAAGGCTACCATCCATTGGAGTAACAAAAATCTCGACAACAGACTACCTTCCATAATGACAAGTGTACCATCCATTGGAGTAACAAAAATATCCACAACATACTACCTTCCATAATGACAAGGCTACCATCCATTGGAGTAACAAAAATCTCGACAACATACTACCTTCCATAATGACAAGGCTACAGTCCATTGGAGTAACAAATATCACGACAACATACTACCTTCCAAAATGACAAGGCTACCATCCATTGGAATAACAAATATATCCACAAGAGACTACCTTCCATAATGATAAGGCTACCATCCATTGGAGTAACAAAGATATCGACAAAGGACTACCTTCCATAATGATAAGGCTTCCATCCTTTGGAGTAACAAAAATCTCGACAACAGACTACCTTCCATAATGACAAGGCTACCATCCATTGGAGTAACAAAAATCTCAACAACATACTACCTTCCATAATGACAAGGCTACCGTCCATTGGAGTAACAAATATCACGACAACAGACTACCTTCCAAAATGACAAGGCTACCATCCATTGGAGTAACGAATATCACGACAACATACTACCTTCCATAATGACAAGGCTACCATCCATTGGAATAACAAACATCTCGACAACAGACTACCTACCATAATGACAAGGCTTCCATCGAATGGAGTACAAAAAATCTCGACAATAGACTACCTTCCATAATGACAAAGGCTACCATCCATTGGAGTAACGAAAATCTCGACAACAGACTACCATCCATAATGACAAGTGTACCATTCATTGGAACAACAAAAATATCCACAACATACAACCTTCCATAATGACAAGGCTACCATCCATTGGAGTAACAAAAATCTCGACAAGATTCTACCTTCCATAATGACAAGGCTACCGTCCATTGGAGTAACAAATATCACGACAACATACTACCTTCCATAATGACAAGGCTACCATCCATTGGAATAACAAAAATCTCAACAAAAGACTAACTTCCATAACGACAAGGCTTCCATCCAATGGAGTAACAAAAATCTCGACAACATACTACCTTCCATAATGACAAGGCTACCATCCATTGTAGTAACAAAAATATCCACAAGATACTACCTTCCATAATGACAAGGCTTCCATCCATTGGAGTATCAAAAATCACGGCAATAGACTACCTTCGATAATGACAAGGCTACCATCTATTGGAGTAACAAAGATATCGACAAGAGACTACCTTCCATAATGATAAGGCTTCCATCCTTTGGAGTATCAAAAATCTCGACAACAGACTACCTTCCATAATGACAAGGGTACCATCCATTGGAGTAACAAAAATATCCACAAGATACTACCTTCCATAATGATAAGGCTACAATCCATTGTAGTAACAAAAATCTCGACAATAGACTACCTTCCATAATGACAAGGCTACCATCCATTGTAGTAACAAAAATATCGACAACAGACTACCTTCCATAATGACTTGGCTACCATCCATTGGAGTAATAAAGATATCGCCAACAGACTACCTTCCATTATGAGAAGGCTACAATCCACTGTAGTAACAAATATCTCGACAACAGACTACCTTCCATTATGACAAGGCTACCATCCATTGGAGTAACAAAAATCACGACAAGAGACTACCTTCCATAATGACAAGGCTACCATCCATAAGAATAACAAAAATCTCGACAACAGACTACCTTCCATAATGATAATGCTTCCATCCAATGGAGTACAAAAAATCTCGACAATAGACTACCTTCCATAATGACAAAGGCTACCATCCATTGGAGTAACAAAAATCTCGACAACAGACTACCTTCCATAATGAAAAGTGTACCATCCATTGGAGTAACAAAAATATCCACAACATACTAGCTTCCATAATGACAAGGCTACCATCCATTGGAGTAACAAAAATCTCGACAACATACTACCTTCCATAATGACAAGGCTACAGTCCATTGGAGTAACAAATATCACGACAACATACTACCTTCCAAAATGACAAGGCTACCATCCATTGGAATAACAAATATATCCACAAGAGACTACCTTCCATAATGACAAGGCTTCCATCAATTGGAGTATCAAAAATCTCGACAACAGACTGACTTCCATAATGACAAGGCTACCGTCCATTGGAGTAACAAAAATATCCACAAGATACTACCTTCCATAATGATAAGGCTACAATCCATTGTAGTAACAATAATCTCGACAACAGACTACCTTACATAATGGCTAGGCTATAATCCATTGTAGTAACAAAAATCTCGACAAAAGACTACCTTCCATAATGACATGGCTACAATTCATTGTAGTAACAAAAATCTCGACAACAGACTACCTTCCATAATGACTTAGCTACCATCCATTGGAGTAACAAAAATCACGACAATAGACTACCTTCGATAATGAAAAGGCTACCATCAATTGGAGTAACAAAGATATCGACAACATACTACCTTCCATAATGATAAGGCTACCATCCATTGGAGTAACAAAAGTCTCGATAACAGACTACCTTTCATAATGACAAGGTTACCATCCATTGGAGTAACAAAAATATCCACAAGATACTACCTTCCATAATGATAAGGCTACAATCCATTAGAGTAACAAAAATCTCGACAACAGACTACCTTGCATAATGACAATGGTACCATCCATTGGAGTAACAAAAATATCCACAACATACTACCTTCTATAATGACAAGGCTACCATCCATTGGAGTAACAAAAATCTCGACAAGACACTACCTTCCATAATGACAAGGCTACCATCCATTGTAGTAACAAAAATCTCGACAACAGACTACCTTCCATAATGACAAGGCTACCATCTATTGGAGTAACAAAAATCTCGATAACATACTACCTTCCATAATGACAAGGCTACCGTCCATTGGAGTAACAAATATCACGACAACATACTACCTTCCATAATGACAAGGCTACCATCCATTGGAATAACAAAAATCTCAACAACAGACTAACTTCCATAATGACAAGGCTTCCATCCAATGGAGTAACAAAAATCTCGACAACATACTACCTTCCATAATGACAAGGCTACCATCCATTGTAGTAACAAAAATATCTACAAGAGACTACCTTCCATAATGACAAGGATTCCATCCATTGGAGTATCAAAAATCACGGCAATAGACTACCTTCGATAATGACAAGGCTACCATCAATTGGAGTAACAAAGATATCGACAAGAGACTACCTTCCATAATGATAAGGCTTCCATCCTTTGGAGTATCAAAAATCTCGACAACAGACTACCTTCCATAATGACAAGGGTACCATCCATTGGAGTAACAAAAATATCCACAAGATACTACCTTCCATAATGATAAGGCTACAATCCATTGTAGTAACAAAAATCTCGACAATAGACTACCTTCCATAATGACAAGGCTACCATCCATTGTAGTAACAAAAATATCGACAACAGACTACCTTCCATAATGACTTGGCTACCATCCATTGGAGTAATAAAGATATCGCCAACAGACTACCTTCCATTATGAGAAGGCTACAATCCACTGTAGTAACAAATATCTCGACGACAGACTACCTTCCATTATGACAAGGCTACCATCCATTGGAGTAACAAAAATCATGACAAGAGACTACCTTCCATAATGACAAGGCTACCATCCATAGGAATAACAAAAATCTCGACAACAGACTACCTTCCATAATGACAATGCTTCCATCCAATGGAGTACAAAAAATCTCGACAATAGACTACCTTCCATAATGACAAAGGCTACCATCCATTGGAGTAACAAAAATCTCGACAACAGACTACCTTCCATAATGACAAGTGTACCATCCATTGGAGTAACAAAAATATCCACAACATACTACCTTCCATAATGACAAGGCTACCATCCATTGGAGTAACAAAAATCTCGACAACATACTACCTTCCATAATGACAAGGCTACAGTCCATTGGAGTAACAAATATCACGACAACATACTACCTTCCAAAATGACAAGGCTACCATCCATTGGAATAACAAATATATCCACAAGAGACTACCTTCCATAATGACAAGGCTTCCATCAATTGGAGTATCAAAAATCTCGACAACAGACTACCTTCCATAATGACAAGGCTACCGTCCATTGGAGTAACAAAAATATCCACAAGATACTACCTTCCATAATGATAAGGCTACAATCCATTGTAGTAACATTAATCTCGACAACAGACTACCTTACATAATGGCTAGGCTATAATCCATTGTAGTAACAAAAATCTCGACAAAAGACTACCTTCCATAATGACATGGCTACAATTCATTGTAGTAACAAAAATCTCGACAACAGACTACCTTCCATAATGACTTGGCTACCATCCATTGGAGTAACAAAAATCACGACAATAGACTACCTTCGATAATGAAAAGGCTACCATCAATTGGAGTAACAAAGATATCGACAACATACTACCTTCCATAATGATAAGGCTACCATCCATTGGAGTAACAAAAGTCACGACAACAGACTACCTTCCATAATGACAAGGCTACCATCCATTGGAATAACAAAAATATCGACAACAGATGACCTTCCATAATGATTATGCTACCATCCATTGTAGTAAAAAAAATCTTGACAACAGACTACCTTCCATAATGACAAGGCTACCATCCATTGTAGTAACAAAAATCTCGACAACAGACTACCTTCCATAATGACTTGGCTAGCATCCATTGGAGTAACAAAAATCTCGAAAATAGACTACCTTCCATAATGACAAGGCTACCATCCATTGGAGTAACAAAGATATCGATAACATACTACCTTCCATAATGACAAGGCTACCATCCATTGGAGTAACAAAAATCACAACAACAGACTACCTTCCATAATGACAGGGCTACTATCCATCGGAATAACAAAAATATCGACAACAGATGACCTTCCATAATGATTATGCTACCATCCATTGGAGTAATAAAAATATCAACAACAGACTACCTTCCATTATGAGAAGGATACAATCCATTGTAGTAACAAAAATCTCGACAAGAGACTACCTTCCATAATGACAAGGCTACCATCCATTCTAGTAACTAAAATACCGATAACAGACTACCTTCCATAATGACAAGGGTACCATCCATTGGAGTAACAAAAATATCCACAAGAGACTACCTTCCATAATGATATGGCTACCATCCATTGGAGTAACAAAAATCTCGATAACAGACTACCTTCCATAATGTCAAGGCTAAAATCCATTGTAGTAACAAAAATGTCGACAACATACTACCTTACATATTGACAAGGCTACCATCCATTGGAATAACAAAAATCTCAACAACAGACTAACTTCCACAATGACAAGGCTTCCATCCAATGGAGTTACAAAAATCTCGACAAGATACTACCTTCCATAATGACAAGGCTACCATCCATTGTAGTAACAAATATATCCACAAGAGACTACCTTCCATAATGACAAGGCTTCCATCCATTGGAGTATCAAAAATCTCGACAACAGACTACCTTCCATAATGACAAGGGTACCATCCATTGGAGTAAAAAAAATATCCACAAGATACTACCTTCCATAATGATAAGGCTACAATCCATTGTAGTAACAATAATCTCGACAGCAGACTACCTTACATAATGGCTAGGCTACAATCCATTGTAGTAACAAAAATCTCGACAACAGACTACCTTCCATAATGACAAGGCTACAATCCATTGTAGTAACAAAAATCTCGACAACAGATTACCTTCCATAATGACTTGGCTACCATCCATTGGAGTAACAAAAATCACGACAACAAACTACCTTCCATAATGACAAGGCTACCATCCATTGGAATAACAAAAATATCAACAACAGATGACCTTCCATAATGATTATGCTACCATCCATTGGAGTAATAAAGATATCAACAACAGACTACCTTCCATTATGAGAAGGCTACAATCCATTGTAGTAACAAAAATCTCGACAAGAGAGTACCTTCCATAATGACAAGGCTACCATCCATTCTAGTAACTAAAATATTTATATTAGACTACCTTCCATAATGACAAGGGTACCATCCATTGGAGTAACAAAAATATCCACAAGAGACTACCTTCCATAATGATAAGGCTACCATCCATTGGAGTAACAAAAATCTCGACAACAGACTACCTTCCATAATGTCAAGGCTAAAATCCATTGTAGTAACAAAAATCTCGACAACAGACTACCTTACATAATGACAAGGCTACCATCCATTGTAGTAACAAAAATCTTGACAACAGACTACCTTCCATAATGACAAGGCTACCATTCATTGTAGTAACAAAAATCTCGACAACAGACTACCTTCCATAATGATCTGGCTACCATCCATTGGAGTAACAAAAATCTCGACAATAGACTACCTTCCATAATGACAAGGCTACCATCCATTGGAGTAACAAAGATATCGATAACATAATACCTTCCATAATGACAAGGCTACCATCCATTGGAGTAACAAAAATCATGACAACAGACTACCTTCCATAATGACAAGGCTACTATCCATTGGAATAACAAAAATATCGACAACAGATGACCTTCCATAATGATTATGCTACCATCCATTGGAGTAATAAAAATATCAACAACAGACTACCTTCCATTATGAGAAGGCTACAATCCATTGTAGTAACAAAAATCTCGACAAGAGACTACCTTCCATAATGACAAGGCACCCATCCATTCTAGTAACTAAAATACCGATAACAGACTAGCTTCCATAATGACAAGGGTACCATCCATTGGAGTAACAAAAATATCCACAAGAGACTACCTTCCATAATGATATGGCTACCATCCATTGGAGTAACAAAAATCTCGACAACAGACTACCTTCCATGATGTCAAGGCTAAAATCCATTGTAGTAACAAAAATCTCGACAACAGACTACCTTACATAATGACAAGGCTACCATCCATTGTAGTAACAAAAATCTCGACAACAGGCTACCATCCATTGTAGTAAAAAAAATCTCGACAACTGACTACCTTCCAAAATGACTTGGCTACCATCCATTGGAGTAAAAAAAATCTCGACAATAGACTACTTTCCATAATGACAAGGCTACCATCCATTGGAGTAACAAAGATATCGATAACATACTACCTTCCATAATGACAAGGCTACCATCCATTGGAGTAACAAAAATCACGACAACAGACTACCTTCCATAATGACAAGGCTACCATCCATTGGAATAACAAAAATCTCGACAACAAAATACCTTCCATAATGACAAGGCTACCATCTAATGGAGTAACAAAAATCTCGACAATAGACTACCTTCCATAATGACAAGTATACCATCCATTGCAGTAACAAAAATCTCGATAACAGATGACCTTCCATAATGACTAGGCTACCATCCATTGGAGAAATAAAGATATCGACAACAGACTACCTTCCATTATGAGAAGGCTACAATCCATTGTAGTAACAAAAATCTCGACAAGAGACTATCTTACATAATGAAAAGGCTACCATCCATTGTAGTAACAAAAATATCGACAACAGACTACCTTCCATAATGACAAGGCTACCATCCATTGGAGTAATAAAAATCAAGACAACATACCAACTTCCATAATGACAACACTACCATCCATTGGAATAACAAAAATCTCTACAACATACTACCTTTCATAATGACAAGGCTTCCATCCAATGGAGTAACAAAAATCTCGACAATAGACTACCTTCCATAATGACAAGGCTACCATCCATTGGAGTAACAAAAATCTCGACAATAGACTACCTTCCATAATGACAAGGGTACCATCCATTAGAGTAACAAAAATATCCACAGGATACTACCTTCTATAATGATAAGGCTACAATCCATTGTAGTAACAATAATCTCGACAACAGACTATCTTCCATAATGACTAGGCTACCATCCATTGGAATAACGAAACTATCAACAATAGACTACCTTCCATAATGACAAGGCTACCATCTAATGGAGTAACTAAAATCACGACAATAGACTACCTTCCATAATGACAAGGCCACCATACATTGTTGTAACAAGAATCTCGACAACAGACTACCTTCCATAATGACAAGGCTACCATCCATTGTAGTAACAAAAATCTCGACAACATACTACCTTCCATAATGACAAGGCTACCATCCATTGGAATAACAAAAATCCCGACAAAAGACTAACTTCCATAATGACAAGGCTTCCATCCAATGGAGTAACAAAAATCTCGACAACATACTACCTTCCATAATCACAAGGCTACCATCCATTGTAGAAACAAAAATATCCACAAGAGATAACCTTCCATAATTATAAGGCTTCCATCCTTTGGAGTATCAAAAATCTCGACAACAGACTACCTTCCATAATGACAAGGGTACCATCCATTGGAATAACAAAAATATCCACAAGATACTACCTTACATAATGATAAGGCTACAATCCATTGTAGTAACAAAAATCTAGACAACAGACTACCTTAAATAATGGCAAGGCTACAATCCATTGTAGTAACAAAAATCTCGACAACAGACTACCTTCCATAATGACACGGCTACCATCCATTGTAGTAACAAAAATATCGATAATAGACTACCTTCCATAATGACTTGGCTACCATCCATTGGAGTAATAAAGATATCGTCAACAGACTACCTTCCATTATGAGAAGGCTACAATCCACTGTAGTAACAAAAATCTCGACAAGAGACTACCTTCCATAATGACAAGGCTACCATCCATTGTAGTAACAAAAATCTCGATAACAAACTACCTTCAATTATGACAAGGCTACCATCCATTGGAGTAACAAAAATCACCACAACATACTACCTTCCATAATGACAAGGCTACCATCCATAGGAATAACAAAAATCTCGACAACAGACTATCTTCCATAATGACAAGGCTTCCATCCAATGGAGTAAAAAAAATCTCGACAATAGACTACCTTCTATAATGACAAAGGCTACCATCCATTGGAGTAACAAAAATCTCGACAACAGACTATCTTCCATAATGACAAGGCTACCATCCATTGTAGTAACAAAAATCTCGACAACAGACTACCTTCCATAATGACAAGGCTACCATCTATTGGAGTAACAAAAATATCAATAACATACTACCTTCCATAATGACAAGGCTACCGTCCATTGGAGTAACAAATATCACGACAACATACTACCTTCCATAATGAAAAGGCTACCATCCATTGGAATAACAAAAATCTCAACAACATACTAACTTCCATAATGACAAGGCTTCCATCCAATGGAGTAACAAAAATCTCGACAACATACTACCTTCCATAATGAGAAGGCTACCATCCGTTGTAGTAAAAAATATAGCCACAAGAGACTACCTTCCATAATGACAAGGCTTCCATCCATTGGAGTATCAAAAATCTCGATAACAGACTACCTTCCATAATGACAAGGCTACCATCCATTGTAGTAACAAAAATCTCGACAACAGACTACCTTCCATAATGACTTGGCTACCATCCATTGGAGTAACAAAAATCACGGCAATAGACTACCTTCGATAATGACAAGGCTACCATCAATTGGAGTAACAAAGATATCGACAACATACTACCTTCCATAATGACAAGGCTACCATCCATTGGAGTAACAAAGGTCACGACAACAGACTACCTTCCATAATGACAAGGCTACCATCCATTGGAATAACAAAAATATCGACAACAGATGACCTTCCATAATGATTATGCTACAATCCATTGGAGTAATAAAGATATCAACAACAGACTACCTTCCATTATGAGAAGGCTACAATCCATTGTAGTAACAAAAATCTCGACAACAGACTACCTTCCATAATGTCAAGGCTATAATCCATTGTAGTAACAAAAATCTCGACAACAGACTACCTTACATAATGACAAGGCAACCATCCTTTGTAGTAACAAAAATCTCGACAACAGACTACATTCCATAATGACAAGGCTACCATCCATTGTAGTAACAAAAATCTCGACAACATACTACCTTCCATAATGACTTGGCTACCATCCATTGGAGTAACAAAAATCTCGACAATAGACTACCTTCCATAATGACAAGGCTAACATCCATTGGAGTAACAAAGATATCGATAACATACTACCTTCCATAATGACAAGGCTACCATGCAATGGAGTAACAAAAATCATGACAACAGACTACCTTCCATAATGACAAGGCTACCATCCATTGGAATAACAAAAATGTCGACAACTATATACCTTCCATAATGACAAGGCTACCATCCAATGGAGTAACAAAAATCTCGACAATAGACTACCTTCCATAATGACAAGTATACGATCCATTGCAGTAACAAAAATATCGACAACAAATGACCTTCCATAATGACAAGGCTACCATCAATTGGAGAAATAAAGATATCGATAACAAACTACCTTGCATAATGACAAGGTTACCATCCATTGGAGTAACAAAGATATAGACAACAGATTACCTTCCATAATGATAAGGCTAACATCCATTGGAGTAACAAAAATTTCGAAAATAGACTAGCTTCCATAATGACTAGGCTACCATCCATTGGAATAACAAAAATCTCGACAACAAACTACCTTCCTTAATGACCAGGCTACCATCCAATGGAGTAACAAATATCCCGACAACAGACTACCTTCCATAATGACAAGGCTACCATACAATGGAGTAACAAAAATCTCGTTAACAGACTACCTTCCATAATGACAAGGCTACCATCCATTGGAGTAATAAAGATATCGTCAACTGACTACCTTCCATTATGAGAAGGCTACAATCCACTGTAGTCACAAAAATCTCGACAAGACACTACCTTCCATACTGACAAGGCTACCATCCATGGGAATAACAAAACTCTCGACAACAGACTACCTTCCATAATGACAAGGCTTCTTACTAATGGAGTAAAAAAAATCTCGACAATAGACTACCTTCCATAATGACAAGGCTACCATCCATTGGAGTAACAAAAATCTCGACAACAGACTACCGTCCATAATGACAAGTGTACCATCCATTGGAGTAACAAAAATATCCACAACATAGTACCTTCCATAATGATAAGGCTACCATCCATTGGAGTAACAAAAATATCGACAACAGACTACATTCCGTAATGACAAGGCTTCGATCCAATGGAGTAACAAAAATCTCGACAATAGACTACCTTCCATTATGACAAGGCTACCATCCAATGGAGTAACAAAAATCTCGACAACAGACTACCTTCGATAATGACAAGGCTAACCTCCAATGGAGTAAAAAAAATCTCAACAACAGACTACCTTCCATAATGACAAGGCTACCATACATTGTAGTAACAAAAGTCTCGACAACAGAATACCTTCCACAATGACAAGGCTACCATCCATTGGAGTAACAAAAAATTTGACAATAGACTACCTTCCATAATGACTTGGCTACCATCCATTGGAGTAACAAAGATATCGAAAAAGGACTACCTTTCATAATGATAAGGCTACCATCCATTGGAATAACAAAAATCTAGACAACTGACTACCTTCCATAATGACAAGGATACCATCCATTTGAGTAAAAAAAATATCGACAACAGACTACCTTCCATAATGACAAGACTACCATCTAATGTAGTAACAAAAATATCGACAACATACTACCTTCCATAATGACAAGGATACCATCCATTGGAGTAACAAAAATCATGACAACATACTACCTTCCATAATGACAAGGCTACCATCCATTGGAATAACAAAAATCTCGACAATAGACTACTTTCCATAATGACAAGGCTTCCATCCAATGGAGTAACAAAAATTTTGACAACAGACTACCTTCCATAATGACAAGGGTACCATCCAATGTAGTAACAAAAATATCCACAACAGACTACCTTCCATAATGACAAGGGTACCATCTAATGGAGTAACAAAAATCAAGACAATAGACTACCTTCTATAATGACAAGGTTAGCATACATTGTTGTAAAAAAAATTTGAACGACAAACTACCTTCCATAATGACAAGGCTACCATCCATTGGTGTAACAAAAATCTCGACAATAGACTACCTTCCATAATGACAAGGCTACCATCCATTGTAGTAACAAAAATATCGACAACAAACTACCTTCCGTAATGACAAGGCTTCCATCCAATGGAGTAACAAAAATCTCGACAATAGACTACCTTCCATTATTACAAGGCTACCATCCATTGGAGTAACAAAAATCTCGACAACAAACTACCTTCGATAATGACAAGGCTAACCTCCAATGGAGTAAAAAAAATCTCAACAACAGACTACCTTCCATAATGACAAGGCTACCATCCATTGGAATAACAAAAATCTCGACAATAGACTACTTTCCATAATGACAAGGCTTCCATCCAATGGAGTAACAAAATTTTTGACAACAGACTACCTTCCATAATGACAAGGGTACCATCCATTGTAGTAACAAAAATATCCACAACAGACTACCTTCCATAATGACAAGGGTACCATCTAATGGAGTACCAAAAATCAAGACAATAGACTACCTTCTATAATGACAAGGTTAGCATACATTATTGTAAAAAAAATTTGAACGACAAACTACCTTCCATAATGACAAGGCTACCATCCATTGGTGTAACAAAAATCTCGACAATAGACTACCTTCCATAATGACAAGGCTACCATCCATTGTAGTAACAAAAATATCGACAACAAACTACCTTCCGTAATGACAAGGCTTCCATCCAATGGAGTAACAAAAATCTCGACAATAGACTAGCTTCCATAATGACTAGGCTACCATCCATTGGAATAACAAAAATCTCGACAACAAACTACCTTCCTTAATGACCAGGCTACCATCCAATGGAGTAACAAATATCCCGACAACAGACTACCTTCCATAATGACAAGGCTACCATACAATGGAGTAACAAAAATCTCGTTAACAGACTACCTTCCATAATGACAAGGCTACCATCCATTGGAGTAATAAAGATATCGTCAACTGACTACCTTCCATTATGAGAAGGCTACAATCCACTGTAGTCACAAAAATCTCGACAAGACACTACCTTCCATACTGACAAGGCTACCATCCATGGGAATAACAAAACTCTCGACAACAGACTACCTTCCATAATGACAAGGCTTCTTACTAATGGAGTAAAAAAAATCTCGACAATAGACTACCTTCCATAATGACAAGGCTACCATCCATTGGAGTAACAAAAATCTCGACAACAGACTACCGTCCATAATGACAAGTGTACCATCCATTGGAGTAACAAAAATATCCACAACATAGTACCTTCCATAATGATAAGGCTACCATCCATTGGAGTAACAAAAATATCGACAACAGACTACATTCCGTAATGACAAGGCTTCGATCCAATGGAGTAACAAAAATCTCGACAATAGACTACCTTCCATTATGACAAGGCTACCATCCAATGGAGTAACAAAAATCTCGACAACAGACTACCTTCGATAATGACAAGGCTAACCTCCAATGGAGTAAAAAAAATCTCAACAACAGACTACCTTCCATAATGAAAAGGCTACCATACATTGTAGTAACAAAAGTCTCGACAACAGAATACCTTCCATAATGACAAGGCTACCATCCATTGGAGTAACAAAAAATTCGACAACAGACTACCTTCCATAATGACTTGGCTACCATCCATTGGAGTAACAAAGATATCGAAAAAGGACTACCTTTCATAATGATAAGGCTACCATCCATTGGAATAACAAAAATCTAGACAACTGACTACCTTCCATAATGACAAGACTACCATCCAATGTAGTAACAAAAATATCGACAACATACTACGTTCTATAATGACAAGGATACCATCCATTGGAGTAACAAAAATCATGACAACATACTACCTTCCATAATGACAAGGCTACCATCCATTGGAATAACAAAAATCTCGACAATAGACTACTTTCCATAATGACAAGGCTTCCATCCAATGGAGTAACAAAAATTTTGACAACACACTACCTTCCATAATGACAAGGGTACCATCCATTGTAGTAACAAAAATATCCACAACAGACTACCTTCCATAATGACAAGGGTGCCATCTAATGGAGTAACAAAAATCAAGACAATAGACTACCTTCCATAATGACAAGGCTAGCATACATTGTTGTAAAAAAAATCTGAACGACAAACTACCTTCCATAATGACAAGGCTACCATCCATTGGTGTAACAAAAATCTCGACAATAGACTACCTTCCATAATGACAAGGCTACCATCCATTGTAGTAACAAAAATATCAACAACAGACTACCTTCCGTAATGACAAGGCTTCCATCCAATGGAGTAACAAAAATATCGACAATAGACTACCTTCCATTATGACAAGGCTACCATCCATTGGAGTAACAAAAATCTCGACAACAGACTACCTTCGATAATGACAAGGCTAACCTCCAATGGAGTAAAAAAAATCTCAACAACAGACTACCTTCCATAATGACAAGGCTACCATACATTCTAGTAACAAAAGTCTCGACAACAGAATACCTTCCACAATGACAAGGCTACCATCCATTGGAGTAACAAAAAATTTGACAATAGACTACCTTCCATAATGACTTGGCTACCATCCATTGGAGTAACAAAGATATCGAAAAAGGACTACCTTTCATAATGATAAGGCTACCATCCATTGGAATAACAAAAATCTAGACAACTGACTACCTTCCATAATGACAAGGATACCATCCATTGGAGTAAAAAAAATATCGACAACAGACTACCTTCCATAATGACAAGACTACCATCTAATGTAGTAACAAAAATATCGACAACATACTACCTTCCATAATGACAAGGATACCATCCATTGGAGTAACAAAAATCATGACAACATACTACCTTCCATAATGACAAGGCTACCATCCATTGGAATAACAAAAATCTCGACAATAGACTACTTTCCATAATGACAAGGCTTCCATCCAATGGAGTAACAAAAATTTTGACAACAGACTACCTTCCATAATGACAAGGGTACCATCCATTGTAGTAACAAAAATATCCACAACAGACTACCTTCCATAATGACAAGGGTACCATCTAATGGAGTAACAAAAATCAAGACAATAGACTACCTTCTATAATGACAAGGTTAGCATACATTGTTGTAAAAAAAATTTGAACGACAAACTACCTTCCATAATGACAAGGCTACCATCCATTGGTGTAACAAAAATCTCGACAATAGACTACCTTCCATAATGACAAGGCTACCATCCATTGTAGTAACAAAAATATCGACAACAAACTACCTTCCGTAATGACAAGGCTTCCATCCAATGGAGTAACAAAAATCTCGACAATAGACTACCTTCCATTATTACAAGGCTACCATCCATTGGAGTAACAAAAATCTCGACAACAAACTACCTTCGATAATGACAAGGCTAACCTCCAATGGAGTAAAAAAAATCTCAACAACAGACTACCTTCCATAATGACAAGGCTACCATACATTGTAGTAACAAAAGTCTCGACAACAGAATACCTTCCATAATGACAAGGCTACCATCCATTGGAGTAACAAAAAATTTGACAACAGACTACCTTCCATAATGACTTGGCTACCATCCATTGGAGTAACAAAGATATCGAAAAAGGACTACCTTTCATAATGATAAGGCTACCATCCATTGGAATAACATAAATCTAGACAACTGACTACCTTCCATAATGACAAGGATACCATCCATTGGAGTAAAAAAATTTTTGACAACAGACTACCTTCCATAATGACAAGACTTCCATCTAATGTAGTAACAAAAATATCGACAACATACTACCTTCCATAATGACAAGGATACCATCCATTGGAGTAACAAAAATCATGATAACATACTACCTTCCATAATGATAAGGCAAACATCCATTGGAGTAACAAAAATCTCGAAAAAAGACTACCTTCCATAATGACTAGGCTACCATCCATTGGAATAACAAAAATCTCGACAACAGACTACCTTCCATAATGACCAGACTACCATCCAATGGAGTAACAAAAATCTCGACAACACACTACCTTCCATAATGACAAGGCTACCATCCAATGGAGTAACAAAGATATCAACAAAGGACTACCTTTCATAATAATAAGGCTACCATCCATTGGAATAACAAAAATCTAGACAACTGACTACCTTCCATAATGACAAGGATACCATCCATTGGAGTAACAAAAATCTCGACAACAGACTACCTTCCATAATGACAAGGCTACCATCCAATGTAGTAACAAAAATATCGACAACATACTACCTTCCATAATAACAAGGATACCGTCCATTGGAGTAACAAAAATCACGACAACATACTACCTTCCATAATTACAAGGCTACCATCTATGGAATAACAAAAATCTCGACAACAGACTACTTTCCATAATGACAAGGCTTCCATCCAATGGAGTAACAAAAATCTCGACAACAGACTACCTTCCATAATGACAAGGCTACCATCAAATGGAGTAACAAAAATCTCGTTAACAGACTACCTTCCAAGAATGAGAAGGCTACAATCCACTGTAGTAACAAAAATCTCGACAAGAGACTACCTTCCATAATGAGAAGGCTACCATCCATTGTAGTAACAAAAATCTAGACAATAGACTACCTTCAATAATGACAAGGCTACCATCCATTGGAGTAACAAAAATCACGACAACATACTACCTTCCATAATGACAAGTCTACCATCCATTGGAGTAACAAAAATCATGACAACATACTACCTTTCATAATGACAAGGCTACCATTCATTGGAATAACAAAAATCTCGACAATAGACTACTTTCCATAATGACAAGGTTTCCATCCAATGGAGTAACATAAATTTTGACAACAAACTACCTTCCATAATGACAAGGGTACCATCCATTGTAGTAACAAAAATATCCATAACAGACTACCTTCCATAATGACAATGCTATCATCCATTGGTGTAACAAATATATAGACAGCATACTACCTTATATAATGATAAGGCTAACATATATTGGAGTAACAAAAATCTCGAAAATAGACTACCTTCCATAATGACTAGGCTACCATCCATTGGAATAACAAAAATCTCGACAACAAACTACCTTGCATAATGACAAGCCTACCATCCATTGGAGTAACAAAGATATAGACAACAAACTACCTTCCATAATGATAAGGCTACCATCCATTGGAGTAACAAAAATCTCGACAACAGACTACCGTCCATAATGACAAGTGTACCATCCATTGGAGTAACAAAAATATCCACAACATACTACCTTCCATAATGACAAGGCTACCATCCATTGGAGTAACAAAAATATCCACAAGAGACTACCTTCCATAATGATAAGGCTACCATCCATTGTAGTAACAAAAATGTCAACAACAGACCAGCTTCCATAATGACTAGGCTACCATCCATTGGAATAACAAAACTCTCGACAATAGACTACCTTCCATAATGACAAGGCTAGCATCTAATGGAGTAACAAAAATCACGACAATAGACTACCTTCCATAATGATAAGGCTACCATACATTGTTGTAACAAAAATCTGAACGATAGACTACCTTCCATAATGATAAGGCTACCATCCATTGGTGTAACAAAAATCTCGACAATAGACTACCTTCCGTAATGACAAGGCTTCCATCCAATGGAGTAACAAAAATCTCGACAATAGGCTACCTTCCATTATGACAAGCTACCATCCATTGGAGTAACAAAAATCTCGATAACAGACTACCTTCCATTATGACAAGGCTAACCTCCAATGGAGTAACAAAAATCTCGACAATAGACTACCTTCCATAATGACAAGGGTACCATCCATTGTAGTAAGAAAAATATCCACAATAGACTACCTTCCATAATGACATGGCTACCATCCATTAGAGTAACAAATATATAGACAACAGACTACCTTCCATAATGATAAGGCTAACATCCATTGGAATAACAAAAATCTCGACAACAGACTGCCTTCCTTAATGACCAGGCTACCATCCAATGGAGTAACAAATATCTCGACAACAGACTACCTTCTATAATGACAAGGCTACCATCCAATGGAGTAACAAAAATCTCGTTAACAGACTACCTTCTATAATGACAAGGCTACCATCCATTGGAGTAATAAAGATATCGTCAACAGACTACCTTCCATTATGAGAAGGCTACAATCCACTGTAGTAACAAAAATCTCGACAATACACTACCTGCCATAATGATAAGGCTACCATCCATTGTAGTAACAAAAATCTCGACAAAAGACTACCTTCCATAATGACAAGGCTACCATACATTGGAGTAACAAAAATCACGACAACATACTACCTTCCATAATGACAAGGCTACCATCCATTGGAATAACAAAAATCTCGACAACAGACTACCTTCCATAATGACAAGGCTTCTTACTAATGGAGTAAAAAAAATCTCGACAATAGACTACCTTCCATAATGACAAGGCTACCATCCATTGGAGTAACAAAAATATCGACAACAGACTACCGTCCATAATGACAAGTGACCCATCCATTGGAGTAACAAAAAAATCCACAACATACTACCTTCCATAATGACAAGGCTACCATCCATTGGAGTAAAAAAAATCTCGACAAGACACTACCTTCCATAATGACAAGGCTACCATCCATTGTAGTAACTAAAATTTCTACAACAGACTACCTTCAATAATAACAAGGCTACCATCTATTGGAGTAACAAAAATCTCGACAACATACTACCTTCCATAATGACAAGGCTTCCATCCAATGTAGTAACAAAAATATCGACAATAGACTACCTTCCATTATGACAAGGCTACCATCCATTGGAGTAACAAAAATCTTGACAATAGACTACCTTCCATAATGACAAGAGTACCATCCATTGGAGTAACAAAAATATCCACAAGAGACTACCTTCCATAATGATAAGGCTACCATCCATTGTAGTAACAAAAATATCGACAACAGACCAACTTCCATAATGACTAGGCTACCATCCATTGGAATAATAAAACTCTCGACAATAGACTACCTTCCATAATGACAAGGATACCATCTAATGGAGTAACAAAAATCACGACAATATACTACCTTCCATAATGACAAGGCTAGCATACATTGTTGTAAAAAAAATCTAAACAACAAACTACCTTCCATAATGACAAGGCTACCATCCATTGGTGTAACAAAAATCTCGACATTAGACTACCTTCCATAATGACAAGGCTACCATCCATTGTAGTAATAAAAATATCGACAACAGACTACCTTCCGTAATGACAAAGCTTCCATCCAATGGAGTAACAAAAATCTCGACAATAGACTACCTTCCATTATGACAAGGCTACCATCCATTGGAGTAACAAAAATCTCGACAACAGACTACCTTCCATATGAACTAGGTTACCATCCATTGGAATAACAAAAATCTCGACAACAGACTACCTTCCATAATGACAAGGCTAACCTCCAATGGAGTAAAAAAAATCTCAACAACAGACTACCTTCCATAATGACAAGGCTACCATACATTGTAGTAACAAAAATCTGAACAACAGACTACCTTCCATAATGACAAGGCTACCATCCATTGGAGTAACAAAAATCACAATAACAGACTACCTTCCAAAATGCAAGGTTACCATCCTATTGAGTAACAAAAATCTCGACAACAGATTACCTTCCATAATGACAAGGCTACCATCCATTGTAGTAACAAAAGTCTCGACAACAGACTACCTTCCATAATGACAAGGCTACCATCCATTGGAGTAACAAAAAATTCGACAATAGACTACCTTCCATAATGACTTGGCTACCATCCAATGGAATAACAAAAATCTAGACAACTGACTACCTTCCATAATGACAAGGATACCATCCATTGGAGTAAAAAAAATCTCGACAATAGACTACCTTCCGTAATGACAAGACTACCATCCAATGTAGTAACAAAAATATCGACAACATACTACCATCCATAATGACAAGGATATCATCCATTGGAGTAACAAAAATCATGACAACATACTACCTTTCATAATGACAAGGCTACCATTCATTGGAATAACAAAAATCTCGACAATAGACTACTTTCCATAATGACAAGGCTTCCATCCAATGGAGTAACAGAAATTTTGACAACAAACTACCTTCCATAATGACAAGGGTACCATCTATTATAGTAACAAAAATATCCATAACACACTACCTTCCATAATGACAATGCTATCATCCATTGGTGTAACAAATATATAGACATCATACTACCTTATATAATGATAAGGCTTACATATATTGGAGTAACAAAAATCTCGAAAATAGACTACCTTCCATAATGACTAGGCTACCATCCATTGGAATAACAAAAATCTCGACAACAAACTACCTTGCATAATGACAAGCCTACCATCCATTGGAGTAACAAAGATATAGACAATAGACTACCTTCCATAATGATAAGGCTACCATCCTCTGGAGTAACAAAAATCTCGACAACAGACTACCGTCCATAATGACAAGTGTACCATCCATTGGGGTAACAAAAATATCCACAACATACTACCTTCCATAATGACAAGGCTACCATCCATTGGAGTAACAAAAATCTCGACAAGACACTACCTTCCATAATGACAAGGCTACCATCCATTGTAGAAACAAAAATCTCGACAACAGACTACCTTACATTATGACAAGGCTACCATCCATTGGAGTAACAAAAATCTCGACAACAGACTACCTTCCATATGAACTAGGCTACCATCCATTGGAATAACAAAAATCTCGACAACAGACTACCTTCCATAATGACAAGGCTAACCTCCAATGGAGTAAAAAAAATATCAACAACAGACTACATTCCATAATGACAAGGCTACCATACATTGTAGTAACAAAAATCTGAACAACAGACTACCTTCCCTAATTACAAGGCTACCATCCATTGGAGTAACAGAAATCACAATAACAGACTACCTTCCAAAATGCAAGGTTACCATCCTATTGAGTAACAAAAATCTCGACAACAGATTACCGTCCATAATGACAAGGCTACCATCCATTGTAGTAACAAAAGTCTCGACAACAGACTACCTTCCATAATGACAAGGCTACCATCCATTGTAGTAACAAAAAATTCGACAACAGACTACCTTCCATAATGACTTGGCTACCATCCAATGGAATAACAAAAATCACGACAACATACTACCTTCCATAATGACAAGGCTACCATCTATGGAATAACAAAAATCTCGACAACAGACTACTTTCCATAATGACAAGGTTTCCATCCAATGGAGTAACAAAAATCTCGACAACAGACTACCTTCCATAATGACAAGGCTACCATCCAATGGAGTAACAAAAATCTCGTTAACAGACTACCTTCCAAGAATGAGAAGGCTACAATCCAATGTAGTAACAAAAATCTCGACAAGAGACTACCTTCCATAATGAGAAGGCTACCATCCATTGTAGTAACAAAAATCTAGACAATAGACTACCTTCAATAATGACAAGGCTACCATCCAATGTAGTAACAAAAATATCGACAACATACTACCATCCATAATGACAAGGATACCATCCATTGGAGTAAAAAAAATCATGACAACATACTACCTTTCATAATGACAAGGCTACCATTCATTGGAATAACAAAAATCTCGACAATAGACTACTTTCCATAATGACAAGGTTTCCATCCAATGGAGTAACATAAATTTTAACAACAAACTACCTTCCATAATGACAAGGGTACCATCCATTGTAGTAACAAAAATATCCATAACAGACTACCTTCCATAATGACAATGCTATCATCCATTGGTGTAACAAATATATAGAAAACATACTACCTTATATAATGATAAGGCTAACATATATTGGAGTAACAAAAATCTCGAAAATAGACTACCTTCCATAATGACTAGGCTACCATCCATTGGAATAACAAAAATCTCGACAACAAACTACCTTGCATAATGACAAGCCTACCATCCATTGGAGTAACAAAGATATAAACAACAGACTACCTTCCATAATGATAAGGCTACCATCCATTGGAGTAACAAAAATCTCGACAACAGACTACCGTCCATAATGACAAGTGTACCATCCATTGGAGTAACAAAAATATCCACAACATACTACCTTCCATAATGACAAGGCTACCATCCATTGGAGTAACAAAAATATCCACAAGAGACTACCTTCCATAATGATAAGGCTACCATCCATTGTAGTAACAAAAATGTCAACAACAGACCAGCTTCCATAATGACTAGGCTACCATCCATTGGAATAACAAAACTCTCGACAATAGACTACCTTCCATAATGACAAGGCTAGCATCTAATGGAGTAACAAAAATCACGACAATAGACTACCTTCCATAATGATAAGGCTACCATACATTGTTGTAACAAAAATCTGAACGATAGACTACCTTCCATAATGATAAGGCTACCATCCATTGGTGTAACAAAAATCTCGACAATAGACTACCTTCCGTAATGACAAGGCTTCCATCCAATGGAGTAACAAAAATCTCGACAATAGACTACCTTCCATTATGACAAGGCTACCATCCATTGGAGTAACAAAAATCTCGATAACAGACTACCTTCCATTATGACAAGGCTAACCTCCAATGGAGTAACAAAAATCTCGACAATAGACTACCTTCCATAATGACAAGGGTACCATCCATTGTAGTAAGAAAAATATCCACAATAGACTACCTTCCATAATGACATGGCTACCATCCATTAGAGTAACAAATATATAGACAACAGACTACCTTCCATAATGATAAGGCTAACATCCATTGGAATAACAAAAATCTCGACAACAGACTGCCTTCCTTAATGACCAGGCTACCATCCAATGGAGTAACAAATATCTCGACAACAGACTACCTTCTATAATGACAAGGCTACCATCCAATGGAGTAACAAAAATCTCGTTAACAGACTACCTTCTATAATGACAAGGCTACCATCCATTGGAGTAATAAAGATATCGTCAACAGACTACCTTCCATTATGAGAAGGCTACAATCCACTGTAGTAACAAAAATCTCGACAATACACTACCTGCCATAATGATAAGGCTACCATCCATTGTAGTAACAAAAATCTCGACAAAAGACTACCTTCCATAATGACAAGGCTACCATACATTGGAGTAACAAAAATCACGACAACATACTACCTTCCATAATGACAAGGCTACCATCCATTGGAATAACAAAAATCTCGACAACAGACTACCTTCCATAATGACAAGGCTTCTTACTAATGGAGTAAAAAAAATCTCGACAATAGACTACCTTCCATAATGACAAGGCTACCATCCATTGGAGTAACAAAAATATCGACAACAGACTACCGTCCATAATGACAAGTGACCCATCCATTGGAGTAACAAAAAAATCCACAACATACTACCTTCCATAATGACAAGGCTACCATCCATTGGAGTAACAAAAATCTCGACAAGACACTACCTTCCATAATGACAAGGCTACCATCCATTGTAGTAACTAAAATTTCTACAACAGACTACCTTCAATAATAACAAGGCTACCATCTATTGGAGTAACAAAAATCTCGACAACATACTACCTTCCATAATGACAAGGCTTCCATCCAATGTAGTAACAAAAATCTTGACAATAGACTACCTTCCATAATGACAAGAGTACCATCCATTGGAGTAACAAAAATATCCACAAGAGACTACCTTCCATAATGATAAGGCTACCATCCATTGTAGTAACAAAAATATCGACAACAGTCCAACTTCCATAATGACTAGGCTACCATCCATTGGAATAATAAAACTCTCGACAATAGACTACCTTCCATAATGACAAGGATACCATCTAATGGAGTAACAAAAATCACGACAATAAACTACCTTCCATAATGACAAGGCTAGCATACATTGTTGTAAAAAAAATCTAAACAACAAACTACCTTCCATAATGACAAGGCTACCATCCATTGGTGTAACAAAAATCTCGACATTAGACTACCTTCCATAATGACAAGGCTACCATCCATTGTAGTAACAAAAATATCGACAACAGACTACCTTCCGTAATGACAAAGCTTCCATCCAATGGAGTAACAAAAATATCCACAAGAGACTACCTTCCATAATGATAAGGCTACCATCCATTGTAGTAACAAAAATGTCAACAACAGACCAGCTTCCATAATGACTAGGCTACCATCCATTGGAATAACAAAACTCTCGACAATAGACTACCTTCCATAATGACAAGGCTAGCATCTAATGGAGTAACAAAAATCACGACAATAGACTACCTTCCATAATGATAAGGCTACCATACATTGTTGTAACAAAAATCTGAACGATAGACTACCTTCCATAATGATAAGGCTACCATCCATTGGTGTAACAAAAATCTCGACAATAGACTACCTTCCGTAATGACAAGGCTTCCATCCAATGGAGTAACAAAAATCTCGACAATAGACTACCTTCCATTATGACAAGGCTACCATCCATTGGAGTAACAAAAATCTCGATAACAGACTACCTTCCATTATGACAAGGCTAACCTCCAATGGAGTAACAAAAATCTCGACAATAGACTACCTTCCATAATGACAAGGGTACCATCCATTGTAGTAAGAAAAATATCCACAATAGACTACCTTCCATAATGACATGGCTACCATCCATTAGAGTAACAAATATATAGACAACAGACTACCTTCCATAATGATAAGGCTAACATCCATTGGAATAACAAAAATCTCGACAACAGACTGCCTTCCTTAATGACCAGGCTACCATCCAATGGAGTAACAAATATCTCGACAACAGACTACCTTCTATAATGACAAGGCTACCATCCAATGGAGTAACAAAAATCTCGTTAACAGACTACCTTCTATAATGACAAGGCTACCATCCATTGGAGTAATAAAGATATCGTCAACAGACTACCTTCCATTATGAGAAGGCTACAATCCACTGTAGTAACAAAAATCTCGACAATACACTACCTGCCATAATGATAAGGCTACCATCCATTGTAGTAACAAAAATCTCGACAAAAGACTACCTTCCATAATGACAAGGCTACCATACATTGGAGTAACAAAAATCACGACAACATACTACCTTCCATAATGACAAGGCTACCATCCATTGGAATAACAAAAATCTCGACAACAGACTACCTTCCATAATGACAAGGCTTCTTACTAATGGAGTAAAAAAAATCTCGACAATAGACTACCTTCCATAATGACAAGGCTACCATCCATTGGAGTAACAAAAATATCGACAACAGACTACCGTCCATAATGACAAGTGACCCATCCATTGGAGTAACAAAAAAATCCACAACATACTACCTTCCATAATGACAAGGCTACCATCCATTGGAGTAACAAAAATCTCGACAAGACACTACCTTCCATAATGACAAGGCTACCATCCATTGTAGTAACTAAAATTTCTACAACAGACTACCTTCAATAATAACAAGGCTACCATCTATTGGAGTAACAAAAATCTCGACAACATACTACCTTCCATAATGACAAGGCTTCCATCCAATGTAGTAACAAAAATCTTGACAATAGACTACCTTCCATAATGACAAGAGTACCATCCATTGGAGTAACAAAAATATCCACAAGAGACTACCTTCCATAATGATAAGGCTACCATCCATTGTAGTAACAAAAATATCGACAACAGTCCAACTTCCATAATGACTAGGCTACCATCCATTGGAATAATAAAACTCTCGACAATAGACTACCTTCCATAATGACAAGGATACCATCTAATGGAGTAACAAAAATCACGACAATAAACTACCTTCCATAATGACAAGGCTAGCATACATTGTTGTAAAAAAAATCTAAACAACAAACTACCTTCCATAATGACAAGGCTACCATCCATTGGTGTAACAAAAATCTCGACATTAGACTACCTTCCATAATGACAAGGCTACCATCCATTGTAGTAACAAAAATATCGACAACAGACTACCTTCCGTAATGACAAAGCTTCCATCCAATGGAGTAACAAAAATCTCGACAATAATCTACCTTCCATTATGACAAGGCTACCATCCATTGGAGTAACAAAAATCTCGACAACAGACTACCTTCCATATGAACTAGGCTACCATCCATTGGAATAACAAAAATCTCGACAACAGACTACCTTCCATAATGACAAGGCTAACCTCCAATGGAGTAAAAAAAATCTCAACAACAGACTACCTTCCATAATGACAAGGCTACCATACATTGTAGTAACAAAAATCTGAACAACAGACTACCTTCCATAATGACAAGGCTACCATCCATTGGAGTAACAAAAATCACAATAACAGACTACCTTCCAAAATGCAAGGTTACCATCCTATTGAGTAACAAAAATCTTGACAACAGATTACCTTCCATAATGACAAGGCTACCATCCATTGTAGTAACAAAAGTCTCGACAACAGACTACCTTCCATAATGACAAGGCTACCATCCATTGGAGTAACAAAAAATTCGACAATAGACTACCTTCCATAATGACTTGGCTACCATCCAATGGAATAACAAAAATCTAGACAACTGACTACCTTCCATAATGACAAGGATACCATCCATTGGAGTAAAAAAAATCTCGACAATAGACTACCTTCCGTAATGACAAGACTACCATCCAATGTAGTAACAAAAATATCGACAACATACTACCATCCATAATGACAAGGATACCATCCATTGGAGTAACAAAAATCATGACAACATACTACCTTTCATAATGACAAGGCTACCATTCATTGGAATAACAAAAATCTCGACAATAGACTACTTTCCATAATGACAAGGCTTCCATCCAATGGAGTAACAGAAATTTTGACAACAAACTACCTTCCATAATGAAAAGGGTACCATCTATTGTAGTAATAAAAATATCCATAACAGACTACCTTCCATAATGACAATGCTATCATCCATTGGTGTAACAAATATATAGACATCATACTACCTTATATAATGATAAGGCTAACATATATTGGAGTAACAAAAATCTCGAAAATAGACTACCTTCCATAATGACTAGGCTACCATCCATTGGAATAACAAAAATCTCGACAACAAACTACCTTGCATAATGAAAAGCCTACCATCCATTGGAGGTACAAAGATATAGACAACAGACTACCTTCCATAATGATAAGGCTACCATCCATTGGAGTAACAAAAATCTCGACAACAGACTACCGTCCATAATGACAAGTGTACCATCCATTGGAGTAACAAAAATATCCACAACATACTACCTTCCATAATGACAAGGCTACCATCCATTGGAGTAACAAAAATCTCGACAAGACACTACCTTCCATAATGACAAGGCTACCATCCATTGTAGAAACAAAACTCTCGACAACAGACTACCTTACATAATGACAAGGCTACCATCTATTGGAGTAACAAAAATATTGACAACATACTACCTTCCATAATGATAAGGCTACCATACATTGTTGTAACAAAACTCTGAACAACAGACTACTTTCCATAATGACAACACTACCATCCATTAGAGTAACAAAAATCTCGACAACAAACTACCTTCCATATTGACAAGGCTACCATCCATTGGAGTAACAAAAATATCAACAAGAGACTACCTTTCATAATGATAAGGCTACCATCCATTGTAGTAAAAAAAATCTCAACAACGGGCCAGCTTCCATAATGACTAGGCTACCATCCATTGGAATAAAAAACTCTCGACAATAGACTACCTTCCATAATGACAAGGCTACCATCTAATGAAGTTACAAAAATCACGACAATAGACTACCTTCAATAATGACAAGGCTACCATACAATGTTGTAACGAAAATCTGAACGATAGACTACCTTCCATAATGACAAGGCTACCATCCATTGGTGTAACAAAAATCTCGACAATAGACTACCTTCCATAATGACAAGGCTACCATCCATTGTAGTAACAAAAATCTCGACAAAAGACTACCTTCCATAATGACAAGGCTTCCATCCAATGGAGTAACAAAAATCTCGACAATAGACTACCTTGCATTATGACAAGGCTACCATCCATTGTAGTAACAAAAATCTCGACAACAGACTACCTTCCATAATGACTAGGCTACCATCCATTGGTTTAACAAAAATCTCGACAACAGACTACCTTCCATAATGACAAGGCTAAATTCCAATGGAGTAACAAAAATATCAACAACAGACTACCTTCCATAATGACAAGGCTACCATGCATTGTAGTAACAAAAATCTTAACAACAGACTAACTTCCATAATGACAAGGCTACCATCCATTGGAGTAACAAAAATCACAACGACAGACTACCTTCCAAATTGCAAGGTTACCATCCTATGGAGTAACAAAAATCTCGACAACAGACTACCTTCCATAATGACAAGGCTACCATCCAATGGAGTAACAAAGATATCGACAAAGGACTACCTTTCATAATGATAAGGCTACCATCCATTGGAATAACAAAAATTTAGACAACTGACTACCTTCCATAATGACAAGGATACCATCCATTGGAGGAACAAAAATCTCGACAACAGACTACCTTCCATAATGACATGACTACAATCCAATGTAGTAACAAAAATATTGAAAACATACTACCTTCTATAATGACAAGGATACCATCCATTGGAGTAACAAAAATCAAGACAACATACTACCTTCCATAATGACAAGGCTACCATCTATGGAGTAACAAAAATCTCGACAACAGACTACTTTCCATAATGACAAGGCTTCCATCCAATGGAATAACAAAAATTTCGACAACAAACTACCTTCCATAATGACAAGGGTATTATCCATTGCAGTAACAAAGATATCCACAACAGACTAACTTCCATAATGACAAGGCTACCATCCATTGTAGTAACAAATATATAGACAACAAACTACCTTCCATAATGATAAGGCTAACATCCATTGGAGTAACAAAAATCTCGAAAATAGACTACCTTCCATAATGACTAGGCTACCATCCATTGGAATAACAAAAATCTCGACAACAGACTACCTTCCATAATGACCAGGCTACCAACCAATGGAGTAACAAAAATCTCGACAACAAACTACCTTCCATAATGACCAGGCTACCATCCAATGGATTAACAAAAATCTCGTTAACATACTACCTTCCATAATGACAAGGCTACCATCCATTGGAGTAATAAAGATATCGTCAACATACTACCTTCCATAATGACAAGGCTACCATTCATTGTAGTAACAAAAATCTCGACAAATGACTACCTTCCATAATGACAAGGCTACCATCCATTGGAGTAACAAAAATCACGACAACATACTACCTTCCATAATGACAAGGATACCATCCATTGGAATAACAAAAATATCGTCAATAGACTACCTTCCATAATGACAAGGCTTCTATCCAATGGAGTAAAAAAAATCTCGACAATAGACTACCTTCCATAATGACAAGGCTACCATACATTGTTTTAACAAAAATCTGAACGACAAACTACCTTCCATAATGACAAGGCTACCATCCATTGGTGTAACCAAAATCTCGACAATAGACTACCTACCATAATAACAAGGCTACCATCCATTGTAGTAACAAAAATTTCGACAACAGACTACCTTCCATAATGACAAGGCTTCCATAGAATGGAGTAAAAAAAATCTCCACAATAGACTACCTTCCATTATGACAAGGCTACCATCCATTGGAGTAAAAAAAATCTCGACAACAGACTACCTTCCATAATGATAAGGCTACCATCCATTGCAGTAACAAATATATATACAACAGACTACCTTCCATAATGATAAGGCTAACATCCATTGGAGTAACAAAAATCTCGAAAATAGACTACCTTCCATAATGACTAGGCTACCATCCATTGGAATAACAAAAATCTCGAAAACAAACTACCTTGCATAATGACAAGGCTACCATCCATTGGAGTAACAAAGATATAGACAACATACTACCTTCCATAATGATAAGGCTAACATCCATTGGAGTAACAAAAATCTTAACAACAGACTACCTTCCATAATGACAAGGCTACCATCCATTGGAGTAACAAAAATCACAACGACAGACTACCTTCCAAAATGCAAGGTTACCATCCTATGGAGTAACAAAAATCTCGACAACATACTACCTTCCATAATGACAAGGTTACCATCCTATGGAGTAATAAAAATCTCGACAACAGACTACCTTCCATAATGACAAGGCTACCATCCAATAGAGTAACAAAGATATCGACAAAGGACTACATTTCATAATGATAAGGCTACCATCCATTGGAATAACAAAAATCTAGACATCTGACTACCTTCCATAATGACAAGGATACCATCCATTGGAGTAACAAAAATCTCAACAATAGACTACCTTCCATAATGACAAAACTACCATTAAATGTAGTAACAAAAATATCGACAACATACTACCTACCATAATGACAAGGATACCATCCATTGGAGTAAAAAAAATCACGACAACATATTACCTTCCATAATCACAAGGATACCATCTATGGAATAACAAAAATCTCGACAACAGAATAGTTTCCATAATGACAAGGCTTCCATCCAATGGAGTAACAAAAATTTCGACAACAGACTACCTTCCATAATGACAAGGATTCCATCCAATGGAGTAACAAAAATCTCGACAATAGACTACCTTCCATTATGACAAGGCTACCATCCATTAGAGTAACAAAAATCTCGACAATAGACTACCTTCCATAATGACAAGGGTACCATCCATTGGAGTAACAAAATTCACGACAATAGACTACCTTCCATAATGACAAGGGTACCATCCATTGGAGTAACAAAAAATATCCACAAGAGACTACCTTCCATAATGATAAGGCTACCATCCATTGTAGTAACAAAAATCTCGACAACGGACTACCTTCCATAATGACTAGTCTACCATCCATTGGAATAACAAAAATCTCGATAACAGACTACCTTCCATAATGACAAGGCTAAATTCCAATGGAGTAACAAAAATATCAACAACAGACTATCTTCCATAATGACAAGGCTACCATACATTATAGTAACAAAAATCTTAACAACAGACTACCTTCCATAATGACAAGGCTACTATCCATTGGAGTAACAAAAATCACAACGACAGACTACCTTCCAAAATGCAAGGTTACCATCCTATGGAGTAACAAAAATCTCGACAACAGACTACCTTTCATAATGACAAGGCTACCATCCAATGGAGTAACAAAGATATCGACAAAGGACTACCTTTCATAATGATAAGGCTACCATCCATTGGAATAACAAAAATCTCGACAACAGACTACTTTCCATAATGACAAGGCTTCCATCCAATGGAATAACAAAAATTTCGACAACAAACTACCTTCCATAATGACAAGGGTATTATCCATTGCAGTAACAAAGATATCCACAACAGACTAACTTCCATAATGACAAGGCTACCATCCATTGCAGTAACAAATATATAGACAACAAACTACCTTCCATAATGATAAGGCTAACATCCATTGGAGTAACAAAAATCTCGAAAATAAACTACCTTCCATAATGACTAGGCTACCATCCATTGGAATAACAAAAATCTCGACAACAGACTACCTTCCATAATGACCAGGCTACCAACCAATGGAGTAACAAAAATCTCGACAACAAACTACCTTCCATAATGACCAGGCTACCATCCAATGGATTAACAAAAATCTCGTTAACAGACTACCTTCCATAATGACAAGGCTACCATCCATTGGAGTAATAAAGATATCTTCAACATACTACCTTCCATAATGACAAGGCTACCATTCATTGTAGTAACAAAAATCTCGACAAATGACTACCTTCCATAATGACAAGGCTACCATCCATTGGAGTAACAAAAATCACGACAACATACTACCTTCCATAATGACAAGGATACCATCCATTGGAATAACAAAAATATCGTCAATAGACTACCTTCCATAATGACAAGGCTTCTATCCAATGGAGTAAAAAAAATCTCGACAATAGACTACCTTCCATAATGACAAGGCTACCATACATTGTTTTAACAAAAATCTGAACGACAAACTACCTTCCATAATGACAAGGCTACCATCCATTGGTGTAACCAAAATCTCGACAATAGACTACCTACCATAATGACAAGGCTACCATCCATTGTAGTAACAAAAATTTCGACAACAGACTACCTTCCATAATGACAAGGCTTCCATAGAATGGAGTAAAAAAAATCTCGACAATAGACTACCTTCCATTATGACAAGGCTACCATCCATTGGAGTAAAAAAAATCTCGACAACAGACTACCTTCCATAACGATAAGGCTACCATCCATTGCAGTAACAAATATATATACAACAGACTACCTTCTATAATGATAAGGCTAACATCCATTGGAGTAACAAAAATCTCGAAAATAGACTACCTTCCATAATGACTAGGCTACCATCCATTGGAATAACAAAAATCTCGAAAACAAACTACCTTGCATAATGACAAGGCTACCATCCATTGAAGTAACAAAGATATAGACAACATACTACCTTCCATAATGATAAGGCTAACATCCATTGGAGTAACAAAAATCTTAACAACAGACTACCTTCCATAATGACAAGGCTACCATCCATTGGAGTAACAAAAATCACAACGACAGACTACCTTCCAAAATGCAAGGTTACCATCCTATGGAGTAACAAAAATTTTGACAACATACTACCTTCCATAATGACAAGGTTACCATCCTATGGAGTAATAAAAATATCGACAACAAACTACCTTCCATAATGACAAGGCTACCATCCAATGGAGTAACAAAGATATCGACAAAGGACTACATTTCATAATGATAAGGCTACCATCCATTGGAATAACAAAAATCTAGACATCTGACTACCTTCCATAATGACAAGGATACCATCCATTGGAGTAACAAAAATCTCGACAATAGACTACCTTCCATAATGACAAAACTACCATCCAATGTAGTAACAAAAATATCGACAACATACTACCTTCCATAATGACAAGGATACCATCCATTGGAGAAAAAAAAATCACGACAACATATTACCTTCCATAATCACAAGGATACCATCTATGGAATAACAAAAATCTCGACAACAGACTAGTTTCCATAATGACAAGGCTTCCATCCAATGGAGTAACAAAAATTTCGACAACAGACTACCTTCCATAATGACAAGGCTTCCATCCAATGGAGTAACAAAAATCTCGACAATAGACTACCTACCATTATGACAAGGCTATCATCCATTAGAGTAACAAAAATATCGACAATAGACTACCTTCCATAATGACAAGGGTACCATCCATTGGAGTAACAAAAATCACGACAATAGACTACCTTCAATAATGACAAGGGTACCATCCATTGGAGAAACAAAAAATATCCACAAGAGACTACCTTCGATAATGATAAGGCTACCATCCATTGTAGTAACAAAAATCTCGACAACGGACTACCTTCCATAATGACTAGTCTACCATCCATTAGAATAACAAAAATCTCGATAACAGACTACCTTCCATAATGACAAGGCTAAATTCCAATGGAGTAACAAAAATATCAACAACAGACTATCTTCCATAGTGACAAGGCTACCATACATTATAGTAACAAAAATCTTAACAACAGACTACCTTCCATAATGACAAGGCTACTATCCATTGGAGTAACAAAAATCACAACGACAGACTACCTTCCAAAATGCAAAGTTACCATCCTATGGAGTAACAAAAATCTCGACAACAGACTACCTTTCATATTGACAAGGCTACCATCCAATGGAGTAACAAAGATATCGACAAAGGACTACCTTTCATAATGATAAGCTACCATCCATTGGAATAACAAAAATCTAGACAACTGACTACCTTCCGTAATGACAAGGATACCATCCATTGGAGTAACAAAAATCTCGACAACAGACTACCTTCCATAATGACATAACTACCATCCAATGTAGTAACAAAAATATCGACACCATACTACCTTCCATAATGACAAGGATACCATCAATTGGAATAACAAAAATCACGACAACATACTACCTTCCATAATGACAAGGCTACCATCTATGGAGTAACAAAAATCTCGACAACATACTACTTTCCATAATGACAAGGCTTCCATCCAATGGAGTAACAAAAATTTCGACAACAAACTACCTTCCATAATGACAAGGGTACCATCCATTGCAGTAACAAAAATATCCACAACAGACTAACTTCCATAATGACAAGGCTACCATTCATTGCAGTAACAAATATATAGACAACAGACTACCTTCCATAATGATAAGGCTAACATCCATTGGAGTAACAAAAATCTCGACAACAGACTACCTTCCATAATGACCAGGCTACCATCCATTGGAATAACAAAAATATCGACAACAAACTACCTTCCATAATGACCAGGCTACCAACCAATGGAGTAACAAAAATCTCGACAACAGACTACCTTCCATAATGACCAGGCTACCATCCAATGGATTAACAAAAATCTCGTTAACAGACTACCTTCCATAATGACAAGGCTACCATCCATTGGAGTAATAAAAATATCGTCAACATACTACCTTCCATAATGACAAGGCTACCATCCATTGTAGTAACAAAAATCTCGACAACAGACTACCTTCCATAATGTCAAGGCTACCATCCATTGGAATAACAAAAATCACGACAACATACTACCTTCTGAAGTAGTGAGAAACACAAGAAGGGGGGGTTGAATTGTAAAACTGAAAATCAATGCAATGAACAAGATATTTTTATCCTGGTTCGTTTGATCTCAAACTACTCCAGTCCACCCGTCAAGGTGATTTCGCCTCTCTCCAACGAGGTCTTAATCCACTATATTCAACTGAATATTACAGACTGCTTTAACAACTTCTAAAGGCTTCTTGATGCAAACCACAACCCGGTTTGTCAAGGAAACGCTTTCTTACAAAGAAGATAAATCTAAGTGTGTTAATGTTTTCTACAAAACTGTATCACAACTGTGATGTATACACAACTTAAAGCTTAGAAACTAGATTGCTAAACAATGATTGAATAAGAGAATGTGTAGTGTTTAGCAAACTGAGAGAAGGAAGATTATGATCATCTTTTAGGCGTGTAAAGATTTGGAGAGCATTAGCCAATTCAATCTTCAAAGTCTTGTTTATATAGCACTGAGATGTTGAACGTTGGAGCAATATTCTTGATTCAATGCTAATAACAAACTTTCCTTATTGAGTAGATCTTGTCTGGAATGAGGCCGTTGGTATTAATTTTCTTTCAATGCACAGTACCGTTGCTTACTTAATGCAAGTTCTGGCTTGGCTCATTCTGACTCTGCTTAGCTGCTGATGAACTGTTGTGTTTCTTTATCACAGTGTTGAGCGCAGTTTTGTTCATCAGGCTTCAGCATATACGTGAGTTAATCTTCTGATTCTGATATTCTGATATTGCAACTTCTGATGCTGATGTCAGAAACCAAAATTCTGATGCTGATTAGGTGTGATCTTGCTTATACCAATCAGAGTATCTGCAAATCAGAACGTAATAATTTAGGCAGCATATAGTTCATACATGAATCATATAAGTAATATATCTTTTCACTTTGTTATCATCAAAACTCAAACATAGGGTAGTAGATTCAAACTTTGTTCTAACAATCTCCCCCTTTTTGATGATGACAAAAACTAGATATTTTTAAATGAAAATAACGTGAAAAGGTATCAGAGAGATGCATCAGAGTAAGAGGTTATCAAAGATAAGGGGTAAAAAGATATTAGAGTTGAGAGATACTCCCCCTGAGTTTATTGCTTCCCTTTGATTACAAGTGTTCTTCAGGATCAGATCTTTTTGCCTTTCTTTGAACATCAGAGTATCAGAGTCTTTGACTATCGGAAGCTTTAGATCAGCATATCAGAGCAGAGCTTCAGATCAGCGTATCAGAGCTTTTCTTGTCAGAGCTTTGCTTTGGATCAGAGTATCAGAGCGGATCAGAGCTTCATAGCTTTTAGTCTTCAGAGTGTCCAGGAGCTTCCTTGTACCTGTAGACTTTAAGAAAAACAGAAAAAAAACATTTTCAAGTATAATAGAGTTAGAATGTTTGAGAATTTCTGTCTTAGTTAACCGTTATTGTTTAAAATATCATTTTTGTTCTCCCCCTTTTTGTCAGCAATCAAAAAGTGTAGGTGAGTGCTAAAACAATTAAGATCAGAAAAACTTGTCATATTAAAAGGTTCAAAATCAAACAAAACATATTCAAATAGTACATCAGAAAATTAAAGAAAACATGAAAAAGACATGAATGGAAAAAAACTAAGGTTGGGGAGGAAAGCGTGTGAACAGGTTCTCCAGCATGGCTTTGATCTGATCAGCAGTCTCATTCTGCTTGTGCACCATGCTGACAACAGTGTCAATCTTGCTATCCTGCACATCCATTCTTTCTTTCATCTTCTGGTCGTTTTCGCCCATCCTCTGCTGCAGACGCATGTCATTCAGCTTCAGTTCTTCCAGAGTCTGCCTGTCCAAGGCAGCTTGAGAAACATCAGAAGCAGGAAGCTTCTGAGAGCTTTCTGCAACATCTTTTGCTTGACTTGCTTCAGCTTGAATGGTCTTGTCTTCTTCTGGTTTCACCTTTTAAGCTAGCTTTTTCTCAGACCAAGGTTCACTATCCAGAGGGAGCACAGCTTCCTGAGGCAGCTGACTTTCAACTTCCTTCAGCAGCTTGCTGAAGTTCTGTTGTGCCTGCTCATAGTTGATATCCTGTAACTTGAGGGATTCAGCACGTACCCAAAGTCTGAATTGTGACCAGAGCTGATCAGAAGCAGCTGGGTCAATCATTCCAAGACAGACTTGCTTCAAAGAAGCAATCCATTGCTGCACACCTGTTTCAAAATTCATAATACCAGAGCCAACATCTGGTTGTTTTGGTTTAGGGATGGCTATTTTATGTTTCATATCAGCAAGACGGTCAAGACTGGTTAAGTCTATGAAGGTCCTGCTGGGGTTTTCGGTGGTTTGCTTGGCAGCTGTTTGTTTTGGAGATGGAGTGGGAGAATCAAATATTATGATTGGACTGTTTGGTGTTTTGGGAGTATTGGGTGGTGTAGATTCTGGTGAGGATGGCAACTGGGCCATGGTAACTGTTGTTCCACATGGCAGCTGGATTGCCAGAGGTGATGGTTGAGGTGAATGAGGTTCAGATGGTTGAGGAGAAGGAGTTTCAGAGTGATGAAACTCAGGTTAAGGTGATGGTGGATGAATTTCTAATTGAGGAGAGGGAGACGAAATTGCTGGTTGAGGAGAAGTTGTTGGAATTTCTGGTTGTTCAGGGATAAGGGGTTCTTCTGGAATTGATGAGAGAGGTTGGTGTTGTTCTGGTCCTTCAGCAGATTGCTGTTGTTCTGGTTGTGGAGGAGGGATTTTTTGAGGTTCAGAGTTTGGATTGGCGGAGTGATCAGAAGTGTGTTGATCAATGTCAGACAACACTTTGTCAATTGCTAATGTTGTTGAGATTGTTGGTTTGGGATGTTTGGTTCTGGGTCTTATGAGTTTTAATGCCTCAGAATGGTCATCTTCTGGTTCAGTTTCATCTATTGTTGGGATGGGGATTGAGATTCTATGAGAGGTTGGAGGAGGAATAGACGCTGGAATAGTAGAACAATTTAAAACATAAGCAGCAGATAAATTACCTCTTTTCTTGGGTGTATGTTGGGATGATCCTTCTGAAGGTGCCTTCCTCTTCTTCGTCTTCTTCAGAGTCACTTCTTGTTGAGGTTGATGCAGAGCTTTGATAATCAGATTTGGATTTGTACCATCTGCCTTGCACGCATCTAAGTATCTGAGAACCACCTCTGGTTTAGATTCTATCTCAGAAAATAAAGGAAAGTCACTCAGTGGAACTCTTCTGCTGGTGATATCAGCAATAGGAGTAGCTCTAGGTTCCTTTTTGATATTCTCTATCAACTTCATTTTCTTCATGTTCTTCGCGTTCAGAGGCTTCCCAACTGTTGGTTCAATGGTGCTTAACTCTTGAGCTTCTATCAGATGCTCTATCAGCCTATTCTCTGTCAGAATATCTGATATCAACCTTCCAAAGGGTATCCAATCCCTCTTTGTTCTTTCTTCTTCCATGGTTTCCTTCACACTTGTTCTGAGGTGGTTGAACAGAAGATGAGCCAAGTTAATTTTTACCTTCTGATCAATAAAGTAGATCAGAAACTGCTGATCCACATTTATGTAATCAGGTGAACTAGTTTGCTTCCTATGGTTGAAGCACCCCAGAATTATCTTAGCCCAAACTCTGTGATGATCCTTCAGATCTTTGATCTTGCTGCTGGGCACCCCATGAGTGAAAATCCTTGCAGCTATCACACCCACGTCAGCACATCTCTCAGCCATATCAACACAGCGGACGCCACCGCCACTGTAACCGATTAACCTTGCTATGTGATCCTCAGTGATCACAATCTTCTTCCCCATAACGAAGGAGGTGACTAGATGCGTTGAAGCCTTCGCATAAATCCAGAATTCCTTGACTAACATAGGGAATGTTGGTCCAACCAACCTGTCTAAATACCTTTCCCATTTATGTGCCCTAACTTCTTCTGTTAGGTCAAAACCGTTCTCCTTCAAGCTTCCAAAATCAATGATCAATTCAGATAACACTTCAAGATTCTTCACAAGAGTGAGGAGTGTTCTGAATGGCACTTGATACTGTTCAGATGATGCTTTCTTTTGAGGACCTGCAGGAGCACTACTGGAGGTTGCCATGTTCACACTAAAAGATTTTGAGAAGAAACTGGGAAAAAGGGTTTTGCAAGAGATGAACACATAAAAATGCAGAGAATGCTTGAGAATTAGTGAGAAACTGTAAAGAATTAGAATGAGAGGTTAATGTGTTTAAATAGAGTTTCAGAATATTTTTGAAAAAATAAACGTTTTTAAGAAAGAGAAAAATCATGATTGCATTTTAAAAGCATGATTACTTTTATTAAATGCTTGCTGAATTTGGGGGATTTGAGAAAGATACTTAAAAACGGTTACCAGACATGTGTCTCAATGCACCCAATCAACTCTTTTCCTTCTCAGAAGCGTGCACGCGTTCTGCTTCAGAGATTTGCTGATGATTGGATGACACTTGTTTGATGTAGTGATCAGCACGTCTGTCTTTGAGCTTAGACTCTCAGATCTTTAGACTTGCATCTGATACAATCTGCATGTTCTATCTTTCTGAAAGAAGATTGATCAGAAGTTCACAGTACAACAATTACATTCTGAAGGTAAATATATGGAATTAAAACATTTTCACTCTGGACAGACTTTCATGCTGAGATGTTTCAGAATGAAATTAAACCTATCTTCTGAAAGGGGTTTAGTAAAGATATCAGCCCATTGATGGTCTGTATCTATAAATTTTAAGTTCAAAATTCCTTTCTAAATATAGTCCCTAATGAAGTGATGTTTTATTTCTATATGCTTAGCTCTAGAATGTAAAATGGGATTCTTACTTAAGCAAATAGCAGAAGTATTATCACAGAGTATAGGAATGTTACTCTCAAAAATCTGGAAGTCTTCAAGCTGACTTTTCATCCAGAGCATTTGTGTGCTACATCCTGCTGCTGCTATGTACTCAGCTTCTGCTGTTGATAGCGCAATTGTTGATTGCCTTTTGCTGGACCAAGATATCAGATTTTCTCCCAGAAACTGGCAGCTTCCAGAAGTACTTTTACGCTCCACTCTGTCTCCAGCAAAATCAGCATCGCAGTAGCCTACTAAGCTGTAATCACTAGATTTTCTATAAAACAAGCCCAGATTAGTAGTACCTTTCAGATACTTGAAAATTCGCTTAACAGCTGTTAAGTGAGATTCTCTAGGATCTAATTGGAATCTAGCACATATACAAACACTGAATAATATGTCAGGTCTTGAAGCAGTCAGATAGAGGAGAGAACCAATCATACCTCGTTAGACTTTCTGTTCTACATTTTTGCTTACCTCTTCTCTTTCCAGAATGCACGTGGGATGCATTGGAATCTTTGATGGCTTACATTCTGAGAGGTCAAATTTCTTCAGAAGATCTCTGATGTATTTGCTCTGGTGAATGTAAGTTCCCTCTGGAGTTTGATTGATCTGAATTCCTAGAAAGAATTTCAGTTCCCCCATGAGGCTCATCTCAAATTCTGCCTGCATACACTTAGCAAATTTTCTTCCAAGAGAAGGATTAGTAGAACCAAAAATAATATCATCAACATAAATTTGACAAACTAAGATGTCATTCTTAACAGATTTACAGAATAGAGTAGTGTCCACTTTCCCTCTGGTGAATTCATTTTCTAATAGAAAGTTACTTAGCCTTTCATACCAAGCTCTGGGAGCTTGTTTCAGACCATATAGTGACTTCTTTAGTTTGAAAACATGTTCTGGATGTTTTGTATTTTCAAAACCAGGGGGTTGGTGTACATAGACTTCTTCTTCTATATAACCATTTAAGAATGCACTTTTGACATCCATCTGATACAGAGTGATGCCTCTATTAACAGCAAATGAAATTAAAAGTCTGATAGATTCTAACCTGGCGACTGGGGCAAAGGTTTCTATATAGTCTATCCCCTCTTGCTGACTATAACCTTGTGCAACCAGTCGTGCCTTGTTTCTGATGACTTCACCTTGTTCATTTAGCTTGTTTCTGAACACCCATCTTGTTCCAATGACGTTGAATCCTTTTGGTCTGGGAACGAGATCCCATACATCGTTTCTGGTGAATTGATTCAGCTCTTCTTGCATTGCCAGAATCCAGTCATTATCCAGAAGTGCTTCATCAATAGAAGAAGGTTCAATCAGAGACACAAGTCCCATGAGAGTTTCTTCAGAGTTTCTGAAGCTTGCTCTTGTTCTGATTGGATCTTCCTTTCTTCCTAAGATAGTCTCTTCTGGGTGATCCAAGCTGCTTCTGGGTAATCTCTTCTGAGGTTGATCAGCAGCTGTTGTAGGATTGCTAGCAGTGCTCCTTTCAGATGTTGAAGGAGTGTCTGTGTTGAGAGCTTCTGATGACTTGTCTTCAGAACCTGTAAATTCAATTTCCATACCTGCAAAAACTTCATTCTGCTTTGACTTTTCAGAGTCAAGCTTATCATCAAAACGAACACTGATTGATTCTTCCACAACCTGTGTTTCTGTATTGTATACTCTGTACCCTCTTGAGCGTTCAGAGTATCCTAACATGATACACTTATGTGCTTTAGAGTCAAACTTGTTCAAATAATTCTTTATATTTAATATAAAGCAAGTACATCCAAATGGATGAAAATATGAAATGTTGGGCTTTCTGTTCTTCCACAATTCATATGGAGTCTTTTCCAGAATAGGTCTTATTGAGATTCTATTCTGAATGTAGCACGCTGTGTTTATTGCCTCTGCCCAGAAGGTCTTAGCAACGTTTGTCTCATTGATCATGGTTCTGGCCATTTCTTGCAATGTTCTGTTCTTTCGTTCTACAACTCCATTTTGTTGGGGAGTTCTAGGACAAGAGAAATCATGCAGAATGCCTCTGTCATTAAAGAATGACTCAAAATCTTTGTTTTCAAATTCTCCACCATGATCACTTCTGACTTTAACGATTCTAAGATCCTTTTCATTCTGAACTTGGTTACATAAGGTAACAAACACAGAGTGTGACTCGTCCTTGTGTCTTAAGAACTTTACCCATGTCCATCTGCTATAGTCATCTACGATTACTAACCCATACTTCTTACCACTGACTGAAGTAGTTTTAACTGGTCCAAATAAGTCAATGTGAAGAAGTTCTAATGGCTTAGAGGTAGAAACAACATTTTTGGATTTAAAAGAAGGTTTTGCAAACTTGCCTTTCTGACATGCTTCACACAGAGCATCTGAATTGAACTTCAAATTAGGAAGTCCTCTGACCAGATTGAGTTTGTTAATCTGAGATATTCTTCTCATACTAACATGCCCCAATCTTCTGTGCCAGATCCACTGCTCGTTGTTAACAGACAGAAGGCATTTTACATTCTGACTCTTTAGTTCAGAAAGTTTGATTTTGTAGATGTTGTTTTTCCTCTTACCATTAAACAGGATAGTCCCATCTTTCTGACTAACAACTTTACATGATTTTTGATTAAAGATTATATCATAACCGTTATCACTTAATTGACTTATGGATAACAGATTATGCATCAATCCATCTACTAGCAGAACATTATTAATAGAGGGAAGATTTCCATTACCTACAGTTCCAGAGCCAATTATCTTTCCCCTCTGATTTCCTCCAAAGCCAACGTGGCCTCCAGGCTTAAGTTCCAGGCTTTGGAACATATGCCTTCTTCCCGTCATGTGTCGTGAGCAGCCAGAGTCCAGGTACCATGACTGGTGTTTCTGATTTGCTGCTAAAGATATCTACAACATGTATTATTTTATCCTTAGGTACCCAGATTTTCTTGGGTCCTGATTTGTTAGTTTTACCAAAACTCTGGTTGAATTTTGGTTTCACAGAGTGCTTACTGCTAGTGTATTTAATATCATGTGTGTGACCATACACAAAATGTGAATTCAGAGGAGTGTGTTTTATGGTTAAGTCCATGACATTCTTTGGTGTAGGAACCTTACCTTGGTATCTTATTCCTTTCTTGCCGTTTCTGCTAACTCCATAGATCATTGAAGCCATTTTGCTTCTATCTATGCTTTTAGCGAGGAACTTCTGGAAACTGTGATCATACTCCTTGATGATCTCATCAGCGTTGTTGGGAGTTTCAGAAATTGGTTCCTTCTGAGAGTTTTGTAAAGTGTTTTCTAATTTTGAAATCTTATTTCTCAGCTCAGAATTCTCCAATTTGAGACTCTCAGTCTTATTAGAGTTAGATTCAAGATTCCTTTTCAGGTCTCTGAATTTAACTCTAATTTGCTGATACCGTTCCAGAATCTCATTAAGGCTTTCAGCAAGTTCATCCTTTGTAAAGTTAACAGCAAAGTTAGGAAATACCTCTTTAGTATCTGATTCTGAGTCTGATTCAGAAGCTTCACTATCTTCTGAGATGTTAGCCATGAGAGCTATGTTTGCCCTCTCATCATCTGATTTTGAGTCAGCTTCAGACGAGTCAGAGTCATCCCATGTAGCCATGAGACTTTTCTTCTTCTCTCTTCCAAACTTCTTTTTGGGTTTTTCCCTCTGAAGCTTTGGGCAGTCACTCTTATAGTGTCCTTGCTCATTGCACTCATAGCAGATGATGTCCTTGGTGTTTGGCTTTTTGCTGCTAGAGGAGCCTTCAGATCTTCTGTATCCAGAGGAAGAATCTGTCCTTTTGTATCTGGAAGAAGACTCGTTCTGATCAGATCTTCTGGGATTCCTGAACTTCCTTTGTCTTTGCTTCCACAGTTGATTTACTCTTCTGGAAAGGAGGGAGAGTTCGTCTTCTTCTGATGAGGATCCATCAGATGTTTCTTCAACTGCCTACAAAACTTTAGACTCAAATTTTTTGTTAGATTTTAATGCTAAAGGCATACCTTGCTTCTGAGGCTCGTCAGCTTCTAGCTCTATCTCATGACTTCTGAGGGAGCTGATAAGTTCCTCCAGAGTGATTTTGTTGAGATCTTTAGCTAGCTTCAGAGCTGTAACCATTGGTCTCCACTGCTTGGGTAAACTTCTGATGATTTTCTTGACATGGTCAGCAGTAGAGTATCCTTTGTCCAGAACCTTGAGACCAGCTACCAGAATCTGGAATCTTGAGAACATTGTTTCAATGGATTCAGATTCTTCCATTTTGAACGCCTCATACTTCTGAATGAGCGCCAGAGCTTTAGTTTCTTTGACCTGAACGTTGCCCTCATGCGTCATTTTGAGTGAGTCAAAAATAGTCTTTGCTGTGTCTCTGTTGGAGATCTTTTCATATTCAGTATAAGAGATGGCGCTGAGGAGGATGGTTCTGGCCTTGTGGTGATTCTTTAAGTCACGCTTTTTTTGGTCAGACATTGTTTTTCTATCAATCTTCTGACCGCTTGCATTCACAGGGTGCGTGTATCCGTCTGTCACCATATCCCACAGATCAGCATCATGTGCCAGAAAGAAGCTTTCAATTCTGTCTTTCCAGTAATCAAAGTTTTCTCCATCAAAGACTGGAGGTTTGCCGCTGAATCTGTCTTTGTCCTCATTGTTGTCATTGCTGGTGTGAGAATAGTTTCCTGCCATTGTGTTTTTCTGACGCTGGATCTTGTACTGACACGGTTAAGTGTTTTAGCTCAAAACCAGGCGCTCTAATGCCAATTGAAGTAGTGAGAAACACAAGAAGGGGGGGTTGAATTGTAAAACTGAAAATCAATGCAATGAACAAGATATTTTTATCCTGGTTCGTTTGATCTCAAACTACTCCAGTCCACCCGTCAAGGTGATTTCGCCTCCCTCCAACGAGGTCTTAATCCACTATATTTAACTGATTATTACAGACTGCTTTAACAACTGCTAAAGCCTTCTTGATGCAAACCACAACCCGGTTTGTCAAGGAAACACTTTCTTACAAAGAAGATAAATCTAAGTGTGTGAATGTTTTCTACAAAACTTTATCACAACTGTGATGTATACACAACTTAAAGCTTAGAAACTAGATTGCTAAACAATGATTGAATAAGAGAATGTGTAGTGTTTAGCAAACTGAGAGAAGGAAGATTATGATCAGCTTTTAGGCGTGTAAAGATTTGGAGAGCATTAGCCAATTCAATCTTCAAAGTCTTGTTTATATAGCACTGAGATGTTGAACGTTGGAGCAATATTCTTGATTCAATGCTAATAACAAACTTTCCTTATCGAGCAGATCTTGTCTGGAATGAGGCCGTTGGTATTAATTTGCTTTTAATGCATAGTACCGTTGCTTACTTAATGCAAGTTCTGGCTTGGCTCATTCTGACTCTGCTTAGCTGCTGATGAACTGTTGTGTTTCTTTATCAGAGTGTTAAGCGCAGTTTTGTTCATCAGGCTTCAGCATATACGTGAGTTAATCTTCTGATTCTGATATTCTGATATTGCAACTTCTGATGCTGATGTCAGAAACCAAAATTCTGATGCTGATTAGGTGTGATCTTGCTTATACCAATCAGAGTATCTGCAAATCAGAACGTAATAATTTAGGCAGCATATAGTTCATACATGAATCATATAAGTAATATATCTTTTCACTTTGTTATCATCAAAACTCAAACATAGGGTAGTAGATTCAAACTTTGTTCTAACACCTTCCATAATGACAAGGCTACCATCTATTGGAATAACAAAAATCTTGTCAATAGACTACCTTCAATAATGACAAGGCTTCTATCCAATGGAGTAAAAAAAATATCGACAATAGACTACCTTCCATAATGACAAGGCTACCATCCATTGGTGTAACAAAAATCTCGACAATAGACTACCTACCATAATGACAAGGCTACCATCCATTGTAGGAACAAAAATTTCGACAATAGACTACCTTCCATAATGACAAGGCTTCCATCCAATGGAGTAACAAAAATCTCGACAATAGACTACCTTCCATTATGACAAGGCTACCATCCATTGGAGTAACAAAAATCTCCACAACAGACTACCTTCCATAATGACAAGGCTACCATCCATAGCAGTAACAAATATATATACAACAGACTACCTTCCATAATGATAAGGCTAACATCCATTGGAGTAACAAAAATCTCGAAAATAGACTACCTTCCATAATGACTAGGCTACCATCCATTGGAATAACCAAAATCTCGACAACAAACTACCTTGCATAATGACAAGGCTACCATCCATTGGAGTAACAAAGATATAGACAACAGACTAACTTCCATAATGATAAGGCTAACATCCATTGGAGTAACAAAAATCTTAACAACAGACTACCTTCCATAATGACAAGGCTACCATCCATTGGAGTAACAAAAATCACAACGACAGACTACCTTCCAAAATGCAAGGAGACCATCCTATGGAGTAACAAAAATCTCGACAACAGACTACCTTCCATAATGACAAGGTTACCATCCTATGGAGTAACAAAAATCTCGACAACAGACTACCTTCCATAATGACAAGGCTACCATCCAATGGAGTAACAAAGATATTGAAAAAGGACTACCTTTCATAATGATAAGGCTACCATCCATTGGAATCACAAAAATCTAGACAACTGACTACCTTCCATAATGACAAGGATACCATCCATTGGAGTAACAAAAATCTCAACAATAGACTACCTTCCATAATGATAAGACTACCATCCAATGTAGTAACAAAAATATCGACAACATACTACCTTCCATAATGACAAGGATACCATCCATTGGAGTAACAAAAATCACGACAACATACTACCTTACATAATCACAAGGCTACCATCTATGGAATAACAAAAATCTCGACAACAGACTAGTTTCCATAATGACAAGGCTTCCATCCAATGGAGTAACAAAAATTTTGACAACAGACTACCTTCCATAATAACATGGCTTCCATCCATTGGAGTAACAAAAATCTCGACAATAGACTACCTTCTATAATGACAAGGGTACCATCCATTGGAGTAACAAAAAATATCCACAAGAGACTACCTTCGATAATGATAAGGCTACCATCCATTGTAGTAACAAAAATCTCGACAACAGACTACCTTCCATAATGACTAGGCTACCATCCATTGGAATAACAAAAATCTCGACAACAGACTACCTTCCTTAATGACAAGGCTAAATTCCAATGGAGTAACAAAAATCTCAACAACAGACTATCTTCCATAATGACAAGGCTACCATACATTGTAGTAACAAAAATCTTAACAACAGACTACCTTCCATAATGACAAGGCTACCATCCATTGGAGTAACAAAAATCACAACGACAGACTACCTTCCAAAATGCAAGGTTACCATCCTATGGAGTAACAAAAATCTCGACAACAGACTACCTTCCATAATGACAAGGCTACCATCCAATGCAGTAACAAAGATATCAACAAAGGACTACCTTTCATAATGATAAGGCTACCATCCATTGGAATAACAAAAATCTAGACAGCTGACTACCTTCCATAATGACAAGGATACCATCCATTGGAGTAACAAAAATCTCGACAACATACTACCTTCCATAATGACATGACTACCATCCAATGTAGTAACAAAAATATCGACAACATACTACCTTCCATAATGACAAGGATACCATCCATTGGAGTAACAAAAATCACGACAACATACTACCTTCCATACTGACAGGGCGACCATCTATGGAGTAACAAAAATCTCGACAACAGACTACTTTCCATAATGACAAGGCTTCCATCCAATGGAATAACAAAAATTTCGACAACAAACTACCTTCCATAATGACAAGGGTACCATCCATTGCAGTAACAAAAATATCCACAACAGACTAACTTCCATAATGACAAGGCTACAATCCATTGCAGTAACAAATATATAGACAACAGACTACCTTCCATAATGATAAGGCTAACATCCATTGGAGTAACAAAAATCTCGAAATTAGACTACCTTCCATAATGAATAGGCTACCATCCATTGGAATAACAAAAATCTCGACAACATACTACCTTCCATAATGACCAGGCTACCAACCAATGGAGTAACAAAAATCTCGACAATAGACTACCTTCCATAATGACCAGGCTACCATCCAATGGATTAACAAAAATCACAATAACAGACTACCTTCCATAATGACAAGGCTACCATCCATTGGAGTAATAAAGATATCATCAACATACTACCTTCCATAATGACAAGGCTACCATTCATTGTGGTAAAAAAAATATCGACAACAGACTACCTTCCATAATGACAAGGCTACCATCCATTGGAGTAACAAAAATCACGACAACATACTACCTTCCATAATGACAAGGCTACCATCCATTGGAATAACAAAAATCTCGTCAATAGACTACCTTCCATAATGAAAAGGCTTCTATCCAATGAAGTAAAAAAAATCTCGACAACAGACTACCTTCCATAATGACAAGGCTACCATATATTGTTTTAAGAAAAATCTGAACGAGAGACTACCTTCCATAATGACAAGGCTACCATCCATTGGTGTAACAAAAATCTCGACAATAGACTACCTACCATAATGACAAGGCTACCATCCATTATAGTAACAAAAATTTCGACAACAGACTACCTTCCATAATGACAAGGCTTCCATCCAATGGAGTAACAAAAATCTTGACAATAGACTACCTTCCATTATGACAAGGCTACCATCCATTGGAGTAACAAAAATCTCGACAACAGACTACCTTCCATAATGACAAGGCTACCATCCATTGCAGTAACAAATATATATACAACAAACTACCTTCCATAATGACAAGGCTACCATCCATTGGAGTAACAAAAATCTCGAAAATAGACTACCTTCCATAATGACTAGGCTACCATCCATTGGAATAACAAAAATCTCGACAACAAACTACCTTGCATAATGACAAGGCTACAATCCATTGGAGTAACAAAGATATAGACAACAGACTACCTTCCATGATGATAAGGCTAACATCCATTGGAGTAACAAAAATCTTAACAACAGACTACCTTCCATAATGACAAGGCTACCATCCATTGGAGTAACAAAAATCACAACGACAGACTACCTTCCAAAATGCAAGGTTACCATCCTATGGAGTAACAAAAATCTCGACAACAGACTACATTCCATAATGACAAGGTTACCATCCTATGGAGTAACAAAAATCTCGACAACAGACTACCTTCCATAATGACAAGGCTACCATCCAATGGACTAACAAAGGTATCGACAAAGGACTACCTTTCATAATGATAAGGCTACCATCCATTGGAATAACAAAAATCTAGACAACTGACTACCTTCCATAATGACAAGGATACCATCCATTGGAGTAACAAAAATCTCGACAATAGACTACCTTCCATAATGACAAGACTACCATCCAATGAAGTAACAAAAATATCGACAACATACTACCTTCCATAATGACAAGGATACCATCCATTGGAGTAACAAAAATCATGACAACATACTACCTTCCATAATGACAAGGCTTCCATCCAATGGGGTAACAAAAATTTCGACAATAGACTACCTTCCATAATGACAAGGCTTCCATCCAGTGGAGTAACAAAAATCTCGACAATAGACTACCTTCCATTATGACAAGGCTACCATCCATTGGAGTAACAAAAATCTCGACAATAGACTACCTTCCATAATGACAAGGGTACCATCCATTGGATTAAAAAAAAATATCCACAAGAGACTACCTTCGATAATGATAAGGCTACCATCCATTGTAGTAACGAAAATCTCGACAACAGACTACCTTCCATAATGACTACGCTACCATCCATTGGAATAACAAAAATCTCGACAACAGACTACGTTCCATAATGACAAGGCTAAATTCCCTTGGAGTAACAAAAATCTCAACAACAGACTATCTTCCATAATGACAAGGCTACCATACATTGTAGTAACAAAAATCTTAACAACAGAGTACCTTCCATAATGACAAGGCAACCATCCATTGGAGTAACAAAAATCTCAACGACAGACTACCTTCCAAAATGCAAGGTTACCATCCTATGGAGTAACAAAAATCTCGACAATAGACTACCTTCCATAATGACAAGGCTACCATCCAATGCAGTAACAAAGATATCGACAAAGGACTACCTTTCATAATGATAAGGCTACCATCCATTGGAATAACAAAAATCTAGACAACTGACTACCTTCCATAATGACAAGGATACCATCCATTGGAGTAACAAAAATCTCGACAACAGACTACCTTCCATAATGACAAGGATACCATCCATTGCAGTAACAAATATATATACAACAGACTACCTTCCATAATGATAAGGCTAACATCCATTCGAGTAACAAAAATCTCGAAAATAGTCTACCATCCATAATGACTAGGCTACCATCCATTGGAATAACAAAAATCTCGACAACAAACTACCTTGCATAATGACAAGGCTACCATCCATTGGAGTAACAAAGATATAGACAACAGACTACCTTCCATAATGACAAGGTTACCATCCTATGGAGTAACAAAAATCTCGACAACAGACTACCTTCCATAATGACAAGGCTACCATCCAATGGAGTAACAAAGATATTGAAAAAGGACTACCTTTCATAATGATAAGGCTACCATCCATTGGAATCACAAAAATCTAGACAACTGACTACCTTCCATAATGACAAGGATACCATCCATTGGAGTAACAAAAATCTCAACAATAGACTACCTTCCATAATGATAAGACTACCATCCAATGTAGTAACAAAAATATCGACAACATACTACCTTCCATAATGACAAGGATACCATCCATTGGAGTAACAAAAATCACGACAACATACTACCTTACATAATCACAAGGCTACCATCTATGGAATAACAAAAATCTCGACAACAGACTAGTTTTCATAATGACAAGGCTTCCATCCAATGGAGTAACAAAAATTTCGACAACAGACTACCTTCCATAATAACATGGCTTCCATCCATTGGAGTAACAAAAATCTCGACAATAGACTACCTTCTATAATGACAAGGGTACCATCCATTGGAGTAACAAAAAATATCCACAAGAGACTACCTTCGATAATGATAAGGCTACCATCCATTGTAGTAACAAAAATCTCGACAACAGACTACCTTCCATAATGACTAGGCTACCATCCATTGGAATAACAAAAATCTCGACAACAGACTACCTTCCTTAATGACAAGGCTAAATTCCAATGGAGTAACAAAAATCTCAACAACAGACTATCTTCCATAATGACAAGGCTACCATACATTGTAGTAACAAAAATCTTAACAACAGACTACCTTCCATAATGACAAGGCTACCATCCATTGGAGTAACAAAAATCACAACGACAGACTACCTTCCAAAATGCAAGGTTACCATCCTATGGAGTAACAAAAATCTCGACAACAGACTACCTTCCATAATGACAAGGCTACCATCCAATGCAGTAACAAAGATATCAACAAAGGACTACCTTTCATAATGATAAGGCTACCATCCATTGGAATAACAAAAATCTAGACAACTGACTACCTTCCATAATGACAAGGATACCATCCATTGGAGTAACAAAAATCTCGACAACATACTACCTTCCATAATGACATGACTACCATCCAATGTAGTAACAAAAATATCGACAACATACTACCTTCCATAATGACAAGGATACCATCCATTGGAGTAACAAAAATCACGACAACATACTACCTTCCATACTGACAGGGCGACCATCTATGGAGTAACAAAAATCTCGACAACAGACTACTTTCCATAATGACAAGGCTTCCATCCAATGGAATAACAAAAATTTCGACAACAAACTACCTTCCATAATGACAAGGGTACCATCCATTGCAGTAACAAAAATATCCACAACAGACTAACTTCCATAATGACAAGGCTACAATCCATTGCAGTAACAAATATATAGACAACAGACTACCTTCCATAATGATAAGGCTAACATCCATTGGAGTAACAAAAATCTCGAAATTAGACTACCTTCCATAATGAATAGGCTACCATCCATTGGAATAACAAAAATCTCGACAACATACTACCTTCCATAATGACCAGGCTACCAACCAATGGAGTAACAAAAATCTCGACAATAGACTACCTTCCATAATGACCAGGCTACCATCCAATGGATTAACAAAAATCACAATAACAGACTACCTTCCATAATGACAAGGCTACCATCCATTGGAGTAATAAAGATATCATCAACATACTACCTTCCATAATGACAAGGCTACCATTCATTGTGGTAAAAAAAATATCGACAACAGACTACCTTCCATAATGACAAGGCTACCATCCATTGGAGTAACAAAAATCACGACAACATACTACCTTCCATAATGACAAGGCTACCATCCATTGGAATAACAAAAATCTCGTCAATAGACTACCTTCCATAATGAAAAGGCTTCTATCCAATGAAGTAAAAAAAATCTCGACAACAGACTACCTTCCATAATGACAAGGCTACCATATATTGTTTTAAGAAAAATCTGAACGAGAGACTACCTTCCATAATGACAAGGCTACCATCCATTGGTGTAACAAAAATCTCGACAATAGACTACCTACCATAATGACAAGGCTACCATCCATTATAGTAACAAAAATTTCGACAACAGACTACCTTCCATAATGACAAGGCTTCCATCCAATGGAGTAACAAAAATCTTGACAATAGACTACCTTCCATTATGACAAGGCTACCATCCATTGGAGTAACAAAAATCTCGACAACAGACTACCTTCCATAATGACAAGGCTACCATCCATTGCAGTAACAAATATATATACAACAAACTACCTTCCATAATGACAAGGCTACCATCCATTGGAGTAACAAAAATCTCGAAAATAGACTACCTTCCATAATGACTAGGCTACCATCCATTGGAATAACAAAAATCTCGACAACAAACTACCTTGCATAATGACAAGGCTACAATCCATTGGAGTAACAAAGATATAGACAACAAACTACCTTCCATGATGATAAGGCTAACATCCATTGGAGTAACAAAAATCTTAACAACAGACTACCTTCCATAATGACAAGGCTACCATCCATTGGAGTAACAAAAATCACAACGACAGACTACCTTCCAAAATGCAAGGTTACCATCCTATGGAGTAACAAAAATCTCGACAACAGACTACATTCCATAATGACAAGGTTACCATCCTATGGAGTAACAAAAATCTCGACAACAGACTACCTTCCATAATGACAAGGCTACCATCCAATGGACTAACAAAGGTATCGACAAAGGACTACCTTTCATAATGATAAGGCTACCATCCATTGGAATAACAAAAATCTAGACAACTGACTACCTTCCATAATGACAAGGATACCATCCATTGGAGTAACAAAAATCTCGACAATAGACTACCTTCCATAATGACAAGACTACCATCCAATGAAGTAACAAAAATATCGACAACATACTACCTTCCAAAATGACAAGGATACCATCCATTGGAGTAACAAAAATCATGACAACATACTACCTTCCATAATGACAAGGCTTCCATCCAATGGGGTAACAAAAATTTCGACAATAGACTACCTTCCATAATGACAAGGCTTCCATCCAGTGGAGTAACAAAAATCTCGACAATAGACTACCTTCCATTATGACAAGGCTACCATCCATTGGAGTAACAAAAATCTCGACAATAGACTACCTTCCATAATGACAAGGGTACCATCCATTGGATTAAAAAAAAATATCCACAAGAGACTACCTTCGATAATGATAAGGCTACCATCCATTGTAGTAACGAAAATCTCGACAACAGACTACCTTCCATAATGACTACGCTACCATCCATTGGAATAACAAAAATCTCGACAACAGACTACGTTCCATAATGACAAGGCTAAATTCCCTTGGAGTAACAAAAATCTCAACAACAGACTATCTTCCATAATGACAAGGCTACCATACATTGTAGTAACAAAAATCTTAACAACAGAGTACCTTCCATAATGACAAGGCAACCATCCATTGGAGTAACAAAAATCTCAACGACAGACTACCTTCCAAAATGCAAGGTTACCATCCTATGGAGTAACAAAAATCTCGACAATAGACTACCTTCCATAATGACAAGGCTACCATCCAATGCAGTAACAAAGATATCGACAAAGGACTACCTTTCATAATGATAAGGCTACCATCCATTGGAATAACAAAAATCTAGACAACTGACTACCTTCCATAATGACAAGGATACCATCCATTGGAGTAACAAAAATCTCGACAACAGACTACCTTCCATAATGACAAGGATACCATCCATTGCAGTAACAAATATATATACAACAGACTACCTTCCATAATGATAAGGCTAACATCCATTCGAGTAACAAAAATCTCGAAAATAGTCTACCATCCATAATGACTAGGCTACCATCCATTGGAATAACAAAAATCTCGACAACAAACTACCTTGCATAATGACAAGGCTACCATCCATTGGAGTAACAAAGATATAGACAACAGACTACCTTCCATAATGATAAGGCTACCATCCATTGGAGTAACAAAAATCACAATGACAGACTACCTTCCAAAATGCAAGGTTACCATCCTATGGAGTAACAAAAATCTCGACAACAGACTACCTTCCATAATGACAAGGTTACCATCCTATGGAGTAACAAAAATCTCGACAACAGAATACCTTCCATAATGACAAGGCTACCATCCAATGGATTAACAAAGGTATCGACAAAGGACTACCTTTCATAATGATAAGGCTTTCATCCATTGGAATAACAAAAATCTAGACAACTTACTACCTTCCATAATGACAAGGATAGCATCCATTGGAGTAACAAAAATCTCGACAATAGACTACCTTCCATAATGACAAGACTACCATCCAATGTAGTAACAAAAATATCGACAACATACTACCTTCCATAATGACAAGGATAGCATCCATTGGAGTAACAAAAATCACGACAACATACTACCTTCCATAATCACAAGGCTACCATCTATGGAATAAGAAAAATCTCGACAACAGACTAGTTTCCATAATGACAAGGCTTCCATCCAATGGGGTAACAAAAATTTCGACAATAGACTACCTTCCATAATGACAAGGCTTCCATCCAGTGGAGTAACAAAAATATCGACAATAGACTACCTTCCATTATGACAAGGCTACCATCCATTGGAGTAACAAAAATCTCGACAATAGACTACCTTCCATAATGACAAGGGTACCATCCATTGGATTAAAAAAAAATATCCACAAGAGACTACCTTCGATAATGATAAGGCTACCATCCATTGTAGTAACAAAAATCTCGACAACAGACTACCTTCCATAATGACTAGGCTACCATCCATTGGAATAACAAAAATCTCGACAACAGACTACGTTCCATAATGACAAGGGTAAATTCCAATGGAGTAACAAAAATCTCAACAACAGACTATCTTCCATAGTGACAAGGCTACCATACATTGTAGTAACAAAAATCTTAACAACAGAGTACCTTCCATAATGACAAGGCAACCATCCATTGGAGTAACAAAAATCACAACGACAGACTACCTTCCAAAATGCAAGGTTACCATCCTATGGAGTAACAAAAATCTCGACAACAGACTAACTTCCATAATGACAAGGCTACCATCCAATGGAGTAACAAAGATATCGACAAAGGTCTACCTTTCATAATAATAAGGCTACCATCCATTGGAATAACAAAAATCTAGACAACTGACTACCTTCCATAATGACAAGGATACCATCCATTGGAGTAACAAAAATCATGACAACAGACTACCTTCCATAATGACAAGACTACCATCCAATGTAGTAACAAAAATATCGACAACATACTACCTTCCATAATGACAAGGATACCATCCATTGGAGTAACAAAAATCATGACAACATACTACCTTCCTTAATGACAGGGCTACCATCTATGGAATAACAAAAATCTCGACAACAAACTACTTTCCATAATGACAAGGCTTCCATCCAATGGAGTAACAAAAATTTCGACAACAAACTACCTTCCATAATGACAAGGGTACCATCCATTGCAGTAACAAAAATATCCACAACAGACTAACTTCCATAATGACAAGGCTACCATCCATTGCAGTAACAAATATATAGACAACAGAGTACCTTCCATAATGATAAGGCTAACATCCATTGGAGTAACAAAAATCTCGAAAATAGACTACCTTCCATAATGACTAGGCTACCATCCATTGGAATAACAAAAATCTCGACAACAGACTACCTTCCATAATGACCAGGCTACCAACCAATGGAGTAACAAAAATCTCGACAACAGACTACCTTCCATAATGACCAGGCTACCATCCAATGGATTAACAAAAATCTCGTTAACAGACTACCTTCCATAATGACAAGGCTACCATCCATTGGAGTAATAAAGATATCGTCAACATACTACCTTCCATAACGACAAGGCTACCATCCATTGTAGTAACAAAAATCTCGACAACAGACTACCTTCCATAATGACAAGGCTACCATCCATTGGAGTAACAAAAATCACGACAACATACTACCTTCCATAATGACAAGGCTACCATCCATTGGAATAACAAAAATCTCGTCAATAGACTACCTTCCATAATGAAAAGGCTTCTATCTAATGGAGTAAAAAAAATCTCGACAATAGACTACCTTCCATAATGACAAGGCTACCATACATTGTTTTATCAAAAATCTGAGCGACAGACTACCTTCCATAATGACAAGGCTACCATCCATTGGTGTAACAAAAATCTCCACAATAGACTACCTTCCATAATGACAAGGCTACCATCCATTGTAGTAACAAAAATTTCGACAACAGACTACCTTCCATAATGACAAGGCTTCCATCCAATGGAATAACAAAAATCTCGACAACAGAATACCTTCCATAATGACAAGGCTTCTATCCAATGGAGTAAAAAAAATCTCTACAATAGACTACCTTCCATAATGACAAGGCTACCATACATTGTTGTAACAAAAATCTGAATGACAAACTACCTTCCATAATGACAAGGCTACCATCCATTTTAGTAACAAAAATTTCGACAATAGACTACCTTCCATAATGACAAGGCTTCCATCCAATGGAGTAACAAAAATCTCGACAATAGACTACCTTCCATTATGACAAGGCTACCATCCATTGGAGTAACAAAGATATAGACAACAGACTACCTTCCATAATGACAAGGATACCATCCATTGGAGAAACAAAAATCACAACAACAGACTACCTTCCAAAATGCAAGGTTACCATCTTATGGAGTAACAAAAATTTCGACAACAGACTACCTTCCATAATGACAAGGTTACCATCCTATGGAGTAACAAAAATCTCTACAACAGACTACCTTCCATAATGACAAGGCTACCATCCAATGGAGTAACAAAGATATCGATAAAGGACTACCTTTCATAATGATAAGGCTACCATCCATTGGAATAACAAAAATCTAGACAACTGACTACCTTCCATAATGACAAGGATACCATCCATTGGAGTAACAAAAATCTCGACAATAGACTACCTTCCATAATGACAAGACTACCATCCAATGTAGTAACAAAAATATCGACAACATACTACCTTCCATAATGACAAGGATACCATCCATTGGAGTAACAAAAATCACGACAACATAATACCTTCCATAATGACAAGGGTACCATCCATTGCAGTAACAAAAATATCCATAACAGACTAACTTCCAAAATGACAAGGCTACCATCCATTGCAGTAACAAATATATAGCCAACATACTACCTTCCATAATGATAAGGCTAACATCCATTGGAGTAACAAAAATCTCGAAAATAGACTACCTTCCATAATGACTAGGCTACCATCCATTGGAATAACAAAAATCTCGACAACAGACTACCTTCCATAATGACCAGGCTACCAACCAATGGAGTAACAAAAATCTCGACAAAAGACTACCTTCCATAATGACCAGGTTGCCATCCAATGGATTAACAAAAATCTCGTTAACAGACTACCTTCCATAATGACAAGGCTACCATCCATTGGAGTAATAAAGATATCGTCAACAAACTACCTTCCATTTTGAGAAGGCTACAATCCACTGTAGTAACAAAAATCTCGACATGAGACACCTTCCATAATGACAAGGCTACCATCAATTGGAGTAACAAAAATCACGACAACATACTACCTTCCATAATGACAAGGATACCATCCATTGGAATAACAAAAATCTCGTCAATAGACTACCTTCCATAATCACAAGGCTTCTATCCAATGGAGTAAAAAAATCTCGACAATAGACTACCTTCCATAATGACAAGGCTACCATACATTATTGTAACAAAAATCTCGACAATAGACTACCTACCATAATGACAAGGCTACCATCCTTTGTAGTAACAAAAATCTCGAAAATAGACTACCTTCCATAATGACTAGGCTACCATCCATTGGAATAACAAAAATCTCGACAACAAACTACCTTGCATAATGACAAGGCTACCATCCATTGGAGTAACAAAGATATAGACAACAGTCTCCCTTCCATAATGATAAGGCTAACATCCATTGGAGTAACAAAAATCTCAAAAATAGACTACCTTCCATAATGACTAGGCTACCATCCATTGGAATAACAAAAATCTCGACAACAGACTACCTTCCTTAATGACCAGGCTACCATCCAATGGAGTAACAAATATCTCGACAACAGACTGCCTTCCATAATGACAAGGCTACCATCCAATGGAGTAACAAAAATCTCGTTAACAGACTACCTTCCATAATGACAAGGCTACCATCCATTGGAGTAATAAAGATATCATCAATAAACTACCTTCCATTATGAGAAGGCTACAATCCACTGTAGTAACAAAAATCTCGACAAGACACTACCTTCCATAATGACAAGGCTACCATCCATTGTAGTAACAAAAATCTCGACAAAAGACTACCTTGCATAATGACAAGGGTACCATACATTGGAGTAACAAAAATCACGACAACATACTACATTCCATAATGACAAGGCTACCATCCATTGGAATAACAAAAATCTCGTTAACAGACTACCTTCCATAATGACAAGGCTACCATCCATTGGAGTAATAAAGATATCATCAATAAACTACCTTCCATTATGAGAAGGCTACAATCCACTGTAGTAACAAAAATCTCGACAAGACACTACCTTCCATAATGACAAGGCTACCATCCATTGTAGTAACAAAAATTTCGACAATAGACTACCTTCCATAATGACAAGGCTTCCATCCAATGGAATAACGAAAATCTCGACAACAGAATACCTTCCATAATGACAAGGCTACCATCCATTGGAGTAACAAAGATATAGACAACAGTCTCCCTTCCATAATGATAAGGCTAACATCCATTGGAGTAACAAAAATCTCAAAAATAGACTACCTTCCATAATGACTAGGCTACCATCCATTGGAATAACAAAAATCTCGACAACAGACTACCTTCCTTAATGACCAGGCTACCATCCAATGGAGTAACAAATATCTCGACAACAGACTGCCTTCCATAATGACAAGGCTACCATCCAATGGAGTAACAAAAATCTCGTTAACAGACTACCTTCCATAATGACAAGGCTACCATCCATTGGAGTAATAAAGATATCATCAATAAACTACCTTCCATTATGAGAAGGCTACAATCCACTGTAGTAACAAAAATCTCGACAAGACACTACCTTCCATAATGACAAGGCTACCATCCATTGTAGTAACAAAAATCTCGACAAAAGACTACCTTGCATAATGACAAGGGTACCATACATTGGAGTAACAAAAATCACGACAACATACTACATTCCATAATGACAAGGCTACCATCCATTGGAATAACAAAAATCTCGTTAACAGACTACCTTCCATAATGACAAGGCTACCATCCATTGGAGTAATAAAGATATCATCAATAAACTACCTTCCATTATGAGAAGGCTACAATCCACTGTAGTAACAAAAATCTCGACAAGACACTACCTTCCATAATGACAAGGCTACCATCCATTGTAGTAACAAAAATTTCGACAACAGACTACCTTCCATAATGACAAGGCTTCCATCCAATGGAATAACAAAAATCTCGACAACAGAATACCTTCCATAATGACAAGGCTTCTATCCAATGGAGTAAAAAAAATCTCTACAATAGACTACCTTCCATAATGACAAGGCTACCATACATTGTTGTAACAAAAATCTGAATGACAAACTACCTTCCATAATGACAAGGCTACCATCCATTTTAGTAACAAAAATTTCGTCAATAGACTACCTTCCATAATGACAAGGCTTCCATCCAATGGAGTAACAAAAATCTCGACAATAGACTACCTTCCATTATGACAAGGCTACCATCCATTGGAGTAACAAAGATATAGACAACAGACTACCTTCCATAATGACAAGGATAACATCCATTGGAGTAACAAAAATCTTAACAACATATTACCTTCCATAATGACAAGGCTACCATCCATTGGAGAAACAAAAATCACAACAACAGACTACCTTCTAAAATGCAAGGTTACCATCTTATGGAGTAACAAAAATTTCGACAACAGACTACCTTCCATAATGACAAGGTTACCATCCTATGGAGTAACAAAAATCTCTACAACAGACTACCTTCCATAATGACAAGGCTACCATCCAATGGAGTAACAAAGATATCGATAAAGGACTACCTTTCATAATGATAAGGCTACCATCCATTGGAATAACAAAAATCTAGACAACTGACTACCTTCCATAATGACAAGGATACCATCCATTGGAGTAACAAAAATCTCGACAATAGACTACCTTCCATAATGACAAGACTACCATCCAATGTAGTAACAAAAATATCGACAACATACTACCTTCCATAATGACAAGGGTACCATCCATTGCAGTAACAAAAATATCCATAACAGACTAACTTCCATAATGACAAGGCTACCATCCATTGCAGTAACAAATATATAGCCAACATACTACCTTCCATAATGATAAGGCTAACATCCATTGGAGTAACAAAAATCTCGAAAATAGACTACCTTCCATAATGACTAGGCTACCATCCATTGGAATAACAAAAATCTCGACAACAGACTACCTTCCATAATGACCAGGCTACCAACCAATGGAGTAACAAAAATCTCGACAACAGACTACCTTCCATAATGACCAGGTTGCCATCCAATGGATTAACAAAAATCTCGTTAACAGACTACCTTCCATAATGACAAGGCTACCATCCATTGGAGTAATAAAGATATCGTCAACAAACTACCTTCCATTTTGAGAAGGCTACAATCCACTGTAGTAACAAAAATCTCGACAAGAGACACCTTCCATAATGACAAGGCTACCATCAATTGGAGTAACAAAAATCACGACAACATACTACCTTCCATAATGACAAGGATACCATCCATTGGAATAACAAAAATCTCGTCAATAGACTACCTTCCATAATCACAAGGCTTCTATCCAATGGAGTAAAAAAATCTCGACAATAGACTACCTTCCATAATGACAAGGCTACCATACATTATTGTAACAAAAATCTCGACAATAGACTACCTACCATAATGACAAGGCTACCATCCATTGTAGTAACAAAAATCTCGAAAATAGACTACCTTCCATAATGACTAGGCTACCATCCATTGGAATAACAAAAATCTCGACAACAAACTACCTTGCATAATGACAAGGCTACCATCCATTGGAGTAACAAAGATATAGACAACAATCTCCCTTCCATAATGATAAGGCTAACATCCATTGGAGTAACAAAAATCTCAAAAATAGACTACCTTCCATAATGACTAGGCTACCATCCATTGGAATAACAAAAATCTCGACAACAGACTACCTTCCTTAATGACCAGGCTACCATCCAATGGAGTAACAAATATCTCGACAACAGACTGCCTTCCATAATGACAAGGCTACCATCCAACGGAGTAACAAAAATCTCGTTAACAGACTACCTTCCATAATGACAAGGCTACCATCCATTGGAGTAATAAAGATATCATCAATAAACTACCTTCCATTATGAGAAGGCTACAATCCACTGTAGTAACAAAAATCTCGACAAGACACTACCTTCCATAATGACAAGGCTACCATCCATTGTAGTAACAAAAATCTCGACAAAAGACTACCTTGCATAATGACAAGGGTACCATACATTGGAGTAACAAAAATCACGACAACATACTACATTCCATAATGACAAGGCTACCATCCATTGGAATAACAAAAATCTCGTTAACAGACTACCTTCCATAATGACAAGGCTACCATCCATTGGAGTAATAAAGATATCATCAATAAACTACCTTCCATTATGAGAAGGCTACAATCCACTGTAGTAACAAAAATCTCGACAAGACACTACCTTCCATAATGACAAGGCTACCATCCATTGTAGTAACAAAAATTTCGACAACAGACTACCTTCCATAATGACAAGGCTTCCATCCAATGGAATAACAAAAATCTCGACAACAGAATACCTTCCATAATGACAAGGCTTCTATCCAATGGAGTAAAAAAAATCTCTACAATAGACTACCTTCCATAATGACAAGGCTACCATACATTGTTGTAACAAAAATCTGAATGACAAACTACCTTCCATAATGACAAGGCTACCATCCATTTTAGTAACAAAAATTTCGTCAATAGACTACCTTCCATAATGACAAGGCTTCCATCCAATGGAGTAACAAAAATCTCGACAATAGACTACCTTCCATTATGACAAGGCTACCATCCATTGGAGTAACAAAGATATAGACAACAGACTACCTTCCATAATGACAAGGATAACATCCATTGGAGTAACAAAAATCTTAACAACATATTACCTTCCATAATGACAAGGCTACCATCCATTGGAGAAACAAAAATCTCAACAACAGACTACCTTCCAAAATGCAAGGTTACCATCTTATGGAGTAACAAAAATTTCGACAACAGACTACCTTCCATAATGACAAGGTTACCATCCTATGGAGTAACAAAAATCTCTACAACAGACTACCTTCCATAATGACAAGGCTACCATCCAATGGAGTAACAAAGATATCGATAAAGGACTACCTTTCATAATGATAAGGCTACCATCCATTGGAATAACAAAAATCTAGACAACTGACTACCTTCCATAATGCCAAGGATACCATCCATTGGAGTAACAAAAATCTCGACAATAGACTACCTTCCATAATGACAAGACTACCATCCAATGTAGTAACAAAAATATCGACAACATACTACCTTCCATAATGACAAGGATACCATCCATTGGAGTAACAAAAATCACGACAACATAATACCTTCCATAATGACAAGGGTACCATCCATTGCAGTAACAAAAATATCCATAACAGACTAACTTCCATAATGACAAGGCTACCATCCATTGCAGTAACAAATATATAGCCAACATACTACCTTCCATAATGATAAGGCTAACATCCATTGGAGTAACAAAAATCTCGAAAATAGACTACCTTCCATAATGACTAGGCTACCATCCATTGGAATAACAAAAATCTCGACAACAGACTACCTTCCATAATGACCAGGCTACCAACCAATGGAGTAACAAAAATCTCGACAACAGACTACCTTCCATAATGACCAGGTTGCCATCCAATGGATTAACAAAAATCTCGTTAACAGACTACCTTCCATAATGACAAGGCTACCATCCATTGGAGTAATAAAGATATCGTCAACAAACTACCTTCCATTTTGAGAAGGCTACAATCCACTGTAGTAACAAAAATCTCGACAAGAGACACCTTCCATAATGACAAGGCTACCATCAATTGGAGTAACAAAAATCACCACAACATACTACCTTCCATAATGACAAGGATACCATCCATTGGAATAACAAAAATCTCGTCAATAGACTACCTTCCATAATCACAAGGCTTCTATCCAATGGAGTAAAAAAATCTCGACAATAGACTACCTTCCATAATGACAAGGCTACCATACATTATTGTAACAAAAATCTCGACAATAGACTACCTACCATAATGACAAGGCTACCATCCATTGTAGTAACAAAAATCTCGAAAATAGACTACCTTCCATAATGACTAGGCTACCATCCATTGGAATAACAAAAATCTCGACAACAAACTACCTTGCATAATGACAAGGCTACCATCCATTGGAGTAACAAAGATATAGACAACAGTCTCCCTTCCATAATGATAAGGCTAACATCCATTGGAGTAACAAAAATCTCAAAAATAGACTACCTTCCATAATGACTAGGCTACCATCCATTGGAATAACAAAAATCTCGACAAGAGACTACCTTCCTTAATGACCAGGCTACCATCCAATGGAGTAACAAATATCTCGACAACAGACTGCCTTCCATAATGACAAGGCTACCATCCAATGGAGTAACAAAAATCTCGTTAACAGACTACCTTCCATAATGACAAGGCTACCATCCATTGGAGTAATAAAGATATCATCAATAAACTACCTTCCATTATGAGAAGGCTACAATCCACTGTAGTAACAAAAATCTCGACAAGACACTACCTTCCATAATGACAAGGCTACCATCCATTGTAGTAACAAAAATCTCGACAAAAGACTACCTTGCATAATGGCAAGGGTACCATACATTGGAGTAACAAAAATCACGACAACATACTACATTCCATAATGACAAGGCTACCATCCATTGGAATAACAAAAATCTCGTTAACAGACTACCTTCCATAATGACAAGGCTACCATCCATTGGAGTAATAAAGATATCATCAATAAACTACCTTCCATTATGAGAAGGCTACAATCCACTGTAGTAACAAAAATCTCGACAAGACACTACCTTCCATAATGACAAGGCTACCATCCATTGTAGTAACAAAAATCTCGACAAAAGACTACCTTGCATAATGACAAGGGTACCATACATTGGAGTAACAAAAATCACGACAACATACTACATTCCATAATGACAAGGCTACCATCCATTGGAATAACAAAAATCTCGACAACAGACTACATTCCATAATGACAACTCCCTACATTCTAAGAGCGTGGACATAGTCGGAAAAAAAAAATACTACGCAAAATCAAAGACCCGCTAGGTTGACACGCCTAGGAAAAAATAAAGGCTTCCCGGCGAACCAAAAGGGTTCGGGCAAAAGCAAGGGATGAAAATGGAAAAAAACTGTACACCCGGCAAGTCGAAAACCTGAAAAGGCGGCTTGGGCAAAAATGGGTATCCCGGTGGACTGAAAACCCGAAAGGGCGGTCCAGGCAAATGTTAGGGATCAAAAGCGTACGACTATGTCCCGGCATATAATCACCTGTCTACCAGAAGATGTGTCAACTACCTCCACAAGATATCTTTTTCCCTCACCTCAGAAACAGGGGCAATAATGAGTCGTCCAGGCGATCCAGTTGCTCTATCAACCAAAGTACCAAGGAAAGGTTAATACAAAGATGATTACCATCTACCTTTACAAATTCCAGATCGTGGGTTAACATCCGAAACCAAACAGGACAATCATCCATTTGATCATCATCAGGCAACCCTACACCGGTTCCTTCTCAATTTTCAGACGAAGTCTTACACGGACTCACCTTCTACAATTAACCTTACTCCGGTTCCTCCAAATGTCTTACACGGACTTATCTCAAGATAACCTTACCCCGGTCCATCCAGAAGTTTTACACGAACTTATCCTGCAGTAACCTTACCCCGGTTCCTCCAGAAGTCTTACACGGACTTATCTCAAGATGACCTTACCCCGGTTCATCAAGAAGTTTTACACGAACTTACCCCGCAGTAACCTTACCCCGGTTCCGCCAAAGTTTTACACAAACTTATCCCGAAGAAACCCTACACAGGTTTTATCTCCCCAAAGATGCAGTTTTACACAGACTCGTCATCAGAAACCCTACCCAGGTTTTGCCTCTTCCAGGATGCAGTTTTACACGAGCTCATCGTCAAAGTAACCCCACACAGGTTCCCTTCTCAAGCTCCAGACGTAGTTTTACACAGACTCGTCATCAGTAAACCCTACACAGGTTCCTTCTCCATTTCAGATGCAGTTTTATACGGACTCATCATCAGTAAACCCTATACAGGTTTCCTTCAACCCCATATGCAACTCCACACGAGCCCAACCTCAAAAGTAACCCTACACAGGTGTCCTTCTTTCCAAGATGCGGTTTAACACGAGCTCATCATCAGGCAACCCTACATAGGCTCCCTCTTTCAACTTACAAAAATTATAGTTTAAAACTTCCCCAGGAGTGTCCAATCTAGTCCCAAGGAAAGTTGGAATCCATCTCCCCAAGCAGTAAGCTTATCCCCAGTAGATTCTGGAGGCTTATCCTCGCAGAACACGAACGCGTCTCCCGGCTTTATTCAAAGGTTATTTCCCTACCAGGGTATAACTGGGTTATCCTCAGCCAAAAGCCACGGAAAGAGCGTCCTCGACGAAGTCTTCCTACCCCCAGCGAAGTCTATTAACACTTCCAACACAACAATGGTATCCCCAGCAAGTTATTATCAACAACTCAGCAAAGTATCTCTCTCCACACAGAGTATTTCTCCCCTGCAAGATCGTTAGAGTACTTTTTATCCCCGCAGAGTAATCCATTCGCCAAGTTTATTCCCCAACAGAGTCATCTTCTCCTACAGGTATTCTTGCAACTATCCTCCCCAGCGGAAGCAAAAATCTATTCTCCAACATCAGCCCAGGAGTGACTTCCCGGCACCCGTCAAGGATTTATGTTCCTAAGACGAAAACATACATTCATAAACAGCTTCCACACATTATAGCATGCATATACGCATCATATCCTACAATCTCATTTATGTTGAGAACATCATTGCTTGATCCATATCATGCATTGCATATGACTGACCTTTACCTTTCAGGAAAGATCCAGTTAAGTTCTCAGCTATATTTCAAGACCTTGACCGGTTCAGTTAAGTCGACCCTAAGACTTTTCTGTTTCTTATCCAGTCAAAGGCCTTCTCTGGTTCAGTCAGATCGACCCCAAGATCTCCCTGTTTCTTATCCAGTTGAAGATTTCAAGACCTAGACTGGTTCAGTTAAATCGACCCTAAGATTTTTCTGTTTCTTATCCAGTCAAAGGCCTTCTCTGGTTCAGTCAGATCGACCCTAAGATCTCCCTGTTTCTTATCCAGTTGAAGATTTCAAGACCTTGATCGGTTCAGTTAAATCGACCCTAAGATTTTCCTGTTTCTTATCCAGTCAAAGGCCTTCTCTAGTCCCGCAAAATCGACCCCTAACAGATTTTCCTGATAAAGACTCAGTAGAAGATATCCAAGATTCTCTCAATGATTACTGTTGAGGTTGAAGTCGCCCAAGATTCTCTCAATGATTACTGTTGAGGTTGAAGTCGCCCGAGATTCCCTCAATGATTACTGTTGAGGTTGAAGTCGCCCAAGATTCTCTCAAAGATTATTGTTGAGGTTGAAGTCGCCCAAGATTCTCTCAATGATTATTGTTGAGGTTGAAGTCGCCCAAGATTCTCTCAATGATTACTGTTGAGGTTGAAGTCGCCTATGGTTCTCTCCCCGTTACTGCGGAGGTAGTAATCGTCCCCATATTCTCTCAGCGTTACTGTTGAGGTTAAAGTCGTCCAAGATTCTCTCAATGATTACTGTTGAGGTTGAAGTCACCTAAGGTTCTCTCACCTTTCCTCTTGAGGTAGCAACTATCCCTGGTTCATTCATCACCGTTTGAAGCTCCAGATTCAGCTCCTGTAACCAGTCAGGGTACATCCTACACAAAGAATTTGAAGACCAGCTCCTGTAACGGGTCAGGTAATCCTTTTCTTTTGCAGGTACGCAAGTTCTTGCTAAGGAATCTCTTACCCAGATGGCATCTATAAGCCCATCCACCTATCCATCACCTCTTAGCATGGCATCTATAAGCCCATCATCCTATCCATCATCTCTTAGCATGGCATCTATAAGCCCATCATCCTATCCATCAATCTCCAAATGGCATCTATAAGCCCATTCCCCCATCATACTGCTACTATGTGAGCGCAAATTTCTGGGCACTCTAGTGTTCAATCATCTTCCACCTTCGGATTACGAAAGGCACGTCAGCCAATCTGCATCCTCAGGTCTAAGAAGATTGAACAGGGGCATCTGTTGTCCCCCAAAATTTGCCCTCCCATATTCTTCAAAATTTGCCAACTCATGCTTCAAAATTCCCCAAGGGTGGCACAATTCAAGGACCTTCTAACACTCAAAAACTAGGGTTTTGGTTCTGACAAAGAAAATGAAGTTTCCAAGGGTCCAATCAAGTCTCACATGCCTATAAACATGGTCAAGCATCCTCATACCAAGTTTCAAGACTTACAGCACAAAATTGCACAGTCAAAAACCCTAATTGCACTACAGTCAACTGTAGGGGCAAAATGGTCATTTGACAGTCAAAAGTTCAAATTTTTGGTCAACATCTCATTTTTGAAGCCACAAACATCATTTGATCAATGCTTGATCATGATTCTCAAAGCTTGGCTCAAAAAGTCTCAAGATGCAAAAGTTTCCATATTTGGACAGTTGAAAAAGTCAACTGTAACTTGACCAAGGCATAACTTCCACATGGATTATCAGAAAAATTCCATCCAAAGCTCATTTTGAAGAGAAAGACATTTCCTACAACTCCTCTTCACACTTCAAGTCCAAGAAATGCTCTCACAAAAAGTTATCAATTTCAACATTATAGGTCATTTTCAAAAGTCAACAAAAAGGGACTTTAAGTCAAAGGCCATAAGTTGAGATTGGTAAATCAAAATGACATGGGACCAAAGACATTGGTTATAGGACTCAAAGACCTTTCCAAAATGTCCAAGAACATGAGAAGAGCTTAAAAATGGAGCAAGATATGCCTTGTGGAAGTTGGGAAATTTTTGGATATTTTGAAAAGTCAACTTTGCTTCAAATGTCTTAAAATTGCTAATGGGCCACATTTTCTTCCAAGATTCATCATCCTAGGCATGTGCACGACCATTTGGCCCAAAGGGAAGTTTTTCATCATTTTTATTTATTTATTTGGATTTTTAATTGCTAATAATTCATTTAATTAATTAAAATACATGAAAAATACCAAACCTAAGTTTTTAAATCTTTTTATGCATGAAATACAATCAATATTTCGTGCATGATCAGATTTGGAAAGAATCAAGGTAATTGAACATGATTTGTATCAAATTTGCATGGAAAAAGATTTGAAAAGATTATGCAAAATCACAAAATCAAAAGCATTGATTCCATGGATATTTGGCTTATTTTGTTGACCTAAAACACTCACACATATATATACATGATAACCCTAGTGTTCACAACCTCCCAGCTGCGCCAGAAAAGAAGAACCATGTTTGAGTTTTTGCCAAGAAATTCCAAAACTGAAAACTAGGTTACAGTGCGATTCAAGGCCAAATAATCATTCCATTGTGTTCCTGAGGCTTCAAGGAACGTGTTTGAATCAAAAACATCATCCCTAACACCAAGAATTGGTAATTAAAAGTCAGACTGTGTCCTTCTTTTTGCATAATCGTGTTTTATTATTCAGGCCATATCCATGCATTTTGATTCTTGATTTGTACTAATGAGTTGATTCTGAAGCTAACAGTATGATTTAATTGAAGAATCATTGCCCATACGCGATTTCACCATGAACAACGCCTAGGGTTTTCCAAAACCTTGAATTAGGGGTTTACTCCTATGGAAAAATTGGACCATAAGAATAATGCCATTGAGCTCGTGAGGTTCCACTGGATCTAACATACACCTCGCGCCTAATTTATGATACAGGGATTTCTAATCGCTATTTTTTCACATTGCATATAGTGGGGGTTTAAAACCCCCGCAATCATGCTTATTTTTGTTTCAGGAAAAATGCAACAAGGAAGAAGAAGGCTAGGTGGCGAATGATGGTTGGATCATTTGAATTCCACGCGCATTTTTCTATTTTTTAGGCCACTAACCCAGTTTTCTCTTATTTTATTTATTTGTCATTACATATTCAGAACGCGCGTTTGGTACGAATGGTACAGGCATTGTCTCATAAGGCTTTGGGACCTGGGTTCGATTCCCAGGTCCCCTCACTTTATTCATGTATTTTGTTCCAATCTGATCCCATGCAAATCAGGCTTCAGCGTCCACAATGAGCTCACAATCTCAGCTTGCCACGCATCTCATGATCACAATCCAATGGTCAGGATTCACAGCCTATGATGGGCGTCAGTCAACGAAGCCACACGTTGGCATGAAAAGTCAAATGAGGCCAAGGCTTAATGGGCCAGAATTACTGATGATACCTCCAATTGGGGACAGAACCCCCCATGGTTTGCCCTTCACTCTTTTTCATATTTTTCTAGTTTATTTGTTTTAATTAATTTCCTTTAAATCCTTTAATTTAATTTATTTTCATAAAACATAAAAAAAATAACAAAAAAATCAGAAAAGCCATAAAAAATCAAAATATATTTTATTTATCTAATATTTTTGTAAATAAATCTCACTAATTAATTAGGTTGAAATTTAGGGTAATTTTAATATTCTTCAATAAACTTAAAAATTGGTAGAATTAGGGTTTTAAGTATTTTTCATTCTTTTTCTTTTCTCTCACCATAATTAATTGCTTAATATTATTTTTGTAAACAAAATTGCATTAATTAATTTAGTTTTCAATTTTAGGTCAATTTTAATATTCTTTCTTAATAAATTAAAAATAAATAGAATTAGGGTTAATTAATTAATTTCATTTAATTCACATAAAAAAATCCTAAATACCAAAAACTCAAAAAATAATTTCTTTTTACTTTATTTTAATTGATTTGTTAATATAATTTAATTTCATTAAAAAGGGTCCAACGCCCTCGCTCTCAATTTTAATTCAATTCGCGCATCTTTATTCCTTCTTTTAAATACTGATGTAATTCTCCCAAAGCCATGTAAATTGAACTTTTATATTTCTCGCACCTTTATTTTATGTCAAATCGGGTCCTGGATTTAATTTGGCAATGTGGACCCGCGCCTTTGTAATAGTTTAGGAACTTTACATTTCTCGCAACTTTTTTAACTGTTAATACTGGCATGCAAGAATGAATGATAAAATAAAAACAAAAGCGTAGATCACCCATACATGAAGAAGACAAAAATAAATGAATCTGACACACAAATCACACACCACCCCTAGGGTACGCCTCACTGTTGCCTTGCCTCGAAAGGTGATCGTCGAGTAGAGGATGTTTTAGTAAGTCCTCATGATCCGGGAACCTGGCATGAGGGTATCTTCTAAGGTATCTTCCTATTGCTCTGGTGATCACCATGTCCCGAACCTCGAATTGACCCGAACACCTCCAACGGTGGTGCTACCTACCTCTCAATGGTGGGATGGCATTACTTTAAAGGATATTTACACAGACGAATTCCTTAGGGTAGGTAGACGACTCTAGATACTTGCTCTAATTTCAAAACAAATCAAAAATACTTGTCACACCGACACCTTTTCAAAAAGCTTTCGAAAGCAAATTTTTCAAACACTCTTGAGGACCGATACAAGAGTCGAACTGAAATTTTCAAAGAAACTTTTTTAAAACCCACAGTTGAAAAGCAAACAAACCATTTTTGAAAACACAAATGAGCAAGTATCTAAGAGCCCATGGATAACCATGGATAGAAAGGGTGCTAACACCTTCCCTTTCTATAATCTACCTCCCGAACCGAGAGCAATCTCTTTAAGGAATTTTTCTGTGCTTTTGTCCTTTCTATTTGGAGAAAATAAAAGACGGTGGCGACTCTTGCTTCCGCGACATTTCGTGAACCAGCGTTAAACAGTTAGTTCCAGATCCACCGATCACACAAGGCTACTATCCATTGGAGTAACAAAAATAACGACAACATACTACCTTCCATAATGACAACTCTACCATCCATTGGAATAACAAAAATCTCGACAATAGATTACCTTCCATAATGACAAGGCTTTCATCCATTGGAGTAACAAAAATCTCGACAACAGACTACCTTCCATAATGACAAGGGTACCATCCATTGGAGTAACAAAAATATGCACAAGAGACTACCTTCCATAATGATAAGGCTACAATCCATTGTAGTAACAAAAATCTCGACAACAGACTACCTTCCATAATGACAAGGCTACCATCCATTATAGTAACAAAAATCTCGACAATAGACTACCTTCCATAATGACTTGGCTACCATCCATTGGAGTAACAAAAATCTCGGTAATAGACTACCTTCCATAATGACAAGGCTACCATCCATTCGAGTAACAAAGATATCGACAACATACTACCTTCCATAATGACAAGGCTACCATCCATTGGAGTAACAAAAATCACGACAATAGACTACCTTCCATAATGACAAGGCTACCATCCATTGGAATAACAAAAATCTCGACAACAGATGAACTTCCATAATGACTAGGCTACCATCCATTGGAGTAATAAAGATATCAATAATAGACTACCTTCCATTATGAGAAGGCTACAATCCATTGTAGTAACAAAAATCTCGACAAGAGACTACCTTCAATAATGACAAGGCTACCATCCATTGAAGTAACTAAAATATCGACAACAGACTACATTCCATAATGACAAGGGTACCATCCATTGGAGTAACAAAAATATCCACAAAAGTATATCTTCCATAATGATAAGGCTACCATCCATTGGAGTAACAAAAATTTCCACAACAGACTACCTTCCATAATATCAAGGCTACAATCCATTATAGTAACAAAAATGTCGACCACAAACTACCTTAAATAATGACAAGGCTACCATCCATTATAGTAACAAAAATCTCGACAACAAACTACCTTCCATAATGACAAGGCTACCATCCATTGTAGTAACAAAAATCTCGACAACAGACTACCTTCCATAATGACTTGGCTACCATCCATTGGAGTAACAAAAATCTCGACAATAGACTACCTTCCATAATGACAAGGCTACCATCCATTAGAGTAACAAAGATATCGATAACATAATACCTTCCATAATGACAAGGCTACCATCCAATGGAATAACAAAAATCTCGACAACAGACTACCTTCTATAACGACAAGTATACCATCCATTGGAGTAAGAAAAATCTCGACAACAGATGACCTTCCATAATGACTAGGCTACCATCACTTGGAGTAATAAAGTTATCGACAACAGATGACCTTCCATAATGACTAGGCTACCATCCATTGGAGTAATAAATATATCAACAATAGACTACCTTCTATTATGAGAAGGCTACAATCCATTATAGTAACAAAAATCTCGACAAGAGACTACCTTCCATAATGACAAGGCTACCATCCATTGTAGTAACTAAAATATCGACAACAGACTACCTTCCATAATGACAAGGGTACCATCCATTGGAGTAACAAAAATATCCACAAGAGATTACCTTCCATAATGATAAGGCTACCATCCATTGGAGTAACAAAAATTTCGACAACAGACTACCTTCCATAATGACAAGGCTTCCATCCATTGGAGTAACAAAAATCTCTACAATAGACTACCTTCCATAATGACAAGGCTACCATCCATTGGAGTAACAAAAATCTCGACAACAGACTACCTTCCATTATGACAAGGGTACCATCCATTGGAGTAAGAAAAATATCCACAAGAGACTACCTTTCATAATGATAATGCTACCATCCATTGGAGTAACAAAAATCTCGACAACAGACTAACTTCCATAATTACATAGCTACCATCAATTGGAGTAACAAAAATCTCCGCAATAGACTACCTTCCATAATGACAAGGCTACCATCCATTGGAGTAACAAAGATGTCGACAACATACTAACTTCCATAATGACAAGGCTACCATCCATTGGAGTAACAAAAATCACGACAACAGACTACCTTCCATAATGACAAGGCTACCATCCATTGGAATAACAAAAATATCGACAACAGATGACCTTCCATAATGGCTAGGCTACCATCCATTGGAGTAATAAAAATATCAACAATAGACTACCTTCTATTATGAGAAGGCTACAATCCATTATAGTAACAAAAATCTCGACAAGAGACTACCTTCCATAATGACAAGGCTGCCATCCATTTAAGTAACTAAAATATCGACAACAGACTACCATCCATAATGACAAGGGTACCATCCATTGGAGTAACAAAAATATCCACAAGAGACTACCTTCCATAATGATAAGGCTACCATCAATTGGAGTAACAAAAATTTCGACAACAGACTACCTTCCATAATGTCAAGGCTACAATCAATTATAGTAACAAAAATCTCGACCACAAACTACCTTACATAATGACAAGGCTACCATCCATTGTAGTAACAAAAATCTCGACAACAAACTACCTTCCATAATGACAAGGCTACCATCCATTGTAGTAACAAAAATCTCGACAACAGACTACCTTCCATAATGACTTGGCTACCATCCATTGGAGTAACAAAAATCTCGACAATAGACTACCTTCCATAATGACAAGGCTACCATCCATTGGAGTAACAAAGTTATCGATAACATACTACCTTCCATAATGACAAGGCTACCATCCGTTGGAGTAACAAAAATCACGACAAAAGACTACCTTCCATAATGAAAAGGCTACCATCCATTGGAATAAAAAAATCTCGACAACATAATACCTTCCATAATGACAAGGCTACCATCCAATGGAATAACAAAAGTCTCGACAACCGACTACCTTCCATAACGACAAGTATACCATCCATTGGAGTAACAAAAATCTCAAAAACAGATGACCTTCCATAATGACTAGGCTATCATCCATTGGAGTAATAAAGATATCGACAACAGACTAGCTTCCATTATGAGAAGGCTACAATCCATTGTAGTAATAAAAATCTCGACAAGAGACTACCTTCCTTAATGACAAGGCTACCATCCATTGAACTAACTAAAATATCGACAATAGACTACCTTCCATAATGACAAGGGTACCATCCATTGGAGTAACAAAAATATCCACAAAAGATTATCTTCCATAATGATAAGGCTACCATCCATTGGAGTAACAAAAATTTCCACAACAGACTACCTTCCATAATATCAAGGCTACAATCCATTATAGTAACAAAAATGTCGACCACAAACTACTTTAAATAATGACAAGGCTACCATCCATTGTAGTAACAAAAATCTCGACAACAAACTACCTTCCATATTGACAAGGCTACCATCCATTGTAGTAAAAAAAATCTCGACAACAGACTACCTTCCATAATGACTTGGCTACCATCCATTGGAGTAACAAAAATATCGACAATAGACTACCTTCCATAATGACAAGGCTACCATCCATTGGAGTAACAAAGATATCGATAACATACTACCTTCCATAATTACAAGGCTACCATCCATTGGAGTAACAAAAATCACGACAACAAACTAACTTCTATAATGAAAAGGCTACCATCCATTGGAATAACAAAAATCTCGACAACATAATACCTTCCATAATGACAAGGCTACCATCCAATGGAATAACAAAAATCTCGACAACAGACTACCTTCCATAACGACAAGTATACCATCCATTGGAGTAACAAAAATCTCGACAACAGATGACCTTCCATAATGACTAGGCTACCATCCATTGGAGTAATAAAGTTATCGACAACAGATGACCTTCCATAATGACTAGGCTACCATCCATTGGAGTAATAAATATATCAACAATAGACTACCTTCTATTATGAGAAGGCTACAATCCATTATAGTAACAAAAATATCGACAAGAGATTACCTTCCATAATTACAAGGCTACCATCCATTGTAGTAACTAAAATATCGACAACAGACTACCTTCCATAATGACAAGGGTACCATCCATTGGAGTAACAAAAATATCCACAAGAGACTACCTTCCATAATGATAAGGCTACCATCCATTGGAGTAACAAAAATTTCGACAACAGACTACCTTCCATAATGACAAGGCTTCTATCCATTGGAGTAACAAAAATCTCGACAATAGACTACCTTCCATAATGACAAGGCTACCATCCATTGGAGTAACAAAAATCTCGACAACAGACTACCTTCCATTATGACAAGGGTACCATCCATTGGAGTAAGAAAAATATCCACAAGAGACTACCTTTCATAATGATAAGGCTACCATCCATTGGAGTAACAAAAATCTCGACAACAGACTACCTTCCATAATTACTTAGCTACCATCAATTGGAGTAACAAAAATCTCCGCAATAGACTACCTTCCATAATGACAAGGCTACCATCCATTGGAGTAACAAAGATATCGACAACATACTACCTTCCATAATGACAAGGCTACCATCCATTGGAGTAACAAAAATCACGACAACAGACTACCTTCCATAATGACAAGGCTACCATCCATTGGAATAACAAAAATATCGACAACAGATGACCTTCCATAATGACTAGGCTACCATCCATTGGAGTAATAAATATATCAACAATAGACTACCTTCTATTATGAGAAGGCTAGAGGCCATTATAGTAACAAAAATCTCGACAAGAGACTACCTTCCATCATGACAAGGCTACCATCCATTGTAGTAACTAAAATATCGACAACAGACTACCTTCCATAATGACAAGGGTACCATCCATTGGAGTAATAAAAATATCCAAAAGAGACTACCTTCCATAATGATAAGGCTACCATCCATTGGAGTAACAAAAATTTCGACAATAGACTACCTTCCATAATGTCAAGGCTACAATCAATTATAGTAACAAAAATCTATACCACAAACTACCTTACATAATGACAAGGCTACCATCCATTGTAGTAACAAAAATCTCGACAACAAACTACCTTCCATAATGACAAGGCTACCATCCATTGTAGTAACAAAAATCTCGACAACAGACTACCTTCCATAATGACTTGGCTACCATCCATTGGAGTAACAAAGATATCGATAACATACTACCTTCCATAATGACAAGGCTACCATCCATTGGAGTAACAAAAATCACGACAAAAGACTACCTTCCATAATGAAAAGGCTACCATCCATTGGAATAAGAAAATCTCGACAACATAATACCTTCCATAATGACAAGGCTACCATCAAAATGTAATAACAAAAGTCTCGACAACCGACTACCTTCCATAACGACAAGTATACCATCCATTGGAGTAACAAAAATCTCAAAAACAGATGACCTTCCATAATGACTAGGCTATCATCCATTGGAGTAATAAAGATATCGACAACAGACTAGCTTCCATTATGAGAAGGCTACAATCCATTGTAGTAACAAAAATCTCGACATGAGACTATCTTCCATAATGACAAGGCTACCATCCATTGGAGTAACAAAAATCTCGACAATAGACTACCTTCCATAATGACAAGGCTACCATCCATTGGAGTAACAAAGATATCGATAACATTCTACCTTCCATAATGACAAGGCTACCATCCATTGGAGTAACAAAAATCACGACAAAAGACTACCTTCCATAATGAAAAGGCTACCATCCATTGGAATAAAAAAATCTCGACAACATAATACCTTCCATAATGACAAGGCTACCATCCAATGGAATAACAAAAGTCTCGACAACCGACTACCTTCCATAACGACAAGTATACCATCCATTGGAGTAACAAAAATCTCGACAACAGATGACCTTCCATAATGACTAGGCTATGATCCATTGGAGTAATAAAGATATCGACAACAGACTAGCTTCCATTATGAGAAGGCTACAATCCATTGTAGTAACAAAAATCTCGACAACAAACTACCTTCCATAATGACAAGGCTACCATCAATTGGAGTAACAAAAATCACGACAACATACTACCTTCAATAATTACTTAGCTACCATCAATTGGAGTAACAAAAATCTCGGCAATACACTACCTTCCATAATGACAAGGCTACCATCCATTGGAGTAACAAAGATATCGACAACATACTACCTTCCATAATGACAAGGCTACCATCCATTGGAGTAACAAAAATCACGACAACATACTACTTTCCATAATGACAAGGCTACCATCCATTGGAATAACAAAAATCTCGACAATAGATGACCTTCCAAAATGACTAGGCTACCATCCATTGGAGTAATAAATATATCAACAATAGACTTCCTTCTATTATGAGAAGGTTACAATCCATTGTAGTAACAAAAATCTCGACAAGAGACTACCTTCCATAATGACAAGGCTACCATCCATTGTAGTAACTAAAATATCGACAACAGACTACCTTCAATAATGACAAGGGTACCATCCATTGGAGTACCAAAAATATCCACAAGAGACTACCTTCCATAATGATAAGGCTACCATCCAATGGAATAACAAAAATCTCGACAACAGACTACCTTCCATAACGACAAGTATACCACCCATTGGAGTAACAAAAATCTCGACAACAGATGACCTTCCATAATGACTAGGCTACCATCCATTGGAGTAATAAAGATATCGACAACAGACTACCTTCCTTATGAGAAGGCTACAATCCATTGTAGTAAAAAAAATCTTGACAAGAGACTATCTTCCATAATGACAAGGCTACCATCCATTGTAGTAACAAAAATCTCGACAACAAACTACCTTCCATAATGACAAGGCTACCATCCATTGGAGTAACAAAAATCATGACAACATACTACCTTCCATAATGACAACTCTACCATCCATTGGAATAACAAAAATCTCGACAACAAATTACCTTCCATAATGACAAGGCTTCCATCCATTGGAGTAACAAAAATCTCGACAACAGACTACCTTCCATAATGACAAGGCTACCATCCATTGGAGTAACAAAAATCTCGACCACAAACTACCTTCCATTATGACAAGGGTATCATCCATTGGAGTAAGAAAAATATCCACAAGAGACTACCTTTCATAATGATAAGGCTACCATCCATTGGAGTAACAAAAATCTCGACAACAGACTACCTTCCATAATTACTTAGCTACCATCAATTGGAGTAACAAAAATCTCGGCAATAGACTACCTTCCATAATGACAAGGCTACCATCCATTGGAGTAACAAAGATATCGATAACATACTACCTTCCTTAATGACAAGGCTACCATCCATTGGAGTAACAAAAATCTCGACAATAGACTACCTTCCATAATGACAAGGCTACCATCCATTGGAGTAACAAAGATATCGATAACATTCTACCTTCCATAATGACAAGGCTACCATCCATTGGAGTAACAAAAATCACGACAAAAGACTACCTTCCATAATGAAAAGGCTACCAACCATTGGAATAAAAAAATCTCGACAACATAATACCTTCCATAATGACAAGGCTACCATCCAATGGAATAACAAAAGTCACGACAATAGACTACCTTCCATAATGACAAGGCTACCATCCATTGGAGTAACAAAGATATCGATAACATTCTACCTTCCATAATGACAAGGCTACCATCCATTGGAGTAACAAAAATCACGACAAAAGACTACCTTCCATAATGAAAAGGCTACCAACCATTGGAATAAAAAAATCTCGACAACATAATACCTTCCATAATGACAAGGCTACCATCCAATGGAATAACAAAAGTCTCGACAACCGACTAGCTTCCATAACGACAAGTATACCATCCATTGGAGTAACAAAAATCTCGACAACAGATGACCTTCCATAATGACTAAGCTATGATCCATTGGAGTAATAAAGATATCGACAACAGACTAGCTTCCACTATGAGAAGGCTACAATCCATTGTAGTAACAAAAATCTCGACAAGAGACTATCTTCCATAATGACAAGGCTACCATCCATTGTAGTAACAAAAATCTCGACAACAAACTACCTTCCATAATGACAAGGCTACCATCAATTGGAGTAACAAAAATCACGACAACATACTACCTTCCATAATTACTTTGCTACCATCAATTGGAGTAACAAAAATCTCGGCAATACACTACCTTCCATAATGACAAGGCTACCATCCATTGGAGTAACAAAGATATCGACAACATACTACCTTCCATAATGACAAGGCTACCATCCATTGGAGTAACAAAAATCACGACAACAGACTACTTTCCATAATGACAAGGCTACCATCCATTGGAATAACAAAAATCTCGACAACAGATGACCTTCCATAATGACTAGGCTATCATCCATTGGAGTAATAAAGATATCGACAACAGACTAGCTTCCATTATGAGAAGGCTACAATCCATTGTAGTAACAAAAATCTCGACAAGAGACTATCTTCCATAATGACAAGGCTACCATCCATTGTAGTAACAAAAATCTCGACAACAAACTACCTTCCATAATGACAAGGCTACCATCAATTGGAGTAACAAAAATCACGACAACATACTACCTTCCATAATTACTTAGCTACCATCAATTGGAGTAACAAAAATCTCGGTAATACACTACCTTCCATAATGACAAGGCTTCCATCCATTTGAGTAACAAAGATATCGACGACATACTACCTTCCATAATGACAAGGCTACCATCCATTGGAGTAACAAAAATCACGACAACAGACTACCTTCCATAATGACAAGGCTACCATCCATTGGAATAACAAAAATCTCGACAACAGATGACCTTCCATAATGACTAGGCTACCATCCATTGGAGTAATAAATATATCAACGATAGACTACCTTCTATTATGAGAAGGCTACAATCCATTGTAGTAACAAAAATCTCGACAAGAGACTACCTTCCATAATGACAAGGCTACCATCCATTGTAGTAACTAAAATATCGACAACAGACTACCTTCCATAATGACAAGGGTACCATCCATTGGAGTAACAAAAATATCCACAAGAGACTACCTTCCATAATGATAAGGCTACCATCCATTGGAGTAAAAAAAATTTCGACAACAGACTACCTTCCATAATGTCAAGGCTACAATCCATTATAGTAACAAAAATCTCGACCACAAACTACCTTACATAATGACAAGGCTACCATCCATTGTAGTAACAAAAATCTCGACAACAAACTACCTTCCATAATGACAAGGCTACCATCCATTGTAGTAACAAAAATCTCGACAACAGACTACCTTCCATAATGACTTGGCTACAATCCATTGGAGTAACAAAAATCTCCACAATAGACTACCTTCCATAATGACAAGGCTACCATCCATTGGAGTAACAAAGATATCGATAACATACTACCTTCCATAATGACAAGGCTACCATCCATTGGAGTAACAAAAATCACGACAAAAGACTACCTTCCATAATGAAAAGGCTACCATCCATTGGAATAAAAAAATCTCGACAACATAATACCTTCCATAATGACAAGGCTACGATCCAATGGAATAACAAAAGTCTCGACAACCGACTACCTTCCATAACGACAAGTATACCATCCATTGGAGTAACAAAAATCTCGACAACAGATGACCTTCCATAATGACTAGGCTATGATCCATTGGAGTAATAAAGATATCGACAACAGACTAGCTTCCACTATGAGAAGGCTACAATCCATTGTAGTAACAAAAATCTCGACAAGAGACTATCTTCCATAATGACAAGGCTACCATCCATTGTAGTAACATAAATCTCGACAACAAACTACCTTCCATAATGACAAGGCTACCATCAATTGGAGTAACAAAAATCACGACAACATACTACCTTCCATAATTACTTAGCTACCATCAATTGGAGTAACAAAAATCTCGGCAATACACTACCTTCCATAATGACAAGGCTACCATCCATTGGAGTAACAAAGATATCGACAACATACTACCTTCCATAATGACAAGGCTACCATCCATTGGAGTAACAAAAATCACGACAACAGACTACTTTCCATAATGACAAGGCTACCATCCATTGGAATAACAAAAATCTCGACAACAGATGACCTTCCATAATGACTAGGCTACCATCCATTGGAGTAATAAATATATCAACAATAGACTACCTTCTATTATGAGAAGGTTACAATCCATTGTAGTAACAAAAATCTCGACAAGAGACTACCTTCCATAATGACAAGGCTACCATCCATTGTAGTAACTAAAATATCGACAACACACTACCTTTAATAATGACAAGGGTACCAACCATTGGAGTACCAAAAATATCCACAAGAGACTACCTTCCATAATGATAAGGCTACCATCCAATGGAATAACAAAAATCTCGACAACAAACTACCTTCCATAACGACAAGTATACCATCCATTGGAGTAACAAAAATCTCGACAACAGATGACCTTCCATAATGACTAGGCTACCATCCATTGGAGTAATAAAGATATCGACAACAGACTACCTTCCTTATGAGAAGGCTAAAATCCCTTGTAGTAACAAAAATCTCGACAAGAGACTATCTTCCATAATGACAAGGCTACCATCCATTGTAGTAACAAAAATCTCGACAACAAACTACCTTCCATAATGACAAGGCTACCATCCATTGGAGTAACAAAAATCATGACAACATACTACCTTCCATAATGACAACTCTACCATCCATTGGAATAACAAAAATCTCGACAACAGATTACCTTCCATAATGACAAGGCTTCCATCCATTGGAGTAACAAAAATCTAGACAATAGACTACCTTCCATAATGACAAGGCTACCATCCATTGGAGTAACAAAAATCTCGACAACAGACTACCTTTCATTATGACAAGGGTATCATCCATTTGAGTAAGAAAAATATCCACAAGAGACTACCTTTCATAATGATAAGGCTACCATCCATTGGAGTAACAAAAATCTCGACAACAGACTACCTTCCATAATTACTTAGCTACCATCAATTGGAGTAACAAAAATCTCGGCAATAGACTACCTTCCATAATGACAAGGCTACCATCCATTGGAGTAACAAAGATATCGACAACATACTACCTTCCATAATGACAAGGCTACCATCCATTAGAATAACAAAAATCACGACAACAGACTACCTTCCATAATGACAAGGCTACCATCCATTGGAATATTAAAAATCTCGATAACAGATGACCTTCCATAATGACTAGGCTACCATCCATTGGAGTAATAAATATATCAACAATAGACTACCTTCTATTATGAGAAGGCTACAATCCATTGTAGTAACAAAAATCTCGACAAGAGACTACCTTCCATAATGACAAGGCTACCATCCATTGTAGTAACTAAAATATCGACAACAGACTACCTTCCATAATGACAAGGGTACCATCCATTGGAGTAACAAAAATATCCACAAGAGACAACCTTCCATAATGATAAGGCTACCATCCATTGGAGTAAAAAAAATTTCGACAACAGACTACCTTCCATAATGTCAAGGCTACAATCCATTATAGTAACAAAAATCTCGACCACAAACTACCTTACATAATGACAAGGCTACCATCCATTGTAGTAACAAAAATCTCGACAACAAACTACCTTCCATAATGACAAGGCTACCATCCATTGTAGTAACAAAAATCTCGACAACAGACTACCTTCCATAATGACTTGGCTACCATCCATTGGAGTAACAAAAATCTCCACAATAGACTACCTTCCATAATGACAAGGCTACCATCCATTGGAGTAACAAAGATATCGATAACATACTACCTTCCATAATGACAAGGCTACCATCCATTGGAGTAACAAAAATCACGACAAAAGACTACCTTCCATAATGAAAAGGCTACCATCCATTGGAATAAAAAAATCTCGACAACATAATACCTTCCATAATGACAAGGCTACCATCGAATGGAATAACAAAAGTCTCGACAACCGACTACCTTCCATAACGACAAGTATTCCATCCATTGGAGTAACAAAAATCTCGACAACAGATGACCTTCCATAATGACTAAGCTATGATCCATTGGAGTAATAAAGATATCGACAACAGACTAGCTTCCACTATGAGAAGGCTACAATCCATTGTAGTAACAAAAATCTCGACAAGAGACTATCTTCCATAATGACAAGGCTACCATCCATTGTAGTAACAAAAATCTCGACAACAAACTACCTTCCATAATGACAAGGCTACCATCCATTGGAGTACCAAAAATCATGACAACATACTACCTTCCATAATGACAACTCTACCATCCATTGGAATAACAAAAATCTCGACAACAGATTACCTTCCATAATGACAAGGCTTCCATCCATTGGAGTAACAAAAATCTCGACAATAGACTACCTTCCATGATGACAAGGCGACCATCCATTGGAGTAACAAAAATCTCGACAACAGACTACCTTCCATTATGACAAGGGTATCATCCATTGGAGTAAGAAAAATATCCACAATAGACTACCTTCCATAATGACAAGGCTACCATCCATTGGAGTAACAAAGATATCGACAACATACTACCTTCCATAATGACAAGGCTACCATCCATTAGAGTAACAAAAATCACGACAACAGACTACCTTCCATAATGACAAGGCTACCATCCATTGGAATAACAAAAATCTCGATAACAGATGACCTTCCATAATGACTAGGCTACCATCCATTGGAGTAATAAATATATCAACAATAGACTACCTTCTATTATGAGAAGGTTACAATCCATTGTAGTAACAAAAATCTCGACAAGAGACTACCTTCCATAATGACAAGGCTACCATCCATTGTAGTAACTAAAATATCGACAACACACTACCTTTAATAATGACAAGGGTACCAACCATTGGAGTACCAAAAATATCCACAAGAGACTACCTTCCATAATGATAAGGCTACCATCCAATGGAATAACAAAAATCTCGACAACAAACTACCTTCCATAACGACAAGTATACCATCCATTGGAGTAACAAAAATCTCGACAACAGATGACCTTCCATAATGACTAGGCTACCATCCATTGGAGTAATAAAGATATCGACAACAGACTACCTTCCTTATGAGAAGGCTAAAATCCCTTGTAGTAACAAAAATCTCGACAAGAGACTATCTTCCATAATGACAAGGCTACCATCCATTGTAGTAACAAAAATCTCGACAACAAACTACCTTCCATAATGACAAGGCTACCATCCATTGGAGTAACAAAAATCATGACAACATACTACCTTCCATAATGACAACTCTACCATCCATTGGAATAACAAAAATCTCGACAACAGATTACCTTCCATAATGACAAGGCTTCCATCCATTGGAGTAACAAAAATCTAGACAATAGACTACCTTCCATAATGACAAGGCTACCATCCATTGGAGTAACAAAAATCTCGACAACAGACTACCTTTCATTATGACAAGGGTATCATCCATTTGAGTAAGAAAAATATCCACAAGAGACTACCTTTCATAATGATAAGGCTACCATCCATTGGAGTAACAAAAATCTCGACAACAGACTACCTTCCATAATTACTTAGCTACCATCAATTGGAGTAACAAAAATCTCGGCAATAGACTACCTTCCATAATGACAAGGCTACCATCCATTGGAGTAACAAAGATATCGACAACATACTACCTTCCATAATGACAAGGCTACCATCCATTAGAATAACAAAAATCACGACAACAGACTACCTTCCATAATGACAAGGCTACCATCCATTGGAATATTAAAAATCTCGATAACAGATGACCTTCCATAATGACTAGGCTACCATCCATTGGAGTAATAAATATATCAACAATAGACTACCTTCTATTATGAGAAGGCTACAATCCATTGTAGTAACAAAAATCTCGACAAGAGACTACCTTCCATAATGACAAGGCTACCATCCATTGTAGTAACTAAAATATCGACAACAGACTACCTTCCATAATGACAAGGGTACCATCCATTGGAGTAACAAAAATATCCACAAGAGACAACCTTCCATAATGATAAGGCTACCATCCATTGGAGTAAAAAAAATTTCGACAACAGACTACCTTCCATAATGTCAAGGCTACAATCCATTATAGTAACAAAAATCTCGACCACAAACTACCTTACATAATGACAAGGCTACCATCCATTGTAGTAACAAAAATCTCGACAACAAACTACCTTCCATAATGACAAGGCTACCATCCATTGTAGTAACAAAAATCTCGACAACAGACTACCTTCCATAATGACTTGGCTACCATCCATTGGAGTAACAAAAATCTCCACAATAGACTACCTTCCATAATGACAAGGCTACCATCCATTGGAGTAACAAAGATATCGATAACATACTACCTTCCATAATGACAAGGCTACCATCCATTGGAGTAACAAAAATCACGACAAAAGACTACCTTCCATAATGAAAAGGCTACCATCCATTGGAATAAAAAAATCTCGACAACATAATACCTTCCATAATGACAAGGCTACCATCGAATGGAATAACAAAAGTCTCGACAACCGACTACCTTCCATAACGACAAGTATACCATCCATTGGAGTAACAAAAATCTCGACAACAGATGACCTTCCATAATGACTAAGCTATGATCCATTGGAGTAATAAAGATATCGACAACAGACTAGCTTCCACTATGAGAAGGCTACAATCCATTGTAGTAACAAAAATCTCGACAAGAGACTATCTTCCATAATGACAAGGCTACCATCCATTGTAGTAACAAAAATCTCGACAACAAACTACCTTCCATAATGACAAGGCTACCATCCATTGGAGTACCAAAAATCATGACAACATACTACCTTCCATAATGACAACTCTACCATCCATTGGAATAACAAAAATCTCGACAACAGATTACCTTCCATAATGACAAGGCTTCCATCCATTGGAGTAACAAAAATCTCGACAATAGACTACCTTCCATGATGACAAGGCGACCATCCATTGGAGTAACAAAAATCTCGACAACAGACTACCTTCCATTATGACAAGGGTATCATCCATTGGAGTAAGAAAAATATCCACAATAGACTACCTTCCATAATGACAAGGCTACCATCCATTGGAGTAACAAAGATATCGACAACATACTACCTTCCATAATGACAAGGCTACCATCCATTAGAGTAACAAAAATCACGACAACAGACTACCTTCCATAATGACAAGGCTACCATCCATTGGAATAACAAAAATCTCGATAACAGATGACCTTCCATAATGACTAGGCTACCATCCATTGGAGTAATAAATATATCAACAATAGACTACCTTCTATTATGAGAAGGTTACAATCCATTGTAGTAACAAAAATCTCGACAAGAGACTACCTTCCATAATGACAAGGCTACCATCCATTGTAGTAACTAAAATATCGACAACACACTACCTTTAATAATGACAAGGGTACCAACCATTGGAGTACCAAAAATATCCACAAGAGACTACCTTCCATAATGATAAGGCTACCATCCAATGGAATAACAAAAATCTCGACAACAAACTACCTTCCATAACGACAAGTATACCATCCATTGGAGTAACAAAAATCTCGACAACAGATGACCTTCCATAATGACTAGGCTACCATCCATTGGAGTAATAAAGATATCGACAACAGACTACCTTCCTTATGAGAAGGCTAAAATCCCTTGTAGTAACAAAAATCTCGACAAGAGACTATCTTCCATAATGACAAGGCTACCATCCATTGTAGTAACAAAAATCTCGACAACAAACTACCTTCCATAATGACAAGGCTACCATCCATTGGAGTAACAAAAATCATGACAACATACTACCTTCCATAATGACAACTCTACCATCCATTGGAATAACAAAAATCTCGACAACAGATTACCTTCCATAATGACAAGGCTTCCATCCATTGGAGTAATAAAAATCTAGACAATAGACTACCTTCCATAATGACAAGGCTACCATCCATTGGAGTAACAAAAATCTCGACAACAGACTACCTTTCATTATGACAAGGGTATCATCCATTTGAGTAAGAAAAATATCCACAAGAGACTACCTTTCATAATGATAAGGCTACCATCCATTGGAGTAACAAAAATCTCGACAACAGACTACCTTCCATAATTACTTAGCTACCATCAATTGGAGTAACAAAAATCTCGGCAATAGACTACCTTCCATAATGACAAGGCTACCATCCATTGGAGTAACAAAGATATCGACAACATACTACCTTCCATAATGACAAGGCTACCATCCATTAGAATAACAAAAATCACGACAACAGACTACCTTCCATAATGACAAGGCTACCATCCATTGGAATATTAAAAATCTCGATAACAGATGACCTTCCATAATGACTAGGCTACCATCCATTGGAGTAATAAATATATCAACAATAGACTACCTTCTATTATGAGAAGGCTACAATCCATTGTAGTAACAAAAATCTCGACAAGAGACTACCTTCCATAATGACAAGGCTACCATCCATTGTAGTAACTAAAATATCGACAACAGACTACCTTCCATAATGACAAGGGTACCATCCATTGGAGTAACAAAAATATCCACAAGAGACAACCTTCCATAATGATAAGGCTACCATCCATTGGAGTAAAAAAAATTTCGACAACAGACTACCTTCCATAATGTCAAGGCTACAATCCATTATAGTAACAAAAATCTCGACCACAAACTACCTTACATAATGACAAGGCTACCATCCATTGTAGTAACAAAAATCTCGACAACAAACTACCTTCCATAATGACAAGGCTACCATCCATTGTAGTAACAAAAATCTCGACAACAGACTACCTTCCATAATGACTTGGCTACCATCCATTGGAGTAACAAAAATCTCCACAATAGACTACCTTCCATAATGACAAGGCTACCATCCATTGGAGTAACAAAGATATCGATAACATACTACCTTCCATAATGACAAGGCTACCATCCATTGGAGTAACAAAAATCACGACAAAAGACTACCTTCCATAATGAAAAGGCTACCATCCATTGGAATAAAAAAATCTCGACAACATAATACCTTCCATAATGACAAGGCTACCATCGAATGGAATAACAAAAGTCTCGACAACCGACTACCTTCCATAACGACAAGTATACCATCCATTGGAGTAACAAAAATCTCGACAACAGATGACCTTCCATAATGACTAAGCTATGATCCATTGGAGTAATAAAGATATCGACAACAGACTAGCTTCCACTATGAGAAGGCTACAATCCATTGTAGTAACAAAAATCTCGACAAGAGACTATCTTCCATAATGACAAGGCTACCATCCATTGTAGTAACAAAAATCTCGACAACAAACTACCTTCCATAATGACAAGGCTACCATCCATTGGAGTACCAAAAATCATGACAACATACTACCTTCCATAATGACAACTCTACCATCCATTGGAATAACAAAAATCTCGACAACAGATTACCTTCCATAATGACAAGGCTTCCATCCATTGGAGTAACAAAAATCTCGACAATAGACTACCTTCCATGATGACAAGGCGACCATCCATTGGAGTAACAAAAATCTCGACAACAGACTACCTTCCATTATGACAAGGGTATCATCCATTGGAGTAAGAAAAATATCCATAATAGACTACCTTCCATAATGACAAGGCTACCATCCATTGGAGTAACAAAGATATCGACAACATACTACCTTCCATAATGACAAGGCTACCATCCATTAGAGTAACAAAAATCACGACAACAGACTACCTTCCATAATGACAAGGCTACCATCCATTGGAATAACAAAAATCTCGATAACAGATGACCTTCCATAATGACTAGGCTACCATCCATTGGAGTAATAAATATATCAACAATAGACTACCTTCTATTATGAGAAGGCTACAATCCATTGTAGTAACAAAAATCTCGACAAGAGACTACCTTCCATAATGACAAGGCTACCATCCATTGTAGTAACTAAAATATCGACAACAGACTACCTTCCATAATGACAAGGGTACCATCCATTGGAGTAACAAAAATATCCACAAGAGACAACCTTCCATAATGATAAGGCTACCATCCATTAGAGTAACAAAAATTTATACAACAGACTACCTTCCATAATGTCAAGGCTACAATCCATTATAGTAACAAAAATCTAGACCACAAACTACCTTACATAATGACAAGGCTACCATCCATTGTAGTAACAAAAATCTCGACAACAAACTACCTTCCATAATGACAAGGCTACCATCCATTGTAGTAACAAAAATCTCGACAACAGACTACCTTCCATAATGACTTGGCTACCATCCATTGGAGTAACAAAAATCTCGACAATAGACTACCTTCCATAATGACAAGGCTACCATTCATTGGAGTAACAAAGATATCGATAACATACTACCTTCCATAATGACAAGGCTACCATCCATTGGAGTAACAAAAATCACGACAACAAACTACCTTCTATAATGAAAAGGCTACCATCCATTGGAATAACAAAAATCTCGAAAACATAATACCTTCCATAATGACAAGGCTACCATCCAATGGAATAACAAAAATCTCGACAACAGACTACGTTCCATAACGACAAGTATACCATCCATTGGAGTAACAAAAATCTCGACAACAGATGACCTTCCATAATGACTAGGCTACCATCCATTGGAGTAATAAAGATATCGACAACAGACTACCTTCCTTATGAGAAGGCTACAATCCATTGTAGTAACAAAAATCTCGACAAGAGACTATCTTCCATAATGACAAGGCTACCATCCATTGTAGTAACAAAAATCTCGACAACAAACTACCTTCCATAATGACAAGGCTACAATCCATTGGAGTAACAAAAATCATGACAACAAACTACCTTCCATAATGACAACTCTACCATCCATTGGAATAACAAAAATCTCGACAACAGACTACCTTCCATTATGACAAGGGTATCATCCATTGGAGTAAGAAAAATATCCACAAGAGACTACCTTTCATAATGATAAGGCTACCATCCATTGGAGTAACAAAAATCTCGACAACAGACTACCTTCCATAACTACTTAGCTACCATCAATTGGAGTAACAAAAATCTCGGCAATAGACTACCTTCCATAATGACAAGGCTACCATCCATTGGAGTAACAAAGATATCGACAACATACTACCTTCCATAATGACAAGGCTACCATCCCTTAGAATAACAAAAATCACGACAACAGACTACCTTCCATAATGACAAGGCTACCATCCATTGGAATAACAAAAATCTCGATAACAGATGACCTTCCATAATGACTAGGCTACCATCCATTGGAGTAATAAATATATCAACAATAGACTACCTTCTATAATGACAAGGCTACCATCCATTGGAGTAACAAAAATCAAGACAACATACTACCTTCCATAATGGCAACACTACCATCTATTGGAATAACAAAAATCTCGACAACAAACTACCTTCCATAATGACAAGGCTTCCATCCAATGGAGTAACAAAAATCTCAACAATATACTACCTTCCATAATGAAAAGGCTACCATCCATTGGAGTAACAAAAATCTCGACAACAGACTACCTTCCAATATGACAAGGGTACTATCCATTGGAGTAACAAAAATATCCACAAGAGGCTACCTTCCATAATGACAAGGCTACCATCCATTGGAGTAACAAAGATATCAACAACATACTACCTTCCATAATGACAAGGCTACCATCCATTGGAGTAACAAAAATCACGACAACAGACTACCTTCCATAATGACAAGGCTACCATCCATTGGAATAACAAAAATCTCGACAACATATGACCTTCCATAATGACTAGGCTACCATCCATTGGAGTAATAAAGATAGAAACAATAGACTACCCTCCATTATGAGAAGGCTACAATCCATTGTAGTAACAAAAATCTCGACAAGAGACTACCTTCCATAATGACAAGGCTACCATCCATTGTAGTAACTAAAATATCAACAACAAACTACCTTCCATAATGACAAGGCTACCATCCATTGGAGTAACAAAAATATACACAAGAGACTACCTTTCATAATGATAAGGCTATCATCCATTGGAGTAACAAAAATCTCGACAACAGACTACCTTCCATAATGACAAGGTTACCATCCATTGTAGTTACAAAAATCTCAACAACAGACTACCTTACATAATGACAAGGCTACCATCCATTGGAGTTACAAAAATCTCGACAACAGACTACCTTACATAATGACAAGGCTACCATCCATTGGAGTAGCAATGATATCGATAACATACTACCTTCCATAATGACAAGGCTACCATCCATTAGAGTAACAAAAGTTACGACAACAGACTACCTTTCATAATGAAAAGTCGACCATCCATTGGAATAACAAAAATCTCGACAACAAAATACCTTCCATAATGACAAGGCTACCATCCAATGGAGTAACAAAAATCTTGACAACAGACTACCTTCCACAATGACAAGTATACCATCCATTGGAGTATCAAAATTCTCGATAACAAATGACCTTCCATAATGACTAGGCTACCATCCATTGGAGTAATATAGATATCAACAACAGACTAACTTCCATTATGAGAAGGCTATAATCCATCGTAGTAACAAAAATCCCGACAAGAGACTATCTTCCATAATGACAAGGCTACCATCCATTGTAGTAACAAAAATCTTGACGATAGACTACCTTCTATAATGACAAGGCTACCATCCATTGGAGTAACAAAAATCACGACAACAGACTACCTTCCATAATGACAAGGCTTCCATCCAATGGAGTAACAAAAATCTCAAAAATATACTACCTTCCATAATGAAAAGGCTACCATCCATTGGAGTAACAAAAATCTCGACAACAAACTACCTTCCATAATGACTAGGCTACCATCCATTGGAGTAACAAAAATCACGACAACATACTACCTTCCATCATGACAACTCTACCATCCATTGGAATAACAAAAATCTCGACAACAGACTACCTTCCATAATGACAAGGCTTCCATCCAATGGAGTAACAAAAATCTAGACAATAGACTACCTTCCATAATGACAAGGATACCATCCATTGGAGTATAAAAAATCTCGACAATAGACTACCTTCCATTATGACAAGGGTACCATCCATTGGAGTAACAAAAATATCCACAAGAGACTACCTTTCATAATGACAAGGTTACCATACATTGTAGTAACAAAAATCTCGACAATAGACTACCTTCCAAGATCACAAGGCTACCATCCATTGGAGTAACAAAAATCAGGACAACATACAACCTTCCATAATGGCAACACTACCATCTATTGGAATAACAAAAATCTCGACAACAGACTACCTTCCATAATGACAAGGCTTCCATCCAATGGAGTAACAAAAATCTTAATAATATACTACCTTCCATAATGAAAAGGCTACCATCCATTGGAGTAACAAAAATCTCGACAACAGACTACCTTCTAATATGATAAGGGTACTATCCATTGGAGTAACAAAAATATCCACAAGAGACTACCTTCCATAATGACAAGGCTACCATCCATTGGAGTAACAAAGATATCGACAACATACTACCTTCCATAATGACAAGGCTACCATCCATTGGAGTAACAAAAATCACGACAACAAACTACCTTCCATAATGACAAGGCTACCATCCATTGGAATAACAAAAATCTCGACAACAGATGACCTTCCATAATGACAAGGCTACCATCCATTGTAGTAACTAAAATATCGACAACAAACTACCTTACATAATGACAAGGGTACCATCCATTGGAGTAACAAAAATATCCACAAGAGACTACCTTCCATAATGATAAGGCTACCATCCATTGGAGTAATAAAAATCTCGAAAACAGACTAACTTCCATAATGTCAAGGCTACAATCCTTGTAGTAACAAAAATCTCGACAACAAACTACCTTACATAATGACAAGGCTACCATCCATTGTAGTAACAAAAATCTCGACAACATACTACCTTCCATAATGACTTGGCTACCATCCATAGGAGTAACAAAAATGTCGACAATAGACTACCTTCCATAATTACAAGGCTACCATCCATTGGAGTAAAAGAGATATCGATAACATACTAACTTCCATAATGACAAGGCTACAATCCATTGGAGTAAGAAAAATCACGACAACAGACTACCTTCCATAATGAAAAGGCTGCCATCCATTGGAATTACAAAAATCTCGACAACACAATACCTTCCATAATGACAAGGCTACCATCCAATGGACTAACAAAAATCTCGACAACAGACTACCTTCCATAACGACAAGTATACCATCCATTGGAGTAATAAAGATATCGACAACAAACTAACTTCCATAATGACTAGGCTACAATCCATTGTAGTAACAAAAATCTCGACAAGAGACTATATTCCATAATGACAAGGCTACCATCAATTGTAGTAACAAAAATCTCGACAACAAACTACCTTCCATAATGACAAGGCTACCATCCATTGGAGTAACAAAAATCACGACAACATACTACCTTCCATAATGAAAACTCTACCATCCATTGGAATAACAAAAATCTCGATAACAGACTACCTTCCATAATGACAAGGCTTCAATCCAATGGAGTAACAAAAATCTCGACAATAGACTACCTTCCATAATGACAAGGCTACCATCCATTGGAGTAACAAAAATCTCGACAATAGACTACCTTCCATAATGACAAGGCTACCATCCATTGGAGTAAAAGAGATATCGATAACATACTACCTTCCATAATGACAAGGGTACCATCTATTGGAGTAACAAAAATATCCACAAGAGACTACCTTCCATAATGATAAGGCCACCATCCATTGGAGTAACAAAAATCACGACAACATACTACCTTCCATAATGACAACTCTACCATCCATTGGAATAACAAAAGTCTCGACAACAGATTACCTTCCATAATTACAAGGCTTCCATCCATTGGAGTAACAAAAATCTCGACAATAGACTACCTTCCATAATGACAAGGCTACAATCCATTGGAGTAACAAAAATCTCGACAACAGACTACCTTACATAATGACAAGGCTACCATCCATTGGAGTAGCAATGATATCGATAACATACTACCATCCATAATGACAAGGCTACCATCCATTGGATTAACAAAAGTCACGACAACAGACTACCTTCCATAATGAAAAGTCTACCATCCATTGGAATAACAAAAATCTCGACAACAAAATACCTTCCATAATGACAAGGCTACCATCCAATGGAGTAACAAAAATCTTGACAACAGACTACCTTCCACAATGACAAGTATACCACCCATTGGAGTATCAAAAATCTCGATAACAAATGACCTTCCATAATGACTAGGCTACCATCCATTGGAGTAATATAGATATCGACAACAGACTAACTTCCATTATGAGAAGGCTACAATCCATCGTAGTAACAAAAATCCCGAGAAGAGACTATCTTCCATAATGACAAGGCTACCAACCATTGTAGTAACAAAAATCTCGACGATAGACTACCTTCTATAATGACAAGGCTACCATCCATTGGAGTAACAAAAATCACGACAACATACTACCTTCCAATATGACAAGGGTACTATCCATTGGAGTAACAAAAATATCCACAAGAGACTACCTTCAATAATGACAAGGCTACCATCCATTGTAGTAACAAAGATATCGACAACATACTACCTTCCAAAATGACAAGGCTACCATCCATTGGAGTAACAAAAATCACGACAACAGACTACCTTCCAAAATGACAAGGCTACCATCCATTGGAATAACCAAAATCTAGACAACAGATGACCTTCCATAATGACTAGGCTACCATCCATTGGAGTAATAAAGATAGCAACAATAGACTACCCTCCATTATGAGAAGGCTACAATCCATTGTAGTAACAAAAATCTCGACAAGAGACTACCTTCCATAATGACAAGGCTACCATCCATTGTAGTAACTAAAATATCAACAACAAACTACCTTCCATAATGACAAGGTTACCATCCATTGGAGTAACAAAAATCACGACAACATACAACCTTCCATAATGACAAGGCTACCATCCATTGGAATAACAAAAATCTCGACAACAGTTGACCTTCCATAATGATTAGGCTACCATCCATTGGAGTAATAAAGATAGCAACAATAGACTACCTTCCATTATGAGAAGGCTACAATCCATTGTAGTAACAAAAATCTCGACAAGAGACTACCTTCCATAATAACAAGGCTACCATCCATTGTAGTAACTAAAATATGGACAACAAACTACCTTCCATAATGACAAGGGTACCATCCATTGGAGTAACAAAAATATCCACAAGAGACTACCTTTCATAACGATAAGGCTATCATCCATTGGAGTAACAAAAATCTCGACAACACACTACCTTACATAATGACAAGGTTACCATCCATTGTAGTTACAAAAATCTCGACAACAGACTACCTTACATAATGACAAGGCTACCATCCATTGGAGTTACAAAAATCTCGACAACAGACTACCTTACATAATGATAAGGCTACCATCCATTGGAGTAGCAATGATATCGATAACATACTACCTTCCATAATGACAAGGCTACCATCCATTGGAGTAACAAAAGTCACGACAACAGACTACCTTTCATAATGAAAAGTCTACCATCCATTGGAATAACAAAAATCTCGACAACAGAATACCTTCCATAATGACAAGGCTACCATCCAATGGAGTAACAAAAATCTTGACAACAGACTACCTTCCACAATGACAAGTATACCATCCAATGGAGTAACAAAAATCTTGACAACAGACTACCTTCCATAATGACTAGGCTACCATCCATTGGAGTAATATAGATATCGACAATAGACTAACTTCCATTATGAGAAGGCTATAATCCATCGTAGTAACAAAAATCCCGACAAGAGACTATCTTCCATAATGACAAGGCTACCATCCATTGTAGTAACAAAAATCTTGACGATAGACTACCTTCTATAATGACAAGGCTACCATCCATTGGAGTAACAAAAATCATGACAACAGACTACCTTCCATAATGACAAGGCTTCCATCCAATGGAGTAACAAAAATCTCAACAATATACTACCTTCCATAATGAAAAGGCTACCATCCATTGGAGTAACAAAAAACTCGACAACAGACTACCTTCCATAATGACTAGGCTACCATCCATTGGAGTAATAAAGATAGCAACAATAGACTACCTTCCATTATGAGAAGGCTACAATCCATTGTAGTAACAAAAATCTCGACAAGAGACTACCTTCCATAATGACAAGGCTACCATCCATTGTAGTAACTAAAATATCGACAACAAACTACCTTCCATAATGACAAGGGTACCATCCATTGGAGTAACAAAAATATCCACAAGAGACTACCTTCCATAATGATAAGGCTACCATCCATTGGAGTAACAAAAATCTCGACAACAGACTACCTTCCATAATGTCAAGGTTACAATCCTTGTAGTAACAAAAATCTCGACAACAGACTACCTTACATATCGACAAGGCTACCATCCATTGTAGTAACAAAAATCTCGACAATAGACTACCTTCCATAATGACTTGGCTACCATCCATTGGAGTAACAAAAATGTCGACAATAGACTACCTTCCATAATGACAAGGCTACCATCCATTGGAGTAAAAGAGATATCGATAACATACTACCTTCCATAATGACAAGGCTACCATCCATTGGAGTAACAAAAATCACGACAACAGACTACCTTCCATAATGAAAAGGCTACCATCCATTGGAATTACAAAAATCTCAACAACATAATACCTTCCATAATGACAAGGCTACCATCCAATGGACTAACAAAAATCTCGACAACAGACTACCTTCCATAACGACAAGTATACCATCCATTGGAGTAATAAAGATATCAACAACAAACTACCTTCCATAATGACTAGGCTACAATCCATTGTAGTAAGAAAAATCTCGCCAAGAGACTATATTCCATAATGACAAGGCTACCATCCATTGTAGTAACAAAAATCTCGACAACAAACTACCTTCCATAATGACAAGGCTACTATCCATTGGAGTAACAAAAATCACGATAACAGACTACCTTCCATAATGACAAGTATACAATCCATTGGAGTATCAAAAATCTCGATAACAAATGACCTTCCATAATGACTAGGCTACCATCCATTAGAGTAATATAGATATCGACAACAGACTAACTTCCATTATGAGAAGGCTACAATCCATCGTAGTAACAAAAATCCCGACAAGAGACTATCTTCCATAATGACAAGGCTACCATCCATTGTAGTAACAAAAATCTCGACGATAGACTACCTTCTATATTGACAAGGCTACCATCCATTGGAGTAACAAAAATCACGACAACATACTACCTTCCATAATGGAAACACTACCATCTATTGGAATAACAAAAATCTCGACAACAGACTACCTTCCATAATGACAAGGCTTCCATCCAATGGCGTAACAAAAATCTCAACAATATACTACCTTCCATAATGAAAAGGCTACCATCCATTGGAGTAACAAAAATCTCGACAACAGACTACCTTCCAATATGACAAGGGTACTATCCATTGGAGTAACAAAAATATCCACAAGAGACTACCTTCCATAATGACAAGGCTACCATCCATTGGAGTAACAAAGATATCGACAACATACTACCTTCCATAATGACAAGGCTACCATCCATTGGAGTAACAAAAATCACGACAACAAACTACCTTCCATAATGACAAGGCTACCATCCATTGGAATAACAATAATCTCGACAACAGATGACCTTCCATAATGACTAGGCTACCATCCATTGGAGTAATAAAGATAGAAACAATAGACTACCTTCCATTATGAGAAGGCTACAATCCATTGTAGTAACAAAAATCTCGACAAGAGACTACCTTCCATAATGACAAGTCAATCATCCATTGTAGTAACTAAAATATCGACAACAAACTACCTTCCATAATGACAAGGGTACCATCCATTGGAGGAACAAAAATATCCACAAGAGACTACCTTCCATAATGATAAGGCTACCATCCATTGGAGTAACAAAAATCTCGACAACAGACTACCTTACATAATGACAAGGCTACCATCCATTGTAGTAACAAAAATCTCGACAACAGACTACCTTACATAATGACTTGGCTACCATCCATTGGAGTAACAAAAATGTCGACAATAGACTACCTTCCATAATGACAAGGCTACCATCCATTGGAGTAAAAGAGATATCGATAACATACTACCTTCCATAATGACAAGACTACCATCCATTGGAGTAACAAAAATCACGACAACAGACTACCTTCCATAATGAAAAGGCTACCATCCATTGGAATTACAAAAATCTCGACAACATAATACCTTCCATAATGACAAGGCTACCATCCAATGGACTAACAAAAATCTCGACAATAGACTACCTTCCATAACGACAAGTATACCATACATTGGAGTAATAAAGATATCGACAACAAACTACCTTCCATAATGACTAGGCTACAATCCATTGTAGTAACAAAAATCTCGACAAGAGACTATATTCCATAATGACAAGGCTACCATCCATTGTAGTAACAAAAATCTCGATAACAAACTACCTTCCATAATGACAAGGGTACCATCCATTGGAGGAACAAAAATATCCACAAGAGACTACATTCCATAATGATAAGGCTACCATCCATTGGAGTAACAAAAATCTCGACAACAGACTACCTTACATAATGACAAGGCTAACATCCATTGTAGTAACAAAAATCTCGACAACAGACTACCTTACATAATGACTTGGCTAGCATCCATTGGAGTAACAAAAATGTCGACAATAGACTACCTTCCATAATGACAAGGCTACCATCCATTGGAGTAAAAGAGATATCGATAACATACTACCTTCCATAATGACAAGGCTACCATCCATTGGAGTAACAAAAATCACGACAACAGACTACCTTCCATAATGAAAAGGCTACCATCCATTGGAATTACAAAAATCTCGACAACATAATACCTTCCATAATGACAAGGCTACCATCCAATGGACTAACAAAAATCTCGACAATAGACTACCTTCCATAACGACAACTATACCATCCATTGGAGTAATAAAGATATCGACAACAAACTACCTTCCATAATGACTAGGCTACAATCCATTGTAGTAACAAAAATCTCGACAAGAGACTATATTCCATAATGACAAGGCTACCATCCATTGTAGTAACAAAAATCTCGATAACAAACTACCTTCCATAATGACAAGGCTACCATCCATTGGAGTAACAAAAATCACGACAACATACTACCTTCCATAATGACAACACTACCATCCATTGGAATAACAAAAATCTCGAAAACAGACTACCTTCCATAATGACAAGGCTTCCATCCAATGGAGTAACAAAAATCTCGACAATAGATTACCTTCCATAATGACAAGGCTACCATCCATTGGAGTATAAAAAATCTCGACAATAGACTACCTTCCATTATGACAAGAGTACCATCCATTGGAGTAACAAAAATATCCACAAGAGACTACCTTTCATAATGACAAGGTTACCATACATTGTAGTAACAACAATCTCGACAATAGACTACCTTCCAAGATGACAAGGCTACCATCTATTGGAGTAACAAAAATCAGGACAACATACTACCTTCCATAATGGCAACACTACCTTCTATTGGAATAACAAAAATCTCGACAACAGACTACCTTCCATAATGACAAGGCTTCCATCCAATGGAGTAACAAAAATCTCAACAATATACTACCTTCCATAATGAAAAGGCTACCATCCATTGGAGTAACAAAAATCTCGACAACAGACTACCTTCCAATATGATAACGGTACTATCCATTGGAGTAACAAAAATATCCACAAGAGACTACCTTCCATAATGACAAGGCTACCATCCATTGGAGTAACAAAGATATCGACAACATACTACCTTCCATAATGACAAGGCTACCATCCATTGGAGTAACAAAAATCACGACAACAGACTACCTTCCATAATGACAAGGCTACCATCCATTGGAATAACAAAAATCTCGACAACAGATGACCTTCCATAATGACAAGGCTACCATCCATTGTAGTAACTAAAATATCGACAACAAACTACCTTACATAATGACAAGGGTACCATCCATTGGAGTAACGAAAATATCCACAAGAGACTACCTTCCATAATGATAAGGCTACCATCCATTGGAGTAACAAAAATCTCGACAACAGACTACCTTCCATAATGTCAAGGCTATAATCCTTGTAGTAACAAAAATCTCGACAACAGACTACCTTACATAATGACAAGGCTACCATCTATTATAGTAATAAATATCTCGACAACAGACTACCTTCCATAATGACTTGGCTACCATCCATAGGAGTAACAAAAATGTCGACAATAGACTACCTTCAATAATGACAAGGCTAACATCCATTGGAGTAAAAGAGATATCGATAACATACTACCTTCCATAATGACAAGGCTACCATCCATTGGAGTAACAAAAATCACGAAAACAGACTACCTTCCATAATGAAAAGGCTACCATCCATTGGAATTACAAAAATCTCGACAATATAATACCTTCCATAATGACAAGGCTACCATCCAATGGACTAACAAAAATCTCGACAACAGACTACCTTCCATAACGACAAGTATACCATCCATTGGAGTAATAAAGATATCGACAACAAACTACCTTCCATAATGACTAGGCTACAATCCATTGTAGTAACAAAAATCTCGACAAGAGACTATATTCCATAATGACAAGGCTACCATCCATTGTAGTAACAAAAATCTCGACAACAAACTACCTTCCATAATGACAAGGCTACCATCCATTGGAGTAACAAAAATCACGACAACATACTACCTTCCATAATGACAACTCTACCATCCATTGGAATAACAAAAATTTCGACAACAGACTACCTTCCATAATGACAAGGCTTCAATCCAATGGAGTAACAAAACTCTCGACAATAGACTACCTTCCATAATGACAAGGCTACCATCCATTGGAGTAACAAAAATCTCGACAACAGACTACCTTCCATAATGACAAGGCTATCATCCATTGGAATAAAAGAGATATCCATAACATACTACCTTCCATAATGACAAGGGTACCATCCATTGGAGTAACAAAAATCACGACAACAGACTACCTTCCATAATGAAAAGGCTACCATCCATTGGAATTACAAATATTTCGACAACATAATACCTTCCATAATGACATGGCTACCATCCAATGGACTAACAAAAATCTCGACAACAGACTACCTTCCATAATGACAAGTATACCATCCATTGGAGTAATAAAGATATCGACAACAAACTACCTTCCATAATGACTAGGCTACAATCCATTGTAGTAACAAAAATCTCGACAAGAGACTATATTCCATAATGACAAGGCTACCATCCATTGGAGTAACAAAAATCACAACAACATACTACCTTCCATAATGACAACTCTACCATCAATTGGAATAACAAAAATCTCGAAAACAGACTACCTTCCATAATGACAAGGCTTCCATCCAATGGAGTAACAAAAATCTCGACAATAGACTACCTTCCATAATGACAAGGCTACCATCCATTGGAGTAACAAAAATCTCGACAACAGACTACCTTCCATTATGACAAGGGTACCATCCATTGGAGTAAGAAAAATATCCATAAGAGACTACCTTTCATAATGACAAGGCTACCATACATTGTAGTAACAAAAATCTCCACAATAGACTACCTTCCAAAATAACAAGGTTACCATCCATTGGAGTAACAAAACTCACGACAACATACTACCTTCCTTATTGACAAGGCTACCATCCATTGGAATAACAAAAATCTCGACAACAGACTACCTTCCATAATGTCAAGGTTTGTATCCAATGGAGTAAAAAAAATCTCGAAAATAGACTACCTTCCATAATGACAAGGCTACCATCCATTGGAGTAACAAAAATCTGGACAATAGACTACTGTCTATAATGACAAGTGTACCATCCATTGGAGTAACAAAAATATCCACAACATAATACCTTCCATAATGACAAGGCTACCATCCATTGGAGTAACAAGAATCTCGACAACGCACTACCTTCCATAATAACAATGCTACCATCCAATGTAGTCACAAAAATCTCGACCACAGACTACCTTCAATAATGACAAGGCTACCATCTATTGGAGTAACAAAAATCTCGACAACATACTACCTTCCATAATGACAAGGCTACCATCCATTGGAATAACAAATATCACGACAACATACTACCTTCCATAATTACAAGGCTACCATCTATTGGAATAACAAAAATCTCGACAACAGACTAACTTCCATAATGACAAAGCTTCCATCCAATGGAGTAACAAAAATATCGAAAACATACTACCTTCCATAATGACAAGGCTAACATCCATTGTAGTAACAAAAATATCCACAAGAGACTACCTTCCATAATGACAAGGCTTCTATTAAATGGAGTAACAAAAATCTCGACAATAGACTACCTTCCATAATGACAAGGCTACCATCCATTGGACTATACAAAATCTTGACAACAGACTACCTTTCATAATGACAAGGGTACCATCCATTGGAGTAACAAAAATATCCACAAGAGACTACCTTCCATAATGATAAGGCTACAATCCATTATAGTAACAAAAATATCGACAACAGACTACCTTACATAATGACAAGGCTACAATCCATTGTAGTAACAAAAATCTCGACAATAGACTACCTTCCATAATGACTTGGCTACCATCCATTGGAGTAACAAAAATCTCGGCAATAGACTACCTTCCATAATGACAAGGCTACCATCCATTGGAGTAACAAAGATATCGACAACATACTACCTTCCATAATGACAAGGCTACCATCCATTGGAGTAACAAAAATAACGACAACAGACTACCTTCCATAATGACAAGGCTACCATCCATTGGAATAAAAAAATCTCAACAACAGATGACCTTCCATAATGACTAGGCTACCATCCATTGGAGTAATAAAGATATCAACAATATACTACCTTCCATTATGAGAAGGCTACAATCCATTGTAGTAACAAAAATCTCGACAAGAGACTACCTTCCATAATGACAAGGCTACCATCCATTGTAGTAACTAAAATATCGACAACAGACTACCTTCCATAATGACAAGGGTACCATCCATTGGAGTAACAAAAATATCCACAAGAGACTACCTTCCATAATGATAAGGCTACCATCCATTGGAGTAACAAAAATCTCGACAGCAGACTACCTTCCATAATGTCAAGGCTACAATCCTTGTAGTAACAAAAATCTCGACAACAGACTACCTTATATAATTACAAGGCTACAATCCATTATAGTAACAAAAATCTCGACAACAGACCACCTTACATAATGAAAAGGCTACCATCTATTGTAGTAACAAAAATCTCGACAACAGACTACCTTCCATAATGACAAGGCTACCATCCATTGTAGTAACAAAAATCTCGACGACAGACTACCTTCCATAATGACTTGGCTACCATCCATTGGAGTAACAAAAATCTCGACAATAGACTACCTTCCATAATGACAAGGCTACCATCCATTGGAGTAACAATGATATCTATAACATACTACCTTCCATAATGACAAGGCTACCATCCATTGGAGTAACAAAAATCACGACAACAGACTACCTTCCATAATGAAAAGGCTACCATCCATTGGAATAACAAAAATCTCGACAACATAATACCTTCCATAATGACAAGGATACCATCCAATGGACTAAAAAAATCTCGACAACAGACTACCTTCCATAATGACAAGTATACCATCCATTGGAGTAACAAAAATCTCGACAACAGATGACCTTCCATAATGACTAGTCTACCATCCATTAGAGTAATAAAGATATCGAAAACAGACTACCTTCCATTATGTGAAGGCTACAATTCATTGGAGTAACAAAAATCTCGACAAGAGACTATCTTCCATAACGACAAGGCTACCATCCATTGTAGTGACAAAAATCTCGACAACAAACTACCTTCCATAATGACAAGGCTACCATCCATTGGAGTAACAAAAATCACGACAACATACTACCTTCCATAATGACAACTCTACCATCCATTGGAATAACAAAAATCTCGACAACAAATTACCTTCCATAATGACAAGGCTTCCATCCATTGGAGTAACAAAAATCTCGACAATAGATTACCTTCCATAATGACAAGGCTACCATCCATTGGAGTAACAAAAATCTCGACAACAGACTACCTTCCATTATGACAAGGGTACCATCCATTGGAGTAAGAAAAATATCCATAAGAGACTACCTTTCATAATGACAAGGCTACCATACATTGTAGTAACAAAAATCTCCACAATAGACTACCTTCCAAAATGACAAGGTTACCATCCATTGGAGTAACAAAACTCACGACAACGTACTACCTTCCTTATTGACAAGGCTACCATCCATTGGAATAACAAAAATCTCGACAACAGACTACCTTCCATAATGACAAGGCTTGTATCCAATGGAGTAAAAAAAATCTCGACAATAGACTACCTTCCATAATGACAAGGCTACCATCCATTGGAGTAACAAAAATCTGGACAATAGACTACTGTCTATAATGACAAGTGTACCATCCATTGGAGTAACAAAAATATCCACAACATAATACCTTCCATAATGACAAGGCTACCATCCATTGGAGTAACAAGAATCTCGACAAGGCACTACCTTCCATAATAACAATGCTACCATCCAATGTAGTCACAAAAATCTCGACAAGAGACTATCTTCCATAATGACAAGGCTACCATCTATTGGAGTAACAAAAATCTCGACAACATACTACCTTCCATAATGACAAGGCTACCATCCATTGGAGTAACAAATATCACGGCAACATACTACCTTCCATAATTACAAGGCTACCATCCATTGGAATAACAAAAATCTTGACAACAGACTAACTTCCATAATGACAAAGCTTCCATCCAATGGAGTAACAAAAATATCGAAAACATACTACCTTCCATAATGACAAGGCTACCATCCATTGTAGTAACAAAAATATCCATAAGAGACTACCTTCAATAATGACAAGGCTTCTATTAAATGGAGTAACAAAAATCTCGACAATAGACTACCTTCCATAATGACAAGGCTACCATCCATTGGAGTATCAAAAATCTTGACAACAGACTACCTTTCATAATGACAAGGGTACCATCCATTGGAGTAACAAAAATATCCACAAGAGACTACCTTCCATAATGATAAGGCTACAATCCATTATAGTAACAAAAATATCGACAACAGACTACCTTACATAATGACAAGGCTACAATCCATTGTAGTAACAAAAATCTCGACAATAGACTACCTTCCATAATGACTTGGCTACCATCCATTGGAGTAACAAAAATCTCGGCAATAGACTACCTTCCGTAATGACAAGGCTACCATCCATTGGAGTAACAAAGATATCGACAACATACTACCTTCCATAATGACAAGGCTACCATCCATTGGAGTAACAAAAATAACGACAACAGACTACCTTCCATAATGACAAGGCTACCATCCATTGGAATAAAAAAATCTCAACAATAGATGACCTTCCATAATGACTAGGCTACCATCCATTGGAGTAATAAAGATATCAACAATATACTACCCTCCATTATGAGAAGGCTACAATCCATTGTAGTAACAAAAATCTCGACAAGAGACTACCTTCCATAATGACAAGGCTACCATCCATTGTAGTAACTAAAATATCGACAACAGACTACCTTCCATAATGACAAGGGTACCATCCATTGGAGTAACAAAAATATCCACAAGAGACTACCTTCCATAATGACAAGGCTACCATCGATTGGAGTAACAAAAATCTCGACAGCAGACTACCTTCCATAACGTCAAGGCTACAATCCTTGTAGTAACAAAAATCTCGACAACAGACTACCTTATATAATGACAAGGCTAAAATCCATTATAGTAACAAAAATCTCGACAACAGACCACCTTACATAATGAAAAGGCTACCATCTATTGTAGTAACAAAAATCTCGACAACAGACTACCTTCCATAATGACAAGGCTACCATCCATTGTAGTAACAAAAATCTCGACAACAGACTACCTTCCATAATGACTTGGCTACCATCCATTGGAGTAACAAAAATCTCGACAATAGACTACCTTCCATAATGACAAGGCTACCATCCATTGGAGTAACAATGATATCTATAACATACTACCTTCCATAATGACTAGGCTACCATCCATTGGAGTAACAAAAATCACGACAACAGACTACCTTCCATAATGAAAAGGCTACCATCCATTGGAATAACAAAAATCTCGACAACATAATACCTTCCATAATGACAAGGATACCATCCACTGGACTAAAAAAATCTCGACAACAGATTACCTTCCATAATGACAAGTATACCATCCATTGGAGTAACAAAAATCTCGACAACAGATGACCTTCCATAATGACTAGTCTACCATCCATTAGAGTAATAAAGATATCAAAAACAGACTACCTTCCATTATGTAAAGGCTACAATTCATTGTAGTAACAAAAATCTCGACAAGAGACTATCTTCCATAATGACAAGGCTACCATCCATTGTAGTAACAAAAATCTCGACAACAAACTACCTTCCATAATGACAAGGCTACCATCCATTGGAGTAACAAAAATCACGACAACATACTACCTTCCATAATGACAACTCTGCCATCCATTGGAATAACAAAAATCTCGACAACAAATTACCTTCCATAATGACAAGGCTTCCATCCATTGGAGTAACAAAAATATCGACAATAGACTACCTTCCATAATGACAAGGCTACCATCCATTGGAGTAACAAAAATCTCGACAACAGACTACCTTCCATTATGACAAGGGTACCATCCATTGGAGTAAGAAAAATATCCATAAGAGACTACCTTTCATAATGACAAGGCTACCATACATTGTAGTAACAAAAATCTCCACAATAGACTACCTTCCAAAATGACAAGGTTACTATCCATTGGAGTAACAAAACTCACGACAACGTACTACCTTCCTTATTGACAAGGCTACCATCCATTGGAATAACAAAAATCTCGACAACAGACTACCTTCCATAATGACAAGGCTTGTATCCAATGGAGTAAAAAAAATCTCGACAATAGACTACCTTCCATAATGACAAGGCTACCATCCATTGGAGTAACAAAAATCTGGACAATAGACTACTGTCTATAATGACAAGTGTACCATCCATTGGAGTAACAAAAATATCCACAACATAATACCTTCCATAATGACAAGGCTACCATCCATTGGAGTAACAAGAATCTCGACAAGGCACTACCTTCCATAATAACAATGCTACCATCCAATGTAGTCACAAAATCTCGACCACAGACTACCTTCAATAATGACAAGGCTACCATCTATTGGAGTAACAAAAATCTCGACAACATACTACCTTCCATAATGACAAGGCTACCATCCATTGGAGTAACAAATATCACGGCAACATACTACCTTCCATAATTACAAGGCTACCATCCATTGGAATAACAAAAATCTTGACAACAGACTAACTTCCATAATGACAAAGCTTCCATCCAATGGAGTAACAAAAATATCGAAAACATACTACCTTCCATAATGACAAGGCTACCATCCATTGTAGTAACAAAAATATCCACAAGAGACTACCTTCAATAATGACAAGGCTTCTATTAAATGGAGTAACAAAAATCTCGACAATAGACTACCTTCCATAATGACAAGGCTACCATCCATTGGAGTATCAAAAATCTTGACAACAGACTACCTTTCATAATGACAAGGGTACCATCCATTGGAGTAACAAAAATATCCACAAGAGACTACCTTCCATAATGATAAGGCTACAATCCATTATAGTAACAAAAATATCGACAACAGACTACCTTACATAATGACAAGGCTACAATCCATTGTAGTAACAAAAATCTCGACAATAGACTACCTTCCATAATGACTTGGCTACCATCCATTGGAGTAACAAAAATCTCGGCAATAGACTACCTTCCGTAATGACAAGGCTACCATCCATTGGAGTAACAAAGATATCGACAACATACTACCTTCCATAATGACAAGGCTACCATCCATTGGAGTAACAAAAATAACGACAACAGACTACCTTCCATAATGACAAGGCTACCATCCATTGGAATAAAAAAATCTCAACAATAGATGACCTTCCATAATGACTAGGCTACCATCCATTGGAGTAATAAAGATATCAACAATATACTACCCTCCATTATGAGAAGGCTACAATCCATTGTAGTAACAAAAATCTCGACAAGAGACTACCTTCCATAATGACAAGGCTACCATCCATTGTAGTAACTAAAATATCGACAACAGACTACCTTCCATAATGACAAGGGTACCATCCATTGGAGTAACAAAAATATCCACAAGAGACTACCTTCCATAATGACAAGGCTACCATCCATTGGAGTAACAAAAATCTCGACAGCAGACTACCTTCCATAACGTCAAGGCTACAATCCTTGTAGTAACAAAAATCTCGACAACAGACTACCTTATATAATGACAAGGCTAAAATCCATTATAGTAACAAAAATCTCGACAACAGACCACCTTACATAATGAAAAGGCTACCATCTATTGTAGTAAAAAAAATCTCGACAACAGACTACCTTCCATAATGACAAGGCTACCATCCATTGTAGTAACAAAAATCTCGACAACAGACTACCTTCCATAATGACTTGGCTACCATCCATTGGAGTAACAAAAATCTCGACAATAGACTACCTTCCATAATGACAAGGCTACCATCCATTGGAGTAACAATGATATCTATAACATACTACCTTCCATAATGACTAGGCTACCATCCATTGGAGTAACAAAAATCACGACAACAGACTACCTTCCATAATGAAAAGGCTACCATCCATTGGAATAACAAAAATCTCGACAACATAATACCTTCCATAATGACAAGGATACCATCCACTGGACTAAAAAAATCTCGACAACAGATTACCTTCCATAATGACAAGTATACCATCCATTGGAGTAACAAAAATCTCGACAACAGATGACCTTCCATAATGACTAGTCTACCATCCATTAGAGTAATAAAGATATCAAAAACAGACTACCTTCCATTATGTGAAGGCTACAATTCATTGTAGTAACAAAAATCTCGACAAGAGACTATCTTCCATAATGACAAGGCTACCATCCATTGTAGTAACAAAAATCTCGACAACAAACTACCTTCCATAATGACAAGGCTACCATCCATTGGAGTAACAAAAATCACGACAACATACTACCTTCCATAATGACAACTCTGCCATCCATTGGAATAACAAAAATCTCGACAACAAATTACCTTCCATAATGACAAGGCTTCCATCCATTGGATTAACAAAAATATCGACAATAGACTACCTTCCATAATGACAAGGCTACCATCCATTGGAGTAACAAAAATCTCGACAACAGACTACCTTCCATTATGACAAGGGTACCATCCATTGGAGTAAGAAAAATATCCATAAGAGACTACCTTTCATAATGACAAGGCTACCATACATTGTAGTAACAAAAATCTCCACAATAGACTACCTTCCAAAATGACAAGGTTACTATCCATTGGAGTAACAAAACTCACGACAACGTACTACCTTCCTTATTGACAAGGCTACCATCCATTGGAATAACAAAAATCTCGACAACAGACTACCTTCCATAATGACAAGGCTTGTATCCAATGGAGTAAAAAAAATCTCGACAATAGACTACCTTCCATAATGACAAGGCTACCATCCATTGGAGTAACAAAAATCTGGACAATAGACTACTGTCTATAATGACAAGTGTACCATCCATTGGAGTAACAAAAATATCCACAACATAATACCTTCCATAATGACAAGGCTACCATCCATTGGAGTAACAAGAATCTCGACAAGGCACTACCTTCCATAATAACAATGCTACCATCCAATGTAGTCACAAAAATCTCGACCACAGACTACCTTCAATAATGACAAGGATACCATCTATTGGAGTAACAAAAATCTCGACAACATACTACCTTCCATAATGACAAGGCTACCATCCATTGGAGTAACAAATATCACGACAACATACTACCTTCCATAATTACAAGGCTACCATCCATTGGAATAACAAAAATCTCGACAACAGACTAACTTCCATAATGACAAAGCTTCCATCCAATGGAGTAACAAAAATATCGAAAACATACTACCTTCCATAATGACAAGGCTACCATCCATTGTAGTAACAAAAATATCCACAAGAGACTACCTTCCATAATGACAAGGCTTCTATTAAATGGAGTAACAAAAATCTCGACAATAGACTACCTTCCATAATGACAAGGCTACCATCCATTGGAGTATCAAAAATCTTGACAACAGACTACCTTTCATAATGACATGGGTACCATCCATTGGAGTAACAAAAATATCCACAAGAGACTACCTTCCATAATGATAAGGCTACAATCCATTATAGTAACAAAAATATCGACAACAGACTACCTTACATAATGACAAGGCTACAATCCATTGTAGTAACAAAAATCTCGACAATAGACTACCTTCCATAATGACTTGGCTACCATCCATTGGAGTAACAAAAATCTCGGCAATAGACTACCTTCCATAATGACAAGGCTACCATCCATTGGAGTAACAAAGATATCGACAACATACTACCTTCCATAATGACAAGGCTACCATCCATTGGAGTAACAAAAATAACGACAACAGACTACCTTCCATAATGACAAGGCTACCATCCATTGGAATAAAAAAATCTCAACAATAGATGACCTTCCATAATGACTAGGCTACCATCCATTGGAGTAATAAAGATATCAACAATATACTACCCTCCATTATGAGAAGGCTACAATCCATTGTAGTAACAAAAATCTCGACAAGAGACTACCTTCCATAATGACAAGGCTACCATCCATTGTAGTAACTAAAATATCGACAACAGACTACCTTCCATAATGACAAGGGTACCATCCATTGGAGTAACAAAAATACCCACAAGAGACTACCTTCCATAATGACAAGGCTACCATCCATTGGAGTAACAAAAATCTCGACAGTAGACTACCTTCCATAATGTCAAGGCTACAATCCTTGTAGTAACAAAAATCTCGACAACAGACTACCTTATATAATGACAAGGCTACAATCCATTATAGTAACAAAAATCTCGACAACAGACCACCTTACATAATGAAAAGGCTACCATCTATTGTAGTAACAAAAATCTCGACAACAGACTACCTTCCATAATGACAAGGCTACCATCCATTGTAGTAACAAAAATCTCGACAACAGACTACCTTCCATAATGACTTGGCTACCATCCATTGGAGTAACAAAAATCTCGACAATAGACTACCTTCCATAATGACAAGGCTACCATCCATTGGAGTAACAATGATATCTATAACATACTACGTTCCATAATGACAAGGCTACCATCCATTGGAGTAACAAAAATCATGACAACAGACTACCTTCCATAATGAAAAGGCTACCATCCATTGGAATAACAAAAATCTCGACAACATAATACCTTCCATAATGACAAGGATACCATCCAATGGACTAAAAAAATCTCGACAACAGACTACCTTCCATAATGACAAGTATACCATCCATTAGAGTAACAAAAATCTCGACAACAGATGACCTTCCATAATGACTAGTCTACCATCCATTAGAGTAATAAAGATATCGAAAACAGACTACCTTCCATTATGTGAAGGCTACAATTCATTGTAGTAACAAAAATCTCGACAAGAGACTATCTTCCATAATGACAAGGCTACCATCCATTGTAGTAACAAAAATCTCGACAACAAACTACCTTCCATAATGACAAGGCTACCATCCATTGGAGTAACAAAAATCACGACAACATACTACCTTCCATAATGACAACTCTACCATCCATTGGAATAACAAAAATCTCGACAACAAATTACCTTCCATAATGACAAGGCTTCCATCCATTGGAGTAACAAAAATCTCGACAATAGACTACCTTCCATAATGACAAGGCTACCATCCATTGGAGTAACAAAAATCTCGACAACAGACTACCCTCCATGATGACAAGGGTACCATCCATTGGAGTAAAAAAAATATGCACAAGAAACTACCTTTCATAATGATAAGACTACCATTTATTGGTGTAACAAAAATCTCGACAACACACTACCTTCCATAATGACAAGGTTACCATCCATTGTAGTTACAAACATCTCGACAACAGACTACCTTACATAATGACAAGGCTACCATCCATTGGAGTTACAAAAATCTCGACAACAGACTACCTTACATAATGACAAGGCTACCATCCATTGGAGTAGCAATGATATCGATAACATACTACCTTCTATAATGACAAGGCTACCATCCATTGGAGTAACAAAAATCACCACAACAGACTACCTTCCATAATGAAAAGTCTACCATCCATTGGAATAACACAAATCTCGACAACACAATACCTTCCATAATGACAACGCTACCATCCAATGGAGTAACAAAAATCTCGACAACAGACTACCTTCCACAATGACAAGTATACCATCCATTGGAGTATCAAAAATTTCGATAACAAATGACCTTCCATAATGACTAGGCTACTATCCATTGGAGTAATATAGATATCGACAACAGACTAACTTCTATTGGAATAACAAAAATCTCGACAACAGACTACCTTCCATAATGACAAGGCTTCCATCCAATGGAGTAACAAAAATCTCAACAATATAATACCTTCCATAATGAAAAGGCTACCATCCATTGGAGTAACAAAAATCTCGACAACAGACTACCTTCCAATAGGATAAGGGTACTATCCATTGGAGTAACAAAAATATCCACAAGAGACTACCTTCCATAATGACAAGGCTACCATCCATTGGAGTAACAACGATATCGACAACATACTACCTTCCATAATGACAAGGCTACCATCCATTGGAGTAACAAAAATCACGACAACAGACTACCTTCCATAATGACAAGGCTACCATCCATTGGAATAACAAAAATCTTGACAACAGATGACCTTCCATAATGACAAGGCTACCATCCATTGTAGTAACTAAAATATCGACAACAAACTACCTTACATAATGACAAGGGTACCATCCATTGGAGTAACAAAAATATCCACAAGAGACTACCTTCCATAATGATAAGGCTACCATCCATTAGAGTAAAAAAAATCTCGACAACAGACTACCTTCCATAATGTCAAGGCTATAATCCTTGTAGTAACAAAAATCTCGACAACAGACTACCTTACATAATGACAAGGCTACCATCCATTGTAGTAACAAAAATCTCGACAACAGACTACCTTCCATAATGACTTGGCTACAATCCATAGGAGTAACAAAAATGTCGACAATAGACTACCTTCCATAATGACAAGGCTACCATCCATTGGAGTAAAAGAGATATCGATAACATACTACCTTCCATAATGACAAGGCTACCATCCATTGGAGTAACAAAAATCACGACAACAGACTACCTTCCATAATGAAAAGGCTACCATCCATTGGAATTACAAAATCTCGACAACATAATACCTTCCATAATGACAAGGCTTCCATCCAATGGACTAACAAAAATCTCGACAACAGACTACCTTCCAAAATGACAAGGCTACCATCCATTGTAGTAACAAAAATCTCAACAACAAACTACCTTCCATAATAACAAGGCTACCATCCATTGGAGTAACAAAAATCACGAAAACATACTACCTTCCATAATGACAAGTATACCATCCATTGGAGTAACAAAAATCTCGACAATAGACTACCTTCCATAATGACAAGGCTACCATCCATTGGAGTAACAAAAATCTCGACAACAGACTACCTTCCATTATGACAAGGGTACCATCCATTGGAGTAAGAAAAATATCCATAAGAGACTACCTTTCATAATGACAAGGCTACCATACATTGTAGTAACAAAAATCTCCACAATAGACTACCTTCCAAAATGACAAGGTTACCATCCATTGGAGTAACAAAAATCACGACAACAGACTACCTTCCATAATGAAAAGGCTACCATCCATTGGAATTACAAAAATCTCGACAACATAATACCTTCCATAATGACAAGGCTACCATCCAATGGACTAACAAAAATCTCGACAACAGACTACCTTCCATAACGACATGTATACCATCCATTGGAGTAATAAAGATATCGACAACAAACTACCTTCCATAATGACTAGGCTACAATCCATTGTAGTAACAAAAATCTCGACAAGAGACTATATTCCATAATGACAAGGCTACCATCCATTGTAGTAACAAAAATCTCGACAACAAACTACCGTCCATAATGACAAGGCTACCATCCATTGGAGTAACAAAAATCACGACAACATACTACCTTCCATAATGACAAGGCTACCATCCAACGGAGTAATAAAAATCTCGACAATAGACTACCTTCCATAATGACAAGGCTACCATCCATTGGAGTAACAAAAATCTCGACAACAGACTACCTTCCATAATGACAAGGCTACCATCCATTGGAGTAAAAGAGATATCGATAACATACTACCTTCCATAATGACAAGGGTACCATCCATTGGAGTAACAAAAATATCCACAAGAGACTACCTTCCATAATGATAAGGCTACCATCCATTGGAGTAACAAAAATCTCGACAACAGACTACCTTCCATAATGTCAAGGCTACAATCCTTGTAGTAACAAAAATCTCGACAACAGACTACCTTACATAATGACAAGGCTACCATCCATTGTAGTAACAAAAATCTCGATAATAGACTACCTTCCATAATGACTTGGCTACCATCCATTGGAGTAAAAGAGGTATCGATAACATACTACCTTCCATAATGACAAGGCTACCATCCATTGGAGTAACAAAAATCACGACAACAGACTACCTTCCATAATGAAAAGGCTACCATCCATTGGAATTACAAAAATCTCGACAACATAATACCTTCCATAATGACAAGGCTACCATCCAATGGACTAACAAAAATCTTGACAACAGACTACCTTCCATAACGACAAGTATACCATCCATTGGAGTAATAAAGATATCGACAACAAACTACCTTCCATAATGACTAGGCTACCATTCATTGTAGTAACAAAAATATCGACAACAAACTACCTTCCATAATGACAAGGCTACCATCCATTGGAGTAACAAAAATCACGACAACATAATACCTTCCATAATGACAACTCTACCATCCATTGGAATAACAAAAATCTCGACAACAGACTACCTTCCATAATGACAAGGCTTCCATCCAATGGAATAACAAAAATCTCGACAACAGACTACCTTCCATTATGACAAGGGTACCATCCATTGGAGTAAGAAAAATATGCACAAGAGACTACCTTTCATAATGATAAGACTACCATCCATTAGAGTAACAAAAATCTCGACAACAGACTACCTTCCATAATGACAAGGTTACCATCCATTGTAGTTACAAACATCTCGACAACAGACTACCTTACATAATGATAAGGCTACCATCCATTGGAGTTACAAAAATCTCGACAACATACTACCTTACATAATGACAAGTCTACCATCCATTGGAGTAGCAATGATATCGATAACATACTACCTTCTATAATGACAAGGCTACCATCCATTGGAGTAACAAAAATCACGACAACAGACTACCTTCCATAATGAAAAGTCTACCATCCATTGGAATAACACAAATCTGGACAACACAATACCTTCCATAATGACAACGTTACCATCCAATGGACTAAAAAAATCTCGACAACTGACTACCTTCCATAATGACAAGTATATCATCCATTGGAGTAACAAAAATCTCGACAACAGATGACCTTCCATAATGACTAGGCTACCATCCATTAGAGTAATAAAGATATCGAAAACAGACTACCTTCCATTATGAGAAGGCTACAATTCATTGTAGTAACAAAAATCTCGACAAGAGACTATCTTCCATAATGACAAGGCTACCATCCTTTGTAGTAACAAAAATCTCGACAACAAACTACCTTCCATAATGACTTGGCTACCATCCATTGGAGTAACAAAAATCACGACAACAGACTACCTTCCATAATGAAAAGGCTACCATCCATTGGAATAACAAAAATCTCGACAACATAATACCTTCCATAATGACAAGGCTACCAACCAATGGACTAAAATAATCTCAACAACAGACTACCTGCCATAATGACAAGTATACCATCCATTGGAGTAACAAAAATCTCGACAACAGATGACCTTCCATAATGACTAGGCTACCATCCATTAGAGTAATAAAAATATCGAAAACAGACTACCTTCCATTATGAGAAGGCTACAATTCATTGTAGTAACAAAAATCTCGACAAGAGACTATCTTCCATAATGACAAGGCTACCATCCATTGTAGTAACAAAAATCTCGACAACAAACTACCTTCCATAATGACAAGGCTACCATCCATTGGAGTAACAAAAATCACGACAACATACTACCTTCCATAATGAAAACTCTACCATCCATTGGAATAACAAAAATCTCGACAACAAATTACCTTCCATAATGACAAGGCTTCCATCCATTGGAGTAACAAAAATCTCGACAATAGACTACCTTCCATAATGACAAGGCTACCATCCATTGGAGTAACAAAAATATCGATAACAGACTACCTTCCATTATGACAAGGGTACCATCCATTGGAGTAAGAAAAATATGCACAAGAGACTACCTTTCATAATGATAAGACTACCATCCATTAGAGTAACAAAAATCTCGACAACAGACTACCTTTCATAATGACAAGGTTACCATCCATTGTAGTTACAAACATCTCGACAACAGACTACCTTACATAATGACAGGGCTACCATCCATTGGAGTTACAAAAATCTCGACAACAGACTACCTTACATAATGACAAGGCTACCATCCATTGGAGTAGCAATGATATCGATAACATACTACCTTCTATAATGACAAGGCTACCATCCATTGGAGTAACAAAAATCACGACAACAGACTTCCTTCCATAATGAAAAGTCTACCATCCATTGGAATAACAAAAATCTCGACAACACAATACCTTCCATAATGACAACGCTACCATCCAATGGAGTAACAAAAATCTCAAAAACAGACTACATTCCACAATGACAAGTATACCATCCATTGGAGTATCAAAAATTTCGATAACAAATGACCTTCCATAATGACTAGGCTACCATCCATTGGAGTAATATAGATATCGACAACAGACTAACTTCCATTATCAGAAGGCAAAAATCCATCGTAGTAATAAAAATCTCGACAAGAGACTATCTTCCATAATGACAAGGCTACCATCCATTGTAGTAACAAAAATATCGACAATAGACTACGTTCCATAATGACAAGGCTACCATCCATTGTAGTAACTAAAATCTCGACAACAGACTACCTTCCATAATGACTAGGCTACCATCCATTGGAGTAATATAGATATCGACAACAGACTAACTTCCATTATCAGAAGGCAAAAATCCATCGTAGTAATAAAAATCTCGACAAGAGACTATCTTCCATAATGACAAGGCTACCATCCATTATAGTAACAAAAATCTCGACAATAGACTACCTTCCATAATGACAAGGCTATCATCCATTGTAGTAACTAAAATATTGACATCAAACTACCTTCCATAATGACAAGGCTACCATCCATTGTAGTAACAAAAATCTCGAAAACAGACTACCTTCAATAATGACTTGGCTACCATCCATTGGAGTAACAAAAATCACGACAATAGACTACCTTCCATAATGAAAAGGCTACCATCCATTGGAATAACAAAAATCTCGACAACATGATACCTTCCATAATGACAAGGCTACCATCCAATGGACTAAAAAAATCTCGACAACAGACTACCTTCCATAACGACAAGTATACCATCCATTGGAGTAACAAAAATCTCGACAACAGATGACGTTCCATAATGACTAGGCTACCATCCATTGGAGTAATAAAGATATCGACAACAGACTACCTTCCATTATAAGAAGGCTACAATTCATTGTAGTAACAAAAATCTTGACAAGAGACTATCTTCCTTAATGACAAGGCTACCATCCATTGTAGTAACAAAAATCTTGACAACAAACTACCTTCCATAATGACAAGGCTACCATCCATTGGAGTAACAAAAATCACGACAACATACTACCTTCCATAATGAAAACTCTACCATCCATTGGAATAACAAAAATCTCGACAACAAATTACCTTCCATAATGACAAGGCTTCCATCCATTGGAGTAACAAAAATCTCGACAATAGACTACCTTCCATAATGACAAGGCTACGATCCATTGGAGTAACAAAAATCTCGACAACAGACTACCTTCCATTATGACAAGGGTACCATCCATTGGAGTAAGAAAAATATGCACAAGAGACTACCTTTCATAATGATAAGACTACCATCCATTAGAGTAACAAAAATCTCGACAACAGACTACCTTTCATAATGACAAGGTTACCATCCATTGTAGTTACAAAAATTTCGACAACAGACTACCTTACATAATGACAAGGCTACCATCCATTGGAGTTACAAAAATCTCGACAACAGACTACCTTAGATAATGACAAGGCTACCATCCATTGGAGTAGCAATGATATCGATAACATACTACCTTCTATAATGACAAGGCTACCATCCATTGGAGTAACAAAAATCACGACAACAGACTTCCTTCCATAATGAAAAGTCTACCATCCATTGGAATAACAAAAATCTCGACAACACAATACCTTCCATAATGACAACGCTACCATCCAATGGAGTAACAAAAATCTCAAAAACAGACTACCTTCCATAATGACTAGGCTACCATCCATTGGAGTAATATAAATATCGACAACAGACTAACTTCCATTATCAGAAGGCAAAAATCCATCGTAGTAATAAAAATCTCGACAAGAGACTATCTTCCATAATGACAAGGCTACCATCCATTGTAATAACAAAAATCTCGACAATAGACTACCTTCCATAATGACAAGGCTACCATCCATTGTAGTAACTAAAATATCGACAACAAACTACCTTCCATAATGACAACGGTACAATCGATTGGAGTAACAAAAATATCCACAAGAGACTACCATCCATAATGATAAGGCTACCATCCATTGGAGTAACAAAAATATCGACAGCAGACTACCTTCCATAATGTCAAGGCTACAATCCTTGTAGTAACAAAAATCTCGACAACGGTCTACCTTACATAATGACAAGGCTATAATCCATTATAGTAACAAAAATCTCGACAACAGACTACCTTACATAATGACAAGGCTACCATCCATTGTAGTAACAAAAATCTCGACAACAGACTACCTTCCATAATGACAAGGCTACCATCCATTGTAGTAACAAAAATCTCGAAAACAGACTACCTTCCATAATGACTTGGCTACCATCCATTGCAGTAACAAAAATCTCGACAATAGACTACCTTCCGTAATCACAAGGCTATCATCCTTTGGAGTAACAAAGATATATATAACATTCTACCTTCCATAATGACAAGGCTACCATCCATTGGAGTAACAAAAATCACGACAACAGACTACCTTCCATAATGAAAAGGCTACCCTCCATTGGAATAAAAAAAATCTCGACAACATGATACCTTCCATAATGACAAGGCTACCATCCAATGGACTAAAAAAATCTCGACAACAGACTACCTTCCATAACGACAAGTATACCATCTATTGGAGTAACAAAAATCTCGACAACAGATGACCTTCCATAATGACTAGGCTACCATCCATTGGAGTAATAAAGATATCGACAACAGACTACCTTCCATTATGAGAAGGCTACAATTCATTGTAGTAACAAAAATCTCGACAAGAGACTATCTTCCATAATGACAAGGCTACCATCCATTGTAGTAACAAAAATATCGACAACAAACTACATTCCATAATGACAAGGCTACCATCCATTGGAGTAATATAGATATCGACAACAGACTAACTTCCATTATCAGAAGGCAAAAATCCATCGTAGTAATAAAAATCTCGACAGGGGACTATCTTCCATAATGACAAGGCTACCATCCATTGTAGTAACAAAAATCTCGACAATAGACTACCTTCCATAATGACAAGGGTACCATCCATTGGAGTAAGAAAAATATGCACAAGAGACTACCTTTCATAATGATAAGACTACCATCCATTAGAGTAACAAAAATCTCGACAACAGACTACCTTGCATAATGACAAGGTTACCATCCATTGTAGTTACAAAAATCTCGACAACAGACTACCTTACGTAATGACAAGGCTACCATCCATTGGAGTTACAAAAATCTCGACAACAGACTACCTTACATAATGAAAAGGCTACCATCCATTGGAGTAGTAATGATATCGATAACATACTACCTTCTATAATGACAAGGCTACCATCCATTGGAGTAACAAAAATCACGACAACAAACTACCTTCCATAATGAAAAGTCTACCATCCATTGGAATAACAAAAATCTCGACAACACAATACCTTCCATAATGACAACGCTACCATCCATTGGAGTAACAAAAATCTCGACAACAGACTACCTTCCACAATGACAAGTATACAATCCATTGGAGTATCAAAAATTTCGATAACAAATGACCTTCCATAATGACTAGGCTACCATCCATTGGAGTAATATAGATATCGACAACAGACTAACTTCCATTATCAGAAGGCAAAAATCCATCGTAGTAATAAAAATCTCGACAGGAGACTATCTTCCATAATGACAAGGCTACCATCCATTGTAGTAACTAAAATATTGACAACAAACTACCTTCCATAATGACAAGGGTACCATCCATTGGAGTAACAAAAATATCCACAAGAGACTACCTTCCATAATGATAAGGCTACCATCCATTGGAGTAACAAAAATATCGACAGCAAACTACCTTCCATAATGTCAAGGCTACAATCCTTGTAGTAACAAAAATCTCGACAACAGTCTACCTTACATAATGACAAGGCTACAATCCATTATAGTAACAAAAATCTCGACAACAGACTACCTTACATAATGACAAGGCTACCATCCATTGTAGTAACAAAAATCTCGACAACAGACTACCTTCCATAATGACAAGGCTACCATCCATTGTAGTAACAAAAATCTCGAAAACAGACTACCTTCCATAATGACTAGGCTACCATCCATTGGAGTAACAAAAATCTCGACAATAGACTACCTTCCGTAATCACAAGGCTACCATCCTTTGGAGTAACAAAGATATCTATAACATTCTACCTTCCATAATGACAAGGCTACCATCCATTGGAGTAACAAAAATCACGACAACAGACTACCTTCCATAATGAAAAGGCTACCATCCATTGGAATAATAAAAATCTCGACAACATGATACCTTCCATAATGACAAGGCTACCATCCAATGGACTAAAAAAATCTCGACAACAGACTACCTTCCATAACGACAAGTATACCATCCATTGGAGTAACAAAAATCTCGACAACAGATGACCTTCCATAATGACTAGGCTACCATCCATTGGAGTAATAAAGATATCGACAACAGACTACCTTCCATTATGAGAAGGCTACAATTCATTGTAGTAACAAAAATCTCGACAAGAGACTATCATCCATAATGGCAAGGCTACCATCCATTGTAGTAACAAAAATCTCGACAACAAACTACCTTCCATAATGACAAGGCTACCATCCATTGGAGTATCAAAAATCACGACAACATACTACCTTCCATAATGACAACTCTACCATCCATTGGAATAACGAAAATCTCGACAAAAAATTACCTTCCATAATGACAAGGCTTCCATCCATTGGAGTAACAAAAATCTCGACAATAGACTACCTTCCATAATGACAAGGCTACCATCCATTGGAGTAACAAAAATCTCGACAACAGACTACCTTCCATTATGACAAGGGTACCATCCATTGGAGTAAGAAAGATATGCACAAGAGACTACCTTTCATAATGATAAGACTACCATCCATTAGAGTAACAAAAATCTCGACAACAGACTACCTTCCATAATGACAAGGTTACCATCCATTGTAGTTACAAAAATCTCGACAACAGACTACCTTACATAATGACAAGGCTACCATCCATTGGAGTTACAAAAATCTCGACAACAGACTACCTTACATAATGACAAGGCTACCATCCATTGGAGTTGCAATGATATCGATAACATACTACCTTCTATAATGATAAGGCTACCATCCATTGGAGTAACAAAAATCACGACAACAGACTACCTTCCATAATGAAAAGTCTACCATCCATTGGAATAACAAAAATCTCGACAACACAATACCTTCCATAATGACAACGCTACCATCCAATGGAGTAACAAAAATCTTGACAACAGACTACCTTCCACAATGACAAGTATACCATCCATTGGGGTATCAAAAATTTCGATAACAAATGACCTTCCATAATGACTAGGCTACCATCCATTGGAGTAATATAGATATCGACAACAGACTAACTTCCATTATAAGAAGGCAAAAATCCATCGTAGTAATAAAAATCTCGACATGAGACTATCTTCCATAATGACAAGGCTACCATCCATTGTAGTAACAAAAATCTCGACAATAGACTACCTTCCATAATGACAAGGCTACCATCCATTGGAGTAACTAAAATCTCGACAACAGACTACCTTCCATTATGACAAGGGTACCATCCATTGGAGTAAGAAAAATATGCACAAGAGACTACCTTTCATAATGATAAGACTACCATCCATTAGAGTAACAAAAATCTCGACAACAGACTACCTTCCATAATGACAAGGTTACCATCCATTGTAGTTACAAAAATCTCGAAAACAGACTACCTTACGTAATGACAAGGCTACCATCCATTGGAGTTACAAAAATCTCGACAACAGACTACCTTACATAATGAAAAGGCTACCATCCATTGTAGTAACAAAAATCTCGACAACAGACTACCTTCCATAATGACAAGGCTACCATCCATTGTAGTAACAAAAATCTCGAAAACAGACTTCCTTCCAAAATGACTTGGCTACCATCCATTGGAGTAACAAAAATCTCGACAATAGACTACCTTCCGTAATCACAAGGCTACCATCCTTTGGAGTAACAAAGATATCTATAACATACTACCTTCCATAATGACAAGGCTACCATCCATTGGAGTAACAAAAATCACGACAACAGACTACCTTCCATAATGAAAAGGCTACCATCCATTGGAATAATAAAAATCTCGACAACATGATACCTTCCATAATGACAAGGCTACCATCCAATGGACTAAAAAAATCTCGACAACAGACTACCTTCCATAACGACAAGTATACCATCCATTGGAGTAACAAAAATCTCGACAACAGATGACCTTCCATAATGACTAGGCTACCAAACATTGGAGTAATAAAGATATCGACAACAAACTACCTTCCATAATGACTAGGCTACCATCCATTGGATTAATAAAGATATCGACAACAAACTACCTTCCATAATGACTAGGCTACCATCCATTGTAGTAACAAAAATATCGACAACAAACTACCTTCCATAATGACAAGGCTACCATCCATTGGAGTAACAAAAATCACGACAACATACTACCTTCCATAATGACAACTCTACCATCCATTGGAATAACAAAAATCTCGACAACAGACTACCTTCCATAATGACAAGGCTTCCATCCAATGGAATAACAAAAATCTCGACAACAGACTACCTTCCATTATGACAAGGGTACCATCCATTGGAGTAAGAAAAATATGCACAAGAGACTACCTTTCATAATGATAAGACTACCATCCATTAGAGTAACAAAAATCTCGACAACAGACTACCTTCCATAATGACAAGGTTACCATCCATTGTAGTTACAAACATCTCGACAACAGACTACCTTACATAATGATAAGGCTACCATCCTTTGGAGTTACAAAAATCTCGACAACATACTACCTTACATAATGACAAGTCTACCATCCATTGGAGTAGCAATGATATCGATAACATACTACCTTCTATAATGACAAGGCTACCATCCATTGGAGTAACAAAAATCACGACAACAGACTACCTTCCATAATGAAAAGTCTACCATCCATTGGAATAACACAAATCTGGACAACACAATACCTTCCATAATGACAACGTTACCATCCAATGGACTAAAAAAATCTCGACAACTGACTACCTTCCATAATGACAAGTATACCATCCATTGGAGTAACAAAAATCTCGACAACAGATGACCTTCCATAATGACTAGGCTACCATCCATTAAAGTAATAACGATATCGAAAACAGACTACCTTCCATTATGAGAAGGCTACAATTCATTGTAGTAACAAAAATCTCGACAAGAGACTATCTTCCATAATGACAAGGCTACCATCCTTTGTAGTAACAAAAATCTCGACAACAAACTACCTTCCATAATGACTTGACTACCATCCATTGGAGTAACAAAAATCTCGACAATAGACTACCTTCCATAATGACAAGGCTACCATCCATTGGAGTAACAAAGATATCTATAACATACTACCTTCCATAATGACAAGGCTACCATCCATTGGAGTAACAAAAATCACGACAACAGACTACCTTCCATAATGAAAAGGCTACCATCCATTGGAATAACAAAAATCTCGACAACATAATACCTTCCATAATGACAAGGCTACCATCCAATGGACTAAAAAAATCTCAACAACAGACTACCTTCCATAATGACAAGTATACCATCCATTGGAGTAACAAAAATCTCGACAACAGATGACCTTCCATAATGACTAGGCTACCATCCATTAGAGTAATAAAATTATCGAAAACAGACTACCTTCCATTATGAGAAGGCTACAATTCATTGTAGTAACAAAAATCTCGACAAGAGACTATCTTCCATAATGACAAGGCTACCATCCATTGTAGTAACAAAAATCTCGACAACAAACTACCTTCCATAATGACAAGGCTACCATCCATTGGAGTAACAAAAATCACGACAACATACTACCTTCAATAATGACAACTCTACCATCCATTGGAATAACAAAAATCTCGACAACAAATTACCTTCCATAATGACAAGGCTTCCATCCATTGGAGTAACAAAAATCACGACAATAGACTACCTTCCATAATGACAAGGCTACCATCCATTGGAGTAACAAAAATATCGACAACAAACTACCTTCCATGATGACAAGGGTACCATCCATTGGAGTAAGAAAAATATGCACAAGAGACTACCTTTCATAATGATAAGACTACCATCCACTGGAGTAACAAAAATCTCGACAACAGAATACCTTCCATAATGAGAAGGTTACCATCCATTGTAGTTACAAACATCTCGACAACAAACTACCTTACATAATGACAAGGCTACCATCCATTGGAGTTACAAAAATCTCGACAACATACTACCTTACATAATGACAAGGATACCATCCATTGGAGTAGCAATGATATCGATAACATACTACCTTCTATAATGACAAGGCTACCATCCATTGGAGTAACAAAAATCACGACAAAAGACTACCTTCCATAATGAAAAGTCTACCATCCATTGGAATAACACAAATCTCGACAACACAATACCTTCCATAATGACAACGCTACCATCCAATGGAGTAACAAAAATCTCGACAATAGACTACCTTCCACAATGACAAGTATACCATCCATTGGAGTATCAAAAATTTCGATAACAAATGACCTTCCATAATCACTAGGCTACCATCCATTGGAGTAATATAGATATCGACAACAGACTAACTTCCATTATCAGAAGGCAAAAATCCATCGTAGTAATAAAAATCTCGACAAGAGACTATCTTCCATAATGACAAGGCTACCATCCATTGTAGTAACAAAAATATCGACAATAGACTACGTTCCATAATGACAAGGCTACCATCCATTGTAGTAACTAAAATCTCGACAACAGACTACCTTCCATAATGACTAGGCTACCATCCATTGGAGTAATATAGATATCGACAACAGACTAACTTCCATTATCAGAAGGAAAAAATCCATCGTAGTAATAAAAATCTCGACAAGAGACTATCTTCCATAATGACAAGGCTACCATCCATTATAGTAACAAAAATCTCGACAATAGACTACCTTCCATAATGACAAGGCTACCATCCATTGTAGTAACTAAAATATTGACATCAAACTACCTTCCATAATGACAAGGGTACCATCCATTGGAGTAACAAAAATATCGACAGCAGACTACCTTCCATAATGTCAAGGCTACAATCCTTGTAGTAACAAAAATCTCGACAACAGTCTACCTTACATAATGACAAGGCTACAATCCATTATAGTAACAAAAATCTCGACAACAATCTACCTTCCATAATGACAAGGCTACCATCCATTGTAGTAACAAAAATCTTGAAAACAGACTACCTTCAATAATGACTTGGCTACCATCCATTGGAGTAACAAAAATCACGACAATAGACTACCTTCCATAATGAAAAGGCTACCATCCATTGGAATAACAAAAATCTCGACAACATGATACCTTCCATAATGACAAGGCTACCATCCAATGGACTAAAAAAATCTCGACAACAGACTACCTTCCATAACGACAAGTATACCATCCATTGGAGTAACAAAAATCTCGACAACAGATGACCTTCCATAATGACTAGGCTACCATCCATTGGAGTAATAAAGATATCGACAACAGACTACCTTCCATTATAAGAAGGCTACAATTCATTGTAGTAACAAAAATCTCGACAAGAGACTATCTTCCTTAATGACAAGGCTACCATCCATTGTAGTAACAAAAATCTCGACAACAAACTACCTTCCATAATGACAAGGCTACCATCCATTGGAGTAACAAAAATCACGACAACATACTACCTTCCATAATGAAAACTCTACCATCCATTGGAATAACAAAAATCTCGACAACAAATTACCTTCCATAATGACAAGGTTTCCATCCATTGGAGTAACAAAAATCTCGACAATAGACTACCTTCCATAATGACAAGGCTACGATCCATTGGAGTAACAAAAATGTCGACAACAGACTACCTTCCATTATGACAAGGGTACCATCCATTGGAGTAAGAAAAATATGCACAAGAGACTACCTTTCATAATGATAAGACTACCATCCATTAGAGTAACAAAAATCTCGACAACAGACTACCTTCCATAATGACAAGGTTACCATCCATTGTAGTTACAAAAATTTCGACAACAGACTACCTTACATAATGACAAGGCTACCATCCATTGGAGTTACAAAAATCTCGACAACAGACTACCTTACATAATGACAAGGCTACCATCCATTGGAGTAGCAATGATATCGATAACATACTACCTTCTATAATGACAAGGCTACCATCCATTGGAGTAACAAAAATCACGACAACAGACTTCCTTCCATAATGAAAAGTCTACCATCCATTGGAATAACAAAAATCTCGACAACACAATACCTTCCATAATGACAACGCTACCATCCAATGGAGTAACAAAAATCTCAACAACAGACTACATTCCACAATGACAAGTATACCATCCATTGGAGTATCAAAAATTTCGATAACAAATGATCTTCCATAATGACTAGGCTACCATCCATTGGAGTAATATAAATATCGACAACAGACTAACTTCCATTATCAGAAGGCAAAAATCCATCGTAGTAATAAAAATCTCGACAAGAGACTATCTTCCATAATGACAAGGCTACCATCCATTGTAATAACAAAAATCTTGACAATAGACTACCTTCCATAATGACAAGGCTACCATCAATTGTAGTAACTAAAATATCGACAACAAACTACCTTCCATAATGACAACGGTACCATCCATTGGAGTAACAAAAATATCCACAAGAGACTACCATCCATAATGATAAGGCTACCATCCATTGGAGTAACAAAAATATCGACAGCAGACTACCTTCCATAATGTCAAGGCTACAATCCTTGTAGTAACAAAAATCGCGACAACAGTCTACCTTACATAATGACAAGGCTATAATCCATTATAGTAACAAAAATCTCGACAACAGACTACCTTACATAATGACAAGGCTACCATCCATTGTAGTAACAAAAATCTCGACAACAGACTACCTTCCATAATGACATGGCTACCATCCATTGTAGTAACAAAAATCTCGAAAACAGACTACCTTCCATAATGACTTGGCTACCATCCATTGGAGTAACAAAAATCTCGACAATAGACTACCTTCCGTAATCACAAGGCTACCATCCTTTGGAGTAACAAAGATATATATAACATTCTACCTTCCATAATGACAAGGCTACCATCCATTGGAGTAACAAAAATCACGACAACAGACTACCTTCCATAATGAAAAGGCTACCATCCATTGGAATAACAAAAATCTCGACAACATGATACCTTCCATAATGACAAGGCTACCATCCAATGGACTAAAAAAATCTCTACAACAGACTACCTTCCATAACGACAAGTATACCATCTATTGGTGTAACAAAAATCTCGACAACAGATGACCTTCCATAATGACTAGGCTACCATCCATTGGAGTAATAAAGATATCGACAACAGACTACCTTCCATTATGAGAAGGCTACAATTCATTGTAGTAACAAAAATCTCGACAAGAGACTATCTTCCATAATGACAAGGCTACCATCCATTGTAGTAACAAAAATCTCGACAACAAACTACATTCCATAATGACAAGGCTACCATCCATTGGAGTAATATAGATATCGACAACAGACTAACTTCCATTATCAGAAGGCAAAAATCCATCGTAGTAATAAAAATCTCGACAGGGGACTATCTTCCATAATGACAAGGCTACCATCCATTGTAGTAACAAAAATCTCGACAATAGACTACCTTCCATAATGACAAGGCTACCATCCATTGGAGTAACAAATATCTCGACAACAGATTACCTTCCATTATGACAAGGGTACCATCCATTGGAGTAAGAAAAATATGCACAAGAGACTACCTTTCATAATGATAAGACTACCATCCATTAGAGTAACAAAAATCTTGACAACAGACTACCTTCCATAATGACAAGGTTACCATCCATTGTAGTTACAAAAATCTCGACAACAGACTACCTTACGTAATGACAAGGCTACCATCCATTGGAGTTACAAAAATCTCGACAACAGACTACCTTACATAATGAAAAGGCTACCATCCATTGGAGTAGTAATGATATCGATAACATACTACCTTCTATAATGACAAGGCTACCATCCATTGGAGTAACAAAAATCACGACAACAAACTACCTTCCATAATGAAAAGTCTACCATCCATTGGAATAACAAAAATCTCGACAACACAATACCTTCCATAATGACAACGCTACCATCCATTGGAGTAACAAAAATCTCGACAACAGACTACCTTCCACAATGACAAGTATACCATCCATTGGAGTATCAAAAATTTCGATAACAAATGACCTTCCATAATGACTAGGCTACCATCCATTGGAGTAATATAGATATCGACAACAGACTAACTTCCATTATCAGAAGGCAAAAATCCATCGTAGTAATAAAAATCTCGACAGGAGACTATCTTCCATAATGACAAGGCTACCATCCATTGTAGTAACTAAAATATTGACAACAAACTACCTTCCATAATGACAAGGGTACCATCCATTGGAGTAACAAAAATATCCACAAGAGACTACCTTCCATAATGATAAGGCTACCATCCATTGGAGTAACAAAAATATCGACAGCAAACTACCTTCCATAATGTCAAGGCTACAATCCTTGTAGTAACAAAAATCTCGACAACAGTCTACCTTACATAATGACAAGGCTACAATCCATTATAGTAACAAAAATCTCGACAACAGACTACCTTACATAATGACAAGGCTACCATCCATTGTAGTAACATAAATCTCGACAACAGACTACCTTCCATAATGACAAGGCTACCATCCATTGTAGTAACAAAAATCTCGAAAACAGACTACCTTCCATAATGACTAGGCTACCATCCATTGGAGTAACAAAAATCTCGACAATAGACTACCTTCCGTAATCACAAGGCTACCATCCTTTGGAGTAACAAAGATATCTATAACATTCTACCTTCCATAATGACAAGGCTACCATCCATTGGAGTAACAAAAATCACGACAACAGACTACCTTCCATAATGAAAAGGCTACCATCCATTGGAATAAAAAAAATCTCGACAACATGATACCTTCCATAATGACAAGGCTACCATCCAATGGACTAAAAAAATCTCGACAACAGACTACCTTCCATAACGACAAGTATACCATCTATTGGTGTAACAAAAATCTCGACAACAGATGACCTTCCATAATGACTAGGCTACCATCCATTGGAGTAATAAAGATATCGACAACAGACTACCTTCCATTATGAGAAGGCTACAATTCATTGTAGTAACAAAAATCTCGACAAGAGACTATCTTCCATAATGACAAGGCTACCATCCGTTGTAGTAACAAAAATCTCGACAACAAACTACATTCCATAATGACAAGGCTACCATCCATTGGAGTAATATAGATATCGACAACAGACTAACTTCCATTATCAGAAGGCAAAAATCCATCGTAGTAATAAAAATCTCGACAGGGGACTATCTTCCATAATGACAAGGCTACCATCCATTGTAGTAACAAAAATCTCGACAATAGACTACCTTCCATAATGACAAGGCTACCATCCATTGGAGTAACAAACATCTCGACAACAGACTACCTTCCATTATGACAAGGGTACCATCCATTGGAGTAAGAAAGATATGCACAAGAGACTTCCTTTCATAATGATAAGACTACCATCCATTAGAGTAACAAAAATCTCGACAACAGACTACCTTCCATAATGACAAGGTTACCATCCATTGTAGTTACAAAAATCTCGACAACAGACTACCTTACGTAATGACAAGGCTACCATCCATTGGAGTTACAAAAATCTCGACAACAGACTACCTTACATAATGAAAAGGCTACCATCCATTGGAGTAATATAGATATCGACAACAGACTAACTTCCATTATCAGAAGGCAAAAATCCATCGTAGTAATAAAAATCTCGACAGGGGACTATCTTCCATAATGACAAGGCTACCATCCATTGTAGTAACAAAAATCTCGACAATAGACTACCTTCCATAATGACAAGGCTACCATCCATTGGAGTAACAAATATCACGACAACAGACTACCTTCCATTATGACAAGGGTACCATCCATTGGAGTAAGAAAAATATGCACAAGAGACTACCTTTCATAATGATAAGACTACCATCCATTAGAGTAACAAAAATCTTGACAACAAACTACCTTCCATAATGACAAGGTTACCATCCATTGTAGTTACAAAAATCTCGACAACAGACTACCTTACGTAATGACAAGGCTACCATCCATTGGAGTTACAAAAATCTCGACAACAGACTACCTTACATAATGAAAAGGCTACCATCCATTGGAGTAGTAATGATATCGATAACATACTACCTTCTATAATGACAAGGCTACCATCCATTGGAGTAACAAAAATTACGACAACAAACTACCTTCCATAATGAAAAGTCTACCATCCATTGGAATAACAAAAATCTCGACAACACAATACCTTCCATAATGACAACGCTACCATCCATTGGAGTAACAAAAATCTCGACAACAGACTACCTTCCACAATGACAAGTATACCATCCATTGGAGTATCAAAAATTTCGATAATAAATGACCTTCCATAATGACTAGGCTACCATCCATTGGAGTAATATAGATATCGACAACAGACTAACTTCCATTTTCAGAAGGCAAAAATCCATCGTAGTAATAAAAATCTCGACAGGAGACTATCTTCCATAATGACAAGGCTACCATCCATTGTAGTAACTAAAATATTGACAACAAACTACCTTCCATAATGACAAGGGTACCATCCATTGGAGTAACAAAAATATCCACAAGAGACTACCTTCCATAATGATAAGGCTACCATCCATTGGAGTAACAAAAATATCGACAGCAAACTACCTTCCATAATGTCAAGGCTACAATCCTTGTAGTAACAAAAATCTCGACAACAGTCTACCTTACATAATGACAAGGCTACAATCCATTATAGTAACAAAAATCTCGACAACAGACTACCTTACATAATGACAAGGCTACCATCCATTGTAGTAACAAAAATCTCGACAACAGACTACCTTCCATAATGACAAGGCTACCATCCATTGTAGTAACAAAAATCTCGAAAACAGACTACCTTCCATAATGACTAGGCTACCATCCATTGGAGTAACAAAAATCTCGACAATAGACTACCTTCCGTAATCACAAGGCTACCATCCTTTGGAGTAACAAAGATATCTATAACATTCTACCTTCCATAATGACAAGGCTACCATCCATTGGAGTAACAAAAATCACGACAACAGACTACCTTCCATAATGAAAAGGCTACCATCCATTGGAATAAAAAAAATCTCGACAACATGATACCTTCCATAATTACAAGGCTACCATCCAATCGACTAAAAAAATCTCGACAACAGACTACCTTCCATAACGACAAGTATACCATCTATTGGTGTAACAAAAATCTCGACAACAGATGACCTTCCATAATGACTAGGCTACCATCCATTGGAGTAATAAAGATATCGACAACAGACTACCTTCCATTATGAGAAGGCTACAATTCATTGTAGTAACAAAAATCTCGACAAGAGACTATCTTCCATAATGACAAGGCTACCATCCATTGTAGTAACAAAAATCTCGACAACAAACTACATTCCATAATGACAAGGCTACCATCCATTGGAGTAATATAGATATCGACAACAGACTAACTTCCATTATCAGAAGGCAAAAATCCATCGTAGTAATAAAAATCTCGACAGGGGACTATCTTCCATAATGACAAGGCTACCATCCATTGTAGTAACAAAAATCTCGACAATAGACTACCTTCCATAATGACAAGGCTACCATCCATTGGAGTAACAAAAATCTCGACAACAGACTACCTTCCATTATGACAAGGGTACCATCCATTGGAGTAAGAAAAATATGCACAAGAGACTACCTTTCATAATGATAAGACTACCATCCATTAGAGTAACAAAAATCTCGACAACAGACTACCTTCCATAATGACAAGGTTACCATCCATTGTAGTTACAAAAATCTCGACAACAGACTACCTTATGTAATGACAAGGCTACCATCCATTGGAGTTACAAAAATCTCGACAACAGACTACCTTACATAATGAAAAGGCTACCATCCATTGGAGTAGTAATGATATCGATAACATACTACCTTCTATAATGACAAGGCTACCATCCATTGGAGTAACAAAAATCACGACAACAAACTACCTTCCATAATGAAAAGTCTACCATCCATTGAAATAACAAAAATCTCGACAACACAATACCTTCCATAATGACAACGCTACCATCCATTGGAGTAACAAAAATCTCGACAACAGACTACCTTCCACAATGACAAGTATACCATCCATTGGAGTATCAAAAATTTCGATAACAAATGACCTTCCATAATGACTAGGCTACCATCCATTGGAGTAATATAGATATCGACAACAGACTAACTTCCATTATCAGAAGGCAAAAATCCATCGTAGTAATAAAAATCTCGACAGGAGACTATCTTCCATAATGACAAGGCTACCATCCATTGTAGTAAATAAAATATTGACAACAAACTACCTTCCATAATGACAAGGGTACCATCCATTGGAGTAACAAAAATATCCACAAGAGACTACCTTCCATAATGATAAGGCTACCATCCATTGGAGTAACAAAAATATCGACAGCAAACTACCTTCCATAATGTCAAGGCTACAATCCTTGTAGTAACAAAAATCTCGACAACAGTCTACCTTACATAATGACAAGGCTACAATCCATTATAGTAACAAAAATCCCGACAACAGACTACCTTACATAATGACAAGGCTACCATCCATTGTAGTAACAAAAGTCTCGACAACAGACTACCTTCCATAATGACAAGGCTACCATCCATTGTAGTAACAAAAATCTCGAAAACAGACTACCTTCCATAATGACTAGGCTACCATCCATTGGAGTAACAAAAATCTCGACAATAGACTACCTTCCGTAATCACAAGGCTACCATCCTTTGGAGTAACAAAGATATCTATAACATTCTACCTTCCATAATGACAAGGCTACCATCCATTGGAGTAACAAAAATCACGACAACAGACTACCTTCCATAATGAAAAGGCTACCATCCATTGGAATAAAAAAAATCTCGACAACATGATACCTTCCATAATGACAAGGCTACCATCCAATGGACTAAAAAAATCTCGACAACAGACTACCTTCCATAACGACAAGTATACCATCCATTGGAGTAACAAAAATCTCGACAACAGATGACCTTCCATAATGACTAGGCTACCATCCATTGGAGTAATAAAGATATCGACAACAGACTACCTTCCATTATGAGAAGGCTACAATTCATTGTAGTAACAAAAATCTCGACAAGAGACTATCATCCATAATGACAAGGCTACCATCCATTGTAGTAACAAAAATCTCGACAACAAACTACCTTCCATAATGACAAGGCTACCATCCATTGGAGTATCAAAAATCACGACAACATACTACCTTCCATAATGACAACTCTACCATCCATTGGAATAACAAAAATCTCGACAACAAATTACCTTCCATAATGACAAGGCTTCCATCCATTGGAGTAACAAAAATCTCGACAATAGACTACCTTCCATAATGACAAGGCTACCATCCATTGGAGTAACAAAAATCTCGACAACAGACTACCTTCCATTATGACAAGGGTACCATCCATTGGAGTAAGAAAAATATGCACAAGAGACTACCTTTCATAATGATAAGACTACCATCCATTAGAGTAACAAAAATCTCGACAACAGACTACCTTCCATAATGACAAGGTTACCATCCATTGTAGTTACAAAAATCTCGACAACAGACTACCTTACATAATGACAAGGCTACCATCCATTGGAGTTACAAAAATCTCGACAACAGACTACCTTACATAATGACAAGGCTACCATCCATTGGAGTTGCAATGATATCGATAACATACTACCTTCTATAATGATAAGGCTACCATCCATTGGAGTAACAAAAATCACGACAACAGACTACCTTCCATAATGAAAAGTCTACCATCCATTGGAATAACAAAAATCTCGACAACACAATACCTTCCATAATGACAACGCTACCATCCAATGGAGTAACAAAAATCTTGACAACAGACTACCTTCCACAATGACAAGTATACCATCCATTGGAGTATCAAAAATTTCGATAACAAATGACCTTCCATAATGACTAGGCTACCATTCATTGGAGTAATATAGATATCGACAACAGACTAACTTCCATTATCAGAAGGCAAAAATCCATCGTAGTAATAAAAATCTCGACATGAGACTATCTTCCATAATGACAAGGCTACCATCCATTGTAGTAACAAAAATCTCGACAATAGACTACCTTCCATAATGACAAGGCTACCATCCATTGGAGTAACTAAAATCTCGACAACAGACTACCTTCCATTATGACAAGGGTACCATGCATTGGAGTAAGAAAAATATGCACAAGAGACTACCTTTCATAATGATAAGACTACCATCCATTAGAGTAACAAAAATCTCGACAACATACTACTTTCCATAATGACAAGGTTACCATCCATTGTAGTTACAAAAATCTCGACAACAGACTACCTTACGTAATGACAAGGCTACCATCCATTGGAGTTACAAAAATCTCGACAACAGACTACCTTACATAATGAAAAGGCTACCATCCATTGTAGTAACAAAAATCTCGACAACAGACTACCTTCCATAATGACAAGGCTACCATCCATTGTAGTAACAAAAATCTCGAAAACAGACTTCCTTCCATAATGACTTGGCTACCATCCATTGGAGTAACAAAAATCTCGACAATAGACTACCTTCCGTAATCACAAGGCTACCATCCTTTGGAGTAACAAAGATATCTATAACATACTACCTTCCATAACGACAAGGCTACCATCCATTGGAGTAACAAAAATCACGACAACAGACTACCTTCCATAATGAAAAGGCTACCATCCATTGGAATAACAAAAATCTCGACAACATGATACCTTCCATAATGACAAGGCTACCATCCAATGGACTAAAAAAATCTCGACAACAGACTACCTTCCATAATGACAAGTATACCATCCATTGGAGTAACAAAAATCTCGACAACAGATGACCTTCCATAATGACTAGGCTACCAAACATTGGAGTAATAAAGATATCGACAACAGACTACCTTCCATTATGAGAAGGCTACAATTCATTGTAGTAACAAAAATCTCGACAAGAGACTATCTTCCATAATGACAAGGCTACCATCCATTGTAGTAACAAAAATCTCGACAACAAATTACCTTCCATAATGACAAGGCTTCCATCCATTGGTGTAACAAAAATCTCGACAATAGACTACCTTCCATAATGACAAGGCTACCATCCATTGGAGTAACAAAAATCTCGACAACAGACTACCTTCCATTATGACAAGGGTACCATCCATTGGAGTAAGAAAAATATGCACAAGAGACTACCTTTCATAATGATAAGACTACCATCCATTAGAGTAACAAAAATCTCGACAATAGACTACCTTCCATGATGACAAGGTTACCATCCATTGTAGTTACAAAAATCTCGACAACAGACTACCTTACATAATGACAAGGCTACCATCCATTGGAGTTACAAAAATCTCGACAACAGACTACCTTACATAATGACAAGGCTACCATCCATTGGAGTAGCAATAATATCGATAACATACTACCTTCTATAATGACAAGGCTACCATCCATTGGAGTAACTAAAATCACAACAACAGACTACCTTCCATAATGAAGAGTCTACCATCCATTGGAATAACAAAAATCTCGACAACAGAATACCTTCCATAATGACAAGGCTACCATCCAATGGAGTAACAAAAATCTCGACAACAGACTACCTTCCACAATGACAAGTATATCATCCATTGGAGTATCAAAAATATCGATAACAAATGACCTTCCATAATGACTAGGCTACCATCCATTGGAGTAATATAGATATCGACAACAGACTAACTTCCATTATCAGAAGGCTACAATCCATCATAGTAACAAAAATCTCGACAACAGACTATCTTCCATAATGAAAAGGCTACCATCCATTGGAGTAACAAAGATATCGATAACATAATACTTTCCATAATGACAAGGCTACCATCTATTGGAGTAACAAAAATCATGACCACAGACTACCTTCCATAATGACAAGGCTACAATTCAATGGAGTTACAAAAATCTCGACAACAGACTACCTTCCATAACGACAAGTATACCATCCATTGGAGTAACAAAAATCTCGGCAAGAGACTACCTTCCATAATGACAAGGCTACCATCCATTGTAGTAACAAAAATCTCGACAATAGACTACCTTCAATAATGACAAGGCTACCATCCATTGTAGTAACAAAAATCTCGACAACAGACTACCTTCCATAATGACTTGGCTACCATCCATTGGAGTAACAAAAATCTCGACAATAGACTACCTTCCGTAATGACAAGGCTACCATCCATTAGAGTAACAAAAATAGCCACAAGAGATTACCTTCCATAATGATAAGGCTATAATCCATTGTAGTAACAAAAATCTCGCTAACAGACTACCTTACATAATGACAAGGCTACCGTCCATTGTAGTAACAAAGATATCGACAACATACTAGCTTCCATAATGACAAGGCTACCATCCATTGTAGTAACAAAAATCTCGACAACAGACTACCTTCCATAATGACTTGGCTACCATCCATTGGAGTAAGAAAAATCTCGGCAATAGACTACCTTCCATAATGACAAGGTTACCATCCATTGGAGTAACAAAGATATCGACAACATACTACCTTCCATAATGACAAGGTTACCATCCATTGGAGTAACAAAAATCACGACAATAGACTACCTTCCATAATGACAAGGCTACCATCCATTGGAATAACAAAAATCTCGACAACAGATGACCTTCCATAATGACTAGACTACCATCCATTGGAGTAATAAAGATATCAACAATAGACTACCTTCCATTATCAGAAGGCTACAATCCATTGTAGTAACAAAAATCGCGACAAGAGACTACCTTCCATAATGACAAGGCTACCATCCATTGTAGTAACTAAAATATCGAAAACAGACTACCTTCCATAATGACAAGGGTACCATCCATTGGAGTAACAAAAATAACCACAAGAGACTACCTTCCATAATGATAAAGCTACCATCCATTGGAGTATAAAAAATCTCGACAACAGACTACCTTCCATAATGTCAAGGCTACAATCCATTGTAGTAACAAAAATCTCGACAACAGACTACCTTACATAATGACAAGGCTACCATCCATTGTAGTAAGAAAAATCTCGACAACAGACTACCTTCTATAAGGACAAGGCTACCATCCATTGTAGTAACAAAAATCTCGACAACAGACTACCTTCCATAATGACTTGGCTTCCATCCATTGGAGTAACAAAAATCTCGACAATAGACTACCTTCCATAATGACAAGGCTACCATCCATTGGAGTAACAAAGATATCGATAACATACTACCTTCCATAATGACAAGGCTACCATCCATTGAAGTAACAAAAATCACGACAAAAGACTACCTTCCATAATGAAAAGGCTACCATCCATTGGAGTAACAAAGATATCGATAACAGACTACCTTCCATAACGACAAGTATACCATCCATTGGAGTAACAAAAATCTCGGCAAGAGACTACCTTCCATAATGACAAGGCTACCATCCATTGTAGTAACAAAAATCTCGACAATAGACTACCTTCAATAATGACAAGGCTACCATCCATTGTAGTAACAAAAATCTCGACAACAGACTACCTTCCATAATGACTTGGCTACCATCCATTGGAGTAACAAAAATCTCGACAATAGACTACCTTCCATAATGACAAGGCTACCATCCATTAGAGTAACAAAAATAGCCACAAGAGATTACCTTCCATAATGATAAGGCTATAATCCATTGTAGTAACAAAAATCTCGCTAACAGACTACCTTACATAATGACAAGGCTACCGTCCATTGTAGTAACAAAGATATCGACAACATACTAGCTTCCATAATGACAAGGCTACCATCCATTGTAGTAACAAAAATCTCGACAACAGAATACCTTCCATAATGACTTGGCTACCATCCATTGGAGTAAGAAAAATCTCGGCAATAGACTACCTTCCATAATGACAAGGCTACCATCCATTGGAGTAACAAAGATATCGACAACATACTACCTTCCATAATGACAAGGTTACCATCCATTGGAGTAACAAAAATCACGACAATAGACTACCTTCCATAATGACAAGGCTACCATCCATTGGAATAACAAAAATCTCGACAACAAATGACCTTCCATAATGACTAGGCTACCATCCATTGGAGTAATAAAGATATCAACAATAGACTACCTTCCATTATCAGAAGGCTACAATCCATTGTAGTAACAAAAATCGCGACAAGAGACTACCTTCCATAATGACAAGGCTACCATCCATTGTAGTAACTAAAATATCGAAAGCAGACTACCTTCCATAATGACAAGGGTACCATCCATTGGAGTAACAAAAATAACCACAAGAGACTACCTTCCATAATGATAAGGCTACCATCCATTGGAGTATAAAAAATCTCGACAACAGACTACCTTCCATAATGTCAAGGCTACAATCCATTGTAGTAACAAAAATCTCGACAACAGACTACCTTACATAATGACAAGGCTACCATCCATTGTAGTAAGAAAAATCTCGACAACAGACTACCTTCTATAAGGACAAGGCTACCATCCATTGTAGTAACAAAAATCTCGACAACAGACTACCTTCCATAATGACTTGGCTTCCATCCATTGGAGTAACAAAAATCTCGACAATAGACTACCTTCCATAATGACAAGGCTACCATCCATTGGAGTAACAAAGATATCGATAACATACTACCTTCCATAATGACAAGGCTACCATCCATTGAAGTAACAAAAATCACGACAAAAGACTACCTTCCATAATGAAAAGGCTACCATCCATTGGAGTAACAAAGATATCGATAACATACTACCTTCCATAATGACAAGGCTACCATCCATTGGAGTAACAAAAATCACGACAACAGACTTCCTTCCATAATGATAAGGCTACCATCCAATGGACTTACAAAAATCTCGACAACAGACTACCTTCCATAACGACAAGTATACCATCCATTGGAGTAACAAAAATCTCGACTTGAAACTACCTTCCATAATGACAAGACTACCATCCATTGTAGTAACAAAAATCTCGACAACAGACTACCTTCCATAATGACAAGGCTACCATCCATTGTAGTAACAAAAATCTCGACAACAGACTACCTTCCATAATGACTTGGCTACCATCCATTGGAGTATCAAAAATCTCGACAATAGACTACCTTCCATAATGACAAGGCTACCATCCATTAGAGTAACAAAAATATCCACAAGAGATTACCTTCCATAATGATAAGGCTATAATCCATTGTAGTAGCAAAAATCTCGACAACAGAATACCTTCCACAATGACAAGGCTACCATCCATTGTAGTAACAAAAATCTCGACAATAGACTACCTTCCATAATAACTTGCCTACCATCCATTGGAGTAACAAAGATATCGACAACAGACTACCTTCCATAATGACAAGGCTACCATCCATTAGAATAACAAAAATCTCGACAACAGATGACCTTCCATAATGACTAGGCTACCATCCATTGGAGTAATAAAGATATCAACAAGAGACTACCTTCCATTATGAGAAGGATACAATCCATTGTAGTAATAAAAATCTCGACAAGAGACTACCTTCCATAATGACTTGGCTACCATCCATTGGAGTAAGAAAAATCTCGGCAATAGACTACCTTCCATAATGACAAGGCTACCATCCATTGGAGTAACAAAGATATCGACAACATACTACCTTCCATAATGACAAGGTTACCATCCATTGGAGTAACAAAAATCACGACAACAGACTACCTTCCATAATGACAAGGCTATCATCCATTGGAATAACAAAAATCTCGACTACAGATGACCTTCCATAATGAATAGGCTTCCATCCGTTGGAGTAATAAAGATATCAACAATAGACTACCATCCATTATGAGAAGGCTAAAATCCATTGCAGTAACAAAAATCTCGACAAGAGACTACCTTCCATAATGACAAGGCTACCATTCATTGTAGTAACTAAAATATCGAAAACAGACTACCTTCCATAATGACAAGGGTACCATCCATTGGAGTAACAAAAATATCCAAAAGAGACTACCTTCCATAATGATAAGGCTACCATCCATTGGAGTAACAAAAATCTCGACAACAGACTACCTTCCATAATGTCAAGGCTACAATCCATTGTAGTAACAAAAATCTCGACAACAAACTACCTTACATAATGACAAGGCTACCATCCATTGTAGTAAAAAAATCTCGACAACAGACTACCTTCCATAATGACAAGGCTACCATCCATTGTAGTAAAAAAAATCTCTACAACAGACTACCTTCCATAATGACTTGGCTACCATCCATTGGAGTAACAAAAATCTCGACAATAGACTACCTTCCATAATGACAAGGCTACCATCCATTAGAGTAACAAAAATATCCACAGGAGATTACCTTCCATAATGATAAGGCTATAATCCATTGTAGTAGCAAAAATCTCGACAATAGACTACCTTCCACAATGACAAGGCTACCATCCATTGTAGTAACAAAAATCTCGACAATAGACTACCTTCCATAATGACAAGGCTACCATCCATTAGAGTAACAAAAATATCCACAAGAGATTACCTTCCATAATGATAAGGCTATAATCCATTGTAGTAGCAAAAATCTTGACAACAGACTACCTTCCACAATGACAAGGCTACCATCCATTGTAGTAACAAAAATCGCGACAATAGACTACCTTCCATAATAACTAGGCTACCATCCATTGGAGTAACAAAGATATCGACAACAGACTACCTTCCATAATGACAAGGCTACCATCCATTAGAATAATAAAAATTTCGACAACAGATGACCTTCCATAATGACTAGGCTACCATCCATTGGAGTAATAAAGATATCAACAAGAGACTACCTTTCATTATGAGAAGGCTACAATCCATTGTAGTAATAAAAATCTCGACAAGAGACTACCTTCCATAATGACTTGGCTACCATCCATTGGAGTAAGAAAAATCTCGGCAATAGACTACCTTCCATAATGACAAGGCTACCATCCATTGGCGTAACAAAGATATCGACAACATACTACCTTCCATAATGACAAGGTTACCATCCATTGGAGTAACAAAAATCACGACAACAGACTACCTTCCATAATGACAAGGCTATCATCCATTGGAATAACAAAAATCTCGACTACAGATGACCTTCCATAATGAATAGGCTTCCATCCGTTGGAGTAATAAAGATATCAACAATAGACTACCATCCATTATGAGAAGGCTAAAATCCATTGCAGTAACAAAAATCTCGACAAGAGACTACCTTCCATAATGACAAGGCTACCATTCATTGTAGTAACTAAAATATCGAAAACAGACTACCTTCCATAATGACAAGGGTACCATCCATTGGAGTAACAAAAATATCCAAAAGGGACTACCTTCCATAACGATAAGGCTACCATCCATTGGAGTAACAAAAATCTCGACAACAGACTACCTTCCATAATGTCAAGGCTACAATCCATTGTAGTAACAAAAATCTCGACAACAAACTACCTTACATAATGACAAGGCTACCATCCATTGTAGTAAAAAAAATCTCGACAACAGACGACCTTCCATAATGACAAGGCTACCATCCATTGTAGTAAAAAAAATCTCTACAACAGACTACCTTCCATAATGACTTGGCTACCATCCATTGGAGTAACAAAAATCTCGACAATAGACTACCTTCCATAATGACAAGGCTACCATCCATTAGAGTAACAAAAATATCCACAAGAGATTACCTTCCATAATGATAAGGCTATAATCCATTGTAGTAGCAAAAATCTCGACAATAGACTACCTTCCACAATGACAAGGCTACCATCCATTGTAGTAACAAAAATCTCGACAATAGACTACCTTCCATAATGACAAGGCTACCATCCATTAGAGTAACAAAAATATCCACAAGAGATTACCTTCCATTATGATAAGGCTATAATCCATTGTAGCAGCAAAAATCTTGACAACAGACTACCTTCCACAATGACAAGGCTACCATCCATTGTAGTAACAAAAATCTCGACAATAGACTACCTTCCATAATAACTAGGCTACCATCCATTGGAGTAACAAAGATATCGACAACAGACTACCTTCCATAATGACAAGGCTACCATCCATTAGAATAATAAAAATTTCGACAACAGATGACTATCCATAATGACTAGGCTACCATCCATTGGAGTAATAAAGATATCAACAAGAGACTACCTTCCATTATGAGAAGGCTACAATCCATTGTAGTAATAAAAATCTCGACAAGAGACTACCTTCCATAATGACTTGGCTACCATCCATTGGAGTAAGAAAAATCTTGGCAATAGACTACCTTCCATAATGACAAGGCTACCATCCATTGGAGTAACAAAGATATCGACAACATACTACCTTCCATAATGACAAGGTTACCATCCATTGGAGTAACAAAAATCACGACAACAGACTACCTTCCATAATGACAAGGCTAACATCCATTGGAATAACAAAAATCTCAACAATAGATGACCTTCCATAATGACTAGGCTACCATCCGTTGGAGTAATAAAGATATCAACAATAGACTACCTTCCATTATGAGAATGCTAAAATCCATTGTAGTAAAAAAAATCTCGACAAGAGACTACCTTCCATAATGACAAGGCTACCATCCATTGTAGTAACTAAAATATCGAAAACAAACTACCTTCCATAATGACAAGGGTACCATCCAATGGAGTAACAAAAATATCCACAAGAGGATACCTTCCATAATGATAAGGCTACAATCCATTGGAGTAACAAAAATCTCGACAACAGACTACCTTCCATAATGTCAAGGCTACAATCCATTGTAGTAACAAAAATCTCGACAACAGACTACCTTACATAATGACAAGGCTACCATCCATTGTAGTAAAAAAAATCTCGACAACAGACTACCTTCCATAATGACAAGGCTACCATCCATTGTAGTAACAAAAATCTCGACAACAAACTACCTTCCATAATGACTTGGGTTCCATCCATTGGAGTAACCAAAATCTCGACAATAGACTACCTTCCATAGCGACAAGGCTACCATCCATTAGAGTAACAAAAATATCCACAAGAGATTACCTTCCATAATAATAAGGCTATAATCCATTGTAGTAACAAAAATCTCGACAACAGACTACCTTCCACAATGACAAGGCTACCATCCATTGTAGTAACAAAAATCTCGACAACAGACTACCTTCCATAATGACTTGGCTACCATCCATTGGAGTAACAAAAATATCGACAATAGACTACCTTCCATAATGACAAGGCTACCATCCATTAGAGTAACAAAAATAGCCACAAGAGATTACCTTCCATAATGATAAGGCTATAATCCATTGTAGTAACAAAAATCTCGCTAAAAGACTACCTTACATAATGACAAGGCTACCATCCATTGTAGTAACAAAGATATCGACAACATACTAGCTTCCATAATGACAAGGCTACCATCCATTGTAGTAACAAAAATCTCGACAACAGACTACTTTCCATAATGACTTGGCTACCATCCATTGGAGTAAGAAAAATCTCGGCAATAGACTACCTTCCATAATGACAAGGCTACCATCCATTGGAGTAACAAAGATATCGACAACATACTACCTTCCATAATGACAAGGTTACCATCCATTGGAGTAAAAACAATCACGACAATAGACTACCTTCCATAATGACAAGGCTACCATCCATTGGAATAACAAAAATCTCGACAACAGATGACCTTCCATAATGACTAGGCTACCATTCATTGGAGTAATAAAGATATCAACAATAGACTACCTTCCATTATCAGAAGGCTACAATCCATTGTAGTAACAAAAATCGCGACAAGAGACTACCTTCCATAATGACAAGGCTACCATCCATTGTAGTAAAAAAAATCTCTACAACAGACTACCTTCCATAATGACTTGGCTACCATCCATTGGAGTAACAAAAATCTCGACAATAGACTACCTTCCATAATGACAAGGCTACCATCCATTAGAGTAACAAAAATATCCACAGGAGATTACCTTCCATAATGATAAGGCTATAATCCATTGTAGTAGCAAAAATCTCGACAATAGACTACCTTCCACAATGACAAGGCTACCATCCATTGTAGTAACAAAAATCTCGACAATAGACTACCTTCCATAATGACAAGGCTACCATCCATTAGAGTAACAAAAATATCCACAAGAGATTACCTTCCATAATGATAAGGCTATAATCCATTGTAGTAGCAAAAATCTTGACAACAGACTACCTTCCACAATGACAAGGCTACCATCCATTGTAGTAACAAAAATCGCGACAATAGACTACCTTCCATAATAACTAGGCTACCATCCATTGGAGTAACAAAGATATCGACAACAGACTACCTTCCATAATGACAAGGCTACCATCCATTAGAATAATAAAAATTTCGACAACAGATGACCTTCCATAATGACTAGGCTACCATCCATTGGAGTAATAAAGATATCAACAAGAGACTACCTTTCATTATGAGAAGGCTACAATCCATTGTAGTAATAAAAATCTCGACAAGAGACTACCTTCCATAATGACTTGGCTACCATCCATTGGAGTAAGAAAAATCTCGGCAATAGACTACCTTCCATAATGACAAGGCTACCATCCATTGGAGTAACAAAGATATCGACAACATACTACCTTCCATAATGACAAGGTTACCATCCATTGGAGTAACAAAAATCACGACAACAGACTACCTTCCATAATGACAAGGCTATCATCCATTGGAATAACAAAAATCTCGACTACAGATGACCTTCCATAATGAATAGGCTTCCATCCGTTGGAGTAATAAAGATATCAACAATAGACTACCATCCATTATGAGAAGGCTAAAATCCATTGCAGTAACAAAAATCTCGACAAGAGACTACCTTCCATAATGACAAGGCTACCATTCATTGTAGTAACTAAAATATCGAAAACAGACTACCTTCCATAATGACAAGGGTACCATCCATTGGAGTAACAAAAATATCCAAAAGGGACTACCTTCCATAACGATAAGGCTACCATCCATTGGAGTAACAAAAATCTCGACAACAGACTACCTTCCATAATGTCAAGGCTACAATCCATTGTAGTAACAAAAATCTCGACAACAAACTACCTTACATAATGACAAGGCTACCATCCATTGTAGTAAAAAAAATCTCGACAACAGACGACCTTCCATAATGACAAGGCTACCATCCATTGTAGTAAAAAAAATCTCTACAACAGACTACCTTCCATAATGACTTGGCTACCATCCATTGGAGTAACAAAAATCTCGACAATAGACTACCTTCCATAATGACAAGGCTACCATCCATTAGAGTAACAAAAATATCCACAAGAGATTACCTTCCATAATGATAAGGCTATAATCCATTGTAGTAGCAAAAATCTCGACAATAGACTACCTTCCACAATGACAAGGCTACCATCCATTGTAGTAACAAAAATCTCGACAATAGACTACCTTCCATAATGACAAGGCTACCATCCATTAGAGTAACAAAAATATCCACAAGAGATTACCTTCCATTATGATAAGGCTATAATCCATTGTAGCAGCAAAAATCTTGACAACAGACTACCTTCCACAATGACAAGGCTACCATCCATTGTAGTAACAAAAATCTCGACAATAGACTACCTTCCATAATAACTAGGCTACCATCCATTGGAGTAACAAAGATATCGACAACAGACTACCTTCCATAATGACAAGGCTACCATCCATTAGAATAATAAAAATTTCGACAACAGATGACTATCCATAATGACTAGGCTACCATCCATTGGAGTAATAAAGATATCAACAAGAGACTACCTTCCATTATGAGAAGGCTACAATCCATTGTAGTAATAAAAATCTCGACAAGAGACTACCTTCCATAATGACTTGGCTACCATCCATTGGAGTAAGAAAAATCTTGGCAATAGACTACCTTCCATAATGACAAGGCTACCATCCATTGGAGTAACAAAGATATCGACAACATACTACCTTCCATAATGACAAGGTTACCATCCATTGGAGTAACAAAAATCACGACAACAGACTACCTTCCATAATGACAAGGCTAACATCCATTGGAATAACAAAAATCTCAACAATAGATGACCTTCCATAATGACTAGGCTACCATCCGTTGGAGTAATAAAGATATCAACAATAGACTACCTTCCATTATGAGAATGCTAAAATCCATTGTAGTAAAAAAAATCTCGACAAGAGACTACCTTCCATAATGACAAGGCTACCATCCATTGTAGTAACTAAAATATCGAAAACAAACTACCTTCCATAATGACAAGGGTACCATCCAATGGAGTAACAAAAATATCCACAAGAGGATACCTTCCATAATGATAAGGCTACAATCCATTGGAGTAACAAAAATCTCGACAACAGACTACCTTCCATAATGTCAAGGCTACAATCCATTGTAGTAACAAAAATCTCGACAACAGACTACCTTACATAATGACAAGGCTACCATCCATTGTAGTAAAAAAAATCTCGACAACAGACTACCTTCCATAATGACAAGGCTACCATCCATTGTAGTAACAAAAATCTCGACAACAAACTACCTTCCATAATGACTTGGGTTCCATCCATTGGAGTAACCAAAATCTCGACAATAGACTACCTTCCATAGCGACAAGGCTACCATCCATTAGAGTAACAAAAATATCCACAAGAGATTACCTTCCATAATAATAAGGCTATAATCCATTGTAGTAACAAAAATCTCGACAACAGACTACCTTCCACAATGACAAGGCTACCATCCATTGTAGTAACAAAAATCTCGACAACAGACTACCTTCCATAATGACTTGGCTACCATCCATTGGAGTAACAAAAATATCGACAATAGACTACCTTCCATAATGACAAGGCTACCATCCATTAGAGTAACAAAAATAGCCACAAGAGATTACCTTCCATAATGATAAGGCTATAATCCATTGTAGTAACAAAAATCTCGCTAAAAGACTACCTTACATAATGACAAGGCTACCATCCATTGTAGTAACAAAGATATCGACAACATACTAGCTTCCATAATGACAAGGCTACCATCCATTGTAGTAACAAAAATCTCGACAACAGACTACTTTCCATAATGACTTGGCTACCATCCATTGGAGTAAGAAAAATCTCGGCAATAGACTACCTTCCATAATGACAAGGCTACCATCCATTGGAGTAACAAAGATATCGACAACATACTACCTTCCATAATGACAAGGTTACCATCCATTGGAGTAAAAACAATCACGACAATAGACTACCTTCCATAATGACAAGGCTACCATCCATTGGAATAACAAAAATCTCGACAACAGATGACCTTCCATAATGACTAGGCTACCATTCATTGGAGTAATAAAGATATCAACAATAGACTACCTTCCATTATCAGAAGGCTACAATCCATTGTAGTAACAAAAATCGCGACAAGAGACTACCTTCCATAATGACAAGGCTACCATCCATTAGAGTAACAAAAATATCCACAAGAGATTACCTTCCATAATGATAAGGCTATAATCCATTGTAGTAGCAAAAATCTTGACAACAGACTACCTTCCACAATGACAAGGCTACCATTCATTGTAGTAACAAAAATCTCGACAATAGACTACCTTCCATAATAACTAGGCTACCATCCATTGGAGTAACAAAGATATCGACAACAGACTACCTTCCATAATGACAAGGCTACCATCCATTAGAATAATAAAAATTTTGACAACAGATGACCTTCCATAATGACTAGGCTACCATCCATTGGAGTAATAAAGATATCAACAAGAGACTACCTTCCATTATGAGAAGGCTACAATCCATTGTAGTAATAAAAATCTCGACAAGAGACTACCTTCCATAATGACTTGGCTACCATCCATTGGAGTAAGAAAAATCTCGGCAATAGACTACCTTCCATAATGACAAGGCTACCATCCATTGGAGTAACAAAGATATCGACAACATACTACCTTCCATAATGACAAGGTTACCATCCATTGGAGTAACAAAAATCACGACAACAGACTACCTTCCATAATGACAAGGCTATCATCCATTGGAATAACAAAAATCTCGACTACAGATGACCTTCCATAATGAATAGGCTTCCATCCGTTGGAGTAATAAAGATATCAACAATAGACTACCATCCATTATGAGAAGGCTAAAATCCATTGCAGTAACAAAAATCTCGACAAGAGACTACCTTCCATAATGACAAGGCTACCATTCATTGTAGTAACTAAAATATCGAAAACAGACTACCTTCCATAATGACAAGGGTACCATCCATTGGAGTAACAAAAATATCCAAAAGGGACTACCTTCCATAATGATAAGGCTACCATCCATTGGAGTAACAAAAATCTCGACAACAGACTACCTTCCATAATGTCAAGGCTACAATCCATTGTAGTAACAAAAATCTCGACAACAAACTACCTTACATAATGACAAGGCTACCATCCATTGTAGTAAAAAAAATCTCGACAACAGACTACCTTCCATAATGACAAGGCTACCATCCATTGTAGTAAAAAAAATCTCTACAACAGACTACCTTCCATAATGACTTGGCTACCATCCATTGGAGTAACAAAAATCTCGACAATAGACTACCTTCCATAATGACAAGGCTACCATCCATTAGAGTAACAAAAATATCCACAAGAGATTACCTTCCATAATGATAAGGCTATAATCCATTGTAATAGCAAAAATCTCGACAATAGACTACCTTCCACAATGACAAGGCTACCATCCATTGTAGTAACAAAAATCTCGACAATAGACTACCTTCCATAATGACAAGGCTACCATCCATTAGAGTAACAAAAATATCCACAAGAGATTACCTTCCATTATGATAAGGCTATAATCCATTGTAGCAGCAAAAATCTTGACAACAGACTACCTTCCACAATGACAAGGCTACCATCCATTGTAGTAACAAAAATCTCGACAATAGACTACCTTCCATAATAACTAGGCTACCATCCATTGGAGTAACAAAGATATCGACAACAGACTACCTTCCATAATGACAAGGCTACCATCCATTAGAATAATAAAAATTTCGACAACAGATGACTATCCATAATGACTAGGCTACCATCCATTGGAGTAATAAAGATATCAACAAGAGACTACCTTCCATTATGAGAAGGCTACAATCCATTGTAGTAATAAAAATCTCGACAAGAGACTACCTTCCATAATGACTTGGCTACCATCCATTGGAGTAAGAAAAATCTTGGCAATAGACTACCTTCCATAATGACAAGGCTACCATCCATTGGAGTAACAAAGATATCGACAACATACTACCTTCCATAATGACAAGGTTACCATCCATTGGAGTAACAAAAATCACGACAACAGACTACCTTCCATAATGACAAGGCTAACATCCATTGGAATAACAAAAATCTCAACAATAGATGACCTTCCATAATGACTAGGCTACCATCCGTTGGAGTAATAAAGATATCAACAATAGACTACCTTCCATTATGAGAATGCTAAAATCCATTGTAGTAAAAAAAATCTCGACAAGAGACTACCTTCCATAATGACAAGGCTACCATCCATTGTAGTAACTAAAATATCGAAAACAAACTACCTTCCATAATGACAAGGGTACCATCCAATGGAGTAACAAAAATATCCACAAGAGGATACCTTCCATAATGATAAGGCTACAATCCATTGGAGTAACAAAAATCTCGACAACAGACTACCTTCCATAATGTCAAGGCTACAATCCATTGTAGTAACAAAAATCTCGACAACAGACTACCTTACATAATGACAAGGCTACCATCCATTGTAGTAAAAAAAATCTCGACAACAGACTACCTTCCATAATGACAAGGCTAACATCCATTGTAGTAACAAAAATCTCGACAACAAACTACCTTCCATAATGACTTGGGTTCCATCCATTGGAGTAACCAAAATCTCGACAATAGACTACCTTCCATAGCGACAAGGCTACCATCCATTAGAGTAACAAAAATATCCACAAGAGATTACCTTCCATAATAATAAGGCTATAATCCATTGTAGTAACAAAAATCTCGACAACAGACTACCTTCCACAATGACAAGGCTACCATCCATTGTAGTAACAAAAATCTCGACAACAGACTACCTTCCATAATGACTTGGCTACCATCCATTGGAGTAACAAAAATATCGACAATAGACTACCTTCCATAATGACAAGGCTACCATCCATTAGAGTAACAAAAATAGCCACAAGAGATTACCTTCCATAATGATAAGGCTATAATCCATTGTAGTAACAAAAATCTCGCTAAAAGACTACCTTACATAATGACAAGGCTACCATCCATTGTAGTAACAAAGATATCGACAACATACTAGCTTCCATAATGACAAGGCTACCATCCATTGTAGTAACAAAAATCTCGACAACAGACTACTTTCCATAATGACTTGGCTACCATCCATTGGAGTAAGAAAAATCTCGGCAATAGACTACCTTCCATAATGACAAGGCTACCATCCATTGGAGTAACAAAGATATCGACAACATACTACCTTCCATAATGACAAGGTTACCATCCATTGGAGTAAAAAAAATCACGACAATAGACTACCTTCCATAATGACAAGGCTACCATCCATTGGAATAACAAAAATCTCGACAACAGATGACCTTCCATAATGACTAGGCTACCATTCATTGGAGTAATAAAGATATCAACAATAGACTACCTTCCATTATCAGAAGGCTACAATCCATTGTAGTAACAAAAATCGCGACAAGAGACTACCTTCCATAATGACAAGGCTACCATCCATTAGAGTAACAAAAATATCCACAAGAGATTACCTTCCATAATGATAAGGCTATAATCCATTGTAGTAGCAAAAATCTTGACAACAGACTACCTTCCACAATGACAAGGCTACCATTCATTGTAGTAACAAAAATCTCGACAATAGACTACCTTCCATAATAACTAGGCTACCATCCATTGGAGTAACAAAGATATCGACAACAGACTACCTTCCATAATGACAAGGCTACCATCCATTAGAATAATAAAAATTTTGACAACAGATGACCTTCCATAATGACTAGGCTACCATCCATTGGAGTAATAAAGATATCAACAAGAGACTACCTTCCATTATGAGAAGGCTACAATCCATTGTAGTAATAAAAATCTCGACAAGAGACTACCTTCTATAATGACTTGGCTACCATCCATTGGAGTAAGAAAAATCTTGGCAATAGACTACCTTCCATAATGACAAGGCTACCATCCATTGGAGTAACAAAGATATCGACAACATACTACCTTCCATGATGACAAGGTTACCATCCATTGGAGTAACAAAAATCACGACAACAGACTACCTTCCATAATGACAAGGCTAACATCCATTGGAATAACAAAAATCTCAACAATAGATGACCTTCCATAATGACTAGGCTACCATCCGTTGGAGTAATAAAGATATCAACAATAGACTACCTTCCATTATGAGAATGCTAAAATCCATTGTAGTAAAAAAAATCTCGACAAGAGACTACCTTCCATAATGACAAGGCTACCATCCATTGTAGTAACTAAAATATCGAAAACAAACTACCTTCCATAATGACAAGGGTACCATCCAATGGAGTAACAAAAATATCCACAAGAGGATACCTTCCATAATGATAAGGCTACAATCCATTGGAGTAACAAAAATCTCGACAACAGACTACCTTCCATAATGTCAAGGCTAAAATCCATTGTAGTAACAAAAATCTAGACAACAGACTACCTTACATAATGACAAGGCTACCATCCATTGTAGTAAAAAAAATCTCGACAACAGACTACCTTCCATAATGACAAGGCTACCATCCATTGTAGTAACAAAAATCTCGACAACAAACTACCTTCCATAATGACTTGGGTTCCATCCATTGGAGTAACCAAAATCTCGACAATAGACTACCTTCCATAGCGACAAGGCTACCATCCATTAGAGTAACAAAAATATCCACAAGAGATTACCTTCCATAATAATAAGGCTATAATCCATTGTAGTAACAAAAATCTCGACAACAGACTACCTTCCATAATGACAAGGCTACCATCCATTGTAGTAACAAAAATCTCGACAACAGACTACCTTCCATAATGACTTGGCTACCATCCATTGGAGTAACAAAAATATCGACAATAGAGTACCTTCCATAATGACAAGGCTACCATCCATTAGAGTAACAAAAATAGCCACAAGAGATTACCTTCCATAATGATAAGGCTATAATCCATTGTAGTAACAAAAATCTCGCTAAAAGACTACCTTACATAATGACAAGGCTACCATCCATTGTAGTAACAAAGATATCGACAACATACTAGCTTCCATAATGACAAGGCTACCATCCATTGTAGTAACAAAAATCTCGACAACAGACTAGCTTCCATAATGACTTGGCTACCATCCATTGGAGTAAGAAAAATCTCGGCAATAGACTACCTTCCATAATGACAAGGCTACCATCCATTGGAGTAACAAAGATATCGACAACATACTACCTTCCATAATGACAAGGTTACCATCCATTGGAGTAAAAAAAAACACGAAAATAGACTACCTTCCATAATGACAAGGCTACCATCCATTGGAATAACAAAAATCTCGACAACAGATGACCTTCCATAATGACTAGGCTACCATCCATTGGAGTAATAAAGATATCAACAATAGACTACCTTCCATTATCAGAAGGCTACAATCCATTGTAGTAACAAAAATCGCGACAAGAGACTACCTTCCATAATGACAAGGCTACCATCCATTAGAGTAACAAAAATATCCACAAGAGATTACCTTCCATAATGATAAGGCTATAATCCATTGTAGTAGCAAAAATCTTGACAACAGACTACCTTCCACAATGACAAGGCTACCATCCATTGTAGTAACAAAAATGTCGACAATAGACTACCTTCCATAATAACTAGGCTACCATCCATTGGAGTAACAAAGATATCGACAACAGACTACCTTCCATAATGACAAGGCTACCATCCATTAGAATAATAAAAATTTCGACAACAGATGACCTTCCATAATGACTAGGCTACCATCCATTGGAGTAATAAAGATATCAACAAGAGACTACCTTCCATTATGAGAAGACTACAATCCATTGTAGTAATAAAAATCTCGACAAGAGACTACCTTCCATAATGACTTGGCTACCATCCATTGGAGTAAGAAAAATCTTGGCAATAGACTACCTTCCATAATGACAAGGCTACCATCCATTGGAGTAACAAAGATATCGACAACATACTACCTTCCATAATGACAAGGTTACCATCCATTGGAGTAACAAAAATCACGACAACAGACTACCTTCCATAATGACAAGGCTAACATCCATTGGAATAACAAAAATCTCAACAATAGATGACCTTCCATAATGACTAGGCTACCATCCGTTGGAGTAATAAAGATATCAACAATAGACTACCTTCCATTATGAGAATGCTAAAATCCATTGTAGTAAAAAAAATTTCGACAAGAGACTACCTTCCATAATGACAAGGCTACCATCCATTGTAGTAACTAAAATATCGAAAACAAACTACCTTCCATAATGACAAGGGTACCATCCAATGGAGTAACAAAAATATCCACAAGAGGATACCTTTCATAATGATAAGGCTACAATCCATTGGAGTAACAAAAATCTCGACAACAGACTACCTTCCATAATGTCAAGGCTACAATCAATTGTAGTAACAAAAATCTCGACAACAGACTACCTTACATAATGACAAGGCTACCATCCATTGTAGTAAAAAAAATCCCGACAACAGACTACCTTCCATAATGACAAGGCTACCATCCATTGTAGTAACAAAAATCTCGACAACAAACTACCTTCCATAATGACTTGGGTTCCATCCATTGGAGTAACCAAAATCTCGACAATAGACTACCTTCCATAGCGACAAGGCTACCATCCATTAGAGTAACAAAAATATCCACAAGAGATTACCTTCCATAATAATAAGGCTATAATCCATTGTAGTAACAAAAATCTCGACAACAGACTACCTTCCATAATGACAAGGCTACCATCCATTGTAGTAACAAAAATCTCGACAACAGACTACCTTCCATAATGACTTGGCTACCATCCATTGGAGTAACAAAAATATCGACAATAGACTACCTTCCATAATGACAAGGCTACCATCCATTAGAGTAACAAAAATAGCCACAAGAGATTACCTTCCATAATGATAAGGCTATAATCCATTGTAGTAACAAAAATCTCGCTAAAAGACTACCTTACATAATGACAAGGCTACCATCCATTGTAGTAACAAAGATATCGACAACATACTAGCTTCCATAATGACAAGGCTACCATCCATTGTAGTAACAAAAATCTCGACAACAGACTACCTTCCATAATGACTTGGCTACCATCCATTGGAGTAAGAAAAATCTCGGCAATAGACTACCTTCCATAATGACAAGGCTACCATCCATTGGAGTAACAAAGATATCGACAACATACTACCTTCCATAATGACAAGGTTACCATCCATTGGAGTAAAAAAAATCACGACAATAGACTACCTTCCATAATGACAAGGCTACCATCCATTGGAATAACAAAAAACTCGACAACAGATGACCTTCCATAATGACTAGGCTACCATCCATTGGAGTAACAAAGATATCAACAATAGACTACCTTCCATTATCAGAAGGCTACAATCCATTGTAGTAACAAAAATCGCGACAAGAGACTACCTTCCATAATGACAAGGCTACCATCCATTAGAGTAACAAAAATATCCACAAGAGATTACCTTCCATAATGATAAGGCTATAATCCATTGTAGTAGCAAAAATCTTGACAACAGACTACCTTCCACAATGACAAGGCTACCATCCATTGTAGTAACAAAAATGTCGACAATAGACTACCTTCCATAATAACTAGGCTACCATCCATTGGAGTAACAAAGATATCGACAACAGACTACCTTCCATAATGACAAGGCTACCATCCATTAGAATAATAAAAATTTCGACAACAGATGACCTTCCATAATGACTAGGCTACCATCCATTGGAGTAATAAAGATATCAACAAGAGACTACCTTCCATTATGAGAAGGCTACAATCCATTGTAGTAATAAAAATCTCGACAAGAGACTACCTTCCATAATGACTTGGCTACCATCCATTGGAGTAAGAAAAATCTTGGCAATAGACTACCTTCCATAATGACAAGGCTACCATCCATTGGAGTAACAAAGATATCGACAACATACTACCTTCCATAATGACAAGGTTACCATCCATTGGAGTAACAAAAATCACGACAACAGACTACCTTCCATAATGACAAGGCTAACATCCATTGGAATAACAAAAATCTCAACAATAGATGACCTTCCATAATGACTAGGCTACCATCCGTTGGAGTAATAAAGATATCAACAATAGACTACCTTCCATTATGAGAATGCTAAAATCCATTGTAGTAAAAAAAATCTCGACAAGAGACTACCTTCCATAATGACAAGGCTACCATCCATTGTAGTAACTAAAATATCGAAAACAAACTACCTTCCATAATGACAAGGGTACCATCCAATGGAGTAACAAAAATATCCACAAGAGGATACCTTCCATAATGATAAGGCTACCATCCATTGGAGTAACAAAAATCTCGACAACAGACTACCTTCCATAATGTCAAGGCTACAATCCATTGTAGTAACAAAAATCTCGACAACAGACTACCTTACATAATGACAAGGCTACCATCCATTGTAGTAATAAAAAATCTCGACAACAGACTACCTTCCATAATGACAAGGCTACCATCCATTGTAGTAACAAAAATCTCGACAACAAACTACCTTCCATAATGACTTGGGTTCCATCCATTGGAGTAACCAAAATCTCGACAATAGACTACCTTCCATAGCGACAAGGCTACCATCCATTAGAGTAACAAAAATATCCACAAGAGATTACCTTCCATAATAATAAGGCTATAATCCATTGTAGTAACAAAAATCTCGACAACAGACTACCTTCCACAATGACAAGGCTACCATCCATTGTAGTAACAAAAATCTCGACAACAGACTACCTTCCATAATGACTTTGCTACCATCCATTGGAGTAACAAAAATATCGACAATAGACTACCTTCCATAATGACAAGGCTACCATCCATTAGAGTAACAAAAATAGCCAAAAGAGTTTACCTTCCATAATGATAAGGCTATAATCCATTGTAGTAACAAAAATCTCGCTAAAAGACTACCTTACATAATGACAAGGCTACCATCCATTGTAGTAACAAAGATATCGACAACATACTAGCTTCCATAATGACAAGGCTACCATCCATTGTAGTAACAAAAATCTCGACAACAGACTACCTTCCATAATGACTTGGCTACCATCCATTGGAGTAAGAAAAATCTCGGCAATAGACTACCTTCCATAATGACAAGGCTACCATCCATTGGAGTAACAAAGATATCGACAACATACTACCTTCCATAATGACAAGGTTACCATCCATTGGAGTAAAAAAAATCACGACAATAGACTACCTTCCATAATGACAAGGCTACCATCCATTGGAATAACAAAAATCTCGACAACAGATGACCTTCCATAATGACTAGGCTACCATCCATTGGAGTAATAAAGATATCAACAATAGACTACCTTCCATTATCAGAAGGCTACAATCCATTGTAGTAACAAAAATCGCGACAAGAGACTACCTTCCATAATGACAAGGCTACCATCCATTGTAGTAACTAAAATATCGAAAACAGACTACCTTCCATAATGACAAGGGTACCATCCATTGGAGTAACAAAAATAACCACAAGAGACTACCTTCCATAATGATAAGGCTACCATCCATTGGAGTATAAAAAATCTCGACAACAGACTACCTTCCATAATGTCAAGGCAACAATCCATTGTAGTAACAAAAATCTCGACAATAGACTACCTTACATAATGACAAGGCTACCATCCATTGTAGTAAGAAAAATCTCGACAACAGACTACCTTCCATAAGGACAAGGCTACCATCCATTGTAGTAACAAAAATCTCGACAACAGACTACCTTCCATAATGACTTGGCTTCCATCCATTGGAGTAACAAAAATCTCGACAATAGACTACCTTCCATAATGACAAGGCTACCATCCATTGGAGTAACAAAGATATCGATAACATACTACCTTCCATAATGACAAGGCTACCATCCATTGGAGTAACAAAAATCACGACAAAAGACTACCTTCCATAATGAAAAGGCTACCATCCATTGGAGTAACAAAGATATCGATAACATACTACCTTCCATAATGACAAGGCTACCATCCATTGGAGTAACAAAAATCACGACAACAGACTTCCTTCCATAATGATAAGGCTACCATCCAATGGACTTACAAAAATCTCGACAACAGACTACCTTCCATAACGACAAGTATACCATCCATTGGAGTAAGAAAAATCTCGACTTGAAACTACCTTCCATAATGACAAGACTACCATCCATTGTAGCAACAAAAATCTCGACAACAGACTACCTTCCATAATGACAAGGCTACCATCCATTGTAGTAACAAAAATCTCGACAACAGACTACCTTCCATAATGACTTGGATACCATCCATTGGAGTATCAAAAATCTCGACAATAGACTACCTTCCATAATGACAAGGCTACCATCCATTAGAGTAACAAAAATATCCACAAGAGATTACCTTCCATAATGATAAGGCTATAATCCATTGTAGTAGCAAAAATCTCGACAACAGAATACCTTCCACAATGACAAGGCTACAATCCATTGTAGTAACAAAAATCTCGACAATAGACTACCTTCCATAATAACTTGCCTACCATCCATTGGAGTAACAAAGATATCGACAACAGACTACCTTCCATAATGACAAGGCTACCATCCATTAGAATAACAAAAATCTCGACAACAGATGACCTTCCATAATGACTAGGCTACCATCCATTGGAGTAATAAAGATATCAACAAGAGACTACCTTCCATTATGAGAAGGCTACAATCCATTGTAGTAATAAAAATCTCGACAAGAGACTACCTTCCATAATGACTTGGCTACCATCCATTGGAGTAAGAAAAACCTCGGCAATAGACTACCTTCCATAATGACAAGGCTACCATCCATTGGAGTAACAAAGATATCGACAACATACTACCTTCCATAATGACAAGGTTACCATCCATTGAAGTAACAAAAATCACGACAACAGACTACCTTCCATAATGACAAGGCTATCATCCATTGGAATAACAAAAATCTCGACAACAGATGACCTTCCATAATGACTAGGCTTCCATCCGTTGGAGTAATAAAGATATCAACAATAGACTACCATCCATTATGAGAAGGCTAAAATCCATTGCAGTAACAAAAATCTCGACAAGAGACTACCTTCCATAATGACAAGGCTACCATTCATTGTAGTAACTAAAATATCGAAAACAGACTACCTTCCATAATGACAAGGGTACCATCCATTGGAGTAACAAAAATATCCAAAAGAGACTACCTTCCATAATGATAAGGCTACCATCCATTGGAGTAACAAAAATCTCGACAACAGACTACCTTCCATAATGTCAAGGCTACAATCCATTGTAGTAACAAAAATCTCGACCACAAACTACCTTACATAATGACAAGGCTACCATCCATTGTAGTAAAAAAAATCTCGACAACAGACTACATTCCATAATGACAAGGCTACCATCCATTGTAGTAAAAAAAATCTCTACAACAGACTACCTTCCATAATGACTTGGCTACCATCCATTGGAGTAACAAAAATCTCGACAATAGACTACCTTCCATAATGACAAGGCTACCATCCATTAGAGTAACAAAAATATCCACAAGAGATTACCTTCCATAATGATAAGGCTATAATCCATTGTAGTAGCAAAAATCTCGACAATAGACTACCTTCCACAATGAAAAGGCTACCATCCATTGTAGTAACAAAAATCTCGACAATAGACTACCTTCCATAATGACAAGGCTACCATCCATTAGAGTAACAAAAATATCCACAAGAGATTACCTTCCATAATGATAAGGCTATAATCCATTGTAGTAGCAAAAATCTCGACAACAGACTACCTTCCACAATGACAAGGCTACCCTCCATTGTAGTAACAAAAATCTCGACAATAGACTACCTTCCATAATAACTAGGCTACCATCCATTGGAGTAACAAAGATATCGACAACAGACTACCTTCCATAATGACAAGGCTACCATCCATTAGAATAATAAAAATTTCGACAACAGATGACCTTCCATAGTGACTAGGCTACCATCCATTGGAGTAATAAAGATATCAACAAGAGACTACCTTCCATTATGAGAAGGCTACAATCCATTGTAGTAATAAAAATCTCGACAAGAGACTACCTTCCATAATGACTTGGCTACCATCCATTGGAGTAAGAAAAATCTTGGCAACAGACTACCTTCCATAATGACAAGGCTACCATCCATTGGAGTAACAAAGATATCGACAACATACTACCTTCCATAATGACAAGGTTACCATCCATTGGAGTAACAAAAATCACGACAACAGACTACCTTCCATAATGACAAGGCTAACATCCATTGGACTAACAAAAATCTCAACAATAGATGACCTTCCATAATGACTAGGCTACCATCCGTTGGAGTAATAAAGATATCAACAATAGACTACCTTCCATTATGAGAATGCTAAAATCCATAGTAGTAAGAAAAATATCGACAAGAGACTACCTTCCATAATGACAAGGCTACCATCCATTGTAGTAACTAAAATATCGAAAACAAACTACCTTCCATAATGACAAGGGTACCATCCAATGGAGTAACAAAAATATCCACAAGAGGATACCTTCCATAATGATAAGGCTACCATCCATTGGAGTAATAAAAATCTCGACAACAGACTACCTTACATAATGTCAAGGCTACAATCCATTGTAGTAACAAAAATCTCGACAACAGACTACCTTACATAATGACAAGGCTACCATCCATTGTAGTAAAAAAAATCTCGACAACAGACTACCTTCTATGATGACAAGGCTACCATCCATTGTAGTAACAAAAATCTCGACAACAAACTACCTTCCATAATGACTTGGGTTCCATCCATTGGAGTAACCAAAATCTCGACAATAGACTACCTTCCATAGCGACAAGGCTACCATCCATTAGAGTAACAAAAATATCTACAAGAGATTACCTTCCATAATAATAAGGCTATAATCCATTGTAGTAACAAAAATCTCGACAACAGACTACCTTCCACAATGACAAGGCTACCATCCATTGTAGTAACAAAAATCTCGACAATAGACTACCTTTCATAATGAGAAGGATACCATCCATTGGAATAACAAAAATCTCGACAGCATATTACCTTCCATAATGACAAGGCTACCATCCATTGTAGTAACAAAAATCTCGACAATAGACTACCTTCCATAATAACTAGGCTACCATCCATTGGAGTAACAAAAATCTCGACAACAGACTACCTTCCATAATGACTTGGCTTCCATCCATTGGAGTAACAAAAATCTCGACAATAGACTACCTTCCATAATGACAAGGCTACCATCCATTGGAGTAACAAAGATATCGATAACATACTACCTTCCATAATGACAAGGCTACCATCCATTGGAGTAACAAAAATCACGACAAAAGACTACCTTCCATAATGAAAAGGCTACCATCCATTGGAGTAACAAAGATATCGATAACATACTACCTTCCATAATGACAAGGCTACCATCCATTGGAGTAACAAAAATCACGACAACAGACTTCCTTCCATAATGATAAGGCTACCATCCAATGGACTTACAAAAATCTCGACAACAGACTACCTTCCATAACGACAAGTATACCATCCATTGGAGTAAGAAAAATCTCGACTTGAAACTACCTTCCATAATGACAAGACTACCATCCATTGTAGCAACAAAAATATCGACAACAGACTACCTTCCATAATGACAAGGCTACCATCCATTGTAGTAACAAAAATCTCGACAACAGACTACCTTCCATAATGACTTGGCTACCATCCATTGGAGTATCAAAAATCTCGACAATAGACTACCTTCCATAATGACAAGGCTACCATCCATTAGAGTAACAAAAATATCCACAAGAGATTACCTTCCATAATGATAAGGCTATAATCCATTGTAGTAGCAAAAATCTCGACAACAGAATACCTTCCACAATGACAAGGCTACCATCCATTGTAGTAACAAAAATCTCGACAATAGACTACCTTCCATAATAACTTGCCTACCATCCATTGGAGTAACAAAGATATCGACAACAGATTACCTTCCATAATGACAAGGCTACCATCCATTAGAATAACAAAAATCTCGACAACAGATGACCTTCCATAATGACTAGGCTACCATCCATTGGAGTAATAAAGATATCAACAAGAGACTACCTTCCATTATGAGAAGGCTACAATCCATTGTAGTAATAAAAATCTCGACAAGAGACTACCTTCCATAATGACTTGGCTACCATTCATTGGAGTAAGAAAAATCTCGGCAATAGACTACCTTTCATAATGACAAGGCTACCATCCATTGGAGTAACAAAGATATCGAGAACATACTACCTTCCATAATGACAAGGTTACCATCCATTGAAGTAACAAAAATCACGACAACAGACTACCTTCCATAATGACAAGGCTATCATCCATTGGAATAACAAAAATCTCGACAACAGATGACCTTCCATAATGACTAGGCTTCCATCCGTTGGAGTAATAAAGATATCAACAATAGACTACCATCCATTATGAGAAGGCTAAAATCCATTGCAGTAACAAAAATCTCGACAAGAGACTACCTTCCATAATGACAAGGCTACCATTCATTGTAGTAACTAAAATATCGAAAACAGACTACCTTCCATAATGACAAGGGTACCATCCATTGGAGTAACAAAAATATCCAAAAGAGACTACCTTCCATAATGATAAGGCTACCATCCATTGGAGTAACAAAAATCTCGACAACAGACTACCTTCCATAATGTCAAGGCTACAATCCATTGTAGTAACAAAAATCTAGACAACAAACTACCTTACATAATGACAAGGCTACCATCCATTGTAGTAAAAAAAATCTCGACAACAGACTACCTTCCATAATGACAAGGCTACCATCCATTGTAGTAAAAAAAATCTCTACAACAGACTACCTTCCATAATGACTTGGCTACCATCCATTGGAGTAACAAAAATCTCGACAATAGACTACCTTCCATAATGACAAGGCTACCATCCATTAGAGTAACAAAAATATCCACAAGAGATTACCTTCCATAATGATAAGGCTATAATCCATTGTAGTAGCAAAAATCTCGACAATAGACTACCTTCCACAATGAAAAGGCTACCATCCATTGTAGTAACAAAAATCTCGACAATAGACTACCTTCCATAATGACAAGGCTACCATCCATTAGAGTAACAAAAATATCCACAAGAGATTACCTTCCATAATGATAAGGCTATAATCCATTGTAGTAGCAAAAATCTCGACAACAGACTACCTTCCACAATGACAAGGCTACCATCCATTGTAGTAACAAAAATCTCGACAATAGACTACCTTCCATAATAACTAGGCTACCATCCATTGGAGTAACAAAGATATCGACAACAGACTACCTTCCATAATGACAAGGCTACCATCCATTAGAATAATAAAAATTTCGACAACAGATGACCTTCCATAATGACTAGGCTACCATCCATTGGAGTAATAAAGATATCAACAAGAGACTACCTTCCATTATGAGAAGGCTACAATCCATTGTAGTAATAAAAATCTCGACAAGAGACTACCTTCCATAATGACTTGGCTACCATCCATTGGAGTAAGAAAAATCTTGGCAATAGACTACCTTCCATAATGACAAGGCTACCATCCATTGGAGTAACAAAGATATCGACAACATACTACCTTCCATAATGACAAGGTTACCATCCATTGGAGTAACAAAAATCACGACAACAGACTACCTTCCATAATGACAAGGCTAACATCCATTGGAATAACAAAAATCTCAACAATAGATGACCTTCCATAGTGACTAGGCTACCATCTGTTGGAGTAATAAAGATATCAACAATAGACTACCTTCCATTATGAGAATGCTAAAATCCATAGTAGTAACAAAAATATCGACAAGAGACTACCTTCCATAATGACAAGGCTACCATCCATTGTAGTAACTAAAATATCGAAAACAAACTACCTTCCATAATGACAAGGGTACCATCCAATGGAGTAACAAAAATATCCACAAGAGGATACCTTCCATAATGATAAGGCTACCATCCATTGGAGTAACAAAAATCTCGACAACAGACTACCTTACATAATGTCAAGGCTACAATCCATTGTAGTAACAAAAATCTCGACAACAGACTACCTTACATAATGACAAGGCTACCATCCATTGTAGTAAAAAAAATCTCGACAACAGACTACCTTCCATGATGACAAGGCTACCATCCATTGTAGTAACAAAAATCTCGACAACAAACTACCTTCCATAATGACTTGGGTTCCATCCATTGGAGTAACCAAAATCTCGACAATAGACTACCTTCCATAGCGACAAGGCTACCATCCATTAGAGTAACAAAAATATCCACAAGAGATTACCTTCCATAATAATAAGGCTATAATCCATTGTAGTAACAAAAATCTCGACAACAGACTACCTTCCACAATGACAAGGCTACCATCCATTGTAGTAACAAAAATCTCGACAATAGACTACCTTTCATAATGAGAAGGATACCATCCATTGGAATAACAAAAATCTCGACAGCATATTACCTTCCATAATGACAAGGCTACCATCCATTGTAGTAACAAAAATCTCGACAATAGACTACCTTCCATAATAACTAGGCTACCATCCATTGGAGTAACAAAGATATCGACAACAGACTACCTTCCATAATGACAAGGCTACCATCCATTAGAATAACAAAAATCTCGACAACAAATGACCTTCCATAATGACTAGGCTACCATCCATTGGAGTAATAAAGATATCAACAAGAGACTACCTTCCATTATGAGAAGCCTACATCCCATTGTAGTAATAAAAATATCAACAAGAGACTACCTTCCATAATGACTTGGCTACCATCCATTGGAGTAAGAAAAATCTCGGCAATAGACTACCTTCCATAATGACAAGGCTACCATCCATTGGAGTAACAAAGATATCGACAACATACTACCTTCCATAATGACAAGGTTACCATCCATTGGAGTAACAAAAATCACGACAATAGACTACCTTCCATAATCACAAGGCTACCATCCATTGGAATAACAAAAATCTCGACAAAAGATGACCTTCCATGATGACTAGGCTACCATACGTTGGAGTAATAAAGATATCAACAATAGACTACCTTCCATTATGAGAATGCTAAAATCCATTGTAGTAACAAAAAACTCGACAAGAGACTACCTTCCATAATGACAAGTCTACCATCCATTGTAGTAACTAAAATATCGAAAACAGACTACCTTCCATAATGACAAGGGTACCATCCATTGGAGTAACAAAAATATCCACAAGAGACTACCTTCCATAATGAAAAGGCTACCATCCATTGGAGTAACAAAAATCTCGACAACAGACTACCTTCCATAATGTCAAGGCTACAATCCATTGTAGTAACAAAAATCTCGACAACAGACTACCTTACATAATGACAAGGCTACCATCCATTGTAGTAAAAAAATCTCGACAACAGACTACCTTCCATAATGACAAGGCTACCATCCATTGTAGTAACAAAAATCTCGACAACAGACTACCTTCCATAATGACTTGGCTTCCATCCATTGGAGTAACCAAAATCTCGACAATAGACTACCTTCCATAGCGACAAGGCTACCATCCATTAGAGTAACAAAAATATCCACAAGAGATTACCTTCCATAATAATAAGGCTATAATCCATTGTAGTTACAAAAATCTCGACAACAGACTACCTTCCACAATGACAAGGCTACCATCCATTGTAGTAACAAAAATCTCGATAATAGACTACCTTTCATAATGACAAGGATACCATCCATTGGAGTAACAAAAACTCGACAACATACTACCTTCCATAATGACAAGGCTACCATCCATTGTAGTAACAAAGATATCGACAACATACTACCTTCCATAATGACAAGGCTACCATCCATTGGAATAAACAAAAATCTCGACAACAAACTACTTTCCTTTATGACAAGGCTAACATCCATTGGAATAACAAAAATATCGACAACACACTACCTTCCATAATGACAAGGCTACCATCCATTGGAGAACAAAAAACTCTACAACAGACAACCTTCCATAATGACAAGGCTACCATCCATTGGAGTAACTAAAATCTCGACAACAGACTAACTTCCATAATGACAAGGCTACCATCCATTACAGTAACAAAAATATCGACAACAAACTAGCTTCCATAATGACAAGTCAACCATCCATTGTAGTAACAAAAATCTTGACAACAAACTACCTTCCGAATGACAAGGCTACCATCCATTGGTGTAACAAAAATCTCGACAACAGACTACCTTCCATAATGACTAGGCTACCATCCATTGGAGTAACAAACATATCGACAACAGACTACCTTTCATGATGACAAGTATACCATCAATTGGAGTAACAAAAATCTCGACAAGAGACTACCTTCCATAATGACAAGACTACCATCCATTGTAGTAACAAAAATCTCGACAATAGACTACCTTCCAAAATGACAAGGCTACCATCCATTGTAGTAACAAAAATCTCGACAACAGACTACCTTCCATAATGACTTGGCTACCATCCATTGGAGTAACAAAAATCTCGACAATAGACTACCTTCCATAATGACAAGGCTACCATCCATTAGAGTAACAAAAATATCCACAAGAGATTACCTTCCATAATGATAAGGCTATAATCCATTGTAGTAGCAAAAATCTCGACAACAGACTACCTTCCACAATGACAAGGCTACCATCCATTGTAGTAACAAAAATCTCGACAATAGACTACCTTCCATAATGACAAGGCTACCATCCATTAGAGTAACAAAAATATCCACAAGAGATTACTTTCCATAATGATAAGGCTATAATCCATTGTAGTAGCAAAAATCTCGACAACAGACTACCTTCCACAATGACAAGGCTACCATCCATTGTAGTAACAAAAATCTCGACAATAGACTACCTTCCATAATAACTAGGCTACCATCCATTGGAGTAACAAAGATATCGACAACAGACTACCTTCCATAATGACAAGGCTACCATCCATTAGAATAATAAAAATTTCGACAACAGATGACCTTCCATAATGACTAGGCTACCATCCATTGGAGTAATAAAGATATCAACAAGAGACTACCTTCCATTATGAGAAGGCTACAATCCATTGTAGTAATAAAAATCTCGACAAGAGACTACCTTCCATAATGACTTGGCTACCATCCATTGGAGTAAGAAAAATCTCGGCAATAGACTACCTTCCATAATGACAAGGCTACCATCCATTGGAGTAACAAAGATATCAACAACATACTACCTTCCATAATGACAAGGTTACCATCCATTGGAGTAACAAAAATCACGACAACAGACTACCTTCCATAATGACAAGGCTACCATCCATTGGAATAACAAAAATCTCGACAATAGATGACCTTCCATAATGACTAGGCTACCATCCGTTGGAGTAATAAAGATATCAACAATAGACTACCTTCCATTATGAGAATGCTAAAATCCATTGTAGTAACAAAAATATCGACAAGAGACTACCTTCCATAATGACAAGGCTACCATCCATTGTAGTAACTAAAATATCGAAAACAAACTACCATCCATAATGACAAGGGTACCATCCAATGGAGTAACAAAAATATCCACAAGACGATACCTTCCATAATGATAAGGCTACCATCCATTGGAATAACAAAAATCTCGACAACAGACTACCTTCCATAATGTCAAGGCTACAATCCATTGTAGTAACAAAAATCTCGACAACAGACTACCTTACATAATGACAAGGCTACCATCCATTGTTGTAAAAAAAATCTCGACAACAAACTACCTTCCATAATGACAAGGCTACCATCCATTGTAGTAACAAAAATCTCGACAACAGACTACCTTCCATAATGACTAGGCTACCATCCATTGGAGTAACAAACATATCGACAACTGACTACCTTTCATGATGACAAGTATACCATCCATTGGAGTAACAAAAATATCGACAGGAGACTACCTTCCATAATTACAAGACTACCATCCATTGTAGTAAGAAAAATCTCGACAATATACTACCTTCCAAAATGACAAGGCTACCATCCATTGTAGTAACAAAAATCTCGACAACAGACTACCTTCCATAATGACTTGGCTACCATCCATTGGAGTAACAAAAATCCTGACAATAAACTACCTTCCATAATGACAAGGTTACCATCCATTAGAGTAACAAAAATATCCACAAGAGATTACCTTTCATAATAATAAGGCTATAATCCATTGTAGTAACAAAAATCTCGACAACAGACTACCTTCCACAATGACAAGGCTACCATCCATTGTAGTAACAAAAATCTCGACAATAGACTACCTTCCATAATAACTAGGCTACCATCCATTGGAGTAACAAAGATATCGACAACAGACTAACTTCCATAATGACAAGGCTACCATCCATTGGAATAACAAAAATCTCGACAACAGATGACCTTCCATAATGACTAGGCTACCATCCATTGGAGTAATAAAGATATCAACAATAGACTACCTTCCATTATGAGAAGGCTACAATCCATTGTAGTAACAAAAATCTCGACAAGAGACTACCTTCCATAATGACAAGGCTACCATCCATTGTAGTAACTAAAATATCGACAACAGACTACCTTCCATAATGAGAAGGGTACCATCCATTGGAGTAACAAAAATATCCACAAGAGACTACCTTCCATAACGATAAGGCTACCATCCATTGGAGTAACAAAAATCTCGACAACAGACTACCTTCCATAATGTCAAGGCTACAATCCATTGTAGTAACAAAAATCTTGACAACAGACTACCTTACATAATGACAAGGCTACCATCCATTGTAGTAAAAAAAATCTCGACAACAGACTACCTTTCATAATGACAAGGCTACCATCCATTGTAGTAACAAAAATCTCGACAATAGACTACCTTCCATAATGACTTGGCTTCCATCCATTGGAGTAACAAAAATCTCGACAATAGACTACCTTCCATAATGACAAGGCTACCATCCATTGGAGTAACAAAGATATCGATAACATACTACCTTCCATAATGACAAGGCTACCATCCATTGGAGTAACAAAGATATCGATAACATACTACCTTCCATAATGACAAGGCTACCATCCATTGGAGTAACAAAAATCACGACAACAGACTACCTTCCATAATGAAAAGGCTACCATCCATTGGAGTAACAAAGATATCGATAACATACTACCTTCCATAATGACAAGGCTACCATCCATTGGAGTAACAAAAATCACGACAACAGACTTCCTTCCATAATGATAAGGCTACCATCCAATGGACTTACAAAAATCTCGACAACAGACTACCTTCCATAACGACAAGTATACCATCCATTGGAGTAACAAAAATCTCGACAAGAGACTACCTTCCATAATGACAAGACTACCATCCATTGTAGTAACAAAAATCTCGACAACAGACTACCTTCCGAATGACAAGGCTACCATCCATTGGTGTAACAAAAATCTCGACAACAGACTACCTTCCATAATGACTAGGCTACCATCCATTGGAGTAACAAACATATCGACAACAGACTACCTTTCATGATGACAAGTATACCATCAATTGGAGTAACAAAAATCTCGACAAGAGACTACCTTCCATAATGACAAGACTACCATCCATTGTAGTAACAAAAATATCGACAATAGACTACCTTCCAAAATGACAAGGCTACCATCCATTGTAGTAACAAAAATCTCGACAACAGACTACCTTCCATAATGACTTGGCTACCATCCATTGGAGTAACAAAAATCTCGACAATAGACTACCTTCCATAATGACAAGGCTACCATCCATTAGAGTAACAAAAATATCCATAAGAGATTACCTTCCATAATGATAAGGCTATAATCCATTGTAGTAGCAAAAATCTCGACAACAGACTACCTTCCACAATGACAAGGCTACCATCCATTGTAGTAACAAAAATCTCGACAATAGACTACCTTCCATAATGACAAGGCTACCATCCATTAGAGTAACCAAAATATCCACAAGAGATTACCTTCCATAATGATAAGGCTATAATCCATTGTAGTAGCAAAAATCTCGACAACAGACTACCTTCCACAATGACAAGGCTACCATCCATTGTAGTAACAAAAATCTCGACAATAGACTACCTTCCATAATAACTAGGCTACCATCCATTGGAGTAACAAAGATATCGACAACAGACTACCTTCCATAATGACAAGGCTACCATCCATTAGAATAATAAAAATTTCGACAACAGATGACCTTCCATAATGACTAGGCTACCATCCATTGGAGTAATAAAGATATCAACAAGAGACTACCTTCCATTATGAGAAGGCTACAATCCATTGTAGTAATAAAAATCTCGACAAGAGACTACCTTCCATAATGACTTGGCTACCATCCATTGGAGTAAGAAAAATCTCGGCAATAGACTACCTTCCATAATGACAAGGCTACCATCCATTGGAGTAACAAAGATATCTACAACATACTACCTTACATAATGACAAGGTTACCATCCATTGGAGTAACAAAAATCACGACAACAGACTACCTTCCATAATGACAAGGCTACCATCCATTGGAATAACAAAAATCTCGACAATAGATGACCTTCCATAATGACTAGGCTACCATCCGTTGGAGTAATAAAGATATCAACAATAGACTACCTTCCATTATGAGAATGCTAAAATCCATTGTAGTAACAAAAATATCGACAAGAGACTACCTTCCATAATGACAAGGCTACCATCCATTGTAGTAACTAAAATATCGAAAACAAACTACCATCCATAATGACAAGGGTACCATCCAATGGAGTAACAAAAATATCCACAAGAGGATACCTTCCATAATGATAAGGCTACCATCCATTGGAGTAACAAAAATCTCGACAACAGACTACCTTCCATAATGTCAAGGCTACAATCCATTGTAGTAACAAAAATCTCGACAACAGACTACCTTACATAATGACAAGGCTACCATCCATTGTAGTAAAAAAAATCTCGACAACAAACTACCTTCCATAATGACAAGGCTACCATCCATTGGAGTAACAAACATATCGACAACTGACTACCTTTCATGATGACAAGTATACCATCCATTGGAGTAACAAAAATATCGACAGGAGACTACCTTCCATAATTACAAGACTACCATCCATTGTAGTAAGAAAAATCTCGACAATAGACTACCTTCCAAAATGACAAGGCTACCATCCATTGTAGTAACAAAAATCTCGACAACAGACTACCTTCCATAATGACTTGGCTACCATCCATTGGAGTAACAAAAATCCTGACAATAAACTACCTTCCATAATGACAAGGTTACCATCCATTAGAGTAACAAAAATATCCACAAGAGATTACCTTTCATAATAATAAGGCTATAATCCATTGTAGTAACAAAAATCTCGACAACAGACTACCTTCCACAATGACAAGGCTACCATCCATTGTAGTAACAAAAATCTCGACAATAGACTACCTTCCATAATAACTAGGCTACCATCCATTGGAGTAAGAAAGATATCGACAACAGACTAACTTCCATAATGACAAGGCTACCATCCATTGGAATAACAAAAATCTCGACAACAGATGACCTTCCATGATGACTAGGCTACCATCCATTGGAGTAATAAAGATATCAACAATAGACTACCTTCCATTATGAGAAGGCTACAATCCATTGTAGTAACAAAAATCTCAACAAGAGACTACCTTCCATAATGACAAGGCTACCATCCATTGTAGTAACTAAAATATCGATAACAGACTACCTTCCATAATGAGAAGGGTACCATCCATTGGAGTAACAAAAATATCCACAAGAGACTACCTTCCATAATGATAAGGCTACCATCCATTGGAGTAACAAAAATCTCGACAAAAGACTACCTTCCATAATGTCAAGGCTATAATCCATTGTAGTAACAAAAATCTTGACAACAGACTACCTTGCATAATGACAAGGCTACCATCCATTGTAGTAAAAAAAATCTCGACAACAGACTACCTTTCATAATGACAAGGCTACCATCCATTGTAGTAACAAAAATCTCGACAATAGACTACCTTCCATAATGACTTGGCTTCCATCCATTGGAGTAACAAAAATCTCGACAATAGACTACCTTCCATAATGACAAGGCTACCATCCATTGGAGTAACAAAGATATCGATAACATAATACCTTCCATAATGACAAGGCTACCATACATTGGAGTAACAAAAATCACGACAACAGACTACCTTCCATAATGAAAAGGCTACCATCCATTGGAGTAACAAAGATATCGATAACATACTACCTTCCATAATGACAAGGCTACCATCCATTGGAGTAACAAAAATCACGACAACAGACTTCCTTCCATAATGATAAGGCTACCATCCAATGGACTTACAAAAATCTCGACAACAGACTACCTTCCATAACGACAAGTATACCATCCATTGGAGTAACAAAAATCTCGACAAGAGACTACCTTCCATAATGACAAGACTACCATCCATTGTAGTAACAAAAATCTCGACAACAGACTACCTTCCATAATGACAAGGCTACCATCCATTGTAGTAACAAAAATCTCGACAACAGATTACATTCCATAATGACTTGGCTACCATCCATTGGAGTAACAAAAATCTCGACAATAGACTACCTTCCATAATGACAAGGCTACCATCCAGTAGAGTAACAAAAATATCCAAAAGAGATTACCTTCCATAATGATAAGGATATAATCCATTGTAGTAGCAAAAATCTCGACAATAGACTACCTTCCACAATGACAAGGCTACCATCCATTGTAGTACCAAAAATATCGACAATAGACTACTTTCCATAATGACAAGGCTACCATCCATTAGAGTAACAAAAATATCCACAAGAGATTACCTTCCATAATGATAAGGCTATAATCCATTGTAGTAGCAAAAATCTCGACAACAGACTACCTTCCATAATGACAAGGCTACCATCCATTGTAGTAACAAAAATCTCGACAACAGACTACCTTTCATAATGAGAAGGATACCATCCATTGGAATAACAAAAATCTCGACAGCATATTACCTTTCATAATGACAAGGATACCATCCATTGGAGTAACAAAAACTCGACAACATACTACCTTCCATAATGACAAGGCTACCATCCATTGTAGTAACAAAGATATCGACAACATACTACCTTCCATAATGACAAGGCTACCATCCATTGGAATAAACAAAAATCTCGACAACAAACTACTTTCCTTTATGACAAGGCTAACATCCATTGGAATAACAAAAATATCGACAACACACTACCTTCCATAATGACAAGCCTACCATCCATTGGAGTAACAAAGATATCGACAACATACTACCTTCCATAATGACAAGGTTACCATCCATTGGAGTAACAAAAATCACGACAACACACTACCTTCCTTAATGACAACGCTACCATCCGTTGGAATAACAAAAATCTCGACAACAGATGACCTTCCATAATGACTAGGCTACCATCCGTTGGAGTAATAAAGATATCAACAATAGACTACCTTCCATTATGAGAAGGCTAAAATCCATTGTAGTAACAAAAATATCGACAAGAGACTACCTTCCATAATGACAAGGCTACCATCCATTGTAGTAACTAAAATATCGAAAACATACTACCTTCCATAATGACAAGGGTACCATCCATTGGAGTAAAAAAAATATCCAAAAGAGACTACCTTCCATAATGATAAGGCTACCATCCATTGGAGTAACAAAAATCTCGACAACAGACTACCTTCCATAATGTCAAGGCTACAATCCATTGTAGTAACAAAAATCTCGACAACAGACTACCTTACATAATGACAAGGCTACCATCCATTGTAGTAAAAAAAATCTCGACAACAGACTATCTTCCATAATGACAAGGCTACCATCCATTGTAGTAACAAAAATCTCGACAACAGACTACCTTCCATAATTACTTGGCTTCCATCCATTGGAGTAACAAAAATCTCGACAATAGACTACCTTCCATAATGACAAGGCTACCATCCATTGGAGTAACAAATATATTGATAACATACTACCTTCCATAATGACAAGGCTACCATCCATTGGAGTAACCAAAATCACGACAACAGACTACCTTCCATAATGAAAAGGATACCATCCATTGGAGTAACAAAGATATCGATAACATACTACCTTCCATAATGAAAAGGCTACCATCCATTAGAGTAATAAAAATCACGACAACAGACTACCTTCCATAATGATAAGGCTACCATCCAATGGACTTACAAAAATCTCGACAACAGACTACCTGCCATAACGACAAGTATACCATCCATTGGAGTGACAAAAATCTCGACAAGAGACTACCTTCCATAATGACCAGACTACCATCCATTGTAGTAACAAAAATCTCGACAACAGACTACCTTCCATAATGACAAGGCTACAATCCATTGTAGTAACAAAAATCTCGACAACCGACTACATTCCATAATGACTTGGCTACCATCCATTGGAGTAACAAAAATCTCGACAATAGACTACCTTCCATAATGACAAGGCTACCATCCATTAGAGTAACAAAAATATCCACAAGAGATTACCTTCCATAATGATAAGGCTATAATCCATTGTAGTAGCAAAAATCTCGACAACAGACTACCTTCCACAATGACAAGGCTACCATCCATTATAGTAACAAAAATCTCGACAATAGACTACCTTCCATAATGACAAGGCTACCATCCATTAGAGTAACAAAAATATCCACAAGAGATTACCTTCCATAATGATAAGGCTATAATCCATTGTAGTAGCAAAAATCTCGACAACAGACTACCTTCCACAATGACAAGGCTACCATCCATTGTAGTAACAAAAATCTCGACAATAGACTACCTTCCATAATAACTAGGCTACCATCCATTGGAGTAACAAAGATATCGACAATAGACTACCTTCCATAATGACAAGGCTACCATCCATTAGAATAACAAAAATCTCGACAACAGATGACCTTCCATAATGACTAGGATACCATCCATTGGAGTAATAAAGATATCAACAAGAGACTACCTTCCATTATGAGAAGGCTACAATCCATTGTAGTAATAAAAATCTCGAAAAGAGACTACCTTCCATAATGACTTGGCTACCATCCATTGGAGTAAGAAAAATCTCGGCAATAGACTACCTTCCATAATGACAAGGCTACCATCCATTGGAGTAACAAAGATATTGACAACATACTACCTTCCATAATGATAAGGTTACCATCCATTGGAGTAAAAAAAATCACGACAACAGACTACCTTCCATAATGACAAGGCTACCATCCATTGGAATAACAAAAATCTCGACAACAGATGACCTTCCATAATGACTAGGCTACCATCCGTTGGAGTAATAAAGATATCAACAATAGACTACCTTCCATTATGAGAAGGCTAAAATCCATTGTAGTATCAAAAATCTCGACAAGAGACTACCTTCCATAATGACAAGGCTACCATCCATTGTAGTAACTAAAATATCAAAAATAGACTACCTTCCATAATGACAAGGGTACCATCCATTGGAGTAAAAAAAATATCCAAAAGAGACTACCTTCCATAATGATAAGGCTACCATCCTGTGGAGTAACAAAAATCTCGACAACAGACTACCTTCCATAATGTCAAGGCTACAATCCATTGTAGTAACAAAAATCTCGACAACAGACTACCTTACATAATGACAAGGCTACCATCCATTGTAGTAAAAAAAATCTCGACAACAGACTATCTTCCATAATGACAAGGCTACCATCCATTGTAGTAACAAAAATCTCGACAACAGACTACCTTCCATAATGACTTCGCTTCCATCCATTGGAGTAACAAAAGTCTCGACAATAGACTACCTTCCATAATGACAAGGCTACCATCCATTGGAGTAACAAATATATTGATAACATACTACCTTCCATAATGACAAGGCTACCATCCATTGGACTAACCAAAATCACGACAACAGACTACCTTCCATAATGAAAAGGATACCATCCATTGGAGTAACAAAGATATCGATAACATACTACCTTCCATAATGACAAGGCTACCATCCATTGGAGTAATAAAATTCACGACAACAGACTACCTTCCATAATGATAAGGCTACAATCCAATGGACTTACAAAAATCTCGACAACAGACTACCTGCCATAACGACAAGTATACCATCCATTGGAGTGACAAAAATCTCGACAAGAGACTACCTTCCATAATGACAAGACTACCATCCATTGTAGTAACAAAAATCTCGACAACAGACTACCTTCCATAATGACAAGGCTACAATCCATTGTAGTAACAAAAATCTCGACAACAGACTACATTCCATAATGACTTGGCTACCATCCATTGGAGTAACAAAAATCTCGAAATAGACTACCATCCATTAGAGTAACAAAAATATCCACAAGAGATTACCTTCCATAATGATAAGGCTATAATCCATTGTAGTAGCAAAAATCTCGACAACAGACTACCTTCCACAATGACAAGGCTACCATCCATTGTAGTAACAAAAATCTCGACAATAGACTACCTTCCATAATGAAAAGGCTACCATCCATTAGATTAACAAAAATATCCACAAGAGATTACCTTTCATAATGATAAGGCTATAATCCATTGTAGTAGCAAAAATCTCGACAACAGACTACCTTCCACAATGACAAGGCTACCATCCATTGTAGTAACAAAAATCTCGACAATAGACTACCTTCCATAATAACTAGGCTACCATCCATTGGAGTAACAAAGATATCGACAACAGACTACGTTCCATAATGACAAGGCTACCATCCATTAGAATAACAAAAATTTTGACAACAGATGACCTTCCATAATGACTAGGCTACCATCCATTGGAGTAATAAAGATATCAACAAGAGACTACCTTCCATTATGAGAAGGCTACAATCCATTGTAGTAATAAAAATCTCGACAAGAGACTACCTTCCATAATGACTTGGCTACCATCCATTGGAGTAAGAAAAATCTCGGCAATAGACTACCTTCCATAATGACAAGGCTACCATCCATTGGAGTAACAAAGATATCGACAACATACTACCTTCCATAATGACAAGGTTACCATCCATTGGAGTAACAAAAATCACGACAACAAACTACCTTCCATAATGACAAGGCTACCATCCATTTGAATTACAAAAATCTCGACAATAGATGACCTTCCATAATGACTAGGCTACCATCCGTTGGAGTAATAAATATATCAACAATAGACTACCTTCCATTATGAGAATGCTAAAATCCATTGTAGTAACAAAAATCTCGACAAGAGACTACCTTCCATAATGACAAGGCTACCATCCATTGTAGTAACTAAAATATCGAAAACAGACTACCTTCCATAATGACAAGGGTACCATCCATTGGAGTAACAAAAATATCCACAAGAGACTGCCTTCCATAATGATAAGGCTACCATCCATTGGAGTAACAAAAATCTCGACAACAGACTACCTTCCATAATGTCAAGGCTACAATCCATTGTAGTAACAAAAATCTCGACAACAGACTACCTTACATAATGACAAGGCTACCATCCATTGTAGTAAAAAGAATCTCGACAACAGACTACCTTCCATAATGACAAGGCTACCATCCATTGTAGTAACAAAAATCTCGACAACAGACTACCTTCCATAATGACTTCGCTTCCATCCATTGGAGTAACAAAAGTCTCGACAATAGACTACCTTCCATAATGACAAGGCTACCATCCATTGGAGTAACAAATATATTGATAACATACTACCTTCCATAATGACAAGGCTACCATCCATTGGACTAACCAAAATCACGACAACAGACTACCTTCCATAATGAAAAGGATACCATCCATTGGAGTAACAAAGATATCGATAACATACTACCTTCCATAATGACAAGGCTACCATCCATTGGAGTAATAAAATTCACGACAACAGACTACCTTCCATAATGATAAGGCTACAATCCAATGGACTTACAAAAATCTCGACAACAGACTACCTGCCATAACGACAAGTATACCATCCATTGGAGTGACAAAAATCTCGACAAGAGACTACCTTCCATAATGACAAGACTACCATCCATTGTAGTAACAAAAATCTCGACAACAGACTACCTTCCATAATGACAAGGCTACAATCCATTGTAGTAACAAAAATCTCGACAACAGACTACATTCCATAATGACTTGGCTACCATCCATTGGAGTAACAAAAATCTCGAAATAATCTACCTTCCATAATGACAAGGCTACCATCCATTAGAGTAACAAAAATATCCACAAGAGATTACCTTCCATAATGATAAGGCTATAATCCATTGTAGTAGCAAAAATCTCGACAACAGACTACCTTCCACAATGACAAGGCTACCATCCATTGTAGTAACAAAAATCTCGACAATAGACTACCTTCCATAATGAAAAGGCTACCATCCATTAGATTAACAAAAATATCCACAAGAGATTACCTTTCATAATGATAAGGCTATAATCCATTGTAGTAGCAAAAATCTCGACAACAGACTACCTTCCACAATGACAAGGCTACCATCCATTGTAGTAACAAAAATCTCGACAATAGACTACCTTCCATAATAACTAGGCTACCATCCATTGGAGTAACAAAGATATCGACAACAGACTACGTTCCATAATGACAAGGCTACCATCCATTAGAATAACAAAAATTTTGACAACAGATGACCTTCCATAATGACTAGGCTACCATCCATTGGAGTAATAAAGATATCAACAAGAGACTACCTTCCATTATGAGAAGGCTACAATCCATTGTAGTAATAAAAATCTCGACAAGAGACTACCTTCCATAATGACTTGGCTACCATCCATTGGAGTAAGAAAAATCTCGGCAATAGACTACCTTCCATAATGACAAGGCTACCATCCATTGGAGTAACAAAGATATCGACAACATACTACCTTCCATAATGACAAGGTTACCATCCATTGGAGTAACAAAAATCACGACAACAAACTACCTTCCATAATGACAAGGCTACCATCCATTTGAATTACAAAAATCTCGACAATAGATGACCTTCCATAATGACTAGGCTACCATCCGTTGGAGTAATAAATATATCAACAATAGACTACCTTCCATTATGAGAATGCTAAAATCCATTGTAGTAACAAAAATCTCGACAAGAGACTACCTTCCATAATGACAAGGCTACCATCCATTGTAGTAACTAAAATATCGAAAACAGACTACCTTCCATAATGACAAGGGTACCATCCATTGGAGTAACAAAAATATCCACAAGAGACTGCCTTCCATAATGATAAGGCTACCATCCATTGGAGTAACAAAAATCTCGACAACAGACTACCTTCCATAATATCAAGGCTACAATCCATTGTAGTAACAAAAATCTCGACAACAGACTACCTTACATAATGACAAGGCTACCATCCATTGTAGTAAAAAGAATCTCGACAACAGACTACCTTCCATAATGACAAGGCTACCATCCATTGTAGTAACAAAAATCTCGACAACAGACTACCTTCCATATGACTTGGCTTCCATCCATTGGAGTAACCAAAATCTCGACAATAGACTACCTTCCATAGCGACAAGGCTACCATCCATTAGAGTAACAAAAATATCCACAAGAGATTACCTTCCATAATAATAAGGCTATAATCCATTGTAGTAACAAAAATCTCGACAACAGACTACCTTCCACAATGACAAGGCTACCATCCATTGTAGTAACAAAAATCTCGACAATAGACTACCTTTCATAATGAGAAGGATACCATCCATTGGAATAACAAAAATCTCGACAGCATATTACCTTCCATAATGACAAGGCTACCATCCATTGTAGTAAAAAAAATCTCGACAATAGACTACCTTCCATAATAACTAGGCTACCATCCATTGGAGTAACAAAGATATCGACAACAGACTACCTTCCATAATGACAAGGCTTCCATCCATTAGAATAACAAAAATCTCGACAACAAATGACCTTACATAATGACTAGGCTACCATCCATTGGAGTAATAAAGATATCAACAAGAGACTACCTTCCATTATGAGAAGGCTACATTCCATTGTAGTAATAAAAATCTCGACAAGAGACTACCTTCCATAATGACTTGGCTACCATCCATTGGAGTAAGAAAAATCTCGGCAATAGACTACCTTCCATAATGACAAGGCTACCATCCATTGGAGTAACAAAGATATCGACAACATACTACCTTCCATAATCAAAAGGTTACCATCCATTGGAGTAACAAAAATCACGACAACAGACTACCTTCCATAATGACAAGGCTACCATCCATTGGAATAACAAAAATCATGACAAAAGATGACCTTCCATAATGACTAGGCTACCATCCGTTGCAGTAATAAAGATATCAACAATAGACTACCTTCCATTATGAGAATGCTAAAATCCATTGTAGTAACAAAAATCTCGACAAGAGACTACCTTCCATAATGACAAGGCTACCATCCATTGTAGTAACTAAAATATCGAAAACAGACTACCTTCCATAATGACAAGGGTACCATCCATTGGAGTAACAAAAATATCCACAAGAGACTACCTTCCATAATGATAAGGCTACCATCCATTGGAGTAACAAAAATCTCGACAACAGACTACCTTCCATAATGTCAAGGCTACAATCCATTGTAGTAACAAAAATATCGACAACAGACTACCTTACATAATGACAAGGCTACCATCCATTGTAGTAAAAAAAATCTCGATAACAGAGTACCTTCAATAATGACAAGGCTACCATCCATTGTAGTAACAAAAATCTCGACAACAGACTACCTTCCATAATGACTTGGCTTCCATCCATTGGAGTAACCAAAATCTCGACAATAGACTACCTTCCATAGCGACAAGGCTACCATCCATTAGAGTAAGAAAAATATCCACAAGAGATTACCTTCCATAATAATAAGGCTATAATCCATTGTAGTAACAAAAATCTCGACAACAGACTACCTTCCACAATGACAAGGCTACCATCCAATGTAGTAACAAAAATCTCGACAATAGACTACCTTTCATAATGAGAAGGATACCATCCATTGGAATAACAAAAATCTCGACAGCATATTACCTTTCATAATGACAAGGATACCATCCATTGGAGTAACAAAAACTCGACAACATACTACCTTCCATAATGACAAGGCTACCATCCATTGTAGTAACAAAGATATCGACAACATACTACCTTCCATAATGACAAGGCTACCATCCATTGGAATAAACAAAAATATCGACAATAAACTACTTTCCTTTATGACAAGGCTAACATCCATTGGAATAACAAAAATATCGACAACACACTACCTTCCATAATGACAAGGCTACCATCCATTGGAGAACAAAAAACTCTACAACAGACAACCTTCCATAATGACAAGGCTACCATCCATTGGAGTAACTAAAATCTCGACAACAGACTAACTTCCATAATGACAAGGCTACCATCCATTACAGTAACAAAAATATCGACAACAAACTAGCTTCCATAATGACAAGTCAACCATCCATTGTAGTAACAAAAATATTGAAAACAAACTACCTTCCGAATGACAAGGCTACCATCCATTGGTGTAACAAAAATCTGGATAATAGACTACCTTCCATAATGACTAGGCTACCATCCATTGGAGTAACAAACATATCGACAACAGACTACCTTCCATAATGACAAGACTACCATCCATTATAGTAACAAAAATCTCGACAATAGACTACCTTCCATAATGACAAGGCTACCATCCATTATAGTAACAAAAATCTCGACAACAGACTACCTTCCATAATGACTTGGCTACCATCCATTGGAGTAACAAAAATCTCGACAATAGACTACCTTCCATAATGACAAGGCTACCATCCATTAGAGTAACAAAAATATCCACAAGAGATTACCTTCCATAATAATAAGGCTATAATCCATTGTAGTAACAAAAATCTCGACAACAGACTACCTTCCACAATGACAAGGCTACCGTCCATTGTAGTAACAAAAATCTCGACAATAGACTACCTTCCATAATAACTAGGCTACCATCCATTGAAGTAACAAAGATATCGACAACAGACTAACTTCCATAATGACAAGGCTACCATCCATTGGAATAACAAAAATCCCGACAACAGATGACCTTCCATAATGACTAGGCTACCAGCCATTGGAGTAATAAAGATATCAACAATAGACTACCTTCCATTATGAGAAGGCTACAATCCATTGTAGTAACAAAAATCTCGACAAGAGACTACCTTCCATAATGACAAGGCTACCATCCATTGTAGTAACTAAAATATCGACAACAGACTACCTTCCATAATGACAAGGGTACCATCCATTGGAGTAACAAAAATATCCACAAGAGAATACCTTCCATAATGATAAGGCTACCATCCATTGGAGTAACAAAAATCTCGACAACAGACTACCTTCCATAATGTCAAGGCTACAATCCATTGTAGTAACAAAAATCTTGACAACAGACTACCTTACATAATGGCAAGGCTACCATCCATTGTAGTAAAAAAAATCTCGACAAAAGACTACCTTCCATAATGACAAGGCTACCATCCATTGTAGTAACAAAAATCTCAACAGACTACCTTCCATAATGACTTGGCTTCCATCCACTAGAGTAACAAAAATCTCGACAATAGACTACCTTCCATAATGACAAGGCTACCATCCATTGGAGTAACAAAGATATCGATAACATACCACCTTCCATAATGACAAGGCTAGCATCCATTGGAGTAATAGAAATCACGACAACATACTACCTTCCATATTGAAAAGGCTACCATCCATTGGAGTAACAAAGATATCGATAACATACTACCTTCCATAATGACAAGGCTACCATCCATTGGAGTAACAAAAATCACCACAACAGACTACCTTCCATAATGACAAGGCTACCATCCAATGGACTTACAAAAATCTCGACAACAGACTACCTTCAATAACGACAAGTATACCATCCATTGGAGTAACAAAAATCTCGACAAGAGACTACCTTCCATAATGACAAGGCTACCATCCATTGGAGTAACAAAGATATTGATAACATACTACCTTCCATAATGACAAGGCTACCATCCATTGGAGTAACAAAAATCACGACAACATACTACCTTCCATAATGACAAGGCTACCATCCAATGGACTAACAATAATCTCGACAACAGACTACCTTCCATAATGACAAGGCTACCATCCATTGTAGTAACAAAAATCTCGACAACAAACTACCTTCCATAACGACAAGGCTACCATCCATTGTAGTAACAAAAATCTCGACAACAGACTACCTTCCATAATGACTTGGCTACCATCCATTGGAGTAACAAAAATCTCGAAAATAGACTACCTTCCATAATGACAAGGCTACCATCCATTATAGTAACAAAAATATCCACAAGAGATTACCTTCCATAATGATAAGGCTATAATCCATTGTAGTAACAAAAATCTCGACAATAGACTACCTTACATAATGACAAGGCTACGATCCATTGTAGTAACAAAAATCTCGACAACAAACTACCTTCCATAATGACTTGGCTACCATCCATTGGAGTAACAAAGATATCGACAACATACAACCTTCCATAATGACAAGGCTACCATCCATTGGAGTACCAAAAATCACGACAACAGACTACCTTCCATAATGAAAAGGCTACCATCCAATGGACTAACAAAAATCTCGACAATAGACTACCTTCCATAACGACAAGTATACCATCCATTGGAGTAAAAAAAATCTCGACAAGAGACTACCTTCCATAATGACAAGGCTACCATCCATTGTAGTAACAAAAATCTCGACAACAGACTACCTTCCATAATGACAAGGCTATCATCCATTGTAGTAACAAAAATCTAGACAACATACTACCTTCCATAATGAATTGGCTAGCATCCATTGGAGTAAAAAAACTCTCGACAATAGACTACCTTCCATAATGACAAGGCTATCATCCATTGTAGTAACAAAAATCTCGACAATAGACTACCTTCCATAATAACTAGGCTACCATCCATTGAAGTAACAAAGATATCGACAACAGACTAACTTCCATAATGACAAGGCTACCATCCATTGGAATAACAAAAATCTCGACAACAGATGACCTTCCATAATGACTAGGCTACCAGCCATTGGAGTAATAAAGATATCAACAATAGACTACCTTCCATTATGAGAAGGCTACAATCCATTATAGTAACAAAAATCTCGACAAGAGACTACCTTCCATAATGACAAGGCTACCATCTATTGTAGTAACTAAAATATCGACAACAGACTACCTTCCATAATGACAAGGGTACCATCCATTGGAGTAACAAAAATATCCACAAGAGATTACCTTCCATAATGATAAGGCTATAATCCATTGTAGTAACAAAAATCTCGACAACAGACTACCTTACATAATGACAAGGCTACCATCCATTGTAGTAACAAAAATCTCGACAATAGACTACCTTCCATGATGACAAGGCTACTATCCTTTGTAGTAACAAAAATCTCGACAACAAACTACCTTCCATAATGACTTGGCTACCATCCATTGGAGTAAAAAAAATATCGGCAATAGACTACCTTCCATAATGACAAGACTACCATCCATTGGAGTAACAAAGATATCGACAACATACTACCTTCCATAATGACAAGGCTACCATCCATTGGAGTAACAAAGATATCGATAACATACTACCTTCCATAATGACAAGGCTACCATCCATTGGAGTAACAAAAATCAGGACAACAGACTACCTTCCATAATGAAAAGGCTACCATCCATTGGAGTAACAAAGATATTGATAACATACTACCTTCCATAATGACAAGGCTACCATCCATTGGAGTAACAAAAATCACGACAACAAACTACCTTCCATAATGACAAGGCTACCATCCAATGGACTAACAAAAATCTCGACAACAGACTACCTTCCATAACGACAAGTATACCATCCATTGGAGTAACAAAAATCTCGACAAGAGACTACCTTCCATAATGACAAGGCTACCATCCATTATAGTAACAAAAATCTCGACAACAGACTACCTTCCATAATGACAAGGCTACCATCCATTGTAGTAACAAAAATCTCGACAACCAACTACCTTCCATAATGACTTGGCTACCATCCATTGGAGTAACAAAAATCTCGACAATAGACTACCTTCCATAATGACAAGGCTACCATCCATTATAGTAACAAAAATATGCACAAGAGATTACCTTCCATAATGATAAGGCTATAATCCATTGTAGTAACAAAAATATCGACAACAGACTACCTTACATAATGACAAGGGTACGATCCATTGTAGTAACAAAAATCTCGACAATAGACTACCTTCCATAATGACAAGGCTACTATCCTTTGTAGTAACAAAAATCTCGACAACAAACTACCTTCCATAATGACTTGGCTACCATCCATTGGAGTAACAAAGATATCGACAACATACTACCTTCCATAATGACAAGGCTACCATCCATTGGAGTAACAAAGATATCGATAACATACTACCTTCCATAATGACAAGGCTACCATCCATTGGAGTAACAAAAATCAGGACAACAGACTACCTTCCTTAATGAAAAGGCTACCATCCATTGGAGTAACAAAGATATTAATAACATACTACCTTCCATAATGACAAGGCTACCATCCATTGGAGTAACAAAAATCACGACAATATACTACCTTCCATAATGATAAGGCTACCATCCAATGGACTTACAAAAATCTCGACAACAGATTACCTTCCATAACGACAAGTATACCATGCATTAGAGTAAAAAAAATCTCGACAAGAGACTACCTTCCATAGAGACAAGGCTACCATCCATTGTAGTAACAAAAATCTCGACAACAGACTACCTTCCATAATGACAAGGCTACCATCCATTGTAGTAACAAAAATCTCGACAACAGACTACCTTCCATAATGACTTGGCTACCATCCATTGGAGTAACAAAAATCTCGACAATAGAATACCTTCCATAATGACAAGGCTACCATCCATTAGAGTAACAAAAATATCCTCAAGAGATTACCTTCCATAATGATAAGGCTATAATCCATTGTAGTAACAAAAATATCGACAATAGACTACCTTACATAATGACAAGGCTACGATCCATTGTAGTAACAAAAATCTCGACAACAAACTACCTTCCACAATGTCTTGGCTACCATCCATTGGAGTAACAAAAATCTCGGCAATAGACTACCTTCCATAATGATAAGGCTACCATCCATTGGAGTAACAAAGATATCGACAACATACTAACTTCCATAATGACAAGGCTACCATCCATTGGAGTAACAAAAATCACGACAACAGACTACCTTCCATAATGACTAGGCTACCATCCTATGGGCTAACAAAAATCTCGACAATAGACTACCTTCCATAACGACAAGTATACCATCCATTGGAGTAAAAAAAATCTCGACAAGAGACTACCTTCCATAATGACAAGGCTACCATCCATTGTAGTAACAAAAATCTCGACAACAGACTACCTTCCATAATGACAAGGCTATCATCAATTGTAGTAACAAAAATCTAGACAACAGACTACCTTCCATAATGACTTGGCTACCATCCATTGGAGTAACAAAAATCTCGACAATAGACTACCTTCCATAATGACAAGGCTACCATCCATTATAGTAACAAAAATATCAACAAGAGATTACCTTCCATAATGATAAGGCTATAATCCATTGTAGTAACAAAAATCTCGACAACAGACTACCTTACATAATGACAAGGCTACGATCCATTGTAGTAACAAAAATCTCGACAATAGACTACCTTCCATAATGACAAGGCTACTATCCTTTGTAGTAACAAAAATCTCGACAACAAACTACCTTCCATAATTACTTGGCTACCATCCATTGGAGTAACAAAAATATCGGCAATAGACTACCTTCCATAATGACAAGGCTACCATCCATTGGAGTAACAAAGATATCAATAACATACTACCTTCCATAATGACAAGGCTACCATCCATTGGAGTAACAAAGATATCAATAACATACTACCTTCCATAATGACAAGGCTACCATCCATTGGAGTAACAAAAATCAGGACAACAAACTACCTTCCATAATGAAAAGGCTACCACCCACTGGAGTAACAAAGATATTGATAACATACTACCTTCCATAATGAAAAGGCTACCATCCATTGGAGTAACAAAAATCACGACAACAAACTACCTTCCATAATGACAAGGCTACCATCCAATGGACTAACAAAAATCTCGACAACAGACTACCGTCCATAACGACAAGTATACCATCCATTGGAGTAACAAAAATCTCGACAAGAGACTACCTTCCATAATGACATAGCTACCATCCATTGTAGTAACAAAAATCTCGACAACAGACTACCTTCCATAATGACAAGGCTACCATCCATTGTAGTAACAAAAATCTCGACAACAGACTACCTTCCATAATGACTTGGCTACCATCCATTGGAGTAACAAAAATCTCGACAATAGACTACCTTCCATAATGACAAGGCTACCATCCATTAGAGTAACAAAAATATCCACAAGAGATTACCTTCCATAATGATAAGGCTATAATCCATTGTAGTAACAAAAATCTCGACAACAGACTACCTTACATAATGACAAGGCTACGATCCATTGTAGTAACAAAAATCTCGACAACAGAGTAACTTCCATAATGACAAGGCTACCATCCTTTGTAGTAACCAAATTCTCGACAACAAACTACCTTCCATAATGACTTGTCTACCATCCATTGGAGTAACAAAAATCTCGGCAATAGACTACCTTCCACAATGACAAGGCTACCATCCATTGGAGTAACAAAGATATCGATAACATACTACCTTCAATAATGACAAGGCTACCATCCATTGGAGTAACAAAAATCACGACAATAGACTACCTTCCATATTGACAAGGCTACCATCCATTGGAATAACAAAAATCTGGACAAGAGATGACCTTCCATAATGACTAGACTACCATCCATTGGAGTAATAAAGATATCAACAACAGACTACCTTCCATTATGAGAAGGCTACAGTCCATTGTAGTAACAAAAATCTCGACAAGAGACTACCTTCCATAATGACAAGGCTACCATCCATTGTAGTAACAAAAATCTCGAGAACAGACTACCTTCCATAATGACTTGGCTAACATCCATTGGAGTAAGAAAAATCTCGGCAATAGACTACCTTCCATAATGACAAGGCTACCATCCATTGGAGTAACAAAGATATCGACAACATACTACCTTCCATAATGACAAGGCTACCATCCATTGGAGTAACAAAAATCATGACAATAGACTACCTTCCATAATGACCAGGCTACCATGCATTGGAATAACACAAATCTCGATAACAGATGACCTTCCATAATGAGTAGGCTAACATCCATTGGATTAATAAAGATATCAAAAATAGACTACCTTTCATTATGAGAAGGCTACAATCCATTGTAGTAATGAAAATCTCGACAAGAGACTACCTTCCATAATGACAAGGCTACCATCTATTGGAGTAACAAAAATCTCGACAACAGACGACCTTCCATAATGACAAGGCTACCATCCTTTGTAGTAACAAAAATATCGAAAACAGACTACCTTCCATAATGACTTGTCTACCATCCATTGGAGTAACAAAAATCTCGGAAATAGACTACCATCCATAATGACAAGGCTACCATCCATTGGATTAACAAAGATATCGACAACATACTACCTTCAATTATGACAAGGCTACCATCCACTGTAGTAACAAAAATCTCGACAATAGACTACCTTCCATAATGACAAGGCTACCATCCATTGTAGTAACAAAAATATCGACAACAAACTACCTTCCATAATGACAAGGCTACCATCCATTGGAGTAACAAAGATATAGACAACATAGTACCTTCTATAATGACAAGGATACCATCCATTAGAGTAAAAAAAATCACGACAACAGACTACCTTCCATAATGACAAGGCTACCATCCATTGGAATAACAAAAATCTCAACAACAAAATACCTTCCATAATGACTAGGCTACCATCCATTGGAGTAAGAAAGATATCGATAACATACTACCTTCCATAATGTAAAGGATACAATCTATTATAGTAACAAAAATATCGACAATAAACTACCTTCCATAATGACAAGGCTATCATCCATTGGAGTAACAAAAATCTCGACAACAAAATACCTTCCATAATGACAAGGCTACCATCCATTGTTGTAACAAAAATCTGGACAACAGAATACCTTCCATAATGACAAGGCTATCATCCAATGGAGTAACAAAAATCTCGACAACATACTACCTTCCTTAATGACAAGTCTAAAATCTATTATAGTAACAAAAATCTCGACAATAGACTACGTTTTATTATGACAAGGCTACCGTCCATTGGAATAACAAAAATCTCGACAACAGACTACGTTCCATAATGACAAGGCTACCATCCGTTAGAGTAATAAAAATCTCGACAACAGACTACCTTCCATAATGACAAGGCTACCATCCATTGGAGTAACAATGATATCGACAACATATTACCTTACATAATGACAAGGCTACCATCCCTTAGAGTAACAAAAATCATGACAACATACTACCTTCCATAATGACAAGGCTACCATCCATTGGAATAACAAAAATATCGACAACACATTACCTTCCATAATGACAAGGATACCATCCAATGGAGTAACAAAAATATCGACAACAGACTACCTTCCATAATGACAAGGCTACCATCCATTGTAGTAACAAAAATATCGACAATAGACTACCTTCCTAGATGACGAGGCTACCATCCATTGGAATAACAAAAATATCCACAAAACACTAACTTCCATAATGACAAGGCTAACATCCCTTAGAGTAGCAAAATTCTCGACAATAGACTACCTTCCATAATGACTAGGCTACCATCCGTTGGAGTAAAAAAGATCGACAACAGACTATCTTCCATATTGACAAGGCTACAATCCGTTGTAGTAACAAAAATCTCGACAACAGACTACCTTCCATTATGACAAGGCTACCATCCACTCTGGTGACAAAAATCTCGACAATAGAGTACCTTCCATAATGACAAGGCTACCATCCATTGGAGTAACAAAAATATCGACAATAGACTACCTTCCATAATAACAAGGCTACCATCCATTGGAGTAACAGAAATCACAATGAAAGACTACCTTCCATAATGACAAGGCTACCATCCCTTAGAGTATCAAAAATCTCGACAATAGACTACCTTACATAATGACTAGGCTACCATCCATTGGAGTAACAAAGATATCGACAACAGACTATCTTCCATATTGACAAGGCTACAATCCATTGTAGTAACAAAAATCTCGACAACAGACTACCTTCCATAATGACATGGCTAACATCCACTGTAGTAACAAAAATCTCGACAATAGACTACCTTCCATAATGACAAGGCTACCATCCATTGGACTAACAAAAATCTCGACAACAGACTACCTTCCATTAGGACAAGACTACCATCCACTGTAATCTCGACAATAGACTACCTTCCATAATGACAAGGCTACCATCCATTGTAGTAACAAAAATATCGACAACAGACTACCTTCCATAATAACAAGGCTACCATCCATTGGAATAACAGAAATATCGACAACAGACTACCTTCCATAATGACAAGGCTACCATCCCTTAGAGTAACAAAAATCTCGACAACAGACTACCTTGCATAATGACAAGGCTACCATCCATTGGAGTAACAAAGATATCGACAACATAGTACCTTCTATAATGACAAGGATACCATCCATTAGAGTAACAAAAATCACAACAACAGACTACCTTCAATAATGACAAGGCTACCATCCATTGGAATAACAAAAATGTCGACAACAAAATACCTTCCATAATGACTAGGCTACCATCCATTGGAGTAAGAAAGATATCGATAACATACTACCTTCCATAATGTAAAGGATACAATCTATTATAGCAACAAAAATCTCGACAACAAACTACCTTCCATAATGACAAGGCTACCATCCATTGGAGTAACAAAGATATCGACAACATAGTACCTTCTATAAGGACAAGGATACCATCCATTAGAGTAACAAAAATCACGACAACAGACTACCTTCCATAATGACAAAGCTACCATCCATTGGAATAACAAAAATCTCGACAACAAAATACCTTCCATAATGACTAGGCTACCATCCATTGGAGTAAGAAAGATATCGATAACATACTACCTTCCATAATGTAAAGGATACAATCTATTATAGTAACAAAAATATCGACAATAAACTACCTTCCATAATGACAAGGCTACCATCCATTGGAGTAACAAAAATCACGACAATAGACTACCTTCCATAATGACAAGGCTACTATCCATTGGAATAACAAAAATCTCGACAAGAGATGACCTTCCATAACGACTAGGCTACCATCCATTGGAGTAATAAAGATATCAACAACAGACTACCTTCCATTATGAGAAGGCTACAATCCATTGTAGTAACAAAAATCTCGACAAGAGACTACTATCCATAATGACAAGGCTACCATCCATTGTAGTCACAAAAATCTCGAGAACAGACTACCTTCCATAATGAATTGGCTAACATCCATTGGAGTAAGAAAAATCTCGGCAATAGACTACCTTCAATAATGACAAGGCTACCATCCATTGGAGTAACAAAGATATCGACAACATACTACCTTCCATAATGACAAGGCTACCATCCATTGGAGTAACAAAAATCACGACAACAGACTACCTTCCATAATGACCAGGCTACCATCCATTGGAATAACACAAATCTCGATAACAGATGACCTTCCATAATGAGTAGGCTAACATCCATTGGATTAATAAAGATATTAAAAATAGACTACCTTTCATTATGAGAAGGCTACAATCCATTGTAGTAACAAAAATCTCGACAAGAGACTACCTTCCATAATGACAAGGCTACCATCTATTAGAGTAACAAAAATCTCGACAACATACTACCTTCCATAATGTCAAGGCTACAATCCATTGTAGTAACAAAAATCTCGACAAACAGACTACCTTACATAATGACAAGGCTACCATCCTTTGTAGTAACAAAACTCTCGACAACAGACTACCTTGCATAATGATAAGGCTACCATCCATTGTATTAACAAATATATTGAAAATAGACTACCTTCCACAATGACTTGGCTTCCATCCATTGGAGTAACAAAAATCTCGACAATAGACTACCTTCCATAATGACAAGGATACCATTCATTTGAGTAACAAAGATATCGATAACATACTACCTTCCATAATGATAAGGCTACCATCCATTGGAGTAACCAAAATCACGACAACATACTACCTTCCATAATGATAAGGCTACCATCCATTGGAATAACAAAAATCTCGACAACAGATGACCTTGCATAATGACTAGGCTACCATCCATTGGTGTAATAAAGATATCACCAATAGACTACCTTACATTATGAGAAGGCTACAATCCATTGTAGTAACAAAAATCACGACAAGAGACTACCTTCCATAATGACAAGGCTACCATCTATTGGAGTAACAAAAATCTCGACAACATACTACCTTCCATAACGTCAAGGCTACAATCCATTGTAGTAACAAAAATCTCGACAACAGACTACCTTACATAATGACAAGGCTACCATCCTTTGTAGTAACAAAAATCTCGACAACAGACTACCTTCCATAATGACAAGGGTACCATCCATTGTAGTAACAAAAATATCGAAAACAGACAACCTTCCACAATGACTTGGCTTCCATCCATTGGAGTAACAAACATCTCGACAATAGACTACCTTCCATAATGACAAGGATACCATCCATTTGAGTAACAAAGATATCGATAACATACTACCTTCCATAATGATAAGGCTACCATCCATTGGAGTAACAAAAATCACAACAACAGACTACCTTCTATAATGACAAGGCTACCATCCATTGGAATAACAAAAATCTCGACAAGAGACTACCTTCCATAATGACAAGGCTACCATCCATTGGAGTAATAAAGATATCAACGACAGACTACCTTCCATAATGACAAGGGTACCATCCATTGTAGTAACAAAAATTTTGACAACAGACTACCTTCCATAATGACTTGGCTACCATCCATTGAAGTAACAAAAATCTCGACAATAGACTACCTTCCATAATGACAAGGCTACCATCCATTAGAGTAACAAAAATATCCACATGAGATTACCTTCCATAATGATAAGGCTATAATCCATTGTAGTAACAAAAATCTCGACAACAAACTACCTTACATAATGACAAGGCTACGATCCATTGTAGTAACAAAAATCTCGACAACAGACTACCTTCCATAATGACAAGGCTACCATCCTTTGTAGTAACAAAATTCTCGACAACAAACTACCTTCCATAATGACTTGTCTACCATCCATTGGAGTAACAAAAATCTCGGCAATAGACTACCTTCCACAATGACAAGGCTACCATCCATTGGAGTAACAAAGATATCGATAACATACTACCTTCCATAATGACAAGGCTACCATCCATTGGAGTAACAAAAATCAAGACAACATACTACCTTCCATAATGACAAGGCTATCATCCATTGGAGTAACAAAGATACTGATAACATACTACCTTCCATAATGACAAGGCTACCATCCATTGGAGTTACAAAAATCACGACAATAGACTACCTTCCATAATGATAAGGCTACCATCCAATGGACTTACAAAAATCTCGACAATAGATTACCTTCCATAACGACAAGTATACCATGCATTGGAGTAACAAAAATCTCGACAAGAGACTACCTTCCATAATGACAAGGCTACCATCCATTGTAGTAACAAAAATCTCGACAACGGACCACCTTCCATAATGACAAGGCTACCATCTATTGTAGTAACAAAAATCTCGACAACTGACTACCTTCCATAATGACTTGGCTACCATCCATTGGAGTAACAAAAATCTCGACAATAGAATACCTTCCATAATGACAAGGCTACCATCCATTAGAGTAACAAAAATATCCTCAAGAGATTACCTTTCATAATGATAAGGCTATAATCGATTGTAGTAACAAAAATATCGACAATAGACTACCTTACATAATGACAAGGCTACGATCCATTGTAGTAACAAAAATCTCGACAACAAATTACCTTCCACAATGTCTTGGCTACCATCCATTGGAGTAACAAAAATCTCGGCAATAGACTACCTTCCATAATGACAAGGCTACCATCCATTGGAGTAACAAAGATATCGACAACATACTAACTTCCATAATGACAAGGCTACCATCCATTGGAGTAACAAAAATCACAACAACAGACAACATTCCATAATGACTAGGCTACCATCCAATGGACTTAACAAAAATATCGACAATAGACTACCTTCCATAACGACAAGTATACCATCCATAGGAGTAAAAAAAATCTCGACAAGAGACTACCTTCCATAATGACAAGGCTACCATCCATTGTAGTAACAAAAATCTCGACAACAGACTACCTTCCATAATGACAAGGCTATCATCCATTGTAGTAACAAAAATCTAGACAACAGACTACCTTCCATAATGACTTGGCTAGCATCCATTGGAGTAACAAAAATCTCGACAATAGACTACCTTCCATAATGACAAGGCTACCATCCATTATAGTAACAAAAATATCCACAAGAGATTACCTTCCATAATGATAAGGCTATAATCCATTGTAGTAACAAAAATCTCGACAACAGACTACCTTACATAATGACAAGGCTACGATCCATTGTAGTAACAAAAATCTTGACAATAGACTACCTTCCATAATGACAAGGCTACTATCCTTTGTAGTAACAAAAATCACGACAACAAACTACCTTCCATAATGACTTGGCTACCATCCATTGGAGTAACAAAAATATCGGCAATAGACTACCTTCCATAATCACAAGGCTACCATCCATTGGAGTAACAAAAATCTCGACAATAGACTACCTTCCATAATGACAAGGATACCATTCATTTGAGTAACAAAGATATCGATAACATACTACCTTCCATAATGATAAGTCTACCATCCATTGGGGTAACAAAAATCACGACAACAGACTACCTTCCATAATGATAAGGCTACCATCCATTGGAATAACAAAAATCTCGACAACAGATGACCTTCCATAATGACTAGGCTACCATCCATTGGAGTAATAAAGATATCAACAATAGACTACCTTACATTATGAGAAGGCTACAATCCATTGTAGTAACAAAAATGTTGACAAGAGACTACCTTCTATAATGACAAGGCTACCATCTATTGGAGTAACAAAAATCTCGACAACAGACTACCTTACATAATGACAAGGCTACCATCCTTTGTAGTAACAAAAATCTCGACAACAGACTACCTTCCATAATGACAAGTGTACCATCCATTGTAGTAACAAAAATATCGAAAACAGACAACCTTCCACAATGACTTGGCTTCCATCCATTGGAGTAACAAAAATCTCGACAATAGACTACCTTCCATAATGACAAGGATACCATCCATTTGAGTAACAAAGATATCGATAACATACTACCTTCCATAATGATAAGGCTACCATCCATTGGAGTAACAAAAATCACGACAACAGACTACCTTCCATAATGACAAGGCTACCATCCATTGGAATAACAAAAATCTCGACAACAGATGACCTTCCATAATGACTAGGCTACCACCCATTGGAGTAATAAAGATATCAACAATAGACTACCTTACATTATGAGAAGGCTACAATCCATTGTAGTAACAAAAATCTCGACAAGAGACTACCTTCCATAATGACATGGCTACCATCCATTGTAGTAACAAAAATATCGACAAAAGACTACCTTCCATAATGACAAGGGTACCATCCATTGTAGTAACAAAAATTTCGACAACAGACTACCTTCCATAACGACTTGTCTACCATCCATTGGAGTAACAAAAATCTCGGCAATAGACTACCTTCCACAATGACAAGGCTACCATTCATTGGAGTAACAAAGATATCGATAGCATACTATCTTCCATAATGACAAGGCTACCATCCATTGGAGTAACAAAAATCAAGACAACATACTACCTTCCATAATGACAAGGCTACCATCCATTGGAGTAACAAAGATATTGATAACATATTACCTTCCATAATGACAAGGCTACCATCCATTGGAGTAACAAAAATCACGACAATAGACTACCTTCCATAATGATAAGGCTACCATCCAATGGACTTACAAAAATCTCGACAACAGATTACCTTCCATAACGACAAGTATACCATGCATTGGAGTAACAAAAATCTCGACAAGAGACTACCTTCCATAATGACAAGGCTACCATCCATTGTAGTAACAAAAATCTCGACAACAGACTACCTTCCATAATGACAAGGCTACCATCCATTGTATTAAAAAAAATCTCGACAACGGACTACCTTCCATAATGACTTGGCTACCATCCATTGGAGTAACAAAAATCTCGACAATAGAATAGCTTCCATAATGACAAGGCTACCATCCATTAGAGTAACAAAAATATCCTCAAGAGATTACCTTCCATAATGATAAGGCTATAATCCATTGTAGTAACAAAAATCTCGACAACAGACTACCTTACACAATGACAAGGCTACGATCCATTGTAGTAACAAAAATCTCGACAACAGACTAACTTCCATAATGACAACGCTACCATCCTTTGTAGTAACCAAATTCTCGACAACAAAATACCTTCCATAATGACTTGTCTACCATCCATTGGAGTAACAAAAATCTCGACAATAGACTACCTTCCACAATGACAAGGCTACCATCCATTGGAGTAACAAAGATATCGACAACATACTACCTTCAATAATGACAAGGCTACCATCCATTGGAGTAACAAAAATCACGACAATAGACTACCTTCCATAATGACAAGGCTACCATCCATTGGAATAACAAAAATCTGGACAAGAGATGACCTTACATAATGACTAGGCTACCATCCATTGGAGTAATAAAGATATCAACAACAGACTACCTTCCATTATGAGAAGGCTACAATCCATTGTAGTAACAAAAATCTCGACAAGAGACTACCTTCCATAATGACAAGGCTACCATCCATTGTAGTAACAAAAATCTCGAGAACAGACTACCTTCCATAATGAATTGGCTAACATCCATTGCAGTAAGAAAAATCTCGGCAATAGACTACCTTCCATAATGACAAGGCTACCATCCATTGGAGTATCAAAGATATCGACAACATACTACCTTCCATAATGTAAAGGCTACCATCCATTGTAGTAACAAAAATCACGACAACAGACTACCTTCCATAATGACCAGGCTACCATCCATTGGAATAACACAAATCTCGATAACAGATGACCTTCCATAATGAGTAGGCTAAAATCCATTGGATTAATAAAGATATCAAAAATAGACTACCTTTCATTATGAGAAGGCTACAATCCATTGTAGTAACAAAAATATCGACAAGAGACTACCTTCCATAATGACAAGGCTACCATCTATTAGAGTATTAAAAATCTCGACAACATACTACCTTCCATAATGTCAAGGCTACAATCCATTGTAGTAACAAAAATCTCGACAAACAGACTACCTTACATAATGACAAGGCTACCATCCTTTGTAGTAACAAAACTCTCGACAACAGACTACCTTCCATAATGACAAGGCTACCATCCATTGTAGTAACAAAAATATCGAAAACAGACTACCTTCCACAATGACTTGGCTTCCATCCATTGGAATAACAAAAATCTCGACAACAGATGACCTTCCATAATGACTAGGCTACCATCTATTGGAGTAACAAAAATCTCGACAACATACTACCTTCCATAATGACTTGGCTACCATCCATTGTAGTAACAAAAATCTCGACAAGAGACTACCTTTCATAATGACAAGGCTACCATCCATTATAGTAACAAAATATCGACAACATACTACCTTCCATAATGACAAGGGTACCATCCATTGTAGTAACAAAAATATCGACAACAGACTACCTTCCATAATGACTTGGCTACCATCCATTGGAGTAACAAAAATCTCGACAATAGACTACCTTCCATAATGACAAGGCTACCATCCATTAGAGTAACAAAAATATCCACATGAGATTACCTTCCATAATGATAAGGCTATAATCCATTGTAGTAACAAAAATCTCGACAACAAACTACCTTACATAAAGACAAGGCTACGATCCACTGTAGTAACAAAAATCTCGACAACAGACTACCTTCCATAATGACAAGGCTACCATCCTTTGTAGTAACAAAATTCTCGACAACAAACTACCTTCCATAATGACTTGTCTACCATCCATTGGAGTAACAAAAATCTCGGCAATAGACTACCTTCCACAATGACAAGGCTACCATCCATTGGAGTAACAAAGCTATCGACAACATACTACCTTCAATAATGAAAAGGCCACCATCCATTGGAGTAACAAAAATCATGACAATAGACTACCTTCCATAATGACAAGGCTACCATCCATTGGAATAACAAAAATCTCAACAAGAGATGACCTTCCATAATGACTAGGCTACCATCCATTGGAGTAATAAAGATATCAACAACAGACTACCTTCCATTATGAGAAGGCTATAATCCATTGTAGTAACAAAAATCTCGACAAGAGACTACCTTCCATAATGACAAGGCTACCATCCATTGTAGTAACAAAAATGTCAAGAACAGACTACCTTCCATAATGACTTGGCTAACATCCATTGGAGTAAGAAAAATCTCGGCAATAGACTACCTTCCATAATGACAAGGCTACCATCCATTGGAGTAACAAAGATATCGACAACATACTACCTTCCATAATGACAAGGCTACCATCCATTGGAGTAACAAAAATCTCGACAATAGACTACCTTCCATAATGACAAGGCTACCATCCATTATAGTAACAAAAATATCCACAAGAGATTACCTTCCATAATGATAAGGCTATAATCCATTGTAGTAACAAAAATCTCGACAACAGACTACCTTACATAATGACAAGGCTACGATCAATTGTAGTAACAAAAATCTTGACAATAGACTACCTTCCATAATGACAAGGCTACTATCCTTTGTAGTAACAAAAATCTCGACAACAAACTACCTTCCATAATGACTTGGCTACCATCCATTGGAGTAACAAAAATATCGGCAATAGACTACCTTCCATAATGACAAGGCTACCATCCATTGGAGTAACAAAGATATCGACAACATACTACCTCCCATAATGACAAGGCTACCATCCATTGGAGTAACAAAGTTATCCATAACATACTACCTTCCATAATGACAAGGCTACCATCCATAGGAGTAACAAAAATCAGGACAACATACTACCTTCCATAATGAAAAGGCTACCATCCATTGGAGTAACAAAGATATTGATAACATACTACCTTCCATAATGATAAGGCTACCATCCATTGGAGTAACAAAAATCACGACAACAAACTACCTTCCATAATGACAAGGCTACCATCCAATGGACTAACAAAAATCTCGACAACAGACTACCTTCCATAACGACAAGTATACCATCCATTGCAGTAACAAAAATCTCGACAAGATACTACCTTCCATAATGACAAGGCTACCATCCATTGGAGTAACAAAAATCTCGACAATAGACTACCTTCCATAATGACAAGGCTACCATCCATTAGAGTAACAAAAATATCCACAAGAGATTACCGTCCATAATGATAAGGCTATAATCCATTGTAGTAACAAAAATCTCGACAACAGACTACCTTATATAATGTCAAGGCTACAATCCATTGTAGTAACAAAAATCTCGAAAAACAGACTACCTTACATAATGACAAGGCTACCATCCTTTGTAGTAACAAAACTCTCGACAACAGACTACCTTCCATAATGATAAGTCTACCATCCATTGTAGTAACAAAAATATCGAAAACAGACTACCTTCCACAATGACAAGGCTACCATCCATTGGAGTAACAAAAATCTCGACAATAGACTACCTTCCATAATGACAAGGATACCATTCATTTGAGTAACAAAGATATCGATAACATACTACCTTCCATAATGATATGGCTACCATCCATTGGAGTAACAAAAATCACGACAACAGACTACCTTCCATAATGATAAGGCTACCATCCATTGGAATAACAAAAATCTCGACAACAGATGACCTTCCATAATGACTAGGCTACCATCCATTGGAGTAATAAAGATATCAACAATAGACTACCTTCCATTATGAGAAGGCTACAATCCATTGTAGTAACAAAAATGTTGACAAGAGACTACCTTCTATAATGACAAGGCTACCATCTATTGGAGTAACAAAAATCTCGACAACAGACTACCTTACATAATGACAAGGCTACCATCCTTTGTAGTAACAAAAATCTCGACAACAGACTACCTTCCATAATGACAAGTGTACCATCCATTGTAGTAACAAAAATATCGAAAACAGACAACCTTCCACAATGACTTGGCTTCCATCCATTGGAGTAACAAAAATCTCGACAATAGACTACCTTCCATAATGACAAGGATACCATCCATTTGAGTAACAAAGATATCGATAACATACTACCTTCCATAATGATAAGGCTACCATCCATTGGAGTAACAAAAATCACGACAACAGACTACCTTCCATAATGACAAGGCTACCATCCATTGGAATAACAAAAATCTCGACAACAGATGACCTTCCATAATGACTAGGCTACCACCCATTGGAGTAATAAAGATATCAACAATAGACTACCTTACATTATGAGAAGGCTACAATCCATTGTAGTAACAAAAATCTCGACAAGAGACTACCTTCCATAATGACATGGCTACCATCCATTGTAGTAACAAAAATATCGACAAAAGACTACCTTCCATAATGACAAGGGTACCATCCATTGTAGTAACAAAAATTTCGACAACAGACTACCTTCCATAACGACTTGTCTACCATCCATTGGAGTAACAAAAATCTCGGCAATAGACTACCTTCCACAATGACAAGGCTACCATTCATTGGAGTAACAAAGATATCGATAGCATACTATCTTCCATAATGACAAGGCTACCATCCATTGGAGTAACAAAAATCAAGACAACATACTACCTTCCATAATGACAAGGCTACCATCCATTGGAGTAACAAAGATATTGATAACATATTACCTTCCATAATGACAAGGCTACCATCCATTGGAGTAACAAAAATCACGACAATAGACTACCTTCCATAATGATAAGGCTACCATCCAATGGACTTACAAAAATCTCGACAACAGATTACCTTCCATAACGACAAGTATACCATGCATTGGAGTAACAAAAATCTCGACAAGAGACTACCTTCCATAATGACAAGGCTACCATCCATTGTAGTAACAAAAATCTCGACAACAGACTACCTTCCATAATGACAAGGCTACCATCCATTGTATTAAAAAAAATCTCGACAACGGACTACCTTCCATAATGACTTGGCTACCATCCATTGGAGTAACAAAAATCTCGACAATAGAATAGCTTCCATAATGACAAGGCTACCATCCATTAGAGTAACAAAAATATCCTCAAGAGATTACCTTCCATAATGATAAGGCTATAATCCATTGTAGTAACAAAAATCTCGACAACAGACTACCTTACACAATGACAAGGCTACGATCCATTGTAGTAACAAAAATCTCGACAACAGACTAACTTCCATAATGACAACGCTACCATCCTTTGTAGTAACCAAATTCTCGACAACAAAATACCTTCCATAATGACTTGTCTACCATCCATTGGAGTAACAAAAATCTCGACAATAGACTACCTTCCACAATGACAAGGCTACCATCCATTGGAGTAACAAAGATATCGACAACATACTACCTTCAATAATGACAAGGCTACCATCCATTGGAGTAACAAAAATCACGACAATAGACTACCTTCCATAATGACAAGGCTACCATCCATTGGAATAACAAAAATCTGGACAAGAGATGACCTTACATAATGACTAGGCTACCATCCATTGGAGTAATAAAGATATCAACAACAGACTACCTTCCATTATGAGAAGGCTACAATCATTTGTAGTAACAAAAATCTCGACAAGAGACTACCTTCCATAATGACAAGGCTACCATCCATTGTAGTAACAAAAATCTCGAGAACAGACTACCTTCCATAATGAATTGGCTAACATCCATTGCAGTAAGAAAAATCTCGGCAATAGACTACCTTCCATAATGACAAGGCTACCATCCATTGGAGTATCAAAGATATCGACAACATACTACCTTCCATAATGTAAAGGCTACCATCCATTGTAGTAACAAAAATCACGACAACAGACTACCTTCCATAATGACCAGGCTACCATCCATTGGAATAACACAAATCTCGATAACAGATGACCTTCCATAATGAGTAGGCTAAAATCCATTGGATTAATAAAGATATCAAAAATAGACTACCTTTCATTATGAGAAGGCTACAATCCATTGTAGTAACAAAAATATCGACAAGAGACTACCTTCCATAATGACAAGGCTACCATCTATTAGAGTATTAAAAATCTCGACAACATACTACCTTCCATAATGTCAAGGCTACAATCCATTGTAGTAACAAAAATCTCGACAAACAGACTACCTTACATAATGACAAGGCTACCATCCTTTGTAGTAACAAAACTCTCGACAACAGACTACCTTCCATAATGACAAGGCTACCATCCATTGTAGTAACAAAAATATCGAAAACAGACTACCTTCCACAATGACTTGGCTTCCATCCATTGGAATAACAAAAATCTCGACAACAGATGACCTTCCATAATGACTAGGCTACCATCTATTGGAGTAACAAAAATCTCGACAACATACTACCTTCCATAATGACTTGGCTACCATCCATTGTAGTAACAAAAATCTCGACAAGAGACTACCTTTCATAATGACAAGGCTACCATCCATTATAGTAACAAAATATCGACAACATACTACCTTCCATAATGACAAGGGTACCATCCATTGTAGTAACAAAAATATCGACAACAGACTACCTTCCATAATGACTTGGCTACCATCCATTGGAGTAACAAAAATCTCGACAATAGACTACCTTCCATAATGACAAGGCTACCATCCATTAGAGTAACAAAAATATCCACATGAGATTACCTTCCATAATGATAAGGCTATAATCCATTGTAGTAACAAAAATCTCGACAACAAACTACCTTACATAAAGACAAGGCTACGATCCACTGTAGTAACAAAAATCTCGACAACAGACTACCTTCCATAATGACAAGGCTACCATCCTTTGTAGTAACAAAATTCTCGACAACAAACTACCTTCCATAATGACTTGTCTACCATCCATTGGAGTAACAAAAATCTCGGCAATAGACTACCTTCCACAATGACAAGGCTACCATCCATTGGAGTAACAAAGCTATCGACAACATACTACCTTCAATAATGACAAGGCCACCATCCATTGGAGTAACAAAAATCATGACAATAGACTACCTTCCATAATGACAAGGCTACCATCCATTGGAATAACAAAAATCTCAACAAGAGATGACCTTCCATAATGACTAGGCTACCATCCATTGGAGTAATAAAGATATCAACAACAGACTACCTTCCATTATGAGAAGGCTATAATCCATTGTAGTAACAAAAATCTCGACAAGAGACTACCTTCCATAATGACAAGGCTACCATCCATTGTAGTAACAAAAATGTCAAGAACAGACTACCTTCCATAATGACTTGGCTAACATCCATTGGAGTAAGAAAAATCTCGGCAATAGACTACCTTCCATAATGACAAGGCTACCATCCATTGGAGTAACAAAGATATCGACAACATACTACCTTCCATAATGACAAGGCTACCATCCATTGGAGTAACAAAAATCTCGACAATAGACTACCTTCCATAATGACAAGGCTACCATCCATTATAGTAACAAAAATATCCACAAGAGATTACCTTCCATAATGATAAGGCTATAATCCATTGTAGTAACAAAAATCTCGACAACAGACTACCTTACATAATGACAAGGCTACGATCAATTGTAGTAACAAAAATCTTGACAATAGACTACCTTCCATAATGACAAGGCTACTATCCTTTGTAGTAACAAAAATCTCGACAACAAACTACCGTCCATAATGACTTGGCTACCATCCATTGGAGTAACAAAAATATCGGCAATAGACTACCTTCCATAATGACAAGGCTACCATCCATTGGAGTAACAAAGATATCGACAACATACTACCTCCCATAATGACAAGGCTACCATCCATTGGAGTAACAAAGTTATCCATAACATACTACCTTCCATAATGACAAGGCTACCATCCATAGGAGTAACAAAAATCAGGACAACATACTACCTTCCATAATGAAAAGGCTACCATCCATTGGAGTAACAAAGATATTGATAACATACTACCTTCCATAATGATAAGGCTACCATCCATTGGAGTAACAAAAATCACGACAACAAACTACCTTCCATAATGACAAGGCTACCATCCAATGGACTAACAAAAATCTCGACAACAGACTACCTTCCATAACGACAAGTATACCATCCATTGCAGTAACAAAAATCTCGACAAGATACTACCTTCCATAATGACAAGGCTACCATCCATTGGAGTAACAAAAATCTCGACAATAGACTACCTTCCATAATGACAAGGCTACCATCCATTAGAGTAACAAAAATATCCACAAGAGATTACCGTCCATAATGATAAGGCTATAATCCATTGTAGTAACAAAAATCTCGACAACAGACTACCTTATATAATGTCAAGGCTACAATCCATTGTAGTAACAAAAATCTCGAAAAACAGACTACCTTACATAATGACAAGGCTACCATCCTTTGTAGTAACAAAACTCTCGACAACAGACTACCTTCCATAATGATAAGTCTACCATCCATTGTAGTAACAAAAATATCGAAAACAGACTACCTTCCACAATGACAAGGCTACCATCCATTGGAGTAACAAAAATCTCGACAATAGACTACCTTCCATAATGACAAGGATACCATTCATTTGAGTAACAAAGATATCGATAACATACTACCTTCCATAATGATATGGCTACCATCCATTGGAGTAACAAAAATCACGACAACAGACTACCTTCCATAATGATAAGGCTACCATCCATTGGAATAACAAAAATCTCGACAACAGATGACCTTCCATAATGACTAGGCTACCATCCATTGGAGTAATAAAGATATCAACAATAGACTACCTTCCATTATGAGAAGGCTATAATCCATTGTAGTAACAAAAATCTCGACAAGAGACTACCTTCCATAATGACAAGGCTACCATCCATTGTAGTAACAAAAATATCGAAAACAGACTACCTTCCACAATGACTTGGCTTCCATCCATTGGAATAACAAAAATCTCGACAACAGATGACCTTCCATAATGACTAGGCTACCATCTATTGGAGTAACAAAAATCTCGACAACATACTACCTTCCATAATGACTTGGCTACCATCCATTGTAGTAACAAAAATCTCGACAAGAGACTACCTTTCATAATGACAAGGCTACCATCCATTATAGTAACAAAATATCGACAACATACTACCTTCCATAATGACAAGGGTACCATCCATTGTAGTAACAAAAATATCGACAACAGACTACCTTCCATAATGACTTGGCTACCATCCATTGGAGTAACAAAAATCTCGACAATAGACTACCTTCCATAATGACAAGGCTACCATCCATTAGAGTAACAAAAATATCCACATGAGATTACCTTCCATAATGATAAGGCTATAATCCATTGTAGTAACAAAAATCTCGACAACAAACTACCTTACATAAAGACAAGGCTACGATCCACTGTAGTAACAAAAATCTCGACAACAGACTACCTTCCATAATGACAAGGCTACCATCCTTTGTAGTAACAAAATTCTCGACAACAAACTACCTTCCATAATGACTTGTCTACCATCCATTGGAGTAACAAAAATCTCGGCAATAGACTACCTTCCACAATGACAAGGCTACCATCCATTGGAGTAACAAAGCTATCGACAACATACTACCTTCAATAATGACAAGGCCACCATCCATTGGAGTAACAAAAATCATGACAATAGACTACCTTCCATAATGACAAGGCTACCATCCATTGGAATAACAAAAATCTCAACAAGAGATGACCTTCCATAATGACTAGGCTACCATCCATTGGAGTAATAAAGATATCAACAACAGACTACCTTCCATTATGAGAAGGCTATAATCCATTGTAGTAACAAAAATCTCGACAAGAGACTACCTTCCATAATGACAAGGCTACCATCCATTGTAGTAACAAAAATGTCAAGAACAGACTACCTTCCATAATGACTTGGCTAACATCCATTGGAGTAAGAAAAATCTCGGCAATAGACTACCTTCCATAATGACAAGGCTACCATCCATTGGAGTAACAAAGATATCGACAACATACTACCTTCCATAATGACAAGGCTACCATCCATTGGAGTAACAAAAATCTCGACAATAGACTACCTTCCATAATGACAAGGCTACCATCCATTATAGTAACAAAAATATCCACAAGAGATTACCTTCCATAATGATAAGGCTATAATCCATTGTAGTAACAAAAATCTCGACAACAGACTACCTTACATAATGACAAGGCTACGATCAATTGTAGTAACAAAAATCTTGACAATAGACTACCTTCCATAATGACAAGGCTACTATCCTTTGTAGTAACAAAAATCTCGACAACAAACTACCGTCCATAATGACTTGGCTACCATCCATTGGAGTAACAAAAATATCGGCAATAGACTACCTTCCATAATGACAAGGCTACCATCCATTGGAGTAACAAAGATATCGACAACATACTACCTCCCATAATGACAAGGCTACCATCCATTGGAGTAACAAAGTTATCCATAACATACTACCTTCCATAATGACAAGGCTACCATCCATAGGAGTAACAAAAATCAGGACAACATACTACCTTCCATAATGAAAAGGCTACCATCCATTGGAGTAACAAAGATATTGATAACATACTACCTTCCATAATGATAAGGCTACCATCCATTGGAGTAACAAAAATCACGACAACAAACTACCTTCCATAATGACAAGGCTACCATCCAATGGACTAACAAAAATCTCGACAACAGACTACCTTCCATAACGACAAGTATACCATCCATTGCAGTAACAAAAATCTCGACAAGATACTACCTTCCATAATGACAAGGCTACCATCCATTGGAGTAACAAAAATCTCGACAATAGACTACCTTCCATAATGACAAGGCTACCATCCATTAGAGTAACAAAAATATCCACAAGAGATTACCGTCCATAATGATAAGGCTATAATCCATTGTAGTAACAAAAATCTCGACAACAGACTACCTTATATAATGTCAAGGCTACAATCCATTGTAGTAACAAAAATCTCGAAAAACAGACTACCTTACATAATGACAAGGCTACCATCCTTTGTAGTAACAAAACTCTCGACAACAGACTACCTTCCATAATGATAAGTCTACCATCCATTGTAGTAACAAAAATATCGAAAACAGACTACCTTCCACAATGACAAGGCTACCATCCATTGGAGTAACAAAAATCTCGACAATAGACTACCTTCCATAATGACAAGGATACCATTCATTTGAGTAACAAAGATATCGATAACATACTACCTTCCATAATGATATGGCTACCATCCATTGGAGTAACAAAAATCACGACAACAGACTACCTTCCATAATGATAAGGCTACCATCCATTGGAATAACAAAAATCTCGACAACAGATGACCTTCCATAATGACTAGGCTACCATCCATTGGAGTAATAAAGATATCAACAATAGACTACCTTAAATTATAAGAAGGCTACAATCCATTGTAGTAACAAAAATCTAGACAAGAGACTACCTTCCATAATGACAAGGCTACCATCTATTGGAGTAACAAAAATCTCGACAACATACTACCTTCCATAATGTCAAGTCTACAATCCATTGTAGTAACAAAAATCTCGACAAAAGACTACCTTACATAATGACAAGGCTACCATCCTTTGTAGTAACAAAAATCTCGACAACAGACTACCTTCCATAATGACAAGGGTACCATCCATTGTAGTAACAAAAATATCGAAAACAGATAACCTTCCACAATGACTTGGCTTCCATCCATTGGAGTAACAAAAATCTCGACAATAGACTACCTTCCATAATGACAAGGATACCATCCATTTGAGTAACAAAGATATCGATAACATACTACCTTCCATAATGATAAGGCTACCATCCATTGCAGTAACAAAAATCACGACAACAGACTACCTTCCATAATGACAAGGCTACCATCCATTGGAATAACAAAAATCTCGACAACAGATGACCTTCCATAATGACTAGGCTACCATCCATTGGAGTAATAAAGATATCAACAATAGACTACCTTACATTATGAGAAGGCTACAATCCATTGTAGTAACAAAAATCTCGACAAGAGACTACCTTCCATAATGACAAGGCTACCATCCATTGTAGTAACAAAAATATCGACAACAAACTACCTTCCATAATGACAAGGGTACCATCCATTGTAGTAACAAAAATTTCGACAACAGACTACCTTCCATAATGACTTGGCTACGATCCATTGAAGTAACAAAAATCTCGACAATAGACTACCTTCCATAATGACAAGGCTACCATCCATTAGAGTAACAAAAATATCCACATGAGATTACCTTCCATAATGATAAGGCTATAATCCATTGTAGTAACAAAAATCTCGACAACAAACTACCTTACATAATGACAAGGCTACGATCCATTGTAGTAACAAAAATCTCGACAACAGACTACCTTCCATAATGACAAGGCTACCATCCTTTGTAGTAACAAAACTCTCGACAACAGACTACCTTCCATAATGATAAGTCTACCATCCATTGTAGTAACAAAAATCTCGGCAATAGACTACCTTCCACAATGACAAGGCTACTATCCATTGGAGTAACAAAAATCTCGACAATAGACTACCTTCCATAATGACAAGGATACCATTCATTTGAGTAACAAAGATATCGATAACATACTACCTTCCATAATGATATGGCTACCATCCATTGGAGTAACAAAAATCACGACAACAGACTACCTTCCATAATGATAAGGCTACCATCCATTGGAATAACAAAAATCTCGACAACAGATGACCTTCCATAATGACTAGGCTACCATCCATTGGAGTAATAAAGATATCAACAATAGACTACCTTAAATTATAAGAAGGCTACAATCCATTGTAGTAACAAAAATCTAGACAAGAGACTACCTTCCATAATGACAAGGCTACAATCTATTGGAGTAACAAAAATCTCGACAACATACTACCTTCCATAATGTCAAGTCTACAATCCATTGTAGTAACAAAAATCTCGACAACAGACTACCTTACATAATGACAAGGCTACCATCCTTTGTAGTAACAAAAATCTCGACAACAGACTACCTTCCATAATGACAAGGGTACCATCCATTGTAGTAACAAAAATATCGAAAACAGATAACCTTCCACAATGACTTGGCTTCCATCCATTGGAGTAACAAAAATCTCGACAATAGACTACCTTCCATAATGACAAGGATACCATCCATTTGAGTAACAAAGATATCGATAACATACTACCTTCCATAATGATAAGGCTACCATCCATTGCAGTAACAAAAATCACGACAACAAACTACCTTCCATAATGACAAGGCTACCATCCATTGGAATAACAAAAATCTCGACAACAGATGACCTTCCATAATGACTAGGCTACCATCCATTGGAGTAATAAAGATATCAACAATAGACTACCTTACATTATGAGAAGGCTACAATCCATTGTAGTAACAAAAATCTCGACAAGAGACTACCTTCCATAATGACAAGGCTACCATCCATTGTAGTAACAAAAATATCGACAACAGACTACCTTCCATAATGACAAGGGTACCATCCATTGTAGTAACAAAAATTTCGACAACAGACTACCTTCCATAATGACTTGGCTACGATCCATTGAAGTAACAAAAATCTCGACAATAGACTACCTTCCATAATGACAAGGCTACCATCCATTAGAGTAACAAAAATATCCACATGAGATTACCTTCCATAATGATAAGGCTATAATCCATTGTAGTAACAAAAATCTCGACAACAAACTACCTTACATAATGACAAGGCTACGATCCATTGTAGTAACAAAAATCTCGACAACAGACTACCTTCCATAATGACAAGGCTACCATCCTTTGTAGTAACAAAATTCTCGACAACAAACTACCTTCCATAATGACTTGTCTACCATCCATTGGAGTAACAAAAATCTCGGCAATAGACTACCTTCCACAATGACAAGGCTACTATCCATTGGAGTAACAAAGATATCGAAAACATATTACCTTCCATAATGACAAGGCTACCATCCATTGGAGTAACAAAAATCAGGACAACATACTACCTTCCATAATGACAAGGCTACCATCCATTGTAGTAACAAAAATCTCGACAACAGACTACCTTCCATAATGACAAGGCTACCATCCATTGTAGTAACAAAAATCTCGACAACAGACTACCTTCCATAATGACTTGGCTACCATCCATTGGAGTAACAAAAATCTCGACAATAGAATACCTTCCATAATGACAAGCCTACCATCCATTAGAGTAACAAAAATATCCTCAAGAGATTACCTTCCATAATGATAAGGCTATAATCCATTGTAGTAACAAAAATATCGACAATAGACTACCTTACATAATGACAAGGCTACGATCCATTGTAGTAACAAAAATCTCGACAACAAACTACCTTCCACAATGTCTTGGCTACCATCCATTGGAGTAACAAAAATATCGGCAATAGACTACCTTCCATAATGACAAGGCTACCATCCATTGGAGTAACAAAGATATTGACAACATACTAACTTCCATAATCACAAGGCTACCATCCATTGGAGTAACAAAAATCACGACAACAGACTACCTTCCATAATGACTAGGCTACCATCCAATGGACTAACAAAAATCTCGATAATAAACTACCTTCCATAACGACAAGTATACCATCAATTGGAGTAAAAAAAATCTCGACAAGAGACTACCTTCCATAATGACAAGGCTACCATCCATTGTAGTAACAAAAATCTCGACAACAGACTACCTTCCATAATGACAAGGCTATCATCCATTGTAGTAACAAAAATCTAGACAACAGACTACCTTCCATAATGACTTGGCTACCATCCATTGGAGTAACAAAAATCACGACAATAGACTACCTTCCATAATGACAAGGCTACCATCCATTGGAATAACAAAAATCTCAACAAGAGATGACCTTCCATAATGACTAGGCTACCATCCATTGGAGTAATAAAGATATCAACAACAGACTACCTTCCATTATTAGAAGGCTACAATCCATTGTAGTAACAAAAATCTCGACAAGAGACTACCTTCCATAATGACAAAGCTACCATCCATTGTAGTAACAAAAATCTCGAGAACAGACTACCTTCCATAATGACTTGGCTAACATCCATTGGAGAAAGAAACATCTCGGCAATAGACTACCTTCCATATTGACAAGGCTACCATCCATTGGAGTAAAAAAGATATCGATAACATACTACCTTCCATAATGACAAGGCTACCATCCATTGGAATAACAAAAATCTCGACAATAGACTACCTTCCATAATGACAAGGCTACCATCCATTATAGTAACAAAAATATCCACAAGAGATTACCTTCCATAATGATAAGGCTATAATCCATTGTAGTAACAAAAATATTGACAATAGACTACCTTCCCTAATGACTTGGCTACCATCCATTGGAGTAACAAAAATATCGGCAATAGACTACCTTCCATAATGACAAGGCTACCATCCATTGGAGTAACAAAGATATCGACAACATACTACCTTCCATAATGACAAGGCTACCATCCATTGGAGTAAAAAAGATATCCATAACATACTACCTTCCATAATGACAAGGCTACCATCCATTGGAGCAACAAAAATCAGGACAACAAACTACCTTCCATAATGAAAAGGCTACCATCCATTGGAGTAACAAAGATATTGATAACATACTACCTTCTATAATGACAAGGCTACCATCCATTGGAGTAACAAAAATCACGACAACAGACTACCTTCCATAATGACAAGGCTACCATCCAATGGGCTACCAAAAATCTCGACAACAGACTACCTTCCATAACGACAAGTATACCATCCATTGGAGTAACAAAAATCTCGACAAGAGACTACCTTCCATAATGACAAGGCTACCATCCATTGTAGTAACAAAAATCTCGACAACAGACTACCTTCCATAATGACAAGGCTACCATCCATTGTAGTAAAAAAAATCTCGACAACAGACTACCTTCCATAATGACTTGGCTACCATCCATTGGAGTAACAAAAATCTCGACAATAGACTACCTTCCATAATGACAAGGCTACCATCCATTGTAGTAACAAAAATCTCGACAAGAGACTACCTTCCATAATGACAAGGCTACCATCTATTGGAGTAACAAAAATCTCGACAACATACTACCTTCCATAATGTCAAGGCTACAATCCATTGTAGTAACAAAAATCTCGACAACAGACTACCTTACATAATGACAAGGCTACCATCCTTTGTAGTAACAAAAATCTCGACAACAGACTACCTTCCATAATGACAAGGGTACCATCAATTGTAGTAACAAAAATATCGAAAACAGACAACCTTCCAAAATGACTTGGCTTCCATCCATTGGAGTAACAAAAATCTCGACAATAGACTACCTTCCATAATGACAAGGATACCATCCATTTGAGTAACAAAGATATCGATAACATACTACCTTCCATAATGATAAGGCTACCATCCATTGGAGTAACAAAAATCACGACAACAGACTACCTTCCATAATGACTAGGCTACCATCCAATGGACTAACAAAAATCTCGACAATAGACTACCTTCCATAACGACAAGTATACCATCCATTGGAGTAAAAAAAATCTCGACAAGAGACTACCTTCCATAATGACAAGGCTACCATCCATTGTAGTAACAAAAATCTCGACAACAGACTACCTTCCATAATGACAAGGCTATCATCCATTGTAGTAACAAAAATCTAGACAACAGACTACCTTCCATAATGACTTGGCTACCATCCATTGGAGTAACAAAAATCATGACAATAGACTACCTTCCATAATGACAAGGCTACCACCCATTGGAATAACAAAAATCTCAACAAGAGATGACCTTCCATAATGACTAGGCTACCATCCATTGGAGTAATAAAGATATCAACAACAGACTACCTTCCATTATTAGAAGGCTACAATCCATTGTAGTAACAAAAATCTCGACAAGAGACTACCTTCCATAATGACAAGGCTACCATCCATTGTAGTAACAAAAATCTCGAGAACAGACAACCTTCCATAATGACTTGGCTAACATCCATTGGAGAAAGAAAAATCTCGGCAATAGACTACCTTCCATAATGACAAGGCTACCACCCATTGGAGTAACAAAGATATCGACAACATACTACCTTCCATAATGACAAGGCTACCATCCATTGGAATAACAAAAATCTCGACAATAGACTACCTTCCATAATGACAAGGCTACTATCCTTTGTAGTAACAAAAATATCGACAACAAACTACCTTCCATAATGACTTGGCTACCATCCATTGGAGTAACAAAAATATCGGCAATAGACTACCTTCCATAATGACAAGGCTACCATCCATTGGAGTAACAAAGATATCGACAACATACTACCTTCCATAATGACAAGGCTACCATCCATTGGAGTAAAAAAGATATCCATAACATACTACCTTCCATAATGACAAGGCTACCATCCATTGGAGCAACAAAAATCAGGACAACAAACTACCTTCCATAATGAAAAGGCTACCATCCATTGGAGTAACAAAGATATTGATAACATACTACCTTCTATAATGACAAGGCTACCATCCATTGGAGTAACAAAAATCACGACAACAGACTACCTTCCATAATGACAAGGCTACCATCCAATGGGCTACCAAAAATCTCGACAACAGACTACCTTCCATAACGACAAGTATACCATCCATTGGAGTAACAAAAATCTCGACAAGAGACTACCTTCCATAATGACAAGGCTACCATCCATTGTAGTAACAAAAATCTCGACAACAGACTACCTTCCATAATGACAAGGCTACCATCCATTGTAGTAAAAAAAATCTCGACAACAGACTACCTTCCATAATGACTTGGCTACCATCCATTGGAGTAACAAAAATCTCGACAATACTCTACCTTCCATAATGACAAGGCTACCATCCATTGTAGTAACAAAAATCTCGACAAGAGACTACCTTCCATAATGACAAGGCTACCATCTATTGGAGTAACAAAAATCTCGACAACATACTACCTTCCATAATGTCAAGGCTACAATCCATTGTAGTAACAAAAATCTCGACAACAGACTACCTTACATAATGACAAGGCTACCATCCTTTGTAGTAACAAAAATCTCGACAACAGACTACCTTCCATAATGACAAGGGTACCATCAATTGTAGTAACAAAAATATCGAAAACAGACAACCTTCCAAAATGACTTGGCTTCCATCCATTGGAGTAACAAAAATCTCGACAATAGACTACCTTCCATAATGACAAGGATACCATCCATTTGAGTAACAAAGATATCGATAACATACTACCTTCCATAATGATAAGGCTACCATCCATTGGAGTAACAAAAATCACGACAACAGACTACCTTCCATAATGACTAGGCTACCATCCAATGGACTAACAAAAATCTCGACAATAGACTACCTTCCATAACGACAAGTATACCATCCATTGGAGTAAAAAAAATCTCGACAAGAGACTACCTTCCATAATGACAAGGCTACCATCCATTGTAGTAACAAAAATCTCGACAACAGACTACCTTCCATAATGACAAGGCTATCATCCATTGTAGTAACAAAAATCTAGACAACAGACTACCTTCCATAATGACTTGGCTACCATCCATTGGAGTAACAAAAATCATGACAATAGACTACCTTCCATAATGACAAGGCTACCACCCATTGGAATAACAAAAATCTCAACAAGAGATGACCTTCCATAATGACTAGGCTACCATCCATTGGAGTAATAAAGATATCAACAACAGACTACCTTCCATTATTAGAAGGCTACAATCCATTGTAGTAACAAAAATCTCGACAAGAGACTACCTTCCATAATGACAAGGCTACCATCCATTGTAGTAACAAAAATCTCGAGAACAGACAACCTTCCATAATGACTTGGCTAACATCCATTGGAGAAAGAAAAATCTCGGCAATAGACTACCTTCCATAATGACAAGGCTACCACCCATTGGAGTAACAAAGATATCGACAACATACTACCTTCCATAATGACAAGGCTACCATCCATTGGAATAACAAAAATCTCGACAATAGACTACCTTCCATAATGACAAGGCTACCATCCATTATAGTAACAAAAATATCCACAAGAGATTACCTTCCATAATGATAAGGCTATAATCCATTGTAGTAACAAAAATCTCGACCACAGACTACCTTCCATAATGATAAGGCTACGATCCATTGTAGTAACAAAAATATTGACAATAGACTACCTTCCATAATGACAAGGCTACTATCCTTTGTAGTAACAAAAATATCGACAACAAACTACCTTCCATAATGACTTGGCTACCATCCATTGGAGTAACAAAAATATCGGCAATAGACTACCTTCCATAATGACAAGGCTACCATCCATTGGAGTAACAAAGATATCGACAACATACTACCTTCCATAATGACAAGGCTACCATCCATTGGAGTAAAAAAGATATCCATAACATACTACCTTCCATAATGACAAGGCTACCATCCATTGGAGCAACAAAAATCAGGACAACAAACTACCTTCCATAATGAAAAGGCTACCATCCATTGGAGTAACAAAGATATTGATAACATACTACCTTCCATAATGACAAGGCTACCATCCATTGGAGTAACAAAAATCACGACAACAGACTACCTTCCATAATGACAAGGCTACCATCCAATGGACTAACAAAAATCTCGACAACAGACTACCTTCCATAACGACAAGTATACCATCCATTGGAGTAACAAAAATCTCGACAAGAGACTACCTTCCATAATGACAAGGCTACCATCCATTGTAGTAACAAAAATCTCGACAACAGACTACCTTCCATAATGACAAGGCTACCATCCATTGTAGTAAAAAAAATCTCGACAACAGACTACCTTCCATAATGACTTGGCTATCATCCATTGGAGTAACAAAAATCTCGACAATAGACTACCTTCCATAATGACAAGGCTACCATCCATTAGAGTAACAAAAATATCCACAAGAGATTACCTTCCATAATGATAAGGCTATAATCCATTGTAGTAACAAAAATCTCGACAACAGACTACCTTACATAATGTCAAGGCTACATTCCATTGTAGTAACAAAAATCTCGACAAACAGACTACCTTACATAATGACAAGGCAACCATCCTTTGTAGTAACAAAACTCTCGACAACAGACTACCTTCCATAATGATAAGGCTACCGTCCATTGTAGTAACAAAAATATCGAAAACAGACTACCTTCCATAATGACAAGGCTACCATCCATTGGAGTAACAAAAATCTCGACAATAGACTACCTTCCATAATGACAAGGATACCATTCATTTCAGTAACAAAGATATCGATAACATACTACCTTCCATAATGATAAGGCTACCATCCATTGGAGTAACAAAAATCACGACAACAGACTACCTTCCCTAATGATAAGGCTACCATCCATTGGAATAACAAAAATCTCGACAACAGATGACCTTCCATAATGACTAGGCTACCATCCATTGGAGTAATAAAGATATCAACAATAGACTACCTTACATTATGAGAAGGCTACAATCCATTGTAGTAACAAAAATCTCGACAAGAGACTACCTTCCATAATGACAAGGCTACCATCTATTGGAGTAACAAAAATCTCGACAACATACTACCTTCCATAATGTCAAGGCTACAATCCATTGTAGTAACAAAAATCTCGACAACAGACTACCTTACATAATGACAAGGCTACCATCCTTTGTAGTAACAAAAATCTCGACAACAGACTACCTTCCATAATGACAAGGGTACCATCAATTGTAGTAACAAAAATATCGAAAACAGACAACCTTCCAAAATGACTTGGCTTCCATCCATTGGAGTAACAAAAATCTCGACAATAGACTACCTTCCATAATGACAAGGATACCATCCATTTGAGTAACAAAGATATCGATAACATACTACCTTCCATAATGATAAGGCTACCATCCATTGGAGTAACAAAAATCACGACAACAGACTACCTTCCATAATGACTAGGCTACCATCCAATGGACTAACAAAAATCTCGACAATAGACTACCTTCCATAACGACAAGTATACCATCCATTGGAGTAAAAAAAATCTCGACAAGAGACTACCTTCCATAATGACAAGGCTACCATCCATTGTAGTAACAAAAATCTCGACAACAGACTACCTTCCATAATGACAAGGCTATCATCCATTGTAGTAACAAAAATCTAGACAACAGACTACCTTCCATAATGACTTGGCTACCATCCATTGGAGTAACAAAAATCATGACAATAGACTACCTTCCATAATGACAAGGCTACCACCCATTGGAATAACAAAAATCTCAACAAGAGATGACCTTCCATAATGACTAGGCTACCATCCATTGGAGTAATAAAGATATCAACAACAGACTACCTTCCATTATTAGAAGGCTACAATCCATTGTAGTAACAAAAATCTCGACAAGAGACTACCTTCCATAATGACAAGGCTACCATCCATTGTAGTAACAAAAATCTCGAGAACAGACAACCTTCCATAATGACTTGGCTAACATCCATTGGAGAAAGAAAAATCTCGGCAATAGACTACCTTCCATAATGACAAGGCTACCACCCATTGGAGTAACAAAGATATCGACAACATACTACCTTCCATAATGACAAGGCTACCATCCATTGGAATAACAAAAATCTCGACAATAGACTACCTTCCATAATGACAAGGCTACCATCCATTATAGTAACAAAAATATCCACAAGAGATTACCTTCCATAATGATAAGGCTATAATCCATTGTAGTAACAAAAATATTGATAATAGACTACCTTCCCTAATGACAAGGCTACTATCCTTTGTAGTAACAAAAATATCGACAACAAACTACCTTCCATAATGACTTGGCTACCATCCATTGGAGTAACAAAAATATCGGCAATAAACTACCTTCCATAATGACAAGGCTACCATCCATTGGAGTAACAAAGATATCGACAACATACTACCTTCCATAATGACAAGGCTACCATCCATTGGAGTAAAAAAGATATCCATAACATACTACCTTCCATAATGACAAGGCTACCATCCATTGGAGTAACAAAAATCAGGACAACAGACTACCTTCCATAATGAAAAGGCTACCATCCATTGGAGTAACAAAGATATTGATAACATACTACCTTCTATAATGACAAGGCTACCATCCATTGGAGTAACAAAAATCACGACAACAGACTACCTTCCATAATGACAAGGCTACCATCCAATGGGCTACCAAAAATCTCGACAACAGACTACCTTCCATAACGACAAGTATACCATCCATTGGAGTAACAAAAATCTCGACAAGAGACTACCTTCCATAATGACAAGGCTACCATCCATTGTAGTAACAAAAATCTCGACAACAGACTACCTTCCATAATGACAAGGCTACCATCCATTGTAGTAAAAAAAATCTCGACAACAGACTACCTTCCATAATGACTTGGCTACCATCCATTGGAGTAACAAAAATCTCGACAATAGACTACCTTCCATAATGACAAGGCTACCATCCATTGTAGTAACAAAAATCTCGACAAGAGACTACCTTCCATAATGACAAGGCTACCATCTATTAGAGTAACAAAAATCTCGACAACATACTACCTTCCATAATGTCAAGGCTACAATCCATTGTAGTAACAAAAATCTCGACAAACAGACTACCTTACATAATGACAAGGCTACCATCCTTTGTAGTAACAAAACTCTCGACAACAGACTACCTTCCATAATGACAAGGCTACCATCCATTGTAGTAACAAAAATATCGAAAACAGACTACCTTCCACAATGACTTGGCTTCCATCCATTGGAGTAACAAAAATATCGACAATAGACTACCTTCCATAATGACAAGGATACCATTCATTTGAGTATCAAAGATATCGATAACATACTACCTTCCATAATGATAAGGCTACCATCCATTGGAGTAACAAAAATCACGACAACAGACTACCTTCCATAATGATAAGGCTACCATCCATTGGAATAACAAAAATCTCGACAACAGATGACCTTCCATAAAGACAAGGCTACCTTCCATTGGAGTAATAAAGATATCAACAATAGACTACCTTACATTATGAGAAGGCTACAATCCATTGTAGTAACAAAAATATCGACAAGAGACTACCTTCCATAATGACAAGGCTACCATCCTTTGTAGTAACAAAAATCTCGACAACAGACTACCTTCCATAATGACAAGGGTACCATCCATTGTAGTAACAAAAATATCGAAAACAGACAACCTTCCACAAAGACTTGGCTTCCATCCATTGGAGTAACAAAAATCTCGACAATAGACTACCTTCCATAATGACAAGGATACCATCCATTTGAGTAACAAAGATATCGATAACATACTACCTTCCATAATGATAAGGCTACCATCCATTGGAATAACAAAAATCTCGACAACAGATGACCCTCCATAATGACTAGGCTACCATCCATTGGAGTAATAAAGATATCAACAATAGACTTCCTTACATTATGAGAAGGCTACAATCCATTATAGTAACAAAAATCTCGACAAGAGACTACCTTACATAATGACAAGGCTACGATCCATTGTAGTAACAAAAATCTCGACAACAGACTACCTTCCATAATGACAAGGCTACCATCCTTTGTAGTAACAAAATTCTCGACAACAAACTACCTTCCATAATGACTTGTCTACCATCCATTGGAGTAACAAAAACTCGGCAATAGACTACCTTCCACAATGACAAGGCTACCATCCATTGGAGTAACAAAGATATGGACAACATACTACCTTCAATAATGACAAGGCTACCATCCATTGGAGTAACAAAAATCACGACAATATACTACCTTCCATAATGACAAGGCTACCATCCATTGGAATAACAAAAATCTCGACAAGAGATGACCTTCCATAATGACTAGGCTACCATCCATTGGAGTAATAAAGATATCAACAACAGACTACCTTCCATTATGAGAAGGCTACAATCCATTGTAGTAACAAAAATCTCGACAAGAGACTACCTTCCATAATGACAAGGCTACCATCCATTGTAGTAACAAAAATCTCGAGAACAGACTTCCTTCCATAATGACTTGGCTAACATCCATTGGAGTAAGAAAAATCTCGGCAATAGACTACCTTCCATAATGACAAGTCTACCATCCATTGGAGTAACAAAGATATCGACAACATACTACCTTCCATAATGACTAGGCTACCATCCATTGGAGTAACAAAAATCACGACAACAGACTACCTTCCATAATGACCAGGCTACCATCCATTGGAATAACACAAATCTCGATAACAGATGACCTCCCATAATGAGTAGGCTAACATCCATTGGATTAATAAAGATATCAAAAATAGACTACCTTTCATTATGAGAAGGCTACAATCCATTGTAGTAACAAAAATCTCGACAAGAGACTACCTTCCATATTGACAAGGCTACCATCTATTGGAGTAACAAAAATCTCGACAACATACTACCTTCCATAATGTCAAGGCTACAATCCATTGTAGTAACAAAAATCTCGACAACAGACTACCTTACATAATGACAAGGCTACCATCCTTTGTAGTAACAAAAATCTTGACAACAAACTACCTTCCATAATGACAAGGCTACCATCCATTGTAGTAACAAAAATATCGAAAACAGACTACCTTCCACAATGACTTGGCTTCCATCCATTGGAGTAACAAAAATCTCGACAATAGACTACCTTCCATAATGACAAGGATACCATCCATTTGAGTAACAAAGATATCAATAACATACTACCTTCCATAATGATAAGGCTACCATCCATTGGAGTAACAAAAATCACGACAACAGACTACCTTCCATAATGACAAGGCTACCATCCAATGGAATAACAAAAATCTCGACAACAGATGACCTTCCATAATGACTAGGCTACCATCCATTGGAGTAATAAAGATATCAACAATAGACTTCCTTACATTATGAGAAGGCTACAATCCATTGTAGTAACAAAAATCTCGACAAGAGACTACCTTCCATAATGACAAGGCTACCATCCATTGTAGTAACAAAAATATCGACAACAGACTACCTTCCATAATGACAAGGGTACCATCCATTGTAGTAACAAAAATATCGACAACATACTACCTTCCATAATGACTTGGCTACCATTCATTGAAGTAACAAAAATCTCGACAATAGACTACCTTCCATAATGACAAGGCTACCATCCATTAGAGTAACAAAAATATCCACATGAGATTACCTTCCATAATGATAAGGCTATAATCCATTGTAGTAACAAAAATCTCGACAACAAACTACCTTACATAATGACAAGGCTACGATCCATTGTAGTAACAAAAATCTCGACAACAGACTACCTTCCATAATGACAAGGCTACCATCCTTTGTAGTAACAAAATTCTCGACAACAAACTACCTTCCATAATGACTTGTCTACCATCCATTGGAGTAACAAAAATCTCGGCAATAGACTACCTTCCACAATGACAAGGCTACCATCCATTGGAGTAACAAAGATATCGACAACATACTACCTTCAATAATGACAAGGCTACCATCCATTGGAGTAACAAAAATCACGACAATAGACTACCTTCCATAATGACAAGGCTACCATCCATTGGAATAACAAAAATCTCGACAAGAGATGACCTTCCATAATGACTAGGCTACCATCCATTGGAGTAATAAAGATATCAACAACAGACTACCTTCCATTATGAGAAGGCTACAATACATTGTAGTAACAAAAATCTCGACAAGAGACTACCTTCCATAATGACAAGGCTACCATCCATTGTAGTAACAAAAATCTCGAGAACAGACTACCTTCCATAATGACTTGGCTAACATCCATTGGAGTAAGAAAAATCTCGGCAATAGACTACCTTCCATAATGACAAGGCTACCATCCATCGGAGTAACAAAGATATCGACAACATACTACCTTCCATAATGACAAGGCTACCATCCATTGGAGTAACAAAAATCACGACAACAGACTACCTTCCATAATGACCAGGCTACCATCCATTGGAATAACACAAATCTCGATAATAGATGACCTTCCATAATGAGTAGGCTAACATCCATTGGATTAATAAAGATATCAAAAATAGACTACCTTTCATTATGAGAAGGCTACAATCCATTGTAGTAACAAAAATCTCGACAAGAGACTACCTTCCATATTGACAAGGCTACCATCTATTGGAGTAACAAAAATCTCGACAACATACTACCTTCCATAATGTCAAGGCTACAATCCATTGTAGTAACAAAAATCTCGACAACAGACTACCTTACATAATGACAAGGCTACCATCCTTTGTAGTAACAAAAATCTTGACAACAGACTACCTTCCATAATGACAAGGCTACCATCCATTGTAGTAACAAAAATATCGAAAACAGACTACCTTCCACAATGACTTGGCTTCCATCCATTGGAGTAACAAAAATCTCGACAATAGACTACCTTCCATAATGACAAGGATGCCATCCATTTGAGTAACAAAGATATCGATAACATACTACCTTCCATAATGATAAGGCTACCATGCATTGGAGTAACAAAAATCACGACAACAGACTACCTTCCATAATGATAAGGCTACCATCCATTGGAATAACAAAAATCTCGACAACAGATGACCTTCCATAATGACTAGGCTACCATCCATTGGAATAATAAAGATATCAACAATAGACTACCTTACATTATGAGAAGGCTACAATCCATTGTAGTAACAAAAATCTCGACAAGAGACTACCTTCCATAATGACAAGGCTACCATCCATTGTAGTAACAAAAATCTCGACAACAGACTACCTTCCATAATGACTTGGCTACCATCCATTGGAGTAACAAATATATCGACAATAGACTACCTTCCATAATGACAAGGCTACCATCCATTAGAGTAACAAAAATATCCACAAGAGATTACCTTCCATAATGATAAGGCTATAATCCATTGTAGTAACAAAAATCTCGACAACAAACTACCTTACATAATGACAAGGCTACGATCCATTGTAGTAACAAAAATCTCGACAATAGACTACCTTCCATAATGACAAGGCTACTATCCTTTGTAGTAACAAAAATCTCGACAACAAACTACCTTCCATAATGACTTGTCTACCATCCATTGGAGTAAAAAAAATCTCGGCAATAAACTACCTTCCATAATGACAAGGCTACCATCCATTGGAGTAACAAAGTTATCGACAACATACTACCTTCAATAATGACAAGGCTACCATCCATTGGAGTAACAAAAATCACGACAATAGACTACCTTCCATAATGACAAGGCTACTATCCATTGGAATAACAAAAATCTCGACAAGAGATGACCTTCCATAATGACCAGGCTACCATCCATTGGAGTAATAAAGATATCAACAACAGACTACCTTCCATTATGAGAAGGCTACAATCCATTGTAGTTATAAAAATCTCGATAAGAGACTACCTTCCATAATGACAAGGCTACCATCCCTTGTAGTAACAAAAATCTCGACAACAGACTACCTTCCATAATGACAAGGCTACCATCCATTGGAGTAAGAAAAATCTCGGCAATAGACTACCTTCCATAATGACAAGGCTACCATCCATTGGAGTAACAAAGATATCGACAACATACTACCTTCCATAATGACAAGGCTACCATCCATTGGAGTAACAAAAATCACGACAACAGGCTACCATCCATAATGACCAGGCTACCATCCATTGGAATAACACAAATCTCGACAACAGATGACCTTCCATAATGACAAGGCCACCATCCATTGGAGTAACAATGATATCGATAACATACTACCTTCCATAATGACAAGGCTACCATCCATTGGAGTAACAAAGATATCGACAACATACTACCTTCCATAATGACAAGGCTACCATCCATTGGAATAACAAAAATCTCGACAACAGATGACCTTCCATAATGACTAGGCTACCATCCATTGGAGTAATAAAGATATCAACAATAGACTACCTTACATTATGAGAAGGCTACAATTCATTGTAGTAACAAAAATATCGACAAGAGACTACCTTCCATAATGACAAGGGTACCATCCATTGTAGTAACAAAAATGTCGACAACAGACTACCTTCCATAATGACTTGGCTACCATCCATTGGAGTAACAAAAATCTCGACAATAGACTACCTTCCATAATGACAAGGCTACCATCCATTGGAGTAACAAAAATCTCGACAATAGACTACCTTCCATAATGACAAGGCTACCATCCATTAGAGTAACAAAAATATCCACAAGAGATTACCTTCCATAATGATAAGGCTATAATCCATTGTAGTAACAAAAATCTCGACAACAGACTACCTTACATAATGATAAGGCTACGATCCATGTTAGTAACAAAAATCTCGGCAACAGACTACCTTCCATAATGATAAGGCTACCATCCATTGGAGTAACAAAAATCACGACAACAGACTACCTTCCATAATGACAAGGCTACCATCCATTGGAATAACAAAAATCTCGACAACAGATGACCTTCCATAATGACTAGGCTACCATCCATTGGAATAATAAAGATATCAACAATAGACTACCTTACATTATGAGAAGGCTACAATCCATTGTAGTAACAAAAATCTCGACAAGAGACTACCTTCCATAATGACAAGGCTACCATCCATTGTAGTAACAAAAATATCGACAACAGACTACCTTCCATAATGACAAGGGTACCATCCATTGTAGTAACAAAAATCTCGACAACATACTACCTTCCATAATGACTTGGCTACCATCCATTGGAGTAACAAATATATCGACAATAGACTACCTTCCATAATGACAAGGCTACCATCCATTAGAGTAACAAAAATATCCACAAGAGATTACCTTCCATAATGATAAGTCTATAATCCATTGTAGTAACAAAAATCTCGACAACAAACTACCTTACATAATGACAAGGCTACGATCCATTGTAGTAACAAAAATCTCGACAATAGACTACCTTCCATAATGACAAGGCTACCATCCTTTGTAGTAACAAAAATCTCGACAACAAACTACCTTCCATTATGACTTGGCTAACATCCATTGGAGTAAGAAAAATCTCGGCAATAGACTTCCTTCCATAATGACAAGGCTACCATCCATTGGAGTAACAAAGATATCGACAACATACTACCTTCCATAATGACAAGGCTACCATCCATTGGAGTAACAAAAATCACGACAACAGACTACCTTCTATAATGACCAGGCTACCATCCATTGGAATAACACAAATCTCGACAACAGATGACCTTCCATAATGACAAGGCTACCATCCATTGGAGTAACAAAGATATCGATAACATACTACCTTCCATAATGACAAGGCTGTCATCCATTGGAGTAACAAAAATCACGACAATAGACTACCTTCCATAATGACAAGGCTACCATCCATTGGAATAACAAAAATCTCGACAACAGATGACCTTCCATAATGACTAGGATACCTTCCATTGGAGTAATAAAGATATCGACAACATACTACCTTCCATAATGACAAGGCTACCATCCATTGGAGTAACAAAAATCACGACAACAGACTACCTTCTATAATGACCAGGCTACCATCCATTGGGATAACACAAATCTCGACAACAGATGACCTTCCATAATGACAAGGCTACCATCCATTGGAGTAACAAAGATATCGATAACATACTACCTTCCATAATGACAAGGCTGTCATCCATTGGAGTAACAAAATCACGACAATAGACTACCTTCCATAATGACAAGGCTACCATCCATTGGAATAACAAAAATCTCGACAACAGATGACCTTCCATAATGACTAGGATACCATCCATTGGAGTAATAAAGATATCAACAATAGACTACCTTACATTATGAGAAGGCTACAATCCATTGTAGTAACAAAAATCTCGACAAGAGACTACCTTCCATAATGACAAGGCTACCATCCATTGTAGTAACAAAAATATCGACAACAGACTACCTTCCATAACGACAAGGGTACCATCCATTGTAGTAACAAAAATCTCGACAAAAAACTACCTTCCATAATGACTTGGCTACCATCCATTGGAGTAACAAAAATCACGACAATAGACTACCTTTCATAATGACAAGGCTACCATCCATTGGAATAACAAAAATCTCGACAAGAGATGACCTTCCATAATGACTAGGCTAACATCCATTAGAGTAATAAAGATATCAGCAACAGACTACCTTCCATTATGAGAAGGCTACAATCCATTGTAGTTACAAAAATCTCGACAAGAGGCTACCTTCCATAATGACAAGGCTACCAACCCTTGTAGTAACAAAAATCTCGACAACAGACTACCTTCCATAATGACTTGGCTAACATCCATTGGTGTAAGAAAAATCTCGGCAATAGACTACCTTCCATAATGACAAGGCTACCATCCATTGGAGTAACAAAGATATCGACAACATACTACCTTCCATAATGACAAGGCTACCATCCATTGGAGTAACAAAAATCACGACAACAGACTACCTTCCATAATGACAAGGCTACCATCCATTGGATTAACAAAAATCTCGACAACAGATGACCTTCCATAATGACTAGGATACCATCCATTGGAGTAATAAAGATATCAACAATAGACTACCTTACATTATGAGAAGGCTACAATCCATTGTAGTAACCAAAATCTTGACAAGAGACTACCTTCCATAATGACAAGGCTACCATCCATTGTAGTAACAAAAATATCGACAACAGACTACCTTCCATAATGACAAGGGTACCATCCATTGTAGTAACAAAAATCTCGACAAAAAACTACCTTCCATAATGACTTGGCTACCATCCATTGTAGTAACAAAAATCTCGACAAGAGACTACCTTCCATAATGACAAGGCTACCATCCATTGTAGTAACAAAAATATCGACAAGAGACTACCTTCCATAATGACAAGGGTACCATCCATTGTAGTAACAAAAATCTTGACAACAGATGACCTTCGATAATGACTAGGCTACCATCCATTGGAGTAATAAAGATATCAACAATAGACTACCTTACATTATTAGAAGTCTACAATCCATTGTAGTAACAAAAATCTCGACAAGAGACTACCTTCCATAATGACAAGGCTACCATCCATTGTAGTAACAAAAATATCGACAACAGACTACCTTCCATAATGACAAGGGTACCATCCATTGTAGTAACAAAAATCTCGACAACAGACTACCTTCCATAATGACTTGGCTACCATCCATTGGAGTAACAAAAATCTCGACAATAGACTACCTTCCATAATGACAAGGCTACCATCCATTAGAGTAACAAAAATATCCACAAAAGATTACCTTCCATAATGATAAGGCTATAATCCATTGTAGTAACAAAAATCTCAACAACAGACTACCTTACATAATGATAAGGCTACGATACATTGTAGTAACAAAAATCTCGGCAACAGACTACCTTCCATAATGACAAGGCTACCATCCTTTGTAGTAACAAAAATCTCGACAACAAACTACCTTCCATAATGACTTGTATACCATCCATTGGAGTAATAAAAATCTCGGCAATAAACTACCTACCATAATGACAAGGCTACCATCCATTGGAGTAACAAAGTTATCGACAACATACTACCTTCAACAATGACAAGGCTACCATCCATTGGAGTAACAAAAATCACGACAATAGACTACCTTCCATAATGACAAGGCTACCATCCATTGGAATAACAAAAATCTCGACAAGAGATGACCTTTCATAATGACTAGGCTACCATCCATTGGAGTAATAAAGATATCAACAACAGACTACCTTCCATTATGAGAAGGCTACAATCCATTGTAGTTACAAAAATCTCGACAAGAGACTACCTTCCATAATGAGAAGGCTACCATCCCTTGTAGTAACAAAAATCTCGACAACAGACTACCTTCCATAATGACTTGGCTACCATCCATTGGAGTAAGAAAATTCTCGGCAATAGACTACCTTACATATTGACAAGGCTACCATCCATTGGAGTAACAAAGATATCGACAACATACTACCTTCCATAATGACAAGGCTACCATCCATTGCAGTAACAAAAATCACGACAACAGACTACCATCCATAATGACCAGGCTACCATCCATTGGAATAACACAAATCTCGACAACATATGACCTTCCATAATGACAAGGCAACCATTCATTGGAGTAACAATGATATCGATAACATACTACCTTCCATAATGACAAGGCTACCATCCATTGGAGTAACAAAGATATCAACAACATACTACCTTCCATAATGACAAGGCTACCATCCATTGGAATAACAAAAATCTCGAAAACAGATGACCTTCCATAATGACTATGCTACCATCCATTGGAGTAATAAAGATATCAACAATAGACTACCTTACATTATGAGAAGGCTACAATCCATTGTAGTAACAAAAATATCGACAAGAGACTACCTTCCATAATGACAAGGGTACCATCCATTGTAGTAACAAAAATGTCGACAACAGACTACCTTCCATAATGACTTGGCTACCATCCATTGGAGTAACAAAAATCTCGACAATAGACTACCTTCCATAATGACAAGGCTACCATCCTTTGTAGTAACAAAAATCTCGACAACAAACTACCTTCCATAATGACTTGTCTACCATCCATTGGAGTAACAAAAATCTCGGCAATAGACTACCTTCCATAATGACAAGGCTACCATCCATTGGAGTAACAAAGATATCGACAACATACTACCTTCAATAATGACAAGGCTACCATCCATTAGAGTAACAAAAATCACGACAATAGACTACCTTCCATAATGACAAGGCTACCATCCATTGGAATAACAAAAATCTCGACAAGAGATGACCTTCCATAATGACTAGGCTAACATCCATTGGAGTAATAAAGATATCAGCAACAGACTACCTTCCATTATGAGAAGGCTACAATCCATTGTAGTTACAAAAATCTCGACAAGAGACTACCTTCCATAATGACAAGGCTACCAACCCTTGTAGTAACAAAAATATCGACAACAGACTACCTTCCATAATGACTTGGCTAACATCCATTGGAGTAAGAAAAATCTCGGCAATAGACTACCTTCCATAATGACACGGCTACCATCCATTGGAGTAACAAAGATATCGACAACATACTACCTTCCATAATGACAAGGCTACCATCCATTGGAGTAACAAAAATCACGACAACAGACTACCTTCCATAATGACCAGGCTACCATCCATTGGAATAACACAAATCTCGACAACAAATGACCTTCCATAATGACAAGGCTACCATCCATTGGAGTAACAAAGATATCGATAACATACTACCTTCCATAATGACAAGGCTGCCATCCATTGGAGTAACAAAAATCACGACAACAGACTACCTTCCATAATGACAAGGCTACCATCCATTGGAATAACAAAAATCTCGACAACAGATGACCTTCCATAATGACTAGGATACCATCCATTGGAGTAATAAAGATATCAACAATAGACTACCTTACATTATGAGAAGGCTACAATCCATTGTAGTAACAAAAATCTCGACAAGAGACTACCTTCCATAATGACAAGGCTACCATCCATTGTAGTAACAAAAATATCGACAACAGACTACCTTCCATAACGACAAGGGTACCATCCATTGTAGTAACAAAAATCTCGACAAAAAACTACCTTCCATAATGACTTGGCTACCATCCATTGGAGTAACAAAAATCACGACAATAGACTACCTTCCATAATGACAAGGCTACCATCCATTGGAATAACAAAAATCTCGACAAGAGATGACCTTCAATAATGACTAGGCTAACATCCATTGGAGTAATAAAGATATCAGCAACAGACTACCTTCCATTATGAGAAGGCTACAATCCATTGTAGTTACAAAAATCTCGACAAGAGACTACCTTCCATAATGACAAGGCTACCAACCCTTGTAGTAACAAAAATCTCGACAACAGACTACCTTCCATAATGACTTGGCTAACATCCATTGGAGTAAGAAAAATCTCGGCAATAGACTACCTTCCATAATGACAAGGCTACCATCCATTGGAGTAACAAAGATATCGACAACATACTACCTTCCATAATGACAAGGATACCATCCATTGGAGTAACAAAAATCACGACAACAGACTACCTTCCATAATGACAAGGCTACCATCCATTGGATTAACAAAAATCTCGACAACAGATCACCTTCCATAATGACTAGGATATCATCCATTGGAGTAATAAAGATATCAACAATAGACTACCTTACATTATGAGAAGGCTACAATCCATTGTAGTAACAAAAATCTTGACAAGAGACTACCTTCCATAATGACAAGGCTACCATCCATTGTAGTAACAAAAATATCGACAACAGACTACCTTCCATAATGACAAGGGTACCATCCATTTTAGTAACAAAAATCTCAACAAAAAACTACCTTCCATAATGACTTGGATACCATCCATTGTACTAACAAAAATCTCGACAAGAGACTACCTTCCATAATGACAAGGCTACCATCCATTGTAGTAACAAAAATATCGACAAGAGACTACCTTCCATAATGACAAGGGTACCATCCATTGTAGTAACAAAAATCTTGACAACAGATGACCTTCGATAATGACTAGGCTACCATCCGTTGGAGTAATAAAGATATCAACAATAGACTACCTTACATTATTAGAAGTCTACAATCCATTGTAGTAACAAAAATCTCGACAAGAGACTACCTTCCATAATGACAAGGCTACCATCCATTGTAGTAACAAAAATATCGACAACAGACTACCTTCCATAATGACAAGGGTACCATCCATTGTAGTAACAAAAATCTCGACAACAGACTACCTTCCATAATGACTTGGCTACCATCCATTGGAGTAACAAAAATCTCGACAATAGACTACCTTCCATAATGACAAGGCTACCATCCATTAGAGTAACAAAAATATCCACAAGAGATTACCTTCCATAATGATAAGGCTATAATCCATTGTAGTAACAAAAATCTCGACAACAGACTACCTTACATAATGATAAGGCTACGATCCATTGTAGTAACAAAAATATCGGCAACAGACTACCTTCCATAATGACAAGGCTACCATCCTTTGTAGTAACAAAAATCTCGACAACAAACTACATTCCATAATGACTTGTCTACCATCCATTGGAGTAACAAAAATCTCGGCAATAAACTACCTTCCATAATGACAAGGCTACCATCCATTGGAGTAACAAAGTTATCGACAACATACTACCTTCAACAATGACAAGGCTACCATCCATTGGAGTAACAAAAATCACGACAATAGACTACCTTCCATAATGACAAGGCTACCATCCATTGGAATTACAAAAATCTCGACAAGAGATGACCTTCCATAATGACTAGGCTACCATCCATTGGAGTAATAAAGATATCAACAACAGACTACCTTCCATTATGAGAAGGCTACAATCCATTGTAGTTACAAAAATCTCGACAAGAGACTACCTTCCATAATGACAAGGCTACCATCCCTTGTAGTAACAAAAATCTCGACAACAGACTACCTTCCATAATGACTTGGCTACCATCCATTGGAGTAAGAAAATTCTCGGCAATAGACTACCTTACATAATGACAAGGCTACCATCCATTGGAGTAACAAAGATATCGACAACATACTACCTTCCATAATGACAAGGCTACCATCCATTGGAGTAACAAAAATCACGACAACAGACTACCATCCATAATGACCAGACTACCATCCATTGGAATAACACAAATCTCGACAACAGATGACCTTCCATAATGACAAGGCTACCATCCATTGGAGTAACAATGATATCGATAACATACTACCTTCCATAATGACAAGGCTACCATCCATTGGAGTAACAAAGATATCGACAACATACTACCTTCCATAATGACAAGGCTACCATCCATTGGAATAAAAAAAATCTCGACAACAGATGACCTTCCATAATGACCTGGCTACCATCCATTGGAGTAATAAAGATATCAACAATAGACTACCTTACATTATGAGAAGGCTACAATCCATTGTAGTAACAAAAATCTCGACAAGAGACTACCTTCCATAATGACAAGGCTACCATCCATTGTAGTAACAAAAATATCGACAACAGACTACCTTCCATAATGACAAGGGTACCATCCATTATAGTAACAAAAATCTCGACAACAAACTACCTTCCATAATGACTTGGCTACCATCCATTGTAGAAACAAAAATCTCGACAAGAGAATACCTTCCATAATGACAAGGCTACCATCCATTGTAGTAACAAAAATATCGACAAGAGACTACCTTCCATAATGACAAGGGTACCATCCATTGTAGTAACAAAAATGTCGACAACAGACTACCTTCCATAATGACTTGGCTACCATCCATTGGAGTAACAAAAATCTCGACAATAGACAACCTTCCATAATGACAAGGCTACCATCCTTTGTAGTAACAAAAATCTTGACAACAAACTACCTTCCATAATGACTTGTCTACCATCCATTGGAGTAACAAAAATCTCGGCAATAGACTACCTTCCATAATGACAAGGCTACCATCCATTGGAGTAAAAAAGATATCGACAACATACTACCTTCAATAATGACAAGGCTACCATCCATTGGAATAACAAAAATCTCGACAACAGATGACCTTCCATAATGACTAGGCTACCATCCATTGGAGTAATAAAGATATCAACAATAGACTACCTTACATTATGAGAAGGCTACAATCCATTGTAGTAACAAAAATCTCGACAAGAGACTACCTTCCATAATGACAAGGCTACCATCCATTGTAGTAACAAAAATATCGACAACAGACTACCTTCCATAATGACAAGGGTACCATCCATTGTAGTAACAAAAATCTCGACAACAAACTACCTTCCATAATGACTTGGCTACCATCCATTGGAGTAACAAAAATATCGACAATAGACTACCTTCCATAATGACAAGGCTACCATCCTTTGTAGTAACAAAAATCTCGACAACAAACTACCTTCCATAATGACTTGTCTACCATCCATTGGAGTAACAAAAATCTCGACAACAGACTACCTTACATAATGACAAGGCTACCATCCATTGGAGTAACAAAGATATCGACAACATACTACCTTCCATAATGACAAGGCTACCATCCATTGGAATAACAAAAATCTCGACAATAGATGACCTTCCATAATGACTAGGCTACCATCCATTGGAGTAATAAAGATATCAACAATAGACTACCTTACATTATGAGAAGGCTACAATCCATTGTAGTAACAAAAATCTCGACAAGAGACTACCTTCCATAATGACAAGGCTACCATCCATTGTAGTAACAAAAATATCGACAACAGACTACCTTCCATAATGACAAGGGTACCATCCATTGTAGTAACAAAAATCTCGACAACAAACTACCTTCCATGATGACTTGGCTACCATCCATTGTAGAAACAAAAATCTCGACAAGAGACTACCTTCCATAATGACAAGGCTACCATCCATTGTAGTAACAAAAATATCGACAAGAGACTACCTTCCATAATGACAAGGGTACCATCCATTGTAGTAACAAAAATGTCGACAACAGACTACCTTCCATAATGACTTGGCTACCATCCATTGGAGTAACAAAAATCTCGACAATAGACTACCTTCCATAATGACAAGGCTACCATCCTTTGTAGTAACAAAAATCTCGACAACAAACTACCTTCCATAATGACTTGTCTACCATCCATTGGAGTAACAAAAATCTCGGCAATAGACTACCTTCCATAATGACAAGGCTACTATCCATTGGAGTAACAAAGATATCGACAACATACTACCTTCAATAATGACAAGGCTACCATCCATTGGAGTAACAAAAATCACGACAATAGACTACCTTCCATAATGACAAGACTACCATCCATTGGAATAACAAAAATCTCGACAAGAGATGACCTTCCATAATGACTAGGCTAACATCCATTGGAGTAATAAAGATATCAGCAACAGACTACCTTCCATTATGACAAGGCTACCATCCATTGGAGTAACGAAGATATCGACAACATACTACCTTCCATAATTACAAGGCTACCATCCATTGGAGTAACAAAAATCACGACAACAGACTACCTTCCATAATGACACGGCTACCATCCATTGGAATAACACAAATCTCGACAACAGATGACCTTCCATAATGACAAGGCTACCATCCATTGGAGTAACAAAGATATCGATAACATACTACCTTCCATAATGACAAGGCTACCATCCATTGGAGTAACAAAAATCACGACAACAGACTACCTTCCATAATGACAAGGCTACCATCCATTGGAATAACAAAAATCTCGACAACAGATGACCTTCCATAATGACTAGGATACCATCCATTGGAGTAATAAAGATATCAACAATAGACTACCTTACATTATGAGAAGGCTACAATCCATTGTAGTAACGAAAATATCGACAAGAGACTACCTTCCATAATGACAAGGCTACCATCCATTGTAGTAACAAAAATATCGACAAGAGACTACCTTCCATAATGACAAGGGTACCATCCATTGTAGTAACAAAAATCTCGACAAAAAACTACCTTCCATAATGACTTGGCTACCATCCATTGTAGTAACAAAAATCTCGACAAGAGACTACCTTCCATAATGACAAGGCTACCATCCATTGTAGTAACAAAAATATCGACAAGAGACTACCTTCCATAATGACAAGGGTACCATCCATTGTAGTAACAAAAATCTCGACAACAGACTACCTTCCATAATGACGAGGCTACCATCCTTTGTAGTAACAAAAATCTCGACAACAAACTACCTTCCATAATGACTTGTCTACCATCCATTGGAGTAACAAAAATCTCGGCAATAGACTACCTTCCATAATGACAAGGCTACCATCCATTGGAGTAACAAAGATATTGACAACATACTACCTTCAATAATGACAAGGATACCATCCATTGGAGTAACAAAAATCACGACAATAGACTACCTTCCATAATGACAAGGCTACCATCCATTGGAATAACAAAAATCTCGACAAGAGATGACCTTCCATAATGACTAGGCTACCATCCATTGGAGTAATAAAGATATCAACAATAGACTACCTTCCATTATGAGAAGGCTACAATCCATTGTAGTAACAAAAATCTCGACAAGAGACTACCTTCCATAATGACAAGGCTACCATCCATTGGAGTAATAAAGATATCAACAACAGACTACCTTCCATAATAACTTGGCTACCATCCATTGGAGTAAGAAAAATCTCGGCAATGGACTACCTTCCATAATGACAAGGCTACCATCCATTGGATTAACAAAGATATCGACAACATACTACCTTCCATAATGAGAAGGCTACCATCCATTGGAGTAACAAAAATCACGACAATAGACTACCTTCCATAATGACCAGGCTACCATCCATTGGAATAACACAAATCTCGACAACAGATGACCTTCCATAATGACAAGGCTACCATCCATTGGAGTAACAAAGATATCGATAGCATACTACCTTCCATAATGACAAGGCTACCATCCATTGGAGTAACAAAAATCACGACAACAGGCTTCCTTCCATAATGACAAGGCTACCATCTATTGGAATAACAAAAATCTCGACAACAGATGACCTTCCATAATGACTAGGATACCATCCATTGGAGTAATAAAGATATCAACAATAGACTACCTTACATTATTAGAAGGCTACAATCCATTATAGTAACAAAAATCTCGACAAGAGACTACCTTCCATAATGACAAGGCTACCATCCGTTGTAGTATCAAAAATATCGACAACAGACTACCTTCCATAATGACAAGGGTACCATCCATTGTAGTAACAAAAATCTCGACAACAGACTACCTTCAATAATGACTTGGCTACCATCCATTGGAGTAACAAAAATCTCGACAATAGACTACCTTCCATAATGACAAGGCTACCATCCATTAGAGTAACAAAAATATCCACAAGAGATTACCTTCCATAATGATAAGGCTATAATCCATTGTAGTAACAAAAATCTGGACAACACACTACCTTACATAATTACAAGGCTACGATCCATTGTAGTAACAAAAATCTCGACAAAAAACTACCTTCCATAATGACAAGGCTACCATCCTTTGTAGTAACAAAAATCTTGACAACAAACTACCTTCCATAATGACTTGTCTACCATCCATTGGAGTAATAAAAATCTTGGCAATAGACTACCTTCCATAATGACAAGGCTATCATCCATTGGAGTCACAAAGATATCAACAACATACTACCTTCAATAATGACAAGGCTACCATCCATTGGAGTAACAAAAATCACGACAACAGACTACCTTCCATAATGACAAGGCTACCATCCATTGGAATAACAAAAATCTCGACAAGAGATGACCTTCCATAATGACTAGGCTACCGTCCATTGGAGTAATAAAGATATCAACAACAGACTACCTTACATTATGATAAGGCTCAATCCATTGTAGTAACAAAAATCTCGACAAGAGACTACCTTCCATAATGACAAGGCTACCATCCATTGTAGTAACAAAAATATCGACAACAGACTACCTTCCATAATGACTTGCCTACCATCCATTGGAGTAAGAAAAATCTCGCCAATAGACTACCTTCCATAATGACAAGACTACCATCCATTGGAGTAACAAAGATATCGACAACATACTACCTTCCATTATGACAAGGCTACCATCCATTGGAGTAACAAAAATCACGACAACAGACTACCTTCCATAATGACCAAGCTACCATCCATTGGAATAACACAAATCTCGAGAACAAATGACCTTCCATAATGACAAGGCTACCATCCATTGGAGTAAAAAAGATATCGATAACATACTACCTTCAATAATGACAAGGCTACCATCCATTGGAGTAACAAAAATCACGACCAAAGACTACCTTCCTTAATGACAAGGCTATCATCCATTGGAATAACAAAAATCTCGACAACAAATGACCTTCTATAATGACTAGGCTACCATCCATTGGAGTAATAAAGATATCAACAATAGACTACCTTACATTTTGAGAAGGCTACAATCCATTGTAGTAACAAAAATCTCGACAAGAGACTACCTTCCATAATGACAAAGCTACCATCCATTGTAGTAACAAAAATATCGACAACAGACTTCCTTCCATAATGACAAGGGTACCATCCATTGTAGTAACAAAAATCTCGACAACAAACTACCTTCCATAATGACTTGGCTTCCATCAATTGGAGTAACAAAAATCTCGACAATAGACTACATTCCATAATGACAAGGCTACCATCCATTAGAGTAACAAAAATATCCACAAGAGATTAGCTTCCATAATGATAAGGCTATAATCCATTGTAGTAACAAAAATATCGACAACAAACTACCTTACATAATGACAAGGCTGCGATCCATTGTAGTAACAAAAATCTCGACAACAGACTACCTTCCATAATGACAAGGCTACCATCCTTTGTAGTAACAAAAATCTCGACAACAAACTACCTTCCATAATGACTTGTCTACCATCCATTGGAGTAACAAAAATCTCGGCAATAGACTACCTTCCATAATGACAAGGCTACCATCCATTGGAGTAACAAAGATATCGATAACATACTACCTTAAATAATGACAAGGATACCATCCATTGGAGTAACAAAAATCACGACAACAGACTACCTTCCATAATGACAAGGCTACCATTCATTGGAATAACAAAAATCTCGACAAGAGATGACCTTCCATAATGACTAGGCTACCATCTATTGGAGTAATAAAGATATCAACAATAGACTACCTTCCATTATGAGAAGGCTACAATCCATTGTAGTAACAAAAATCTCGACAAGAGACTACCTTCCATAATGACAAGGCTACCATCCATTGTAGTAACAAAAATCTCATCAACAGACTACCTTCCATAATGACTTGGCTACCATTCATTGGAGTAAGAAAAATCTCGGCAATAGACTACTTCCATAATGACAAGGCTACCATCCATTGGAGTAACAAAGATATCGACAACATACTACCTTCAATAATGACAAGGCTACCATCCATTGGAGAAACAAAAATCACGACAACAGACTACCTTCCATAATGACAAGGCTACCATCCATGGGAATAACAAAAATCTCGACAAGAGATGACCTTCCATGATGACTAGGCTACCATCCATTGGAGTAATAAAGATATCAACAACCGACTACCTTCCATTATGAGAAGACTACAATCCATTATAGTAACAAAAATCTCGACAAGAGACTACCTTCCATAATGACAAGGCTACCATCCATTGTAGTAACAAAAATCTCGACAATAGACTACCTTCCATAATGACTTGGCTACCATCCATTGGAGTAAGAAAAATCTCGGCAATGGACTACCTTCCATAATGACAAGGCTACCATCCATTGGAGTAACAAAGATATCGACAACATACTACATTCTATTATGACAAGGCTACCATCCATTGGAGTAACAAAAATCACGACAACAGACTACCTTCCATAATGACCAGGCTACCATACATTGGAATAACACAAATCTCGATAACAAATGACCTTCTATAATGACAAGGCTACCATCCATTGGAGTAACAAAGATATCGATAACATACTACCTTCCATTATGACAAGGCTACCATCCATTGGAGTAACAAAAATCACGACAACAGACTACCTTCCATAATGACATGGCTACCATCCATTGGAATAACAAAAATCTCGACAACAAATGACCTTCCATAATGACTAGGCTACAATCCATTGGAGTAATAAAGATATCAACAATAGACTACCTTACATTATGAGAAGGCTACAATCCATTGTAGTAACAAAAATCTCGACAAGAGACTACCTCCCATAATGAAAAAGCTACCATCCATTGTAGTAACAAAAATATCGACAACAGACTACCTTCCATAATGACAAGGGTACCATCCATTGTAGTAACAAAAATCACGACAACAGACTACCTTCCATAATGACAAGGCTACCATCCATTGGAGTAACAAAGATATCGACAACATACTACCTTCCATTATGACAAGGCTACCATCCATTGGAGTAACAAAAATCACGACAACAGACTACCTTCCATAATGACCAAGCTACCATCCATTGGAATAACACAAATCTCGACAACAAATGACCTTCCATAATGACAAGGCTACCATTCATTGGAGTAACAAAGATATCGATAACATACTACCTTCCATAATGACAAGGCTACCATCCATTGGGGTAACAAAAATCACGACAACAGACTACCTTCCTTAATGACAAGGCTACCATCCATTGGAATAACAAAAATCTCGACAACAAATGACCTTCTATAATGACTAGGCTACCATCCATTGGAGTAATAAAGATATCAACAATAGACTACCTTACATTTTGAGAAGTCTACAATCCATTGTAGTAACAAAAATCTCGATAAGAGACTACCTTCCATAATGACAAAGCTACCATCCATTGTAGTAACAGAAATATCGATAACAGACTTCCTTCCATATCGACAAGGGTACCATCCATTGTAGTAACAAAAATCACGACAACAGACTACCTTCCATAATGACAAGGCTACCATTCATTGGAATAACAAAAATCTCGACAAGAGATGACCTTCCATAATGACTAGGCTACCATCTATTGGAGTAATAAAGATATCAACAACAGACTACCTTCCATTATGAGAAGGCTACAATCCATTGTAGTAACAAAAATCTCGACAACAGACTACCTTCCATAATGACAAGGCTACCATCCATTGTAGTAACAAAAATCTCGACAACAGACTACCTTCCATAATGACTTGGCTACCATTCATTGGAGTAAGAAAAATCTCGGCAATAGACTACCTTCCATAATGACAAGGCTACCATCCATTGGAGTAACAAAGATATCGACAACATACTACCTTTAATAAAGACAAGGCTACCATCCATTGGAGACACAAAAATCACGACAACAGACTACCTTCCATAATGACAAGGCTACCATCCATGGGAATAACAAAAATCTCGACAAGAGATGACCTTCCATAATGACTAGGCTACCATCCATTTGAGTAATAGAGATATCAACAACCGACTACCTTCCATTATGAGAAGACTACAATCCATTGTAGTAACAAAAATCTCGACAAGAGACTAACTTCCATAATGACAAGGCTACCATCCATTGTAGTAACAAAAATCTCGACAATAGACTACCTTCCATAATGACTTGGCTACCATCCATTGGAGTAAGAAAAATCTCGGCAATGGACTACCTTCCATAATGACAAGTCTACCATCCATTGGAGTAACAAAGATATCGACAACATACTACCTTCTATTATGACAAGGCTACCATCCATTGAAGTAACAAAAATCACGACAACAGACTACCTTCCATAATGACCAGGCCACCATACATTGGAATAACACAAATCTCGATAACAAATGACCTTCTATAATGACAAGGCTACCATCCATTGGAGTAACAAAAATCTCGACAAGAGATGACCTTCCATAATGACTAGGCTACCGTCCATTGGAGTAATAAAGATATCAACAACAGACTACCTTACATTATGATAAGGCTCAATCCATTGTAGTAACAAAAATCTCGACAAGAGACTACCTTCCATAATGACAAGGCTACCATCCATTGTAGTAACAAAAATATCGACAACAGACTACCTTCCATAATGACTTGCCTACCATCCATTGGAGTAAGAAAAATCTCGCCAATAGACTACCTTCCATAATGACAAGACTACCATCCATTGGAGTAACAAAGATATCGACAACATACTACCTTCCATTATGACAAGGCTACCATCCATTGGAGTAACAAAAATCACGACAACAGACTACCTTCCATAATGACCAAGCTACCATCCATTGGAATAACACAAATCTCGAGAACAAATGACCTTCCATAATGACAAGGCTACCATCCATTGGAGTAAAAAAGATATCGATAACATACTACCTTCCATAATGACAAGGCTACCATCCATTGGAGTAACAAAAATCACGACCAAAGACTACCTTCCTTAATGACAAGGCTATCATCCATTGGAATAACAAAAATCTCGACAACAAATGACCTTCTATAATGACTAGGCTACCATCCATTGGAGTAATAAAGATATCAACAATAGACTACCTTACATTTTGAGAAGGCTACAATCCATTGTAGTAATAAAAATCTCGACAAGAGACTACCTTCCATAATGACAAAGCTACCATCCATTGTAGTAACAAAAATATCGACAACAGACTTCCTTCCATAATGACAAGGGTACCATCCATTGTAGTAACAAAAATCTCGACAACAAACTACCTTCCATAATGACTTGGCTTCCATCAATTGGAGTAACAAAAATCTTGACAATAGACTACATTCCATAATGACAAGGCTACCATCCATTAGAGTAACAAAAATATCCACAAGAGATTAGCTTCCATAATGATAAGGCTATAATCCATTGTAGTAACAAAAATATCGACAACAAACTACCTTACATAATGACAAGGCTGCGATCCATTGTAGTAACAAAAATCTCGACAACAGACTACCTTCCATAATGACAAGGCTACCATCCTTTGTAGTAACAAAAATCTCGACAACAAACTACCTTCCATAATGACTTGTCTACCATCCATTGGAGTAACAAAAATCTCGGCAATAGACTACCATCCATAATGACAAGGCTACCATCCATTGGAGTAACAAAGATATCGATAACATACTACCTTAAATAATGACAAGGATACCATCCATTGGAGTAACAAAAATCACGACAACAGACTACCTTCCATAATGACAAGGCTACCATTCATTGGAATAACAAAAATCTCGACAAGAGATGACCTTCCATAATGACTAGGCTACCATCTATTGGAGTAATAAAGATATCAACAACAGACTACCTTCCATTATGAGAAGGCTACAATCCATTGTAGTAACAAAAATCTCGACAAGAGACTACCTTCCATAATGACAAGGCTACCATCCATTGTAGTAACAAAAATCTCAACAACAGACTACCTTCCATAATGACTTGGCTACCATTCATTGGAGTAAGAAAAATCTCGGCAATAGACTACTTCCATAATGACAAGGCTACCATCCATTGGAGTAACAAAGATATCGACAACATACTACCTTCAATAATGACAAGGCTACCATCCATTGGAGAAACAAAAATCACGACAACAGACTACCTTCCATAATGACAAGGCTACCATCCATGGGAATAACAAAAATCTCGACAAGAGATGACCTTCCATGATGACTAGGCTACCATCCATTGGAGTAATAAAGATATCAACAACCGACTACCTTCCATTATGAGAAGACTACAATCCATTATAGTAACAAAAATCTCGACAAGAGACTACCTTCCATAATGACAAGGCTACCATCCATTGTAGTAACAAAAATCTCGACAATAAACTACCTTCCATAATGACTTGGCTACCATCCATTGGAGTAAGAAAAATCTCGGCAATGGACTACCTTCCATAATGACAAGGCTACCATCCATTGGAGTAACAAAGATATCGACAACATACTACATTCTATTATGACAAGGCTACCATCCATTGGAGTAACAAAAATCACGACAACAGACTACCTTCCATAATGACCAGGCTACCATACATTGGAATAACACAAATCTCGATAACAAATGACCTTCTATAATGACAAGGCTACCATCCATTGGAGTAACAAAGATATCGATAACATACTACCTTCCATTATGACAAGGCTACCATCCATTGGAGTAACAAAAATCACGACAACAGACTACCTTCCATAATGACATGGCTACCATCCATTGGAATAACAAAAATCTCGATAACAAATGACCTTCCATAATGACTAGGCTACAATCCATTGGAGTAATAAAGATATCAACAATAGACTACCTTACATTATGAGAAGGCTACAATCCATTGTAGTAACAAAAATCTCGACAAGAGACTACCTCCCATAATGAAAAAGCTACCATCCATTGTAGTAACAAAAATATCGACAACAGACTACCTTCCATAATGACAAGGGTACCATCCATTGTAGTAACAAAAATCTCGACAACAGACTACCTTCCATAATGACAAGGCTACCATCCATTGGAGTAACAAAGATATCGACAACATACTACCTTCCATTATGACAAGGCTACCATCCATTGGAGTAACAAAAATCACGACAACAGACTACCTTCCATAATGACCAAGCTACCATCCATTGGAATAACACAAATCTCGACAACAAATGACCTTCCATAATGACAAGGCTACCATTCATTGGAGTAACAAAGATATCGATAACATACTACCTTCCATAATGACAAGGCTACCATCCATTGGGGTAACAAAAATCACGACAACAGACTACCTTTCTTAATGACAGGGCTACCATCCATTGGAATAACAAAAATCTCGACAACAAATGACCTTCTATAATGACTAGGCTACCATCCATTAGAGTAATAAAGATATCAACAATAGACTACCTTACATTTTGAGAAGTCTACAATCCATTGTAGTAACAAAAATCTCGATAAGAGACTACCTTCCATAATGACAAAGCTACCATCCATTGTAGTAACAGAAATATCGATAACAGACTTCCTTCCATATCGACAAGGGTAACATCCATTGTAGTAACAAAAATCACGACAACAGACTACCTTCCATAATGACAAGGCTACCATTCATTGGAATAACAAAAATCTCGACAAGAGATGACCTTCCATAATGACTAGGCTACCATCTATTGGAGTAATAAAGATATCAACAACAGACTACCTTCCATTATGAGAAGGCTACAATCCATTGTAGTAACAAAAATCTCGACAACAGACTACCTTCCATAATGACAAGGCTACCATCCATTGTAGTAACAAAAATCTCGACAACAGACTACCTTCCATAATGACTTGGCTACCATTCATTGGAGTAAGAAAAATCTCGGCAATAGACTACCTTCCATAATGACAAGGCTACCATCCATTGGAGTAACAAAGATATCGACAACATACTACCTTTAATAAAGACAAGGCTACCATCCATTGGAGACACAAAAATCACGACAACAGACTACCTTCCATAATGACAAGGCTACCATCCATGGGAATAACAAAAATCTCGACAAGAGATGACCTTCCATAATGACTAGGCTACCATCCATTTGAGTAATAGAGATATCAACAACCGACTACCTTCCATTATGAGAAGACTACAATCCATTGTAGTAACAAAAATCTCGACAAGAGACTAACTTCCATAATGACAAGGCTACCATCCATTGTAGTAACAAAAATCTCGACAATAGACTACCTTCCATAATGACTTGGCTACCATCCATTGGAGTAAGAAAAATCTCGGCAATGGACTACCTTCCATAATGACAAGTCTACCATCCATTGGAGTAACAAAGATATCGACAACATACTACCTTCTATTATGACAAGGCTACCATCCATTGAAGTAACAAAAATCACGACAACAGACTACCTTCCATAATGACCAGGCCACCATACATTGGAATAACACAAATCTCGATAACAAATGACCTTCTATAATGACAAGGCTACCATCCATTGGAGTAACAAAGATATCGATAACATACTACCTTCCATTATGACAAGGCTACCATCCATTGGAGTAAAAAAAATCACGACAACAGACTACCTTCCATAATGACAAGGCTACCATCCATTGGAATAACAAAAATCTCGACAACAAATGACCTTCCATAATGACTAGGCTACCATCCATTGGAGTAATAAAGATATCAACAATAGACTACCTTACATTATGAGAAGGCTACAATCCATTGTAGTAACAAAAATCTCGACAAGAGACTACCTCCCATAATGACAAAGCTACCATCCATTGTAGTAACAAAAATATCGACAACAGACTACCTTCCATAATGACAAGGGTACCATCCATTGTAGTAACAAAAATCTCGACAACAGACTACCTTCCATAATGACTTGGCTACCATCCATTGGAGTAACAAAAATATCCACAAGAGATTAGCTTCCATAATGACAAGGCTATAATCCATTGTAGTAACATAAATCTCGACAACAGACTACCTTACATAATGACAATGCTACGATCCATTGTAGTAACAAAAATCTAGACAACAGACTACCTTCCATAATGACAAGGCTACCATCCATTGGAGTAACAAAGATATCGACAACATACTACCTTCCATTATGACAAGGCTACCATCCATTGGAGTAACAAAAATCACGACAACAGACTACCTTCCATAATGACCAAGCTACCATCCATTGGAATAACACAAATCTTGACAACAAATGACCTTCCATAATGACAAGGCTACCATCCATTGGAGTAACAAAGATATCGATAACATACTACCTTCCATAATGACAAGGCTACCATCCATTGGAGTAACAAAAATCACGACAACAGACTACCTTCCTTAATGACAAGGCTACCATCCATTGGAATAACAAAAATCTCGACAACAAATGACCTTCTATAATGACTAGGCTACCATCCATTGGAGTAATAAAGATATCAACAATAAACTACCTTACATTTTGAGAAGGCTACAATCCATTTTAGTAACAAAAATCTCGACAAGAGACTACCTTCCATAATGACAAAGCTACCATCCATTGTAGTAACAAAAATATCGACAACAGACTTCCTTCCATAATGACAAGGGTACCATCCATTGTAGTAACAAAAATCTCGACAACAAACTACCTTCCATAATGACTTGGCTTCCATCAATTGGAGTAACAAAAATCTCGACAATAGACTACATTCCATAATGACAAGGCTACCATCCATTAGAGTAACAAAAATATCCACAAGAGATTAGCTTCCATAATGATAAGGCTATAATCCATTGTAGTAACAAAAATATCGACAACAAACTACCTTACATAATGACAAGGCTGCGATCCATTGTAGTAACAAAAATCTCGACAACAGACTACCTTCCATAATGACAAGGCTACCATCCTTTGTAGTAACAAAAATCTCGACAACAAACTACCTTCCATAATGACTTGTCTACCATACATTGGAGTAACAAAAATCTCGGCAATAGACTACCTTCCATAATGACAAGGCTACCATCCATTGGAGTAACTAAGATATCGGCAACATACTACCTTAAATAATTACAAGGATACCATCCATTGGAGTAACAAAAATCACGACAACAGACTACCTTCCATAATGACAAGGCTACCATTCATTGGAATAACAAAAATCTCGACAAGAGATGACCTTCCATAATGACTAGGCTACCATCCATTGGAGTAATAAAGATATCAACAACAGACTACCTTCCATTATGAGAAGGCTACAATCCATTGTAGTAACAAAAATCTCGACAAGAGACTACCTTCCATAATGACAAGGCTACCATCCTTTGTAGTAACAAAAATCTCGACAACAGACTACCTTCCATAATGACTTGGCTACCATTCATTAGAGTAAGAAAAATCTCGGCAATAGACTACCTTCCATAATGACAAGGCTACAATCCATTGGAGTAACAAAGATATCGACAACATACTACCTTCAATAATGACAAGGCTACCATCCATTGGAGAAACAAAAATCACGACAACAGACTACCTTCCATAATGACAAGGCTACCATCCATGGGAATAAAAAAAATCTCGACAAGAGATGACCTTCCATAATGACTAGGCTACCATCCATTGGAGTAATAAAGATATCAACAACCGACTACCTTCCATTATGACAAGGCTACCATCCATTGTAGTAACATAAATCTCGACAACAGACTACCTTACATAATGACCAGGCTACCATCCATTGTAGTAACAAAAATATCGACAATAGACTACCTTCCATAATGACTTGGCTACCATCCATTGGAGTAAGAAAAATCTCGGCAATGGACTACCTTCCATAATGACAAGGCTACCATCCATTGGAGTAACAAAGATATCGACAACATACTACCTTCTATTATGACAAGGCTACCATCCATTGGAGTAACAAAAATCACGACAACAGACTACCTTCCATAATGACCAGTCTACCATACATTGGAATAACACAAATCTCGATAACAAATGACCTTCTATAATGACAAGGCTACCATCCATTGGAGTAACAAAGATATAGATAACATACTACCTACCATTATGACAAGGCTACCATCCATTGGAGTAACAAAAATCACGACAACAGACTACCTTCCATAATGAAAAGGCTACCATCCATTGGAATAACAAAAATCTCGACAACAAATGACCTTCCATAATGACTAGGCTACGATCCATTGGAGTAATAAAGATATCAACAACCGACTACCTTCCATTATGAGAAGACTACAATCCATTGTAGTAACAAAAATCTCGACAAGAGACTACCTTCCATAATGACAAGGCTACCATCCATTGTAGTAACAAAAATATCGACAACAGACTACCTTCCATAATGACTTGGGTACCATCCATTGTAGTAACAAAAATCTCGACAACAGACTACCTTCCATAATGACAAAGCTACCATCCATTGGAGTAACAAAGATATCGACAACATACTACCTTCCATTATGTTAAGGCTACCATCCATTGGAGTAACAAAAATCACGACAACAGACTACCTTCCATAATGACCAAGCTACCATCCATTGGAATAACACAAATCTCGACAACACATGACCTTCCATAATGACAAGGCTACCATCCATTGGAGTAACAAAGATATCGATAACATACTACCTTCCATAATGACAAGGCTACCATCCATTGGAGTAACAAAAATCACGACAACAGACTACCTTCCTTAATGACACGGCTACCATCCTTTGGAATAACAAAAATCTCGACAACAAATGACCTTCTATAATGACTAGGCTACCATCCATTGGAGTAATAAAGATATCAACAATAGACTACCTTACATTTTGAGAAGCCTACAATCCATTGTAGTAACAAAAATCTCGACAAGAGACTACCTTCCATAATGACAAAGCTACCATCCATTGTAGTAACAAAAATATCGACAACAGACTTCCTTCCATAATGACAAGGGTACCATCCATTGTAGTAACAAAAATCTCGACAACAAACTACCTTCCATAATGACTTGGCTTCCATCCATTAGAGTAACAAAAATATCCACAAGAGATTAGCTTCCATAATGATAGGGCTATAATCCATTGTAGTAACAAAAATATCGACAACAAACAACCTTACATAATGACAAGTCTGCGATCCATTGTAGTAACAAAAATCTCGACAACAGACTACCTTCCATAATGACAAGGCTACCATCCTTTGTAGTAACAAAAATCTCGACAACAAACTACCTTCCATAATGACTTGTCTACCATCCATTGGAGTAACAAAAATCTCGGCAATAGACTACCTTCCATAATGACAAGACTACCATCCATTGGAGTAACAAAGATATCGACAACATACTACCTTAAATAATGACAAGGATACCATCCATTGGAGTAACAAAAATCACGACAACAGACTACCTTCCATAATGACAAGGCTACCATTCATTGGAATAACAAAAATCTCGACAAGAGATGACCTTCCATAATGACTAGGCTACCATCCATTGGAGTAATAAAGATATCAACAACAGACTACCTTCCATTATGAGAAGGCTACAATCCATTGTAGTAAAAAAAATCTCGACAAGAGACTACCTTCCATAATGACAAGGCTACCATCCATTGTAGTAACAAAAATCTGGACAACAGACTACCTTCCATAATGACTTGGCTACCATTCATTGGAGTAAGAAAAATCTCGGCAATAGACTACCTTCCATAATGACAAGGCTACCATCCATTGGAGTAACAAAGATATCGACAACATACTACCTTCAATAATGACAAGGCTACCATCCATTGGAGAAACAAAAATCACGACAACAGACTACCTTCCATAATGACAAGGCTACCATCCATGGGAATAACAAAAATCTCGACAAGAGATGACCTTCCATAATGACTAGGCTACCATCCGTTGGAGTAATAAAGATATCAACAACCGACTACCTTCCATTATGAGAAGACTACAATCCATTGTAGTAACAAAAATCTCGACAAGAGACTACCTTAAATAATGACAAGGCTACGATCCATTGTAGTAACAAAAATCTCGACAACAGACTACCTTCCTTAATGACAAGGCTACCATCCTTTGTAGTAACAAAAATATCGACAACAAACTACCTTCTATTATGACAAGGCTACCATCCATTGGAGTAACAAAAATCACGACAACAGACTACCTTCCATAATGACCAGGCTACCATACATTGGAATAACAAAAATCTCGATAACAAATGACCTTCTATAATTACAAGGCTACCATCCATTGGAGTAACAAAGATATCGATAACATACTACCTTCCATTATGACAAGGCTACCATCCATTGGAGTAACAAAAATAACGACAACAGACTACCTTCCATAATGACAAGGCTACCATCCATTGGAATAACAAAAATCTCGACAACAAATGACCTTCCATAATGACTAGGCTACCATCCATTGGAGTAATAAAGATATCAACAATAGACTACCTTACATTATGAGAAGGCTACAATCCATTGTAGTAACAAAAATCTCGAAAAGAGACTACCTCCCATAATGACAAAGCTACCATCCATTGTAGTAACAAAAATATCGACAACAGACTACCTTCCATAATGACAAGGGTACCATCCATTGTAGTAACAAAAATCTCGACAACAGACTACCTTCCATAATTACTTGGCTACCATCCATTGGAGTAACAAAAATATCCACAAGAGATTAGCTTCCATAATGATAAGGCTATAATCCATTGTAGTAACAAAAATCTCGACAACAGACTACCTTACATAATGACAAGGCTACGATCCATTGTAGTAACAAAAATCTCGACAACAGACTACCTTCCATAATGACAAGGCTACCATCCTTTGTAGTAACAAAAATCTCGACAACAAACTACCTTCCATAATGACTTGTCTACCATCGATTGGAGTAACAAAAATCTCGGCAATAGACTACCTTCCATAATGTCAAGGCTACCATCCATTGGAGTAACAAAGATATCGACAACATACTACCTTCAGTAATGACAAGGATACCATCCATTGGAGTATCAAACATCACGACAACAGACTACCTTCCATAATGACAGAGCTACCATCCATTGGAATAACAAAAATCTCGACAAGAGATGACCTTCCATAATGACTAGGCTACCATCCATTGGAGTAATAAAGATATCAACAACAGACTACCTTCCATTAATAGAAGGCTATAATCCATTGTAGTTACAAAAATCTCGACAAGAGACTACCTTCCATAATGACAAGGCTACCATCCAGTGTAGTAACGAAAATCTCGACAACAGACTACCTTCCATAATGACTTGGCTACCATTCATTGGAGTAAGAAAAATCTCGGCAATAGACTACCTTCCATAATGACAAGGCTACCATCCATTGGAGTAACAAAGATATCGACAACATACTACCTTCCATAATGACAAGGCTACCATCCATTGGAGTAACAAAAATCATGACAATAGACTACCTTCCATAATGACCAGGCTACAATCCATTGGAATAACACAAATCTCGATAACAGATGACCTTCCATAATGACTAGGCTACCATCCATTAGATTAATAAAGATATCAACAATAGACTACCTTTCATTATGAGAAGGCTACAACCAATTGTAGTAACATAAATCTCGACAACAGACTACCTTCCATAATGACAACGCTACCATCCATTGTAGTAACTAAAATATCGACAACAGACTACCTTCCATAATGACAAGGGTACCATCCATTGGAGTAACAAGAATATGCACAAGAGACTACCTTCCATAATGATAAGGCTACCATCCATTGGAGTAACAAAAATCTCGACAACAGACTACCTTCCATAATGTCAAGGCTACAATTCATTGTAGTAACAAAAATCTCGACAACAAACTACCTTCCATAATGACAATGCTACCATCCATTGTAGTAACTAAAATATCGACAACAGACTACCTTCCATAATGACAAGGGTACCATCCATTGGAGTAACAAGAATATCCACAAGAGACTACCTTCCATAATGATAAGGCTACCATCCATTGGAGTAACAAAAATCTCGACAACAGACTACCTTCCATAATGACAAGGCTACCATCCATTGTAGTAACAAAAATCTCGACAACAGACTACCTTCCATAATGACTTGGCTTCCATCTATTGGAGTAACAAAAATCTCGACAATAGACTACCTTCCATAATGACAAGGCTACCGTCCATTGGAGTAACAAAGATATCGACAACATACTACCTTCAATAATGACAAGCCTACCGTCCATTGGAGTAACAAAAATCACGACAACAGACTACCTTCCATAATGACAAGGCTACCATCCATTGTAGTAACAAAAATCTCGACAACAGACTACCTTCCATAATGACTTGGCTTCCATCTATTGGAGTAACAAAAATCTCGACAATAGACTACCTTCCATAATGATAAGGCTACCGTCCATTGGAGTAACAAAGATATCGACAACATACTACCTTCCATAATGACAAGCCTACCGTCCATTGGAGTAACAAAAATCACGACAACAGACTACCTTCCATAATGAAAAGGCTACCATCCATTGGATTAACAAAGATATCGATAACATACTACCTTCCATAATGATAAGGTGACCATCCATTGGAGTAATAAAGATATCAACAATACACTACCTTACATTGTGAGAAGGCTACAATCCATTGTAGTAACAAAAATCTCGACAAGAGACTACCTTCCATAAAGACAAGGCTACCATCCATTGTAGTAACTAAAATATTGACAACAAACTACCTTCCATAATGACAAGGGTACCATCCATTGGAGTAACAAAAATATCCACAAGAGACTACCTTCCATAATGATAAGGCTACCATCCATTGGAGTAACAAAAATATCGACAACAGACTACCTTCCATAATGTCAAGGCTACAATCCATTGTAGTAACAAAAATATAGACAACAGACTACCTTACATAATGACAAGGCTACCATCCATTGTAGTAACAAAAATCTCGACAAAAGACTACCTTCCATAATTACAAGGCTACCATCCATTATAGTAACAAAAATCTCGACAACAGACTACCTTCCATAATGACTTGTCTTCCATTTATTGGAGTAACAAAAATCTCGACAATAGACTACCTTCCATAATGACAAGGCTACCATCCATTGGAGTAACAAAGATATCGACAACATACTACCTTCCATAATGACAAGGCTACCATCCATTGGAGTAACAAAAATCACGACAATAGACTACCTTTCATAATGAAAAGGCTACCATCCATTGGAGTAACAAAGATAATGATAACATACTACCTACCATAATGACAAGGCAACCATCCATTGGAGTAATAAAGATATCAACAATAGACTACCTTACATTATGAGAAGGCTACAATCCATTGTAGTAACAAAAATCTCGACAAGAGACTACCATCCATAATGACAAGGCTACCATCCGTTGTAGTAACAAAAATATCGACAACATACTACCTTCCATAATGACAAGGGTACCATCCATTGTAGTAACAAAAATCTCGACAACAGACTACCTTCCATAATGACTTGGCTACCATCCATTGGAGTAACAAAAATATCGACAATAGACTACCTTCCATAATGACATGGCTACCATCCATTAGAGTAACAAAAATATCCACAACAGATTACCTTCCATAATGATAAGGCTATAATCCATTGTAGTAACAAAAATATCGACAACAAACTACCTTACATAATGACAAGGCTACGATCCATTGTAGTAACAAAAATCTCGACAAAAGACTACCATCAATAATGACAAGGCTACCATCCTTTGTAGTAACAAAAATCTTGACAACAAACTACCTTCCATAATGACTTGTCTACCATCCATTGGAGTATCAAAAATCTATGCAATAGACTACCTTCCATAATGACAAGGCTACCATCCATTGGAGTAACAAAGATATCGACAACATACTACCTTCAATAATGAAAAGGCTACCATCCATTGGAGTAACAAAAATCACGACAACAAACTACCTTCCATAATGACAAGGCTACCATCCATTGGAATAACAAAAATCTTGACAAGAGATGACCTTCCATAATGACTAGGCTACCATCCATTGGAGTAATAAAGATATCAACAACAAACTACCTTCCATTATGAGAAGGCTACAATCCATTGTAGTAACAAAAATCTCGACAAGAGACTACCTTCCATAATGACAAGGCTACCATCCATTGTAGTAACAAAAATCTCGACAACAGACTACCTTCCATAATGACTTGGCTACCATACATTAGAGTAAGTAAAATCTCGGCAATAGACTACCTTCCATAATGACAAGGCTACCATCCATTGGAGTAACGAAGATATCGACAACATACTACCTTCCATTATGACAAGGCTACCATCCATTGGAGTAACAAAAATCACGACAACAGACTACCTTCCATAATGACCAGGCTACCATCCATTAGAATAACACAAATCTCGACAACAAATGACCTTCCATAATGACAAGGCTACCATCCATTGGAGTGACAAAGATATCGATAACATACTACCTTCCATAATGACAAGGCTACCATCCATTGGAATAACAAAAATCTCGACAACAAATGACCTTCCATAATGACTAGGCTACCATCCATTGGAGTAATAAAGATATCAACAATAGACTACCGTACATTATGAGAAGGCTACAATCCATTGTAGTAACAAAAATCTCGACAAGAGACTACCTTCCATAATGACAAAGCTACCATCCATTGTAGTAACAAAAATATCGACAACAGACTACATTCCATAATGACAAGGGTACCATCCATTGTAGTAACAAAAATCTCGACAACAGACTACCTTCCATAATGACTTGGCTACCATCCATTGGAGTAACAAAAATCTCGACAATAGACTACCTTCCATAATGACAAGGCTACCATCCATTAGAGTAACAAAAATATCCACAAGAGATTAGCTTCCATAATTATAAGGCTATAATCCATTGTAGTAACAAAAACCTCGACAAGAGACTACCTTCCATAATGACAAGGCTACCATCCATTGTAGTAACAAAAATCTCGACAACAGACTACCTTCCATAATGACTTGGCTACCATTCATTGGAGTAAGAAAAATCTCGGCAATAGACTACCTTCCATAATGACAAGGCTACCATCCATTGGAGTAACAAAGATATCGACAACATACTACCTTCAATAATGACAAGGCTACCATCCATTGGAGTAACAAAAATCACGACAACAAACTACCTTCCATAATGACAAGGCTACCATCCATGGGAATAACAAAAATCTCGACAAGAGATGACCTTCCATAATGACTAGGCTACCATCCATTGGAGTAATAAAGATATCAACAACACACTACTTTCCATTATGAGAAGGCTACAATCCATTGTAGTAACAAAAATCTCGACAAGAGACTACCTTCCATAATGACAAGGCTTACATCCATTGTAGTAACAAAAATCTCGACAACAGACTACCTTCCATAATGACTTGGCTACCATCCATTGGAGTAAGAAAAATCTCGGCAATGGACTACCTTCGATAATGACAAGGCTACCATCCATTGGAGTAACAAAGATATCGACAACATACTACCTTCCATTATGACAAGGCTACCATCCATTGGAGTAACAAAAATCACGACAACAGACTACCTTCCATAATGACCAGGCTCCCATCCATTGGAATAACACAAATCTCGACAACAAATGACCTTCCATAATGACAAGGCTACCATCCATTGGAGTAACAAAGATATCGATAACATACTACCTTCCATAATGACAAGGCTACCATCTATTGGAGTAACAAAAATCACGACAACAGACTACCTTCCATAATGACAAAGCTACCATCCATTGGAATAACAAAAATCTCAACAACAAATGACCTTCCATAATGACTAGGCTACCATCAATTGGAGTAATAAAGATATCAACAATAGACTATCTTACATTATGAGAAGGCTACAATCCATTGTAGTAACAAAAATCTCGACAAGAGACTACCTTCCATAATAACAAAGCTACCATCCATTGTAGTAACAAAAATATCGACAACAGACTACCTTCCATAATGACAAGGGTACCATCCATTGTAGTAACAAAAATATCGACAACAGACTACCTTCCATAATGACTTGGCTACCATCCATTGGAGTAATAAAAATCTCGACAATAGACTACCTTCCATAATGACAAGGCTACCATCCATTAGAGTAACAAAAATATCCACAAGAGATTAGCTTCCATAATGATAAGGCTATAATCCATTGTAGTAACAAAAATCTCGACAACAGACTACCTTACATAATGACAAGGCTACGATCCATTGTAGTAACAAAAATCTCGACAACAGACTACCTTCCATAATGACAAGGCTACCATCCTTTGTAGTAACAAAAATCTCGACAACAAACTACCTTCCATAATGACTTGTCTACCATCGATTGGAGTAACAAAAATCTCGGCAATAGACTACCTTCCATAATGTCAAGGCTACCATCCATTGGAGTAACAAAGATATCGACAACATACTACCTTCAGTAATGACAAGGATACCATCCATTGGAGTATCAAAAATCACGACAACAGACTACCTTCCATAATGACAGAGCTACCATCCATTGGAATAACAAAAATCTCGACAAGAGATGACCTTCCATAATGACTAGGCTACCATCCATTGGAGTAATAAAGATATCAACAACAGACTACCTTCCATTAATAGAAGGCTACAATCCATTGTAGTTACAAAAATCTCGACAAGAGACTACCTTCCTTAATGACAAGGCTACCATCCAGTGTAGTAACGAAAATCTCGACAACAGACTACCTTCCATAATGACTTGGCTACCATTCATTGGAGTAAGAAAAATCTCGGCAATAGACTACCTTCCATAATGACAAGGCTACCATCCATTGGAGTAACAAAGATATCGACAACATACTAACTTCCATAATGACAAGGCTACCATCCATTGGAGTAACAAAAATCACGACAATAGACTACCTTCCATAATGACCAGGCTACAATCCATTGGAATAACACAAATCTCGATAATAGATGACCTTCCATAATGACTAGGCTACCATCCATTAGATTAATAAAGATATCAACAATAGACTACCTTTCATTATGAGAAGGCTACAACCAATTGTAGTAACAAAAATCTCGACAACAGACTACCCTCCATAATGACAACGCTACCATCCATTGTAGTAACTAAAATATCGACAACAGACTACCTTCCATAATGACAAGGGTACCATCCATTGGAGTAACAAGAATATGCACAAGAGACTACCTTCCATAATGATAAGGCTACCATCCATTGGAGTAACAAAAATCTCGACAACAGACTACCTTCCATAATGTCAAGGCTACAATTCATTGTAGTAACAAAAATCTCGACAACAAACTACCTTCCATAATGACAACGCTACCATCCATTGTAGTAACTAAAATATCGACAACAGACTACATTCCATAATGACAAGGGTACCATCCATTGGAGTAACAAGAATATCCACAAGAGACTACCTTCCATAATGATAAGGCTACCATCCATTGGAGTAACAAAAATCTCGACAACAGACTACCTTCCATAATGACAAGGCTACCATCCATTGTAGTAACAAAAATCTCGACAACAGACTACCTTCCATAATGACTTGGCTTCCATCTATTGGAGTAACAAAAATCTCGACAATAGACTACCTTCCATAATGACAAGGCTACCGTCCATTGGAGTAACAAAGATATCGACAACATACTACCTTCCATAATGACAAGCCTACTGTCCATTGGAGTAACAAAAATCACGACAACAGACTACCTTCCATAATGACAAGGCTACCATCCATTGTAGTAACAAAAATCTCGACAACAGACTACCTTCCATAATGACTTGGCTTCCATCTATTGGAGTAACAAAAATCTCGACAATAGACTACCTTCCATAATGATAAGGCTACCGTCCATTGGAGTAACAAAGATATCGACAACATACTACCTTCCATAATGACAAGCCTACCGTCCATTGGAGTAACAAAAATCACGACAACAGACTACCTTCCATAATGAAAAGGCTACCATCCATTGGATTAACAAAGATATCGATAACATACTACCTTCCATAATGATAAGGCTACCATCCATTGGAGTAATAAAGATATCAACAATACACTACCTTACATTGTGAGAAGGCTACAATCCATTGTAGTAACAAAATTCTCGACAAGAGACTACCTTCCATAAAGACAAGGCTACCATCCATTGTAGTAACTAAAATATTGACAACAAACTACCTTCCATAATGACAAGGGTACCATCCATTGGAGTAACAAAAATATCCACAAGAGACTACCTTCCATAATGATAAGGCTACCATCCATTGGAGTAACAAAAATATCGACAACAGACTACCTTCCATAATGTCAAGGCTACAATCCATTGTAGTAACAAAAATCTAGACAACAGACTACCTTACATAATGACAAGGCTACCATCCATTGTAGTAACAAAAATCTCGACAAAAGACTACCTTCCATAATTACAAGGCTACCATCCATTGTAGTAACAAAAATCTCGACAACAGACTACCTTCCATAATGACTTGTCTTCCATTTATTGGAGTAACAAAAATCTCGACAATAGACTACCTTCCATAATGACAAGGCTACCATCCATTGGAGTAACAAAGATATCGACAACATACTACCTTCCATAATGACAAGGCTACCATCCATTGGAGTAACAAAAATCACGACAATAGACTACCTTCCATAATGAAAAGGCTACCATCCATTGGAGTAACAAAGATAATGATAACATACTACCTACCATAATGACAAGGCAACCATCCATTGGAGTAATAAAGATATCAACAATAGACTACCTTACATTATGAGAAGGCTACAATCCATTGTAGTAACAAAAATCTCGACAAGAGACTACCTTCCATAATGACAAGGCTACCATCCGTTGTAGTAACAAAAATATCGACAACATACTACCTTCCATAATGACAAGGGTACCATCCATTGTAGTAACAAAAATCTCGACAACAGACTACCTTCCATAATGACTTGGCTACCATCCATTGGAGTAACAAAAATATCGACAATAGACTACCTTCCATAATGACATGGCTACCATCCATTAGAGTAACAAAAATATCCACAAGAGATTACCTTCCATAATGATAAGGCTATAATCCATTGTAGTAACAAAAATATCGACAACAGACTACCTTACATAATGACAAGGCTACGATCCATTGTAGTAACAAAAATCTCGACAAAAGACTACCATCAATAATGACAAGGCTACCATCCTTTGTAGTAACAAAAATCTTGACAACAAACTACCTTCCATAATGACTTGTCTACCATCCATTGGAGTATCAAAAATCTATGCAATAGACTACCTTCCATAATGACAAGGCTACCATCCATTGGAGTAACAAAGATATCGACAACATACTACCTTCAATAATGAAAAGGCTACCATCCATTGGAGTAACAAAAATCACGACAACAAACTACCTTCCATAATGACAAGGCTACCATCCATTGGAATAACAAAAATCTCGACAAGAGATGACCTTCCATAATGACTAGGCTACCATCCATTGGAGTAATAAAGATATCAACAACAAACTACCTTCCATTATGAGAAGGCTACAATCCATTGTAGTAACAAAAATCTCGACAAGAGACTACCTTCCATAATGACAAGGCTACCATCCATTGTAGTAACAAAAATCTCGACAACAGACTACCTTCCATAATGACTTGGCTACCATCCATTGGAGTAAGTAAAATCTCGGCAATAGACTACCTTCCATAATGACAAGGCTACCATCCATTGGAGTAACGAAGATATCGACAACATACTACCTTCCATTATGACAAGGCTACCATCCATTGGAGTAACAAAAATCACGACAACAGACTACCTTCCATCATGACTAGGCTACCATCCATTAGAATAACACAAATCTCGACAACAAATGACCTTCCATAATGACAAGGCTACCATCCATTGGAGTGACAAAGATATCGATAACATACTACCTTCCATAATGACAAGGCTACCATCCATTGGAATAACAAAAATCTCGACAACAAATGACCTTCCATAATGACTAGGCTACCATCCATTGGAGTAATAAAGATATCAACAATAGACTACCGTACATTATGAGAAGGCTACAATCCATTGTAGTAAAAAAAATCTCGACAAGAGACTACCTTCCATAATGACAAAGCTACCATCCATTGTAGTAACAAAAATATCGACAACAGACTACATTCCATAATGACAAGGGTACCATCCATTGTAGTAACAAAAATCTCGACAACAGACTACCTTCCATAATGATTTGGCTACCATCCATTGGAGTAACAAAAATCTCGACAATAGACTACCTTCCATAATGACAAGGCTACCATCCATTAGAGTAACAAAAATATCCACAAGAGATTAGCTTCCATAATTATAAGGCTATAATCCATTGTAGTAACAAAAATCTCGACAACAGACTACCTTACATAATGACAAGGCTACGATCCATTGTAGTAACAAAAATCTCGACAACAGACTACCTTCCATAATGACAAGGCTACCATCCTTTGTAGTAACAAAAATCTCGACAACAAACTAACTTCCATAATGACTTGTCTACCATCCATTGGAGTAACAAAAATCTCGGCAATAGACTACCTTCCATAATGACAAGGCTACCATCCATTGGAGTAACAAAGATATCGACAACATACTACCTTCAATAATGACAAGGATACCATCCATTGGAGTAACAAAAATCACGACAACAGACTACCTTCCATAATGATAAGGCTACCATCCATTGGAATAACAAATATCTCGACAAGAGATGACCTTCCATAATGACTAGGCTACCATCCATTGGAGTAATAAAGATATGAACAACAGACTACCTTCCATTATGAGAAGGCTACAATCCATTGTAGTAACAAAAATCTCGACAAGAGACTACCTTCCATAATGACAAGGCTACCATCCATTGTAGTAACAAAAATCTCGACAACAGACTACCTTCCATAATGACTTGGCTACCATTCATTGGAGTAAGAAAAATCTCGGCAATAGACTACCTTCCATAATGACAAGGCTACCATCCATTGGAGTAACAAAGATATCGACAACATACTACCTTCAATAATGACAAGGCTACCATCCATTGGAGTAACAAAAATCACGACAACAAACTACCTTCCATAATGACAAGGCTACCATCCATTAGAATAACACAAATCTCGACAACAAATGACCTTCCATAATGACAAGGCTACCATCCATTGGAGTGACAAAGATATCGATAACATACTACCTTCCATAATGACAAGGCTACCATCCATTGGAATAACAAAAATCTCGACAACAAATGACCTTCCATAATGACTAGGCTACCATCCATTGGAGTAATAAAGATATCAACAATAGACTACCGTACATTATGAGAAGGCTACAATCCATTGTAGTAAAAAAAATCTCGACAAGAGACTACCTTCCATAATGACAAAGCTACCATCCATTGTAGTAACAAAAATATCGACAACAGACTACATTCCATAATGACAAGGGTACCATCCATTGTAGTAACAAAAATCTCGACAACAGACTACCTTCCATAATGATTTGGCTACCATCCATTGGAGTAACAAAAATCTCGACAATAGACTACCTTCCATAATGACAAGGCTACCATCCATTAGAGTAACAAAAATATCCACAAGAGATTAGCTTCCATAATTATAAGGCTATAATCCATTGTAGTAACAAAAATCTCGACAACAGACTACCTTACATAATGACAAGGCTACGATCCATTGTAGTAACAAAAATCTCGACAACAGACTACCTTCCATAATGACAAGGCTACCATCCTTTGTAGTAACAAAAATCTCGACAACAAACTAACTTCCATAATGACTTGTCTACCATCCATTGGAGTAACAAAAATCTCGGCAATAGACTACCTTCCATAATGACAAGGCTACCATCCATTGGAGTAACAAAGATATCGACAACATACTACCTTCAATAATGACAAGGATACCATCCATTGGAGTAACAAAAATCACGACAACAGACTACCTTCCATAATGATAAGGCTACCATCCATTGGAATAACAAATATCTCGACAAGAGATGACCTTCCATAATGACTAGGCTACCATCCATTGGAGTAATAAAGATATGAACAACATACTACCTTCCATTATGAGAAGGCTACAATCCATTGTAGTAACAAAAATCTCGACAAGAGACTACCTTCCATAATGACAAGGCTACCATCCATTGTAGTAACAAAAATCTCGACAACAGACTACCTTCCATAATGACTTGGCTACCATTCATTGGAGTAAGAAAAATTTCGGCAATAGACTACCTTCCATAATGACAAGGCTACCATCCATTGGAGTAACAAAGATATCGACAACATACTACCTTCAATAATGACAAGGCTACCATCCATTGGAGTAACAAAAATCACGACAACAAACTACCTTCCATAATGACAAGGCTACCATCCATGGGAATAACAAAAATCTCGACAAGAGATGACCTTCCATAATGACTAGGCTACCATCCATTGGAGTAATAAAGATATCAACAACACACTACCTTCCATTATGAGAAGGCTACAATCCATTGTAGTAACAAAAATCTCGACAAGAGACTACCTTCCATAATGACAAGGCTACCATCCATTGTAGTAACAAAAATCTCGACAACAGACTACCTTCCATAATGACTTGGCTACCATCCATTGGAGTAAGAAAAATCTCGGCAATGGACTACCTTCCATAATGACAAGGCTACCATCCATTGGAGTAACAAAGATATCGACAACATACTACCTTCCATTATGACAAGGCTACCATCCATTGGAGTAACAAAAATCACGACAACAGACTACCTTCCATAATGACCAGGCTTCCATCCATTGGAATAACACAAATCTCGACAACAAATGACCTTCCATAATGACAAGGCTACCATCCATTGGAGTAACAAAGATATCGATAACATACTACCTTCCATAATGACAAGGCTACCATCTATTGGAGTAACAAAAATCACGACAACAGACTACCTTCCATAATGACAAGGCTACCATCCATTGGAATAACAAAAATCTCAACAACAAATGACCTTCCATAATGACTAGGCTACCATCAATTGGAGTAATAAAGATATCAACAATAGACTATCTTACATTATGAGAAGGCTACAATCCATTGTAGTAACAAAAATCTCGACAAGAGACTACCTTCCATAATAACAAAGCTACCATCCATTGTAGTAACAAAAATATCGACAACAGACTACCTTCCATAATGACAAGGGTACCATCCATTGTAGTAACAAAAATATCGACAACAGACTACCTTCCATAATGACTTGGCTACCATCCATTGGAGTAATAAAAATCTCGACAATAGACTACCTTCCATAATGACAAGGCTACCATCCATTAGAGTAACAAAAATATCCACAAGAGATTAGCTTCCATAATGATAAGGCTATAATCCATTGTAGTAACAAAAATCTCGACAACAGACTACCTTACATAATGACAAGGCTACGATCCATTGTAGTAATAAAAATCTCGACAACAGACTACCTTCCATAATGACAAGGCTACCATCCTTTGTAGTAACAAAAATCTCGACAACAAACTAACTTCCATAATGACTTGTCTACCATCCATTGGAGTAATAAAAATCTCGGCAATAGACTACCTTCCATAATGACAAGGCTACCATACATTGGAGTAACAAAGATATCGACAACATACTACCTTCAACAATTACAAGGATACCATCCATTGGAGTAACAAAAATCACGACAACAGACTACCTTCCATAATGACCAGGCTACCATCCATTGGAATAACACAAATCTCGACCACAAATGACCTTCCATAATGACAAGGCTACCATCAATTGGAGTGACAAAGATATCGATAACATACTACCTTCCATAATGACAAGGCTACCATCCATTGGAATAACAAAAATCTCGACAACAAATGACCTTCCATAATGACTAGGCTACCATCCATTGGAGTAATAAAGATATCAACAATAGACTACCTTACATTATGAGAAGGCTACAATCCATTGTAGTAACAAAAATTTCGACAAGAGACTACCTTCCATAATGACAAAGCTACCATCCATTGTAGTAACAAAAATATCGACAACAGACTACCTTCCATAATGACAAGGGTACCATCCATTGTAGTAACAAAAATCTCGACAACAGACTACCTTCCATAATGACTTGGCTACCATCCATTGGAGTAACAAAAATCTCGACAATAGACTACCTTCCATTATGACAAGGCTACCATCCATTAGAGTAACAAAAATATCCACAAGAGATTAGCTTCCATAATGATAAGGCTATAATCCATTGTAGTAACAAAAATCTCGACAACAGACTACCTTACATAATGACAAGGCTACGATCCATTGTAGTAACAAAAATCTCGACAACATACTACCTTCCATATTGACAAGGTTACCATCCTTTGTAGTAACAAAAATCTCGACAACAAACTAACTTCCATAATGACTTGTCTACCATCCATTGGAGTAACAAAAATCTCGGCAATAGACTACCTTCCATAATGACAAGGCTACCATCCATTGGAGTAACAAAGATATCGACAACATACTACCTTCAATAATGACAAGGATACCATCCATTGGAGTAACAAAAATCACGAAAAGAGACTACCTTCCATAATGACAAGGCTACCATCCATTGGAATAACAAAAATCTCGACAAGAGATGACCTTCCATAATGACTAGGCTACCATCCATTGGAGTAATAAAGATATCAACAACAGACTACCTTCCATTATGAGAAGGCTACAATCCATTGTAGTAACAAAAATCTCGACAAGAGACTACCTTCCATAATGACAAGGCTACCATCCATTGTAGTAACAAAAATCTCGACAACAGACTACCTTCCATAATGACTTGGCTACCATCCATTGGAGTAAGTAAAATCTCGGCAATAGACTACCTTCCATATTGACAAGGCTACCATCCATTGGAGTAACGAAGATATCGACAACATACTACCTTCCATTATGACAAGGCTACCATCCATTGGAGTAACAAAAATCACGACAACAGACTACCTTCCATAATGACCAGGCTACCATCCATTAGAATAACACAAATCTCGACAACAAATGACCTTCCATAATGACAAGGCTACCATCCATTGGAGTGACAAAGATATCGATAACATACTACCTTCCATAATGACAAGGCTACCATCCATTGGAATAACAAAAATCTCAACAACAAATGACCTTCCATAATGACTAGGCTACCATCCATTGGAGTAATAAAGATATCAACAATAGACTACCGTACATTATGAGAAGGCTACAATCCATTGTAGTAACAAAAATCTTGACAAGAGACTACCTTCCATAATGACAAAGCTACCATCCATTGTAGTAACAAAAATATCGACAACAGACTACCTTCCATAATGACAAGGCTACCATCCATTGTAGTAACAAAAATCTCGACAACAGACTACCTTCCATAATGACTTGGCTACCATCCATTGGAGTAACAAAAATCTCGACAATTGACTACCTTCCATAATGACAAGGCTACCATCCATTAGAGTAACAAAAATATCCACAAGAGATTAGCTTCCATAATGATAAGGCTATAATCCATTGTAGTAACAAAAATCTCGACAACAGACTACCTTACATAATGACAAGGCTACGATCCATTGTAGTAACAAAAATCTCGACAACAGACTACCTTCCATAATGACAAGGCTACCATCCTTTGTAGTAACAAAAATCTCGACAACAAACTAACTTCCATAATGACTTGTCTACCATCCATTGGAGTAATAAAAATCTCGGCAATAGACTACCTTCCATAATGACAAGGCTACCATCCATTGGAGTAACAAAGATATCGACAACATACTACCTTCAACAATTACAAGGATACCATCCATTGGAGTAACAAAAATCACGACAACAGACTACCTTCCATAATGACCAGGCTACCATCCATTGGAATAACACAAATCTCGACAACAAATGACCTTCCATAATGACAAGGCCACCATCAATTGGAGTGACAAAGATATCGATAACATACTACCTTCCATAATGACAAGGCTACCATCCATTGGAATAACAAAAATCTCGACAACAAATGACCTTCCATAATGACTAGGCTACCATCCATTGGAGTAATAAAGATATCAACAATAGACTACCTTACATTATGAGAAGGCTACAATCCATTGTAGTAACAAAAATTTCGACAAGAGACTACCTTCCATAATGACAAAGCTACCATCCATTGTAGTAACAAAAATATCGACAACAGACTACCTTCCATAATGACAAGGGTACCATCCATTGTAGTAACAAAAATCTCGACAACAGACTACCTTCCATAATGACTTGGCTACCATCCATTGGAGTAACAAAAATCTCGACAATAGACTACCTTCCATAATGACAAGGCTACCATCCATTAGAGTAACAAAAATATCCAAAAGAGATTAGCTTCCATAATGATAAGGCTATAATCCATTGTAGTAACAAAAATCTCGACAACAGACTACCTTACATAATGACAAGGCTACGATCCATTGTAGTAACAAAAATCTCGACAACATACTACCTTCCATATTGACAAGGTTACCATCCTTTGTAGTAACAAAAATCTCGACAACAAACTAACTTCCATAATGACTTGTCTACCATCCATTGGAGTAACAAAAATCTCGGCAATAGACTACCTTCCATAATGACAAGGCTACCATCCATTGGAGTAACAAAGATATCGACAACATACTACCTTCAATAATGACAAGGATACCATCCATTGGAGTAACAAAAATCACGAAAACAGACTACCTTCCATAATGACAAGGCTACCATCCATTGGAATAACAAAAATCTCGACAAGAGATGACCTTCCATAATGACTAGGCTACCATCCATTGGAGTAATAAAGATATCAACAACAGACTACCTTCCATTATGAGAAGGCTACAATCCATTGTAGTAACAAAAATCTCGACAAGAGACTACCTTCCATAATGACAAGGCTACCATCCATTGTAGTAACAAAAATCTCGACAACAGACTACCTTCCATAATGACTTGGCTACCATCCATTGGAGTAAGTAAAATCTCGGCAATAGACTACCTTCCATAATGACAAGGCTACCATCCATTGGAGTAACGAAGATATCGACAACATACTACCTTCCATTATGACAAGGCTACCATCCATTGGAGTAACAAAAATCACGACAACAGACTACCTTCCATATTGACCAGGCTACCATCCATTAGAATAACACAAATCTCGACAACAAATGACCTTCCATAATGACAAGGCTACCATCCATTGGAGTGACAAAGATATCGATAACATACTACCTTCCATAATGACAAGGCTACCATCCATTGGAATAACAAAAATCTCAACAACAAATGACCTTCCATAATGACTAGGCTACCATCCATTGGAGTAATAAAGATATCAACAATAGACTACCGTACATTATGAGAAGGCTACAATCCATTGTAGTAACAAAAATCTTGACAAGAGACTACCTTCCATAATGACAAAGCTACCATCCATTGTAGTAACAAAAATATCGACAACAGACTACCTTCCATAATGACAAGGCTACCATCCATTGTAGTAACAAAAATCTCGACAACAGACTACCTTCCATAATGACTTGGTTACCATCCATTGGAGTAACAAAAATCTCGACAATAGACTACCTTCCATAATGACAAGGCTACCATCCATTAGAGTAACAAAAATATCCACAAGAGATTAGCTTCCATAATTATAAGGCTATAATCCATTGTAGTAACAAAAATCTCGACAACAGACTACCTTACATAATGACAAGGCTACGATCCATTGTATTAACAAAAATCTCGACAACAGACTACCTTCCATAATGACAAGACTACCATCCTTTGTAGTAACAAAAATCTCGACAACAAACTAACTTCCATAATGACTTGTCTACCATCCATTGGAGTAATAAAAATCTCGGCAATAGACTACCTTCCATAATGACAAGGCTACCATCCATTGGAGTAACAAAGATATCGACAACATACTACCTTCAATAATTACAAGGATACCATCCATTGGAGTAACAAAAATCACGACAACAGACTACCTTCCATAATAACCAGGCTACCATCCATTGGAATAACACAAATCTCGACAACAAATGACCTTCCATAATGACAAGGCTACCATCCATTGGAGTGACAAAGATATCGATAACATACTACCTTCCGTAATGACAAGGCTACCATCCATTGGAATAACAAAAATCTCGACAACAAATGACCTTCCATAATGACTAGGCTACCATCCATTGGAGTAATAAAGATATCAACAATAGACTACCTTACATTATGAGAAGGCTACAATCCATTGTAGTAACAAAAATCTCGACAAGAGACTACCTTCCATAATGACAAAGCTACCATCCATTGTAGTAACAAAAATATCGACAACAGATTACCTTCAATAATGACAAGGGTACCATCCATTGTAGTAACAAAAACCTCGACAACAAACTACCTTCCATAATGACTTGGCTACCATCCATTGGAGTAACAAAAATCTCGACAATAGACTACCTTCCATAATGACAAGGCTACCATCCATTAGAGTAACACAAATATCCACAAGAGATTAGCTTCCATAATGATAAGTCTATAATCCATTGTAGTAACAAAAATCTCGACAACAGACTACCTTACATAATGACAAGGCTACGATCCATTGTAGTAACAAAAATCTCGACAACAGACTACTTTCCATAATGACAAGGCTACCATCCTTTGTAGTAACAAAAATCTCGACAACAAACTAACTTCCATAATGACTTGTCTACCATCCATTGGAGTAACAAAAATCTCGGCAATAGACTACCTTCCATAATGACAAGGCTACCATCCATTGGAATAACAAAGATATCGACAACATACTACCTTCAATAATGACAAGGATACCATCCATTGGAGTAACAAAAATCACGACAACAGACTACCTTCCATAATGACAAGGCTACCATCCATTGGAATAACAAATATCTCGACAAGAGATGACCTTCCATAATGACTAGGCTAACATCCATTGGAGTAATAAAGATATCAACAACAAACTACCTTCCATTATGAGAAGGCTACAATCCATTGTAGTAACAAAAATCTCGACAAGAGACTACCTTCCATAATGACAAGGCTACCATCCATTGTAGTAACAAAAATCTCGACAACAGACTACCTTCCATAATGACTTGGCTACCATTCATTGGAGTAAGAAAAATCTCGACAATAGACTACCTTCCATAATGACAAGTCTACCATCCATTGGAGTAACAAAGATATCGACAACATACTACCTTCAATAATGACAAGGCTAGCATCCATTGGAGTAACAAAAATCACGACAACAAACTACCTTCCATAATGACAAGGCTACCATCCATGGGAATAACAAAAATCTCGATAAGAGATGACCTTCCATAATGACTAGGCTACCATCCATTGGAGTAATAAAGATATCAACAACATACTACCTTCCATTATGAGAAGGCTACAATCCATTGTAGTAACAAAAATCTCGACAAGAGACTACCTTCCATAATGACAAGGCTACCATCCATTGTAGTAACAAAAATCTCGACAACAGACTACCTTCCATAATGACTTGGCTACCATCCATTGGAGTAAGAAAAATCTCGGCAATGGACTACCTTCCATAATGACAAGGCTACCATCCATTGGAGTAACAAAGATATCGACAACATACTACCTTCCATTATGACAAGGCTACCATCCATTGGAGTAACAAAAATCACGACAACAGACTACCTTCCATAATGACCAGGCTTCCATCCATTGGAATAACACAAATCTCGACAACAAATGACCTTCCATAATGACAAGGCTACCATCCATTGGAGTAACAAAGATATCGATAACATACTACCTTCCATAATGACAAGGCTACCATCTATTGGAGTAACAAAAATCACGACAACAGACTACCTTCCATAATGACAAGGCTACCATCCATTGGAATAACAAAAATCTCAACAACAAATGACCTTCCATAATGACTAGGCTACCATCAATTGGAGTAATAAAGATATCAACAATAGACTATCTTACATTATGAGAAATCTACAATCCATTGTAGTAACAAAAATCTCGACAAGAGACTACCTTCCATAATAACAAAGCTACCATCCATTGTAGTAACAAAAATATCGACAACAGACTACCTTCCATAATGACAAGGGTACCATCCATTGTAGTAACAAAAATATCGACAACAGACTACCTTCCATAATGACTTGGCTACCATCCATTGGAGTAATAAAAATCTCGACAATAGACTACCTTCCATAATGACAAGGCTACCATCCATTAGAGTAACAAAAATATCCACAAGAGATTAGCTTCCATAATGATAAGGCTATAATCCATTGTAGTAACAAAAATCTCGACAACAGACTACCTTACATAATGACAAGGCTACGATCCATTGTAGTAACAAAAATCTCGACAACAGACTACCTTCCATAATGACAAGGCTACCATCCTTTGTAGTAACAAAAATCTCGACAACAAACTAACTTCCATAATGACTTGTCTACCATCCATTGGAGTAATAAAAATCTCGACAACAGACTACCTTCCATAATGACCAGGCTACCATCCATTGGAATAACACAAATCTCGACAACAAATGACCTTCCATAATGACAAGGCTACCATCAATTGGAGTGACAAAGATATCGATAACATACTACCTTCCATAATGACAAGGCTACCATCCATTGGAATAACAAAAATCTCGACAACAAATGACCTTCCATAATGACTAGGCTACCATCCATTGGAGTAATAAGGATATCAACAATAGACTACCTTACATTATGAGAAGGCTACAATCCATTGTAGTAACAAAAATCTCGACAAGAGACTACCTTCCATAATGACAAAGCTACCATCCATTGTAGTAACAAAAATATCGACAACAGACTACCTTCCATAATGACAAGGGTACCATCCATTGTAGTAACAAAAATCTCGACAACAGACTACCTTCCATAATGACTTGGCTACCATCCATTGTAGTAACAAAAATCTCGACAAGAGACTACCTTCCATAATGACAAGGCTACCATCCATTGGAGTAAGAAAAATCTCGGCAATGGACTACCTTCCATAATGAAAAGGCTACCATCCATTGGAGTAACAAAGATATCGACAACATACTACCTTCCATTATGACAAGGCTACCATCCATTGGAGTAACAAAAATCACGACAACAGACTACCTTCCATAATGACCAGGCTACCATCCATTGGAATAACACAAATCTCGACAACAAAGGACCTTACATAATGACAAGGCTACCATCCATTGGAGTAACAAAGATATCGATAACATACTGCCTTCCATAATGACAAGGCTACCATCTATTGGAGTAACAAAAATCACGACAACAGACTACCTTCCATAATGACAAGGCTACCATCCATTGGAAAAACAAAAATCTCGACAACAAATGACCTTCCATAATGACTAGGCTACCATCAATTGGAGTAATAAAGATATCAACAATAGACTATCTTACATTATGAGAAGGCTACAATCCATTGTAGTAACAAAAATCTCGACAAGAGACTACCTTCCATAATGACAAAGCTACAATCCATTGTAGTAACAAAAATATCCACAAGAGACTACCTTCCATAATGACAAGGCTACCATCCATTGTAGTAACAAAAATATCGACAACAGACTACCTTCCATAATGACTTGGCTACCATCCATTGGAGTAATAAAAATCTCGGCAATAGACTACCTTCCATAATGACAAGGCTACCATCCATTGGAGTAACAAAGATATCGACAACATACTACCTTCAATAATTACAAGGCTATAATCCATTGTAGTAACAAAAATCACGACAACAGACTACCTTCCATAATGACCAGGCTACCATCCATTGGAATAACACAAATCTCGACAACAAATGACCTTCCATAATGACAAGGCTACCATCCATTGGAGTGACAAAGATATCGATAACATACTACCTTCCATAATGACAAGGCTACCATCCATTGGAATAACAAAAATCTCGACAACAAATGACCTTCCATAATGACTAGGCTACCATCCATTGGAGTAATAAAGATATCAACAATAGACTACCTTACATTATGAGAAGGCTACAATCCATTGTAGTAACAAAAATCTCGACAAGAGACTACCTTCCATAATGACAAAGCTACCATCCATTGTAGTAACAAAAATATCGACAACAGACTACCTTCAATAATGACAAGGGTACCATCCATTGTAGTAACAAAAACCTCGACAACAAACTACCTTCCATAATGACTTGGCTACCATCCATTGGAGTAACAAAAATCTCGACAATAGACTACCTTCCATAATGACAAGGCTACCATCCATTAGAGTAACAAAAATATCCACAAGAGATTAGCTTCCATAATGATAAGTCTATAATCCATTGTAGTAACAAAAATCTCGACAACAGACTACCTTACATAATGACAAGGCTACGATCCATTGTAGTAACAAAAATCTCGACAACAGACTACCTTCCATAATGACAAGGCTACCATCCTTTGTAGTAACAAAAATCTCGACAACAAACTAACTTCCATAATGACTTGTCTACCATCCATTGGAGTAACAAAAATCTCGGCAATAGACTACCTTCCATAATGACAAGGCTACCATCCATTGGAGTAACAAAGATATCGACAACATACTACCTTCAATAATGACAAGGATACCATCCATTGGAGTAACAAAAATCACGACAACAGACTACCTTCCATAATGACAAGGCTACCATCCATTGGAATAACAAATATCTCGACAAGAGATGACCTTCCATAATGACTAGGCTAACATCCATTGGAGTAATAAAGATATCAACAACAAACTACCTTCCATTATGAGAAGGCTACAATCCATTGTAGTAACAAAAATCTCGACAAGAGACTACCTTCCATAATGACAAGGCTACCATCCATTGTAGTAACAAAAATCTCGACAACAGACTACCTTCCATAATGACTTGGCTACCATTCATTGGAGTAAGAAAAATCTCGACAATAGACTACCTTCCATAATGACAAGTCTACCATCCATTGGAGTAACAAAGATATCGACAACATACTACCTTCAATAATGACAAGGCTAGCATCCATTGGAGTAACAAAAATCATGACAACAAACTACCTTCCATAATGACAAGGCTACCATCCATGGGAATAACAAAAATCTCGATAAGAGATGACCTTCCATAATGACTAGGCTACCATCCATTGGAGTAATAAAGATATCAACAACATACTACCTTCCATTATGAGAAGGCTACAATCCATTGTAGTAACAAAAATCTCGACAAGAGACTACCTTCCATAATGACAAGGCTACCATCCATTGTAGTAACAAAAATCTCGACAACAGACTACCTTCCATAATGACTTGGCTACCATCCATTGGAGTAAGAAAAATCTCGGCAATGGACTACCTTCCATAATGACAAGGCTACCATCCATTGGAGTAACAAAGATATCGACAACATACTACCTTCCATTATGACAAGGCTACCATCCATTGGAGTAACAAAAATCACGACAACAGACTACCTTCCATAATGACCAGGCTTCCATCCATTGGAATAACACAAATCTCGACAACAAATGACCTTCCATAATGACAAGGCTACCATCCATTGGAATAACAAAGATATCGATAACATACTACCTTCCATAATGACAAGGCTACCATCTATTGGAGTAACAAAAATCACGACAACAGATTACCTTCCATAATGACAAGGCTACCATCCATTGGAATAACAAAAATCTCAACAACAAATGACCTTCCATAATGACTAGGCTACCATCAATTGGAGTAATAAAGATATCAACAATAGACTATCTTACATTATGAGAAATCTACAATCCATTGTAGTAACAAAAATCTCGACAAGAGACTACCTTCCATAATAACAAAGCTACCATCCATTGTAGTAACAAAAATATCGACAACAGACTACCTTCCATAATGACAAGGGTACCATCCATTGTAGTAACAAAAATATCGACAATAGACTACCTTCCATAATGACTTGGCTACCATCCATTGGAGTAATAAAAATCTCGACAATAGACTACCTTCCATAATGACAAGGCTACCATCCATTAGAGTAACAAAAATATCCACAAGAGATTAGCTTCCATAATGATAAGGCTATAATCCATTGTAGTAACAAAAATCTCGACAACAGACTACCTTCCATAATGACAAGGCTACCATCCTTTGTAGTAACAAAAATCTCGACAACAAACTAACTTCCATAATGACTTGTCTACCATCCATTGGAGTAATAAAAACCTCGGCAATAAACTACCTTCCATAATGACAAGGCTACCATCCATTGGAGTAACAAAGATATCGACAACATACTACCTTCAACAATTACAAGGATACCATCCATTGGAGTAACAAAAATCACGACAACAGACTACCTTCCATAATGACCAGGCTACCATCCATTGGAATAACACAAATCTCGACAACAAATGACCTTCCATAATGACAAGGCTACCATCAATTGGAGTGACAAAGATATCGATAACATACTACCTTCCATAATGACAAGGCTACCATCCATTGGAATAACAAAAATCTCGACAACAAATGACCTTCCATAATGACTAGGCTACCATCCATTGGAGTAATAAGGATATCAACAATAGACTACCTTACATTATGAGAAGGCTACAATCCATTGTAGTAACAAAAATCTCGACAAGAGACTACCTTCCATAATGACAAAGCTATCATCCATTGTAGTAACAAAAATATCGACAACAGACTACCTTCCATAATGACAAGGGTACCATCCATTGTAGTAACAAAAATCTCGACAATAGACTACCTTCCATAATGACTTGGCTACCATCCATTGTAGTAACAAAAATCTCGACAAGAGACTACCTTCCATAATGACAAGGCTACCATCCATTGGAGTAAGAAAAATCTCGGCAATGGACTACCTTCCATAATGAAAAGGCTACCATCCATTGGAGTAACAAAGATATCGACAACATACTACCTTCCATTATGACAAGGCTACCATCCATTGGAGTAACAAAAATCACGACAACAGACTACCTTCCATAATGACCAGGCTACCATCCATTGGAATAACACAAATCTCGACAACAAATGACCTTACATAATGACAAGGCTACCATCCATTGGAGTAACAAAGATATCGATAACATACTGCCTTCCATAATGACAAGGCTACCATCTATTGGAGTAACAAAAATCACGACAACAGACTACCTTCCATAATGACAAGGCTACCATCCATTGGAAAAACAAAAATCTCGACAACAAATGACCTTCCATCAATTGGAGTAATAAAGATATCAACAATAGACTATCTTACATTATGAGAAGGCTACAATCCATTGTAGTAACAAAAATCTCGACAAGAGACTACCTTCCATAATGACAAAGATACAATCCATTGTAGTAACAAAAATATCGACAACAGACTACCTTCCATAATGACAAGGGTACCATCCATTGTAGTAACAAAAATATCGACAACAGACTACCTTCCATAATGACTTGGCTACCATCCATTGGAGTAATAAAAATCTCGACAATAGACTACCTTCCATAATGACAAGGCTACCATCCATTAGAGTAACAAAAATATCCACAAGAGATTAGCTTCCATAATGATAAGGCTATAATCCATTGTAGTAACAAAAATCTCGACAACAGACTACCTTACATAATGACAAGGCTACGATCCATTGTAGTAACAAAAATCTCGACAACAGACTACCTTCCATAATGACAAGGCTACCATCCTTTGTAGTAACAAAAATCTCGACAACAAACTAACTTCCATAATGACTTGTCTACCATCCATTGGAGTAATAAAAATCTCGGCAATAGACTACCTTCCATAATGACAAGGCTACCATCCATTGGAGTAACAAAGATATCGACAACATACTACCTTCAATAATTACAAGGATACCATCCATTGGAGTAACAAAAATCACGACAACAGACTACCTTTCATAATGACCAGGCTACCATACATTGGAATAACACAAATCTCGACAACAAATGACCTTCCATAATGACAAGGCTACCATCCATGGAAGTGACAAAGATATCGTTAACATACTACCTTCCATAATGACAAGGCTACCATCCATTGGAATAACAAAAATCTCGACAACAAATGACCTTCCATAATGACTAGGCTACCATCCATTGGAGTAATAAAGATATCAACAATAGACTACCTTACATTATGAGAAGGCTACAATCCATTGTAGTAACAAAAATCTCGACAAGAGACTTCCTTCCATAATGACAAAGCTACCATCCATTGTAGTAACAAAAATATCGACAACAGACTACCTTCCATAATGACAAGCGTACCATCCATTGTAGTAACAAAAATCTTGACAACAGACTACCTTCCATAATGACTTGGCTACCATCCATTGGAGTAAAAAAAATCTCGACAATAGACTACCTTCCATAATGACAAGGCTACCATCCATTAGAGTAACAAAAATATCCACAAGAGATTAGCTTCCATAATGATAAGGCTATAATCCATTCTAGTAACTAAAATCTTGACAACAGACTACCTTACATAATGACAAGGCTACGATCCATTGTAGTAACAAAAATCTCGACAACAGACTACCTTCCATAATGACAAGGCTACCATCCATTGGAATAACAAAAATCTCGACAAGAGATGACCTTCCATAATGACTAGGCTACCATCCATTGGAGTAATAAAGATATCAACAACAGACTACCTTCCATTATGAGAAGGCTACAATCCATTGTAGTAACAAAAATCTCGACAAGAGACTACCTTCCATAATGACAAGGCTACCATCCATTGGAGTAAGAAAAATCTCGGCAATGGACTACCTTCCATAATGACAAGGCTACCATCCATTGGAGTAACAAAGATATCGACAACATACTACCTTCCATTATGACAAGGCTACCATCCATTGGAGTAACAAAAATCACGACAACAGACTACCTTCCATAATGACCAGGCTACCATCCATTGGAATAACACAAATCTCGACAACAAATGACCTTACATAATGACAAGGCTACCATCCATTGGAGTAACAAAGATATCGATAACATACTGCCTTCCATAATGACAAGGCTACCATCCATTGGAATAACAAAAATCTCGACAACAAATGACCTTCCATAATGACTAGGCTACCATCAATTGGAGTAATAAAGATATCAACAATAGACTATCTTACATTATGAGAAGGCTACAATCCATTGTAGTAACAAAAATCTCAACAAGAGACTACCTTCCATAATGACAAAGCTACAATCCATTGTAGTAACAAAAATATCGACAACAGACTACCTTCCATAATGACAAGGGTACCATCCATTGTAGTAACAAAAATATCGACAACAGACTACCTTCCATAATGACTTGGCTACCATCCATTGGAGTAACAAAAATCACGACAACAGACTACCTTCCATAATGACAAGGCTACCATCCATTGGAATAACAAAAATCTCGACAACAAATGACCTTCCATAATGACTAGGCTACCATCAATTGGAGTAATAAAGATATCAATAATAGACTATCTTACATTATGAGAAGGCTACAATCCATTGTAGTAACAAAAATCCCGACAAGAGACTACCTTCCATAATGACAAAGCTACAATCCATTGTAGTAACAAAAATATCGACAACAGACTACCTTCCATAATGACAAGGGTACCATCCATTGTAGTAACAAAAATATCGACAACAGACTACCTTCCATAATGACTTGGCTACCATCCATTGGAGTAATAAAAATCTCGACAATAGACTACCTTCCATAATGACAAGGCTACCATCCATTAGAGTAACAAAAATATCCACAAGAGATTAGCTTCCATAATGATAAGGCTATAATCCATTGTAGTAACAAAAATCTCGACAACAGACTACCTTACATAATGACAAGGCTACGATCCATTGTAGTAACAAAAATCTCGACAACAGACTACTTTCCATAATGACAAGGCTACCATCCTTTGTAGTAACAAAAATCTCGACAATAAACTAACTTCCATAATGACTTGTCTACCATCCATTGGAGTAATAAAAATCTCGGCAATAGACTACCTTCCATAATGACAAGGCTACCATCCATTGGAGTAACAAAGATATCGACAACATATTACCTTCAATAATTACAAGGATACCATCCATTGGAGTAACAAAAATCACGACAACAGACTACCTTCCATAATGACCAGGCTACCATCCATTGGAATAACACAAATCTCGACAACAAATGACCTTCCATAATGACAAGGCTACCATCCATTGGAGTGACAAAGATATCGATAACATACTACCTTCCATAATGACAAGGCTACCATCCATTGGAATAACAAAAATCTCGACAACAAATGACCTTCCATAATGACTATGCTACCATCCATTGGAGTAATAAAGATATCAACAATAGACTACCTTACATTATGAGAAGGTTACAATCCATTGTAGTAACAAAAATCTCGACAAGAGACTACCTTCCATAATGACAAAGCTACCATCCATTGTAGTAACAAAAATATCGACAACAGACTACCTTCCATAATGACAAGGGTACCATCCATTGTAGTAACAAAAATCTCGACAACAGACTACCTTCCATAATGACTTGGCTACCATCCATTGGAGTAACAAAAATCTCGACAATAGACTACCTTCCATAATGACAAGGCTACCATCCATTAGAGTAACAAAAATATCCACAAGAGATTAGCTTCCATAATGATAAGGCTATAATCCATTGTAGTAACAAAAATCTCGACAACAGACTACCTTACATAATGACAAGGCTACGATCCATTGTAGTAACAAAAATCTCGACAACATACTACCTTCCATATTGACAAGGTTACCATCCTTTGTAGTAACAAAAATCTCGACAACAAACTAACTTCCATAATGACTTGTCTACCATCCAATGGAGTAACAAAAATCTCGGCAATAGACTACCTTCCATAATTACAAGGCTACCATCCATTGGAGGAACAAAGATATCGACAACATACTACCTTCAATAATGACAAGGAAACCATCCATTGGAGTAATAAAAATCACGACAACAGACTACCTTCCATAATGACAAGGCTACCATCCATTGGAATAACAAAAATCTCGACAAGAGATGACCTTCCATAATGACTAGGCTACCATCCATTGGAGTAATAAAGATATCAACAACAGACTACCTTCCATTATGAGAAGGCTACAATCCATTGTAGTAACAAAAATCTCGACAACAGACTACCTTCCATAATGACAAGGCTACCATCCATTGTAGTAACAAAAATCTCGACAACAGACTACCTTCCATAATGACTTGGCTACCATTCATTGGAGTAAGAAAAATCTCGGCAATAGAGTACCTTCGATAATGACAAGGCTACCATTCATTGGAGTAACAAAGATATCGACAACATACTACCTTCAATAATGACAAGGCTACCATCCATTGGAGTAACAAAAATCACGACAACAGACTACCTTCCATAATGACAAGGCTACCATCCATGGGAATAACAAAAATCTCGACAAGAGATGACCTTCCATAATGACTAGGCTACCATCCATTAGAGTAATAAAGATATCAACAACATACTACCTTCCATTATGAGAAGGCTACAATCCATTGTAGTAACAAAAATCTCGACAAGAGACTACCTTCCATAATGACAAGGCTACCATTCATTGTAGTAACAAAAATCTCGACAACAGACTACCTTCCATAATGACTTGGCTACCATCCATTGGAGTAAGAAAAATCTCGGCAATGGACTACCTTCCATAATGACAAGGCTACCATCCATTGGAGTAACAAAGATATCGACAACATACTACCTTCCATTATGACAAGGCTACCATCCATTGGAGTAACAAAAATCACGACAACAGACTACCTTCCATAATGACCAGGCTACCATCCATTGGAATAACACAAATCTCGACAACAAATGACCTTCCATAATGACAAGGCTACCATCCATTGCAGTAACAAAGATATCAATAACATACTACCTTCCATAATGACAAGGCTACCATCCATTGATGTAACAAAAATCACGACAACAGACTACCTTCCATAATGACAAGGCTACCATCCATTGGAATAACAAAAATCTCGACAACAAATGACCTTCCATAATGACTAGGCTACCATCAATTGGAGTAATAAAGATATCAACAATAAACTATCTTACATTATGAGAAGGCTACAATCCATTGTAGTAACAAAAATCTCGACAAGAGACTACCTTCCATAAAGACAAAGCTACCATCCATTGTAGTAACAAAAATATCGACAACAGACTACCTTCCATAATGACAAGGATACCATCCATTGTAGTAACAAAAATATCGACAACAAACTACCTTCCATAATGACTTGGCTACCATCCATTGGAGTAATAAAAATCTCGACAATAGACTACCTTCCATAATGACAAGGCTACCATCCATTAGAGTAACAAAAATATCTACAAGAGATTAGCTTCCATAATGATAAGGCTATAATCATTGTAATAACAAAAATCTCGACAACAGACTACCTTACATAATGACAAGGCTACGATCTATTGTAGTAACAAAAATCTCGACATCAGACTACCTTCCATAATGAGAAGGCTACCATCCTTTGTAGTAAGAAAAATCTCGACAACAAACTACCTTCCATAATGACTTGTCAACCATCCATTGGAGTAACAAAAATCTCGGCAATAGACTACCTTCCATAATGACAAGGCTACCATCCATTGGAGTAACAAAGATATCGACAACATACTACCTTCTATAATGACAAGGATACCATCCCTTGGAGTAACAAAAATCACGACAACAGACTACCTTCCATAATGACAAGGCTACCATCCATTGGAATAACAAAAATCTCGACAAGAGATGACCTTCCATAATGACTAGGCTACCATCCATTGGAGTAATAAAGATATCCACAACAGACTACCTTCCATTATGAGAAGGCTACAATCCATTGTATTAACAAAAATCTCGACAAGAGACTACCTTCCATAATGACAAGGCTACCATCTGTTGTTGTAACAAAAATCTCGACAACAGACTACCTTCCATAATGACTTGGCTACCATTCATTGAAGTAAAAAAATTCTCGGCAATAGACTACCTTCCATAATGACAAGGCTATCATCCATTGGAGTAACAAAGATATCGAAAAAATACTACCTTCAATAATGACAAGGCTACCATCCATTGGAGTAACAAAAATCACGACAACAGACTACCTTCCATAATGACAAGGCTACCATCCATGGGAATAACAAAAATCTCGACAAGAGATGACCTTCCATAATGACTAGGCTACCATCCATTGGAGTAATAAAGATATCAACAACATACTACCTTCCATTATGAGAAGGCTACAATCCATTGTAGTAACAAAATTCTCGACAAGAGACTACCTTCCATAATGACAAGGCTACCATCCATTATAGTAACAAAAATCTCGACAACAGACTACCTTCCATAATGACTTGGCTACCATCCATTGGAGTAAGAAAAATCTCGGCAATGGACTACCTTCCATAATGACAAGGCTACCATCCATTGGAGTAACAAAGATATCGACAACATACTACCTTCCATTATGACAAGGCTACCATCCATTGGAGTAACAAAAATCACGACAACAGACTACCTTCCATAATGACAAGGCTACCATCCATTGGAATAACACAAATCTCGACAACAAATGACCTTCCATAATGACAAGGCTACCATCCATTGGAGTAACAAAGATATCGATAACATACTACCTTCATTAATGACAAGGATACCATCCATTGGAGTAACAAAAATCACGACAACAGACTACTATCCATAATGACAAGGCTACCATCCATTGGAATAACAAAAATCTCGACAACAAATGACCTTTCATAATGACTAGGCTGCCATCAATTGGAGTAATAAAGATATCAACAATAGACTATCTTACATTATGAGAAGGCTACAATCCATTGTAGTAACAAAAATCTCGACAAGAGACTACCTTCCATAATGACAAAGCTACCATCCATTGTAGTAACAAAAATATCGACAACAAACTACCTTCCATAATGACAAGGGTACCATCCATTGTAGTAACAAAAATATCGACAACAGACTACCTTCCATAATGACTTGGCTACCATCCATTGGAGTAATAAAAATCTCGACAATAGACTACCTTTCATAATGACAAGGCTACCATCCATTAGAGTAACAAAAATATCCACAAGAGATTAGCTTCCATAATGATAAGGCTATAATCCATTGTAATAACAAAAATCTCGACAACAGACTACCTTCCATAATGACAAGGCTACCATCCATTGTAGTAACAAAGATATCGACAACATACTAACTTCCATAATGAAAAGGATACCATCCTTTGGAGTAACAAAAATCACGACAACAGACTACCTTCCATAATGACAAGGCTACCATCCATTAGAATAACAAAAATCTCGACAATAGACTACCTTCCATAATGACTAGGCTACCATCCATTGGAGTAATAAAGATATCAACAACAGACTACCTTCCATAATGAGAAGGCTACCATCCATTGTAGTAACAAAAATCTTGACAACAGACTACCTTCCATAATGACTTGGCTACCATTCATTGGAGTAAGAAAAATCTCGGCAATAGACTACCTTCCATAATGACAAGGCTACCATCCATTGGAGTAACAAAGATATCGATAACATACTACCTTCCATAATGACAAGGCTACCATCCATTGGAGTAACAAAAATCACGACAACAGACTACCTTCCATAATGACCAGGCTACCATCCATTGGAATAACACAAATCTCGATAACAGATGACCTTCCATAATGACTAGGCTACCATCCATTTGATTAATAAAGATATCAACAATAGACTACCTTTCATTATGAGAAGGCTACAATCCATTGTAGTAACAAAAATCTCGACAAGAGACTACCTTCCATAATGACAAGGCTACCATCCATTGTAGTAACTAAAATATCGACAACAAACTACCTTCCATAATGACAAGGGTACCATCAATTGGAGTAACAAGAATATCCACCAGAGACTACCTTCCAGAATGATATAGCTACCTTTCATTGGAGTAACAAAAATCTCGACAACAGACTACCTTCCATAATGTCAAGGCTACAATCCATTGTAGTAACAAAAATCTCGACAACTGACTACCTTACATAATGACAAGGCTACCATCCATTGGAGTAACAAAAATCTCAACAATAGACTACCTTCCATAATGACAAGGCTACCATCCATTGGAGTAACAAAGATATCGATAACATACTACCTTCCATAATGACAAGCCTACCATCCATTGGAGTAACAAAAATCACGACAACATACTACCTTCCCTAATGAAAAGGCTACCATCCATTAGAGTAACAAAGATATCGATAACATACTACCTTCTATAATGACAAGGCTACCATCCATTGGAGTAATAAAGATATCAACAATAGACTACCATACATTATTAGAAGGCTACAATCCATTGTAGTAACAAAAATCTCGACAAGAGACTACCTTCCATAATGACAAGGCTACCATCCATTGTAGTAACTAAAATATTGACAACAAACTACCTTCTATAATGACAAGGGTACCATCCATTGGAGTAACAAAAATATCCACAAGAGACTACCTTCCATAATGATAAGGCTACCATCCATTGGAGTAACAAAAATATCGACAACAGACTACCTTCCATAATGTCAAGGCTACAATCCATTGTAGTAACAAAAATCTAGACAACAGACTACCTTACATAATGACAAGGCTACCATCCATTGTAGTAACAAAAATCTCAACAATAGACTACCTTCCATAATTACAAGGCTACCATCCATTGTAGTAACAAAAATCTCGACAACAGACTACCTTCCATAATGACTTGTCTTCCATTTATTGGAGTAACAAAAATCTCGACAATAGACTACCTTCCATAATGACAAGGCTACCATCCATTGGAGTAACAAAGATATCGACAACATACTACCTTCCATAATGAAAAGGCTACCATCCATTGGAGTAACAAAAATCACGACCACAGACTACCTTCCATAATGAAAAGGCTACCATCCATTGGAGTAACAAAGATATCGATAACATACTACCTACCATAATGACAAGGCAACCATCCATTGGAGTAATAAAGATATCAACAATAGACTACCTTACATTATGAGAATGCTACAATCCAATGGACTAACAAAAATCTCGACAACAAACTACCTTCCATAACGACATGTATACCATCCATTGGAGTAACAAAAATCTCAACAAGAGACTACCTTCCATAATGACAAGGCTACCATCCATTGTAGTAAAAAAAATCTCGACAACTGACTACCTTCCATAATGACAAGGCTACCATCCATTGTAGTAACAAAAATATCGACAACAGACTACCTTCCATAATGACCTGGCTACCATCCATTGGAGTAACAAAAATCTCGACAATAGACTACCTTCCATAATGAAAAGGCTACCATCCATTGGAGTAACAAAGATATCGATAACATACTACCTTCCATAATGACAAGGCTACCATCCATTGGAGTAACAAAAATCACGACAACAGACTACCTTCCATAATGACTTGGCTACCATCCATTGGAGTAACAAAAATCTCGACAATAGACTACCTTCCATAATGACAAGGCTACCATCCATTAGAGTAACAAAAATATCCACAAGAGATTAGCTTCCATAATGATAAGGCTATAATCCATTGTAATAACAAAAATCTCGACAACAGACTACCTTACATAATGACAAGGCTACGATCCATTGTAGTAAAAAAAAATCTCGACAACAGACTACCTTCCATAACGACAAGGCTACAATCCTTTGTAGTAACAAAAATCTCGACAACAAACTACCCTCCAGAATGACTTGTCAACCATCCATTGGAGTAACAAAAATCTCGGCAATAGACTACCTTCCATAATGACAAGGCTACCATCCATTGGAGTAACAAAGATATCGATAACATACTACCTTCAATAATGACAAGGATACCATCCATTGGAGTAACAAAAATCACGACAACAGACTACCTTCCATAATGACAAGGCTACCATCCATTGGAATAACAAAAATCTCGACAAGAGATGACCTTCCATAATGACTAGGCTACCATCCATTGGAGGTATAAAGACATCAACAACAGACTACCTTCCATTATGAGAAGGCTACAATCCATTGTTTTTACAAAAATCTCGACTAGAGACTACATTCCATAATGACAAGGCTACCATCCATTGTAGTAACAAAAATCTCGACAACAGACTACCTTCCATAATGACTTGGCTACCATTCATTGGAGTAAGAAAAATCTCGGCAATAGACTACCTTCCATAATGACAAGGCTACCATCCATTGGAGTAACAAAGATATCGATAACATACTACCTTCCATAATGACAAGGCTACCATCCATTGGAGTAACAAAATTCACGACAACAGACTACCTTCCATAATGACCAGGCTCCCATCCATTGGAATAACACAAATCTCGATAACAGATGACCTTCCATAATGACTAGGCTACCATCCATTGGATTAATAAAGATATCAACAATAGACTACCTTTCATTATGAAAAGGCTACAATCCATTGTAGTAACAAAAATATCGACAAGAGACTACCTTCCATAATGACAAGGCTACCATCCATTGTAGTAACTAAAATATCGACAACAAACTACCTTCCATAATGACAAGGGTACCATCCATTGGAGTAACAAGAATATCCACAAGAGACTACCTTCCATAATGATAAGGATACCATCCATTGGAGTAACAAAAATCTCGACAACAGACTACCTTCCATAATGTCAAGGCTACAATCCATTGTAGTAACAAAAATCTCGACAACAGACTACCTTACATAATGACAAGGCTACCATCCATTGGAGTAAAAAAGATATCGACAACATACTACCTTCCATAATGACAACCCTACCATCCACTGGAGTAACAAAAATCACAATAACAGACTACCTTCCATAATGAATAGGCTACCATCCATTGGAGTAACAAAGATATCGATAACATACTACCTTCCATAATGACAAGGCTACCATCCATTGGAGTAATAAAGATATCAACAATAGACTACCTTACATTATTAGAAGGCTACAATCCATTGCAGTAACAAAAATCTCGACAAGAGACTACCTTCCATAATGACAAGGCTACCATCCATTGTAGTAACTAAAATATTGACAACAGACTACCTTCTATAATGACAAGGGTACCATCCATTGGAGTAACAAAAATATCCACAAGAGACTACCTTCCATAATGATAAGGCTACCATCCATTGGAGTAACAAAAATATCGACAACAGACTACCTTCCATAATGTCAAGGCTACAATCCATTGTAGTACCAAAAATCTAGACAACAGACTACCTTACATAATGACAAGTCTACCATCCATTGTAGTAACAAAAATCTCGACAATAGACTACCTTCCATAATTACAAGGCTACCATCCATTGTAGTAACAAAAATCTCGACAACAGACTACCTTCCTTAATGACTTGTCTTCCATTTATTGGAGTAACAAAAATCTCGACAATAGACTACCTTCCATAATGACAAGGCTAACATCCATTGGAGTAACAAAGATATCGACAACATACTACCTTCCATAATGACAAGGCTACCATCCATTGGAGTAACAAAAATAACGACAACAGACTACCTTCCATAATGAAAAGGCTACCATCCATTGGAGTAACAAAGATATCGATAACATACTACCTACCATAATGACAAGGCAACCATCCATTGGAGTAATAAAGATATCAACAATAGACTACCTTACATTATGAGAATGCTACAATCCAATGGACTAACAAAAATCTCGACAACAAACTACCTTCCATAACGACAAGTATACCATCCATTGGAGTAACAAAAATCTCGACAAGAGACTACCTTCCATAATGACAAGGCTACCATCCATTGTAGTAACAAGAATATCGACAACACACTACCTTCCATAATGACCTGGCTACCATCCATTGGAGTAACAAAAATCTCGTCAATAGACTACCTTCCATAATGAAAAGGCTACCATCCATTGGAGTAACAAAGATATCGATAACATACTACCTTCCATAATGACAAGGCTACCATCCATTGGAGTAACAAAAATCACGACAACAGACTACCTTCCATAATGACTTGGCTACCATCAATTGGAGTTACAAAATTCTCGACAATAGACTACCTTCCATAATGACAAGGCTACCATCCATTAGAGTAACAAAAATATCCACAAGAGATTAGCTTCCATAATGATAAGGCTATAATCCATTGTAATAACAAAAATCTCCACAACAGACTACCTTACATAACGACAAGGCTACGATCCATTGTAGTAACAAAAATCTCGACAACAGACTACCTTCCATAATGACAAGGCTACCATCCTTTGTAGTAACAAAAATCTCGACAACAAACTACCTCCCATAATGACTTGTAAACCATCCATTGGAGTAACAAATATCTCGGCAATAGACTACCTTCCATAATGACAAGGCTACCATCCATTGGAGTAACAAAGATATCGACAGCATACTACCTTCAATAATGACAAGGATACCATCCATTGGAGTAATAAAAATCACGACAACAAACTACCTTCCATAATCACAAGGCTACCATCCATTGGAATAACAAAAATCTCGATAAGAGATGACCTTCCATAATGACTAGGCTACCATCCATTGGAGTAATAAAGATATCAACAACTGACTACCTTCCATTATGAGAAGGCTACAATCCATTGTATTAACAAAAATCTCGACAAGAGACTACCTTCCATAATGACAAGGCTACCATCCATTGTAGTAACAAAAATCTCAACAACAGACTACCTTCCATAATGACTTGGCTACCATTCATTGGAGTAAGAAAAATCTCGGCAATAGACTACCTTCCATAATGACAAGGCTACCATCCATTGGAGTAACAAAGATATCGATAACATACTAACTTCCATAATGACAAGGCTACCATCCATTGGAGTAACCAAAATCACGACAACAGACTAGCTTCCATAATGACCAGGCTACCATCCATTGGAATAACACAAATCTCGATAACAAATGACCTTCCATAATGACTAGGCTACCATCCATTGGATTAATAAAGATATCAACAATAGACTACCTTTCATTATGAGAAGGCTACAATCCATTGTAGTAACAAAAATCTCGACAAGAGACTACCTTGCATAATGACAAGGCTACCATCCATTGTAGTAACTAAAATATCGACAACAAACTACCTTCCGTAATGACAAGGGTACCATCCATTGGAGTAACAAGAATATCCACAAGAGACTACCTTCCATAATGATAAGGCTACCATCCATTGGAGTAACAAAAATCTCGACAACAGACTACCTTCTATAATGTCAAGGCTACAATCCATTGTAGTAACAAAAATCTCGACAACAGACTACCTTACATAATGACAAGGCTACCATCCATTGGAGTAACAAAAATCTCGACAATAGACTACCTTCCATAATGACAAGGCTACCATCCATTGGAGTAACAAAGTTATCGACAACATACTACCTTCCATAATGACAAGCCTACCATCCATTGGAGTAACAAAAATCACGACAACAGACTACCTTCCATAATGAAAAGGCTACCATCCATTGGAGTAACAAAGATATCGATAACATACTACCTTCCATAATGACAAGGCTACCACCCATTGGAGTAAGAAAGATATCAATAATAGACTACCTTACATTATTAGAAGGCTACAATCCATTGTAGTAACAAAAATCTCGACAAGAGACTACCTTCCATAATGACAAGGCTACCATCCATTGTAGTAACTAAAATATTAACAACAAACTACCTTCTATAATGACAAGGGTACCATCCATTGGAGTAACAAAAATATCCACAAGAGACTACCTTCCATAATGATAAGGCTACCATCCATTGGAGTAACAAAAATCTAGACAACAGACTACCTTACATAATAACAAGGCTACCATCCATTGTAGTAACAAAAATCTCGACAGCAGACTGCCTTCCATAATTACAAGGCTACCATCCATTGTAGTAACAAAAATCTCGACAACAGACTACCTTCCATAATGACTTGTCTTCCATTTATTGGAGTAACAAAAATCTCGACAATAGACTACCTTCCATAATGGCAAGGCTACCATCCATTCGAGTAACAAAGATATCGACAACATACTACCTTCCATAATGACAAGGCTACCATCCATTGGAGTAACAAAAATCACGACAACAGACTACCTTCCATAATGAAAAGGCTACCATCCATTGGAGTAACAATGATATCGATAACATACTACCTACCATAATGACAAGGCAACCATCCATTGGAGTAATAAAGATATCAACAATAGACTACCTTACATTATGAGAATTCTACAATCCAATGGACTAACAAAAATCTTGACAACAAACTACCTTCCATAACGACAAGTATACCATCCATTGGAGTAACAAAAATCTCGACAAGAGACTACCTTCCATAATGACAAGGCTACCATCAATTGTAGTAACAAAAATCTCGACAACAGACTACCTTCCATAATGACAAGGCTACCATCCATTGGAGTAACAAAAATCACGACAACAGACTACCTTCCATAATGACAAGGCTACCATCCAATGAACTAACAAAAATATCGACAAGAGACTACCTTCCATAATGACAAGGCTACCATCCATTGTAGTAACAAAAATCTCGACAAGAGACTACCTTCCATAATGACAAGGCTACCATCCATTGTAGTAACAAAAATCTCGACAACATACTACCTTCCATAATGACTTGGCTACCATCCATTGGAGTAACAAAAATCTCGACAATAGACTACCTTCCATAATGACAAGCCTACCATCCATTAGAGTAACAAAAATATCCACAAGAGATTACCTTCCATAATGATAAGGCTATAATCCATTGTAGTAAAAAAAATCTCGACAACAGACTACCTTACATAATGACAAGGCTACGATCCATTGTAGTAACAAAAATCTCGACAACAGACTACCTTCCATAATAACAAGGCTACCATCCTTTGTAATAACAAAAATCTCGACAACAAACTACCTTCCATAATTACTTGGCTACCATCCAATGGACTAACAAAAATCTCGACAAGAGACTACCTACCATAATGAAAAGGATCCCATCCATTGTAGTAACAAAAATCTCGACAAGAGACTACCTTCCATAATGACAAGGCTACCATCCATTGTAGTAACAAAAATCTCGACAACATACTACCTTCCATAATGACTTGGCTACCATCCATTGGAGTAACAAAAATCTCGACAATAGACTAACTTCCATAATGACATGGCTACCATCCATTAGAGTAACAAAAATATCCACAAGAAATTACCTTCCATAATGACAAGGCTACGATCCATTGTAGTAACAAAAATCTCGACAACAGACTACCTTCCATAATGACAAGGCTACCATTCTTTATAATAACAAAAATCTCGACAACAAACTACCTTCCATAATTACTTGGCTACCATCCAATGGACTAACAAAAATCTCGACAATAGACTACCTTCCATAATGACAAGGCTACCATCCATTAGAGTAACAAAAATATCCACAAGAGATTACCTTCCATAATGATAAGGTTATAATCCATTGTAGTAAAAAAAATCTCGACAATAGACTACCTTACATAATGACAAGGCTATGATCCATTGTAGTAACAAAAATCTCGACAACAGACTACCTTCCATAATGACAAGGCTACCATCCTTTGTAATAACAAAAATCTTGACAACAAACTACCTTCCATAATGAAAAGGCTACCATCCATTGTTCAAAAAAAAACCTCAACAACTTACTACCTTCGATAATGACAAGGCTACCATCCAATGGACTAACAAAAATCTCGACAATAGACTACCTTCCATAACGACAAGTATACCATCCATTGGAGTAACAAAAATCTCGACAACAGATGACCTTCCATAATGACTAGGCTACCATCCATTGGAGTAATAAAGATATCGACAACAGACTACCTTCCATTATGAGAAGGCTACAATCTATTGTAGTAACAAAAATCTCGACAAGAGACTACCTTACATAATGACAAGGCTACCATCCATTGTAGTAACAAAAATCTCGACAACAGACTACCTTCAATAATTACAAGTCTACCATCCATTGTAGTAATAATAATCTCAACAATAGACTACCTTCCATAATGACTTGTCTTCCATCCATTGGAGTAACAAAAATCTCAACAATAGACTACCTTCCATAATGACTTGTCTTCCATCCATTAGAGTAACAAAAATATCCACAAGAGATTACCTTCCATAATGATAAGGCAATAATCCATTGTAGTAAAAAAAATCTCGACAACAGACTACCTTACATAATGACAAGGCTACCATCCTTTGTAATAACAAAAATCTCGACAACAAACTACCTTCCATAATTACTTGGCTACCATCCAATGGACTAACAAAAATCTCGACAAGAGACTTCCTTCCATAATGACAAGGCTACCATCCATTGTAGTAACAAAAATCTCGACAAGAGACTACCTTACATAATGACAAGGGTACGATCCATTGTAGTAACAAAAATCTCGACAACATACTACCTTCGATAATGACAAGGCTACCATCCTTTGTAATAACAAAAGTCTCGACAACAAACTACCTTCCATAATGACTTGGCTACCATCCATTGGAGTAACAAAAATATCGACAATAGACTACCTTCCATAATGACTTGGCTACCATCCATTGGAGTAACAAAAATCTCGACAATAGACTACCTTCCATAATGACAAGGCTACCATCCATTAGAGTAACAAAAATATCCACAAGAGATTACCTTCCATAATGATAAGGCTATAATCCATTGTAGTAAAAAAAATCTCGCCAACAGACTACCTTACATAATGACAAGGCTACGATCCATTGTAGTAACAAAAATCTCGACAACAGACTACCTTCCATAATGACAAGGCTACCATCCTTTGTAATAACCAAAATATCGACAACAAACTACCTTCCATAATTACTTGGCTACCATCCATTGGAGTATCAAAAATCTCGGAAATAGACTACCTTCCATAATGACAAGGCTACCATCCATTGGAGTAACAAAGATATTGACAACATACTACATTCCATAATGACAAGGCCACCATCCATTGGAGTAACAAAATACACGACAACAGACTACCTTCCATAATGACAAGGCTATCATCCATTAGAATAACAAAAATCTCGACAAGAGATAACCTTCCATAATGACTCGGCTACCATCCATTGGAGTAATAAAGATATCAACAACAGACTACCTTCCATTATGAGAAGGCTACAATCCATTGTAGTAACAAAAATCTCAACAATAGACTACCTTACATAATGACTAGGCTACAATCCATTGTAGTAACAAAAATCTCAATAAGAGACTACCTTCCATAATGACAAGGCTACCATTCATTGGAGTAACAAATATCACGACAACAGACTGCCTTCCATAATGAAAAGGCTACCATTCATTGGTATAAAAAAAATCTTGCCAACTTACTACCTTCGATAATGACAAGGCTACCATCCAATGGACTAACAAAAATCTCGACAACAGACTACCTTCCATAACGACAAGTATACCATCCATTGGAGTAACAAAAATCTCGACAACAGATGAACTTCCATAATGACTAGGCTACCATCCATTGGAGTAATAAAGATATCGACAACAGACTACCTTCCATTATGAGAAGGCTACAATCCATTGTAGTAACAAAAATCTCGACAAGAGACTACCTTACATAATCACAAGGATATTGTTGTACCCCAAAATTTTCCCTCCCATATTCTTCAAAGATTTGCCAAGTCAAGCTTCAAAATTCCCCAAGGGTTGCACAGTTCAAGGGCCTCCTAAGCAGTCAAAATTAGGGTTTTGGTTCTGATCAAGGAAATGAAGTTTCCAAGGGTCCAATCAAGTCCCACATGCCTATAAATATGGTCAAGCATACTCATACCAAGTTTCAAGACTTTCAGCATAAAATTGCACAGTCAAAAACCCAAATTGCACTACAGTCAACTGTAGGGGCAAAATGGTCATTTGACAGTCAAAAGTTCAAATTTTTGGTCATCATCTCATTTTGAAGCCACAAACATCATTTGATCAATGCTTGATCATGATTCTCAAAGCTTGGCTCAAAAATCATCAAGATGCCAAAGTTTCCTTATTTGGACAGTTGAAAAAGTCAACTGAAATTGACCCGGGCATAACATTCACATGGATTATCAGAAAAATTCCATCCAAAGCTCATTTTGTAGATAAAGGCATTTCCTACAACTCCTATTCACACTTCAAGTCCAAGAAATGCTCTCACAAAAAGTTATCAATTTCAACATTATAGGTCATTTTCAAAAGTCAACAAAAAGGGACTTTAAGTCAAAGGCCATAACTTGAGATTGGTAAATCAAAATGACATGGGACAAAAGACATTGGTTATAGGACTCAAAGACCTTTCCAAAATGTCCAAGAACATGAGCAAAGCTTAAACATTGAGCAAGTTATGCCTTGTGGAAGTTGGGAAATTTTTGGATATTTTGAAAAGTCAACATTGATTCAAATGACCTAAAATTTCTAATGGGCCTCTTTTTCTTCCACAAATCATCATCAAAGACATGTGCACGACCACTTGGCCCAAAGGGAAGTTTTTCTTCATTTTATTTATTTATTTGGATTTTTATTATTAATAATTCATTTAAATTAATTAAAATATATGAAAAATATAAAACCTAATGTTCCAAATCTTTTGTGCACATAATATCTCTAATATTTCGTGCAAAGCAAATTAGGGAAGAATTAGGATGATTGGATATGATTGAGAGCTCAAATTGCATGAAAAAGATTTGAAAATCATGGTGAAAAAATCAAATATTGCATTCATTAATTCAAGGATTTGGATTTTTTTTTTTGACCTAATTCAGTCATACATAAGTATTGAACACAACCCTAATGCAATGAACCCCGAAGCTGCGCAAAAACCCCATAATAAAACTCAAGCTTTTTTGCAAAAAAACTCAATTCTGAAAACCTAGTTCTAGGGCGATTCAAGGCAAGATTTTAATCTCATTAGCTTGCTAAGGCTTCATAGAAGGAATTTGGATCAAAAACCACAAGCTCTCGTGCCCAGAAACGTGAGAATGATCTCACCTGTACAAAGAAAATTTCTCATTCGTGCATCCCAATTCATGCATTTTTTGTGAATTTTAACGCTTGATTCATGTTTATCGTTTGATTCTAATGCTAACCCAATGGTTTAATTTTGTTTTCGTGCCGCATATGAAGATTCACCATTAGTGACATCGAGGGTTCTCAGGTTTTCAATTTGGGCATTTTCCATCCCTGTAAAATTGAGACACATCAATGCCATGAACAAAACCAGCTCGCTTAGACGAAAAGAATGGCATGTTCGCGCTTAATTTATATGCCAAGGGGGCCTAATCGCTATTATCCAAATAAGCATGTTTTGAGGGGGTTCAAAACCCCCGTTAAATGTTTGTTATTTTTTCAGGAAAACAAATCAACGAGGAAGATGACTCGGTGGCATAAGCTGATTGGTTAATTCAAAATTTCGCGCGGAAAACCAAGCATTAACGCATTTTGTTTTATTATATTTATTCGTTATATTACTTACAGATAAGCAAGACAGTAGGGTTGGCAAGCGCGTTGGCTGGTAATCTCTAGGACCTGGGTTCGAGCCCCAGGTCCTCACCCCTTTCCATATATTTTTCCAATTGATATTCATGTGCAGGTTCAACGTTGTGGTCCATGATGTACCTTCACAATCAAACCATCCACGCGTCCAACTTCATCAATTCAAAGGCACAGATCTGGGGAACATGATACACCCTAGTCAACGCGTATACACGCGTCCTGAAAAGTCAAAGGGGCCAGCAATTCAAATGGGCCAGATTTCTAAAGACTAACCTCCACTTTAGGGGCAGACCCCCTTTGGTTTGCAAATTTTCTTTACTTTCTTTATTTTTCATAATTTTTATTTTCTTTTAATTATTGTTTGTTTAATTAATTTATTATTTTCATAAAAACACAAAACCATAAAAAATCAGAAAAGAAAAAAAAATAATAAATATTTTTTATTTTAATATTTCTTGTAAATAAATTCATAAATTAACTAGTTTTAAATTAGGTTTTAATTTTAACTCTTTTAATAAAAATCTAAAAATAGAGAATTAGGGTTTATGATAATTTTTATTCCTTTTTTTATTTTTCTTCCATAATAATTAAATATTTACTATTATTTATTTTGGTAATTAAATTGCAATAAAATAATTAGGGTTAATTTTAGGATTAAAACTTTAATATGTTTTCTTAACAAATAAAAACTGTAGAATTAGGTTTAATTGCATTTAATTCTTTTTCCCATTAAAATCATAAAATACTAAAAAATACCAAAAACATTTCCTTTTCTTTTTTTAATTAATTAATCAATTTCATCATTTAACTTAATTTTGCAAAAAGGGTCCAACGCCCTCGTTTAATTCTTATTTAATTCGCGCGTTTATTGTTTATGTCTTTTAATATTTATGTATCTCTCCCAAAGCCTTGTAATTTATTTGTCGCACTTTATTTTATTTCTTTATTTATTTTTCTGTCAAATCGGGTTCAAGAAATTTTGGCGATGTGGACCCGCGCCTTTTGTAATAGCTTAGAACTTTTACTTTTCTCGCAATATTTTAACTGTTAATCAAGGCATGAAAGAATGTATGGACAAAAATAAAAACAAACGTGTAGATCACATATACCATGAAAAGATAAATACCAATGAAAACGACACACAATTCACACACCACCCCTAGGGTACGCCTCACTGTTGCCTTGCCTCGAAAGGTGATCGTCGAGTAGAGGATGTCTTAGTAAGTCCTCATGATCCGGGAACCTGGCATGAGGGTAGCTTCTAAGGTGTCTTCCCATTACTCCGGTGATCACACTGTTGCCTTGTCCCTCGAAACGTGGCCGTCGACTATAGGACGTCTTAGTGAGTCCTTATGTCCCATTGATCTAGTTGCCTCAAAACAAGTTGCCTCGGAATAGTTGCCTCGGAATAAAAGATCAAAGGCATAAGGGTAGCTTCTAAGGTGTCTTACCTTTGCTCTGGTGACCACCATGTCCCTAAACTCGAATTGACCCGAACACCTCCAACGGTGGTGCTACCTACCTCTAAATGGTGGGATGGCACTACTTTAAAGGACATTTACACAGACGAATTCCTTAGGGTAGGTAGACGACTCATGGATACTTGCTCAAATTTCAAAAACAAATCAAAAAAATACTTTTCACACCGACACCTTTTCAAAAGCTTTCGAAAGCAATTTTTCAAACACTCTTGAGGACCGATACAAGAGTCGAACTGGAATTTTCAAAGAAACTTTTTTTAAAACCCACAGTTGAAAAGCAAACAAACCAATTTTGAAAACACAAGTGAGCAAGTATCTAAGAGCCCATGGATAACCATGGATAGAAAGGGTGCTAACACCTTCCCTTTCTATAACCTACCTCCCGAACCGAGAGCAATCTCTTTAAGGAATTTTTCTGTGCTTTTGACCTTTCCAATTGGAGAAAATAAAAGACGGTGGCGACTCTTGCTTACCGCGACATTTCGCGAACCAGCGTTAAACAGTCAGTTCCAGATCCACCGATCACAGCTATCATCCATTGTAGTAACAAAAATCTCGACAACAGACTACCTTCCATAATTACAAGTCTACCATCCATTGTAGTAGCAAAAATCTCGACAATAGACTACCTTCCATAATGACTTGTCTTCCATCCATTGGAGTAACAAAAATCTTGACAATAGACTACCTTCCATAATGACAAGGCTACCATCCATTGGAGTAACAAAGATATCAATAACATACTACCTTCCATAATGACAAGGCTACCATCCATTGGAGTTACAAAAATCACGACATTAGACTACCTTCCATAATGAAAAGGCTACCATCCATTGGAGTAACAAAGATATCGATAACATACTACCTTCCATAATGACAAGGCTACCATCCATTGGAGTAACAAAAATCACGTCAACAGACTACCTTCCATAATGACAAGGCTACCATCCAATGGACTAACAAAAATCTCGACAAAAGACTACCTTCCATAATGACAAGGCTACCATCCATTGTAGTAACAAAAATCTCAACAAGAGACTACCTTCCATAATGACAAGGCTACCATCCATTGTAGTAACAAAAATCTCGACAACAGACTACCTTCCATAATGACTTGGCTACCATCCATTGGAGTAACAAAAATCTCGACAATAGACTACCTTCCATAATGACAAGGCTACCATCCATTAGAGTGACAAAAATACCCACAAGAGATTACCTTCCATAATGATAAGGCTATAATCCATTGTAGTAAAAAAAATCTCAACAACAGACTACCTTACATAATTACAAAGCTACGATCCATTGTAGTAACAAAAATCTCGACAACAGACTACCTTCCATAATGACAAGGCTACCATCCTTTGTAGTAACAAAAATCTCCACAACAAACTACCTTTCATAATTACTTGGCTACCATCCTTTGGAGTATCAAAAATCTCGGCAATAGACTACCTTCCATAATGACAAGGCTACCATCCATTGGAGTAACAAAGATGTTGACAACATACTACCTTCCATAAAGAGAAGCCTACCATCCATTGGAGTAACAAAATACACGACAACAGACTACCTTCCATAATGACAAGGCTACCATCCATTAGAATAATAAAAATCTCGACAAGAGATGACCTTCCATAATGACTACCCTACCATCCATTGGAGTAATAAAGATATCAACAACAGACTACCTTCCATTATGAGAAGGCTACAATCCATTGTAGTAACAAAAATCTTGACAATAGACTACCTTACATAATGACTAGGCTACAATCCATTGTAGTAATAAAAATCTCGACAAGAGACTACCTTCCATAATGACAAGGCTACCATTCATTGGAGTAATAAAAATCACGACAACAGACTACCTTCCATAATGAAAAGGCTACCATCCATTGGAATAACAAAAATCTCGACAACTTAATACCTTCGATAATGACAAGGCTACCATCCAATGGACTAACAAAAATCTCGACAACAGACTACCTTCCATAACGACAAGTATACCATCCATTGGAGTAACAAAAATCTCGACAACAGATGACCTTCTATAATGACTTGGCTACCATCCATTGGAGTAATAAAGATATCGACAACAGACTACCTTCCATTATGAGAAGGCTACAATCCATTATAGTAACAAAAATGTCGACAAGAGACTACCTTCCATAATGACAAGGCTACCATCCATTGTAGTAACAAAAATCTCGACAATAGACTACCTTCTATAATGACAAGGCTACCATCCATTGTAGTAACAAAAATCTCGACAACAAACTACCTTCCATAATAACTTGGCTACCATCCATTGGAGTAACAAAAATCTCGACAATAGACTACCTTCCATAACTACAAGGCTACCATCCATTGTAGTAACAAAAATATCGACAAGAGACTACCTTCCATAATGACAAGGCTACCATCCATTGTAGTAACAAAAATCTCGACAACAGACTACCTTCCATAATGACTTGGCTACCATCCATTGGAGTAACAAAAATCTCGACAATAGACTACCTTCCATAATGACAAGGCTACCATCCATTAGAATAACAAAAATATCTACAAGAGATTACCTTCAATAATGATAAGGCTATAATCCATTGTAGTAAAAAAAATCTCGACAACAGACTACCTTACATAATGACAAGGCTACCATCCCTTAGAGTAACAAAAATCTCGACAACATACTACTTTCCATAATGATGAGGATACCATCCATTGGGGTAACAAAAATATCGAGAACATACAACCTTCCATAATGACAAGGCTACGATCCATTGTAGTAACAAAAATCTCGACAACAGACTACCTTCAATAATGACAAGGCTACCATCCTTTGTAATAACCAAAATATCGACAACAAACTACCTTCCATAATTACTTGGCTACCATCCATTGGAGTATCAAAAATCTCGGAAATAGACTACCTTCCATAATGACAAGGCTACCATCCATTGGAGTAACAAAGATATTGACAACATACTACATTCCATAATGACAAGGCTACCATCCATTGGAGTAACAAAATACACGACAACAGACTACCTTCCATAATGACAAGGCTATCATCCATTAGAATAACAAAAATCTCGACAAGAGATGACCTTCCATAATGACTCGGCTACCATCCATTGGAGTAATAAAGATATCAACAACAGACTACCTTCCATTATGAGAAGGCTACGATCCATTGTAGTAACAAAAATCTCAATAATAGACTACCTTACATAATGACTAGGCTACAATCCATTGTAGTAACAAAAATCTCAATAAGAGACTACCTTCCATAATGACAAGGCTACCATTCATTGGAGTAACAAAAATCACGACAACAGACTACCTTCCATAATGAAAAGGCTACCATCCATTGGTATAAAAAAAATCTTGACAACTTACTACCTTCGATAATGACAAGGCTACCATCCAATGGACTAACAAAAATCTCGACAATAGACTACCTTCCATAACGACAAGTATACCATCCATTGGAGTAACAAAAATCTCGACAACAGATGAACTTCCATAATGACTAGGCTACCATCCATTGGAGTAATAAAGATATCGACAACAGACTACCTTCCATTATGAGAAGGCTACAATCCATTGTAGTAACAAAAATCTCGACAAGAGACTTCCTTACATAATCACAAGGATATTGTTGTACCCCAAAATTTGCCCTCCCATATTCTTCAAAGATTTGCCAAGTCAAGCTTCAAAATTCCCCAAGGGTTGCACAGTTCAAGGGCCTCCTAAGCAGTCAAAATTAGGGTTTTGGTTCTGATCAAGGAAATGAAGTTTCCAAGGGTCCAATCAAGTCCCACATGCCTATAAATATGGTCAAGCATACTCATACCAAGTTTCAAGACTTTCAGCACAAAATTGCACAGTCAAAAACCCAAATTGCACTACAGTCAACTGTAGGGGCAAAATGGTCATTTGACAGTCAAAAGTTCAAATTTTTGGTCAACATCTCATTTTGAAGCCACAAACATCATTTGATCAATGCTTGATCATGATTCTCAAAGCTTGGCTCAAAAATCATCAAGATGCCAAAGTTTCCTTAATTGGACAGTTGAAAAAGTCAACTGAAATTGACCCGGGCATAACATTCACATGGATTATCAGAAAAATTCCATCCAAAGCTCATTTTGTAGATAAAGGCATTTCCTACAACTCCTATTCACACTTCAAGTCCAAGAAATGCTCTCACAAAAAGTTATCAATTTCAACATTATAGGTCATTTTCAAAAGTCAACAAAAAGGGACTTTAAGTCAAAGGCCATAACTTGAGATTGGTAAATCAAAATGACATGGGACAAAATACATTGGTTATAGGACTCAAAGACCTTTCCAAAATGTCCAAGAACATGAGCAAAGCTTAAAAATTGAGCAAGTTATGCCTTGTGGAAGTTGGGAAATTTTTGGATATTTTGAAAAGTCAACATTGATTCAAATGACCTAAAATTTCTAATGGGCCTCTTTTTCTTCCACAAATCATCATCAAAGACATGTGCACGACCACTTGGCCCAAAGGGAAGTTTTTCTTCATTTTATTTATTTATTTGGATTTTTATTATTAATAATTCATTTAAATTAATTAAAATATATGAAAAATATAAAACCTAATGTTCCAAATCTTTTGTGCACATAATATCTCTAATATTTCGTGCAAAGCAAATTAGGGAAGAATTAGGATGATTGGATATGATTGAGAGCTCAAATTGCATGAAAAAGATTTGAAAATCATGGTGAAAAAATCAAATATTGCATTCATTAATTCAAGGATTTGGATTTTTTTTTTGACCTAATTCAGTCATACATAAGTATTGAACACAACCCTAATGCAATGAACCCCGAAGCTGCGCAAAAACCCCATAATAAAACTCAAGCTTTTTTGCAAAAAAACTCAATTCTGAAAACCTAGTTCTAGGGCGATTCAAGGCAAGATTTTAATCTCATTAGCTTGCTAAGGCTTCATAGAAGGAATTTGGATCAAAAACCACAAGCTCTCGTGCCCAGAAACGTGAGAATGATCTCACCTGTACAAAGAAAATTTCTCATTCGTGCATCCCAATTCATGCATTTTTTGTGAATTTTAACGCTTGATTCATGTTTATCGTTTGATTCTAATGCTAACCCAATGGTTTAATTTTGTTTTCGTGCCCCATATGAAGATTCACCATTAGTGACATCGAGGGTTCTCAGGTTTTCAATTTGGGCATTTTCCATCCCTGTAAAATTGAGACACATCAATGCCATGAACAAAACCAGCTCGCTTAGACGAAAAGAATGGCATGTTCGCGCTTAATTTATATGCCAAGGGGGCCTAATCGCTATTATCCAAATAAGCATGTTTTGAGGGGGTTCAAAACCCCCGTTAAATGTTTGTTATTTTTTCAGGAAAACAAATCAACGAGGAAGATGACTCGGTGGCATAAGCTGATTGGTTAATTCAAAATTTCGCGCGGAAAACCAAGCATTAACGCGTTTTGTTTTATTATATTTATTCGTTATATTACTTACAGATAAGCAAGACAGTAGGGTTGGCAAGCGCGTTGGCTGGTAATCTCTAGGACCTGGGTTCAAGCCCCAGGTCCTCACCCCTTTCCATATATTTTTCCAATTGATATTCATGTGCAGGTTCAACGTTGTGGTCCATGATGTACCTTCACAATCAAACCATCCACGCGTCCAACTTCATCAATTCAAAGGCACAGATCTGGGGAACATGATACACCCTAGTCAACGCGTATACACGCGTCCTGAAAAGTCAAAGGGGCCAGCAATTCAAATGGGCCAGATTTCTAAAGACTAACCTCCACTTTAGGGGCAGACCCCCTTTGGTTTGCAAATTTTCTTTACTTTCTTTATTTTTCATAATTTTTATTTTCTTTTAATTATTGTTTGTTTAATTAATTTATTATTTTCATAAAAACACAAAACCATAAAAAATCAGAAAAGAAAAAAAAATAATAAATATTTTTTATTTTAATATTTCTTGTAAATAAATTCATAAATTAACTAGTTTTAAATTAGGTTTTAATTTTAACTCTTTTAATAAAAATCTAAAAATAGAGAATTAGGGTTTATGATAATTTTTATTCCTTTTTTTTATTTTTCTTCCATAATAATTAAATATTTACTATTATTTATTTTTGTAATTAAATTGCAATAAAATAATTAGGGTTAATTTTAGGATTAAAACTTTAATATGTTTTCTTAACAAATAAAAATTGTAGAATTAGGTTTAATTGCATTTAATTCTTTTTCCCATTAAAATCATAAAATACTAAAAAATACCAAAAACATTTCCTTTTCTTTTTTTAATTAATTAATCAATTTCATCATTTAACTTAATTTTGCAAAAAGGGTCCAACGCCCTCGTTTAATTCTTATTTAATTCGCGCGTTTATTGTTTATGTCTTTTAATATTTATGTATCTCTCCCAAAGCCTTGTAATTTATTTGTCGCACTTTATTTTATTTCTTTATTTATTTTTCTGTCAAATCGGGTTCAAGAAATTTTGGCGATGTGGACCCGCGCCTTTTGTAATAGCTTAGAACTTTTACTTTTCTCGCAATATTTTAACTGTTAATCAAGGCATGAAAGAATGTATGGACAAAAATAAAAACAAACGTGTAGATCACATATACCATGAAAAGATAAATACCAATGAAAACGACATACAATTCACACACCACCCCTAGGGTACGCCTCACTGTTGCCTTGCCTCGAAAGGTGATCGTCGAGTAGAGGATGTCTTAGTAAGTCCTCATGATCCGGGAACCTGGCATGAGGGTAGCTTCTAAGGTGTCTTCCCATTACTCCGGTGATCACACTGTTGCCTTGTCCCTCGAAACGTGGCCGTCGACTATAGGACGTCTTAGTGAGTCCTTATGTCCCATTGATCTAGTTGCCTCAAAACAAGTTGCCTCGGAATAGTTGCCTCGGAATAAAAGATCAAAGGCATAAGGGTAGCTTCTAAGGTGTCTTACCTTTGCTCTGGTGACCACCATGTCCCTAAACTCGAATTGACCCGAACACCTCCAACGGTGGTGCTACCTACCTCTAAATGGTGGGATGGCACTACTTTAAAGGACATTTACACAGACGAATTCCTTAGGGTAGGTAGACGACTCATGGATACTTGCTCAAATTTCAAAAACAAATCAAAAAAATACTTTTCACACCGACACCTTTTCAAAAGCTTTCGAAAGCAATTTTTCAAACACTCTTGAGGACCGATACAAGAGTCGAACTGGAATTTTCAAAGAAACTTTTTTTAAAACCCACAGTTGAAAAGCAAACAAACCAATTTTGAAAACACAAGTGAGCAAGTATCTAAGAGCCCATGGATAACCATGGATAGAAAGGGTGCTAACACCTTCCCTTTCTATAACCTACCTCCCGAACCGAGAGCAATCTCTTTAAGGAATTTTTCTGTGCTTTTGACCTTTCCAATTGGAGAAAATAAAAGACGGTGGCGACTCTTGCTTACCGCGACATTTCGCGAACCAGCGTTAAACAGTCAGTTCCAGATCCACCGATCACAGCTATCATCCATTGTAGTAACAAAAATCTCGACAACAGACTACCTTCCATAATTACAAGTCTACCATCCATTGTAGTAGCAAAAATCTCGACAATAGACTACCTTCCATAATGACTTGTCTTCCATCCATTGGAGTAACAAAAATCTCGACAATAGACTACCTTCCATAATGACAAGGCTACCATCCATTGGAGTAACAAAGATATCAATAACATACTACCTTCCATAATGACAAGGCTACCATCCATTGGAGTTACAAAAATCACGACATTAGACTACCTTCCATAATGAAAAGGCTACCATCCATTGGAGTAACAAAGATATCGATAACATACTACCTTCCATAATGACAAGGCTACCATCCATTGGAGTAACAAAAATCACGTCAACAGACTACCTTCCATAATGACAAGGCTACCATCCAATGGACTAACAAAAATCTCGACAAAAGACTACCTTCCATAATGACAAGGCTACCATCCATTGTAGTAACAAAAATCTCAACAAGAGACTACCTTCCATAATGACAAGGCTACCATCCATTGTAGTAACAAAAATCTCGACAACAGACTACCTTCCATAATGACTTGGCTACCATCCATTGGAGTAACAAAAATCTCGACAATAGACTACCTTCTATAATGACAAGGCTACCATCCATTAGAGTGACAAAAATACCCACAAGAGATTACCTTCCATAATGATAAGGCTATAATCCATTGTAGTAAAAAAAATCTCAACAACAGACTACCTTACATAATTACAAAGCTACGATCCATTGTAGTAACAAAAATCTCGACAACAGACTACCTTCCATAATGACAAGGCTACCATCCTTTGTAGTAACAAAAATCTCCACAACAAACTACCTTTCATAATTACTTGGCTACCATCCTTTGGAGTATCAAAAATCTCGGCAATAGACTACCTTCCATAATGACAAGGCTACCATCCATTGGAGTAACAAAGATGTTGACAACATACTACCTTCCATAATGAGAAGGCTACCATCCATTGGAGTAACAAAATACACGACAACAGACTACCTTCCATAATGACAAGGCTACCATCCATTAGAATAATAAAAATCTCGACAAGAGATGACCTTCCATAATGACTACCCTACCATCCATTGGAGTAATAAAGATATCAACAACAGACTACCTTCCATTATGAGAAGGCTACAATCCATTGTAGTAACAAAAATATTGACAATAGACTACCTTACATAATGACTAGGCTACAATCCATTGTAGTAACAAAAATCTCGACAAGAGACTACCTTCCATAATGACAAGGCTACCATTCATTGGAGTAATAAAAATCACGACAACAGACTACCTTCCATAATGAAAAGGCTACCATCCATTGGAATAACAAAAATCTCGACAACTTAATACCTTCGATAATGACAAGGCTACCATCCAATGGACTAACAAAAATCTCGACAACATACTACCTTCCATAACGACAAGTATACCATCCATTGGAGTAACAAAAATCTCGACAACAGATGACCTTCTATAATGACTTGGCTACCATCCATTGGAGTAATAAAGATATCGACAACAGACTACCTTCCATTATGAGAAGGCTACAATCCATTATAGTAACAAAAATGTCGACAAGAGACTACCTTCCATAATGACAAGGCTACCATCCATTGTAGTAACAAAAATCTCGACAATAGACTACCTTCTATAATGACAAGGCTACCATCCATTGTAGTAACAAAAATCTCGACAACAAACTACCTTCCATAATAACTTGGCTACCATCCATTGGAGTAACAAAAATCTCGACAATAGACTACCTTCCATAACTACAAGGCTACCATCCATTGTAGTAACAAAAATCTCGACAAGAGACTACCTTCCATAATGACAAGGCTACCATCCATTGTAGTAACAAAAATCTCGACAACAGACTACCTTCCATAATGACTTGGCTACCATCCATTGGAGTAACAAAAATCTCGACAATAGACTACCTTCCATAATGACATGGCTACCATCCATTATAATAACAAAAATATCTACAAGAGATTACCTTCAATAATGATAAGGCTATAATCCATTGTAGTAAAAAAAATCTCGACAACAGACTACCTTACATAATGACAACGCTACCATCCCTTAGAGTAACAAAAATCTCGACAACATACTACTTTCCATAATGATGAGGATACCATCCATTGGGGTAACAAAAATATCGAGAACATACAACCTTCCATAATGACAAGGCTACGATCCATTGTAGTAACAAAAATCTCGACAACAAACTACCTTCCATAATGACAAGGCTACCATCCTTTGTAATAACAAAAATCTCGACAACAAACTACCTTCCATAATTACTTGGCTACCATCCATTGGACTATCAAAAATCTCGGAAATAGACTACCTTCCATAATGACAAGGCTACCATCCATTGGAGTAACAAAGATATTGACAATATACTACTTTCCATAATGAGAAGGCTACCATCCATTGGAGTAACAAAATACACGACAACAGACTACCTTCCTTAATGACAAGGCTACCATCCATTAGAATAACAAAAATCTCGACAAGAGATGACCTTCCATAATGACTAGGCTACCATCCATTGGAGTAATAAAGATATCAACAACAGACTACCTTCCATTATGAGAAGGCTACGATCCATTGTAGAAACAAAAATCTTGACAATAGACTACCTTACATAATGACTAGGCTATATTCATTGTAGTAACAAAAATCTCAACAAGAGACTACCTTCCATAATGACAAGGCTACCATTCATTGGAGTAACAAAAATCACGACAACAGACTACCTTCCATAATGAAAAGGCTACCATCCATTGGTATAAAAAAAATCTCGACAACTTACTACCTTCGATAATGACAAGGCTACCATCCAATGGACTAAAAAAAATCTCGACAACAGACTACCTTCCATAACGACAAGTATACCATCCATTGGAGTAACAAAAATCTCGACAACATATGACCTTCCATAATAACTAGGCTACCATCCATTGGAGTAATAAAGATATCGACAACAGACTACCTTCCATTATGAGAAGGCTACAATCCATTGTAGTAACAAAAATCTCGATAAGAGACTACCTTACATAATGACAAGGCTACCATCCATTGTAGTAACAAAAATCTCGACAACAGACTACCTTCCATAATTACAAGTCTACCATCCATTGTAGTAACAAAAATCTCGACAATAGACTACCTTCCATTATGACTTGTCTTCCATCCATTGGAGTAACAAAAATCTCGACAATAGACTACCTTCCATAATGACAAGTCTACCATCCATTGGAGTAACAAATATATCGATAACATACTACCTTCCATAATGACAAGGCTACCAGCCATTGGAGTTACAAAAATCACGACAATAGACTACCTTCCATAATGAAAAGGCTACCATCCATTGGAGTAACAAAGATATCGATAACATACTACCTTCCATAATGACAAGGTTACCATCCATTGGAGTAACAATAATAACGACAACAGACTACCTTCCATAATGACAAGGCTACCAACAATGGACTAACAAAAATCTCGACAAGAGACTACCTTCCATAATGACAAGGCTACCATCCATTGTAGTAACAAAAATCTCGACAAGAGACTACCTTCCATTATGACAAGGTTACCATCCATTGTAGTAACAAAAATCTCGACAACAAACTACCTTCCATAATGACTTGGCTACCATCCATTGGAGTAACAAAAATATCGACAATAGACTACCTTCCATAATGACAAGGCTACCATCCATTAGAGTGACAAAAATATCCATAAGAGATTACCTTCCATAATGATAAGGCTATAATCCATTGTAGTAAAAAAAATCTAGACAACAGACTACCTTACATAATTACAAAGCTACGATCCATTGTAGTAACAAAAATCTCGACAACAGACTACCTTCCATAATGACAAGGCTACCATCCTTTGTAGTAACAAAAATCTCGACAACAAACTACCTTCCATAATTACTTGGCTACCATCCATTGGAGTATCAAAAATCTCGGCAATAGACTACCTTCCATAATGACAATGCTACCATCCATTGGAGTAACAAAGATATTGACAACATACTACCTTCCATAATGAGAAGGCTACCATCCATTGGAGTAACAAAATACACGACAATAGACTACATTCCTTAATGACAAGGCTACCATCCATTAGAATAACAAAAATCTCGACAAGAGATGACCTTCCATAATGACTACGTTACCATCCATTGGAGTAATAAAGATATCAACAACAGACTACCTTCCATTATGAGAAGGCTACAATCCATTGTAGAAACAAAGATCTTTACAATAAACTACCTTACATAATGACTAGGCTACAATCCATTGTAGTAACAAAAATCTCGACAAGAGACTACCTTCCATAATGACAAGGCTACCATTCATTGGAGTTACAAAAATCACGACAACAGACTACCTTCCATAATGAAAAGGCTACCATCCATTGGAATAACAAAAATCTCGACAACTTAATACCTTCGATAATGACAAGGCTACCATCCATAGGACTAACAAAAATCTCGACAACAGACTACCTTCCATAACGACAAGTATACCATCCATTGGAGTAACAAAAATCTCGACAACAGATGGCCTTCCATAATGACTAGGCTACCATCCATTGGAGTAATAAAGATATCGACAACAGACTACCTTCCATTATGAGAAGGCTACAATCCATTATAGTAACAAAAATGTCGACAAGAGACTACCTTCCATAATGACAAGGCTACCATCTGTTGTAGTAACAAAAATCTCGACAACAGACTACCTTCTATAATGACAAGGCTACCATCCATTGTAGTAACAAAAATCTCGACAAAAAACTACCTTCATAATAACTTGGCTACCATCCATTGGAGTAACAAAAATCTCGACAATAGACTACCTTCCATAATGACAAGGCTACCATCCATTGTAGTAACAAAAATCTTGACAAGAGACTACCTTGCATAATGACAAGGCTACCATCCATTGTAGTAACAAAAATCTCGACAACAGACTACCTTCCATAATGACTTGGCTACCATCCATTGGAGTAACAAAAATATCGACAATAGACTACCTTCCATAATGACAAGGCTACCATCCATTAGAGTAACAAAAATATCCACAAGAGATTACCTTCCATAATGATAAGGCTATAATCTATTGTAGTAAAAAAAAATCTCGACAACAGACTACCTTACATAATGACAAGGCTATGATCCATTGTAGTAACAAAAATCTCGAAAACAGACTACCTTCCATAATGACAAGGCTACCATCCTTTGTAATAACAAAAATCTCGACAACAAACTACCTTCCATAATTACTTGGCTACCATCCATTGGAGTATCAAAAATCTCGGAAATAGACTACCTTCCATAATGACAAGGCTACCATCCATTGGAGTAACAACGATATTAACAACATACTACCTTCCATAATAACAAGGCCACCATCCATTGGAGTAACAAAATACACGACAACAGACTATCTTCCATAATGACAAGGCTATCATCCATTAGAATAACAAAAATCTCGACAAGAGATAACCTTCCATAATGACTAGGCTACCATCCATTGGAGTAATAAGGATATCAACAACAGACTACCTTCCATTATGAGAAGGCTACAATCCATTGTAGTAACAAAAATCTCAACAATAGACTACCTTACATAATGACTAGGCTACAATCCATTGTAGTAACAAAAATCTCAACAAGAGACTACCTTCCATAATGACAAGGCTACCATTCATTGGAGTAACAAAAATCACGACAACAGACTACCTTCCATAATGAAAAGGCTACCATCCATTGGAGTAACAAAGATATCGATAACATACTACCTTCCATAATGACAAGGTTACCATCCATTGGAGTAACAAAAATAACGACAACAGACTACCTTCCATAATGACAAGGCTACCATCAATGGACTAACAAAAATCTCGACAAGAGACTACCTTCCATAATGACAAGGTTACCATCCATTGTAGTAACAAAAATCTCGACAACAAACTACCTTCCATAATGACTTGGCTACCATCCATTGGAGTAACAAAAATATCGACAATAGACTACCTTCCATAATGACAAGGCTACCATCCATTAGAGTGACAAAAATATCCATAAGAGATTACCTTCCATAATGATAAGGCTATAATCCATTGTAGTAAAAAAAATCTCGACAACAGACTACCTTACATAATTACAAAGCTACGATCCATTGTAGTAACAAAAATCTCGACAACAGACTACCTTCCATAATGACAAGGCTACCATCCTTTGTAGTAACAAAAATCTCGACAACAAACTACCTTCCATAATTACTTGGCTACCATCCATTGGAGTATCAAAAATCTCGGCAATAGACTACCTTCCATAATGACAAGGCTACCATCCATTGGAGTAACAAAGATATTGACAACATACTACCTTCCATAATGAGAAGGCTACCATCCATTGGAGTAACAAAATACACGACAATAGACTACATTCCTTAATGACAAGGCTACCATCCATTAGAATAACAAAAATCTCGACAAGAGATGACCTTCCATAATGACTACGTTACCATCCATTGGAGTAATAAAGATATCAACAACAGACTACCTTCCATTATGAGAAGGCTACAATCCATTGTAGAAACAAAAATCTTTACAATAAACTACCTTACATAATGACTAGGCTACAATCCATTGTAGTAACAAAAATCTCCACAAGAGACTACCTTCCATAATGACAAGGCTACCATTCATTGGAGTAACAAAAATCACGACAACAGACTACCTTCCATAATGAAAAGGCTACCATCCATTGGAATAACAAAAATCTCGACAACTTAATACCTTCGATAATGACAAGGCTACCATCCAATGGACTAACAAAAATCTCGACAACAGACTACCTTCCATAACGACAAGTATACCATCCATTGGAGTAACAAAAATCTCGACAACAGATGACCTTCTATAATGACTAGGCTACCATCCATTAGAGTAATAAAGATATCGACAACAGACTACCTTCCATTATGAGAAGGCTACAATCCATTATAGTAACAAAAATGTCGACAAGAGACTACCTTCCATAATGACAAGGCTACCATCTGTTGTAGGAACAAAAATCTCGACAACAGACTACCTTCTATAATGACAAGGCTACCATCCATTGTAGTAACAAAAATCTCGACAACAGACTACCTTCCATAATAACTTGGCTACCATCCATTGTAGTAACAAAAATCTCGACAACAGACTACCTTACATAATGACAAGGCTACGATCCATTGTAGTAACAAAAATCTCGACAACAGACTACCTTCCATAATGACAAGGATAACATCCTTTGTAATAACAAAAATCTCGACAACAAACTACCTTCCATAATTACTTGGCTACCATCCATTGGAGTATCAAAAATCTCGGAAATAGACTACCTTACATAATGACAAGGCTACCATCCATTGGAGTAACAACGATATTAACAACATACTACCTTCCATAATAACAAGGCCACCATCCATTGGAGTAACAAAATACACGACAACAAACTATCTTCCATAATGACAAGGCTATCATCCATTAGAATAACAAAAATCTCGACAAGAGATAACCTTCCATAATGACTAGGCTACCATCCATTGGAGTAATAAGGATATCAACAACAGACTACCTTCCATTATGAGAAGGCTACAATCCATTGTAGTAACAAAAATCTCAACAATAGACTACCTTACAAAATGACTAGGCTACAATCCATTGTAGTAACAAAAATCTCAACAAGAGACTACCTTCGATAATGACAAGGCTACCATCCAATGGACTAACAAAAATCTCGACAATAGACTACCTTCCATAACGACAAGTATACCATCCATTGGAGTAACAAAAATCTCGACAACAGATGGCCTTCCATAATGACTAGGCTACCATCCATTGGAGTAATAAAGATATCGACAACAGACTACCTTCCATTATGAGAAGGCTACAATCCATTGTAGTAACAAAAATCTCGACAAGAGACTACCTTACATAATGACAAGGCTACCATCCATTGTAGTAACAAAAATCTCGACAACAGACTACCTTCCATAATTACAAGTCTACCATCCATTGTAGTAACAAAAATCTCGACAACAGACTACCTTCCATAATAACTTGGCTACCATCCATTGGAGTAACAAAAATCTCGACAATAGACTACCTTCCATAATGACAAGGCTACCATCCATTGTAGTAACAAAAATCTCGACAAGAGACTACCTTCCATAATGACAAGACTACCATCCATTGTAGTAACAAAAATCTCGACAACAGACTACCTTCCATAATGACTTGGCTACCATCCATTGGAGTAACAAAAATATCGACAATAGACTACCTTGCATAATGACAAGGCTACCATCCATTAGAGTGAAAAAAATATCCACAAGAGATTACCTTCCATAATGATAAGGCTATAATCCATTGTAGTAAAAAAAAATCTCGACAACAGACTACCTTACATAATGACAAGGCTACGATCCATTGTAGTAACAAAAATCTCGACAACAGACTACCTTCCATAATGACAAGGCTACCATCCTTTGTAATAACAAAAATCTCGACAACAAACTACCTTCCATAATTACTTGGCTACCATCCATTGGAGTATCAAAAATCTCGGAAATAGACTACCTTCCATAATGACGAGGCTACCATCCATTGGAGTAACAAAGATATTAACAACATACTACCTTCCATAATGACAAGGCTACCATCCATTGGAGTAACAAAATACACGACAACAGACTACCTTCCATAATGACAAGGCTATCATCCATTAGAATAACAAAAATCTCGACAAGAGATAACCTTCCATAATGACTAGGCTACCATCCATTGGAGTAATAAGGATATCAACAACAGACTACCTTCCATTATGAGAAGGCTACAATCCATTGTAGTAACAAAAATCTCAACAAGAGACTACCTCCTATAATGACAAGGCTACCATTCATTGGAGTAACAAAAATCACGACAACAGACTACCTTCCATAATGAAAAGGCTACCATCCATTGGTATAAAAAAAATCTCGACAACTTACTACCTTCGATAATGACAAGGCTACCATCCAATGGACTAACAAAAATCTCGACAACAGACTACCTTCCATAACAACAAGTATACCATCCATTGGAGTAACAAAAATCTCGACAACAGATGACCTTCCATAATGACTAGGCTACCATCCATTGGAGTAATAAAGATATCAACAACAGACTACCTTCCATTATGAGAAGGCTACAATCCATTGTAGTAAAAAAAATCTCGACAAGAGACTACCTTACATAATGACAAGGCTACCATCCATTGTAGTAACAAAAATCTCGACAACAGACTACCTTCCATAATTACAAGTCTACCATCCATTGTAGTAACAAAAATCTCGACAATAGACTACCTTCCATAATGACTTGTCTTCCATCCATTAGAGTAACAAAAATCTCGACAATAGACTACCTTCTATAATGACTACGCTACCATCCATTGCAGTAATAAAGATATCAACAACAGACTACCTTCCATTATGAGAAGGCTACAATCCATTGTAGAAACAAAAATCTTGACAATAGAATACCTTACATAATGACTAGGCTACAATCCATTGTAGTAACAAAAATCTCGATAACATACTACCTTCCATAATGACAAGGCTACCATCCATTGGAGTAACAAAAATCACGACAACAGACTACCTTCCATAATGAAAAGGCTACCATCCATTGGAATAACAAAAATCTCGACAAGAGACTACCTTCCATAATAACAAGGCTACCATCCATTGTAGTAACAAAAATCTCGATAAGAGACTACCTTCCATAATGACAAGGCTACCATCCATTGTAGTAACAAAAATCTCGACAACAGACTACCTTCCATAATGACTTGGCTACCATCCATTGGAGTAACAAAAATCTCGACAATAGACTACCTTCCATAATAACAAGGCTACCATCCATTAGAGTGACAAAAATATCCACAAGAGATTACCTTCCATAATGATAAGGCTATAATCCATTGTAGTAAAAAATATCTCGACAACAGACTACCTTACATAATTACAAAGCTACGATCCTTTATAGTAACAAAAATCTCGACAACAGACTACCTTCCATAATGACAAGGCTACCATCCTTTGTAGTAACAAAAATCTCGACAACAAACTACCTTCCATAATTACTTGGCTACCATCCATTGGAGTATCGAAAATCTCGCCAATAGACTACCTTCCATAATGACAAGGCTACCATCCATTGGAGTAACAAAGATATTGACAACATACTACCTTCCATAATGAGAAGGCTACCATCCATTGGAGTAACAAAATACACGACAACAGACTACCTTCCATAATGACAAGGCTACCATCCATTAGAATAACAAAAATCTCGACAAGAGATGACCTTCCATAATGACTACGCTACCATCCATTGCAGTAATAAAGATATCAACAACAGACTACCTTCCATTATGAGAAGGCTACAATCCATTGTAGTAACAAAAATCTTGACAATAGACTACCTTACATAATGACTAGGCTACAATCCATTGTAGTAACAAAAATCTCGACAAGAGACTACCTTCCATAATGACAAGGCTACCATTCATTGGAGTAACAAAAATCACGACAACAGACTACCTTCCATAATGAAAAGGCTACCATCCATTGGAATAACAAAAATCTTGACAACTTAATACCTTCGATAATGACAAGGCTACCATCCAATGGACTAACAAAAATCTCGACAACAGATTACCTTCCATAACGACAAGTATATCATCCATTGGAGTAATAAAAAATCTCGACAACAGATGACCTTCCATAATGACTAGGCTACCATTCATTGGATTAATAAAGATATCAACAACAGACTACCTTCCATTATGAGAAGGCTACAATCCATTGTAGTAACAAAAATGTCGACAAGAGACTACCTTCCATAATGACAAGGCTACCATCCATTGTAATAACAAAAATCTCGACAACAGACTACCTTCTATAATGACAAGGCTACCATCCATTGTAGTAACAAAAATCTCGACAACAGACTACCTTCCATAATAACTTGGCTACCATCCATTGGAGTAACAAACATCTCGACAATAGACTACCTTCCATAATGACAAGGCTACCATCCATTAGAGTAACAAAAATATCCACAAGGGACTACCTTCCATAATGATAAGGCTGCAATCCATTGTAGTAACAAAAATCTCGACAATAGACTACCTTACATAATGAGAAGGCAACGATCCATTGTAGTAACAAAAATTTCGACAACAGACTACCTTCCATAATGACAAGGCTACCATCCTTTGTAGTAACAAAAATCTCGACAACAAACTACCTTCCATAATGACTTGGCTACCATCCATTGGAGTAACACAAATCTCGGCAATAGACTACCTTCCATAATGACAAGGCTACCATCCATTGGAGTAACAAAGTTATCGACAACTTACTACCTTCCATAATGACAAGGCTACCATCCATTGGAGTAACAAAAATTACGACAACAAACTACCTTCCATAATGACAAGGCTACCATCCATTGGAGTAATAAATATATCAACAATAGACTACCTTCCATTATGAGAAGGCTACAATCCATTGTAGTAACAAATATCTCGACAAGAGACTACCTTCCATAATGACAAGGCAACCATCAATTGTAGTAACTAAAATATCGACAACAGACTACCTTCCATAATGACAAGGGTACCATCCATTGGAGTAACAAAAATATCGACAACAGACTACCTTCCATTATGACTTGGCTACCATCCATTGGAGTAACAAAAATCTTGATAATAGACTACCTTCCATAATGACAAGGCTACCATCCATTAGAGTAACAAAAATATCCACAAGAGATTCCCTTCCATAATGATAAGGCTATAATCCATTGTAGTAACAAAAATCTCGACAACAGACTACCTTACATAATGACAAGGCTACGATCCATTGTAGTAACAAAAATATCGACAACAGACTACCTTCCATAATGACAAGGCTACCATCCTTTGTAGTAAAAAAAATCTCGACAACAAACTACCTTCCACAATGACTTGTCTACCATCCATTGGAGTAACAAAAATCTCGGCAATAGACTACTTTCCATAATGACAAGGCTACCATCCATTGGAGTAACAAAGATATCGACAACATACTACCTTCCATAATGACAAGGCTACCATCCATTGGAGTGACAAAAATCACGACAACAGACTACCTTCCATAATGATAAGGCTACCATCCAATGGACTAACAAAAATCTTGACAACAGACTACCTTCCATAACGACAAGTATACCATCCATTGGAGTAACAAAAATCTCGACAAGAGACTACCTTCCATAATGACAAGGCTACCATCCATTGTAGTAACAAAAACCTCGACAACAGACTACCTTCCATAATGACAAGGCTACCATCCATTGTAGTAACAAAAATCTCGACAACAGACTACCTTCCAAAATGACTTGACTACCATCCATTATTGTAACAAAAATCTCGACAACAGACTACCTTCCATAATGACTTGGATACCATCCATTGGAGTAACCTAAATATCGGCAATAGACTACCTTCCATAATGACAAGGCTACCTACCATTGGAGTAACAAAGATATTGACAACATACTACCTTACATAATGACAAGACTCCCATCCATTTCAGTAACAAAAATCATGAAAACAAACTACCTTCCATAATGTCAAGGCTGCCATCCATTGGAATAACAAAAATCTCTACAATAGATGACCTTCCATAATGACTAGGCTACCATCCATTGGAGTAATAAATATATCAACAATAGACTACCTTCCATTATGAGAAGGCAACCATCCATTGTAGTAACTAAAATATCGACAATAGACTACCTTCCATAATGACAAGGGTAGCATCCATTGGAGTAACAAAAATCTCGACAACAGACTACCTTCCATAATGACTTGGCTACCATCCATTGGAGTAACAAAAATCTCGATAATAGACTACCTTCCATAATGACAAGGCTACCATCCATTAGAGTAACAAAAATATCCACAAGAGATTACCTTCCATAATGATAAGGCTATAATCCATTGTAGTAACAAAAATCTCGACAACAGACTACCTTACATAACGACAAGGCTATGATCCATTGTAGTAACAAAAATCTCGACAACAGACTACCTTCCAGAATGACAAGGCTACCATCCTTTGTAGTAACAAAAATCTCGATAACAAACTACCTTCCATAATGACTTGTATACCAATCATTGGAGTAAAAAAAATCTCGGCAATAGACTACCTTCCATAATGACAAGGCTACCATCCATTGGAGTAACAAAGATATCGATAACATACTACCTTCCATAATGACAAGGCTACAATCCATTGGAGTAACAAAAATCACGACAACAGACTACCTTCCATAATGACAAGGGTACCATCCAATGGACTAACAAAAATCTCGACAACAGACTACCTTCCATAACGACAAGTATACCATCCATTGGAGTAACAAAAATCTCGATATCAGACTACCTTCCATAATGCCAAGGCTACCATCCATTGTAGTAACAAAAATCTCGACAACAGACTACCTTCGATAATGACAAGGCTACCATCCAATGGACTAACAAAAATCTTGACAACAGACTACCTTCCATAACAACAAGTATACCATCCATTGGAGTAACAAAAATCTCGACAACAGATGACCTTCCATAATGACTAGGCTACCATCCATTGGAGTAATAAAGATATCAACAACAGACTACCTTCCATTATGAGAAGGCTACAATCCATTGTAGTAAAAAAAATCTCGACAAGAGACTACCTTACATAATGACAAGGCTACCATCCATTGTAGTAACAAAAATCTCGACAACAGACTACCTTCCATAATTACAAGTCTACCATCCATTGTAGTAACAAAAATCTCGACAATAGACTACCTTCCATAATGACTTGTCTTCCATCCATTAGAGTAACAAAAATCTCGACAATAGACTACCTTCTATAATGACTACGCTACCATCCATTGCAGTAATAAAGATATCAACAACAGACTACCTTCCATTATGAGAAGGCTACAATCCATTGTAGAAACAAAAATCTTGACAATAGAATACCTTACATAATGACTAGGCTACAATCCATTGTAGTAACAAAAATCTCGATAACATACTACCTTCCATAATGACAAGGCTACCATCCATTGGAGTAACAAAAATCACGACAACAGACTACCTTCCATAATGAAAAGGCTACCATCCATTGGAATAACAAAAATCTCGACAAGAGACTACCTTCCATAATAATAAGGCTACCATCCATTGTAGTAACAAAAATCTCGACAAGAGATTACCTTCCATAATGACAAGGCTACCATCCATTGTAGTAACAAAAATCTCGACAACAGACTACCTTCCATAATGACTTGGCTACCATCCATTGGAGTAACAAAAATCTCGACAATAGACTACCTTCCATAATAACAAGGCTACCATCCATTAGAGTGACAAAAATATCCACAAGAGATTACCTTCCATAATGATAAGGCTATAATCCATTGTAGTAAAAAATATCTCGACAACAGACTACCTTACATAATTACAAAGCTACGATCCTTTATAGTAACAAAAATCTCGACAACAGACTACCTTCCATAATGACAAGGCTACCATCCTTTGTAGTAACAAAAATCTCGACAACAAACTACCTTCCATAATTACTTGGCTACCATCCATTGGAGTATCGAAAATCTCGCCAATAGACTACCTTCCATAATGACAAGGCTACCATCCATTGGAGTAACAAAGATATTGACAACATACTACCTTCCATAATGAGAAGGCTACCATCCATTGGAGTAACAAAATACACGACAACAGACTACCTTCCATAATGACAAGGCTACCATCCATTAGAATAACAAAAATCTCGACAAGAGATGACCTTCCATAATGACTACGCTACCATCCATTGCAGTAATAAAGATATCAACAACAGACTACCTTCCATTATGAGAAGGCTACAATCCATTGTAGTAACAAAAATCTTGACAATAGACTACCTTACATAATGACTAGGCTACAATCCATTGTAGTAACAAAAATCTCGACAAGAGACTACCTTCCATAATGACAAGGCTACCATTCATTGGAGTAACAAAAATCACGACAACAGACTACCTTCCATAATGAAAAGGCTACCATCCATTGGAATAACAAAAATCTTGACAACTTAATACCTTCGATAATGACAAGGCTACCATCCAATGGACTAACAAAAATCTCGACAACAGATTACCTTCCATAACGAAAAGTATATCATCCATTGGAGTAACAAAAATCTCGACAACAGATGACCTTCCATAATGACTAGGCTACCATTCATTGGATTAATAAAGATATCAACAACAGACTACCTTCCATTATGAGAAGGCTACAATCCATTGTAGTAACAAAAATGTCGACAAGAGACTACCTTCCATAATGACAAGGCTACCATCCATTGTAATAACAAAAATCTCGACAACAGACTACCTTCTATAATGACAAGGCTACCATCCATTGTAGTAACAAAAATCTCGACAACATACTACCTTCCATAATAACTTGGCTACCATCCATTGGAGTAACAAACATCTCGACAATAGACTACCTTCCATAATGACAAGGCTACCATCCATTAGAGTAACAAAAATATCCACAAGGGACTACCTTCCATAATGATAAGGCTACAATCCATTGTAGTAACAAAAATCTCGACAATAGACTACCTTACATAATGAGAAGGCCACGATCCATTGTAGTAACAAAAATTTCGACAACAAACTACCTTCCATAATGACAAGGCTACCATCCTTTGTAGTAACAAAAATCTCGACAACAAACTACCTTCCATAATGACTTGGCTACCATCCATTGGAGTAACACAAATCTCGGCAATAGACTACCTTCCATAATGACAAGGCTACCATCCATTGGAGTAACAAAGTTATCGACAACATACTACCTTCCATAATGACAAGGCTACCATCCATTGGAGTAACAAAAATTACGACAACAAACTACCTTCCATAATGACAAGGCTACCATCCATTGGAGTAATAAAGATATAAACAACAGACTACCTTCCATTATGAGAAGGCTACAATCCATTGTAGTAACAAAAATCTCGACAAGAGACTACCTTCCATAATAACAAGGCTACCACCCATTGTAGTAACAAAAATGTCGACAACAGACTACCTTCCATAATGACTTGGCTACCATCCATTGGAGTAACAAAAATATCGGCAATAAACTACCTTCCATAATGACAGGGCTACCATCCATTGGAGTAACAAAGATATTGACAACATACTACCTTCCATAATGACAAGACTACCATCCATTGGAGTAACAAAAATCATGAAAACAAACTACCTTCCATAATGACAAGGCTGCCATCCATTAGAATAACAAATTTCTCGACAATAGATGACCTTCCATAATGACTAGGCTACCATCCATTGGAGTAATAAATATATCAACAATAGACTACCTTCCATTATGAGAAGGCTACAATCCATTGTAGTAACAAATATCTCGACAAGAGACTACCTTCCATAATGACAAGGCAACCATCAATTGTAGTAACTAAAATATCGACAACAGACTACCTTCCATAATGACAAGGGTACCATCCATTGGAGTAACAAAAATATCGACAACAGACTACCTTCCATTATGACTTGGCTACCATCCATTGGAGTAACAAAAATCTCGATAATAGACTACCTTCCATAATGACAAGGCTACCATCCATTAGAGTAACAAAAATATCCACAAGAGATTCCCTTCAATAATGATAAGGCTATAATCCATTGTAGTAACAAAAATCTCGACAACAGACTACCTTACATAATGACAAGGCTACGATCCATTGTAGTAACAAAAATATCGACAACAGACTACCTTCCATAATGACAAGGCTACCATCCTTTGTAGTAAAAAAAATCTCGACAACAAACTACCTTCCATAATGACTTGTCTACCATCCATTGGAGTAACAAAAATCTCGGCAATAGACTACTTTCCATAATGACAAGGCTACCATCCATTGGAGTAACAAAGATATCGACAACATACTACCTTCCATAATGACAAGGCTACCATCCATTGGAGTGACAAAAATCACGACAACAGACTACCTTCCATAATGATAAGGCTACCATCCAATGGACTAACAAAAATCTTGACAACAGACTACCTTCCATAACGACAAGTATACCATCCATTGGAGTAACAAAAATCTCGACAAGAGACTACCTTCCATAATGACAAGGCTACCATCCATTGTAGTAACAAAAATCTCGACAACAGACTACCTTCCATAATGACAAGGCTACCATCCATTGTAGTAACAAAAATCTCGACAACAGACTACCTTCCAAAATGACTTGACTACCATCCATTATTGTAACAAAAATCTCGACAACAGACTACCTTCCATAATGACTTGGATACCATCCATTGGAGTAACCTAAATATCGGCAATAGACTACCTTCCATAATGACAAGGCTACCAACCATTGGAGTAACAAAGATATTGACAACATACTACCTTACATAATGACAAGACTCCCATCCATTTCAGTAACAAAAATCATGAAAACAAACTACCTTCCATAATGTCAAGGCTGCCATCCATTGGAATAACAAAAATCTCTACAATAGATGACCTTCCATAATGACTAGGCTACCATCCATTGGAGTAATAAATATATCAACAATAGACTACCTTCCATTATGAGAAGGCAACCATCCATTGTAGTAACTAAAATATCGACAATAGACTACCTTCCATAATGACAAGGGTACCATCCATTGGAGTAACAAAAATCTCGACAACAGACTACCTTCCATAATGACTTGGCTACCATCCATTGGAGTAACAAAAATCTCGATAATAGACTACCTTCCATAATGACAAGGCTACCATCCATTAAAATAACAAAAATATCCACAAGAGATTACCTTCCATAATGATAAGGCTATAATCCATTGTAGTAACAAAAATCTCGACAACAGACTACCTTACATAACGACAAGGCTATGATCCATTGTAGTAACAAAAATCTCGACAACAGACTACCTTCCAGAATGACAAGGCTACCATCCTTTGTAGTAACAAAAATCTCGATAACAAACTACCTTCCATAATGACTTGTATACCATCCATTGGAGTAAAAAAAATCTCGGCAATAGACTACCTTCCATAATGACAAGGCTACCATCCATTGGAGTAACAAAGATATCGATAACATACTACCTTCCATAATGACAAGGCTACAATCCATTGGAGTAACAAAAATCACGACAACAGACTACCTTCCATAATGACAAGGGTACCATCCAATGGACTAACAAAAATCTCGACAACAGACTACCTTCCATAACGACAAGTATACCATCCATTGGAGTAACAAAAATCTCGATATCAGACTACCTTCCATAATGCCAAGGCTACCATCCATTGTAGTAACAAAAATCTCGACAACAGACTACCTTCTATAATGACAAGGCTACCATCCATTGTAGTAACAAAAATCTTGACAACAGACTACCTTCCATAATGACTTGGCTACCATCCATTGGAGTAACAAAAATCTCGACAATAGACTACCTTCCATAATGACAAGGCTACATTCATTAGAGTAACAAAAAAATCCACAAGAGACTACCTTACATAATGACAAGGCCACGATCCATTGTAGTAACAAAAATCTCGACAACAGACTACCTTCCATAATGACAAGGCTACCATCCTTTGTAGTAACAAAAATATCGACAACGAACTACCTTCCATAATGACTTGGCTACCATCCATTGGAGTAACAAAAATCACGACAATAGACTACCTTCCATAATGACAAGGCTACCATCCATTGGAAGAACAAAAAACTTGACAACAGATGACCTTCCATAATGACTAGGCTACCATCCGTTGGAGTGATAAAGATATCAACAACAGACTACCTTCCATTATGAGAAGGCTACAATCCATTGTAGTAACAAAAATCTCGACAAGAGACTACCTTCCATAATGATAAGGCTACCATCCATTGTAGTAACAAAAATCTCGACAACGAACTACCTTCCATAATGACTTGGCTACCATCCATTTGAGTAACAAAAATATCGGCAATAGACTACCTTCAATAATGACTAGTCTACCATCCATTGGAGTAACAAAGATATTGACAACATACTACCTTCCATAATGACAAGACTACCACCCATTGGAGTAACAAAAATCATGAAAACAAACTACTTTCCATAATGACAAGGCTGCCATCCATTAGAATAACAAAAATCTCGACAATAGATGACCTTCCATAATTACTAGGCTACAATCCATTGTAGTAACAAAAATCTAGACAAGAGACTACCTACCATAATGACAAGGCAACCATCCATTGTAGTAACTAAAATATCGACAACAGACTACCTTCCATAATGACAAGGGTACCATCCATTGGAGTAACAAAAATCTCGACAACAGACTACCTTCCATTATGAATTGTCTACCATCCATTGGAATAACAAAAATCTCGATAATAGACTACCTTCCATAATGACAAGGCTACCATCCATTAGAGAAACAAAACTATCCACAAGAGATTACCTTCCATAATGATAAGGCTATAATCCATTGTAGTAAAAAAATCTCGACAACAGACTATCTTACATAATGACAAGGCTATGATCCATTGTAGTAACAAAAATCTCGACAACAGACTACCTTCCATAATGACAAGGCTACAATCCTTTGTAGTAACAAAAATCTTGACAACAAACTACCTTCCATAATGACTTGTATACCATCCCTTGGAGTAAAAAAAATCTCGGCAATAGACTACCTTCCATAATGACAAGGCTACCATCCATTGGAGTAACAAAGATATCGACAACATACTACCTTTCATAATGACAAGGCTACAATCCATTGGAGTAACAAAAATCACGACAACAGACTACCTTCCATAACGACAAGTATACCATCCATTGGAGTAACAAAAATCTCGACAAGAGACTACCTTCCTTAATGACAAGGCTACCATCCATTGTAGTAACAAAACTCTCGACATCAGACTACCTTCCATAATGACAAGGCTACAATCCATTGTAGTAACAAAAATCTCGACAACAGACTACCTTACATAATGACAAGGCTACGATCCATTGTAGTAACAAAAATCTCGAGAACAGACTACCTTCCATAATGACAAGGCTACCATCCTCTGTAGTAACAAAAATATCGACAACAAATTACCTTCCATAATGACTTGGGTACCATCCATTGGAGTAATAAAGATATCAACAATAGACAACCTTCCATTATGAGAAGGCTACAATCCATTGTAGTAACAAAAATCACGACAAGAGACTACCTTCCATAATGACAAGGCTACCATCCTTTGTAGTAACAAAAATATCAACAACAGACTACCTTCCATAATGACAAGGGTACCATCCATTGGAGTAACAAAAATATCCACAAGAGACTACCTTCCATGATGAGAAGGCTACCATCCATTGGAGTAACAAAAATCTAGACAACAGACTACCTTCCATAATGTCAAGGCTACAATTCATTGTAGTTACAAAAATATCGACAACAGACTACCTTCCATAATGACTTGATTTCCATCCATTGGAGTAACAAAAATCTCGACAATAGACTACCTTCAATAATGACAAGGCTACCATGCATTGGAGTAACAAAGATATCGATAACATACTACCTTCCATAATGACAAGGCTACCATCCATTGGAGTAACAAAAATCACGACAATAGACTACCTTCCATAATGAAAAGGCTACCATCCATTGGAGGAAAAAAGATATCTATAACATACTACCTTCCATAATGACAAGGCTACCATCCATTGGAGTAACAAAAATCACGACAACAAACAACCTTCCATAATGACAAGGCTACCATCCAATGGACTAACAAAAATCTCGACAACAGACTACCTTCCATAACGATAAGTATACCATCCATTGGAGTAACAAAAATCTCGACAAGAGACTACCTTCCATAATGACAAGGCTACCATCCATTGTAGTAACAAAACTCTTGACAACTGACTACCTTCCATAATGACAAGGCTATAATCCATTGTAGTAACAAAAATCTCGACAACAGACTAACTTCCATAATGAATTGGCTACCATCCATTGGAGTAACAAAAATCTCGACAATAGACTACCTTCCATAATGACAAGGCTACCATCCATTAGAGTAACAAAAATATCCACAAGAGATTACCTTCCATAATGATAAGGCTATAATCCATTGTAGTAACAAAAATCTCGACAACAGACTACCTTAGATAATGACAAGGCTACGATCCATTGTAGTAACAAAAATCTCGACAATAGACTACCTTCCATAATGACAAAGCTACCATCCTTTGTAGTAACAAAAATCTCGACAACAAACTACCTTCCATAATGACTTGGCAACCATCCATTGGAGTAAGAAAAATCTCGGCAATAGACTACCTTCCATAATGACAAGGCTACCATCCATTGGAGTAACAAAGATATCGACAACATACTACCTTCCATAATGACAAGGCTACCATCCATTAGAGTAACAAAAATCATGACAACATACTACCTTCAAATAATGATAAGGCTGCCATCCATTGGAATAACAAAAATCTCGACAACATATGACCTTCCATAATGACTTGGCTACCATCCATTGGAGTAATAAAGATATCAACAATAGACTACCTTCCATTATGAGAAGGCTACAATCCATTGTAGTAACAAAAATCTCGACAAGAGACTACCTTCCATAATGAGAAGGCTACCATCCATTGTAGTAACAAAAATATCGACAACAGACTACCTTCCATAATGACTTTGGTACCATCCATTGGAGTAACAAAAATATCCACAAGAGACTACCTTCCATAATGATATGGCTACCATCCATTGGAGTAACAAAGATATCGACAACAGACTAACTTCCATTATGTAAAGGCTACAATCCATTGTAGTAACAAAAATCTCGACAACAGACTACCTTCCATAATGACAAGGCTACCATCCATTGGAATAACAAAAATCTCGACAACATATGACCTTCCATAATGACTAGTCTACAATCCATTGGAGTAATAAAGATATCAACAATAGACTACCTTCCATTATGAGAAGGCTACAATCCATTGTACTAACAAAAATCTCGACAAGAGACTACCTTCCATAATGAGAAGGCTACCATACATTGTAGTAACTAAAATATCAACAACAGACTACCTTCCATAATGACATGGGTACCATCCATTGGAGTAACAAAAATATCCACAAGAGACTACCTTCCATAATGATATGGCTACCATCCATTGGAGTAATAAAAATATCGACAACAAACTAACTTCCATTATGTCAAGGCTACAATCCATTATAGTAACAAAAATCTCGACAACGGACTACCTTACATAATGACAAGGCTACCATCCATTATAGTAACAAAAATCTCGACAATAGACTACCTTCCATAATGACAAGGCTACCATCCATTGTAGTAACAAAAATCTCGACAACAGACTACCTTCAATAATGACTTGGTTTCCATCCATTTGAGTAACAAAAATCTCGACAATAGACTACCTTCCATAATGACAAGGCTACCATCCATTGGAGTAACAAAGATATCGACAATAGACTACCTTCCATAACGACAAGTATACCATCCATTGGAGTAACAAAAATATCGACAAGAGACTACCTTCCATAATGACAAGGCTACGATCCATTGTAGTAACAAAACTCTCGACAACAGACTACCTTCCATAATGACTTGCGTACCATCCATTGGAGTAACAAAAATCTCGGCAATAGACTACCTTCCATAATGACAAGGCTACCATCCATTGGAGTAACAAAGATATCGACAACATACTACCTTCCATAATGACAAGGCTACCATCCATTGGAGTAACAAAAATCACGACAACAGACTACCTTCCATAATGACAAGGCTACCATCCATTGGAATAACAAAAATCTCGACAACAAATGACCTTCCATAATGACTAGGCTACCATCCATTGGAGTAATAAAGATATCAACAATAGACAACCTTCCATTATGAGAAGGCTACAATCCATTGTAGTAACAAAAATCTCGACAAGAGACTACCTTCCATAATGGCAAGGCTACCAACCATTGTAGTAACTAAAGTATCAACAACATACTACCTTCCATAATGACAAGGGTACCATCCATTGGAGTAACAAAAATATCCACAAGAGACTACCTTCCATAATGAGAAGGCTACCATCCATTGGAGTAACAAAAATCTAGACAACAGACTACCTTCCATAATGTCAAGGCTACAATCCATTGTAGTTACAAAAATATCGACAACAGACTACCTTCCATAATGACTTGATTTCCATCCATTGGAGTAACAAAAATCTCGACAATAGACTACCTTCATTAATGACAAGGCTACCATGCATTGGAATAACAAAGATATCGATAACATACTACCTTCCATAATTACAAGGCTACCGTCCATTGGAGTAACAAAAATCACGACAATAGACTACCTTCCATAATGAAAAGGCTATCATCCATTGGGGTAAAAAAGATATCTATAACATACTACCTTCCATAATGACAAGGCTACCATCCATTGGAGTAACAAAAATCACGACAACAAACAACGTTCCATAATGACAAGGCTACCATCCAATGGACTAACAAAAATCTCGACAACAGACTACCTTCCATAACGACAAGTATACCATCCATTGGAGTAACAAAAATCTCGACAAGAGACTACCTTCCATAATGACAAGGCTACCATCCATTGTAGTAACAAAACTCTTGACAACAGACTACCTTCCATAATGATAAGGCTACAATCCATTGTAGTAACAAAAATCTCGACAACAGACTACCTTCCATAATGAATTGGCTACCATCCATTGGAGTAACAAAAATCTCGACAATAGACTACCTTCCATAATGACAAGGCTACCATCCATTAGAGTAACAAAAATATCCACAAGAGATTACCTTCCATAATGATAAGGCTATAATCCATTGTAGTAACAAAAATCTCGACAACAGACTACCTTAGATAATGACAAGGCTACGATCCATTGTAGTAACAAAAATCTCGACAATAGACTACCTTCCATAATGACAAAGCTACCATCCTTTGTAGTAACAAAAATCTCGACAACAAACTACCTTCCATAATGACTTGGCAACCATCCATTGGAGTAAGAAAAATCTCGGCAATAGACTACCTTCCATAATGACAAGGCTACCATCCATTGGAGTAACAAAGATATCGACAACATACTACCTTCCATAATGACAAGGCTACCATCCATTAGAGTAACAAAAATCACGACAACATACTACCTTCAAATAATGATAAGGCTACCATCCATTGGAATAACAAAAATCTCGACAACATATGACCTTCCATAATGACTTGGCTACCATCCATTGGAGTAATAAAGATATCAACAATAAACTACCTTCCATTATGAGAAGGCTACAATCCATTGTAGTAACAAAAATCTCGACAAGAGACTACCTTCCATAATGAGAAGGCTACCATCCATTGTAGTAACAAAAATATCGACAACAGACTACCTTCCATAATGACTTTGGTACCATCCATTGGAGTAACAAAAATATCCACAAGAGACTACCTTCCATAATGATATGGCTACCATCCATTGGAGTAACAAAGATATCGACAACAGACTAACTTCCATAATGACAAGGCTACCATCCATTGGAATAACAAAAATCTCGACAACATATGACCTTCCATAATGACTAGTCTACCATCCATTGGAGTAATAAAGATATCAACAATAGACTACTTTCCATTATGAGAAGGCTACAATCCATTGTACTAACAAAAATCTCGACAAGAGACTACCTTCCATAATGAGAAGGCTACCATCCATTGTAGTAACTAAAATATCAACAACAGACTACCTTCCATAATGACATGGGTACCATTCTTTGGAGTAACAAAAATATCCACAAGAGACTACCTTCCATAATGATATGGCTACCATCCATTGGAGTAATAAAAACCTCGACAACAAACTAACTTCCATTTTGTCAAGGCTACAATCCATTGTAGTAACAAAAATCTCGACAACGGACTACCTTACATAATGACAAGGCTACCATCCATTATAGTAACAAAAATCTCGACAATAGACTACCTTCCATAATGACAAGGCTACCATCCATTGTAGTAACAAAAATCTCGACAACAGACTACCTTCAATAATGACTTGGTTTCCATCCATTTGAGTAACAAAAATCTCGAAAATAGACTACCTTCCATAATGACAAGGCTACCATCCATTGGAGTAACAAAGATATCGACAACAGACTACCTTCCATAACGACAAGTATACCATCCATTGGAGTAACAAAAATATCGACAAGAGACTACCTTCCATAATGACAAGGCTACGATCCATTGTAGTAACAAAACTCTCGACAACAGACTACCTTCCATAATGACTTGCGTACCATCCATTGGAGTAACAAAAATCTCGGCAATAGACTACCTTCCATAATGACAAGGCTACCATCCATTGGAGTAACAAAGATATCGACAACATACTACCTTCCATAATGACAAGGCTACCATCCATTGGAGTAACAAAAATCACGACAACAGACTACCTTCCATAATGACAAGGCTACCATCCATTGGAATAACAAAAATCTCGACAACAAATGACCTTCCATAATGACTAGGCTACCATCCATTGGAGTAATAAAGATATCAACAATAGACAACCTTCCATTATGAGAAGGCTACAATCCATTGTAGTAACAAAAATATCGACAAGAGACTTCCTTCCATAATGGCAAGGCTACCATCCATTGTAGTAACTAAAGTATCAACAACATACTACCTTCCATAATGACAAGGGTACCATCCATTGGAGTAACAAAAATATCCACAAGAGACTACCTTCCATAATGAGAAGGCTACCATCCATTGGAGTAACAAAAATCTAGACAACAGACTACCTTCCATAATGTCAAGGCTACAATTCATTGTAGTTACAAAAATATCGAAAACAGACTACCTTCCATAATGACTTGATTTCCATCCATTGGAGTAACAAAAATCTCGACAATAGACTACCTTCATTAATGACAAGGCTACCATGCATTGGAGTAACAAAGATATCGATAACATACTACCTTCCATAATTACAAGGCTACCGTCCATTGGAGTAACAAAAATCACGACAATAGACTACCTTCCATAATGAAAAGGCTATCATCCATTGGAGTAAAAAAGATATCTATAACATACTACCTTCCATAATGACAAGGCTACCATCCATTGGAGTAACAAAAATCACGACAACAAACAACGTTCCATAATGACAAGGCTACCATCCAATGGACTAACAAAAATCTCGACAACAGACTACCTTCCATAACGACAAGTATACCATCCATTGGAGTAACAAAAATCTCGACAAGAGACTACCTTCCATAATGACAAGGCTACCATCCATTGTAGTAACAAAACTCTTGACAACAGACTACCTTCCATAATGACAAGGCTACAATCCATTGTAGTAACCAAAATCTCGACAACAGACTACCTTCCATAATGAATTGGCTACCATCCATTGGAGTAACAAAAATCTCGACAATAGACTACCTTCCATAATGACAAGGCTACCATCCATTAGAGTAACAAAAATATCCACAAGAGATTACCTTCCATAATGATAAGGCTATAATCCATTGTAGTAACAAAAATTTCGACAACATACTACCTTACATAATGACAAGGCTACGATCCATTGTAGTAACAAAAATCTCGACAACAGACTACCTTCCATAATGACAAGGCTACCATCCTTTGTAGTAACAAAAATCTCGACAACAAACTACCTTCCATAATGACTTGGCTACCATCCATTGGAGTAAGAAAAATCTCGGCAATAGACTACCTTGCATAATGACAAGGCTACCAGCCATTGGAGTAACAAAGATATCGACAACATACTACCTTCCATAATGACAAGGCTACCATCCATTAGAGTAACAAAAATCACGACAACATACTACCTTCCATAATGACAAGGCTACCATCCATTGGAATAACAAAAATCTCGACAATAGATGACCTTCCATAATGACTAGGCTACCATCCATTGGAGTAATAAAGATATCAACAATAGACTACCTTCCATTATGAGAAGGCTACAATCCATTGTAGTAACTAAAATCTCGACAAGAGACTACCTTCCATAATGAGAAGGCTACCATCCATTGTAGTAACAAAAATATCGACAACAGACTACCTTCCATAATGACTTGGGTACCATCCATTGAAGTAACAAAAATATCCACAAGAGACTACCTTCCATAATGATATGGCTACCATCCATTTGAGTAACAAAGATATCTACAACAGACTAACTTTCATTATGTCAAGGCTACAATCCATTGTAGTAACAAAAATCTCGACAACAGACTACCTTCTATAATGACAAGGCTACCATCCATTGGAATAACAAAAATATCGACAACATATGACCTTCCATAATGACTAGTCTACCATCCATTGGAGTAATAAAGATATCAACAATAGACTACCTTCCATTATGAGAAGGCTACAATCCATTGTACTAAAAAAAATCTCGACAAGAGACTACCTTCCATAATGAGAAGGCTACCATCCATTGTAGTAACAAAAATATCGACAACAGACTACCTTCCATAATGACTTGGGTACCATCCATTGGAGTAACAAAAATATCCACAAGAGACTACCTTCCATAATGATATGGCTACCTTCCATTGGAGTAACAAAGATATTGACAACAGACTAACTTCCATTATGTCAAGGCTACAATCCATTGTAGTAACAAAAATCTCGACAACAGACTACCTTCCATAATGACAAGGCTACCATCCATTGGAATAACAAAAATCTCAACAACATATGACCTTCCATAATGACTAGTCTACCATCCATTGGAGTAATAAAGATATCAACAATAGACTACCTTCCATAATGAGAAGGCTACCATCCATTGTAGTAACTAAAATATCAACAACAGACTACCTTCCATAATGACATGGGTACCATCCATTGGAGTAACAAAAATATCCACAAGAGACTACCTTCCATAATGATATGGCTACCATCCATTGGAGTAATAAAAATCTCGACAACAAACTAAATTCCATTATGTCAAGGCTACAATCCATTGTAGTAACAAAAATCTCGACAACGGACTACCTTACATAATGACAAGGCTAGCATCCATTGTAGTAACAAAAATCTCGACAACAGACTACCTTCAATAATGACTTGGTTTCCATCCATTTGAGTAACAAAAATCTCGACAATAGACTACCTTCCATAATGACAAGGCTACCATCCATTGGAGTAACAAAGATATCGACAACAGACTACCTTCCATAACGACAAGTATACCATCCATTGGAGTAACAAAAATATCGACAAGAGACTACCTTCCATAATGACAAGGCTATGATCCATTGTAGTAACAAAAATCTCGACAAGAGACTACCTTCCATAATGACAAGGCTACCATCCTTTGTAGTAACAAAAATCTCGACAAAAAATTACCTTCCATAATGACTTGCGTACCATCCATTGGAGTAACAAAAATCTCGGCAATACACTACCTTCCATAATGACAAGGCTACCATCCATTGGAGTAACAAAGATATCGATAACATACAGCCTTCCATAATGACAAGGCTACCATCCATTGGAGTAACAAAAATCACGACAACAGACTACCTTCCATAATGACAAGGCTACCATCCATTGGAATAACAAAAATCTCAACAACATATGACCTTCCATAATGACTAGTCTACCATCCATTGGAGTAATAAAGATATCAACAATAGACTACCTTCCATTATGAGAAGGCTACAATCCATTGTAGTAACAAAAATCTCGACAAGAGACTACCTTCCATAATGAGAAGGCTACCATCCATTGTAGTAACTAAAATATCAACAACAGACTACCTTCCATAATGACATGGGTACCATCCATTGGAGTAACAAAAATATCCACAAGAGACTACCTTCCATAATGATATGGCTACCATCCATTGGAGTAATAAAAATCTCGACAACAAACTAAATTCCATTATGTCAAGGCTACAATCCATTGTAGTAACAAAAATCTCGACAATGGACTACCTTACATAATGACAAGGCTACCATCCATTGTAGTAACAAAAATCTCGACAACAGACTACCTTCCATAATGACAAGGCTAGCATCCATTGTAGTAACAAAAATCTCGACAACAGACTACCTTCAATAATGACTTGGTTTCCATCCATTTGAGTAACAAAAATCTCGACAATAGACTACCTTCCATAATGACAAGGCTACCATCCATTGGAGTAACAAAGATATCGACAACAGACTACCTTCCATAACGACAAGTATACCATCCATTGGAGTAACAAAAATATCGACAAGAGACTACCTTCCATAATGACAAGGCTACGATCCATTGTAGTAACAAAAATCTCGACAACAGACTACCTTCCATAATGACAAGGCTACCATCCTTTGTAGTAACAAAAATCTCGACAACAAATTACCTTCCATAATGACTTGCGTACCATCCATAAGAGTAACAAAAATCTCGGCAATAGACTACCTTCCATAATGACAAGGCTACCATCGATTGGAGTAACAAAGATATCGACAACATACTACCTTCCATAATGACAAGGCTACCATCCATTGGAGTAACAAAAATCACGACAACAGACTACCTTCCATAATGACAAGGCTACCATCCATTGGAATAACAAAAATATCAACAACATATGACCTTCCATAATGACTAGTCTACCATCCATTGGAGTAATAAAGATATCAACAATAGACTACCTTCCATTATGAGAAGGCTACAATTCATTGTAGTAACAAAAATCTCGACAAGAGACTACCTTCCATAATGAGAAGGCTACCATCCTTTGTAGTAACTAAAATATCAACAACAGACTACCTTCCATAATGACATGGGTACCATCCATTGGAGTAACGAAAATATCCACAAGAGACTACCTTCCATAATGATATGGCTGCCATCCATTGGAGTAATAAAAATCTCGACAACAAACTAAATTCCATTATGTCAAGGCTACAATCCATTGTAGTAACAAAAATCTCGACAACGGACTACCTTACATAATGACAAGGCTAACATCCATTGTAGTAACAAAAATCTCGACAACAGACTACCTTCCATAATGACAAGGCTACCATCCATTGTAGTAACTAAAATATCAACAACAGACTACCTTCCATAATGACAAGGGTACCATCCATTTGAGTAACAAAAATATCCACAAGAGACTACCTTCCATAATGAGAAGGCTACCATCCATTGGAGTAACAAAAATCTCGACAACAGACTACCTTCCATAATGTCAAGGCTACAATCCATTGTAGTAACAAAAATATCGACAACAGACTACCTTCCATAATGACTTGATTTCCATCCATTGGAGTAACAAAAATCTCGACAATAGACTACCTTCAATAATGACAAGGATACCATGCATTGTAGTAACAAAGATATCGATAACATACTACCTTCCATAATGACAAGGCTACCATCCATTGGAGTAACAAAAATCACGACAACAGACTACCTTCCATAATGAAAAGGCTACCATCCATTGGAGTAAAAATGTATATCTATAACATACTACCTTCCATAAGGACAAGGCTACCATCCATTGGAGTAACAAAAATCACGACAACAAACAACCTTCCATAATGACAAGGCTACCATCCAACGGACTAACAAGAATCTCGACAACAGACTACCTTCCATAACGACAAGTATACCATCCATTGGAGTAACAAAAATCTCGACAAGAGACTACCTTCCATAATGACAAGGATACCATCCATTGTAGTAACAAAAATCTCGACAACAGACTACCTTCCATAATGACAAGGCTACCATTCATTGTAGTATCAAAAATCTCAACAACAGACTACCTTCCATAATGACCTGGCTACCATCCATTAGAGTAACAAAAATCTCGGCAATAGACTACCTTCCATAATGACAAGGCTACCATACATTAGAGTAACAAAAATACCCACAAGAGATTACCTTCCATAATGGTAAGGCTATAATCCATTGTAGTAACAAAAATCTCGACAACAGACTACCTTGCATAATGACAAGGCTACGATCCATTGTAGTAACAAAAGTCTCGACAACAGACTACCTTCCATAATGACAAGGCTACCATCCTTTGTAGTAACAAAAATCTCGACAACAAATTACCTTCCATAATGACTTGGCTACCATCCATTGGAGTAACAAATTTTTTGGCAATAGAATACCTTCCATAATGACAAGGCTACCATCCGTTGGAGTAACAAAGATATCGACAACATACTACCTTCCATAATGACAAGGCTACCATCCATTAGAGTAACAAAAATCACGACAACATACTACCTTCCATAATGACAAGGCTACCATCCATTTGAATAACAAAAATCTCGACAATAGATGACCTTCAATAATGACTAGGCTACCATCCATTGGAGTAATAAAGATATCAACAATAGACTACCTTCCATTATGAGAAGGCTATAATCCATTGTAGTAACAAAAATTTCGACAAGAGACTACCTTCGATAATGAGAAGGCTACCATCCATTGTAGTAACAAAAATATCGACAACAAACTACCTTCCATAATGACTTGGGTACCATCCATTGGAGTAACAAAAATATCCACAAGAGACTACCTTCCATAATGATATGGCTACCATCCCTTGGAGTAACAAAGATATCGACAACAGACTAACTTCCATTATGTCATGGCTACAATCCATTGTAGGAAAAAAAATCTCGACAACAGACTACCTTCCATAATGACAAGGCTACCATCCATTGGAATAACAAAAATCTCGACAACATATGACCTTCCATAATGACTAGTCTACCATCCATTGGAGTAATAAAGATATCAACAATAGACTACCTTCAATTATGAGAAGGCTACAATCTATTGTAGTAACAAAAATCTCGACAAGAGACTACCTTCCATAATGAGAAGGCTACCATCCATTGTAGTAACTAAAATATCAACAACACACTACCTTCCATAATGACATGGGTACCATCCATTGGAGTAACAAAAATATCCACAAGAGACTACCTTCCATAATGATATGGCTACCATCCATTGGAGTAATAAAAATCTCGACAACAGACTAACTTCCATTATGTCAAGGCTACAATCCATTGTAGTAACAAAAATCTCGACAACGGACTACCTTACATAATGACAAGGCTACCATCCATTGTAGTAACAAAAATCTCGACAACAGACTACCTTCCATAATGACAAGGCTACCATCCTTTGTAGTAACAAAAATCTCGACAACAGACTACATTCAATAATGAATTGGTTTCCATCCATTTGAGTAACAAAAATCTCGACAATAAACTACCTTCCATAATGACAAGGCTACCATCCATTGGAGTAACAAAGATAATGAAAACATACTACCTTCCATAATGACAAGGCTACCATCCATCGGAGTAACAAAAATCACGACAACAGACTACCTTTCATAATGACAAGGCTACCATCCAATGGACTAACAAAAATCTCGACAACAGACTACCTTCCATAACGACAAGTATACCATCCATTGGAGTAACAAAAATATCGACAAGAGACTACCTTCCATAATGACAAGGCTACCATCCATTGTAGTAACAAAAATCTCGACAACAGACTACCTTCCATAATGACAAGGCTACCATTCATTGTAATAACAAAAATCTCAACAACAGACTACCTTCCATAATGACCTGGCTACCATCCATTAGAGTAACAAAAATCTCGGCAATAGACTACCTTCCATAATGACAAGGCTACCATACATTAGAGTAACAAAAATACCCACAAGAGATTACCTTCCATAATGGTAAGGCTATAATCCATTGTAGTAACAAAAATCTCGACAACAGACTACCTAGCATAATGACAAGGCTACGATCCATTGTAGTAACAAAAGTCTCGACAACAGACTACCTTCCATAATGACAAGGCTACCATCCTTTGTAGTAACAAAAATCTCGACAACAAATTACCTTCCATAATGACTTGGCTACCATCCATTGGAGTAACAAATTTTTTGGCAATAGACTACCTTCCATAATGACAAGGCTACCATCCCTTGGAGTAACAAAGATATCAATAACATACTACCTTCCATAATGACAAGGCTACCATCCATTGGAGTATCAAAAATCAAGACAACAGACTACCTTCCATAATGACAAGACTACCATCCTTTGGAATAAAAAAAATCTTGACAAGAGATGACCTTCCATAATGACTAGGCTACCATGCATTGGAGTAATAAAGATATCAACAACAGACTACCTTCTATTATGACAAGGCTATCATCCATTGTAGTAACAAAAATCTCGACAACAGACTACCTTCCATTATGACTTGGCTACCATCCATTGGAGTAAGAAAAATCTTGGCAATAGACTACCTTCCATAATGACAAGGCTACCATCCATTGGAGTAACAAAGATATCGATAACATACTACCTTCCATAATGACAAGGCTACCATCCATCGGAGTAACAAAAATCACGACAACAATCTACCTTCCATAATGACAAGGCTACCATCCAATGGACTAACAAAAATCTCGACAACAGACTACCTTCCATAACGACAAGTATACCATCCATTGGAGTAACAAAAATATCGACAAGAGACTACCTTCCATAATGACAAGGCTACCATCCATTGTAGTAACAAAAATCTCGACAACAGACTACCTTCCATAATGACAAGGCTACCATCCATTGTAGTAACAAAAATCTCGACAACAGACTACCTTCCATAATGACTGGCTACCATCCATTGGAGTAACAAAAATCTCGACAATAGGCTACCTTCCATAATGACAAGGCTACCATACATTAGAGTAACGAAAATATCCACAAGAGATTACCTTCCATAATGATAAGGCTATAATCCATTGTAGTAACAAAAATCTCGACAACAGACTACCTTGCATAATGACAAGGCTATGATCCATTGTAGTAACAAAAGTCTCGACATCATACTACCTTCCATAATGACAAGGCTACCATCCTTTGTAGTAACAAAAATATCGACAACAAATTACCTTCCATAATGACTTGACTACCATCCATTGGAGTAACAAAAATTTATGCAATAGACTACCTTCCATAATGACAAGGCTACCATCCCTTGGAGTAACAAAGATATCGATAACATACTACCTTCCATAATGACAAGGCTACCATCCATTGGAGTAACAAAAATCAAGACAACAGACTACCTTCCATACTGACAAGACTACCATCCTTTGGAATAACAAAAATCTCGACAAGAGATGACCTTCCATAATGACTAGGCTACCATCCATTGGAGTAATAAAGATATCAACAACAGACTACCTTCTATTATGACAAGTCTATCATCCATTGTAGTAACAAAAATCTCGACAACAGACTACCTTCCATAATGACTTGGCTACCATCCATTGGAGTAAGAAAAATCTTGGCAATAGACTACCTTCCATAATGACAAGGCTACCATCCATTGGAGTAACAAAGATATCAATAACATACTACCTTCCATAATGACAAGGCTACCATCCATCGGAGTAACAAAAATCACGACAACAGACTACCTTCCATAATGACAAGGCTACCATCCAATGGACTAACAAAAATCTCGACAACAGACTACCTTCCATAACGACAAGTACACCATCTATTGGAGTAACAAAAATATCGACAAGAGACTACCTTCCATAATGACAAGGCTACCATCCATTGTAGTAACAAAAATCTCGACAACAGACTACCTTCCATAATGACAAGGCTACCATCCATTGTAGTAACAAAAATCTCGACAACAGACTACCTTCCATAATGACCTGGGTACCATCCATTGGAGTAACAAAAATCTCGACAATAGACTTCCTTCCATAATGACAAGGCTACCATACATTAGAGTAACGAAAATATCCACAAGAGATTACCTTCCATAATGATAAGGCTATAATCCATTGTAGTAACAAAAATCTCGACAACAGACTACCTTGCATAATGACAAGGCTACGATCCAATGTAGTAACAAAAGTCTCGACATCATACTACCTTCCATAATGACAAGGCTACCATCCTTTGTAGTAACAAAAATATCGACAACAAATTACCTTCCATAATGACTTGGCTACAATCCATTGGAGTAACAAAAATTTTGGCAATAGACTACCTTCCATAATGACAAGGCTACCATCCCTTGGAGTAACAAAGATATCGATAACATACTACCTTCCATAATGACAAGGCTACCATCCATTGGAGTAACAAAAATCAAGACAACAGACTACCTTCCATACTGACAAGACTACCATCCTTTGGAATAACAAAAATCTCGACAAGAGATGACCTTCCATAATGACAAGGCTACCATCCATTGGAGTAATAAAGATATCAACAACAGACTACCTTCTATTATGACAAGTCTATCATCCATTGTAGTAACAAAAATCTCGACAACAGACTACCTTCCATAATGACTTGGCTACCATCCATTGGAGTAAGAAAAATCTTAGCAATAGACTACCTTCCATAATGACAAGGCTACCATCCATTGGAGTAACAAAGATATCGATAACATACTACCTTCCATAATGACAAGGCTACCATCCATCGGAGTAACAAAAATCACGACAACAGACTACCTTCCATAATGACAAGGCTACCATCCAATGGACTAACAAAAATCTCGACAACAGACTACCTTCCATAACGACAAGTATACCATCCATTGGAGTAACAAAAATTTCGACAAGAGACTACCTTCCATAATGACAAGGCTACCATCCATTGTAGTAACAAAAATCTCGACAACAGACTACCTTCCATAATGACAAGGCTACCATCCATTGTAGTAACAAAAATCTCGACAACAGACTACCTTCCATAATGACCTGGGTACCATCCATTGGAGTAACAAAAATCTCGACAATAGACTTCCTTCCATAATGACAAGGCTACCATACATTAGAGTAACGAAAATATCCACAAGAGATTACCTTCCATAATGATAAGGCTATAATCCATTGTAGTAACAAAAATCTCGACAACAGACTACCTTGCATAATGACAAGGCTACGATCCAATGTAGTAACAAAAGTCTCGACATCATACTACCTTCCATAATGACAAGGCTACCATCCTTTGTAGTAACAAAAATATCGACAACAAATTACCTTCCATAATGACTTGGCTACAATCCATTGGAGTAACAAAAATTTATGCAATAGACTACCTTCCATAATGACAAGGCTACCATCCCTTGGAGTAACAAAGATATCGATAACATACTACCTTCCATAATGACAAGGCTACCATCCATTGGAGTAACAAAAATCAAGACAACAGACTACCTTCCATACTGACAAGACTACCATCCTTTGGAATAACAAAAATCTCGACAAGAGATGACCTTCCATAATGACTAGGCTACCATCCATTGGAGTAATAAAGATATCAACAACAGACTACCTTCTATTATGACAAGTCTATCATCCATTGTAGTAACAAAAATCTCGACAACAGACTACCTTCCATAATGACTTGGCGACCATCCATTGGAGTAAGAAAAATCTTGGCAATAGACTACCTTCCATAATGACAAGGCTACCATCCATTGGAGTAACAAAGATATCGATAACATACTACCTTCCATAATGACAAGGCTACCATCCATCGGAGTAACAAAAATCACGACAACAGACTACCTTCCATAATGACAAGGCTACCATCCAATGGACTAACAAAAATCTCGACAACAGACTACCTTCCATAACGACAAGTATACCATCCATTGGAGTAACAAAAATATCGACAAGAGACTACCTTCCATAATGACAAGGCTACCATCCATTGTAGTAACAAAAATCTCGACAACAGACTACCTTCCATAATGACAAGGCTACCATCCATTGTAGTAACAAAAATCTCGACAACAGACTACCTTCCATAATGACCTGGGTACCATCCATTGGAGTAACAAAAATCTCGACAATAGACTTCCTTCCATAATGACAAGGCTACCATACATTAGAGTAACGAAAATATCCACAAGAGATTACCTTCCATAATGATAAGGCTATAATCCATTGTAGTAACAAAAATCTCGACAACAGACTACCTTGCATAATGACAAGGCTACGATCCAATGTAGTAACAAAAGTCTCGACATCATACTACCTTCCATAATGACAAGGCTACCATCCTTTGTAGTAACAAAAATATCGACAACAAATTACCTTCCATAATGACTTGGCTACAATCCATTGGAGTAACAAAAATTTTGGCAATAGACTACCTTCCATAATGACAAGGCTACCATCCCTTGGAGTAACAAAGATATCGATAACATACTACCTTCCATAATGACAAGGCTACCATCCATTGGAGTAACAAAAATCAAGACAACAGACTACCTTCCATACTGACAAGACTACCATCCTTTGGAATAACAAAAATCTCGACAAGAGATGACCTTCCATAATGACAAGGCTACCATCCATTGGAGTAATAAAGATATCAACAACAGACTACCTTCTATTATGACAAGTCTATCATCCATTGTAGTAACAAAAATCTCGACAACAGACTACCTTCCATAATGACTTGGCTACCATCCATTGGAGTAAGAAAAATCTTGGCAATAGACTACCTTCCATAATGACAAGGCTACCATCCATTGGAGTAACAAAGATATCGATAACATACTACCTTCCATAATGACAAGGCTACCATCCATCGGAGTAACAAAAATCACGACAACAGACTACCTTCCATAATGACAAGGCTACCATCCAATGGACTAACAAAAATCTCGACAACAGACTACCTTCCATAACGACAAGTATACCATCCATTGGAGTAACAAAAATTTCGACAAGAGACTACCTTCCATAATGACAAGGCTACCATCCATTGTAGTAACAAAAATCTCGACAACAGACTACCTTCCATAATGACAAGGCTACCATCCATTGTAGTAACAAAAATCTCGACAACAGACTACCTTCCATAATGACCTGGGTACCATCCATTGGAGTAACAAAAATCTCGACAATAGACTTCCTTCCATAATGACAAGGCTACCATACATTAGAGTAACGAAAATATCCACAAGAGATTACCTTCCATAATGATAAGGCTATAATCCATTGTAGTAACAAAAATCTCGACAACAGACTACCTTGCATAATGACAAGGCTACGATCCAATGTAGTAACAAAAGTCTCGACATCATACTACCTTCCATAATGACAAGGCTACCATCCTTTGTAGTAACAAAAATATCGACAACAAATTACCTTCCATAATGACTTGGCTACAATCCATTGGAGTAACAAAAATTTTGGCAATAGACTACCTTCCATAATGACAAGGCTACCATCCCTTGGAGTAACAAAGATATCGATAACATACTACCTTCCATAATGACAAGGCTACCATCCATTGGAGTAACAAAAATCAAGACAACAGACTACCTTCCATACTGACAAGACTACCATCCTTTGGAATAACAAAAATCTCGACAAGAGATGACCTTCCATAATGACTAGGCTACCATCCATTGGAGTAATAAAGATATCAACAACATACTACCTTCTATTATGACAAGTCTATCATCCATTGTAGTAACAAAAATCTCTACAACAGACTACCTTCCATAATGACTTGGCTACCATCCATTGGAGTAACAAAAATCTTGGCAATAGACTACCTTCCATAATGACAAGGCTACCATCCATTGGAGTAACAAAGATATCGATAACATACTACCTTCCATAATGACAAGGCTACCATCCATCGGAGTAACAAAAATCACGACAACAGACTACCTTCCATAATGACAAGGCTACCATCCAATGGACTAACAAAAATCTCGACAACAGACTACCTTCCATAACGACAAGTATACCATCCATTGGAGTAACAAAAATTTCGACAAGAGACTACCTTCCATAATGACAAGGCTACCATCCATTGTAGTAACAAAAATCTCGACAACAGACTACCTTCCATAATGACAAGGCTACCATCCATTGTAGTAACAAAAATCTCGACAACAGACTACCTTCCATAATGACCTGGGTACCATCCATTGGAGTAACAAAAATCTCGACAATAGACTTCCTTCCATAATGACAAGGCTACCATACATTAGAGTAACGAAAATATCCACAAGAGATTACCTTCCATAATGATAAGGCTATAATCCATTATAGTAACAAAAATCTCGACAACAGACTACCTTGCATAATGACAAGGCTACGATCCAATGTAGTAACAAAAGTCTCGACATCATACTACCTTCCATAATGACAAGGCTACCATCCTTTGTAGTAACAAAAATATCGACAACAAATTACCTTCCATAATGACTTGGCTACCATCCATTGGAGTAACAAAAATTTTGGCAATAGACTACCTTCCATAATGACAAGGCTACCATCCCTTGGAGTAACAAAGATATCGATAACATACTACCTTCCATAATGACAAGGCTACCATCCATTGGAGTAACAAAAATCAAGACAACAGACTACCTTCCATACTGACAAGACTACCATCCTTTGGAATAACAAAAATCTCGACAAGAGATGACCTTCCATAATGACTAGGCTACCATCCATTGGAGTAATAAAGATATCAACAACAGACTACCTTCTATTATGACAAGTCTATCATCCATTGTAGTAACAAAAATCTCGACAACAGACTACCTTCCATAATGACTTGGCTACCATCCATTGGAGTAAGAAAAATCTTGGCAATAGACTACCTTCCATAATGACAAGGCTACCATCCATTGGAGTAACAAAGATATCGATAACATACTACCTTCCATAATGACAAGGCTACCATCCATCGGAGTAATAAAAATCACGACAACAGACTACCTTCCATAATGACAAGGCTACCATCCAATGGACTAACAAAAATCTCGAAAACAGACTACCTTCCATAACGACAAGTATACCATCCATTGGAGTAACAAAAATTTCGACAAGAGACTACCTTCCATAATGACAAGGCTACCATCCATTGTAGTAACAAAAATCTCGACAACAGACTACCTTCCATAATGACAAGGCTACCATCCATTGTAGTAACAAAAATCTCGACAACAGACTACCTTCCATAATGACCTGGGTACCATCCATTGGAGTAACAAAAATCTCGACAATAGACTTCCTTCCATAATGACAAGGCTACCATACATTAGAGTAACGAAAATATCCACAAGAGATTACCTTCCATAATGATAAGGCTATAATCCATTGTAGTAACAAAAATCTCGACAACAGACTACCTTGCATAATGACAAGGCTACGATCCAATGTAGTAACAAAAGTCTCGACATCATACTACCTTCCATAATGACAAGGCTACCATCCTTTGTAGTAACAAAAATATCGACAACAAATTACCTTCCATAATGACTTGGCTGCCATCCATTGGAGTAACAAAATTTTTGGCAATAGACTACCTTCCATAATGACAAGGCTACCATCCCTTGGAGTAACAAAGATATCGATAACATACTACCTTCCATAATAACAAGGCTACCATCCATTGGAGTAACAAAAATCAAGACAACAGACTACCTTCCATACTGACAAGACTACCATCCTTTGGAATAACAAAAATCTCGACAAGAGATGACCTTCCATAATGACTAGGCTACCATCCATTGGAGTAATAAAGATATCAACAACAGACTACCTTCTATTATGACAAGTCTATCATCCATTGTAGTAACAAAAATCTCGACAACAGACTACCTTCCATAATGACTTGGCTACCATCCATTGGAGTAAGAAAAATCTTGGCAATAGACTACCTTCCATAATGACAAGGCTACCATCCATTGGAGTAACAAAGATATCGATAATATACTACCTTCCATAATGACAAGGCTACCATCCATCGGAGTAACAAAAATCATGACAACAGACTACCTTCCATAATGACAAGGCTACCATCCAATGGACTAACAAAAATCTCGACAACAAACTACCTTCCATAACGACAAGTATACCATCCATTGGAGTAACAAAAATATCGACAAGAGACTACCTTCCATAATGACAAGGCTACCATCCATTGTAGTAACAAAAATCTCGACAACAGACTACCTTCCATAATGACCTGGGTACCATCCATTGGAGTAACAAAAATCTCGACAATAGACTTCCTTCCATAATGACAAGGCTACCATACATTAGAGTAACGAAAATATCCACAAGAGATTACCTTCCATAATGATAAGGCTATAATCCATTGTAGTAACAAAAATCTCGACAACAGACTACCTTGCATAATGACAAGGCTACGATCCAATGTAGTAACAAAAGTCTCGACATCATACTACCTTCCATAATGACAAGGCTACCATCCTTTGTAGTAACAAAAATATCGACAACAAATTACCTTCCATAATGACTTGGCTACCATCCATTAGAGTAACAAAAATTTTGGCAATAGACTACCTTCCATAATGACAAGGCTACCATCCCTTGGAGTAACAAAGATATCGATAACATACTACCTTCCATAATGACAAGGCTACCATCCATTGGAGTAACAAAAATCAAGACAACAGACTACCTTCCATACTGACAAGACTACCATCCTTTGGAATAACAAAAATCTCGACAAGAGATGACCTTCCATAATGACTAGGCTACCATCCATTGGAGTAATAAAGATATCAACAACAGACTACCTTCTATTATGACAAGTCTATCATCCATTGTAGTAACAAAAATCTCGACAACAGACTACCTTCCATAATGACTTGGCTACCATCCATTGGAGTAAGAAAAATCTTGGCAATAGACTACCTTCCATAATGACAAGGCTACCATCCATTGGAGTAACAAAGATATCGATAACATACTACCTTCCATAATGACAAGGCTACCATCCATCGGAGTAACAAAAATCAAGACAACAGACTACCTTCCATAATGACAAGGCTACCATCCAATGGACTAACAAAAATCTCGACAACAGACTACCTTCCATAACGACAAGTATACTATCCATTGGAGTAACAAAAATATCGACAAGAGACTACCTTCCATAATGACAAGGCTACCATCCATTGTAGTAACAAAAATCTCGACAACAGACTACCTTCCATAATGACAAGGCTACCATCCATTGTAGTAACAAAAATCTCGACAACAGACTACCTTCCATAATGACCTGGGTACCATCCATTGGAGTAACAAAAATCTCGACAATAGACTTCCTTCCATAATGACAAGGCTACCATACATTAGAGTAACGAAAATATCCACAAGAGATTACCTTCCATAATGATAAGGCTATAATCCATTGTAGTAACAAAAATCTCGACAACAGACTACCTTGCATAATGACAAGGCTACGATCCAATGTAGTAACAAAAGTCTCGACATCATACTACCTTCCATAATGACAAGGCTACCATCCTTTGTAGTAACAAAAATATCGACAACAAATTACCTTCCATAATGACTTGGCTACCATCCATTGGAGTAACAAAATTTTTGGCAATAAACTACCTTCCATAATGACAAGGCTACCATCCCTTGGAGTAACAAAGATATCGATAACATACTACCTTCCATAATGACAAGGCTACCATCCATTGGAGTAACAAAAATCAAGACAACAGACTACCTTCCATACTGACAAGACTACCATCCTTTGGAATAACAAAAATCTCGACAAGAGATGACCTTCCATAATGACTAGGCTACCATCCATTGGAGTAATAAAGATATCAACAACAGACTACCTTCTATTATGACAAGTCTATCATCCATTGTAGTAACAAAAATCTCGACAACAGACTACCTTCCATAATGACTTGGCTACCATCCATTGGAGTAAGAAAAATCTTGGCAATAGACTACCTTCCATAATGACAAGGCTACCATCCATTGGAGTAACAAAGATATCGATAACATACTACCTTCCATAATGACAAGGCTACCATCCATCGGAGTAACAAAAATCACGACAACAGACTACCTTCCATAATGACAAGGCTACCATCCAATGGACTAACAAAAATCTCGACAACAGACTACCTTCCATAACGACAAGTATACCATCCATTGGAGTAACAAAAATTTCGACAAGAGACTACCTTCCATAATGACAAGGCTACCATCCATTGTAGTAACAAAAATCTCGACAACAGACTACCTTCCATAATGACAAGGCTACCATCCATTGTAGTAACAAAAATCTCGACAACAGACTACCTTCCATAATGACCTGGGTACCATCCATTGGAGTAACAAAAATCTCGACAATAGACTTCCTTCCATAATGACAAGGCTACCATACATTAGAGTAACGAAAATATCCACAAGAGATTACCTTCCATAATGATAAGGCTATAATCCATTGTAGTAACAAAAATCTCGACAACAGACTACCTTGCATAATGACAAGGCTACGATCCAATGTAGTAACAAAAGTCTCGACATCATACTACCTTCCATAATGACAAGGCTACCATCCTTTGTAGTAACAAAAATATCGACAACAAATTACCTTCCATAATGACTTGGCTACAATCCATTGGAGTAACAAAAATTTTGGCAATAGACTACCTTCCATAATGACAAGGCTACCATCCCTTGGAGTAACAAAGATATCGATAACATACTACCTTCCATAATGACAAGGCTACCATCCATTGGAGTAACAAAAATCAAGACAACAGACTACCTTCCATACTGACAAGACTACCATCCTTTGGAATAACAAAAATCTCGACAAGAGATGACCTTCCATAATGACTAGGCTACCATCCATTGGAGTAATAAAGATATCAACAACAGACTACCTTCTATTATGACAAGTCTATCATCCATTGTAGTAACAAAAATCTCGACAACAGACTACCTTCCATAATGACTTGGCTACCATCCATTGGAGTAAGAAAAATCTTGGCAATAGACTACCTTCCATAATGACAAGGCTACCATCCATTGGAGTAACAAAGATATCGATAACATACTACCTTCCATAATGACAAGGCTACCATCCATCGGAGTAACAAAAATCAAGACAACAGACTACCTTCCATAATGACAAGGCTACCATCCAATGGACTAACAAAAATCTCGACAACAGACTACCTTCCATAACGACAAGTATACTATCCATTGGAGTAACAAAAATATCGACAAGAGACTACCTTCCATAATGACAAGGCTACCATCCATTGTAGTAACAAAAATCTCGACAACAGACTACCTTCCATAATGACAAGGCTACCATCCATTGTAGTAACAAAAATCTCGACAACAGACTACCTTCCATAATGACCTGGGTACCATCCATTGGAGTAACAAAAATCTCGACAATAGACTTCCTTCCATAATGACAAGGCTACCATACATTAGAGTAACGAAAATATCCACAAGAGATTACCTTCCATAATGATAAGGCTATAATCCATTGTAGTAAGAAAAATCTCGACAACAGACTACCTTGCATAATGACAAGGCTACGATCCAATGTAGTAACAAAAGTCTCGACATCATACTACCTTCCATAATGACAAGGCTACCATCCTTTGTAGTAACAAAAATATCGACAACAAATTACCTTCCATAATGACTTGGCTACCATCCATTGGAGTAACAAATTTTTTGGCAATAGACTACCTTCCATAATGACAAGGCTACCATCCCTTGGAGTAACAAAGATATCGATAACATACTACCTTCCATAATGACAAGGCTACCATCCATTGGAGTAACAAAAATCAAGACAACAGACTACCTTCCATACTGACAAGACTACCATCCTTTGGAATAACAAAAATCTCGACAAGAGATGACCTTCCATAATGACTAGGCTACCATCCATTGGAGTAATAAAGATATCAACAACAGACTACCTTCTATTATGACAAGTCTATCATCCATTGTAGTAACAAAAATCTCGACAACAGACTACCTTCCATAATGACTTGGCTACCATCCATTGGAGTAAGAAAAATCTTGGCAATAGACTACCTTCCATAATGACAAGGCTACCATCCATTGGAGTAACAAAGATATCGATAACATACTACCTTCCATAATGACAAGGCTACCATCCATCGGAGTAACAAAAATCACGACAACAGACTACCTTCCATAATGACAAGGCTACCATCCAATGGACTAACAAAAATCTCGACAACAGACTACCTTCCATAACGACAAGTATACCATCCATTGGAGTAACAAAAATTTCGACAAGAGACTACCTTCCATAATGACAAGGCTACCATCCATTGTAGTAACAAAAATCTCGACAACAGACTACCTTCCATAATGACAAGGCTACCATCCATTGTAGTAACAAAAATCTCGACAACAGACTACCTTCCATAATGACCTGGGTACCATCCATTGGAGTAACAAAAATCTCGACAATAGACTTCCTTCCATAATGACAAGGCTACCATACATTAGAGTAACGAAAATATCCACAAGAGATTACCTTCCATAATGATAAGGCTATAATCCATTGTAGTAACAAAAATCTCGACAACAGACTACCTTGCATAATGACAAGGCTACGATCCAATGTAGTAACAAAAGTCTCGACATCATACTACCTTCCATAATGACAAGGCTACCATCCTTTGTAGTAACAAAAATATCGACAACAAATTACCTTCCATAATGACTTGGCTACAATCCATTGGAGTAACAAAAATTTTGGCAATAGACTACCTTCCATAATGACAAGGCTACCATCCCTTGGAGTAACAAAGATATCGATAACATACTACCTTCCATAATGACAAGGCTACCATCCATTGGAGTAACAAAAATCAAGACAACAGACTACCTTCCATACTGACAAGACTACCATCCTTTGGAATAACAAAAATCTCGACAAGAGATGACCTTCCATAATGACTAGGCTACCATCCATTGGAGTAATAAAGATATCAACAACAGACTACCTTCTATTATGACAAGTCTATCATCCATTGTAGTAACAAAAATCTCGACAACAGACTACCTTCCATAATGACTTGGCTACCATCCATTGGAGTAAGAAAAATCTTGGCAATAGACTACCTTCCATAATGACAAGGCTACCATCCATTGGAGTAACAAAGATATCGATAACATACTACCTTCCATAATGACAAGGCTACCATCCATCGGAGTAACAAAAATCACGACAACAGACTACCTTCCATAATGACAAGGCTACCATCCAATGGACTAACAAAAATCTCGACAACAGACTACCTTCCATAACGACAAGTATACCATCCATTGGAGTAACAAAAATTTCGACAAGAGACTACCTTCCATAATGACAAGGCTACCATCCATTGTAGTAACAAAAATCTCGACAACAGACTACCTTCCATAATGACAAGGCTACCATCCATTGTAGTAACAAAAATCTCGACAACAGACTACCTTCCATAATGACCTGGGTACCATCCATTGGAGTAACAAAAATCTCGACAATAGACTTCCTTCCATAATGACAAGGCTACCATACATTAGAGTAACGAAAATATCCACAAGAGATTACCTTCCATAATGATAAGGCTATAATCCATTGTAGTAACAAAAATCTCGACAACAGACTACCTTGCATAATGACAAGGCTACGATCCAATGTAGTAACAAAAGTCTCGACATCATACTACCTTCCATAATGACAAGGCTACCATCCTTTGTAGTAACAAAAATATCGACAACAAATTACCTTCCATAATGACTTGGCTACCATCCATTGGAGTAACAAAATTTTTGGCAATAGACTACCTTCCATAATGACAAGGCTACCATCCCTTGGAGTAACAAAGATATCGATAACATACTACCTTCCATAATGACAAGGCTACCATCCATTGGAGTAACAAAAATCAAGACAACAGACTACCTTCCATACTGACAAGACTACCATCCTTTGGAATAACAAAAATCTCGACAAGAGATGACCTTCCATAATGACTAGGCTACCATCCATTGGAGTAATAAAGATATCAACAACAGACTACCTTCTATTATGACAAGTCTATCATCCATTGTAGTAACAAAAATCTCGACAACAGACTACCTTCCATAATGACTTGGCTACCATCCATTGGAGTAAGAAAAATCTTGGCAATAGACTACCTTCCATAATGACAAGGCTACCATCCATTGGAGTAACAAAGATATCGATAACATACTACCTTCCATAATGACAAGGCTACCATCCATCGGAGTAACAAAAATCACGACAACAGACTACCTTCCATAATGACAAGGCTACCATCCAATGGACTAACAAAAATCTCGAAAACAGACTACCTTCCATAACGACAAGTATACCATCCATTGGAGTAACAAAAATTTCCACAAGAGACTACCTTCCATAATGACAAGGCTACCATCCATTGTAGTAACAAAAATCTCGACAACAGACTACCTTCCATAATGACAAGGCTACCATCCATTGTAGTAACAAAAATCTCGACAACAGACTACCTTCCATAATGACCTGGGTACCATCCATTGGAGTAACAAAAATCTCGACAATAGACTTCCTTCCATAATGACAAGGCTACCATACATTAGAGTAACGAAAATATCCACAAGAGATTACCTTCCATAATGATAAGGCTATAATCCATTGTAGTAACAAAAATCTCGACAACAGACTACCTTGCATAATGACAAGGCTACGATCCAATGTAGTAACAAAAGTCTCGACATCATACTACCTTCCATAATGACAAGGCTACCATCCTTTGTAGTAACAAAAATATCGACAACAAATTACCTTCCATAATGACTTGGCTACCATCCATTGGAGTAACAAAATTTTTGGCAATAGTCTACCTTCCATAATGACAAGGCTACCATCCCTTGGAGTAACAAAGATATCGATAACATACTACCTTCCATAATAACAAGGCTACCATCCATTGGAGTAACAAAAATCAAGACAACAGACTACCTTCCATACTGACAAGACTACCATCCTTTGGAATAACAAAAATCTCGACAAGAGATGACCTTCCATAATGACTAGGCTACCATCCATTGGAGTAATAAAGATATCAACAACAGACTACCTTCTATTATGACAAGTCTCTCATCCATTGTAGTAACAAAAATCTCGACAACAGACTACCTTCCATAATGACTTGGCTACCATCCATTGGAGTAAGAAAAATCTTGGCAATAGACTACCTTCCATAATGACAAGGCTACCATCCATTGGAGTAACAAAGATATCGATAATATACTACCTTCCATAATGACAAGGCTACCATCCATCGGAGTAACAAAAATCATGACAACAGACTACCTTCCATAATGACAAGGCTACCATCCAATGGACTAACAAAAATCTCGACAACAGACTACCTTCCATAACGACAAGTATACCATCCATTGGAGTAACAAAAATATCGACAAGAGACTACCTTCCATAATGACAAGGCTACCATCCATTGTAGTAACAAAAATCTCGACAACAGACTACCTTCCATAATGACCTGGGTACCATCCATTGGAGTAACAAAAATCTCGACAATAGACTTCCTTCCATAATGACAAGGCTACCATACATTAGAGTAACGAAAATATCCACAAGAGATTACCTTCCATAATGATAAGGCTATAATCCATTGTAGTAACAAAAATCTCGACAACAGACTACCTTGCATAATGACAAGGCTACGATCCAATGTAGTAACAAAAGTCTCGACATCATACTACCTTCCATAATGACAAGGCTACCATCCTTTGTAGTAACAAAAATATCGACAACAAATTACCTTCCATAATGACTTGGCTACCATCCATTAGAGTAACAAAAATTTTGGCAATAGACTACCTTCCATAATGACAAGGCTACCATCCCTTGGAGTAACAAAGATATCGATAACATACTACCTTCCATAATGACAAGGCTACCATCCATTGGAGTAACAAAAATCAAGACAACAGACTACCTTCCATACTGACAAGACTACCATCCTTTGGAATAACAAAAATCTCGACATAAGAATGACCTTCCATAATGACTAGGCTACCATCCATTGGAGTAATAAAGATATCAACAACAGACTACCTTCTATTATGACAAGTCTATCATCCATTGTAGTAACAAAAATCTCGACAACAGACTACCTTCCATAATGACTTGGCTACCATCCATTGGAGTAAGAAAAATCTTGGCAATAGACTACCTTCCATAATGACAAGGCTACCATCCATTGGAGTAACAAAGATATCGATAACATACTACCTTCCATAATGACAAGGCTACCATCCATCGGAGTAACAAAAATCAAGACAACAGACTACCTTCCATAATGACAAGGCTACCATCCAATGGACTAACAAAAATCTCGACAACAGACTATCTTCCATAACGACAAGTATACTATCCATTGGAGTAACAAAAATATCGACAAGAGACTACCTTCCATAATGACAAGGCTACCATCCATTGTAGTAACAAAAATCTCGACAACAGACTACCTTCCATAATGACAAGGCTACCATCCATTGTAGTAACAAAAATCTCGACAACAGACTACCTTCCATAATGACCTGGGTACCATCCATTGGAGTAACAAAAATCTCGACAATAGACTTCCTTCCATAATGACAAGGCTACCATACATTAGAGTAACGAAAATATCCACAAGAGATTACCTTCCATAATGATAAGGCTATAATCCATTGTAGTAAGAAAAATCTCGACAACAGACTACCTTGCATAATGACAAGGCTACGATCCAATGTAGTAACAAAAGTCTCGACATCATACTACCTTCCATAATGACAAGGCTACCATCCTTTGTAGTAACAAAAATATCGACAACAAATTACCTTCCATAATGACTTGGCTACCATCCATTGGAGTAACAAAATTTTTGGCAATAGACTACCTTCCATAATGACAAGGCTACCATCCCTTGGAGTAACAAAGATATCGATAACATACTACCTTCCATAATGACAAGGCTACCATCCATTGGAGTAACAAAAATCAAGACAACAGACTACCTTCCATACTGACAAGACTACCATCCTTTGGAATAACAAAAATCTCGACAAGAGATGACCTTCCATAATGACAAGGCTACCATCCATTGGAGTAATAAAGATATCAACAACAGACTACCTTCTATTATGACAAGTCTATCATCCATTGTAGTAACAAAAATCTCGACAACAGACTACCTTCCATAATGACTTGGCTACCATCCATTGGAGTAAGAAAAATCTTGGCAATAGACTACCTTCCATAATGACAAGGCTACCATCCATTGGAGTAACAAAGATATCGATAACATACTACCTTCCATAATGACAAGGCTACCATCCATCGGAGTAACAAAAATCACGACAACAGACTACCTTCCATAATGACAAGGCTACCATCCAATGGACTAACAAAAATCTCGACAACAGACTACCTTCCATAACGACAAGTATACCATCCATTGGAGTAACAAAAATTTCGACAAGAGACTACCTTCCATAATGACAAGGCTACCATCCATTGTAGTAACAAAAATCTCGACAACAGACTACCTTCCATAATGACAAGGCTACCATCCATTGTAGTAACAAAAATCTCGACAACAGACTACCTTCCATAATGACGTGGGTACCATCCATTGGAGTAACAAAAATCTCGACAATAGACTTCCTTCCATAATGACAAGGCTACCATACATTAGAGTAACGAAAATATCCACAAGAGATTACCTTCCATAATGATAAGGCTATAATCCATTGTAGTAACAAAAATCTCGACAACAGACTACCTTGCATAATGACAAGGCTACGATCCAATGTAGTAACAAAAGTCTCGACATCATACTACCTTCCATAATGACAAGGCTACCATCCTTTGTAGTAACAAAAATATCGACAACAAATTACCTTCCATAATGACTTGGCTACAATCCATTGGAGTAACAAAAATTTTGGCAATAGACTACCTTCCATAATGACAAGGCTACCATCCCTTGGAGTAACAAAGATATCGATAACATACTACCTTCCATAATGACAAGGCTACCATCCATTGGAGTAACAAAAATCAAGACAACAGACTACCTTCCATACTGACAAGACTACCATCCTTTGGAATAACAAAAATCTCGACAAGAGATGACCTTCCATAATGACTAGGCTACCATCCATTGGAGTAATAAAGATATCATCAACAGACTACCTTCTATTATGACAAGTCTATCATCCATTGTAGTAACAAAAATCTCTACAACAGACTACCTTCCATAATGACTTGGCTACCATCCATTGGAGTAAGAAAAATCTTGGCAATAGACTACCTTCCATAATGACAAGGCTACCATCCATTGGAGTAACAAAGATATCGATAACATACTACCTTCCATAATGACAAGGCTACCATCCATCGGAGTAACAAAAATCACGACAACAGACTACCTTCCATAATGACAAGGCTACCATCCAATGGACTAACAAAAATCTCGACAACAGACTACCTTCCATAACGACAAGTATACCATCCATTGGAGTAACAAAAATTTCGACAAGAGACTACCTTCCATAATGACAAGGCTACCATCCATTGTAGTAACAAAAATCTCGACAACAGACTACCTTCCATAATGACAAGGCTACCATCCATTGTAGTAACAAAAATCTCGACAACAGACTACCTTCCATAATGACCTGGGTACCATCCATTGGAGTAACAAAAATCTCGACAATAGACTTCCTTCCATAATGACAAGGCTACCATACATTAGAGTAACGAAAATATCCACAAGAGATTACCTTCCATAATGATAAGGCTATAATCCATTGTAGTAACAAAAATCTCGACAACAGACTACCTTGCATAATGACAAGGCTACGATCCAATGTAGTAACAAAAGTCTCGACATCATACTACCTTCCATAATGACAAGGCTACCATCCTTTGTAGTAACAAAAATATCGACAACAAATTACCTTCCATAATGACTTGGCTACCATCCATTGGAGTAACAAAAATTTTGGCAATAGACTACCTTCCATAATGACAAGGCTACCATCCCTTGGAGTAACAAAGATATCGATAACATACTACCTTCCATAATGACAAGGCTACCATCCATTGGAGTAACAAAAATCAAGACAACAGACTACCTTCCATACTGACAAGACTACCATCCTTTGGAATAACAAAAATCTCGACAAGAGATGACCTTCCATAATGACTAGGCTACCATCCATTGGAGTAATAAAGATATCAACAACAGACTACCTTCTATTATGACAAGTCTATCATCCATTGTAGTAACAAAAATCTCGACAACAGACTACCTTCCATAATGACTTGGCTACCATCCATTGGAGTAAGAAAAATCTTGGCAATAGACTACCTTCCATAATGACAAGGCTACCATCCATTGGAGTAACAAAGATATCGATAACATACTACCTTCCATAATGACAAGGCTACCATCCATCGGAGTAACAAAAATCACGACAACAGACTACCTTCCATAATGACAAGGCTACCATCCAATGGACTAACAAAAATCTCGAAAACAGACTACCTTCCATAACGACAAGTATACCATCCATTGGAGTAACAAAAATTTCGACAAGAGACTACCTTCCATAATGACAAGGCTACCATCCATTGTAGTAACAAAAATCTCGACAACAGACTACCTTCCATAATGACAAGGCTACCATCCATTGTAGTAACAAAAATCTCGACAACAGACTACCTTCCATAATGACCTGGGTACCATCCATTGGAGTAACAAAAATCTCGACAATAGACTTCCTTCCATAATGACAAGGCTACCATACATTAGAGTAACGAAAATATCCACAAGAGATTACCTTCCATAATGATAAGGCTATAATCCATTGTAGTAACAAAAATCTCGACAACAGACTACCTTGCATAATGACAAGGCTACGATCCAATGTAGTAACAAAAGTCTCGACATCATACTACCTTCCATAATGACAAGGCTACCATCCTTTGTAGTAACAAAAATATCGACAACAAATTACCTTCCATAATGACTTGGCTACCATCCATTGGAGTAACAAAAATTTTGGCAATAGACTACCTTCCATAATGACAAGGCTACCATCCCTTGGAGTAACAAAGATATCGATAACATACTACCTTCCATAATAACAAGGCTACCATCCATTGGAGTAACAAAAATCAAGACAACAGACTACCTTCCATACTGACAAGACTACCATCCTTTGGAATAACAAAAATCTCGACAAGAGATGACCTTCCATAATGACTAGGCTACCATCCATTGGAGTAATAAAGATATCAACAACAGACTACCTTCTATTATGACAAGTCTATCATCCATTGTAGTAACAAAAATCTCGACAACAGACTACCTTCCATAATGACTTGGCTACCATCCATTGGAGTAAGAAAAATCTTGGCAATAGACTACCTTCCATAATGACAAGGCTACCATCCATTGGAGTAACAAAGATATCGATAATATATTACCTTCCATAATGACAAGGCTACCATCCATCGGAGTAACAAAAATCATGACAACAGACTACCTTCCATAATGACAAGGCTACCATCCAATGGACTAACAAAAATCTCGACAACAGACTACCTTCCATAACGACAAGTATACCATCCATTGGAGTAACAAAAATATCGACAAGAGACTACCTTCCATAATGACAAGGCTACCATCCATTGTAGTAACAAAAATCTCGACAACAGACTACCTTCCATAATGACCTGGGTACCATCCATTGGAGTAACAAAAATCTCGACAATAGACTTCCTTCCATAATGACAAGGCTACCATACATTAGAGTAACGAAAATATCCACAAGAGATTACCTTCCATAATGATAAGGCTATAATCCATTGTAGTAACAAAAATCTCGACAACAGACTACCTTGCATAATGACAAGGCTACGATCCAATGTAGTAACAAAAGTCTCGACATCATACTACCTTCCATAATGACAAGGCTACCATCCTTTGTAGTAACAAAAATATCGACAACAAATTACCTTCCATAATGACTTGGCTACCATCCATTAGAGTAACAAAATTTTTGGCAATAGACTACCTTCCATAATGACAAGGCTACCATCCCTTGGAGTAACAAAGATATCGATAACATACTACCTTCCATAATGACAAGGCTACCATCCATTGGAGTAACAAAAATCAAGACAACAGACTACCTTCCATACTGACAAGACTACCATCCTTTGGAATAACAAAAATCTCGACAAGAGATGACCTTCCATAATGACTAGGCTACCATCCATTGGAGTAATAAAGATATCAACAACAGACTACCTTCTATTATGACAAGTCTATCATCCATTGTAGTAACAAAAATCTCGACAACAGACTACCTTCCATAATGACTTGGCTACCATCCATTGGAGTAAGAAAAATCTTGGCAATAGACTACCTTCCATAATGACAAGGCTACCATCCATTGGAGTAACAAAGATATCGATAACATACTACCTTCCATAATGACAAGGCTACCATCCATCGGAGTAACAAAAATCACGACAACAGACTACCTTCCATAATGACAAGGCTACCATCCAATGGACTAACAAAAATCTCGACAACAGACTACCTTCCATAACGACAAGTATACCATCCATTGGAGTAACAAAAATATCGACAAGAGACTACCTTCCATAATGACAAGGCTACCATCCATTGTAGTAACAAAAATCTCGACAACAGACTACCTTCCATAATGACAAGGCTACCATCCATTGTAGTAACAAAAATCTCGACAACAGACTACCTTCCATAATGACCTGGGTACCATCCATTGGAGTAACAAAAATCTCGACAATAGACTTCCTTCCATAATGACAAGGCTACCATACATTAGAGTAACGAAAATATCCACAAGAGATTACCTTCCATAATGATAAGGCTATAATCCATTGTAGTAACAAAAATCTCGACAACAGACTACCTTGCATAATGACAAGGCTACGATCCAATGTAGTAACAAAAGTCTGTCATCATACTACCTTCCATAATGACAAGGCTACCATCCTTTGTAGTAACAAAAATATCGACAACAAATTACCTTCCATAATGACTTGGCTACCATCCATTAGAGTAACAAAAATTTTGGCAATAGACTAGCTTCCATAATGACAAGGCTACCATCCCTTGGAGTAACAAAGATATCGATAACATACTACCTTCCATAATGACAAGGCTACCATCCATTGGAGTAACAAAAATCAAGACAACAGACTACCTTCCATACTGACAAGACTACCATCCTTTGGAATAACAAAAATCTCGACAAGAGATGACCTTCCATAATGACTAGGCTACCATCCATTGGAGTAATAAAGATATCAACAACAGACTACCTTCTATTATGACAAGTCTATCATCCATTGTAGTAACAAAAATCTCGACAACAGACTACCTTCCATAATGACTTGGCTACCATCCATTGGAGTAAGAAAAATCTTGGCAATAGACTACCTTCCATAATGACAAGGCTACCATCCATTGGAGTAACAAAGATATCGATAACATACTACCTTCCATAATGACAAGGCTACCATCCATCGGAGTAACAAAAATCAAGACAACAGACTACCTTCCATAATGACAAGGCTACCATCCAATGGACTAACAAAAATCTCGACAACAGACTACCTTCCATAACGACAAGTATACTATCCATTGGAGTAACAAAAATATCGACAAGAGACTACCTTCCATAATGACAAGGCTACCATCCATTGTATTAACAAAAATCTCGACAACAGACTACCTTCCATAATGACAAGGCTACCATCCATTGTAGTAACAAAAATCTCGACAACAGACTACCTTCCATAATGACCTGGGTACCATCCATTGGAGTAACAAAAATCTCGACAATAGACTTCCTTCCATAATGACAAGGCTACCATACATTAGAGTAACGAAAATATCCACAAGAGATTACCTTCCATAATGATAAGGCTATAATCCATTGTAGTAAGAAAAATCTCGACAACAGACTACCTTGCATAATGACAAGGCTACGATCCAATGTAGTAACAAAAGTCTCGACATCATACTACCTTCCATAATGACAAGGCTACCATCCTTTGTAGTAACAAAAATATCGACAACAAATTACCTTCCATAATGACTTGGCTACCATCCATTGGAGTAACAAAATTTTTGGCAATAGACTACCTTCCATAATGACAAGGCTACCATCCCTTGGAGTAACAAAGATATCGATAACATACTACCTTCCATAATGACAAGGCTACCATCCATTGGAGTAACAAAAATCAAGACAACAGACTACCTTCCATACTGACAAGACTACCATCCTTTGGAATAACAAAAATCTCGACAAGAGATGACCTTCCATAATGACTAGGCTACCATCCATTGGAGTAATAAAGATATCAACAACAGACTACCTTCTATTATGACAAGTCTATCATCCATTGTAGTAACAAAAATCTCGACAACAGACTACCTTCCATAATGACTTGGCTACCATCCATTGGAGTAAGAAAAATCTTGGCAATAGACTACCTTCCATAATGACAAGGCTACCATCCATTGGAGTAACAAAGATATCGATAACATACTACCTTCCATAATGACAAGGCTACCATCCATCGGAGTAACAAAAATCACGACAACAGACTACCTTCCATAATGACAAGGCTACCATCCAATGGACTAACAAAAATCTCGACAACAGACTACCTTCCATAACGACAAGTATACCATCCATTGGAGTAACAAAAATATCGACAAGAGACTACCTTCCATAATGACAAGGCTACCATCCATTGTAGTAACAAAAATCTCGACAACAGACTACCTTCCATAATGACAAGGCTACCATCCATTGTAGTAACAAAAATCTCGACAACAGACTACCTTCCATAATGACCTGGGTACCATCCATTGGAGTAACAAAAATCTCGACAATAGACTTCCTTCCATAATGACAAGGCTACCATACATTAGAGTAACGAAAATATCCACAAGAGATTACCTTCCATAATGATAAGGCTATAATCCATTGTAGTAACAAAAATCTCGACAACAGACTACCTTGCATAATGACAAGGCTACGATCCAATGTAGTAACAAAAGTCTCGACATCATACTACCTTCCATAATGACAAGGCTACCATCCTTTGTAGTAACAAAAATATCGACAACAAATTACCTTCCATAATAACTTGGCTACCATCCATTAGAGTAACAAAAATTTTGGCAATAGACTACCTTCCATAATGACAAGGCTACCATCCCTTGGAGTAACAAAGATATCGATAACATACTACCTTCCATAATGACAAGGCTACCATCCATTCGAGTAACAAAAATCAAGACAACAGACTACCTTCCATACTGACAAGACTACCATCCTTTGGAATAACAAAAATCTCGACAAGAGATGACCTTCCATAATGACTAGGCTACCATCCATTGGAGTAATAAAGATATCAACAACAGACTACCTTCTATTATGACAAGTCTATCATCCATTGTAGTAACAAAAATCTCGACAACAGACTACCTTCCATAATGACTTGGCTACCATCCATTGGAGTAAGAAAAATCTTGGCAATAGACTACCTTCCATAATGACAAGGCTACCATCCATTGGAGTAACAAAGATATCGATAACATACTACCTTCCATAATGACAAGGCTACCATCCATCGGAGTAACAAAAATCACGACAACAGACTACCTTCCATAATGACAAGGCTACCATCCAATGGACTAACAAAAATCTCGACAACAGACTACCTTCCATAACGACAAGTATACCATCCATTGGAGTAACAAAAATATCGACAAGAGACTACCTTCCATAATGACAAGGCTACCATCCATTGTAGTAACAAAAATCTCGACAACAGACTACCTTCCATAATGACAAGGCTACCATCCATTGTAGTAACAAAAATCTCGACAACAGACTACCTTCCATAATGACCTGGGTACCATCCATTGGAGTAACAAAAATCTCGACAATAGACTTCCTTCCATAATGACAAGGCTACCATACATTAGAGTAACGAAAATATCCACAAGAGATTACCTTCCATAATGATAAGGCTATAATCCATTGTAGTAACAAAAATCTCGACAACAGACTACCTTGCATAATGACAAGGCTACGATCCAATGTAGTAACAAAAGTCTCGACATCATACTACCTTCCATAATGACAAGGCTACCATCCTTTGTAGTAACAAAAATATCGACAACAAATTACCTTCCATAATGACTTGGCTACCATCCATTGGAGTAACAAAATTTTTGGCAATAGACTACCTTCCATAATGACAAGGCTACCATCCCCTGGAGTAACAAAGATATTGATAACATACTACCTTCCATAATGACAAGGCTACCATCCATTGGAGTAACAAAAATCAAGACAACAGACTACCTTCCATACTGACAAGACTACCATCCTTTGGAATAACAAAAATCTCGACAAGAGATGACCTTCCATAATGACTAGGCTACCATCCATTGGAGTAATAAAGATATCAACAACAGACTACCTTCTATTATGACAAGTCTATCATCCATTGTAGTAACAAAAATCTCGACAACAGACTACCTTCCATAATGACTTGGCTACCATCCATTGGAGTAAGAAAAATCTTGGCAATAGACTACCTTCCATAATGACAAGGCTACCATCCATTGGAGTAACAAAGATATCGATAATATACTACCTTCCATAATGACAAGGCTACCATCCATCGGAGTAACAAAAATCACGACAACAGACTACCTTCCATAATGACAAGGCTACCATCCAATGGACTAACAAAAATCTCGACAACAGACTACCTTCTATAACGACAAGTATACCATCCATTGGAGTAACAAAAATATCGACAAGAGACTACCTTCCATAATGACAAGGCTACCATCCATTGTAGTAACAAAAATCTCGACAACAAACTACCTTCCATAATGACAAGGCTACCATCCATTGTAGTAACAAAAATCTCGACAACAGACTACCTTCCATAATGACCTGGGTACCATCCATTGGAGTAACAAAAATCTCGACAATAGACTTCCTTCCATAATGACAAGGCTACCATACATTAGAGTAACGAAAATATCCACAAGAGATTACCTTCCATAATGATAAGGCTATAATCCATTGTAGTAACAAAAATCTCGACAACAGACTACCTTGCATAATGACAAGGCTACGATCCAATGTAGTAACAAAAGTCTCGACATCATACTACCTTCCATAATGACAAGGCTACCATCCTTTGTAGTAACAAAAATATCGACAACAAATTACCTTCCATAATGACTTGGCTACCATCCATTGGAGTAACAAAAATTTTGGCAATAGACTACCTTCCATAATGACAAGGCTACCATCCCTTGGAGTAACAAAGATATTGATAACATACTACCTTCCATAATGACAAGGCTACCATCCATTGGAGTAACAAAAATCAAGACAACAGACTACCTTCCATACTGACAAGACTACCATCCTTTGGAATAACAAAAATCTCGACAAGAGATGACCTTCCATAATGACTAGGCTACCATCCATTGGAGTAATAAAGATATCAACAACAGACTACCTTCTATTATGACAAGTCTATCATCCATTGTAGTAACAAAAATCTCGACAACAGACTACCTTCCATAATGACTTGGCTACCATCCATTGGAGTAAGAAAAATCTTGGCAATAGACTACCTTCCATAATGACAAGGCTACCATCCATTGGAGTAACAAAGATATCGATAACATACTACCTTCCATAATGACAAGGCTACCATCCATCGGAGTAACAAAAATCACGACAACAGACTACCTTCCATAATGACAAGGCTACCATCCAATGGACTAACAAAAATCTCGACAACAGACTACCTTCCATAACGACAAGTATACCATCCATTGGAGTAACAAAAATATCGAAAAGAGACTACCTTCCATAATGACAAGGCTACCATCCATTGTAGTAACAAAAATCTCGACAACAGACTACCTTCCATAATGACAAGGCTACCATCCATTGTAGTAACAAAAATCTCGACAACAGACTACCTTCCATAATGACCTGGGTACCATCCATTGGAGTAACAAAAATCTCGACAATAGACTTCCTTCCATAATGACAAGGCTACCATACATTAGAGTAACGAAAATATCCACAAGAGATTACCTTCCATAATGATAAGGCTATAATCCATTGTAGTAACAAAAATCTCGACAACAGACTACCTTGCATAATGACAAGGCTACGATCCAATGTAGTAACAAAAGTCTCGACATCATACTACCTTCCATAATGACAAGGCTACCATCCTTTGTAGTAAGAAAAATATCGACAACAAATTACCTTCCATAATAACTTGGCTACCATCCATTAGAGTAACAAAATTTTTGGCAATAGACTACCTTCCATAATGACAAGGCTACCATCCCTTGGAGTAACAAAGATATCGATAACATACTACCTTCCATAATGACAAGGCTACCATCCATTCGAGTAACAAAAATCAAGACAACAGACTACCTTCCATACTGACAAGACTACCATCCTTTGGAATAACAAAAATCTCGACAAGAGATGACCTTCCATAATGACTAGGCTACCATCCATTGGAGTAATAAAGATATCAACAACAGACTACCTTCTATTATGACAAGTCTATCATCCATTGTAGTAACAAAAATCTCGACAACAGACTACCTTCCATAATGACTTGGCTACCATCCATTGGAGTAAGAAAAATCTTGGCAATAGACTACCTTCCATAATGACAAGGCTACCATCCATTGGAGTAACAAAGATATCGATAACATACTACCTTCCATAATGACAAGGCTACCATCCATCGGAGTAACAAAAATCACGACAACAGACTACCTTCCATAATGACAAGGCTACCATCCAATGGACTAACAAAAATCTCGACAACAGACTACCTTCCATAACGACAAGTATACCATCCATTGGAGTAACAAAAATATCGACAAGAGACTACCTTCCATAATGACAAGGCTACCATCCATTGTAGTAACAAAAATCTCGACAACAGACTACCTTCCATAATGACAAGGCTACCATCCATTGTAGTAACAAAAATCTCGACAACAGACTACCTTCCATAATGACCTGGGTACCACCCATTGGAGTAACAAAAATCTCGACAATAGACTTCCTTCCATAATGACAAGGCTACCATACATTAGAGTAACGAAAATATCCACAAGAGATTACCTTCCATAATGATAAGGCTATAATCCATTGTAGTAACAAAAATCTCGACAACAGACTACCTTGCATAATGACAAGGCTACGATCCAATGTAGTAACAAAAGTCTCGACATCATACTACCTTCCATAATGACAAGGCTACCATCCTTTGTAGTAACAAAAATATCGACAACAAATTACCTTCCATAATGACTTGGCTACCATCCATTGGAGTAACAAAATTTTTGGCAATAGACTACCTTCCATAATGACAAGGCTACCATCCCCTGGAGTAACAAAGATATTGATAACATACTACCTTCCATAATGACAAGGCTACCATCCATTGGAGTAACAAAAATCAAGACAACAGACTACCTTCCATACTGACAAGACTACCATCCTTTGGAATAACAAAAATCTCGACAAGAGATGACCTTCCATAATGACTAGGCTACCATCCATTGGAGTAATAAAGATATCAACAACAGACTACCTTCTATTATGACAAGTCTATCATCCATTGTAGTAACAAAAATCTCGACAACAGACTACCTTCCATAATGACTTGGCTACCATCCATTGGAGTAAGAAAAATCTTGGCAATAGACTACCTTCCATAATGACAAGGCTACCATCCATTGGAGTAACAAAGATATCGATAATATACTACCTTCCATAATGACAAGGCTACCATCCATCGGAGTAACAAAAATCACGACAACAGACTACCTTCCATAATGACAAGGCTACCATCCAATGGACTAACAAAAATCTCGACAACAGACTACCTTCCATAACGACAAGTATACCATCCATTGGAGTAACAAAAATATCGACAAGAGACTACCTTCCATAATGACAAGGCTACCATCCATTGTAGTAACAAAAATCTCGACAACAGACTACCTTCCATAATGACAAGGCTACCATCCATTGTAGTAACAAAAATCTCGACAACAGACTACCTTCCATAATGACCTGGGTACCATCCATTGGAGTAACAAAAATCTCGACAATAGACTTCCTTCCATAATGACAAGGCTACCATACATTAGAGTAACGAAAATATCCACAAGAGATTACCTTCCATAATGATAAGGCTATAATCCATTGTAGTAACAAAAATCTCGACAACAGACTACCTTGCATAATGACAAGGCTACGATCCAATGTAGTAACAAAAGTCTCGACATCATACTACCTTCCATAATGACAAGGCTACCATCCTTTGTAGTAACAAAAATATCGACAACAAATTACCTTCCATAATGACTTGGCTACCATCCATTGGAGTAACAAAAATTTTGGCAATAGACTACCTTCCATAATGACAAGGCTACCATCCCTTGGAGTAACAAAGATATTGATAACATACTACCTTCCATAATGACAAGGCTACCATCCATTGGAGTAACAAAAATCAAGACAACAGACTACCTTCCATACTGACAAGACTACCATCCTTTGGAATAACAAAAATCTCGACAAGAGATGACCTTCCATAATGACTAGGCTACCATCCATTGGAGTAATAAAGATATCAACAACAGACTACCTTCTATTATGACAAGTCTATCATCCATTGTAGTAACAAAAATCTCGACAACAGACTACCTTCCATAATGACTTGGCTACCATCCATTGGAGTAAGAAAAATCTTGGCAATAGACTACCTTCCATAATGACAAGGCTACCATCCATTGGAGTAACAAAGATATCGATAACATACTACCTTCCATAATGACAAGGCTACCATCCATCGGAGTAACAAAAATCACGACAACAGACTACCTTCCATAATGACAAGGCTACCATCCAATGGACTAACAAAAATCTCGACAACAGACTACCTTCCATAACGACAAGTATACCATCCATTGGAGTAACAAAAATATCGACAAGAGACTACCTTCCATAATGACAAGGTTACCATCCATTGTAGTAACAAAAATCTCGACAACAGACTACCTTCCATAATGACCTGGGTACCATCCATTGGAGTAACAAAAATCTCGACAATAGACTTCCTTCCATAATGACAAGGCTACCATACATTAGAGTAAAGAAAATATCCACAAGAGATTACCTTCCATAATGATAAGGCTATAATCCATTGTAGTAACAAAAATCTCGACAACAGACTACCTTGCATAATGACAAGGCTACGATCCAATGTAGTAACAAAAGTCTCGACATCATACTACCTTCCATAATGACAAGGCTACCATCCTTTGTAGTAACAAAAATATCGACAACAAATTACCTTCCATAATGACTTGGCTACCATCCATTGGAGTAACAAAAATTTTGGCAATAGACTACCTTCCATAATGACAAGGCTACCATCCCTTGGAGTAACAAAGATATCGATAACATACTACCTTCCATAATGACAAGGCTACCATCCATTGGAGTAACAAAAATCAAGACAACAGACTACCTTCCATACTGACAAGACTACCATCCTTTGGAATAACAAAAATCTCGACAAGAGATGACCTTCCATAATGACTAGGCTACCATCCATTGGAGTAATAAAGATATCAACAACAGACTACCTTCTATTATGACAATTCTATCATCCATTGTAGTAACAAAAATCTCGACAACAGACTACCTTCCATAATGACTTGGCTACCATCCATTGGAGTAAGAAAAATCTTGGCAATAGACTACCTTCCATAATGACAAGGCTACCATCCATTGGAGTAACAAAGATATCGATAACATACTACCTTCCATAATGACAAGGCTACCATCCATCGGAGTAACAAAAATCAAGACAACACACTACCTTCCATAATGACAAGGCTACCATCCAATGGACTAACAAAAATCTCGACAACAGACTTCCTTCCATAACGACAAGTATACTATCCATTGGAGTAACAAAAATATCGACAAGAGACTACCTTCCATAATGACAAGGCTACCATCCATTGTAGTAACAAAAATCTCGACAACAGACTAACTTCCATAATGACAAGGCTACCATCCATTGTAGTAACAAAAATCTCGACAACAGACTACCTTCCATAATGACCTGGGTACCATCCATTGGAGTAACAAAAATCTCGACAATAGACTTCCTTCCATAATGACAAGGCTACCATACATTAGAGTAACGAAAATATCCACAAGAGATTACCTTCCATAATGATAAGGCTATAATCCATTGTAGTAAGAAAAATCTCGACAACAGACTACCTTGCATAATGACAAGGCTACGATCCAATGTAGTAACAAAAGTCTCGACATCATACTACCTTCCATAATGACAAGGCTACCATCCTTTGTAGTAACAAAAATATCGACAACAAATTACCTTCCATAATGACTTGGCTACCATCCATTGGAGTAACAAAATTTTTGGCAATAGACTACCTTCCATAATGACAAGGCTACCATCCCTTGGAGTAACAAAGATATCGATAACATACTACCTTCCATAATGACAAGGCTACCATCCATTGGAGTAACAAAAATCAAGACAACAGACTACCTTCCATACTGACAAGACTACCATCCTTTGGAATAACAAAAATCTCGACAAGAGATGACCTTCCATAATGACTAGGCTACCATCCATTGGAGTAATAAAGATATCAACAACAGACTACCTTCTATTATGACAAGTCTATCATCCATTGTAGTAACAAAAATCTCGACAACAGACTACCTTCCATAATGACTTGGCTACCATCCATTGGAGTAAGAAAAATCTTGGCAATAGACTACCTTCCATAATGACAAGGCTACCATCCATTGGAGTAACAAAGATATCGATAACATACTACCTTCCATAATGACAAGGCTACCATCCATCGGAGTAACAAAAATCACGACAACAGACTACCTTCCATAATGACAAGGCTACCATCCAATGGACTAACAAAAATCTCGACAACAGACTACCTTCCATAACGACAAGTATACCATCCATTGGAGTAACAAAAATATCGACAAGAGACTACCTTCCATAATGACAAGGCTACCATCCATTGTAGTAACAAAAATCTCGACAACAGACTACCTTCCATAATGACCTGGGTACCATCCATTGGAGTAACAAAAATCTCGACAATAGACTTCCTTCCATAATGACAAGGCTACCATACATTAGAGTAACGAAAATATCCACAAGAGATTACCTTCCATAATGATAAGGCTATAATCCATTGTAGTAACAAAAATCTCGACAACAGACTACCTTGCATAATGACAAGGCTACGATCCAATGTAGTAACAAAAGTCTCGACATCATACTACCTTCCATAATGACAAGGCTACCATCCTTTGTAGTAACAAAAATATCGACAACAAATTACCTTCCATAATGACTTGGCTACCATCCATTGGAGTAACAAAAACTTTGGCAATAGACTACCTTCCATAATGACAAGGCTACCATCCCTTGGAGTAACAAAGATATCGATAACATACTACCTTCCATAATGACAAGGCTACCATCCATTGGAGTAACTAAAATCAAGACAACAGACTACCTTCCATACTGACAAGACTACCATCCTTTGGAATAACAAAAATCTCGACAAGAGATGACCTTCCATAATGACTAGGCTACCATCCGTTGGAGTAATAAAGATATCAACAACAGACTACCTTCTATTATGACAAGTCTATCATCCATTGTAGTAACAAAAATCTCGACAACAGACTACCTTCCATAATGACTTGGCTACCATCCATTGGAGTAAGAAAAATCTTGGCAATAGACTACCTTCCATAATGACAAGGCTACCATCCATTGGAGTAACAAAGATATCGATAACATACTACCTTCCATAATGACAAGGCTACCATCCATCGGAGTAACAAAAATCACGACAACAGACTACCTTCCATAATGACAAGGCTACCATCCAATGGACTAACAAAAATCTCGACAACAGACTACCTTCCATAACGACAAGTATACCATCCATTGGAGTAACAAAAATATCGACAAGAGACTACCTTCCATAATGACGAGGCTACCATCCATTGTAGTAACAAAAATCTCGACAACAGACTACCTTCCATAATGACAAGTCTACCATCCATTGTAGTAATAAAAATCTCGACAACAGACTACCTTCCATAATGACCTGGGTACCATCCATTGGAGTAACAAAAATCTCGACAATAGACTACCTTCCATAATGACAAGGCTACCATACATTAGAGTAACGAAAATATCCACAAGAGATTACCTTCCATAATGATAAGGCTATAATCCATTGTAGTAACAAAAATCTCGACAACAGACTACCTTGCATAATGACAAGGCTACGATCCATTGTAGTAACAAAAGTCTCGACATCATACTACCTTCCATAATGACAAGGCTACCATCCTTTGTAGTAACAAAAATATCGACAACAAATTACCTTCCATAATGACTTGGCTACCATCCATTGGAGTAACAAAAATTTTGGTAATAGACTACCTTCCATAATGACAAGGCTACCATCCCTTGGAGTAACAAAGATATCGATAACATACTACCTTCCATAATGACAAGGCTACCATCCATTGGAGTAACAAAAATCAAGACAACAGACTACCTTCCATACTGACAAGACTACCATCCTTTGGAATAACAAAAATCTCGACAACAGACTACCTTCCATAACGACAAGTATACCATCCATTGGAGTAATAAAGATATCAACAACAGACTACCTTCTATTATGACAAGTCTATCATCCATTGTAGTAACAAAAATCTCGACAACAGACTACCTTCCATAATGACTTGGCTACCATCCATTGGAGTAAGAAAAATCTTGGCAATAGACTACCTTCCATAATGACAAGGCTACCATCCATTGGAGTAACAAAGATATCGATAACATACTACCTTCCATAATGACAAGGCTACCATCCATCGGAGTAACAAAAATCACGACAACAGACTACCTTCCATAATGACAAGGCTACCATCCAATGGACTAACAAAAATCTCGACAACAGACTACCTTCCATAACGACAAGTATACCATCCATTGTAGTAACAAAAATATCGACAAGAGACTACCTTCCATAATGACAAGGCTACCATCCATTGTAGTAACAAAAATCTCGACAACAGACTACCTTCCATAATGACAAGGCTACCATCCATTGTAGTAACAAAAATCTCGACAACAGACTACCTTCCATAATGACCTGGGTACCATCCATTGGAGTAACAAAAATCTCGACAATAGACTACCTTCCATAATGACAAGGCTACCATACATTAGAGTAACGAAAATATCCACAAGAGATTACCTTCCATAATGATAAGGCTATAATCCATTGTAGTAACAAAAATCTCGACAACAGACTACCTTGCATAATGACAAGGCTACGATCCATTGTAGTAACAAAAGTCTCGACATCATACTACCTTCCATAATGAGAAGGCTACCATCCTTTGTAGTAACAAAAATATCGACAACAAATTACCTTCCATAATGACTTGGCTACCATCCATTGGAGTAACAAAATTTTTGGCAATAGACTACCTTCCATAATGACAAGGCTAGCATCCCTTGGAGTAACAAAGATATCGATAACATACTACCTTCCATAATGACAAGGCTACCATCCATTGGAGTAACAAAAATCAAGACAACAGACTACCTTCCATACTGACAAGACTACCATCCTTTGGAATAACAAAAATCTCGACAAGAGATGACCTTCCATAATGACTAGGCTACCATCCATTGGAGTAATAAAGATATCAACAACAGACTACCTTCTATTATGACAAGTCTATCATCCATTGTAGTAACAAAAATCTCGACAACAGACTACCTTCCATAATGACTTGGCTACCATCCATTGGAGTAAGAAAAATCTTGGCAATAGACTACCTTCCATAATGACAAGGCTACCATCCATTGGAGTAACAAAGATATCGATAACATACTACCTTCCATAATGACAAGGCTACCATCCATCGGAGTAACAAAAATCACGACAACAGACACCCTTCCATAATGACAAGGCTACCATCCAATGGACTAACAAAAATCTCGACAACAGACTACCTTCCATAACGACAAGTATACCATCCATTGGAGTAACAAAAATATCGACAAGAGACTACCTTCCATAATGACAAGGCTACCATCCATTGTAGTAACAAAAATCTCGACAACAGACTACCTTCCATAATGACAAGGCTACCATCCATTGTAGTAACAAAAATCTCGACAACAGACTACCTTCCATAATGACCTGGGTACCATCCATTGGAGTAACAAAAATCTCGACAATAGACTACCTTCCATAATGACAAGGCTACCATACATTAGAGTAACGAAAATATCCACAAGAGATTACCTTCCATAATGATAAGGCTATAATCCATTGTAGTAACAAAAATCTCGACAACAGACTACCTTGCATAATGACAAGGCTACGATCCATTGTAGTAACAAAAGTCTCGACATCATACTACCTTCCATAATGACAAGGCTACCATCCTTTGTAGTAACAAAAATATCGACAACAAATTACCTTCCATAATGACTTGGCTACCATCCATTGGAGTAACAAAATTTTTGGCAATAAACTACCTTCCATAATGACAAGGCTACCATCCCTTGGAGTAACAAAGATATTGATAACATACTACCTTCCATAATGACAAGGCTACCATCCATTGGAGTAACAAAAATCAAGACAACAGACTACCTTCCATAATGACAAGACTACCATCCTTTGGAATAACAAAAATCTCGACAAGAGATGACCTTCCATAATGACTAGGCTACCATCCATTGGAGTAATAAAGATATCAACAACAGACTACCTTTATTATGACAAGTCTATCATCCATTGTAGTAACAAAAATCTCGACAACAGACTACCTTCCATAATGACTTGGCTACCATCCATTGGAATAAGAAAAATCTTGGCAATAGACTACCTTCCATAATGACAAGGCTACCATCCATTGGAGTAACAAAGATATCTATAACATACTACCTTCCATAATGACAAGGCTACCATCCATCGGAGTAACAAAAATCACGTCAACAAACTACCTTCCATAATGACAAGGCTACCATCCAATGGACTAACAAAAAATCTCGACAACAGACTACCTTCCATAACGACAAGTATACCATCCATTGGAGTAACAAAAATATCGACAAGAGACTACCTTCCATAATGACAAGGCTACCATCCATTGTAGTAACAAAAATCTCGATAACAGACTACCTTCCATAATGACAAGGCTACCATCCATTGTAGTAACAAAAATCTCGACAACAGACTACCTTCCATAATTACCTGGGTACCATCCATTGGAGTAACAAAAATCTCGACAATAGACTACCTTCCATAATGACAAGGCTACCATACATTAGAGTAACGAAAATATCCACAAGAGATTACCTTCCATAATGATAAGGCTATAATCCATTGTAGTAATAAAAATCTCGACAACAGACTACCTTGCATAATGACAAGGCTACGATCCATTGTAGTAACAAAAGTCTCGACATCATACTACCTTCCATAATGACAAGGCTACCATCCTTTGTAGTAACAAAAATATCGACAACAAATTACCTTCCATATCGACAAGGCTACCATCCATTGGAGTAACAAAATTTTTGGCAATAGACTACCTTCCATAATGACAAGGCTACCATCCCTTGGAGTAACAAAGATATCGATAACATACTACCTTCCATAATGACAAGGCTACCATCCATTGGAGTAACAAAAATCAAGACAACAGACTACCATCCATAATGACAAGACTACCATCCTTTGGAATAACAAAAATCTCGACAAGAGATGACCTTCCATAATGACTAGGCTACCATCCATTGGAGTAATAAAGATATCAACAACAGACTACCTTCTATTATGACAAGGCTATCATCCATTGTAGTAACAAAAATCTCGACAACAGACTACCTTCCATAATGACTTGGCTACCATCCATTGGAGTAAGAAAAATCTTGGCAATAGACTACCTTCCATAATGACAAGGCTACCATCCATTGGAGTAACAAAGATATCTATAACATACTACCTTCCATAATGACAAAGCTATCATCCATCGGAGTAACAAAAATCACGACAACAGACTACCTTCCATAATGACAAGGCTACCATCCAATGGACTAACAAAAATCTCGACAACAGACTACCTTCCATAACGACAAGTATACCATCCATTGGAGTAACAAAAATATCGACAAGAGACTACCTTCCATAATGACAAGGCTACCATCCATTGTAGTAACAAAAATCTCGACAACAGACTACCTTCCATAATGACAAGGCTACCATCCATTGTAGTAACAAAAATCTCGACAACAGACTACCTTCCATAATGACCTGGGTACCATCCATTGGAGTAACAAAAATCTCGACAATAGACTACCTTCCATAATGACAAGGCTACCATACATTAGAGTAACGAAAATATCCACAAGAGATTACCTTCCATAATGATAAGGCTATAATCCATTGTAGTAATAAAAATCTCGACAACAGACTACCTTGCATAATGACAAGGCTACGATCCATTGTAGTAACAAAAGTCTCGACATCATACTACCTTCCATAATGACAAGGCTACCATCCTTTGTAGTAACAAAAATATCGACAACAAATTGCCTTCCATAATGACAAGGCTACCATCCATTGGAGTAACAAATTTTTTGGCAATAGACTACCTTCCATAATGACAAGGCTACCATCCCTTGGAGTAACAAAGATATCGATAACATACTACCTTCCATAATGACAAGGCTACCATCCATTGGAGTAACAAAAATCAAGACAACAGACTACCATCCATAATGACAAGACTACCATCCTTTGGAATAACAAAAATCTCGACAAGAGATGAACTTCCATAATGACTAGGCTACCATCCATTGGAGTAATAAAGATATCAACAACAGACTACCTTCTATTATGACAAGGCTATCATCCATTGTAGTAACAAAAATCTCGACAACAGACTACCTTCCATAATGACTTGGCTACCATCCATTGGAGTAAGAAAAATCTTGGCAATAGACTACCTTCCATAATGACAAGGCTACCATCCATTGGAGTAACAAAGATATCTATAACATACTACCTTCCATAATGACAAAGCTATCATCCATCGGAGTTACAAAAATCACGACAACAGACTACCTTCCATAATGACAAGGCTACCATCCAATGGACTAACAAAAATCTCGACAACAGACTACCTTCCATAACGACAAGTATACCATCCATTGGAGTAACAAAAATATCGACAAGAGACTACCTTCCATAATGACAAGGCTACCATCCATTGTAGTAACAAAAATCTCGATAACAGACTACCTTCCATAATGACAAGGCTACCATCCATTGTAGTAACAAAAATCTCGACAACAGACTACCTTCCATAATGACCTGGCTACCATCCATTGGAGTAACAAAAATCTCGACAATAGACTACCTTCCATAATGACAAGGCTACCATACATTAGAGTAACGAAAATATCCACAAGAGATTACCTTCCATAATGATAAGGCTATAATCCATTGTAGTAACAAAAATCTCGACAACAGACTACCTTCCATAATGATAAGGCTACCACCCTTTGTAGTAACAAAAATCTCGACAACAAACTACCTGCCATAATGACTTGGCTACCATCCATTGGAGTAACAAAAATCTCAGCAATAGACTACCTTCCATAATGACAAGGCTACCATCCATTGGAGTAACAAAGATATCGACAACATACTACCTTCCATAATGACAAGGCTACCATACATAGGAGTAACAAAAATCACGACAACAAACTACCTTCCATAATGACAAGGCTACCATCCAAAGGACTAACAAAAATCTCGACAACATACTACCCTCCATAACGACAAGTATACCATCCATTGGAGTAACAAAAATCTTGACAAGAGACTACCTTCCATAATGACAAGGCTACCATCCATTGTAGTAACAAAAATCTTGACAACAGACTACCTTTCAAAATGACAAGGCTACCATCCATTGTAGTAACAAAAATCTCGACAACAGACTACCTTCCATAATGACTTGGCTACCATCCATTGGAGTAACAAAAATCTCGACAATAGACTACCTTCCATAATGACAAGGCTACCATCAATTAGAGTAACAAAAATATCCACAAGAGATTACCTTCCATAATGATAAGGCTATAATCCATTGTAGTAACAAAAATCTCGACAACAGACTACCTTACATAATGACAAGGCTACGATCCATTGTAGAAACAAAAATGTCGACAACAGACTACCTTCCATAATGTCAAGGCTACAATCCATTATAGTAACAAAAATCTCGACAACAAACTACCTTACATAATGACAAGGCTACCATCCATTAAATAACAAAAATCTCGACAACAGACTACCTTCCATAATGACAAGGCTACCATCCATTGTAGTAACAAAAATCTCGACAACAGACTACCTTCCATAATGACTTGGCTTCCATCCATTGGAGTAACAAAAATATCGACAATAGACTACCTTCCATAATGACAAGGCTACCATACATTGGAGTAACAAAGATATCGATAACATACTACCGTCCATAATAACAAGGCTACCATCCATTGGAGTAACAAAAATCACGATAACAGAATACCTTCCATAATGAGAAGGCTACCATCCATTGTAGTAAAAAAAATATCGACAACAGACTACCTTCCATAATGACTTGGGTACCATCCATTGGAGTAACAAAAATATCCACAAGAGACTACCTTCCATAATGATATGGCTACCATCCATTGGAGTAACAAAGATATCGACAACATACTACCTTCTATAATGACAAGGCTATCATCCATTGTAGTAACAAAAATCTCGACAACAGACTACCTTCCATAATGACTTGGCTTCCATCCATTTGAGTAACAAAAATCTCGACAATAGACTACCTTCCATAATGACAAGGCTACCATCCATTGGAGTAACAAAGATATCGATAACATACTACCTTCCATAATGACAAGGCTACCATCCATCGGAGTAACAAAAATCACGACAATAGACTACCTTCCATAATGACAAGGCTACCATCCAATGGACTAACAAAAATCTCGACAACAGACTACCTTTCCTAACGATAAGTATACCATCCATTGGAGTAACAAAAATATCGACAAGAGACTACCTTCTATAATGACAAGGCTACTATCCATTGTAGTAACAAAAATCTCGAAAAACATACTACCTTCCATAATGACAAGGCTACCATCCATTGTAGTAACAAAAATCTCGACAACAGACTACCTTCCATAATGACTTGGCTACCATCCATTGGAGTAACATAAATCTCTACAATAGACTACCTTCCATAATGACAAGGCTACCATCCATTAGAGTAACAAAAATATCCACAACAGATTACCTTCCATAATGATAAGGCTATAATCCATTGTAGTAACAAAAATATTGACAACACACTACTTTGCATAATGACAAGGCTACGATCCATTGTAGTAACAAAAATCTCGACCATAGACTACCTTCCATAATGACAAGGCTACCATCCATTGGAGAAACAAAAATATCGGCAATAGACTACCTTCCATAATGACAAGGCTACCATCCATTGGAGTAACAAAGATATCGATAACATACTACTTTCCATAATGACAAGGCTACCATCCATCGGAGTAACAAAAATCATGACAACAGACTACCTTCCATAATGACAAGGCTACCATCCTTTGGAATAACAAAAATCTCGACAAGAGATGACCTTCCATAATGACTAGGCAACCATCCATCGGAGTAATAAAGATATCAACAACAGACTACCTTCTATTATGACAAGGCTATCATCCATTGTAGTAACAAAAATATCGACAACAGACTACCTTCCATAATGACTTGGCTACCATCCATTGGAGTAAGAAAAATCTCGGAAATAGACTACCTTCCATAATGACAAGGCTACCATCCATTGGAGTAACAAAGATATCGACAACATACTACCTTCAATAATGACAAGGCTACCATCCATTGGAGTAACAAAAATCATTACATTAGACTATCTTCCATAATGACAAGGCTATCATCCATTGGAATAACAAAAATCTCGACAACATATGACCTTCCATAATGACTAGTCTAGCATCCATTGGAGTAATAAAGATATCAACAATAGACTACCTTCCATTATGAGAAGGCTACAATCCATTGTAGTAACAAAAATCTCGACAAGAGACTACCTTCCAAAATGACAAGGCTACAATCCTTTGTAGTAACTAAAATATCGACAACAGACTACCTTCCATAATGACACGGGTACCATCCATTGGAGTAAAAAAAATATCCACAAGAGACTACCTTCCATAATGATAAGGCTACCATCCATTGGAGTAATAAAAATCTCGACAACAGACTAACTTCCATTATGTCAAGGCTACAATCCATTGTAGTAACAAAAATTCGACAACAGACTACCTTACATAATGACAAGGCTACCATCCATTGTAGTAACAAAAATCTCGACAACAGACTACCTTCCATAATGACAAGGCTACCATCCATTGTAGTAACAAAAATCTCGATAACAGACTACCTTCTATAATGACTTGGCTTCCATCCATTGGAGTAACAAAGATATCGATAACATACTAGCTTCCATAATGACAAGGCTACCATCCATTGGAGTAATAAAAATCACGACAACATACTACCTTCCATAATGACAAGGCTACCATCCATTGGAATAACAAAAATCTCGACAACAGATGACCTTCCATAATGACTAGGCTACCATCCATTGGAGTAATAAAGATATCAACAATAGACAACCTTCCATTATGAGAAGGCTACAATCCATTGTAGTAACAAAAATCTCGACAAGAGACTACCTTCCATAATGACAAGGCTATCATCCATTGTAGTAACTAAAATATCGACAACAGACTACCTTCCATAATGACAAGGGTACCATCCATTGGAGTAAAAAAAATATCCACAAGAGGCTACCTTCCATAATGATAAGGCTACCGTCCATTGGAGTAACAAAAATATCGACAACAGACTACCTTCCATAATGTCAAGGCTACAATCCATTGTAGTAACAAAAATCTCGACAACAGACTACCTTACATAATGACAAGGCTACCATCCATTGTAGTAACAAAAATCTCGACAACAAACTACCTTCCATAATGACAAGGCTACCATCCATTGTAGTAACAAAAATCTCGATAACAGACTACCTTCCATAATGACATGGCTTCCATCCATTGGAGTAACAAAAATCTCGACAAAAGACTACCTTCCATAATGACAAGGCTACCATCTATTGGAGTAACAAAAATCACGACAACATACTACCTTCCATAATGACAAGGCTACCATCCATTGGAATAACAAAAATCTCGACAAGAGATAACCTTCCATAATGACTAGGCTACCATCCACTGGAGTAATAAAGATATCAACAACAGACTACCTTCCATTATGAGAAGGCTACAACCCATTGTAGTAACAAAAATCTCGACAAGAGACTACCTTCCATAATGACAAGGCTACCGTCTATTGTAGTAACAAAAATCTCGACAACAGACTACCTTCCATAATGACAAGGCTACCATCCATTGTAGTAACAAAAATCTGGACAACAGACTACCTTCCATAATGACTTGGCTACCATCCATTGGAGTAACAAAAATATCGACAATAGACAACCTTCCATAATGACAAGGCTACCATCCATTGGAGTAACAAAGATATCGATAACGTACTACCTTCCATAATGACAAGGCTACCATCTATTGGAGTAACAAAAATCTCGACAACAGACTACCTTCCATAATGATAAGGCTACCATCCTTTGTAGTAAGAAAAATCTCGACAACAAACTACCTGCCATAATGACTTGGCTACCATCCATTGGAGTAACAAAAATCTCAACAATAGACTACCTTCCATAATGACAAGGCTACCATCCATTGGAGTAACAAAGATATCGACAACATACTACCTTCCATAATGACAAGGCTACCATACATTGGAGTAACAAAAATCACGACAACAAACTACCTTCCATAATGACAAGGCTACCATCCAATGGACTAACAAAAATCTCGACAACATACTACCCTCCATAACGACAAGTATACCATCCATTGGAGTAACAAAAATCTTGACAAGAGACTACCTTCCATAATGACAAGGCTACCATCCATTGTAGTAACAAAAATCTCGACAACAGACTACCTTCCATAATGACAAGGCTACCATCCATTGTAGTAACAAAAATCTCGAGAATAGACTACCTTACATAATGACTTGGCTACCATCCATTGGAGTAACAAAAATCTCGACAATAGACTACCTTCCATAATGACAAGGCTACCATCCATTAGAGTAACAAAAATATCCACAAGAGATTACCTTCCATAATAATAAGGCTATAATCCATTGTAGTAACAAAAATCTCGACAACAGACTACGTTACATAATGACAAGGCTACGATCCATTGTAGTAACAAAAATGTCGACAACAGACTACCTTCCATAATGACAAGGCTACCATCCTTTGTAGTAAAAAAAATCTCGACAACAAACTACCTTCCATAATGACTTGGCCACCGTCCATTGGAGTAACAAAAATCTCGACAATAGACTACCTTCCATAATGACAAGGCTACCATCGATTGGAGTAACAAAGATATCGACAACATACTACCTTCCATAATGACAAGGATACCATCCATTGGAGTAACAAAAATCACGACAACAGACTACCTTCCATAATGACAAGGCTACCATCCATTGTAGTAACAAAAATCTCGAGAACAGACTACCTTCCATAATGACTTGGCTACCATCCATTGGAGTAACAAAAATCTCGACAATAGACTACCTTCCATAATGACAAGGCTACCATCAATTAGAGTAACAAAAATATCCACAAGAGATTACCTTCCATAATAATAAGGCTATAATCCATTGTAGTAACAAAAATCTCGACAATAGACTACCTTACATAATGACAAGGCTACGTTCCATTGTAGTAACAAAAATGTCGACAACAGACTACCTTCCATAATGACAAGGCTACCATCCTTTGTAGTAACAAAAATCTCGACAACAAACTACCTTCCATAATGACTTGGCCACCATCCATTGGAGTAACAAAAATCTCGATAATAGACTACCTTCCATAATGACAAGGCTACCATCCATTGGAGTAACAAAGATATCGACAACATACTACCTTCCATAATGACAAGGATACCATCCATTGGAGTAACAAAAATCACGACAACAGACTACCTTCCATAATGACAAGGCTACCATCCATTGGAATAACAAAATTCTCGACAACAAATGACCTTCCATAATGACTTGGCTACCATCCATTAGAGTAATAAAGATATCAACAATAGACTACCTTCCATTATGTGAAGGCTACAATCCATTGTAGTAACAAAAATCTCGACAAGAGACTACCTTCCATAATGACAAGGCTACCATCCATTGTAGTAACTAAAATATCGACAACAGACTACCTTCCATAATGACAAGGGTACCATCCATTGGAGTAACAAAAATATCCACAAGAGACTACCTTCCATAATGATAAGGCTACCATCCATTGGAGTAACAAAAATCTCGACAACAGACTACCTTCCATAATGTCAAGGCTAAAATCCATTATAGTAACAAAAATCTCGACAACAGACTACCTTACATAATGACAAGGCCACCATCGATTATAGTAACAAAAATCTCGACAATAGACTACCTTCCATAATGACAAGGCTACCATCCATTGTAGAAACAAAAATCTCGACAACATACTACCTTCCATAATGACTTGGCTTCCATCCATTGGAGTAACAAAAATATCGACAATAGACTACCTTCCATAATGACAAGGCTACCATCCATTGGAGTAATAAAGATATCGACAATAGACTACCTTCCATAATGACAAGGCTACCATACATTGGAGTAACAAAGATATCGATAACATACTACCTTCCATAATAACAAGGCTACCATCCATTGGAGTAACAAAAATCACGACAACAGAATACCTTCCATAATGACTAGGCTACCATCCATTGGAGTAATAAAGATATCAACAATAGACTACCTTCCATTATGAGAAGGCTACAATCCATTGTAGTAACAAAAATCTCGACAAGAGACTACCTTCCATAATGAGAAGGCTACCATCCATTGTAGTAACAAAAATATCGACAACAGACTACCTTCCATATTGACTTGGGTACCATCCATTGGAGTAACAAAAATATCCACAAGAGACTACCTTCCATAATGATATGGCTACCATCCATTGGAGTAACAAAGATATCGACAACAGACTAACTTCCATTATGTCAAGGCTACAATCCATTGTAGTAACAAAAATCTCGACAACTGACTACCTTCCATAATGACAAGGCTACCATCCATTGGAATAACAAAAATCTCGACAACATATGACCTTCCATAATGAATAGTCTACCATCCATTGGAGTAATAAAGATATCAACAATAGACTACCTTCCATTATGAGAAGGCTACAATCCATTGGAGTAACAAAAATCTCAACAAGAGACTACCTTCCATAATGAGAAGGCTACCATCCATTGTAGTAACTAAAATATCGACAACAGACTACCTTCCATAATGACATGGGTACCATCCATTGGAGTAACAAAAATATCCACAAGAGACTACCTTACATAATGACAAGGCTACCATCCATTGTAGTAACAAAAATCTCGACAACAGACTACCTTCCATAATGACAAGGCTATCATCCATTGTAGTAACAAAAATCTCGACAACAGACTACCTTCCATAATGACAAGGCTACCATCCATTGGAATAACAAAAATCTCGACAACATATGACCTTCCATAATGACTAGTCTACCATCCATTGGAGTAATAAAGATATCAACAATAGACTACCTTCCATTATGAGAAGGCTACAATCCATTGGAGTAACAAAAATCTCAACAAGAGACTACCTTCCATAATGAGAAGGCTACCATCCATTGTAGTAACTAAAATATCGACAACAGACTACCTTCCATAATGACATGGGTACCATCCATTGGAGTAACAAAAATATCCACAAGAGACTACCTTACATAATGACAAGGCTACCATCCATTGTAGTAACAAAAATTTCGACAACAGACTACCTTCCATAATGACAAGGCTATCATCCATTGTAGTAACAAAAATCTCGACAACAGACTACCTTCCATAATGACAAGGCTACCATCCATTGGAATAACAAAAATCTCGACAACATATGACCTTCCATAATGACTAGTCTACCATCCATTGGAGTAATAAAGATATCAACAATAGACTACCTTCCATTATGAGAAGGCTACAATCCATTGGAGTAACAAAAATCTCAACAAGAGACTACCTTCCATAATGAGAAGGCTACCATCCATTGTAGTAACTAAAATATCGACAACAGACTACCTTCCATAATGACATGGGTACCATCCATTGGAGTAACAAAAATATCCACAAGAGACTACCTTACATAATGACAAGGCTACCATCCATTGTAGTAACAAAAATTTCGACAACAGACTACCTTCCATAATGACAAGGCTATCATCCATTGTAGTAACAAAAATCTCGACAACAGACTACCTTCCATAATGACTTGGCTTCCATCCATTTGAGTAAAAAAAATCTCGACAATAGACTACCTTCCATAATGACAAGGCTACCATCCATTGGAGTAACAAAGATATCGATAACATACTACCTTCCATAATGACAAGGCTACCATCCATCGGAGTAACAAAAATCACGACAACAGACTACCTTCCATAATGACAAGGCTACCATCCAATGGACTAACAAAAATCTCGACAACAGACTACCTTCCCTAACGATAAGTATACCATCCATTGGAGTAACAAAAATATCGACAAGAGACTACCTTCTATAATGACAAGGCTACTATCCATTGTAGTAACAAAAATATCGAAAACAGACTACCTTCCATAATGACAAGGCTACCATCCATTGTAGTAACAAAAATCTCGACAACAGACTACCTTCCATAATGACTTGGCTACCATCCATTGGAGTAAATAAAATCTCTACAATAGACTACCTTCCATAATGATAAGGCTACCATCCATTAGAGTAACAAAAATATCCACAAGAGATTACCTTCCATAATGATAAGGCTATAATCCATTGTAGTAACAAAAATCTTGACAACAGACTACCTTGCATAATGACAAGGCTACGATCCATTGTAGTAACAAAAATCTCGACAACAGACTACCTTCCATAATGACAAGGCTACCATGCATTGGAGAAACAAAAATATCGGCAATAGACTACCTTCCATATTGACAAGGCTACCATCCATTGGAGTAACAAAGATATCGATAACATACTACCTTCCATAATGACAAGGCTACCATCCATTGGAGTAACAAAAATCATGACAACAGACTACCTTCCATAATGACAAGGCTACCATCCTTTGGAATAACAAAAATCTCGACAAGAGATGACCTTCCATAATGACTAGGCAACCATCCATCGGAGTAATAAAGATATCAACAACAGACTACCTTCTATTATGACAAGGCTATCATCCATTGTAGTAACAAAAATATCGACAACAGACTACCTTCCATAATGACTTGGCTACCATCCATTGGAGTAAGAAAAATCTCGGAAATAGACTACCTTCCATAATGACAAGGCTACCATCCATTGGAGTAACAAAGATATCGACAACATACTACCTTCAATAATGACAAGGCTACCATCCATTGGAGTAACAAAAATCATTACAACAGACTACCTTCCATAATGACAAGGCTATCATCCATTGGAATAACAAAAATCTCGACAACAGATGACCTTCCATAATGACTAGTCTAGCATCCATTGGAGTAATAAAGATATCAACAATAGACTACCTTCCATTATGAGAAGGCTACAATTAATTGTAGTAACAAAAATCTCGACAAGAGACTACCTTCCAAAATGACAAGGCTACCATCCTTTGTAGTAACTAAAATATCGACAACAGACTACCTTCCATAATGACACGGGTACCATCCATTGGAGTAACAAAAATATCCACAAGAGACTACCTTCCATAATGATAAGGCTACCATCCATTGGAGTAATAAAAATCACGACAACAGACTAATTTCCATTATGTCTAGGCTACAATCCATTATAGTTACAAAAATCTCGACAACAGACTACCTTACATAATGACAAGGCTACCATCCATTGTAGTAACAAAAATCTCGACAACAGACTACCTTCCATAATGACAAGGCTACCATCCATTGTAGTAACAAAAATCTCGACAACAGACTACCTTCCATAATGACTTGGCTTCCATCCATTGGAGTAACAAAGATATCGATAACATACTAGCTTCCATAATGACAAGGCTACCATCCATTGGAGTAACAAAAATCACGACAACATACTACCTTCCATAATGACAAGGCTACCATCCATTAGAATAACAAAAATCTCGACAACAGATGACCTTCCATAATGACTAGGCTACCATCCATTGGAGTAATAAAGATATCAACAATAGACAACCTTCCATTATGAGAAGGCTACAATCCATTGTAGTAACAAAAATCTCGACAAGAGACTACCTTCCATAATGACAAGGCTATCATCCATTGTAGTAACTAAAATATCGACAACAGACTACCTTCCATAATGACAAGGGTACCATCCATTGGAGTAAAAAAAATATCCACAAGAGGCTACCTTCCATAATGATAAGGCTACCGTCCATTGGAGTAACAAAAATATCGACAACAGACTACCTTCCATAATGTCAAGGCTACAATCCATTGTAGTAACAAAAATCTCGACAACAGACTACCTTACATAATGACAAGGCTACCATCCATTGTAGTAACAAAAATCTCGACAACAAACTACCTTCCATAATGACAAGGCTACCATCCATTGTAGTAAAAAAAATCTCGATAACAGACTACCTTCCATAATGACATGGCTTCCATCCATTGGAGTAACAAAAATCTCGACAATAGACTACCTTCCATAATGACAAGGCTACCATCTATTGGAGTAACAAAAATCACGACAACATACTACCTTCCATAATGACAAGGCTACCATCCATTGGAATAACAAAAATCTCGACAAGAGATAACCTTCCATAATGACTAGGCTACCATCCACTGGAGTAATAAAGATATCAACAACAGACTACCTACCATTATGAGAAGGCTACAACCCATTGTAGTAATAAAAATCTCGACAAGAGACTACCTTCCATAATGACAAGGCTACCGTCTATTGTAGTAACAAAAATCTCGACAACAGACTACCTTCCATAATGACAAGGCTACCATCCATTGTAGTAACAAAAATCTGGACAACAGACTACCTTCCATAATGACATGGCTACCATCCATTGGAGTAACAAAAATATCGACAATAGATAACCTTCCATAATGACAAGGCTACCATCCATTGGAGTAACAAAGATATCGACAACATACTACCTTCCATAATGACAAGGCTACCATACATTGGAGTAACAAAAATCACGACAACAAACTACCTTCCATAATGACAAGGCTACCATCCAATGGACTAACAAAAATCTCGACAACATACTACCCTCCATAACGACAAGTATACCATCCATTGGAGTAACAAAAATCTCGACAAGAGACTACCTTCCATAATGACAAGGCTACCATCCATTGTAGTAACAAAAATCTCGACAACAGACTACCTTCCATAATGATAAGGCTACCATCCATTGTAGTAACAAAAATCTCGACAACAGACTACCTTCCATAATGACTTGGCTACCATCCATTGGAGTAACAAAAATCTCGACAATAGACTACCTTCCATAATGACAAGGCTACCATCAATTAGAGTAACAAAAATATCCACAAGAGATTACCTTCCATAATGATAAGGCTATAATCCATTGTAGTAACAAAAATCTCGACAACAGACTACCTTACATAATGACAAGGCTACGATCCATTGTAGTAACAAAAATGTCGACAACAGACTACCTTCCATAATGACAAGGCTACCATCCTTTGTAGTAACAAAAATCTCGACAACAAACTACCTTCCATAATGACTTGGCCACCATCCATTGGAATAACAAAAATCTCGACAATAGACTACCTTCCATAATGACAAGGCGACCATCCATTGGAGTAACAAAGATATCAACAACATACTACCTTCCATAATGACAAGGATACCATCCATTGGAGTAACAAAAATCACGACAACAGACTACCTTCCATAATGACAAGGCTACCATCCATTGGAATAACAAAAATCTCGACAACAAATGACCTTCCATAATGACTAGGCTACCATCCATTAGAGTAATAAAGATATCAACAATAGACTACCTTCCATTATGAGAAGGCTACAATCCATTGTAGTAACAAAAATCTCGACAAGAGACTACCTTCCATAATGACAAGGCTACCATCCATTGTAGTAACTAAAATATCGACAACAGACTACCTTCCATAATGACAAGGGTACCATCCATTGGAGTAACAAAAATATCCACAAGAGACTGCCTTCCATAATGATAAGGCTACCATCCATTGGATTAACAAAAATCTCGACAACAGACTACCTTCCATAATGTCAAGGCTACAATCCATTATAGTAACAAAAATCTCGACAACAGATTACCTTACATAATTACAAGGCTACCATCCATTATAGTAACAAAAATCTCGACAACAGACTACCTTCCATAATGACAAGGCTACCATCCATTGTAGTAACAAAAATCTCGGTAACAGACTACCTTCCATAATGACTTGGCTTCCATCCATTGGAGTAACAAAAATATCGTCAATAGACTACCTTCCATAATGACAAGGCTACCATACATTGGAGTAACAAAGATATCGATAACATACTACCTTCCATAATAACAAGGCTACCATCCATTGGAGTAACAAAAATCACGACAACAGAATACCTTCCATAATGAAAAGGCTACCATCCATTGGAGTAACAAAGATATCGATAACATACAACCTTCCATAATGACAAGGCTACCATCTGTTGGAGTAACAAAAATCACGACAACAGCCTACCTTCCATAATGACAAGGCTGCCATCCAATGGACTAACAAAAATCTCGACAAGAGACTACCTTCCATAACAACAAGTATACCATCCATTGGAGTAACAAAAATCTCGACAACAGACTACCTTCCATAACGACAAGTATACCATCCATTGTAGTAACAAAAATATCCACAATAGACTACCTTCCATAATGACTTGGCTACCATCCATTGTAGTAACAAAAATCTCGACAACACAATACCTTCCATAATGACTTGGCTTCCATCCATTGGAGTAACAATGATATCGATAACATACTAGCTTCCATAATGACAAGGCTACCATCCATTGGAGTAACAAAAATCACGACAACATACTACCTTCCATAATGACAAGGCTACCATCCATTGGAATAAAAAAAATCTCGACAACAAATGACCTTCCATAATGACTAGGCTACCATCCATTGGAGTAATAAAGATATCAACAATAGATAACCTTCCATTATGAGAAGGCTACAATCCATTGTAGTAACAAAATTCTCGACAACAGACTACCTTCCATAATGACAAGGCTATCATCCATTGTAGTAACTAAAATATCGACAACAGACTACCTTCCATAATGACAAGGGTACCATCAATTGGAGTAAAAAAAATATCCACAAGAGTCTACCTTCCATAATGATAAGGCTACCGTCCATTGGAGTAACAAAAATATCGACAACAGACTACCTTCCATAATGTCAAGGCTACAATCCATTGTAGTAACAAAAATCTCGACAACAGACTACCTTACATAATGACAAGGCTACCATCCATTGTAGTAACAAAAATCTCGACAACAAACTACCTTCCATAATGACAAGGCCACCATCCATTGTAGTAACAAAAATCTCGATAACAGACTACCTTCCATAATGACATGGCTTCCATCCATTGGAGTAACAAAATTCTCGACAATAGACTACCTTCCGTAATGACAAGGCTACCATCTATTAGAGTAACAAAAATCACGACAACATACTACCTTCCATAATGACAAGGCTACCATCCATTGGAATAACAAAAATCTCGACAAGAGATAACCTTCCATAATGACTAGGCTACCATCCACTAGAGTAATAAAGATATCAACAACAGACTACCTTCCATGATGAGAAGGCTACTACCCATTGTAGTAACAAAAATCTCGACAAGAGACTACCTTCCGTAATGACAAGGCTACCGTCTATTGTAGTAACAAAAATCTCGACAATAGACTACCTTCCATAATGACAAGGCTACCATCCATTGTAGTAACAAAAATCTGGACAACAGACTACCTTCCATAATGACTTGGCTACCATCCATTGGAGTAACAAAAATATCGACAATAGACAACCTTCCATAATGACAAGGCTACCATCCATTGGAGTAACAAAGATATCGATAACGTACTACCTTCCATAATGACAAGGCTACCATCTATTGGAGTAACAAAAATCTCGACAACAGACTACCTTCCATAATGATACGGCTACCATCCTTTGTAGTAACAAAAATCTCGACAACAAACTACCTGCCATAATGACTTGGCTACCATCCATTGGAGTAACAAAAATCTCAGCAATAGACTACCTTCCATAATGACAAGGCTACCATCCATTGGAGTAACAAAGATATCGACAACATACTACCTTCCATAATGACAAGGCTACCATACATTGGAGTAACAAAAATCACGACAACAAACTACCTTCCATAATGACAAGGCTACCATCCAATGGACTAACAAAAATCTCGACAACATACTACCCTCCATAACGACAAGTATACCATCTATTGGAGTAACAAAAATCTCTACAAGAGACTACCTTCCATAATGAAAAGGCTACCATCCATTGTAGTAACAAAAATCTCGACAACAGACTACCTTCCATAATGATAAGGCTACCATCCATTGTAGTAACAAAAATCTCGACAACAGACTACCTTCCATAATGACTTGGCTACCATCCATTGGAGTAACAAAAATCTCGACAATAAACTACCTTCCATAATGACAAGGCTACCATCAATTAGAGTAACAAAAATATCCATAAGAGATTACCTTCCATAATGATAAGGCTATAATCCATTGTAGTAACAAAAATCTCGACAACAAACTACCTTACATAATGACAAGGCTACGATCCATTGTAGTAACAAAAATGTCGACAACAGACTACCTTCCATAATGACAAGTCTACCATCCTTTGTAGTAACAAAAATCTCGACAACAAACTACCTTCCATAATGACTTGGCCACCATCCATTGGAGTAACAAAAATCTCGACAATAGACTACCTTCCATAATGACAAGGCTACCATCCATTGGAGTAACAAAGATATCGACAACATACTACCTTCCATAATGACAAGGATACCATCCATTGGAGTAACAAAAATCACGACAATAGACTACCTTCCATAATGACAAGGCTACCATCCATTGGAATAACAAAAATCTCGACAACAAATGACCTTCCATAATGACTAGGCTACCATCCATTAGAGTAATAAAGATATCAACAATAGACTACCTTCCATTATGAGAAGGCTACAATCCATTGTAGTAACAAAAATCTCGACAAGAGACTACCTTCCATAATGAAAAGGCTACCATCCATTGTAGTAACTAAAATATCGACAACAGACTACCTTCCATAATGACAAGGGTACCATCCATTGGAGTAACAAAAATATCCACAAGAGACTACCTTCCTTAATGATAAGGCTACCATCCATTGGAGTAACAAAAATCTCGACAATAGACTACCTTCCATAATGTCAAGGCTACAATCCATTATAGTAACAAAAATCTCGACAACAGACTACCTTACATAATGACAAGGCTACCATCCATTATAGTAACAAAAATCTCGACAACAGACTACCTTCCATAATGACAAGGCTACCATCCATTGTAGTAACAAAAATCTCGACAACAGACTACCTTCCATAATGACTTGGCTTCCATCCATTGGAGTAACAAAAATATCGACAATAGACTACCTTCCATAATGAGAAGGCTACCATACATTGGTGTAACAAAGATATCGATAACATACTACCTTCCATAATAACAAGGCTACCATCCATTGGAGTAACAAAAATCACGACAACAGAATCCCTTCCATAATGAAAAGGCTACCATCCATTGGAGTAACAAAGATATCGATAACATACAACCTTCCATAATGACAAGGCTACCATCCGTTGGAGTAACAAAAATCTCGACAACAGACTACCTTCCGTAACGACAAGTATACCATCCATTGTAGTAACAAAAATATCGACAATAGACTACCTTCCATAATGACTTGGCTACCATCCATTGTAGTAACAAAAATCTCGACAACAGACTACCTTCCATAATGACATGGCTTCCATCCATTGGAGTAACAAAGATATCGATAACATACTAGCTTCCATAATGACAAGGCTACCATCCATTGGAGTAACAAAAATCACGACAACATACTGCCTTCCATAATGACAAGGCTACCATCCATTGGAATAACAAAAATCTCGACAACAGATGACCTTCCATAATGACTAGGCTACCATCCATTGGAGTAATAAAGATATCAACAATAGACAACCTTCGATTATGAGAAGGCTACAATCCATTGTAGTAACAAAAATCTCGACAAGAGACTACCTTCCATAATGACAAGGCTATCATCCATTGTAGTAACTAAAATATCGACAACAGACTACCTTCCATAATGACAAGGGTACCATCCTTTGGAGTAAAAAAAATATCCACAAGAGGCTACCTTCCATAATGATAAGGCTACCGTCCATTGGAGTAACAAAAATATCGACAATAGACTACCTTCCATAATGTCAAGGCTACAATTCATTGTAGTAACAAAAATCTCGACAACAAACTACCTTACATAATGACAAGGCTACCATCCATTGTAGTAACAAAAATCTCGACAACAAACTACCTTCCATAATGACAAGGCTACCATCCATTGGAGTAACAAAAATATCGACAACAGACTACCTTCCATAATGACAAGGCTACCATCCATTGGAGTAACAAAGATATCGATAACATACTACCTTCCATAATGACAAGGCTACCATCTATTGGAGTAACAAAAATCACGACAACATACTACCTTCCATAATGACAAGGCTACCATCCATTGGAATAACAAAAATCTCGACAAGAGATAACCTTCCATAATGACTAGGCTACCATCCACTGGAGTAATAAAGATATCAACAACAGACTAGCTTCCATTATGAGAAGGCTACAACCCATTGTAGTAACAAAAATCTCGACAAGAGACTACCTTCCATAATGACAAGGCTACCATCTATTGTAGTAACAAAAATCTCGACAACAGACTACCTTCCATAATGACAAGGCTACCATCCATTGTAGTAACAAAAATCTGGACAACAGACTACCATCCATAATGACTTGGCTACCATCCATTGGAGTAAATAAAATATCGACAATAGACAACCTTCCATAATGACAAGGCTACCATCCATTGGAGTAACAAAGATATCGATAACATACTACCTTCCATAATGACAAGGCTACCATCTATTGGAGTAACAAAAATCTCGACAACAGACTACCTTCCATAATGACAAGGCTACCATCCTTTGTAGTAACAAAAATCTCGACAACAAACTACCTGCCATAATGACTTGGCTACCATCCATTGGAGTAACAAAAATCTCAGCAATAGACTACCTTCCATAATGACAAGGCTACCATCAATTAGAGTAACAAAAATGTCGACAACAGACTACCTTCCATAATGACAAGTCTACCATCCTTTGTAGTAATAATAATCTCGACAACAAACTACCTTCCATAATGACTTGGCCACCATCCATTGGAGTAACAAAAATCTCGACAATAGACTACCTTCCATAATGGCAAGGCTACCATCCATTGGAGTAACAAAGATATCGACAACATACTACCTTCCATAATGACAAGGATACCATCCATTGGAGTAACAAAAATCACGACAACAGACTACCTTCCATAATGACAAGGCTACCATCCAGTGGAATAACAAAAATCTCGACAACAAATGACCTTCCATAATGACTAGGCTACCATCCATTAGAGTAATAAAGATATCAACAATAGACTACCTTCCATTATGAGAAGGCTACAATCCATTGTAGTAACTAAAATATCGACAACAGACTACCTTCCATAATGACAAGGGTACCATCCATTGGAGTAACAAAAATATCCACAGGAGACTACCTTCCTTAATGATAAGGCTACCATCCATTGGAGTAACAAAAATCTCGACAACAGACTACCTTCCATAATGTCAAGGCTACAATCCATTATAGTAACAAAAATCTCGACAACAGACTACCTTACATAATGACAAGGCTACCATCCATTGTAGTAACAAAAATCTCGACAACAGACTACCTTCCATAATGACTTGGCTTCCATCCATTGGAGTAACAAAAATATTGACAATAGACTACCTTCCATAATGACAAGGCTACCATACATTGGAGTAACAAAGATATCGATAACATACTACCTTCCATAATAACAAGGCTACCATCCATTGGAGTAACAAAAATCACGACAACAGAATCCCTTCCATAATGAAAAGGCTACCATCCATTGGAGTAACAAAGATATCGATAACATACAACCTTCCATAATGACAAGGCTACCATCCATTGGAGTAACAAAAATCACGACAACAGACTACCTTCCATAATGTCAAGGCTACCATTCATTATAGTAACAAAAATCTCGACAACAGACTACCTTCCATAATGACAAGGCTACCATCCATTGTAGTAACAAAAATCTCGACAACAGACTACCTTCCATAATGACTTGGCTTCCATCCATTGGAGTAACAAAAATATCGACAATAGACTACCTTCCATAATGACAAGGCTACCATACATTGGAGTAACAAAGATATCGATAACATACTACCTTCCATAATAACAAGGCTACCATCCATTGGAGTAACAAAAATCACGACAACAGAATCCCTTCCATAATGAAAAGGCTACCATCCATTGGAGTAACAAAGATATCGATAACATACAACCTTCCATAATGACAAGGCTACCATCCATTGGAGTAACAAAAATCACGACAACAGACTACCTTCCATAATAACAAGGCTGCCATCCAATGGACTAACAAAAATCTCGACAAGAGACTACCTTCCATAACAACAAGTATACCATCCATTGGAGTAACAAAAATCTCGACAACAGACTACCTTCCATAACGACAAGTATACCATCCATTGTAGTAAAAAAAATATCGACAATAGACTACCTTCCATAATGACTTGGCTACCATCCATTGTAGTAACAAAAATCTCGACAACAGACTACCTTCCATAATGACTTGGCTTCCATCCATTGGAGTAACAAAGATATCGATAACATACTAGCTTCCATAATGACAAGGCAACCATCCATTGGAGTAACAAAAATCACGACAACATACTACCTTCAATAATGACAAGGCTACCATCCATTGGAATAACAAAAATCTCGACAACAGATGACCTTCCATAATGACTAGGCTACCATCCATTGGAGTAATAAAGATATCAACAATAGACAACCTTCCATTATGAGAAGGCTACAATCCATTGTAGTAACAAAAATCTCGACAAGAGACTACCTTCCATAATGACAAGGCTATCATCTATTGTAGTAACTAAAATATCGACAACAGACTACCTTCCATAATGACAAGGGTACCATCCATTGGAGTAAAAAAAATATCCACAAGAGGCTACCTTCCATAATGATAAGGCTACCGTCCATTGGAGTAACAAAAATATCGACAACAGACTACCTTCCATAATGTCAAGGCTACAATCCATTGTAGTAACAAAAATCTCGACAACAGACTACCTTACATAATGACAAGGCTACCATCCATTGTAGTAACAAAAATCTCGACAACAAACTACCTTCCATAATGACAAGGCTACCATCCATTGGAGTAACAAAAATATCGACAACAAAATACCTTCCATAATGACAAGGCTACCATCCATTGGAGTAACAAAGATATCGATAACATACTACCTTCCATAATGACAAGGCTACCATCTATTGGAGTAACAAAAATCACGACAACATACTACCTTCCATAATGACAAGGCTACCATCCATTGGAATAACAAAAATCTCGACAAGAGATAACCTTCCATAATGACTAGGCTACCATCCACTGGAGTAATAAAGATATCAACAACAGACTAGCTTCCATTATGAGAAGGCTACAACCCATTGTAGTAACAAAAATCTCGACAAGAGACTACCTTCCATAATGACAAGGCTACCATCTATTGTAGTAACAAAAATCTCGACAACAGACTACCTTCCATAATGACAAGGCTACCATCCATTGTAGTAACAAAAATCTGGACAACAGACTACCTTCCATAATGACTTGGCTACCATCCATTGGAGTAACAAAAATATCGACAATAGACAACCTTCCATAATGACAAGGCTACCATCCATTGGAGTAACAAAGATATCGATAACATACTACCTTCCATAATGACAAGGCTACTATCTATTGGAGTAACAAAAATCTCGACAACAGACTACCTTCCATAATGACAAGGCTACCATCCTTTGTAGTAACAAAAATCTCGACAACAAACTACCTGCCATAATGACTTGGCTACCATCCATTGGAGTAACAAAAATCTCAGCAATAGACTACCTTCCATAATGACAAGGCTACCATCAATTAGAGTAACAAAGATATTGACAACATACTACCTTCCATAATGACAAGGCTACTATACATTGGAGTAACAAAAATCACGACAAAAAACTACCTTCCATAATGACAAGGCTACCATCCATTGGAGTAACAAAAATCTCGACAACATACTACCCTCCATAACGACAAGTATACCATCCATTGGAGTAACAAAAATCTCGACAAGAGACTACCTTCCATAATGACAAGGCTACCATCCATTGTAGTAACAAAAATCTCGACAACAGACTACCTTCCATAATGACAAGGCTACCATCCATTGTAGTAACAAAAATCTCGACAATAGACTACCTTCCATAATGACAAGGCTACCATCAATTAGAGTAACAAAAATATCCACAAGAGATTACCTTCCATAATGACAAGGCTACCATCCTCTGTAGTAACAAAAATCTCGACAACAAACTACCTTTCATAATGACTTGGCTACCATCCATTGTAGTAACAAAGATATCGACAACATACTACCTTCCATAAAGACAAGGATACCATCCATTGGAGTAACAAAAATCACGACAACAGACTACCTTCCATAATGACAAGGCTACCATCCATTGGAATAACAAAAATCTGGACAACAAACGGCCTTCCATAATGACTAGGCTACCATCCATTAGAGAAATAAAGATATCAACAATAGACTACCTTCCATTATGAGAAGGCTACAATCCATTGTAGTAACAAAAATCTCGACAAGAGACTACCTTCCATAATGACAAGGCTACCATCCATTGTAGTAACTAAAATATCGACAACAGACTACCTTCCATAATGACAAGGGTACCATCCATTGGAGTAACAAAAATATCCAAAAGAGACTACCTTCCATAATGATAAGGCTACCATCCTTTGGAGTAACAAAAATCTCGACAACAGATTACCTTCTATAATGTCAAGGCTACAATCCATTATAGTAACAAAAATCTCGACAACAGACTACCTTACATAATGACAAGGCTACCATCCATTATAGTAACAAAAATCTCGACAACAGACTACCTTCCATAATGACAAGGCTACCATCCATTGTAGTAACAAAAATCTCGACAACAGACTACCTTCCATAATGACTTGGCTTCCATCCATTGGAGTAACAAAAATATCGACAATAGACTACCTTCCATAATGACAAGGCTACCATACATTAGAGTAACAAAGATATCGATAACATACTACCTTCCATAATAACAAGGCTACCATCCGTTGGAGTAACAAAAATCACGACAACAGACTACCTTCCATAATGACAAGGCTGCCATCCAATGGACTGACAAAAATCTCGACAAGAGACTACCTTCCATAACGACAAGTATACCATCCATTGGAGTAACAAAAATCTCGACAACAGACTACCTTCCATAACGACAAGTATACCATCCATTGTAGTAACAAAAATATCGACAACAGACTAATTGCCATAATGACTTGGCTACCATCCATTGTACTAACAAAAATCTCGACAACAGACTACCTTCCATAATGACTTGGCTTCCATCCATTGGAGTAACAAAAATCACGACATTAGACTACCTTCCATAATGACAAGGCTACCATCCATTAGAGTAACAAAGATATTGATAACATACTACCTTCCATAATGACAAGGCTACCATCCATTGGAGTAACAAAAATAACGACAACAGACTACCTTCCATAATGTAAAGGCTACCATCCATTGGAGTAACAAAGATATCGATAACATACTACCCTCCATAATGACAAGGCTACCATCCGTTGGAGTAACAAAAATCAAGACAAAAGACTACCTTCCATAATGACAAGGCTACCATCCATTGGAGTAACAAAAATCTCGACAAGAGACTACCTTCTATAATGACAAGGCTACCATCCATTGTAGTAACAAAAATCTCGACAACAGACTACCTTCCATAATGACAAGGCTACCATCCATTGTAGTAACAAAAATCTCGACAACAGACTACCTTCCATAATGACTTGGCTACAATCCATTGGAGGAACAAAAATCTCGACAATAGACTTCCTTCCATAATGACAAGGCTACCATCCATTAGAGTAACAAAAATATCCACAAGAGATTACCTTCCATTATGATAAGGATATAATCCATTGTAGTAACAAAAATATCGACAACAGACTACCTTACATAATGATAAGGCTACGATCCATTGTAGTAACAAAAATATCGACAATAGACTACCTTCCATAATGATAAGGCTACCATCCTTTGTAGTAACAAAAATATCGACAACAAACTACCTTGCATAATAACTTGGCTACCATCCATTGGAGTAAGAAAAATATCGGCAATAGACTACCTTCCATATTGACAAGGCTACCATCCATTGGAGTAACAAAGATATCGACAACATACAACCTTCCATAATGACAAGGCTACCATCCATTGGAGTAACAAAAATCACAACAACAGACTACCTTCCATAATGACAAGGATACCATCCATTGGAATAACAAAAATCACGACAACAGATGACCTTCCATAATGACTAGGCTACCATCCATTGGAGTAATAAAGATATCAACAATAGACTACCTTCCATTATGAGAAGGCTATAATCCATTGTAGTAACAAAAATCTCGACAAGAGACTACCTTCCATAATGACAAGGCTACCATCCATTGTAGTAACTAAAATATCGACAATAGACTACCTTCCATAATGACAAGGGTACCATCCATTGGAGTAACAAAAATATCCAGAAGAGACTACCTTCCATAATGATAAGGCTACCATCCATTGGAGTAACAAAAATATCGACAACAGACTACCTTCTATAATGTCAAGGCTACAATCCATTATAGTAACAAAAATCTCGACAACAGACTACCTTACATAATGACAAGGCTACCATCCATTATAGTAACAAAAATCTCGACAACAGACTACCTTCCATAATGACAAGGCTACCATCCATTGTAGTAACAAAAATCTCGACAACAGACTACCTTCCATAATGACTTGGCTTCCATCCATTGGAGTAACAAAAATATCGACAATAGACTACCTTCCATAATGACAAGGCTACCATACATTAGAATAACAAAGATATCGATAACATACTACCTTCCATAATAACAAGGCTACCATCCGTTGGAGTAACAAAAATCACGACAACAGACTACCTTCCATAATGACAAGGCTGCCATCCAATGGACTGACAAAAATCTCGACAAGAGACTACCTTCCATAACGACAAGTATACCATCCATTGGAGTAACAAAAATCTCGACAACAGACTACCTTCCATAACGACAAGTATACCATCCATTGTAGTAAAAAAAATATCGACAACAGACTAATTGCCATAATGACTTGGCTACCATCCATTGTACTAACAAAAATCTCGACAACAGACTACCTTCCATAATGACTTGGCTTCCATCCATTGGAGTAACAAAAATCACGACATTAGACTACCTTCCATAATGACAAGGCTACCATCCATTAGAGTAACAAAGATATTGATAACATACTACCTTCCATAATGACAAGGCTACCATCCATTGGAGTAACAAAAATCACGACAACAGACTACCTTCCATAATGTAAAGGCTACCATCCATTGGAGTAACAAAGATATCGATAACATACTACCCTCCATAATGACAAGGCTACCATCCATTGGAGTAACAAAAATCAAGACAAAAGACTACCTTCCATAATGACAAGGCTACCATCCATTGGAGTAACAAAAATCTCGACAAGAGACTACCTTCTATAATGACAAGGCTACCATCCATTGTAGTAACAAAAATCTCGACAACAGACTACCTTCCATAATGACAAGGCTACCATCCATTGTAGTAACAAAAATCTCGACAACAGACTACCTTCTATAATGACTTGGCTACAATCCATTGGAGTAACAAAAATCTCGACAATAGACTTCCTTCCATAATGACAAGGCTTCCATCCATTAGAGTAACAAAAATATCCACAAGAGATTACCTTCCATTATGATAAGGATATAATCCATTGTAGTAACAAAAATATCGACAACAGACTACCTTACATAATGATAAGGCTACTATCCTTTGTAGTAACAAAAATATCGACAACAGACTACCTTCCATAATGACAAGGCTACCATCCTTTGTAGTAACAAAAATATCGACAACAAACTACCTTGCATAATAACTTGGCTACCATCCATTGGAGTAAGAAAAATATCGGCAATAGACTACCTTCCATATTGACAAGGCTACCATCCATTGGAGTAACAAAGATATCGACAACATACTACCTTCCATAATGACAAGGCTACCATCCATTGGAGTAACAAAAATCACAACAACAGACTACCTTCCGTAATGACAAGGATACCATCCATTGGAATAACAAAAATCACGACAACAGATGACCTTCCATAATGACTAGGCTACCATCCATTGGAGTAATAAAGATATCAACAATAGACTACCTTCCATTATGAGAAGGCTACAATCCATTATAGTAACAAAAATCTCGACATGAGACTACCTTCCATAATGACAAGGCTACCATCCATTGTAGTAACTAAAATATCGACAACAGACTACCTTCCATAATGACAAGGGTACCATCCATTGGAGTAACAAAAATATCCACAAGATACTACCTTCCATAATGATAAGGCTACCATCCATTGGAGTAACAAAAATCTCGGCAATAGACTACCTTCCATATTGACAAGGCTACCATCCATTGGAGTAACAAAGATATCGACAACATACTACCTTCCATAATGACAAGGCTACCATCCATTGGAGTAACAAAAATCACGACAACAGACTACCTTCCACAATGACAAGGCTACCATCCATTGGAATAACAAAAATCTCGACAAGAGATGACCTTCCATAATGACTAGGCTACCATCCATTGGAGTAATAAAGATATCAACAACAGACTACCTTCCATTATGAGAAGGCTACAATCCATTGTAGTAACAAAAATATCGACAAGAGACTACCTTCTATAATGACAAGGCTACCATCCATTGTAGTAACAAAAATCTCGACAACAGACTACCTTCCATAATGACTTGGCTACCATCCATTGGAGTAAGAAAAATCTGGGCAATACACTACCTTCCATAATGACAAGGCTACCATCCATTGGAGTAACAAAGATATCGACAACATACTACCTTCCATAATGATAAGGCTACCATCCATTGGAGTAACAAAAATCACGACAACATTCTACCTTCCATAATGACAAGGATACCATCCATTGGAATAACAAAAATCACGACAACAGATGACCTTCCATAATTACTAGGCTACCATCCATTGGAGTAATAAAGATATCAACAATAGACTACCTTCCATTATGAGAAGGCTACAATCCATTGTAGTAACAAAAATCTCGACAAGAGACTACCTTCCATAATGACAAGGCTACCATCCATTGTAGTAACTAAAATATCGACAACAAACTACCTTCCATAATGACAAAGGTACCATCCATTGGAGTAACAAAAATATCCACAAGAGACTACCTTCCATAATGATATGGCTACCATCCATTGGAGTAACAAAAATATCGACAACAGACTACCTTCCATAATGTCAAGGCTACAATCCATTGTAGTAACAAAAATCTCGACAACAGACTACCTTCCATAATGACTTGGCTACCATCCATTGTAGTAACAAAAATCTCGACAACAGACTACCTTCCATAATGTCTTGGCTTCCATCCATTTGAGTAACAAAAATATTGACAATAGACTACCTTCCATAATGACAAGGCTACCATCCATTGGAGTAACAAAGATATCGATAACATACTACCTTCCATAATGACAAGGCTACCATCCATTGGAGTAACAAAAATCACGACAACAGACTACCTTCCATAATGTCAAGGCTACCATCCATTGGAGTATCAAAGATATCGATAAGATACTACCTTCTATAATGACAAGGCTACCATCCATTGGAGTAACAAAAATCATGACAAAAGACTACCTTCCATAATGACATGGCTACCATCCAATGGACTAACAAAAATCTCGACCACAGACTACCTTCCATAACGACAAGTATACCATCCATTGGAGTAACAAAAATCTCGACAACAGACTACCTTCCATAATGACTTGGCTACCATCCATTGGAGTAAGAAAAATCTTGGCAATATACTACCTTCCATAATGACAAGGCTACCATCCATTGGAGTAACAAAGATATCGACAACATACTACCTTCCATAATGACAAGGCTACCATCCATTGGAGTAACAAAAATATCGACAATAGACAACCTTCCATAATGACAAGGCTACCATCAATTGTAGTAACAAAAATCTCGACAACAGACTACCTTCCATAATAACTTGGCTACAATCCATTGGAGTAACAAAAATCTCGACAATAGACTTCCTTCCATAATGACAAGGCTACCATCCATTAGAGTAACAAAAATATCCACAAGAGATTACCTTCCATTATGATAAGGATATAATCCATTGTAGTAACAAAAATATCGACAACAGACTACCTTACATAATGATAAGGCTACGATCCATTGTAGTAACAAAAATATCGACAACAGACTACCTTCCATAATGACAAGGCTACCATCCTTTGTAGTAACAAAAATATCGACAACAAACTACCTTGCATAATAACTTGGCTACCATCCATTGGAGTAAGAAAAATCTCGGCAATAGACTACCTTCCATATTGACAAGGCTACCATCCATTGGAGTAACAAAGATATCGACAACATACTATCTTCCATAATGACAAGGCTACCATCCATTGGAGTAACAAAAATCACAACAACAGACTACCTTCCATAATGACAAGGATACCATCCATTAGAATAACAAAAATCACGACAACAGATGACCTTCCATAATGACTAGGCTACCATCCATTGGAGTAATAAAGATATCAACAATAGACTACCTTCCATTATGAGAAGGCTACAATCCATTGTAGTAACAAAAATCTCGACATGAGACTACCTTCCATAATGACAAGGCTACCATCCATTGTAGTAACTAAAATATCGACAACAGACTACCTTCCATAATGACAAGGGTACCATCCATTGGAGTAACAAAAATATCCACAAGATACTACCTTCCATAATGATAAGGCTACCATCCATTGGAGTAACAAAAATCTCGGCAATAGACTACCTTCCATATTGACAAGGCTACCATCCATTGGAGTAACAAAGATATCGACAACATACTACCTTCCATAATGACAAGGCTACCATCCATTGGAGTAACAAAAATCACGACAACAGACTACCTTCCATAATGACAAGGCTACCATCCATTGGAATAACAAAAATCTCGACAAGAGATGACCTTCCATAATGACTAGGCTACCATCCATTGGAGTAATAAAGATATCAACAACAGACTACCTTCCATTATGAGAAGGCTACAATCCATTGTAGTAACAAAAATCTCGACAAGAGACTACCTTCTATAATGACAAGGCTACCATCCATTGTAGTAACAAAAATCTCGACAACAGACTACCTTCCATAATGACTTGCCTACCATCCATTGGAGTAAGAAAAATCTCGGCAATAGACTACCTTCCATAATGACAAGGCTACCATCCATTGGAGTAACAAAGATATCGACAACATACTACCTTCCATAATGACAAGGCTACCATCCATTGGAGTAACAAAAATCACGACAACAGTCTACCTTCCATAATGACAAGGATACCATCCATTGGAATAACAAAAATCACGACAACAGATGACCTACCATAATGACTAGGCTACCATCCATTGGAGTAATAAAGATATCAACAATAGACTACCTTCCATTATGAGAAGGCTACAATCCATTGTAGTAACAAAAATCTCGACAAGAGACTACCTTCCATAATGACAAGGCTACCATCCATTGTAGTAACTAAAATATCGACAACAAACTACCTTCCATAATGACAAGGGTACCATCCATTGGAGTAACAAAAATATCCACAAGAGACTACCTTCCATAATGATAAGGCTACCATCCATTGGAGTAACAAAAATCTCGACAACAGAGTACCTTCCATAATGTCAAGGCTACAATCCATTGTCGTAGCAAAAATCTCGACAACAGACTACCTTCCATAATGACTTGGCTACCATCCATTGTAGTAACAAAAATCTCGACAACAGACTACCTTCCATAATGTCTTGGCTTCCATCCATTTGAGTAACAAAAATCTTGACAATAGACTACCTTTCATAATGACAAGGCTACCATCCACTAGAGTAACAAAGATATCGATAACATACTACCTTCCATAATGACAAGGCTACCATCCATTGGAGTAACAAATATCACGACAACAGACTACCTTCCATAATGTCAAGGCTACCATCCATTGGAGTATCAAAGATATCGATAACATACTACCTTCTATAATGACAAGGCTACCATCCATTGGAGTAACAAAAATCATGACAAAAGACTACCTTCCATAATGACAAGGCTACCATCCAATGGACTAACAAAAATCTCGACAACAGACTACCTTCCATAACGACAAGTATACCATCCATTGGAGTAACAAAAATATCGACAACAGACTACCTTCCATAATGACTTGGCTACCATCCATTGGAGTAAGAAAAATCTTGGCAATAGACTACCTTCCATAATGACAAGGCTACCATCCATTGGAGTAACAAAGATATCGACAACATACTACCTTCCATAATGACAAGGCTACCATCCATTGGAGTAACAAAAATATCGACAATAGACAACCTTCCATAATGACAAGGCTACCATCCATTGGAGTAACAAAGATATCGATAACATACTACCTTCCATAATGACAAGGCTACCATATATTGGAGTAACAAAAATCTCGACAACAGACTACCTTCCATAATGACAAGGCTACCATCCTTTGTAGTAACAAAAATCTCGACAACAAACTACCTGCCATAATGACTTGGCTACCATCCATTGGAGTAACAAAAATCTCAGCAATAGACTACCTTCCATAATGACAAGGCTACCATCCATTGGAGTAACAAAGATATCGACAACATACTACCTTCCATAATGACAAGGCTACTATACATTGGAGTAACAAAAATCACGACAACAAACTACCTTCCATAATGACAAGGCTACCATCCAATGGACTAACAAAAATCTCGACAACATACTACCCTCCATAACGACAAGTATACCATCCATTGGAGTAACAAAAATCTCGACAAGAGACTACCTTCCATAATGACAAGGCTACCATCCATTGTAGTAACAAAAATCTCGACAACAGACTACCTTCCATAATGACTTGGCTACCATCCATTGGAGTAACAAAAATCTCGACAATAGACTACCTTCCATAATGACAAGGCTACGATCCATTGTAGTAACAAAAATGTCGACAACAAACTACCTTCCATAATGACTTGGCTACCATCCATTGTAGTAACAAAAATCTCGACAACAGACTACCTTCCATAATGTCTTGGCTTCCATCCATTTGAGTAACAAAAATCTTGACAATAGACTACCCTCCATAATGACAAGGCTACCATCCATTGGAGTAACAAAGATATCGATAACATACTACCTTCCATAATGACAAAGCTACCATCCATTGGAGTAACAAAAATCACGACAACAGACTACCTTCCATAATGTCAAGGCTACCATCCATTGGAGTATCAAAGATATCGATAACATACTACCTTCTATAATGACAAGGCTACCATCCATTGGAGTAACAAAAATCATGACAAAAGACTACCTTCCATAATGACAAGGCTACCATCCAATGGACTAACAAAAATCTCGACAACAGACTACCTTCCATAATGACAAGTATACCATCTATTGGAGTAACAAAAATCTTGACAACAGACTACCTTCCATAATGACTTGGCTACCATCCATTGGAGTAAGAAAAATCTTGGCAATAGACTACCTTCCATAATGACAAGGCTACCATCCATTGGAGTAACAAAGATATCGACAACATACTACCTTCCATAATGACAAGGCTACCATCCATTGGAGTAACAAAAATATCGACAATAGACAACCTTCCATAATGACAAGGCTACCATCCATTGGAGTAACAAAAATCTCGACAACAAACTACCTGCCATAATGACTTGGCTACCATCCATTGGAGTAACAAAAATCTCAGAATAGACTACCTTCCATAATGACAAGGCTACCATCCATTGGAGTAACAAAGATATCGACAACATACTACCTTCCATAATGACAAGGCTACTATACATTGGAGTAACAAAAATCACGACAACAAACTACCTTCCATAATGACAAGGCTACCATCCAATGGACTAACAAAAATCTCGACAACATACTACCCTCCATAACGACAAGTATACCATCCATTGGAGTAACAAAAATCTCGACAAGAGACTACCTTCCATAATGACAAGGCTACCATCCATTGTAGTAACAAAAATCTCGACAACAGACTACCTTCCATAATGACAAGGCTACCATCCATTGTAGTAACAAAAATCTCGACAACAGACTACCTTCCATAATGACAAGGCTACCATCCATTGGAGTAACAAAAATCTCGAAAATAGACTACCTTCCATAATTACAAGGCTACGATCCATTGTAGTAACAAAAATGTCGACAACAGACTACCTTCCATTATGACAAGGCTACCACTTATTGGAGTAAAAAAGATATCGACAACATACTACCTTCCATAATGACAAGGATACCATCCATTGGAGTAACAAAAATCACGACAACAGACTACCTTCCATAATGACAAGGCTACCATTCATTGGAATAACAAAAATCTCGACAACAAACGACCTTCCATAATGACTAGGCTACCATCCATTAGAGTAATAAAGATATCAACAATAGACTACCTTCCATTATGAGAAGGCTACAATCCATTGTAGTAACAAAAATCTCGACAAGAGACTACCTTCCATAATGACAAGGATACCATCCATTGTAGTAACTAAAATATCGACAACAGACTACCTTCCATAATGACAAGGGTACCATCCATTGGAGTAACAAAAATATCCACAAGAGACTACCTTCCATAATGATAAGGCTACCATCATTGGAGTAACAAAAATCTCGACAACAGACTACCTTCTATAATGTCAAGGCTACAATCCATTATAGTAACAAAAATCTCGACAACAGACTACCTTACATAATGACAAGGCTACCATCCATTATAGTTACAAAAATCTCGACAACAGACTACCTTCCATAATGACAAGGCTACCATCCATTGTAGTAACAAACATCTCGACAACAGACTACCTACCATAATGACTTGGCTTCCATCAATTGGAGTAACAAAAATATCGACAATAGACTACCTTCCATAATGACAAGGCTACCATACATTGGAGTAACAAAGATATTGATAACATACTACCTTCCATAATAACAAGGCTACCATCCATTGGAGTAACAAAAATCACGACAACAGACTACCTTCCATAATGAAAAGGCTACCATCCATTAGAGTAACAAAGATATCGATAACATACTACCTTCCATAATGACAAGGCTACCATCCGTTGGAGTAACAAAAATCACGACAACAAACTACCTTCCATAATGACAAGGCTGCCATCCAATGGACTGACAAAAATCTCGACAAGAGACTACCTTCCATAACGAAAAGTATACCATCCATTGGAGTAACAAAAATCTCGACAACAGACTACCTTCCATAACGACAAGTATACCATCCATTGTAGTAACAAAAATATCGACAACAGACTAATTTCCATAATGACTTGCCTACCATCCATTGTAGTAACAAAAATCTCGACAACAGACTACCTTCCATAATGACTTGGCTTCCATCCATTGGAGTAACAAAAATCACGACATTAGACTACCTTCCATAATGACAAGGCTACCATCCATTAGAGTAACAAAGATATTAATAACATACTACCTTCCATAATGACAAGGCTACCATCCATTGGACTAACAAAAATCACGACAACAGACTACCTTCCATAATGTAAAGGCTACCATCCATTGGAGTAACAAAGATATCGATAACATACTACCCTCCATAATGACAAGGCTACCATCCATTGGAGTAACAAAAATCAAGACAAAAGACTACCTTCCATAATGACAAGGCTACCATCCATTGGAGTAACAAAAATCTCGACAAGAGACTACCTTCTATAATGACAAGGCTACCATCCATCGTAGTAACAAAAATATCGACAACAGAATACCTTCCATAATGACAAGGCTACCATCCATTGTAGTAACAAAAATCTCGACAACAGACTACCTTCCATAATGACTTGGCTACAATCCATTGGAGTAACAAAAATCTCGACAATAGACTACCTTCCATAATGACAAGGCTACCATCCATTAGAGTAACAAAAATATCCACAAGAGATTACCTTCCATTATGATAACGATATAATCCATTGTAGTAACAAAAATATCGACAACAGACTACCTTACATAATGACAAGGCTACGATCCATTGTAGTAACAAAAATATCGACAACAAACTACCTTCCATAATGACAAGGCTACCATCCTTTGTAGTAACAAAAATATCGACAACAAACTACCTTGCATAATAACTTGGCTACCATCCATTGGAGTAACAAAAATCTCGGCAATAGACTACCTTCCATATTGACAAGGCTACCATCCATTGGAGTAACAAAGATATCGACAACATACTACCTTCCATAATGACAAGGCTACCATCCATTGGAGTAACAAAAATCACAACAACAGACTACCTTCCATAATGACAAGGCTACCATCCATTAGAATAACAAAAATCACGACAAGAGATGACCTTCCATAACGACTAGGCTACCATCCATTGGAGTAATAAAGATATCAACAACAGAATACCTTCCATTATGAGAAGGATACAATCCATTGTAGTAACAAAAATCTCGACAAGAGACTACCTTCTATAATGGCAAGGCTACCATCCATTGTACTAACAAAAATCTCGACAACAGACTACCTTCCATAATGACTTGGCTACCATCCATTGGATTAAGAAAAATCTCGGCAATAGACTACCTTCCATAATAACAAGGCTACCATCCATTGGAGTAACAAAGATATCGACAACATACTACCTTCCATAATGACAAGGCTACCATCCATTGGAGTAACAAAAATCACGACAACAGACTACCTTCCATAATGACAAGGATACCATCCATTGGAATAACAAAAATCACGACAACAAATGACCTTCCATAATGACTAGGCTACCATCCATTGGAGTAATAAAGATATCAACAATAGACTACCTTCCATTATGAGAAGGCTACAATCCATTGTAGTAACAAAAATCTCGACAAGAGACTACCTTCCATAATGACAAGGCTACCATCCATTGTAGTAACTAAAATATCGACAACAGACTACCTTCCATAATGACAAGGGTACCATCCATTGCAGTAACAAAAATATCTACAAGATACTACCTTCCATAATGATAAGGCTACCATCCATTGGAGTAACAAAAATCTCGGCAATAGACTACCTTCCATATTGACAAGGCTACCATCCATTGGAGTAACAAAGATATCGACAACATACTACCTTCCCTAATGACAAGGCTACCATCCATTGGAGTATCAAAAATCACGACAACAGACTACCTTCCATAATGACAAGGCTACCATCCATTGGAATAACAAAAATCTCGACAAGAGATGACCTTCCATAATGACTAGGCTACCATCCATTGGAGTAATAAAGATATCAACAACAGACTACCTTCCATTATGAGAAGGCTACAATCCATTGTAGTAACAAAAATCTCGACAAGAGACTACCTTCTATAATGACAAGGCTACCATCCATTGTAGTAACAAAAATCTCGACAACAGACTACCTTCCATAATGACTTGGCTACCATCCATTGGAGTAAGAAAAATCTCGGCAATAGACTACCTTCCATAATGACAAGGCTACCATCCATTGGAGTAACAAAGATATCGACAACATACTACCTTCCATAATGACAAGGCTACCATCCATTGGAGTAACAAATATCACGACAACAGTCTACCTTCCATAATGACAAGGATACCATCCATTGGAATAACAAAAATCACGACAACAAATGACCTTCCATAATGACTAGGCTACTATCCATTGGAGTAATAAAGATATCATCAATAGACTACCTTCCATTATGAGAATGCTACAATCCATTGTAGTAACAAAAATCTCGACAAGAGACTACCTTCCATAATGACAAGGCTACCATCCATTGTAGTAACTAAAATATCGACAAGAGACTACCTTCCATAATGACAAGGCTACCATCCATTGTAGTAACTAAAATATCGACAACAAACTACCTTCCATAATGACAAGGGTACCATCCATTGGAGTAACAAAAATATCCACAAGAGACTACCTTCCATAATGATAAGGCTACCATCCATTGGAGTAACAAAAATCTCGACAACAGACTACCTTCCATAATGTCAAGGCTACAATCCATTGTAATAACAAAAATCTCGACAACAGACTACCTTCCATAATGACTTGGCTACCATCCATTGAAGTAACAAAAATCTCGACAACAGACTACCTTCCATAATGTCTTGGCTTCCATCCATTTAAGTAACAAAAATCTTGACAATAGACTACCTTCCATAATGACAAGGCTACCATCCATTGGAGTAACAAAGATATCGATAAGATACTACCTTCCATAATGACAAGGCTACCATCCATTGGAGTAAAAAAAATCACGACAACAGACTACCTTCCATAATGTCAAGGCTACCATCCATTGGAGTATCAAAGATATCGATAACATACTACCTTCTATAATGACAAGGCTACCATCCATTGGAGTAACAAAAATCATGACAAAAGACTACCTTTGATAATGATAAGGCTACCATCCAATGGACTAACAAAAATCTCTACAACAGACTACCTTCCATAACGACAAGTATACCATCCATTGGAGTAACAAAAATCTCGACAACAGACTACCTTCCATAATGACTTGGCTACCATCCATTGGAGTAAGAAAAATCTCGGCAATAGACTACCTTCCATAATGACAAGGCTACCATCCATTGGAGTAACAAAGATATCGACAACATACTACCTTCCATAATGACAAGGCTACCATCCATTGGAGTAACAAAAATCACGATAACAGACTACCTTCCATAATGACAAGGATACCATCCATTGGAATAACAAAAATCACGACAACAGATGACCTTCCTTAATGACTAGGCTACCATCCATTGGAGTAATAAAGATATCAACAATAGACTACCTTCCATTATGAGAAGGCTATAATCCATTGTAGTAACAAAAATCTCGACAAGAGACTACCTTCCATAATGACAAGGCTACCATACATTGTAGTAACTAAAATATCGACAACAGACTACCTTCCATAATGACAAGGGTACCATCCATTGGAGTAACAAAAATCTCGGCAATAGACTACCTTCCATATTGACAAGGCTACCATCCATTGGAGTAACAAAGATATCGACAACATACTACCTTCCATAATGACAAGGCTACCATCCATTGGAGTAACAAAAATCACGACAGCAGACTACCTTCCATAATGACAAGGCTACCATCCATTGGAATAAAAAAAATCTCGACAAAAGATAACCTTCCATAATGACTAGGGTACCATCCATTGGAGTAATAAAGATATCAACAACAGACTACCTTCCATTATGAGAAGGCTACAATCCATTGTAGTAACAAAAATCTCGATAAGAGACTACCTTCTATAATGACTTGGCTACCATCCATTGGAGTAAGAAAAATCTCGGCAATAGACTACCTTCCATAATGACAAGGCTACCATCCATTGGAGTAACAAAGATATCGACAACATACTACCTTCCATAATGACAAGGCTACCATCCATTGGAGTAACAAAAATCACGACAACAGTCTACCTTCCATAATGACAAGGATACCATCCATTGGAATAATAAAAATCACGACAACAGATGACCTTCCATAATGACTAGGCTACCATCCATTGGAGTAATAAAGATATCAACAATATACTACCTTCCATTATAAGAAGGCTACAATCCATTGTAGTAACAAAAATCTCGACAAGAGACTACCTTCCATAATGACAAGGCTACCATCCATTGTAGTAACTAAAATATAGACAACAAACTACCTTCCATAATGACAAGGGTACCATCCATTGGAGTAACAAAAATATCCACAAGATACTACCTTCCATAATGGTAAGGCTACCATCCATTGGAGTAACAAAAATCTCGGCAATAGACTACCTTCCATATTGACAAGGCTACCATCCATTGGAGTAACAAAGTTATCGACAACATACTACCTTCCATAATGACAAGGCTACCATCCATTGGAGTAACAAAAATCACGACAACAGACTACCTTCCATAATGACAAGGCTACCATCCATTGGAATAACAAAAATCTCGACAAGAGATGACCTTCCATAATGACTAGGCTACCATCCATTGGAGTAATAAAGATATCAACAACAGACTACCTTCCATTATGAGAAGGCTACAATCCATTGTAGTAACAAAAATCTCGACAAGAGACTACCTTCTTTAATGACAAGGCTACCATCCATTGTAGTAACAAAAATCTCGACAACAGACTACCTTCCATAATGACTTGGCTACCATCCATTGGAGTAAGAAAAATCTCGGCAATAGACTACCTTCCATAATGACAAGGCTACCATCCATTGGAGTAACAAAGATATCGAAAACATACTACCTTCCATAATGACAAGGCTACCATCCATTGGAGTAACAAATATCACGACAACAGTCTACCTTCCATAATGACAAGGATACCATCCATTGGAATAACAAAAATCACGACAACAAATGACCTTCCATAATGACTAGGCTACCATCCATTGGAGTAATAAAGATATCAACAATAGACTACCTTCCATTATGAGAAGGCTACAATCCATTGTAGTAACAAAAATCTCGACAAGAGACTACCTTCCATAATGACAAGGCTACCATCCATTGCAGTAACTAAAATATCGACAACAAACTACCTTCCATAATGACAAGGGTACCATCCATTGGAGTAACAAAAATATCCACAAGAGACTACCTTCCATAATGATAAGGCTACCATCCATTGGAGTAACAAAAATCTCGACAACAGACTACCTTCCATAATGTCAAGGCTACAATCCATTGTAATAACAAAAATCTCGACAACAGACTACCATCCATAATGACTTGGCTACCATCCATTGTAGTAACAAAAATCTCGACAACAGACTACCTTCCATAATGTCTTGGCTTCCATCCATTTAAGTAACAAAAATCTTGACAATAGACTACCTTCCATAATGACAAGGCTACCATCCATTGGAGTAACAAAGATATCGATAACATACTACCTTCCATAATGACAAGGCTACCTACCATTGGAGTAACAAAAATCACGACAATAGACTACCTTCCATAATGTCAAGGCTACCATCCATTGGAGTATCAAAGATATCGATAACATACTACCTTCTATAATGACAAGGCTACCATCCATTGGAGTAACAAAAATCATCACAATAGACTACCTTCGATAATGACAAGGCTACCATCCAATGGACTAACAAAAATCTCGACAACAGACTACCTTCCATAACGACAAGTATACCATCCATTGGAGTAACAAAAATCTCGACGACAAACTACCTTCCTTAATGACTTGGCTACCATCCATTGGAGTAAGAAAAATCTCGGCAATAGACTACCTTCCATAATGACAAGGCTACCATCCATTGGAGTAACAAGGAAATCGACAACATACTACCTTCCATAATGACAAGGCTACCATCCATTGGAGTAACAAAAATCACGATAACAGACTACCTTCCTTAATAACAAGGATACCATCCATTGGAATAACAAAAATCACGACAACAGATGACCTTCCTTAATGACTAGGCTACCATCCATTGGAGTTATAAAGATATCAACAATAGACTACCTTCCATTATGAGAAGGCTACAATCCATTGTAGTAACAAAAATATCGACAAGAGACTACCTTCCATAATGACAAGGCTACCATCCATTGTAGTAACTAAAATATCGACAACAGACTACCTTCAGTAATGACAAGGGTACCATCCATTGGAGTAACAAAAATCTCGGCAATAGACTACCTTCCATATTGACAAGGCTACCATCCATTGGAGTAACAAAGATATCGACAACATAATACCTTCCATAATGACAAGGCTACCATCCATTGGAGTAACAAAAATCACGACAACAGACTACCTTCCATAATGACAAGGCTACCATCCATTGGAATAACAAAAATCTCGACAAGAGATGACCTTCCATAATGACTAGGGTACCATCCATTGGAGTAATAAAGATATCAACAACAGACTACCTTCCATTATGAGAAGGCTACAATCCATTGTAGTAACAAAAATATCGACAAGAGACTACCTTCTATAATGACAAGGCTACCATCCATTGTAGTAACAAAAATCTCGACAAAAGACTACCTTCCATAATGACTTGGCTACCATCCATTGGAGTAAGAAAAATCTCGGCAATAGACTACCTTCCATAATGACAAGGCTACCATCCATTGGAGTAACAAAGATATCGACAACATACTACCTTCCATAATGACAAGGCTACCATCCATTGGAGTAACAAAGATATCGACAACATACTACCTTCCATAATGACAAGGCTACCATCCATTGGAGTAACAAAAATCACGACAACAGTCTACCTTCCATAATGACAAGGATACCATCCATTGGAATAATAAAGATATCAACAATATACTACCTTCCATTATGAGAAGGCTACAATCCATTGTAGTAACAAAAATCTCGACAAGAGACTACCTTCCATAATGACAAGGCTACCATCCATTGTAGTAACTAAAATATCGACAACAAACTACCTTCCATAATGACAAGGGTACCATCCATTGGAGTAACAAAAATATCCACAAGATACTACCTTCCATAATAATAAGGCTACCATCCATTGGAGTAACAAAAATCTCGGCAATAGACTACCTTCCATATTGACAAGGCTACCATCCATTGGAGTAACAAAGATATCGACAACATACTACCTCCCATAATGACAAGGCTACCATCCATTGGAGTAACAAAAATCACGACAACAGACTACCTTCCATAATGACAAGGCTACCATCCATTGGAATAACAAAAATCTCGACAAGAGATCACCTACCATAATGACTAGGCTACCATCCATTGGAGTAATAAAGATATCAACAATAGACTACCTTCCATTATGAGAAGGCTACAATCCATTGTAGTAACAAAAATCTCGACAAGAGACTACCTTCCATAATGTCAAGGCTACCATCCATTGTAGTAACTAAAATATCGACAACAAACTACCTTCCGTAATGACAAGGGTACCATCCATTGGAGTAACAAAAATATCCACAAGAGACTACCTTCCATAATGATAAGGCTACCATACATTGGAGTAACAAAAATCTCGACAACAGAGTACCTTCCATAATGTCAAGGCTACAATCCATTGTCGTAGCAAAAATCTCGACAACAGACTACCTTCCATAATGACTTGGCTACCATCCATTGTAGTAACAAAAATCTCGACAACAGACAACCTTCCATAATGTCTTGGCTTCCATCCATTTGAGTAACAAAAATCTTGACAATGGACTACCTTTCATAATGACAAGGCTACCATCCACTGGAGTAACAAAGATATCGATAACATACTACCTTCCATAATGACAAGGCTACCATCCATTGGAGTAACAAAAATCACGACAACAGACTACCTTCCATAATGTCAAGGCTACCATCCATTGGAGTATCAAAGATATCGATAACATACTACCTTCTATAATGACAAGGCTACCATCCATTGGAGTAACAAAAATCATGACAAAAGACTACCTTCCATAATGACAAGGCTACCATCCAATGGACTAACAAAAATCTCGACAACAGACTACCTTCCATAACGACAAGTATACCATCCATTGGAGTAACAAAAATATCGACAACAGACTACCTTCCATAATGACTTGGCTACCATCCATTGGAGTAAGAAAAATCTTGGCAATAGACTACCTTCCATAATGACAAGGCTACCTTCCATTGGAGTAACAAAGATATCGACAACATACTACCTTCCATAATGACAAGGCTACCATCCATTGGAGTAACAAAAATATCGACAATAGACAACCTTCCATAATGACAAGGCTACCATCCATTGGAGTAACAAAGATATCGATAACATACTACCTCCAAAATGACAAGGCTACCATATATTGGAGTAACAAAAATCTCGACAACAGACTACCTTCCATAATGACAAGGCTACCATCCTTTGTAGTAACAAAAATCTCGACAACAAACTACCTGCCATAATGACTTGGCTACCATCCATTGGAGTAACAAAAATCTCAGCAATAGACTACCTTCCATAATGACAAGGCTACCATCCATTGGAGTAACAAAGATATCGACAACATACTACCTTCCATAATGACAAGGCTACTATACATTGGAGTAACAAAAATCACGACAACAAACTACCTTCCATAATGACAAGGCTACCATCCAATGGACTAACAAAAATCTCGACAACATACTACCCTCCATAACGACAAGTATACCATCCATTGGAGTAACAAAAATCTCGACAAGAGACTACCTTCCATAATGACAAGGCTACCATCCATTGTAGTAACAAAAATCTCAACAACAGACTACCTTCCATAATGACAAGGCTACCATCCATTGTAGTAACAAAAATCTCGACAACAGACTACCTTCCATAATGACTTGGCTACCATCCATTGGAGTAACAAAAATCTCGACAATATACTACCTTCCATAATGACAAGGCTACGATCCATTGTAGTAACAAAAATGTCGACAACAAACTACCTTCCATAATGACTTGGCTACCATCCATTGTAGTAACAAAAATCTCGACAACAGACTACCTTCCATAATGTCTTGGCTTCCATCCATTTGAGTAACAAAAATCTTGACAATAGACTACCCTCCATAATGACAAGGCTACCATCCATTGGAGTAACAAAGATATCGATAACATACTACCTTCCATAATGACAAAGCTACCATCCATTGGAGTAATAAAAATCACGACAACAGACTACCTTCCATAATGTCAAGGCTACCATCCATTGGAGTATCAAAGATATCGATAACATACTACCTTCTATAATGACAAGGCTACCATCCATTGGAGTAACAAAAATCATGACAAAAGACTACCTTCCATAATGACAAGGCTACCATCCAATGGACTAACAAAAATCTCGACAACAGACTACCTTCCATAATGACAAGTATACCATCCATTGGAGTAACAAAAATCTTGACAACAGACTACCTTCCATAATGACTTGGCTACCATCCATTGGAGTAAGAAAAATCTTGGCAATAGACTACCTTCCATAATGACAAGGCTACCATCCATTGGAGTAACAAAGATATCGACAACATACTACCTTCCATAATGACAAGGCTACCATCCATTGGAGTAACAAAAATATCGACAATAGACAACCTTCCATAATGACAAGGCTACCATCCATTGGAGTAACAAAAATCTCGACAACAAACTACCTGCCATAATGACTTGGCTACCATCCATTGGAGTAACAAAAATCTCAGAATAGACTACCTTCCATAATGACAAGGCTACCATCCATTGGAGTAACAAAGATATCGACAACATACTACCTTTCATAATGACAAGGCTACTATACATTGGAGTAACAAAAATCACGACAACAAACTACCTTCCATAATGACAAGGCTACCATCCAATGGACTAACAAAAATCTCGACAACATACTACCCTCCATAACGACAAGTATACCATCCATTGGAGTAACAAAAATCACGACAAGAGACTACCTTCCATAATGACAAGGCTACCATCCATTGTAGTAACAAAAATCTCGACAACAGACTACCTTCCATAATGACAAGGCTACCATCCATTGTAGTAACAAAAATCTCGACAACAGACTACCTTCCATAATGACTTGGCTACCATCCATTGGAGTAACAAAAAATCTCGAAAATAGACTACCTTCCATAATGACAAGGCTACGATCCATTGTAGTAACAAAAATGTCGACAATAGACTACCTTCCATAATGACAAGGCTACCATCCATTGGAGTAAAAAAGATATCGATAACATACTACCTTCCATAATGACAAGAATAGCATCCATTGGAGTAACAAAAATCACGACAACAGACTACCTTCCATAATGACAAGGCTACCATTCATTGGAATAACAAAAATCTCGACAACAAACGACCTTCCATAATGACTAGGCTACCATCCATTAGAGTAATAAAGATATCAACAATAGACTACCTTCCATTATGAGAAGGCTACAATCCATTGTAGTAACAAAAATCTCGACAAGAGACTACCTTCCATAATGACAAGGATACCATCCATTGTAGTAACTAAAATATCGACAACAGACTACCTTCCATAATGACAAGGGTACCATCCATTGGAGTAACAAAAATATCCACAAGAGACTACCTTCCATAATGATAAGGCTTCCATCATTGGAGTAACAAAAATCTCGACAACAGACTACCTTCTATAATGTCAAGGCTACAATCCATTATAGTAACAAAAATCTCGACAACAGACTACCTTACATAATGACAAGGCTACCATCCATTATAGTTACAAAAATCTCGACAACAGACTACCTTCCATAATGACAAGGCTACCATCCATTGTAGTAACAAACATCTCGACAACAGACTACCTACCATAATGACTTGGCTTCCATCAATTGGAGTAACAAAAATATCGACAATAGACTACCTTCCATAATGACAAGGCTACCATACATTGGAGTAACAAAGATATTGATAACATACTACCTTCCATAATAACAAGGCTACCATCCATTGGAGTAACAAAAATCACGACAACAGACTACCTTCCATAATGAAAAGGCTACCATCCATTAGAGTAACAAAGATATCGATAACATACTACCTTCCATAATGACAAGGCTACCATCCGTTGGAGTAACAAAAATCACGACAACAAACTACCTTCCATAACGAAAAGTATACCATCCATTGGAGTAACAAAAATCTCGACAACAGACTACCTTCCATAACGACAAGTATACCATCCATTGTAGTAACAAAAATATCGACAACAGACTAATTTCCATAATGACTTGCCTACCATCCATTGTAGTAACAAAAATCTCGACAACAGACTACCTTCCATAATGACTTGGCTTCCATCCATTGGAGTAACAAAAATCACGACATTAGACTACCTTCCATAATGACAAGGCTACCATCCATTAGAGTAACAAAGATATTAATAACATACTACCTTCCATAATGACAAGGCTACCATCCATTGGAGTAACAAAAATCACGACAACAGACTACCTTCCATAATGTAAAGGCTACCATCCATTGGAGTAACAAAGATATCGATAACATACTACCCTCCATAATGACAAGGCTACCATCCATTGGAGTAACAAAAATCAAGACAAAAGACTACCTTCCATAATGACAAGGCTACCATCCATTGGAGTAACAAAAATCTCGACAAGAGACTACCTTCTATAATGACAAGGCTACCATCCATCGTAGTAACAAAAATATCGACAACAGAATACCTTCCATAATGACAAGGCTACCATCCATTGGAGTAACAAAAATCACGACAACAGACTACCTTCCATAATGACAAGGCTACCATCCATTGGAATAACAAAAATCTCGACAAGAGATGACCTTCCATAATGACTAGGGTACCATCCATTGGAGTAATAAAGATATCAACAACAGACTACCTTCCATTATGAGAAGGCTACAATCCATTGTAGTAACAAAAATATCGACAAGAGACTACCTTCTATAATGACAAGGCTACCATCCATTGTAGTAACAAAAATCTCGACAACAGACTACCTTCCATAATGACTTGGCTACCATCCATTGGAGTAAGAAAAATCTCGGCAATAGACTACCTTCCATAATGACAAGGCTACCATCCATTGGAGTAACAAAGATATCGACAACATACTACCTTCCATAATGACAAGGCTACCATCCATTGGAGTAACAAAAATCACGACAACAGTCTACCTTCCATAATTACAAGGATACCATCCATTGGAATAATAAAAATCTCGACAACAAACGACCTTCCATAATGACTAGGCTACCATCCATTAGAGTAATAAAGATATCAACAATAGACTACCTTCCATTATGAGAAGGCTACAATCCATTGTAGTAACAAAAATCTCGACAAGAGACTACCTTCCATAATGACAAGGATACCATCCATTGTAGTAACTAAAATATCGACAACAGACTACCTTCCATAATGACAAGGGTACCATCCATTGGAGTAATAAAGATATCAACAACAGACTACCTTCCATTATGAGAAGGCTACAATCCATTGTAGTAACAAAAATATCGACAAGAGACTACCTTCTATAATGACAAGGCTACCATCCATTGTAGTAACAAAAATCTCGACAACAGACTACCTTCCATAATGACTTGGCTACCATCCATTGGAGTAAGAAAAATCTCGGCAATAGACTACCTTCCATAATGACAAGGCTACCATCCATTGGAGTAACAAAGATATCGACAACATACTACCTTCCATAATGACAAGGCTACCATCCATTGGAGTAACAAAAATCACGACAACAGACTACCTTCCATAATGACAAGGCTACCATTCATTGGAATAACAAAAATCTCGACAACAAACGACCTTCCATAATGACTAGGCTACCATCCATTAGAGTAATAAAGATATCAACAATAGACTACCTTCCATTATGAGAAGGCTACAATCCATTGTAGTAACAAAAATCTCGACAAGAGACTACCTTCCATAATGACAAGGATACCATCCATTGTAGTAACTAAAATATCGACAACAGACTACCTTCCATAATGACAAGGGTACCATCCATTGGAGTAACAAAAATATCCACAAGAGACTACCTTCCATAATGATAAGGCTACCATCATTGGAGTAACAAAAATCTCGACAACAGACTACCTTCTATAATGTCAAGGCTACAATCCATTATAGTAACAAAAATCTCGACAACAGACTACCTTACATAATGACAAGGCTACCATCCATTATAGTTACAAAAATCTCGACAACAGACTACCTTCCATAATGACAAGGCTACTATCCATTGTAGTAACAAACATCTCGACAACAGACTACCTACCATAATGACTTGGCTTCCATCAATTGGAGTAACAAAAATATCGACAATAGACTACCTTCCATAATGACAAGGCTACCATACATTGGAGTAACAAAGATATTGATAACATACTACCTTCCATAATAACAAGGCTACCATCCATTGGAGTAACAAAAATCACGACAACAGACTACCTTCCATAATGAAAAGGCTACCATCCATTAGAGTAACAAAGATATCGATAACATACTACCTTCCATAATGACAAGGCTACCATCCGTTGGAGTAACAAAAATCACGACAACAAACTACCTTCCATGATGACAAGGCTGCCATCCAATGGACTGAGAAAAATCTCGACAAGAGACTACCTTCCATAACGAAAAGTATACCATCCATTGGAGTAACAAAAATCTCGACAACAGACTACCTTCCATAACGACAAGTATACCATCCATTGTAGTAACAAAAATATCGACAACAGACTAATTTCCATAATGACTTGCCTACCATCCATTGTAGTAACAAAAATCTCGACAACAGACTACCTTCCATAATGACTTGGCTTCCATCCATTGGAGTAACAAAAATCACGACATTAGACTACCTTCCATAATGACAAGGCTACCATCCATTAGAGTAACAAAGATATTAATAACATACTACCTTCCATAATGACAAGGCTACCATCCATTGGAGTAACAAAAATCACGACAACAGACTACCTTCCATAATGTAAAGGCTACCATCCATTGGAGTAACAAAGATATCGATAACATACTACCCTCCATAATGACAAGGCTACCATCCATTGGAGTAACAAAAATCAAGACAAAAGACTACCTTCCATAATGACAAGGCTACCATCCATTGGAGTAACAAAAATCTCGACAAGAGACTACCTTCTATAATGACAAGGCTACCATCCATCGTAGTAACAAAAATATCGACAACAGAATACCTTCCATAATGACAAGGCTACCATCCATTGGAGTAACAAAAATCACGACAACAGACTACCTTCCATAATGACAAGGCTACCATCCATTGGAATAACAAAAATCTCGACAAGAGATGACCTTCCATAATGACTAGGGTACCATCCATTGGAGTAATAAAGATATCAACAACAGACTACCTTCCATTATGAGAAGGCTACAATCCATTGTAGTAACAAAAATATCGACAAGAGACTACCTTCTATAATGACAAGGCTACCATCCATTGTAGTAACAAAAATCTCGACAACAGACTACCTTCCATAATGACTTGGCTACCATCCATTGGAGTAAGAAAAATCTCGGCAATAGACTACCTTCCATAATGACAAGGCTACCATCCATTGGAGTAACAAAGATATCGACAACATACTACCTTCCATAATGACAAGGCTACCATCCATTGGAGTAACAAAAATCACGACAACAGTCTACCTTCCATAATGACAAGGATACCATCCATTGGAATAATAAAAATCACGACAACAGATGACCTTCCATAATGACTAGGCTACCATCCATTGGAGTAATAAAGATATCAACAATATACTACCTTCCATTATGAGAAGGCTAATATTCATTGTAGTAACAAAAATCTCGACAAGAGACTACCTTCCATAATGACAAGGCTACCATCCATTGTAGTAACTAAAATATCGACAACAAACTACCTTCCATAATGACAAGGGTACCATCCATTGGAGTAACAAAAATATCCACAAGATACTACCTTCCATAATAATAAGGCTACCATCCATTGGAGTAACAAAAATCTCGGCAATAGACTACCTTCCATATTGACAAGGCTACCATCCATTGGAGTAACAAAGATATCGACAACATACTACCTCCCATAATGACAAGGCTACCATCCATTGGAGTAACAAAAATCACGACAACAGACTACCTTCCATAATGACAAGGCTACCATCCATTGGAATAACAAAAATCTCGACAAGAGATGACCTACCATAATGACTAGGCTACCATCCATTGGAGTAATAAAGATATCAACAATAGACTACCTTCCATTATGAGAAGGCTACAATCCATTGTAGTAACAAAAATCTCGACAAGAGACTACCTTCCATAATGTCAAGGCTACCATCCATTGTAGTAACTAAAATATCGACAACAAACTACCTTCCATAATGACAAGGGTACCATCCATTGGAGTAACAAAAATATCCACAAGAGACTACCTTCCATAATGATAAGGCTACCATCCATTGGAGTAACAAAAATCTCGACAACAGAGTACCTTCCATAATGTCAAGGCTACAATCCATTGTCGTAGCAAAAATCTCGACAACAGACTACCTTCCATAATGACTTGGCTACCATCCATTGTAGTAACAAAAATCTCGACAACAGACTAGCTTCCATAATGTCTTGGCTTCCATCCATTTGAGTAACAAAAATCTTGACAATAGACTACCTTTCATAATGACAAGGCTACCATCCACTGGAGTAACAAAGATATCGATAACATACTACCTTCCATAATGACAAGGCTACCATCCATTGGAGTAACAAAAATCACGACAACAGACTACCTTCAATAATGTCAAGGCTACCATCCATTGGAGTATCAAAGATATCGATAACATACTACCTTCTATAATGACAAGGCTACCATCCATTGGAGTAACAAAAATCATGACAAAAGACTACCTTCCATAATGACAAGGCTACCATCCAATGGACTAACAAAAATCTCGACAACAGACTACCTTCCATAACGACAAGTATACCATCCATTGGAGTAACAAAAATATCGACAACAGACTACCTTCCATAATGACTTGGCTACCATCCATTGGAGTAAGAAAAATCTTGGCAATAGACTACCTTCCATAATGACAAGGCTACCTTCCATTGGAGTAACAAAGATATCGACAACATACTACCTTCCATAATGACAAGGCTACCATCCATTGGAGTAACAAAAATATCGACAATTGACAACCTTCCATAATGACAAGGCTACCATCCATTGGAGTAACAAAGATATCGATAACATACTACCTTCCATAATGACACGGCTACCATATATTGGAGTAACAAAAATCTCGACAACAGACTACCTTCCATAATGACAAGGCTACCATCCTTTGTAGTAACAAAAATCTCGACAACAAACTACCTGCCATAATGACTTGGCTAGCATCCATTGGAGTAATAAAAATCTCAGCAATAGACTACCTTCCATAATGACAAGGCTACCATCCATTGGAGTAACAAAGATATCGACAACATACTACCTTCCATAATGACAAGGCTACTATACATTGGAGTAACAAAAATCACGACAACAAACTACCTTCCATAATGACAAGGCTACCATCCAATGGACTACCTTCCATAATGACAAGGCTACCATCCATTGTACTAACAAAAATCTCGACAATAGACTACCTTCTATAATGGCAAGGCTACCATCCATTGTTCTAACAAAAATCTCGACAACAGACTACCTTCCATAATGACTTGGCTACCATCCATTGGATTAAGAAAAATCTCGGCAATAGACTACCTTCCATAATGACAAGGCTACCATCCATTGGAGTAACAAAGATATCGACAACATACTACCTTCCATAATGACAAGGCTACCATCCATTGGAGTAACAAAAATCACGACAACAGACTACCTTCCATAATGACAAGGATACCATCCATTGGAATAACAAAAATCACGACAACAAATGACCTTCCATAATGACTAGGCTACCATCCATTGGAGTAATAAAGATATCAACAATAGACTACCTTCCATTATGAGAAGGCTACAATCCATTGTAGTAACAAAAATCTCGACAAGAGACTACCTTCCATAATGACAAGGCTACCATCCATTGTAGTAACTAAAATATCAACAACAGACTACCTTCCATAATGACAAGGGTACCATCCATTGCAGTAACAAAAATATCTACAAGATACTACCTTCCATAATGATAAGGCTACCATCCATTGGAGTAACAAAAATCTCGGCAATAGACTACCTTCCATATTGACAAGGCTACCATCCATTGGAGTAACAAAGATATCGACAACATACTACCTTCCCTAATGACAAGGCTACCATCCATTGGAGTAACAAAAATCACGACAACAGACTACCTTCCATAATGACAAGGCTACCATCCATTGGAATAACAAAAATCTCGACAAGAGATAACCTTCCATAATGACTAGGCTACCATCCATTGGAGTAATAAAGATATCAACAACAGACTACCTTCCATTATGAGAAGGCTACAATCCATTGTAGTAACAAAAATCTCGACAAGAGACTACCTTCTATAATGACAAGGCTACCATCCATTGTAGTAACAAAAATCTCGACAACAGACTACCTTCCATAATGACTTGGCTACCATCCATTGGAGTAAGAAAAATCTCGGCAATAGACTACCTTCCATAATGACAAGGCTACCATCCATTGGAGTAACAAAGATATCTACAACATACTACCTTCCATAATGACAAGGCTACCATCCATTGGAGTAACAAATATCACGACAACAGTCTACCTTCCATAATGACAAGGATACCATCCATTGGAATAACAAAAATCACGACAACAAATGACCTTCCATAATGACTAGGCTACTATCCATTGGAGTAATAAAGATATCATCAATAGACTACCTTCCATTATGAGAATGCTACAATCCATTGTAGTAACAAAAATCTCGACAAGAGACTACCTTCCATAATGACAAGGCTACCATCTATTGTAGTAACTAAAATATCGACAACAAACTACCTTCCATAATGACAAGGGTACCATCCATTGGAGTAACAAAAATATCCACAAGAGACTACCTTCCATAATGATAAGGCTACCATCCATTGGAGTAACAAAAATCTCGACAACAGACTACCTTCCATAATGTCAAGGCTACAATCCATTGTAATAACAAAAATCTCGACAACAGACTACCTTCCATAATGACTTGGCTACCATCCATTGTAGTAACAAAAATCTCGACAACAGACTACCTTCCATAATGTCTTGGCTTCCATCCATTTAAGTAAAAAAAATCTTGACAATAGACTACCTTCCATAATGACAAGGCTACCATCCATTGGAGTAACAAAGATATCGATAAGATACTACCTTCCATAATGACAAGGCTACCATCCATTGGAGTAAAAAAAATCACGACAACAGACTACCTTCCATAATGTCAAGGCTACCATCCATTGGAGTATCAAAGATATCGATAACATACTACCTTCTATAATGACAAGGCTACCATCCATTGGAGTAACAAAAATCATGACAAAAGACTACCTTTGATAATGATAAGGCTACCATCCAATGGACTAACAAAAATCTCTAAAACAGACTACCTTCCATAACGACAAGTATACCATCCATTGGAGTAACAAAAATCTCGACAACAGACTACCTTCCATAATGACTTGGCTACCATCCATTGGAGTAAGAAAAATCTCGGCAATAGACTACCTTCCATAATGACAAGGCTACCATCCATTGGAGTAACAAAGATATCGACAACATACTACCTTCCACAATGACAAGGCTACCATCCATTGGAGTAACAAAAATCACGATAACAGACTACCTTCCATAATGACAAGGATACCATCCATTGGAATAACAAAAATCAAGACAACAGATGACCTTCCTTAATGACTAGGCTACCATCCATTGGAGTAATAAAGATATCAACAATAGACTACCTTCCATTATGAGAAGGCTATAATCCATTGTAGTAACAAAAATCACGACAAGAGACTACCTTCCATAATGACAAGGCTACCATCCATTGTAGTAACTAAAATATCGACAACAGACTACCTTCCATAATGACAAGGGTACCATCCATTGCAGTAACAAAAATATCTACAAGATACTACCTTCCATAATGATAAGGCTACCATCCATTGGAGTAACAAAAATCTCGGCAATAGACTACCTTCCATATTCACAAGGCTACCATCCATTGGAGTAACAAAGATATCGACAACATACTACCTTCCCTAATGACAAGGCTACCATCCATTGGAGTAACAAAAATCACGACAACAGACTACCTTCCATAATGACAAGGCTACCATCCATTGGAATAACAAAAATCTCGACAAGAGATGACCTTCCATAATGACTAGGCTACCATCCATTGGAGTAATAAAGATATCAACAACAGACTACCTTCCATTATGAGAAGGCTACAATCCATTGTAGTAACAAAAATCTCGACAAGAGACTACCTTCTATAATGACAAGGCTACCATCCATTGTAGTAACAAAAATCTCGACAACAGACTACCTTCCATAATGACTTGGCTACCATCCATTGGAGTAAGAAAAATCTCGGCAATAGACTACCTTCCATAATGACAAGGCTACCATCCATTGGAGTAACAAAGATATCGACAACATACTACCTTCCATAATGACAAGGCTACCATCCATTGGAGTAACAAATATCACGACAACAGTCTACCTTCCATAATGACAAGGATACCTTCCATTGGAATAACAAAAATCACGACAACAAATGACCTTCCATAATGACTAGGCTACTATCCATTGGAGTAATAAAGATATCATCAATAGACTACCTTCCATTATGAGAATGCTACAATCCATTGTAGTAACAAAAATCTCGACAAGAGACTACCTTCCATAATGACAAGGCTACCATCTATTGTAGTAACTAAAATATCGACAACAAACTACCTTCCATAATGACAAGGGTACCATCCATTGGAGTAACAAAAATATCCACAAGAGACTACCTTCCATAATGATAAGGCTACCATCCATTGGAGTAACAAAAATCTCGACAACAGACTACCTTCCATAATGTCAAGGCTACAATCCATTGTAATAACAAAAATCTCGACAACAGACTACCTTCCATAATGACTTGGCTACCATCCATTGTAGTAACAAAAATCTCGACAACAGACTACCTTCCATAATGTCTTGGCTTCCATCCATTTAAGTAAAAAAAATCTTGACAATAGACTACCTTCCATAATGACAAGGCTACCATCCATTGGAGTAACAAAGATATCGATAAGATACTACCTTCCATAATGACAAGGCTACCATCCATTGGAGTAAAAAAAATCACGACAACAGACTACCTTCCATAATGTCAAGGCTACCATCCATTGGAGTATCAAAGATATCGATAACATACTACCTTCTATAATGACAAGGCTACCATCCATTGGAGTAACAAAAATCATGACAAAAGACTACCTTTGATAATGATAAGGCTACCATCCAATGGACTAACAAAAATCTCTACAACATACTACCTTCCATAACGACAAGTATACCATCCATTGGAGTAACAAAAATCTCGACAACAGACTACCTTCCATAATGACTTGGCTACCATCCATTGGAGTAAGAAAAATCTCGGCAATAGACTACCTTCCATAATGACAAGGCTACCATCCATTGGAGTAACAAAGATATCGACAACATACTACCTTCCATAATGACAAGGCTACCATCCATTGGAGTAACAAAAATCACGATAACAGACTACCTTCCATAATGACAAGGATACCATCCATTGGAATAACAAAAATCACGACAACAGATGACCTTCCTTAATGACTAGGCTACCATCCATTGGAGTAATAAAGATATCAACAATAGACTACCTTCCATTATGAGAAGGCTATAATCCATTGTAGTAACAAAAATCTCGACAAGAGACTACCTTCCATAATGACAAGGCTACCATCCATTGTAGTAACTAAAATATCGACAATAGACTACCTTCCATAATGACAAGGGTACCATCCATTGGAGTAACAAAAATCTCGGCAATAGACTACCTTCCATATTGACAAGGCTACCATCCATTGGAGTAACAAAGATATCGACAACATACTACCTTCCATAATGACAAGGCTACCATCCATTGGAGTAACAAAAATCACGACAACAGACTACCTTCCATAATGACAAGGCTACCATCCATTGGAATAAAAAAAATCTCGACAAAAGATAACCTTCCATAATGACTAGGGTACCATCCATTGGAGTAATAAAGATATCAACAACAGACTACCTTCCATTATGAGAAGGCTACAATCCATTGTAGTAACAAAAATCTCGACAAGAGACTACCTTCTATAATGACTTGGCTACCATCCATTGGAGTAAGAAAAATCTCGGCAATAGACTACCTTCCATAATGACAAGGCTACCATCCATTGGAGTAACAAAGATATCGACAACATACTACCTTCCATAATGACAAGGCTACCATCCATTGGAGTAACAAAAATCACGACAACAGTCTACCTTCCATAATGACAAGGATACCATCCATTGGAATAATAAAAATCACGACAATAGATGACCTTCCATAATGACTAGGCTACCATCCATTGGAGTAATAAAGATATCAACAATATGCTACCTTCCATTATGAGAAGGCTACAATCCATTGTAGTAACAAAAATCTCGACAAGAGACTACCTTCCATAATGACAAGGCTACCATCCATTGTAGTAACTAAAATATAGACAACAAACTACCTTCCATAATGACAAGGGTACCATCCATTGGAGTAACAAAAATATCCACAAGATACTACCTTCCATAATGATAAGGCTACCATCCATTGGAGTAACAAAAATCTCGGCAATAGACTACCTTCCATATTGACAAGGCTACCATCCATTGGAGTAACAAAGTTATCGACAACATACTACCTTCCATAATGACAAGGCTACCATCCATTGGAGTAACAAAAATCACGACAACAGACTACCTTCCATAATGACAAGGCTACCATCCATTGGAATAACAAAAATCTCGACAAGAGATGACCTTCCATAATGACTAGGCTACCATCCATTGGAGTAATAAAGATATCAACAACAGACTACCTTCCATTATGAGAAGGCTACAATCCATTGTAGTAACAAAAATCTCGACAAGAGACTACCTTCTTTAATGACAAGGCTACCATCCATTGTAGTAACAAAAATCTCGACAACAGACTACCTTCCATAATGACTTGGCTACCATCCATTGGAGTAAGAAAAATCTCGGCAATAGACTACCTTCCATAATGACAAGGCTACCATCCATTGGAGTAACAAAGATATCGAAAACATACTACCTTCCATAATGACAAGGCTACCATCCATTGGAGTAACAAATATCACGACAACAGTCTACCTTCCATAATGAAAAGGATACCATCCATTGGAATAACAAAAATCACGACAACAAATGACCTTCCATAATGACTAGGCTACCATCCATTGGAGTAATAAAGATATCAACAATAGACTACCTTCCATTATGAGAAGGCTACAATCCATTGTAGTAACAAAAATCTCGACAAGAGACTACCTTCCATAATGACAAGGCTACCATCCATTGCAGTAACTAAAATATCGACAACAAACTACCTTCCATAATGACAAGGGTACCATCCATTGGAGTAACAAAAATATCCACAAGAGACTACCTTCCATAATGATAAGGCTACCATCCATTGGAGTATAAAAAATCTCGACAACAGACTACCTTCCATAATGTCAAGGCTACAATCCATTGTAATAACAAAAATCTCGACAACAGACTACCATCCATAATGACTTGGCTACCATCCATTGTAGTAACAAAAATCTCGACAACAGACTACCTTCCATAATGTCTTGACTTCCATCCATTTAAGTAACAAAAATCTTGACAATAGACTACCTTCCATAATGACAAGGCTACCATCCATTGGAGTAACAAAGATATCGATAACATACTACCTTCCATAATGACAAGGCTACCTACCATTGGAGTAACAAAAATCACGACAATAGACTACCTTCCATAATGTCAAGGCTACCATCCATTGGAGTATCAAAGATATCGATAACATACTACCTTCTATAATGACAAGGCTACCATCCATTGGAGTAACAAAAATCATCACAATAGACTACCTTCGATAATGACAAGGCTACCATCCAATGGACTAACAAAAATCTCGACAACAGACTACCTTCCGTAACGACAAGTATACCATCCATTGGAGTAACAAAAATCTCGACGACAAACTACCTTCCTTAATGACTTGGCTACCATCCATTGAAGTAAGAAAAATCTCGACAATAGACTACCTTCCATAATGACAAGGCTACCATCCATTGGAGTAACAAGGAAATCGACAACATACTACCTTCCATAGTGACAAGGCTACCATCCATTGGAGTAACAAAAATCACGATAACAGACTACCTTCCTTAATGACAAGGATACCATCCATTGGAATAACAAAAATCACGACAACAGATGACCTTCCTTAATGACTAGGCTACCATCCATTGGAGTTATAAAGATATCAACAATAGACTACCTTCCATTATGAGAAGGCTACAATCCATTGTAGTAACAAAAATATCGACAAGAGACTACCTTCCATAATGACAAGGCTACCATCCATTGTAGTAACTAAAATATCGACAACAGACTACCTTCAGTAATGACAAGGGTACCATCCATTGGAGTAACAAAAATCTCGGCAATAGACTACCTTCCATATTGACAAGGCTACCATCCATTGGAGTAACAAAGTTATCGACAACATAATACCTTCCATAATGACAAGGCTACCATCCATTGGAGTAACAAAAATCACGACAACAGACTACCTTCCATAATGACAAGGCTACCATCCATTGGAATAACAAAAATCTCGACAAGAGATGACCTTCCATAATGACTAGGCTACCATCCATTGGAGTAATAAAGATATCAACAACAGACTACCTTCCATTATGAGAAGGCTACAATCCATTGTAGTAACAAAAATCTCGACAAGAGACTACCTTCTTTAATGACAAGGCTACCATCCATTGTAGTAACAAAAATCTCGACAACAGACTACCTTCCATAATGACTTGGCTACCATCCATTGGAGTAAGAAAAATCTCGGCAATAGACTACCTTCCATAATGACAAGGCTACCATCCATTGGAGTAACAAAGATATCGAAAACATACTACCTTCCATAATGACAAGGCTACCATCCATTGGAGTAACAAATATCACGACAACAGTCTACCTTCGATAATGAAAAGGATACCATCCATTGGAATAACAAAAATCACGACAACAAATGACCTTCCATAATGACTAGGCTACCATCCATTGGAGTAATAAAGATATCAACAATAGACTACCTTCCATTATGAGAAGGCTACAATCCATTGTAGTAACAAAAATCTCGACAAGAGACTACCTTCCATAATGACAAGGCTACCATCCATTGCAGTAACTAAAATATCGACAACAAACTACCTTCCATAATGACAAGGGTACCATCCATTGGAGTAACAAAAATATCCACAAGAGACTACCTTCCATAATGATAAGGCTACCATCCATTGGAGTATAAAAAATCTCGACAACAGACTACCTTCCATAATGTCAAGGCTACAATCCATTGTAATAACAAAAATCTCGACAACAGACTACCATCCATAATGACTTGGCTACCATCCATTGTAGTAACAAAAATCTCGACAACAGACTACCTTCCATAATGTCTTGACTTCCATCCATTTAAGTAACAAAAATCTTGACAATAGACTACCTTCCATAATGACAAGGCTACCATCCATTGGAGTAACAAAGATATCGATAACATACTACCTTCCATAATGACAAGGCTACCTACCATTGGAGTAACAAAAATCACGACAATAGACTACCTTCCATAATGTCAAGGCTACCATCCATTGGAGTATCAAAGATATCGATAACATACTACCTTCTATAATGACAAGGCTACCATCCATTGGAGTAACAAAAATCATCACAATAGACTACCTTCGATAATGACAAGGCTACCATCCAATGGACTAACAAAAATCTCGACAACAGACTACCTTCCGTAACGACAAGTATACCATCCATTGGAGTAACAAAAATCTCGACGACAAACTACCTTCCTTAATGACTTGGCTACCATCCATTGAAGTAAGAAAAATCTCGACAATAGACTACCTTCCATAATGACAAGGCTACCATCCATTGGAGTAACAAGGAAATCGACAACATACTACCTTCCATAGTGACAAGGCTACCATCCATTGGAGTAACAAAAATCACGATAACAGACTACCTTCCTTAATGACAAGGATACCATCCATTGGAATAACAAAAATCACGACAACAGATGACCTTCCTTAATGACTAGGCTACCATCCATTGGAGTTATAAAGATATCAACAATAGACTACCTTCCATTATGAGAAGGCTACAATCCATTGTAGTAACAAAAATATCGACAAGAGACTACCTTCCATAATGACAAGGCTACCATCCATTGTAGTAACTAAAATATCGACAACAGACTACCTTCAGTAATGACAAGGGTACCATCCATTGGAGTAACAAAAATCTCGGCAATAGACTACCTTCCATATTGACAAGGCTACCATCCATTGGAGTAACAAAGATATCGACAACATAATACCTTCCATAATGACAAGGCTACCATCCATTGGAGTAACAAAAATCACGACAACAGACTACCTTCCATAATGACAAGGCTACCATCCATTGGAATAACAAAAATCTCGACAAGAGATGACCTTCCATAATGACTAGGCTACCATCCATTGGAGTAATAAAGATATCAACAACAGACTACCTTCCATTATGAGAAGGCTACAATCCATTGTAGTAACAAAAATCTCGACAAGAGACTACCTTCTTTAATGACAAGGCTACCATCCATTGTAGTAACAAAAATCTCGACAACAGACTACCTTCCATAATGACTTGGCTACCATCCATTGGAGTAAGAAAAATCTCGGCAATAGACTACCTTCCATATTGACAAGGCTACCATCCATTGGAGTAACAAAGATATCGAAAACATACTACCTTCCATAATGACAAGGCTACCATCCATTGGAGTAACAAATATCACGACAACAGTCTACCTTCCATAATGAAAAGGATACCATCCATTGGAATAACAAAAATCACGACAACAAATGACCTTCCATAATGACTAGGCTACCATCCATTGGAGTAATAAAGATATCAACAATAGACTACCTTCCATTATGAGAAGGCTACAATCCATTGTAGTAACAAAAATCTCGACAAGAGACTACCTTCCATAATGACAAGGCTACCATCCATTGCAGTAACTAAAATATCGACAACAAACTACCTTCCATAATGACAAGGGTACCATCCATTGGAGTAACAAAAATATCCACAAGAGACTACCTTCCATAATGATAAGGCTACAATCCATTGGAGTAACAAAAATCTCGACAACAGACTACCTTCCATAATGTCAAGGCTACAATCCATTGTAATAACAAAAATCTCGACAACAGACTACCATCCATAATGACTTGGCTACCATCCATTGTAGTAACAAAAATCTCGACAACAGACTACCTTCCATAATGTCTTGACTTCCATCCATTTAAGTAACAAAAATCTTGACAATAGACTACCTTCCATAATGACAAGGCTACCATCCATTGGAGTAACAAAGATATCGATAACATACTACCTTCCATAATGACAAGGCTACCTACCATTGGAGTAACAAAAATCACGACAATAGACTACCTTCCATAATGTCAAGGCTACCATCCATTGGAGTATCAAAGATATCGATAACATACTACCTTCTATAATGACAAGGCTACCATCCATTGGAGTAACAAAAATCATCACAATAGACTACCTTCGATAATGACAAGGCTACCATCCAATGGACTAACAAAAATCTCGACAACAGACTACCTTCCGTAACGACAAGTATACCATCCATTGGAGTAACAAAAATCTCGACGACAAACTACCTTCCTTAATGACTTGGCTACCATCCATTGGAGTAAGAAAAATCTCGACAATAGACTACCTTCCATAATGACAAGGCTACCATCCATTGGAGTAACAAGGAAATCGACAACATACTACCTTCCATAGTGACAAGGCTACCATCCATTGGAGTAACAAAAATCACGATAACAGACTACCTTCCTTAATGACAAGGATACCATCCATTGGAATAACAAAAATCACGACAACAGATGACCTTCCTTAATGACTAGGCTACCATCCATTGGAGTTATAAAGATATCAACAATAGACTACCTTCCATTATGAGAAGGCTACAATCCATTGTAGTAACAAAAATATCGACAAGAGACTACCTTCCATAATGACAAGGCTACCATCCATTGTAGTAACTAAAATATCGACAACAGACTACCTTCAGTAATGACAAGGGTACCATCCATTGGAGTAACAAAAATCTCGGCAATAGACTACCTTCCATATTGACAAGGCTACCATCCATTGGAGTAACAAAGATATCGACAACATAATACCTTCCATAATGACAAGGCTACCATCCATTGGAGTAACAAAAATCACGACAACAGACTACCTTCCATAATGACAAGGCTACCATCCATTGGAATAACAAAAATCTCGACAAGAGATGACCTTCCATAATGACTAGGGTACCATCCATTGGAGTAATAAAGATATCAACAACAGACTACCTTCCATTATGAGAAGGCTACAATCCATTGTAGTAACAAAAATATCGACAAGAGACTACCTTCTATAATGACAAGGCTACCATCCATTGTAGTAACAAAAATCTCGACAACAGACTACCTTCCATAATGACTTGGCTACCATCCATTGAAGTAAGAAAAATCTCGGCAATAGACTACCTTCCATAATGACAAGGCTACCATCCATTGGAGTAACAAAGATATCGACAACATACTACCTTCCATAATGACAAGGCTACCATCCATTGGAGTAACAAAAATCACGACAACAGTCTACCTTCCATAATGACAAGGATACCATCCATTGGAATAATAAAAATCACGACAACAGATGACCTTCCATAATGACTAGGCTACTATCCATTGGAGTAATAAAGATATCAACAATATACTACCTTCCATTATGAGAAGGCTACAATCCATTGTAGTAACAAAAATCTCGACAAGAGACTACCTTCCATAATGACAAGGCTACCATCCATTGTAGTAACTAAAATATCGACAACAAACTACCTTCCATAATGACAAGGGTACCATCCATTGGAGTAACAAAAATATCCACAAGATACTACCTTCCATAATGACAAGGGTACCATCCATTGGAGTAACAAAAATCTCGGCAATAGACTACCTTCCATATTGACAAGGCTACCATCCATTGGAGTAACAAAGATATCGACAACATAATACCTTCCATAATGACAAGGCTACCATCCATTGGAGTAACAAAAATCACGACAACAGACTACCTTCCATAATGACAAGGCTACCATCCATTGGAATAACAAAAATCTCGACAAGAGATGACCTTCCATAATGACTAGGGTACCATCCATTGGAGTAATAAAGATATCAACAACAGACTACCTTCCATTATGAGAAGGCTACAATCCATTGTAGTAACAAAAATATCGACAAGAGACTACCTTCTATAATGACAAGGCTACCATCCATTGTAGTAACAAAAATCTCGACAACAGACTACCTTCCATAATGACTTGGCTACCATCCATTGAAGTAAGAAAAATCTCGGCAATAGACTACCTTCCATAATGACAAGGCTACCATCCATTGGAGTAACAAAGATATCGACAACATACTACCTTCCATAATGACAAGGCTACCATCCATTGGAGTAACAAAAATCACGACAACAGTCTACCTTCCATAATGACAAGGATACCATCCATTGGAATAATAAAAATCACGACAACAGATGACCTTCCATAATGACTAGGCTACCATCCATTGGAGTAATAAAGATATCAACAATATACTACCTTCCATTATGAGAAGGCTACAATCCAATGTAGTAACAAAAATCTCGACAAGAGACTACCTTCCATAATGACAAGGCTACCATCCATTGTAGTAACTAAAATATCGACAACAAACTACCTTCCATAATGACAAGGGTACCATCCATTGGAGTAACAAAAATATCCACAAGATACTACCTTCCATAATGATAAGGCTACCATCCATTGGAGTAACAAAAATCTCGGCAATAGACTACCTTCCATATTGACAAGGCTACCATCCATTGGAGTAACAAAGATATCGACAACATACTACCTCCCATAATGACAAGGCTACCATCCATTGGAGTAACAAAAATCACGACAACAAACTACCTTCCATAATGACAAGGCTACCATCCATTGGAATAACAAAAATCTCGACAAGAGATGACCTTCCATAATGACTAGGCTACCATCCATTGGAGTAATAAAGATATCAACAACAGACTGCCTTCCATTATGAGAAGGCTACAATCCATTGTAGTAACAAAAATCTCGACAAGATACTACATTCTATAATGACAAGGCTACCATCCATTGTAGTAACAATAATCTCGACAACAGACTACCTTCCATAATGACTTGGCTACCATCCATTGGACTAAGAAAAATCTCGGCAATAGACTACCTTCCATATTGACAAGGCTACCATCCATTGGAGTAACAAAGATATCGACAACATACTACCTTCCATAATGACAAGGCTACCATCCATTGGAGTAACAAAAATCACGACAACAGTCTACCTTCCATAATGACAAGGATACCATCCATTGGAATAATAAAAATCACGACAACAGATGACCTTCCATAATGACTAGGCTACCATCCATTGGAGTAATAAAGATATCAACAATATACTACCTTCCATTATGAGAAGGCTACAATCCATTGTAGTAACAAAAATCTCGACAAGAGACTACCTTCCATAATGACAAGGCTACCATCCATTGTAGTAACTAAAATATCGACAACAAACTACCTTCCATAATGACAAGGGTACCATCCATTGGAGTAACAAAAATATCCACAAGATACTACCTTCCATAATGATAAGGCTACCATCCATTGGAGTAACAAAAATCTCGGCAATAGACTACCTTCCATATTGACAAGGCTACCATCCATTGGAGTAACAAAGATATCGACAACATACTACCTTCCATAATGACAAGGCTACCATCCATTGGAGTAACAAAAATCACGACAACAGACTACCTTCCATAATGACAAGGCTACCATCCATTGGAATAACAAAAATCTCGACAAGAGATGACCTTCCATAATGACTAGGCTACCATCCATTGGAGTAATAAAGATATCAACAACAGACTGCCTTCCATTATGAGAAGGCTACAATCCATTGTAGTAACAAAAATCTCGACAAGATACTACATTCTATAATGACAAGGCTACCATCCATTGTAGTAACAATAATCTCGACAACAGACTACCTTCCATAATGACTTGGCTACCATCCATTGGACTAAGAAAAATCTCGGCAATAGACTACCTTCCATATTGACAAGGCTACCATCCATTGGAGTAACAAAGATATCGACAACATACTACCTTCCATAATGACAACGCTACCATCCATTGGAGTAACAAAAATCACGACAACAGTCTACCTTCCATAATGACAAGGATACCATCCATTGGAATAATAAAAATCACGACAACAGATGACCTTCCATAATGACTAGGCTACCATCCATTGGAGTAATAAAGATATCAACAATATACTACCTTCCATTATGAGAAGGCTACAATCCATTGTAGTAACAAAAATCTCGACAAGAGACTACCTTCCATAATGACAAGGCTACCATCCATTGTAGTAACTAAAATATCGACAACAAACTACCTTCCATAATGACAAGGGTACCATCCATTGGAGTAACAAAAATATCCACAAGATACTACCTTCCATAATGATAAGGCTACCATCCATTGGAGTAACAAAAATCTCGGCAATAGACTACCTTCCATTTTGGCAAGGCTACCATCCATTGGAGTAACAAAGATATCGACAACATACTACCTTCCATAATGACAAGGCTACCATCCATTGGAGTAACAAAAATCACGACAACAGACTACCTTCCATAATGACAAGGCTACCATCCATTGGAATAACAAAAATCTCGACAAGAGATGACCTTCCATAATGACTAGGCTACCATCCATTGGAGTAATAAAGATATCAACAACAGACTGCCTTCCATTATGAGAAGGCTACAATCCATTGTAGTAACAAAAATCTCGACAAGATACTACATTCTATAATGACAAGGCTACCATCCATTGTAGTAACAATAATCTCGACAACAGACTATCTTCCATAATGACTTGGCTACCATCCATTGGACTAAGAAAAATCTCGGTAATAGACTACCTTCCATATTGACAAGGCTACCATCCATTGGAGTAACAAAGATATCGACAACATACTACCTTCCATAATGACAAGGCTACCATCCATTGGAGTAACAAAAATCACGACAACAGTCTACCTTCCATAATGACAAGGATACCATCCATTGGAATAATAAAAATCACGACAACAGATGACCTTCCATAATGACTAGGCTACCATCCATTGGAGTAATAAAGATATCAACAATATACTACCTTCCATTATGAGAAGGCTACAATCCATTGTAGTAACAAAAATCTCGACAAGAGACTACCTTCCATAATGACAAGGCTACCATCCATTGTAGTAACTAAAATATCGACAACAAACTACCTTCCATAATGACAAGGGTACCATCCATTGGAGTAACAAAAATATCCACAAGATACTACCTTCCATAATGATAAGGCTACCATCCATTGGAGTAACAAAAATCTCGGCAATAGACTACCTTCCATATTGACAAGGCTACCATCCATTGGATTAACAAAGATATCGACAACATACTACCTCCCATAATGACAAGGCTACCATCCATTGGAGTAACAAAAATCACGACAACAGACTACCTTCCATAATGACAAGGCTACCATCCATTGGAATAACAAAAATCTCGACAAGAGATGACCTTCCATAATGACTAGGCTACCATCCATTGGAGTAATAAAGATATCAACAACAGACTGCCTTCCATTATGAGAAGGCTACAATCCATTGTAGTAACAAAAATCTCGACAAGATACTACATTCTATAATGACAAGGCTACCATCCATTGTAGTAACAATAATCTCGACAACAGACTACCTTCCATAATGACTTGGCTACCATCCATTGGACTAAGAAAAATCTCGGCAATAGACTACCTTCCATATTGACAAGGCTACCATCCATTGGAGTAACAAAGATATCGACAACATACTACCTTCCATAATGACAAGGCTACCATCCATTGGAGTAACAAAAATCACGACAACAGTCTACCTTCCATAATGACAAGGATACCATCCATTGGAATAATAAAAATCACGACAACATATGACCTTCCATAATGACTAGGCTACCATCCATTGGAGTAATAAAGATATCAACAATATACTACCTTCCATTATGAGAAGGCTACAATCCATTGTAGTAACAAAAATCTCGACAAGAGACTACCTTCCATAATGACAAGGCTACCATCCATTGTAGTAACTAAAATATCGACAACAAACTACCTTCCATAATGACAAGGGTACCATCCATTGGAGTAACAAAAATATCCACAAGATACTACCTTCCATAATGATAAGGCTACCATCCATTGGAGTAACAAAAATCTCGGCAATAGACTACCTTCCATATTGACAAGGCTACCATCCATTGGAGTAACAAAGATATCGACAACATACTACCTCCCATAATGACAAGGCTACCATCCATTGGAGTAACAAAAATCACGACAACAGACTACCTTCCATAATGACAAGGCTACCATCCATTGGAATAACAAAAATCTCGACAAGAGATGACCTTCCATAATGACTAGGCTACCATCCATTGGAGTAATAAAGATATCAACAACAGACTGCCTTCCATTATGAGAAGGCTACAATCCATTGTAGTAACAAAAATCTCGACAAGATACTACATTCTATAATGACAAGGCTACCATCCATTGTAGTAACAATAATCTCGACAACAGACTACCTTCCATAATGACTTGGCTACCATCCATTGGACTAAGAAAAATCTCGGCAATAGACTACCTTCCATATTGACAAGGCTACCATCCATTGGAGTAACAAAGATATCGACAACATACTACCTTCCATAATGACAAGGCTACCATCCATTGGAGTAACAAAAATCACTACAACAGTCTACCTTCCATAATGACAAGGATACCATCCATTGGAATAATAAAAATCACGACAACAGATGACCTTCCATAATGACTAGGCTACCATCCATTGGAGTAATAAAGATATCAACAATATACTACCTTCCATTATGAGAAGGCTACAATCCATTGTAGTAACAAAAATCTCGACAAGAGACTACCTTCCATAATGACAAGGCTACCATCCATTATAGTAACTAAAATATCGACAACAAACTACCTTCCATAATGACAAGGGTACCATCCATTGGAGTAACAAAAATATCCACAAGATACTACCTTCCATAATGATAAGGCTACCATCCATTGGAGTAACAAAAATCTCGGCAATAGACTACCTTCCATATTGACAAGGCTACCATCCATTGGATTAACAAAGATATCGACAACATACTACCTCCCATAATGACAAGGCTACCATCCATTGGAGTAACAAAAATCACGACAACAGACTACCTTCCATAATGACAAGGCTACCATCCATTGGAATAACAAAAATCTCGACAAGAGATGACCTTCCATAATGACTAGGCTACCATCCATTGGAGTAATAAAGATATCAACAACAGACTGCCTTCCATTATGAGAAGGCTACAATCCATTGTAGTAACAAAAATCTCGACAAGATACTACATTCTATAATGACAAGGCTACCATCCATTGTAGTAACAATAATCTCGACAACAGACTACCTTCCATAATGACTTGGCTACCATCCATTGGACTAAGAAAAATCTCGGCAATAGACTACCTTCCATATTGACAAGGCTACCATCCATTGGAGTAACAAAGATATCGACAACATACTACCTTCCATAATGACAAGGCTACCATCCATTGGAGTAACAAAAATCACGACAACAGTCTACCTTCCATAATGACAAGGATACCATCCATTGGAATAATAAAAATCACGACAACATATGACCTTCCATAATGACTAGGCTACCATCCATTGGAGTAATAAAGATATCAACAATATACTACCTTCCATTATGAGAAGGCTACAATCCATTGTAGTAACAAAAATCTCGACAAGAGACTACCTTCCATAATCACAAGGCTACCATCCATTGTAGTAACTAAAATATCGACAACAAACTACCTTCCATAATGACAAGGGTACCATCCATTGGAGTAACAAAAATATCCACAAGATACTACCTTCCATAATGATAAGGCTACCATCCATTGGAGTAACAAAAATCTCGGCAATAGACTACCTTCCATATTGACAAGGCTACCATCCATTGGAGTAACAAAGATATCGACAACATACTACCTCCCATAATGACAAGGCTACCATCCATTGGAGTAACAAAAATCACGACAACAGACTACCTTCCATAATGACAAGGCTACCATCCATTGGAATAACAAAAATCTCGACAAGAGATGACCTTCCATAATGACTAGGCTACCATCCATTGGAGTAATAATGATATCAACAACAGACTGCCTTCCATTATGAGAAGGCTACAATCCATTGTAGTAACAAAAATCTCGACAAGATACTACATTCTATAATGACAAGGCTACCATCCATTGTAGTAACAATAATCTCGACAACAGACTACCTTCCATAATGACTTGGCTACCATCCATTGGACTAAGAAAAATCTCGGCAATAGACTACCTTCCATATTGACAAGGCTACCATCCATTGGAGTAACAAAGATATCGACAACATACTACCTTCCATAATGACAAGGCTACCATCCATTGGAGTAACAAAAATCACTACAACAGTCTACCTTCCATAATGACAAGGATACCATCCATTGGAATAATAAAAATCACGACAACAGATGACCTTCCATAATGACTAGGCTACCATCCATTGGAGTAATAAAGATATCAACAATATACTACCTTCCATTATGAGAAGGCTACAATCCATTGTAGTAACAAAAATCTCGACAAGAGACTACCTTCCATAATGACAAGGCTACCATCCATTGTAGTAACTAAAATATCGACAACAAACTACCTTCCATAATGACAAGGGTACCATCCATTGGAGTAACAAAAATATCCACAAGATACTACCTTCCATAATGATAAGGCTACCATCCATTGGAGTAACAAAAATCTCGGCAATAGACTACCTTCCATATTGACAAGGCTACCATCCATTGGAGTAACAAAGATATCGACAACATACTACCTCCCATAATGACAAGGCTACCATCCATTGGAGTAACAAAAATCACGACAACAGACTACCTTCCATAATGACAAGGCTACCATCCATTGGAATAACAAAAATCTCGACAAGAGATGACCTTCCATAATGACTAGGCTACCATCCATTGGAGTAATAAAGATATCAACAACAGACTGCCTTCCATTATGAGAAGGCAACAATCCATTGTAGTAACAAAAATCTCGACAAGATACTACATTCTATAATGACAAGGCTACCATCCATTATAGTAACAATAATCTCGACAACAGACTACCTTCCATAATGACTTGGCTACCATCCATTGGACTAAGAAAAATCTCGGCAATAGACTACCTTCCATATTGACAAGGCTACCATCCATTGGAGTAACAAAGATATCGACAACATACTACCTTCCATAATGACAAGGCTACCATCCATTGGAGTAACAAAAATCACGACAACAGTCTACCTTCCATAATGACAAGGATACCATCCATTGGAATAATAAAAATCACGACAACAGATGACCTTCCATAATGACTAGGCTACCATCCATTGGAGTAATAAAGATATCAACAATATACTACCTTCCATTATGAGAAGGCTACAATCCATTGTAGTAACAAAAATCTCGACAAGAGACTACCTTCCATAATGACAAGGCTACCATCCATTGTAGTAACTAAAATATCGACAACAAACTACCTTCCATAATGACAAGGGTACCATCCATTGGAGTAACAAAAATATCCACAAGATACTACCTTCCATAATGATAAGGCTACCATCCATTGGAGTAACAAAAATCTCGGCAATAGACTACCTTCCATATTGACAAGGCTACCATCCATTGGAGTAACAAAGATATCGACAACATACTACCTCCCATAATGACAAGGCTACCATCCATTGGAGTAACAAAAATCACGACAACAGACTACCTTCCATAATGACAAGGCTACCATCCATTGGAATAACAAAAATCTCGACAAGAGATGACCTTCCATAATGACTAGGCTACCATCCATTGGAGTAATAAAGATATCAACAACAGACTGCCTTCCATTATGAGAAGGCTACAATCCATTGTAGAAACAAAAATCTCGACAAGATACTACATTCTATAATGACAAGGCTACCATCCATTGTAGTAACAATAATCTCGACAACAGACTACCTTCCATAATGACTTGGCTACCATCCATTGGAGTAAGAAAAATCTCGGCAATAGACTACCTTCCATATTGACAAGGCTACCATCCATTGGAGTAACAAAGATATCGACAACATACTACCTTCCATAATGACAACGCTACCATCCATTGGAGTAACAAAAATCACGACAACAGTCTACCTTCCATAATGACAAGGATACCATCCATTGGAATAATAAAAATCACGACAACAGATGACCTTCCATAATGACTAGGCTACCATCCATTGGAGTAATAAAGATATCAACAATATACTACCTTCCATTATGAGAAGGCTACAATCCATTGTAGTAACAAAAATCTCGACAAGAGACTACCTTCCATAATGACAAGGCTACCATCCATTGTAGTAACTAAAATATCGACAACAAACTACCTTCCATAATGACAAGGGTACCATCCATTGGAGTAACAAAAATATCCACAAGATACTACCTTCCATAATGATAAGGCTACCATCCATTGGAGTAACAAAAATCTCGGCAATAGACTACCTTCCATATTGACAAGGCTACCATCCATTGGAGTAACAAAGATATCGACAACATACTACCTTCCATAATGACAAGGCTACCATCCATTGGAGTAACAAAAATCACGACAACAGACTACCTTCCATAATGACAAGGCTACCATCCATTGGAATAACAAAAATCTCGACAAGAGATGACCTTCCATAATGACTAGGCTACCATCCATTGGAGTAATAAAGATATCAACAACAGACTGCCTTCCATTATGAGAAGGCTACAATCCATTGTAGTAACAAAAATCTCGACAAGATACTACATTCTATAATGACAAGGCTACCATCCATTGTAGTAACAATAATCTCGACAACAGACTACCTTCCATAATGACTTGGCTACCATCCATTGGACTAAGAAAAATCTCGGCAATAGACTACCTTCCATATTGACAAGGCTACCATCCATTGGAGTAACAAAGATATCGACAACATACTACCTTCCATAATGACAACGCTACCATCCATTGGAGTAACAAAAATCACGACAACAGTCTACCTTCCATAATGACAAGGATACCATCCATTGGAATAATAAAAATCACGACAACAGATGACCTTCCATAATGACTAGGCTACCATCCATTGGAGTAATAAAGATATCAACAATATACTACCTTCCATTATGAGAAGGCTACAATCCATTGTAGTAACAAAAATCTCGACAGGAGACTACCTTCCATAATGACAAGGCTACCATCCATTGTAGTAACTAAAATATCGACAACAAACTACCTTCCATAATGACAAGGGTACCATCCATTGGAGTAACAAAAATATCCACAAGATACTACCTTCCATAATGATAAGGCTACCATCCATTGGAGTAACAAAAATCTCGGCAATAGACTACCTTCCATATTGACAAGGCTACCATCCATTGGAGTAACAAAGATATCGACAACATACTACCTTCCATAATGACAAGGCTACCATCCATTGGAGTAACAAAAATCACGACAACAGACTACCTTCCATAATGACAAGGCTACCATCCATTGGAATAACAAAAATCTCGACAAGAGATGACCTTCCATAATGACTAGGCTACCATCCATTGGAGTAATAAAGATATCAACAACAGACTGCCTTCCATTATGAGAAGGCTACAATCCATTGTAGTAACAAATATCTCGACAAGATACTACATTCTATAATGACAAGGCTACCATCCATTGTAGTAACAATAATCTCGACAACAGACTACCTTCCATAATGACTTGGCTACCATCCATTGGAGTAAGAAAAATCTCGGCAATAGACTACCTTCCATATTGACAAGGCTACCATCCATTGGAGTAACAAAGATATCGACAACATACTACCTTCCATAATGACAACGCTACCATCCATTGGAGTAACAAAAATCACGACAACAGTCTACCTTCCATAATGACAAGGATACCATCCATTGGAATAATAAAAATCACGACAACAGATGACCTTCCATAATGACTAGGCTACCATCCATTGGAGTAATAAAGATATCAACAATATACTACCTTCCATTATGAGAAGGCTACAATCCATTGTAGTAACAAAAATCTCGACAAGAGACTACCTTCCATAATGACAAGGCTACCATCCATTGTAGTAACTAAAATATCGACAACAAACTACCTTCCATAATGACAAGGGTACCATCCATTGGAGTAACAAAAATATCCACAAGATACTACCTTCCATAATGATAAGGCTACCATCCATTGGAGTAACAAAAATCTCGGCAATAGACTACCTTCCATATTGACAAGGCTACCATCCATTGGAGTAACAAAGATATCGACAACATACTACCTTCCATAATGACAAGGCTACCATCCATTGGAGTAACAAAAATCACGACAACAGACTACCTTCCATAATGACAAGGCTACCATCCATTGGAATAACAAAAATCTCGACAAGAGATGACCTTCCATAATGACTAGGCTACCATCCATTGGAGTAATAAAGATATCAACAACAGACTGCCTTCCATTATGAGAAGGCTACAATCCATTGTAGTAACAAAAATCTCGACAAGATACTACATTCTATAATGACAAGGCTACCATCCATTGTAGTAACAATAATCTCGACAACAGACTACCTTCCATAATGACTTGGCTACCATCCATTGGACTAAGAAAAATCTCGGCAATAGACTACCTTCCATATTGACAAGGCTACCATCCATTGGAGTAACAAAGATATCGACAACATACTACCTTCCATAATGACAACGCTACCATCCATTGGAGTAACAAAAATCACGACAACAGTCTACCTTCCATAATGACAAGGATACCATCCATTGGAATAATAAAAATCACGACAACAGATGACCTTCCATAATGACTAGGCTACCATCCATTGGAGTAATAAAGATATCAACAATATACTACCTTCCATTATGAGAAGGCTACAATCCATTGTAGTAACAAAAATCTCGACAGGAGACTACCTTCCATAATGACAAGGCTACCATCCATTGTAGTAACTAAAATATCGACAACAAACTACCTTCCATAATGACAAGGGTACCATCCATTGGAGTAACAAAAATATCCACAAGATACTACCTTCCATAATGATAAGGCTACCATCCATTGGAGTAACAAAAATCTCGGCAATAGACTACCTTCCATATTGACAAGGCTACCATCCATTGGAGTAACAAAGATATCGACAACATACTACCTTCCATAATGACAAGGCTACCATCCATTGGAGTAACAAAAATCACGACAACAGACTACCTTCCATAATGACAAGGCTACCATCCATTGGAATAACAAAAATCTCGACAAGAGATGACCTTCCATAATGACTAGGCTACCATCCATTGGAGTAATAAAGATATCAACAACAGACTGCCTTCCATTATGAGAAGGCTACAATCCATTGTAGTAACAAATATCTCGACAAGATACTACATTCTATAATGACAAGGCTACCATCCATTGTAGTAACAATAATCTCGACAACAGACTACCTTCCATAATGACTTGGCTACCATCCATTGGAGTAAGAAAAATCTCGGCAATAGACTACCTTCCATATTGACAAGGCTACCATCCATTGGAGTAACAAAGATATCGACAACATACTACCTTCCATAATGACAACGCTACCATCCATTGGAGTAACAAAAATCACGACAACAGTCTACCTTCCATAATGACAAGGATACCATCCATTGGAATAATAAAAATCACGACAACAGATGACCTTCCATAATGACTAGGCTACCATCCATTGGAGTAATAAAGATATCAACAATATACTACCTTCCATTATGAGAAGGCTACAATCCATTGTAGTAACAAAAATCTCGACAAGAGACTACCTTCCATAATGACAAGGCTACCATCCATTGTAGTAACTAAAATATCGACAACAAACTACCTTCCATAATGACAAGGGTACCATCCATTGGAGTAACAAAAATATCCACAAGATACTACCTTCCATAATGATAAGGCTACCATCCATTGGAGTAACAAAAATCTCGGCAATAGACTACCTTCCATATTGACAAGGCTACCATCCATTGGAGTAACAAAGATATCGACAACATACTACCTCCCATAATGACAAGGCTACCATCCATTGGAGTAACAAAAATCACGACAACAGACTACCTTCCATAATGACAAGGCTACCATCCATTGGAATAACAAAAATCTCGACAAGAGATGACCTTCCATAATGACTAGGCTACCATCCATTGGAGTAATAAAGATATCAACAACAGACTGCCTTCCATTATGAGAAGGCTACAATCCATTGTAGTAACAAAAATCTCGACAAGATACTACATTCTATAATGACAAGGCTACCATCCATTGTAGTAACAATAATCTCGACAACAGACTACCTTCCATAATGACTTGGCTACCATCCATTGGACTAAGAAAAATCTCGGCAATAGACTACCTTCCATATTGACAAGGCTACCATCCATTGGAGTAACAAAGATATCGACAACATACTACCTTCCATAATGACAAGGCTACCATCCATTGGAGTAACAAAAATCACTACAACAGTCTACCTTCCATAATGACAAGGATACCATCCATTGGAATAATAAAAATCACGACAACAGATGACCTTCCATAATGACTAGGCTACCATCCATTGGAGTAATAAAGATATCAACAATATACTACCTTCCATTATGAGAAGGCTACAATCCATTGTAGTAACAAAAATCTCGACAAGAGACTACCTTCCATAATGACAAGGCTACCATCCATTGTAGTAACTAAAATATCGACAACAAACTACCTTCCATAATGACAAGGGTACCATCCATTGGAGTAACAAAAATATCCACAAGATACTACCTTCCATAATGATAAGGCTACCATCCATTGGAGTAACAAAAATCTCGGCAATAGACTACCTTCCATATTGACAAGGCTACCATCCATTGGAGTAACAAAGATATCGACAACATACTACCTCCCATAATGACATGGCTACCATCCATTGGAGTAACAAAAATCACGACAACAGACTACCTTCCATAATGACAAGGCTACCATCCATTGGAATAACAAAAATCTCGACAAGAGATGACCTTCCATAATGACTAGGCTACCATCCATTGGAGTAATAAAGATATCAACAACAGACTGCCTTCCATTATGAGAAGGCTACAATCCATTGTAGTAACAAAAATCTCGACAAGATACTACATTCTATAATGACAAGGCTACCATCCATTATAGTAACAATAATCTCGACAACAGACTACCTTCCATAATGACTTGGCTACCATCCATTGGACTAAGAAAAATCTCGGCAATAGACTACCTTCCATATTGACAAGGCTACCATCCATTGGAGTAACAAAGATATCGACAACATACTACCTTCCATAATGACAAGGCTACCATCCATTGGAGTAACAAAAATCACGACAACAGTCTACCTTCCATAATGACAAGGATACCATCCATTGGAATAATAAAAATCACGACAACAGATGACCTTCCATAATGACTAGGCTACCATCCATTGGAGTAATAAAGATATCAACAATATACTACCTTCCATTATGAGAAGGCTACAATCCATTGTAGTAACAAAAATCTCGACAAGAGACTACCTTCCATAATGACAAGGCTACCATCCATTGTAGTAACTAAAATATCGACAACAAACTACCTTCCATAATGACAAGGGTACCATCCATTGGAGTAACAAAAATATCCACAAGATACTACCTTCCATAATGATAAGGCTACCATCCATTGGAGTAACAAAAATCTCGGCAATAGACTACCTTCCATATTGACAAGGCTACCATCCATTGGAGTAACAAAGATATCGATAACATACTACCTCCCATAATGACAAGGCTACCATCCATTGGAGTAACAAAAATCACGACAACAGACTACCTTCCATAATGACAAGGCTACCATCCATTGGAATAACAAAAATCTCGACAAGAGATGACCTTCCATAATGACTAGGCTACCATCCATTGGAGTAATAAAGATATCAACAACAGACTGCCTTCCATTATGAGAAGGCTACAATCCATTGTAGTAACAAAAATCTCGACAAGATACTACATTCTATAATGACAAGGCTACCATCCATTGTAGTAACAATAATCTCGACAACAGACTACCTTCCATAATGACTTGGCTACCATCCATTGGAGTAAGAAAAATCTCGGCAATAGACTACCTTCCATATTGACAAGGCTACCATCCATTGGAGTAACAAAGATATCGACAACATACTACCTTCCATAATGACAACGCTACCATCCATTGGAGTAACAAAAATCACGACAACAGTCTACCTTCCATAATGACAAGGATACCATCCATTGGAATAATAAAAATCACGACAACAGATGACCTTCCATAATGACTAGGCTACCATCCATTGGAGTAATAAAGATATCAACAATATACTACCTTCCATTATGAGAAGGCTACAATCCATTGTAGTAACAAAAATCTCGACAAGAGACTACCTTCCATAATGACAAGGCTACCATCCATTGTAGTAACTAAAATATCGACAACAAACTACCTTCCATAATGACAAGGGTACCATCCATTGGAGTAACAAAAATATCCACAAGATACTACCTTCCATAATGATAAGGCTACCATCCATTGGAGTAACAAAAATCTCGGCAATAGACTACCTTCCATATTGACAAGGCTACCATCCATTGGAGTAACAAAGATATCGACAACATACTACCTTCCATAATGACAAGGCTACCATCCATTGGAGTAACAAAAATCACGACAACAGACTACCTTCCATAATGACAAGGCTACCATCCATTGGAATAACAAAAATCTCGACAAGAGATGACCTTCCATAATGACTAGGCTACCATCCATTGGAGTAATAAAGATATCAACAACAGACTGCCTTCCATTATGAGAAGGCTACAATCCATTGTAGTAACAAAAATCTCGACAAGATACTACATTCTATAATGACAAGGCTACCATCCATTGTAGTAACAATAATCTCGACAACAGACTACCTTCCATAATGACTTGGCTACCATCCATTGGACTAAGAAAAATCTCGGCAATAGACTACCTTCCATATTGACAAGGCTACCATCCATTGGAGTAACAAAGATATCGACAACATACTACCTTCCATAATGACAACGCTACCATCCATTGGAGTAACAAAAATCACGACAACAGTCTACCTTCCATAATGACAAGGATACCATCCATTGGAATAATAAAAATCACGACAACAGATGACCTTCCATAATGACTAGGCTACCATCCATTGGAGTAATAAAGATATCAACAATATACTACCTTCCATTATGAGAAGGCTACAATCCATTGTAGTAACAAAAATCTCGACAGGAGACTACCTTCCATAATGACAAGGCTACCATCCATTGTAGTAACTAAAATATCGACAACAAACTACCTTCCATAATGACAAGGGTACCATCCATTGGAGTAACAAAAATATCCACAAGATACTACCTTCCATAATGATAAGGCTACCATCCATTGGAGTAACAAAAATCTCGGCAATAGACTACCTTCCATATTGACAAGGCTACCATCCATTGGAGTAACAAAGATATCGACAACATACTACCTTCCATAATGACAAGGCTACCATCCATTGGAGTAACAAAAATCACGACAACAGACTACCTTCCATAATGACAAGGCTACCATCCATTGGAATAACAAAAATCTCGACAAGAGATGACCTTCCATAATGACTAGGCTACCATCCATTGGAGTAATAAAGATATCAACAACAGACTGCCTTCCATTATGAGAAGGCTACAATCCATTGTAGTAACAAATATCTCGACAAGATACTACATTCTATAATGACAAGGCTACCATCCATTGTAGTAACAATAATCTCGACAACAGACTACCTTCCATAATGACTTGGCTACCATCCATTGGAGTAAGAAAAATCTCGGCAATAGACTACCTTCCATATTGACAAGGCTACCATCCATTGGAGTAACAAAGATATCGACAACATACTACCTTCCATAATGACAACGCTACCATCCATTGGAGTAACAAAAATCACGACAACAGTCTACCTTCCATAATGACAAGGATACCATCCATTGGAATAATAAAAATCACGACAACAGATGACCTTCCATAATGACTAGGCTACCATCCATTGGAGTAATAAAGATATCAACAATATACTACCTTCCATTATGAGAAGGCTACAATCCATTGTAGTAACAAAAATCTCGACAAGAGACTACCTTCCATAATGACAAGGCTACCATCCATTGTAGTAACTAAAATATCGACAACAAACTACCTTCCATAATGACAAGGGTACCATCCATTGGAGTAACAAAAATATCCACAAGATACTACCTTCCATAATGATAAGGCTACCATCCATTGGAGTAACAAAAATCTCGGCAATAGAGTACCTTCCATATTGGCAAGGCTACCATCCATTGGAGTAACAAAGATATCGACAACATACTACCTTCCATAATGACAAGGCTACCATCCATTGGAGTAACAAAAATCACGACAACAGACTACCTTCCATAATGACAAGGCTACCATCCATTGGAATAACAAAAATCTCGACAAGAGATGACCTTCCATAATGACTAGGCTACCATCCATTGGAGTAATAAAGATATCAACAACAGACTGCCTTCCATTATGAGAAGGCTACAATCCATTGTAGTAACAAAAATCTCGACAAGATACTACATTCTATAATGACAAGGCTACCATCCATTGTAGTAACAATAATCTCGACAACAGACTACCTTCCATAATGACTTGGCTACCATCCATTGGACTAAGAAAAATCTCGGCAATAGACTACCTTCCATATTGACAAGGCTACCATCCATTGGAGTAACAAAGATATCGACAACATACTACCTTCCATAATGACAAGGCTACCATCCATTGGAGTAACAAAAATCACGACAACAGTCTACCTTCCATAATGACAAGGCTACCATCCATTGGAATAATAAAAATCACGACAACAGATGACCTTCCATAATGACTAGGCTACCATCCATTGGAGTAATAAAGATATCAACAATATACTACCTTCCATTATGAGAAGGCTACAATCCATTGTAGTAACAAAAATCTCGACAAGAGACTACCTTCCATAATGACAAGGCTACCATCCATTGTAGTAACTAAAATATCGACAACAAACTACCTTCCATAATGACAAGGGTACCATCCATTGGAGTAACAAAAATATCCACAAGATACTACCTTCCATAATGATAAGGCTACCATCCATTGGAGTAACAAAAATCTCGGCAATAGACTACCTTCCATATTGACAAGGCTACCATCCATTGGAGTAACAAAGATATCGACAACATACTACCTTCCATAATGACAAGGCTACCATCCATTGGAGTAACAAAAATCACGACAACAGACTACCTTCCATAATGACAAGGCTACCATCCATTGGAATAACAAAAATCTCGACAAGAGATGACCTTCCATAATGACTAGGCTACCATCCATTGGAGTAATAAAGATATCAACAACAGACTGCCTTCCATTATGAGAAGGCTACAATCCATTGTAGTAACAAAAATCTCGACATGATACTACATTCTATAATGACAAGGCTACCATCCATTGTAGTAACAATAATCTCGACAACAGACTACCTTCCATAATGACTTGGCTACCATCCATTGGAGTAAGAAAAATCTCGGCAATAGACTACCTTCCATATTGACAAGGCTACCATCCATTGGAGTAACAAAGATATCGACAACATACTACCTTCCATAATGACAACGCTACCATCCATTGGAGTAACAAAAATCACGACAAAAGTCTACCTTCCATAATGACAAGGATACCATCCATTGAAATAATAAAAATCACGACAACAGATGACCTTCCATAATGACTAGGCTACCATCCATTGGAGTAATAAAGATATCAACAATATACTACCTTCCATTATGAGAAGGCTACAATCCATTGTAGTAACAAAAATCTCGACAAGAGACTACCTTCCATAATGACAAGGCTACCATCCATTGTAGTAACTAAAATATCGACAACAAACTACCTTCCATAATGACAAGGGTACCATCCATTGGAGTAACAAAAATATCCACAAGATACTACCTTCCATAATGATAAGGCTACCATCCATTGGAGTAACAAAAATCTCGGCAATAGACTACCTTCCATATTGGCAAGGCTACCATCCATTGGAGTAACAAAGATATCGACAACATACTACCTTCCATAATGACAAGGCTACCATCCATTGGAGTAACAAAAATCACGACAACAGACTACCTTCCATAATGACAAGGCTACCATCCATTGGAATAACAAAAATCTCGACAAGAGATGACCTTCCATAATGACTAGGCTACCATCCATTGGAGTAATAAAGATATCAACAACAGACTGCCTTCCATTATGAGAAGGCTACAATCCATTGTAGTAACAAAAATCTCGACAAGATACTACATTCTATAATGACAAGGCTACCATCCATTGTAGTAACAATAATCTCGACAACAGACTACCTTCCATAATGACTTGGCTACCATCCATTGGAGTAAGAAAAATCTCGGCAATAGACTACCTTCCATATTGACAAGGCTACCATCCATTGGAGTAACAAAGATATCGACAACATACTACCTTCCATAATGACAAGGCTACCATCCATTGGAGTAACAAAAATCACGACAACAGTCTACCTTCCATAATGACAAGGATACCATCCATTGGAATAATAAAAATCACGACAACAGATGACCTACCATAATGACTAGGCTACCATCCATTGGAGTAATAAAGATATCAACAATATACTACCTTCCATTATGAGAAGGCTACAATCCATTGTAGTAACAAAAATCTCGACAAGAGACTACCTTCCATAATGACAAGGCTACCATCCATTGTAGTAACTAAAATATCGACAACAAACTACCTTCCATAATGACAAGGGTACCATCCATTGGAGTAACAAAAATATCCACAAGATACTACCTTCCATAATGATAAGGCTACCATCCATTGGAGTAACAAAAATCTCGGCAATAGACTACCTTCCATATTGACAAGGCTACCATCCATTGGAGTAACAAAGATATCGACAACATACTACCTTCCATAATGACAAGGCTACCATCCATTGGAGTAACAAAAATCACGACAACAGACTACCTTCCATAATGACAAGGCTACCATCCATTGGAATAACAAAAATCTCGACAAGAGATGACCTTCCATAATGACTAGGCTACCATCCATTGGAGTAATAAAGATATCAACAACAGACTGCCTTCCATTATGAGAAGGCTACAATCCATTGTAGTAACAAAAATCTCGACAAGATACTACATTCTATAATGACAAGGCTACCATCCATTGTAGTAACAATAATCTCGACAACAGACTACCTTCCATAATGACTTGGCTACCATCCATTGGAGTAAGAAAAATCTCGGCAATAGACTACCTTCCATATTGACAAGGCTACCATCCATTGGAGTAACAAAGATATCGACAACATACTACCTTCCATAATGACAACGCTACCATCCATTGGAGTAACAAAAATCACGACAACAGTCTACCTTCCATAATGACAAGGATACCATCCATTGGAATAATAAAAATCACGACAAAAGATGACCTTCCATAATGACTAGGCTACCATCCATTGGAGTAATAAAGATATCAACAATATACTACCTTCCATTATGAGAAGGCTACAATCCATTGTAGTAACAAAAATCTCGACAAGAGACTACCTTCCATAATGACAAGGCTACCATCCATTGTAGTAACTAAAATATCGACAACAAACTACCTTCCATAATGACAAGGGTACCATCCATTGGAGTAACAAAAATATCCACAAGATACTACCTTCCATAATGATAAGGCTACCATCCATTGGAGTAACAAAAATCTCGGCAATAGACTACCTTCCATATTGACAAGGCTACCATCCATTGGAGTAACAAAGATATCGACAACATACTACCTTCCATAATGACAAGGCTACCATCCATTGGAGTAACAAAAATCACGACAACAGACTACCTTCCATAATGACAAGGCTACCATCCATTGGAATAACAAAAATCTCGACAAGAGATGACCTTCCATAATGACTAGGCTACCATCCATTGGAGTAATAAAGATATCAACAACAGACTGCCTTCCATTATGAGAAGGCTACAATCCATTGTAGTAACAAAAATCTCGACAAGATACTACATTCTATAATGACAAGGCTACCATCCATTGTAGTAACAATAATCTCGACAACAGACTACCTTCCATAATGACTTGGCTACCATCCATTGGAGTAAGAAAAATCTCGGCAATAGACTACCTTCCATATTGACAAGGCTACCATCCATTGGAGTAACAAAGATATCGACAACATACTACCTTCCATAATGACAACGCTACCATCCATTGGAGTAACAAAAATCACGACAACAGTCTACCTTCCATAATGACAAGGATACCATCCATTGGAATAATAAAAATCACGACAAAAAATGACCTTCCATAATGACTAGGCTACCATCCATTGGAGTAATAAAGATATCAACAATATCCTACCTTCCATTATGAGAAGGCTACAATCCATTGTAGTAACAAAAATCTCGACAAGAGACTACCTTCCATAATGACAAGGCTACCGTCCATTGTAGTAACTAAAATATCGACAACAAACTACCTTCCATAATGACAAGGGTACCATCCATTGGAGTAACAAAAATATCCACAAGATACTACCTTCCATAATGATAAGGCTACCATCCATTGGAGTAACAAAAATCTCGGCAATAGACTACCTTCCATATTGACAAGGCTACCATCCATTGGAGTAACAAAGATATCGACAACATACTACCTTCCATAATGACAAGGCTACCATCCATTGGAGTAACAAAAATCACGACAACAGACTACCTTCCATAATGACAAGGCTACCATCCATTGGAATAACAAAAATCTCGACAAGAGATGACCTTCCATAATGACTAGGCTACCATCCATTGGAGTAATAAAGATATCAACAACAGACTGCCTTCCATTATGAGAAGGCTACAATCCATTGTAGTAACAAAAATCTCGACATGATACTACATTCTATAATGACAAGGCTACCATCCATTTTAGTAACAATAATCTCGACAACAGACTACCTTCCATAATGACTTGGCTACCATCCATTGGAGTAAGAAAAATCTCGGCAATAGACTACCTTCCATATTGACAAGGCTACCATCCATTGGAGTAACAAAGATATCGACAACATACTACCTTCCATAATGACAACGCTACCATCCATTGGAGTAACAAAAATCACGACAACAGTCTACCTTCCATAATGACAAGGATACCATCCTTTGGAATAATAAAAATCACGACAACAGATGACCTTCCATAATGACTAGGCTACCATCCATTGGAGTAATAAAGATATCAACAATATACTACCTTCCATTATGAGAAGGCTACAATCCATTGTAGTAACAAAAATCTCGACAAGAGACTACCTTCCATAATGACAAGGCTACCGTCCATTGTAGTAACTAAAATATCGACAACAAACTACCTTCCATAATGACAAGGGTACCATCCATTGGAGTAACAAAAATATCCACAAGATACTACCTTCCATAATGATAAGGCTACCATCCATTGGAGTAACAAAAATCTCGGCAATAGACTACCTTCCATATTGACAAGGCTACCATCCATTGGAGTAACAAAGATATCGACAACATACTACCTTCCATAATGACAAGGCTACCATCCATTGGAGTAACAAAAATCACGACAACAGACTACCTTCCATAATGACAAGGCTACCATCCATTGGAATAACAAAAATCTCGACAAGAGATGACCTTCCATAATGACTAGGCTACCATCCATTGGAGTAATAAAGATATCAACAACAGACTGCCTTCCATTATGAGAAGGCTACAATCCATTGTAGTAACAAAAATCTCGACATGATACTACATTCTATAATGACAAGGCTACCATCCATTTTAGTAACAATAATCTCGACAACAGACTACCTTCCATAATGACTTGGCTACCATCCATTGGAGTAAGAAAAATCTCGGCAATAGACTACCTTCCATATTGACAAGGCTACCATCCATTGGAGTAACAAAGATATCGACAACATACTACCTTCCATAATGACAACGCTACCATCCATTGGAGTAACAAAAATCACGACAACAATCTACCTTCCATAATGACAAGGATACCATCCATTGGAATAATAAAAATCACGACAACAGATGACCTTCCATAATGACTAGGCTACCATCCATTGGAGTAATAAAGATATCAACAATATACTACCTTCCATTATGAGAAGGCTACAATCCATTGTAGTAACAAAAATCTCGACAAGAGACTACCTTCCATAATGAAAAGGCTACCATCCATTGTAGTAACTAAAATATCGACAACAAACTACCTTCCATAATGACAAGGGTACCATCCATTGGAGTAACAAAAATATCCACAAGAGACTACCTTCCATAATGATAAGGCTACCATCCATTGGAGTAACAAAAATCTCAACAACAGACTAAATTCCATAATGTCAAGGCTACAATCCATTGTAGTATCAAAAATCTCGACAACAGACTACCTTCCATAATGACTTGGCTACCATCAATTGTAGTAACAAAAATCACGACAACAGACTACCTTCCATAATGACAAGGCTACCATCCATTGGAATAACAAAAATCTCGACAAGAGATGACCTTCCATAATGACTAGGCTACCATCCATTGGAGTAACAAAGATATCGATAACATACTACCTTCCATAATGATAAGGCTACCATCCATTGGAGTAACAAAAATCTCGACATGATACTACATTCTATAATGACAAGGCTACCATCCATTGTAGTAACAATAATCTCGACAACAGACTACCTTCCATAATGACTTGGCTACCATCCATTGGAGTAAGAAAAATCTCGGCAATAGACTACCTTCCATATTGACAAGGCTACCATCCATTGGAGTAACAAAGATATCGACAACATACTACCTTCCATAATGACAAGGCTACCATCCATTGGAGTAACAAAAATCACGACAACAATCTACCTTCCATAATGACAAGGATACCATCCATTGGAATAATAAAAATCATGACAACAGATGACCTTCCATAATGACTAGGCTACCATCCATTGGAGTAATAAAGATATCAACAATAGACTACCTTCCATTATGAGAAGGCTACAATCCATTGTAGTAACAAAAATCTCGACAAGAGACTACCTTCCATAATGAAAAGGCTACCATCCATTGTAGTAACTAAAATATCGACAACAAACTACCTTCCATAATGACAAGGGTACCATCCATTGGAGTAACAAAAATATCCACAAGAGACTACCTTCCATAATGATAAGGCTACCATCCATTGGAGTAACAAAAATCTCGACAACAGACTAAATTCCATAATGTCAAGGCTACAATCCATTGTAGTATCAAAAATCTCGACAACAAACTACCTTCCATAATGACTTGGCTACCATCAATTGTAGTAACAAAAATCTCGACAACAGACTACCTTCCATAATGTCTTGGCTTCCATCCATTTGAGTAAAAAAAATCTTGACAATAGACTACCTTCCATAATGACAAGGCTACCATGCATTGGAGTAACAAAGATATCGATAACATACTACCTTCCATAATGATAAGGCTACCATCCATTGGAGTAACAAAAATCACGACAACAGACTACCTTCCATAATGTCAAGGCTACCATCCATTGGAGTAACAAAGATATCGATAACATACTACCTTCCATAATGACAAGGCTGCCATCCATTGGAGTAACAAATATCATGACAAAAGACTACCTTCCATAACGACAAGTATACCATCCATTATAGTAACAAAAATCTCGACAACAGACAACCTTCCATAATGACTTGGCTACCATCCATTGGAGTAACAAAAATCTCGACAATAGACTACCTTCCATAATGACAAGGCTACCATCCATTAGAGTAACAAAAATATCCACAAGAGATTACCTTCCATAATGTCAAGGATATAATCCATTGTAGTAACAAAAATCTCGACAACAGGCTACCTTACATAATGACAAGGCTACCATCCATTGTAGTAACAAAAATCTCGACAACAAACTACCTTCCATAATGACAAGGCTACCATCCATTATAGTAACAAAAATCTCGACAACAGACTACCTTCCATAATGACTTGGCTACCATCCATTGGAGTAAGAAAAATCTCGGCAATAGACTACCTTCCATAATGAAAAAGGCTACCATCCATTGGAGTAACAAAGATATCGACAACATACTACCTTCCATAATTACAAGGATACCATCCATTGGAGTAACAAAAATCACGACAACAGACTACCTTCCATAATGACAAGGATACCATTCATTGGAATAACAAAAAACACGACAACAGATGACCTTCCATAATGACTAGGCTACCATCCATTGGAGTAATAAAGCTATCAACAATAGACTACCTTCCATTATGAGAAGGATACAATCCATTGTAGTAACAAAAATCTCGACAAGAGACTACCTTCCATAATGACAAGGCTACCATCCATTGTAGTAACTAAAATATCGACAACAGACTACCTTCCATAATGACAAGGGTACCATCCATTGGAGTAACAAAAATATCCACAAGAGACTACCTTCCATAATGACAAGGCTACCATCCATTGTAGTAACTAAAATATCGACAAGAGACTACCTTCCATAATGACAAGGGTACCATCCATTGTATTAACTAAAATATCGACAACAGACTACCTTCCATAATGACAAGGGTACCATCCATTGGAGTAACAAAAATATCCACAAGAGACTACCTTCCATAATGATAAGGCTACCATCCATTGGAGTAACAAAAATCTCGACAACAGACTACCTTCCATAATGTCAAGGCTACAATCCATTGTAGTGACAAAAATCTCGACAACAGACTACCTTCTATAATGTCAAGGCTACCATCCATTGTAGTAACAAAAATCTCGACAACAGACTACCTTCCATAATGACAAGGCTACCATCCATTATAGTAACAAAAATATCGACAACAGACTACCTTCCATAATGACTTGGCTTCCATCCATTGGAGTAATAAAAATCTCGACAAAAGACTACCTTCCATAATGACAAGGCTACCATCCATTGGAGTAACAAAGATATTGATAACATACTACCTTCCATAATGACAAGGCTACAATCCATTGGAATAATAAAAATCTCGACAAATTAATACCTTCAATAATGACAAGGCTACCATCCAATGGACTAACAAAAATCTCGACAACAGACTTCCTTCCATAACGACAAGTATACCATCCATTGAAGTAACAAAAAATCTCGACAACAGATGACCTTCCATAATGACTAGGCTACCATCCATTGTAGTAACAAAAATCTCGACAACAGACTACCTTCCATAATGACAAGGCTACCATCCATTATAGTAACAAAAATCTCGACAACATACTACCTTCCATAATGACTTGGCTACCATCCATTGGAGTAAGAAAAATCTCGGCAATAGACTACCTTCCATAATGAAAAAGGCTACCATCCATTGGAGTAACAAAGATATCGACAACATACTACCTTCCATAATGACAAGGCTACCATCCATTGGAGTAACAAAAATCACGACAACATACTACCTTCCATAATGACAAGGATACCATCCATTGGAATAACAAAAAACACGACAACAGATGACCTTCCATAATGACTAGGCTACCATCCATTGGAGTAATAAAGATATCAACAATAGACTACCTTCCATTATGAGAAGGATACAATCCATTGTAGTAACAAAAATCTCGACAAGAGACTACCTTCCATAATGACAAGGCTACCATCCATTGTAGTAACTAAAATATCGACAACAGACTACCTTCCATAATGACAAGGGTACCATCCATTGGAGTAACAAAAATATCCACAAGAGACTACCTTCCATAATGACTTGGCTACCATCCATTGGAGTAAGAAAAATCTCGGCAATAGACTACCTTCCATAATGACAAGGCTACCATCCATTGGAGTAACAAAGATATCGACAACATACTGCCTTCCATAATTACAAGGCTACCATCCATTGAAGTAACAAAAATCACGACAATAGACTACCTTCCATAATGACAAGGCTACCATCCATTGGAATAACAAAAAACACGACAACAGACTACCTTCTATAATGACAAGGGTACCATCCATTGTAGTAACTAAAATATCGACAACAGACTACCTTCCATAATGACAAGGGTACCATCCATTGGAGTAACAAAAATATCCACAAGAGACTACCTTCCATAATGATAAGGCTACCATCCATTGGAGTAACAAAAATCTCGACAACAGACTACCTTCCATAATGTCAAGGCTACAATCCATTGTAGTGACAAAAATCTAGACAACAGACTACCTTCCATAATGTCAAGGCTACCATCCATTGTAGTAACAAAAATCTCGACAACAGACTACCTTCCATAATGACAAGGCTACCATCCATTATAGTAACAAAAATATCGACAACAGACTACCTTCCATAATGACTTGGCTTCCATCCATTGGAGTAATAAAAATCTCGACAAAAGACTACCTTCCATAATGACAAGGCTACCATCCATTGGAGTAACAAAGATATTGATAACATACTACCTTCCATAATGACAAGGCTACAATCCATTGGAATAATAAAAATCTCGACAACTTAATACCTTCAATAATGACAAGGCTACCATCCAATGGACTAACAAAAATCTCGACAGCAGACTTCCTTCCATAACGACAAGTATACCATCCATTGAAGTAACAAAAAATCTCGACAATAGATGACCTTCCATAATGACTAGGCTACCATCCATTGTAGTAACAAAAATCTCGACAACAGACTACCTTCCATAATGACAAGGCTGCCATCCATTATAGTAACAAAAATCTCGACAACAGACTACCTTCCATAATGACTTGGCTACCATACATTGGAGTAAGAAAAATCTCGGCAATAGACTACCTTCCATAATGAAAAAGGCTACCATCCATTGGAGTAACAAAGATATCGACAACATACTACCTTCCATAATGACAAGGCTACCATCCATTGGAGTAACAAAAATCACGACAACATACTACCTTCCATAATGACAAGGATACCATCCATTGGAATAACAAAAAACACGACAACAGATGACCTTCCATAATGACTAGGCTACCATCCATTGGAGTAATAAAGATATCAACAATAGACTACCTTCCATTATGAGAAGGAAACAATCCATTGTAGTAACAAAAATCTCGACAAGAGACTACCTTCCATAATGACAAGGCTACCATCCATTGTAGTAACTAAAATATCGACAACAGACTACCTTCCATAATGACAAGGGTACCATCCATTGGAGTAACAAAAATATCCACAAGAGACTACCTTCCATAATGACTTGGCTACCATCCATTGGAGTAAGAAAAATCTCGGCAATAGACTACCTTCCATAATGACAAGGCTACCATCCATTGGAGTAACAAAGATATCGACAACATACTACCTTCCATAATTACAATGCTACCATCCATTGAAGTAACAAAAATCACGACAATAGACTACCTTCCATAATGACAAGGCTACCATCCATTTGAATAACAAAAAACACGACAACAGACTACCTTCTATAATGACAAGGCTACCATCCATTGTAGTAACAAAAATATCGACAATAGACTACCTTCTATAATGACTTGGCTACAATCCATTGGAGTAACAAAAATCTCGACAACTGACTACCTTACATAATGACAAGGCTACCATCCATTATAGTAACAAAAATATCCACAACAGACTACCTTCCATAATGACAAGGCTACCATCCATTATAGTAACAAAAATCTCGACAACAGACTACCTTCCATAATGACTTGGCTACCATCCATTGGAGTAAGAAAAATCTCGGCAATAGACTACCTTCCATAATGAAAAAGGCTACCATCCATTGTAGTAACAAAGATATCGACAACATACTACCTTCCATAATTACAAGGATACCATCCATTGGAGTAACAAAAATCACGACAACAAACTACCTTCCATAATGACAAGGATACCATTCATTGGAATAACAAAAAACACGACAACAGATGACCTTCCATAATGACTAGGCTACCATCCATTGGAGTAATAAAGATATCAACAATAGACTACCTTCCATTATGAGAAGGATACAATCCATTGTAGTAACAAAAATCTCGACAAGAGACTACCTTCCATAATGGCAAGGCTACCATCCATTGTAGTAACTAAAATATCGACAACAGACTACCTTCCATAATGACAAGGGTACCATCCATTGGAGTAACAAAAATATCCACAAGAGACTACCTTCCATAATTACAAGGCTACCATCCATTGTAGTAACTAAAATATCGACAACAGACTACCTTCCATAATGACAAGGGTACCATCCATTGTAGTAACTAAAATATCGACAACAGACTACCTTCCATAATGACAAGGCTACCATCCATTGGAGTAACAAAGATATTGATAACATACTACCTTCCATAATGACAAGGCTACAATCCATTGGAATAATAAAAATCTCGACAACTTAATACCTTCAATAATGACAAGGCTACCATCCAATGGACTAACAAAAATCTCGACAACAAACTTCCTTCCATAACGACAAGTATACCATCCATTGAAGTAACAAAAAATCTCGACAACAGATGACCTTCCATAATGACTAGGCTACCATCCATTGTAGTAACAAAAATCTCGACAACAGACTACCTTCCATAATGACAAGGCTACCATCCATTATAGTAACAAAAATCTCGACAACAGACTACCTTCCATAATGACTTGGCTACCATCCATTGGAGTAAGAAAAATCTCGGCAATAGACTACCTTCCATAATGAAAAAGGCTACCATCCATTGGAGTAACAAAGATATCGACAACATACTACCTTCCATAATGACAAGGCTACCATCCATTGGAGTAACAAAAATCACGACAACATACTACCTTCCATAATGACAAGGATACCATCCATTGGAATAACAAAAAACACGACAACAGATGACCTTCCATAATGACTAGGCTACCATCCATTGGAGTAATAAAGATATCAACAATAGACTACCTTCCATTATGAGAAGGATACAATCCATTGTAGTAACAAAAATCTCGACAAGAGACTACCTTCCATAATGACAAGGCTACCATCCATTGTAGTAACTAAAATATCGACAACAGACTACCTTCCATAATGACAAGGGTACCATCCATTGGAGTAACAAAAATATCCACAAGAGACTACCTTCCATAATGACTTGGCTACCATCCATTGGAGTAAGAAAAATCTCGGCAATAGACTACCTTCCATAATGACATGGCTACCATCCATTGGAGTAACAAAGATATCGACAACATACTACCTTCCATAATTACAAGGCTACCATCCATTGGAGTAACAAAAATCACGACAATAGACTACCTTCCATAATGACAAGGCTACCATCCATTGGAATAACAAAAAACACGACAACAGACTACCTTCTATAATGACAAGGCTACCATCCATTGTAGTAACAAAAATATCGACAACAGACTACCTTCTATAATGACTTGGCTACAATCCATTGGAGTAACAAAAATATCGACAACAGACTACCTTACATAATGACAAGGCTACCATCCATTATAGTAACAAAAATATCCACAACAGACTACCTTCCATAATGACAAGGCTACCATCCATTATAGTAACAAAAATCTCGACAACAGACTACCTTCCATAATGACTTGGCTACCATCCATTGGAGTAAGAAAAATCTCGGCAATAGACTACCTTCCATAATGAAAAAGGCTACCATCCATTGTAGTAACAAAGATATCGACAACATACTACCTTCCATAATTACAAGGATACCATCCATTGGAGTAACAAAAATCACGACAACAAACTACCTTCCATAATGACAAGGATACCATTCATTGGAATAACAAAAAACACGACAACAGATGACCTTCCATAATGACTAGGCTACCATCCATTGGAGTAATAAAGATATCAACAATAGACTACCTTCCATTATGAGAAGGATACAATCCATTGTAGTAACAAAAATCTCGACAAGAGACTACCTTCCATAATGACAAGGCTACCATCCATTGTAGTAACTAAAATATCGACAACAGACTACCTTCCATAATGACAAGGGTACCATCCATTGGAGTAACAAAAATATCCACAAGAGACTACCTTCCATAATTACAAGGCTACCATCCATTGTAGTAACTAAAATATCGACAACAGACTACCTTCCATAATGACAAGGGTACCATCCATTGTAGTAACTAAAATATCGACAACAGACTACCTTCCATAATGACAAGGGTACCATCCATTGGAGTAACAAAAATATCCACAAGAGACTACCTTCCATAATGATAAGGCTACCATCCATTGGAGTAACAAAAATCTCGACAACAAACTACCTTCCATAATGTCAAGGCTACAATCCATTGTAGTGACAAAAATCTCGACAATAGACTACCTTCCATAATGTCAAGGCTACCATCCATTGTAGTAACAAAAATCTCGACAATAGACTACCTTCCAAAATGACAAGGCTTCCATCTATTATAGTAACAAAAATCTCGACAACAGACTACCTTCCATAATGACTTGGCTTCCATCCATTGGAGTAATAAAAATCTCGACAATAGACTACCTTCCATAATGACAAGGCTACCATCCATTGGAGTAACAAAGATATTGATAACATACTACCTTCCATAATGACAAGGCTACAATCCATTGGAATAATAAAAATCTCGACAACTTAATACCTTCAATAATGACAAGGCTACCATCCAATGGACTAACAAAAATCTCGACAACAGACTACCTTCCATAACGACAAGTATACCATCCATTGAAGTAACAAAAAATCTCGACAACAGATGACCTTCCATAATGACTAGGCTACCATCCATTGGAGTAATAAAGATATCGACAACAAACTACCTTCCATAATGACAAGGCTACAATCCATTGTAGTAACAAAAATCTCGACAACAGACTACCTTCCATAATGACAAGGCTACCATCCATTGTAGTAACAAAAATCTCGACAACAGACTACCATCCATAATGACTAGGCTACCATCCATTGGAGTAATAAAGATATCAACAATAGACTACCTTCCATTATGAGAAGGATACAATCCATTGTAGTAACAAAAATTTCGACAAGAGACTACCTTCCATAATGACAAGGCTACCATCCATTGTAGTAACTAAAATATCGACAACAGACTACCTTCCATAATGACAAGGGTACCATCCATTGGAGTAACAAAAATATCCACAAGAGACTACCTTCCATAATGACTTGGCTACCATCCATTGGAGTAAGAAAAATCTCGGCAATAGACTACCTTCCATAATGACAACGCTACCATCCATTGGAGTAACAAAGATATCAACAACATACTACCTTCCATAATTACAAGGCTACCATCCATTGGAGTAACAAAAATCACGACAACAGACTACCTTCCATAATGACAAGGATGCCATCCATTGGAATAACAAAAAACACGACAACAGATGACCTTCCATAATGACTAGGCTACCATCCATTGGAGTAATAAAGATATCAACAATAGACTACCTTCCATTATGAGAAGGATACAATCCATTGTAGTAACAAAAATCTCGACAAGAGACTACCTTCCATAATGACAAGGCTACCATCCATTGTAGTAACTAAAATATCGACAACAGACTACCTTCCATAATGACAAGGGTACCATCCATTGGAGTAACAAAAATATCCACAAGAGACTACCTTCCATAATGACTTGGCTACCATCCATTGGAGTAAGAAAAATCTCGGCAATAGACTACCTTCCATAATGACAAGGCTACCATCCATTGGAGTAACAAAGATATCGACAACATACTACCTTCCATAATTACAAGGCTACCATCCATTGGAGTAACAAAAATCACGACAACAGACTACCTTCCATAATGACAAGGATACCATCCATTGGAATAACAAAAAACACGACAACAGATGACCTTCCATAATGTTTAGGCTACCATCCATTGGAGTAATAAAGATATCAACAATAGACTACCTTCCATTATGAGAAGGATACAATCCATTGTAGTAACAAAAATCTCGACAAGAGACTACCTTCCATAATGACAAGGCTACCATCTATTGTAGTAACTAAAATATCGACAACAGACTACCTTCCATAATGACAAGGGTACCATCCATTGGAGTAACAAAAATATCCACAAGAGACTACCTTCCATAATGATAAGGCTACCATCCATTGGAGTAACAAAAATCTCGACAACAGACTACCTTCCATAATGTCAAGGCTACAATCCATTGTAGTAACAAAAATCTCGACAACAGACTACCTTACATAATGACAAGGCTACCATCCATTGTAGTAACAAAAATCTCGACAACAGACTACCTTCCATAATGACAAGGCTACCATCCATTATAGTAACAAAAATCTCGACAACAGACTACCTTCCATAATGACTTGGCTACCATCCATTGTAGTAACAAAAATCTCGACAACAGACTACCTTCCATAATGTCTTGGCTTCCATCCATTTGAGTAACAAAAATCTTGACAATAGACTACCTTCCATAATGACAAGGCTACCATCCATTGGATTAAAAAAGATATCAATAACATACTACCTTCCATAATGACAAGGCTACCATCCATTGGAGTAACAAAAATATCCACAAGAGACTACCTTCCATAATGTCAAGGCTACAATCCATTGTAGTAACAAAAATCTCGACAACAGACTACCTTCCATAATGTCAAGGCTACATTCCATTATAGTAACAAAAATCTCGACAACAGACAACCTTACATAATGACAAGGCTAGCATCCATTGTAGTAACAAAAATCTCGACAACAGACTACCTTCCATAATGACTTGGCTACCATCCATTGTAGTAACAAAAATCTCGACAACAGAGTACCTTCCATAATGTCTTGGCTTCCATCCATTTGAGTAACAAAAATCTTGACAATAGACTACCTTCCATAATGACAAGGCTACCATCCATTGGAGTAACAAAGATATCAATAACATACTACCTTCCATAATGACAAGGCTACCATCCATTGGAGTAACAAAAATCACGACAACAGACTACCTTCCATAATGACAAGGCTGCCATCCATTGGAGTAACAAAAATCATGACAAAAGACTACCTTCCATAACGACAAGTATACCATCCATTGTAGTAACAAAAATCTCGACAACGGACTACCTTCCATAATGACTTGGCTACCATCCATTGGAGTAACAAAAATCTCGAAAATAGACTACCTTCCATAATGACAAGGCTACCATCCATTAGAGTAACAAAAATATCCACAAGAGATTACCTTCCATAATGACAAGGCTACCATCCATTGTAATAACAAAAATCTCGACAACAGACTACCTTCCATAATGACAAGGCTACCATCCATTATAGTAACAAAAATCTCGACAACAGACTACCTTCCATAATGACTTGGCTACCATCCATTGGAGTAAGAAAAATCTCGGCAATAGACTACTTTCCATAATGACAAGGCTACCATCCATTGGAGTAACAAAGATATCGACAACATACTACCTTCCATAATTACAAGGCTACCATCCATTGGAGTAAGAAAAATCACGACAACAGACTACCTTCCATAATGACAAGGATACCATCCATTGGAATAACAAAAAACACGACAACAGATGACCTTCCATAATGACTAGGCTACCATCCATTGGAGTAATAAAGATATCAACAATAGACTACCTTCCATTATGAGAAGGATACAATCCATTGTAGTAACAAAAATCTCGACAAGAGACTACCTTCCATAATGACAAGGCTACCATCCATTGTAGTAACTAAAATATCGACAACAGACTACCTTCCATAATGACAAGGGTATCATCCATTGGAGTAACAAAAATATCCACAAGAGACTACCTTCCATAATGATAAGGCAACCATCCATTGGAGTAACAAAAATCTCGACAACAGACTACCTTCCATAATGTCAAGGCTACAATCCATTGTAGTAACAAAAATCTCGACAACAGACTACCTTACATAATGACAAGGCTACCATCCATTGTAGTAACAAAAATCTCGACAACAGACTACCTTCCATAATGACAAGGCTACCATCCATTATAGTAACAAAAATCTCGACAACAGACTACCTTCCATAATGACTTGGCTTCCATCCATTGGAGTAACAAAGATATCGATAACATACTACCTTCCATAATGACAAGGCTACAATTCATTGGAATAACAAAAATCTCGACAACTTAATACCTTCCATAATGACAAGGCTACCATCCAATGGACTAACAATAATCTCGACAACAGACTACCTTCCATAACGACAAGTATACCATCCATTGGAGTAACAAAAAATCTCGACAATAGATGACCTTCCATAATGACTAGGCTACCATCCATTGGAGTAATAAAGATATCGACAACAAACTACATTCCATTATGAGAAGGCTACAATCCATTGTAGTAACAAAAATCTCGACAATAGACTACCTTCCATAATGACAAGGCTACCATCCATTGTAGTAACAAAAATCTCGACAACAGACTACCTTCTATAATGACAAGGCTACCATCCATTGTAGTAACAAAAATCTCGACAATAGACTACCTTCCATAATGACTTGGCTACCATCCATTGGAGTAACACAAATCTCGACAATAGACTACCTTCCATAATTATAAGGCTACCATCCATTAGAGTAACAAAAATATCCACAAGAGACTACCTTCCATAATGATAAGGCTACAATCCATTGGAGTAACAAAAATATCGGCAATTGACTACCTTCCATAATGATAAGGCTACCATCCATTGGAGTAACAAAAATATCGACAACATACTACCTTCCATAATGACAAGACTACCATCCATTGGAGTGAAAAAAATCATGACAACAAACTACCTTCCATAATGACAAGGCTACCATCCATTGGAATAACAAAAATCTCGACAATAGATGACCTTCCATAATGACTAGGCTACCATCCATTGGAGTAATAAATATATCAACAATAGACTACCTTCCATTATGATAAGGCTACAATCCATTGTAGTAACAAAAATCTCGACAAGAGACTACCTTCCATAATGACAAGGCTACCATCCATTGTAGTAACTAAAATATCGACAACACACTACCTTCCATAATGACAAGGGTACCATCCATTGGAGTAACAAAAATATCCACAAGAGACTACCTTCCATAATGATAAGGCTACCATCCATTGGAGTAACAAAAATGTCGATAACAGACTACCTTCCATGATGTCAAGGCTACATTCCATTATAGTAACAAAAATCTCGACAACAGACAACCTTACATAATGACAAGGCTACCATCCATTGTAGTAACAAAAATCTCGACAACAGACTACCTTCCATAATGACAAGGCTACAATCCATTGTAGTAACAAAAATATCGACAACAGACTACCTTCTATAATGACTTGGCTACCATCCATTGGAGTAACAAAAATCTCAACAATAGACTACCTTCCATAATGACAAGGCTACCATCCATTAGAGTAACAAAAATCACGACAACAGACTACCTTCCATAATGTCAAGGCTACCATCCATTGGAATAACTAAAATCTCGACAAGAGATGACCTTCCATAATGACTAGGCTACCATCCATTGGAGTAATAAAGATATCAACAACAGACTACCTTCCATTATGAGAAGGCTACAATCCATTATAGTAACAAAAATCTCGACAAGAGACTACCTTCTATAATGACAAGGCTACCATCCATTGTAGTAACAAAAATATCGACATCAGACTACCTTCCATAATGACTTGGCTACCATCCATTGGAGTAAGAAAAATCTCGGCAATAGACTACCTTCAATAATGACAAGGCTAACATCCATTGGAGTAACAAAGATATCGACAACATACTACCTTCCATAATGACAAGGCTACCATCCATTGGAGTAACAATAATCACGACAATAGACTACATTCCATAATAACTTGGATACCATCCATTGGAATAACAAAAATCACGACAATAGATGACCTTCCATAATGACTAGGCTACCATCCATTGGAGTAATAAAGATATCAACAATAGACTACCTTCCATTATGAGAAGGCTACAATCCATTGTAGTAACAAAAATCTCGACAAGAGACTACCTTCCATAATGACAAGGCTACCATCCATTGGAGTAACAAAAATATCCACAAGTAACTACCTTCCACAATGATAAGGCTACCATCCGTTGGAGTAAAAAAAATCTCGACAACAGACTACCTTCCATAATGTCAAGGCTACAAGCCATTGTAGTAACAAAAATCTCGACAACAGACTACCTTACATAATGACAAGCCTACCATCCATTGTAGTAACAAAAATCTCGACAACAGACTACCTTCCATAATGACAAGGGTACCATCCATTGGAGTAACAAAAATCACGACAACATACTACCTTCCATAATGACAAGGCTACCATCCATTGGAATAACTAAAATCTCGACAAGAGATGACCTTCCAAAATGAATAGGCTACCATCCATTGGAGTAATAAAGATATCAACAACAGACTACCTTCCATTATGAGAAGGCTACAATCCATTGTAGTAACAAAAATATCGACAAGAGACTACCTTCTATAATGACAAGGCTACCATCCATTGTAGTAACAAAAATATCAACAACAGACTACCTTCCATAATGACTTGGCTACCATCCATTGGAGTAAGAAAAATATCAGCAATAGACTACCTTCAATAATTGACAAGGCTACCATCCATTGGAGTAACAAAGATATCGACAACATACTACCTTCCATAATTACAAGGCTACCATCCATTGGAGTAACAAAAATCACGACAATAGATTACCTTCCATAATGACAAGGATACCATCCATTGGAATAACAAAAATCACGACAACAGATGACCTTCCATAATGACTAGGCTACCATCCATTGGAGTAATAAAGATATCAACAATAGACTACCTTCCATTATGAGAAGGCTACAATCCATTGTAGTAACAAAAATCTCGACAAGAGACTACCTTCCATAATGACAAGGCTTCCATCCATTGTAGTAACTAAATTATCGACAACAGACTACCTTCCATAATGACAAGGGTACTATTCATTGGAGTAACAAAAATATCCACAAGAGACTACCTTCCATAATGATAAGGCTACCATCCATGGGAGTAAAAAAAATCTCGACAACAGACTACCTTCCATAATGTCAAGGCTACAATCCATTGTAGTAACAAAAATCTCGACAACAAACTACCTTCCATAATGACTTGGCTACCATCCATTGGAGTAACAAAAATCTCGGCAATAGACTACCTTCCATATTGACAAGGTTACCATCCATTGGAGTAACAAAGATATCGACAACATACTACCTTCCATTATGACAAGGCTACCATCCATTGGAGTAACAAAAATCACGACAACAGACTACCTTCCATAATGACAAGGCTACCATCCATTGGAATAACTAAAATCTCGACAAGAGATGACCTTCCATAATGACTAGGCTACCATCCATTGGAGTAATAAAGATATCAACAACAGACTACCTTCCATTATGAGAAGGGTACAATCCATTATAGTAACAAAAATCTCGACAAGAGACTACCTTCTATAATGACAAGGCTACCATCCATTGTAGTAACAAAAATATCGACATCAGACTACCTTCCATAATGACTTGGCTACCATCCATTGGAGTAAGAAAAATCTCGGCAATAGACTACCTTCAATAATTGACAAAGCTACCATCCATTGGAGTAACAAAGATATCGATAACATACTACCTTCCATAATTACAAGGCTACCATCCATTTGAGTAACAAAAATCACGACAATAGATTACTTTCCATAATGACAAGGATACCATCCATTGGAATAACAAAAATCACGACAACAGATGACCTTCCATAATGACTAGGCTACCATCCATTGGAGTAATAAAGATATCAACAATAGACTACCTTCCATTATGAGAAGGCTACAATCCATTGTAGTAACAAAAATCTCGACAAGAGACTACCTTCCATAATGACAAGGCTACCATCCATTGTAGTAACTAAAATATCGACAACAGACTACCTTCCATAATGACAAGGGTACTATTCATTGGAGTAACAAAAATATCCACAAGAGACTACCTTCCATAATGATAAGGCTACCATCCATTGGAGTAAAAAAAATCTCGACAACAGACTACCTTCCATAATGTCAAGGCTACAATCCATTGTAGTAACAAAAATCTCGACAACAGACTACCTTCCATAATGACAAGGCTACAATCCATTGTAGTAACCAAAATCTCGACAACAGACTACCTTCTATAATGACTTGGCTACCATCCATTGGAGTAACAAAAATATCAACAATAGACTACCTTCCATAATGACAAGGCTACCATCCATTAGAGTAACAAAAATATCCACAAGAGATTACCTTCCATAATTATAAGGATATAATCCATTATAGTAACAAAAATCTCGACAACAGACTACCTTACATAATGACAAGGCTACGAGCCATTGTAGTAACAAAAATCTCGACAACAGACTACCTTCCATAATGACAAGGCTACCATCCTTTGTAGTAACAAAAATATCGACAACAAACTTCCATCCATAATGACTTGGCTACCATCCATTGGAGTAACAAAAATCTCGGCAATAGACTACCTTACATAATGACAAGGCTACGATCCATTGTAGTAACAAAAATCTCGACAATAGACTACCTTCCATAATGACAAGGCTACCATCCTTTGTAGTAACAAAAATATCGACAACAAACTACCTTCCATAATGACTTGGCTACCATCCATTGGAGTAACAAAAATCTCGGCAATAGACTACCTTCCATATTGACAAGGTTACCATCCATTGGAGTAACAAAGATATCGACAACATACTACCTTCCATTATGACAAGGCTACCATCCATTGGAGTAACAAAAATCACGACAACAGACTACCTTCCATAATGACAAGGCTACCATCCATTGGAATAACTAAAATCTCGACAAGAGATGACCTTCCATAATGACTAGGCTACCATCCATTGGAGTAATAAAGATATCAACAACAGACTACCTTCCATTATGAGAAGGCTACAATCCATTATAGTAACAAAAATCTCGACAAGAGACTACCTTCTATAATGACAAGGCTACCATCCATTGTAGTAACAAAAATATCGACATCAGACTACCTTCCATAATGACTTGGCTACCATCCATTGGAGTAAGAAAAATCTCGGCAATAGACTACCTTCAATAATTGACAAGGCTACCATCCATTGGAGTAACAAAGATATCGACAACATACTACCTTCCATAATTACAAGGCTACCATCCATTTGAGTAACAAAAATCACGACAATAGATTACTTTCCATAATGACAAGGATACCATCCATTGGAATAACAAAAATCACGACAACAGATGACCTTCCATAATGACTAGGCTACCATCCATTGGAGTAATAAAGATATCAACAATAGACTACCTTCCATTATGAGAAGGCTACAATCCATTGTAGTAACAAAAATCTCGACAAGAGACTACCTTCCATAATGACAAGGCTACCATCCATTGTAGTAACTAAAATATCGACAACAGACTACCTTCCATAATGACAAGGGTACTATTCATTGGAGTAACAAAAATATCCACAAGAGACTACCTTCCATAATGATAAGGCTACCATCCATTGGAGTAAAAAAAATCTCGACAACAGACTACCTTCCATAATGTCAAGGCTACAATCCATTGTAGTAACAAAAATCTCGACAACAGACTACCTTCCATAATGACAAGGCTACAATCCATTGTAGTAACAAAAATCTCGACAACAGACTACCTTCTATAATGACTTGGCTACCATCCATTGGAGTAACAAAAATATCGACAATAGACTACCTTCCATAATGACAAGGCTACCATCCATTAGAGTAACAAAAATATCCACAAGAGATTACCTTCCATAATGATAAGGATATAATCCATTATAGTAACAAAAATCTCGACAACAGACTACCTTACATAATGACAAGGCTACGAGCCATTGTAGTAACAAAAATCTCGACAATAGACTACCTTCCATAATGATAAGGCTACCATCCGTTGGAGTAAAAAAAATCTCGACAACAGACTACCTTCCATAATGTCAAGGCTACAAGCCATTGTAGTAACAAAAATCTCGACAACAGACTACCTTACATAATGACAAGCCTACCATCCATTGTAGTAACAAAAATCTCGACAACAGACTACCTTCCATAATGACAAGGGTACCATCCATTGGAGTAACAAAAATCACGACAACAGACTACCTTCCATAATGACAAGGCTACCATCCATTGGAATAACTAAAATCTCGACAAGAGATGACCTTCCAAAATGACTAGGCTACCATCCATTGGAGTAATAAAGATATCAACAACAGACTACCTTCCATAATGACAAGGCTACCATCCATTAGAGTAACAAAAATATCCACAAGAGATTACCTTCCATAATGATAAGGATATAATCCATTATAGTAACAAAAATCTCGACAACAGACTACCTTACATAATGACAAGGCTACGAGCCATTGTAGTAACAAAAATCTCGACAATAGACTACCTTCCATAATGACAAGGCTACCATCCTTTGTTGTAACAAAAATATCGACAACAAACTTCCATCCATAATGACTTGGCTACCATCCATTGGAGTAACAAAAATCTCGGCAATAGACTACCTTCCATATTGACAAGGTTACCATCCATTGGAGTAACAAAGATATTGACAACATACTACCTTCCATAATGACAATGCTACCATCCATTGGAGTAACAAAAATCACGACAACAGACTACCTTCCATAATGACAAGGCTACCATCCATTGGAATAACTAAAATCTCGACAAGAGATGACCTTCCATAATGACTAGGCTTCCATCCATTGGAATAATAAAGATATCAACAACATACTACCTTCCATTATGAGAAGGCTACAATCCATTGTAGTAACAAAAATCTCGACAAGAGACTACCTTCTATAATGACAAGGCTACCATCCATTGTAGTAACAAAAATATCGACAACAGACTACCTTCCATAATGACTTGGCTGCCATCCATTGGAGTAAAAAAAATCTCGGCAATATACTACCTTCAATAATGACAAGGCTACAATCCATTGGAGTAACAAAGATATCAACAACATACTACCTTCCATAATGACAAGGCTACCATCCATTGGTGTAACAAAAATCACAACAATAGACTACCTTCCATAATGACAAGGATACCATCCATTGGAAAAACAAAAATCACGACAACAGATGACCTTCCATAATGACTAGGCTACCATCCATTGGAGTAATAAAGATATCAACAATAGACTACCTTCCATAATGACAAGGCTACAATCCATTGTAGTAACAAAAATCTCGACAACAGACTACCTTCTATAATGACTTGGCTACCATCCATTGGAGTAACAAAAATATCAACAATAGACTACCTTCCATAATGACAAGGCTACCATCCATTAGAGTAACAAAAATATCCACAAGAGATTACCTTCCATAATTATAAGGATATAATCCATTATAGTAACAAAAATCTCGACAACAGACTACCTTACATAATGACAAGGCTACGAGCCATTGTAGTAACAAAAATCTCGACAACAGACTACCTTCCATAATGACAAGGCTACCATCCTTTGTAGTAACAAAAATATCGACAACAAACTTCCATCCATAATGACTTGGCTACCATCCATTGGAGTAACAAAAATCTCGGCAATAGACTACCTTACATAATGACAAGGCTACGATCCATTGTAGTAACAAAAATCTCGACAATAGACTACCTTCCATAATGACAAGGCTACCATCCTTTGTAGTAACAAAAATATCGACAACAAACTACCTTCCATAATGACTTGGCTACCATCCATTGGAGTAACAAAAATCTCGGCAATAGACTACCTTCCATATTGACAAGGTTACCATCCATTGGAGTAACAAAGATATCGACAACATACTACCTTCCATTATGACAAGGCTACCATCCATTGGAGTAACAAAAATCACGACAACAGACTACCTTCCATAATGACAAGGCTACCATCCATTGGAATAACTAAAATCTCGACAAGAGATGACCTTCCATAATGACTAGGCTACCATCCATTGGAGTAATAAAGATATCAACAACAGACTACCTTCCATTATGAGAAGGCTACAATCCATTATAGTAACAAAAATCTCGACAAGAGACTACCTTCTATAATGACAAGGCTACCATCCATTGTAGTAACAAAAATATCGACATCAGACTACCTTCCATAATGACTTGGCTACCATCCATTGGAGTAAGAAAAATCTCGGCAATAGACTACCTTCAATAATTGACAAGGCTACCATCCATTGGAGTAACAAAGATATCGACAACATACTACCTTCCATAATTACAAGGCTACCATCCATTTGAGTAACAAAAATCACGACAATAGATTACTTTCCATAATGACAAGGATACCATCCATTGGAATAACAAAAATCACGACAACAGATGACCTTCCATAATGACTAGGCTACCATCCATTGGAGTAATAAAGATATCAACAATAGACTACCTTCCATTATGAGAAGGCTACAATCCATTGTAGTAACAAAAATCTCGACAAGAGACTACCTTCCATAATGACAAGGCTACCATCCATTGTAGTAACTAAAATATCGACAACAGACTACCTTCCATAATGACAAGGGTACTATTCATTGGAGTAACAAAAATATCCACAAGAGACTACCTTCCATAATGATAAGGCTACCATCCATTGGAGTAAAAAAAATCTCGACAACAGACTACCTTCCATAATGTCAAGGCTACAATCCATTGTAGTAACAAAAATCTCGACAACAGACTACCTTCCATAATGACAAGGCTACAATCCATTGTAGTAACAAAAATCTCGACAACAGACTACCTTCTATAATGACTTGGCTACCATCCATTGGAGTAACAAAAATATCGACAATAGACTACCTTCCATAATGACAAGGCTACCATCCATTAGAGTAACAAAAATATCCACAAGAGATTACCTTCCATAATGATAAGGATATAATCCATTATAGTAACAAAAATCTCGACAACAGACTACCTTACATAATGACAAGGCTACGAGCCATTGTAGTAACAAAAATCTCGACAATAGACTACCTTCCATAATGATAAGGCTACCATCCGTTGGAGTAAAAAAAATCTCGACAACAGACTACCTTCCATAATGTCAAGGCTACAAGCCATTGTAGTAACAAAAATCTCGACAACAGACTACCTTACATAATGACAAGCCTACCATCCATTGTAGTAACAAAAATCTCGACAACAGACTACCTTCCATAATGACAAGGGTACCATCCATTGGAGTAACAAAAATCACGACAACAGACTACCTTCCATAATGACAAGGCTACCATCCATTGGAATAACTAAAATCTCGACAAGAGATGACCTTCCAAAATGACTAGGCTACCATCCATTGGAGTAATAAAGATATCAACAACAGACTACCTTCCATTATGAGAAGGCTACAATCCATTGTAGTAACAAAAATATCGACAAGATACTACCTTCTATAATGACAAGGCTACCATCCATTGTAGTAACAAAAATATCGACAACAGACTACCTTCCATAATGACTTGGCTGCCATCCATTGGAGTAAGAAAAATCTCGGCAATAGACCACCTTCAATAATGACAAGGCTACAATCCATTGGAGTAACAAAGATATCAACAACATACTACCTTCCATAATTACAAGGCTACCATCCATTGGTGTAACAAAAATCACAACAATAGACTACCTTCCATAATGACAAGGATACCATCCATTGGAATAACAAAAATCACGACAACAGATGACCTTCCATAATGACTAGGCTACCATCCATTGGAGTAATAAAGATATCAACAATAGACTACCTTCCATTATGAGAAGGCTACAATCCATTGTAGTAACAAAAATCTCGACAAGAGACTACCTTCCATAATGACAAGGCTACCATCCATTGTAGTAACTAAAATATCGACAACAGACTACCTTCCATAATGACAAGGGTACCATCCATTGGAGTAACAAAAATATCCACAAGAGACTACCTTCCATAATGATAAGGCTACCATCTATTGGAGTAAAAAAAATCTCGACAACAGACTACCTTCCATAATGTCAAGGCTACAATCCATTGTAGTAACAAAAATCTCGACAACAGACTACCTTCCATAATGACAAGGCTACAATCCATTGTAGTAACAAAAATCTCGACAACAGACTACCTTCTATAATGACTTGGATACCATCCATTGGAGTAACAAAAATATCGACAATAGACTACCTTCCATAATGACAAGGCTACCATCCATTAGAGTAACAAAAATATCCACAAGAGATTACCTTCCATAATGATAAGGATATAATCCATTATAGTAACAAAAATCTCGACAACAGACTACCTTACATAATGACAAGGCTACGAGCCATTGTAGTAACAAAAATCTCGACAATAGACTACCTTCCATAATGACAAGGCTACCATCCTTTGTTGTAACAAAAATATCGACAACAAACTTCCATCCATAATGACTTGGCTACCATCCATTGGAGTAACAAAAATCTCGGCAATAGACTACCTTCCATATTGACAAGGTTACCATCCATTGGAGTAACAAAGATATTGACAACATACTACCTTCCATAATGACAATGCTACCATCCATTGGAGTAACAAAAATCACGACAACAGACTACCTTCCATAATGACAAGGCTACCATCCATTGGAATAACTAAAATCTCGACAAGAGATGACCTTCCATAATGACTAGGCTTCCATCCATTGGAATAATAAAGATATCAACAACATACTACCTTCCATTATGAGAAGGCTACAATCCATTGTAGTAACAAAAATCTCGACAAGAGACTACCTTCTATAATGACAAGGCTACCATCCATTGTAGTAACAAAAATATCGACAACAGACTACCTTCCATAATGACTTGGCTGCCATCCATTGGAGTAAAAAAAATCTCGGCAATATACTACCTTCAATAATGACAAGGCTACAATCCATTGGAGTAACAAAGATATCAACAACATACTACCTTCCATAATGACAAGGCTACCATCCATTGGTGTAACAAAAATCACAACAATAGACTACCTTCCATAATGACAAGGATACCATCCATTGGAAAAACAAAAATCACGACAACAGATGACCTTCCATAATGACTAGGCTACCATCCATTGGAGTAATAAAGATATCAACAATAGACTACCTTCCATTATGAGAAGGCTACAATCCATTGTAGTAACAAAAATCTCGACAAGAGACTACATTCCATAATGACAAGGCTACCATCCATTGTAGTAACTAAAATATCGACAACAGACTACCTTCCATAATGACAAGGGTACCATCCATTGGAGTAACAAAAATATCCACAAGAGACTACCTTTCATAATGATAAGGCTATCATCCGTTGGAGTAAAAAAAGTCTCGACAACAGACTACCTTCCATAATGTCAAGGCTACAATCCATTGTAGTAACAAAAATCTCGACAACAGACTACCTTACATAATGACAAGGCTACCATCCATTGTAGTAACAAAAATCTCGACAACAGACTACCTTCCATAATGACAAGGGTACAATCCATTGGAGTAATAAAAATCACGACAACAGACTACCTTCCATAATGACAAGGCTACCATCCATTGGAATAACTAAAATCTCGACAAGAGATGACCTTCCATAATGACTAGGCTACCATCCATTGGAGTAATAAAGATATCAACAACAGACCACCTTCCATTATGAGAAGGCTACAATCCATTGTAGTAACAAAAATCTCGAAAAGAGACTACCTTCTATAATGACAAGGCTACCATCCATTGTAGTAACAAAAATATCGACAACAGACTACCTTCCATAATGACTTGGATACCATCCATTGGAGTAAGAAAACTCTCAGCAATTGACTACCTTCAATAATGATAAGGCTACCATCCATTGGAGTAACAAAGAATTCGGTAACATACTACCTTCCATAATGACAAGGCTACCATCCATTGGAGTAACAAAAATCACGACAACAGACTACCTTCCATAATGACTTGGATACCATCCATTGGAATAACAAAAATCACGACAACAAATGACCTTCCATAATAACTAGGATACCATCCATTGGAGTAATAAAGATATCAAAAATAGACTACCTTCCATCATGAGAAGGCTACAATCCATTGTAGTAATAAAAATCTCGACAAGAGACTACCTTCCATAATGACAAGGATACCATCCATTGGAGTAACAAAAATCTCGACAACAGACTACCTTCCATAATGACAAGGGTACCATCCATTGGAGTAACAAAAATCACGACAACAGACTACCTTCCATAATGACAAGGCTACCATCCATTGGAATAACTAAAATCTCGACAAGAGATGACCTTCTAAAATGACTAGGCTACCATCCATTGGAGTAATAAAAATCACGACAACAGACTACCTTCCATAACGACAAGGCTACCATCCATTGGAATAACTAAAATCTCGACAAGAGATGACCTTCCATAATGACTAGGCTACCATCCATTGGAGTAATAAAGATATCAACAACATACTACCTTCCATTATGAGAAGGCTACAATCCATTGTAGTAACAAAAATCTCGAAAAGAGACTACCTTCTATAATGACAAGGCTACCATCCATTATAGTAACAAAAATATCGACAACAGACTACCTTCCATAATGACTTGGATACCATCCATTGGAGTAAGAAAACTCTTAGCAATTGACTACCTTCAAAAATGATAAGGCTACCATCCATTGGAGTAACAAAGAATTCGACAACATACTACCTTCCATAATGACAAGGCTACCATCCATTGGAGTAACAAAAATCACGACAACAGACTACCTTCCATAATGACTTGGATACCATCCATTGGAATAACAAAAATCACGACAACAAATGACCTTCCATAATAACTAGGATACCATCCATTGGAGTAATAAAGATATAAACAATAGAATACCTTCCATTATGAGAAGGCTACAATCCATTGTAGTAACAAAAATCTCGACAAGAGACTACCTTCCATAATGACAAGGCTACCATCCATTGGAGTAACAAAAATCTCGACAACAGACTACCTTCCATAATGACAAGGGTACCATCCATTGGAGTAACCAAAATCACGACAATAGACTACCTTCCATAATGACAAGGCTACCATCCATTGGAATAACTAAAATCTCGACAAGAGATGACCTTCCAAAATGACTAGGCTACCATCCATTGGAGTAATAAAGATATCAACAACAGACTACCTTCCATTATGAGAAGTCTACAATCAATTGTAGTAACAAAAATATCGACAAGAGACTACCTTCTATAATGACAAGGCTACCATCTATTGTAGTAACAAAAATTTCAACAACATACTACCTTCCATAATGACTTGGCTACCATCCATTGGAGTAAGAAAAATCTCAGCAACAGACTACCTTCAATAATTGACAAGGCTACCATCCATTGGAGTAACATAGATATCGACAACATACTACCTTCCATAATTACAAGGCTACCATCCATTGGAGTAACAAAAATCACGACAATAGACTACCTTTCTTAATGACAAGGATACCATCCATTAGAATAACAAAAATCACGACAACAGATGACCTTCCATAATGACTAGGCTACCATCCGTTGGAGTAATAAAGATATCAACAATAGACTACCTTCCATTATGAGAAGGCTACAATCCATTGTAGTAACAAAAATCTCGACAAGAGACTACCTTCCATAATGACGAGGCTACCATCCATTGTAGTAACTAAAATATCGACAACAGACTACCTTCCATAATGACAAGGGTACTATCCATTGGAGTAACAAAAATATCCACAAGAGACTACCTTCCATAATGATAAGGATACCATCCATTGGAGTAAAAAAAATCTCGACAACAGACTACCTTCCATAATGACTTGGCTACCATCCATTGGAGTAACAAAAATCTCGACAATGGACTACCTTCCATAATGACAAGGCTACCATCCATTAGAGTAACAAAAATATCCACAAGAGATTACCTTCCATAATGATAAGGGTATAATCCATTATAGTAACAAAAATCTCGACAACAGACTACCTTACATAATGATAAGGCTACGAGCCATTGTAGTAACAAAAATCTCGACAACAGACTACCTTTCATAATGACAAGGCTACCATCCTTTGTAGTAACAAAAATATCGACAACAAACTTCCATCCATAATGACTTGGCTACCATCCATTGGAGTAACAAAAATCTCGACAAGAGATGACCTTCCATAATGACTAGGCTACCATCCATTGGAATAATAAAGATATCAACAACAGACTACCTTCCATTTTGAGAAGGCTACAATCCATTGTAGTAACAAAAATATCGACAAGAGACTACCTTCTATAATGACAAGGCTACCATCCATTGTAGTAACAAAAATATCGACAACAGACTACCTTCCATAATGACTTGGCTGCCATCCATTGGAGTAAAAAAAATCTCGGCAACATACTACCTTCCATAATGACTTGGCTACAATCCATTGGAGTAACAAAGATATCGAAAACATACTACCTTCCATAATGACAAGGCTACCATCCATTGGTGTAACAAAAATCACAACAATAGACTACCTTCCATAATGACAAGGATACCATCCATTGGAAAAACAAAAATCACGACAACAGATGACCTTCCATAATGACTAGGCTACCATCCATTGGAGTAATAAAGATATCAACAATAGACTACCTTCCATTATGAGAAGGCTACCATCCATTGTAGTAACTAAAATATCGACAACAGACTACCTTCCATAATGACAAGGGTACCATCCATTGGAGTAACAAAAATATCCACAAGAGACTACCTTCCATAATAATAAGGCTACCATCCGTTGGAGTAAAAAAAGTCTCGACAACAGACTACCTTCCATAATGTCAAGGCTACAATCCATTGTAGTAACAAAAATCTCGACAACAGACTACTTTCATAATGACAAGGCTACCATCCATTGTAGTAAGAAAAATCTCGACAACAGACTACCTTCCATAATGACAAGGGTACCATCCATTGGAGTAACAAAAATCACGACAACAGACTACCTTCCATAATGACAAGGCTACCATCCATTGGAGTAACAAAAATATCCACAAGAGACTACCTTCCATAATGATAAGGCTACCATCCGTTGGAGTAAAAAAAGTCTCGACAACAGACTACCTTCCATAATGTCAAGGCTACAATCCATTGTAGTAACAAAAATCTCGACAACAGACTACCTTCATAATGACAAGGCTACCATCCATTGTAGTAAGAAAAATCTCGACAACAGACTACCTTCCATAATGACAAGGGTACCATCCATTGGAGTAACAAAAATCACGACAACAGACTAACTTCCATAATGACAAGGCTACCATCCATTGGAATAACTAAAATCTCGACAAGAGATGACCTTCCATAATGACTAGGCTACCATCCATTGGAGTAATAAAGATATCAACAAAAGACTACCTTCCATTATGAGAAGGCTACAATCCATTGTAGTAACAAAAATCTCGACAAGAGACTACCTTCTATAATGACAAGGCTACCATCCATTGTAGTAACAAAAATATCGACAACAGACTACCTTCCATAATGACTTGGCTACCATCCATTGGAGTAAGAAAAATCTCAGCAATTGACTACCTTCAATAATGATAAGGCTACCATCCATTGGAGTAACAAAGAATTCGACAACATACTACCTTCCATAATGACAAGGCTACCATCCATTGGAGTAACAAAAATCACGACAACAGACTACCTTCCATATTGACAAGGATACAATCCATTGGAATAACAAAAATCATGACAACAGATGACCTTCCATAATGACTAGGCTACCATCCATTGGAGTAATAAAGATATCAACAATAGACTACCTTCCATTATGAGAAGGCTACAATCCATTGTAGTAACAAAAATCTCGACAAGAGACTACCTTCCATAATGACAAGGCTACCATCCATTGTAGTAACTAAAATATCGACAACAGACTACCTTCCATAATGACAAGGGTACCATTCATTGGAGTAACAAAAATATCCACAAGAGACTACCTTCCATAATGATAAGGCTACCATCCGTTGGAGTAAAAAAAATATCGACAACAGACTACCTTTCATAATGTCAAGGCTACAATCCATTGTAGTAACATAAATCTCGACAACAGACTACCTTACATAATGACAAGGCTACCATCCATTGTAGTAACAAAAATCTCGACAATAGACTACCTTCCATAATGACAAGGGTACCATCCATTGGAGTAACAAAAATATCCACAATAGACTACCTTCCATAATGGTAAGGCTACCATCCATTGGAGTAAAAAAAATCTCGACAACAGACTACCTTCCATAATGTCAAGGCTACAATCCATTGTAGTAACAAAAATCTCGACAACAGACTACCTTACATAATGACAAGGCTACCATCCATTGTAGTAACAAAAATCTCGACAACAGACTACCTTCCATAATGACTTGGCTTCCATCCATTGGAGTAACAAAAATCTCGACAATAGACTACCTTCCATAATGACAAGGCTATCATCCATTAGAGTAACAAAGATATCGATAACATACTACCTTCCATAATGACAATGCTACCATCCATTGGAGTAACAAAAATCACAACAATAGACTACCTTCCATAATGAAAAGGCTACCATCCATTGGAATAACAAAAATCTCGACAACAAACTACCTTCCATAACGACAAGTATACCATCCATTGGAGTAACAAAAATCTCGACAACAGATGACCTTCCATAATGACTAGGCTAACATCCATTGGAGTAATAAAGATATCGACAACAGACTACCTTCCATTATGAGAAGGCTACAATCCATTGTAGTAACAAAAATCTTGACAAGAGACTACCTTCCATAATGACAAGGCTACCATCCATTGTAGTAACAAAAATCTCGACAACAGACTACCTTCTATAATGACAAGGCTACCATCCATTGTAGTAACAAATATCTCGACAATAGACTACCTTCCATAATGACTTGGCTACCATCCATTAGAATAACAAAAATCTCGACAATAGACTACCTTCCTTAATGACAAGGCTACCATCCATTAGAGTAACAAAAATATCCATAAGAGACTACCTTCCATAATGATAAGGCTACAATCCATTGTAGTAACAAAAATCTCGACAACAGACTACCTTACATAATGACAAGGCCATGATCCATTGTAGTAACAAAAATCTCGACAACAAACTACCTTCCATAATGACAAGGCTACCATCCTTTGTAGTAACAAAAATCTCGACAACAAACTACCTTCCATAATGACTAGGCTACCATCCATTGGAGTAATAAAGATATCAACAACAGACTACCTTCCATTATGAGAAGGCTACAATCCATTGTAGTAACAAAAATCTCGACAAGAGACTACCTTCTATAATGACAAGGCTACCATCCATTGTAGTAACAAAAATATCGACAACAGACTACCTTCCATAATGACTTGGCTACCATCCATTGGAGTAAGAAAAATCTCAGCAGTAGACTACCTTCAATAATGATAAGGCTACCATCCATTGGAGTAACAAAGAATTCGACAACATACTACCTTCCATAATGACAAGGCTACCATCCATTGGAGTAACAAAAATCACGACAACAGACTACCTTCCATATTGACAAGGATACAATCCATTGGAATAAAAAAAATCACGACAACAAATGACCTTCCATAATGACTAGGCTACCATCCATTGGAGTAATAAAGATATCAACAATAGACTACCTTCCATTATGAGAAGGCTACAATCCATTGTAGTAACAAAAATCTCGACAAGAGACTACCTTCCATAATGACAAGGCTACCATCCATTGTAGTAACTAAAATATCGACAACAGACTACCTTCCATAATGACAAGGGTACCATCCATTGGAGTAACAAAAATATCCACAAGAGACTACCTTCCATAATGATAAGGCTACCATCCGTTGGAGTAAAAAAATCTCGACAACAGACTACCTTCCATAATGTCAAGGCTACAATCCATTGTAGTAACATAAATCTCGACAACAGACTACCTTACATAATGATAAGGCTACCATCCATTGTAGTAACAAAAATCTCAACAACAGACTACCTTCCATAATGACAACGGTACCATCCATTGGAGTAACAAAAATATCCACAATAAACTACCTTCCATAATGGTAAGGCTACCATCCGTTGGAGTAAAAAAAATCTCGACAACAGACTACCTTCCATAATGTCAAGGCTACAATCCATTGTAGTAACAAAAATCTCGACAACAGACTACCTTACATAATGACAAGGCTACCATCCATTGTAGTAACAAAAATCTCGACAACAGACTACCTTCCATAATGACTTGGCTTCCATCCATTGGAGTAACAAAAATCTCGACAATAGGCTACCTTCCATAATTACAAGGCTATCATCCATTGGAGTAACAAAGATATCGATAACATACTACCTTCCATAATGACAATGCTACCATCCATTGGAGTAACAAAAATCACAACAACAGACTACCTTCCATAATGAAAAGGCTACCATCCATTGGAATAACAAAAATCTCGACAACTTAATACCTTCCATAATGACAAGGCTACCATCTAATGGACTAACAAAAATCTCGACAACAGACTACCTTCCATAACGACAAGTATACCATCCATTGGAGTAACAAAAATCTCGACAACAGATGACCTTCCATAATGACTAGGCTACCATCCATTGGAGTAATAAAGATATCGACAGCAGACTACCTTCCATTATGAGAAGGCTACAATCCATTGTAGTAACAAAAAACTCGACAAGAGACTACCTTCCATAATGACAAGGCTACCATCCATTGTAGTAACAAAAATCTCGACAACAGACTACCTTCCATAATGACAAGGCTACCATCCTTTGTAGTAACAAAAATCTCGACAACAAACTACCTTCCATAATGACTTGGCTACCATCCATTGGAGTAACACAAATCTCGGCAATAGACTACCTTCCATAATGACGAGGCTACCATCCATTGGAGTAACAAAGATATCGACAACATACTACCTTCCATAATGACAAGGCTACCATCCATTGGAGTAACAAAAATCACGAACACAGACTACCTTCCATAATGACAAGGCTACCATCCATCGGAATAACAAAAATCTCGACAAGAGATGACCTTCCATAATGAATAGGCTACCATCCATTGGAGTAATAAAGATATCAACAACAGACTACCTTCCATTATGAGACGGCTACAATCCATTATAGTAACAAAAATCTCGACAAGAGACTACCTTCCATAATGACAAGGATACCATCCATTGTAGTAACAAAAATCTCGACAACAGACTACCTTCCATAATGACTTGGCTACCATCCATTGGAGTAACAAAAATATCGGCAATAGACTACCTTCCATAATGATAAGGCTACCATCCATTGGAGTAACAAAGATATCGATAACATACTACCTTCCATAATGACAAGACTACCATCCATTGGAGTAAAAAAAATCATGACAACAAACTACCTTCCACAATGACAAGGCTACCATCCATTGGAATAACAAAAATCTCAACAATAGATGACCTTCCATAATGACTAGGCTAACATCAATTGGAGTAATAAATGTATCAACAATAGACTACCTTCCATTATGATAAGGCTACAATCCATTGTGGTAAAAAAATCTCGACAAGAGACTACCTTCCATAATGAGAAGGCTACCATCCATTGTAGTAACTAAAATATCGACAACACACTACCTTCCATAATGACAAGGCTACCATCCATTGGAGTAACAAAAATCACGACAACAAACTACCTTCCATATTGACAAGGATACAATCCATTGGAATAACAAAAATCACGACAACAGATGACCTTCCATAATGACTAGGCTACCATCCATTGGAGTAATAAAGATATCAACAATAGACTACCTTCCATTATGAGAAGGCTACAATCCATTGTAGTAACAAAAATCTCGACAAGAGACTACCTTCCATAATGACAAGGCTACCATCCATTGTAGTAACTAAAATATCGACAACAGACTACCTTCCATAATGACAAGGGTACCATTCATTGGAGTAACAAAAATATCCACAAGAGACTACCTTCCATAATGATAAGGCTACCATCCGTTGGAGTAAAAAAAATATCGACAACAGACTACCTTCCATAATGTCAAGGCTACAATCCATTGTAGTAACATAAATCTCGACAACAGACTACCTTACATAATGACAAGGCTACCATCCATTGTAGTAACAAAAATCTCAACAATAGACTACCTTCCATAATGACAAGGGTACCATCCATTGGAGTAACAAAAATATCCACAATAGACTACCTTCCATAATGGTAAGGCTACCATCCATTGGAGTAAAAAAAATCTCGACAACAGACTACCTTCCATAATGTCAAGGCTACAATCCATTGTAGTAACAAAAATCTCGACAACAGACTACCTTACATAATGACAAGGCTACCATCCATTGTAGTAACAAAAATCTCGACAACAGACTACCTTCCATAATGACTTGGCTTCCATCCATTGGAGTAACAAAAATCTCGACAATAGACTACCTTCCATAATGACAAGGCTATCATCCATTAGAGTAACAAAGATATCGATAACATACTACCTTCCATAATGACAATGCTACCATCCATTGGAGTAACAAAAATCACAACAATAGACTACCTTCCATAATGAAAAGGCTACCATCCATTGGAATAACAAAAATCTCGACAACAGACTACCTTCCATAACGACAAGTATACCATCCATTGGAGTAACAAAAATCTCGACAACAGATGACCTTCCATAATGACTAGGCTAACATCCATTGGAGTAATAAAGATATCGACAACAGACTACCTTCCATTATGAGAAGGCTACAATCCATTGTAGTAACAAAAATCTTGACAAGATACTACCTTCCATAATGACAAGGCTACCATCCATTGTAGTAACAAAAATCTCGACAACAGACTATCTTCTATAATGACAAGGCTACCATCCATTGTAGTAACAAATATCTCGACAATAGACTACCTTCCATAATGACTTGGCTACCATCCATTAGAATAACAAAAATCTCGACAATAGACTACCTTCCTTAATGACAAGGCTACCATCCATTAGAGTAACAAAAATATCCATAAGAGACTACCTTCCATAATGATAAGGCTACAATCCATTGTAGTAACAAAAATCTCGACAACAGACTACCTTACATAATGACAAGGCCATGATCCATTGTAGTAACAAAAATCTCGACAACAAACTACCTTCCATAATGACAAGGCTACCATCCTTTGTAGTAACAAAAATCTCGACAACAAACTACCTTCCATAATGACTAGGATACCATCCATTGGAGTAATAAAGATATCAACAACAGACTACCTTCCATTATGAGAAGGCTACAATCCATTGTAGTAACAAAAATCTCGACAAGAGACTACCTTCTATAATGACAAGGCTACCATCCATTGTAGTAACAAAAATATCGATAACAGTCTACCTTCCATAATGACTTGGCTACCATCCATTGGAGTAAGAAAAATCTCAGCAGTAGACTACCTTCAATAATGATAAGGCTACCATCCATTGGAGTAACAAAGAATTCGACAACATACTACCTTCCATAATGACAAGGCTACCATCCATTGGAGTAACAAAAATCACGACAACAGACTACCTTCCATATTGACAAGGATACAATCCATTGGAATAACAAAAATCACGACAACAAATGACCTTCCATAATGACTAGGCTACCATCCATTGGAGTAATAAAGATATCAACAATAGACTACCTTCCATTATGAGAAGGCTACAATCCATTGTAGTAACAAAAATCTCGACAAGAGACTACCTTCCATAATGACAAGGCTACCATCCATTGTAGTAACTAAAATATCGACAACAGACTACCTTCCATAATGACAAGGGTACCATCCATTGGAGTAACAAAAATATCCACAAGAGACTACCTTCCATAATGATAAGGCTACCATCCGTTGGAGTAAAAAAATCTCGACAACAGACTACCTTCCATAATGTCAAGGCTACAATCCATTGTAGTAACATAAATCTCGACAACAGACTACCTTACATAATGATAAGGCTACCATCCATTGTAGTAACAAAAATCTCAACAACAGACTACCTTCCATAATGACAAGGGTACCATCCATTGGAGTAACAAAAATATCCACAATAAACTACCTTCCATAATGGTAAGGCTACCATCCGTTGGAGTAAAAAAAATCTCGACAACAGACTACCTTCCATAATGTCAAGGCTACAATCCATTGTAGTAACAAAAATCTCGACAACAGACTACCTTACATAATGACAAGGCTACCATCCATTGTAGTAACAAAAATCTCGACAACAGACTACCTTCCATAATGACTTGGCTTCCATCCATTGGAGTAACAAAAATCTCGACAATAGGCTACCTTCCATAATTACAAGGCTATCATCCATTGGAGTAACAAAGATATCGATAACATACTACCTTCCATAATGACAATGCTACCATCCATTGGAGTAACAAAAATCACAACAACAGACTACCTTCCATAATGAAAAGGCTACCATCCATTGGAATAACAAAAATCTCGACAACTTAATACCTTCCATAATGACAAGGCTACCATCCAATGGACTAACAAAAATCTCGACAACAGACTACCTTCCATAACGACAAGTATACCATCCATTGGAGTAACAAAAATCTCGACAACAGATGACCTTCCATAATGACTAGGCTACCATCCATTGGAGTAATAAAGATATCGACAGCAGACTACCTTCCATTATGAGAAGGCTACAATCCATTGTAGTAACAAAAAACTCGACAAGAGACTACCTTCCATAATGACAAGGCTACCATCCATTGTAGTAACAAAAATCTCGACAACAGACTACCTTCTATAATGAAAAGGCTACCATCCATTGTAGTAACAAATATCTCGACAATAGACTACCTTCCATAATGACTTGGCTACCATCCATTGGAGTAACAAAAATCTCGACAATAGACTACCTTCCTTAATGACAAGGCTACCATCCATTAGAGCAACAAAAATATCCACAAGAGACTACCTTCCATAATGATAAGGCTACAATCCATTATAGTAACAAAAATCTCGACAACAGACTACCTTACATAATGACAAGGCCACGATCCATTGTAGTAACAAAAATCTCGACAACAGACTACCTTCCATAATGACAAGGCTACCATCCTTTGTAGTAACAAAAATCTCGACAACAAACTACCTTCCATAATGACTTGGCTACCATCCATTGGAGTAACACAAATCTCGGCAATAGACTACCTTCCATAATGACGAGGCTACCATCCATTGGAGTAACAAAGATATCGACAACATACTACCTTCCATAATGACAAGGCTACCATCCATTGGAGTAACAAAAATCACGAACACAGACTACCTTCCATAATGACAAGGCTACCATCCATCGGAATAACAAAAATCTCGACAAGAGATGACCTTCCATAATGAATAGGCTACCATCCATTGGAGTAATAAAGATATCAACAACAGACTACCTTCCATTATGAGACGGCTACAATCCATTATAGTAACAAAAATCTCGACAAGAGACTACCTTCCATAATGACAAGGATACCATCCATTGTAGTAACAAAAATCTCGACAACAGACTACCTTCCATAATGACTTGGCTACCATCCATTGGAGTAACAAAAATATCGGCAATAGACTACCTTCCATAATGATAAGGCTACCATCCATTGGAGTAACAAAGATATCGACAACATACTACCTTCCATAATGACAAGACTACCATCCATTGGAGTAAAAAAAATCATGACAACAAACTACCTTCCACAATGACAAGGCTACCATCCATTGGAATAACAAAAATCTCAACAATAGATGACCTTCCATAATGACTAGGCTACCATCCATTGGAGTAATAAATGTATCAACAATAGACTACCTTCCATTATGATAAGGCTACAATCCATTGTGGTAACAAAAATCTCGACAAGAGACTACCTTCCATAATGACAAGGCTACCATCCATTGTAGTAACTAAAATATCGACAACACACTACCTTCCATAATGACAAGGGTACCATCCATTGGAGTAACAAAAATATCCACAAGAGACTACCTTCCATAATGATAAGGCTACCATCCATTGGAGTAACAAAAATGTCGACAACAGACTACCTTCCATAATGTCAAGGCTACATTCCATTATAGTAACAAAAATCTCGACAACAGACAACCTTACATAATGACAAGGCTACCATCCATTGGAATAACAAAAATATCCACAAGAGACTACCTTACATAATGACAAGGCTACCATCCATTGTAGTAACAAAAATCTCGACAACAGACTATCTTCCATAATGACAAGGCTACAATCCATTGTAGTAACAAAAAATCTCGACAACAGACTACCTTCCATAATGACTTCGCTACCATCCATTGGAGTAACAAAAATCTCGACAATAGACTACCTTCCATAATGACAAGGCTACCATCCATTAGAGTAACAAAAATATCCATAAGAGATTACCTTCCGTAATGATAAGGATATAATCCATTGTAGTAACAAAAATCTCGACAACAGACTACCTTACATAATGACAAGGCTACGATCCATTGTAGTAACAAAAATCTCGACAACATACTACCTTCCATAATGACAAGGCTACCGTCCTTTGTAGTAACAAAAATCTCGACAACAAACTACCTTCCATAATGACTTGGCTACCATCCATTGGAGTAACAAAAATCTCGGCAATAGACTACCTTCCATATTGACAAGGTTACCATCCATTGGAGTAACAAAGATATCGACAACATACTACCTTCCATAATGACAAGGCTACCATCCATTGGAGTAACAAAAATCACGACAACAGACTACCTTCCATAATGAAAAGGCTACCATCCATTGGAATAACAAAAATCTCGACAACTTAATACCTTCCATAATGACAAGGCTACCATCCAATGGACTAACAAAAATCTCGACAACAGACTACCTTCCCTAACGACAAGTATACCATCAATTGGAGTAACAAAAATCTCGACAACAGATGACCTTCCATAATGACTAGGCTACCATCCATTGGAGTAATAAAGATATCGACAACAAACTACCTTCCATTATGAGAAGGCTACAATCCATTATAGTAACAAAAATCTCGACAAGAGACTACCTTCCATAATGACAAGGCTACCATCCATTGTAGTAACAAAAATCTCGACAACAGACTACCTTCTATAATGACAAGGTTACCATCCATTGTAGTAACAAATATCTCGACAATAGTCTACCTTTCATAATGACTTGGCTACCATCCATTGGAGTAACAAAAATCTCGACAATAGACTACCTTCCTTAATGACAAGGCTACTATCCATTAGAGTAACAAAAATATCCACAAGAGACTACCTTCCATAATGATAAGGCTACAATCCATTGTAGTAACAAAAATCTCGACAACAGACTACCTTACATAATGACAAGGCCACGATCCATTGTAGTAACAAAAATCTCGACAACAGACTACCTTCCATAATGACAAGGCTACCATCCTTTGTAGTAACAAAAATCTCGACAACAAACTACCTTCCATAATGACTTGGCTACCATCCATTGGAGTAACACAAATCTCGGCAATAGACTACCTTCCATAATGACAAGGCTACCATCCATTGGAGTAACAAATATATCGACAACATACTACCTTCCATAATGACAAGGCTACCATCCATTGGAGTAACAAAAATCACGACCACAGACTACCTTCCATAATGACACGGCTACCATCCATTGGAATAACAAAAATCTCGACAAGAGATGACCTTCCATAATGAATAGGCTACCATCCATTGGAGTAATAAAGATATCAACAACAGACTACCTTCCATTATGAGAAGGCTACAATCCATTGTAGTAACAAAAATATCGACAAGAGACTACCTTCCATAATGACTTGGCTACCATCCATTGGAGTAAAAAAAATATCTGCAATAGACTACCTTCCATAATGATAAGGCTACCATCCATTGGAGTAACAAAGATATCGACAACATACTACCTTCCATAATGACAAGACTATCATCCATTAGAGTAAAAAAAATCATGACAACAAACTACCTTCCATAATGACAAGGCTACCATCCATTGGAGTAACAAAAATCTCGAGAATAGATGACCTTCCATAATGACTAGGATACCATCCATAGGAGTAATAAATATATCAACAATAGACTACCTTCCATTATGATAAGGCTACAATCCATTGTAGTAACAAAAATCTCGACAAGAGACTACCTTCCATAATGACAAGGCTACCATCCATTGTAGTAACTAAAATATCGACAACACACTACCTTCCATAATGACAAGGGTACCATCCATTGGAGTGACAAAAATATCCACAAGAGAATACCTTCCATAATGAAAAGGCTACCATCCATTGGAGTAACAAAAATTTCGACAACAGACTACCTTCCATAATGTCAAGGCTACATGCCATTGTAGTAACAAAAATCTCGACAACAGACAACCTTAGATAATGACAAGGCTACCATCCATTGTAGTAACAAAAATCTCGACAACAGACTACCTTCCATAATGACAAGGCTACCATCCATTGTAGTAAGAAAATGTCGACAACAGACTACCTTCCATAATGACTTGGCTACCATCCATTGGAGTAACAAAAATCTCGACAATAGACTACCTTCCATAATTACAAGGCTACCATCCATTGGAGTAACAAAGATATCGATAAAATACTACCTTCCATAATGACAAGGCTACCATCTATTGGAGTAACAAAAATCACGACAACAGGCTACCTTCCATAATGAAAAGGCTACCATCCAATGGACTAACAAAAATCTCGACAACAGACTACCTTCCATAAAGACAAGTATACCATCCATTGGAGTACCAAAAATCACGCCAACAAATGACCTTCCATAATGACTAGGCTACCATCCATTGGAGTAATAAAGATATCGACAACAGACTACCTTCCATTATGAGAAGGATACAATCCATTGTAGTAACAAATATCTCGACAAGAGACTATCATCCATAATGACAAGGCTACCATCCATTGTAGTAACAAAAATCTCTACAAAAAAATACCTTCCATAATGACAAGGCTACCATCCATTGGAGTAACAAAAATCACGACAACATACTACATTCCATAATGACAACACTACCATCCATTGGAATAACAAAAATCTCGACAACAGACTACCTTCCATAATGACAAGGCTTCCATCCAATGGAGTAACAAAAATCTCGACAATAGACTACCTTCCATAATGACAAGGGTACCATCCATTGGAGTAACAAAAATCTCGACAACAGACTACCTTACATTTTGACAAGGGTACCTTCCATTGGAGTAACAAAAATATCCACAAGAGACTACATTCCATAATGATAAGGCTACCAACCATTGGAGTAACAAAAATCTCGAAAACAGATTACCTTCCATAATGACAAGGCTACCATCCATCGTAATTACAAAAATCTCGACAACAGACTACCTTACATAATGACAAGGCTACCATCTATTGGAGTAGCAAAGATATCGATAACATACTACCTTCCATAATGACAAGGCTACCATCCATTGGAGTAACAAAAATCACGACTACAGACTACCTTCCATAATGAAAAGGCTACCATCAATAGGAATAACAAAAATCTCGACAACAGAATACCTTCCATAATGACAAGGCTACCATCCAACGGAGTAACAAAAATCTCGACAACAGACTACCTTCCACAACGACAAGTATACCATCCATTGCAGTAACAAAAATCTCGATAACAGATGACCTTCCATAATGACTAGACTACCATCCATCGGAGTAATAAAGATATCGACAACAAACTACCTTCCATTATGAGAAGGCTACAATCCATTATAGTAACAAAAATCTCGACAAGAAACTATCTTCCATAATGACAAGGCTACCATCCATTGTAGTAACTAAAATCTCGACAACATACTACCTTCCATAATAACAAGGCTACCATCCATTGGAATAACAAAAATCTTGACAAAAGACTACCTTCCATAATGACAAGGCTGCCATCCATTGGAGTAAAAAAAATCACGACAACAAACTACCTTCCATAATGAAAAGGCTACCATCCACTCGTATAACAAAAATCTCGACAACATAATACCTTCCATAATGACAAGGCTACCATCTAATGGAGTAACAAAAATCTCGACAACAGACTATCTTCCATAACGACAAGTCTACCATCCATTGGAGTAACAAAAATCTCGACAATAGATGAGCTTCCATAATTACTAGGCTACCATCCATTGGAGTAATAAAGATATCGACAACAGACTACCTTCGATTATGAGAAGGCTACAATCCATTGTAGTAACCAAAATCTCGACAAAAGACTACCTTCCATAATGACAAGGCTACCATCCATTGTAGTAACTAAAATCTCGACAACAGACTACCTTCCATAATGGCAAGGCTACCATCCATTGAAGTAACAAAAATCTTGACAACAGACTACCTTCTATAATGACTTGGCTACCATCCATTGGAGTAACAAAAATCTCGACGATAGACTACCTTTCATAATGACAAGGCTACAATCCATTGGAGTAACAAAGATATCGACAATATACTACCTTCCATAATGACAAGGCTACCATCCATTGGAGTAACAAAAATCACGAAAACAGACTACCTTCCATAATGACAAGGCTACCATCCATTGGAATAACAAAAATATCGACAACAGATGACCTTCCATATTGACTAGGCTACCATCCATTGGAGTAATAAATATATCAACAATAGACTACCTTCCATTATGATAAGGCTACAATCCATTATAGTAACAAAAATCTCGTCAAGAGACTACCTTCCATAATGACAAGGCTACCATCCATTGTGGTAACTAAAATATCGATTACACACTACCTTCCATAATGATAAGGGTACCATCCGTTGGAGTGACAAAAATATTCATAAGAGACTACCTTCCATAATGATAAGGCTACCATCCATTGGAGTAACAAAAATGTCGACAACAGACTACCTTACATAATGTCAAGGCTACATTCCATTGTAGTAACAAAAATCTCGACAACAGACAACCTTACATAATGACAAGGCTACCATCCATTGTAGTAACAAAAATCTTGACAACAGACTACCTTCCATAATGACAAGGCTACCATCCATTGTAGTAACAAAAATGTCGACAACAGACTACCTTCCATAATGACAAGGCTACCATCCATTGGAGTAACAAAGATATCGATAAAATACTACCTTCCATAATGACAAGGCTACCATCCATTGGAGTAACAAAAATCACGACAACAGACTACCTTCCATAATGAAAAGGCTACCATCTAATGGACTAACAAAAATCTCGACAACAGACTACCTTCCATAAAGACAAGTATACCATCCATTGGAGTAACAAAAATCTCGCCAACAGATGACCTTCCGTAATGACTAGGCTACCATCCATTGGAGTAATAAAGATATCGACAACATACTACCTTCCATAATAAAAAGGCTACCATCCATTGGAATAACAAAAATCTCGACAACTTAATACCTTCCATAATGACAAGGCTACCTTCCAATGGACTAACAAAAATCTCGACAACAAACTACCTTCCATAACGACAAGTATACCATCCATTGGAGTAACAAAAATTTCGACAACATATGACCTTCCATAATGACTAGGCTACCATCCATTGGAGTAATAAAGATATCGACAACAGACTACCTTCCATTATGAGAAGGCTACAATCCATTATAGTAACAAAAATCTCGACAAGAGACTACCTTCCATAATGACAAGGCTACCATCCACTGTAGTAACAAAAATCTCGACAACAGACTACCTTCTATAATGACAAGGCTACCATCCATCGTAGTAACAAATATCTCGACAATAGACGACCTTCCATAATGACTTGGCTACCATCCATTGGAGTAACAAAGATATCGATAAAATACTACCTTCCATAATGACAAGGCTACCATCCATTGGAGTAACAAAAATCACGACAATAGACTACCTTCCTTAATGACAAGGCTACCATCCATTAGATAACAAAAATATCCACAAGAGACTACCTTCCATAATGATAAGGCTACAATCTATTGTAGTAACAAAAATCTCGACAACAGACTACCTTACATAATGACAAGGCCACGATCCATTGTAGTAACAAAACTATCGACAACAGACGACCTTCCATAATGACAAGGCTACCATCCTTTGTAGTAACAAAAATATCGACAACAAACTACCTTCCATAACGACTTGGCTACCATCCATTGGAGTAACACAAATCTCGGCAATAGACTACCTTCCATAATGACAAGGCTACCATCCATTGGAGTAACAAAGATATCGACAACATACTACCTTCCATAATGACATGGCTACCATCCATTGGAGTAACAAAAATCATGACCACAGACTACCTTCCATAATGACAAGGCTACCATCCATTGGAATAACAAAAATCTCGACAATAGATGAACTTCCATAATGACTAGGCTACCATCAGTTGGAGTAATAACTATATCAACAATAGACTACCTTCCATTATGATAAGGCTACAATCCATTATAGTAACAAAAATCTCGACAAGAGACTACCTTCCATAATGACAAGGCTACCACCCATTGTAGTAACTAAAATATCGACAACACACTACCTTCCGTAATGATAAGGGTACCATCGGTTGGAGTGACAAAAATATCCACAAGAGACTACCTTCCATAATGATAAGGCTAGCATCCATTGGAGTAACAAAAATGTCGACAACAGACTACCTTCCATAATGTCAAGGCTACATTCCATTGTAGTAACAAAAATCTCGACAACAGACAACCTTACATAATGACAAGGCTACCATCCATTGTAGTAACAAAAATCTCGACAACAGACTACCTTCCATAATGACAAGGCTACCATCCATTATAGTAACAAAAATGTCGACAACAGACTACCTTCCATAATGACTTGGCTACCATCCATTGGAGTAACAAAAATCTCGACAATAGACTACCTTCCATAATGACAAGGCTACCATCCATTGGAGTAACAAAGATATCGATAAAATACTACCTTCCATAATGACAAGTCTACCATCCATTGGAGTAACAAAAATCACAACAGACTACCTTCCATAATGAAAAGGCTACCATCCAATGGACTAACAAAAATCTCGACAACAGACTACCTTCCATAAAGACAAGTATACAATCCATTGGAGTAACAAAAATCTCGCCAACAGATGACCTTCCGTAATGACTAGGCTACCATCCATTGGAGTAATAAAGATATCGACAACAGACTACCTTCCATAATGAAAAGGCTACCATCCATTGGAATAACAAAAATCTCGAAAACTTAATACCTTCCATAATGACAAGGCTACCATCCAATGGACTAACAAAAATCTCGATAACAGACTACCTTCCATAACGACAAGTATACCATCCATTGGAGTAACAAAAATCTCGATAACAGATGACCTTCCATAATGACTAGGCTAGCATCCATTGGAGTAATAAAGATATCGACAACAAACTACCTTCCATTATGAGAAGGCTACAATCCATTATAGTAACAAAAATCTCGACAAGAGACCACCTTCCATAATGACAAGGCTACCATCCATTGTAGTAACAAAAATCTCGACAATAGACTACCTTCTATAATGACAAGGCTACCATCCATTGTAGTAACAAATATCTCGACAATAGACTACCGTCCATAATGACATGGCTACCATCCATTGGAGTAAGAAAAATCTCGACAATAGACTACCTTCCTTAATGACAAGGCTACCATCCATTAGAGTAACAAAAATATCCACAAGAGACTGCCTTCCATAATGATAAGGCTACAATTCATTGTAGTAACAAAAATATCGACAACAGACTACCTTACATAATGACAAGGCCACGATCCATTGTAGTAACAAAAATCTCGACAACAGACTACCTTCCATAATGACAAGGCTACCATCCTTTGTAGTAACAAAAATCTCGACAACAAACTACCTTCCATAATGACTTGGCTACCATCCATTGGAGTAACACAAATCTCGGCAATAGACTACCTTCCATAATGACAAGGCTACCATCCATTGGAGTAACAAAGATATCGACAACATACTACCTTCCATAATGACAAGGCTACCATCCATTGGAGTAACAAAAATCTCGACAATAGACTACTTTCCTTAATGACAAGGCTACCATACATTAGAGTAACACAAATATCCACAAGAGACTACCTTCCATAATGATAAGGCTACAATCCATTGTGGTAACAAAAATCTCGACAACAGACTACCCTCTATAATGACAAGGCTACCATCCATTGTAGTAACAAATATCTCGACAATAGACTACCTTCCATAATGACTTGGCTACCATCCATTGGAGTAACAAAAATCTCGACAATAGACTACCTTCCTTAATGACAAGGCTACCATCCATTAGTGTAACAAAAATATCCACAAGAGACTACCTTCCATAATGATAAGGCTACAATCTATTGTAGTAACAAAAATCTCGACAACAGACTACCTTACATAATGACAAGGCTACCATCCATTGTAGTAACAAAAATCTCGACAACAGACTACCTTCCATAATGACAAGGCTACCATCCATTATAGTAACAAAAATGTCGACAACAAACTACCTTCCATAATGACTTGGCTACCATCCATTGGAGTAACAAAAATCTCGACAATAGACTACCTTCCATAATGACAAGGCTACCATCCATTGGAGTAACAAAGATATCGATAAAATACTACCTTCCATAATGACAAGGCTACCATCCATTGGAGTAACAAAAATCACAACAGACTACCTTCCATAATGAAAAGGCTACCATCCAATGGACTAACAAAAATCTCGACAACAGACTACCTTCCATAAAGACAAGTATACAATCCATTGGAGTAACAAAAATCTCGCCAACAGATGACCTTCCGTAATGACTAGGCTACCATCCATTGGAGTAATAAAGATATCGACAACAGACTACCTTCCATAATGAAAAGGCTACCATCCATTGGAATAACAAAAATCTCGAAAACTTAATACCTTCCATAATGACAAGGCTACCATCCAATGGACTAACAAAAATCTCGATAACAGACTACCTTCCATAACGACAAGTATACCATCCATTGGAGTAACAAAAATCTCGATAACAGATGACCTTCCATAATGACTAGGCTACCATCCATTGGAGTAATAAAGATATCGACAACAGACTACCTTCCATTATGAGAAGGCTACAATCCATTATAGTAACAAAAATCTCGACAAGAGACCACCTTCCATAATGACAAGGCTACCATCCATTGTAGTAACAAAAATCTCGACAACAAACTACCTTCTATAATGACAAGGCTACCATCCATTGTAGTAACAAATATCTCGACAATAGACTACCGTCCATAATGACATGGCTACCATCCATTGGAGTAAGAAAAATCTCGACAATAGACTACCTTCCTTAATGACAAGGCTACCATCCATTAGAGTAACAAAAATATCCACAAGAGACTACCTTCCATAATGATAAGGCTACAATCCATTGAGGTAACAAAAATATCGACAACAGACTACCTTACATAATGACAAGGCCACGATCCATTGTAGTAACAAAAATCTCGACAACAGACTACCTTCCATAATGACAAGGCTACCATCCTTTGTAGTAACAAAAATCTCGACAACAAACTACCTTCCATAATGACTTGGCTACCATCCATTGGAGTAACACAAATCTCGGCAATAGACTACCTTCCATAATGACAAGGCTACCATCCATTGGAGTAACAAAGATATCGACAACATACTACCTTCCATAATGACAAGGCTACCATCCATTGGAGTAACAAAAATCTCGACAATAGACTACCTTCCTTAATGACAAGGCTACCATACATTAGAGTTACACAAATATCCACGAGAGACTACCTTCCATAATGATAAGGCTACAATCCATTGTAGTAACGAAAATCTCGACAACAGACTACCCTCTATAATGACAAGGCTACCATCCATTGTAGAAACAAATATCTCGACAATAGACTACCTTCCATAATGACTTGGCTACCATCCATTGGAGTAACAAAAATCTCGACAATAGACTACCTTCCTTAATGACAAGGCTACCATCCATTAGAGTAACAAAAATATCCACAAGAGACTACCTTCCATAATGATAAGGCTACAATCTATTGTAGTAACAAAAATCTCGACAACAGACTACCTTACATAATGACAAGGCCACGATCCATTGTAGTAAAAAAAATCTCGACAACAGACTACCTTGCATAATGACAAGGCTACCATCCTTTGTAGTAACAAAAATCTCGACAACAAACTACCTTCCATAATGACTTGGCTACCATCCATTGGAGTAACACAAATCTCGGCAATAGACTACCTTCCATAATGACAAGGCTACCATCCATTGGAGTAACAAAGATATCGACAACATACTACCTTCCATAATGACAAGGCTACCATCCATTGGAGTAACAAAAATCATGACCACATACTACCTTCCATAATGACAAGGCTACCATCCATTGGAATAACAAAAATCTCGACAATAAATGAACTTCCATAATGACTAGGCTACCATCCATTGGAGTAATAAATATATCAACAATAGACTACCTTCCATTATGATAAGGCTACAATCCATTATAGTAACAAAAATCTCGACAAGAGACTACCTTCCATAATGACAAGGCTACCATCCATTGTAGTAACTAAAATATCAACAACACACTACCTTCTGTAATGATAAGGGTACCATCCGTTGGAGTGACAAATATATCCACAAGAGACTACCTTCCATAATGATAAGGCGACTATCCATTTGAGGTCCAAAAATGTCGACAACAGACTACCTTCCATAATGTCAAGGCTACATTCCATTGTAGTAACAAAAATCTAGACAACAGACAACCTTACATAATGACAAGGCTACCATACATTGTAGTAAAAAAAATCTCGACAACAGACTACCTTCCATAATGACAAGGCAACCATCCATTGTAGTAACAAAAATGTCGACGCCAGACTACCTTCCATAATGACTTGGCTACCATCCATTGGAGTAACAAAAATATCGACAATAGACTACCTTCCATAATGACAAGGCTACCATCCATTGGAGTAACAAAGATATCGATAAAATACTACCTTCCATAATGACAAGGCTACCATCCATTGGAGTAACAAAAATCACGACAACAAACTACCCTCTATAATGACAAGGCTACCATCCATTGTAGTAACAAATATCTCGACAATAGACTACCTTCCATAATGACTTGGCTACCATCCATTGGAGTAACAAAAATCTCGACAATAGACTACCTTCCTTAATGACAAGGCTACCATCCATTAGAGTAACAAAAATATCCACAAGAGACTACCTTCCATAATGATAAGGCTACAATCTATTGTAGTAAGAAAAATCTCGACAACAGACTACCTTACATAATGACAAGGCCACGATCCATTGTAGTAACAAAAATCTCGACAACAGACTACCTTGCATAATGACAAGGCTACCATCCTTTGTAGTAACAAAAATCTCGACAACAAACTACCTTCCATAATGACTTGGCTACCATCCATTGGAGTAACTCAAATCTCGGCAATAGACTACCTTCCATAATGACAAGGCTACCATCCATTGGAGTAACAAAGATATCGACAACATACTACCTTCCATAATGACAAGGCTACCATCCATTGGAGTAACAAAAATCATGACCACAGACTACCTTCCATAATGACAAGGCTACCATCCATTGGAATAACAAAAATCTCGACAATAAATGAACTTCCATAATGACTAGGCTACCATCCATTGGAGTAATAAATATATCAACAATAGACTACCTTCCATTATGATAAGGCTACAATCCATTATAGTAACAAAAATCTCGACAAGAGACTACCTTCCATAATGACAAGGCTACCATCCATTGTAGTAACTAAAATATCAACAACACACTACCTTCCGTAATGATAAGGGTACCATCCATTGGAGTGACAAAAATATCCACAAGAGACTACCTTCCATAATGATAAGGCGACCATCCATTAGAGTTACAAAAATGTCGACAACAGACTACCTTCCATAATGTCAAGGCTACATTCCATTGTAGTAACAAAAATCTCGACAACAGACAACCTTACATAATGACAAGGCTACCATACATTGTAGTAAAAAAATCTCGACAACAGACTACCTTCCATAATGACAAGGCAACCATCCATTGTAGTAACAAAAATGTCGACGCCAAACTACCTTCCATAATGACTTGGCTACCATCCATTGGAGTAACAAAAATATCGACAATAGACTACCTTCCATAATGACAAGGCTACCATCCATTGGAGTAACAAAGATATCGATAAAATACTACCTTCCATAATGACAAGGCTACCATCCATTGGAGTAACAAAGATATCGATAAAATACTACCTTCCATAATGACAAGGCTACCATCCATTGGAGTAACAAAAATCACAACAGACTACCTTCCATAATGAAAAGGCTACCATCCAATGGACTAACAAAAATCTCGACAACAGACTACCTTCCATAAAGACAAGTATACAATCCATTGGAGTAACAAAAATCTCGCCAACAGATGACCTTCCGTAATGACTAGGCTACCATCCATTGGAGTAATAAAGATATCGACAACAGACTACCTTCCATAATGAAAAGGCTACCATCCATTGGAATAACAAAAATCTCGAAAACTTAATACCTTCCATAATGACAAGGCTACCATCCAATGGACTAACAAAAATCTCGATAACAGACTACCTTCCATAACGACAAGTATACCATCCATTGGAGTAACAAAAATCTCGATAACAGATGACCTTCCATAATGACTAGGCTACCATCCATTGGAGTAATAAAGATATCGACAACAGACTACCTTCCATTATGAGAAGGCTACAATCCATTATAGTAACAAAAATCTCGACAAGAGACCACCTTCCATAATGACAAGGCTACCATCCATTGTAGTAACAAAAATCTCGACAACAAACTACCTTCTATAATGACAAGGCTACCATCCATTGTAGTAACAAATATCTCGACAATAGACTACCGTCCATAATGACATGGCTACCATCCATTGGAGTAAGAAAAATCTCGACAATAGACTACCTTCCTTAATGACAAGGCTACCATCCATTAGAGTAACAAAAATATCCACAAGAGACTACCTTCCATAATGATAAGGCTACAATCCATTGAGGTAACAAAAATATCGACAACAGACTACCTTACATAATGACAAGGCCACGATCCATTGTAGTAACAAAAATCTCGACAACAGACTACCTTCCATAATGACAAGGCTACCATCCTTTGTAGTAACAAAAATCTCGACAACAAACTACCTTCCATAATGACTTGGCTACCATCCATTGGAGTAACACAAATCTCGGCAATAGACTACCTTCCATAATGACAAGGCTACCATCCATTGGAGTAACAAAGATATCGACAACATACTACCTTCCATAATGACAAGGCTACCATCCATTGGAGTAACAAAAATCTCGACAATAGACTACCTTCCTTAATGACAAGGCTACCATACATTAGAGTTACACAAATATCCACGAGAGACTACCATCCATAATGATAAGGCTACAATCCATTGTAGTAACGAAAATCTCGACAACAGACTACCCTCTATAATGACAAGGCTACCATCCATTGTAGAAACAAATATCTCGACAATAGACTACCTTCCATAATGACTTGGCTACCATCCATTGGAGTAACAAAAATCTCGACAATAGACTACCTTCCTTAATGACAAGGCTACCATCCATTAGAGTAACAAAAATATCCACAAGAGACTACCTTCCATAATGATAAGGCTACAATCTATTGTAGTAAGAAAAATCTCGACAACAGACTACCTTACATAATGACAAGGCCACGATCCATTGTAGTAACAAAAATCTCGACAACAGACTACCTTGCATAATGACAAGGCTACCATCCTTTGTAGTAACAAAAATCTCGACAACAAACTACCTTCCATAATGACTTGGCTACCATCCATTGGAGTAACTCAAATCTCGGCAATAGACTACCTTCCATAATGACAAGGCTACCATCCATTGGAGTAACAAAGATATCGACAACATACTACCTTCCATAATGACAAGGCTACCATCCATTGGAGTAACAAAAATCATGACCACAGACTACCTTCCATAATGACAAGGCTACCATCCATTGGAATAACAAAAATCTCGACAATAAATGAACTTCCATAATGACTAGGCTACCATCCATTGGAGTAATAAATATATCAACAATAGACTACCTTCCATTATGATAAGGCTACAATCCATTATAGTAACAAAAATCTCGACAAGAGACTACCTTCCATAATGACAAGGCTACCATCCATTGTAGTAACTAAAATATCAACAACACACTACCTTCCGTAATGATAAGGGTACCATCCGTTGGAGTGACAAAAATATCCACAAGAGACTACCTTCCATAATGATAAGGCGACCATCCATTAGAGTTACAAAAATGTCGACAACAGACTACCTTCCATAATGTCAAGGCTACATTCCATTGTAGTAACAAAAATCTCGACAACAGACAACCTTACATAATGACAAGGCTACCATACATTGTAGTAAAAAAATCTCGACAACAGACTACCTTCCATAATGACAAGGCAACCATCCATTGTAGTAACAAAAATGTCGACGCCAGACTACCTTCCATAATGACTTGGCTACCATCCATTGGAGTAACAAAAATATCGACAATAGACTACCTTCCATAATGACAAGGCTACCATCCATTGGAGTAACAAAGATATCGATAAAATACTACCTTCCATAATGACAAGGCTACCATCCATTGGAGTAACAAAGATATCGATAAAATACTACCTTCCATAATGACAAGGCTACCATCCATTGGAGTAACAAAAATCACAACAGACTACCTTCCATAATGAAAAGGCTACCATCCAATGGACTAACAAAAATCTCGACAACAGACTACCTTCCATAAAGACAAGTATACAATCCATTGGAGTAACAAAAATCTCGCCAACAGATGACCTTCCGTAATGACTAGGCTACCATCCATTGGAGTAATAAAGATATCGACAACAGACTACCTTCCATAATGAAAAGGCTACCATCCATTGGAATAACAAAAATCTCGAAAACTTAATACCTTCCATAATGACAAGGCTACCATCCAATGGACTAACAAAAATCTCGATAACAGACTACCTTCCATAACGACAAGTATACCATCCATTGGAGTAACAAAAATCTCGATAACAGATGACCTTCCATAATGACTAGGCTACCATCCATTGGAGTAATAAAGATATCGACAACAGACTACCTTCCATTATGAGAAGGCTACAATCCATTATAGTAACAAAAATCTCGACAAGAGACCACCTTCCATAATGACAAGGCTACCATCCATTGTAGTAACAAAAATCTGGACAACAAACTACCTTCTATAATGACAAGGCTACCATCCATTGTAGTAACAAATATCTCGACAATAGACTACCGTCCATAATGACATGGCTACCATCCATTGGAGTAAGAAAAATCTCGACAATAGACTACCTTCCTTAATGACAAGGCTACCATCCATTAGAGTAACAAAAATATCCACAAGAGACTACCTTCCATAATGATAAGGCTACAATCCATTGAGGTAACAAAAATATCGACAACAGACTACCTTACATAATGACAAGGCCACGATCCATTGTAGTAACAAAAATCTCGACAACAGACTACCTTCCATAATGACAAGGCTACCATCCTTTGTAGTAACAAAAATCTCGACAACAAACTACCTTCCATAATGACTTGGCTACCATCCATTGGAGTAACACAAATCTCGGCAATAGACTACCTTCCATAATGACAAGGCTACCATCCATTGGAGTAACAAAGATATCGACAACATACTACCTTCCATAATGACAAGGCTACCATCCATTGGAGTAACAAAAATCTCGACAATAGACTACCTTCCTTAATGACAAGGCTACCATACATTAGAGTTACACAAATATCCACGAGAGACTACCATCCATAATGATAAGGCTACAATCCATTGTAGTAACGAAAATCTCGACAACAGACTACCCTCTATAATGACAAGGCTACCATCCATTGTAGAAACAAATATCTCGACAATAGACTACCTTCCATAATGACTTGGCTACCATCCATTGGAGTAACAAAAATCTCGACAATAGACTACCTTCCTTAATGACAAGGCTACCATCCATTAGAGTAACAAAAATATCCACAAGAGACTACCTTCCATAATGATAAGGCTACAATCTATTGTAGTAACAAAAATCTCGACAACAGACTACCTTACATAATGACAAGGCCACGATCCATTGTAGTAAAAAAAATCTCGACAACAGACTACCTTGCATAATGACAAGGCTACCATCCTTTGTAGTAACAAAAATCTCGACAACAAACTACCTTCCATAATGACTTGGCTACCATCCATTGGAGTAACACAAATCTCGGCAATAGACTACCTTCCATAATGACAAGGCTACCATCCATTGGAGTAACAAAGATATCGACAACATACTACCTTCCATAATGACAAGGCTACCATCCATTGGAGTAACAAAAATCATGACCACAGACTACCTTCCATAATGACAAGGCTACCATCCATTGGAATAACAAAAATCTCGACAATAAATGAACTTCCATAATGACTAGGCTACCATCCATTGGAGTAATAAATATATCAACAATAGACTACCTTCCATTATGATAAGGCTACAATCCATTATAGTAACAAAAATCTCGACAAGAGACTACCTTCCATAATGACAAGGCTACCATCCATTGTAGTAACTAAAATATCAACAACACACTACCTTCCGTAATGATAAGGGTACCATCCGTTGGAGTGACAAAAATATCCACAAGAGACTACCTTCCATAATGATAAGGCGACCATCCATTAGAGTTACAAAAATGTCGACAACAGACTACCTTCCATAATGTCAAGGCTACATTCCATTGTAGTAACAAAAATCTCGACAACAGACAACCTTACATAATGACAAGGCTACCATACATTGTAGTAAAAAAATCTCGACAACAGACTACCTTCCATAATGACAAGGCAACCATCCATTGTAGTAACAAAAATGTCGACGCCAAACTACCTTCCATAATGACTTGGCTACCATCCATTGGAGTAACAAAAATATCGACAATAGACTACCTTCCATAATGACAAGGCTACCATCCATTGGAGTAACAAAGATATCGATAAAATACTACCTTCCATAATGACAAGGCTACCATCCATTGGAGTAACAAAGATATCGATAAAATACTACCTTCCATAATGACAAGGCTACCATCCATTGGAGTAACAAAAATCACAACAGACTACCTTCCATAATGAAAAGGCTACCATCCAATGGACTAACAAAAATCTCGACAACAGACTACCTTCCATAAAGACAAGTATACAATCCATTGGAGTAACAAAAATCTCGCCAACAGATGACCTTCCGTAATGACTAGGCTACCATCCATTGGAGTAATAAAGATATCGACAACAGACTACCTTCCATAATGAAAAGGCTACCATCCATTGGAATAACAAAAATCTCGAAAACTTAATACCTTCCATAATGACAAGGCTACCATCCAATGGACTAACAAAAATCTCGATAACAGACTACCTTCCATAACGACAAGTATACCATCCATTGGAGTAACAAAAATCTCGATAACAGATGACCTTCCATAATGACTAGGCTACCATCCATTGGAGTAATAAAGATATCGACAACAGACTACCTTCCATTATGAGAAGGCTACAATCCATTATAGTAACAAAAATCTCGACAAGAGACCACCTTCCATAATGACAAGGCTACCATCCATTGTAGTAACAAAAATCTCGACAACAAACTACCTTCTATAATGACAAGGCTACCATCCATTGTAGTAACAAATATCTCGACAATAGACTACCGTCCATAATGACATGGCTACCATCCATTGGAGTAAGAAAAATCTCGACAATAGACTACCTTCCTTAATGACAAGGCTACCATCCATTAGAGTAACAAAAATATCCACAAGAGACTACCTTCCATAATGATAAGGCTACAATCCATTGAGGTAACAAAAATATCGACAACAGACTACCTTACATAATGACAAGGCCACGATCCATTGTAGTAACAAAAATCTCGACAACAGACTACCTTCCATAATGACAAGGCTACCATCCTTTGTAGTAACAAAAATCTCGACAACAAACTACCTTCCATAATGACTTGGCTACCATCCATTGGAGTAACACAAATCTCGGCAATAGACTACCTTCCATAATGACAAGGCTACCATCCATTGGAGTAACAAAGATATCGACAACATACTACCTTCCATAATGACAAGGCTACCATCCATTGGAGTAACAAAAATCTCGACAATAGACTACCTTCCTTAATGACAAGGCTACCATACATTAGAGTTACACAAATATCCACGAGAGACTACCATCCATAATGATAAGGCTACAATCCATTGTAGTAACGAAAATCTCGACAACAGACTACCCTCTATAATGACAAGGCTACCATCCATTGTAGAAACAAATATCTCGACAATAGACTACCTTCCATAATGACTTGGCTACCATCCATTGGAGTAACAAAAATCTCGACAATAGACTACCTTCCTTAATGACAAGGCTACCATCCATTAGAGTAACAAAAATATCCACAAGAGACTACCTTCCATAATGATAAGGCTACAATCTATTGTAGTAAGAAAAATCTCGACAACAGACTACCTTACATAATGACAAGGCCACGATCCATTGTAGTAACAAAAATCTCGACAACAGACTACCTTGCATAATGACAAGGCTACCATCCTTTGTAGTAACAAAAATCTCGACAACAAACTACCTTCCATAATGACTTGGCTACCATCCATTGGAGTAACTCAAATCTCGGCAATAGACTACCTTCCATAATGACAAGGCTACCATCCATTGGAGTAACAAAGATATCGACAACATACTACCTTCCATAATGACAAGGCTACCATCCATTGGAGTAACAAAAATCATGACCACAGACTACCTTCCATAATGACAAGGCTACCATCCATTGGAATAACAAAAATCTCGACAATAAATGAACTTCCATAATGACTAGGCTACCATCCATTGGAGTAATAAATATATCAACAATAGACTACCTTCCATTATGATAAGGCTACAATCCATTATAGTAACAAAAATCTCGACAAGAGACTACCTTCCATAATGACAAGGCTACCATCCATTGTAGTAACTAAAATATCAACAACACACTACCTTCCGTAATGATAAGGGTACCATCCGTTGGAGTGACAAAAATATCCACAAGAGACTACCTTCCATAATGATAAGGCGACCATCCATTAGAGTTACAAAAATGTCGACAACAGACTACCTTCCATAATGTCAAGGCTACATTCCATTGTAGTAACAAAAATCTCGACAACAGACAACCTTACATAATGACAAGGCTACCATACATTGTAGTAAAAAAATCTCGACAACAGACTACCTTCCATAATGACAAGGCAACCATCCATTGTAGTAACAAAAATGTCGACGCCAGACTACCTTCCATAATGACTTGGCTACCATCCATTGGAGTAACAAAAATATCGACAATAGACTACCTTCCATAATGACAAGGCTACCATCCATTGGAGTAACAAAGATATCGATAAAATACTACCTTCCATAATGACAAGGCTACCATCCATTGGAGTAACAAAGATATCGATAAAATACTACCTTCCATAATGACAAGGCTACCATCCATTGGAGTAACAAAAATCACAACAGACTACCTTCCATAATGAAAAGGCTACCATCCAATGGACTAACAAAAATCTCGACAACAGACTACCTTCCATAAAGACAAGTATACAATCCATTGGAGTAACAAAAATCTCGCCAACAGATGACCTTCCGTAATGACTAGGCTACCATCCATTGGAGTAATAAAGATATCGACAACAGACTACCTTCCATAATGAAAAGGCTACCATCCATTGGAATAACAAAAATCTCGAAAACTTAATACCTTCCATAATGACAAGGCTACCATCCAATGGACTAACAAAAATCTCGATAACAGACTACCTTCCATAACGACAAGTATACCATCCATTGGAGTAACAAAAATCTCGATAACAGATGACCTTCCATAATGACTAGGCTACCATCCATTGGAGTAATAAAGATATCGACAACAGACTACCTTCCATTATGAGAAGGCTACAATCCATTATAGTAACAAAAATCTCGACAAGAGACCACCTTCCATAATGACAAGGCTACCATCCATTGTAGTAACAAAAATCTGGACAACAAACTACCTTCTATAATGACAAGGCTACCATCCATTGTAGTAACAAATATCTCGACAATAGACTACCGTCCATAATGACATGGCTACCATCCATTGGAGTAAGAAAAATCTCGACAATAGACTACCTTCCTTAATGACAAGGCTACCATCCATTAGAGTAACAAAAATATCCACAAGAGACTACCTTCCATAATGATAAGGCTACAATCCATTGAGGTAACAAAAATATCGACAACAGACTACCTTACATAATGACAAGGCCACGATCCATTGTAGTAACAAAAATCTCGACAACAGACTACCTTCCATAATGACAAGGCTACCATCCTTTGTAGTAACAAAAATCTCGACAACAAACTACCTTCCATAATGACTTGGCTACCATCCATTGGAGTAACACAAATCTCGGCAATAGACTACCTTCCATAATGACAAGGCTACCATCCATTGGAGTAACAAAGATATCGACAACATACTACCTTCCATAATGACAAGGCTACCATCCATTGGAGTAACAAAAATCTCGACAATAGACTACCTTCCTTAATGACAAGGCTACCATACATTAGAGTTACACAAATATCCACGAGAGACTACCATCCATAATGATAAGGCTACAATCCATTGTAGTAACGAAAATCTCGACAACAGACTACCCTCTATAATGACAAGGCTACCATCCATTGTAGAAACAAATATCTCGACAATAGACTACCTTCCATAATGACTTGGCTACCATCCATTGGAGTAACAAAAATCTCGACAATAGACTACCTTCCTTAATGACAAGGCTACCATCCATTAGAGTAACAAAAATATCCACAAGAGACTACCTTCCATAATGATAAGGCTACAATCTATTGTAGTAACAAAAATCTCGACAACAGACTACCTTACATAATGACAAGGCCACGATCCATTGTAGTAAAAAAAATCTCGACAACAGACTACCTTGCATAATGACAAGGCTACCATCCTTTGTAGTAACAAAAATCTCGACAACAAACTACCTTCCATAATGACTTGGCTACCATCCATTGGAGTAACACAAATCTCGGCAATAGACTACCTTCCATAATGACAAGGCTACCATCCATTGGAGTAACAAAGATATCGACAACATACTACCTTCCATAATGACAAGGCTACCATCCATTGGAGTAACAAAAATCATGACCACAGACTACCTTCCATAATGACAAGGCTACCATCCATTGGAATAACAAAAATCTCGACAATAAATGAACTTCCATAATGACTAGGCTACCATCCATTGGAGTAATAAATATATCAACAATAGACTACCTTCCATTATGATAAGGCTACAATCCATTATAGTAACAAAAATCTCGACAAGAGACTACCTTCCATAATGACAAGGCTACCATCCATTGTAGTAACTAAAATATCAACAACACACTACCTTCTGTAATGATAAGGGTACCATCCGTTGGAGTGACAAAAATATCCACAAGAGACTACCTTCCATAATGATAAGGCGACTATCCATTTGAGTTACAAAAATGTCGACAACAGACTACCTTCCATTATGAGAAGGCTACAATCCATTATAGTAACAAAAATCTCGACAAGAGACCACCTTCCATAATGACAAGGCTACCATCCATTGTAGTAACAAAAATCTGGACAACAAACTACCTTCTATAATGACAAGGCTACCATCCATTGTAGTAACAAATATCTCAACAATAGACTACCGTCCATAATGACATGGCTACCATCCATTGGAGTAAGAAAAATCTCGACAATAGACTACCTTCCTTAATGACAAGGCTACCATCCATTAGAGTAACAAAAATATCCACAAGAGACTACCTTCCATAATGATAAGGCTACAATCCATTGAGGTAACAAAAATATCGACAACAGACTACCTTACATAATGACAAGGCCACGATCCATTGTAGTAACAAAAATCTCGACAACAGACTACCTTCCATAATGACAAGGCTACCATCCTTTGTAGTAACAAAAATCTCGACAACAAACTACCTTCCATAATGACTTGGCTACCATCCATTGGAGTAACACAAATCTCGGCAATAGACTACCTTCCATAATGACAAGGCTACCATCCATTGGAGTAACAAAGATATCGACAACATACTACCTTCCATAATGACAAGGCTACCATCCATTGGAGTAACAAAAATCTCGACAATAGACTACCTTCCTTAATGACAAGGCTACCATACATTAGAGTTACACAAATATCCACGAGAGACTACCATCCATAATGATAAGGCTACAATCCATTGTAGTAACGAAAATCTCGACAACAGACTACCCTCTATAATGACAAGGCTACCATCCATTGTAGAAACAAATATCTCGACAATAGACTACCTTCCATAATGACTTGGCTACCATCCATTGGAGTAACAAAAATCTCGACAATAGACTACCTTCCTTAATGACAAGGCTACCATCCATTAGAGTAACAAAAATATCCACAAGAGACTACCTTCCATAATGATAAGGCTACAATCTATTGTAGTAACAAAAATCTCGACAACAGACTACCTTACATAATGACAAGGCCACGATCCATTGTAGTAAAAAAAATCTCGACAACAGACTACCTTGCATAATGACAAGGCTACCATCCTTTGTAGTAACAAAAATCTCGACAACAAACTACCTTCCATAATGACTTGGCTACCATCCATTGGAGTAACACAAATCTCGGCAATAGACTACCTTCCATAATGACAAGGCTACCATCCATTGGAGTAACAAAGATATCGACAACATACTACCTTCCATAATGACAAGGCTACCATCCATTGGAGTAACAAAAATCATGACCACAGACTACCTTCCATAATGACAAGGCTACCATCCATTGGAATAACAAAAATCTCGACAATAAATGAACTTCCATAATGACTAGGCTACCATCCATTGGAGTAATAAATATATCAACAATAGACTACCTTCCATTATGATAAGGCTACAATCCATTATAGTAACAAAAATCTCGACAAGAGACTACCTTCCATAATGACAAGGCTACCATCCATTGTAGTAACTAAAATATCAACAACACACTACCTTCTGTAATGATAAGGGTACCATCCGTTGGAGTGACAAAAATATCCACAAGAGACTACCTTCCATAATGATAAGGCGACTATCCATTTGAGTTACAAAAATGTCGACAACAGACTACCTTCCATTATGAGAAGGCTACAATCCATTATAGTAACAAAAATCTCGACAAGAGACCACCTTCCATAATGACAAGGCTACCATCCATTGTAGTAACAAAAATCTGGACAACAAACTACCTTCTATAATGACAAGGCTACCATCCATTGTAGTAACAAATATCTCGACAATAGACTACCGTCCATAATGACATGGCTACCATCCATTGGAGTAAGAAAAATCTCGACAATAGACTACCTTCCTTAATGACAAGGCTACCATCCATTAGAGTAACAAAAATATCCACAAGAGACTACCTTCCATAATGATAAGGCTACAATCCATTGAGGTAACAAAAATATCGACAACAGACTACCTTACATAATGACAAGGCCACGATCCATTGTAGTAACAAAAATCTCGACAACAGACTACCTTCCATAATGACAAGGCTACCATCCTTTGTAGTAACAAAAATCTCGACAACAAACTACCTTCCATAATGACTTGGCTACCATCCATTGGAGTAACACAAATCTCGGCAATAGACTACCTTCCATAATGACAAGGCTACCATCCATTGGAGTAACAAAGATATCGACAACATACTACCTTCCATAATGACAAGGCTACCATCCATTGGAGTAACAAAAATCTCGACAATAGACTACCTTCCTTAATGACAAGGCTACCATACATTAGAGTTACACAAATATCCACGAGAGACTACCATCCATAATGATAAGGCTACAATCCATTGTAGTAACGAAAATCTCGACAACAAACTACCCTCTATAATGACAAGGCTACCATCCATTGTAGAAACAAATATCTCGACAATAGACTACCTTCCATAATGACTTGGCTACCATCCATTGGAGTAACAAAAATCTCGACAATAGACTACCTTCCTTAATGACAAGGCTACCATCCATTAGAGTAACAAAAATATCCACAAGAGACTACCTTCCATAATGATAAGGCTACAATCTATTGTAGTAACAAAAATCTCGACAACAGACTACCTTACATAATGACAAGGCCACGATCCATTGTAGTAAAAAAAATCTCGACAACAGACTACCTTGCATAATGACAAGGCTACCATCCTTTGTAGTAACAAAAATCTCGACAACAAACTACCTTCCATAATGACTTGGCTACCATCCATTGGAGTAACACAAATCTCGGCAATAGACTACCTTCCATAATGACAAGGCTACCATCCATTGGAGTAACAAAGATATCGACAACATACTACCTTCCATAATGACAAGGCTACCATCCATTGGAGTAACAAAAATCATGACCACAGACTACCTTCCATAATGACAAGGCTACCATCCATTGGAATAACAAAAATCTCGACAATAAATGAACTTCCATAATGACTAGGCTACCATCCATTGGAGTAATAAATATATCAACAATAGACTACCTTCCATTATGATAAGGCTACAATCCATTATAGTAACAAAAATCTCGACAAGAGACTACCTTCCATAATGACAAGGCTACCATCCATTGTAGTAACTAAAATATCAACAACACACTACCTTCTGTAATGATAAGGGTACCATCCGTTGGAGTGACAAATATATCCACAAGAGACTACCTTCCATAATGATAAGGCGACTATCCATTTGAGGTCCAAAAATGTCGACAACAGACTACCTTCCATAATGTCAAGGCTACATTCCATTGTAGTAACAAAAATCTAGACAACAGACAACCTTACATAATGACAAGGCTACCATACATTGTAGTAAAAAAAATCTCGACAACAGACTACCTTCCATAATGACAAGGCAACCATCCATTGTAGTAACAAAAATGTCGACGCCAGACTACCTTCCATAATGACTTGGCTACCATCCATTGGAGTAACAAAAATATCGACAATAGACTACCTTCCATAATGACAAGGCTACCATCCATTGGAGTAACAAAGATATCGATAAAATACTACCTTCCATAATGACAAGGCTACCATCCATTGGAGTAACGAAAATCACGACAACAGACTACCCTCTATAATGACAAGGCTACCATCCATTGTAGTAACAAATATCTCGACAATAGACTACCTTCCATAATGACTTGGCTACCATCCATTGGAGTAACAAAAATCTCGACAATAGACTACCTTCCTTAATGACAAGGCTACCATCCATTAGAGTAACAAAAATATCCACAAGAGACTACCTTCCATAATGATAAGGCTACAATCTATTGTAGTAAGAAAAATCTCGACAACAGACTACCTTACATAATGACAAGGCCACGATCCATTGTAGTAACAAAAATCTCGACAACAGACTACCTTGCATAATGACAAGGCTACCATCCTTTGTAGTAACAAAAATCTCGACAACAAACTACCTTCCATAATGACTTGGCTACCATCCATTGGAGTAACTCAAATCTCGGCAATAGACTACCTTCCATAATGACAAGGCTACCATCCATTGGAGTAACAAAGATATCGACAACATACTACCTTCCATAATGACAAGGCTACCATCCATTGGAGTAACAAAAATCATGACCACAGACTACCTTCCATAATGACAAGGCTACCATCCATTGGAATAACAAAAATCTCGACAATAAATGAACTTCCATAATGACTAGGCTACCATCCATTGGAGTAATAAATATATCAACAATAGACTACCTTCCATTATGATAAGGCTACAATCCATTATAGTAACAAAAATCTCGACAAGAGACTACCTTCCATAATGACAAGGCTACCATCCATTGTAGTAACTAAAATATCAACAACACACTACCTTCCGTAATGATAAGGGTACCATCCGTTGGAGTGACAAAAATATCCACAAGAGACTACCTTCCATAATGATAAGGCGACCATCCATTAGAGTTACAAAAATGTCGACAACAGACTACCTTCCATAATGTCAAGGCTACATTCCATTGTAGTAACAAAAATCTCGACAACAGACAACCTTACATAATGACAAGGCTACCATACATTGTAGTAAAAAAATCTCGACAACAGACTACCTTCCATAATGACAAGGCAACCATCCATTGTAGTAACAAAAATGTCGACGCCAGACTACCTTCCATAATGACTTGGCTACCATCCATTGGAGTAACAAAAATATCGACAATAGACTACCTTCCATAATGACAAGGCTACCATCCATTGGAGTAACAAAGATATCGATAAAATACTACCTTCCATAATGACAAGGCTACCATCCATTGGAGTAACAAAGATATCGATAAAATACTACCTTCCATAATGACAAGGCTACCATCCATTGGAGTAACAAAAATCACAACAGACTACCTTCCATAATGAAAAGGCTACCATCCAATGGACTAACAAAAATCTCGACAACAGACTACCTTCCATAAAGACAAGTATACAATCCATTGGAGTAACAAAAATCTCGCCAACAGATGACCTTCCGTAATGACTAGGCTACCATCCATTGGAGTAATAAAGATATCGACAACAGACTACCTTCCATAATGAAAAGGCTACCATCCATTGGAATAACAAAAATCTCGAAAACTTAATACCTTCCATAATGACAAGGCTACCATCCAATGGACTAACAAAAATCTCGATAACAGACTACCTTCCATAACGACAAGTATACCATCCATTGGAGTAACAAAAATCTCGATAACAGATGACCTTCCATAATGACTAGGCTACCATCCATTGGAGTAATAAAGATATCGACAACAGACTACCTTCCATTATGAGAAGGCTACAATCCATTATAGTAACAAAAATCTCGACAAGAGACCACCTTCCATAATGACAAGGCTACCATCCATTGTAGTAACAAAAATCTCGACAACAAACTACCTTCTATAATGACAAGGCTACCATCCATTGTAGTAACAAATATCTCGACAATAGACTACCGTCCATAATGACATGGCTACCATCCATTGGAGTAAGAAAAATCTCGACAATAGACTACCTTCCTTAATGACAAGGCTACCATCCATTAGAGTAACAAAAATATCCACAAGAGACTACCTTCCATAATGATAAGGCTACAATCCATTGAGGTAACAAAAATATCGACAACAGACTACCTTACATAATGACAAGGCCACGATCCATTGTAGTAACAAAAATCTCGACAACAGACTACCTTCCATAATGACAAGGCTACCATCCTTTGTAGTAACAAAAATCTCGACAACAAACTACCTTCCATAATGACTTGGCTACCATCCATTGGAGTAACACAAATCTCGGCAATAGACTACCTTCCATAATGACAAGGCTACCATCCATTGGAGTAACAAAGATATCGACAACATACTACCTTCCATAATGACAAGGCTACCATCCATTGGAGTAACAAAAATCTCGACAATAGACTACCTTCCTTAATGACAAGGCTACCATACATTAGAGTTACACAAATATCCACGAGAGACTACCATCCATAATGATAAGGCTACAATCCATTGTAGTAACGAAAATCTCGACAACAGACTACCCTCTATAATGACAAGGCTACCATCCATTGTAGAAACAAATATCTCGACAATAGACTACCTTCCATAATGACTTGGCTACCATCCATTGGAGTAACAAAAATCTCGACAATAGACTACCTTCCTTAATGACAAGGCTACCATCCATTAGAGTAACAAAAATATCCACAAGAGACTACCTTCCATAATGATAAGGCTACAATCTATTGTAGTAAGAAAAATCTCGACAACAGACTACCTTACATAATGACAAGGCCACGATCCATTGTAGTAACAAAAATCTCGACAACAGACTACCTTGCATAATGACAAGGCTACCATCCTTTGTAGTAACAAAAATCTCGACAACAAACTACCTTCCATAATGACTTGGCTACCATCCATTGGAGTAACTCAAATCTCGGCAATAGACTACCTTCCATAATGACAAGGCTACCATCCATTGGAGTAACAAAGATATCGACAACATACTACCTTCCATAATGACAAGGCTACCATCCATTGGAGTAACAAAAATCATGACCACAGACTACCTTCCATAATGACAAGGCTACCATCCATTGGAATAACAAAAATCTCGACAATAAATGAACTTCCATAATGACTAGGCTACCATCCATTGGAGTAATAAATATATCAACAATAGACTACCTTCCATTATGATAAGGCTACAATCCATTATAGTAACAAAAATCTCGACAAGAGACTACCTTCCATAATGACAAGGCTACCATCCATTGTAGTAACTAAAATATCAACAACACACTACCTTCCGTAATGATAAGGGTACCATCCGTTGGAGTGACAAAAATATCCACAAGAGACTACCTTCCATAATGATAAGGCGACCATCCATTAGAGTTACAAAAATGTCGACAACAGACTACCTTCCATAATGTCAAGGCTACATTCCATTGTAGTAACAAAAATCTCGACAACAGACAACCTTACATAATGACAAGGCTACCATACATTGTAGTAAAAAAATCTCGACAACAGACTACCTTCCATAATGACAAGGCAACCATCCATTGTAGTAACAAAAATGTCGACGCCAGACTACCTTCCATAATGACTTGGCTACCATCCATTGGAGTAACAAAAATATCGACAATAGACTACCTTCCATAATGACAAGGCTACCATCCATTGGAGTAACAAAGATATCGATAAAATACTACCTTCCATAATGACAAGGCTACCATCCATTGGAGTAACAAAGATATCGATAAAATACTACCTTCCATAATGACAAGGCTACCATCCATTGGAGTAACAAAAATCACAACAGACTACCTTCCATAATGAAAAGGCTACCATCCAATGGACTAACAAAAATCTCGACAACAGACTACCTTCCATAAAGACAAGTATACAATCCATTGGAGTAACAAAAATCTCGCCAACAGATGACCTTCCGTAATGACTAGGCTACCATCCATTGGAGTAATAAAGATATCGACAACAGACTACCTTCCATAATGAAAAGGCTACCATCCATTGGAATAACAAAAATCTCGAAAACTTAATACCTTCCATAATGACAAGGCTACCATCCAATGGACTAACAAAAATCTCGATAACAGACTACCTTCCATAACGACAAGTATACCATCCATTGGAGTAACAAAAATCTCGATAACAGATGACCTTCCATAATGACTAGGCTACCATCCATTGGAGTAATAAAGATATCGACAACAGACTACCTTCCATTATGAGAAGGCTACAATCCATTATAGTAACAAAAATCTCGACAAGAGACCACCTTCCATAATGACAAGGCTACCATCCATTGTAGTAACAAAAATCTGGACAACAAACTACCTTCTATAATGACAAGGCTACCATCCATTGTAGTAACAAATATCTCGACAATAGACTACCGTCCATAATGACATGGCTACCATCCATTGGAGTAAGAAAAATCTCTACAATAGACTACCTTCCTTAATGACAAGGCTACCATCCATTAGAGTAACAAAAATATCCACAAGAGACTACCTTCCATAATGATAAGGCTACAATCCATTGAGGTAACAAAAATATCGACAACAGACTACCTTACATAATGACAAGGCCACGATCCATTGTAGTAACAAAAATATCGACAACAGACTACCTTCCATAATGACAAGGCTACCATCCTTTGTAGTAACAAAAATCTCGACAACAAACTACCTTCCATAATGACTTGGCTACCATCCATTGGAGTAACACAAATCTCGGCAATAGACTACCTTCCATAATGACAAGGCTACCATCCATTGGAGTAACAAAGATATCGACAACATACTACCTTCCATAATGACAAGGCTACCATCCATTGGAGTAACAAAAATCTCGACAATAGACTACCTTCCTTAATGACAAGGCTACCATACATTAGAGTTACACAAATATCCACGAGAGACTACCATCCATAATGATAAGGCTACAATCCATTGTAGTAACGAAAATCTCGACAACAGACTACCCTCTATAATGACAAGGCTACCATCCATTGTAGAAACAAATATCTCGACAATAGACTACCTTCCATAATGACTTGGCTACCATCCATTGGAGTAACAAAAATCTCGACAATAGACTACCTTCCTTAATGACAAGGCTACCATCCATTAGAGTAACAAAAATATCCACAAGAGACTACCTTCCATAATGATAAGGCTACAATCTATTGTAGTAACAAAAATCTCGACAACAGACTACCTTACATAATGACAAGGCCACGATCCATTGTAGTAAAAAAAATCTCGACAACAGACTACCTTGCATAATGACAAGGCTACCATCCTTTGTAGTAACAAAAATCTCGACAACAAACTACCTTCCATAATGACTTGGCTACCATCCATTGAAGTAACACAAATCTCGGCAATAGACTACCTTCCATAATGACAAGGCTACCATCCATTGGAGTAACAAAGATATCGACAACATACTACCTTCCATAATGACAAGGCTACCATCCATTGGAGTAACAAAAATCATGACCACAGACTACCTTCCATAATGACAAGGCTACCATCCATTGGAATAACAAAAATCTCGACAATAAATGAACTTCCATAATGACTAGGCTACCATCCATTGGAGTAATAAATATATCAACAATAGACTACCTTCCATTATGATAAGGCTACAATCCATTATAGTAACAAAAATCTCGACAAGAGACTACCTTCCATAATGACAAGGCTACCATCCATTGTAGTAACTAAAATATCAACAACACACTACCTTCTGTAATGATAAGGGTACCATCCGTTGGAGTGACAAAAATATCCACAAGAGACTACCTTCCATAATGATAAGGCGACTATCCATTTGAGTTACAAAAATGTCGACAACAGACTACCTTCCATTATGAGAAGGCTACAATCCATTATAGTAACAAAAATCTCGACAAGAGACCACCTTCCATAATGACAAGGCTACCATCCATTGTAGTAACAAAAATCTGGACAACAAACTACCTTCTATAATGACAAGGCTACCATCCATTGTAGTAACAAATATCTCGACAATAGACTACCGTCCATAATGACATGGCTACCATCCATTGGAGTAAGAAAAATCTCGACAATAGACTACCTTCCTTAATGACAAGGCTACCATCCATTAGAGTAACAAAAATATCCACAAGAGACTACCTTCCATAATGATAAGGCTACAATCCATTGAGGTAACAAAAATATCGACAACAGACTACCTTACATAATGACAAGGCCACGATCCATTGTAGTAACAAAAATCTCGACAACAGACTACCTTCCATAATGACAAGGCTACCATCCTTTGTAGTAACAAAAATCTCGACAACAAACTACCTTCCATAATGACTTGGCTACCATCCATTGGAGTAACACAAATCTCGGCAATAGACTACCTTCCATAATGACAAGGCTACCATCCATTGGAGTAACAAAGATATCGACAACATACTACCTTCCATAATGACAAGGCTACCATCCATTGGAGTAACAAAAATCTCGACAATAGACTACCTTCCTTAATGACAAGGCTACCATACATTAGAGTTACACAAATATCCACGAGAGACTACCATCCATAATGATAAGGCTACAATCCATTGTAGTAACGAAAATCTCGACAACAAACTACCCTCTATAATGACAAGGCTACCATCCATTGTAGAAACAAATATCTCGACAATAGACTACCTTCCATAATGACTTGGCTACCATCCATTGGAGTAACAAAAATCTCGACAATAGACTACCTTCCTTAATGACAAGGCTACCATCCATTAGAGTAACAAAAATATCCACAAGAGACTACCTTCCATAATGATAAGGCTACAATCTATTGTAGTAACAAAAATCTCGACAACAGACTACCTTACATAATGACAAGGCCACGATCCATTGTAGTAAAAAAAATCTCGACAACAGACTACCTTGCATAATGACAAGGCTACCATCCTTTGTAGTAACAAAAATCTCGACAACAAACTACCTTCCATAATGACTTGGCTACCATCCATTGGAGTAACACAAATCTCGGCAATAGACTACCTTCCATAATGACAAGGCTACCATCCATTGGAGTAACAAAGATATCGACAACATACTACCTTCCATAATGACAAGGCTACCATCCATTGGAGTAACAAAAATCATGACCACAGACTACCTTCCATAATGACAAGGCTACCATCCATTGGAATAACAAAAATCTCGACAATAAATGAACTTCCATAATGACTAGGCTACCATCCATTGGAGTAATAAATATATCAACAATAGACTACCTTCCATTATGATAAGGCTACAATCCATTATAGTAACAAAAATCTCGACAAGAGACTACCTTCCATAATGACAAGGCTACCATCCATTGTAGTAACTAAAATATCAACAACACACTACCTTCTGTAATGATAAGGGTACCATCCGTTGGAGTGACAAAAATATCCACAAGAGACTACCTTCCATAATGATAAGGCGACTATCCATTTGAGTTACAAAAATGTCGACAACAGACTACCTTCCATAATGTCAAGGCTACATTCCATTGTAGTAACAAAAATCTAGACAACAGACAACCTTACATAATGACAAGGCTACCATACATTGTAGTAAAAAAAATCTCGACAACAGACTACCTTCCATAATGACAAGGCAACCATCCATTGTAGTAACAAAAATGTCGACGCCAGACTACCTTCCATAATGACTTGGCTACCATCCATTGGAGTAACAAAAATATCGACAATAGACTACCTTCCATAATGACAAGGCTACCATCCATTGGAGTAACAAAGATATCGATAAAATACTACCTTCCATAATGACAAGGCTACCATCCATTGTAGTAACGAAAATCTCGACAACAGACTACCCTCTATAATGACAAGGCTACCATCCATTGTAGAAACAAATATCTCGACAATAGACTACCTTCCATAATGACTTGGCTACCATCCATTGGAGTAACAAAAATCTCGACAATAGACTACCTTCCTTAATGACAAGGCTACCATCCATTAGAGTAACAAAAATATCCACAAGAGACTACCTTCCATAATGATAAGGCTACAATCTATTGTAGTAACAAAAATCTCGACAACAGACTACCTTACATAATGACAAGGCCACGATCCATTGTAGTAAAAAAAATCTCGACAACAGACTACCTTGCATAATGACAAGGCTACCATCCTTTGTAGTAACAAAAATCTCGACAACAAACTACCTTCCATAATGACTTGGCTACCATCCATTGGAGTAACACAAATCTCGGCAATAGACTACCTTCCATAATGACAAGGCTACCATCCATTGGAGTAACAAAGATATCGACAACATACTACCTTCCATAATGACAAGGCTACCATCCATTGGAGTAACAAAAATCATGACCACAGACTACCTTCCATAATGACAAGGCTACCATCCATTGGAATAACAAAAATCTCGACAATAAATGAACTTCCATAATGACTAGGCTACCATCCATTGGAGTAATAAATATATCAACAATAGACTACCTTCCATTATGATAAGGCTACAATCCATTATAGTAACAAAAATCTCGACAAGAGACTACCTTCCATAATGACAAGGCTACCATCCATTGTAGTAACTAAAATATCAACAACACACTACCTTCTGTAATGATAAGGGTACCATCCGTTGGAGTGACAAAAATATCCACAAGAGACTACCTTCCATAATGATAAGGCGACTATCCATTTGAGTTACAAAAATGTCGACAACAGACTACCTTCCATTATGAGAAGGCTACAATCCATTATAGTAACAAAAATCTCGACAAGAGACCACCTTCCATAATGACAAGGCTACCATCCATTGTAGTAAAAAAAATCTCGACAACAGACTACCTTCCATAATGACAAGGCAACCATCCATTGTAGTAACAAAAATGTCGACGCCAGACTACCTTCCATAATGACTTGGCTACCATCCATTGGAGTAACAAAAATATCGACAATAGACTACCTTCCATAATGACAAGGCTACCATCCATTGGAGTAACAAAGATATCGATAAAATACTACCTTCCATAATGACAAGGCTACCATCCATTGTAGTAACGAAAATCTCGACAACAGACTACCCTCTATAATGACAAGGCTACCATCCATTGTAGTAACAAATATCTCGACAATAGACTACCTTCCATAATGACTTGGCTACCATCCATTGGAGTAACAAAAATCTCGACAATAGACTACCTTCCTTAATGACAAGGCTACCATCCATTAGAGTAACAAAAATATCCACAAGAGACTACCTTCCATAATGATAAGGCTACAATCTATTGTAGTAAGAAAAATCTCGACAACAGACTACCTTACATAATGACAAGGCCACGATCCATTGTAGTAACAAAAATCTCGACAACAGACTACCTTGCATAATGACAAGGCTACCATCCTTTGTAGTAACAAAAATCTCGACAACAAACTACCTTCCATAATGACTTGGCTACCATCCATTGGAGTAACTCAAATCTCGGCAATAGACTACCTTCCATAATGACAAGGCTACCATCCATTGGAGTAACAAAGATATCGACAACATACTACCTTCCATAATGACAAGGCTACCATCCATTGGAGTAACAAAAATCATGACCACAGACTACCTTCCATAATGACAAGGCTACCATCCATTGGAATAACAAAAATCTCGACAATAAATGAACTTCCATAATGACTAGGCTACCATCCATTGGAGTAATAAATATATCAACAATAGACTACCTTCCATTATGATAAGGCTACAATCCATTATAGTAACAAAAATCTCGACAAGAGACTACCTTCCATAATGACAAGGCTACCATCCATTGTAGTAACTAAAATATCAACAACACACTACCTTCCGTAATGATAAGGGTACCATCCGTTGGAGTGACAAAAATATCCACAAGAGACTACCTTCCATAATGATAAGGCGACCATCCATTAGAGTTACAAAAATGTCGACAATAGACTACCTTCCATAATGTCAAGGCTACATTCCATTGTAGTAACAAAAATCTCGACAACAGACAACCTTACATAATGACAAGGCTACCATACATTGTAGTAAAAAAATCTCGACAACAGACTACCTTCCATAATGACAAGGCAACCATCCATTGTAGTAACAAAAATGTCGACGCCAGACTACCTTCCATAATGACTTGGCTACCATCCATTGGAGTAACAAAAATATCGACAATAGACTACCTTCCATAATGACAAGGCTACCATCCATTGGAGTAACAAAGATATCGATAAAATACTACCTTCCATAATGACAAGGCTACCATCCATTGGAGTAACAAAAATCACGACAACAGACTACCTTCCATAATGAAAAGGCTACCATCCAATGGACTAACAAAAATCTCGACAACAGACTACCTTCCATAAAGACAAGTATACCATCCATTGGAGTAACAAAAATATCGCCAACAGATGACCTTCCGTAATGACAAGGCTACCATCCATTGTAGTAACTAAAATATCAACAACACACTACCTTCTGTAATGATAAGGGTACCATCCGTTGGAGTGACAAAAATATCCACAAGAGACTACCTTCCATAATGATAAGGCGACTATCCATTTGAGTTACAAAAATGTCGACAACAGACTACCTTCCATTATGAGAAGGCTACAATCCATTATAGTAACAAAAATCTCGACAAGAGACCACCTTCCATAATGACAAGGCTACCATCCATTGTAGTAACAAAAATCTGGACAACAAACTACCTTCTATAATGACAAGGCTACCATCCATTGTAGTAACAAATATCTCAACAATAGACTACCGTCCATAATGACATGGCTACCATCCATTGGAGTAAGAAAAATCTCGACAATAGACTACCTTCCTTAATGACAAGGCTACCATCCATTAGAGTAACAAAAATATCCACAAGAGACTACCTTCCATAATGATAAGGCTACAATCCATTGAGGTAACAAAAATATCGACAACAGACTACCTTACATAATGACAAGGCCACGATCCATTGTAGTAACAAAAATCTCGACAACAGACTACCTTCCATAATGACAAGGCTACCATCCTTTGTAGTAACAAAAATCTCGACAACAAACTACCTTCCATAATGACTTGGCTACCATCCATTGGAGTAACACAAATCTCGGCAATAGACTACCTTCCATAATGACAAGGCTACCATCCATTGGAGTAACAAAGATATCGACAACATACTACCTTCCATAATGACAAGGCTACCATCCATTGGAGTAACAAAAATCTCGACAATAGACTACCTTCCTTAATGACAAGGCTACCATACATTAGAGTTACACAAATATCCACGAGAGACTACCATCCATAATGATAAGGCTACAATCCATTGTAGTAACGAAAATCTCGACAACAGACTACCCTCTATAATGACAAGGCTACCATCCATTGTAGAAACAAATATCTCGACAATAGACTACCTTCCATAATGACTTGGCTACCATCCATTGGAGTAACAAAAATCTCGACAATAGACTACCTTCCTTAATGACAAGGCTACCATCCATTAGAGTAACAAAAATATCCACAAGAGACTACCTTCCATAATGATAAGGCTACAATCTATTGTAGTAACAAAAATCTCGACAACAGACTACCTTACATAATGACAAGGCCACGATCCATTGTAGTAAAAAAAATCTCGACAACAGACTACCTTGCATAATGACAAGGCTACCATCCTTTGTAGTAACAAAAATCTCGACAACAAACTACCTTCCATAATGACTTGGCTACCATCCATTGGAGTAACACAAATCTCGGCAATAGACTACCTTCCATAATGACAAGGCTACCATCCATTGGAGTAACAAAGATATCGACAACATACTACCTTCCATAATGACAAGGCTACCATCCATTGGAGTAACAAAAATCATGACCACAGACTACCTTCCATAATGACAAGGCTACCATCCATTGGAATAACAAAAATCTCGACAATAAATGAACTTCCATAATGACTAGGCTACCATCCATTGGAGTAATAAATATATCAACAATAGACTACCTTCCATTATGATAAGGCTACAATCCATTATAGTAACAAAAATCTCGACAAGAGACTACCTTCCATAATGACAAGGCTACCATCCATTGTAGTAACTAAAATATCAACAACACACTACCTTCTGTAATGATAAGGGTACCATCCGTTGGAGTGACAAAAATATCCACAAGAGACTACCTTCCATAATGATAAGGCGACTATCCATTTGAGTTACAAAAATGTCGACAACAGACTACCTTCCATAATGTCAAGGCTACATTCCATTGTAGTAACAAAAATCTAGACAACAGACAACCTTACATAATGACAAGGCTACCATACATTGTAGTAAAAAAAATCTCGACAACAGACTACCTTCCATAATGACAAGGCAACCATCCATTGTAGTAACAAAAATGTCGACGCCAGACTACCTTCCATAATGACTTGGCTACCATCCATTGGAGTAACAAAAATATCGACAATAGACTACCTTCCATAATGACAAGGCTACCATCCATTGGAGTAACAAAGATATCGATAAAATACTACCTTCCATAATGACAAGGCTACCATCCATTGTAGTAACGAAAATCTCGACAACAGACTACCCTCTATAATGACAAGGCTACCATCCATTGTAGAAACAAATATCTCGACAATAGACTACCTTCCATAATGACTTGGCTACCATCCATTGGAGTAACAAAAATCTCGACAATAGACTACCTTCCTTAATGACAAGGCTACCATCCATTAGAGTAACAAAAATATCCACAAGAGACTACCTTCCATAATGATAAGGCTACAATCTATTGTAGTAACAAAAATCTCGACAACAGACTACCTTACATAATGACAAGGCCACGATCCATTGTAGTAAAAAAAATCTCGACAACAGACTACCTTGCATAATGACAAGGCTACCATCCTTTGTAGTAACAAAAATCTCGACAACAAACTACCTTCCATAATGACTTGGCTACCATCCATTGGAGTAACACAAATCTCGGCAATAGACTACCTTCCATAATGACAAGGCTACCATCCATTGGAGTAACAAAGATATCGACAACATACTACCTTCCATAATGACAAGGCTACCATCCATTGGAGTAACAAAAATCATGACCACAGACTACCTTCCATAATGACAAGGCTACCATCCATTGGAATAACAAAAATCTCGACAATAAATGAACTTCCATAATGACTAGGCTACCATCCATTGGAGTAATAAATATATCAACAATAGACTACCTTCCATTATGATAAGGCTACAATCCATTATAGTAACAAAAATCTCGACAAGAGACTACCTTCCATAATGACAAGGCTACCATCCATTGTAGTAACTAAAATATCAACAACACACTACCTTCTGTAATGATAAGGGTACCATCCGTTGGAGTGACAAAAATATCCACAAGAGACTACCTTCCATAATGATAAGGCGACTATCCATTTGAGTTACAAAAATGTCGACAACAGACTACCTTCCATTATGAGAAGGCTACAATCCATTATAGTAACAAAAATCTCGACAAGAGACCACCTTCCATAATGACAAGGCTACCATCCATTGTAGTAAAAAAAATCTCGACAACAGACTACCTTCCATAATGACAAGGCAACCATCCATTGTAGTAACAAAAATGTCGACGCCAGACTACCTTCCATAATGACTTGGCTACCATCCATTGGAGTAACAAAAATATCGACAATAGACTACCTTCCATAATGACAAGGCTACCATCCATTGGAGTAACAAAGATATCGATAAAATACTACCTTCCATAATGACAAGGCTACCATCCATTGTAGTAACGAAAATCTCGACAACAGACTACCCTCTATAATGACAAGGCTACCATCCATTGTAGTAACAAATATCTCGACAATAGACTACCTTCCATAATGACTTGGCTACCATCCATTCGAGTAACAAAAATCTCGACAATAGACTACCTTCCTTAATGACAAGGCTACCATCCATTAGAGTAACAAAAATATCCACAAGAGACTACCTTCCATAATGATAAGGCTACAATCTATTGTAGTAAGAAAAATCTCAACAACAGACTACCTTACATAATGACAAGGCCACGATCCATTGTAGTAACAAAAATCTCGACAACAGACTACCTTGCATAATGACAAGGCTACCATCCTTTGTAGTAACAAAAATCTCGACAACAAACTACCTTCCATAATGACTTGGCTACCATCCATTGGAGTAACTCAAATCTCGGCAATAGACTACCTTCCATAATGACAAGGCTACCATCCATTGGAGTAACAAAGATATCGACAACATACTACCTTCCATAATGACAAGGCTACCATCCATTGGAGTAACAAAAATCATGACCACAGACTACCTTCCATAATGACAAGGCTACCATCCATTGGAATAACAAAAATCTCGACAATAAATGAACTTCCATAATGACTAGGCTACCATCCATTGGAGTAATAAATATATCAACAATAGACTACCTTCCATTATGATAAGGCTACAATCCATTATAGTAACAAAAATCTCGACAAGAGACTACCTTCCATAATGACAAGGCTACCATCCATTGTAGTAACTAAAATATCAACAACACACTACCTTCCGTAATGATAAGGGTACCATCCGTTGGAGTGACAAAAATATCCACAAGAGACTACCTTCCATAATGATAAGGCGACCATCCATTAGAGTTACAAAAATGTCGACAATAGACTACCTTCCATAATGTCAAGGCTACATTCCATTGTAGTAACAAAAATCTCGACAACAGACAACCTTACATAATGACAAGGCTACCATACATTGTAGTAAAAAAATCTCGACAACAGACTACCTTCCATAATGACAAGGCAACCATCCATTGTAGTAACAAAAATGTCGACGCCAGACTACCTTCCATAATGACTTGGCTACCATCCATTGGAGTAACAAAAATATCGACAATAGACTACCTTCCATAATGACAAGGCTACCATCCATTGGAGTAACAAAGATATCGATAAAATACTACCTTCCATAATGACAAGGCTACCATCCATTGGAGTAACAAAAATCACGACAACAGACTACCTTCCATAATGAAAAGGCTACCATCCAATGGACTAACAAAAATCTCGACAACAGACTACCTTCCATAAAGACAAGTATACCATCCATTGGAGTAACAAAAATATCGCCAACAGATGACCTTCCGTAATGACTAGGCTACCATCCATTGGAGTAATAAAGATATCGACAACAGACTACCTTCCATAATGAAAAGGCTATCATCCATTGGAATAACAAAAATATCGACAACTTAATACCTTCCATAATGACAAGGCTACCATCCAATGGATTAACAAAAATCTCGACAACAGACTACCTTCCATAACGACAAGTATACCATCCATTGGAGTAACAAAAATCTCGACAACAGATGACCTTCCATAATGACTAGGCTACCATCCATTGGAGTAATAAAGATATTGACAACAGACTACCTTCCATTATGAGAAGGCTACAATCCATTGTAGTAACAAAAATCTTGACAAAAGACTACCTTTCATAATGACAAGGCTACCATCCATTGTAGTAACAAAAATCTCGACAACAGACTACCTTCCATAATGACAAGGCTACCATCCATTGCAGTAACAAAAATCATGACAACAGACTACCTTCTATAATGACTTGGCTACCATCCATTGGAGTAACACAAATCTCGACGATAGACTACCTTCCATAATGACAAGGCTACAATCCATTGGAGTAACAAAGATATCAATAACATACTACCTTCCATAATGACAAGGCTACCATCCATTGGAGTAACAAACATCACGAAAACAGACTACCTTCCATAATGACAAGGCTACCATCCATTGGAATAACAAAAATCTCGACAATAGATGAACTTCCATAATGACTAGGCTACCATCCATTGGAGTAATAAATATATCAACAATAGACTACCTTCCATTATGATAAGGATACAATCCATTATAGTAACAAAAATCTCGACAAGAGACTACCTTCCATAATGACAAGGCTACCATCCACCGTAGTAACTAAAATATCGACAACACACTACCTTTCGTAATGATAATGGTACCATCCGTTGGAGTGACAAAAATTTCCACAAGAGACTACCTTCCATAATGATAAGGCTACCATCCATTGGAGTAACAAAAATGTCGACAACAGACTACCTTCCATAATGTCAAGGCTACATTCCATTGTAGTAACAAAAATCTCGACAACAGACAACCTTACATAATGACAAGGCTACCATCCATTGTAGTAACAAAAATATCGACAACAGACTACCTTCCATAATGACAAGGCTACCATCCATTATAGTAACAAAAATGTCCACAACAGACTACCTTCCATAATGACTTGGCTACCATCCATTGGAGTAACAAAAATCTCGACAATAGACTACCTTCCATAATGACAAGGCTACCATCCATTGGAGTAACAAAGATATCGATAAAATACTACCTTCCATAATGACAAGGCTACCATCCATTGGAGTAACAAAAATCAAGACAACAGACTACCTTCCATAATGAAAAGGCTACCATCCAATGGAATAACAAAAATCTCGACAACAGACTACCTTCCATAAAGACAAGTATACCATCCATTGGAGTAACAAAAATCTCGACAACAGATGACCTTCCATAATGACTAGGCTACCATCCATTGGAGTAATAAAGATATTGACAACAGACTACCTTCCATTATGAGAAGGCTACAATCCATTGTAGTAACAAAAATCTTGACAAAAGACTACCTTTCATAATGACAAGGCTACCATCCATTGTAGTAACAAAAATCTCGACAACAGACTACCTTCCATAATGACAAGGCTACCATCCATTGCAGTAACAAAAATCATGACAACAGACTACCTTCTATAATGACTTGGCTACCATCCATTGGAGTAACACAAATCTCGACGATAGACTACCTTCCATAATGACAAGGCTACAATCCATTGGAGTAACAAAGATATCAATAACATACTACCTTCCATAATGACAAGGCTACCATCCATTGGAGTAACAAACATCACGAAAACAGACTACCTTCCATAATGACAAGGCTACCATCCATTGGAATAACAAAAATCTCGACAATAGATGAACTTCCATAATGACTAGGCTACCATCCATTGGAGTAATAAATATATCAACAATAGACTACCTTCCATTATGATAAGGATACAATCCATTATAGTAACAAAAATCTCGACAAGAGACTACCTTCCATAATGACAAGGCTACCATCCACTGTAGTAACTAAAATATCGACAACACACTACCTTTCGTAATGATAATGGTACCATCCGTTGGAGTGACAAAAATTTCCACAAGAGACTACCTTCCATAATGATAAGGCTACCATCCATTGGAGTAACAAAAATGTCGACAACAGACTACCTTCCATAATGTCAAGGCTACATTCCATTGTAGTAACAAAAATCTCGACAACAGACAACCTTACATAATGACAAGGCTACCATCCATTGTAGTAACAAAAATATCGACAACAGACTACCTTCCATAATGACAAGGCTACCATCCATTATAGTAACAAAAATGTCCACAACAGACTACCTTCCATAATGACTTGGCTACCATCCATTGGAGTAACAAAAATCTCGACAATAGACTACCTTCCATAATGACAAGGCTACCATCCATTGGAGTAACAAAGATATCGATAAAATACTACCTTCCATAATGACAAGGCTACCATCCATTGGAGTAACAAAAATCAAGACAACAGACTACCTTCCATAATGAAAAGGCTACCATCCAATGGAATAACAAAAATCTCGACAACAGACTACCTTCCATAAAGACAAGTATACCATCCATTGGAGTAACAAAAATCTCGCCAACAGATGACCTTCCGTAATGACTAGGCTACCATCCATTGGAGTAATAAAGATATCGACAACAGACTACCTTCCATAATGAAAAGGCTACCATCCATTGGAATAACAAAAATCTCGACAACTTAATACCTTCCATAATGACAAGGCTACCATCCAATGGACTAACAAAAATCTCGACAACAGACTACCTTCCATAACGACAAGTATACCATCCATTGGAGTAACAAAAATCTCGACAACAGATGACCTTCCATAATGACTAGGCTACCATCCATTGGAGTAATAAAGATATTGACAACAGACTACCTTCCATTATGAGAAGGCTACAATCCATTGTAGTAACAAAAATCTTGACAAAAGACTACCTTCCATAATGACAAGGCTACCATCCATTGTAGTAACAAAAATCTCGAAAACAGACTACCTTCCATAATGACAAGGCTACCATCCATTGCAGTAACAAAAATCATGACAACAGACTACCTTCTATAATGACTTGGCTACCATCCATTGGAGTAACATAAATCTCGACGATAGACTACCTTCCATTATGACAAGGCTACAATCCATTGGAGTAACAAAGATATCAATAACATACTACCTTCCATAATGACAAGGCTACCATCCATTGGAGTAACAAACATCACGAAAACAGACTACCTTCCATAATGACAAGGCTACCATCCATTGGAATAACAAAAATCTCGACAATAGATGAACTTCCATAATGACTAGTCTACCAACCATTGGAGTAATAAATATATCAACAATAGACTACCTTCCATTATGATAAGGCTACAATCCATTATAGTAACAAAAATCTCGACAAGAGACTACCTTCCATAATGACAAGGCTACCATCAACTGTAGTAACTAAAATATCGACAACACACTACCTTCCGTAATGATAAGGGTACCATCCGTTGGAGTGACAAAAATTTCCACAAGAGACTACCTTCCATAATGATAAGGCTACCATCCATTGGAGTAACAAAAATGTCGACAACAGACTACCTTCCATAATGTCAAGGCTACATTCCATTGTAGTAACAAAAATCTCGACAACAGACAACCTTACATAATGACAAGGCTACCATCCATTGTAGTAACAAAAATATCGACAAGAGACTACCTTCCATAATGACAAGGCTACCATCCATTATAGTAACAAAAATGTCGACAACTGACTACCTTCCATAATGACTTGGCTACCATCCATTGGAGTAACAAAAATCTCGACAATAGACTACCTTCCATAATGACAAGGCTACCATCCATTGGAGTAACAAAGATATCGATAAAATACTACCTTCCATAATGACAAGGCTACCATCCATTGGAGTAACAAAAATCAAGACAACAGACTACCTTCCATAATGAAAAGGCTACCATCCAATGGATTAACAAAAATCTCGACAACAGACTACCTTCCATAAAGACAAGTATACCATCCATTGGAGTAACAAAAATATCGCCAACAGATGACCTTCCGTAATGACTAGGCTACCATCTATTGGAGTAATAAAGATATCGACAACAGATTACCTTCCATAATGAAAAGGCTACCATCCATTGGAATAACAAAAATCTCGAAAACTTAATACCTTCCATAATGACAAGGCTACCATCCAATGGACTAACAAAAATCTCGACAACAGACTACCTTCCATAACGACAAGTATACCATCCATTGGAGTAACAAAAATCTCGATAACAGATGACCTTCCATAATGACTAGGCTACCATCCATTGGAGTAATAAAGATATCGACAACAGACTACCTTCCATTATGAGAAGGCTACAATCCATTATAGTTAAAAAAATCTCGACAAGAGACCACCTTCCATAATGACAAGGCTACCATCCATTGTAGTAACAAATATCTCGAGAATAGACTACCGTCCATAATGACTTGGTTACCATCCATTGGAGTAACAAAAATCTCGACAATAGACTACCTTCCTTAATGACAAGGCTACCATCCATTAGAGTAACAAAAATATCCACAAGAGACTACCTTCCATAATGATAAGGCTAGAATCCATTGTAGTAACAAAAATATCGACAACAGACTACCTTACATAATGACAAGTCTACCATCCTTTGTAGTAACAAAAATCTCGACAACAAACTACCTTCCATAATGACTTGGCTACCATCCATTGGAGTAACACAAATCTCGGCAATAGACTACCTTCCATAATGACAAGGCTACCATCCATTGGAGTAACAAAGATATCGACAACATACTACCTTCCATAATGACAAGGCTACCATCCATTGGAGTAACAAAAATCATGACCACAAACTACCTTCCATAATGACAAGGCTACCATCCATTGGAATAACAAAAATCTCGACAATAGATGAACTTCCATAATGACTAGGCTACCATCCATTGGAGTAATAAATATATCAACAATAGACTACCTTCCATTATGATAAGGCTACAATCCATTATAGTAACAAAAATCTCGACAAGAGACTACCTTCCATAATGACAAGGCTACCATCCATTGTAGTAACTAAAATATCAACAACACACTACCTTCCGTAATGATAAGGGTACCATCCGTTGGAGTGACAAAAATATCCACAAGAGACTACCTTCCATAATGATAAGGCGACCATCCATTGGAGTAACAAAAATGTCGACAACAGACTACCTTCCATAATGTCAAGGCTACATTCCATTGTAGTAACAAAAATCTCGACAGCAGACAACCTTACATAATAACAAGGCAACCATACATTATAGTAAAAAAAATCTCGACAACAGACTACCTTCCATAATGACAAGGCAACCATCCATTGTAGTAACAAAAATGTCGACGCCAGACTACCTTCCATAATGACTTGGCTACCATCCATTGGAGTAACAAAAATCTCGACAATAGACTACCTTCCATAATGACAAGGCTACCATCCATTGGAGTAACAAAGATATCGATAAAATACTACCTTCCATAATGACAAGGCTACCATCCATTGGAGTAACAAAAATCAAGACAGCAGACTACCTTCCATAATGAAAAGGCTACCATCCAATGGAATAACAAAAATCTCGACAACAGACTACCTTCCATAAAGACAAGTATACCATCCATTGGAGTAACAAAAATCTCGCAAATAGATGACCTTCCGTAATGACTAGGCTACCATCCATTGGAGTAATAAAGATATCGACAACAGACTACCTTCCATAATGAAAAGGCTACCATCCATTGGAATAACAAAAATCTCGAAAACTTAATACCTTCCATAATGACAAGGCTACCATCCAATGGACTAACAAAAATCTCGACAACAGACTACCTTCCATAACGACAAGTATACCATCCATTGGAGTAACAAAAATCTCGATAACAGATGACCTTCCATAATGACTAGGCTACCATCCATTGGAGTAATAAAGATATCGACAACAGACTACCTTCCATTATGAGAAGGGTACAATCCATTATAGTAACAAAAATCTCGACAAGAGACCACCTTCCATAATGACAAGGCTACCATCCATTGTAGTAACAAAAATCCCGACAACAGACTACCTTTTATAATGACAAGGCTACCATCCATTGTAGTAACAAATATCTCGACAATAGACTACCGTCCATAATGACTTGGTTACCATCCATTGGAGTAACAAAAATCTCGACAATAGACTACCTTCCTTAATGACAAGGCTACCATCCATTAGAGTAACAAAAATATCCACAAGAGACTACCTTCCATAATGATAAGGCTAGAATCCATTGTAGTAACAAAAATATCGTCAACAGACTACCTTACATAATGACAAGGCTACCATCCTTTGTAGTAACAAAAATCTCGACAACAAACTACCTTCCATAATGACTTGGCTACCATCCATTGGAGTAACACAAATCTCGGCAATAGACTACCTTCCATAATGACAAGGCTACCATCCATTGGAGTAACAAAGATATTGACAACATACTACCTTCCATAATGACAAGGCTACCATCCATTGGAGTAACAAAAATCATGACCACAGACTACCTTCCATAATGACAAGGCTACCATCCATTGGAATAACAAAAATCTCGACAATAGATGAACTTCCTTAATGACTAGGCTACCATCCATTGGAGTAATAAATATATCAACAATAGACTACCTTCCATTATGATAAGGCTACAATCCATTATAGTAACAAAAATCTCGACAAGAGACTACCTTCCATAATGACAAGGCTACCATCCATTGTAGTAACTAAAATATCAACAACACACTACCTTCCGTAATGATAAGGGTACCATCCGTTGGAGTGACAAAAATATCCACAAGAGACTACCTTCCATAATGATAAGGCGACCATCCATTGGAGTAACAAAAATGTCGACAACAGACTACCTTCCATAATGTCAAGGCTACATTCCATTGTAGTAACAAAAATCTCGACAACAGACAACCTTACATAATGACAAGGCAACCATACATTATAGTAAAAAAAATCTCGACAACAGACTACCTTCCATAATGACAAGGCAACCATCCATTGTAGTAACAAAAATGTCGACGCCAGACTACCTTCCATAATGACTTGGCTACCATCCATTGGAGTAACAAAAATCTCGACAATAGACTACCTTCCATAATGACAAGGCTACCATCCATTGGAGTAACAAAGATATCGATAAAATACTACCTTCCATAATGACAAGGCTACCATCCATTGGAGTAACAAAAATCACGACAACAGACTACCTTCCATAATGAAAAGGCTACCATCCAATGGACTAACAAAAATCTCGACAACATACTACCTTCCATAAAGACAAGTATACCATCCATTGGAGTAACAAAAATCTCGCCAACAGATGACCTTCCTTAATGACTAGGCTACCATCCATTGGAGTAATAAAGATATCGACAACAGACTACCTTCCATAATGAAAAGGCTACCATCCATTGGAATAACAAAAATCTCGAAAACATAATACCTTCCATAATGACAAGGCTACCATCCAATGGACTAACAAAAATCTCGACAACAGACTACCTTCCATAACGACAAGTATACCATCCATTGGAGTAACAAAAATCTCGATAACAGATGACCTTCCATAATGACTAGGCTACCATCCATTGGAGTAATAAAGATATCGACAACAGACTACCTTCCATTATGAGAAGGGTACAATCCATTATAGTAACAAAAATCTCGACAAGAGACCACCTTCCATAATGACAAGGCTACCATCCATTGTAGTAACAAAAATCTCGACAACAGACTACCTTTTATAATGACAAGGCTACCATCCATTGTAGTAACAAATATCTCGACAATAGACTACCGTCCATAATGACTTGGTTACCATCCATTGGAGTAACAAAAATCTCGACAATAGACTACCTTCCTTAATGACAAGGCTACCATCCATTAGAGTAACAAAAATATCCACAAGAGACTACCTTCCATAATGATAAGGCTAGAATCCAATGTAGTAACAAAAATATCGTCAACAGACTACCTTACATAATGACAAGGCTACCATCCTTTGTAGTAACAAAAATCTCGACAACAAACTACCTTCCATAATGACTTGGCTACCATCCATTGGAGTAACACAAATCTCGGCAATAGACTACCTTCCATAATGACAAGGCTACCATCCATTGGAGTAACAAAGATATTGACAACATACTACCTTCCATAATGACAAGGCTACCATCCATTGGAGTAACAAAAATCATGACCACAGACTACCTTCCATAATGACAAGGCTACCATCCATTGGAATAACAAAAATCTCGACAATAGATGAACTTCCTTAATGACTAGGCTACCATCCATTGGAGTAATAAATATATCAACAATAGACTACCTTCCATTATGATAAGGCTACAATCCATTATAGTAACAAAAATCTCGACAAGAGACTACCTTCCATAATGACAAGGCTACCATCCATTGTAGTAACTAAAATATCAACAACACACTACCTTCCGTAATGATAAGGGTACCATCCGTTGGAGTGACAAAAATATCCACAAGAGACTACCTTCCATAATGATAAGGCGACCATCCATTGGAGTAACAAAAATGTCGACAACAGACTACCTTCCATAATGTCAAGGCTACATTCCATTGTAGTAACAAAAATCTCGACAACAGACAACCTTACATAATGACAAGGCAACCATACATTATAGTAAAAAAAATCTCGACAACAGACTACCTTCCATAATGACAAGGCAACCATCCATTGTAGTAACAAAAATGTCGACGCCAGACTACCTTCCATAATGACTTGGCTACCATCCATTGGAGTAACAAAAATCTCGACAATAGACTACCTTCCATAATGACAAGGCTACCATCCATTGGAGTAACAAAGATATCGATAAAATACTACCTTCCATAATGACAAGGCTACCATCCATTGGAGTAACAAAAATCACGACAACAGACTACCTTCCATAATGAAAAGGCTACCATCCAATGGACTAACAAAAATCTCGACAACATACTACCTTCCATAAAGACAAGTATACCATCCATTGGAGTAACAAAAATCTCGCCAACAGATGACCTTCCTTAATGACTAGGCTACCATCCATTGGAGTAATAAAGATATCGACAACAGACTACCTTCCATAATGAAAAGGCTACCATCCATTGGAATAACAAAAATCTCGAAAACATAATACCTTCCATAATGACAAGGCTACCATCCAATGGACTAACAAAAATCTCGACAACAGACTACCTTCCATAACGACAAGTATACCATCCATTGGAGTAACAAAAATCTCGATAACAGATGACCTTCCATAATGACTAGGCTACCATCCATTGGAGTAATAAAGATATCGACAACAGACTACCTTCCATTATGAGAAGGCTACAATCCATTATAGTAACAAAAATCTCGACAAGAGACCACCTTCCATAATGACAAGGCTACCATCCATTGTAGTAACAAAAATCTCGACAACAGACTACCTTCTATAATGACAAGGCTACCATCCATTGTAGTAACAAATATCTCGACAATAGACTACCGTCCATAATGACTAGGCTACCATCCATTGGAGTAACAAAAATCTCCACAATAGACTACCTTCCTTAATGACAAGGCTACCATCCATTAGAGTAACAAAAATATCCACAAGAGACTACCTTCCATAATGATAAGGCTACAATCCATTGTAGTAACAAAAATATCGACAATAGACTACCTTACATAATGACAAGGCTACCATCCTTTGTAGTAACAAAAATCTCGACAACAAACTACCTTCCATAATGACTTGGCTACCATCCATTGGAGTAACACAAATCTCGGCAATAGACTACCTTCCATAATGACAAGGCTACCATCCATTGGAGTAACAAAGATATCGACAACATACTACCTTCCATAATTACAAGGCTACCATCCATTGGAGTAACAAAAATCTCGACAATAGACTACCTTCCTTAATGACAAGGCTACCATCCATTAGAGTAACAAAAATATCCACAAGAAACTACCTTCCATAATGATAAGGCTACAATCCATTGTAGTAAAAAAAATCTCGACAACAGACTACCTTACATAATGACAAGGCCACGATTCATTGTAGTAACAAAAATCTCGACAACAGACTACCTTCCATAATGACAAGGCTACCATCCTTTGTAGTAACAAAAATCTCGACAACAAACTACCTTCCATAATGACTTGGCTACCATCCATTAGAGTAACACAAATCTCGGCAATAGACTACCTTCCATAATTACAAGGCTACCATCCATTGGAGTAACAAAGATATCGACAACATACTACCTTCCATAATGACAAGGCTACCATCCATTGAAGTAACAAAAATCATGACCACAGACTACCTTCCATAATGACAAGGCTACCATCCATTGGAATAAATAAAATCTCGACAATAGATGAACTTCCATAATGACTAGGCTACCATCCATTGGAGTAATAAATATATCAACAATAGACTACCTTCCATTATGATAAGGCTACAATCCATTATAGTAACAAAAATCTCGACAAGAGACTACCTTCCATAATGACAAGGCTACCATCCATTGTAGTAACTAAAATATCAACAACACACTACCTTCCGTAATGATAAGGGTACCATCCGTTGGAGTGACAAAAATATCCACAAGAGACTACCTTCCATAATGATAAGGCGACCACCCATTGGAGTAATAAAAATGTCGACAACAGACTACCTTCCATAATGTCAAGGCTACATTCCATTGTAGTAACATAAATCTCGACAACAGACAACCTTACATAATGACAAGGCTACCATACATTGTAGTAAAAAAAATCTCGACAATAGACTACCTTCCATAATGACAAGGCAACCATCCATTGTAGTAATAAAAATGTCGACGTCAGACTACCTTCCATAATGACTTGGCTACCATCCATTGGAGTAACAAAAATCTCGACAATAGACTACCTTCCATAATGACAAGGCTACCATCCATTGGAGTAACAAAGATATCGATAAAATACTACCTTCCATAATGACAAGGCTACCATCCATTGGAGTAACAAAAATCACGACAACAGACTACCTTCCATAATGAAAAGGCTACCATCCAATGGACTAACAAAAATCTCGACAACAGACTACCTTCCATAAAGACAAGTATACCATCCATTGGAGTAACAAAAATCTCGCCAACAGATGACCTTCCGTAATGACTAGGCTACCATCCATTTGAGTAATAAAGATATCGACAACAGACTACCTTCCATAATGAAAAGGCTACCATCCATTGGAATAACAAAAGTCTTGACAACTTAATACCTTCCATAATGACAAGGCTACCATCCAATGGACATACAAAAATCACGACAACAGACTACCTTCCATAACGACAAGTATACCATCCATTGGAGTAACAAAAATCTTGACAACAGATGACCTTCCATAATGACTAGGCTACCATCCATTGGAGTAATAAAGATATCGACAACAGACTACCTTCCATTATGAGAAGGCTACAATCCATTATAGTAACAAAAATCTCGACAAGAGACCACCTTCCATAATGACAAGGCTACCATCCATTGTAGTAACAAAAATCTCGACAACAGACTACCTTCTATAATGACAAGGCTACCATCCATTGTAGTAACAAATATCTCGACAATAGACTACCGTCCATAATGACTAGGCTACCATCCATTGGAGTAACAAAAATCTCGACAATAGACTACCTTCCTTAATGACAAGGCTACCATCCATTAGAGTAACAAAAATATCCACAAGAGACTACCTTCCATAATGATAAGGCTACAATCCATTGTAGTAACAAAAATATCGACAATAGACTACCTTACATAATGACAAGGCTACCATCCTTTGTAGTAACAAAAATCTCGACAACAAACTACCTTCCATAATGACTTGGCTACCATCCATTGGAGTAACACAAATCTCGGCAATAGACTACCTTCCATAATGACAAGGCTACCATCCATTGGAGTAACAAAGATATCGATAACATACTACCTTCCATAATTACAAGGCTACCATCCATTGGAGTAACAAAAATCTCGACAATAGACTACCTTCCTTAATGACAAGGCTACCATCCATTAGAGTAACAAAAATATCCACAAGAAACTACCTTCCATAATGATAAGGCTACAATCCATTGTAGTAAAAAAAATCTCGACAACAGACTACCTTACATAATGACAAGGCCACGATCCATTGTAGTAACAAAAATCTCGACAACAGACTACCTTCCATAATGACAAGGCTACCATCCTTTGTAGTAACAAAAATCTCGACAACAAACTACCTTCCATAATGACTTGGCTACCATCCATTGGAGTAACACAAATCTCGGCAATAGACTACCTTCCATAATTACAAGGCTACCATCCATTGGAGTAACAAAGATATCGACAACATACTACCTTCCATAATGACAAGGCTACCATCCATTGGAGTAACAAAAATCATGACCACAGACTACCTTCCATAATGACAAGGCTACCATCCATTGGAATAAATAAAATCTCGACAATAGATGAACTTCCATAATGACTAGGCTACCATCCATTGGAGTAATAAATATATCAACAATAGACTACCTTCCATTATGATAAGGCTACAATCCATTATAGTAACAAAAATCTCGACAAGAGACTACCTTCCATAATGACAAGGCTACCATCCATTGTAGTAACTAAAATATCAACAACACACTACCTTCCGTAATGATAAGGGTACCATCCGTTGGAGTGACAAAAATATCCACAAGAGACTACCTTCCATAATGATAAGGCGACCATCCATTGGAGTAATAAAAATGTCGACAACAGACTACCTTCCATAATGTCAAGGCTACATTCCATTGTAGTAACATAAATCTCGACAACAGACAACCTTACATAATGACAAGGCTACCATACATTGTAGTAAAAAAAATCTCGACAACAGACTACCTTCCATAATGACAAGGCAACCATCCATTGTAGTAATAAAAATGTCGACGCCAGACTACCTTCCATAATGACTTGGCTACCATCCATTGGAGTAACAAAAATCTCGACAATAGACTACCTTCCATAATGACAAGGCTACCATCCATTGGAGTAACAAAGATATCGATAAAATACTACCTTCCATAATGACAAGGCTACCATCCATTGGAGTAACAAAAATCACGACAACAGACTACCTTCCATAATGAAAAGGCTACCATCCAATGGACTAACAAAAATCTCGACAACAGACTACCTTCCATAAAGACAAGTATACCATCCATTGGAGTAACAAAAATCTCGCCAACAGATGACCTTCCGTAATGACTAGGCTACCATCCATTTGAGTAATAAAGATATCGACAACAGACTACCTTCCATAATGAAAAGGCTACCATCCATTGGAATAACAAAAATCTTGACAACTTAATACCTTCCATAATGACAAGGCTACCATCCAATGGACATACAAAAATCTCGACAACAGACTACCTTCCATAACGACAAGTATACCATCCATTGGAGTAACAAAAATCTTGACAACAGATGACCTTCCATAATGACTAGGCTACCATCCATTGGAGTAATAAAGATATCGACAACAGACTACCTTCCATTATGAGAAGGCTACAATCCATTATAGTAACAAAAATCTCGACAAGAGACCACCTTCCATAATGACAAGGCTACCATCCATTGTAGTAACAAAAATCTCGACAACAGACTACCTTCTATAATGACAAGGCTACCATCCATTGTAGTAACAAATATCTCTACAATAGACTACCTTCCATAATGACTTGGCTACCATCCATTGGAGTAACAAAAATCTCGACAATAGACTACCTTCCTTAATGACAAGGCTATCATCCATTAGAGTAACAAAAATATCCAAAAGAGACTACCTTCCATAATGATAAGGCTACAATCCATTGTAGTAACAAAAATCTCGACAACAGACTACCTTACATAATGACAAGGCCACGATCCATTGTAGTAACAAAAATCTCGCCAACAGACTACCTTCCATAATGACAAGGCTACCATCCTTTGTAGTAACAAAAATCTCAACAAACTACCTTCCATAATGACTTGGCTACCATCCATTGGAGTAACACAAATCTCGGCAATAGACTACCTTCCATAATGACAAGGCTACCATCCATTGGAGTAACAAAGATATCGACAACATACTACCTTCCATAATGACAAGGCTACCATCCATTGGAGTAACAAAAATCTCGACAATAGACTACCTTCCTTAATGACAAGGCTACCATCCATTAGAGTAACAAAAATATCCACAAGAGACTACCTTCCATAATGATAAGGCTACAATCCATTGTAGTAACAAAAATCTCGACAACAGACTACCTTACATAATGACAAGGCCACGATCCATTGTAGTAACAAAAATCTCGAAAACAGACTACCTTCCATAATGACAAGGCTACCATCCTTTGTAGTAACAAAAATCACGACAACAAACTACCTTCCATAATGACTTGGCTACCATCCATTGGAGTAACACAAATCTCGGCAATAGACTACCTTCCATAATGACAAGGCTACCATCCATTGGAGTAATAAAGATATCGACAACATACTACCTTCCATAATGACAAGGCTACCATCCATTGAAGTAACAAAAATCATGACCATAGACTACCTTCCATAATGACAAGGCTACCATCCATTGGAATAACAAAAATCTCGACAATAGATGAACTTCCATAATGACAAGGCTACCATCCATTGGAGTAACAAAGATATCGATAAAATACTACCTTCCATAATGACAAGGCTACCATCCATTGGAGTAACAAAAATCACGACAACAGACTACCTTCCATAATGAAAAGGCTACCATCCAATGGACTAACAAAAATCTCGACAACATACTACCTTCCATAAAGACAAGTATACCGTCCATTGGAGTAACAAAAATCTCGCCAACAGATGACCTTCCGTAATGACTAGGCTACCATCCATTGGAGTAATAAAGATATCGACAACAGACTACCTTCCATAATGAAAAGGCTACCATCCATTGGAATAACAAAAATCTCGAAAACATAATACCTTCCATAATGACAAGGCTACCATCCAATGGACTAACAAAAATCTCGACAACAGACTACCTTCCATAACGACAAGTATACCATCCATTGGAGTAACAAAAATCTCGATAACAGATGACCTTCCATAATGACTAGGCTACCATCCATTGGAGTAATAAAGATATCGACAACAGACTACCTTCCATTATGAGAAGGCTACAATCCATTATAGTAACAAAAATCTCGACAAGAGACCACCTTCCATAATGACAAGGCTACCATCCATTGTAGTAACAAAAATCTCGACAACAGACTACCTTCTATAATGACAAGGCTACCATCCATTGTAGTAACAAATATCTCGACAATAGACTACCGTCCATAATGACTAGGCTACCATCCATTGGAGTAACAAAAATCTCGACAATAGACTACCTTCCTTAATGACAAGGCTACCATCCATTAGAGTAACAAAAATATCCACAAGAGACTACCTTCCATAATGATAAGGCTACAATCCATTGTAGTAACAAAAATATCGACAATAGACTACCTTACATAATGACAAGGCTACCATCCTTTGTAGTAACAAAAATCTCGACAACAAACTACCTTCCATAATGACTTGGCTACCATCCATTGGAGTAACACAAATCTCGGCAATAGACTACCTTCCATAATGACAAGGCTACCATCCATTGGAGTAACAAAGATATCGACAACATACTACCTTCCATAATGACAAGGCTACCATCCATTGGAGTAACAAAAATCTCGACAATAGACTACCTTCCTTAATGACAAGGCTACCATCCATTAGAGTAACAAAAATATCCACAAGAAACTACCTTCCATAATGATAAGGCTACAATCCATTGTAGTAAAAAAAATCTCGACAACAGACTACCTTACATAATGACAAGGCCACGATCCATTGTAGTAACAAAAATCTCGACAACAGACTACCTTCCATAATGACAAGGCTACCATCCTTTGTAGTAACAAAAATCTCGACAACAAACTACCTTCCATAATGACTTGGCTACCATCCATTGGAGTAACACAAATCTCAGCAATAGACTACCTTCCATAATTACAAGGCTACCATCCATTGGAGTAACAAAGATATCGACAACATACTACCTTCCATAATGACAAGGCTACCATCCATTGGAGTAACAAAAATCATGACCATAGACTACCTTCCATAATGACAAGGCTACCATCCATTGGAATAAATAAAATCTCGACAATAGATGAACTTCCATAATGACTAGGCTACCATCCATTGGAGTAATAAATATATCAACAATAGACTACCTTCCATTATGATAAGGCTACAATCCATTATAGTAACAAAAATCTCGACAAGAAACTTCCTTCCATAATGACAAGGCTACCATCCATTGTAGTAACTAAAATATCAACAACACACTACCTTCTGTAATGATAAGGGTACCATCCGTTGGAGTGACAGAAATATCCACAAGAGACTACCTTCCATAATGATAAGGCGACCATCCATTGGAGTAACAAAAATGTCGATAACAGACTACCTTCCATAATGTCAAGGCTACATTCCATTGTAGTAACAAAAATCTCGACAACAGACAATCTTACATAATGACAAGGCTACCATACATTGTAGTAAAAAAAATCTCGACAACAGACTACCTTCCATAATGACAAGGCAACCATTCATTGTAGTAACAAAAATGTCGACGCCAGACTACCTTCCATAATGACTTGGCTACCATCCATTGGAGTAACAAAAATCTCGACAATAGACTACCTACCATAATGACAAGGCTACCATCCATTGGAGTAACAAAGATATCGATAAAATACTACCTTCCATAATGACAAGGCTACCATCCATTGGAGTAACAAAAATCACGACAACAGACTACCTTCCATAATGAAAAGGCTACCATCCAATGGACTAACAAAAATCTCGACAACAGACTACCTTCCATAAAGACAAGTATACCATCCATTGGAGTAACAAAAATCTCGCCAACAGATGACCTTCCGTAATGACTAGGCTACCATCCATTCGAGTAATAAAGATATCGACAACAGACTACCTTCCATAATGAAAAGGCTACCATCCATTGGAATAACAAAAATCTCGACAACTTAATACCTTCCATAATGACAAGGCTACCATCCAATGGACTAACAAAGATCTCGACAACAGACTACCTTCCATAACGACAAGTATACCATCCATTGGAGTAACAAAAATCTCGACAACAGATGACCTTCCATAATGACTAGGCTACCATCCATTGGAGTAATAAAGATATCGACAACAGACTACCTTCCATTATGAGAAGGCTACAATCCATTATAGTAACAAAAATCTCGACAAGAGACCACCTTCCATAATGACAAGGCTACCATCCATTGTAGTAACAAAAATCTCGACAACAGACTACCTTCTATAATGACAAGGCTACCATCCATTGTAGTACCAAATATCTCGACAATAGACTACCTTCCATAATGACTTGGCTACCATCCATTGGAGTAACAAAAATCTCGACAATAGACTACCTTCCTTAATGACAAGGCTACCATCCATTAGAGTAACAAAAATATCCACAAGAGACTACCTTCCATAATGATAAGGCTACAATCCATTGTAGTAACAAAAATCTCGACAACAGACTACCTTACATAATGACAAGGCCACGATCCATTGTAGTAACAAAAATCTCACCAACAGACTACCTTCCATAATGACAAGGCTACCATCCTTTGTAGTAACAAAAATCTCGACAACACACTACCTTCCATAATGACTTGGCTACCATCCATTGGAGTAACACAAATCTCGGCAATAGGCTACCTTCCATAATGACAAGGCTACCATCCATTGGAGTAACAAAGATATCGACAACATACTACCTTCCATAATGACAAGGCTACCATCCATTGGAGTAACAAAAATCTCGACAAAAGACTACCTTCCTTAATGACAAGGCTACCATCCATTAGAGTAACAAAAATATCCACAAGAGACTACCTTCCATAATGATAAGGCTACACTCCATTGTAGTAACAAAAATCTCGACAACAGACTACCTTCCATAATGACTTGGCTACCATCCATTGGAGTAACACCAATCTCGGCAATAGACTACCTTCCATAATGACAAGGCTACCATCCATTGGAGTAACAAAGATATCGACAACATACTACCTTCCATAATGACAAGGCTACCATCCATTATAGTAACAAAAATCATGACCGCAGACTACCTTCCATAATGACAAGGCTACCATTCATTGTAGTAACAAAAATGTCGACGCCAGACTACCTTCCATAATGACTTGGCTACCATCCATTGGAGTAACAAAAATCTCGACAATAGACTACCTACCATAATGACAAGGCTACCATCCATTGGAGTAACAAAGATATCGATAAAATACTACCTTCCATAATGACAAGGCTACCATCCATTGGAGTAACAAAAATCACGACAACAGACTACCTTCCATAATGAAAAGGCTACCATCCAATGGACTAACAAAAATCTCGACAACAGACTACCTTCCATAAAGACAAGTATACCATCCATTGGAGTAACAAAAATCTCGCCAACAGATGACCTTCCGTAATGACTAGGCTACCATCCATTCGAGTAATAAAGATATCGACAACAGACTACCTTCCATAATGAAAAGGCTACCATCCATTGGAATAACAAAAATCTCGACAACTTAATACCTTCCATAATGACAAGGCTACCATCCAATGGACTAACAAAGATCTCGACAACAGACTACCTTCCATAACGACAAGTATACCATCCATTGGAGTAACAAAAATCTCGACAACAGATGACCTTCCATAATGACTAGGCTACCATCCATTGGAGTAATAAAGATATCGACAACAGACTACCTTCCATTATGAGAAGGCTACAATCCATTATAGTAACAAAAATCTCGACAAGAGACCACCTTCCATAATGACAAGGCTACCATCCATTGTAGTAACAAAAATCTCGACAACAGACTACCTTCTATAATGACAAGGCTACCATCCATTGTAGTACCAAATATCTCGACAATAGACTACCTTCCATAATGACTTGGCTACCATCCATTGGAGTAACAAAAATCTCGACAATAGACTACCTTCCTTAATGACAAGGCTACCATCCATTAGAGTAACAAAAATATCCACAAGAGACTACCTTCCATAATGATAAGGCTACAATCCATTGTAGTAACAAAAATCTCGACAACAGACTACCTTACATAATGACAAGGCCACGATCCATTGTAGTAACAAAAATCTCACCAACAGACTACCTTCCATAATGACAAGGCTACCATCCTTTGTAGTAACAAAAATCTCGACAACACACTACCTTCCATAATGACTTGGCTACCATCCATTGGAGTAACACAAATCTCGGCAATAGGCTACCTTCCATAATGACAAGGCTACCATCCATTGGAGTAACAAAGATATCGACAACATACTACCTTCCATAATGACAAGGCTACCATCCATTGGAGTAACAAAAATCTCGACAAAAGACTACCTTCCTTAATGACAAGGCTACCATCCATTAGAGTAACAAAAATATCCACAAGAGACTACCTTCCATAATGATAAGGCTACACTCCATTGTAGTAACAAAAATCTCGACAACAGACTACCTTCCATAATGACTTGGCTACCATCCATTGGAGTAACACCAATCTCGGCAATAGACTACCTTCCATAATGACAAGGCTACCATCCATTGGAGTAACAAAGATATCGACAACATACTACCTTCCATAATGACAAGGCTACCATCCATTATAGTAACAAAAATCATAACCGCAGACTACCTTCCATAATGACAAGGCTACCATCCATTGGAATAACAAAAATCTCGACAATAGATGAACTTCCATAATGACTAGGCTACCATCCATTGGAGTAATAAATATATCAATAATAGACTACCTTCCATTATGATAAGGCTACAATCCATTATAGTAACAAAAATCTCGACAAGAGACTACCTTCCATAATGACAAGGCTACCATCCATTGTAGGAACTAAAATATCGACAACACACTACCTTCCTTAATGATAAGGGTACCATCCGTTGGAGTGACAAAAATATCCACAAGAGACTATCTTCCATAATGATATGGCTACCATCCATTGGAGTACCAAAAATGTCGACAACAGACTACCTTCCATAATGTCAAGGCTACATTCCATTGTAGTAACAAAAATCTCGACAACAGACAACCTTACATAATGACAAGGCTACCATCCGTTGTAGTAACAAAAATCTCGACAACAGACTACCTTCCATAATGACAAGGCTACCATCCATTGTAGTAACAAAAATGTCGACAACAGACTACCTTCCATAATGACGTGGCTACCATCCATTGGAGTAACAAAAATCTCGACAATAGACTACCTTCCATAATGACAAGGCTACCATTTATTGGAGTAACAAAGATATCGATAAAATACTACCTTCCATAATGACAAGGCTACCATCCATTGGAGTAATAAAAATCACGACAACAGACTACCTTCCATAATGAAAAGGCTACCATCCAATGGACTAACAAAAATCTCGACAACAGACTACCTTCCATAAAGACAAGTATACCATCCATTGGAGTAACAAAACTCTCGCCAACAGATGACCTTCCATAATGACTAGGCTACCATCCATTGGAGTAATAAAGATATCAACAACAGACTAACTTCCATAATGAAAAGACTACCATCCATTGGAATAACAAAAATCTCGACAACTTAATACCTTCCATAATGACAAGGCTACCATCCAATGGACTAACAAAAATCTCGACAACAGACTACCTTCCATAACGACAAGTATACCATCCATTGGAGTAACAAAAATCTCGACAACAGATGACCTTCCATAATGACTAGGCTACCATCCATTGGAGTAATAAAGATATCGTCAACAGACTACCTTCCATTATGAGAAGGCTACAATCCATTATAGTAACAAAAATCTCGACAAGAGACCACCTTCCATAATGACAAGGCTACCATCCATTGTAGTAACAAAAATCTCGAGAATAGACTACCTTCTATAATGACAAGGCTACCATCCATTGTAGTAACAAATATCTCGACAATAGACTACCTTCCATAATGACTTGGCTACCATCCATTGGAGTAACAAAAATCTCGACAATAGACTACTTTCCTTAATGACAAGGCTACCATCCATTAGAGTAACAAAAATATCCACAAGAGACTACCTTCCATAATGATAAGGCTACAATCCATTGTAGTAACAAAAATCTCGACAACAGACTACCTTACATAATGACAAGGCCACGATCCATTGTAGTAACAAAAATCTCGACAACAGACTACCTTACATAATGACAAGGCTACCATCCTTTGTAGTAACAAAAATCTCGACAATAAACTACCTTCCATAATGACTTGGCTACCATCCATTGGAGTAACACAAATCTCGGCAATAGACTACGTTCCATAATGACAAGGCTACCATCCATTGGAGTAACAAAGATATCGACAACATACTACCTTCCATAATGACAAGGCTACCATCCATTGGAGTAACAAAAATCACGACCACAGACTACATTCCATAATGACAAGGCTACCATCCATTGGAATAACAAAAATCTCGACAAGAGATGACCTTCCATAATGAATAGGCTACCATCCATTGGAGTAATAAAGATATCAACAACAGACTACCTTCCATTATGAGAAGGCTACAATCCATTGTAGTAACAAAAATCTCGACAAGAGACTACCTTCCATAATGACAAGGATACCATCCATTGTAGTAACAAAAATCTCGACAATAGACTGCCTTCCATAATGACTTGGCTACCATCCATTGGAGTAACACCAATCTCGGCAATAGACTACCTTCCATAATGACAAGGCTACCATCCATTGGAGTAACAAAGATATCGACAACATACTACCTTCCATAATGACAAGGCTACCATCCATTATAGTAACAAAAATCATGACCACAGACTACCTTCCATAATGACAAGGCTACCATCCATTGGAATAACAAAAATCTCGACAATAGATGAACTTCCATAATGACTAGGCTACCATCCATTGGAGTAATAAATATATCAATAATAGACTACCTTCCATTATGATAAGGCTACAATCCATTATAGTAACAAAAATCTCGACAAGAGACTACCTTCCATAATGACAAGGCTACCATCCATTGTAGTAACTAAAATATCGACAACACACTACCTTCCTTAATGATAAGGGTACCATCCGTTGGAGTGACAAAAATATCCACAAGAGACTATCTTCCATAATGATATGGCTACCATCCATTGGAGTACCAAAAATGTCGACAACAGACTACCTTCCATAATGTCAAGGCTACATTCCATTGTAGTAACAAAAATCTCGACAACAGACAACCTTACATAATGACAAGGCTACCATCCGTTGTAGTAACAAAAATCTCGACAACAGACTACCTTCCATAATGACAAGGCTACCATCCATTGTAGTAACAAAAATGTCGACAACAGACTACCTTCCATAATGATGTGGCTACCATCCATTGGAGTAACAAAAATCTCGACAATAGACTACCTTCCATAATGACAAGGCTACCATTTATTGGAGTAACAAAGATATCGATAAAATACTACCTTCCATAATGACAAGGCTACCATCCATTGGAATAATAAAAATCACGACAACAGACTACCTTCCATAATGAAAAGGCTACCATCCAATGGACTAACAAAAATCTCGACAACAGACTACCTTCCATAAAGACAAGTATACCATCCATTGGAGTAACAAAACTCTCGCCAACAGATGACCTTCCATAATGACTAGGCTACCATCCATTGGAGTAATAAAGATATCGACAACATACTAACTTCCATAATGAAAAGCCTACCATCCATTGGAATAACAAAAATCTCGACAACTTAATACCTTCCATAATGACAAGGCTACCATCCAATGGACTAACAAAAATCTCGACAACAGACTACCTTCCATAACGACAAGTATACCATCCATTGGAGTAACAAAAATCTCGACAACAGATGAACTTCCATAATGACTAGGCTACCATCCATTGGAGTAATAAAGATATCGACAACTGACTACCTTCCATTATGAGAAGGCTACAATCCATTATAGTAACAAAAATCTCGACAAGAGACCACCTTCCATAATGACAAGGCTACCATCCATTGTAGTAACAAAAATCTCGAGAATAGACTACCTTCTATAATGACAAGGCTACCATCCATTGTAGTAACAAATATCTCGACAATAGACTACCTTCCATAATGACTTGGCTACCATCCATTGGAGTACCAAAAATCTCGACAATAGACTACTTTCCTTAATGACAAGGCTACCATCCATTAGAGTAACAAAAATATCCACAAGAGACTACCTTCCATAATGATAAGGCTACAATCCATTGTAGTAACAAAAATCTCGACAACAGACTACCTTACATAATGACAAGGCCACGATCCATTGTAGTAACAAAAATCTCGACAACAGACTACTTTACATAATGACAAGGCTACCATCCTTTGTAGTAACAAAAATCTCGACAATAAACTACCTTCCATAATGACTTGGCTACCATCCATTGGAGTAACACAAATCTCGGCAATAGACTACGTTCCATAATGACAAGGCTACCATCCATTGGAGTAACAAAGATATCGACAACATACTACCTTCCATAATGACAAGGCTACCATCCATTGGAGTAACAAAAATCACGACCACAGACTACATTCCATAATGACAAGGCTACCATCCATTGGAATAACAAAAATCTCGACAAGAGATGACCTTCCATAATGAATAGGCTACCATCCATTGGAGTAATAAAGATATCAACAACAGACTACCTTCCATTATGAGAAGGCTACAATCCATTGTAGTAACAAAAATCTCGACAAGAGACTACCTTCCATAATGACAAGGATACCATCCATTGTAGTAACAAAAATCTCGACAATAGACTGCCTTCCATAATGACTTGGCTACCATCCATTGGAGTAACAAAAATATCTGCAATAGACTACCTTCCATAATTATAAGGCTACCATCCATTGGAGTAACTAAAATGTCGACAACAGACTACCTTCCATAATGTCAAGGCTACATTCCATTGTAGTAACAAAAATCTTGACAACAGACAACCTTACATAATGACAAGGCTACCATCCATTGTAGTAACAAAAATCTCGACAACAGACTACCTTCCATAATGACAAGGCTACCATCCATTGTAGTAAGAAAATGTCGACAACAGACTACCTTCCATAATGACTTGGCTACCATCCATTGGAGTAACAAAAATCTTGACAATAGATTACCTTCCATAATGACAAGGCTACCATCCATCGGATTAACAAAGATATCGATAAAATACTACCTTCCATAATGACAAGGCTACCATCTATTGGAGTAACAAAAATCACGACAACAGATTACCTTCCATAATGAAAAGGCTACCATCCAATGGACTAAAAAAAATCTCGACAACAGACTAACTTCCATAAAGACAAGTATACCATCCATTGGAGTAACAAAAATCACGCCAACAAATGACCTTCCATAATGACTAGGCTACCATCCATTGGAGTAATAAAGATATCGACAACAGACTACCTTCCATTATGAGAAGGATACTATCCATTTAGTAACAAATATCTCGACAAGAGACTATCATCCATAATGAAAAGGCTACCATCCATTGTAGTAACAAAAATCTCTACAACAAAATACCTTCCATAATGACAAGGCTACCATCCATTGGAGTAACAAAAATCACGACAACAAACTACCTTCCATAATGACAAGGCTTCCATCCAATGGAGTAACAAAAATTTCGACAATAGACTACCTTCCATAATGACAAGGCTACCATCCATTGGAGTAACAAAAATCTCGACAACAGACTACCTTACATTTTGACAAGGCTACCATATATTGGAGTAGCAAAGATATCGATAACATACTACCTTCCATAATGACAAGGCTACCATCCATTGGAGTAACAAAAATCATGACAACAGACTACCTTCCATAATGAAAAGGCTACCATCCATTGGAATAACAAAAATCTCGACAACAGAATACCTTTCATAATGACAAGGCTACCATCCAATGGAGTAACAAAAATCTCAACAACAGACTACCTTCCACAACGACAAGTATACCATCCATTGGAGTAACAAAAATCTCGATATCAGATGACGTTCCATAATGACTAGGCTACCTTCAATTGGAGTAATAAAGATATCGACAACACACTACCTTCCATTATGAGAAGGCTACAATCCATTATAGTAACAAAAATCTCGACAAGAGACTATCTTCCATAATGACAAGGCTACCATCCATTGTAGTAACTAAAATCTCGACAACAGACTACCTTCCATAATGACAAGGCTACCATCCATTGGAGTAACAAAAATCAAGACAACATACTACCTTCCATAATAACAAGGCTACCATCCATTGGAATAACAAAAATCTTGACAACATACTACCTTCCATAATGACAAGGCTGCCATCCATTGGAGTAAAAAAATCACGACAACAGACTACCTTCCATAATGACAAGGCTACCATCCATTGGAATAACAAAAATATCGACAACATAATACCTTCCATAATGACAAGGCTACCATCTAATGGAGTAACAAAAATCTCGACAACAGACTAACTTCCATAACGACAAGTCTACCATCCATTGGAGTAACAAAAATCTCGACAACAAATGAGCTTCCATAATGACTAGGCTACCATCCATTGGAGTAATAAAGATATCGACAACATACTACCTTCCATTATGAGAAGGCTACAATCCATTGTAGTAACAAAAATCTCGACAAGAGACTACCTTCCATAATGATAAGGCTATCATCCATTGTAGTAAAAAAAATCTCGACAACAGACTATCTTCCATAATGACAAGGCTACCATCCATTGTAGTAACAAAAATCTCGACAACAGACTACCTTCTATAATGACTTGGCTACCATCCATTAGAGTAACAAAAATCTCGATGATAGACTACCTTCCATAATGACAAGGCTACCATCCATTAGAGGAACAAAAACATCCACAATAGACTACCTTCCATAATGATAAGGCTACAATCCATTGTAGTAACAAAAATCTCGACAACAGACTACCTTACATAATGACAAGGCTACGATCCATTGTAGTAACAAAATCTCGACAACAAAGTACCTTCCATAATGAAAAGGCTACAATCCTTTGTAGTAACAAAAATCTCGACAACATACTACCTTCCATAATGTCTTGGCTACCATCCATTGGAGTAACAAAAATCTCGAAAATAGACTACCTTCCATAATGACAAGGCTACCATCCATTGGAGTAACAAAGATATCGACAACATACTACCTTTCATAATGACAAGGCTACCATCCATTGGAGTAACAAAAATCACGACAACAGACTACCTTCCATAATGACAAGGCTACCATCCATTGGAATAACAAAAATCTCGATAACAGATGACCTTCCATAATGACTAGGCTACCATCCATTGGAGTAATCAAGATATCAACAACAGACTACCTTCCATTATGATAAGGCTACGACCCATTGTAGTAACAAAAATCTCGACAAGAGACTACCTTCCATAATGACAAAGCTACCATCCATTGTAGTAACTAAAATATCGACAACAAACTACCTTCCATAATGACAAGGGTACCATCCATTGGAGTATCAAAAATATCGGCAATAGACTACCATCCATAATGATAAGGCTACCATCCATTGGAGTAACAAAGATATCGACAACATACTACCTTCCATAATGACAAGACTGCCATCCATTGAAGTAAAAAAAATCACGACAACAAACTACCTTCCATAATGAAAAGGCTACCATCCATTGGTATGACAAAAATCTCGACAACAGAATACCTTCCATAATGACAAGGCTACCATCTAATGGAGTAACAAAAATCTCGACAACAGACTACCTTCCATAACGGCAAGTCTACCATCCATTTTTGTAACAAAAATCTCGACAACAGATGAGCTTCCATAATGACTAGGCTACCATCCATTGGAGTAATAAAGATATCGACAACAGACTATCTTCCATTATGAGAAGGCTACAATCCATTATAGTAACAAAAATCTCGACAAGAGACTATCTTCCATAATGACAAGGCTACCATCCATTGTAGTAACTAAAATCTCGACAACAGACTACCTTCCATAATGACAAGGCTACCATCCATTGGAGTAACAAAAATCACGACAACATACTACCTTCCATAATAACAAGGCTACCATCCATTGGAATAACAAAAATCTTGACAACAGACTACCTTCCATAATGACAAGGCTTCCATCCATTGGAGTAAAAAAATCACGACAACAGACTACATTCCATAATGACAAGGCTACCATCCATTGGAATAGCAAAAATATCGACAACATAATACCTTCCATAATGACAAGGCTACCATCTAATGGAGTAACAAAAATCTCGACAACAGACTACCTTCCATAACGACAAGTCTACCATCCATTGGAGTAACAAAAATCTCGACAACAAATGAGCTTCCATAATGACTAGGCTACCATCCATTGGAGTAATAAAGATATCGACAATATACTACCTTCCATTATGAGAAGGCTACAATCCATTGTAGTAACAAAAATCTCGACAAGAAACTACCTTCCATAATGATAAGGCTATCATCCATTGTAGTAAAAAAAATCTCGACAACAGACTATTTTCCATAATGACAAGGCTACCATCCATTGTAGTAACAAAAATCTCGACAACAGACTACCTTCTATAATGACTTGGCTACCATCAATTGGAGTAACAAAAATCTCGATGATAGACTACCTTCCATAATGACAAGGCTACCATCCATTAGAGTAACAAAAACATCCATAATAGACTACCTTCCATAATGATAAGGCTACAATCCATTGTAGTAACAAAAATCTCGACAACAGACTACCTTACATAATGACAAGGCTACCATCCATTGGAGTAACAAAAATCTCGAAAATAGACTACCTTCCATAATGACAAGGCTACCATCCATTGGAGTAACAAAGATATCGACAACATACTACCTTTCATAATGACAAGGCTACCATCAATTGGAGTAACAAAAATCATGACAACAGACTACCTTCCATAATGACAAGGCTACCATCCATTGGAATACCAAAAATCTCGACAACAGATGACCTTCCATAATGACTAGGCTACCATCCATTGGAGTAATCAAGATATCAACAACATACTACCTTCCATTATGATAAGGCTACGATCCATTGTAGTAACAAAAATATCGACAAGAGACTACCTTCCATAATGACAAGGCTACCATCCATTGTAGTAACTAAAATATCGACAACAAACTACCTTCCATAATGACAAGGGTACCATCCATTGGAGTAACAAAAATATCGGCAATACACTACCATCTATACTGATAAGGCTACCATCCATTGGAGTAACAAAGATATCGACAACATACTACCTTCCATAATGACAAGACTGCCATCCATTGGAGTAAAAAAAATCACGACAACAACCTACCTTCCATAATGAAAAGGCTACCATCCATTGGTATGACAAAAGTCTAGACAACAGAATACCTTCCATAATGACAAGGCTACCATCTAATGGAGTAAAAAAAATCTCGACAACAGACTACCTTCCATAACGACAAGGCTACCATCCATTGGAATAACAAAAATCTCGACAACAGATGACCTTCCATAATGACTAGGCTACCATCCATTGGAGTAATCAAGATATCAACAACATACTACCTTCCATTATGATAAGGCTACGATCCATTGTAGTAACAAAAATCTCGACAAGAGACTACCTTCCATAATGACAAAGCTACCATCCATTGTAGTAACTAAAATATCGACAACAAAATACCTTCCACAATGACAAGGGTACCATCCATTGGAGTATCAAAAATATCGGCAATAGACTACCATCCATAATGATAAGGTTACCATCCATTGGAGTAACAAAGATATCGACAACATACTACCTTCCATAATGACAAGACTGCCATCCATTGGAGTAAAAAAATCACGACAACAAACTACCTTCCATAATGAAAAGGCTACCATCCATTGGTATGACAAAAATCTCGAAAACAGAATACCTTCCATAATGACAAGGCTACCATCTAATGGAGTAACAAAAATCTCGACAACAGACTACCTTCCATAACGACAAGTCTACCATCCATTTGAGTAACAAAAATCTCGACAACAGATGAGCTTCCATAATGACTAGGCTACCATCCATTGGAGTAATAAAGATATCGACAACAAACTACCTTCCATTATGAGAAGGGTACAATCCATTGTAGTAACAAAAATCTCGACAAAAGACTACCTTCCATAATGACAACGCTACCATCCATTGTAGTAACAAAACTCTCGACAACAGACTACCTTCCATAATGACAACGCTACCATCCATTGTAGTAACAAAAATCTCGACAATAGACTACCTTCTATAATGACTTGACTACCGTCCATTGGAGTAACAAAAATCTCGACGATAGACTACCTTCCATAATGAGAAGGATACCATACATTAGAGTAACAAAAACATCCACAAGAGAATACCTTCCATAATGATAAGGCTACAATCCATTGTAGTAACAAAAATCTCGACAACAGACTACCTTACATAATGACAAGGCTACGATCCATTGTCGTAACAAAATCTCGACAACATTCTACCTTCCATAATGAAAAGGCTACAATCCTTTGTAGTAACAAAAATCTCGACAACATACTACCTTCCATAATGACTTGGCTACCATCCATTGGAGTAACAAAAATCTCGGCAATAAACTACCTTCCATAATGACAAGGCTACCATCCATTGGAGTAACAAAAATATCCACAAGAGAATAACTTCCATAATGATAAGGCTACAATCCATTGTAGTAACAAAAATCTCGACAACAGACTACCTTACATAATGACAAGGCTACAATCCATTGTAGTAACAAAAATCTCGACAACAGACTACCTTACATAATGACAAGGCTACGATCCATTGTCGTAACAAAATCTCGACAACATTCTACCTTCCATAATGAAAAGGCTACAATCCTTTGTAGTAACAAAAATCTCGACAACATACTACCTTCCATAATGACTTGGCTACCATCCATTGGAGTAACAAAAATCTCGGCAATAGACTACCTTTCATAATGACAAGGCTACCATCCATTGTAGTAACTAAAATATCGACAACATACTACCTTCCATAATGACAAGGCTACCATCCATTGGAGTAACAAAAATATCCATAAGAGACTACCTTCCATAATGATAAGGCTACCATCCATTGGAGTAACAAAAATCTCGACAACAGACTACCTTCCATAATGACAAGGCTACCATCCATTGGAATAACAAAAATCTTGGCAACAAAATACCTTACATAATGAGAAGGCTACCATCCAATGGAGTAACAAAAATCTCAACAACAGACTACCTTCCATAACGACAAGTCTACCATCCATTGGAGTAACAAAAATCTCGACAACATATGACCTTCCATAATGACTAGGCTACCATCCATTGGAGTAATAAAGATATCGACAACAGACTACCTTCCATTATGAGAAGGCTACAATTCATTGTTGTAACAAAAATCTCGACAACAGACTACCTTCCATAATGAAAAGGCAACCATCCAATGGACTAACAAAAATCTCGACAACAGACTACCTTCAATAAAGACAAGTATACCATCCATTGGAGTAACAAAACTCTCGCCAACAGATGACCTTCCATAATGACTAGGCTACCATCCATTGGAGTAATAAAGATATCGACAACAGACTAACTTCCATAATGAAAAGGCTACCATCCATTGGAATAACAAAAATCTCGACAACTTAATACCTTCCATAATGACAAGGCTACCATCCAATGGACTAACAAAAATCTCGACAACTGACTACCTTCCATAACGACAAGTATACCATCCATTGGAGTAACAAAAATCTCGACAACAGATGACCTTCCATAATGACTAGGCTACCATCCATTGGAGTAATAAAGATATCGACAACAGACTACCTTCCATTATGAGAAGGCTACAATCCATTATAGTAACAAAAATCTCGACAAGAGACCACCTTCCATAATGACAAGGCTACCATCCATTGTAGTAACAAAAATCTCGACAACAGACTACCTTCTATAATGACAAGGCTACCATCCATTGTAGTAACAAATATCTCGACAATAGACTACCTTCCATAATGACTTGGCTACCATCCATTGGAGTAACAAAAATCTCGACAATAGACTACTTTCCTTAATGACAAGGCTACCATCCATTAGAGTAACAAAAATATCCACAAGAGACTACCTTCCATAATGATAAGGCTACAATCCATTGTAGTAACAAAAATCTCGACAATAGACTACCTTACATAATGACAAGGCCACGATCCATTATAGTAACAAAAATCTCGACAACAGACTACCTTACATAATGACAAGGCTACCATCCTTTGTAGTAACAAAAATCTCGACAATAAACTAACTTCCATAATGACTTGGCTACCATCCATTGGAGTAACACAAATCTCGGCAATAGACTACCTTCCATAATGACAAGGCTACCATCCATTGGAGTAACAAAGATATCGAGAACATACTACCTTCCATAATGACAAGGCTACCATCCAATGGAGTAACAAAAATCACGACCATAGACTACATTCCATAATGACAAGGCTACCATCCATTGGAATAACAAAAACCTCGACAAGGGATGACCTTCCATAATGAATAGGCTACCATCCATTGGAGTAATAAAGATATCAACAACAGACTACCTACCATTATGAGAAGGCTACAATCCATTGTAGTAACAAAAATCTCGACAAGAGACTACCTTCCATAATGACAAGGATACCATCCATTATAGTAACAAAAATCTCGACAATAGACTGCCTTCCATAATGACTTGGATACCATCCATTGGAGTAACAAAAATATCTGCAATAGACTACCTTCCATAATGATAAGGCTACCATCCATTGGAGTAACAAAAATGTCGACAACAGACTACCTTCCATAATGTCAAGGCTACATTCCATTGTAGTAACAAAAATCTCGACAACAGACAACCTTACATAATGACAAGGCTACCATCCATTGTAGTAACAAAAATCTCGACAACAGACTACCTTCCATAATGACAAGGCTACCATCCATTGTAGTAAGAAAATGTCGACAACAGACTACCTTCCATAATGACTTGGCTACCATCCATTGGTGTAACAAAAATCTCGACAATAGATTACCTTCCATAATGACAAGGCTACCATCCATTGGAGTAACAAAGATATCGATAAAATACTACCTTCCATAATGACAAGGCTACCATCTATTGGAGTAACAAAAATCACGACAACATACTACCTTCCATAATGAAAAGGCTACCATCCAATGGACTAAAAAAAATATCGACAACAGACTACCTTCCATAAAGACAAGTATACCATCCATTGGAGTAACAAAAATCACGCCAACAAATGACCTTCCATAATGACTAGGCTACCATCCATTGGAGTAATAAAGATATCGATAACAGACTACCTTCTATTATGAGAAGGATACAATCCATTTAGTAACAAATATCTCGACAAGAGACTATCATCCATAATGACAAGGCTACCATCCATTGTAGTAACAAAAATCTCTACAACAAAATACCTTCCATAATGACAAGGCTACCATCCATTGGAGTAACAAAAATCACGACAACATACTACATTCCATAATGACAACACTACCATCCATTGGAATAACAAAAATCTCGACAAGAGACTACCTTCCATAATGATAAGGCTATCATCCATTGTAGTAAAAAAAATCTCGACAACAGACTATTTTCCCTAATGACAAGGCTACCATCCATTGTAATAACAAAAATCTCGACAACAGACTACCTTCTATAATGACTTGGCTACCATCCATTGGAGTAACAAAAATCTCGATGATAGACTACCTTCCATAATGACAAGGCTACCATCCATTAGAGTAACAAAAACATCCACATTAGACTACCTTCCATAATGATAAGGCTACAATGCATTGTAGTAACAAAAATGTCGACAACAGACTACCTTACATAATGACAAGGCTACGATCCATTGTAGTAACAAAATCTCGACAACAAACTACCTTCCATAATGAAAAGGCTACAATCCTTTGTAGTAACAAAAATCTCGACAACATATTACCTTCCATAATGACAAGGGTACCATCCATTGGAGTAACAGAAATCTCGGCAATAGACTACCTTCCATAATGACAAGGCTACCATCCATTGGAGTAACAAAGATATCGACAACATACTACCTTTCATAATGACAAGTCTACCATCCATTGGAGTAACAAAAATCAAGACAACAGACTACCTTCCATAATGACAAGGCTACCATCCATTGGAATAACAAATGTATCGGCAACAGAATACCTTCCATAATGACAAGGCTACCATCTAATGGAGTAACAAAAATATCGACAACAGACTACCTTCCATAACGACAAGTCTACCATCCATTTTTGTAACAAAAATCTCGACAACAGATGACCTTCCATAATGACTAGGCTACCATCCATTGGAGTAATCAAGATATCAACAACATACTACCTTCCATTATGATAAGGCTACGATCCATTGTAGTAACAAAAATCTCGACAAGAGACTACCTTCCATAATGACAAGGCTACCATCCATTGTAGTAACTAAAATATCGACAACAGACTACCTTCCATAATGACAAGGGTACCATCCATTGGAGTATCAAAAATATCGGCAATAGACTACCATCCATAATGATAAGGCTACCATCCATTGGAGTAACAAAGATATCAACAACATACTACCTTCCATAATGACAAGACTGCCATCCATTGGAGTAAAAAAAATCACGACAACAAACTACCTTCCATAATGAAAAGGCTACCATCCATTGGTATGAAAAAAATCTCGACAACAGAATACCTTCCATAATGACAAGGCTACCATCTAATGGAGTAACAAAAATCTCGACAACAGACTACCTTCCATAATGACAAGTCTACCATCAATTTGAGTAACAAAAATCTCGACAACAGATGAGCTTCCATAATGACTAGGCTACCATCCATTGGAGTAATAAAGATATCGACAACAAACTACCTTCCATAATGAGAAGGCTACAATCCATTGTAGTAACAAAAATCTCGACAAAAGACTACCTTCCATAATGACAAGGCTACCATCCATTGTAGTAACAAAAATCTCGACAACAGACTACCTTCCATAATGACAAGGCTACCATCCATTGTAGTAACAAAAATCTCGACAACATACTACCTTCTATAATGACTTGGCTACCGTCCATTGGAGTTACAAAAACTCGACGATAGACAACCTTCCATAATGACAAGGATACCATACATTAGAGTAACAAAAACATCCACAAGAGAATACCTTCCATAATGATAAGGCTACAATCCATTGTAGTAACAAAAATCTCGACAACAGACTACCTTACATACTGACAAGGCTACGATCCATTGTCGTAACAAAATCTCGACAACATACTACCTTCCATAATGACTTGGCTACCATCCATTGGAGTAACAAAAATCTCGGCAATAGACTACCTTCCAAAATGACAAGGCTACCATCCATTGGAGTAACAAAGATATCGACAACATACTACCTTCCATAATGACAAGGCTACCATCCATTAGAGTAACAAAAATCACGAAAATAGACTACCTTCTATAATGACAAGGCTACCATCCATTGGAATAACAAAAATCTCGACAATAGATGACCTTCCATATTGACTAGGCTACCATCCATTGGAGTAATCAAGATATCAACAACATACTACCTTCCATTATGATAAGGCTACAATCCATTATAGTAACAAAAATCTCGACAAGAGACTACCTTCCATAATTACAAGGCTACCATCCATTGTAGTAACTAAAATATCGAAAACAAACTACCTTCCATAATGACAAGGGTACCATCCATTGGAGTAACAAAAATATCCACAAGAGACTACCTTCCATAATGATAAGGCTACCATCCATTGTAGTAACAAAAATCTCGACAAGAGACTACCTTCCATAATGACAAGGCTACCATCCATTGTAGTAACAAAAATCTCGACAACAGACTACCTTCCATAATGACTTGGCTACCATCCATTGGAGTAACAAAAATATCTGCAATAGACTACCATCCATAATGATAAGGCTACCATCCATTGGAGTAAAAAAGATATCGACAACATACTACCTTCCATATATACAAGACAACCATCAATTGGAGTAAAAAAAATCATGATAACAAACTACCTTCCATAATGACAAGGCTACCATCCATTGGAATAACAAAAATCTCGACAATAGATGAACTTCCATAATGACTAGGCTACCATCCATTGGCGTAATAAATATATCAACAGTAAACTACCTTCCATTATGATAAGGCTACAATCCATTATAGTAACAAAAATCTCGACAAGAGACTACCTTCCATAATGACAAGGCTACCATCCATTGTAGTAACTAAAATATCGACAACACACTACCTTCCGTAATGATAAGGGTACCATCCGTTGGAGTGACAAAAATATCCACAAGAGACTACCTTCCATAATGATAAGGCTACCATCCATTGGATTAACAAAAATGTCGACAACAGACTACCTTCCATAATGTCAAGGCTACATTCCATTGTAGTAACAAAAATCACGACAACAAACAACCTTACATAATGACAAGGCTACCATCCATTGTAATAACAAAAATCTCGACAACAGACTACCTTCCATAATGACAAGGCTACCATCCATTGTAGTAACAAAAATGTCGACAACAGAGTACCTTCCATAATGACTTGGCTACATTCCATTGGAGTAACAAAAATCTCGACAATAGACTACCTTCCATAATGACAAGGCTACCATCCATTGGAGTAACAAAGATATCGATAAAATACTACCTTCCATAATGACAAGGCTACCATCCATTGGAGTAACAAAAATCTCGACAACAGACTACCTTCCATAATGAAAAGGCTACCATCCAATGGACTAACAAAAATCTCGACAACAGACTACCTTCCATAAAGACAAGTATACCATCCATTGGAGTAACAAAAATCTCGCCAACAGATGACCTTCCGTAGTGACTAGGCTACCATCCATTGGAGTAATAAAGATATCGACAACAGACTACCTTCCATTATGAGAAGGATACAATCCATTGTAGTAGCAAATATCTCGACAAGAGACTATCATTCATAATGACAAGGCTACCATCCATTGTAGTAACAAAAATCTCGACAACAAAATACCTTCCATAATGACAAGGCTACCATCCATTGGAGTAACAAAAATCATGACAACATACTACATTCCATAATGACAACACTACCATTCATTGGAATCACAAAAATCTCTACAACAGACTACCTTCCATAATGACAAGGCTTCCATCCAATGGAGTAACAAAAATCTCGACAATAGACTATCTTCCATAATGACAAGGCTACCATCCATTGGAGTAACAAAAATCTCGACAACAGACTACCTTACATTTTAACAAGGGTACCATCCATTGGAGTAACAAAAATATCCACAAGAGACTACATTCCATAATGATAAGGCTACCATCCATTGGAGTAACAAAAATCTCGACAACATATTACCTTCCATAATGACAAGGCTACCATCCATTGTAATTACAAAAATCTCGACAACAAACTACCTTACATAATGACAAGGCTACCATATATTGGAGTAGCAAAGATATCGATAACATACTACCTTCCATAATGACAAGGCTACCATCCATTGGAGTAACAAATATCATGACAACAGACTACCTTCCTTAATGAAAAGGCTACCATCCATTGGAATAACAAAAATCTCGACAACAGAATACCTTCCATAATGACAAGGCTACCATCCAATGGAGTAACAAAAATCTCAACAACAGACTACCTTCCACAACGACAAGTATACCATATATTGGAGTAACAAAAATCTCGATAACAGATGACGTTCCATAATGACTAAGCTACCATCCATTGGAGTAATAAAGATATCGACAACAAACTACCTTCCATTATGAGAAGGCTACAATCCATTATAGTAACAAAAATCTCGACAAGAGACTATCTTCCATAATGACAAGGCTACCATCCATTGTAGTAACTAAAATCTCGACAACAGACTACCTTCCATAATGACAAGGCTACCATCCATTGGAGTAACAAAAATCTCGGCAATAGACTACCTTCCAAAATGACAAGGCTACCATCCATTGGAGTAACAAAGATATCGACAACATACTACCTTCCATAATGACAAGGCTACCATCCATTGGAGTAACAAAAATCACGAAAACAGACTACCTTCCATAATGACAAGGCTACCATCCATTGGAATAACAAAAATCTCGACAATAGATGACCTTCCATATTGACTAGGCTACCATCCATTGGAGTAATCAAGATATCAACAACATACTACCTTCCATTATGATAAGGCTACAATCCATTGTAGTAACAAAAATCTCGACAAGAGACTACCTTCCATAACGACAAGGCTACCATCCATTGTAGTAACTAAAATATCGACAACAAACTACCTTCCATAATGACAAGGGTACCATCCATTGGAGTAACAAAAATATCCACAAGAGACTACCTTCCATAATGATAAGGCTACCATCCATTGTAGTAACAAAAATCTCGACAAGAGACTACCTTCCATAATGACAAGGCTACCATCCATTGTAGTAACAAAAATCTCGACAATAGACTACCTTCCATAATGACTTGTCTACCATCCATTGGAGTAACAAAAATATCTGCAATAGACTACCATCCATAATGATATGGCTACCATCCATTGGAGTAAAAAAGATATCGACAACATACTACCTTCCATATATACAAGACTACCATCAATTGGAGTAAAAAAAATCATGATAACAAACTACCTTCCATAATGACAAGGCTACCATCCATTGGAATAACAAAAATCTCGACAATAGATGAACTTCCATAATGACTAGGCTTCCATCCATTGGCGTAATAAATATATCAACAATAAACTACCTTCCATTATGATAAGGCTACAATCCATTATAGTAACAAAAATCTCGACAAGAGACTACCTTCCATAATGACAAGGATACCATCCATTGTAGTAACTAAAATATCGACAACACACTACCTTTCGTAATGATAAGGGTACCATCCGTTGGAGTGACAAAAATATCCACAAGAGACTACCTTCCATAATGATAAGGCTACCATCCATTGGATTAACAAAAATGTCGACAACAGACTACCTTCCATAATGTCAAGGCTACATTCCATTGTAGTAACAAAAATCTTGACAACAGACAACCTTACATAATGACAAGGCTACCATCCATTGTAGTAACAAAAATCACGACAACAGACTACCTTCCATAATGACAAGGCTACCATACATTGTAGTAAGAAAATGTTGACAACAGACTACCTTCCATAATGACTTGGCTACCATCCATTGGAGTAACAAAAATCTCGACAATAGATTACCTTCCATAATGACAAGGCTACCATCCATTGGAGTAACAAAGATATCGATAAAATACTACCTTCCATAATGACAAGGCTACCATCTATTGGAGTAACAAAAATCACGACAATAGACTACCTTCCATAATGAAAAGGCTACCATCCTATGGACTAACAAAAATCTCGACAACAGACTACCTTCCATAAAGACAAGTATACCATCCATTGGAGTAACAAAAATCACGCCAACAAATGACCTTCCATAATGACTAGGCTACCATCCATTGGAGTAATAAAGATATCGACAACAGACTACCTTCCATTATGAGAAGGATACAATCCATTGTAGTAACAAATATCTCGACAAGAGACTATCATCCATAATGACAAGGCTACCATCCATTGTAGTAACAAAAATCTCTACAACAAAATACCTTCCATAATGACAAGGCTACCATCCATTGGAGTAACAAAAATCACGACAACATACTACATTCCATAATGACAACACTACCATCCATTGGAATAACAAAAATCTTGACAACAAACCACCTTCCATAATGACAAGGCTTCCATCCAATGGAGTAACAAAAATCCCGACAATAGACTACCTTCAATAATGACAAGGGTACCATCCATTGGAGTAACAAAAATCTCGACAACAGACTACATTACATTTTGACAAGGGTACTATCCATTGGAGTAACAAAAATATCCACAAGAGACTACATTCAATAATGATAAGGCTACCATCCAATGGAGTAACAAAAATCTCGACAACAGATTACCTTCCATAATGACAAGGCTACCATCCATTGTAATTACAAAAATCTCGACAACAAACTACCTTACATAATGACAAGGCTACCATATATTGGAGTAGCAAAGATATCGATAACATACTACCTTCCATAATGACAAGGCTACCATCCATTGGAGTAACAAAAATCATGACAACAGACTACCTTCCATAATGAAAAGGCTACCATCCATTGGAATAACAAAAATCTCGACAACAGAATACCTTTCATAATGACAAGGCTACCATCCAATGGAGTAACAAAAATCTCAACAACAGACTACCTTCCACAACGACAAGTATACCATCCATTAGAGTAACAAAAATCTCGATAACAGATGACGTTCCATAATGAATAGGCTACCATCCATTGGAGTAATAAAGATATCGACAACAAACTACCTTCCATTATGAGAAGGCTATAATCCATTATAGTAACAAAAATCTCGACAAGAGACTATCTTCCATAATGACAAGGCTACCATCCATTGTAGTAACTAAAATCTCGACAACAGACTACCTTCCATAATGACATGGCTACCATCCATTGGAGTAACAAAAATCACGACAACATACTACCTTCCATAATAACAAGGCTACCATCCATTGGAATAACAAAAATCTTGACATCATACTACCTTCCATAATGACAAGGCTGCCATCCATTGGAGTAAAAAAATCACGACAACAGACTACCTTCCATAATGACAAGGCTACCATCCATTGGAATAACAAAAATATCGACAACAAAATACCTTCCATAATGACAAGGCTACCATCTAATGGAGTAACAAAAATCTCGAAAACAGACTACCTTCCATAACGACAAGTCTACCATCCATTGGAGTAACAAAAATCTCGACAACAAATGAGCTTCCATAATGACTAGGCTACCATCCATTGAAGTAATAAAGATATCGACAACATACTACCTTCCATTATGAGAAGGCTACAATCCATTGTAGTAACAAAAATCTCGACAAGAGACTACCTTCCATAATGATAAGGCTATCATCCATTATAGTAAAAAAAATCTCGACAACAGACTATCTTCCATAATGACAAGTCTACCATCCATTGTAGTAACAAAAATCTCGACAACAGACTACCTTCAATAATGACTTGGCTACCATCCATTGGAGTAACAAAAATCTCGATGATAGACTACCTTCCATAATGACAAGGCTACCATCCATTAGAGTAACAAAAACATCCATAATAGACTACCTTCCATAATGATAAGGCTACAATCCATTGTAGTAACAAAAATCTCGACAACAGACTACCTTACATAATGACAAGGCTACGATCCATTGGAATAACAAAAATCTCGACAATAGATGACCTTCCATATTGACTAGGCTACCATCCATTGGAGTAATCAAGATATCAACAACATACTACCTTCCATTATGATAAGGCTACAATCCATTGTAGTAACAAAAATCTCGACAAGAGACTACCTTCCATAATGACAAGGCTACCATCCATTGTAGTAACTAAAATATCGACAACAAACTACCTTCCATAATGACAAGGGTACCATCCATTGGAGTAACAAAAATATCCACAAGAGACTACCTTCCATAATGATAAGGCTACCATCTATTGTAGTAACAAAAATCTCGACAAGAGACTACCTTCCATAATGACAAGGCTACCATCCATTGTAGTAACAAAAATCTCGACAATAGAATACCTTCCATAATGACTTGGCTACCATCCATTGGAGTAACAAAAATATCTGCAATAGACTACCATCCATAATGATATGGCTACCATCCATTGGAGTAAAAAAGATATCGACAACATACTACCTTCCATATATACAAGACTACCATCAATTGGAGTAAAAAAAATCATGATAACAAACTACCTTCCATAATGACAAGGCTACCATCCATTGGAATAACAAAAATCTCGACAATAGATGAACTTCCATAATGACTAGGCTTCCATCCATTGGCGTAATAAATATATCAACAATAAACTACCTTCCATTATGATAAGGCTACAATCCATTATAGTAACAAAAATCTCGACAAGAGACTACCTTCCATAATGACAAGGATACCATCCATTGTAGTAACTAAAATATCGACAACACACTACCTTTCGTAATGATAAGGGTACCATCCGTTGGAGTGACAAAAATATCCACAAGAGACTACCTTCCATAATGATAAGGCTACCATCCATTGGATTAACAAAAATGTCGACAACAGACTACCTTCCATAATGTCAAGGCTACATTCCATTGTAGTAACAAAAATCTTGACAACAGACAACCTTACATAATGACAAGGCTACCATCCATTGTAGTAACAAAAATCTCGACAACAGACTACCTTCCATAATGACAAGGCTACCACACATTGTAGTAAGAAAATGTCGACAACAGACTACCTTCCATAATGACTTGGCTACCATCCATTGGAGTAACAAAAATCTCGACAATAGATTACCTTCCATAATGACAAGGCTACCATCCATTGGAGTAATAAAGATATCGATAAAATACTACCTTCCATAATGACAAGGCTACCATCTATTGGAGTAACAAAAATCACGACAACAGACTACCTTCCATAATGAAAAGGCTACCATCCTATGGACTAACAAAAATCTCGACAACAGACTACCTTCCATAAAGACAAGTATACCATCCATTGGAGTAACAAAAATCACGCCAACAAATGACCTTCCATAATGACTAGGCTACCATCCATTGGAGTAATAAAGATATCGACAACAGACTACCTTCCATTATGAGAAGGATACAATCCATTGTAGTAACAAATATCTCGACAAGAGACTATCATCCATAATGACAAGGCTACCATCCATTGTAGTAACAAAAATCTCTACAACAAAATACCTTCCATAATGACAAGGCTACCATCCATTGGAGTAACAAAAATCACGACAACATACTACATTCCATAATGACAACACTACCATCCATTGGAATAACAAAAATCTTGACAACAAACCACCTTCCATAATGACAAGGCTTCCATCCAATGGAGTAACAAAAATCTCGACAATAGACTACCTTCAATAATGACAAGGGTACCATCCATTGGAGTAACAAAAATCTCGACAACAGACTACATTACATTTTGACAAGGGTACTATCCATTGGAGTAACAAAAATATCCACAAGAGACTACATTCAATAATGATAAGGCTACCATCCAATGGAGTAACAAAAATCTCGACAACAGATTACCTTCCATAATGACAAGGCTACCATCCATTGTAATTTCAAAAATCTCGACAACAAACTACCTTACATAATGACAAGGCTACCATATATTGGAGTAGCAAAGATATCGATAACATACTACCTTCCATAATGACAAGGCTACCATCCATTGGAGTAACAAAAATCATGACAACAGACTACCTTCCATAATGAAAAGGCTACCATCCATTGGAATAACAAAAATCTCGACAACAGAATACCTTTCATAATGACAAGGCTACCATCCAATGGAGTAACAAAAATCTCAACAACACACTACCTTCCACAACGACAAGTATACCATCCATGAGAGTAACAAAAATCTCGATAACAGATGACGTTCCATAATGAATAGGCTACCATCCATTAGAGTAATAAAGATATCGACAACAAACTACCTTCCATTATGAGAAGGCTACAATCCATTATAGTAACAAAAATCTCGAAAGAGACTATCTTCCATAATGACAAGGCTACCATCCATTGTAGTAACTAAAATCTCGACAACAGACTACCTTCCATAATGACAAGGCTACCATCCATTGGAGTAACAAAAATCACGACAACATACTACCTTCAATAATAACAAGGCTACCATCCATTGGAATAACAAAAATCTTGACATCATACTACCTTCCATAATGACAAGGCTGCCATGCATTGGAGTAAAAAAATCACGACAACAGACTACCTTCCATAATGACAAGGCTACCATCCATTGGAATAACAAAAATATCGACAACAAAATACCTTCCATAATGACAAGGCTACCATCTAATGGAGTAACAAAAATCTCGACAACAGACTACCTTCCATAACGACAAGTCTACCATCCATTGGAGTAACAAAAATCTCGACAACAAATGAGCTTCCATAATGACTAGGCTACCATCCATTGGAGTAATAAAGATATCGACAACATACTACCTTCCATTATAAGAAGGCTACAATCCATTGTAGTAACAAAAATCTCGACAAGAGACCACCTTCCATAATGATAAGGCTATCATCCATTATAGTAAAAAAAATCTCGACAACAGACTATCTTCCATAATGACAAGTCTACCATCCATTGTAGTAACAAAAATCTCGACAACAGACTACCTTCTATAATGACTTGGCTACCATCCATTGGAGTAACAAAAATCTCGATGATAGACTACCTTCCATAATGACAAGGCTACCATCCATTAGAGTAACAAAAACATCCATAATAGACTACCTTCCATAATGATAAGGCTACAATCCATTGTAGTAACAAAAATCTCGACAACAGACTACCTTACATAATGACAAGGCTACGATCCATTGTAGTAACAAAATCTCGACAACAAACTACCTTCCATAATGAAAAGGCGACAATCCTTTGTAGTAACAAAATTCTGGACAACATACTACCTTCCATAATGACTTGGCTACCATCCATTGGAGTAACAAAAATCTCGAAAATAGACTACCTTCCATAATGACAAGGCTACCATCCTTTGGAGTAACAAAGATATCGACAACATACTACCTTTCATAATGACAAGGCTACCATCAATTGGAGTAACAAAAATCACGACAACAGACTACCTTCCATAATGACAAGGCTACCATCCATTGGAATAACAAAAATCTCGACAACAGATGACCTTCCATAATGACTAGGCTACCATCAATTGGAGTAATCAAGATATCAACAACATACTACCTTCCATTATGATAAGGCTACGATCCATTGTAGTAACAAAAATCTCGACAAGAGACTACCTTCCATAATGACAAGGCTACCATCCATTGTAGTAACTAAAATATCGACAACAAACTACCTTCCATAATGACAAGGGTACCATCCATTGGAGTAACAAAAATATCGGCAATAGACTACCATCCATAATGATAAGGCTACCATCCATTGGAGTAACAAAGATATCGACAACATACTACCTTCCATAATGACAAGACTGCCATCCATTGGAGTAAAAAAAATCACGACAACAAACTACCTTCCATAATGAAAAGGCTACCATCCATTGGTATGACAAAAATCTCGACAACAGAATACCTTCAATAATGACAAGGCTACCATCTAATGGAGTAACAAAAATCTCGACAACAGACTACCTTCCATAACGACAAGGCTACCATCCATTGGAATAACAAAAATCTCGACAACAGATGACCTTCCATAATGACTAGGCTACCATCCATTGGAGTAATCAAGATATCAACAACATACTACCTTCCATTATGATAAGGCTACGATCCATTGTAGTAACAAAAATCTCGACAAGAGACTACCTTCCATAATGACAAGGCTACCATCCATTGTAGTAACTAAAATATCGACAACAAACTACCTTCCATAATGACAAGGGTACCATCCATTGGAGTAACAAAAATATCGGCAATAGACTACCATCCATAATGATAAGGCTACCATCCATTGGAGTAACAAAGATATCGACAACATACTACCTTCCATAATGACAAGACTGCCATCCATTGGAGTAAAAAAAATCACGACAACAAACTACCTTCCATAATGAAAAGGCTACCATCCATTGGTATGACAAAAATCTCGACAACAGAATACCTTCAATAATGACAAGGCTACCATCTAATGGAGTAACAAAAATCTCGACAACAGACTACCTTCCATAACGACAAGGCTACCATCCATTGGAATAACAAAAATCTCGACAACAGATGACCTTCCATAATGACTAGGCTACCATCCATTGGAGTAATCAAGATATCAACAACATACTACCTTCCATTATGATAAGGCTACGATCCATTGTAGTAACAAAAATCTCGACAAGAGACTACCTTCCATAATGACAAGGCTACCATCCATTGTAGTAACTAAAATATCGACAACAAACTACCTTCCATAATGACAAGGGTACCATCCATTGGAGTATCAAAAATATCGGCAATAGACTACCATCCATAATGATAAGGCTACCATCCATTGGAGTAACAAAGATATCAACAACATACTACCTTCCATAATGACAAGACTGCCATCCATTGTAGTAAAAAAAATCACGACAACAAACTACCTTCCATAATGAAAAGGCTACCATCCATTGGTATGACAAAAATCTCGACAATAGAATACCTTCCATAATGACAAGGCTACCATCTAATGGAGTAACAAAAATCTCGACAACAGACTACCTTCCATAACGACAAGTCTACCATCCATTTGAGTAACAAAAATCTCGACAACAGATGAGCTTCCATAATGACTAGGCTACCATCCATTGGAGTAATAAAGATATCGACAACAAACTACCTTCCATTATGAGAAGGCTACAATCCATTGTAGTAACAAAAATCTCGACAAAAGACTACCTTCCATAATGACAAGGCTACCATCCATTGTAGTAACAAAAATCTCGACAACAGACTACCTTCCATAATGACAAGGCTACCATCCATTGTAGTAACAAAAATCTCGACAACAGACTACCTTCTATAATGACTTGGCTACCGTCCATTGGAGTTACAAAAATCTCGACGATAGACTACCTTCCATAATGACAAGGATACCATACATTAGAGTAACAAAAACATCCACAAGAGAATACCTTCCATAATGATAAGGCTACAATCCATTGTAGTAACAAAAATCTCGACAACAGACTACCTTACATACTGACAAGGCTACGATCCATTGTCGTAACAAAATCCCGACAACATTCTACCTTCCATAATGAAAAGGCTACAATCCTTTATAGTAACAAAAATCTCGACAACATACTACCTTCCATAATGACTTGGCTACCATCCATTGGAGTAACAAAAATCTCGGCAATAGTCTTCCTTCCAAAATGACAAGGCTACCATCCATTGGAGTAACAAAGATATCGACAACATACTACCTTCCATAATGACAAGGCTACCGTCCATTGGAGTAACAAAAATCACGAAAACAGACTACCTTCCATAAAGACAAGGCTACCATCCATTGGAATAACAAAAATCTCGACAATAGATGACCTTCCATATTGACTAGGCTACCATCCATTGGAGTAATCACGATATCAACAACATACTACCTTCCATTATGATAAGGCTACAATCCATTGTAGTAACAAAAATCTCGACAAGAGACTACCTTCCATAATGACAAGGCTACCATCCATTGTAGTAACTAAAATATTGACAACAAACTACCTTCCATAATGACAAGGGTACCATCCATTGGAGTATCAAAAATATCGGCAATAGACTACCATCCATAATGATAAGGCTACCATCCATTGTAGTAACAAAAATCTCGACAAGAGACTACCTTCCATAATGACAAGGCTACCATCCATTGTAGTAAAAAAAATCTCGACAACAGACTACCTTCCATAATGACTTGGCTACCATCCATTGGAGTAACAAAAATATCTTCAATAGACTACCATCCATAATGATAAGGCTACCATCCATTGGAGTAAAAAAGATATCGACAACATACTACCTTCCATATATACAAGACTACCATCAATTAGAGTAAAAAAAAATCATGATAACAAACTACCTTCCATAATGACAAGGCTACCATCCATTGGAATAACAAAAATCTCGACAATAAATGAACTTCCATAATGACTAGGCTACCATCCATTGGCGTAATAAATATATCAACAATAAACTACCTTCCATTATGATAAGGCTACAATCCATTATAGTAACAAAAATCTCGACAAGAGACTACCTTCCATAATGACAAGGCTACCATCCATTGTAGTAACTAAAATATCGACAACACACTACCTTCCGTAATGATAAGGGTACCATCCGTTGGAGTGACAAAAATATCCACAAGAGACTACCTTCCATAATGATAAGGCTACCATCCATTGGATTAACAAAAATGTCGACAACAGACTACCTTCCATAATGTCAAGGCTACATTCCATTGTAGTAACAAAAATCACGACAACAAACAACCTTACATAATGACAAGGCTACCATCCATTGTAGTAACAAAAATCTCGACAATAGACTACCTTCCATAATGACAAGGCTACCATCCATTGGAGTAACAAAGATATCGATAAAATACTACCTTCCATAATGACAAGGCTACCATCCATTGGAGTAACAAAAATCTCGACAACAGACTACCTTCCATAATGAAAAGGCTACCATCCAATGGACTAACAAAAATCTCGACAACAGACTACCTTCCATAAAGACAAGTATACCATCCATTGGAGTAACAAAAATCTCGCCAACAGATGACCTTCCGTAATGACTAGGCTACCATCCATTGGAGTAATAAAGATATCGACAACAGACTACCTTCCATTATGAGAAGGATACAATCCATTGTAGTAACAAATATCTCGACAAGAGACTATCATCCATAATGACAAGGCTACCATCCATTGTAGTAACAAAAATCTCGACAACAAAATACCTTCCATAATGACAAGGCTACCATCCATTGGTGTAACAAAAATCATGACAACATACTACATTCCATAATGAAAACACTACCATTCATTGGAATAACAAAAATCTCTACAACAGACTACCTTCCATAATGACAAGGCTTCCATCCAATGGAGTAACAAAAATCTCGACAATAGACTACCTTCCATAATGACAAGGCTACCATCCATTGGAGTAACAAAAATCTCGACAACAGACTACCTTACATTTTAACAAGGGTACCATCCATTGGAGTAACAAAAATATCCACAAGAGACTACATTCCATAATGATAAGGCTACCATCCATTGGAGTAAAAAAAATCTCGACAACATATTACCTTCCATAATGACAAGGCTACCATCCATTGTAATTACAAAAATCTCGACAACAAACTACCTTACATAATAACAAGGCTACCATATATTGGAGTAGCAAAGATATCGATAACATACTACCTTCCATAATGACAAGGCTACCATCCATTGGAGTAACAAATATCATGACAACAGACTACCTTCCTTAATGAAAAGGCTACCATCCATTGGAATAACAAAAATCTCGACAACAGAATACCTTCCATAATGACAAGGCTACCATCCAATGGAGTAACAAAAATCTCAACAACAGACTACCTTCCACAACGACAAGTATACCATCCATTGGAGTAACAAAAATCTCGATAACAGATGACGTTCCATAATGACTAAGCTACCATCCATTGGAGTAATAAAGATATCGACAACAAACTACCTTCCATTATGAGAAGGCTACAATCCATTATAGTAACAAAAATCTCGACAAGAGACTATCATCCATAATGACAAGGCTACCATCCATTGTAGTAACTAAAATCTCGACAACAGACTACCTTCCATAATGACAAGGCTACCATCCATTGGAGTAACAAAAATCAAGACAACATACTACCTTCCATAATAACAAGGCTACCATCCATTGGAATAACAAAAATCTTGACAACATACTACCTTCCATAATGACAAGGCTGCCATCCATTGGAGTAAAAAAATCACGAAAATAGACTACCTTCCATAATGACAAGGCTACCATCCATTGGAATAACAAAAATATCGACAACAAAATACCTTCCATAATGACAAGGCTACCACCTAATGGAGTAACAAAAATCTCTACAATAGACTACCTTCCATTATGACAAGTCTACAATCCATTGGAGTAACAAAAATCTCGACTACAAATGAGCTTCCATAATGACTAGGCTACCATCCATTGAGGTAACAAAAATCTCGACAACAGACTACCTTACATAATGACAAGGCTACGATCCATTGTAGTAACAAAATCTCAACAACAAACTACCTTCCATAATGCAAAGGCTACAATCCTTTGTAGTAACAAAAATCTCGACAACATACTACCTTCCATAATGACTTGGCTACCATCCATTGGAGTAACAAAAATCTCGAAAATAGACTACCTTCCATAATGACAAGGCTACCATCCATTGGAGTAACAAAGATATCGACAATTTACTACCTTTCATAATGACAAGGCAACCATCCATTGGAGTAATCAAGATATCAACAACATACTACCTTCCATTATGATAAGGCTACGATCCATTGTAGTAACAAAAATCTCGACAAGAGACTACCTTCCATAATGACAAGGCTACCATCCATTGTAGTAACTAAAATATCGACAACAAACTACCTTCCATAATGACAAGGGTACCATCCATTGGAGTAACAAAAATATCGACAATAGACTACCATCCATAATGATAAGGCTACCATCCATTGGAGTAACAAAGATATCGACAACATACTACCTTCAATAATGACAAGACTACCATCCATTGGAGTAAACAAAATCATGACAATAAACTACCTTCCATAATGACAAGGTTACCATCAATTGGAATAACAAAAATCTCGACAATAGATGACCTTCCATAATGACTAGGCTACCATCCATTGGAGTAATAAATATATCAACAATAGACTACCTTCCATTATGATAAGGCTACAATCCATTGTAGTAACAAAAATCTCGAAAAGAGACTACCTTCCATAATGACAAGGCTACCATCCATTGTAGTAACTAAAATATCGACAACACACTACCTTCCATAATGATAAGGGTACCATCCATTGGAGTAACAAAAATATCCACAAGAGACTACCTTCCATAATGATAAGGCTACCATCCATTGGAGTATCAAAAATGTCGACAACAGACTACCTTCCATAATGTCAAGGCTACATTCCATTGTAGTAACAAAAATCTCGACAACAGACAACCTTCCATAATGACTATGCTACCATCCATTGGAATAACAAAAATCTCGACAACAGACTACCTTCCACAATGACAAGGCTTCCATCCAATGGAGTAACAAAAATCTCGACAATAGACTACCTTCCTTAATGACAAGGCTACCATCCATTGAAGTAACAAAAATCCCGACAATAGACTACCTTCCATAATGACAAGGCTACCATCCATTGGAGTAACAAAGATATCGATAAAATACTACCTTCCATAATGATAAGGCGACCATCCATTGGAGACTACCTTCCATAATGATAAGGCAACCATCCATTGGAGTAACAAAAATGTCGACAACAGACTACCTTCCATAATGTCAAGGCTACATTCCATTGTAGTAACAAAAATCTCGACAACAGACAACCTTACATAATGACAAGGCAACCATACATTATAGTAAAAAAAATCTCGACAACAGACTACCTTCCATAATGACAAGGCAACCATCCATTGTAGTAACAAAAATGTCGACGCCAGACTACCTTCCATAATGACTTGGCTACCATCCATTGGAGTAACAAAAATCTCGACAATAGACTACCTTCCATAATGACAAGGCTACCATCCATTGGAGTAACAAAGATATCGATAAAATACTACCTTCCATAATGACAAGGCTACCATCCATTGGAGTAACAAAAATCACGACAACAGACTACCTTCCATAATGAAAAGGCTACCATCCAATGGACTAACAAAAATCTCGACAATAGACTACCTTCCAAAAAGACAAGTATACCATCCATTGGAGTAACAAAAATCTCGCCAACAGATGACCTTCCGTAATGACTAGGCTACCATCCATTGGAGTAATAAAGATATCGACAACAGACTAACTTCCATTATGAGAAGGATACAATCCATTGTAGTAACAAATATCTCGACAAGAGACTATCATCCATAATGACAAGGCTACCATCCATTGTAGTAAATAAAATCTTGACAACAAAATACCTTCCATAATGACAAGGCTACCATCCATTGGAGTAACAAAAATCACGACAACATACTACATTCCATAATCACAACACTACCATCCATTGGAATAACAAAAATCTCGACAACATACTACCTTCCATAATGACAAGGCTTCCATCCAATGGAGTAACAAAAATCTCGACAATAGACTACCTTCCATAATGACAAGGCTACCATCCATTGGAGTAACAAAAATCTCGACAACAGACTACCTTACATTTTGACAAGGGTACCATCCATTGGAGTAACAAAAATATCCACAAGAGACTACATTCCATAATGATAACGGTACCATCCATTAGAGTAACAAAAATATTGACAACAGATTACCTTCCATAATGACAAGGCTACCATCCATTGTAATTACAAAAATCGCGACAACAAACTACCTTACATAATGACAAGGCTACCATCTATTGGAGTAGCAAAGATATCGATAACATACTACCTTCCATAATGACAAGGCTACCATCCATTGGAGTAACAAAAATCATGATAACAGACTACCTTCAATAGCGAAAAGGCTACCATCCATTGGAATAACAAAAATCTCGACAACAGAATACCTTCCATAATGACAAGGCTACCATCCAATGGAGTAACAAAAATCTCAACAACAGAGTACCTTCCACAACGACAAGTATACCATCCATTGGAGTAACAAATATCTCGATAACAGATGACCTTCCATAATGACTAGGCTACCATCCATTGGAGTAATAAAGATATCGACAACAAACTACCTTCCATTATGAGAAGGCTACAATCCATTATAGTAACAAAAATCTCCACAAGAGACTATCTTCCATAATGACAAGGCTACCATCCATTGTAGAAACTAAAATCTCGACAACAGACTACCTTCCATAATGACAAGGCTACCATCCATTGGAGTAACAAAAATCATGACAACATACTCCGTTTCGATAATAACAAGGCTACCATCCATTGGAATAACAAAAATCTTGACAACAGACTACCTTCCATAATGACAAGGCTGCCATCCATTGGAGTAAAAAAAATCACGACAACAGACTACCTTCCATAATGACAAGGCTACCATCCATTGGAATAACAAAAATATCGACAACAAAATACCTTCCATAATGAAAAGGCTACCATCCATTGGAGTAACAAAAATCATGACAACAGACTACCTTCCATAATGAAAAGGCTACCATCCATTGGAATAACAAAAATCTCGACAACAGAATACCTTCCATAATGACAAGGCTACCATCTAATGGAGTAACAAAAATCTCGACAACAGACTACCTTCCATAACGACAAGTCTACCATCCATTGGAGTAACAAAAATCTCGACAACAGATGAGCTTCCATAATGACTAGGCTACCATCCATTAGAGTAATAAAGATATCGACAACAGACTACCTTCCATTATGAGAAGGCTACAATCCATTGTAGTAACAAAAATCTCGACAAGAGACTACCTTCCATAATGACAAGGCTATCATCCATTGTAGTAACTAAAATATCGACAACAAACTACCTTCCATAATGACAAGGCTACCATCCATTGTAGTAACAAAAATCTCGACAATAGACTACCTTCTATAATGATAAGGCTACCATCCATTGGAGTAACAAAAATCTCGACATTAGACTACCTTCCACAATGTCAAGGCTACCATCCATTGTAGTAACAAAAATCTCAACAACAGACTACCTTCTATAATGACAAGGCTACCATCCATTATAGTAACAAAAATCTCGACAAGAGACTATCTTCCATAATGACAAGGCTACCATCCATTGTAGTAACTAAAATCTCGACAACATACTACCTTCCATAATGACAAGGCTACAATCCATTGGAGTAACAAAAATCACGACAACATACTACCTTCTATAATAACAAGGCTACCATCCATTGGAATAACAAAAATCTTGACAACAGACTACCTTCCATAATGACAAGGCTACCATCCAATGGAGTAACAAAAATCACGACAACATACTATCTTCCATAATAACAAGGCTACCATCCATTGGAATAACAAAAATCTTGACAACAGACTACCTTCCATAATGACAAGGCTACCATCCATTGGAATAACAAAAATATCGACAATAGAATACCTTCCATAATGACAAGGCTACCATCCATTGGAGTAACAAAAATCATGCCAACAGACTACCTTCCATAATGAAAAGGCTACCATTCATTGGAATAACAAAAATCTCGACAACAGAATACCTTCCATAATGACAAGGCTACCATCTAATGGAGTAACAAAAATCTCGACAACAGACTACCTTCCATAACGACAAGTCTACCATCCATTGGAGTAACAAAAATCTCGACAACAGATGAGCTTCCATAATGACTAGGCTACCATCCATTGGAGTAATAAAGATATCGACAACAGACTACCTTCCATTATGAGAAGGCTACAATCCATTGTAGTAACAATAATCTCGACAAGAGACTACCTTCCATAATGACAAGGCTATCATCCATTGTAGTAACTAAAATATCGACAACAAACTACCTTCCATAATGACAAGGCTACCATCCATTGTAGTTACAAAAATCTCGACAACAGACTACCTTCTCTAATGATAAGGCTACCATCCATTGGAGTAACAAAAATCTCGACCACAGACTACCTTCCATAATGTCAAGGCTACAATCCATTGTAGTAACAAAAATCTCGACAACAGAATACCTTACATAATGACAAGGCTACCATCCATTATAGTAACAAAAATCTCAACAACAGACTACCTTCCATAATGACAAGGCTACCATCCATTGTAGTAACAAAAAAATCGACAACAGACTACCTTCCATAATGACTTGGCTACCATCCATTGGAGTAACAAAAAACTCGACAATAGACTACATTCCATAATGACAAGGCTATCATCCATTGGAGTAACAAAGATATCGATAACATACTACCTTCCATAATGACAAGGCTACCATCTATTGGAGTAACAAAAATCTCGACAATAGACTACCTTCCATAATGACAAGGCTACCATCCATTGGAGTAACAAAGATATTGATAACATACTACCTTCCAAAATGACAAGGCTACCATCCATTGGAGTAACAAAAATCACGACAACAGACTACCTTCCATAATGAAAAGGCTACCATCTATTGGAATAACAAAAATCTCGAAAACTTAATACCTTCCACAATGACAAGGCTACCATCCAATGGACTAACAAAAATTTCGACAACAGACTACCTTCCATAACGACAAGTATACCATCCATTGGAGTAACAAAAATCTCGACAAAAAATGACCTTCCATAATGACTAGGCTACCATCCATTGGAGTAATAAAGATATCGATATCAGTCTACCTTCCATTATGAGAAGGCTACAATCCATTGTAGTAACAAATATCTCGACAAGAGTCTATCATCCATAATGACAAGGCTACCATCCATTGTAGTAACAAAAATCTCGACAACAAACTACCTTCCATAATGACAAGGCTACCATCCATTGGAGTAACAAAAATCACGACAACATACTACATTCCATAATCACAACACTACCATCCATTGGAATAACAAAAATCTCGACAACATACTACCTTCCATAATGACAAGGCTTCCATCCAATGGAGTAACAAAAATCTCGACAATAGACTACCTTCCATAATGACAAGGCTACGATCCATTGGAGTAACAAAAATCTCGACAACAGACTACCTTACATTTTGACAAGGATAAAATCCATTGGAGTAACAAAAATATCCACAAGAGACTACATTCCATAATGATAAGGCTACCATCCATTGGAGTAACAAAAATCTTGACAACAGATTACCTTCCATAATGACAAGGCTACCATCCATTGTAATTACAAAAATCGCGACAACAAACTACCTTACATAATGACAAGGCTACCATCTATTGGAGTAGCAAAGATATCGATAACATACTACCTTCCATAATGACAAGGATACCATCCATTGGAGTAACAAAAATCATGATAACAGACTACCTTCAATAATGAAAAGGCTACCATCCATTGGAATAAAAAAAATCTCGCCAACAGAATACCTTCCATAATGACAAGGCTACCATCCAATGGAGTAACAAAAATCTCAACAACAGACTACCTTCCATAACGACAAGTATACCATCCATTGGAGTGACAAAAATCTCGATAACAGATGACCTTCCATAATGACTAGGCTACCATCCATTGGAGTAATAAAGATATCGACAACAAACTACCTTCCATTATGAGAAGGCTACAATCCATTATAGTAACAAAAATCTCGACAAGAGACTCTCTTCCATAATGACAAGGCTACCATCCATTGTAGAAACTAAAATCTCGACAACAGACTACTTTCCATAATGACAAGGCTACCATCCATTGGAGTAATAAAAATCATGACAACATACTACCTTTCGATAATAACAAGGCTACCATCCATTGGAATAACAAAAATCTTGACAACAGACTACCTTCCATAATGACAAGGCTGCCATCCATTGGAGTAAAAAAAATCACGACAACAGACTACCTTCCATAATGACAAGGCTACCATCCATTGGAATAACAAAAATATCGACAACAGAACACCTTCCATAATGAAAAGGCTACCATCCATTGGAGTAACAAAAATCATGACAACAGACTACCTTCCATAATGAAAAGGCTACCATCCATTGGAATAACAAAAATCTCGACAACAGAATACCTTCCATAATGACAAGGCTACCATCTAATGGAGTAACAAAAATCTCGACAACAGACTACCTTCCATAACGACAAGTCTACCATCCATTGGAGTAACAAAAATCTCGACAACAGATGAGCTTCCATAATGACTAGGCTACCATCCATTAGAGTAATAAAGATATCGACAACAGACTACCTTCCATTATGAGAAGGCTACAATCCATTGTAGTAACAAAAATCTCGACAAGAGACTACCTTCCATAATGACAAGGCTACAATCCATTGGAGTAACAAAAATCACGACAACATACTACCTTCCATAATAACAAGGCTACCATCCATTGGAATAACAAAAATCTTGACAACAGACTACTTTCTATAATGACAAGGCTACCATCCATTGGAGTAACAAAAATCACGACAACATACTACCTTCCATAATAACAAGGTTACCATCCATTGGAATAACAAAAATCATGACAACAGACTACCTTCCATAATGACAAGGCTACCATCCATTGGAATAACAAAAATATCGACAACAGAATACCTTCCATAATGACAAGTCTACCATCCATTGGAGTAATAAAAATCATGACAACAGACTACCTTCCATAATGAAAAGGCTACCATCCATTGGAATAACAAAAATCTCGACAACAGAATACCTTCCATAATGACAAGGCTACCATCTAATGGAGTAACAAAAATGTCGACAACAGACTACCTTCCATAACGACAAGTCTACCATCCATTGGAGTAACAAAAATCTCGACAACAGATGAGCTTCCATAATGACTAGGCTACCATCCATTGGAGTAATAAAGATATCGACAACAGACTACCTTCCATTATGAGAAGGCTACAATCCATTGTAGTAACAAAAATCTCGACAAGATCCTACCTTCCATAATGACAAGGCTATCATCCATTGTAGTAACTAAAATATCTACAACAAACTACCTTCCATAATGACAAGGCTACCATCCATTGTAGTTACAAAAATCTCGAAAACAGACTACCTTCTATAATGATAAGGCTACCATCCATTGGAGTAACAAAAATCTCAACAACAGACTACCTTCCATAATGTCAAGGCTACAATCCATTGTAGTAACAAAAATCTCGACAACAGACTACCTTACATAATGACAAGGCTACCATCCATTGTAGTAACAAAAATCTCAACAACAGACTACCTTCCATAATGACAAGGCTACCATCCATTGTAGTAACAAAAATATCGAGAACAGACTACCTTCCATAATGACTTGGCTACCATCCATTGGAGTAACAAAAAACTCGACAATAGACTACTTTCCATAATGACAAGGCTACCATCCATTTGAGTAACAAAGATATTGATAACATACTACCTTCCAAAATGACAAGGCTACCATCCATTGGAGTAACAAAAATCACGACAACAGACTACCTTCCATAATGAAAAGGCTACCATATATTGGAATAACAAAAATCTCGAAAACTTAATACCTTCCACAATGACAAGGCTACCATCCAATGGACTAACAAAAATCTCGACAACAGACTACCTTCCATAACGACAAGTATACCATCCATTGGAGTAACAAAAATCTCGACAAAAAATGACCTTCCATAATGACTAGGCTACCATCCATTGGAGTAATAAAGATATCGATACCAGTCTACCTTCCATTATGGGAATGCTACAATCCATTGTAGTAACAAATATCTCGACAAGAGTCTATCATCCATAATGACAAGGCTACCATCCATTGTAGTAAAAAAAATCTCGACAACAAACTACCTTCCATAATGACAAGGCTACCATCCATTGGAGTAACAAAAATCACGACAACATTCTACATTCCATAATGAAAACACTACCATCCATTGGAATAACAAAAATCTCACAACACACTACCTTCTATAATGACAAGGCTTCCATCCAATGGAGTAACAAAAATCTCGACAATAGACTACCTTCCTTAATGACAAGGCTACCATCCATTAGAGTAATAAAAATCTCGACAACAGACTACCTTCCATTTTGACAAGGGTACTATCCATTGGAGTAACAAAAATATCCACAAGAGACTACCTTCCATAATGATAAGGCTACCATCCATTGGAGTAACAAAAATCTCAACAACAGACTACCTTCCATAATGACAAGGCTACCATCCATTGTAATTACAAAAATCTCGACAACCGACTACCTTACATAATGACAAGGCTACCATCTATTGGAGTAGGAATGATATCGATAACATACTACCTTCTATAATGACAAGGCTACCATCCATTGGAGTAACAACAATCACGACAACAGACTACCTTCCATAATGAAAAGGCTACCATCCATTGGGATAACAAAAATCTCGACAACAGACTACCTTCCATAATGACTTGGCTACCATCCATTGGAGTAACAAAAAACTCGACAATAGACTACCTTCCATAATGACAAGGCTACCATCCATTGGAGTAACAAAGATATCGATAACATACTACCTTCCATAATGACAAGGCTACCATCTATTGGAGTAACAAAAATCTCGACAATAGACTACCTTCCATAATGACAAGGCTACCATCCATTGGAGTAACAAAGATATTGATAACATACTACCTTCCAAAATGACAAGGCTACCATCCATTGGAGTAACAAAAATCACGACAACAGACTACCTTCCATAATGAAAAGGCTACCATCTATTGGAATAACAAAAATCTCGAAAACTTAATACCTTCCACAATGACAAGGCTACCATCCAATGGACTAACAAAAATCTCGACAACAGACTACCTTCCATAACGACAAGTATACCATCCATTGGAGTAACAAAAATCTCGACAAAAAATGACCTTCCATAATGACTAGGCTACCATCCATTGGAGTAATAAAGATATCGATATCAGTCTACCTTCCATTATGAGAAGGCTACAATCCATTGTAGTAACAAATATCTCGACAAGAGTCTATCATCCATAATGACAAGGCTACCATCCATTGTAGTAACAAAAATCTCGACAACAAACTACCTTCCATAATGACAAGGCTACCATCCATTGGAGTAACAAAAATCACGACAACATACTACATTCCATAATGAAAACACTACCATCTATTGGAATAACAAAAATCTCACAACAGACTACCTTCCATAATGACAAGGCTTCCATCCAATGGATTAACAAAAATCTCGACAATAGACTACCTTCCTTAATGACAAGGCTACCATCCATTAGAGTAATAAAAATCTCGACAACAGACTACCTTCCATTTTGACAAGGGTACCATCCATTGGAGTAACAAAAATATCCACAAGAGACTACCTTCCATAATGATAAGGCTACCATCCATTGGAGTAACAAAAATCTCAACAACAGACTACCTTCCATAATGACAAGGCTACCATCCATTGTAATTACAAAAATCTCGACAACCGACTACCTTACATAATGACAAGGCTACCATCTATTGGAGTAGGAATGATATCGATAACATACTACCTTCTATAATGACAAGGCTACAATCCATTGGAGTAACAACAATCACGACAACAGACTACCTTCCATAATGAAAAGGCTACCATCCATTGGGATAACAAAAATCTCGACAACAGAATACCTTCCATAATGACAAGGCTACCATCCATTGGAGTAACAAAAATCACGATAACATACTACCTTCCATAATAACAAGGCTACCATCCATTGGAATAACAAAAATCTTGACAACAGACTACCTTCCATAATGACAAGGCTACCATCCATTGGAGTAACAAAAATCACGACAACATACTACCTTCCATAATAACAAGGCTACCATCCATTGGAATAACAAAAATCTTGACAACAGACTACCTTCCATAATGACAAGGATACCATCCATTGGAATAACAAAAATATCGACAACAGAATACCTTCCATAATGACAAGGCTACCATTCATTGGAGTAACAAAAATCATGACAACAGACTACCTTCCATAATGAAAAGGCTACCATCCATTGGAATAACAAAAATCTCGACAACAGAATACCTTCCATAATGACAAGGCTACCATCTAATGGAGTAACAAAAATCTCGACAACAGACTACCTTCCATAACGACAAGTCTACCATCCATTGGAGTAACAAAAATCTCGACAACAGATGAGCTTCCATAATGACTAGGCTACCATCCATTGGAGTAATAAAGATATCGACAACAGACTACCTTCCATTATGAGAAGGATACAATCCATTGTAGTAACAAATATCTCGACAAGAGACTATCATCCATAATGACAAGGCTACCATCCATTGTAGTAAATAAAATCTCGACAACAAAATACCTTCCATAATGACAAGGCTACCATCCATTGGAGTAACAAAAATCACGACAACATACTACATTCCATAATCACAACACTACCATCCATTGGAATAACAAAAATCTCGACAACATACTACCTTCCATAATGACAAGGCTTCCATCCAATGGAGTAACAAAAATCTCGACAATAGACTACCTTCCATAATGACAAGGCTACCATCCATTGGAGTAACAAAAATCTCGACAACAGACTACCTTACATTTTGACAAGGGTACCATCCATTGGAGTAACAAAAATATCCACAAGAGACTACATTCCATAATGATAAGGCTACCATCCATTGGAGTAACAAAAATCTTGACAACAGATTACCTTCCATAATGACAAGGCTACCATCCATTGTAATTACAAAAATCGCGACAACAAACTACCTTACATAATGACAAGGCTACCATCTATTGGAGTAGCAAAGATATCGATAACATACTACCTTCCATAATGACAAGGATACCATCCATTGGAGTAACAAAAATCATGATAACAGACTACCTTCAATAATGAAAAGGCTACCATCCATTGGAATAAAAAAAATCTCGACAACAGAATACCTTCCATAATGACAAGGCTACCATCCAATGGAGTAACAAAAATCTTGACAACAAACTACCTTCCACAACGGCAACTATACCATCCATTGGAGTAACAAAAATCTCGATAACAGATGACCTTCCATAATGACTAGGCTACCATCCATTGGAGTAATAAAGATATCGACAACAACCTACCTTCCATTATGAGAAGGCTACAATCCATTATAGTAACAAAAATCTCGACAAGAGACTATCTTCCATAATGACAAGGCTACCATCCATTGTAGAAACTAAAATCTCGACAACAGACTACCTTCCATAATGACAAGGCTACCATCCATTGGAGTAATAAAAATCATGACAACATACTACCTTTCGATAATAACAAGGCTACCATCCATTGGAATAACAAAAATCTTGACAACAGACTACCTTCCATAATGACAAGGCTGCCATCCATTGGAGTAAAAAAAATCACGACAACAGACTACCTTCCATAATGACAAGGCTACCATCCATTGGAATAACAAAAATATCGACAACATAATACCTTCCATAATGAAAAGGCTACCATCCATTGGAGTAACAAAAATCATGACAACAGACTACCTTCCATAATGAAAAGGCTACCATCCATTGGAATAACAAAAATCTCGACAACAGAATACCTTCCATAATGACAAGGCTACCATCTAATGGAGTAACAAAAATCTCGACAACAGACTACCTTCCATAACGACAAGTCTACCATCCATTGGAGTAACAAAAATCTCGACAACAGATGAGCTTCCATAATGACTAGGCTACCATCCATTAGAGTAATAAAGATATCGACAACAGACTACCTTCCATTATGAGAAGGCTACAATCCATTGTAGTAACAAAAATCTCGACAAGAGACTACCTTCCATATTGACAAGGCTATCATCCATTGTAGTAACTAAAATATCGACAACAAACTACCTTCCATAATGACAAGGCTACCTTCCATTGTAGTAACAAAAATCTCGACAACAGACTACCTTCTATAATGATAAGGCTACCATCCATTGGAGTAACAAAAATCTCGACAACAGACTACCTTCCACAATGTCAAGGCTACCATCCATTGTAGTAACAAAAATCTCAACAACAGACTACCTTCTATAATGACAAGGCTACCATCCATTATAGTAACAAAAATCTCGACAAGAGACTATCTTCCATAATGACAAGGCTACCATCCATTGTAGTAACTAAAATCTCGACAACATACTACCTTCCATAATGACAAGGCTACAATCCATTGGAGTAACAACAATCACGACAACAGACTACCTTCCATAATGAAAAGGCTACCATCCATTGGGATAACAAAAATCTCGACAACAGAATACCTTCCATAATGACAAGGCTACCATCCATTGGAGTAACAAAAATCACGACAACATACTACCTTCCATAATAACAAGGCTACCATCCATTGGAATAACAAAAATCATGACAACAGACTACCTTCCATAATGACAAGGCTACCATCCATTGGAATAACAAAAATATCGACAACAGAATACCTTCCATAATGACAAGTCTACCATCCATTGGAGTAATAAAAATCATGACAACAGACTACCTTCCATAATGAAAAGGCTACCATCCATTGGAATAACAAAAATCTCGACAACAGAATACCTTCCATAATGACAAGGCTACCATCTAATGGAGTAACAAAAATGTCGACAACAGACTACCTTCCATAACGACAAGTCTACCATCCATTGGAGTAACAAAAATCTCGACAACAGATGAGCTTCCATAATGACTAGGCTACCATCCATTGGAGTAATAAAGATATCGACAACAGACTACCTTCCATTATGAGAAGGCTACAATCCATTGTAGTAACAAAAATCTCGACAAGAGCCTACCTTCCATAATGACAAGGCTATCATCCATTATAGTAACTAAAATATCTACAACAAACTACCTTCCATAATGACAAGGCTACCATCCATTGTAGTTACAAAAATCTCGACAACAGACTACCTTCTATAATGATAAGGCTACCATCCATTGGAGTAACAAAAATCTCGACAACAGACTACCTTCCATAATGTCAAGGCTACAATCCATTGTAGTAACAAAAATCTCGACAACAGACTACCTTACATAATGACAAGGCTACCATCCATTGTAGTAACAAAAATCTCAACAACAGACTACCTTCCATAATGACAAGGCTACCATCCATTGTAGTAACAAAAATATCGACAACAGACTACCTTCCATAATGACTTGGCTACCATCCATTGGAGTAACAAAAAACTCGACAATAGACTACCTTCCATAATGACAAGGCTACCATCCATTGGAGTAACAAAGATATTGATAACATACTACCTTCCAAAATGACAAGGCTACCATCCATTGGAGTAACAAAAATCACGACAACAGACTACCTTCCATAATGACAAGGCTACCATCCCTTAGAGTAACAAAAATATCGACAACAGACTACCTTCGATATTGACAAGGCTACCATCCATTGGAGTAACAAAATTATAGACAACACAATACCTTCCATAATGACAAGGCTACTATCCATTGTAGTAAAAAAAATCTCGACAATAGACTACCTTCCTTAATGACAAGGCTACCATCCATTAGAGTAATAAAAATCTCGACAACAGACTACCTTCTATTTTGACAAGGGTACCATCCATTGGAGTAACAAAAATATCCACAAGAGACTACCTTCCATAATGATAAGGCTACCATCCATTGGAGTAACAAAAATCTCAACAACAGACTACCTTCCATAATGACAAGGCTACCATCCATTGTAATTACAAAAATCTCGACAACCGACTACCTTACATAATGACAAGGCTACCATCTATTGGAGTAGGAATGATATCGATAACATACTACCTTCTATAATGACAAGGCTACAATCCATTGGAGTAACAACAATCACGACAACAGACTACCTTCCATAATGAAAAGGCTACCATCCATTGGGATAACAAAAATCTCGACAACAGAATACCTTCCATAATGACAAGGCTACCATCCATTGGAGTAACAAAAATCACGATAACATACTACCTTCCATAATAACAAGGCTACCATCCATTGGAATAACAAAAATCTTGACAACAGACTACCTTCCATAATGACAAGGCTACCATCCATTGGAGTAACAAAAATCACGACAACATACTACCTTCCATAATAACAAGGCTACCATCCATTGGAATAACAAAAATCTTGACAACAGACTACCTTCCATAATGACAAGGATACCATCCATTGGAATAACAAAAATATCGACAACAGAATACCTTCCATAATGACAAGGCTACCATTCATTGGAGTAACAAAAATCATGACAACAGACTACCTTCCATAATGAAAAGGCTACCATCCATTGGAATAACAAAAATCTCGACAACAGAATACCTTCCATAATGACAAGGCTACCATCTAATGGAGTAACAAAAATCTCGACAACAGACTACCTTCCATAACGACAAGTCTACCATCCATTGGAGTAACAAAAATCTCGACAACATATGAGCTTCCATAATGACTAGGCTACCATCCATTGGAGTAATAAAGATATCGACAACAGACTACCTTCCATTATGAGAAGGATACAATCCATTGTAGTAACAAATATCTCGACAAGAGACTATCATCCATAATGACAAGGCTACCATCCATTGTAGTAAATAAAATCTCGACAACAAAATACCTTCCATAATGACAAGGCTACCATCCATTGGAGTAACAAAAATCACGACAACATACTACATTCCATAATGAAAACACTACCATCTATTGGAATAACAAAAATCTCACAACAGACTACCTTCCATAATGACAAGGCTTCCATCCAATGGATTAACAAAAATCTCGACAATAGACTACCTTCCTTAATGACAAGGCTACCATCCATTAGAGTAATAAAAATCTCGACAACAGACTACCTTCCATTTTGACAAGGGTACCATCCATTGGAGTAACAAAAATATCCACAAGAGACTACCTTCCATAATGATAAGGCTACCATCCATTGGAGTAACAAAAATCTCAACAACAGACTACCTTCCATAATGACAAGGCTACCATCCATTGTAATTACAAAAATCTCGACAACCGACTACCTTACATAATGACAAGGCTACCATCTATTGGAGTAGGAATGATATCGATAACATACTACCTTCTATAATGACAAGGCTACAATCCATTGGAGTAACAACAATCACGACAACAGACTACCTTCCATAATGAAAAGGCTACCATCCATTGGGATAACAAAAATCTCGACAACAGAATACCTTCCATAATGACAAGGCTACCATCCATTGGAGTAACAAAAATCACGATAACATACTACCTTCCATAATAACAAGGCTACCATCCATTGGAATAACAAAAATCTTGACAACAGACTACCTTCCATAATGACAAGGCTACCATCCATTGGAGTAACAAAAATCACGACAACATACTACCTTCCATAATAACAAGGCTACCATCCATTGGAATAATAAAAATCTTGACAACAGACTACCTTCCATAATGACAAGGATACCATCCATTGGAATAACAAAAATATCGACAACAGAATACCTTCCATAATGACAAGGCTACCATTCATTGGAGTAACAAAAATCATGACAACAGACTACCTTCCATAATGAAAAGGCTACCATCCATTGGAATAACAAAAATCTCGACAACAGAATACCTTCCATAATGACAAGGCTACCATCTAATGGAGTAACAAAAATCTCGACAACAGACTACCTTCCATAACGACAAGTCTACCATCCATTGGAGTAACAAAAATCTCGACAACAGATGAGCTTCCATAATGACTAGGCTACCATCCATTGGAGTAATAAAGATATCGACAACAGACTACCTTCCATTATGAGAAGGATACAATCCATTGTAGTAACAAATATCTCGACAAGAGACTATCATCCATAATGACAAGGCTACCATCCATTGTAGTAAATAAAATCTCGACAACAAAATACCTTCCATAATGACAAGGCTACCATCCATTGGAGTAACAAAAATCACGACAACATACTACATTCCATAATCACAACACTACCATCCATTGGAATAACAAAAATCTCGACAACATACTACCTTCCATAATGACAAGGCTTCCATCCAATGGAGTAACAAAAATCTCGACAATAGACTACCTTCCATAATGACAAGGCTACCATCCATTGGAGTAACAAAAATCTCGACAACAGACTACCTTACATTTTGACAAGGGTACCATCCATTGGAGTAACAAAAATATCCACAAGAGACTACATTCCATAATGATAAGGCTACCATCCATTGGAGTAACAAAAATCTTGACAACAGATTACCTTCCATAATGACAAGGCTACCATCCATTGTAATTACAAAAATCGCGACAACAAACTACCTTACATAATGACAAGGCTACCATCTATTGGAGTAGCAAAGATATCGATAACATACTACCTTCCATAATGACAAGGATACCATCCATTGGAGTAACAAAAATCATGATAACAGACTACCTTCAATAATGAAAAGGCTACCATCCATTGGAATAAAAAAAATCTCGACAACAGAATACCTTCCATAATGACAAGGCTACCATCCAATAGAGTAACAAAAATCTCAACAACAGACTACCTTCCACAACGCAAAGTATACCATCCATTGGAGTAACAAAAATCTCGATAACAGATGATCTTCCATAATGACTAGGCTACCATATATTGGAGTAATAAAGATATCGATATCAGTCTACCTTCCATTATGAGAAGGCTACAATCCATTGTAGTAACAAATATCTCGACAAGAGTCTATCATCCATAATGACAAGGCTACCATCCATTGTAGTAACAAAAATCTCGACAACAAACTACCTACCATAATTACAAGGCTACCATCCATTGGAGTAACAAAAATCACGACAACATACTACATTCCATAATGAAAACACTACCATCTATTGGAATAACAAAAATCTCACAACAGACTACCTTCCATAATGACAAGGCTTCCATCCAATGGAGTAACAAAAATCTCGACAATAGACTACCTTCCTTAATGACAAGGCTACCATCCATTAGAGTAATAAAAATCTCGACAACAGATTGCCTTCCATTTTGACAAGGGTACCATCCATTGGAGTAACAAAAATATCCACAAGAGACTACCTTCCATAATGATAAGGCTACCATCCATTGGAGTAACAAAAATCTCAACAACAGACTACCTTCCATAATGACAAGGCTACCATCCATTGTAATTACAAAAATCTCGATAACCGACTACCTTACATAATGACAAGGCAACCATCTATTGGATTAGGAATGATATCGATAACATACTACCTTTTATAATGACAAGGCTACAATCCATTGGAGTAACAACAATCACGACAACAGACTACCTTCCATAATGAAAAGGCTACCATCCATTGGGATAACAAAAATCTCGACAACAGAATACCTTCCATAATGACAAGGCTACCATCCATTGGAGTAACAAAAATCACGATAACATACTACCTTCCATAATAACAAGGCTACCATCCATTGGAATAACAAAAATCTTGACAACAGACTACCTTCCATAATGACAAGGCTACCATCCATTGGAGTAACAAAAATCACGACAACATACTACCTTCCATAATAACAAGGCTACCATCCATTGGAATAACAAAAATCTTGACAACAGACTACCTTCCATAATGACAAGGATACCATCCATTGGAATAACAAAAATATCGACAAAAGAATACCTTCTATAATGACAAGGCTACCATTCATTGGAGTAACAAAAATCATGAAAACAGACTACCTTCCATAATGAAAAGGCTACCATCCATTGGAATAACAAAAATCTCGACAACAGAATACCTTCCATAATGACAAGGCTACCATCTAATGGAGTAACAAAAATCTCGACAACAGACTACCTTCCATAACGACAAGTCTACCATCCATTGGAGTAACAAAAATCTCGACAACAGATGAGCTTCCATAATGACTAGGCTACCATCCATTGGAGTAATAAAGATATCGACAACAGACTACCTTCCATTATGAGAAGGATACAATCCATTGTAGTAACAAATATCTCGACAAGAGACTATCATCCATAATGACAAGGCTACCATCCATTGTAGTAAATAAAATCTCGACAACAAAATACCTTCCATAATGACAAGGCTACCATCCATTGGAGTAACAAAAATCACGACAACATACTACATTCCATAATCACAACACTACCATCCATTGGAATAACAAAAATCTCGACAACATACTACCTTCCATAATGACAAGGCTTCCATCCAATGGAGTAACAAAAATCTCGACAATAGACTACCTTCCATAATGACAAGGCTACCATCCATTGGAGTAACAAAAATCTCGACAACAGACTACCTTACATTTTGACAAGGGTACCATCCATTGGAGTAACAAAAATATCCACAAGAGACTACATTCCATAATGATAAGGCTACCATCCATTGGAGTAACAAAAATCTTGACAACAGATTACCTTCCATAATGACAAGGCTACCATCCATTGTAATTACAAAAATCGCGACAACAAACTACCTTACATAATGACAAGGCTACCATCTATTGGAGTAGCAAAGATATCGATAACATACTACCTTCCATAATGACAAGGATACCATCCATTGGAGTAACAAAAATCATGATAACAGACTACCTTCAATAATGAAAAGGCTACCATCCATTGGAATAAAAAAAATCTCGACAACAGAATACCTTCCATAATGACAAGGCTACCATCCAATGGAGTAACAAAAATCTTGACAACAAACTACCTTCCACAACGGCAACTATACCATCCATTGGAGTAACAAAAATCTCGATAACAGATGACCTTCCATAATGACTAGGCTACCATCCATTGGAGTAATAAAGATATCGACAACAACCTACCTTCCATTATGAGAAGGCTACAATCCATTATAGTAACAAAAATCTCGACAAGAGACTATCTTCCATAATGACAAGGCTACCATCCATTGTAGAAACTAAAATCTCGACAACAGACTACCTTCCATAATGACAAGGCTACCATCCATTGGAGTAATAAAAATCATGACAACATACTACCTTTCGATAATAACAAGGCTACCATCCATTGGAATAACAAAAATCTTGACAACAGACTACCTTCCATAATGACAAGGCTGCCATCCATTGGAGTAAAAAAAATCACGACAACAGACTACCTTCCATAATGACAAGGCTACCATCCATTGGAATAACAAAAATATCGACAACAGAATACCTTCCATAATGAAAAGGCTACCATCCATTGGAGTAACAAAAATCATGACAACAGACTACCTTCCATAATGAAAAGGCTACCATCCATTGGAATAACAAAAATCTCGACAACAGAATACCTTCCATAATGACAAGGCTACCATCTAATGGAGTAACAAAAATCTCGACAACAGACTACCTTCCATAACGACAAGTCTACCATCCATTGGAGTAACAAAAATCTCGACAACAGATGAGCTTCCATAATGACTAGGCTACCATCCATTAGAGTAATAAAGATATCGACAACAGACTACCTTCCATTATGAGAAGGCTACAATCCATTGTAGTAACAAAAATCTCGACAAGAGACTACCTTCCATATTGACAAGGCTATCATCCATTGTAGTAACTAAAATATCGACAACAAACTACCTTCCATAATGACAAGGCTACCTTCCATTGTAGTAACAAAAATCTCGACAACAGACTACCTTCTATAATGATAAGGCTACCATCCATTGGAGTAACAAAAATCTCGACAACAGACTACCTTCCACAATGTCAAGGCTACCATCCATTGTAGTAACAAAAATCTCAACAACAGACTACCTTCTATAATGACAAGGCTACCATCCATTATAGTAACAAAAATCTCGACAAGAGACTATCTTCCATAATGACAAGGCTACCATCCATTGTAGTAACTAAAATCTCGACAACATACTACCTTCCATAATGACAAGGCTACAATCCATTGGAGTAACAAAAATCACGACAACATACTACCTTCCATAATAACAAGGCTACCATCCATTGGAATAACAAAAATCTTGACAACAGACTACCTTCTTTAATGACAAGGCTACCATCCATTGGAGTAACAAAAATCACGACAACATACTACCTTCCATAATAACAAGGCTACCATCCATTGGAATAACAAAAATCATGACAACAGACTACCTTCCATAATGACAAGGCTACCATCCATTGGAATAACAAAAATATCGACAACAGAATACCTTCCATAATGACAAGTCTACCATCCATTGGAGTAATAAAAATCATGACAACAGACTACCTTCCATAATGAAAAGGCTACCATCCATTGGAATAACAAAAATCTCGACAACAGAATACCTTCCATAATGACAAGGCTACCATCTAATGGAGTAACAAAAATGTCGACAACAGACTACCTTCCATAACGACAAGTCTACCATCCATTGGAGTAACAAAAATCTCGACAACAGATGAGCTTCCATAATGACTAGGCTACCATCCATTGGAGTAATAAAGATATCGACAACAGACTACCTTCCATTATGAGAAGGCTACAATCCATTGTAGTAACAAAAATCTCGACAAGAGCCTACCTTCCATAATGACAAGGCTATCATCCATTATAGTAACTAAAATATCTACAACAAACTACCTTCCATAATGACAAGGCTACCATCCATTTTAGTTACAAAAATCTCGACAACAGACTACCTTCTATAATGATAAGGCTACCATCCATTGGAGTAACAAAAATCTCGACAACAGACTACCTTCCATAATGTCAAGGCTACAATCCATTGTAGTAACAAAAATCTCGACAACAGACTACCTTACATAATGACAAGGCTACCATCCATTGTAGTAACAAAAATCTCAACAACAGACTACCTTCCATAATGACAAGGCTACCATCCATTGTAGTAACAAAAATATCGACAACAGACTACCTTCCATAATGACTTGGCTACCATCCATTGGAGTAACAAAAAACTCGACAATAGACTACCTTCCATAATGACAAGGCTACCATCCATTGGAGTAACAAAGATATTGATAACATACTACCTTCCAAAATGACAAGGCTACCATCCATTGGAGTAACAAAAATCACGACAACAGACTACCTTCCATAATGACAAGGCTACCATCCCTTAGAGTAACAAAAATATCGACAACAGACTACCTTCGATATTGACAAGGCTACCATCCATTGGAGTAACAAAATTATAGACAACACAATACCTTCCATAATGACAAGGCTACTATCCATTGTAGTAAAAAAAATCCGACAATAGACTACCTTCCTTAATGACAAGGCTACCATCCATTAGAGTAATAAAAATCTCGACAACAGACTACCTTCTATTTTGACAAGGGTACCATCCATTGGAGTAACAAAAATATCCACAAGAGACTACCTTCCATAATGATAAGGCTACCATCCATTGGAGTAACAAAAATCTCAACAACAGACTACCTTCCATAATGACAAGGCTACCATCCATTGTAATTACAAAAATCTCGACAACCGACTACCTTACATAATGACAAGGCTACCATCTATTGGAGTAGGAATGATATCGATAACATACTACCTTCTATAATGACAAGGCTACAATCCATTGGAGTAACAACAATCACGACAACAGACTACCTTCCATAATGAAAAGGCTACCATCCATTGGGATAACAAAAATCTCGACAACAGAATACCTTCCATAATGACAAGGCTACCATCCATTTGAGTAACAAAAATCACGATAACATACTACCTTCCATAATAACAAGGCTACCATCCATTGGAATAACAAAAATCTTGACAACAGACTACCTTCCATAATGACAAGGCTACCATCCATTGGAGTAACAAAAATCACGACAACATACTACCTTCCATAATAACAAGGCTACCATCCATTGGAATAACAAAAATCTTGACAACAGACTACCTTCCATAATGACAAGGATACCATCCATTGGAATAACAAAAATATCGACAACAGAATACCTTCCATAATGACAAGGCTACCATTCATTGGAGTAACAAAAATCATGACAACAGACTACCTTCCATAATGAAAAGGCTACCATCCATTGGAATAACAAAAATCTCGACAACAGAATACCTTCCATAATGACAAGGCTACCATCTAATGGAGTAACAAAAATCTCGACAACAGACTACCTTCCATAACGACAAGTCTACCATCCATTGGAGTAACAAAAATCTCGACAACATATGAGCTTCCATAATGACTAGGCTACCATCCATTGGAGTAATAAAGATATCGACAACAGACTACCTTCCATTATGAGAAGGATACAATCCATTGTAGTAACAAATATCTCGACAAGAGACTATCATCCATAATGACAAGGCTACCATCCATTGTAGTAAATAAAATCTCGACAACAAAATACCTTCCATAATGACAAGGCTACCATCCATTGGAGTAACAAAAATCACGACAACATACTACATTCCATAATCACAACACTACCATCCATTGAAATAACAAAAATCTCGACAACATACTACCTTCCATAATGACAAGGCTTCCATCCAATGGAGTAACAAAAATCTCGACAATAGACTACCTTCCATAATGACAAGGCTACCATCCATTGGAGTAACAAAAATCTCGACAACAGACTACCTTACATTTTGACAAGGGTACCATCCATTGGAGTAACAAAAATATCCACAAGAGACTACATTCCATAATGATAAGGCTACCATCCATTGGAGTAACAAAAATCTTGACAACAAATTACCTTCCATAATGACAAGGCTACCATCCATTGTAATTACAAAAATCGCGACAACAAACTACCTTACATAATGACAAGGCTACCATCTATTGGAGTAGCAAAGATATCAATAACATACTACCTTAGATAATGACAAGGATACCATCCATTGGAGTAACAAAAATCATGATAACAGACTACCTTCAATAATGAAAAGGCTACCATCCATTGGAATAAAAAAAATCTCGACAACAGAATACCTTCCATAATGACAAGGCTACCATCCAATGGAGTAACAAAAATCTCAACAACAGACTACCTTCCACAACGACAAGTATACCATCCATTGGAGTAACAAAAATCTCGATAACAGATGACCTTCCATAATGACTAGGCTACCATCCATTGGAGTAATAAAGATATCGACAACAAACTACCTTCCATTATGAGAAGGCTACAATCCATTATAGTAACAAAAATCTCGACAAGAGACTATCTTCCATAATGACAAGGCTACCATCCATTGTAGAAACTAAAATCTCGACAACAGACTACCTTCCATAATGACAAGGCTACCATCCATTGGAGTAATAAAAATCATGACAACATACTACCTTTCGATAATAACAAGGCTACCATCCATTGGAATAACAAAAATCTTGACAACAGACTACCTTCCATAATGACAAGGCTGCCATCCATTGGAGTAAAAAAAATCACGACAACAGACTACCTTCCATAATGATAAGGCTACCATCCATTGGAATAACAAAAATATCGAAAACAGAATACCTTCCATAATGAAAAGGCTACCATCCATTGGAGTAACAAAAATCATGACAACAGACTACCTTCCATAATGAAAAGGCTACCATCCATTGGAATAACAAAAATCTCGACAATAGAATACCTTCCATAATGACAAGGCTACCATCTAATGGAGTAACAAAAATCTCGACAACAGACTACCTTCCATAACGACAAGTCTACCATCCATTGGAGTAACAAAAATCTCGACAACAGATGAGCTTCCATAATGACTAGGCTACCATCCATTAGAGTAATAAAGATATCGACAACAAACTACCTTCCATTATGAGAAGGCTACAATCCATTGTAGTAACAAAAATCTCGACAAGAGACTACCTTCCATAATGACAAGGCTATCATCCATTGTAGTAACTAAAATATCGACAACAAACTACCTTCCATAATGACAAGGCTACCATCCATTGTAGTAACAAAAATCTCGACAACAGACTACCTTCTATAATGATAAGGCTACCATCCATTGGAGTAACAAAAATCTCGACAACAGACTACCTTCCACAATGTCAAGGCTACCATCCATTGTAGTAACAAAAATCTCAACAACAGACTACCTTCTATAATGACAAGGCTACCATCCATTATAGTAACAAAAATCTCGACAAGAGACTATCTTCCATAATGACAAGGCTACCATCCATTGTAGTAACTAAAATCTCGACAACATACTACCTTCCATAATGACAAGGCTACAATCCATTGGAGTAACAAAAATCACGACAACATACTACCTTCCATAATAACAAGGCTACCATCCATTGGAATAACAAAAATCTTGACAACAGACTACCTTCTATAATGACAAGGCTACCATCCATTGGAGTAACAAAAATCACGACAACATACTACCTTCCATAATAACAAGGCTACCGTCCATTGGAATAACAAAAATCATGACAACAGACTACCTTCCATAATGACAAGGCTACCATCCATTGGAATAACAAAAATATCGACAACAGAATACCTTCCATAATGACAAGTCTACCATCCATTGGAGTAATAATAATCATGACAACAGACTACCTTCCATTATGAAAAGGCTACCATCCATTGGAATAACAAAAATCTCGACAACAGAATACCTTCCATAATGACAAGGCTACCATCCATTGGAGTAACAAAAATCTCGACAACAGATGAGCTTCCATAATGACTAGGCTACCATCCATTGGAGTAATAAAGATATCGACAACAGACTACCTTCCATTATGAGAAGGCTACAATCCATTGTAGTAACAAAAATCTCGACAAGAGCCTACCTTCCATAATGACAAGGCTATCATCCATTGTAGTAACTAAAATATCTACAACAAACTACCTTCCATAATGACAAGGCTACCATCCATTGTAGTTACAAAAATCTCGACAACAGACTACCTTCTATAATGATAAGGCTACCATCCATTGGAGTAACAAAAATCTCGACAACAGAATACCTTCCATAATGACAAGGCTACCATCCAACGGAGTAACAAAAATCTCAACAACAGACTACCTTCCACAACGACAAGTATACCATCCATTGGAGTAACAAAAATCTCGATAACAGATGACCTTCCATAATGACTAGGCTACCATCCATTGGAGTAATAAAGATATCGACAACAAACTACCTTCCATTATGAGAAGGCTACAATCCATTATAGTAACAAAAATCTCGACAAGAGACTATCTTCCATAATGACAAGGCTACCATCCATTGTAGAAACTAAAATCTCGACAACAGACTACCTTCCATAATGACAAGGCTACCATCCATTGGAGTAATAAAAATCATGACAACATACTACCTTTCGATAATAACAAGGCTACCATCCATTGGAATAACAAAAATCTTGACAACAGACTACCTTCCATAATGACAAGGCTGCCATCCATTGGAGTAAAAAAAATCACGACAACAGACTACCTTCCATAATGATAAGGCTACCATCCATTGGAATAACAAAAATATCGACAACAGAATACCTTCCATAATGAAAAGGCTACCATCCATTGGAGTAACAAAAATCATGACAACAGACTACCTTCCATAATGAAAAGGCTACCATCCATTGGAATAACAAAAATCTCGACAATAGAATACCTTCCATAATGACAAGGCTACCATCTAATGGAGTAACAAAAATCTCGACAACAGACTACCTTCCATAACGACAAGTCTACCATCCATTGGAGTAACAAAAATCTCGACAACAGATGAGCTTCCATAATGACTAGGCTACCATCCATTAGAGTAATAAAGATATCGACAACAGACTACCTTCCATTATGAGAAGGCTACAATCCATTGTAGTAACAAAAATCTCGACAAGAGACTACCTTCCATAATGACAAGGCTATCATCCATTGTAGTAACTAAAATATCGACAACAAACTACCTTCCATAATGACAAGGCTACCATCCATTGTAGTAACAAAAATCTCGACAACAGACTACCTTCTATAATGATAAGGCTACCATCCATTGGAGTAACAAAAATCTCGACAACAGACTACCTTCCACAATGTCAAGGCTACCATCCATTGTAGTAACAAAAATCTCAACAACAGACTACCTTCTATAATGACAAGGCTACCATCCATTATAGTAACAAAAATCTCGACAAGAGACTATCTTCCATAATGACAAGGCTACCATCCATTGTAGTAACTAAAATCTCGACAACATACTACCTTCCATAATGACAAGGCTACAATCCATTGGAGTAACAAAAATCACGACAACATACTACCTTCCATAATAACAAGGCTACCATCCATTGGAATAACAAAAATCTTGACAACAGACTACCTTCTATAATGACAAGGCTACCATCCATTGGAGTAACAAAAATCACGACAACATACTACCTTCCATAATAACAAGGCTACCGTCCATTGGAATAACAAAAATCATGACAACAGACTACCTTCCATAATGACAAGGCTACCATCCATTGGAATAACAAAAATATCGACAACAGAATACCTTCCATAATGACAAGTCTACCATCCATTGGAGTAATAATAATCATGACAACAGACTACCTTCCATTATGAAAAGGCTACCATCCATTGGAATAACAAAAATCTCGACAACAGAATACCTTCCATAATGACAAGGCTACCATCCATTGGAGTAACAAAAATCTCGACAACAGATGAGCTTCCATAATGACTAGGCTACCATCCATTGGAGTAATAAAGATATCGACAACAGACTACCTTCCATTATGAGAAGGCTACAATCCATTGTAGTAACAAAAATCTCGACAAGAGCCTACCTTCCATAATGACAAGGCTATCATCCATTGTAGTAACTAAAATATCTACAACAAACTACCTTCCATAATGACAAGGCTACCATCCATTGTAGTTACAAAAATCTCGACAACAGACTACCTTCTATAATGATAAGGCTACCATCCATTGGAGTAACAAAAATCTCGACAACAGACTACCTTCCATAATGTCAAGGCTACAATCCATTGTAGTAACAAAAATCTCGACAACAGACTACCTTACATAATGACAAGGCTACCATCCATTGTAGTAACAAAAATCTCAACAACAGACTACCTTCCATAATGACAAGGCTACCATCCATTGTAGTAACAAAAATATCGACAACAGACTACCTTCCATAATGACTTGGCTACCATCCATTGGAGTAACAAAAAACTCGACAATAGACTACCTTCCATAATGACAAGGCTACCATCCATTGGAGTAACAAAGATATTGATAACATACTACCTTCCAAAATGACAAGGCTACCATCCATTGGAGTAACAAAAATCACGACAACAGACTACCTTCCATAATGACAAGGCTACCATCCCTTAGAGTAACAAAAATATCGACAACAGACTACCTTCGATAATGACAAGGCTACCATCCATTGGAGTAACAAAATTATAGACAACACAATACCTTCCATAATGACAAGGCTACCATCCATTGTAGTAAAAAAAATCTCGACAATAGACTACCTTCCTTAATGACAAGGCTACCATCCATTAGAGTAATAAAAATCTCGACAACAGACTACCTTCCATTTTGACAAGGGTACCATCCATTGGAGTAACAAAAATTTTCACAAGAGACTACCTTCCATAATGATAAGGCTACCATCCATTGGAGTAACAAAAATCTCAACAACAGACTACCTTCCATAATGACAAGGCTACCATCCATTGTAATTACAAAAATCTCGACAACCGACTACCTTACATAATGACAAGGCTACCATCTATTGGAGTAGGAATGATATCGATAACATACTACCTTCTATAATGACAAGGCTACAATCCATTGGAGTAACAACAATCACGACAACAGACTACCTTCCATAATGAAAAGGCTACCATCCATTGGGATAACAAAAATCTCGACAACAGAATACCTTCCATAATGACAAGGCTACCATCCATTGGAGTAACAAAAATCACGATAACATACTACCTTCCATAATAACAAGGCTACCATCCATTGGAATAACAAAAATCTTGACAACAGACTACCTTCCATAATGACAAGGCTACCATCCATTGGAGTAACAAGAATCACGACAACATACTACCTTCCATAATAACAAGGCTACCATCCATTGGAATAACAAAAATCTTGACAACAGACTACCTTCCATAATGACAAGGATACCATCCATTGGAATAACAAAAATATCGACAACAGAATACCTTCCATAATGACAAGGCTACCATTCATTGGAGTAACAAAAATCATGACAACAGACTACCTTCCATAATGAAAAGGCTACCATCCATTGGAATAACAAAAATCTCGACAACAGAATACCTTCCATAATGAAAAGGCTACCATCTAATGGAGTAACAAAAATCTCGACAACAGACTACCTTCCATAACGACAAGTCTACCATCCATTGGAGTAACAAAAATCTCGACAACAGATGAGCTTCCATAATGACTAGGCTACCATCCATTAGAGTAATAAAGATATCGACAACAGACTACCTTCCATTATGAGAAGGCTACAATCCATTGTAGTAGCAAAAATCTCGACAAGAGACTACCTTCCATAATGACAAGGCTATCATCCATTGTAGTAACTAAAATATCGACAACAAACTACCTTCCATAATGACAAGGCTACCATCCATTGTAGTAACAAAAATCTCGACAACAGACTACCTTCTATAATGATAAGGCTACCATCCATTGGAGTAACAAAAATCTCGACAACAGACTACCTTCCACAATGTCAAGGCTACCATCCATTGTAGTAACAAAAATCTCAACAACAGACTACCTTCTATAATGACAAGGCTACCATCCATTATAGTAACAAAAATCTCGACAAGAGACTATCTTCCATAATGACAAGGCTACCATCCATTGTAGTAACTAAAATCTCGACAACATACTACCTTCCATAATGACAAGGCTACAATCCATTGGAGTAACAAAAATCACGACAACATACTACCTTCCATAATAACAAGGCTACCATCCATTGGAATAACAAAAATCTTGACAACAGACTACCTTCTATAATGACAAGGCTACCATCCATTGGAGTAACAAAAATCACGACAACATACTACCTTCCATAATAACAAGGCTACCATCCATTGGAATAACAAAAATCATGACAACAGACTACCTTCCATAATGACAAGGCTACCATCCATTGGAATAACAAAAATATCGACAACAGAATACCTTCCATAATGACAAGTCTACCATCCATTGGAGTAATAAAAATCATGACAACAGACTACCTTCCATTATGAAAAGGCTACCATCCATTGGAATAACAAAAATCTCGACAACAGAATACCTTCCATAATGACAAGGCTACCATCTAATGGAGTAACAAAAATGTCGACAACAGACTACCTTCCATAACGACAAGTCTACCATCCATTGGAGTAACAAAAATCTCGACAACAGATGAGCTTCCATAATGACTAGGCTACCATCCATTGGAGTAATAAAGATATCGACAACAGACTACCTTCCATTATGAGAAGGCTACAATCCATTGTAGTAACAAAAATCTCGACAAGAGCCTACCTTCCATAATGACAAGGCTATCATCCATTGTAGTAACTAAAATATCTACAACAAACTACCTTCCATAATGACAAGGCTACCATCCATTGTAGTTACAAAAATCTCGACAACAGACTACCTTCTATAATGATAAGGCTACCATCCATTGGAGTAACAAAAATCTCGACAACAGACTACCTTCCATAATGTCAAGGCTACAATCCATTGTAGTAACAAAAATCTCGACAACAGACTACCTTACATAATGACAAGGCTACCATCCATTGTAGTAACAAAAATCTCAACAACAGACTACCTTCCATAATGACAAGGCTACCATCCATTGTAGTAACAAAAATATCGACAACAGACTACCTTCCATAATGACTTGGCTACCATCCATTGGAGTAACAAAAAACTCGACAATAGACTACCTTCCATAATGACAAGGCTACCATCCATTGGAGTAACAAAGATATTGATAACATACTACCTTCCAAAATGACAAGGCTACCATCCATTGGAGTAACAAAAATCACGACAACAGACTACCTTCCATAATGACAAGGCTACCATCCCTTAGAGTAACAAAAATATCGACAACAGACTACCTTCGATAATGACAAGGCTACCATCCATTGGAGTAACAAAATTATAGACAACACAATACCTTCCATAATGACAAGGCTACCATCCATTGTAGTAAAAAAAATCTCGACAATAGACTACCTTCCTTAATGACAAGGCTACCATCCATTAGAGTAATAAAAATCTCGACAACAGACTACCTTCCATTTTGACAAGGGTACCATCCATTGGAGTAACAAAAATTTTCACAAGAGACTACCTTCCATAATGATAAGGCTACCATCCATTGGAGTAACAAAAATCTCAACAACAGACTACCTTCCATAATGACAAGGCTACCATCCATTGTAATTACAAAAATCTCGACAACCGACTACCTTACATAATGACAAGGCTACCATCTATTGGAGTAGGAATGATATCGATAACATACTACCTTCTATAATGACAAGGCTACAATCCATTGGAGTAACAACAATCACGACAACAGACTACCTTCCATAATGAAAAGGCTACCATCCATTGGGATAACAAAAATCTCGACAACAGAATACCTTCCATAATGACAAGGCTACCATCCATTGGAGTAACAAAAATCACGATAACATACTACCTTCCATAATAACAAGGCTACCATCCATTGGAATAACAAAAATCTTGACAACAGACTACCTTCCATAATGACAAGGCTACCATCCATTGGAGTAACAAAAATCACGACAACATACTACCTTCCATAATAACAAGGCTACCATCCATTGGAATAACAAAAATCTTGACAACAGACTACCTTCCATAATGACAAGGATACCATCCATTGGAATAACAAAAATATCGACAACAGAATACCTTCCATAATGACAAGGCTACCATTCATTGGAGTAACAAAAATCATGACAACAGACTACCTTCCATAATGAAAAGGCTACCATCCATTGGAATAACAAAAATCTCGACAACAGAATACCTTCCATAATGACAAGGCTACCATCTAATGGAGTAACAAAAATCTCGACAACAGACTACCTTCCATAACGACAAGTCTACCATCCATTGGAGTAACAAAAATCTCGACAACAGATGAGCTTCCATAATGACTAGGCTACCATCCATTGGAGTAATAAAGATATCGACAACAGACTACCTTCCATTATGAGAAGGATACAATCCATTGTAGTAACAAATATCTCAACAAGAGACTATCATCCATAATGACAAGGCTACCATCCATTGTAGTAAATAAAATCTCGACAACAAAATACCTTCCATAATGACAAGGCTACCATCCATTGGAGTAACAAAAATCACGACAACATACTACATTCCATAATTACAACACTACCATCCATTGGAATAACAAAAATCTCGACAACATACTACCTTCCATAATGACAAGGCTTCCATCCAATGGAGTAACAAAAATCTCGACAATAGACTACCTTCCATAATGACAAGGCTACCATCCATTGGAGTAACAAAAATCTCGACAACAGACTACCTTACATTTTGACAAGGGTACCATCCATTGGAGTAAAAAAAATATCCACAAGAGACTACATTCCATAATGATAAGGCTACCATCCATTGGAGTACAAAAATCTTGACAACAGATTACCTTCCATAATGACAAGGCTACCATCCATTGTAATTACAAAAATCGCGACAACAAACTACCTTACATAATGACAAGGCTACCATCTATTGGAGTAGCAAAGATATCGATAACATACTACCTTCCATAATGACAAGGATACCATCCATTGGAGTAACAAAAATCATGATAACAGACTACCTTCAATAATGAAAAGGCTACCATCCATTGGAATAAAAAAAATCTCGACAACAGAATACCTTCCATAATGACAAGGCTACCATCCAATGGAGTAACAAAAATCTCAACAACAGACTACCTTCCACAACGACAAGTATACCATCCATTGGAGTAACAAAAATCTCGATAACAGATGACCTTCCATAATGACTAGGCTACCATCCATTGGAGTAATAAAGATATCGACAACAAACTACCTTCCATTATGAGAAGGCTACACTCCATTATAGTAACAAAAATCTCGACAAGAGACTATCTTCCATAATGATAAGGCTACCATCCATTGTAGAAACTAAAATCTCGACAACAGACTACCTTCCATAATGACAAGGCTACCATCCATTGGAGTAATAAAAATCATGACAACATACTACCTTCTGATAATAACAAGGCTACCATCCATTGGAATAACAAAAATCTTGACAACAGACTACCTTCCATAATGACAAGGCTGCCATCCATTGGAGTAAAAAAAATCACGACAACAGACTACCTTCCATAATGACAAGGCTACCATCCATTGGAATAACAAAAATATCGACAACAGAATACCTTCCATAATGAAAAGGCTACCATCCATTGGAGTAACAAAAATCATGACAACAGACTACCTTCCATAATGACAAGGCTATCATCCATTGTAGTAACTAAAATATCGACAACAAACTACCTTCCATAATGACAAGGCTACCATCCATTGTAGTAACAAAAATCTCGACAACAGACTACCTTCTATAATGATAAGGCTACCATCCATTGGAGTAACAAAAATCTCGACAACAGACTACCTTGCACAATGTCAAGGCTACCATCCATTGTAGTAACAAAAATCTCAACAACAGACTACCTTCTATAATGACAAGGCTACCATCCATTATAGTAACAAAAATCTCGACAAGAGACTATCTTCCATAATGACAAGGCTACCATCCATTGTAGTAACTAAAATCTCGACAACATACTACCTTCCATAATGACAAGGCTACCATCCATTGGAGTAACAAAAATCACGACAACATACTACCTTCCATAATAACAAGGCTACCATCCATTGGAATAACAAAAATCTTGACAACAGACTACCTTCTATAATGACAAGGCTACCATCCATTGGAGTAACAAAAATCACGACAACATACTACCTTCCATAATAACAAGGCTACCATCCATTGGAATAACAAAAATCATGACAACAGACTACCTTCCATAATGACAAGGCTACCATCCATTGGAATAACAAAAATATCGACAACAGAATACCTTCCATAATGACAAGTCTACCATCCATTGGAGTAATAAAAATCATGACAACAGACTACCTTCCATAATGAAAAGGCTACCATCCATTGGAATAACAAAAATCTCGACAACAGAATACCTTCCATAATGACAAGGCTACCATCTAATGGAGTAACAAAAATGTCGACAACAGACTACCTTCCATAACGACAAGTCTACCATCCATTGGAGTAACAAAAATCTCGACAACAGATGAGCTTCCATAATGACTAGGCTACCATCCATTGGAGTAATAAAGATATCAACAACAGACTACCTTCCATTATGAGAAGGCTACAATCCATTGTAGTAACAAAAATCTCGACAAGAGCCTACCTTCCATAATGACAAGGCTATCATCCATTGTAGTAACTAAAATATCTACAACAAACTACCTTCCATAATGACAAGGCTACCATCCATTGTAGTTACAAAAATCTCGACAACAGACTACCTTCTATAATGATAAGGCTACCATCCATTGGAGTAACAAAAATCTCGACAACAGACTACCTTCCATAATGTCAAGGCTACAATCCATTGTAGTAACAAAAATCTCGACAACAGACTACCTTACATAATGACAAGCCTACCATCCATTGTAGTAACAAAAATCTCAACAACAGACTACCTTCCATAATGACAAGGCTACCATCCATTATAGTAACAAAAATATCGACAACAGACTACCTTCCATAATGACTTGGCTACCATCCATTGGAGTAACAAAAAACTCGACAATAGACTACCTTCCATAATGACAAGGCTACCATCCATTGGAGTAACAAAGATATTGATAACATACTACCTTCCAAAATGACAAGGCTACCATCCATTGGAGTAACAAAAATCACGACAACAGACTACCTTCCATAATGAAAAGGCTACCATCTATTGGAATAACAAAAATCTCGAAAACTTAATACCTTCCACAATGACAAGGCTACCATCCAATGGACTAACAAAAATCTCGACAACAGACTACCTTCCATAACGACAAGTATACCATCCATTGGAGTAACAAAAATATCGACAAAAAATGACCTTCCATAATGACTAGGCTACCATCCATTGGAGTAATAAAGATATCGATACCAGTCTACCTTCCATTATGGGAATGCTACAATCCATTGTAGTAACAAATATCTCGACAAGAGTCTATCATCCATAATGACAAGGCTACCATCCATTGTAGTAAAAAAAATCTCGACAACAAACTACCTTCCATAATGACAAGGCTACCATCCATTGGAGTAACAAAAATCACGACAACATTCTACATTCCATAATGAAAACACTACCATCCATTGGAATAACAAAAATCTCACAACAGACTACCTTCCATAATGACAAGGCTTCCATCCAATGGAGTAACAAAAATCTTGACAATAGACTACCTTCCTTAATGACAAGGCTACCATCCATTAGAGTAATAAAAATCTCGACAACAGACTACCTTCCATTTTGACAAGGGTACTATCCATTGGAGTAACAAAAATATACACAAGAGACTACCTTCCATAATGATAAGGCTACCATCCATTGGAGTAACAAAAATCTCAACAACAGACTACCTTCCATAATGACAAGGCTACCATCCATTGTAATTACAAAAATCTCGACAACCGACTACCTTACATAATGACAAGGCTACCATCTATTGGAGTAGGAATGATATCGATAACATACTACCTTCTATAATGACAAGGCTACCATCCATTGGAGTAACAACAATCACGACAACAGACTACCTTCCATAATGAAAAGGCTACCATCCATTGGGATAACAAAAATCTCGACAACAGACTACCTTCCATAATGACTTGGCTACCATCCATTGGAGTAACAAAAAACTCGACAATAGACTACCTTCCATAATGACAAGGCTACCATCCATTGGAGTAACAAAGATATCGATAACATACTACCTTCCATAATGACAAGGCTACCATCTATTGGAGTAACAAAAATCTCGACAATAGACTACCTTCCATAATGACAATGCTACCATCCATTGGAGTAACAAAGATATTGATAACATACTACCTTCCAAAATGACAAGGCTACCATCCATTGGAGTAACAAAAATCACGACAACAGACTACCTTCCATAATGAAAAGGCTACCATCTATTGGAATAACAAAAATCTCGAAAACTTAATACCTTCCACAATGACAAGGCTACCATCCAATGGACTAACAAAAATCTCGACAACAGACTACCTTCCATAACGACAAGTATACCATCCATTGGAGTAACAAAAATCTCGACAAAAAATGACCTTCCATAATGACTAGGCTACCATCCATTGGAGTAATAAAGATATCGATATCAGTCTACCTTCCATTATGAGAAGGCTACAATCCATTGTAGTAACAAATATCTCGACAAGAGTCTATCATCCATAATGACAAGGCTACCATCCATTGTAGTAACAAAAATCTCGACAACAAACTACCTTCCATAATGACAAGGCTACCATCCATTGGAGTAACAAAAATCACGACAACATACTACATTCCATAATGAAAACACTACCATCTATTGGAATAACAAAAATCTCACAACAGACTACCTTCCATAATGACAAGGCTTCCATCCAATGGAGTAACAAAAATCTCGACAATAGACTACCTTCCTTAATGACAAGGCTACCATCCATTAGAGTAATAAAAATCTCGACAATAGACTACCTTCCATTTTGACAAGGGTACCATCCATTGGAGTAACAAAAATATCCACACAAGACTACCTTCCATAATGATAAGGCTACCATCCATTGGAGTAACAAAAATCTCAACAACAGACTACCTTCCATAATGACAAGGCTACCATCCATTGTAATTACAAAAATCTCGACAACCGACTACCTTACATATTGACAAGGCTACCATCTATTGGAGTAGGAATGATATCGATAACATACTACCTTCTATAATGACAAGGCTACAATCCATTGGAGTAACAACAATCACGACAACAGACTACCTTCCATAATGAAAAGGCTACCATCCATTGGGATAACAAAAATCTCGACAACCGAATACCTTCCATAATGACAAGGCTACCATCCATTGGAGTAACAAAAATCACGATAACATACTACCTTCCATAATAAGAAGGCTACCATCCATTGGAATAACAAAAATCTTGACAACAAACTACCTTCCATAATGACAAGGCTACCATCCATTGGAGTAACAAAAATCACGACAACATACTACCTTCCATAATAACAAGGCTACCATCCATTGGAATAACAAAAATCTTGACAACAGATTACCTTCCATAATGACAAGGATACCATCCATTGGAATAACAAAAATATCGACAACAGAATACCTTCCATAATGACAAGGCTACCATTCATTGGAGTAACAAAAATCATGACAACAGACTACCTTCCATAATGAAAAGGCTACCATCCATTGGAATAACAAAAATCTCGACAACAGAATACCTTCCATAATGACAAGGCTACCATCTAATGGAGTAACAAAAATCTCGACAACAGACTACCTTCCATAACGACAAGTCTACCATCCATTGGAGTAACAAAAATCTCGACAACAGATGAGCTTCCATAATGACTAGGCTACCATCCATTGGAGTAATAAAGATATCGACAACAGACTACCTTCCATTATGAGAAGGCTACAATCCATTGTACTAACAAAAATCTCGACAAGAGACTACCTTCCATAATGACAAGGCTATCATCAATTGTAGTAACTAAAATATCGACAACAAACTACCTTCCATAATGACAAGGCTACCATCCATTGTAGTTACAAAAATCTCGACAACAAACTACCTTCTATAATGATAAGGCTACCATCCATTAGAGTAACAAAAATCTCAACAACAGACTACCTTCCATAATGTCAAGGCTACAATCCATTGTAGTAACAAAAATCTCAACAACAGACTACTTACATAATGACAAGGCTACCATCCATTGTATGAACAAAAATCTCAACAACAGACTACCTACCATAATGACAAGGCTACCATCCATTGTAGTAACAAAAATATCGACAACAGACTACCTTCCATAATGACTTGGCTACCATCCATTGGAGTAACAAAAAACTCGACAATAGACTACCTTCCATAATGACAAGGCTACCATCCATTGGAGTAACAAAGATATCGATAACATACTACCTTCCATAATGACAAGGCTACCATCCATTGGAGTAACAAAAATCTCGACAATAGACTACCTTCCATAATGACAAGGCTACCATCCATTGGAGTAACAAAGATATTGATAACATACTACCTTCCAAAATGACAAGGCTACCATCCATTGGAGTAACAAAAATCACGACAACGGACTACCTTCCATAATGAAAAGGCTACATCTATTGGAATAACAAAAATCTCGAAAACTTAATACCTTCCACAATGACAAGGCTACCATCCAATAGACTAACAAAAATCTCGACAACAGACTACCTTCCATAACGACAAGTATACCATCTATTGGAGTAACAAAAATCTCGACAACAAATGACCTTCCATAATGACTAGGCTACCATCCATTGGAGTAATAAAGATATCGATAACAGTCTACCTTCCATTATGAGAAGGCTACAATCCATTGTAGTAACAAATATCTCGACAAAAGTCTATCATCCATAATGACAATGCTACCATCCATTGTAGTAACAAAAATCTCGACAACAAACTACCTTCCATAATGACAAGGCTACCATCCATTGGAGTAACAAAAATCACGACAACATACTACATTCCATAATGAAAACACTACCATCCATTGGAATAACAAAAATCTCGACAACAGACTATCTTCCATAATGACAAGGCTTCCATCCAATGGAGTAACAAAAATCTCGACAATAGACTACCTTCCTTAATGACAAGGCTACCATCCATTGGAGTAACAAAAATCTCGACAACAGACTACCTTCCATTTTGACAAGGGTACCTTCCATTGGAGTAACAAAAATATCCATAAGAGACTACCTTCCATAATGATAAGGCTACCATCCATTGGAGTAACAAAAATCTCGACAACAGACTACCTTCCATAATGACAAGGCTACCATCCATTGTAATTACAAAAATCTCGACAACTGACTACCTTACATAATGACAAGGCTACCATCTATTGGAGTAGGAATGATATCGATAACATACTACCTTCTATAATGACAAGGCTACCATCCATTGGAGTAACAACAATCACGACAACAGACTACCGTCCATAATGAAAAGGCTACCATCCATTGGGATAACAAAAATCTCGACAACAGAATACCTTCCATAATGACAACGCTACCATCCATTGGAGTAACAAAAATCATGACAAAATACTACCTTCCATAATAACAAGGCTACCATCCATTGGAATAACAAAAATCTTGACAACAGACTACCTTCCATAATGATAAGGCTACCATCCATTGGAGTAACAAAAATCACGACAACATACTACCTTCCATAATAACAAGGCAACCATCCATTGGAATAACAAAAATCTTGACAACAAGTTACCTTCCATAATGACAAGGCTACCATCCATTGGAATAACAAAAATATCGACAACAGAATACCTTCCATAATGACAAGGCTACCATCCATTGGAGTAACAAAAATCATGACAACATACTACCTTCCATAATGAAAAGGCTACCATCCATTGGAATAACAAAAATCTCGACCACAGAATACATTCCTTAATGACAAGGCTACCATCTAATGGAGTAACAAAAATCTCCACAACAGACTACCTTCCATAACGACAAGTCTACCATCCATTGGAGTAACAAAAATCCCGACAATAGATGAGCTTCCATAATGACTAGGCTACCATCCATTGGAGTAATAAAGATATCGACAACAGACTACCTTCCATTATGAGAAGGCTACAATCCATTGTAGTAACAAAAATCTCGACAAGAGACTACCTTCCATAATGACAAGGCTATCATCCATTGTAGTAACTAAAATATCGACATCAAACTACCTTCCATAATGACTTGGCTACCATCCATTGGAGTAACAAAAAACTCGACAATAGACTACCTTCCATAATGACAAGGCTACCATCCATTGGAGTAACAAAGATATCGATAACATACTACCTTCCATAATGACAAGGCTACCATCTATTGGAGTAACAAAAATCTCGACAATAGACTACCTTCCATAATGACAAGGCTACCATCCATTGGAGTAACAAAGATATTGATAACATACTACCTTCCAAAATGACAAGGCTACCATCCATTGGAGTAACAAAAATCACGACAACGGACTACCTTCCATAATGAAAAGGCTACCATCTATTGAAATAACAAAAATCTCGAAAACTTAATACCTTCCACAATGACAAGGCTACCATCCAATGGACTAACAAAAATCTCGACAACAGACTACCTTCCATAACGACAAGTATACCATCCATTGGAGTAACAAAAATCTCGACAACAAATGACCTTCCATAATGACTAGGTTACCATACATTGGAGTAATAAAGATATCGATAACAGTCTACCTTCCATTATGAGAAGGCTACAATCCATTGTAGTAACAAATATCTCGACAAGAGTCTATCATCCATAATGACAAGGCTACCATCCATTGTAGTAACAATAATCTCGACAACAAACTACCTTCCATAATGACAAGGCTACCATCCATTGGAGTAACAAAAATCACGACAACATACTACATTCCATAATGAAAACACTACCATCCATTGGAATAACAAAAATCTCGACAACAGACTACCTTCCATAATGACAAGGCTTCCATCCAATGGAGTAACAAAAATCTCGACAATAGACTACCTTCCTTAATGACAAGGCTACCATCCATTGGAGTAACAAAAATCTCGACAACAGACTACCTTCCATTTTGACAAGGGTACCATCCATTGGAGTAACAAAAATATCCACAAGAGACTACCTTCCATAATGATAAGGCTACCATCCATTGGAGTAACAAAAATCTCGACAACAGACTACCTTCCATAATGACAAGGCTACCATCCATTGTAATTACAAAAATCTCGACAACCGACTACCTTACATAATGACAAGGCTACCATCTATTGGAGTAGGAATGATATCGATAACATACTACCTTCTATAATGACAAGGCTACCATCCATTGGAATAACAACAATCACGACAACAGACTACCTTCCATAATGAAAAGGCTACCATCCATTGGGATAACAAAAATCTCGACAACAGAATACCTTCCATAATGACAACGCTACCATCCATTGGAGTAACAAAAATCATGACAACATACTACCTTCCATAATAACAAGGCTACCATCCATTGGAATAACAAAAATCTTGACAACAGACTACCTTCCATAATGATAAGGCTACCATCCATTGGAGTAACAAAAATCACGACAACATACTACCTTCCATAATAACAAGGCTACCATCCATTGGAATAACAAAAATCTTGACAACACGTTACCTTCCATAATGACAAGGCAACCATCCATTGGAATAACAAAAATATCGACAACAGAATACCTTCCATAATGACAAGGCTATCATCCATTGGAGTAACAAAAATCACGACAACATACTACCTTCCATAATGAAAAGGCTACCATCCATTGGAATAACAAAAATCTCGACCACAGAATACCTTCCATAATGACAAGGCTACCATCTAATGGAGTAACAAAAATCTCCACAACAGACTACCTTCCATAACGACAAGTCTACCATCCATTGGAGTAACAAAAATCTCGACAATAGATGAGCTTCCATAATGACTAGGCTACCATCCATTGGAGTAATCAAGATATCAACAACAGACTACCTTCCATTATGATAAGGCTAAAATCCATTGTAGTAACAAAAATCTCGACAAGAGACTACTTTCCATAATGACAAGGCTACCATCCATTGAAGTAACTAAAATATCGACAACAAACTACCTTCCATAATGACATGGGTACCATCCATTGGAGTAACAAAAATATCCACAAGAGACTACCTTCCATAATGATAAGGCTACCATCCATTGGAGTAACAAAATTCTCGACAACAGACTACCTTCCATAATGTCAAGGCTACAATCCATTGTAGTAACAAAAATCTCGACAACAGACTACCTTACATAATGACAAGGCTACCATCCATTGTAGTAACAAAAATCTCAACAACAGACTACCTTCCATAATGACAAGGCTACCATCCATTGTAGTAACAAAAATATCGACAACAGACTACCTTCCATAATGACTTGGCTACCATCCATTGGAGTAACAAAAAACTCGACAATATACTACCTTCCATAATGACAAGGCTACCATCCATTGGAGTAACAAAAATATCGATAACATACTACCTTCCATAATGACAAGGCTACCATCTATTGGAGTGACAAAAATCTCGACAATAGACTACCTTCCATAATGACAAGGCTACCATCCATTGGAGTAACAAAGATATTGATAACATACTACCTTCCAAAATGACAAGGCTACCATCCATTGGAGTAACAAAAATCACGACAACAGACTACCTTCCATAATGAAAAGGCTACCATCTATTGGAATAACAAAAATCTCGAAAACTTAATACCTTCCACAATGACAAGGCTACCATCCAATGGACTAACCAAAATCTCGACAACAGACTACCTTCCATAACGGAAAGTATAACATCCATTGGAGTAACAAAAATCTCGACAACAAATGACCTTCCATAATGACTAGGCTACCATCCATTGGAGTAATAAAGATATCGATAACAGTCTACCTTCCATTATGAGAAGGCTACAATCCATTGTAGTAACAAATATCTCGACAAGAGTCTATCATCCATAATGACAAGGCTACCATCCATTGTAGTAACAAAAATCTCGACAACAAACTACCTTCCATAATGACAAGGCTACCATCCATTGGAGTAACAAAAATCACGACAACATACTACATTCCATAATGAAAACACTACATCCATTGGAATAACAAAAATCTTGACAACAGACTACCTTCCATAATGACAAGGCTTCCATCCAATGGAGTAACAAAAATCTCGACAATAGACTACCTTCCTTAATAACAAGGCTACCATCCATTGGAGTAACAAAAATCTCGACAACAGACTACCTTCCATTTTGACAAGGGTACCATCCATTGGAGTAACAAAAATATCCACAAGAGACTACCTTCCATAACGATAAGGCTACCATCCATTGGAGTAACAAAAAACTCGACAACAGACTACCTTCCGTAATGACAAGGCTACCATCCATTGTAATTACAAAAATCTCGACAACCGACTACCTTACATAATGACAAGGCTACCATCTATTGGAGTAGGAAGATATCGATAACATACTACCTTCTATAATGACAAGGCTACCATCCATTGGAGTAACAACAGGCACGACAACAGACTACTTTCCATAATGAAAAGGCTACCATCCATTGGGATAACGAAAATCTCGACAACAGAATACCTTCCATAATGACAAGGCTACCATCCAATGGAGTAACAAAAATCTTGACAACAAACTACCTTCCACAACGACAACTATACCATCCATTGGAGTAACAAAAATCTCGATAACAGATGACCTTCCATAATGACTAGGCTACCATCCATTGGAGTTATAAAGATATCGACAACAGACTACCTTCCATTAGGAGAAGGCTATAATCCATTGTAGTAACAAAAATCTCGACAAGAGACTATCTTCCATAATGACAAGGCTACCATCCATTGTAGTAACTAAAATCTCGACAACAGACTACCTTCCATAATGACATGGCTACCATCCATTGGAGTAACAAAAATCACAACAACATACTACCTTCCATAATAACAAGGCTAGCATCCATTGGAATAACAAAAATCATGACAACAGACTACCTTCCATATTGACAAGGCTACCATCCATTGGAGTAACAAAAATCACGACAACAGACTACGTTCCATAATGACAAGGCTACCATCCATTGGAATAACAAAAATCTCGACAATAGATGACCTTCCATAATGACTAGGCTAACATCCATTGGAGTAATCAAGATATCAACAACAGACTACCTTCCATTATGATAAGGCTAAAATCCATTGTAGTAACAAAAATCTCGACAATAGACTACCTTCCTTAAGGACAAGGCTACCATCCATTGGAGTAACAAAAATCTCGACAACAGACTACCTTCCATTTTGACAAGGGTACCATCCATTGGAGTAACAAAAATATCCACAAGAGACTACCTTCCATAATGATAAGGCTACCATCCATTGGAGTAACAAAAATCTCGACAACAGACTACCTTCCATAATGACAAGGCTACCATCCATTGTAATTACAAAAATCTCGACAACCGACTACCTTACATAATGACAAGGCTACCATCTATTGGAGTAGGAATGATATCGATAACATACTACCTTCTATAATGACAAGGCTACCATCCATTGGAATAACAACAATCACGACAACAGACTACCTTCCATAATGAAAAGGCTACCATCCATTGGGATAACAAAAATCTCGACAACAGAATACCTTCCATAATGACAACGCTACCATCCATTGGAGTAACAAAAATCATGACAACATACTACCTTCCATAATAACACGGCTACCATCCATTGGAATAACAAAAATCTTGACAACAGACTACCTTCCATAATGATAAGGCTACCATCCATTGGAGTAACAAAAATCACGACAACATACTACCTTCCATAATAACAAGGCTACCATCCATTGGAATAACAAAAATCTTGACAACACGTTACCTTCCATAATGACAAGTCAACCATCCATTGGAATAACAAAAATATCGACAACAGAATACCTTCCATAATGACAAGGCTACCATCCATTGGAGTAACAAAAATCATGACAACATACTACCTTCCATAATGAAAAGGCTACCATCCATTGGAATAACAAAAATCTCGACCACAGAATACCTTCCTTAATGACAAGGCTACCATCTAATGGAGTAACAAAAATCTCCACAACAGACTACCTTCCATAACGACAAGTCTACCATCCATTGGAGTAACAAAAATCTCGACAATAGATGAGCTTCCATAATGACTAGGCTACCATCCATTGGAGTAATAAAGATATCGACAACAGACTACCTTCCATTATGAGAAGGCTACAATCCATTGTAGTAACAAAAATCTCGACAAGAGACTACCTTCCATAATGACAAGGCTATCATCCATTGTAGTAACTAAAATATCGACATCAAACTACCTTCCATAATGACTTGGCTACCATCCATTGGAGTAACAAAAAACTCGACAATAGACTACCTTCCATAATGACAAGGCTACCATCCATTGGAGTAACAAAGATATCGATAACATACTACCTTCCATAATGACAAGGCTACCATCTATTGGAGTAACAAAAATCTCGACAATAGACTACCTTCCATAATGACAAGGCTACCATCCATTGGAGTAACAAAGATATTGATAACATACTACCTTCCAAAATGACAAGGCTACCATCCATTGGAGTAACAAAAATCACGACAACGGACTACCTTCCATAATGAAAAGGCTACCATCTATTGGAATAACAAAAATCTCGAAAACTTAATACCTTCCACAATGACAAGGCTACCATCCAATGGACTAACAAAAATCTCGACAACATACTACCTTCCATAACGACAAGTATACCATCCATTGGAGTAACAAAAATCTCGACAACAAATGACCTTCCATAATGACTAGGCTACCATACATTGGAGTAATAAAGATATCGATAACAGTCCACCTTCCATTATGAGAAGGCTACAATCCATTGTAGTAACAAATATCTCGACAAGAGTCTATCATCCATAATGACAAGGCTACCATCCATTGTAGTAACAATAATCTCGACAACAAACTACCTTCCATAATGACAAGGCTACCATCCATTGGAGTAACAAAAATCACGACAACATACTACATTCCATAATGAAAACACTACCATCCATTGGAATAACAAAAATCTCGACAACAGACTACCTTCCATAATGACAAGGCTTCCATCCAATGGAGTAACAAAAATCTCGACAATAGACTACCTTCCTTAATGACAAGGCTACCATCCATTGGAGTAACAAAAATCTCGACAACAGACTACCTTCCATTTTGACAAGGGTACCATCCATTGGAGTAACAAAAATATCCACAAGAGACTACCTTCCATAATGATAAGGCTACCATCCATTGGAGTAACAAAAATCTTGACAACAGACTACCTTCCATAATGACAAGGCTACCATCCATTGTAATTACAAAAATCTCGACAACCGACTACCTTACATAATGACAAGGCTACCATCTATTGGAGTAGGAATGATATCGATAACATACTACCTTCTATAATGACAAGGCTACCATCCATTGGAATAACAACAATCACGACAACAGACTACCTTCCATAATGAAAAGGCTACCATCCATTGGGATAACAAAAATCTCGACAACAGAATACCTTCCATAATGACAACGCTACCATCCATTGGAGTAACAAAAATCATGACAACATACTACCTTCCATAATAACAAGGCTACCATCCATTGGAATAACAAAAATCTTGACAACAGACTACCTTCCATAATGATAAGGCTACCATCCATTGGAGTAACAAAAATCACGACAACATACTACCTTCCATAATGACAAGGCTACCATCTATTGGAGTGACAAAAATCTCGACAATAGACTACCTTCCATAATGACAAGGCTACCATCCATTGGAGTAACAAAGATATTGATAACATACTACCTTCCAAAATGACAAGGCTACCATCCATTGGAGTAACAAAAATCACGACAACAGACTACCTTCCATAATGAAAAGGCTACCATCTATTGGAATAACAAAAATCTCGAAAACTTAATACCTTCCACAATGACAAGGCTACCATCCAATGGACTAACAAAAATCTCGACAACAGACTACCTTCCATAACGAAAAGTATAACATCCATTGGAGTAACAAAAATCTCGACAACAAATGACCTTCCATAATGACTAGGCTACCATCCATTGGAGTAATAAAGATATCGATAACAGTCTACCTTCCATTATGAGAAGGCTACAATCCATTGTAGTAACAAATATCTCGACAAGAGTCTATCATCCATAATGATAAGGCTACCATCCATTGTAGTAACAAATATCTTGACAACAAACTACCTTCCATAATGACAAGGCTACCATCCATTGGAGTAACAAAAATCACGACAACATACTACATTCCATAATGAAAACACTACCATCCATTGGAATAACAAAAATCTCGACAACAGACTACCTTCCATAATGACAAGGCTTCCATCCAATGGAGTAACAAAAATCTCGACAATAGACTACCTTCCTTAATGACAAGGCTACCATCCATTGGAGTAACAAAAATCTCGACAACAGACTACCTTCCATTTTGACAAGGGTACCATCCATTGGAGTAACAAAAATATCCACAAGAGACTACCTTCCATAATGATAAGGCTACCATCCATTGGAGTAACAAAAATCTCGACAACAGACTACCTTCCGTAATGACAAGGCTACCATCCATTGTAATTACAAAAATCTCGACAACCGACTACCTTACATAATGACTACCTTCTATAATGACAAGGCTACCATCCATTGGAGTAACAACAGGCACGACAACAGACTACTTTCCATAATGAAAAGGCTACCATCCATTGGGATAACAAAAATCTCGACAACAGAATACCTTCCATAATGACAAGGCTACCATCCAATGGAGTAACAAAAATCTTGACAACAAACTACCTTCCACAACGACAACTATACCATCCATTGGAGTAACAAAAATCTCGATAACAGATGACCTTCCATAATGACTAGGATACCATCCATTGGAGTTATAAAGATATCGACAATAGACTACCTTCCATTAGGAGAAGGCTATAATACATTGTAGTAACAAAAATCTCGACAAGAGACTATCTTCCATAATGACAAGGCTACCATCCATTGTAGTAACTAAAATCTCGACAACAGACTACCTTCCATAATGACATGGCTACCATCCATTGGAGTAACAAAAATCACGACAACATACTACCTTCCATAATAACAAGGCTAGCATCCATTGGAATAACAAAAATCTTGACAACAGACTTCCTTCCATATTGACAAGGCTACCATCCATTGGAGTAACAAAAATCACGACAACAGACTACGTTCCATAATGACAAGGCTACCATCCATTGGAATAACAAAAATCTCGACAATAGATGACCTTCCATAATGACTAGGCTACCATCCATTGGAGTAATCAAGATATCAACAACAGACTACCTTCCATTATGATAAGGCTAAAATCCATTGGAGTAACAAAAATCTCGACAACAGAATACCTTCCATAATGTCAAGGCTACAATCCATTGTAGTAACAAAAATATCGACAACAAACTACCTTACATAATGACAAGGCTACCATCCATTGTAGTAACAAAAATCTCGACAACAGACTACTTTCCATAATGACAAGGCTACCATCCATTGTAGTAACAAAAATCTCGACAACAGACTACCTTCCATAATGACTTGGCTACCATCCATTGGAGTAACAAAAAACTCGACAATAAACTACCTTCCATAATGACAAGGCTACCAATCATCGGAGTAACAAAGATATTGATAACATATTAACTTCCATAATGACAAGGCTACCATCCATTGGAGTAACAAAAATCACGACAATAGACTACCTTCCATAATGACAAGGCTACCGTCCATTGGAGTAACAAAGATATGGATAACATACTACCTTCCATAATGACAAGGCTACCATCCATTAGAGTAACAAAAATCACGACAACAGACTACCTTCCATTATGAAAAGGCTACCATCCATTGGAATAACAAAAATCTCGAAAACTTAATACCTTCCATAATGACAAGGCTACCATCCAATGGACTAACAAAAATCTCGACAACAGACTACCTTCCATAATGACAAGTATACCATCCATTGGAGTAACAAAAATCTCGACAACAAATGACCTTCCATAATGACTAGGCTACCATCCATTGGAGTAATAAAGATATCGACAACAAACTACCTTCCATTATGAGAAGGCTACAATCGATTGTAGAAACAAATATCTCGACAAGAGTCTATCATCCATAATGACAAGGCTACCATCCATTGTAGTAACAAAAATCTCGACAACAAACTACCTTCCATAATGACAAGGCTACCATCCATTGGAGTAACAAAAATCACGGCAACATACTACATTCCATAATGAAAACACTACCATCTATTGGAATAACAAAAATCTCGACAACATACTACCTTCCATAATGAAAATTCTACCATCCATTGTAGTAACTAAAATATCGACAACAAACTACCTTCCATAATGACATGGGTACCATCCATTGGAGTACCAAAAATATCCACAAGAGACTACCTTCCATAATGATAAGGCTACCATCCATTGGAGTAACAAAAATCTCGACAAGAGAATACCTTCCGTAATGTCAAGGCTACAATCCATTATAGTAACAAAAATCTCGACAATAGACTACCTTACATAATGACAAGGCTACCATCCATTGTAGTAACAAAAATATCAACAACAGACTACTTTCCATAATGACAAGGCTACCATCCATTTTAGTAACAAAAATCTCGACAATAGACTGCCTTCCATAATGACTTGGCTACCATCCATTGGAGTAACAAAAAAATCGACAATAGACTAACTTCCATAATAACAAGGCTACCATCCATCGGAGTAACAAAGATATCGATAACATATTACCTTCCATAATAACAACGCTACCATCCATTGGAGTAACAAAAATCTCGACAATAGACTACCTTCCATAAAGACAAGGCTACCATCCATTGGAGTAACAATGATATCGATAACATATTACCTTCCATAATGACAAGGCTACCATCCATTGGAGTAACAAAAATCACGACAACAGGCTACCTTCTATAATGAAAAGGCTACCATCCATTGGAGTAATAAAGATATCGACAATAGACTACCTTCCATTAGGAGAAGGCTATAATCCATTGTAGTAACAAAAATCTCGACAAGAGACTATCTTCCATAATGACAAGGCTACCATCCATTGTTGTAACAAAAATCTCGACAACAGACTACCTTCCATAATGACTTGGCTACCATCCATTGGAGTAACAAAAAACTAGACAATAGACTATCTTCCATAATGATAAGGCTACCATCCATTGGAGTAACAAAAATCTCGACAAAAGAATACCTTCCATAATTACAAGGCACCATCCGTTGTAATTACAAAAATCTTGACAACCGACTACCTTACACAATGACAAGGCTACCATCTATTGGAGTAGCAAAGATATCGATAACATACTACCTTCCATAATGAAAAGGCTACCATCCATTGGAACAACAAAAATCTCGACAACATAATACCTTCCATAATGACAAGGCTACCATCCAATGGAGTAACAAAAATCACGACAATATACTACCTTCCACAACGACAAGTATACCATCCATTGGAGTAACAAAAATCTCGATAACAAATGACCTTCCATAATGACTAGGCTACCATCCATTGGAGTAATAAAGATATCGACAACAGACTACCTTCCATTATGAGAAGGCTACAATCCATTGTACTAATAAAAGTCTCGACAAGAGACTATCTTCCATAATGACAAGGCTACCATCCATTGTAGTAACTAAAATCTCGATAATAGACTACCTTCCATAATGACAAGGCTACCATCCATTGGAGTAACAAAAATCACGACAACATACTACATTCCGTAATAATAAGGCTACCATCCATTGGAATAACAAAAATCTTGACAACAGACTACCTTCCATAATGACAAGGCTACCATCCATTGGAGTAACAAAAATCACGACAACAGACGACCTTCCATAATGACAAGGCTACCATCCATTGGAATAACAAAAATATCGACAACAGAATACCTTCCATAATGAAAAGGCTACCATCCAATGGAGTAACAAAAATCTCGACAACAGACTACCTTCCATAACAACAAGTCTGCCATCCATTGGAGTAACAAAAATCTCGACAACAGATCACCTTCCATAATGACTAGGCTACCATCCATTGGAGTAATAAAGATATCGACAATAGACTACCTTCCATTATGAGAAGGCTACAATCCATTGTATTTACAAAAATCTCGACAAGAGACTACCTTCCATAATGACAAGGCTACCATCCATTGTAGTAACAAAAATCTCGACAACAGACTACCTTCTATAATGACTTGGCTACCATTCATTGGAGTAACAAAAATCTCGACACTAGACTACCTTCCATAATGACAAGGCTACCATCCATTAGAGTAACAAAAATATCCACAAGAGACTACCTTCCATAATGATAAGGCTACAATCCATTGTAGTAACAAAAATCTCGACAACAGACTACTTTACATAATGACAAGGCTACGATCTATTGTAGTAACAAAAATCTCAACAACAGACTACCTTCCATAATGACAAAGCTACCATCCTTTGTAGTAACAAAAATCTCTACAACAGACTACCTTCCATAATGACTTGGCAACCATCCATTGGAGTAACAAAAATCTCGGCAACATACTACCTTCCATAATGACAAGGCTACCATCCATTGGAGTAACAAAGATATCGACAACATAATACATTTAATAATGACAAGGCTACCATCCATTGGAGTAACAAAAATCACCACAACAGACTACCTTCCATAATGACAAGGATACCATCCATTGGAATAACAAAAATCTCGACAATAGATGACCTTCCATAATGACTAGGCTACCATCCATTGGAGTAATAAAGATAACAACAACAGACTACCTTCCATTATGAGAAGGCTACAATCCATTGTACTAACAAAAGTCTCGACAAGAGACTATCTTCCATAATGACAAGGCTACCATCCATTGTAGTAACTAAAATCTCGATAATAGACTACCTTCCATAATGACAAGGCTACCATCCATTGGAGTAACAAAAATCACGACAACATACTACATTCCATAATAATAAGGCTACCATCCATTGGAATAACAAAAATCTTGACAACAGACTACCTTCCATAATGACAAGGCTACCATCCATTGGAGTAACAAAAATCACGACAACAGACTACCTTCCATAATGACAAGGCTACCATCCATTGGAATAACAAAAATATCGACAACAGAATACCTTCCATAATGAAAAGGCTACCATCCAATGGAGTAACAAAAATCTCGACAACAGACTACCTTCCATAACAACAAGTCTGCCATCCATTGGAGTAACAAAAATCTCGACAACCGATCACCTTCCATAATGCCTAGGCTACCATCCATTGGAGTAATAAAGATATCGACAATAGACTACCTTCCATTATGAGAAGGCTACAATCCATTGTAGTTACAAAAATCTCGACAACAGACTACCTTCCATAATGACAAGGCTACCATCCATTGTAGTAACAAAAATCTCGACAACAGACTACCTTCTATAATGACTTGGCTACCATTCATTAGAGTAACAAAAATCTCGACAATAGACTACCTTCCATAATGACAAGGCTACCATCCATTAGAGTAACAAAAATATCCACAAGAGACTACCTTCCATAATGATAAGGCTACAATCCATTGTAGTAACAAAAATCTCGACAACAGACTACTTTACATAATGACAAGGCTACGATCTATTGTAGTAACAAAAATCTCAACAACAGACTACCTTCCATAATGACAAAGCTACCATCCTTTGTAGTAACAAAAATCTCTACAACCGACTACCTTCCATAATGACTTGGCAACCATCCATTGGAGTAACAAAAATCTCGGCAACATACTACCTTCCATAATGACAAGGCTACCATCCATTGGAGTAACAAAGATATCGACAACATAATACATTTAATAATGACAAGGCTACCATCCATTGGAGTAACAAAAATCACCACAACAGACTACCTTCCATAATGACAAGGATACCATCCATTGGAATAACAAAAATCTCGACAATAGATGACCTTCCATAATTACTAGGCTACCATCCATTGGAGTAATAAAGATATCAACAACAGACTACCTTCCATTATAATAAGGCTACAATCCATTGTAGTTTCAAAAATCTCGACAAGAGACTACCTTCCATAATGACAAGGCTACCATCCATTGTAGTAACTAAAATATCGACAACAGATTACCTTCCATAATGACAAGGGTAACATCCATTGGAGTAACAAAAATATCCACAAGAGACTACCTTCCATAATGATAAGGCTACCATCCATTGGAGTAAAAAAAATCTCGACAACAAACTACCTTCCATAATGTCAAGGCTACAATCCATTGTAGTAACAAAAATCTCGGCAACAGACTACCTTACATAATGACAAGGCTACCATCCATTGTAGTAACAAAAATCACGACAACAAACTACCTTCCATAATGACAAGGCTACCATCCATTATTGTAACAAAAATCTCGACAACAGACTACCTTCCATAATGACTTGGCTACCATTCATTGGAGTAACAAAAAACTCGACAATAGACTACCTTCCATAATGACAAGGCTACCATCCATTGGAGTAACAAGGATATCGATAACATACTACCTTCCATAATGACAAGGCTACCATCCATTGGAGAGACAAAAATCACGACAATAGACTACCTTCCATAATGACAAGGCTACCATCCATTGGAGTAACAAAAATCACGACAACATACTACATTCCGTAATAACAAGGCTACCATCCATTGGAGTAACAAAAATCACGACAACAGACTACCTTCCATAATGACAAGGCTACCATCCATTGGAATAACAAAAATATCGACAACAGAATACCTTCCATAATGACAAGGCTACCATCCAATGGAGTAACAAAAATCTCGACAACAGACTACCTTCCATAACAACAAGTCTGCCATCCATTGGAGTAACAAAAATCTCGACAATAGATCACCTTCCATAATGACTAGGCTACCATCCATTGGAGTAATAAAGATATCGACAATAGACTACCTTCCATTATGAGAAGGCTACAATCCATTGTAGTTACAAAAATCTCGACAAGAGACTACCTTCCATAATGACAAGGATACCATCCATTGTAGTAACAAAAATGTTGACAACAGACTACCTTCCATAATGACAAGGCTACCATCCATTGTAGTAACAAAAATCTCGACAACAGACTACCTTCTATAATGACTTGGCTACCATTCATTTGAGTAACAAAAATCTCGACAATAGACTACCTTCCATAATGACAAGGCTACCATCCATTAGAGTAACAAAAATATCCACAAGAGACTACCTTCCATAATGATAAGGCTACAATCCATTGTAGTAACAAAAATCTCGACAACAGACTACTTTACATAATGACAAGGCTACGATCTATTGTAGTAACAAAAATCTCAACAACAGACTACCTTCCATAATGACAAGGCTACCATCCTTTGTAGTAACAAAAATCTCTACAACAGACTACCTTCCATAATGACTTGGCAACCATCCATTGGAGTAACAAAAATCTCGGCAACAGACTACCTTCCATAATGACCAGGCTACCATCCATTGGAGTAACAAAGATAACGACAACATAATACCTTTAATAATGACAAGGCTACCATCCATTGGAGTAACAAAAATCACCACAACAGACTACCTTCCATAATGACAAGGATACCATCCATTGGAATAACAAAAATCTCGACAATAGATGACCTTCCATAATTACTAGGCTACCATCCATTGGAGTAATAAAGATATCAACAACAGACTACCTTCCATTATAAAAAGGCTACAATCCATTGTAGTTTCAAAAATCTCGACAAGAGACTACCTTCCATAATGACAAGGCTACCATCCATTGTAGTAACTAAAATATCGACAACAGACTACCTTCCATAATGACAAGGGTAAGATCCATTGGAGTAACAAAAATATCCACAAGAGACTACCTTCCATAATGATAAGGCTACCATCCATTGGAGTAAAAAAATTCTCGACAACAAACTACCTTCCATAATGTCAAGGCTACAATCCATTGTAGTAACAAAAATCTCGACAACAGACTACCTTACATAATGACAAGGCTACCATCCATTGTAGTAACAAAAATCACGTCAACAAACTACCTTCCATAATGACAAGGCTACCATCCATTATTGTAACAAAAATCTCGACAACAGACTACCTTCCATAATGACTTGGCTACTATTCATTGGAGTAACAAAAAACTCGACAATAGACTACTTTCCATAATGACAAGGCTACCATCCATTGGAGTAACAAGGATATCGATAACATACTACCTTCCATAATGACAAGGCTACCATCCATTGGAATAACAAAAATTTCGACAACTGAATACCTTCCATAACGACAAGTATACCATCCATTGGAGTAACAAAAATCTCAACAACAGATGACCTTCCATAATGACTAGGCTACCATCCATTGGAGTAATAAAGATAACGACAACAGACTACCTCCCATTATGAGTAGTCTACAATCCATTGTAGTAATAAAATATCTCAACAAGAGACTATCTTCCATAATGACAAGGCTACCATCCATTGTAGTAACAAAAATCTCGAAAACAGACTACCTTCCATAATGACAAGGCTACCATCCATTGGAGTAAAAAAATCACGACAACATACTACCTTTCTTAATGACAACACTACCATCCATTGTAATAACAAAAATCTCGACAATAGACTACCTTCCATAATGACAAGGCTTCCATCGAATGGAGTAACAAAAATCTCGATAATATACTACCTTTCATATTGACAAGGCTACCATCCATTGGAGTAACAAAAATCTCGACAATAGACTACCTTTCATTATGACAAGGGTACCATCCATTGGAGTAACAAAAATATCCACAAGAGACTACCTTCCATAATGATAAGGCTACCATCCATTGGAGTAACAAAAATCTCGACAAGAGACTACCTTACATAATGACAAGTCTATCATCGATTGTAGTAACAAAAATCTTGACAACAGACTACCTTCCATAATGACAAGGCTACCACCCATTGTAGTAACAAAGATATCGATAACATACTACCTTCCATAATGACAAGGCTACCATCCATTGGAGTAACAAAAATCACGACAACAGACTACCTTCCATAATGACAAGGCTACCATCCATTGGAATAACAAAATTTTCGACAACAGAATACCTTCCATAATGACAAGGCTACCATCCAATGGAGTAACAAAAATATCGACAAGAGACTACCTTCCATAACGACAAGTATACCATCCATTGGAGTAACAAAAATCTCGACAACAGATGACCTTCCATAATGACTAGGCTACCATCCATTGGAGTAATAAAGATAACGACAACAGACTACCTTCCTTTATGAGAAGGCTACAATCCATTGTAGTAACAAATATCTCGACAAGAGACTTTCTTCCATAATGACAAGGCTACCATCCATTGTAGTAACAAAAATCTCGACAACAGACTACCTTCCATAATGACAAGGCTACCATCCATTGGATTAACAAAAATCACGACAACATACTACCTTTCATAATGACAACACTACCATCCATTGGAATAACAAAAATCTCGACAACAGACTACCTTCCATAAGGACAAGGCTTCCATCCAATGGAGTAACAAAAATCTCGATAATATACTACCTTCCATAATGACAAGGCTACCATCCATTGGAGTAACAAAAATCTCGACAACAGACTACCTTCCATATTATTATTTTTTTAAAATATTTATGACAACAAAGGTTTTTTTTTATAAATATTGTAACAAAACATTTTTTTTAAATATGGGACAGCAATGCATTTTTAAGATATTGTAACAAAACATATTTTTTTTAAATATGGGACAACAATGCATTTTTAAGATATTGTAACAAAACATATATTTTTTTTAAATAAGGGACAAAAATGTATTTTTGAGATATTGTAACAAAACATATTTTTTTAAAATATGGGACAATAATGTATTTTTGTAACAGCAACATATTTTGGTTTTTTAAATAGTTTTTTTTTTATTTGTATTTTGTAGAAGCAAAAAAAACAAGTTTTTTTTTACAGCAACATCAAAAAAAATATGTTTTGGTTATTTGGAACAGCAAAGGTGTTTTTTAGACAGCAAGCATTTTTTGGACAGCAAAGTAAGCTTTTATTACACTTATTATTATTATAAATATTATGAATACTAACATGTTTAAATATTAACATTTATGCAGCAACTCAACTCAAATGCAGTACAACAAAACAACAACAAAAAATGATACAACAAATATTTCATGGCAAAGAAAAATAGTACAACAAATATTACAAAGATGAACATATGCAACAGTAGAGCAACAATAGATAGAGAAGAGGAAAAGAATATACCTACCGAAGCCTCTCCGATGGGGATTCTAAAAAATTGTAAGCTTCCTTGACTTTGCTATCTTTTTCTCCTTGCTGGATTATTCTTAGAACCACGCTAATTTTCTGTTTTCACTCTTGATGAAAATTTTAGAACAACACTCTATTTTTCTGTTTTCTTTTACTGTTGAATTTTTCTTCCTCCCTTCTTTGTGTTGACAAAAGATCTTATTTATAGTGGAGTGTGGAGGAATTGAGGGGGAAAAAACAGTAGAAATTCAAATTGTTTTGGCAAACTGTTTCTATACTTTGTTCTCACAAATTGCTTTAGCCATTTTGATACATATTGCTGCTACATTGATGCAGGTTGGAGCAGGTTTTTAGCAGCACTTGGAGCTGCTGTATGTTGCTGTTTTTTTTACTGTTTTGTAGCATTTTTAAAACATTTCTCTTTGCTATTTTTTCAAGTTATTTGGAGCATTTTTTTTACCAACAAAAATGCAACAAAATGGGCTTGAAGAAAGGTTGCAAATATGGGTTGCACTAGCACTTTGCTGAATTTTTTTCATGTTGAACATAAATCTTGTACACACTTGTAGCTTCTTGTAACCTTGTGATAAACTCCAATAAATTGTAACATTGAATAAATATGCATTCTTCAATATATTTTCCATGCTTTGGGTAGTTATGAATGATCTTGAATCTTCACATAAACATTAATCTTGATATATCTTGATAAAAATTCAAGATCTTCCATTTAAATTTGGGAAATAATGGAATAATACTTGGATGAATTGTTGAATAAAGAATAAATAATAATGCAAGTCTTGGACTTTAATCTTGCATTCTTGTAATAGAAATCCAAATAAATCACATGGATTAATTTGTAGTCAAATAAAATTCCTCATGTAATTAAATAGAATTCCCCACTAACTTCTTGAAATTATACTTCAATGTATTTAAATAACCATGATGTAGATCTTCCAAAATAATCACAAAAAAATAATCTTGAATAAGTATTCCATGTGATAAATGAATATTCTTGAATGAAATCTCTTGAATAGGTCTATTTTTAATTATCACTTGGATTCAAATAAAAAAAATTCCAAATATTCCGAATATTCCAAATATTCCGAATATTCCAAATAAATTCTTCTAGAAAAGTTGTGAATTTAATTATCCCATTTTGGCGAAATTAAGCCCGCGTCGTGAGAAAATTTGCAGATGACTTTTAGTCTAAGAAATCGAAAATGACAGTATAACCTGTTTTTCTTGTATTTTAGAATAATTTGAAACACACAAGAACCAAAGCCGGTAGAATTTTGACTGTTCTTCCTGAAAAATACCCGGAGAAAACGGAGACCATTTGCTGGACAGAGTGTGGAAATAAATGCACAATTCTCTGAAATTCTTTGATGAACCAGTTCTTTTGGAAATTAATGAAAGACATCATTTCTGTTCTGAGACTCGAAATACTGATCGACGTACAACGTCTAATGCTCTTCTTTCAGACCTATTTTCTGCACATGAAAATAAAACAGCAAAACATGCACTTCATGCTTGATTAGTGGTTCCTCATTCATAAAATGCTCACAACACTCGGTAATCTCTACACAGTCAAAGCTCGAAACGTTCGAAACCAATCGTATTCTGTGACCTTGATGTGTATGAAAAATTATGCAGATGAAGCAGGGATCTTAGGTCAAAAATTGGGGTATGACAGCTGCCCCTATTTAAGTTTCTTCTATCCAGAGATATGAAGACTAAAATCTTCGTCTCGACGAGATTGAAGGTACTTAAATACATAATGCGTAATTTTTGCCCTAAGATACCGCCATTATATTTATGATATGAATGTGGTATTTAAATTCATAGAGAATGATATTGTATGAGACAAAATAATGCTGGAGAAACCAAGCACCAACAAACCACAAGAACATAGATTATACACTACTAGGGAAATGAGTCATCGACTTGGAATGATAGACTCTCGACGGCGAATAAAATTTGAGAGAAAACGACCTCTGATCTTAACAAAGAAGACATCTAGCATAGGCTACAAAAATATATTATTGACCCAAAATAACGGTGAGTTCACAACTCAAGGTCAAAAATAGACAAGAGATATATCAACTTTTGCTGATAACGGACTACTGACTTCTGAAGGTAGAGATTTCATAGCAAACTTTATCTGCGACATTTTTCCAGAGGGGTACCAACTAATGCTGAAATAATAATATGGTTGTAGATACACAAGCTGCTCAAATAAAGAAGCTGCCACTTGCTGTCTTCCAAAAATACTATGACATACAAGCTGCTCAAATCAAGAAGCTGCCACATGCTATCTTCCAAAAATAACCAATAACATACAAGTTGCTCAAATAAAGAAGCCGCCACTTGCTGTCTTCCAAAAATACTATGACATACAAGCTTCTCAAATAAATAAGTTTCCACTTGTTGTCTTCCAAAAATAACCAATAACATACAAGCTGCTCAAATAAAGAGGCCGCCACTTGCTGTATTCTAGAAAAATAATAACGTACAAGTTGCTCATGAAGAGACTGCCGCTTTCCATTTTCCAAAAAATAATAACGTACAAGTTGCTCATCAAGAGACTGCCGCTTTTCGTTTTCCGCAAAAAAGATAACGCACAAGGTGCTCATGAAGAGACCGCCGCTTGTCGTTTTCCAAAAAATAATAACGTACAAGTTGCTCATCAAGAGACTGCCGCTTTTCGTTTTCCGCAAAAAAGATAACGCACAAGGTGCTCATGAAGAGACCGCCGCTTGTCGTTTTCCACAAAAAAGATAACGCACAAGTTGCTCATGAAGAGACCGATGCTTGTCGTTTTCTAACAATGTCTATAACGTACAAGTTGCTCATGAAGAGACCTTTGCTTGTCGTTTTCCAAAAATAATGACGTACAAGTTGCTCATGAAGATACTTCCGCTTGCCGTTTTCCAAAAAATAAATAACGTATAAGTTGCTCATGAAGAGATCTCCGCTTTCCGTTTTCCAAAAAATAAATAACGTACAAGTTCCTCATGAAGAGACCGCCGCTTGCCGTTTTCCAAAGATGTTTCAGAAGAAAAATGTGGTAACACTGCCAGAGAATAAAATTATCGTCAAAGGGAACCACGAATAGATCCTTCTTGAGGAGATCAAACACTTAAATGCGCAAAATAAATGCACCATTCGTCTAGGTTGCCTAGCTAGGAGTAAACTACGAGATAGCCTATGCAAGAGACAACAACTCCCTCCAGGAATAAACCAGAGAGAAAAAAATCAAACAAGACTCCACCCAATGAGAAAATAACTTGATTGGGGATTCATCCTATCCAAAAATGGACAAGGAAGGCTAAATCAACAAAATCATCCACGAGGATTAGCTCAGTTGGGGAATTTAGAAAGGAAGCACATTTTCAGCCTAAGTTAACATTCTACTTGGAAAGAACATGTACATTGTCTGAATAAACATAAACAAGGTATACGACCCAAAATCAACGACAAATGTGAATATGCATGCGTGATATAAGTGTAAATGAATGAATGAATGTTATGTTGACAAAATAGGTAGACGGAATATCTTGAAGATGATAAGATATCACAAAATAATAGATACTCGGCCAATCTTAAAGAGACGCAAAATAACTGGAACTTGAACTACAAAGCAACGTCAGAGCGTATCACGCTACAAGGCTCAAATCTTCTGGGAGAAAAGTATTCAAATCCAATCTTCTAACACCATTAGAACACTAACATGATACAAAGCATATCACACTGCAAAAATCTTCTCAACTAAAGACACCCAAAACAAAGCTTAACCAGAATGCTGGGGAGTCACTAAGCTTAGTACCACTAGAAATGCAAGTTTACACAACCAACACCTCGTGACGATTTTGAAAGAAAACATGTTCTACATGCAAGGATAAATTACTGTATTATTTTGCATTTCGTGGCTTAACCATCCTTGGAACAACTGTTAATATTCCTTTCAGTATTCACGACACATTTAAAAATAAAAATACTCTAAATAACTTTGTTTCAAATATTGCCGTAAAATTAAAATTTTGCCCACAAAAAGATAAATTCTCAAATTTCATTAATAAAATGGTAGTTTGCTAACAACGCGATTCCAACGGTTTACAAAAGTTTTGGAAATAGTACATGAAAGAAAAAGGTTACACAAAAACAATGATCACTATTCTCCCTAACAACTTCGAATTCTAAAATGTGCTCAAATGCCAAGACTGGTCTGACCAAAAGCCTGCCTAAGCTGCCCCTTCGGGTTTTCAACTTAGCAAACCGTCAACTCAAACCTAGGAGAAATACTTCTTGACTGCATCGGTGTTCACGGAGCGCAGGAGCTCTTCACCGTCCATATTTGTGGGAATCATGGAACCTCCAGAGAAAACCTTCTTAACGACATACGGTCCTTTATAATTCGGAGCCCACTTGCCCCTAGAATCAGGTTGGAAAGATAATATCTTCTTGAGCACGAGGTCACCTTATCTGAACTCGCATGTTCGAACCTTCTTATCAAAATCCTTCTTCATTCTCTGCTGATATAATTGACCGTGACACAGCGCTGTCAATCTCTTTTCTTCAATTAAATTCAACTGATCATATCTACTTTGACACCATTCAGCCTCAGAAAGTTCAGCTTCCATCAACACTCTCATAGACGGAATCTCAACCTCCACGGGGAGTACTGCTTCCATGCCATAAACTAGGGAAAATGGGGTTGCACCTGTTGAAGTTTGAACTGAAGTACGGTATCCATGTAAAGCAAACTGAAGCATATCATGCCAATCTTTATAAGTTACCACCATCTTCTGGACAATCTTTTTGATGTTCTTGTTAGCAGCTTCAATAGCCCCATTCATCTTCGGCCTGTAAGGAGAAGAATTATGGTGTTCGATCTTGAATTCTTCACAAAGCTCTTTCATCATCTTGTTATTCAAATTCGAGCCATTATCAGTGATGATCTTACTCGGGATGCTGTATCGACAAATGATATGATTCTTGATAAATCTGACTATCACCTGTCTGGTTACATTAGCATAAGATTCTGCTTCCACCCATTTAGTAAAATAAGCAATCACTACCAAGATGAAACAATGACCATTTGAAGCTTTGGGTTCAATCATTCTGATCATGTCAATGCCCCACATAAAGAAAGGCCAAGGTAAAGAGATAACGTTGAGGAGGATCGGTGGCACATGTATCTTGTCCGCATAAATTTGGCATTTATGACATTTCTTCACATATTTGCAACGATCAGATTCCATCATCATCCAATAGTAACAAGCTCTCAACATCTTTTTAGCCATTGCATGTCTGTTGGCATGAGTGCCAATGGATCCTTCATGTACTTCTTGCATTAGCATGTCTGCTTCATGTTTGTCTACACATCTGAGAAAGACCATGTCGTAATTCCTCTTATACAATACTTCTTCATTGAGGAAGAAACTGCTTGCTAATATCCACAACGTCTTTCTATCTTTATTGGATGCCCCAGGAGGGTACTCTTGAGTTTGAAGAACACGTTTAATGTCATAGAACCAAGGTTTGTCGTTGGTGACCTCTTCTACTGAGAACACATGAGTAGGTCTATCGAGGCGCATAACTCTAATTGTAGGTACATCATTCCAACCATTCACTTGAAACATTGAAGACAAAGTAGATAAAGCATCAGCCATTTGATTTTCATCTATAGGGATATGATGTAATTCCACTTTGTTGAAGAAAGTTAACAATCTTCTAGCATAATCTCTCTAAGGGATTAGACCAGGATGACGAGTCTCCCATTCTCCTTTGATTTGATTAATTACCAATATCAAATCTCCGTAAATATCAAGAATCTTAATCCTTAGATCCACTGCTTCTTTGAGACCCATAATACATGCGTCATATTCAGCCATGTTGTTCGAGCAGTCAAACTTCAATCTCGCCATGAATGGGATATGAGTACCTCGGGGAGTGACAATGATTGCCCCAATTCCATTTCCATAAGAGTTCACAGCTCCGTCAAATATCAAACCCCAACGGGATTCAGGATCAAGTCCTTCTTCGGAGTAACAAAAATCTCGACAATAGACTACCTTCCATAATGACAAGGCTACTATCCGTTAGAGTAACAAAAATATCCATAAGAGACTACTTCCATAATGATAAGGCTACAATCCATTGTAGTAAAAAAAATATCGACAACAGACTACCTTACATAATGATAAGGCTACGATCCATTGTAATAATAACAATCTCGACAATAGACTACCTTCCATAATGACAAGGCTACCATCCATTAGAGTAACAAAAATATCCACAAGAGACTACCTTCCATAATGATAAGGCTACAATCCATTGTAGTAATAAAAATCTCGACAACAGACTACCTTACATAATGACAAGGCTACGATCCATTGTAGTAACAAAAATCTCGACAACAGACTACCTTCCATAATTACAAGGCTACCATCCTTTGTAGTAACAAAAATCTCGACAACAGACTACCTTCCATAATGACTTGGCTACCATCCATTGGAGTAACAAAAATCTCGGCAATATACTACCTTCCATAATGACAAGGCTACCATCCATTGGAGTAACAAATATATCGACAACATACTACCTTCCATAATGACAAGGCTACCATCCATTGGAATAACAAAAATCTCGAAAACAAATGACCTTCCATAATGACAAGGCTACCATCCATTGGAGTAACAAAAATCTCGAAAATAGACTACCTTCCATAATGACAAGGCTACCATCCATTGGAGTAACAAAGATATCGATAACATACTACCTTCCATAATGACAAGGCTACCATCCATTAGAGTAACAAAAATCACGACAACAGACTGCCTTCCATAATTACAAGGCTACCATCCATTGGAATAACAAAAATATCGACAACAGAAAACCTTTCATAATGACAAGTCTACCATCCAATGGAGTAACAAAACTATCGACAAGAGACTACCTTCCATAACGACAAGAATACCGTCCATTGGAGTAACAAAAATCTCGACAACAGATGACCTTCCATAATGACTAGGCTACCATCCATTGGAGTAATAAAGATAACAACAACAGACTACCTTGCATTATGAGAAGGCTACCATCCATTGTAGTAACAAAAATCTCGACAACAGACTACCTTACATAATGACAAGGCTACCATCCGTTAGAGTAACAAAAATGACGACAACATACTACCTTCCATAATGACAACACTACCATCCATTGGAATAACAAAAATCTCGACAACAGACTACCTTCCATAATGACAAGGCTTCCATCCAATGGAGTAACAAAAATCTCGACAATGGACTACCTTCCATAATGACAAGGCTACCATCCATTGGAGTAACAAAAATCACGACAACAAACTACCTTCCATAACGACAAGTCTACCATCCATTGGAGTAACAAAAATCTCGACAACAGATGACCTTCCATAATGACTAGGCTACCATCCATTGGAGTAATAAAGATATCGACAATGGGCTACCTTCCATTATGAGAAGGCTAAAATCCATTGTAGTAATAAAAATCTCGACAAGAGACTACCTTCCATAATGACAAGGCTACCATCCATTGGAGTAACAAAAATCACGTCAACATACTACCTTCCATAATGACTTGGCTACCATCCAATGGAGTAACAAAAATCTCGACAATAGACTACCTTCCATAATGACAAGGCTACCATCCATTAGAGTAACAAAAATATCCACAAGAGACTACCTTCCATAATGATAAGGCTACAATCCATTATAGTAACTAAACTCTCGACAACAGACTACCTTACATAATGACAAGGCTAGGATCCATTGTAGTAACAAAAATCTCGACAACATACAACCTTCCATAATGACAAGGCTACCATTCTTTGTAGTAACAAAAATCTCGACAACAGACTACCTTCCATAATGACTTGGCTACCATCCATTGGAAAAACAAACATCTCGGCAATAGACTACCTTCCATAATGACAAGGCTACCATCCATTGGAGTAACAAAGATATCGACAACATACTACCTTCCATAATGACAAGGCTATCATCCATTGGAGTAACAAAAATCACGACAACAGACTACCTTCCATAATGACAAGGCTACCATCCATTGGAATAACAAAAATCTCGACAACAGAGGACCTTCCATAATGACTAGGCTACCATCCATTGGAGAAATAAAGATATCAACAACAGATTACCTTCCATTATGAGAAGGCTACAATCCATTGTAGTAACACAAATATCAACAAGATACTACCTTCCATAATGACAAGGCTACCATCCATTGTAGTAACTAAAATATCGACAAAAGACTACCTTTCATAATGATAAGGCTACCATCCATTGTAGTAACAAAAATCTCGACAACAGACTACCTTCCATAATGAATTTGCTACCATCCATTGGAGTAACAAAAATCTCGACAATAGACTACCTTCCATAATGACAAGGCTACCATCCATTGGAGTAACAAAGATATCGATAACATACTACCTTCCATAATGACAAGGCTACCACCCATTGGAGTAACAAAAATCACGACAACAGACTACCTTCCATAATGACAAGGCTACCATCCATTGGAAATAAAAAAATATCGACAATAGAATACCTTCCATAATGAGAAGGCTACAATCCATTGTAGTAACAAAAATCTCGACAAGAGACTATCTTCCATAATTACAAGGCAACCATCCATTGTAGTAACAAATATCTCGACAATAGACTACCTTCCATAATGACAAGGCTACCATCCATTGGAGTAACAAAAATCACGTCAACATACTACCTTCCATAATGACAACACTAACATCCATTGGAATAACAAAAATCTCGACAACAGACTACCGTCCATAATGACAAGGCTTCCATCCAATGGAGTAACAAAAATCTCGATAATATACTACCTTCCATAATGACAAGGCCACCATCCAATGGAGTAACAAAAATCTCGACAACATACTACCTTCCATTATGACAAGGGTACCATCCTTTGGATTAACAAAAATATCCACAAGAGACTACCTTCCATAAGGATAAGGCTACCATCCATTGGAGTAACAAAAATCTCGACAACAGACTACCTTCCATAAAGACAAGGCTACCATCCATTGTAGTTACAAAAATATCGACAACAGACTACCTTACATAATGACAAGGCTACCATCCATTGTAGTAACAAAAATCTCGACAACAGACTACCTTCTATAATGACAAGGCTACCATCCATTGTAGTAACTAAAATATCGACAACATACTACCTTCCATAATGACAACACTACCATCCACTGGAGTAACAAAAATCAGGATAACATACTACCTTCCATAATAACAAGGCTACCATCCATTGAAATAACAAAAATCTTGACAATAGACTACCTTCCATAATGACAAGGCTACCATCCATTGGAGTAACAAAAATCACGACAACAAACTTCCTTCCATAACGACAAGTCTACCATCCATTGAAGTAACAAAAATATCGACAACAGATGACCTTCCATAATGACTAGGCTACCATCCATTGGAGTAACAAAAATCACGACAACAAACTACCTTCCATAATGGCAAGGCTACCATCCATTGGAATAACAAAAATCTCGACAACAGATGACCTTCCATAATGACTAGGCTACCATCCATGGGAGGAATAAAGATATCAACAACAGACTACCTTCCATTATGAGAAGGAAACAATCCATTGTAGTAACAAAAATCTCAACAAGAGACTACCTTCCATTATGACAAGGCTACCATCCATTGTAGTAACTAAAATATCGAAAACATACTACCTTCCATAATGATAAGGCTACCATCCATTGGAGTAACAAAGATATCAATAACATACTACCTTCCATAATGACAAGGCTACCACCCATTGGAGTAACAAAAATCACGACATCAGACTACCTTCCATAATGACAAGGCAACCATCCATTGGAATAAAAAAAATATCGACAAGAGAATACCTTCCATAATGAGAAGGCTACAATCCATTGTAGTAACAAAAATCTCGACAAGAGACTATCTTCCATAATGACAAGGCTACCATCCACTGTAGTAACTAAAATCTCGACAACATACTACCTTCCATAATGACAAGGCTACCATCCATTGGAGTAACAACAATCACGTCAACATACTACCTTCCATAATGACAACACTAACATCCATTGGAATAAAAAAAATATCGACAACAGACTACCGTCCATAATGATAAGGCTTCCATCCAATGGAGTAACAAAAATCTCGATAATATACTAACTTCTATAATGACAAGGCTACCATCCAATGGAGTAACAAAAATCTCGACAACATACTACCTTCCATTATGACAAGGGTACCATCCTTTGGAGTAACAAAAATATCCACAAGAGACTACCTTCCATAATGATAAGGCTACCATCCATTGGAGTAACAAATATCTCGACAACAGACTACCTTCCATAATGACAAGGCTACCATCCATTGTAGTTACAAAAATATCGACAACAGACTACCTTACATAATGACAAGGCTACCATCCATTGTAGTATCAAAAATCTCGACAACAGACTACTTTCCATAATGACAAGGCTACCATCCATTTTAGTAACTAAAATATCGACAACATACTACCTTCCATAACGACAACACTACCATCCATTGGAGTAACAAAAATCAGGACAACATACTACCTTCCATAATAACAAGGCTACCATCCATTGAAATAACAAAAATCTTGACAATAGACTACCTTCCATAATGACAAGGCTACCATCCATTGGAGTAACAAAAATCACGACAAAAAACTTCCTTCCATAACGACAAGTCTACCATCCATCGAAGTAACAAAAATCTCGACAACAGATGACCTTCCATAATGACTAGGCTACCATCCATTGGAGTAACAAAAATCACGACAACAAACTACCTTCCATAATGACTAGGCTACCATCCATTGGAGTAACAAAAATCTCGACAACAGATGACCTTCCATAATGACTAGGCTACCATTCATTGGAGGAATAAAGATATCAACAACAAACTACCTTCCATTATGAGAAGGCTACAATCCATTGTAGTAACAAAAATCTCAACAAGAGACTACCTTCCATAATGACAAGGCTACCATCCATTGTAGTAACTAAAATATCGAAAACAGACTACCTTCCATAATGATAAGGCTACCATCCATTGGAGTAACAAAGATATCAATAACATACTACCTTCCAAAATGACAAGGCTACCACCCATTGGAGTAACAAAAATCACGACAACAGACTACCTTCCATAATGACAAGGCTACCATCCATTGGAATAAAAAAAATTTCGACAAGAGAAGACCTTTCATAATGAGAAGGCTACAATACATTGTAGTAACAAAAATCTCGACAAGAGACTATCTTCCATAATGACAAGGCTACCATCCACTATAGTAACTAAAATCTCGACAACAGACTACCTTCCATAATGACAAGGCTACCATCCATTGGAGTAACAAAAATCACGCCAGCATACTACCTTCCATAATGACAACACTAACCTCCATTGGAATAACAAAAATCTCGACAACAGACTACCATCCATAATGATAAGGCTTTCATCCAATGGAGTAACAAAAATCTCGATAATATACTACCTTCCATAATGACAAGGCTACCATCCAATGGAGTAACAAAAATCTCGACAACATACTACCTTCCATTATGACAAGGGTACCATCCTTTGGAGTAACAAAAATATCCACAAGAGACTACCTTCCATAATGATAAGGCTACCATCCATTGGAGTAACAAAAATCTCGACAACAGACTACCTTCCGTAATGACAAGGCTACCATCCATTGTAGTAACAAAAATCTCGACAACAGACTACCTTCCATAATGACTTCGCTACCATCAATTGGAGTAACCAAAATCTCGACAATAAACTACCTTCCATAATGACAAGGCTACCATCCATTGTAGTAACAAATATCTCGACAACAGACTACCTTCCATAATGACTTGGCTACCATCCATTGGAGTAACAAAAATCTCGACAATAGACTACCTTCCATAATGACAAGGCTACCATCCATTAGAGTAACAAAAATATCCACAAGAGACTACCTTCCATAATGGTAAGGCTAAAATCCATTGTAGTAACAAAAATCTCGACAATAGACTACCTTACATAATGACAAGGCTACAATCCATTGTAGTAACAAAAATCTCGACAACAGACTACCTTCCATAATGACAAGGCTACCATCCTTTGTAGTAACAAAAATCTCGACAACAGACTACCTTCCATAATGACTTGGCTACCATCCATTGGAAAAACAAAAATCTCGGAAATAGACTACCTTCCATAATGACAAGGCTACCATCCATTGGAGTAACAAAGATATCGACAACATACTACCTTCCATAATGACAAGGCTATCATCCATTGGAGTAACAAAAATCACGACAACAGACTACCTTCCATAATGACAAGGCTACCATCCATTGGAATAACAAAAATCTCGACAATAGAGGACCTTCCATAATGACTAGGCTTCCATCCATTAGAGGAATAAAGATATCAACAACAAATTACCAACCATTATGAGAAGGCTACAATCCATTGTAGTAACACAAATATCAACAAGAGACTACCTTCCATAATAATAAGGCTACCATCCATTGGAGTAACAAAAATCTCGACAACAGACTACCTTCCATAATGTCAAGGCTACAATCCATTGTAGTGACAAAAATCTCGACAACAAACTACCTTAAATAATGACAAGGCTACCATCCATTGTAGTAACTAAAATCTCGACAACAGACTACCTTCCATAATGACAAGGCTACCATCCATTGTAGTAACAAAAATCTCGACAACAGACTACCTTCCATAATGACTTGGCTACCATCCATTGGAGTAACAAAAATCTCGACAATAGACTACCTTCCATAATGACAAGGCTACCATCCATTGGAGTAACAAAGATATCGATAACATACTACCTTCCATAATGACAAGGCTACCACCCATTGGAGTAACAAAAATCACGACAACAGACTACCTTCCATAATGACAAGGCTACCATCCATTGGAATAACAAAAATATCAACAATAGAATACCTTCCATATTGAGAAGGCTACAATCCATTGTAGTAACAAAAATCTCGACAAGAGACTATCTTCCATAATGACAAGGCTACCATTCATTGTAGTAACAAAAATCTCGACAACAGACTACCTTCCATAATGACAAGGCTACCATCCATTAGAGTATCAAAAATCACGTCAACATACTCCCTTCCATAATGACAAGGCTTCCATCCAATGGAGTAACAAAAATCTCGATAATATACCACCTTCCATAATGACAAGGCTACCATCCAATGGAGTAATAAAAATCTCGACAACATACTACCTTCCATTATGACAAGGGTACCATCCTTTGGAGTAACAAAAATCTAGACAACAGACTACCTTCCATAATGATAAGGCTACCATCCATTGGAGTAACAAAAATCTAGACAACAGACTACCTTCCATAATGACAAGGCTACCATCCATTGTAGTTACAAAATTATCGATAACAAACTACCTTACATAATGACAAGGCTACCATCCATTGTAGTAACAAAAATCTCGACAACAGACTACCTTCCATAATGACAAGGCTACCATCCATTGTAGTAACTAAAATATCGACAACATACTACCTTCCATAATGACAACACTACCATCCATTGGAGTAACAAAAATCACGAAAACATACTACCTTCCATAATAACAAGGCTACCATCCATTGGAATAACAAAAATCTTGACAATAGACTACCTTCCATAATGACAAGGCTACCATCCATTGGAGTAACAAAAATCACGACAACAAACTTCCTTCCATAACCACAAGTCTACCATCCATTGAAGTAACAAAAATCTCGACAACAGATGACCATCCATAATGAATAGGCTACCATCCATTGGAGTAATAAAGTATCGACAACAGGCTACCTTCCATTATGAGAAGGCAACAATCCATTTGAGTAACAAAAATCTCGACAAGAGACTACCTTCCAGAATGACAAGGCTACCATCCATTGTAGTAACAAAAATCTCCACAACAGACGACCTTCCATTATGACAAGGCTACCATCCATTGTAGTAACAAAAATCTCGACAACAGACTACCTTCCATAATGACTTGGCTATCATCCATTGGAGTAACAAAAATATCGACAATAGACTACCTTCCATAATGACAAGGCTATCATCCATTAGAGTAACAAAAATATCCACAAGAGACTACCTTCCATAATGATAAGGCTACAATCCATTGTAGTAACAAAAATCTCGACAACAGACTACCTTACATAATGACAAGGCTACGAACCATTGTAGTAACAAAAATCTCGACAACAGACTACCTTCCATAATGACAAGCCTACCATCCTTTGTAGTAACAAAAATATCGAAAACAGACTATCTTCCATAATGACTTGGCTAGAATCCATTGGAAAAACAGAAATCTAGGCAATAGACTACCTTCCATACTGACAAGGCTACCATCCATTGGAGTAACAAAGATATCGACAACATACTACCTTCCATAATGACAAGGCCCCCATCCATTGGAGTAACAAAAATCTCGACAACAGACTACCTTTCATAATGACAAGGCTACAATCCAGTGTAGTAACAAAAATCTCGACAACAGACTACCTTACATAATGACTTAGCTACCATCCATTGGAGTAACAAAAATCTCGACAACAGACTACCTTCCATAATGACAAGGCTACCATCCATTGTAGTAACAAAAATCCCGACAACAGACTACCTTCCATAATGACTTGGCTACTATCCATTGGAGTAACAAAAATCTCGACAATAGACTACCTTCCATAATGATAAGGCTACCATCCATTAGAGTAATAAAAATATCCAAAAGAGACTACCTTCCATAATGATAAGGCTAAAATCCATTGTAGTAACAAAAATCTCGACAACAGACTACCTTACATAATGACAAGGCTACGATCCATTGTAGTAACAAAAATCTCGACAACAAACTACCTTACATAATGACAAGGCTACCATCCATTGTAGTTACAAAAATCTCGACAACAGACTACCTTCCATAATGACAAGTCTACCATCCATTGTAGTAACAAAAATATTGACAACATACTACCTTCCATAATGACAAGACTACCATCCATTGGAGTAACAAAAATCACGACAACATACTACCTTCCATAATAACAAGGCTACCATCGATTAGAATAACAAAAATCATGACAACAGACTACCTTCCATAATGACAAGGCTACCATCCATTTGAGTAACAAAAATCTCGACAACAGACTACCTTCCATAATGACAAGGCTACCATCCATTGTAGTAACAAAAATCTCGACAACATACTACCTTCCATAATGACTTGGCTACCATCCATTGTAGTAACAAAAATCTCGACAACAGACTACCTTCCATAATTACAAGGCTACCATCCATTAGAGTAACAAAAATATCCACAAGAGACTACCTTCCATAATGATAAGGCTACAATCCATTGTAGTAACAAAAATCACGACAACAGACTACCTTACATAATGACAAGGCTACGATCCATTGTAGTAACAAAAATCTCGACAACAGACTACCTTCCATAATGACAAGGCTACCATCCTTTGTAGTAACAAAAATCTGGACAACAGACTACCTTTCATAATGACTTGGCTACCATCCATTGGAGTAATAAAGATATCGACAACAGGCTACATTCCATTATGAGAAGGCCACAATCCATTGTAGTAATAAAAATCTCAACAAGAGACTACCTTCCATAATGACAAGCCTACCATCCATTGTATTAACAAAAATCTCGACACAGACTACCTTCCATAACGACAAGGCTACCATCCTTTGTAGTAACAAAAATCTCGACCACAGACTACCTTCCATAATTACTTGGCTACCTTCCATTGGAGTAATAAAGATATCGACAACAGGCTACATTCCATTATGAGAAGGCTACAATCCATTGTAGTAATAAAAATCTCAACAAGAGACTACCTTCCATAATGACAAGGCTACCATCCATTGTAGTAACAAAAATCTCGACAAAAGACTACCTTCCATAATGACAAGGCTACCATCCATTGTAGTAACAAAAATCTCGACAACAGACTACCTTCCATAATGACAAGGCTACCATCCATTGTAGTAACAAAAATCTCGACAACATACTACCTTCCATAATGACTTGGCTACCATCCATTGTAGTAACAAAAATCTCGACAACAGACTACCTTCCATAATGACAAGGCTACCATCCATTAGAGTAACAAAAATATCCACAAGAGACTACCTTCCATAATGATAAGGCTACAATCCATTGTAGTAACAAAAATCTCGACAACAGACTACCTTACATAATGACAAGGCTACGATCCATTGTAGTAACAAAAAGCTCGACAACAGACTACCTTCCATAATGACAAGGCTACCATCCTTTGTAATAACAAAAATCTCGACAACAGACTACCTTCCATAATTACTTGGCTACCATCCATTGGAGTAATAAATATATCGACAACAGGCTACATTCCATTATGAGAAGGCTATAATCCATTATAGTAATAAAAATCTCAACAAGAGACTACCTTCCATAAGGACAAGGCTACCATCCATTGTAGTAATAAAAATCTCGACAAAAGACTACCTTCCATAATGACAAGGCTACCATCCATTGTAGTAACAAAAATCTCGACAACAGACTACCTTCCATAATGACTTGGCTACCATCCATTGGAGTAACAAAAATTTCGACAATAGACTACCTTTCATAATGACAAGGCTACCATCCATTGGAGTAACAAAAATCTCAACAACATACTACATTCCATAATGACTTGGCTACCATCCATTGGAGTAACAAAAATCTCGACAATAGACTACCTTCCAAAATGACAAGGCTACCATCCATTAGAGTAAAAGAAATATCCATAAGAGACTACCTTCCGTAATGATAAGGCTACAATCCATTGTAGTAACAAAAATCTCGACAACAGACTACCTTACATAATGACAAGGCTACGATCCATTGTAGTAACAAAAATCTCGACAATAAACTACCTTCCATAATGACTTGGCTACCATCCATTGGAGTAATAAAGATATCGACAACAGGCTACATTCCATTATGAGAAGGCTACAATCCATTGTAGTAATAAAAATATCAACAAGAGACTACCTTCCATAATGACAAGGCTACCATCCATTGTAGTAACAAAATTCTCGACAACAGACTACCTTCCATAACGACAAGTCTACCGTCCATTGGAGTAACAAAAATCTCGACAACAGATGACCTTCCATAATGACAAGGCTACCATCCATTAGAGTAACAAAAATATCCACAAGAGACTACCTTCCATAATGATAAGGCTATAATCCATTGTAGTAACAAAAATCTCGACAACAGACTACCTTACATAATGACAAGGCTACGATCCATTGTAGTAACAAAAATCTCGACAACAGACTACCTTCCATAATGACAAGGCTACCATCCTTTGTAATAACAAAAATCTCGACAATAGACTACCTTCCATAATTACTTGGCTACCATCCATTGGAGTAATAAATATATCGACAACAGGCTACATTCCATTATGAGAAGGCTATAATCCATTATAGTAATAAAAATCTCAACAAGAGACTACCTTCCATAATGACAAGGCTACCATCCATTGTAGTAACAAAAATCTCGACAAAAGACTACCTTCCATAATGACAAGGCTACCATCCATTGTAGTAACAAAAATCTCGACAACAGACTACCTTCCATAATGACTTGGCTACCATCCATTGGAGTAACAAAAATTTCGACAATAGACTACCTTTCTTAATGACAAGGCTACCATCCATTGTAGTAACAAAAATCTCAAGAACATACTACCTTCCATAATGACTTGGCTACCATCCATTGGAGTAACAAAAATCTCGACAATAGACTACCTTCCATAATGACAAGGCTACCATCCATTAGAGTAACAAAAATATCCACAAGAGACTACCTTCCATAATGATAAGGCTAAAATCCATTGTAGTAACACAAATCTCGACAACAGACTACCTTACATAATGACAAGGCTACGATCCATTATAGTAACAAAAATCTCGACAACAGACTACTTTCCATTATGACAAGGCTACCATCCTTTGTAGTAACAAAAATCTCGACAATAGACTACCTTCCATAATGACTTGGCTACCATCCATTGGAGTAATAAATATATCGACAACAGGCTACATTCCATTATGAGAAGGCTACAATCCATTGTAGTAATAAAAATCTCAACAAGAGACTACCTTCCATAATGACAAGGCTACCATCCATTGTAGTAACAAAAGTCTCGACAACAGACTACCTTCCATAATGACAAGGCTACCATCCATTGGAGTAACAAAAATAAGGACAACATATTACCTTCCATAATAACAAGGCTACCATCAATTGGAATAACAAAAATCTTGACAATAGACTACCTTCCATAATGACTTGGCTACCATCCATTGTAGTTACAAAAATCTCGACAACAGACTACCTTACATAATTACAAGGCTACCATCCATTGTAGTAACAAAAATCTCAACAACATACTACCTTCCATAATGACTTGGCTACCATCCATTGGAGTAACAAAAATCTCGACAACAGACTACCTTCCATAATGACAAGGCTACCATCCATTGGAGTAACAAAAATCAGGACAACATACTACCTTCCGTAATAACAAGGCTATCATCCATTGGAATAACAAAAATCTGGACAATAGACTACCTTCCATAATGACAAGGCTACCATCCATTGGAGTAACAAAAATCACGACAACAAACTTCCTTCCATAACGACAAGTCTACCATCCATTGAAGTAACAAAAATTTCGACAATAGACTACCTTCCACAATGACAAGGCTACCATCCATTAGACTAACAAAAATATCCACAAGAGACTACCTTCCATAATGATAAGGTTACAATCCATTGTAGTAACAAAAATCTCGACAACAGACTACCTTACATAATGATAAGGCTACAATCCATTGTAGTAACAAAAATCTCGACAACAGACTACCTTACATAATGACAAGGCTACCATCCTTTATAGTAACAAAAATCTCGACAACAGACTACCTTCCATAATGAGAAGGCTACAATCCATTGTAGTAATAAAAATCTCAACAAGAGACTACCTTCCATAATGACAAGGCTACCATCCATTGGAGTAACAAAAATCTCGACAACAGACTACCTTCCATAATAACAAGGCTACCATCCATTGTAGTAACAAAAATCTCGACAACAGACTACCTTCCATAATGACTTGGCTATCATCCATTGGAGTAACTAAAATTTCGACAATAGACTACCTTCCATAATGACAAGGCTACCATGCATTGGAGTAACAAAAATCTCACCAACATACTACATTCCATAATGACTTGGCTACCATCCATTGGAGTAACAAAAATCTCGACAATAGACTACCTTCCAAAATGACAAGGCTACCATCCATTAGAGTAAAAGAAATATCCATAAGAGACTACCTTCCATAATGATAAGGCTACAATCCATTGTAGTTACAAAAATCTCGACAACAGACTACCTTACATAATGACAAGGCTACGATCCATTGTAGTAACAAAAATCTCGACAATAAACTACCTTCCATAATGACTTGGCTACCATCCATTGGAGTAATAAAGATATCGACAACAGGCTACATTCCATTATGAGAAGGCTATAATCCATTATAGTAATAAAAATCTCAACAAGAGACTACCTTCCATAATGACAAGGCTACCATCCATTGTAGTAACAAAAATCTCGACAAAAGACTACCTTCCATAATGACAAGGCTACCATCCATTGTAGTAACAAAAATCTCGACAACAGACTACCTTCCATAATGACTTGGCTACCATCCATTGGAGTAACAAAAATTTCGACAATAGACTACCTTTCATAATGACAAGGCTACCATCCATTGTAGTAACAAAAATCTCAAGAACATACTACCTTCCATAATGACTTGGCTACCATCCATTGGAGTAACAAAAATCTCGACAATAGACTACCTTCCATAATGACAAGGCTACCATCCATTAGAGTAACAAAAATATCCACAAGAGACTACCTTCCATAATGATAAGGCTAAAATCCATTGTAGTAACACAAATCTCGACAACAGACTACCTTACATAATGACAAGGCTACGATCCATTGTAGTAACAAAAATCTCGACAACAGACTACTTTCCATAATGACAAGGCTACCATCCTTTGTAGTAACAAAAATCTCGACAACAGACTACCTTCCATAATGACTTGGCTACCATCCATTGGAGTAATAAAGATATCGACAACAGGCTACATTCCATTATGAGAAGGCTACAATCCATTGTAGTAATAAAAATCTCAACAAGAGACTACCTTCCATAATGACAAGGCTACCATCCATTGTAGTAACAAAAGTCTCGACAACAGACTACCTTCCATAATGACAAGGCTACCATCCATTGGAGTAACAAAAATCAGGACAACATACTACCTTCCATAATAACAAGGCTACCATCAATTGGAATAACAAAAATCTTGACAATAGACTACCTTCCATAATGACTTGGCTACCATCCATTGTAGTTACAAAAATCTCGACAACAGACTACCTTACATAATTACAAGGCTACCATCCATTATAGTAACAAAAATCTCAACAACATACTACCTTCCATAATGACTTGGCTACCATCCATTGGAGTAACAAAAATCTCGACAACAGACTACCTTCCATAATGACAAGGCTACCATCCATTGGAGTAACAAAAATCAGGACAACATACTACCTTCCTTAATAACAAGGCTATCATCCATTGGAATAACAAAAATCTGGACAATAGACTACCTTCCATAATGACAAGGCTACCATCCATTGGAGTAACAAAAATCACGACAACAAACTTCCTTCCATAACGACAAGTCTACCATCCATTGAAGTAACAAAAATTTCGACAATAGACTACCTTCCACAATGACAAGGCTACCATCCATTAGACTAACAAAAATATCCACAAGAGACTACCTTCCATAATGATAAGGCTACAATCCATTGTAGTAACAAAAATCTCGACAACAGACTACCTTCCATAATGAGAAGGCTACAATCCATTGTAGTAATAAAAATCTCGACAACAGACTACCTTACATAATGACAAGGCTACCATCCATTGTAGTAACAAAAATCTCGACAACAGACTACCTTCCATAATAACAAGGCTACCATCCATTGTAGTAACAAAAATCTCGACAACATACTACATTCCATAATGACTTGGCTACCATCCATTGGAGTAACAAAAATCTCGACAATAGACTACCTTCCAAAATGACAAGGCTACCATCCATTAGAGTAAAAGAAATATCCATAAGAGACTACCTTCCATAATGATAAGGCTACAATCCATTGTAGTAACAAAAATCTCGACAACAGACTACCTTACATAATGACAAGGCTACGATCCATTGTAGTAACAAAAATCTCGACAATAAACTACCTTCCATAATGACTTGGCTACCATCCATTGGAGTAATAAAGATATCGACAACAGGCTACATTCCATTATGAGAAGGCTACAATCCATTGTAGTAATAAAAATATCAACAAGAGACTACCTTCCATAATGACAAGGCTACCATCCATTGTAGTAACAAAAATCTCGACAACAGACTACCTTCCATAACGACAAGTCTACCGTCCATTGGAGTAACAAAAATCTCGACAACAGATGACCTTCCATAATGACTAGGCTACCATCCATTGGAGTAATAAAGATATCGACAACAGGCTACCTTCCATTATGAGATGGCTACAATCCATTGTAGTAATAAAAATATCGACAAGAGACTACCTTCCATAATGAGAAGGCTACCATCCATTGTAGTAACAAAAATCTCGACAACAGACTACCTTCCATAATGACAAGGATACCATCCATTATAGTAACAAAAATCTCAACAACAGACTACCTTCCATAATGACTTGGCTACCATCCATTGGAGTAACAAAAATTTCGACAATAGACTACCTTCCATAATGACAAGGTTACCATCCATTGTAGTAACAAAAATCTCGACAACATACTACCTTCCATAATGACTTGGCTACCATCCATTGGAGTAACAAAAATCTCGACAATACACTACCTTCCATAATGACAAGGCTACCATCCATTAGAGTAACAAAAATATCCACAAGAGACTACCTTCCATAATGATAAGGCTACAATCCATTATAGTAACAAAAATCTCGACAACAGACAACCTTACATAATAACAAGGCTACGATCCATTGTAGTAACAAAAATCTCGACAACAGACTACCTTCCATAATGACAAGACTACCATCCTTTGTAGTAACAAAAATCTCGACAACAGACTACCTTCCATAATGACTTGGCTACCATACATTGGAGTAATAAAGATATCGACAAAAGGCTACATTCCATTATGAGAAGGCTTCAATCCATTGTAGTAATAAAAATCTCAACAAGAGACTACCTTCCATAATGACAAGGCTACCATCCATTGTAGTAACAAAAATCTCGACAACAGACTACCTTCCATAATGACAAGGCTACCATCCATTGTAGTAACAAAAATCTTGTCAACAGACTACCTTCCATAATGACAAGGCTACAATCCATTGTAGTAACAAAAATCTCGACAACAGACTATTTTCCATAATGACTTGTCTACCATCCATTGTAGTTACAAAAATCTCGACAACAGACTACCTTACATAATTACAAGGCTACCACCCATTGTAGTAACAAAAATCTCGACAACAGACTACCTTCCATAATGACTTAGCTACCATCCATTGGAGTAACAAAAATCTCGACAATAGGCTACATTCCATTATGAGAAGGCTACCATCCATTGGAGTAACAAAAATCAGGACAACAGACTACCTTCCATAATGACAAGGCTACCATCCATTGTAGTAACAAAAATCTTGACAACAGACTACCTTCCATAATGACAAGGCTACAATCCATTGTAGTAACAAAAATCTCGACAACAGACTATCTTCCATAATGACTTGTCTACCATCCATTGTAGTTACAAAAATCTCGACAACAGACTACCTTACATAATTACAAGGCTACCACCCATTGTAGTAACAAAAATCTCGACAACATACTACCTTCCATAATGACTTGGCTACCATCCATTGGAGTAACAAAAATCTCGACAACAGACTACCTTCCATAATGACAAGGCTACCATCCATTGGAGTAACAAAAATCAGGACAACATACTACCTTCCATAATAACAAGGCTAACATCCATTGGAATAACAAAAATCTTGACAATAGACTTCCTTCCATAACGACAAGTCTACCATCCATTGGAGTAACAAAAATCTAGACAATAGATAACCTTCCATAATAACTAGGCTACCATCCATTGGAGTAATAATGATATCGACGACAAGCTACTTTCCATTATGAGAAGGCTACAATCCATTGTACTAACAAAAATCTTGACAATAGACTACCTTCCATAATGACAAGGCTACCATCCATTGTAGTAACAAAAATGTCGACAATAGACTACCTTCCATAATGACTTGGCTATCATCCATTGGAGTAACAAAAATCTCGACAATAGACTACCTTCCATAATGACAAGGCTACCATCCATTAGAGTAACAAAAATATCCACAAGAGACTACCTTCCTTAATGATAAGGCTACAATCCATTGTAGTAACAAAAATCTCGACAACAGACTACCTTCCATAATGACTTGGCTACCATCCATTGGAGTAATAAAGATATCGACAATAGGCTACATTCCATTATGAGAAGGCTACAATCCATTGTAGTAATAAAAATCTCAACAAGAGACTTCCTTCCATAATGACAAGGCTACCATCCATTGTACTAACAAAAATCTCGACAACAGACTACCTTCCATAATGACAAGGCTACCATCCATTGGAGTAAAAAAAATCAGGACAACATACTACCTTCCATAATAACAAGGCTAACATCCATTGGAATAACAAAAATCTTGACAATAGACTACCTTCCATAATGACTAGGCTACCATCCATTGGAGTAACAAAAATCACGATAACAAACTTCCTTCCATAACGACAAGTCTACCATCCATTGAAGTAACAAAAATCTAGACAACAGATGACCGTCCATAATGACTAGGCTACCATCCATTGGAGTAATAAAGATATCGACGACAGGCTACCTTCCATTATGAGAAGGCTACAATCCATTGTAGTAACAAAAATCTCGACAAGAGACTACCTTCCATAATTACAAGGCTACCATCCATTGTAGTAACAAAAATCTCGACAATAAACTACCTTTCATAATGACAAGGCTACCATCCATTGTAGTAACAAAAATCTCGACAACAGACTACCTTCCATAATGACTTGGCTGTCATCCATTGGAGTAAAAAAATCTCGACAATAGACTACCTTCCATAATGACAAGGCTACCATCCATTAGAGTAACAAAAATATCCACAAGAGACTACCTTCCATAATGATAAGGCTACAATCCATTGTAGTAACAAAAATCTCGACAACAGACTACCTTACATAATGACAAGGCTACCATCCTTTGTAGTAACAAAAATCTCGACAACAGACTAACTTCCATAATGACTTGGCTACCATCCATTGGAGTAATAAAGATATCGACAACAGGCTACATTCCATTATGAGAAGGCTACAATCCATTCTAGTAATAAAAATCTCAACAAGAGACTACCTTCCATAATGACAAGGCTACCATCCATTGGAGTAACTAAAATCACGACAATAGACTACCTTCCATAATGATAAGGCTACCATCCAATGGACTTACAAAAATCTCGACAACAGATTACCTTCCATAACGACAAGTATACCATGCATTGGAGTAACAAAAATCTCGACAACAGACTACCTTCCATAATGACAAGGCTACCATCCATTGTAGTAACAAAAATCTCGACAACTGACTACCTTCCATAATGACAAGGCTACCATCCATTGTAGTAACAAAAATCTCGACAACAGACTACCTTCCATAATGACTTGGCTACCATCCATTGTAGTAACAAAAATATCGACAATAGACTACCTTACATAATGACAAGGCTACGATCCATTGTAGTAACAAAAATCTCGACAACAAACTACCTTCCACAATGTCTTGGCTACCATCCATTGGAGTAACAAAAATCTCGGCAATAGACTACCTTCCATAATGACAAGGCTACCATCCATTGGAGTAACAAAGATATCGACAACATACTAACTTCCATAATGACAAGGCTACCATGCATTGGAGTAACAAAAATCACGACAACAGACTACCTTCCATAATGACTAGGCTACCATCCAATGGACTAAAAAAAATCTCGACAATAGACTACCTTCCATAACGACAAGTATACCATCCATTGGAGTAAAAAAAATCTCGACAAGAGACTACCTTCCATAATGACAAGGCTACCATCCATTGTAGTAACAAAAATCTCGACAACAGACTACCTTCCATAATGACAAGGCTATCATCCATTGTAGTAACAAAAACCTAGACAACAAACTACCTTCCATAATGACTTGGCTACCATCCATTGGAGTAACAAAAATCTCGACAATATACTACCTTCCATAATGACAAGGCCACCATCCATTATAGTAACAAAAATATCCACAAGAGATTACCTTCCATAATGATAAGGCTATAATCCATTGTAGTAACAAAAATCTCGACAACAGACTACCTTACATAATGACAAGGCTACGATCCATTGTAGTAACAAAAATCTCGACAATAGACTACCTTCCATAATGACAAGGCTACTATCCTCTGTAGTAACAAAAATCTCGACAACAAACTACCTTCCATAATGACTTGGCTACCATCCATTGGAGTAACAAAAATATCGGCAATAGACTACCTTCCATAATGACAAGGCTACCATCCATTGGAGTAACAAATATATCGACAACATACTACCTTCCATAATGACAAGGCTACCATCCATTGGAGTAACAAAGATATCCATAACATACTACCTTCCATAATGGCAAGGCTACCATCCATTGGAGTAACAAAAATCAGGACAACAGACTACCTTCCATAATGAAAAGGCTACCATCCATTGGAGTAACAAAGATATTGATAACATACTACCTTCCATAATGACAAGGCTACCATCCATTGGAGTAACAAAAATCACGACAACAGACTACCTTCCATAATGACAAGGCTACCATCCAATGGACTAACAAAAATCTCGACAACAGACTACCTTCCATAACGACAAGTATACCATCCATTGGAGTAACAAAAATCTAGACAAGAGACTACCATCCATAATGACAAGGCTACCATCCATTGTAGTAACAAAAATCTCGACAACAGACTACCTTCCATAATGACAAGGCTACCATCCATTGTAGTAACAAAAATCTTGACAACAGACTACCTTTCATAATGACTTGGCTACCATCCATTGGAGTAACAAAAATCTCGACAATAGACTACCTTCCATAATGACAAGGCTACCATCCATTAGAGTAAAAAAATATCCACAAGAGATTACCTTCCATAATGATAAGGCTGTAATCCATTGTAGTAACAAAAATATCGACAACAGACTACCTTACATAATGACAAGGCTACGATCCATTGCAGTAACAAAAATCTCGACAACAGACTAACTTCCATAATGACAAGGCTACCATCCTTTGTAGTAACCAAATTCTCGACAACAAACTACCTTCCATAATGACTTGTCTACCATCCATTGGAGTAACAAAAATATCGGCAATAGACTACCTTCCACAATGACAAGGCTACCATCCATTGGAGTAACAAAGATATCGACAACATACTACCTTCAATAATGACAAGGCTACCATCCATTGGAGTAACAAAAATCACGACAGGAGACTACCTTCCATAATGACAAGGCTACCTTCCATTGGAATAACAAAAATTTGGACAAGAGATGACCTTCCATAATGACTAGGCTACCATCCATTGGAGTAATAAAGATATCAACAACAGACTACCTTCCATTATGAGAAGGCTACAATCCATTCTAGTAACAAAAATCTCGACAAGAGACTACCTTCCATAATGACAAGGCTACCATCCATTGTAGTAACAAAAATCTCGAGAACAGACTACCTTCCATAATGACTTGGCTAACATCCATTGGAGTAAGAAAAATCTCGGCAATAGACTACCTTCCATAATGACAAGGCTACCATCTATTGGAGTAACAAAGATATCGACAACATACTACCTTCCATAATGACAAAGCTACCATCCATTGGAGTAACAAAAATCACGACAACAGACTACCTTCCATAATGACCAGGCTACCATCCATTGGAATAACACAAATCTCGATAACAAATGACCTTCCATAATGAGTAGGCTAACATCCATTGGATTAATAAAGATATCAAAAATGGACTACCTTTCATTATGAGAAGGCTACAATCCATTGTAGTAACAAAAATCTCGACAAGAGACTACCTTCCATAATGACAAGGCTACCATCTATTAGAGTAACAAAAATCTCGACAACATACTACCTTCTGTAATGTCAAGGCTACAATCCATTGTAGTAACAAAAATCTCGACAAACAGACTACCTTACATAATGACAAGGCTACCATCCTTTGTAGTAACAAAACTCTCGACAACAGACTACCTTCCATAATGACAAGGCTACCATCCATTGTAGTAACAAAAATATCGAAAACAGACTACCTTCCACAATGACTTGGCTTCCATCCATTGGAGTAACAAAAATCTCGACAATAGACTACCTTCCATAATGACAAGGATACCATTCATTTGAGTAACAAAGATATCGATAACATACTACCTTCCATAATGATAAGGCTACCATCCATTGGAGTAACAAAAATAACGACAACAGACTACCTTCCATAATGATAAGGCTACCATCCATTGGAATAACAAAAATCTCGACAACAGATGACCTTCCATAATGACTAGGCTACCATCCATTGGAGTAATAAAGATATCAACAATAGACTACCTTACATTATGAGAAGGCTACAATCCATTGTAGTAACAAAAATTTCGACAAGAGACTACCTTCCATAATGACAAGGCTACCATCTATTGGAGTAACAAAAATCTCGACAACATACTACCTTCCATAATGTCAAGGCTACAATCCATTGTAGTAACAAAAATCTCGACAACAGACTACCTTACATAATGACAAGGCTACCATCCTTTGTAGTAACAAAAATCTCGACAACAGACTACCTTCCATAATGACAAGGGTACCATCCATTGTAGTAACAAAAATATCGAAAACAGACAACCTTCCATAATGACTTGGCTTCCATCCATTGGAGTAACAAAAATCTCGACAATAGACTACCTTCCATAATGACAAGGATACCATCCATTTGAGTAACAAAGATATCGATAACATACTACCTTCCATAATGATAAGGCTTCCATCCATTGGAGTAACAAAAATCACGACAACAGACTACCTTCCATAATGACAAGGCTACCATCCATTGGAATAACAAAAATCTCGACAACAGATGACCTTCCATAATGACTAGGCTACCATCCATTGGAGTAATAAAGATATCAACAATAGACTACCTTACATTATGAGAAGGCTACAATCCATTGTAGTAACAAAAATCTCGACAAGAAACTACCTTCCATAATGACAAGGCTACCATCCAATGTAGTAACAAAAATATCGACAACAGACTACCTTCCATAATGACAAGGGTACCATCCATTGTAGTAACAAAAATATCGACAACAGACTACCTTCCATAATGACTTGGCTACCATCCATTGAAGTAACAAAAATCTCGACAATAGACTACCTTCCATAATGACAAGGCTACCATCCATTAGAGTAACAAAAATATCCACATGAGATTACCTTCCATAATGATAAGGCTATAATCCATTGTAGTAACAAAAATCTCGACAACAAACTACCTTACATAATGACAAGGCTACAATCCATTGTAGTAACAAAAATCTCGACAACAGACTACCTTCCATAATGACAGGGCTACCATCCTTTGTAGTAACAAAATTCTCGACAACAAACTACCTTCCATAATGACTTGTCTACCATCCATTGGAGTAACAAAAATCTCGGCAATAGACTACCTTCCACAATGACAAGGCTACCATCCATTGGAGTAACAAAGATATCGACAACATACTACCTTCAATAATGACAAGGCTACCATCCATTGGAGTAACAAAAATCACGACAATAGACTACCTTCCATAATGATAAGGCTACCATCCATTAATATAACAAAAATCTCGACAAGAGATGACCTTCCATAATGACTAGGCTACCATCCATTGGAGTAATAAAGATATCAACAACAGACTACCTTCCATTATGAGAAGGCTACCATCCATTGTAGTAACAAAAATCTCGAGAACAGACTACCTTCCATAATGACTTGGCTAACATCCATTGGAGTAAGAAAAATCTCGGCAATAGACTACCTTCCATAATGACAAGGCTACCATCCATTGGAGTAACAAAGATATCGACAACATACTACCTTCCATAATGACAAGGCTACCATCCATTGGAGTAACAAAAATAACGACAACAGACTACCTTCCATAATGACCAGGCTACCATCCATTGGAATAACACAAATCTCGATAACAGATGACCTTCCATAATGAGTAGGCTAACATCCATTGGATTAATAAAGATATCAAAAATAGACTACCTTTCATTATGAGAAGGCTACAATCCATTGTAGTAACAAAAATCTCGACAAGAGACTACCTTCCATAATGACAAGGCTACCATCTATTAGAGTAACAAAAATCTCGACAACATACTACCTTCTGTAATGTCAAGGCTACAATCCATTGTAGTAACAAAAATCTCGACAAACAGACTACCTTACATAATGACAAGGCTACCATCCTTTGTAGTAACAAAACTCTCGACAACAGACTACCTTCCATAATGACAAGGGTACCATCCATTGTAGTAACAAAAATAACGAAAACAGACTACCTTCCACAATGACTTGGCTTCCATCCATTGGAGTAACAAAAATCTCGACAATAGACTACCTTCCATAATGACAAGGATACCATCCATTTGAGTAACAAAGATATCGATAACATACTACCTTCCATAATGACAAGGCTACGATCCATTGTAGTAACAAAAATCTCGACAACAGACTACCTTCCATAATGACAAGGCTACCATCCTTTGTAGTAACAAAAATCTCGACAACAAACTACCTTCCATAATGACTTGTCTACCATCCATTGGAGTATCAAAAATCTCGGCATTAAACTACCTTCCATAATGACAAGGCTACCATCCATTGGAGTAACAAAGTTATCGACAACATACTACCTTCAATAATGACAAGGCTACCATCCATTGGAGTAACAAAAATCACGACAATAGACTACCTTCCATAATGACAAGGCTACCATCCATTGGAATAACAAAAATCTCGACAAGAGATGACCTTCCATAATGACCAGGCTACCATCCATTGGAGTAATAAAGATATCAACAACAGACTACCTTCCATTATGAGAAGGCTACAATCCATTGTAGTTACAAAAATCTCGACAAGAGACTACCTTCCATAATGACAAGGCTACCATCCCTTGTAGTAACAAAAATCTCGACAACAGACTACCTTCCATAATAACTTGGCTACCATCCATTGGAGTAAGAAAAATCTCGGCAATAGACTACCTTCCATAATGACAAGGCTACCATCCATTAGATTAAAAAAGATATCGACAACATACTACCTTCCATAATGACAAGGCTACCATCCATTGGAGTAACAAAAATCACGACAACAGTCTACCTTCCATAATGACCAGGCTACCATCCATGGGAATAACACAAATCTCGACAACAGATGACCTTCCATAATGACAAGGCTACCATCCATTGGAGTAACAAAGATATCGATAACATACTAACTTCAATAATGACAAGGCTACGATCCATTGTAGTAACAAAAATCTCGACAACAGACTACCTTCCATAATGACAAGGCTACCATCCTTTGTAGTAACAAAATTCTCGACAACAAACTACCTTCCATAATGACTTGTCTACCATCCATTGGAGTAACAAAAATCTCGGCAATAGACTACCTTCCACAATGACAAGGCTAACATCCATTGGAGTAACAAAGATATCAACAACATACTACCTTCAATAATGACAAGGCTACCATCCATTGGAGTAACAAAAATCACGACAATAGACTACCTTCCATAATGACAAGGCTACCATCCATTGGAATAACAAAAATCTCGACAAGAGATGACCTTCCATAATGACTAGGCTACCATCCATTGGAGTAATAAAGATATCAACAACAGACTACCTTCCATTATGAGAAGGCTACAATCCATTGTAGTAACAAAAATCTCGACAAGAGACTACCTTCCATAATGACAAGGCTACCATCCATTGTAGTAACAAAAATCTCGAGAACAGACTACCTTCCATAATGACTTGCCTAACATCCATTGGAGTAAGAAAAATCTCGGCAATAGACTACCTTCCATAATGACAAGGCTACCATCCATTGGAGTAACAAAGATATCGACAACATACTACCTTCCATAATGACAAGGCTACCATCCATTGGAGTAACAAAAATCACGACAACAGACTACCTTCCATAATCACCAGGCTACCATCCATTGGAATAACACAAATCTCGATAATAGATGACCTTCCAAAATGAGTAGGCTAACATCCATTGGATTAATAAAGATATCAAAAATAGACTACCTTTCATTATGAGAAGGCTACAATCCATTGTAGTAACAAAAATCTCGACAAGAGACTACCTTCCATATTGACAAGGCTACCATCTATTGGAGTAACAAAAATCTCGACAACATACTACCTTCCATAATGTCAAGGTTACAATCCATTGTAGTAACAAAAATCTCGACAACAGACTACCTTACATAATGACAAGGCTACCATCCTTTGTAGTAACAAAAATCTTGACAACAGACTACCTTCCATAATGACAAGGCTACCATCCATTGTAGTAACAAAAATATCGAAAACAGAGTACCTTCCACAATGACTTGGCATCCATCCATTGGAGTAACAAAAATCTCGACAATAGACTACCTTCCATAATGACAAGGATACCATCCATTTGAGTAACAAAGATATCGATAACATACTACCTTCCATAATGATAAGGCTACCATCCATTGGAGTAACAAAAATCACGACAACAGACTACCTTCCATAATGATAATGCTACCATCCATTGGAATAACAAAAATCTCGACAACAGATGACCTTCCATAATGACTAGGCTACCATCCATTGGAATAATAAAGATATCAACAATAGACTACCTTACATTATGAGAAGGCTACAATCCATTGTAGTAACAAAAATCTCGACAAGAGACTACCTTCCATAATGATAAGGCTATAATCCATTGTAGTAACAAAAATCTCGACAACAATCTACCTTACATAATGACAAGGCTACGATCCATTGTAGTAACAAAAATCTCGACAACAGACTACCTTCCATAATGACAAGGCTACCATCCTTTGTAGTAACAAAAATCTCGACAACAAACTACCTTCCATAATGACTTGTCTACCATCCATTGGAGTAACAAAAATCTCGGCATTAAACTACCTTCTATAATGACAAGGCTACCATCCATTGGAGTAACAAAGTTATCGACAACATACTACCTTCAATAATGACAAGGCTACCATCCATTGGAGTAACAAAAATAACGACAATAGACTACCTTCCATAATGACAAGGCTACCATCCATTGGAATAACAAAAATCTCGACAAGAGATGACCTTCCATAATGACTAGGCTACCATCCATTGGAATAATAAAGATATCAACAATAGACTACCTTACATTATGAGAAGGCTACAATCCATTGTAGTAACAAAAATCTCGACAAGAGACTACCTTCCATAATGATAAGGCTATAATCCATTGTAGTAACAAAAATCTCGACAACAAACTACCTTACATAATGACAAGGCTACGATCCATTGTAGTAACAAAAATCTCGACAACAGACTACCTTCCATAATGACAAGGCTACCATCCTTTGTAGTAACAAAAATCTCGACAACAAACTACCTTCCATAATGACTTGTCTACCATCCATTGGAGTAACAAAAATCTCGGCATTAAACTACCTTCCATAATGACAAGGCTACCATCCATTGGAGTAACAAAGTTATCGACAACATACTACCTTCAATAATGACAAGGCTACCATCCATTGGAGTAACAAAAATCACGACAATAGACTATCTTCCATAATGACAAGGCTACCATCCATTGGAATAACAAAAATCTCGACAAGAGATGACCTTCCATAATGACCAGGCTACCATCCATTGGAGTAATAAAGATATCAACAACAGACTACCTTCCATTATGAGAAGGCTACAATCCATTGTAGTTACAAAAATCTCGACAAGAGACTACCTTCCATAATGACAAGGCTATCATCCCTTGTAGTAACAAAAATCTCGACAACACACTACCTTCCATAATAACTTGGCTACCATCCATTGGAGTAAGAAAAATCTCAGCAATAGACTACCTTCCATAATGACAAGGCTACCATCCATTAGATTAAAAAAGATATCGACAACATACTACCTTCCATAATGACAAGGCTACCATCCATTGGAGTAACAAAAATCACGACAACAGTCTACCTTCCATAATGACCAGGCTACCATCCATTGGAATAACACAAATCTCGACAACAGATGACCTTCCATAATGACAAGGCTACCATCCATTGGAGTAACAAAGATATCGATAACATACTACCTTCATTAATGACAAGGCTACGATCCATTGTAGTAACAAAAATCTCGACAACAGACTACCTTCCATAATGACAAGGCTACCATCCTTTGTAGTAACAAAATTCTCGACAACAAACTACCTTCCATAATGACTTGTCTACCATCCATTGGAGTAACAAAAATCTCGGCAATAGACTACCTTCCACAATGACAAGGCTACCATCCATTGGAGTAACAAAGATATCGACAACATACTACCTTCAATAATGACAAGGCTACCATCCATTGGAGTAACAAAAATCACGACAATAGACTACCTTCCATAATGACAAGGCTACCATCCATTGGAATAACAAAAATCTCGACAAGAGATGACCTTCCATAATGACTAGGCTACCATCCATTGGAGTAATAAAGATATCAACAACAGACTACCTTCCATTATGAGAAGGCTACAATCCATTGTAGTAACAAAAATCTCGACAAGAGACTACCTTCCATAATGACAAGGCTACCATCCATTGTAGTAACAAAAATCTCGAGAACAGACTACCTTCCATAATGACTTGCCTAACATCCATTGGAGTAAGAAAAATCTCGGCAATAGACTACCTTCCATAATGACAAGGCTACCATCCATTGGAGTAACAAAGATATCGACAACATACTACCTTCCATAATGACAAGGCTACCATCCATTGGAGTAACAAAAATCACGACAACAGACTACCTTCCATAATCACCAAGCTACCATCCATTGGAATAACACAAATCTCGATAATAGATGACCTTCCATAATGAGTAGGCTAACATCCATTGGATTAATAAAGATATAAAAAATAGACTACCTTTCATTATGAGAAGGCTACAATCCATTGTAGTAACAAAAATCTCGACAAGAGACTACCTTCCATATTGACAAGGCTACCATCTATTGGAGTAACAAAAATCTCGACAACATACTACCTTCCATAATGTCAAGGCTACAATCCATTGTAGTAACAAAAATCTCGACAACAGACTACCTTACATAATGACAAGGCTACCATCCTTTGTAGTAACAAAAATCTTGACAACAGACTACCTTCCATAATGACAAGGCTACCATCCATTGTAGTAACAAAAATATCGAAAACAGACTACCTTCCACAATGACTTGGCATCCATCCATTGGAGTAACAAAAATCTCGACAATAGACTACCTTCCATAATGACAAGGATACCATCCATTTGAGTAACAAAGATATCGATAACATACTACCTTCCATAATGATAAGGCTACCATCCATTGGAGTAACAAAAATCACGACAACAGACTACCTTCCATAATGATAATGCTACCATCCATTGGAATAACAAAAATCTCGACAACAGATGACCTTCCATAATGACTAGGCTACCATCCTTTGTAGTAACAAAAATCTCGACAACAAACTACCTTCCATAATGACTTGGCTACCATCCATTGGAGTAACAAAAATCTCGGCATTAAACTACCTTCCATAATGACAAGGCTACCATCCATTGGAGTAACAAAGTTATCGACAACATACTACCTTCAATAATGACAAGGCTACCATCCATTGGAGTAACAAAAATCACGACAATAGACTACCTTCCATAATGACAAGGCTACCATCCATTGGAATAACAAAAATCTCGACAAGAGATGACCTTGCATAATGACCAGGCTACCATCCATTGGAGTAATAAAGATATCAACAACAGACTACCTTCCATTATGAGAAGGCTACAATCCATTGTAGTTACAAAAATCTCGACAAGAGACTACCTTCCATAATGACAAGGCTACCATCCCTTGTAGTAACAAAAATCTCGACAACAGACTACCTTCCATAATAACTTGGCTACCATCCATTGGAGTAAGAAAAATCTCGGCAATAGACTACCTTCCATAATGACAAGGCTACCATCCATTAGATTAAAAAAGATATCGACAACATACTACCTTCCATAATGACAAGGCTACCATCCATTGTAGTAACAAAAATCACGACAACAGTCTACCTTCCATAATGACCAGGCTACCATCCATTGGAATAACACAAATCTCGACAACAGATGACCTTCCATAATGACAAGGCTACCATCCATTGGAGTAACAAAGATATCGATAACATACTACCTTCAATAATTACAAGGCTACCATCCATTGGAGTAACAAAAATAACGACAACAGACTACCTTCCATAATGACAAGGCTACCATCCATTGGAATAACAAAAATCTCGACAACAGATGACCTTCCATAATGACTAGGCTACCATCCATTGGAGTAATAAAGATATCGAAAATAAACTACCTTACATTATTAGAAGTCTACAATCCATTGTAGTAACAAAAATCTCGACAAGAGACTACCTTCCATAATGACAAGGCTACCATCCATTGTAGTAACAAAAATATCGACAACAGACTACCGTCCATAATGACAAGGGTACCATCCATTGTAGTAACAAAAATCTCGACAACAGACTACCTTCCATAATGACTTGGCTACCATCCATTGTAGTAACAAAAATCTCGACAATAGACTACCTTCCATAATGACAAGGCTACCATCCATTAGAGTAACAAAAATATCCACAAGAGATTACCTTCCATAATGATAAGGCTATAATCCATTGTAGTAACAAAAATCTCGACAACAGACTACCTTACATAATGATAAGGCTACGATCCATTGTAGTAACAAAAATCTCGGCAACAGACTACCTTCCATAATGACAAGGCTACCATCCTTTGTAGTAACAAAAATCTCGACAACAAACTACCTTCCATAAAGACAAGGCTACCATCCATTGGAGTAACAAAGTTATCGACAACATACTACCTTCAACAATGACAAGGCTACCATCCATTGGAGTAACAAAAATCACGACAATAGACTACCTTCCATAATGACAAGGCTACCATCCATTGGAATAACAAAAATCTCGACAAGAGATGACCTTCCATAATGACTAGGCTACCATCCATTGGAGTAATAAAGATATCAACAACAGACTACCTTCCATTAATGAGAAGGCTACAATCCATTGTAGTTACAAAAATCTCGACAAGAGACTACCTTCCATAATGACAAGGCTACCATCCGTTGTAGTAACAAAAATATCGACAACAGACTACCTTCCATAATGACTTGGCTACCATCCATTGGAGTAAGAAAATTCTCGGCAATAGACTACCTTACATAATGACAAGGCTACCATCCATTGGAGTAACAAAGATATCGACAACATACTACCTTCCATAATGACAAGGCTACCATCCATTGGAGTAACAAAAATCACGACAACAGACAACCATCCATAATGACCAGGCTACCATCCATTGGAATAACACAAATCTCGACAACAGATGACCTTCCATAATGACTAGACTACAATCCATTGGAGTAATAAAGATATCAACAATAGACTACCTTACATTATGAGAAGGCTACAATCCATTGTAGTAACAAAAATCTCGACAAGAGACTACCTTCCATAATGACAAGGCTACCATCCATTGTAGTAACAAAAATATCGACAACAGACTACCTTCCATAATGACAAGGGTACCATCCATTGTAGTAACAAAAATCTCGACAACAAACTATCTTCCATAATGACTTGGCTACCATCCATTGTAGAAACAAAAATCTCGACAAGAGACTACCTTCCATAATGACAAGGCTACCATCCATTGTAGTAACAAAAATATCGACAAGAGACTACCTTCCATAATGACAAGGGTACCATCCATTGTAATAACAAAAATGTCGACAACAGACTACCTTCCATAATGACTTGGCTACCATCTATTGGAGTAACAAAAATCTTGACAATAGACTACCTTCCATGATGACAAGGCTACCATCCTTTGTAGTAACAAAAATCTCGACAACAAACTACCTTCCATAATGACTTGTCTACCATCCATTGGAGTAACAAAAATCTCGGCAATAGACTACCTTCCATAATGACAAGGCTACCATCCATTAGAGTAACAAAGATATCGACAACATACTACCTTCAATAATGACAAGGCTACCATCCATTGGAGTAACAAAAATCACGACAATAGACTACCTTCCATAATGACAAGGCTACCATCCATTGGAATAACAAAAATCTCGACAAGAGACGACCTTCCATAATGACTAGGCTAACATCCATTGGAGTAATAAAGATATCAGCAACAGACTACCTTCCATTATGAGAAGGCTACAATCAATTGTAGTTACAAAAATCTCGACAAGAGACTACCTTCCAAAATGACAAGGCTACCAACCCTTGTAGTAACAAAAATCTCGACAACAGACTACCTTCCATAATGACTTGGCTAACATCCATTGGAGTAAGAAAAATCTCGGCAATAGACTACCTTCCATAATGACAAGGCTACCATCCATTGGAGTAACAAAGATATCGACAACATACTACCTTCCATAATGACAAGGCTACCATCCATTGGAGTAACAAAAATCACGACAACAGACTACCTTCCATAATGACCAGGCTACCATCCATTGGAATAACACAAATCTCGACAACAGATGACCTTCCATAATGACAAGGCTACCATCCATTGGAGTAACAAAGATATCGATAACATACTACCTTCCATAATGACAAGGCTACCATCCATTGGAGTAACAAAAATCACGACAACAGACTACCTTCCATAATGACAAGGCTACCATCCATTGGAATAACAAAAATCTCGACAACAGATGACCTTCCATAATGACTAGGATACCATCCATTGGAGTAATAAAGATATCAACAATAGACTACCTTACATTATGAGAAGGCTACAATCCATTGTAGTAACAAAAATATCGACAAGAGACTACCTTCCATAATGACAAGGCTACCATCCATTGTAGTAACAAAAATATCGACAACAGACAACCTTCCATAATGACAAGGGTACCATCCATTGTAGTAACAAAAATCTCGACAAAAAACTACCTTCCATAATGACTTGGCTACCATCCATTGTAGTAACAAAAATCTCGACAAGAGACTACCTTCCATAATGACAAGGCTACCATCCATTGTTGTAACAAAAATATCGACAAGAGACTACCTTCCATAATGACAAGGGTACCATCCATTGTAGTAACAAAAATCTCGACAACAGACTACCTTCCATAATGACGAGGCTACCATCCTTTGTAGTAACAAAAATCTCGACAACAAACTACCTTCCATAATGACTTGTCTACCATCCATTGGAGTAACAAAAATCTCGGCAATAGACTACCTTCCATAATGACAAGGCTACCATGCATTGGAGTAACAAAGATATCGACAACATACTACCTTCAATAATGACAAGGATACCATCCATTGGAGTAACAAAAATCACGACAATAGACTACCTTCCATAATGACAAGGCTTCCATCCATTGGAATAACAAAAATCTCGACAAGAGATGACCTTCCATAATGACTAGGCTACCATCCATTGGAGTAATAAAGATATCAACAATAGACTACCTTCCATTATGAGAAGGCTACAATCCATTGTAGTAACAAAAATCTCGACAAGAGACTACCTTCCATAATGACAAGGCTACCATCCATTGTAGTAACAAAAATCTCGACAACAGACTACCTTCCATAATGACTTGGCTACCATTCATTGGAGTAAGAAAAATCTCGGCAATAGACTACCTTCCATAATGACAAGGCTACCATCCATTGGAGTAACAAAGATATCAACAACATACTACCTTCAATAATGAAAAGGCTACCATCCATTGGAGTAACAAAAATCACGACAACAGACTACCTTCCATAATGACAAGGCTACCATCCATGGGAATAACAAAAATCACGACAACAGACTACCTTCCATAATGACTAGGCTACCATCCATTGGAGTAATAAAGATATCAACAACAGACTACCTTCCATTATGAGAAGGCTACAATCCATTGTAGTAACAAAAATCTCGACAAGGGACTACCTTCTATAATGACAAGGCTACCATCCATTGTAGGAACAAAAATATCGACAACAGACTACCTTCCATAATGACTTGGCTACCATCCATTGGAGTAAGAAAAATCTCGACAATGGACTACCTTCCATAATAACAAGGCTACCATCCATTGGAGTAACAAAGATATCGACAACATAATACCTTCCATAATGACAAGGCTACCATCCACTAGAGTAACAAAAATTACGACAACAGACTACCTTCCATAATGACCAGGCTACCATCCATTGGAAAAACACAAATCTCGACAACAGATGACCTTCCATAATGACAAGGCTACCATCCATTGGAGTAACAAAGATATCGATAGCATACTACCTTCCATAATGACAAGGCTACCATCCATTGGAGTAACAAAAATCACGACAACAGACTACCTTCCATAATGACAAGGCTACCATCCATTGGAATAACAAAAATCTCGACAACAGATGACCTTCCATAATGACTAGGCTACCATCCATTGGAGTAATAAAGATATCAACAATAGACTACCTTACATTATGAGAAGGCTACAATCCATTGTAGTAACAAAAATCTCGACAAGAGACTACCTTCCATAATGACAAGGCTACCATCCGTTGTAGTATCAAAAATATCGACAACAGACTACCTTCCATAATGACAAGGGTACCATCCATTGTAGTAACAAAAATCTCGACAACAGACTACCTTCCATAATGACAAGGCTACCATCCATTAGAGTAACAAAAATATCCACAAGAGATTACCTTCCATAATGATAAGGCTATAATCCATTGTAGTAACAAAAATCTGGACAACAGAATACCTTACATAATGACAAGGCTACGATCCATTGTAGTAACAAAAATCTCGACAACAAACTACCTTCCATATTGACAAGGCTACCATCCTTTGTAGTAACAAAAATCTTGACAACAAACTACCTTCAATAATGACTTGTCTACCATCCATTGGAGTAACAAAAATCTCGGCAATAGACTACCTTCCATAATGACAAGGCTTTCCATCCATTGGAGTAACAAAGATATCGACAACATACTACCTTCAATAATGACAAGGCTACCATCCATTGGAGTAACAAAAATCACGACAACGGACTACCTTCCATAATGACAAGGCTACCATCCATTGGAATAACAAAAATCTCGACAAGAGATGACCTTCCATAATGACTAGGCTACCGTCCATTGGAGTAATAAAGATATCAACAACAAACTACCTTACGTTATGAGAAGGCTCAATCCATTGTAGTAACAAAAATCTCGACAAGAGACTACCTTCCATAATGACAAGGCTACCATCCATTGTAGTAACAAAAATATCGACAACAGACTACCTTCCATAATGACTTGGCTACCATCCATTGGAGTAAGAAAAATTTCGGCAATAGACTACCTTCCATAATGACAAGGATACCATCCATTGGAGTAACAAAGATATCGACAACATACTACCTTCCATTATGACAAGGCTACCATCCATTGGAATAACAAAAATCACGACAACAGACTACCTTCCATAATGACCAAGCTATCATCCATTGGAATAACACAAATCTCGACAACAAATGACCTTCCATAATGACAAGGCTTCCATCCATTGGAGTAACAAAGATATCGATAACATACTACCTTCCATAATGACAAGGCTACCATCCATTGGAGTAACAAAAATCACGACAACAGACTACCTTCCATAATGACAAGGCTACCATCCATTGGAATAACAAAAATCTCGACAACAGATGACCTTCCATAATGACTAGGATACCATCCATTGGAGTAATAAAGATATCAACAATAGACTACCTTACATTATGAGAAGGCTACAATCCATTGTAGTAACAAAAATATCGACAAGAGACTACCTTCCATAATGACAAGGCTACCATCCATTGTAGTAACAAAAATATCGACAACAGACAACCTTCCATAATGACAAGGGTACCATCCATTGTAGTAACAAAAATCTCGACAAAAAACTACCTTCCATAATGACTTGGCTACCATCCATTGTAGTAACAAAAATCTCGACAAGAGACTACCTTCCATAATGACAAGGCTACCATCCATTGTAGTAACAAAAATATCGACAAGAGACTACCTTCCATAATGACAAGGGTACCATCCATTGTAGTAACAAAAATCTCGACAACAGACTACCTTCCATAATGACGAGGCTACCATCCTTTGTAGTAACAAAAATCTCGACAACAAACTACCTTCCATAATGACTTGTCTACCATCCATTGGAGTAACAAAAATCTCGGCAATAGACTACCTTCCATAATGACAAGGCTACCATCCATTGGAGTAACAAAGATATCGACAACATACTACCTTCAATAATGACAAGGATACCATCCATTGGAGTAACAAAAATCACGACAATAGACTACCTTCCATAATGACAAGGCTTCCATCCATTGGAATAACAAAAATCTCGACAAGAGATGACCTTCCATAATGACTAGGCTACCATCCATTGGAGTAATAAAGATATCAACAATAGACTACCTTCCATTATGAGAAGGCTACAATCCATTGTAGTAACAAAAATCTCGACAAGAGACTACCTTCCATAATGACAAGGCTACCATCCATTGTAGTAACAAAAATCTCGACAACAGACTACCTTCCATAATGACTTGGCTACCATTCATTGGAGTAAGAAAAATCTCGGCAATAGACTACCTTCCATAATGACAAGGCTACCATCCATTGGAGTAACAAAGATATCAACAACATACTACCTTCAATAATGAAAAGGCTACCATCCATTGGAGTAACAAAAATCACGACAACAGACTACCTTCCATAATGACAAGGCTACCATCCATGGGAATAACAAAAATCTCGACAAGAGATGACCTTCCATAATGACTAGGCTACCATCCATTGGAGTAATAAAGATATCAACAACAGACTACCTTCCATTATGAGAAGGCTACAATCCATTGTAGTAACAAAAATCTCGACAAGGGACTACCTTCTATAATGACAAGGCTACCATCCATTGTAGGAACAAAAATATCGACAACAGACTACCTTCCATAATGACTTGGCTACCATCCATTGGAGTAAGAAAAATCTCGGCAATGGACTACCTTCCATAATGACAAGGCTACCATCCATTGGAGTAACAAAGATATCGACAACATAATACCTTCCATAATGACAAGGCTACCATCCACTAGAGTAACAAAAATTACGACAACAGACTACCTTCCATAATGACCAGGCTACCATCCATTGGAAAAACACAAATCTCGACAACAGATGACCTTCCATAATGACAAGGCTACCATCCATTGGAGTAACAAAGATATCGATAGCATACTACCTTCCATAATGACAAGGCTACCATCCATTGGAGTAACAAAAATCACGACAACAGACTACCTTCCATAATGACAAGGCTACCATCCATTGGAATAACAAAAATCTCGACAACAGATGACCTTCCATAATGACTAGGCTACCATCCATTGGAGTAATAAAGATATCAACAATAGACTACCTTACATTATGAGAAGCCTACAATCCATTGTAGTAACAAAAATCTCGACAAGAGACTACCTTCCATAATGACAAGGCTACCATCCGTTGTAGTATCAAAAATATCGACAACAGACTACCTTCCATAATGACAAGGGTACCATCCATTGTAGTAACAAAAATCTCGACAACAGACTACCTTCCATAATGACTTGGCTACCATCCATTGGAGTAACAAAAATCTCGACAATAGACTACCTTCCATAATGACAAGGCTACCATCCATTAGAGTAACAAAAATATCCACAAGAGATTACCTTCCATAATGATAAGGCTATAATCCATTGTAGTAACAAAAATCTGGACAACAGAATACCTTACATAATGACAAGGCTACGTTCCATTGTAGTAACAAAAATCTCGACAACAAACTACCTTCCATAATGACAAGGCTACCATCCTTTGTAGTAACAAAAATCTTGACAACAAACTACCTTCAATAATGACTTGTCTACCATCCATTGGAGTAACAAAAATCTCGGCAATAGACTACCTTCCATAATGACAAGGCTTTCCATCCATTGGAGTAACAAAGATATCGACAACATACTACCTTCAATAATGACAAGGCTACCATCCATTGGAGTAACAAAAATCACGACAACGGACTACCTTCCATAATGACAAGGCTACCATCCATTGGAATAACAAAAATCTCGACAAGAGATGACCTTCCATAATGACTAGGCTACCGTCCATTGGAGTAATAAAGATATCAACAACAGACTACCTTACGTTATGAGAAGGCTCAATCCATTGTAGTAACAAAAATCTCGACAAGAGACTACCTTCCATAATGACAAGGCTACCATCCATTGTAGTAACAAAAATATCGACAACAGACTACCTTCCATAATGACTTGGCTACCATCCATTGGAGTAAGAAAAATTTCGGCAATAGACTACCTTCCATAATGACAAGGATACCATCCATTGGAGTAACAAAGATATCGACAACATACTACCTTCCATTATGACAAGGCTACCATCCATTGGAATAACAAAAATCACGACAACAGACTACCTTCCATAATGACCAAGCTATCATCCATTGGAATAACACAAATCTCGACAACAAATGACCTTCCATAATGACAAGGCTACCATCCATTGGAGTAACAAAGATATCGATAACATACTACCTTCCATAATGACAAGGCTACCATCCATTGGAGTAACAAAAATCACGACAACAGACTACCTTCCTTAATGACAAGGCTACCATCCATTGGAATAACAAAAATCTCGACAACAAATGACCTTCCATAATGACTAGGCTACCATCCATTGTTGTAATAAAGATATCAACAATAGACTACCTTACATTTTGAGAAGGCTACAATCCATTGTAGTAACAAAAATCTCGACAAGAGACTACCTTCCATAATGACAAAGCTACCATCCATTGTAGTAACAAAAATATCGACAACAGACTTCCTTCCATAATGACAAGGGTACCATCCATTGTAGTAACAAAAATCTCGACAACAAACTACCTTCCATAATGACTTGGCTTCCATCAATTGGAGTAACAAAAATCTCGACAATAGACTACCTTCCATAATGACAAGGCTATAATCCATTGGAGTAACAAAAATATCGACAACAAACTACCTTACATAATGACAAGGATACCATCCATTGGAGTAACAAAAATCACGACAACAGACTACCTTCCATAATGACAAGGCTACCATTCATTGGAATAACAAAAATCTCGACAAGAGATGACCTTCCATAATGACTAGGCTACCGTCCATTGGAGTAATAAAGATATAAACAACAGACTACCTTCCATTATGAGAAGGCTACAATCCATTGTAGTAACAAAAATCTCGACAAGAGACTACCTTCCATAATGACAAGGCTACCATCCATTGTTGTAACAAAAATCTCGACAACAGACTACCTTCCATAATGACTTGGCTACCATTCATTGGAGTAAGAAAAATCTCGGCAATAGACTACCTTCCATAATGACAAGGCTACCATTCATTGGAATAACAAAAATCTCGACAAGAGATGACCTTCCATAATGACTAGGCTACCATCCATTGGAGTAATAAAGATATCAACAACAGACTACCTTCCATTATGAGAAGGCTTCAATCCATTGTAGTAACAAAAATATCGACAAGAGACTACCTTCCATAATGACAAGGCTACCATCCATTGTAGTAATAAAAATCTCGACAACAGACTACCTTCCATAATGACTTGGCTACCACTCATTGGAGTAAGAAAAATCTCGGCAATAGACTACCTTCCATAATGACAAGGCTACCATCCATTGGAGTAACAAAGATATCGACAACATACTACCTTCAATAATGACAAGGCTACCATCCATTGGAGTAACAAAAATCACGACAACAGACTACCTTCCATAATGACATGGCTACCATCCATGGGAATAACAAAAATCTCGACAAGAGATGACCTTCCATAATGACTAGGCTACCATCCATTGGAGTAATAAAGATATCAGCAACAGACTACCTTCCATTATGAGAAGACTACAATCCATTGTCGTAACAAAAATCTCGACAAGAGACTACCTTCCATAATGACAAGGCTACCATCCATTGTAGTAACAAAAATCTCGACAATAAACTACCTTCCATAATGACTTGGCTACCATCCATTGGAGTAAGAAAAATCTCGGCAATGGACTAACTTCCATAATGACAAGGCTACCATCCATTGGAGTAACAAATATATCGACAACATACTACCTTCTATTATGACAAGGCTACCATCCATTGGAGTAACAAAAATCACGACAATAGACTACCTTCCATAATGACCAGGCTACCATCCATTGGAATAACACAAATCTCGATAACAAATGACCTTCTATAATGACAAGGCTACCATCCATTGGAGTAACAAAGATATCGATAACATACTACCTTCCATAATGACAAGGCTACCATCCATTGGAGTAACAAAAATCACGACAACAGACTACCTTCCATAATGACAAGGCTACCATCCATTGGAATAACAAAAATCTCGACAACAAATGACCTTCCATAATGACTAGGCTACCATCCATTGGAGTAATAAAGATATCAACAATAGACTACCTTACATTATGAGAAGGCTACAATCCATTGTAGTAACAAAAATCTCGACAAGAGAAGACCTCCCATAATGACAAAGCTACTATCCATTGTAGTAACAAAAATATCGACAACAGACTACCTTCCATAATGACAAGGGTACCAACCATTGTAGTAACAAAAATCTCAACAATAGACTACCTTCCATAATGACTAGGCTACCATCCATTGGAGTAATAAAGATATCAGCAACAGACTACCTTCCATTATGAGAAGACTACAATCCATTGTAGTAACAAAAATCTCGACAAGAGACTACCTTCCATAATGACAAGGCTACCATCCATTGTAGTAACAAAAATCTCGACAATAGACTACCTTCCATAATGACTTGGCTACCATCCATTGGAGTAAGAAAAATCTCGGCAATGGACTACCTTCCATAATGACAAGGCTACCATCCATTGGAGTAACAAATATATCGACAACATACTACCTTCTATTATGACAAGGCTACCATCCATTGGAGTAACAAAAATCACGACAATAGACTACCTTCCATAATGACCAGGCTACCATCCATTGGAATAACACAAATCTCGATAACAAATGACCTTCTATAATGACAAGGCTACCATCCATTGGAGTAACAAAGATATCGATAACATACTACCTTCCATAATGACAAGGCTACCATCCATTGGAGTAACAAAAATCACGACAACAGACTACCTTCCATAATGACAAGGCTACCATCCATTGGAATAACAAAAATCTCGACAACAAATGACCTTCCATAATGACTAGGCTACCATCCATTGGAGTAATAAAGATATCAACAATAGACTACCTTACATTATGAGAAGGCTACAATCCATTGTAGTAACAAAAATCTCGACAAGAGACTACCTCCCATAATGACAAAGCTACTATCCATTGTAGTAACAAAAATATCGACAACAGACTACCTTCCATAATGACAAGGGTACCAACCATTATAGTAACAAAAATCTCAACAATAGACTACCTTCCATAATGACTTGGCTACCATCCATTGGAGTAACAAAAATCTCGACAATAGACTACCTTCCATAATGACAAGGCTACCATCCATTGGAATAACAAAAATCTCGACAAGAGATGACCTTCCATATGTTAGAACAAAGTTTGAATCTACTACCCTATATTTAAGTTTTGATGATAACAAAGTGAAAAGATATAGTATTTATAAGTTTCATGTATGAACTATTTGCTGCCTAAAATTATTATGTTCTGACTTGCAGATACTCTGATGTATATAAGCAAGATCACATCTATTCAGCATCAGAACTTGATTTCAGACACCAGCATCAGAAGTTGCTACATCAGAACGTCAGAATCAGATGATCAACTCGTACATACTGAAGCCTGATGAACAGAACTCCGCTCAACACTCTGATACAGAAAACACAACAGTTCATCAGCAGCAAAGCAGAGTCAGAATGAGCCAAGCCAGAACTTGCATTAAGTAAGCAACGGTACTGTGCATTGAAAGCAAATTAATTCCAACGGCCTCATTCCAGACAAGATCTGCTCAATAAGGAAAGTTTGTTAATAGCATTGATTCAAGAATATTGCATCCAACGTTCAACATCTCATGCTATATAAACAAGGCTTTGAAGATTGAATTGGCTAATGCTCTCAAAATCTCTTCACGCACAAAAGCTAAACTATAATCTTCATTCTCTCAGTTTTGCTAAACCACACACTCTGATATTCCATTACTGTTTAGCAATCTAGTTTCTAAGCTTCAATTTATGTATACATCACAGTTGTGATACAGTTTTGTAGAAAACATTCACACACTTAGTTTTATCTATTTGTAAGAAAGTGTTACCTTGACAAACCGGGTTGTGGTTTGGATCAAGAAGGCTTTAGCAGTTGTTAAAGCAGTCTGTAATATTCAGTTGAATATAGTGGATTAAGACCTCGTTGGAGAGAGGCGAAATCACCTTGACGGGTGGACTGGAGTAGTTTGAGATCAAACGAACCAGGATAAAAATATCGTGTTCATTGCTTTAGATTTCAGTTTTACAATTCACCCCCCCCCCCCTTCTTGTGTTTTTCACCACTTCAATTGGCATCAGAGCGCCTGGTTCTGAGCTAAAACACTTAACCGTGTCAGTACAAGATCCAGCGTCAGAAAAACACTATGGCAGGAAACTATTCTCACACCAGCAATGACAACAATGAGGACAGAGACAGATTCAGCGGCAAACCTCCAGTCTTTGATGGAGAAAACTTTGACTACTGGAAAGACAGAATTGAAAGCTTCTTTCTGGCACATGATGCTGATCTGTGGGATATGGTGACAGATGGATACACGCACCCTGTGAATGAAAGTGGTCAGAAGATTGATAGAAAAACCATGTCTGATCAACAAAAGCGTGACTTCAAGAATCACCACAAGGCCAGAACCATCCTCCTCAGCGGCATCTCCTATACTGAGTATGAAAAGATCTCCAACAGAGACACAGTAAAGAATATTTTTGACTCACTCAGAATGACGCATGAGGGCAACGTTCAGGTCAAAGAAACAAAAGCTCTGGCGCTCATTCAGAAGTATGAGGCGTTCAAAATGGAAGAATCTGAATCCATTGAAACTATGTTCTCTAGATTCCAGATTCTGGTAGCTGGTCTCAAAGTTCTGGACAAAGGATACTCTACTGCTGACCATGTCAAGAAAATCGTCAGAAGTTTACCCAAGCAGTGGAGGCCTATGGTTACTGCTCTAAAGCTAGCTAAAGATCTCAACAAAATCACTCTAGAGGAACTTATCAGCTCCCTCAGAAGTCATGAGATAGAGCTAGAAGCTGATGAGCCTCAGAAGCAAGGTAAGCCTTTAGCATTAAAATCTAACAGAAAATTTGAGTCTAAAGTTTTGCAAGCAGTTGAAGAAACATCTGATGGATCCTCATCAGAAGAAGACGAACTTTCCCTTCTCTCCAGAAGAGTAAATCAACTGTGGAAGCAAAGACAAAGGAAGTTCAGAAATCCCAGAAGATCTGATCAGAACGAGTCTTCTTCCAGATACAGAAGGACAGATTCTTCCTCTGGATACAGAAGATCTGAAGGCTCCTCAAGTAGCAAAAAGCCAAATACCAAAGACATCACCTGCTATGAGTGCAATGAGCAAGGACACTACAAGAGTGACTGCCCAAAGCTTTAGAGGGAAAAGCCCAAAAAGAAGTTTGGAAGAGAGAAGAAGAAAAGTCTCATGGCTACATGGGATGACTCTGACTCGTCTGAAGCTGACTCAGAATCAGATGATGAAAGGGCAAACTTAGCTCTCATGGCTAACATCTCAGAAGATAGTGAAGCTTCTGAATCAGACTCTGAATCAGACACTGAAGAGGTATTTCCTAACTTTGCTGTTAACTTTACAAAGGCTGAACTTGCTGAAAGCCTCAATGAGATTCTGGAACGATATCAGCAAATTAGAGCTAAATTCAGAGACCTGAAAAGGAATCTTGAATCTCACTCTAATAAGACTGAGAGTCTCAAATTGGAAAACTTTGAGCTGAGAAATAAGATTTCAAAATTAGAAAACACTTTACAAAACTCTCAGAAGGAACCAATTTCTGAAACTCCCAGCAACGCTGATGAGATCATCAAGGAGTATGATCACAGTTTCCATAAGTTCCTAGCTAAAAGCATAGATAGAAGCAGAATGGCTTCAATGATCTATGGAGTTAGCAGAAACGGCAGGAAAGGAATAGGATACCAAGGTAAGGTTCCTACACCTAAGAATGTCATGGACCTAACCATTAAACACACTCCTCTAAATTCACACTTTGTGTATGGTCACACACATGATATCAAATACACTAGCAGTAAGTACTCTGTGAAACCAAAATTCAACCAGAGTTTTGGTAAAACTAACAAATCAGGACCCAAGAAAATCTGGGTACCTAAGGATAAAATAATACATGTTGCAGATATCTTTAGCAGCAAGTCAGAAACACCAGTCATGGTACCTGGACTCTGGCTGCTCGCGACACATGACGGGAAGAAGGCATATGTTCCAAAGCCTAGAACTTAAGCCTGGAGGCCACGTTGGCTTTGGAGGCAATCAGAGGGGAAAGATAATTGGCTCTGGAACTATAGGTAATGGAAATCTTCCCTCTATTAATAATGTTCTGCTAGTAGATGGATTGATGCATAATCTGTTATCCATAAGTCAATTAAGTGATAACGGTTATGATATAATCTTTAATCAAAAATCATGTAAAGCTGTTAGTCAGAAAGATGGGACTATCCTATTTAATGGTAAGAGGAAAAACAACATTTACAAAATCAAACTTTCTGAACTAAAGAGTTAGAATGTAAAACGTCTTCTGTCTGTTAACAACGAGCAGTGGATCTGGCACAGAAGATTGGGGCATGTTAGTATGAGAAGAATATCTCAGATTAACAAACTCAATCTGGTCAGAGGACTTCCTAATTTGAAGTTCAATTCAGATGCTCTGTGTGAAGCATGTCAGAAAGGCAAATTTGCAAAACCTTCTTTTAAATCCAAAAATGTTGTTTCTACCTCTAAGCCATTAGAACTTCTGCACATTGACTTATTTGGACCAGTTAAAACTGCTTCAGTCAGTGGTAAGAAGTATGGGTTAGTAATCGTAGATGACTATAGCAGATGGACATGGGTAAAGTTTTTAAGACACAAGGACGAGTCACACTCTGTGTTTGTTACCTTCTGTAACCAAGTTCAGAATGAAAAGGATCTTAGAATCGTTAAAGTCAGAAGTGATCATGGTGGAGAATTTGAAAATAAAGATTTTGAGTCATTTTTTAATGACAGAGGTATTCTGCATGATTTCTCTTGTCCTAGAACTCCCCAACAAAATGGAGTTGTAGAACGAAAGAACAGAACATTGCAAGAAATGGCCAGAACCATGATCAATGAGACAAACGTTGCTAAGACCTTCTGGGCAGAGGCAATAAACACAGCGTGCTACATTCAGAATAGAATCTCAATAAGACCTATTCTGGAAAAGACTCCATATGAATTGTGGAAGAACAGAAAGCCCAACATTTCATATTTTCATCCATTTGGATGTACTTGCTTTATATTAAATACAAAGAATTATTTGAACAAGTTTGACTCTAAAGCACAGAAGTGTATTATGTTAGGATACTCTGAACGCTCAAGAGGGTACAGAGTATACAATACAGAAACACAGATTGTGGAAGAATCAATCAGTGTTCGTTTTGATGATAAGCTTGACTCTGAAAAGTCAAAGCAGAATGAAGTTTTTGCAGGTATAGAAATTGAATTTGCAGGTTCTGATGACAAGTCATCAGAAGCTCTCAACACAGACATTCGTTCAACGTCTGAAAGGAGCACTGCTAGAAATCCTACAACAGCTGCTGATCAACCTCAGAAGAGATTACTCAGAAGCAGTTTGGATCACCCAGAAGAGACTATCTTAGGAAGAAAGGAAGATCCAATCAGAACAAGAGCAAGCTTCAGAAACTCTGAAGAAACCATGATGGGACTTGTGTCTCTGATTGAACCTTCTTCTATTGATGAAGCACTTCTGGATAATGACTGGATTCTGGCAATGCAAGAAGAGCTGAATCAATTTACCAGAAACGATGTATGGGATCTCGTTCCCAGACCAAAAGGATTCAACGTCATTGGAACAAGATGGGTGTTCAGAAACAAGCTTAATGAACAAGGTGAAGTCATCAGAAACAAGGAACGACTGGTTGCACAAGGTTATAGTCAGCAAGAGGGGATAGACTATACAGAAACCTTTGCCCCAGTCACCAGGTTAGAATCTATCAGACTTTTAATTTCATTTGCTGTTAATAGAGGCATCACTCTGTATCAGATGGATGTCAAAAGTGCATTCCTAAATGGTTATATAGAAGAAGAAGTTTATGTACACCAACCCCCAGGTTTTGAAAATACAAAACATCCAGAACATGTTTTCAAACTAAAGAAGTCACTGTATGGTCTGAAACAAGCTCCCAGAGCTTGGTATGAAAGGCTAAGTAACTTTCTGTTAGAAAATGAATTCACCAGAGGGAAGGTGGACACTACTCTATTCTGTAAATCAGTTAAGAGTGACATCTTAGTCTGTCAAATTTATGTTGATGATATTATTTTTGGTTCCACTAATCCTTCTCTTGGAAGAAAATTTGCTAAGTGTATGCAGGCAGAATTTGAGATGAGCCTCATGGGGGAACTGAAATTCTTTCTAGGAATTCAGATCAATCAAACTCCAGAGGGAACTTACATTCATCAGAGCAAATACATCAGAGATCTTCTGAAGAAATTTGACCTCTCAGAATGTAAGCCATCAAAGATTCCAATGCATCCCACGTGCATTCTGGAAAGAGAAGAGGTAAGCAAAAATGTAGAACAGAAAGTCTACAGAGGTATAATTGGTTCTCTCCTTTATCTGACTGCTTCAAGACCTGACATATTATTCAGCGTTTGTATTTGTGCTAGATTCCAATCAGATCCTAGAGAATCTCACTTAACAGCTGTTAAGCGAATTTTCAAGTATCTGAAAGGTACTACTAATCTGGGTCTGTTTTATAGAAAATCTAGTGATTACAGCTTAGTAGGCTACTGTGATGCTGATTTTGCTGGAGACAGAGTGGAACGTAAAAGCACTTCTGGAAGCTGCCAGTTTCTGGGAGAAAATCTGATCTCTTGGTCCAGCAAAAGGCAATCAACAATTGCGCTATCAACAGCAGAAGCTGAGTACATAGCAGCAGCAGGATGTAGCACACAAATGCTCTGGATGAAAAGCCAGCTTGAAGACTTCCAGATCTTTGAGAGTAACATTCCTATACTCTGTGATAATACTTCTGCTATTTGCTTAAGTAAAAATCCAATTTTACATTCTAGAGCTAAGCATATAGAAATTAAACATCACTTCATTAGGGACTATATTCAGAAAGGAATTTTGAACTTAAAATTTATAGATACAGACCATCAATGGGCTGATATCTTTACTAAACCCCTTTCAGAAGATAGGTTTAATTTCATTCTGAAACATCTCAGCATGAAAGACTGTCCAGAGTGAAAATGTTTTAATTCCATGTATTTACCTTCAGAATGTAATTATTTTACTGTGAACTTCTGATCAATCTCCTTTCAGAAAGATAGAACATGCAGATTGTATCAGATGCAAGTCTAAAGATCTGAGACTCTAAGCTCAAAGACAGACGTGCTGATCACTACATCAAACAAGTGTCATCCAATCATCAGCAAATCTCTGAAGCAGAACGCGTGCACGCTTCTGAGAAGACAAAACGCTGATTGGGTGCATTGAGACACATGTCTGGTAACCGTTTTAAGTATCTTTCTCAAATCCCCAAAAATCAGCAAAGCATTTAATGAAAAGTAATCATGCGTGTTAAATGGCAATCATGATTTTTCTCTCTCTTAAAAAACGTTTATCTTTTCAAAATAGTTTTGAAAACTCTATTTAAGCACATTAATCTCTCATTCTCATCTTTTACGCTTTCTCACTAATACTCAAGCATTTTCTGCATTTTTCTGTGTTCATCTCTTGCAACCTATTTTCCTCAATTTATTCTCAAAACCCTTTTAGTGTGAGCATGGCATCCTCCAGCAGCGTTTCTGCAGGTACTCAGAAGAAAGCATCATCTGAGCAATATCAAGTGCCATTCAGAACTCTCCTCACTCCGGTGAAGAATCTTGAAGTTCTTTCTGAATTAATCATTGATTTTGAAAGCTTGAAGGAGAACGGTTTTGACCTAACTGAAGAAGTTAGGGCTCAAAAGTGGGAAGGGTATTTCGATAGGTTGGTTGGACCAACATACCCAATGCTGGTCAAGGAATTTTGGATTCACGCCAAGGCCTCTACACATCTAGTCACCTCCTTTGTTATGGGGAAGAAGATTGTGATCACTGAGGATCACATTGCAAGGCTAATCGGTTACAGTGGTGGTGGCGTCCGTTGTGTGGACATGGCTGAAAGATGTGCTGATACAGGTGTGGCTGCGATAGCTTCAAGGATTTTCACCCATGGGGTGCCCAGCAGCAAGATTAAAGATCTGAAGGATCATTTCAGAGTTTGGGCTAAGATAATTCTGGGGTGCTTCAACCACAGCAAACCAACCAGTTCTCCTGATTACATAAATGTGGATCAACAGTTTCTGATCTACTTTATTGATCAGAAGGTAAAGATCAATCTGGCTCACTTCCTGTTCAACCACCTCAGAACCAGTGTGAAAGAAACAAGGGAAGAAGAAAGAACCAAGAGGGATTGGATACCTTTTGGAAGGTTGATATCAGATATTCTGACAGAGAATAAGCTGATAGAGTATCTGATAGAAGCTCAAGAGCTAAGCACAATTGAACCAACAGTTGGGAAACCTCTGAATGCAAAGAACTTGAAGAAGATGAAGCTGATAGAGAATATTCAGAAGGAACCCAGAGCTACTCCCATTGCTGATATCTCCAGCAGAAGAGTGCCTCTGAGTGACTTTCCCTTATTCTCTGAGATAGACTCCACACGAGAGGTAATTCTCAGATATCTGGAAGCATGCAAGGCAGATGGTACAGATCCAAAACTGAATATCAGAGATCTGCATCAACCTCAACCAGAAGTGACTCTGAAGAAGACAAAGAAGAGGAAGGCACCATCAGAAGGATCATCCCAGCAGACACCCAAGAAAAGAGGTATTTTATCTGCTGCTTCTGTTTTAAATTTATCTACTATTCCAACATCTATTCCTCCTCAAACCTCTCATAGAATATCAATTCCCATCCCTACCATAGATGAAACTGTACAAGAAGAAGACCCTTCTGAGGCATTAAAACTCAGAAGACCCAGAACCAAACATCCCAAACCAACAATCTCAACAACAACAACACTTGACCAAGTGTTGTCTGATATTGATCAACACACCTCTGATCACTCCTCCATCAATCCAAGCTCTGAACCACAAAGTGCCCCTCCTCCACAACCAGAACCACAACAATCTGCTGAAGAACCACAACAACAACCTCTCTCATCCATTCCTGAAGAACCCCTTATCCCTGAACAACCAGAAATTCCCTCTCCTCAACCAGAAATTAATCCACCATCACCACAAACAGAAGTTCATCACTCTGAAACTCCAACACCTCCACCTTCTGAACCTGATTCACCTCAACCTTCACCTCTGGCAATTCAACTGCCATGTGGAACAACTGTCACAATGGCCCAGTTGCCATCCTCATCAGAATCAACACCACCAAATACTCCCAAAACACCACCTAGTCCAATCGTAATCTCTGATTCTGATACTCCTTCTCCAAAACAAACAGCTGCTCAGAACACCTCCGAAAACCCCAGCAGGACTTTCATAGACTTAACCAGTCTTGACCGTCTTGCTGATTTGAAACACAAAATTGCCATACCAAAACCAAAACAACCAGATGTTGGCTCTGGTATTATAAATTTTGAAACAGATATGCAGCAATGGATTGCTTCTTTGAAACAAGTGTGTCCTGGAATGATTGACCCAGCTGCTTCTGATCAGCTCTGGTCACAATTCAGACTTTGGGTACGTGCTGAAGCCCTCAAGTTACAGGATATCAACTATGAGCAGGCACAACAGAACTTTAGCAAGCTGCTGAAGGAAGTTGAAACTCAGCTGCCTCAGGAAGTTGTGCTCCCTCTGGATAGTGAACCTTGGTCTGAGAAACAGCAAGCTGCAAAGGTGCAATCAGAAGAAGACAAGACCATTCAAGCTGAAGAAAGTCAAGCAGAGGATGTTGCTGAAAGTTCTCAGAAGCCTCCTGCTTCTGATGCTTCTCAAGCTGCCTTGGATAGGCAGACTCTGGAAGAACTAAAGCTAAATGACATGCGTCTGCAGCAGAGGATAGATGAAAATGACCAAAAGATGAAAGAAAGAATGGATGTGCAGGACAGCAAGATTGACACTGTTGTCAGCATGGTGCATAAGCAAAATGAGACTGCTGATCAGATCAAAGCCATGCTGGAGAACCTGTTCACACGCTTGCCTCCTCAACCTTAGTTCTTTTTCTGCATATCATTTTCATGTGTTCTTTGATTTTCTGATGCACTGTTTGAATATGTTTTGTAATACTTTCTTGTTTTTTCTCTGAACTATCTCAATATGATTAGTTTTTCTGATCTTAATTGTTTTAGCACATCACTTACACTTTTTGATTGTTGACAAAAAGGGGGAGAACAAGAATGATATTTTAATCAATAACGGCTAACTAGACAGAAACTCTCAAACATTCTAACTCTATTACTTGAAATGTTTTTCTGTTTTTGCTTAAAGTCTACAGGTACATGGACACTCTGAAGACTAAAAGCTCAAGCTCTGATCACTATAAAGTTCTGATCCGCTCTAATATTCTGATCCAAAGCAAAGCTCTGACAAGAAAAACTCTGAAGCTCTGCTCTGACATAAAGCTTCTGATAAGTCAAAGACTCAGATATTCTGATGTTCAAAGAAAGGCAAAAGGATCTAATCCTGAAGATCTCGTATAATCAAAGGGAAGCAATAAACTCAGGGGGAGTATCTCTCAACTCTGACATCTCCTTACTCCTTATCCGTTTGTTTCTTACTCTGATACCTTTTTCACGTTAGTTTCATTCAAAAATATCAAGTTTTTGTCATCATCAAAAAGGGGGAGATTGTTAGAACAAAGTTTGAATCTACTACCCTATATTTAAGTTTTGATGATAACAAAGTGAAAAGATATAGTATTTATAAGTTTCATGTATGAACTATTTGCTGCCTAAAATTATTATGTTCTGACTTGCAGATACTCTGATGTATATAAGCAAGATCACATCTATTCAGCATCAGAACTTGATTTCAGACACCAGCATCAGAAGTTGCTACATCAGAACGTCAGAATCAGATGATCAACTCGTACATACTGAAGCCTGATGAACAGAACTCCGCTCAACACTCTGATACAGAAAACACAACAGTTCATCAGCAGCAAAGCAGAGTCAGAATGAGCCAAGCCAGAACTTGCATTAAGTAAGCAATGGTACTGTGCATTGAAAGCAAATTAATTCCAACGGCCTCATTCCAGACAAGATCTGCTCAATAAGGAAAGTTTGTTAATAGCATTGATTCAAGAATATTGCATCCAACGTTCAACATCTCATGCTATATAAACAAGGCTTTGAAGATTGAATTGGCTAATGCTCTCAAAATCTCTTCACGCACAAAAGCTAAACTATAATCTTCATTCTCTCAGTTTTGCTAAACCACACACTCTGATATTCCATTACTGTTTAGCAATCTAGTTTCTAAGCTTCAATTTGTGTATACATCACAGTTGTGATACAGTTTTGTAGAAAACATTCACACACTTAGTTTTATCTATTTGTAAGAAAGTGTTACCTTGACAAACCGGGTTGTGGTTTGGATCAAGAAGGCTTTAGCAGTTGTTAAAGCAGTCTGTAATATTCAGTTGAATATAGTGGATTAAGACCTCGTTGGAGAGAGGCGAAATCACCTTGACGGGTGGACTGGAGTAGTTTGAGATCAAACGAACCAGGATAAAAATATCGTGTTCATTGCTTTAGATTTCAGTTTTACAATTCAACCCCCCCCCCCTTCTTGTGTTTTTCACCACTTCACCATAATGACTAGGCTACCGTCCATTGGAGTAATAAAGATATCAACAACAGACTACCTTACATTATGAGAAGGCTCAATCCATTGTAGTAACAAAAATCTCGACAAGAGACTACCTTCCATAATGACAAGGCTACCATCCATTGTAGTAACAAAAATATCGACAACAGACTACCTTCCATAATTACTTGGCTACCATCCATTGGAGTAAGAAAAATTTCGGCAATAGACTACCTTCCATAATGACAAGGATACCATCCATTGGAGTAACAAAGATATCGACAACATACTACCTTCCATTATGACAAGGCTACCATCCATTGGAGTAACAAAAATCACGACCACAGACTACCTTCCATAATGACCAAGCTACCATCCATTGGAATAACACAAATCTCGACAACAAATGACCTTCCATAATGACAAGGCTACCATCCATTGGAGTAACAAAGATATCGATAACATACTACCTTCCATAATGACAAGGCTACCATCCATTGGAGTAACAAAAATCACGACAACAGACTACCTTCCTTAATGACAAGGCTACCATCCATTGGAATAACAAAAATCTCGACAACAAATGACCTTCCATAATGACTAGGCTACCATCCATTGTTGTAATAAAGATGTCAACAATAGACTACCTTACATTTTGAGAAGGCTACAATCCATTGTAGTAACAAAAATCTCGACAAGAGACTACCTTCCATAATGACAAAGCTACCATCCATTGTAGTAACAAAAATATCGACAACAGACTTCCTTCCATAATGACAAGGGTACCATCCATTGTAGTAACAAAAATCTAGACAACAAACTACCTTCCATAATGACTTGGCTTCCATCAATTGGAGTAACAAAAATCTCGACAATAGACTACCTTCCATAATGACAAGGCTACCATCCATTAGAGTAACAAAAATATACACAAGAGATTAACTTCCATAATGATAAGGCTATAATCCATTGTAGTAACAAAAATATCGACAACAAACTACCTTACATAATGACAAGGCTGCGATCCATTGTAGTAACAAAAATCTCGACAACAGACTACCTTCCATAATGACAAGGCTACCATCCTTTGTAGTAACAAAAATCTCGACAACAAACTACATTCCATAATGACTTGTCTACCATCCATTGGAGTAACAAAAATCTCGGCAATAGACTACCTTCCATAATGACAAGGCTACCATTCATTGGAATAAGAAAAATCTCGACAAGAGATGACCTTCCATAATGACTAGGCTACCATCCATTGGAGTAATAAAGATATCAACAACAGACTACCTTCCATTATGAGAAGGCTACAATCCATTGTAGTAACAAAAATCTCGACAAGAGACTACCTTCCATAATGATAAGGCTACCATCCATTGTTGTAACAAAAATCTTGACAACAGACTACCTTCCATAATGACTTGGCTACCATTCATTGGAGTAAGAAAAATCTCGGCAATAGACTACCTTCCATAATGACAAGGCTACCATTCATTGGAATAACAAAAATCTCGATAAGAGATGACCTTCCATAATGACTAGGCTACCATCCATTGGAGTAATAAAGATATCAACAACATACTACCTTCCATTATGAGAAGGCTTCAATCCATTGTAGTAACAAAAATCTCGACAAGAGACTACCTTCCATAATGACAAGGCTACCATCAATTGTAGTAACAAAAATCTCGACAACAGACTACCTTCCATAATGACTTGGCTACCATCCATTGGAGTAAGAAAAATCTCGGCAATGGACTACCTTCCATAATGACAAGGCTACCATCCATTGGAGTAACAAAGATATCGACAACATACTACCTTCTATTATGACAAGGCTACCATCCATTGGAGTAACAAAAATCACGACAATAGACTACCTTCCATAATGACCAGGCTACCATCCATTGGAATAACACAAATCTCGATAACAAATGACCTTCTATAATGACAAGGCTACCATCCATTGGAGTAACAAAGATATCGATAACATACTACCTTCCATAATGACAAGGCTACCATCCATTGGAGTAACAAAAATCACGACAACAGACTACCTTCCATAATGACAAGGCTACCATCCATTGGAATAACAAAAATCTCGACAACAAATGACCTTCCATAATGACTAGGCTACCATCCATTGGAGTAATAAAGATATCAACAATAGACTACCTTACATTATGAGAAGGCTACAATCCATTGTAGTAACAAAAATCTTGACAAGAGACTACCTCCCATAATGACAATGCTACTATCCATTGTAGTAACAAAAATATCGACAACAGACTACCTTCCATAATTACAAGGGTACCAACCATTGTAGTAACAAAAATCTCAACAACAGACTACCTTCCATAATGACTTGGCTACCATCCATTGGAGTAACAAAAATCTCGACAATAGACTACCTTCCATAATGACAAGGCTACCATCCATTGGAATAACAAAAATCTCGACAAGAGATGACCTTCCATAATGACTAGGCTACCGTCCATTGGAGTAATAAAGATATCAACAACAGACTACCTTACGTTATGAGAAGGCTCAATCCATTGTAGTAACAAAAATCTCGACAGGAGACTACCTTCCATAATGACAAGGCTACCATCCATTGTAGTAACAAAAATATCGACAACAGACTACCTTCCATAATGACTTGGCTACCATCCATTGGAGTAAGAAAAATTTCGGCAATAGACTACCTTCCATAATGAAAAGGATACCATCGATTGGAGTAACAAAGATATCGACAACATACTACCTTCCATTATGACAAGGCTACCATCCATTGGAGTAACAAAAATCACGACCACAGACTACCTTCCATAATGACCAAGCTACCATCCATTGGAATAACACAAATCTCGACAACAAATGACCTTCCATAATGACAAGGCTACCATCCATTGGAGTAACAAAGATATCGATAACATACTACCTTCCATAATGACAAGGCTACCATCCATTGGAGTAACAAAAATCACGACAACAGACTACCTTCCTTAATGACAAGGCTACCATCCATTGGAATAACAAAAATCTCGACAACAAATGACCTTCCATAATGACTAGTCTACCATCCATTGTTGTAATAAAGATATCAACAATAGACTACCTTACATTTTGAGAAGGCTACAATCCATTGTAGTAACAAAAATCTCGACAAGAGACTACCTTCCATAATGACAAAGCTACCATCCATTGTAGTAACAAAAATATCGACAACAGACTTCCTTCCATAATGACAAGGGTACCATCCATTGTAGTAACAAAAATCTCGACAACAAACTACCTTCCATAATGACTTGGCTTCCATCAATTGGAGTAACAAAAATCTCGACAATAGACTACCTTCCATAATGACAAGGCTACCATCCATTAGAGTAACAAAAATATACACAAGAGATTAACTTCCATAATGATAAGGCTATAATCCATTGTAGTAACAAAAATATCGACAACAAACTACCTTACATAATGACAAGGCTGCGATCCATTGTAGTAACAAAAATCTCGACAACAGACTACCTTCCATAATGACAAGGCTACCATCCTTTGTAGTAACAAAAATCTCGACAACAAACTACCTTCCATAATGACTTGTCTACCATCCATTGGAGTAACAAAAATCTCGGCAATAGACTACCTTCCATAATGACAAGGCTACCATCCATTGGAGTAACAAAGATATCGACAACATACTACCTTAAATAATGACAAGGATACCATCCATTGGAGTAACAAAAATCACGACAACAGACTACCTTCCATAATGACAAGGCTACCATTCATTGGAATAACAAAACTCTCGACAAGAGATGACCTTCCATAATGACTAGGCTACCATCCATTGGAGTAATAAAGATATCAACAACAGACTACTTTCCATTATGAGAAGGCTACAATCCATTGTAGTAACAAAAATCTCGACAAGAGACTACCTTCCATAATGACAAGGCTACCATCCATTGTTGTAACAAAAATCTCGACAACAGACTACCTTCCATAATGACTTGGCTACCATTCATTGGAGTAAGAAAAATCTCGACAATAGACTACCTTCCATAATGACAAGGCTAACATTCATTGGAATAACAAAAATCTCGACAAGAGATGACCTTCCATAATGACTAGGCTACCATCCATTGGAGTAATAAAGATATCAACAACAGACTACCTTCCATTATGAGAAGGCTTCAATCCATTGTAGTAACAAAAATCTCGACAAGAGACTACCTTCCATAATGACAAGGCTACCATCCATTGTAGTAACAAAAATCTCGACAACAGACTACCTTCCATAATGACTTGGCTACCACTCATTGGAGTAAGAAAAATCTCGGCAATAGACTACCTTCCATAATGACAAGGCTACCATCCATTGGAGTAACAAAGATATCGACAACATACTACCTTCAATAATGACAAGGCTACCATCCATTGGAGTAACAAAAATCACGACAACAGACTACCTTCCATAATGACAAGGCTACCATCCATGGGAATAACAAAAATCTCGACAAGAGATGACCTTCCATAATGACTAGGCTACCATCCATTGGAGTAATAAAGATATCAACAACAGACTACCTTCCATTATGAGAAGACTACAATCCATTGTAGTAACAAAAATCTCGACAAGAGACTACCTTCCATAATGACAAGGCTACCATCCATTGTAGTAACAAAAGTCTCGACAATAGACTACCTTCCATAATTACTTGGCTACCATCCATTGGAGTAAGAAAAATCTCGGCAATGGACTACCTTCCATAATGACAAGGCTACCATCCATTGGAGTAACAAAGATATCGACAACATACTACCTTCTATTATGACAAGGCTACCATCCATTGGAGTAACAAAAATCACGACAATAGACTACCTTCCATAATGACCAGGCTACCATCCATTGGAATAACACAAATCTCGATAACAAATGACCTTCTATAATGACAAGGCTACCATCCATTGGAGTAACAAAGATATCGATAACATACTACCTTCCATAATGACAAGGCTACCATCCATTGGAGTAACAAAAATCACGACAATAGACTACCATCCATAATGACAAGGCTACCATCCATTGTAATAACAAAAATCTCGACAACAAACGACCTTCCATAATGACTAGGCTACCATCCATTGGAGTAATAAAGATATCAACAATAGACTACCTTACATTATGAGAAGGCTACAATCCATTGTAGTAACAAAAATATCGATAAGAGACTACCTCCCATAATGACAAAGCTACTATCCATTGTAGTAACAAAAATATCGACAACAGACTACCTTCCATAATGACAAGGGTACCAACCATTGTAGTAACAAAAATCTCGACAACAGACTACCTTCCATAATGACTTGGCTACCATCCATTGGAGTAACAAAAATCTCGACAATAGACTACCTTCCATAATGACAAGGCTACCATCCATTAGAGTAACAAAAAATATCCACAAGAGATTAGCTTCCATAATGATAAGGCTATAATCCATTGTAGTAACAAAAATCTCGACAACAGACTACCTTACATAATGACAAGGCTACGATCCATTGTAGTAACAAAAATCTCGACAACAGACTACCTTCCATAATGACAAGGCTACCATCCTTTGTAGTAACAAAAATCTCGACAACAAATTACCTTCCATAATGACTTGTCTACCATCGATTGGAGTAACAAAAATCTCGGCAATAAACTACTTTCCATAATGACAAGGCTACCATCCATTGGAGTAACAAAGATATCGACAACATACTACCTTCAATAATGACAAGGATACCATCCATTGGAGTAACAAACATCACGACAACAGACTACCTTCCATAATGACAAGGCTACTATCCATTGGAATAACAAAAATCTCGACAAGAGATGACCTTCCATAATGACTAGGCTACCATCCATTGGAGTAATAAAGATATCAACAACAGACTACCTTCCATTAAGAGAAGGCTACAATCCATTGTAGTAACAAAAATCTCGACAAGAGACTACCTTCCATAATGACAAGGCTACCATCCAGTGTAGTAACGAAAATCTCGACAACAGACTACCTTCCATAATGACTTGGCTACCATTCATTGGAGTAAGAAAAATCTCGGCAATAGACTACCTTCCATAATGACAAGGCTACCATCCATTGGAGTAACAAAGATATCGATAACATACTACCTTCCATAATGACAAGGCTACCATCCATTGGAGTAACAAAAATCACGACAATAGACTACCTTCCATAATGACCAGGCTACCATCCATTGGAATAACACAAATCTCGATAACTGATGACCTTCTATAATGACTAGGCTACCATCCATTGGATTAATAAAGATATCAACAATAGACTACCTTTCATTATGAGAAGGCTACAATCCATTGTAGTTACAAAAATCTCGACAACAGACTACCTTCCATAATGACAACGCTACCATCCATTGTAGTAACTAAAATATCGACAACAGACTACCTTCCATAATGACAAGGGTACCATCCATTGGAGTAACAAGAATATCCACAAGAGACTACCTTCCATAATGATAAGGCTACCATCCATTGGAGTAACAAAAATCTCGACAACAGACTACCTTCCATAATGTCAAGGCTACAATCCATTGTAGTAACAAAAATCTCGACAACAGACTACCTTCCATAATGACAACGCTACCATCCATTGTAGTAACTAAAATATCGACAACAGACTACCTTCCATAATGACAAGGGTACCATCCATTGGAGTAACAAGAATATCCACAAGAGACTACCTTCCATAATGATAAGGCTACCATCCATTGGAGTAACAAAAATCTCGACAACAGACTACCTTCCATAATGACAAGGCTACCATCCATTGTAGTAACAAAAATCTCGACAACAGACTACCTTCCATAATGACTTGGCTTCCATCTATTGGAGAAAAAAAATCTCGATAATAGACTACCTTCCATAATGACAAGGCTACCGTCCATTGGAGTAACAAAGATATCGACAACATACTACCTTCCATAATGACAAGCCTACCGTCCATTGGAGTAACAAAAATCACGACAACAGACTACCTTCCATAATGAAAAGGCTACCATCCATTGGAGTAACAAAGATATCGATAACATACTACCTTCCATAATGACAAGGCTACCATCCATTGGAGTAATAAAGATATCAACAATAGACTACCTTACATTATGAGAAGGCTATAATCCATTGTAGTAACAAAAATCTCGACAAGAGACTACCTTCCATAAAGACAAGGCTACCATCCATTGTAGTAACTAAAATATTGACAACAGACTACCTTCCATAATGACAAGGGTACCATCCATTGGAATAACAAAAATATCCACAAGAGACTACCTTCCATAATGATAAGGCTACCATCCATTGGAGTAACAAAAATATCGACAACAGACTACCTTCCATAATGTCAAGGCTACAATCCATTGTAGTAACAAAAATCTCGACAACAGACTACCTTCCATAATTACAAGGCTACCATCCATTGTAGTAACAAAAATCTCGACAACAGACTACCTTCCATAATGACTTGTCTTCCATTTATTGGAGTAACAAAAATCTCGACAATAGACTACCTTCCATAATGACAAGGCTACCATCCATTGGAGTAACAAAGATATCGACAACATACTACCTTCCATAATGACAAGGCTACCATCCATTGGAGTAACAAATATCACGATAATAGACTACCTTTCATAATGAAAAGGCTACCATCCATTGGAGTAACAAAGATATCGATAACATACTACCTACCATAATGACAAGGCAACCATCCATTGGAGTAATAAAGATATCAACAATAGACTACCTTACATTATGAGAAGGCTACAATCCATTGTAGTAACAAAAATCTCGACAAGAGACTACCTTCCATAATGACAAGGCTACCATCCATTGGAGTAACAAAGATATCGACAAAAACTACCTTCCATAATGACAAGGCTACCATCCATTGGAGTAACAAATATCACGATAATAGACTACCTTTCATAATGAAAAGACTACCATCCATTGGAGTAACAAAGATATCGATAACATACTACCTACCATAATGACAAGGCAACCATCCATTGGAGTAATAAAGATATCAACAATAGACTACCTTACATTATGAGAAGGCTACAATCCATTGTAGTAACAAAAATCTCGACAAGAGACTACCTTCCATAATGACAAGGCTACCATCTGTTGTAGTAACAAAAATATCGACAACATACTACCTTCCATAATGACAAGGGTACCATCCATTGTAGTAACAAAAATCTCGACAACAGACTACCTTCCATAATGACTTGGCTACCATCCATTGGAGTAACAAAAATATCGACAATAGACTACCTTCAATAATGACATGGCTACCATCCATTAGAGTAACAAAAATATCCACAAGAGATTACCTTCCATAATGATAAGGCTATAATCCATTGTAGTAACAAAAATCTCGACAACTGACTAACTTACATAATGACAAGGCTACGATCCATTGTAGTAACAAAAATCTCGACAAAAGACTACCTTCCATAATGACAAGGCTACCATCCTTTGCAGTAACAAAAATCTTGACAACAAACTACCTTACATAATGACTTGTCTACCATCCATTGGAGTATCAAAAATCTCTGCAATAGACTACCTTCCATAATGACAAGGCTACCATCCATTGGAGTAACAAAGATATCGACAACATACTACCTTCAATAATGAAAAGGCTAACATCCATTGGAGTAACAAAAATCACGACAACAAACTACCTTCCATAATGACAAGGCTACCATCCATTGGAATAACAAAAATCTCGACAAGAGATGACCTTCCATAATTACTAGGCTACCATGTATTGGAGTAATAAAGATATCAACAACAGACTACCTTCCATTATGAGAAGGCTACAATCCATTGTAGTAACAAAAATCTCGACAAGAGACTACCTTCCATAATGACAAGGCTACCATCCATTGTAGTAACAAAAATCTCGACAACAGACTACCTTCCAAAATGACTTGGCTACCATCCATTGGAGTAAGTAAAATCTCGGCAATAGACTACCTTCCATAATGACAAGGCTACCATCCATTGGAGTAAAGAAGATATCGACAACATACTAGCTTCCATTATGACAAGGCTACCATCCATTGGAGTAACAAAAATCACGACAACAGACTACCTTCCATAATGACCAGGCTACCATCCATTGGAATAACACAAATCTCGACAACAAATGACCTTCCATAATTACAAGGCTACCATCCATTGGAGTGACAAAGATATCGATAACATACTACCTTCCATAATGACAAGGCTACCATCCATTGGAATAACAAAAATCTCGACAACAAATGACCTTCCATAATGACTAGGCTACCATCCATTGGAGTAACAAAAATCTCGACAAGAGACTACCTTCCATAATGACAAGGCTACCATCCATTGTAGTAACAAAAATCTCCACAAGAGACTACCTTCCATAATGACTTGGCTACCATCCATTGGAGTAAGAAAAATCTCGGCAATGGACTACCTTCCATAATGACAAGGCTACCATCCATTGGAGTAACAAAGATATCGACAACATACTACCTTCCATTATGACAAGGCTACCATCCATTGGAGTAACAAAAATCACGACAACAGACTACCTTCCATAATGACCAGGCTACCATCCATTGGAATAACACAAATCTCGACAACAAATGACCTTCCATAATGACAAGGCTACCATCCATTGGAGTAACAAAGATATCGATAACATACTACCTTCCATAATGACAAGGCTACCATCCATTGGAGTAACAAAAATCACGACAACAGACTACCTTCCATAATGACAAGGCTACCATCCATTGGAATAACAAAAATCTCGACAACAAATGACCTTCCATAATGACTAGGCTACCATCAATTGGAGTAATAAAGATATCGACAATAGACTTACTTCCATAATGACAAGGCTACCATCCATTAGAGTAACAAAAATATCCACAAGAGATTAGCTTCCATAATGATAAGGCTATAATCCATTGTAATAACAAAAATCTCGACAACAGACTACCTTACATAATGACAAGGCTACGATCCATTGTAATAACAAAAATCTCGACAACAAACTACCTTCCATAATGACAAGGCTACCATCCATTGTAGTAACAAAAATATCGACAACAGACTACCTTCCATAATGACAAGGGTACCATCCATTGTAGTAACAAAAATCTCGACAACAGACTACCTTCCATAATGACTTGGCTATCATCCATTGGAGTAACAAAAATCTCGACAATAAACTACCTTCCATAATGACAAGGCTACCATCCATTAGAGTAACAAAGATATCGACAACATACTACCTTCAATAATTACAAGGATACCATCCATTGGAGTAACAAAAATCACGACAACAGACTACCTTCCATAATGACCAGGCTACCATCCATTGGAATAACTCAAATCTCGACAACAAATGACCTTCCATAATGACAAGGCTACCATCCATTGGAGTGACAAAGATATCGATAACATACTACCTTCCATAATGACAAGGCTACCATCCATTGGAATAACAAAAATCTCGACAACAAATGACCTTCCATAATGACTAGGCTACCATCCATTGGAGTAATAAAGATATCAACAATAGACTACCTTACATTATGAGAAGGCTACAATCCATTGTAGTAACAAAAATCTCGACAAGAGACTACCTTCCATAATGACAAAGATACCATCCATTATAGTAACAAAAATATCGACAACAGACTACCTTCCATAATGACAAGGGTACCATCCATTGTAGTAACAAAAATCTCGACAACAGACTACCTTCCATAATGACTTGGCTACAATCCATTGGAGTAACAAAAATCTCGACAATAGACTACCTTCCATAATGACAAGGCTACCATCCATTAGAGTAACAAAAATATCCACAAGAGATTAGCTTCCATAATGATAAGGCTATAATCCATTGTAATAACAAAAATCTCGACAACATACTACCTTACATAATGACAAGGCTACGATCCTTTGTAGTAACAAAAATCTCGACAACAAACTACCTTCCATAATGACTTGTCAACCATCCATTGGAGTAACAAAAATTTCGGCAATAGACTACCTTCAATAATGACAAGGCTATCATCCATTGGAGTAACAAAGATATCGACAACATACTACCTTCAATAATGACAAGGATACCATCCATTGGAGTAACAAAAATCAAGACAACAGACTACCTTCCATAATGACAAGGCTACCATCCATTGGAATAACAAAAATCTCGACAAGAGATGACCTTCCATAATGACTAGGCTACCATCCATTGGAGTAATAAAGATATCAACAACAGACTACCTTCCATTATGAGAAGGCTACAATCCATTGTATTAACAAAAATCTCGATAAGAGATTACCTTCCATAATGACAAGGCTACCATCCATTGTAGTAACAAAAATCTTGACAACAGACTACCTTCCATAATGACTTGGCTACCATTCATTGGAGTAAGAAAAATCTCGACAATAGACTACCTTCCATAAGGACAAGGCTATCATCCATTGGAGTAACAAAGATATCGACAACATACTACCTTCAATAATGACAAGGCTACCATCCATTGGAGTAACAAAAATCACGACAACAGACTACCTTCCATAATGACAAGGCTACCATCCATGGGAATAACAAAAATCTCGACAAGAGATGACCTTCCATAATGACTAGGCTACCATCCATTGGAGTAATAAAGATATCAACAACATACTACCTTCCATTATGACAAGGCTACAATCCATTGTAGTAACAAAAATCTCGACAAGAGACTAACTTCCATAATGACGAGGCTACCATCCATTGTAGTAACAAAAATCTCGACAACAGACTACCTTCCATAATGACTTGGCTACCATCCATTGGAGTAAGAAAAATCTCGGCAATGGACTACCTTCCATAATGACAAGGCTACCATCCATTGGAGTAACAAAGATATCGACAACATACTACCTTCCATTATGACAAGGCTACCATCCATTGGAGTAACAAAAATCACGACAACAGACTACCTTCCATAATGACCAGGCTACCATCCATTGAAATAACACAAATCTCGACAACAAATGACCTTCCATAATGACAAGGCTACCATCCATTGGAGTAACAAAGATATCGATAACATACTACCTTCCATAATGACAAGGCTACCATCCATTGGAGTAACAAAAATCACGACAACAGACTACCTTCCATAATGACAAGGCTACCATCCATTGGAATAACAAAAATATCGACAACAAATGACCTTCCATAATGACTAGGCTACCATCAATTGGAGTAATAAAGATATCAACAATAGACTATCTTACATTATGAGAAGGCTACAATCCATTGTAGTAACAAAAATCTCGACAAGAGACTACCTTCCATAATGACAAAGCTACCATCCATTGTAGTAACAAAAATATCGACAACAGACTACCTTCCATAATGACAAGGGTACCATCCATTGTAGTAACTAAAATATCGACAACAAACTACCTGCCATAATGACAAGGGTACCATCCATTGGAGTAACAAGAATATCCACAAGAGACTACCTTCCATAATGATATAGCTACCTTCCATTGGAGTAAAAAAAATCTCGACAACAGACTACCTTCCATAATGTCAAGGCTACAATCCATTGTAGTAACAAAAATCTCGACAACAAACTACCTTACATAATGACAAGGCTACCATCCATTGGAGTAACAAAAATCTCGACAATAGACTACCTTCCATAATGACAAGGCTACCATCCATTGGAGTAACAAAGATATCGACAACATACTACCTTCCATAATGACAAGCCTACCATCCATTGGAGTAACAAAAATCACGACAACATACTACCTTCCATATTGAAAAGGCTACCATCCATTGGAGTAATAAAGATATCAACAATAGACTACCATACATTATTAGAAGGCTACAATCCATTGTAGTAACAAAAATCTCGACAAGAGACTACCTTCCATAATGACAAGGCTACCATCCATTGTAGTAACTAAAATATTGACAACAGACTACCTTCTATAATGACAAGGGTACCATCCATTGGAGTAACAAAAATATCCACAAGAGGCTACCTTCCATAATGATAAGGCTACCATCCATTGGAGTAACAAAAATATCGACAACAGACTACCTTCCATAATGTCAAGGCTACAATCCATTGTAGTAACAAAAATCACGACAATAGACTACCTTCCATAATGACAAGGCTACCATCCATTGGAGTAACAAAGATATCGACAACTTACTACCTTCCATAATGACAAGGCTACCATCCATTGGAGTAACAAAAATCACGACAACAGACTACCTTCCATAATGAAAAGGCTACCATCCATTGGAGTAACAAAGATATCGATAACATACTACCTACCATAATGACAAGGCAACCATCCATTGGAGTAATAAAGATATCAACAATAGACTACCTTACATTATGAGAATGCTACAATCCAATGGACTAACAAAAATCTTGACAACAAACTACCTTCCATAACGACATGTATACCATCCATTGGAGTAACAAAAATCTCGACAAGAGACTACCTTCCATAATGACAAGGCTACCATCCATTGTAGTAACAAAAATCTCGACAACAAACTACCTTCCATAATGACAAGGCTACCATCCATTGTAGTAACAAAAATATCGACAACAGACTACCTTCCATAATGACCTGACTACCATCCATTGGAGTAACAAAAATATCGACAATAGACTACCTTCCATAATGAAAAGGCTACCATCCATTGGATTAACAAAGATATCGATAACATACTACCTTTCATAATGACAAGGCTACCATCCATTGGAGTAACAAAAATCACGACAACAGACTACCTTCCATAATGACTTGGCTACCATCCATTGGAGTAACAAAAATCTCGACAATAGACTACCTTCCATAATGACAAGGCTACCATCCATTAGAGTAACAAAAATATCCACAAGAGATTAGCTTCCATAATTATAAGGCTATAATCCGATGTAATAACAAAAATCTCGACAACAGACTACCTTACATAATGACAAGGCTACGATCCATTATAGTAACAAAAATCTCGACAACAGACTACCTTCCATAATGACAAGGCTACCATCCTTTGTAGTAACAAAAATCTCGACAACAAACTACCTTCCATAATGACTTGTCAACCATCCATTGGAGTAACAAAAATCTCGGCAATAGACTACCTTCCATAATGACAAGGCTACCATCCATTGGAGTAAAAAAGATATCGACAACATACTACCTTCAATAATGACAAGGATACCATCAATTGGAGTAACAAAAATCACGACAACAGACTACCTTCCATAATGACAAGGCTACCATCCATTGGAATAACAAAAATCTCGACAAGAGATGACCTTCCATAATGACTAGGCTACCATCCATTGGAGTAATAAAGATATCAACAACAGACTGCCTTCCATTATGAGAAGGCTACAATCCATTGTATTAACAAAAATATCGACAAGAGACTACCTTCCATAATGAGAAGGCTACCATCCATTATAGTAACAAAAATCTCGACAACAGACTACCTTCCATAATGACTTGGTTACCATTCATTGGAGTAAGAAAAATCTCGGCAATAGACTACCTTCCATAATGACAAGGCTACCATCCATTGGAGTGACAAAGATATCGATAACATACTACCTTCCATAATGACAAGGCTACCATCCATTGGAGTAACAAAAATCACGACAACAGACTACCTTCCATGATGACCAGGCTACCATCCATTGGAATAACACAAATCTCGATAACAGATGACCTTCCATAATGACTAGGCTACCATCCATTTGATTAATAAAGATATCAACAATAGACTACCTTTCATTATGAGAAGGCTACAATCCATTGTAGTAACAAAAATCTCGACAAGAGACTACCTTCCATAATGACAAGGCTACCATCCATTGTAGTAACTAAAATATCGACAACAAACTACCTGCCATAATGACAAGGGTACCATCCATTGGAGTAACAAGAATATCCACAAGAGACTACCTTCCATAATGATATAGCTACCTTCCATTGGAGTAAAAAAAATCTCGACAACAGACTACCTTCCATAATGTCAAGGCTACAATCCATTGTAGTAACAAAAATCTCGACAACAGACTACCTTACATAATGACAAGGCTACCATCCATTGGAGTAACAAAAATCTCGACAATAGACTACCTTCCATAATGACAAGGCTACCATCCATTGGAGTAACAAAGATATCGACAACATACTACCTTCCATAATGACAAGCCTACCATCCATTGGAGTAACAAAAATCACGACAACATACTACCTTCCATAATGAAAAGGCTACCATCCATTGGAGTAATAAAGATATCAACAATAGACTACCATACATTATTAGAAGGCTACAATCCATTGTAGTAACAAAAATCTCGACAAGAGACTACCTTCCATAATGACAAGGCTACCATCCATTGTAGTAACTAAAATATTGACAACAGACTACCTTCTATAATGACAAGGGTACCATCCATTGGAGTAACAAAAATATCCACAAGAGGCTACCTTCCATAATGACAAGTATACCATCCATTGGAGTAACAAAAATATCGACAACAGACTACCTTCCATAATGTCAAGGCTACAATCCATTGTAGTAACAAAAATCACGACAATAGACTACCTTCCATAATGACAAGGCTACCATCCATTGTAGTAACAAAAATATCGACAACAGACTACCTTCCATAATGACTTGGCTACCATCCATTGGAGTAACAAAAATCTCGACAATAGACTACCTTCCATAATGAAAAGGCTACCATCCATTGGAGTAACAAAGATATCGATAACATACTACCTTCCATAATGACAAGGCTACCATCCATTGGAGTAACAAAAATCACGACAACAGACTACCTTCCATAATGACAAGGCTACCATCCAATGGACTAACAAAAATCTCGACAAGAGACTACCTTCCATAATGACAAGGCTACCATCCATTGTAGTAACAAAAATCTCGACAAGAGACTACCTTCCATTATGACAAGGCTACCATCTATTGTAGTAACAAAAATCTCGACATCAGACTACCTTCCTTAATGACAAGGCTACCATCCATTGTAGTAACAAAAATCTCGACAACATACTACCTTCCATAATGACTTGGCTTCCATCTATTGGAGTAACAAAAATCTCGACAATAGACTACCTTCCATAATGACAAGGCTACCATCCATTGGAGTAACAAAGATATCGACAACATACTACCTTCCATAATGACAAGCCTACCATCCATTGAAGTAACAAAAATCACGACAACAGACTACCTTCCATAATGAAAAGGCTACTATCCATTGGAGTAACAAAGATATCGATAACATACTACCTTCCATAATGACAAGGCTACCATCCATTGGAGTAATAAAGATATCAATAATAGACTACCTTAAATTATGAGAAGGCTACAATCCATTGTAGTAACAAAAATCTCGACAAGAGACTACCTTCCATAATGACAAGGCTACCATCCATTGTAGTAACTAAAATATTGACAACAGACTACCTTCCATAATGACAAGGGTACCATCCATTGGAGTAACAAAAATATCGACAACAGACTACCTTCCATAATGTCAAGGCTACAATCCATTGTAGTAACAAAAATCTAGACAACAGACTACCTTACATAATGACAGAGCTACCATCCATTGTAGTAACAAAAATATCGACAACAGACTACCTTCCATAATTACAAGTCTACCATCCATTGTAATAACAAAAATCTCGACAACAGACTACCTTCCATAATGACTTGTCTTCCATTTATTGGAGTAACAAATATCTCCACAATAGACTACCTTCCATAATGACAAGGCTACCATCCATTGGAGTAACAAAGTATCGACAACATACTACCTTCCATAATGACAAGGCTACCATCCATTGGAGTAACAAAAATCACGACAATAGACTACCTTCCATAATGAAAAGGCTACCATCCATTGGAGTAACAAAGATATCGATAACATACTACCTTCCATAATGACAAGGCAACAATCCATTGGAGTATTAAAATTATCAACAATAGACTACCTTACATTATGAGAAGGCTACAATCCAATGGACTAACAAAAATCTCGACAACAAACTACCTTCCATAACGACAAGTATACCATCCATTTGAGTAACAAAAATCTCGACAAGAGACTACCTTCTATAATGACAAGGCTACCATCCATTGTAGTAACAAAAATCTCGACAACAGACTACCTTCCATAATGACAAGGCTACCATCCACTGTAGTAACAAAAATATCGACAATAGACTACCTTCCATAATGACTTTGCTACCATCCATTGGAGTAACAAAAATCTCGACAATAGACTACCTTCCATAATGAAAAGGCTACCATCCAGTGGAGTAACAAAGATATCGATAACATACTACCTTCCATAATGACAAGGCTACCATCCATTGGAGTAACAAAAATCACGACAACAGACTACCTTCCATAATGACAAGGCTACCATCCAATGGACTAACAAAAATCTGGACAAGAGACTACCTTCCATAATGACAAGGCTACCATCCATTGTAGTAACAAAAATCTCGACAAGAGACTACCTTCCATAATGACAAGGCTACCATCCATTGTAGTAACAAAAATCTCGACAACAGACTACCTTCCATAATGACTTGGCTACCATCCATTGGAGTAACAAAATTCTCGACAATAGACTACCTTCCATAATGACAAGCCTACCATCCATTAGAGTAACAAAAATATCCACAAGAGATTACCTTCCATAATGATAAGGCTATAATCCATTGTAGTAACAAAAATCTCGACAACAGACTACCTTCCATAATGACAAGGCTACCATCCTTTGTAATAACAAAAATCTCGACAACAAACTACCTTCCATAATTACTTGGCTACCATCCAATGGACTAACAAAAATCTCGACAAGAGACTACCTACCATAATGAAAAGGCTACCATCCATTGTAGTAACAAAAATCTCGACAAGAGACTACCTTCCATAATGACAAGGCTACCATCCATTGTAGTAACAAAAATCTCGACAACATACTACCTTCCATAATGACTTGGCTACCATCCATTGGAGTAATAAATATATCAACAATAGACTACCTTCCATTATGAGAAGGCTACAATCCATTGTAGTAACAAAAATCTCGACAAGAGACTACCTTACATAATGACAAGGCTACGATCCATTGTAGTAACAAAAATCTCGAAAATAGACTACCTTCCATAATGACTTGGCTACCATCCATTGGAGTAACAAAAATCTCGACAATAGACTACCTTCCATAATGACAAGGCTACCATCCATTAGAGTAACAAAAATATCCACAAGAGATTACCTTCCATAATGATAAGGCTATAATCCATTGTAGTAAAAAAAATCTCGACAACAGACTACCTTCCATAATGACAAGGCTACCATCCTTTGTAATAACAAAAATCTCGACAACAAACTACCTTCCATAATTACTTGGCTACCATCCAATGGACTAACAAAAATCTCGACAAGAGACTACCTACCATAATGACAAGGCTACCATCCATTGTAGTAACAAAAATCTCGACAAGAGACTACATTCCATAATGACAAGGCTACCATCCATTGTAGTAACAAAAATCTCGAAAATAGACTACCTTCCATAATGACTTGGCTACCATCCATTGTAGTAACAAAAATCTCGACAATAGACTACCTTCCATAATGACAAGGCTACCATCCATTAGAGTAACAAAAATATCCACAAGAGATTACCTTCCATTATGAGAAGGATACAATCCATTGTAGTAACAAAAATCTCGACAAGAGACTACCTTACATAATGACAAGGCTATCATCCATTGTAGTAACAAAAATCTCGACAACAGACTACCTTCCATAATTACAAGTTTATCATCCATTGTAGTAACAAAAATCTCGACAATAGACTACCTTCCATAATGACTTGTCTTCCATACATTGGAGTATCAAAAATCTCGACAATATACTACCTTCCATAATGACAAGGCTACCATCCATTGGAGTAACAAAGATATTGACAACATACTACCTTCCATAATGAGAAGGCCACCATCCATTGGAGTAATAAAATAAACGACAACAGACTACCTTCCATAATGACAAGGCTATCATCCATTAGAATAACAAAAATCTCGACAAGAGACTAACTTCCATAATGACATGGCTACCATCCATTAGAGTAACAAAAATATCCACAAGAGATTACCTTCCATAATGATAAGGCTATAATCCATTGTAGTAAAATAAATCTCGACAACAGACTACCTTCCATAATGACAAGGCTACCATCCTTTGTAATAACAAAAATCTCGACAACAAACTACCTTCCATAATTACTTGGCTACCATCCAATGGACTAACAAAAATCTTGACAAGAGACTACCTACCATAATGACAAGGCTACCATCCATTGTAGTAACAAAAATCTCGACAAGAGACTACCTTACATAATGACAAGGCTACGATCCATTGTAGTAACAAAAATCTCGAAAATAGACTACCTTCCATAATGACTTGGCTACCATCCATTGGAGTAACAAAAATCTCGACAATAGACTAACTTCCATAATGACATGGCTACCATCCATTAGAGTAACAAAAATATCCACAAGAGATTACCTTCCATAATGATAAGGCTATAATCCATTGTAGTAAAAAAAATCTCGACAACAGACTACCTTCCATAATGACAAGGCCACCATCCTTTGTAATAACAAAAATATCGACAACAAACTACCTTCCAATATTACTTGGCTACCATCCAATGGACTAACAAAAATCTCGACAAGAGACTACCTACCATAATGACAAGGCTACCATCCATTGTAGTAACAAAAATCTCGACAAGAGACTACCTTACATAAAGACAAGGCTACGATCCATTGTAGTAACAAAAATCTCGAAAATAGACTACCTTCCATAATGACTTGGCTACCATCCATTGGAGTAACAAAAATCTCGACAATAGACTACCTTCCATAATGACAAGGCTACCATCCATTAGAGTAACAAAAATATCCACAAGAGATTACCTTCCATAATGATAAGGCTATAATCCATTGTAGTAAAAAAAATCTCGACAACAGACTACCTTCCATAATGACAAGGCTACCATCCTTTGTAATAACAAAAATCTCGACAACAAACTACCTTCCATAATTACTTGGCTACCATCCAATGGACTAACAAAAATCTCGACAAGAGACTACCTACCATAATGACAAGGCTACCACCCATTGTAGTAACAAAAATCTCGACAAGAGACTACATTCCATAATGACAAGGCTACCATCCATTGTAGTAACAAAAATCTCGAAAATAGACTACCTTCCATAATGACTTGGCTACCATCCATTGTAGTAACAAAAATCTCGACAATAGACTACCTTCCATAATGACAAGGCTACCATCCATTAGAGTAACAAAAATATCCACAAGAGATTACCTTCCATTATGAGAAGGATACAATCCATTGTAGTAACAAAAATCTCGACAAGAGACTACCTTACATAATGACAAGGCTATCATCCATTGTAGTAACAAAAATCTCGACAACAGACTACCTTCCATAATTACAAGTTTATCATCCATTGTAGTAACAAAAATCTCGACAATAGACTACCTTCCATAATGACTTGTCTTCCATACATTGGAGTATCAAAAATCTCGACAATAGACTACCTTCCATAATGACAAGGCTACCATCCATTGGAGTAACAAAGATATTGACAACATACTACCTTCCATAATGACAAGGCCACCATCCATTGGAGTAACAAAATACACGACAACAGACTACCTTCCATAATGACAAGGCTATCATCCATTAGAATAACAAAAATCTCGACAAGAGAAAACTTCCATAATGACATGGCTACCATCCATTAGAGTAACAAAAATATCCACAAGAGATTACCTTCCATAATGATAAGGCTATAATCCATTGTAGTAAAAAAATCTCGACAACAGACTACCTTCCATAATGACAAGGCTACCATCCTTTGTAATAACAAAAATCTCGACAACAAACTACCTTCCATAATTACTTGGCTACCATCCAATGGACTAACAAAAATCTTGACAAGAGACTACCTACCATAATGACAAGGCTACCATCCATTGTAGTAACAAAAATCTCGACAAGAGACTACCTTACATAATGACAAGGCTACGATCCATTGTAGTAACAAAAATCTCGAAAATAGACTACCTTCCATAATGACTTGGCTACCATCCATTGGAGTAACAAAAATCTCGACAATAGACTAACTTCCATAATGACATGGCTACCATCCATTAGAGTAACAAAAATATCCACAAGAGATTACCTTCCATAATGATAAGGCTATAATCCATTGTAGTAAAAAAAATCTCGACAACAGACTACCTTCCATAATGACAAGGCTACCATCCTTTGTAATAAAAAAAATCTCGACAACAAACTACCTTCCAATATTACTTGGCTACCATCCAATGGACTAACAAAAATCTCGACAAGAGACTACCTACCATAATGACAAGGCTACCATCCATTGTAGTAACAAAAATCTCGACAAGAGACTACATTCCATAATGACAAGGCTACCATCCATTGTAGTAACAAAAATCTCGAAAATAGACTACCTTCCACAATGACTTGGCTACCATCCATTGGAGTAACAAAAATCTCGACAATAGATTACCTTCCATAATGATAAGCTTATAATCCAATGTAGTAAAAAAAATCTCGACAACAGACTACCTTACATAATGACAAGGCTACGATCCATTATAGTAACAAAAATCTCGACAACAGACTACCTTCCTTAATGACAAGGCTACCATCCTTTGTAATAACAAAAATCTTGACAACAAACTACATTCCATAATTACTTGGCTACCATCCATTGGAGTATCAAAAATCTCGGAAATAGACTACCTTCCATAATGACAAGGCTACCATCCATTGGAGTAACAAAGATATTGACAACATACTACCTTCCATAATGACAAGGCCACCATCCATTGGAGTAACAAAATACACGACAACAGAATACCTTCCATAATGACAAGGCTATCATCCATTAGAATAACAAAAATCTCGACAAGAGATAACCTTTCATAATGACTAGGCTACCATCCATTGGAGTAATAAAGATATCAACAACAGACTACCTTCCATTATGAGAAGGCTACAATCCATTGTAGTAACAAAAATCTCAACAATAGACTACCTTACATAATGACTAGGCTACAATCCATTGTAGTAACAAAAATCTCAACAAGAGACTACCTTCCATAATGACAAGGCTACCATTCATTGGAGTAACAAAAATCACGACAACAGACTACCTTCCATAATGAGAAGGATACAATCCATTGTAGTAACAAAAATCTCGAGAAGAGACTACCTTACATAATGACAAGGCTATCATCCATTGTAGTAACAAAAATCTCGACAACAGACTACCTTCCATAATTACAAGTTTATCATCCATTGTAGTAACAAAAATCTCGACAATAGACTACCTTCCATAATGACTTGTCTTCCATACATTGGAGTAACAAAAATCACGACAACAGACTACCTTCCATAATGACAAGGCTACCATCCAATGGACTAACAAAAATCTCGACAAGAGACTACCTTCCATAATGACAAGGCTAACATCCATTGTAGTAACAAAAATCTCAACAAGAGACTACCTTCCATAATGACAAGGCTACCATCCATTGTAGTAACAAAAATCTCGACAACAGACTACCTTCCATAATGACTTGGCTACCATCCATTGGAGTAACAAAAATCTCGACAATAGACTACCTTCCATAATGACAAGGCTACCATCCATTAGAGTGACAAAAATATCCACAAGAGATTACCTTCCATAATGATAAGGCTATAATCCATTGAAGTAAAAAAAATCTCGACAACAGACTACCTTACATGATTACAAAGCTACGATCCATTGTAGTAACAAAAATCTCGACAACAGACTACCTTCCATAATGACAAGGCTACCATCCTTTGTAGTAACAAAAATCTCGACAACAAACTACCTTCCATAATTACTTGGCTACCATCCTTTAGAGTATCAAAAATCTCGGTAATAGACTACCTTCCATAATGACAAGGCTACCATCCATTGGAGTAACAAAGATGTTGACAACATACTACCTTCCATAATGAGAAGGCTACCATCCATTGGAGTAACAAAATACACGACAACAAACTACCTTCCATAATGACAAGGCTACCATCCATTAGAATAACAAAAATCTCGACAAGAGATGACCTTCCATAATGACTACGCTACCATCCATTGGAGTAATAAAGATATCAACAACAGACTACCTTCCATTATGAGAAGGCTACAATCCATTGTAGTAACAAAAATCTTGACAATAGACTACCTTACATAATGACTAGGCTACAATCCATTGTAGTAACAAAAATCTCGACAAGAGACTACCTTCCATAATGACAAGGCTACCATTCATTGGAGTAACAAAAATCACGACAACAGACTACCTTCCATAATGAAAAGGCTACCATCCATTGGAATAACAAAAATCTCGACAACTTAATACCTTCGATAATGACAAGGCTACCATCCAATGGACTAACAAAAATCTCGACAACAGACTACCTTCCATAACGACAAGTATACCATCCATTGGAGTAACAAAAATCACGACAACAAATGACCTTCCATAATGACTAGGCTACCATCCATTGGAGTAATAAAGATATCGACAACAGACTACCTTCCATTATGAGAAGGCTACAATCCATTGTAGTAACAAAAATCTCGACAAGAGACTACCTTACATAATGACAAGGCTATCATCCATTGTAGTAACAAAAATCTCGACAACAGACTACCTTCCATAATTACAAGTCTACCATCCATTGGAGTAACAAAAATCTCGACAATAGACTAACTTCCATAATGACATGGCTACCATCCATTAGAGTAACAAAAATATCCACAAGAGATTACCTTCCATAATGATAAGGCTATAATCCATTGTAGTAAAAAAAATCTCGACAACAGACTACCTTCCATAATGACAAGGCTACCATCCTTTGTAATAAAAAAAAATCTCGACAACAAACTACCTTCCAATATTACTTGGCTACCATCCAATGGACTAACAAAAATCTCGACAAGAGACTACCTACCATAATGACAAGGCTACCATCCATTGTAGTAACAAAAATCTCGACAAGAGACTACATTCCATAATGACAAGGCTACCATCCATTGTAGTAACAAAAATCTCGAAAATAGACTACCTTCCATAATGACTTGGCTACCATCCATTGGAGTAACAAAAATCTCGACAATAGACTACCTTCCATAATGACAAGGCTACCATCCATTGTAGTAACAAAAATCTCGACAAGAGACTACATTCCATAATGACAAGGCTACCATCCAATGGACTAACAAAAATCTCGACAAGAGACTACCTACCATAATGACAAGGCTACCATCCATTGTAGTAACAAAAATCTCGACAAGAGACTACATTCCATAATGACAAGGCTACCATCCATTGTAGTAACAAAAATCTCGAAAATAGACTACCTTCCATAATTACTTGGCTACCATCCAATGGACTAACAAAAATCTTGACAAGAGACTACCTACCATAATGACAAGGCTACCATCCATTGTAGTAACAAAAATCTCGACAAGAGACTACCTTACATAATGACAAGGCTACGATCCATTGTAGTAACAAAAATCTCGAAAATAGACTACCTTCCATAATGACTTGGCTACCATCCATTGGAGTAACAAAAATCTCGACAATAGACTAACTTCCATAATGACATGGCTACCATCCATTAGAGTAACAAAAATATCCACAAGAGATTACCTTCCATAATGATAAGGCTATAATCCATTGTAGTAAAAAAAATCTCGACAACAGACTACCTTCCATAATGACAAGGCTACCATCCTTTGTAATAAAAAAAATCTCGACAACAAACTACCTTCCAATATTACTTGGCTACCATCCAATGGACTAACAAAAATCTCGACAAGAGACTACCTACCATAATGACAAGGCTACCATCCATTGTAGTAACAAAAATCTCGACAAGAGACTACATTCCATAATGACAAGGCTACCATCCATTGTAGTAACAAAAATCTCGAAAATAGACTACCTTCCATAATGACTTGGCTACCATCCATTGGAGTAACAAAAATCTCGACAATAGATTACCTTCCATAATGATAAGCTTATAATCCAATGTAGTAAAAAAAATCTCGACAACAGACTACCTTACATAATGACAAGGCTACCATCCATTATAGTAACAAAAATCTCGACAACAGACTACCTTCCTTAATGACAAGGCTACCATCCTTTGTAATAACAAAAATCTTGACAACAAACTACATTCCATAATTACTTGGCTACCATCCATTGGAGTATCAAAAATCTCGGAAATAGACTACCTTCCATAATGACAAGGCTACCATCCATTGGAGTAACAAAGATATTGACAACATACTACCTTCCATAATGACAAGGCCACCATCCATTGGAGTAACAAAATACACGACAACAGACTACCTTCCATAATGACAAGGCTATCATCCATTAGAATAACAAAAATCTCGACAAGAGACTACCTTTCATAATGACTAGGCTACCATCCATTGGAGTAATAAAGATATCAACAACAGACTACCTTCCATTATGAGAAGGCTACAATCCATTGTAGTAACAAAAATCTCAACAATAGACTACCTTACATAATGACTAGGCTACAATCCATTGTAGTAACAAAAATCTCAACAAGAGACTACCTTCCATAATGACAAGGCTACCATTCATTGGAGTAACAAAAATCACGACAACAGACTACCTTCCATAATGAGAAGGATACAATCCATTGTAGTAACAAAAATCTCGAGAAGAGACTACCTTACATAATGACAAGGCTATCATCCATTGTAGTAACAAAAATCTCGACAACAGACTACCTTCCATAATTACAAGTTTATCATCCATTGTAGTAACAAAAATCTCGACAATAGACTACCTTCCATAATGACTTGTCTTCCATACATTGGAGTAACAAAAATCACGACAACAGACTACCTTCCATACTGACAAGGCTACCATCCAATGGACTAACAAAAATCTCGACAAGAGACTACCTTCCATAATGACAAGGCTAACATCCATTGTAGTAACAAAAATCTCAACAAGAGACTACCTTCCATAATGACAAGGCTACCATCCATTGTAGTAACAAAAATCTCGACAACAGACTACCTTCCATAATGACTTGGCTACCATCCATTGGAGTAACAAAAATCTCGACAATAGACTACCTTCCATAATGACAAGGCTACCATCCATTAGAGTGACAAAAATATCCACAAGAGATTACCTTCCATAATGATAAGGCTATAATCCATTGAAGTAAAAAAAATCTCGACAACAGACTACCTTACATGATTACAAAGCTACGATCCATTGTAGTAACAAAAATCTCGACAACAGACTACCTTCCATAATGACAAGGCTACCATCCTTTGTAGTAACAAAAATCTCGACAACAAACTACCTTCCATAATTACTTGGCTACCATCCTTTAGAGTATCAAAAATCTCGGTAATAGACTACCTTCCATAATGACAAGGCTACCATCCATTGGAGTAACAAAGATGTTGACAACATACTACCTTCCATAATGAGAAGGCTACCATCCATTGGAGTAACAAAATACACGACAACAAACTACCTTCCATAATGACAAGGCTACCATCCATTAGAATAACAAAAATCTCGACAAGAGATGACCTTCCATAATGACTACGCTACCATCCATTGGAGTAATAAAGATATCAACAACAGACTACCTTCCATTATGAGAAGGCTACAATCCATTGTAGTAACAAAAATCTTGACAATAGACTACCTTACATAATGACTAGGCTACAATCCATTGTAGTAACAAAAATCTCGACAAGAGACTACCTTCCATAATGACAAGGCTACCATTCATTGGAGTAACAAAAATCACGACAACAGACTACCTTCCATAATGAAAAGGCTACCATCCATTGGAATAACAAAAATCTCGACAAGTTAATACCTTCGATAATGACAAGGCTACCATCCAATGGACTAACAAAAATCTCGACAACAGACTACCTTCCATAACGACAAGTATACCATCCATTGGAGTAACAAAAATCACGACAACAAATGACCTTCCATAATGACTAGGCTACCATCCATTGGAGTAATAAAGATATCGACAACAGACTACCTTCCATTATGAGAAGGCTACAATCCATTGTAGTAACAAAAATCTCGACAAGAGACTACCTTACATAATGACAAGGCTATCATCCATTGTAGTAACAAAAATCTCGACAACAGACTACCTTCCATAATTACAAGTCTACCATCCATTGGAGTAACAAAAATCTCGACAATAGACTACCTTCCATTATGACTTGTCTTCCATCCATTGGAGTAACAAAAATCACGACAATAGACTACCTTCCATAATGACAAGTCTACCATCCATTGGAGTAACAAAGATATCGATAACATACTACCTTCCATAATGACAAGGCTACCAGCCATTGGAGTAACAAAAATCACGACAACAGACTACCTTCCATAATGACAAGGCTACCATCAATGGACTAACAAAAATCTCGACAAGAGACTACCTTCCATAATGACAAGGCTACCATCCATTGTAGTAACAAAAATCTCGACAAGAGACTACCTTCCAAAATGACAAGGTTACCATCCATTGTAGTAACAAAAATCTCGACAACAGACTACCTTCCATAATGACTTGGCTCCCATCCATTGGAGTAACAAAAATATCGACAATAGACTACCTTCCATAAAGACAAGGCTACCATCCATTAGAGTGACAAAAATATCCACAAGAGATTACCTTCCATAATGATAAGGCTATAATCCATTGTAGTAAAAAAAATCTCGACAACAGACTACCTTACATAATTACAAAGCTACGATCCATTGTAGTAACAAAAATCTCGACAACAGACTACCTTCCATAATGACAAGGCTACCATCCTTTGTAGTATAAAAAATCTCGACAACAAACTACCTTCCATAATTACTTGGCTACCATCCATTGGAGTATCAAAAATCTCGGAAATAGACTACCTTCCATAATGACAAGGCTACCATCCATTGGAGTAACAAAGATATTGACAACATACTACTTTCCATAATGAAAGGCCACCATCCATTGGAGTAACAAAATACACGACGACAGACTACCTTCCATAATGACAAGGCTATCATCCATTAGAATAACAAAAATCTCGACAAGAGATAACCTTCCATAATGACTAGGCTACCATCCATTGGAGTAATAAAGATATCAATAACATACTACCTTCCATTATGAGAAGGCTACAATCCATTGAAGTAAAAAAAATCTCAACAATAGACTACCTTACATAATGACTTGTCTTCCATCCATTGGAGTAACAAAAATCATGACAATAGACTACCTTCCATAATGACAAGTCTACCATCCATTGGAGTAACAAAGATATCGATAACATACTACCTTCCATAATGACAAGGCTACCAGCCATTGGAGTAACAAAAATCACGACAACAGACTACCTTCCATAATGACAAGGCTACCATCAATGGACTAACAAAAATCTCGACAAGAGACTACCTTCCATAATGACAAGGCTACCATCCATTGTAGTAACAAAAATCTCGACAAGAGACTACCTTCCAAAATGACAAGGTTACCATCCATTGTAGTAACAAAAATCTCGACAACAGACTACCTTCCATAATGACTTGGCTACCATCCATTGGAGTAACAAAAATATCGACAATAGACTACCTTCCATAAAGACAAGGCTACCATCCATTAGAGTGACAAAAATATCCACAAGAGATGACTTTCCATAATGACTACGTTACCATCCATTGGAGTAATAAAGATATCAACAACAGACTACCTTCCATTATGAGAAGACTACAATCCATTGTAGTAACAAAAATCTTGACAATAGACTACCTTACATAATGACTAGGCTACAATCCATTGTAGTAACAAAAATCTCGACAAGAGACTACCTTCCATAATGACAAGGCTACCATTCATTGGAGTAACAAAAATCACGACAACAGACTACCTTCCATAATGAAAAGGCTACCATCCATTGGAAAAACAAAAATCTCGACAACTTAATACCTTCGATAATGACAAGGCTACCATCCAATGGACTAACAAAAATCTCGACAACAGACTACCTTCCATAACGACAAGTATACCATCCATTGGAGTAACAAAAATCTCGACAACAGATGACCTTCTATAATGACTAGGCTACCATCCATTGGAGTAATAAAGATATCGACAACAGACTACCTTCCATTATGAGAATGCTAAAATCCATTATAGTAACAAAAATGTCGACAAGAGACTACCTTCCATAATGATAAGGCTACCATCCGTTGTAGTAACTAAAATCTCGACAACAGACTACCTTCGATAATGACAAGGCTACCATCCATTGTAGTAACAAAAATCTCGACAACAGACTACCTTCCATAATAACTTGGCTACCATCCATTGGAGTAACAAAAATCTCGACAATAGACTACCTTCCATAATTACAAGGCTACCATCCATTGTAGTAACAAAAATCTCGACAAGAGACTACCTTCCATAATGACAGGGCTACCATCCATTGTAGTAACAAAAATCTCGACAACAGACTACCTTCCATAATGACTTGGCTACCATCCATTGGAGTAACAAAAATATCGACAATAGACTACCTTCCATAATGACAAGGCTACCATCCATTAGAGTAACAAAAATATCCACAAGAGATTACCTTCCATAATGATAAGGCTATAATCCATTGTAGTAAAAGAAAATCTCGACAACAGACTACCTTACATAATGACAAGGCTACGATCCATTGTAGTAACAAAAATCTCGACAACAGACTACCTTCCATAATGACAAGGCTACCATCCTTTGTAATAACAAAAATCTCGACAACAAACTACCTTCCATAATTACTTGGCTACCATCCATTGGAGTATCAAAAATCTCAGAAATAGACTACCTTCCATAATGACAAGGCTACCATCCATTGGAGTAACAAAGATATTAACAACATACTACCTTCCATAATGACAAGGCCACCATCCATTAGAGTAACAAAATACACGACAACAGACTACCTTCCATAATGACAAGGCTATCATCCATTAGAATAACAAAAATCTCGACAAGAGATAACCTTCCATAATGACTAGGCTACCATCCTTTGGAGTAATAAGGATATCAACAACAGACTACCTTCCATTATGAGAAGGCTACAATCCATTATAGTAACAAAAATCTCAACAATAGACTACCTTACATAATGACTAGGCTACAATCCATTCTAGTAACAAAAATCTCAACAAGAGACTACCTTCCATAATGACAAGGCTACCATTCATTGGAGTAATAAAAATCACGACAACAGACTACCTTCCATAATGAAAAGGCTACCATCCATTGGTATAAAAAAAATATCGACAACTTACTACCTTCGATAATGACAAGGCTACCATCCAATGGACTAACAAAAATCTCGACAACAGACTACCTTCCATAACGACAAGTATACCATCCATTGGAGTAAAAAAAATCTCGACAACAGATGACCTTCCATAATGACTAGGCTACCATCCATTGGAGTAATAAAGATATCGACAACAGACTACCTTCCATTATGAGAAGGCTACAATCCATTGTAGTAACAAAAATCTCGACAAGAGACTACCTTACATAATGACAAGGCTACCATCCATTGTAGTAACAAAAATCTCGACAACAGACTACCTTCCATAATTACAAGTCTACCATCCATTGTAGTAACAAAAATCTCGACAATAGACTACCTTTCATAATGACTTGTCTTCCATCCATTGGAGTAACAAAAATCTCGACAATAGACTACCTTCCATAATGACAAGGCTACCATCCATTGGAGTAACAAAGATATCGATAACATACTACCTTCCATAATGACAAGGCTACCATCCATTGGAGTTACAAAAATCACGACAATAGACTACCTTCCATAATGAAAAGGCTACCATCCATTGGAGTAACAAAGATATCGATAACATAATACCTTCCATAATGACAAGGCTACGATCCATTGGAGTAACAAAAATCACGACAACAGACTACCTTCCATAATAACAAGGCTACCATCCAATGGACTAACAAAAATCTCGACAAGAGACTACCTTTCATAATAACAAGGCTACCATCCATTGTAGTAACAAAAATCTCGACAAGAGACTACCTTCCATAATGACAAGGCTACCATCCATTGTAGTAACAAAAATCTCGACAACAGACTACCTTACATAATTACAAAGCTACGATCCATTGTAGTAACAAAAATCTCGACAATAGACTACCTTCCATAATAACAAGGCTACCATCCTTTGTAGTGACAAAAATATCCACAAGAGATTAACTTCCATAATTACTTGGCTACCATCCATTGGAGTATCGAAAATCTCGGCAATAGACTACCTTCCATAATTTCAAGGCTACCATCCATTGGAGTAACAAAGATATTGACAACATACTACCTTCCATAATGAGAAGGCTACCATCCATTGGAGTAACAAAATACACGACAACAGACTACCTTCCATAATGACAACGCTATCATCCATTAGAATAACAAAAATCTCGACAAGAGATGACCTTCCATAATGACTACGCTACCATCCATTGCAGTAATAAAGATATCAACAACAGACTACCTTCCATTATGAGAAGGCTACAATCCATTGTAGTAACAAAAATCTTGACAATAGACTACCTTACATAATGACTAGGCTACAATCCATTGTAGTAACAAAAATCTCGACAAGAGACTACCTTCCATAATGACAAGGCTACCATTCATTGGAGTAACAAAAATCACGACAACAGACTACCTTCCATAATGAAAAGGCTACCATCCATTGGAATAACAAAAATCTCGACAACTTAATACCTTCGATAATGACAAGGCTACCATCCAATGGACTGACAAAAATCTCGACAACAGACTACCTTCCATAACGACAAGTATATCATCTATTGGAGTAACAAAAATCTCGACAACAGATGACCTTCCATAATGACTAGGCTACCATTCATTGGATTAATAAAGATATCAACAACAGACTACCTTCCATTATGAGAAGGCTACAATCCCGTGTAGTAACAAAAATGTCGACAAGAGACTACCTTCCATAATGACAAGGCTACCATCCATTGTAGTAACAAAAATCTCGACAACAGACTACCTTCTATAATGACAAGGCTACCATCCAATGTAGTAACAAAAATCTCGACAACAGACTACCTTCCATAATAACTTGGCTATCATCCATTGGAGTAACAAACATCTCGACAATAGACTACCTTCCATAATGACAAGGCTACCATCCATTAGAGTAACAAAAATATCCACAAGAGACTACCTTCCATAATGATAAGGCTACAATCCATTGTAGTAACAAAAATCTCGACAATAGACTACCTTACATAATGACAAGGCCACGATCCATTGTAGTAACAAAAATCTCGACAACAGACTACCTTCCATAATGACAAGGCTACCATCCTTTGTAGTAACAAAAATCTCGACAACAAACTACCTTCCATAATGACTTGGCTACCATCCATTGGAGTAACACAAATCTCGGCATTAGACTACCTTCCATAATGACAAGGCTACCATCCATTGGAGTAACAAAGATATCGACAACATACTACCTTCCATAATGACAAGGCTACCATCCATTGGAGTAACAAAAATCACGACAACAACCTACCTTCCATAATGACAAGGCTACCATCCATTGGAATAACAAAAATCTCGACAAGAGATGACCTTCCATAATGTCTAGGCTACCATCCGTTGGAGTAATAAAGATATAAACAACAGACTACCTTCCATTATGAGAAGGCTACAATCCATTGTAGTAACAAAAATCTCGACAAGAGACTACCTTCCATAATAACAAGGCTACCACCCATTCTAGTAACAAAAATGTCGACAACAGACTACCTTCCATAATGACTTGGCTACCATCCATTGGAGTAACAAAAATATCGGCAATAGACTACCTTCCATAATGACAAGGCTACCATCCATTGGAGTAACAAAGATATTGAAAACATACTACCTTCCATAATGACAAGACTACCATCCATTGGAGTAACAAAAATCATGAAAACAAACTACCTTCCATAATGACAAGGCTGCCATCCATTAGAATAACAAAAATCTCGACAATAGATGACCTTCCATAATGACTAGGCTACCATCCATTGGAGTAATAAATATATCAACAATAGACTACCTTCCATTATGAGAAGGCTACAATCCATTGTAGTAACAAATATCTCGACAAGAGACTACCTTCCATAATGACAAGGCAACCATCAATTGTAGTAACTAAAATATCGACAACAGACTACCTTCCATAATGACAAGGGAACCATCCATTGGAGTAACTAAAATATCGACAACAGACTACCTTCCATTATGACTTGGCTACCATCCATTGGAGTAACAAAAATCTCGATAATAGACTACCTTCCATAATGACAAGGCTACCATCCATTAGAGTAACAAAAATATCCACAAGAGACTCCCTTCCATAATGATAAGGCTATAATCCATTGTAGTAACAAAAATCTCGACAACAGACTACCTTACATAATGACAAGGCTACAATCCATTGTAGTAACAAAAAATCGACAACAGACTACCTTCCATAATGATAAGGCTACCATCCTTTGTAGTAAAAAAAATCTCGACAACAAACTACCTTCCATAATGACTTGTCTACCATCCATTGGAGTAACAAAGATATCGACAACATACTACCTTCCATAATGACAAGGCTACCATCCATTGAAGTGACAAAAATCACGACAACAAACTACCTTCCATAATGACAAGGCTACCATCCAACGGACTAACAAAAATCTTGACAACAGACTACCTTCCATAACGACAAGTATACCATCCATTGGAGTAACAAAAATCTCGACAAGAGACTACCTTCCATAATGACAAGGCTACCATCCATTGTAGTAACAAAAATCTCGACAACGGACTACCTTCCATAATGACAAGGCTACCATCCATTATAGTAACAAAAATTTCGACAACAGACTACCTTCCAAAATGACTTGGCTACCATCCATTATTGTAACAAAAATCTCGACAACAGACTACCTTCCATAATGACTTGGATACCATCCATTGGAGTAACCTAAATATCGGCAATAGACTACCTTCCATAATGACAAGACTACTAACCATTGGACTAACAAAGATATTGACAACATACTACCTTACATAATGACAAGACTACCATCCATTTCAGTAACAAAAATCATGAAAACAAACTACCTTCCATAATGACAAGGCTGCCATCCATTGGAATAACATAAATCTCTACAATAGATGACCTTCCGTAATGACTAGGCTACCATCCATTGGAGTAATAAATATATCAACAATAGACTACCTTCCATAATGACAAGGCTACCCATCCAATGGACTAACAAATATCTCGACAACAGACTACCTTCCATAACGACAAGTATACCATCCATTGGAGTAACAAAAATCTCGACAACAGAATACCTTCCATAATGACAAGGCTACCATCCATTGTAGTAACAAAAATCTCGACAACAGACTACCTTCTATAATGACAAGGCTACCATCCATTGTAGTAACAAAAATCTCGACAACAGACTACCTTCCATAATGACTTGGCTACCATCTATTGGAGTAACAAAAATCTCGACAATAGACTACCTTCCATAATGACAAGGCTACCATCCATTAGAGTAACAAAAAAAATCCACAAGAGACTACCTTCCATAATGATAAGGCTACAATCCATTGTAGTAACAAAAATCTCGACAAGAGACTACCTTCCATAATGACAAGGCTACCATCCTTTGTAGTAACAAAAATCTCGACAACGAACTACCTTCCATAATGACTTGGCTACCATCCATTGGAGTAACAAAAATCACGACAATAGACTACCTTCCATAATGACAAGGCTACCATCCATTGGAAGAACAAAAAACTCGACAACAGATGACCTTCCATAATGACTAGGCTACAATCCGTTGGAGTAATAAAGATATCAACAAAAGACTACCTTCCATTATGAGAAGGCTACAATCCATTGTAGTAACAAAAATCTCGACAAGAGACTACCTTCCATAAAGACAAGGCTACCATCCATTGTAGTAACAAAAATCTCGCCAACGAACTACCTTCTATAATGACTTGGCTACCATCCATTGGAGTAACAAAAATATCGGCAATAGACTACCTTCCATAATGACAAGGCTACCATCCATTGGAGTAACAAAGATATTGACAACATACTACCTTCCATAATGACAAGACTACCACCCATTGGAGTAACAAAAATCATGAAAACAAACTACCTTCCATAATGACAAGGCTGCCATCCATTGGAATAACAAAAATCTCGACAATAGATGACCTTCCATAATTACTAGGCCACAATCCATTATAGTAACAAAAATCTCGACAAGAGACTACCTTCCATAATGACAAGGCAACCATCCATTGTAGTAACTAAAATATCGACAACAGACTACCTTTCATAATGACAAGGGTACCATCCATTGGAGTAACAAAAATCTCGACAACAGACTACCTTCCATTATGAATTGGCTACCATCCATTGGAATAACAAAAATCTCAATAATAGACTACCTTCCATAATAACAAGGCTACCATCCATTAGAGCAACAAAACTATCCACCAGAGATTACCTTCCATAATGATAAGGCTATAATCCATTGTAGTAAAAAAACTCTCGACAACAGACTATCTTACATAATGACAAGGCTATGATCCGTTGTAGTAACAAAAATCTCGACAACAGACTACCTTCCATAATGACAAGGCTACCATCCTTTGTAGTAACAAAAATCTTGACAACAAACTACCTTCCATAATGACTTGTATACCATCCCTTGGAGTAAAAAAAATCTCGGCAATAGACTACCTTTCAAAATGACAAGGCTACCATCCATTGGAGTAACAAAGATATCGACAACATACTACCTTTCATAATGACAAGGCTACAATCCATTGGAGTAACAAAAATCACAACAACAGACTACCTTCCATAACGACAAGTATACCATCCATTGGAGTAACAAAAATCTCGACAAGAGACTACCTTCCATAATGACAAGGCTACCATCCATTGTAGTAACAAAACTCTCGACATCAGACTACCTTCCATAATGACAAGGCTACAATCCATTGTAGTAACAAAAATCTCGACAACAGACTACCTTCCATAATGAATTGGCTACCATCCATTGGAGTAACAAAAATCTCGACAATAAACTACCTTCCATAATGACAAGGCTACCATCCATTAGAGTAACAAAAATATCCACAAGAGATTACCTTCCATAATGATAAGGCTATAATCCATTGTAGTAACAAAAATCTCGACAACAGACTACCTTACATAATGACAAGGCTACGATCCATTGTAGTAACAAAAATCTCGACAACAGACTACCTTCCATAATGACAAGGCTACCATCCTCTGTAGTAACAAAAATCTCGACAACAAATGACCTTCCATAATGACTTGGGTACCATCCATTGGAGTAATAAAGATATCAACAATAGAAAACCTTCCATTATGAGAAGGCTACAATCCATTCTAGTAACAAAAATCTCGACAACAGACTACCTTCCATAATGACAAGGCTACCATCCATTGTAGTAACAAAAATATCAATAACAGACTACCTTCCATAATGACAAGGGTACCATCCATTGGAGTAACAAAACTCTCGACAACAGACTACCTTCCATAATGACAAGGCTACAATCCATAGTAGTATCAAAAATCTCGACAACAGACTACCTTCCATAATGAATTGGCTACCATCCATTGGAGTAACAAAAATCTCGACAATAGACTACCTTCCATAATGACAAGGCTACCATCCATTAGAGTAACAAAAATATCCACAAGAGATTACCTTCCATAATGATAAGGCTATAATCCATTGTAGTAACAAAAATCTCGACAACAGACTAACTTACATAATGACAAGGCTACGATCCATTGTAGTAACAAAAATCTCGACAATAGACTACCTTCCATAATGACAAGGCTACCATCCTTTGTAGTAACAAAAATCTCGACAACAGACTACCTTCCATAATGACTTGGCTACCATCCATTGGAGTAAGAAAAATCTCGACAACAGACTAACTTCCATTATGTCAAGGCTACAATCCATTGTAGTAACAAAAATCTCGACAACAGACTACCTTCCATAATGACAAGGCTACCATCCATTGGAATAACAAAAATCTCGACAACATATGACCTTCCATAATGACTAGTCTACCATCCATTGGAGTAATAAAGACATCAACAATAGACTACCTTCCATTATGAGAAGGCTACAATCCATTGTACTAACAAAAATCTCGACAAGAGACTACCTTCCATAATGAGAAGGCCACCATCCATTGTAGTAACTAAAATATCAACAATAGACTACCTTCCATAATGACATGGGTACCATCCATTGGAGTAACAAAAATATCCACAAGAGACTACCTTCCTTAATGATATGGCTACCATCCATTGGAGTAATAAAAATCTCGACAACAAACTAACTTCCATTATGTCAAGGCTACAATCCATTGTAGTAACAAAAATCTCGACAACGGACTACCTTACATAATGACAAGGCTACCGTCCATTGTAGTAACAAAAATCTCGACAACAGACTACCTTCCATAATGACAAGGCTACCATCCATTGTAGTAATAAAAATCTCGACAACAGACTACCTTCAATAATGACTTGGTTTCCATCCATTTGAGTAACAAAAATCTCGACAATAGACTACCTTCCATAATGACAAAGCTACCATCCATTGGAGTAACAAAGATATCGACAACAGACTACCTTCCATAACGACAAGTATACCATCCATTGGAGTAACAAAAATATCGACAAGAGACTACCTTCCATAATGACAAGGCTACGATCCATTGTAGTAACAAAAATCTCGACAACAGACTACCTTCCATAATGACAAGGCTACCATCCTTTGTAGTAACAAAAATCTCGACAACAAATTACCTTCCATAATGACTTGCGTACCATCCATTGGAGTAACAAAAATCTCGGCAATAGACTACCTTCCATAATGACAAGGCTACCATCCATTGGAGTATCAAAGATATCGACAACATACTACCTTCCATAATGACAAGGCTACCATCCATTGGAGTAAAAAAAATCACGACAACAGACTACCTTCCATAATGACAAGGCTACCATCCATTGGAATAACAAAAATCTCGACAACAAATGACCTTCCATAATGACTAGGCTACCATCCATTGGAGTAATAAAGATATCAACAATAGACAACCTTCCATTATGAGAAGGCTACAATCCATTGTAGTAACAAAAATCTCGACAAGAGACTACCTTCCATAATGACAAGGCTACCATCCATTGTAGTAACTAAAATATCAACAACATACTACCTTCCATAATGACAAGGGTACCATCCATTGGAGTAACAAAAATATCCACAAGAGACTACCTTCCATAATGAGAAGGCTACCATCCATTGGAGTAACAAAAATCTCGACAACAGACTACCTTCCATAATGTCAAGGCTACAATCCATTGTAGTAACAAAAATATCGACAACAGACTACCTTACATAATGACTTGATTTCCATCCATTGGAGTAACAAAAATCTCGACAATAGACTACCTTCAATAATGACAAGGCTACCATGCATTGGAGTAACAAAGATATCGATAACATACTACCTTCCATAATGACAAGGCTACCATCCATTGGAGTAACAAAAATCACGACAATAGACTACCTTCCATAATGAAAAGGCTATCATCCATTGGAGTAAAAAAGATATCTATAACATACTACCTTCCATAATGACAAGGCTACCATCCATTGGAGTAACAAAAATCACGACAACAAACAACCTTCCATAATGACAAGGCTACCATCCAATGGACTAACAAAAATCTCGTCAACAGACTACCTTCAATAACGACAAGTATACCATCCATTGGAGTAACAAAAATCTCGACAAGAGACTACCTTCCATAATGACAAGGCTACCATCCATTGTAGTAACAAAACTCTCGACAACAGACTACCTTCCATAATGACAAGGCTACAATCCATTGTAGTAACAAAAATCTCGACAACAGACTACCTTCCATAATGAATTGGCTACCATCCATTGGAGTAACAAAAATCTCGACAACAGACTACCTTCCATAATGACAAGGCTACCATCCATTGTAGTAACAATAATCTCGACAACAGACTACCTTCAATAATGACTTGGTTTCCATCCATTTGAGTAACAAAAATCTCGACAATAGACTACCTTCCATAATGACAAAGCTACCATCCATTGGAGTAACAAAGATATCGACAACAGACTACCTTCCATAACGACAAGTATACCATCCATTGGAGTAACAAAAATATCGACAAGAGACTACCTTCCATAATGACAAGGCTACGATCCATTGTAGTAACAAAAATCTCGACAACAGACTACCTTCCATAATGACAAGGCTACTATCCTTTGTAGTAACAAAAATCTCGACAACAAATTACCTTCCATAATGACTTGCGTACCATCCATTGGAGTAACAAAAATCTCGGCAATAGACTACCTTCCATAATGACAAGGCTACCATCCATTGGAGTAACAAAGATATCGACAACATACTACCTTCCATAATGACAAGGCTACCATCCATTGGAGTAAAAAAAATCACGACAACAGACTACCTTCCATAATGACAAGGCTACCATCCATTGGAATAACAAAAATCTCAATAACAAATGACCTTCCATAATGACTAGGCTACCATCCATTGGAGTAATAAAGATATCAACAATAGACAACCTTCCATTATGAGAAGGCTACAATCCATTGTAGTAACAAAAATCTCGACAAGAGACTACCTTCCATAATGACAAGGCTACCATCCATTGTAGTAACTAAAATATCAACAACATACTACCTTCCATAATGACAAGGGTACCATCCATTGGAGTAACAAAAATATCCACAAGAGACTACCTTCCATAATGAGAAGGCTACCATCCATTGGAGTAACAAAAATCTCGACAACAGACTACCTTCCATAATGTCAAGGCTGCAATCCATTGTAGTAACAAAAATATCGACAACAGACTACCTTCCATAATGACTTGATTTCCATCCATTGGAGTAACAAAAATCTCGACAATAGACTACCTTCAATAATGACAAGGCTACCATGCATTGGAGTAACAAAGATATCGATAACATACTACCTTCCATAATGACAAGGTTACCATCCATTGGAGTAACAAAAATCACGACAATAGACTACCTTCTATAATGAAAAGGCTATCATCCATTGGAGTAAAAAAGATATCTATAACATACTACCTTCCATAATGACAAGGCTACCATCCATTGAAGTAACAAAAATCACGACAACAAACAACCTTCCATAATGACAAGGCTACCATCCAATGGACTAACAAAAATCTCGTCAACAGACTACCTTCCATAACGACAAGTATACCATCCATTGGAGTAACAAAAATCTCGACAAGAGACTACCTTCCATAATGACAAGGCTACCATCCATTGTAGTAACAAAACTCTCGACAACAGACTACCTTCCATAATGACAAGGCTACAATCCATTGTATAAACAAAAATCTCGACAACAGACTACCTTCCATAATGAATTGGCTACCATCCATTGGAGTAACAAAAATCTCGATAATAGACTACCTTCCATAATGACAAGGCTACCATCCATTAGAGTAACAAAAATATCCACAAGAGATTACCTTCCATAATGATAAGGCTATAATCCATTGTAGTAACAAAAATTTCGACAACAGACTACCTTACATAATGACAAGGCTACGATCCATTGTAGTAACAAAAATCTCGACAACAGACTACCTTCCATAATGACAAGGCTACCATCCTTTGTAGTAACAAAAATCTCGACAACAGACTACCTTCCATAATAACTTGGCTACCATCCATCGGAGTAACAAAGATATCGACAACATACTACCTTCCATAATGACAAGGCTACCATCCATTAGAGTAACAAAAATCACGACAACATACTACCTTCCATAATGACAAGGCTACCATCCATTGGAATAACAAAAATCTCGACAACAGATGACCTTCCATAATGACTAGGCTACCATCCATTGGAGTAATAAAGATATCAACAATAGACTACCTTCCATTATGAGAAGGCTACAATCCATTGTAGTAACAAAAATCTCGACAAGAGACTACCTTCCATAATGAGAAGGCTACCATCCATTGTAGTAACAAAAATATCGACAACAAACTACCTTCCATAATTACTTGGGTACCATCCATTGGAGTAACAAAAATATCCACAAGAGACTACCTTCCATAATGATATGGCTACCATCCATTTGAGTAACAAAGATATCGACAACAGACTAACTTCCATTATGTGAAGGCTACAATCCATTGTAGTAACAAAAATCTCGACAACAGACTACCTTCCATAATGACAAGGCTACCATCCATTGGAATAACGAAAATCTCGACAACATATGACCTTCCATAATGACTAGTCTACCATCCATTGGAGTAATAAAGATATCAACAATAAACTACCTTCCATTATGAGAAGGCTACAATCCATTGTAGTAACAAAAATCTCGACAAGAGACTACCTTCCATAATGAGAAGGCTACCATCCATTGTAGTAACAAAAATATCGACAACAGACTACCTTCCATAATGACTTGGGTACCATCCGTTGGAGTAACAAAAATATCCACAAGAGACTACCTTCCATAATGATATGGCTACCTTCCATTGGAGTAACAAAGATATCGACAACAGACTAACTTCCATTATGTCAAGGCTACAATCCATTGTAGTAACAAAAATCTCGACAATAGACTACCTTCCATAATAACAAGGCTACCATCCATTGGAATAACAAAAATCTCAACAACATATGACCTTCCATAATGACTAGTCTACCATCCATTGGAGTAATAAAGATATCAACAATAGACTACCTTCCATTATGAGAAGGCTGCAATCCATTGTAGTAACAAAAATCTCGACAAGAGACTACCTTCCATAATGAGAAGGCTACCATCCATTGTAGTAACTAAAATATCAACAATAGACTACCTTCCATAATGACATGGGTACCATCCATTGGAGTAACAAAAATATCCACAAGAGACTACCTTCCATAATGATATGGCTACCATCCATTGGAGTAATAAAAATCTCGACAACAAACTAAATTCCATTATGTCAAGGCTACAATCCATTGTAGTAACAAATATCTCGACAACAGACTACCTTCAATAATGACTTGGTTTCCATCCATTTCAGTAACAAAAATCTCGACAATAGACTACCTTCCATAATGACAAGGCTACCATCCATTGGAGTAACAAAGATATCGACAACAGACTACCTTCCATAACGACAAGTATACCATCCATTGGAGTAACAAAAATCACGACAACAGACTACCTTCCATAATGATAAGGCTACGATCCATTGTAGTAACAAAAATCTCGACAACAGACTACCTTCCATAATGACAAGGCTACCATCCTTTGTAGTAACAAAAATCTCGACAACAAATTACCTTCCATAATGACTTGCGTACCATCCATTGGAGTAACAAAAATCTCGGTAATAGACTACCTTCCATAATGACAAGGCTACCATCCATTGGAGTAACAAAGATATCGAAAACATACTACCTTCCATAATGACAAGGCTACCATCCATTGGAGTAACAAAAATCAAGACAACTGACTACCTTCCATAATGACAAGGCTACCATCCATTGGAATAACAAAAATCTCGACAACAATTGACCTTCCATAATGACTAGGCTACCATCCATTGGAGTAATAAAGATATCAACAATAGACAACCTTCCATTATGAGAAGGCTACAATCCATTGTAGTAACAAAAATCTCGACAAGAGACTACCTTCCATAATGACAAGGCTACCATCCATTGTAGTAACTAAAATATCAACAACAGACTACCTTCCATAATGACAAGGGTACCATCCATTGGAGTAACAAAAATATCCACAAGAGACTACCTTCCATAATGAGAAGGCTACAATCCATTGGAGTAACAAAAATCTCGACAACAGACTACCTTCCATAATGTCAAGGCTACAATCCATTGTAGTAACAAAAATATCGACAACAGACTACCTTCCATAATGACTTGATTTCCATCCATTGGAGTAACAAAAATCTCGACAATAGACTACCTTCAATAATGACAAGGCTACCATGCATTGTAGTAACAAAGATATCGATAACATACTACCTTCCATAATGACAAGGCTACCATCCATTGGAGTAACAAAAATCACGACAACAGACTACCTTCCATAATGAAAAGGGTACCATCCATTGGAGTAAAAATATATATCTATAACATACTACCTTCCATAAGGACAAGGCTACCATCCATTGGAGTAACAAAAATCACAACAACAAACAACCTTCCATAATGACAAGGCTACCATCCAATGGACTAACAAAAATCTCGACAACAGACTACCTTCCATAACGACAAGTATACCATCCATTGGAGTAACAAAAATCTCGACAAGAGACTACCTTCCATAATGACAAGGCTACCATCCATTTTAGTAACAAAACTCTGGACAACAGACTATCTTCCATAATGACAAGGCTACAATCCATTGTAGTAACAAAAATCTCGACAATAGACTACCTTCCATAATGAATTGGCTACCATCCATTAGAGTAACAAAAATCTCGACAACAGCCTACCTTACATAATGACAAGGCTACCATCCATTGTAGTAACAAAAATCTCGACTACAGACTACCTTCCATAATGACAAGGCTACCATCCTTTGTAGTAACAAAAATCTCGACAACAGACTACCTTCCATAATGACTTGGCTACCATCCATTGGAGTAAGAAAAATCTCGGCAATAGCCTACTATCCATAATGACAAGGCTACCATCCATTGAAGTAACAAAGATATCGACAACATACTACCTTCCATAATGACAGGCTACCATCCATTTGAATAACAAAAATCTCGACAATAGATGACCTTCAATAATGACTAGGCTACCATCCATTAGAGTAATAAAGATATCAACAATAGACTACCTTCCATTATGAGAAGGCTACAATCCATTGTAGTAACAAAAATCTCGACAAGAGACTACCTTCCATAATGAGAAGTTTACCATCCATTGTAGTAACAAAAATATCGACAGCAGACTACCTTCCATAATGACTTGGGTACCATCCATTGGAGTAAAAAAAATATCTACAAGAGACTATCTTCCATAATGATATGGCTACCATCCATTGGAGTAATAAAAATCTCGACAACAGACTAACTTCCATTATGTCAAGGCTACAATCCATTGTAGTAACAAAAGTCTCGACAACGGACTACCTTACATAATGACAAGGCTACCATCCATTGTAGTAACAAAAATCTCGACAACAGACTACCTTTCATAATGACAAGGCTACCATCCATTGTAGTAACAAAAATCTCGACAACAAACTACCTTCAATAATGAATTGGTTTCCATCCATTTGAGTAAAAAAAATCTCGACAATAAACTACCTTCCATAATGACAAGGCTACCATCCATTGGAGTAACAAAGATATCGATAACATACTACCTTCCATAATGACAAGGCTAACATCCATCGGAGTAACAAAAATCACGACAACAGACTACCTTCTATAATGACAAGGCTACCATCCAATGGACTAACAAAAATCTCGACAACAGACTACCTTCCATAACGACAAGTATACCATCCATTGGAGTAACAAAAATATAGACAAGAGACTACCTTCCATAATGACAAGGCTACCATCCATTGTAGTAACAAAAATATCGACAACAGACTACCTTCCATAATGACAAAGCTACCATTCATTGTAGTAAAAAAAATCTCGACAACAGACTACCTTCCATAATGACCTGGCTACCATCCATTAGAGTAACAAAAATATCGACAATAGACTACCTTCCATAATGACAAGGCTACCATACATTAGAGTAACAAAAATATCCACAAGAGATTACCTTCCATAATGATAAGGCTATAATCCATTGTAGTAACAAAAATCTCGACAACAGACTACCTTGCATAATGACAAGGCTACGATCCATTGTAGTAACAAAAGTCTCGACAACAGACTACCTTCCATAATGACAAGGCTACCATCCTTTGTAGTAACAAAAATCTCGACAACAAATTACCTTCCATAATGACTTGGCTACCATCCATTGGAGTAACAAATTTTTTGGCAATAGACTACCTTCCATAATGACAAGGCTACCATCCCTTGGAGTAACAAAGATATCGATAACATACTACCTTCCATAATGACAAGGCTACCATCCATTGGAGTATCAAAAATCAAGACAACAGACTACCTTCCATAATGACAAGACTACCATCCTTTGGAATAACAAAAATCTCGACAAGAGATGACCTTCCATAATGACTAGGCTACCATCCATTGGAGTAATAAAGATATCAACAACAGACTACCTTCTATTATGACAAGGCTATCATCCATTGTAGTAACAAAAATCTCGACAACAGAATACCTTCCATAATGACTTGGCTACCATCCATTGGAGTAAGAAAAATCTTGGCAATAGACTACCTTCCATAATGACAAGGCTACCATCCATTGGAGTAACAAAGATATCGATAACATACTACCTTCCATAATGACAAGGCTACCATCCATCGGAGTAACAAAAATCACGACAACAAACTACCTTCCATAATGACAAGGCTACCATCCAATGGACTAACAAAAATCTCGACAATAGACTACCTTCCATAACGACAAGTATACCATCCATTGGAGTAACAAAAATATCGACAAGAGACTACCTTCCATAATGACAAGGCTACCATCCATTGTAGTAACAAAAATATCGACAACAGACTACCTTCCATAGTGACAAGGCTACCATCCATTGTAGTAACAAAAATCTCGACAACAGACTACCTTTCATAATGACTGGCTACCATCCATTGGAGTAACAAAAATCTCGACAATAGACTACCTTCCATAATGACAAGGCTACCATACATTAGAGTAACGAAAATACCCACAAGAGATTACCTTCCATAATGATAAGGCTATAATCCATTATAGTAACAAAAATCTCGACAACAGACTACCTTGCATAATGACAAGGCTACGATCCATTGTAGTAACAAAAGTCTCGACATCATATTACCTTCCATAATGACAAGGCTACCATCCTTTGTAGTAACAAAAATCTCGACAACAAATTACCTTCCATAATGACTTGGCTACCATCCATTGGAGTAACAAAAATTTTGGCAATAGACTACCTTCCATAATGACAAGGCTACCATCCCTTGGAGTAACAAAGATATCGATAACATACTACCTTCCATAATGACAAGGCTACCATCCATTGGAGTAACAAAAATCAAGACAACAGACTACCTTCCATAATGACAAGACTACCATCCTTTGGAATAACAAAAATCTCGACAAGAGATGACCTTCCATAATGACTAGGCTACCATCCATTGGAGTAATAAAGATATCAACAACAGACTACCTTCTATTATGACAAGGCTATCATCCATTGTAGTAACAAAAATCTCGACAACAGACTACGTTCCATAATGACTTGGCTACCATCCATTGGAGTAAGAAAAATCTTGGCAATAGACTACCTTCCATAATGACAAGGCTACCATCCATTGGAGTAACAAAGATATCGATAACATACTACCTTCCATAATGACAAGGCTACCATCCATCGGAGTAACAAAAATCACGACAACAGACTACCTTCCATAATGACAAGGCTACCATCCAATGGACTAACAAAAATCTCGACAACAGACTACCTTCCATAACGACAAGTATACCATCCATTGGAGTAACAAAAATATCGACAAGAGACTACCTTCCATAATGACAAGGCTACCATCCATTGTAGTAACAAAAATCTCGACAACAGACTACCTTCCATAATGAAAAGGCTATCATCCATTGTAGTAACAAAAATCTCGACAACAGACTACCTTCCATAATGACCTGGCTACCATCCATTGGAGTAACAAAAATCTCGACAATAGACTACCTTCCATAATGACAAGGCTACCATACATTAGAGTAACGAAAATATCCACAAGAGATTACCTTCCATAATGATAAGGCTATAATCCATTGTAGTAACAAAAATCTCGACAACAGACTTCCTTGCATAATGACAAGGCTACGATCCATTGTAGTAACAAAAGTCTCGACAACATACTACCTTCCATAATGACAAGGCTACCATCCTTTGTAGTAACAAAAATCTCGACAACAAATTACCTTCCATAATGACAAGGCTACCATCCATTGGAGAAACAAAAATATCGGCAATAGACTACCTTCCATAATGACAAGGCTACTATCCCTCGGAGTAACAAAGATATCGATAACATACTACCTTCCATAATGACAAGGCTACCATCCATTGGAGTAACAAAAATCATGACAACAGACTACCTTCCATAATGACAAGGCTACCATCCTTTGGAATAACAAAAATCTCGACAAGAGATGACCTTCCATAATGACTAGGCAACCATCCATCGGAGTAATAAAGATATCAACAACAGACTACCTTCTATTATGACAAGGCTATCATCCATTGTAGTAACAAAAATCTCGACAACATACTACCTTCCATAATGACAAGACTACCATCCTTTGGAATAACAAAAATCTCGACAAGAGATGACCTTACATAATGACTAGGCTTCCATCCATTGGAGTAATAAAGATATCAACAATAGACTACCTTCTATTATGACAAGGCTATCATCCATTGTAGTAACAAAAATGTCGACCACAGACTACGTTCCATAATGACTTGGCTACCATCCATTGGAGTAAGAAAAATCTTGGCAATAGACTACCTTCCATAATGACAAGGCTACCATCCATTGGAGTAACAAAGATATCGATAACATACTACCTTCCATAATGACAAGGCTACCATCCATCGGAGTAACAAAAATCACGACAACAGACTACCTTCCATAATGACAAGGCTACCATCCAATGGACTAACAAAAATCTCGACAACAGACTACCTTCCATAACGACAAGTATACCATCCATTGGAGTAACAAAAATATCGACAAGAGACTACCTTCCATAATGACAAGGCTACCATCCATTGTAGTAACAAAAATCTCGACAACAGACTACCTTCCATAATGAAAAGGCTACCATCCATTGTAGTAACAAAAATCTCGACAACAAACTACCTTCCATAATGACCTGGCTACCATCCATTGGAGTAACAAAAATCTCGACAATAGACTACCTTCCATAATGACAAGGCTACCATACATTAGAGTAACGAAAATATCCACAAGAGATTACCTTCCATAATGATAAGGCTATAATCCATTGTAGTAACAAAAATCTCGACAACAGACTACCTTGCATAATGACAAGGCTACGATCCATTGTAGTAACAAAAGTCTCGACAACATACTACCTTCCATAATGACAAGGCTACCATCCTTTGTAGTAACAAAAATCTCGACAACAAATTACCTTCCATAATGACAAGGCTACCATCCATTGGAGAAACAAAAATATCGGCAATAGACTACCTTCCATAATGACAAGGCTACCATCCCTCGGAGTAACAAAGATATCGATAACATACTACCTTCTGAAAATTCTGGCTACAGATACTTAATGTCACGTCCGATGTTATGACACCGTATCTGACTTACTATATGACAGTAAATACAAAAGCAGTAAATAACACAGTCAATTGTTTACCCAGTTCAGTGTGCAACAACACCTACTCTGGGGGCTACCAAGCCAGGGAGAGAATCCACTATAAGAGATGTTAATTCAGGAATAAACCAACCAGTTTATCTCCTTCACTTAAGACCTACCCAATGCAATTCTAATCTAAGTACAACTTAAACCTGAGTTCCTACTCACTCCCCCTCAATCACAGCAGTGATACATAAACCAATTTGACTTGAGAATTGATGAAGACACTCTTCAAAACACACTCTTGATTAAGCTTCACAGCTTTTTAATCAAGTAACACAATCACTCGTGCTTCACAGCTTTGAGTTATGTACAAAACTAACTTGACTCTGCTTCACAGCTTTAGTCAAGTAACATTCAAACACTCTTGCTTCAAAGCTTTGAGTGCTACACAACCCTTACAATTGAAACCTATTCCAAGACACTTATCACAATGATAATTGCTTGGAGTACAATAAACAAATCTATACAGATTACAAACTTGATCTTCTAATCAATCAGCAGGGATCCCTTCAAACACCGCAGCTCTGTTGAATATATAGCAGCTGTAACTTCAGTTAGGGTTTCCAAAAACCTAGGGTTGATTCCGTTTGACCTTAAGACCAGGTCACAGTACTTCATTGATCAGGTTAGGATTGAGCTAGGTTACTCCTCAGAAAACGCAGGATTCTGTTTAGGAAGGACTGAGTTATTTCCTGAAAAAACTCAGACTTATCCAATCCTGTAATCCTGCTAGTTCAGAACAGGATGTCATAACATCTGTTATGACATCTGAGAAAACCTGTCTACTGATTAGCAAAGTGTGATCATTTTGCAAACATGCTCAGATACACACTTATAAACATCAGTATTTGAGTTACAATATTTTTCTGCATATGTACCTAAAGAGTTAGTACAACCTGAACTAGAATGTTATGACATCAGTCATGACATTCACACATACACTTGGAATTTACCAAAAATGCAAGCCAATACCTAAACACCTACAAACTCCCCCTTTGGCAGATTTTTGGCTAAAGTCCCTAAACAATCAGAGATAGATAGATAGCACTAGAAATAAGTGACAGCAGAAAAATATAGTGTTAAGTACTAATTAAGCAGTACCAAAAATATTCTCCCCCACTTTAGCCACAAATGGGCCAAAGATTACATGTTTATAAAGTAATACAGTTATCCAAGACAAAATAATGAGATCAGCAGCAGACAACAGCAGAACATACTTCCAAACTCCACCAGCAACACCACCAAGCAGCAATCATCCTTCAAGTACTGTCATCAGACTCAGAGAATTCAGGCTTCTTTCTTTTCTTGTGAGCAATGTCAGCATTTCTCTCTTTGTTTGATGTCTCAACATTCTTAGAGACATTTGGATTTGTTTCAGCATTTGAGTTTTCTTGGTTCAGAGGAACAGAAATGCCAGGAACTGAGTGGTTCTCGTTCAGCATTCGCGAAACAATTTTTGCTATTGCTTGATTAACATAGGCTGTCCCTTCCCTATTTGCAATTTCAAGGGGAACTGAAGAGGAAGGATGAGATGGATTACCTGTATGTCTTGTTCTCAACTCTTTGGCCTTGGTGGAGTTAATTCTATGAGAACAGATCTCCAGAACATCAGAGTCCAGACAGGAAGAGATTGTCCCAGAATCTTGATCAGATGAAGAGGTTGAGATGGTCGTATTGGATGATGATGGCGTTTGAGACATTTTGTCAGTTTTGAAAGACCAACAGCAAATGAGAAGAAATTCCTGATTGATGAGAAGACGAGAGAGGAACGAAGCAAAGGAGTGCCTATTCAATTTCCTAAAACAGTTGTAGGAAATGAGAAAATATAATTTTAAACCAATCAGAATAGGCATAAGTCCTTTGGTCTTTGTTTTAAGCAAAATTAATTGCTACAATTCCTCATGTTGGCAAATACCCAGTTTACCCCTTAAGTTTTCAAATTGATTTGCATCCAAAGCCTTGGTAAAAATGTCAGCCAGCTGCAGCTCAGTGGCAACATGTTCCAATTTGATGGTCTTCTCTTCTACAAGGTCTCTAATAAAGTGATGTCGTATGTCAATATGTTTGGTCCTGCTATGCTGAATGGGATTCTTGGATATGTTAATTGTACTCAGATTGTCACAGTACAATGTCATAACATCTTGTGTGACATTATACTCAGTGAGCATCTGTTTCATCCATAACATTTGAGAGCAGCTACTGCCAGCTGCAATATATTCAGCTTCAGCGGTGGAAAGAGACACACAATTCTGTTTCTTGCTGAACCAGGAAACCAGATTACTTCCCAAAAAGAAACATCCTCCAGAGGTGCTTTTTCTATCATCAGCACTACCAGCCCAATCAGCATCACAGTAACCACTCAGAGTCGGTTCACAGCCATGAGTATACAACAATCCATAGTTGTAAGTACCACTTACATACTTCAAAATTCTCTTTACCTGATTGATATGACTGACTTTGGGATCAGCCTGGTATCTAGCACAAACTCCAACTACAAAGGCAATATCAGGTCTGCTGGCAGTTAAGTACAGCAGGCTTCCTATCATGCTTCTGTACAGACTTTGATCCACCTTAACCCCACTTGAATCTTTGGAGAGCTTTAGATGAGTAGGAGCAGGAGTCCTTTTGTGACTTGCATTCTCCATACCAAACTTCTTTACAATATTCTTAGCATACTTGCTTTGAGATAAGAAGATTGAGTCCTCCATCTGTGAGACTTGTAGTCCAAGAAAATAAGTTAGTTCACCCATGAGACTCATTTCAAATTCAGCCTGCATCTGGTCAGAAAAGTGTTTAACCATATGTTCTGACATTCCGCCAAACACTATGTCATCAACATATATTTGGGCAACCATCAGCTTCCCTCCTTCAGTTTTGACAAATAGAGTTTTGTCCAAGCCTCCTTTTCTGTAGCCTTTGTCTGAGAGAAACTTTGTTAACCTGTCATACCATGCTCTAGGAGCTTGTTTCAGCCCATATAGAGCTTTTCTCAATTTGTAGACATGATCAGGATGGGTTGGATCCACAAAACCTTTAGGTTGTTCCACATAAGCTTCCTCATTTAAGTACCCATTTAGAAAAGCACTTTTCACATCCATCTGAAATAACTTGAACTTCAGAAGACAGGCAATTGACAACAAGAGTCTGATTGATTCCAACCTGGCTACAGGTGCAAAGGTTTCATCAAAGTCAACCCCTTCAACTTGGGTGTATCCTTGAGCAACAAGTCTCGCCTTATTTCTGGTGACAACTCCTTCAGCATCTGACTTGTTCTTGAATATCCATTTTGTCCCAATGATGTTAGTTCCTTCAGGTCTAGGAACCAGTTCCCAAACTTCATGTTGCTTGAATTGGTTCAGTTCATCTTGCATTGCACCAATCCAGTATTCATCAGTTAAGGCTTCCTTGACATTTCTTGGTTCTATTTTGGACACAAAACAAGAATTTGTGATGATTTCTCTAGATCTTGTGATGACTCCACTATTAGGATCTCCTATGATGAGCTCTTTTGGATGATCCTTTTGAATTCTGATGGAAGGAGTCTTGCTAGCTTCCTTTGATTCTGATTCTGTTGTGGTGGAGTTGGGTAGATCATCCTGTTGGGTTGAAGTCTCAAAGAATGTCTCAACAGTACAAGGAACATCTGTTTCTTCATGATAGTCATCGATTATGACATTTATTGATTCCATCATGGTTTTGGTTCTGGATTTGAATACTCTATAAGCTCTGTTGTTTGAGGAGTATCCTAGAAATATGCCTTCATCACTTTTGGAGTCCAGTTTTCTTCTTTGTTCCAGATCAGACAGGATATAGCATTTGCTGCCAAACACATGGAAGTACTTCACAGTTGGTTTCCTTCCTTTCCAGAGTTCATATATGGTGGATGAGGTTCCCTTTCTCAAGGTTACCCTGTTATGAACATAACAAGCTGTATTCATAGCTTCAGCCCAAAAATACATAGGAAGTCTTTTGGCATGTAACATTGCTCTGGCAGATTCTTGTATGGTCCTGTTTTTTCTTTCCACAACTCCATTTTGCTGAGGTGTTATGGGTGAAGAAAACTCATGACTGATTCCTTCTGAAGCACAGAAGTCATCAAACTTGCTGTTTTCAAATTCCTTGCCATGATCACTTCTGATTCTGACAATACATCCTTCCTTCTCTCTTTGAATTCTTTTGCACAGTTCTCTAAAGACTTCAAATGCATCTGATTTTTCTCTAATGAAATTAATCCAGGTGAATCTGGAAAAATCATCCACAACCACATAGGCATATCTTTTACCACCAAGGCTTTCTACTTGCATTGGTCCCATCAGATCCATATGGAGGAGTTCTAGAACCTTAGTGGTGGTCAGATGTCTTGACTTTGGATGTGACATCCTCGTCTGCTTACCCACCTGACATTCACCACAAACTCTTCCTTCATCAATTAGCAGTTTTGGAATCCCTCTGACTGCCTCCAAGGAGATGATCCTCTTCATACCTCTTAGGTGAAGATGGCCAAGTTTTTGGTGCCACAGTTTCACCTCTTTTTCTTCTTTTGCAATGCAACACACAGATGAGAAATTAGTGTTCTCAGCCTCCCATAAGTAACAGTTGTCTTTGGATCTGACTCCTTTCATTACTATCTCTTGTTTGTCATTGATTACAAGACATTCAGATTTTGAGAAATTGACCTTGAATCCTAGATCACACAGTTGACTGATACTAATGAGATTAGCGGTCAGTCCTTTCACCAGCAGTACTTCATTTAGACTTGGAACTCCAGGGCAGTTTAAATCACCAACTCCTTTGATTTCTCCTTTAGCACCATCTCCAAAGGTCACAAAACTGGTGGTGTGAGGCTTAACATTGTTGAGGAGGTTCTTGATTCCAGTCATATGTCTGGAACATCCACTGTCAAAGTACCAGTCTTCCTTTGCAGAGACCCTCAGGGAAGTGTGAGCTATCATTGCAGTAGCCTTTTTCTTCCATTGAGGAGCATGTGGTACCTTTTTAGACTTAGGTTTGACACCTGAATTCTGATTAGGGTATCCATGTAATCTGAAGCAAAAACGCTTTATGTGACCATATCTACCACAATGATGACATTTCCATCTTTGGTACCTTTTCCTCATATGTTTCTGTTCCTGATGTCGAGAGTTGTGTTGAGACATCTGTTTTGACATTTGCCTACCAGAACCAGATTTCGTTGCTTTCATAAATCCTAGACCAGATTTATTTCCCACATTTTGTCCAATCTGTAGGATCTCTTCCAATTTGTTAGTTCCATTTGTCAACATCTTGACAGATTTTGTCATTTGATTCAGTTGTGAGTTCAGCAATTGAACTTCTCCTTCTAGAAGACTTATAGTTTCAAGGTTTGCCCGTTTTTCAGCCTCCATCTTTATGATGAGTTTTGATTGTTTCTTATTCTGCACACAGACTTCAGTACTTCGGATACACAGTTCCTTGTACGTTTCAGCCAGTTCTTCAAAAGTCACCTCTTCATCACTTTCAGAGATACAAACACCAGTTAAAGCATTAACTCGTTTGGCAGTCTCTTCTTCAGAATTACTTTCTGAATCACAGTCAGACCAAGTAACTGTCATTCCTTTTTGTTTCTTAAGAAAGGTAGGACATTCAGCTCGAATATGCCCATATCCTTCACAACCATGGCATTGAATTCCTCTGCCTTGAACTCCCTTCTCATCTGACCTTGGTCTTCTGCTGGAACTGTCAATGTCAGAGGAAATGTTATGAACATTAGACCTTGACTTTGGATCTATTCTTTTGATGAGTTTGTTGAACTGTCTTCCTAGCATGGCTATAGCTTCTGATATGTTTTCTTCAACATCAGTGTTGGACATAAGTGCTATGCTCTTGTTCTTTTTGACATCATCATTAGTGATTCCCATCTCAAAAGTCTGAAGAGACCCAATGAGTTCATCCACTTTCAACTTGCTAATGTCCTGGGCTTCCTCTATGGCAGTCACCTTCATTGCAAATCTTTTAGGCAAGGATCTGAGAATCTTCCTCACCAGTTTTTCTTCTGACATTTTTTCTCCCAGTGCTCCTGAGGTGTTGGCAATCTCCAAGATGTTCATGTGAAATTCATGGATGGTTTCATCTTCCATCATTTTTAGATTCTCAAACTTAGTGGTCAACATCTGAAGCCTTGACATCTTTACTTTGGAAGTGCCCTCATGAGTAGTTTTGAGGGTGTCCCAAACTTCTTTGGCCAGTTCATATTGATGTACTAATCTGAAGATGTTTCTATCAATTCCATTGAACAAGGCATTTAAGGCTTTTGAATTTCCCAGAGCTAACTCATCTTCTTCTTTACTCCAATCTTCCTCAGGCTTCAGACTGATTGTCCCATCTCTTTCAGTTATGGTGGGATGAATCCATCCTTTGTCAGCAGCTCTCCAAGCCTTTTTGTCCAGAGATTTTAGGAATGCAATCATACGAGGTTTCCAGTAGTCATAATTAGTTCCATCCAGAATGGGTGGTCTATTTCCAAAAACTCCTTCTTTGTCCATAGTGCCAGAAAGTGATATCCCTAGATCTCACCCAGTAATACAGGCAGGGTGCCTGCTCTGATGCCAATTGAAAATTCTGGCTACAGATACTTAATGTCACGTCCGATGTTATGACACCGTATCTGACTTAATATATGACAGTAAATACAAAAGCAGTAAATAACACAGTCAATTGTTTACCCAGTTCAGTGTGCAACAACACCTACTCTGGGGGCTACCAAGCCAGGGAGAGAATCCACTATAAGAGATGTTAATTCAGGAATAAACCAACCAGTTTATCTCCTTCACTTAAGACCTACCCAATGCAATTCTAATCTAAGTACAACTTAAACCTGAGTTCCTACTCACTCCCCCTCAATCACAGCAGTGATACATAAACCAATTTGACTTGAGAATTGATGAAGACACTCTTCAAAACACACTCTTGATTAAGCTTCACAGCTTTTTAATCAAGTAACACAATCACTCGTGCTTCACAGCTTTGAGTGATGTACACAACTAACTTGACTCTGCTTCACAGCTTTAGTCAAGTAACATTCAAACACTCTTGCTTCAAAGCTTTGAGTGCTACACAACCCTTACAATTGAAACCTATTCCAAGACACTTATCACAATGATAATTGCTTGGAGTACAATAAACAAATCTATACAGATTACAAACTTGATCTTCTAATCAATCAGCAGGGATCCCTTCAAACACCACAGCTTTGTTGAATATATAGCAGCTGCAACTTCAGTTAGGGTTTCCAAAAACCTAGGGTTGATTCCGTTTGACCTTAAGACCAGGTCACAGTACTTCATTGATCAGGTTAGGATTGAGCTAGGTTACTCCTCAGAAAACGCAGGATTCTGTTTAGGAAGGACTGAGTTATTTCCTGAAAAAACTCAGACTTATCCAATCCTGTAATCCTGCTAGTTCAGAACAGGATGTCATAACATCTGTTATGACATCTGAGAAAACCTGTCTACTGATTAGCAAAGTGTGATCATTTTGCAAACATGCTCAGATACACACTTATAAACATCAGTATTTGAGTTACAATATTTTTCTGCATATGTACCTAAAGAGTTAGTACAACCTGAACTAGAATGTTATGACATCAGTCATGACATTCACACATACACTTGGAATTTACCAAAAATGCAAGCCAATACCTAAACACCTACACCTTCCATAATGACAAGGCTACCATCCATTGGAGTAACAAAAATCATGACAACAGACTACCTTCCATAATGACAAGGCTACCATCCTTTGGAATAACAAAAATCTCGACAAGAGATGACCTTCCATAATGACTAGGCAACCATCCATCGGAGTAATAAAGATATCAACAACAGACTACCTTCTATTATGACAAGGCTATCATCCATTGTAGTAACAAAAATCTCGACAACAGACTACCTTCCATAATGACAAGACTACCATCCTTTGGAATAACAAAAATCTCGACAAGAGATGACCTTCCATAATGACTAGGCTACCATCCATTGGAGTAATAAAGATATCTACAACAGACTACCTTCTATTATGACAAGGCTATCATCCATTGTAGTAACAAAAATCTCGACAACAGACTACCTTCCATAATGACAAGACTACCATCCTTTGGAATAACAAAAATCTCGACAAGAGATGACCTTCCATAATGACTAGTCTAGCATCCATTGGAGTAATAAAGATATCAACAATAGACTACCTTCCATTATGAGAAGGCTACAATCCATTGTAGTAACAAAAATCTCGACAAGTGACTACCTTCCATAATGACAAGGCTACCATCCTTTGTAGTAACTAAAATATCGACAATAGACTACCTTCCATAATGACACGGGTACCATCCATTGGAGTAACAAAAATATCCACAAGAGACTACCTTCCATAATGATAAGGATACCATCCATTGGAGTAATAAAAATCTCGACAACAGACTAACTTCCATTATGTCAAGGCTACAATCCATTGTAGTAACAAAAATCTCGACAACAGACTACCTTACATAATGACAAGGCTACCATCCATTGTAGTAACAAAAATCTCGACAACAGACTACCTTCCATAATGACAAGGCTACCATCCATTGTAGTAACAAAAATCTCGACAACAAACTACCTTCCATAATGACTTGGCTACCATCCATTGGAGTAACAAAGATATCGAAAACATACTTCCTTCCATAATGACAAGGCTACCATCCATTGGAGTAACAAAAATCATTACAACAGACTACCTTGCATAATGACAAGGCTACCATCCATTGGAATAACAAAAATCTCGACAACAGATGACCTTCCATAATGACTAGTCTAGCATCCATTGGAGTAACAAATCTATCAACAATAGACAACCTTCCATTATGAGAAGGCTAAAATCCATTGTAGTAACAAAAATCTCGACAAGAGACTACCTTCCATAATGACAAGGCTATCATCCATTGTAGTAACTAAAATATCGACAACAGACTACCTTCCATAATGACAAGGGTACCATCCATTGGAGTAAAAAAAATATCCACAAGAGGCTACCTTCCATAATGATAAGGCTACCATCCATTGGAGTAACAAAAATATCGACAACAGACTACCTTCCATAATGTCAAGGCTACAATCCATTGTAGTAACAAAAATCTCGACAACAGACTACCTTACATAATGACAAGGCTACCATCCATTGTAGTAATAAAAATCTCGACAACAAACTACCTTCCATAATGACTTGGCTACCATCCATTGGAGTAACAAAAATCACGACAACAGACTACCTTCTATAATGACAAGGCTAACATCCATTGGAAGAACAAAAATCTCGACAACAGATGACCTTCCATAATGACTAGGCTACCATCCGTTGGAGTAATAAAGATATCAACAACAGACTACCTTCCATTATGAGAAGGCTACAATCCATTGTAGTAACAAAAATCTCGACAAGAGACTACCTTCCATAATGACAAGGCTACCATCCATTGTAGTAATAAAAATCTCTACAACAGACTACCTTCCATAATGACTTGGCTACCATCCATTGGAGTAACAAAAATATCGGCAATAGACTACCTTCCATAATGACAAGGCTACCATCCATTGGAGTGACAAATATATTGACAACATACTACCTTCCATAATGACAAGACTACCATCCATTGGAGTAACAAAAATCATGAAAACAAACAACCTTCCATAATGACAAGGCTGCCATCCATTGGAATAACAAAAATCTCGACAATAGATGACATTCCATAATTACTAGGCTACCATCCATTGGAGTAATAAATATATCAACAATAGACTACCTTCCATTATGAGAAGGCTACAATCCATTGTAGTAACAAAAATCTCGACAAGAGACTACCTTCCATAATGACTAGGCTACCATCCATTGTAGTAACTAAAATATCGACAACAGACGTCCTTCCATAATGACAAGGGTACCATCCATTGGAGTAACAAAAATCTCGACAACAGACTACCTTCCATAATGATAAGGCTACCATCCATTGGAGTAACAAAAATCTCGACAACAGACTACCTTCTATAATGTCCAGGCTACAATCCATTATAGTAACAAAAATCCCGACAACAGACTACCTTACATAATGACAAGGCTACCATCCATTATAGTAACAAAAATCTCGACAACAGACTACCTTCCATAATGACAAGGCTACCATCCATTGTAGTAACAAAAATCTCGACAACAGACTACTTTCCATAATGACTTGGCTTCCATCCATTGGAGTAACAAAAATATCGACAATAGACTACCTTCCATAATGACAAGGCTACCATACATTGGAGTAACAAAGATATCGATAACATACTACCTTCCATAATAACAAGGCTACCATGCATTGGAGTAACAAAAATCACGACAACAGACTACCTTCCATAATGAAAAGGCTACCATCCATTGGAGTAACAAAGATATCGATAACATACTACCTTCCATAATGACAAGGCTATAATCCGTTGGAGTAACAAAAATCACGACAACAGACTACCTTCCATAATGACAAGGCTGCCATCCAATGGACTGACAAAAATCTAGACAAGAGACTACCTTCCATAACGACAAGTATACCATCCATTGGAGTAACAAAAATCTCGACAACAGACTACCTTCCATAACGACAAGTATACCATCCATTGTAGTAACAAAAATATCGACAACAGACTAATTTCCATAATGACTTGGCTACCATCCATTGTAGTAACAAAAATCTCAACAACAGACTACCTTCCATAATGACTTGGCTTCCATCCATTGGAGTAACAAAAATCACGACATTAGACTACCTTCCATAATGACAAGGCTACCATCCATTAGAGTAACAAAGATATTGATAACATACTACCTTCCATAATGACAAGGCTACCATCCATTGGAGTAACAAAAATCACGACAACAGACTACCTTCCATAATGTAAAGGCTACCATCCATTGGAGTAACAAAGATATCGATAACATACTACCCTCCATAATGACAAGGCTACCATCCATTGGAGTAACAAAAATCAAGACAAAAGACTACCTTCCATACTGACAAGGCTACCATCCATTGGAGTAACAAAAATCTCGACAAGAGACTACCTTCCATAATGACAAGGCTACCATCCATTGTAGTAACAAAAATCTCGACAACAGACTACCTTCCATAATGACAAGGCTACCATCCATTGTAGTAACATAAATCTCGACAACAGACTACCTTCCATAATGACTTGGCTACCATCCATTGGAGTAACAAAAATCTCGACAATAGACTACAATCCATAATGACAAGGCTACCATCAATTAGAGTAACAAAAATATCCACAAGTGATTACCTTCCATAATGATAAGGCTATAATCCATTGTAGTAACAAAAATCTCGACAACAGACTACCTTACATAATGAAAAGGCTACCATCCATTGTAGTAACAAAAATCTCGACAATAGACTACCTTCCATAATGACCTGGCTACCATCCATTGGAGTAACAAAAATCTCGACAATAGACTACCTTCCATAATGACAAGGCTACCATACATTAGAGTAACGAAAATATCCACAAGAGATTACCTTCCATAATGATAAGGCTATAATCCATTGTAGTAACAAAAATCTCGACAATAGACTACCTTCCATAATGACAAGGCTACCATCCATTGGAGTAACAAATATATTGACAACATACTACCTTCCATAATGACAAGACTACCATCCATTGGAGTAACAAAAATCATGAAAACAAACTACCTTCCATAATGACAAGGCTGCCATCCATTGGAATAACAAAAATCTCGACAATAGATGACATTCCATAATTACTAGGCTACCATCCATTGGAGTAATAAATATATCAACAATAGACTACCTTCCATTATGAGAAGGCTACAATCCATTGTAGTAACAAAAATCTCGACAAGAGACTACCTTCCATAATGACTAGGCTGCCATCCATTGTAGTAACTAAAATATCGACAACAGACGTCCTTCCATAATGACAAGGGTACCATCCATTGGAGTAACAAAAATCTCGACAACAGACTACCTTCCATAATGATAAGGCTACCATCCATTGGAGTAACAAAAATCTCGACAACAGACTACCTTCTATAATGTCCAGGCTACAATCCATTATAGTAACAAAAATCCCGACAACAGACTACCTTACATAATGACAAGGCTACCATCCATTATAGTAACAAAAATCTCGACAACAGACTACCTTCCATAATGACAAGGCTACCATCCATTGTAGTAACAAAAATCTCGACAACAGACTACTTTCCATAATGACTTGGCTTCCATCCATTGGAGTAACAAAAATATCGACAATAGACTACCTTCCATAATGACAAGGCTACCATACATTGGAGTAACAAAGATATCGATAACATACTACCTTCCATAATAACAAGGCTACCATGCATTGGAGTAACAAAAATCACGACAACAGACTACCTTCCATAATGAAAAGGCTACCATCCATTGGAGTAACAAAGATATCGATAACATACTACCTTCCATAATGACAAGGCTATAATCCGTTGGAGTAACAAAAATCACGACAATAGACTACCTTCCATAATGACAAGGCTGCCATCCAATGGACTGACAAAAATCTAGACAAGAGACTACCTTCCATAACAACAAGTATACCATCCACTGGAGTAACAAAAATCTCGACAACAGACTACCTTCCATAACGACAAGTATACCATCCATTGTAGTAACAAAAATATCGACAACAGACTAATTTCCATAATGACTTGGCTACCATCCATTGTAGTAACAAAAATCTCAACAACAGACTACCTTCCATAATGACTTGGCTTCCATCCATTGGAGTAACAAAAATCACGACATTAGACTACCTTCCATAATGACAAGGCTACCATCCATTAGAGTAACAAAGATATTGATAACATACTACCTTCCATAATGACAAGGCTACCATCCATTGGAGTAACAAAAATCATGACAACAGACTACCTTCCATAATGTAAAGGCTACCATCCATTGGAGTAACAAAGATATCGATAACATACTACCCTCCATAATGACAAGGCTACCATCCATTGGAGTAACAAAAATCAAGACAAAAGACTACCTTCCATACTGACAAGGCTACCATCAATTGGAGTAACAAAAATCTCGACAACAGACTACCTTCCATAATGACAAGGCTACCATCCATTGTAGTAACAAAAATCTCGACAACAGACTACCTTCCATAATGACTTGGCTACCATCCATTGGAGTAACAAAAATCTCGTCAATAGACTACCTTCCATAATGACAAGGCTACCATACATTAGAGTAACGAAAATATCCACAAGAGATTACCTTCCATAATGATAAGGCTATAATCCATTGTAGTAACAAAAATCTCGACAACAGACTACCTTGCATAATGACAAGGCTACGATCCATTGTAGTAACAAAAGTCTCGACAACATACTACCTTCCATAATGACAAGGCTACCATCCTTTGTAGTAACAAAAATCTCGACAACAAATTACCTTCCATAATGACAAGGCTACAATCCATTGGAGAAACAAAAATATCGGCAATAGACTACCTTCCATAATGACAACCATCCCTCGGAGTAACAAAGATATCGATAACATACTACCTTCCATAATGACAAGGCTACCATCCATTGGAGTAACAAAAATCATGACAACAGACTACCTTCCATAATGACAAGGCTACCATCCTTTGGAATAACAAAAATCTCGACAAGAGATGACCTTCCATAATGACTAGGCAACCATCCATCGGAGTAATAAAGATATCAACAACAGACTACCTTCTATTATGACAAGGCTATCATCCATTGTAGTAACAAAAATCTCGACAACAGACTACCTTCCATAATGACAAGACTACCATCCTTTGGAATAACAAAAATCTCGACAAGAGATGACCTTCCATAATGACTAGGCTACCATCCATTGGAGTAATAAAGATATCAACAACAGACTACCTTCTATTATGACAAGGCTATCATCCATTGTAGTAACAAAAATCTCGACAACAGACTATGTTCCATAATGACTTGGCTACCATCCATTGGAGTAAGAAAAATCTCGACAACAGACTACCTTGCATAATGACAAGGCTACGATCCATTGTAGTAACAAAAGTCTCGACAACATACTACCTTCCATAATGACAAGGCTACCATCCTTTGTAGTAACAAAAATCTCGTCAACAAATTACCTTCCATAATGACAAGGCTACCATCCATTGGAGAAACAAAAATATCGGCAATAGACTACCTTCCATAATGACAAGGCTACCATCCCTCGGAGTAACAAAGATATCGATAACATACTACCTTCCATAATGACAAGGCTACCATCCATTGGAGTAACAAAAATCATGACAACAAACTATCTTCCATAATGACAAGGCTACCATTCTTTTGAATAACAAAAATCTCGACAAGAGATGACCTTCCATAATGACTAGGCAACCATCCATCGGAGTAATAAAGATATCAACAACATACTACCTTCTATTATGACAAGGCTATCATCCATTGTAGTAACAAAAATCTCGACAACAGACTACCTTCCTTAATGACTTGGCTACCATCCATTGGAGTAAGAAAAATCTCGGCAATAGACTACCTTCCATAATGACAAGGCTACCATCCATTGGAGTAACAAAGATATCAACAACATATTACCTTACATAATGACAAGGCTACCATCCATTGGAGTAACAAAAATCATGACAACAGACTACCTTCCATAATGACAAGGCTATCATCCATTGGAATAACAAAAATCTTGACAACAGATGACCTTCCATAATGACTAGTCTAGCATCCATTGGAGTAATAAAGATATCAACAATAGACTACCTTCCATTATGAGAAGGCTACAATCAATTGTAGTAACAAAAATCTCGACAAGTGACTACCTTCCATAATGACAAGGCTACCATCCTTTGTAGTAACTAAAATATCGACAACAGACTACCTTCCATAATGACACGGGTACCATCCATTGGAGTAACAAAAATATCCACAAGAGACTACCTTCCATAATGATAAGGATACCATCCATTGGAGTAATAAAAATCTCGACAACAGACTAACTTCCATTATGTCAAGGCTACAATCCATTGTAGTAACAAAAATCTCGAAAACAGACTACCTTACATAATGACAAGGCTACCATCCATTGTAGTAACAAAAATCTCGACAACAGACTACCTTCCATAATGACAAGGCTACCATCCATTGTAGTAACGAAAATCTCGACAACAAACTACCTTCCATAATGACTTGGCTACCATCCATTGGAGTAACAAAGATATCGAAAACAAACTTCCTTCCATAATGACAAGGCTACCATCCATTGGAGTAACAAAAATCATTACAACAGACTACCTTGCATAATGACAAGGCTACCATCCATTGGAATAACAAAAATCTCGACAACAGATGACCTTCCATAATGACTAGTCTAGCATCCATTGGAGTAACAAATCTATCAACAATAGACAACCTTCCATTATGAGAAGGCTAAAATCCATTGTAGTAACAAAAATCTCGACAAGAGACTACCTTCCATAATGACAAGGCTATCATCCATTGTAGTAACTAAAATATCGACAACAGACTACCTTCCATAATGACAAGGGTACCATCCATTGGAGTAAAAAAAATATCCACAAGAGGCTACCTTCCATAATGATAAGGCTACCATCCATTGGAGTAACAAAAATATCGACAATAGACTACCTTCCATAATGTCGAGGCTACAATCCATTGTAGTAACAAAAATCTCGACAACAGACTACCTTACGTAATGACAAGGCTACCATCCATTGTAGTAATAAAAATCTCGACAACAAACTACCTTCCATAATGACTTGGCTACCATCCATTGGAGTAACAAAAATCACGACAACAGACTACCTTCTATAATGACAAGGCTAACATCCATTGGAAGAACAAAAATCTCGACAACAGATGACCTTCCATAATGACTAGGCTACCATCCGTTGGAGTAATAAAGATATCAACAACAGACTACCTTCCATTATGAGAAGGCTACAATCCATTGTAGTAACAAAAATCTCGACAATAGACTACCTTCCATAATGACAAGGCTACCATCCATTGTATTAATAAAAATCTCTACAACAGACTACCTTCCATAATGACTTGGCTACCATCCATTGGAGTAACAAAAATATCGGCAATAGACTACCTTCCATAATGACAAGGCTACCATCCATTGGAGTAACAAAGATATTGACAACACACTACCTTCCATAATGACAAGACTACCATCCATTGGAGTAACAAAAATCATGAAAACAAACTACCTTCCATAATGACAAGGCTTCCATCCATTGGAATAACAAAAATCTCGACAATAGATGACATTCCATAATTACTAGGCTACCATCAATTGGAGTAATAAATATATCAACAATAGACTACCTTCCATTATGAGAAGGCTACAATCCATTGTAGTAACAAAAATCTCGACAAGAGACTACCTTCCATAATGACAAGGCTACCATCCATTGTAGTAACTAAAATATCGACAACAGACGTCCTTCCATAATGACAAGGGTACCATCCATTGGAGTAACAAAAATCTCGACAACAGACTACCTTCCATAATGATAAGGCTACCATCCATTGGAGTAACAAAAATCTCGACAACAGACTACCTTCTATAATGTGAAGGCTACAATCCATTATAGTAACAAAAATCCTGACAACAGACTACCTTACATAATGACAAGGCTACCATCCATTATAGTAACAAAAATCTCGACAACAGACTACCTTCCATAATGACAAGGCTACCATCCATTGTAGTAACAAAAATCTCGACAACAGACTACTTTCCATAATGACTTGGCTTCCATCCATTGGAGTAACAAAAATATCGACAATAGACTACCTTCCATAATGACAAGGCTACCATACATTGAAGTAACAAAGATATCGATAACATACTACCTTCCATAATAACAAGGCTACAATCCATTGGAGTAACAAAAATCACGACAACAGACTACCTTCCATAATGAAAAGGCTACCATCCATTGGAGTAACAAAGATATCGATAACATACTACCTTCCATAATGACAAGGCTACAATCCGTTGGAGTAACAAAAATAACGACAACAGACTACCTTCCATAATGACAAGGCTGCCATCCAATGGACTGACAAAAATCTAGACAAGAGACTACCTTCCATAACGACAAGTATACCATCCATTGGAGTAACAAAAATATCGACAACAGACTAATTTCCATAATGACTTGGCTACCATCCATTGTAGTAACAAAAATCTCAACAACAGACTACCTTCCATAATGACTTGGCTTCCATCCATTGGAGTAACAAAAATCACGACATTAGACTACCTTCCATAATGACAAGGCTACCATCCATTAGAGTAACAAAGATATTGATAACATACTACCTTCCATAATGACAAGGCTACCATCCATTGGAGTAACAAAAATCACGACAACAGACTACCTTCCATAATGTAAAGGCTACCATCCATTGGAGTAACAAAGATATCGATAACATACTACCCTCCATAATGACAAGGCTACCATCCATTGGAGTAACAAAAATCAAGACAAAAGACTACCTTCCATAATGACAAGGCTACCATCCATTGGAGTAACAAAAATCTCGACAAGAGACTACCTTCCATAATGACAAGGCTACCATCCATTGTAGTAACAAAAATCTCGACAACAGACTACCTTCCATAATGACAAGGCTACCATCCATTGTAGTAACAAAAATCTTGACAACAGACTACCTTCCATAATGACTTGGCTACCATCCATTGGAGTAACAAAAATCTCGACAATAGACTACCTTCCATAATGACAAGGCTACCATCAATTAGAGTAACAAAAATATCCACAAGAGATTACCTTCCATAATGATAAGGCTATAATCCATTGTAGTAACAAAAATCTCGACAACAGACTACCTTACATAATGACAAGGCTACAATCCATTGTAGTAACAAAAATCTCGACAAGAGACTACCTTCCATAATGACAAGGCTACCATCCATTGTAGTAACTAAAATATCGACAACAAACTACCTTCCATAATGATAAGGGTACCATCCATTAGAGTAACAAAAATATCCACAAGAGACTACCTTCCATAATGATAAGGCTACCATCCATTGGAGTAACAAAAATCTCGACAACAGACTACCTTCTATAATGTCAAGGCTACAATCCATTATAGTAACAAAAATCTCGACAACAGACTACCTTCCATAATGACTTGGCTACCATCCATTGTAGTAACAAAAATCTCGACAATAGACTACCTTCCATAATGTCTTGGCTTCCATCCATTTGAGTAACAAAAATCTTGACAATAGACTACCTTCCATAATTACAAGGCTACCATCCATTGGAGTAACAAAGATATCGATAACATACTACCTTCCATAATGACAAGGCTACCATCCATTGCAGTAACAAAAATCACGACAACAGACTACCTTCCATAATGTCAAGGCTACCATCCATTGGAGTATCAAGGATATCGATAACATACTACCTTCTATAATGACAAGGCTACCATCCATTGGTGTAACAAAAATCCTGACAAAAGACTACCTTCCATAATGACAAGGCTACCATCCAATGGACTAACAAAAATCTCGACAACAGACTACCTTCCATAACGACAAGTATACCATCCATTGGAGTAACAAAAATCTCGACAACAAACTACCTTCCATAATGACTTGGCTACCATCCATTGGAGTAACAAAAATCACGACAACAGTCTACCTTCCATAATGACAAGGATACAATCCATTGGAATAATAAAAATCACGACAACAGATGACTTTCCATAATGACTAGGCTACCATCCATTGGAGTAATAAAGATATCAACAATAAACTACCTTCCATTATGAGAAGGCTACAATCCATTGTAGTAACAAAAATCTCGACAAGAGACTACCTTCCATAATGACAAGGCTACCATCCATTGTAGTAACTAAAATATCGACAACAAACTACCTTCCATAATGACAAGGGTACCATCCATTGGAGTAACAAAAATATCCACAAGATACTACCTTCCATAATGATAAGGCTACCATCCATTGGAGTAACAAAAATCTCGACAACAGACTACCTTCCATAATGTCAAGGCTACAATCCATTGTAGTAACAAAAATCTCGACAACAGACTACCTTCCATAATGACTTGGCTACCATCCATTGTAGTAACAAAAATCTCGACAACAGACTACCTTCCATAATGTCTTGGCTTCCATCCATTTGAGTAACAAAAATCTTGACAATAGACTACCTTCCATAATGACAAGGCTACCTTTCATTGGAGTAACAAAGATATCGATAACATACTACCTTCCATAATGACAAGGCTACCATCCATTGGAGTAACAAAAATCACGACAACAGACTACCTTCCATAATGTCAAGGCTACCATCCATTTGAGTATCAAAGATATCGATAACATACTACCTTCTATAATGACAAGGCTACCATCCATTGGTGTAACAAAAATCCTGACAAAAGACTACCTTCCATAATGACAAGGCTACCATCCAATGGACTAACAAAAATCTCGACAACAGACTACCTTCCATAACGACAAGTATACCATCCATTGGAGTAACAAAAATCTCGACAACAGACTACCTTCCATAATGACTTGGCTACCATCCATTGGAGTAAGAAAAATCTCGGCAATAGACTACCTTCCATAATGACAAGGCTACCATCCATTGGAGTAACAAAGATATCGACAACATACTACCTTCCATAATGACAAGGCTACCATCCATTGGAGTAACAAAAATCACGACAACAGACTACCTTCCATAATGACAAGGATACCATCCATTGGAATAACAAAAATCACGACAACAGATGACCTTCCTTAATGACTAGGCTACCATCCATTGGAGTAATAAAGATATCAACAATAGACTACCTTCCATTATGAGAAGACTACAATCCATTGTAGTAACAAAAATCTCGACAAGAGACTACCTTCCATAATGACAAGGCTACCATCCATTGTAGTAACTAAAATATCGACAACAGACTACCTTCCATAATGACAAGGGTACCATCCATTGGAGTAACAAAAATATCCACAAGATACTACCTTCCATAATGATAAGGCTACCATCCATTGGAGTAACAAAAATCTCAGCAATAGACTACCTTCCATATTGACAAGGCTACCATCCATTGGAGTAACAAAGATATCGACAACATACTACCTTCCATAATGATAAGGCTACCATCCATTGGAGTAACAAAAATCACTTCAACAGACTACCTTCCATAATGACAAGGCTACCATCCATTGGAATAACAAAAATCACGACAACAGACTACCTTCCATATTGACAAGGCTACCATCCATTGGAGTAACAAAGATATCGACAACATACTACCTTCCATAATGATAAGGCTACCATCCATTGGAGTAACAAAAATCACGACAACAGACTACCTTCCATAATGACTAGGGTACCATCCATTGGAGTAATAAAGATATCAACAACAGACTACCTTCCATTATGAGAAGGCTACAATCCATTGTAGTAACAAAAATCTCGACAAGAGACTACCTTCTATAATGACAAGGCTACCATCCATTGTAGTAACAAAAATCTCGACAACAGACTACCTTCCATAATGACTTGGCTACCATCCATTGGAGTAAGAAAAATCTCGGCAATAGACTACCTTCCATAATGACAAGGCTACCATCCATTGGAGTAACAAAGATATCGACAATATACTACCTTCCATAATGACAAGGCTACCATCCATTGGAGTAACAAAAATCACGACAACAGTCTACCTTCCATAATGACAAGGATACCATCCATTGGAATAATAAAAATCACGACAACAGATGACCTTCCATAATGACTAGGCTACCATCCATTGGAGTAATAAAGATATCAACAATAGACTACCTTCCATTATGAGAAGGCTACAATCCATTGTAGTAACAAAAATCTCGACAAGAGACTACCTTCCATAATGACAAGGCTACCATCCATTGTAGTAACTAAAATATCGACAACAAACTACCTTCCATAATGACAAGGGTACCATCCATTGGAGTAACAAAAATATCCACAAGATACTACCTTCCATAATGATAAGGCTACCATCCATTGGAGTAACAAAAATCTCGGCAATAGACTACCTTCCATATTGACAAGGCTACCATCCATTGGAGTAACAAAGATATCGACAACATACTACCTTCCATAATGACAAGGCTACCATCCATTGGATTAACAAAAATCACGACAACAGACTACCTTCCATAATGACAAGACTACCATCCATTGGAATAACAAAAATCTCGACAAGAGATGACCTTCCATAATGACTAGGCTACCATCCATTGGAGTAATAAAGATATCAACAACAGACTACCTTCCATTATGAGAAGGCTACAATCCATTGTAGTAACAAAAATCTCGACAAGATACTACCTTCTATAATGACAAGGCTACCATCCATTGTAATAACAATAATCTCGACAACAGACTAATTTCCATAATGGCTTGGCTACCATCCATTGGAGTAAGAAAAATCTCGGCAATAGACTACCTTCCATAATGACAAGGCTACCATCCATTGGAGTAACAAAGATATCGACAACATACTACCTTCCATAGTGACAAGGCTACCATCCATTGGAGTAACAAAAATCACGACAACAATCTACCTTCCATAATGACAAGGATACCATCCATTGGAATAATAAAAATCACGACAACAGATGACCTTCCATAATGACTAGGCTACCATCCATTGGAGTAACAAAAATCTCGACAACAGACTACATTCCATAATGTCAAAGCTACAATCCATTGTAGTAACAAAAATATCGACAACAGACTACCTTCCATAATGACTTGGCTACCATCCATTGGAGTAACAAATTTTTTGGCAATAGACTACCTTCCATAATGACAAGGCTACCATCCATTAGAGTAACAAAGATATCGATAACATACTACCTTCCATAATGACAAGGCTACCATCCATTGGAGTTTCAAAAATCAAGACAACAGACTACCTTCCATAATGACAAGACTACCATCCTTTGGAATAACAAAAATCTCGACAAGAGATGACCTTCCATAATGACTAGGCTACCATCCATTGGAGTAATAAAGATATCAACAACAGACTACCTTCTATTATGACAAGGCTATCATCCATTGTAGTAACAAAAATCTCGACAACAGACTACCTTCCATAATGACTTGGCTACCATCCATTGGAGTAAGAAAAATCTTGGCAATAGACTACCTTCCATAATGACAAGGCTACCATCCATTAGAGTAACAAAGATATCGATAACATACTACCTTCCATAATGACAAGGCTACCATCCATCGGAGTAACAAAAATCACGACAACAGACTACCTTCCATAATGACAAGGCTACCATCCAATGGACTAACAAAAATCTCGACAACAGACTACCTTCCATAACGACAAGTATACCATCCATTGGAGTAACAAAAATATCGACAAGAGACTACCTTCCATAATGATAAGGCTACCATCCATTGTAGTAACAAAAATATCGACAACAGACTACCTTCCATAATGACAAGGCTACCATCCATTGTAGTAACAAAAATCTCGACAAATGACTACCTTCCATAATGACTGGCTACCATCCACTGGAGTAACAAAAATCTCGACAATAGACTACCTTCCATAATGACAAGGCTACCATACATTAGAGTAACGAAAATATCCACAAGAGATTACCTTCCATAATGATAAGGCTATAATCTATTGTAGTAACAAAAATCTCGACAATAGACTACCTTGCATAATGACAAGGCTACGATCCATTGTAGTAACAAAAGTCTCGACATCATACTACCTTCCATAATGACAAGGCTACCATCCTTTGTAGTAACAAAAATCTCGACAACAAATTACCTTCCATAATGACTTGGCTACCATCCATTGGAGTAACAAAATTTTTGGCAATAGACTACCTTCCATAATGACAAGGCTACCATCCATTGGAGTAAGAAAAATCAAGACAACAGACTACCTTCCATAATGACAAGACTACCATCCTTTGGAATAACAAAAATCTCGACAAGAGATGACCTTCCATAATGACTAGGCTACCATCCATTGGAGTAATAAAGATATCAACAATAGACTACCTTCTATTATGACAAGGCTATCTTCCATTGTAGTAACAAAAATCTCGACAACAGACTAACTTCCATAATGACTTGGCAACCATCCATTGGAGTAAGAAAAATCTTGGCAATAGACTACCTTCCATAATGACAAGGCTACCATCCATTGGAGTAACAAAGATATCGATAACATACTACCTTCCATAATGACAAGGCTACCATCCATCGGAGTAACAAAAATCACGACAACAGACTACCTTCCATAATGACAAGGCTACCATCCAATGGACTAACAAAAATCTCGACAACAGACTACCTTCCATAACGATAAGTATACCATCCATTGGAGTAACAAAAATATCGACAAGAGACTACCTTCCATAATGACAAGGCTACCATCCGTTGTAGTAACAAAAATCTCGACAACAGACTACCTTCCATAATGACAAGGCTACCATCCATTGCAGTAACAAAAATCTCGACAACAGACTACCTTCCATAATGACCTGGCTACCATCCATTTGAGTAACAAAAATCTCGACAATAGACTACCTTCCATAATGACAAGGCTACCATACATTAGAGTAACGAAAATATCCACAAGAGATTACCTTCCATAATGATAAGGCTATAATCCATTGTAGTAACAAAAATCTCGACAACAGACTACCTTGCATAATGACAAGGCTACGATCCATTGTAGTAACAAAAGTCTCGACAACATACTACCTTCCATAATGACAAGGCTACCATCCTTTGTAGTAACAAAAATCTCGACAACAAATTACCTTCCATAATGACAAGGCTACCATCCATTGGAGAAACAAAAATATCGGCAATAGACTACCTTCCATAATGACAAGGCTACCATCCCTTGCAGTAACAAAGATATCGATAACATACTACCTTCCATAATGACAAGGCTACCATCCATTGGAGTAACAAAAATCATGACAACAGACTACCTTCCATAATGACAAGGCTACCATCCTTTGGAATAACAAAAATCTCGACAAGAGATGACCTTCCATAATGACTAGGCAACCATCCATCGGAGTAATAAAGATATCAACAACAGACTACCATCTATTTGACAAGGCTATCATCCATTGTAGTAACAAAAATCTCGACAACAGACTACCTTCCATAATGACTTGGCTACCATCCATTGGAGTAAGAAAAATCTCGGCAATAGACTACCTTCCATAATGACAAGGCTACCATCCATTGGAGTAACAAAGATATCAACAACATATTACCTTCCATAATGACAAGGCTACCATCCATTGGAATAATAAAAATCACGACAACAGATCACCTTCCATAATGACTAGGCTACCATCCATTGGAGTAATAAAGATATCAACAATAGACTACCTTCCATTATGAGAAGGCTACAATCCATTGGAGTAACAAAAATATCCACAAGAGACTACCTTCCATAATGATAAGGCTACCATCCATTGGAGTAACAAAAATCTCGACAACAGACTACATTCCATAATGTCAAAGCTACAATCCATTGTAGTAACAAAAATCTCGACAACAGACTACCTTCCATAATGACTTGGCTACCATCCATTGTAGTAACAAAAATATCGACAACAGACTACCTTCCATAATGACTTGGCTACCATCCATTGGAGTAACAAATTTTTTGGCAATAGACTACCTTCCATAATGACAAGGCTACCATCCATTAGAGTAACAAAGATATCGATAACATGCTACCTTCCATAATGACAAGGCTACCATCCATTGGAGTATCAAAAATCAAGACAACAGACTACCTTCCATAATGACAAGACTACCATCCTTTGGAATAACAAAAATCTCGACAAGAGATGACCTTCCATAATGACTAGGCTACCATCCATTGGAGTAATAAAGATATCAACAACAGACTACCTTCTATTATGACAAGGCTATCATCCATTGTAGTAACAAAAATCTCGACAACAGACTACCTTCCATAATGACTTGGCTACCATCCATTGGAGTAAGAAAAATCTTGGCAATAGACTACCTTCCATAATGACAAGGCTACCATCCATTGGAGTAACAAAGATATCGATAACATACTACCTTCCATAATGACAAGGCTACCATCCATCGGAGTAACAAAAATCACGACAACAGACTACCTTCCATAATGACAAGGCTACCATCCAATGGACTAACAAAAATCTCGACAACAGACTACCTTCCATAAAGACAAGTATACCATCCATTGGAGTAACAAAAATCTCGACAACAGACTACCTTCCATAATGACTGGCTACCATCCACTGGAGTAACAAAAATCTCGACAACAGACTACCTTCCATAATGACTGGCTACCATCCACTGGAGTAACAAAAATCTCGACAATAGACTACCTTCCATAATGACAAGGCTACCATACATTAGAGTAATGAAAATATCCACAAGAGATTACCTTCCATAATGATAAGGCTATAATCCATTGTAGTAACAAAAATCTCGACAACAGACTACCTTGCATAATGACAAGGCTACGATCCATTGTAGTAACAAAAGTCTCGACATCATACTACCTTCCATAATGACAAGGCTACCATCCTTTGTAGTAACAAAAATCTCGACAACAAATTACCTTCCATAATGACTTGGCTACCATCCATTGGAGTAACAAAATTTTTTGCAATAGACTACCTTCCATAATGACAAGGCTACCATCCCTTGGAGTAACAAAGATATCGATAACATACTACCTTCCATAATGACAAGGCTACAATCCATTGGAGTAACAAAAATCAAGACAACAGACTACCTTCCATAATGACAAGACTACCATCCTTTGGAATAACAAAAATCTCGACAAGAGATGACCTTCCATAATGACTAGGCTACCATCCATTGGAGTAATAAAGATATCAACAACAGACTACCTTCTATTATGACAAGGCTATCTTCCATTGTAGTAACAAAAAACTCAACAACAGACTACCTTCCATAATGACTTGGCAACCATCCATTGGAGTAAGAAAAATCTTGGCAATAGACTACCTTCCATAATGACAAGGCTACCATCCATTGGAGTAACAAAGATATCGATAACATACTACCTTCCATAATGACAAGGCTACCATCCATCGGAGTAACAAAAATCACGACAACAGACTACCTTCCATAATGACAAGGCTACAATCCAATGGACTAACAAAAATCTCGACAACAGACTACCTTCCATAACGACAAGTATACCATCCATTGGAGTAACAAAAATATCGACAAGAGACTACCTTCCATAATGACAAGGCTACCATCCGTTGTAGTAACAAAAATCTCGACAACAGACTACCTTGCATAATGACAAGGCTACCATCCATTGTAGTAACAAAAATCTCGACAACAGACTACCTTCCATAATGACCTGGCTACCATCCATTGGAGTAACAAAATTTTTGGCAATAGACTACCTTCCATAATGACAAGGCTACCATCCCTTGGAGTAACAAAGATATCGATAACATACTACCTTCCATAATGACAAGGCTACAATCCATTGGAGTAACAAAAATCAAGACAACAGACTACCTTCCATAATGACAAGACTACCATCCTTTGGAATAACAAAAATCTCGACAAGAGATGTCCTTCCATAATGACTAGGCTACCATCCATTGGAGTAATAAAGATATCAACAACAGACTACCTTCTATTATGACAAGGCTATCTTCCATTGTAGTAACAAAAATCTCGACAACAGACTACCTTCCATAATGACTTGGCAACCATCCATTGGAGTAAGAAAAATCGTGGCAATAGACTACCTTCCATAATGACAAGGCTACCATCCATTGGAGTAACAAAGATATCGATAACATACTACCTTCCATAATGACAAGGCTACCATCCATCGGAGTAACAAAAATCACGACAACAGACTACCTTCCATAATGACAAAGCTACCATCCAATGGACTAACAAAAATCTCGACAACAGACTACCTTCCATAACGACAAGTATACCATCCATTGGAGTAACAAAAATATCGACAAGAGACTACCTTCCATAATGACAAGGCTACCATCCGTTGTAGTAACAAAAATCTCGACAACAGACTACCTTCCATAATGACAAGGCTACCATCCATTGTAGTAACAAAAATCTCGACAATAGACTACCTTCCATAATGACCTGGCTACCATCCATTGGAGTAACAAAAATCTCGACAATAGACTACCTTCCATAATGACAAGGCTACCATACATTAGAGTAACTAAAATATCCACAAGAGATTACCTTCCATAATGATAAGGCTATAATCCATTGTAGTAACAAAAATCTCAACAACAGACTACCTTGCATAATGACAAGGCTACGATCCATTGTAGTAACAAAAGTCTCGACAACATACTACCTTCCATAATGACAAGGCTACCATCCTTTGTAGTAACAAAAATCTCGACAACAAATTACCTTCCATAATGACAAGGCTACCATCCATTGGAGAAACAAAAATATCGGCAATAGACTACCTTCCATAATTACAAGGCTACCATCCCTTGGAGTAACAAAGATATCGATAACATACTACCTTCCATAATGACAAGGCTACCATCCATTGGAGTAACAAAAATCATGACAACAGACTACCTTCCATAATGACAAGGCTACCATCCTTTGGAATAACAAAAATCTCGACAAGAGATGACCTTCCATAATGACTAGGCAAACATCCATCAGAGTAATAAAGATATCAACAACAGACTACCTTCTATTTGACAAGGCTATCATCCATTGTAGTAACAAAAATCTCGACAACAGACTACCTTCCATAATGACTTGGCTACCATCCATTGGAGTAAGAAAAATCTCGGCAATAGACTACCTTCCATAATGACAAGGCTACCATCCATTGGAGTAACAAAGATATTGACAACATACTACCTTCCATAATGACAAGGCTACCATCCATTGGAGTAACAAAAATCATGACAACAGACTACCTTCCATAATGACAAGGCTATCATCCATTGGAATAACAAAAATCTCGGCAACAGATGACCTTCCATAATGACTAGTCTAGCATCCATTGGAGTAATAAAGATATCAACAATAAACTACCTTCCATTATGAGAAGGCTACAATCCATTGTAGTAACAAAAATCTCGACAAGTGACTACCTTCAATAATTACAAGGCTACCATCCTTTGTAGTAACTAAAATATCGACAACAGACTACCTTCCATAATGACACGGGTACCATCCATTGGAGTAACAAAAATATCCACAAGAGACTACCTTCCATAATGATAAGGCTACCATCCATTGGAGTAATAAAAATCTCGACAACAGACTAACTTCCATTATGTCAAGGCTACAATCCATTGTAGTAACAAAAATCTCGACAACAGACTACCTTACATAATGACAAGGCTACCATCCATTGTAGTAACAAAAATCTCGACAACAGACTACCTTCCATAATGACTTGGCTACCATCCATTGGAGTAACAAAGATATCGACAACATACTTCCTTCCATAATGAGAAGGCTACCATCCATTGGAGTAACAAAAATCATTACAACAGACTACCTTACATAATGACAAGGCTACCATCCATTGGAATAACAAAAATCTCGACAACAGATGACTTTCCATAATGACTAGTCTAGCATCCATTGGAGTAATAAATCTATCAAGAATAGACAACCTTCCATTATGAGAAGGCTAAAATCCATTGTAGTAACAATAATCTCGACAAGAGACTACCTTCCATAATGACAAGGCTATCATTCATTGTAGTAACTAAAATATCGACAACAGACTACCTTCCATAATGACAAGGGTACCATCCATTGGAGTAAAAAAAATATCCACAAGAGGCTACCTTCCATAATGATAAGGCTACCATCCATTGGAGTAACAAAAATGTCGACAACAGACTACCTTCCATAATGTCAAGGCTACAATCCATTGTAGTAACAAAAATCTCGACAACAGACTACCTTACATAATGACAAGGCTACCATCCATTGTAGTAATAAAAATCTCGACAACAAACTACCTTCCATAATGACTTGGCTACCATCCATTGGAGTAACAAAAATCACGACAACAGACTACCTTCTATAATGACAAGGCTAACATCCATTGGAAGACCAAAAATCTCGACAACAGATGAACTTCCATAATGAATAGGCTACCATCCGTTGGAGTAATAAAGATATCAACAACAGACTACCTTCCATTATGAGAAGGCTACAATCCATTGGAGTAACAAAAATCTCGACAAGAGACTACCTTCCATAATGACAAGGCTACCATCCATTGTAGTAACAAAAATCTCTACAACAGACTACCTTCCATAATGACTTGGCTACCATCCATTGGAGTAACAAAAATATCGACAATAGACTACCTTCCATAATGACAAGGCTATCATCCATTGGAGTAACAAAGATATTGACAACATACTACCTTCCATAATGACAAGACTACCATCCATTAGAGTAACAAAAATCATGAAAACAAACTACCTTCCATAATGACAAGGCTGCCATCCATTGGAATAACAAAAATCTCGACAATAGATGACCTTCCATAATTAGTAGGCTATCATCCATTGGAGTAATAAATATATCAACAATAGACTACCTTCCATAATGAGAAGGCTACAATCCATTGTAGTAACAAAAATCATGACAAGAGACTACCTTCTATAATGACAAGGCAACCATCCATTGTAGTAATTAAAATATCGACAACAGACGTCCTTCCATAATGACAAGGGTACCATCCATTGGAGTAACAAAAATCTCGACAACAGACTACCTTCCATTATGACTTGGCTACCATCCATTGGAGTAACAAAAATCTCGATAATAGACTACCTTCCATAATGACAAGGCTACCATCCATTAAAGCAACAAAATTATCCACAAGAGATTACCTTCCATAATGATAAGGCTATAATCCATTGTAGTAACAAAAATCTCGACAACAGACTAACTTACATAATGACAAGGCTATGATCCATTATAATAACAAAAATCTCGACAACAGACTACCTTCCATAATGACAAGGCTACCATCCTTTGTAGTAACAAAAATCTCGACAACAGACTACCTTCCATAATGACTTATATACCATCCATTGGAGTAAAAAAAATCTCGGCAATAGACAACCTTCCATAATGACAAGGCTACCATCCATTGGAGTTACAAAGATATCGAAAACATACTACCTTCCATAATGACAAGGCTACAATCCATTGGGATAACAAAAATCACGACAACAGACTACCTTCCATAATGACAAGGCTACCATCCATTGGAATAACAGACTACCTTCAATAACGATAATTATACCATCCATTGGAGTATCAAAAATCTGGACAAGAGACTACCTTCCATAATGACAAGGCTACCATCCATTGTAGTAACAAAAATCTCGACAACAGACTACCTTCCATAATGACAAGGCTACCATCCATTGTAGTAACAAAAATCTTGACAACAGACTACCTTCCATTATGACTTGGCTACCATCCATTGGAGTAACAAAAATCTCGATAATAGACTACCTTCCATAATGACAAGGCTACCATCCATTAGAGCAACAAAATTATCCACAAGAGATTACCTTCCATAAAGATAAGGCTATAATCCATTGTAGTAACAAAAATCTAGACAACAGACTAACTTACATAATGACAAGGCTATGATCCATTGTAATAACAAAAATCTCGACAACAGACTACCTTCCATAATGACAAGGCTACCATCCTTTGTAGTAAGAAAAATCTCGACAACAAACTACCTTCCATAATGACTTGGCTTCCATCCATTGGAGTAACAAAGATATCGATAACATAATAGCTTCCATAATGACAAGGCTACCATCCATTGGACTAACAAAAATCACGACAACATACTACCTTCCATAATGACAAGGCTACCATCCATTGGAGTAATAAAGATATCAACAATAGACAACCTTCCATTATGATAAGGCTACAATCCAATGGAGTAACAAAAATATCGACAATAGACTACCTTCCATAATGACAAGGCTACCATACATTGGAGTAACAGAGATATCGATAACATACTACCTTCCATAATAACAAGGCTACCATCCATTGGAGTAACAAAAATCACGACAACAGACTACCTTCCATAATGAAAAGGCTACCATCCATTGGAGTAACAAAGATATCGATAATATACTACCTTCCATAATGACAAGGCTACCATCCGTTGGAGTAACAAAAATCACGACAACAGACTACCTTCCATAATGACAAGGCTGACATCCAATAGACTAACAAAAATCTCGACAAGAGACTACCTTCCATAACGACAAGTATACCATCCATTGGAGTAACAAAAATCTCGACAACAGACTACCTTCCTTAACGACAAGTATACCATCCATTGTAGTAACAAAAATATCTACAACAGACTACCTTCCATAATGACTTGGCTACCATCCATTGTAGTAAACAAAAATCTCGACAACAGACTACCTTCCATAATGACTTGGCTTCCATCCATTGGAGTAACAAAGATATCGATAACATACTAGCTTCCAAAATGACAAGGCTACCATCCATTGGAGTAACAAAAATCACGACAACATACTACCTTCCATAATGACAAGGCTACCATCCATTGGAATAACAAAAATCTCGACAACAGATGACCTTCCGTAATGACTAGGCTACCATCCATTGGAGTAATAAAGATATCAACAATAGACAAACTTACATTATGATAAGGCTACAATCCAATGGAGTAACAAAAATATCGATAATAGACTACCTTCCATAATGACAAGGCTACCATACATTGGAGTAACAGAGATATCGATAACATACTACCTTCCATAATAACATGGCTACCATCCATTGGAGTAACAAAAATCACGACAACAGACTACCTTCCATAATGAAAAGGCTACCATCCATTGGAGTAACAAAGATATCGATAATATACTACCTTCCATAATGACAAGGCTACCATCCGTTGGAGTAACAAAAATCACGACAACAGACTACCTTCCATAATGACAAGGCTGACATCCAATAGACTAACAAAAATCTCGACAAGAGACTACCTTCCATAACGACAAGTATACCATCCATTGGAGTAACAAAAATCTCGACAACAGACTACCTTCCATAACGACAAGTATACCATCCATTGTAGTAACAAAAATATCTACAACAGACTACCTTCCATAATGACTTGGCTACCATCCATTGTAGTAACAAAAATCTCGACAACAGACTACCTTCCATAATGACTTGGCTTCCATCCATTGAAGTAACAAAGATATCGATAACATACTAGCTTCCATAATGACAAGGCTACCATCCATTGGAGTAACAAAAATCACGACAACATACTACCTTCCATAATGACAAGGCTACCATCCATTGGAATAACAAAAATCTCGACAACAGATGACCTTCCATAATGACTAGGCTACCATCCATTGGAGTAATAAAGATATCAGCAATAGACAACCTTCCGTTATGATAAGGCTACAATCCAATGGAGTAACAAAAATATCGACAATAGACTACCTTCCATAATGACAAGGCTACCATACATTGGAGTAACAGAGATATCGATAACATACTACCTTCCATAATAACAAGGCTACCATCCATTGGAGTAACAAAAATCACGACAACAGACTACCTTCCATAATGAAAAGGCTACCATCCATTGGAGTAACAAAGATATCGATAATATACTACCTTCCATAATGACAAGGCTACCATCCGTTGGAGTAACAAAAATCACGACAACAGACTACCTTCCATAATGACAAGGCTGACATCCAATAGACTAACAAAAATCTCGACAAGAGACTACCTTCCATAACGACAAGTATACCTTCCATTGGAGTAACAAAAATCTCGACAACAGACTACCTTCCATAACGACAAGTATACCATCCATTGTAGTAACAAAAATATCTACAACAGACTACCTTCCATAATGACTTGGCTACCATCCATTGTAGTAACAAAAATCTCGACAACAGACTACCTTCCATAATGACTTGGCTTCCATCCATTGGAGTAACAAAGATATCGATAACATACTAGCTTCCATAATGACAAGGCTACCATCCATTGGAGTAACAAAAATCACGACAACATACTACCTTCCATAATGACAAGGCTACCATCCATTGGAATAACAAAAATCTCGACAACAGATGACCTTCCATAATGACTTGGCTACCATCCATTGGAGTAATAAAGATATCAACAATAGACAACCTTCCATTATGAGAAGGCTACAATCCATTGTAGTAACAAAAATCTCGACAAGAGACTACCTTCCATAATGACAAGGCTATCATCCATTGTAGTAACTAAAATATCGACAACAGACTACCTTCCATAATGACAAGGGTACCATCCATTGGAGTAAAAAAAATATCCACAAGAGGCTACCTTCCATAATGATAAGGCTACCGTCCATTGGAGTAACAAAAATATCGACAACAGACTACCTTCCATAATGTCAAGGCTACAATCCATTGTAGTAACAAAAATCTTGACAACAGACTACCTTACATAATGACAAGGCTAGCATCCATTGTAGTAACAAAAATCTCGACAACAAACTACCTTCCATAATGACAAGGCTACCATCCATTGTAGTAACAAAAATCTCGATAACAGACTACCTTCCATAATGACATGGCTTCCATCCAATGGAGTAACAAAAATCTCGACAATAGACTACCTTCCATAATGACAAGGCTACCATACATTGGAGTAACAGAGATATCGATAACATACTACCTTCCATAATAACAAGGCTACCATCCATTGGAGTAACAAAAATCACGACAACAGACTACCTTCCATAATGAAAAGGCTACCATCCATTGGAGTAACAAAGATATCGATAATATACTACCTTCCATAATGACAAGGCTACCATCCGTTGGAGTAACAAAAATCACGACAACAGACTACCTTCCATAATGACAAGGCTGACATCCAATAGACTAACAAAAATCTCGACAAGAGACTACCTTCCATAACGACAAGTATACCATCCATTGGAGTAACAAAAATCTCGACAACAGACTACCTTCCATAACGACAAGTATACCATCCATTGTAGTAACAAAAATATCTACAACAGACTACCTTCCATAATGACTTGGCTACCATCCATTGTAGTAACAAAAATCTCGACAACAGACTACCTTCCATAATGACTTGGCTTCCATCCATTGGAGTAACAAAGATATCGATAACATACTAGCTTCCAAAATGACAAGGCTACCATCCATTGGAGTAACAAAAATCACGACAACATACTACCTTCCATAATGACAAGGCTACCATCCATTGGAATAACAAAAATCTCGACAACAGATGACCTTCCGTAATGACTAGGCTACCATCCATTGGAGTAATAAAGATATCAACAATAGACAAACTTACATTATGATAAGGCTACAATCCAATGGAGTAACAAAAATATCGATAATAGACTACCTTCCATAATGACAAGGCTACCATACATTGGAGTAACAGAGATATCGATAACATACTACCTTCCATAATAACATGGCTACCATCCATTGGAGTAACAAAAATCACGACAACAGACTACCTTCCATAATGAAAAGGCTACCATCCATTGGAGTAACAAAGATATCGATAATATACTACCTTCCATAATGACAAGGCTACCATCCGTTGGAGTAACAAAAATCACGACAACAGACTACCTTCCATAATGACAAGGCTGACATCCAATAGACTAACAAAAATCTCGACAAGAGACTACCTTCCATAACGACAAGTATACCATCCATTGGAGTAACAAAAATCTCGACAACAGACTACCTTCCATAACGACAAGTATACCATCCATTGTAGTAACAAAAATATCTACAACAGACTACCTTCCATAATGACTTGGCTACCATCCATTGTAGTAACAAAAATCTCGACAACAGACTACCTTCCATAATGACTTGGCTTCCATCCATTGAAGTAACAAAGATATCGATAACATACTAGCTTCCATAATGACAAGGCTACCATCCATTGGAGTAACAAAAATCACGACAACATACTACCTTCCATAATGACAAGGCTACCATCCATTGGAATAACAAAAATCTCGACAACAGATGACCTTCCATAATGACTAGGCTACCATCCATTGGAGTAATAAAGATATCAGCAATAGACAACCTTCCGTTATGATAAGGCTACAATCCAATGGAGTAACAAAAATATCGACAATAGACTACCTTCCATAATGACAAGGCTACCATACATTGGAGTAACAGAGATATCGATAACATACTACCTTCCATAATAACAAGGCTACCATCCATTGGAGTAACAAAAATCACGACAACAGACTACCTTCCATAATGAAAAGGCTACCATCCATTGGAGTAACAAAGATATCGATAATATACTACCTTCCATAATGACAAGGCTACCATCCGTTGGAGTAACAAAAATCACGACAACAGACTACCTTCCATAATGACAAGGCTGACATCCAATAGACTAACAAAAATCTCGACAAGAGACTACCTTCCATAACGACAAGTATACCTTCCATTGGAGTAACAAAAATCTCGACAACAGACTACCTTCCATAACGACAAGTATACCATCCATTGTAGTAACAAAAATATCTACAACAGACTACCTTCCATAATGACTTGGCTACCATCCATTGTAGTAACAAAAATCTCGACAACAGACTACCTTCCATAATGACTTGGCTTCCATCCATTGGAGTAACAAAGATATCGATAACATACTAGCTTCCATAATGACAAGGCTACCATCCATTGGAGTAACAAAAATCACGACAACATACTACCTTCCATAATGACAAGGCTACCATCCATTGGAATAACAAAAATCTCGACAACAGATGACCTTCCATAATGACTAGGCTACCATCCATTGGAGTAATAAAGATATCAACAATAGACAACCTTCCATTATGAGAAGGCTACAATCCATTATAGTAACAAAAATATCGACAAGAGACTACCTTCCATAATGACAAGGCTATCATCCATTGTAGTAACTAAAATATCGACAACAGACTACCTTCCATAATGACAAGGGTACCATCCATTGGAGTAAAAAAAATATCCACAAGAGGCTACCTTCCATAATGATAAGGCTACCGTCCATTGGAGTAACAAAAATATCGACAACAGACTACCTTCCATAATGTCAAGGCTACAATCCATTGTAGTAACAAAAATCTCGACAACAGACTACCTTACATAATGACAAGGCTAGCATCCATTGTAGTAACAAAAATCTCGACAACAAACTACCTTCCATAATGACAAGGCTACCATCCATTGTAGTAACAAAAATCTCGATAACAGACTACCTTCCATAATGACATGGCTTCCATCCAATGGAGTAACAAAAATCTCGACAATAGACTACCTTCCATAATGACAAGGCAACCATCCATTTGGGTAACAAAGATATCGATAACATACTACCTTCCGTAATGACAAGGCTACCATCTATTGGAGTAACCAAAATCACAACAACATACTACCTTCCATAATGACAAGGCTACCATCCATTGGAATAACAAAAATCTCGACAAGAGATAACCTTCCATAATGACTAGGCTACCATCCACTGGAGTAATAAAGATATCAACAACAGACTACCTTCCATTATGAGAAGGCTACAACCCATTGTAGTAACAAAAATCTCGACAAGAGACTACCTTCCATAATGACAAGGCTACCATCTATTGTAGTAACAAAAATCTCGACAACAGACTACCTTCCATAATGACAAGGCTACCATCTATTATAGTAACAAAAATCTCGACAACAAACTACCTTCCATAATGACAAGGCTACCATCCTTTGTAGTAACAAAAATCTCGACAACAAACTACCTGCCATAATGACTTGGCTACATCCATTGGAGTAACAAAAATCTCAGCAATAGACTACCTTCCATAATGACAAGGCTACCATCCATTGGAGTAACAAAGATATCGACAACATACTACCTTCCATAATGACAAGGCTACTATACATTGGAGTAACAAAAATCACGACAACAAACTACCTTCCATAATGACAAGGCTACCATCCATTGGAGTAACAAAAATCTCGACAACATACTACCCTCCATAACGACAAGTATACCATCCATTGGAGTAACAAAAATCTCGACAAGAGACTACCTTCCATAATGACAAGGCTACCATCCATTGTAGTAACAAAAATCTCGACAACAGACTACCTTCCATAATGACAAGGCTACCATCCATTGTAGTAACAAAAATCTCGACAACAGACTACCTTCCATAATGACTTGGCTACCATCCATTGGAGTATCAAAAATCTCGACAATAGACTACCTTCCATAATGACAAGGCTACCATCAATTAGAGTAACAAAAATATCCACAAGAGATTACCTTCCATAATGATAAGGCTATAATCCATTGTAGTAACAAAAATCTCGACAATAGACTACCTTACATAATGACAAGGCTACGATCCATTGTAGTAACAAAAATGTCGACAACAGACTACCTTCCATAATGACAAGGCTACCATCCTTTGTAGTAACAAAAGTCTCGACAACAAACTACCTTCCATAATGACTTGGCTACCATCCATTGGAGTAACAAAAATCTCGACAATAGACTACCTTCCATAATGACAAGGCTACCATCCATTGGAGTAACAAAGATATTGACAACATACTACCTTCCATAATGACAAGGCTACCATCCATTGGAGTAACAAAAATCACGACAACAGACTACCTTCCATAATGACTAGGCTACCATCCATTAGAGTAATAAAGATATCAACAATAGACTACCTTCCATTATGAGAAGGCTACAATCCATTGTAGTAACAAAAATCTCGACAAGAGACTACCTTCCATAATGACAAGGCTACCATCCATTGTAGTAACTAAAATATCGACAACAGACTACATTCCATAATGACAAGGGTACCATCCATTGGAGTACCAAAAATATCCACAAGAGACTACCTTTCATAATGATAAGGCTACCATCCATTGGAGTAACAAAAATCTCAACAACAGACTAACTTCTATAATGTCAAGGCTACAATCCATTATAGTAACAAAAATCTCGACAACAGACTACCTTACATAATGACAAGGCTACCATCCATTATAGTAAAAAAATCTCGAGAACAGACTACCTTCCATAATGACAAGGCTATAATCCATTGTAGTAACAAAAATCTCGACAACAGACTACCTTCCATAATGACTTGGCTTCCATCCATTGGAGTAACAAAAATATCGACAATAGACTACCTTCCATAATGACAAGGCTACCATACATTGGAGTAACAAAGATATCGATAACATACTACCTTCCATAATAACAAGGCTACCATCCATTGGAGTAACAAAAATCACGACAACAGACTACCTTCCATAATGAAAAGGCTACCATCCATTGGAGTAACAAAGATATCGATAACATACTACCTTCCACAATGACAAGGCTACCATCCGTTGGAGTAACAAAAATCACGACAACAGACTACCTTCCATAATGACAAGGCTGCCATCCAATGGACTGACAAAAATCTCGACAACAGACTACCTTCCATAACGACAAGTATACCATCCATTGGAGTAACAAAAATCTCGACAACAGACTACCTTCCATAACGACAAGTATACCATCCATTATAGTAACAAAAATATCGACAACAGACTAATTTCCATAATGACTTGGCTACCATCCATTGTAGTAACAAAAATCTCAACAACAGACTACCTTCCATAATGACAAGGCTACCATCCATTAGAGAAACAAAGATATTGATAACTTACTACCTTCCATAATGACAAGGCTACCATCCATTTGAGTAACAAAAATCACGACAACAGACTACCTTCCATAATGTAAAGGCTACCATCCATTGGAGTAACAAAGATATCGATAACATACTACCCTCCATAATGACAAGGCTACCATCCATTGGAGTAACAAAAATCAAGACAAAAGACTACCTTCCATAATGACAAGGCTACCATCCATTGGAGTAACAAAAATCTCGACAAGAGACTACCTTCCATAATGACAAGGCTACCATCCATTGTAGTATCAAAAATCTCGACAACAGACTACCTTCCATAATGACAAGGCTACCATCCATTGTAGTAACAAAAATCTCGACAATAGACTACCTTCCATAATGACTTGGCTACCATCCATTGGAGTAACAAAAATCTCGACAATAGACTACCTTCCATAATGACAAGGCTACCATCAATTAGAGTAACAAAAATATCCACAAGAGATTACCTTCCATAATGATAAGGCTATAATCCATTGTAGTAACAAAAATCTCGACAACAGACTACCTTACATAATGACAAGGCTCTAATCCATTGTAGTAACAAAAATCTCGACAAGAGACTACCTTCCATAATGACAAGGCTACCATCCATTGTAGTAACTAAAATATCGACAACAAACTACCTTCCATAATGACAAGGGTACCATCCATTGGAGTAACAAAAATATCCACAAGAGACTACCTTCCATAATGATAAGGCTACCATCCATTGGAGTAACAAAACTCTCGACAACAGACTACCTTCCATAATGTCAAGGCTACAATCCATTGTAGTAACAAAAATCTCGACAACAGACTATCTTCCATAATGACTTGGCTACCATCCATTGTAGTAACAAAAATCTCGACAACAGACTACCTTCCATAATGTCTTGGCTTCCATCCATTTGAGTAACAAAAATTTTGACAATAGACTACCTTCCATAATGACAAGGCTACCATCCATTGGAGTAACAAAGATATCGATAACATACTACCTTCCATAATAACAAGGCTACCATCCATTGGAGTAACAAAAATCACGACAACAGACTACCTTCCATAATGAAAAGGCTACCATCCATTGTAGTAACAAAAATCTCGACAACAGACTACCTTCCATAATGACTTGGCTACCATCCATTGGAGTATCAAAAATCTCGACAATAGACTACCTTCCATAATGACAAGGCTACCATCAATTAGAGTAACAAAAATATCCACAAGAGATTACCTTCCATAATTATAAGGCTATAATCCATTGTAGTAACAAAAATCTCGACAATAGACTACCTTACATAATGACAAGGCTACGATCCATTGTAGTAACAAAAATGTCGACAACAGACTACCTTCCATAATGACAAGGCTACCATCCTTTGTAGTAACAAAAGTCTCGACAACAAACTACCTTCCATAATGACTTGGCAACCATCCATTGGAGTAACAAAAATCTCGACAATAGACTACCTTCCATAATGACAAGGCTACCATCCATTGGAGTAACAAAGATATTGACAACATACTACCTTCCATAATGACAAGGCTACCATCCATTGGAGTAACAAAAATCACGACAACAGACTACCTTCCATAATGACAAGGCTACCATCCATTGGAATAACAAAATTTTGGACAACAAACGGCCTTCCATAATGACTAGGCTACCATCCATTAGAGTAATAAAGATATCAACAATAGACTACCTTCCATTATGAGAAGGCTACAATCCATTATAGTAACAAAAATCTCGACAAGAGACTACCTTCCATAATGACAAGGCTACCATCCATTGTAGTAACTAAAATATCGACAACAGACTACATTCCATAATGACAAGGGTACCATCCATTGGAGTACCAAAAATATCCACAAGAGACTACCTTCCATAATGATAAGGCTACCATCCATTGGAGTAACAAAAATCTCAACAACAGACTACCTTCTATAATGTCAAGGCTACAATCCATTATAGTAACAAAAATCTCGACAACAGACTACCTTACATAATGACAAGGCTACCATCCATTATAGTAAAAAAATCTCGAGAACAGACTACCTTCCATAATGACAAGGCTATAATCCATTGTAGTAACAAAAATCTCGACAACAGACTACCTTCCATAATGACTTGGCTTCCATCCATTGGAGTAACAAAAATATCGACAATAGACTACCTTCCATAATGACAAGGCTACCATACATTGGAGTAACAAAGATATCGATAACATACTACCTTCCATAATAACAAGGCTACCATCCATTGGAGTAACAAAAATCACGACAACAGACTACCTTCCATAATGAAAAGGCTACCATCCATTGGAGTAACAAAGATATCGATAACATACTACCTTCCATAATGACAAGGCTACCATCCGTTGGAGTAACAAAAATCACGACAACAGACTACCTTCCATAATGACAAGGCTGCCATCCAATGGACTGACAAAAATCTCGACAAGAGACTACCTTCCATAACGACAAGTATACCATCCATTGGAGTAACAAAAATCTCGACAACAGACTACCTTCCATAACGACAAGTATACCATCCATTATAGTAACAAAAATATCGACAACAGACTAATTTCCATAATGACTTGGCTACCATCCATTGTAGTAACAAAAATCTCAACAACAGACTACCTTCCATAATGACAAGGCTACCATCCATTAGAGAAACAAAGATATTGATAACATACTACCTTCCATAATGACAAGGCTACCATCCATTGGAGTAACAAAAATCACGACAACAGACTACCTTCCATAATGTAAAGGCTACCATCCATTGGAGTAACAAAGATATCGATAACATACTACCCTCCATAATGACAAGGCTACCATCCATTGGAGTAACAAAAATCAAGACAAAAGACTACCTTCCATAATGACAAGGCTACCATCCATTGGAGTACCAAAAATCTCGACAAGAGACTACCTTCCATAATGACAAGGCTACCATCCATTGTAGTATCAAAAATCTCGACAACAGACTACCTTCCATAATGACAAGGCTACCATCCATTGTAGTAACAAAAATCTCGACAATAGACTACCTTCCATAATGACTTGGCTACCATCCATTGGAGTAACAAAAATCTCGACAATAGACTACCTTCCATAATGACAAGTCTACCATCAATTAGAGTAACAAAAATATCCACAAGAGATTACCTTCCATAATGATAAGGCTATAATCCATTGTAGTAACAAAAATCTCGACAACAGACTACCTTACATAATGACAAGGCTCTAATCCATTGTAGTAACAAAAATATCGACAAGAGACTACCTTCCATAATGACAAGGCTACCATCCATTGTAGTAACTAAAATATCGACAACAAACTACCTTCCATAATGACAAGGGTACCATCCATTGGAGTAACAAAAATATCCACAAGAGACTACCTTCCATAATGATAAGGCTACCATCCATTGGAGTAACAAAACTCTCGACAACAGACTACCTTCCATAATGTCAAGGCTACAATCCATTGTAGTAACAAAAATCTCGACAACAGACTATCTTCCATAATGACTTGGCTACCATCCATTGTAGTAACAAAAATCTCGACAACAGACTACCTTCCATAATGTCTTGGCTTCCATCCATTTGAGTAACAAAAATCTTGAAAATAGACTACCTTCCATAATGACAAGGCTACCATCCATTGGAGTAACAAAGATATCGATAACATACTACCTTCCATAATAACAAGGCTACCATCCATTGGAGTAACAAAAATCACGACAACAGACTACCTTCCATAATGAAAAGGCTACCATCCATTGGAGTAACAAAGATATCGATAACATACTACCTTCCATAATGACAAGGCTACCATCCGTTGGAGTAACAAAAATCACGACAACAGACTACCTTCCATAATGACAAGGCTGCCATCCAATGGACTGACAAAAATCTCGACAAGAGACTACCTTCCATAACGACAAGTATACCATCCATTGGAGTAACAAAAATCTCGACAACAGACTACCTTCCATAACGACAAGTATACCATCCATTATAGTAACAAAAATATCGACAACAGACTAATTTCCATAATGACTTGGCTACCATCCATTGTAGTAACAAAAATCTCAACAACAGACTACCTTCCATAATGACAAGGCTACCATCCATTAGAGAAACAAAGATATTGATAACATACTACCTTCCATAATGACAAGGCTACCATCCATTGGAGTAACAAAAATCACGACAACAGACTACCTTCCATAATGTAAAGGCTACCATCCATTGGAGTAACAAAGATATCGATAACATACTACCCTCCATAATGACAAGGCTACCATCCATTGGAGTAACAAAAATCAAGACAAAAGACTACCTTCCATAATGACAAGGCTACCATCCATTGGAGTACCAAAAATCTCGACAAGAGACTACCTTCCATAATGACAAGGCTACCATCCATTGTAGTATCAAAAATCTCGACAACAGACTACCTTCCATAATGACAAGGCTACCATCCATTGTAGTAACAAAAATCTCGACAATAGACTACCTTCCATAATGACTTGGCTACCATCCATTGGAGTAACAAAAATCTCGACAATAGACTACCTTCCATAATGACAAGGCTACCATCAATTAGAGTAACAAAAATATCCACAAGAGATTACCTTCCATAATGATAAGGCTATAATCCATTGTAGTAACAAAAATCTCGACAACAGACTACCTTACATAATGACAAGGCTCTAATCCATTGTAGTAACAAAAATATCGACAAGAGACTACCTTCCATAATGACAAGGCTACCATCCATTGTAGTAACTAAAATATCGACAACAAACTACCTTCCATAATGACAAGGGTACCATCCATTGGAGTAACAAAAATATCCACAAGAGACTACCTTCCATAATGATAAGGCTACCATCCATTGGAGTAACAAAACTCTCGACAAAAGACTACCTTCCATAATGTCAAGGCTACAATCCATTGTAGTAACAAAAATCTCGACAACAGACTATCTTCCATAATGACTTGGCTACCATCCATTGTAGTAACAAAAATCTCGACAACAGACTACCTTCCATAATGTCTTGGCTTCCATCCATTTGAGTAACAAAAATCTTGACAATAGACTACCTTCCATAATGACAAGGCTACCATCCATTGGAGTAACAAAGATATCGATAACATACTACCTTCCATAATAACAAGGCTACCATCCATTGGAGTAACAAAAATCACGACAACAGACTACCTTCCATAATGAAAAGGCTACCATCCATTGGAGTAACAAAGATATCGATAACATACTACCTTCCATAATGACAAGGCTACCATCCGTTGGAGTAACAAAAATCACGACAACAGACTACCTTCCATAATGACAAGGCTGCCATCCAATGGACTGACAAAAATCTCGACAAGAGACTACCTTCCATAACGACAAGTATACCATCCATTGGAGTAACAAAAATCTCGACAACAGACTACCTTCCATAACGACAAGTATACCATCCATTATAGTAACAAAAATATCGACAACAGACTAATTTCCATAATGACTTGGCTACCATCCATTGTAGTAACAAAAATCTCAACAACAGACTACCTTCCATAATGACAAGGCTACCATCCATTAGAGAAACACAGATATTGATAACATACTACCTTCCATAATGACAAGGCTACCATCCATTGGAGTAACAAAAATCACGACAACAGACTACCTTCCATAATGTAAAGGCTACCATCCATTGGAGTAACAAAGATATCGATAACATACTACCCTCCATAATGACAAGGCTACCATCCATTGGAGTAACAAAAATCAAGACAAAAGACTACCTTCCATAATGACAAGGCTACCATCCATTGGAGTAACAAAAATCTCGACAAGAGACTACCTTCCATAATGACAAGGCTACCATCCATTGTAGTATCAAAAATCTCGACAACAGACTACCTTCCATAATGACAAGGCTACCATCCATTGTAGTAACAAAAATATCGACAATAGACTACCTTCCATAATGACTTGGCTACCATCCATTGGAGTAACAAAAATCTCGACAATAGACTACCTTCCATAATGACAAGGCTACCATCAATTAGAGTAACAAAAATATCCACAAGAGATTACCTTCCATAATGATAAGGCTATAATCCATTGTAGTAACAAAAATCTCGACAACAGACTACCTTACATAATGACAAGGCTCTAATCCATTGTAGTAACAAAAATCTCGACAAGAGACTACCTTCCATAATGACAAGGCTACCATCCATTGTAGTAACTAAAATATCGACAACAAACTACCTTCCATAATGACAAGGGTACCATCCATTGGAGTAACAAAAATATCCACAAGAGACTACCTTCCATAATGATAAGGCTACCATCCATTGGAGTAACAAAACTCTCGACAACAGACTACCTTCCATAATGTCAAGGCTACAATCCATTGTAGTAACAAAAATCTCGACAACAAACTATCTTCCATAATGACTTGGCTACCATCCATTGTAGTAACAAAAATCTCGACAACAAACTACCTTCCATAATGTCTTGGCTTCCATCCATTTGAGTAACAAAAATCTTGACAATAGACTACCTTCTATAATGACAAGGCTACCATCCATTGGAGTAACAAAGATATCGATAACATACTACCTTCCATAATGACAAGGCTACCATCCATTGGAGTAACAAAAATCACGACAACAGACTACCTTCCATAATGTCAAGGCTACCATCCATTGGAGTATCAAAGATATCGATAACATACTACCTTCTATAATGACAAGGCTACCATCCATTGGTGTAACAAAAATCATGACAAAAGACTACCTTCCATAATGACAAGGCTACCATCCAATGGACTAACAAAAATCTCGACAACAGACTACCTTCCATAACGACAAGTATACCATCCATTGGAGTAACAAAAATCTCGACAACATACTACCTTCCATAATGACCTGGCTACCATCCATTGGAGTAAGAAAAATCTCGGCAATAGACTACCTTCCATAATGACAAGGCTACCATCCATTGGAGTAACAAAAATCACGACAACAGACTACCTTCCATAATGACAAGGATACCATCCATTGGAATAACAAAAATCACGACAACAGATGACCTTCCTTAATGAGAAGGCTACCATCCATTGTAGTAACAAAAATCTCGACAAGAGACTACCTTCCATAATGACAAGGCTTCCATCCATTGTAGTAACTAAAATATCGACAAAAGACTACCTTCCATAATGACAAGGGTACCATCCATTGGAGTAACAAAAATATCCACAAGATACTACCTTCCATAATGATAAGGCTACCATCCATTGGAGTAACAAAAATCTCGGCAATAAACTACCTTCCATATTGACAAGGCTACCATCCATTGGAGTAACAAAGATATCGACAACATACTACCTTCCATAATGACAAGGCTACCATCCATTGGAGTAACAAAAATCACGACAACAGACTACCTTCCATAATGACAAGGCTACCATCCAATGGAATAACAAAAATATCGACAAGAGATGACCTTCCATAATGACTAGGGTACCATCCATTGGAGTAATAAAGATATCAACAACAGACTACCTTCCATTATGAGAAGGCTACAATCCATTGTAGTAACAAAAATCTCGACAAGAGACTACCTTCTATAATGACAAGGCTACCATCCATTGTAGTAACAAAAATCTCGACAACAGACTACCTTCCATAATGACTTGGCTACCATCCATTGGAGTAAGAAAAATCTCGGCAATAGACTACCTTCCATAATGACAAGGCTACCATCCATTGGAGTAACAAAGATATCGACAACATACTACCTTCCATAATGACAAGGCTACCATCTATTGGAGTAACAAAAATCACGACAACAGTCTACCTTCCATAATGACAAGGATACCATCCATTGGAATAATAAAAATCACGACAACAGATGACCTTCCATAATGACTAGGCTACCATCCATTGGAGTAATAAAGATATCAACAATAGACTACCTTCCATTATGAGAAGGCTACAATCCATTGTAGTAACAAAAATCTCGACAAGAGACTACCTTCCATAATGACAAGGCTACCATCCATTGTAGTAACTAAAATATCGACAACAAACTACCTTCCATAATGACAAGGGTACCATCCATTGGAGTAACAAAAATATCCACAAGATACTACCTTCCATAATGATAAGGCTACCATCCATTGGAGTAACAAAAATCTCGGCAATAGACTACCTTCCATATTGACAAGGCTACCATCCATTAGAGTAACAAAGATATCGACAACATACTACCTTCCATAATGACAAGGCTACCATCCATTGGAGTAACAAAAATCACGACAACAGACTACCTTCCATAATGACAAGGCTACCATCCATTGGAATAACAAAAATCTCGACAAGAGATGACCTTCCATAATGACTAGGCTACCATCCATTGGAGTAATAAAGATATCAACAACAGACTACCTTCCATTATGAGAAGGCTACAATCCATTGTAGTACCAAAAAATCTCGACAAGATACTACCTTCTATAATGACAAGGCTACCATCCATTGTAGTAACAATAATCTCGACAACAGACTACCTTCCATAATAACTTGGCTACCATCCATTGGAGTAAGAAAAATCTCGGCAATAGACTACCTTCCATAATGACAAGGCTACCATCCATTGGAGTAACAAAGATATCGACAACATACTACCTTCCATAATGACAAGGCTACCATCCATTGGAGTAACAAAAATCACGACAACAGTCTACCTTCCATAATGACAAGGATACCATCCATTGGAATAATAAAAATCACGACAACAGATGACCTTTCATAATGACTAGGCTACCATCCATTGGAGTAATAAAGATATCAACAATAGACTACCTTCCATTATGAGAAGGCTATAATCCATTGTAGTAACAAAAATCTCGACAAGAGACTACCTTCCATAATGACAAGGCTACCATCCATTGTAGTAACTAAAATATCGACAACTAACTACCTTCCATAATGACAAGGGTACCATCCATTGGAGTAACAAAAATATCCACAAGAGACTACCTTCCATAATGATAAGGCTACCATCCATTGGAGTAACAAAAATCTCGACAACAGACTACATTCCATAATGTCAAGGCTACAATCCATTGTAGTAACAAAAATCTCGACAACAGACTACCTTCCATAATGACTTGGCTACCATCCATTGTAGTAACAAAAATATCGACAACAGACTACCTTCCATGATGTCTTGGCTTCCATCCATTTGAGTAACAAAAATCTTTACAATAGACTACCTTCCATAATGACAAGCCTACCATCCATTGGAGTAACAAAGATATCGATAACATACTACCTTCCATAATGACAAGGCTACCATCCATTGGAGTAACAAAAATCACGACAACAGACTACCTTCCATAATGTCAAGGCTACCATCCATTGGAGTAACAAAGATATCGATAACATACTACCTTCCATAATGACAAGGCTACCATCCATTGGAGTAACAAAAATCTCGACAACGGACTACCTTCCATAATGACTTGGCTACCATCCATTGGAGTAACAAAAATCTCGACAATAGACTACCTTCCATAATGACAAGGCTACCATCCATTAGAGTAACAAAAATATCCACAAGAGATTACCTTCCATAATGTCAAGGATATAATCCATTGTAGTAACAAAAGTCTCGACAACAGACTACCTTACATAATGACAAGGCTACCATCCATTGTAGTAACAAAAATCTCGACAACAGACTACCTTCCATAATGACAAGGCTACCATCCATTATAGTAACAAAAATCTCGACAACAGACTACCTTCCATAATGACTTGGCTACCATCCATTGGAGTAAGAAAAATCTCGGCAATAGACTACCTTCCATAATGACAAGGCTACCATCCATTGGAGTAACAAAGATATCGACAACATACTACCTTCCATAATTACAAGGATACCATCCATTGGAGTAACAAAAATCACGACAACAGACTACCTTCCATAATGACAAGGATACCATCCATTGGAATAACAAATAACACGACAACAGATGACCTTCCATAATGACTAGGCTACCATCCATTGGAGTAATAAAGATATCAACAATAGACTACCTTCCATTATGAGAAGGATACAATCCATTGTAGTAACAAAAATCTCGACAAGAGACTACCTTCCATAATGACAAGGCTACCATCCATTGTAGTAACTAAAATATCGACAATAGACTACCTTCCATAATGACAAGGGTACCATCCATTGGAGTAACAAAAATATCCACAAGAGACTACCTTCCATAATGATAAGGCTACCATCCATTGGAGTAACAAAAATCTCGACAACAGACTACCTTCCATAATGTCAAGGCTACAATCCATTGTAGTGACAAAAATATCGACAACAGACTACCTTACATAATGACAAGGCTACCATCCATTGTAGTAACAAAAATCTCGACAACAGACTACCTTCCATAATGACAAGGCTACCATCCATTATAGTAACAAAAATCTCGACAACAGACTACCTTCCATAATGACTTGGCTTCCATCCATTGGAGTAATAAAAATCTCGACAATGGACTACCTTCCATAATGACAAGGCTACCATCCATTGGAGTAACAAAGATATTGATAACATACTACCTTCCATAATGACAAGGCTACAATCCATTGGAATAACAAAAATCTCGACAACTTAATAACTTCCATAATGACAAGGCTACCATCCAATGGACTAACAAAAATCTCGACAACAGACTACCTTCCATAACGACAAGTATACCATCCATTGAAGTAACAAAAAATCTTGACAACAGATGACCTTCCATAATGACTAGGCTACCATCCATTGGAGTAATAAAGATATCGGCAACAAACTACCTTCCATTATGAGAAGGCTACAATCCATTGTAGTAACAAAAATCTCGACAATAGACTACCTTCCATAATGACAAGGCTACCATTCATTGTAGTAACAAAAATCTCGACAACAGACTACCTTCTATAATGACAAGGCTACCATCCATTGTAGTAACAAAAATCTCGACAATAGACTACCTTCCATAATGACTTGGCTACCATCCATTGGAGTAAGAAAAATCTCGGCAATAGACTACCTTCCATAATGACAAGGCTACCATCCATTGGAGTAACAAAGATATCGACAACATACTACCTTCCATAATGACAAGGCTACCATCCATTGGAGTAACAAAAATCACGACAACAATCTACCTTCCATAATAACAAGGATACCATCCATTGGAATAATAAAAATCACGACTACAGATGACCTTCCATATTGACTAGGCTACCATCCATTGGAGTAATAAAGATATCAACAATAGACTACCTTCCATTATGAGAAGGCTACAATCCATTCTAGTAACAAAAATCTCGACAAGAGACTACCTTCCATAATGACAAGGCTACCATCCATTGTAGTAACAAAAATATCGACAACAGACTACCTTCCATAATGACAAGGCTACCATCCATTATAGTAACAAAAATCTCGACAACAGACTACCTTCCATAATGACTTGGCTACTATCCATTGGAGTAAGAAAAATCTCGGCAATAGACTACCTTCCATAATGACAAGGCTACCATCCATTGGAGTAACAAAGATATCGACAACATACTTCCTTCCATAATTACAAGGCTACCATCCATTGGAGTAACAAAAATCACGACAACAGACTACCTTCCATAATGACAAGGATACAATCCATTGGAATAACAAAAAACACGACAACAGATGACCTTCCATAATGACTAGGCTACCATCCATTGGAGTAACAAAAATCATGACAAAAGACTACCTTCCATAACGACAAGTATACCATCCATTGTAGTAACAAAAATCTCGACAACGGACTACCTTCCATAATGACTTGGCTACCATCCATTGGACTAACAAAAATCTCGACAATAGACTATCTTCCATAATGACAAGGCTACCATCCATTAGAGTAACAAAAATATCCACAAGAGATTACCTTCCATAATGTCAAGGATATAATCCATTGTAGTAACAAAAATCTCGACAACAGACTACCTTACATAATGACAAGGCTACCATCCATTGTAGTAACAAAAATCTCGACAACAGACTACCTTCCATAATGACAAGGCTACCATCCATTATAGTAACAAAAATCTCGACAACAGACTACCTTCCATAATGACTTGGCTACCATCCATTGGAGTAAGAAAAATCTCGGCAATAGACTACCTTCCATAATGACAAGGCTACCATTCATTGGAGTAACAAAGATATCGACAACATACTACCTTCCATAATTACAAGGATACCATCCATTGGAGTAACAAAAATCACGACAACAGACTACCTTCCATAATGACAAGGATACCATTCATTGGAATAACAAAACACACGACAACAGAAGACCTTCCATAATGACTAGGCTACCATCCATTGGAGTAATAAAGATATCAACAATAGACTACCTTCCATTATGAGAAGGATACAATCCATTGTAGTAACAAAAATCTCGACAAGAGACTACCTTCCATAATGACAAGGGTACCATCCATTGGAGTAACAAAAATATCCACAAGAGACTACCTTCCATAATGATAAGGCTATCATCCATTGGAGTAACAAAAATCTCGACAACAGACTACCTTCCATAATGTCAAGGCTACAATCCATTGTAGTGACAAAAATCTCGACAACAGACTACCTTACATAATGACAAGGCTACCATCCATTGTAGTAACAAAAATCTCGACAACAGACTACCTTCCATAATGACAAGGCTACCATCCATTATAGTAACAAAAATCTCGACAACAGACTACCTTCAATAATGACTTGGCTTCCATCCATTGGAGTAATAAAAATCTCGACAATAGACTACCTTCCATTATGACAAGGCTACCATCCATTGGAGTAACAAAGATATTGATAACATACTACCTTCCATAATGACAAGGCTACAATCCATTGGAATAACAAAAATCTCGACAACTTAATACCTTCCCTAATGACAAGGCTACCATCCAATGGACTAACAAAAATCTCGACAACAGACTACCTTCCATAACGACAAGTATACCATCCATTGAAGTAACAAAAAATCTCGACAACAGATGACCTTCCATAATGACTAGGCTACCATCCATTGGAGTAATAAAGATATCGGCAACAAACTACCTTCCATTATGAGAATGCTACAATCCATTGTAGTAACAAAAATCTCGACAATAGACTACCTTCCATAATGACAAGGCTACCATCCATTGTAGTAACAAAAATCTCGACAACGGACTACCTTTTATAATGACAAGGCTACCATCCATTGTAGTAACAAAAATCTCGACAACGGACTACCTTCCATAATGACTTGGCTACCATCCATTGGACTAACAAAAATCTCGACAATAGACTATCTTCCATAATGACAAGGCTACCATCCATTAGAGTAACAAAAATATCCACAAGAGATTACCTTCCATAATGTCAAGGATATAATCCATTGTAGTAACAAAAATTTCGACAACAGACTACCTTACATAATGACAAGGCTACCATCCATTGTAGTAACAAAAATCTCGACAACAGACTACCTTCCATAATGACAAGGCTACCATCCATTATAGTAACAAAAATCTCGACAACAGACTACCTTCCATAATGACTTGGCTACCATCCATTGGAGTAAGAAAAATCTCGGCAATAGACTACCTTCCATAATGACAAGGCTACCATTCATTGGAGTAACAAAGATATCGACAACATACTACCTTCCATAATTACAAGGATACCATCCATTGGAGTAACAAAAATCACGACAACAGACTACCTTCCATAATGACAAGGATACCATTCATTGGAATAACAAAACACACGACAACAGAAGACCTTCCATAATGACTAGGCTACCATCCATTGGAGTAATAAAGATATCAACAATAGACTACCTTCCATTATGAGAAGGATACAATCCATTGTAGTAACAAAAATCTCGACAAGAGACTACCTTCCATAATGACAAGGCTACCATCCATTGGAGTAACAAAAATATCCACAACAGACTACCTTACATAATGACAAGGCTACCATCCATTGTAGTAACAAAAATCTCGACAACAGACTACCTTCCATAATGACAAGGCTACCATCCATTATAGTAACAAAAATCTCGACAACAGACTACCTTCAATAATGACTTGGCTTCCATCCATTGGAGTAATAAAAATCTGGACAGTAGACTACCTTCCATTATGACAAGGCTACCATCCATTGGAGTAACAAAGATATTGATAACATACTACCTTCCATAATGACAAGGCTACAATCCATTGGAATAACAAAAATCTCGACAACTTAATACCTTCCCTAATGACAAGGCTACCATCCAATGGACTAACAAAAATCTCGACAACAGACTACCTTCCATAACGACAAGTATACCATCCATTGAAGTAACAAAAAATCTCGACAACAGATGACCTTCCATAATGACTAGGCTACCATCCATTGGAGTAATAAAGATATCGGCAACAAACTACCTTCCATTATGAGAATGCTACAATCCATTGTAGTAACAAAAATCTCGACAATAGACTACCTTCCATAATGACAAGGCTACCATCCATTGTAGTAACAAAAATCTCGACAACGGACTACCTTTTATAATGACAAGGCTACCATCCATTGTAGTAACAAAAATCTCGACAACAGACTACCTTCCATAATGACTTGGCTACCATCCATTGGAGTAAGAAAAATCTCGGCAATAGACTACCTTCCATAATGACAAGGCTACCATCCATTGGAGTAACAAAGATATCGACAACATACTACCTTCCATAATTACAAGGCTACCATCCATTGGAGTAACAAAAATCACGACAACAGACTACCTTCCATAATGACAAGGATACAATCCATTGGAATAACAAAAAACACGACAACAGATGACCTTCCATAATGACTAGGCTACCATCCATTGGAGTAACAAAAATCATGACAAAAGACTACCTTCCATAACGACAAGTATACCATCCATTGTAGTAACAAAAATCTCGACAACGGACTACCTTCCATAATGACTTGGCTACCATCCATTGGACTAACAAAAATCTCGACAATAGACTATCTTCCATAATGACAAGGCTACCATCCATTAGAGTAACAAAAATATCCATAAGAGATTACCTTCCATAATGTCAAGGATATAATCCATTGTAGTAACAAAAATCTCGACAACAGACTACCTTACATAATGACAAGGCTACCATCCATTGTAGTAACAAAAATCTCGACAACAGACTACCTTCCATAATGACAAGGCTACCATCCATTATAGTAACAAAAATCTCGACAATAGACTACCTTCCATAATGACTTGGCTACCGTCCATTGGAGTAAGAAAAATCTCGGCAATAGACTACCTTCCATAATGACAAGGCTACCATTCATTGGAGTAACAAAGATATCGACAACATACTACCTTCCATAATTACAAGGATACCATCCATTGGAGTAACAAAAATCACGACAACAGACTACCTTCCATAATGACAAGGATACCATTCATTGGAATAACAAAACACACGACAACAGAAGACCTTCCATAATGACTAGGCTACCATCCATTGGAGTAATAAAGATATCAACAATAGACTACCTTCCATTATGAGAAGGATACAATCCATTGTAGTAACAAAAATCTCGACAAGAGACTACCTTCCATAATGACAAGGGTACCATCCATTGGAGTAACAAAAATATCCACAAGAGACTACCTTCCATAATGATAAGGCTATCATCCATTGGAGTAACAAAAATCTCGACAACAGACTACCTTCCATAATGTCAAGGCTACAATCCATTGTAGTGACAAAAATCTCGACAACAGACTACCTTACATAATGACAAGGCTACCATCCATTGTAGTAACAAAAATCTCGACAACAGACTACCTTCCATAATGACAAGGCTACCATCCATTATAGTAACAAAAATATCGACAACAGACTACCTTCAATAATGACTTGGCTTCCATCCATTGGAGTAATAAAAATCTCGACAATAGACTACCTTCCATTATGACAAGGCTACCATCCATTGGAGTAACAAAGATATTGATAACATACTACCTTCCATAATGACAAGGCTACAATCCATTGGAATAACAAAAATCTCGACAACTTAATACCTTCCCTAATGACAAGGCTACCATCCAATGGACTAACAAAAATCTCGACAACAGACTACCTTCCATAACGACAAGTATACCATCCATTGAAGTAACAAAAAATCTCGACAACAGATGACCTTCCATAATGACTAGGCTACCATCCATTGGAGTAATAAAGATATCGGCAACAAACTACCTTCCATTATGAGAATGCTATAATCCATTGTAGTAACAAAAATCTCGACAATAGACTACCTTCCATAATGACAAGGCTACCATCCATTGTAGTAACAAAAATCTCGACAACGGACTACCTTTTATAATGACAAGGCTACCATCCATTGTAGTAACAAAAATCTCGACAACAGACTACCTTCCATAATGACTTGGCTACCATCCATTGGAGTAAGAAAAATCTCGACAATAGACTACCTTTCATAATGACAAGGCTATCATCCATTGGAGTAACAAAGATATCAACAACATACTACCTTCCATAATGACAAGGCTACCATCCATTGGAGTAACAAAAATCACGACAAAAGTCTACCTTCCATAATGACAAGGATACCATCCATTGGAATAATAAAAATCACGACAACAGATGACATTCCATAATGACTAGGCTACCATCCATTGGAGTAATAAAGATATCAACAATAGACTACCTTCCATTATGAGAAGGCTACAATCCATTGTAGTAACAAAAATCTCGACAAGAGACTACCTTCCATAATGACAAGGCTACCATCCATTGTAGTAACAAAAATATCGACAACAGACTACCTTCCATAATGACAAGGCTACCATCCATTATAGTAACAAAAATATCGACAACAGACTACCTTCCATAATGACTTGGCTACCATCCATTGGAGTAAGAAAAATCTCGGCAATAGACTACCTTCCATAATGACAAGGATACCATCCATTGGAGTAACAAAGATATCGACAACATACTACCTTCCATAATTACAAGGCTACCATCCATTGGAGTAAGAAAAATCACGACAACAGACTACCTTCCATAATGACAAGGATACCATCCATTGGAATAACAAAAAACACGACAACAGATGACCTTCCATAATGACTAGGCTACCATCCATTGGAGTAATAAAGATATCAACAATAGACTACCTTCCATTATGAGAAGGATACAATCCATTGTAGTAACAAAAATCTCGACAAGAGACTACCTTCCATAATGACAAGGCTACCATCCATTGTAGTAACTAAAATATCGACAACAGACTACCTTCCATAATGACAAGGGTACCATCCATTGGAGTAACAAAAATATCCACAAGAGACTACCTTCCATAATGATAAGGCTACCATCCATTGGAGTAACAAAAATCTCGACAACAGACTACCTTCCATAATGTCAAGGCTACAATCCATTGTAGTAACAAAAATCTCGACAACAGACTACCTTACATAATGACAAGGCTACCATCCATTGTAGTAACAAAAATCTCGACAACAGACTACCTTCCATAATGACAAGGCTACCATCCATTATAGTAACAAAAATCTCGACAACAGACTACCTTCCATAATGACTTGGCTTCCATCCATTGGAGTAACAAAAATCTCGACAATAGACCACCTTCCATAATGACAAGGCTACCATCCATTGGAGTAACAAAGATATCGATAACATACTACCTTCCTTAATGACAAGGCTACAATCCATTGGAATAACAAAAATCTCGGCACCTTAATAGCTTCCATAATGACAAGGCTACCATCCAATGGACTAACAAAAATCTAGAAAACAGACTACCTTCCATAACGACAAGTATACCATCCATTGGAGTAACAAAAAATCTCGACAACAGATGACCTTCCATAATGACTAGGGTACCATCCATTGGAGTAATAAAGATATCGGCAACAAACTACCTTCCATTATGAGAAGGCTACAATCCATTGTAGTAACAAAAATCTCGACAATAGACTACCTTCCATAACGACAAGGCTACCATCCATTGTAGTAACAAAAATCTCGACAACAGACTACCTTCTACAATGACAAGGCTACCATCCATTGTAGTAACAAAAATCTCGACAACAGACTACCTTCCATAATGACTTGGCTACCATCCATTGGAGTAACAAAAATCTCGACAATAGACTACCTTCCATAATTAAAAGGCTACCTTCCATTATGAGAAGGCCACGATCCATTGTAGTAACAAAAATCTCGACAAGAGACTACCTTCCATAATGACAAGGCTACCATCCATTGTAGTAACAAAAATCTCGACAACAGACTACCTTCCATAATGACTTGGCTACCATCCATTGGAGTAACACAAATCTCGGCAATAGACTACCTTCCATAATGATAAGGCTACCATCCATTGGAGTAACAAAGATATCGACAACATACTACCTTCCATAATGACAAGACTACCATCCATTGGAGTAAAAAAAATCATGACAACAAACTACCTTCCATAATGACAAGGCTACCATCCATTGGAATAACAAAAATCTCGATAATAGATGACCTTCCATAATGACTAGGCTACCATCCAGTGGAGTAATAAATATATCAACAATAGACTACCTTCCATTATGATAAGGCTACAATCCATTGTAGTAACAAAAATCTCGACAAGAGACTACCTTCCATAATGACAAGGCTACCATCCATTGTAGTAACTAAAATATCAACAACACACTACCTTCCATAATGACAAGGGTACCATCCATTGGAGTAACAAAAATATCCACAAGAGACTACCTTCCATAATGATAAGGCTACCATCCATTGGAGTAACAAAAATGTCGATAACAGACTACCTTCCATAATGTCAAGGCTACATTCCATTATAGTAACAAAAATCTCGACAACAGACAACCTTACATAATGACAAGGCTACCATCCATTGTAGTAACAAAAATCTCGACAACAGACTACCTTCCATAATGACAAGGCTACAATCCATTGTAGTAACAAAAATCTCGACAACAAACTACCTTCTATAATAACTTGGCTACCATCCATTGGAGTAACAAAAATCTCGACAATAGACTACCTTCCATAATGACAAGGCTACCATCCATTAGAGTAACAAAAATATCCACAAGAGATTACCTTCCATAATGATAAGGATATAATCCATTGTAGTATCAAAAATCTCGACAACAGACTACCTTACATAATGACAAGGCTATGATCCATTGTAGTAACAAGAATCTCGACAAAAGACTACCTTCCATAATGACAAGGCTACCATCCTTTGTAGTAACAAAAATATCGACAACAAACTACCTTCCATAATGACTTGGCTACCATCCATTGGAGTAACAAAAATCTCGGCAATAGACTACCTTCCATATTGACAAGGTTACCATCCATCGGAGTAACAAAGATATCGACAATAGACTACCTTCCATAATGACAAGGCTACCATCCATTGGAGTAACAAAAATCACGACAACAGACTACCTTCCATAATGACAAGGCTACCATCCATTGGAATAACTAAAATCTCGACAAGAGATAACCTTCCATAATGACTAGGCTACCATCCAATGGAGTAATAAAGATATCAACAACAGACTACCTTCCATTATGAGAAGGCTACAATCCATTATAGTAACAAAAATCTCGACAAGAGACTACCTTCTATAATGACAAGGCTACCATCCATTGTAGTAACAAAAATATCCACAAGAGATTACCTTCCATAATGTCAATGATATAATCCATTGTAGTAACAAAAATCTCGACAACAGACTAGCTTACAAAATGACAAGGCTACCATCCATTGTAGTAACAAAAATCTCGACAACAGACTACCTTCCATAATGACAAGGCTACCATCCATTATAGTAACAAAAATATTGACAACAGACTACATTCCATAATGACTTGGCTACCATCCATTGGAGTAAGAAAAATCTCGGCAATCGACTACCTTCCATAATGACAAGGCTACCATCCATTGGAGTAACAAAAACATCGACAACAGACTACCTTCCATAATGACTTGGCTACCATCTATTGGAGTAAGAAAAATCTCGGCAATCGAATACCTTCTATAATGACAAGGCTACCATCCATTGGAGTAACAAAGATATCGACAACATACTACCTTCCATAATTATAAGGCTACCATCCATTGGAGTAACAAAAATCACGACAACAGACTACCTTCCATAATGACAAGGATACCATCCATTGGAATAACAAAAAACACGACAACAGATGACCTTCCATAATGACTAGGCTACCATCCATTGGAGTAATAAAGATATCAACAATAGACTACCTTCCATTATGGGAAGGATACAATCCATTGTAGTAACAAAAATCTCGACAAGAGACTACCTTCCATAATGACAAGGCTACCATCCATTGTAGTAACTAAAATATCGACAACAGACTACCTTCCATAATGCAAGGGTACCATCCATTGGAGTAACAAAAATATCCACAAGAGACTACCTTCCATAATGATAAGGCTACCATCTATTGAAGTAACAAAAATCTCGACAACAGACTATCTTCCATAATGTCAAGGCTACAATCCATTGTAGTAACAAAAATCTCGACAACAGACTACCTTACATAATGACAAGGCTACCATCCATTGTAGTAACAAAAATCTCGACAACAGACTACCTTCCATAATGACAAGGCTACCATCCATTATAGTAACAAAAATCTCGACAACAGACTACCTTCCATAATGACTTGGCTTCCATCCATTGGAGTAACAAAAATCTCGACAATAGACTACCTTCCATAATGACAAGGCTACCATCCATTGGAGTAACAAAGATATCGATAACATACTACCTTCCATAATGACAAGGCTACAATCCATTAGAATAACAAAAATCTCGACAACTTAATACCTTCCATAATGACAAGGCTACCATCCAATGGACTAACAAAAATCTCGACAACAGACTACCTTCCATAACGACAAGTATACCATCCATTGGAGTAACAAAAATTCTCGACAACAGATGACCTTCCATAATGACTAGGCTACCATCCATTGGAGTAATAAAGATATCGGCAACAAACTACCTTCCATTATGAGAAGGCTACAATCCATTGTAGTAACAAAAATCTCGACAATAGACTACCTTCCATAATGACAAGGCTACCATCCATTGTAGTAACAAAAATCTCGACAACAAACTACCTTCTACAATGACAAGGCTACCATCCATTGTAGTAACAAAAATCTCGACAACAGACTACCTTCCATAATGACTTGGCTACCATCCATTGGAGTAACAAAAATCTCGACAATAGATTACCTTCCTTAATTACAAGGCTACCATCCATTAGAGTATCAAAAATATCCACAAGAGACTACCTTCCATAATGATAAGGCTACAATCCATTGTAGTAACAAAAATATCGACAACAGACTACCTTACATAATGACAAGGCCACGATCCATTGTAGTAACAAAAATCTCGACAATAGACTACCTTCCATAATGACAAGGCTACCATCCTTTGTAGTAACAAAAATCTCGACAACAAACTACCTTCCATAATGACTTGGCTACCATCCATTGGAGTAACACAAATCTCGGCAATAGACAACCTTCCATAATGACAAGGCTACCATCCATTGTTGTAACAAAGATATCTACAACATACTACCTTCCATAATGACAAGGCTACCATCCATTGGAGTAACAAAAATTACGACAACAGACTACCTTCCATAATGACAAGGCTACCATCCATTGGAATAACAAAAAACTCGACAAGAGATGACCTTCCATAATGAATAGGATACCATCCGTTGGAGTAATAAAGATATCAACAACAGACTACCTTCCATTATGAGAAGGCTACAATCCATTGTAGTAACAAAAATCTCGACAAGAGACTACCTTCCATAATGACAAGGCTACCATCCATTGTAGTAACAAAAATCTCGACAACAGACTACCTTCCATAATGACTTGGCTACCATCCATTGGAGTAACAAAAATATCGGCAATTGACTACCTTCCATAATGATAAGGCTACCATCCATTGGAGTAACAAAGATATCGACAACATACTACCTTCCATAATGACAAGACTACCATCCATTGGAGTAAAAAAAATCATGACAAAAAACTACCTTCCATAATGACAAGGCTACCATCCATTGGAATAACAAAAATCTCGGCAATAGATGACTTCCATAATGACTAGGCTACCATCCATTGGAGTAATAAATATATCAACAATAGACTACCTTCCATTATGATAAGGCTACAATCCATTGTAGTAACAAAAATCTCGACAAGAGACTACCTTCCATAATGACAAGGCTACCATCCATTGTAGTAACTAAAATATCGACAACACATTACCTTCCAGAATGACAAGGGTACCATCCATTGGAGGAACAAAAATATCCACAAGAGACTACCTTCCATAATGATAAGGCTACCATCCATTGGAGTAACAAAAATGTCGATAACAGACTACCTTCCATAATGTCAAGGCTATATTCCATTATAGTAACAAAAATCTCGACAACAGACAACCTTACATAATGACAAGGCTACCATCCATTGTAGTAACAAAAATCTCGACAACAGACTACCTTCCATAATGACAAGGCTACAATCCATTGTAGTAACAAAAATCTCGACAATAGACTACCTTCTATAATGACTTGGCTACCATCCATTGGAGTATCAAAAATCTCGACAATAGACTACCTTCCATAATGACAAGGCTACCATCCATTAGAGTAACAAAAATATCCACAAGAGATTACCTTCCATAATGATAAGGATATAATCCATTGTAGTATCAAAAATCTCGACAACAGACTACCTTACATAATGACAAGGCTACGATCCATTGTAGTAACAAAAATCTCGACAACAGACTACCTTCCATAATGACAAGGCTACCATCCTTTGTAGTAACAAAAATATTGACAACAAACTACCTTCCATAATGACTTGGCTACAATCCATTGGAGTAACAAAAATCTCGGCAATAGACTACCTTCCATATTGACAAGGTTACCATCCATTGGAGTAACAAAGATATCGACAACATACTACCTTCCATAATGACAAGGCTACCATCCATTGGAGTAACAAAAATCACGACAACAGACTACCTCCCATAATGACAAGGCTACCATCCATTGGAATAACTAAAATCTCGACAAGAGATGACCTTCCATAATGACTAGGCTACCATCCATTGGAGTAATAAATATATCAACAATAGACTACCTTCCATTATGATAAGGCTACAATCCATTGTAGTAACAAAAATCTCGACAAGAGACTACCTTCTATAATGACAAGGCTACCATCCATTGTAGTAACAAAAATATCGACAACAGACTACCTTCCATAATGACTTGGCTACCATCCATTGGAGTAAGAAAAATCTCGGCAATAGACTACCTTCAATAATGATAAGGCTACCATCCATTGGAGTAACAAAGATATCGACAACATACTACCTTCCATAATGACAAGGCTACCATCCATTGGAGTAACAAAAATCACGACAACAGACTACCTTCCATAATGACTTGGATACCATCCATTGGAATAACAAAAATCACGACAACAGATGACCTTCCATAATGACTAGGCTACCATCCATTGGAGAAATAAAGATATCAACAATAGACTACCTTCCATTATGAGAAGGCTACAATCCATTGTAGTAACAAAAATCTCGACAAGAGACTACCTTCCATAATGACAAGGCTACCATCCATTGGAGTAACAAAAATATCCACAAGTAACTACCTTCCACAATGATAAGGCTACCATCCGTTGTAGTAAAAAAAATCTCGACAATAGACTACATTCCATAATGTCAAGGATACAAGCCATTGTAGTAACAAAAATCTCGACAACAGACTACCTTACATAATGACAAGCCTACCATCCATTGTAGTAACAAAAATCTCGACAACAGACTACCTTCCATAATGAGAAGGGTACCATCCATTGGAGTAACAAAAATCACGACAACAGACTACCTTCCGTAATGACTTGGCTACCATCCATTGGAGTAAGAAAAATCTCAGCAATAGACTACCTTCAATAATTGACAAGGCTACCATCCATTGGAGTAACAAAGATATCGACAACATACTACCTTCCAGAATTACAAGGCTACCATCCATTGGAGTAACAAAAATCACGACAATAGACTACCTTCCATAATGACAAGGATACCATCCATTGGAATAACAAAAATCACGACAACAGATGACCTTCCATAATAACTAGGCTACCATCCATTGGAGTAATAAAGATATCAACAATAGACTACCTTCCATTATGAGAAGGCTACAATCCATTGTAGTAACAAAAATCTCGACAAGAGACTACCTTCCATAATGACAAGGCTACCATCCATTGTAGTAACTAAAATATCGACAACAGACTACCTTCCATAATGACAAGGGTACTATCCATTGGAGTAACAAAAATATCCACAAGAGACTACCTTCCATACTGATAATGCTACGATCCATTGGAGTAAAAAAAATCTCGACAACAGTCTACCTTCCATAATGTCAAGGCTACAATCCATTGTAGTAACAAAAATCTCGACAATAGACTACCTTCCATAATGACAAGGCTACAATCCATTGTAGTAACAAAAATCTCGACAACAGACTACCTTCTATAATGACTTGGCTACCATCCATTGGAGTAACAAAAATCTCGACAATAGACTACCTTCCATAATGACAAGGCTACCATCCATTAGAGTAACAAAAATATCCATAAGAGATTACCTTCCATAATGATAAGGATATAATCCATTATAGTAACAAAAATCTCGACAACAGACTAACTTACATAATGACAAGGCTACGATCCATTGTAGTAACAAAAATCTCGACAACAGAATACCTTCCATATTGACAAGGCTACCATCCTTTGTAGTAACAAAAATATCGACAACAAACTTCCTTCCATAATGACTTGGCTACCATCCATTGGAGTAACAAAAATCTCGGCAATAGACTACCTTCCATATTGACAAGGTTACCATCCATTGGAGTAACAAAGATATCGACAACATACTACCTTCCATAATGACAAGGCTACCATCCATTGGAGTAACAAAAATCACGAGAACAGACTACCTTCCATAATGACAAGGCTACCATCCATTGGAATAACTAAAATCTCGACAAGAGATGACCTTCCATAATGACTAGGCTACCATCCATTGGAGTAATAAAGATATCAACAACATACTACCTTCCATTATGAGAAGGCTACAATCCATTGTAGTAACAAAAATCTCGACAAGAGACTACCTTCTATAATGACAAGGCTACCATCCATTGTAGTAACAAAAATGTCGACAACAGACTACCTCCATAATGAGTTGGCTACCATCCATTGGAGTTAAAAAAATCTCGGCAATAGACTACCTTCAATAATGACAAGGCTACCATCCATTGGAGTAACAAAGATATCGACAACATACTACCTTCCATAATGATAAGGCTACCATCCATTGGAGTAACAAAAATCACGACAACATACTACCTTCCATAATGACAAGGATACCATCCATTGGAATAACAAAAATCACGACAACAGATGACCTTCCATAATGACTAGGCTACCATCCATTGGAGTAATAAAGATATCAACAATAGACTACCTTCCATTATGAGAAGGCTACAATCCATTGCAGTAACAAAAATCTCGACAAGAGACTACCTTCCATAATGACAAGGCTACTATACATTGTAGTAACTAAAATATCGACAACAGACTACCTTCCATAATTACAAGGGTACTATCCATTGGAGTAATAAAAATATCCACAAGAGACTACCTTCCATAATGATAAGGCTACCATCCATTGGAGTAAAAAAAATCTCGACAACAGACTACCTTCCATAATGTCAAGGCTACAATCCATTGTAGTAACAAAAATCTCGACAACAAACTACCTTCCATAATGACAAGGCTACAATCCATTGTAGTAACAAAAATCTCGACAACAGACTACCTTCTATAATGACTTGGCAACCATCCATTGGAGTAACAAAAATCTCGACAATAGACTACCTTCCATAATGACAAGGCTAGCATCCATTAGAGTAACAAAAATATCCACAAGAGATTACCTTCCATAATGATAAGGATATAATCCATTATAGTAACAAAAATCTCGACAACAGACTACCTTACATAATGACAAGGCCACGATCAATTGTAGTAACAAAAATCTCGACAACAGACTACCTTCCATAATGACAAGGCTACCATCCTTTGTAGTAACAAAAATCTCGACAACAAACTACCTTCCATAATGACTTGGCTACCATCCATTGGAGTAACACAAATCTCGGCAATAGACAACCTTCCATAATGACAAGGCTACCATCCATTGTTGTAACAAAGATATCTACAACATACTACCTTCCATAATGACAAGGCTACCATCCATTGGAGTAACAAAAATTACGACAACAGACTACCTTCCATAATGACAAGGCTACCATCCATTGGAATAACAAAAAACTCGACAAGAGATGACCTTCCATAATGAATAGGATACCATCCGTTGGAGTAATAAAGATATCAACAACAGACTACCTTCCATTATGAGAAGGCTACAATCCATTGTAGTAACAAAAATCTCGACAAGAGACTACCTTCCATAATGACAAGGCTACCATCCATTGTAGTAACAAAAATCTCGACAACAGACTACCTTCCATAATGACTTGGCTACCATCCATTGGAGTAACAAAAATATCGGCAATTGACTACCTTCCATAATGATAAGGCTACCATCCATTGGAGTAACAAAGATATCGACAACATACTACCTTCCATAATGACAAGACTACCATCCATTGGAGTAAAAAAAATCATGACAAAAAACTACCTTCCATAATGACAAGGCTACCATCCATTGGAATAACAAAAATCTCGGCAATAGATGACTTCCATAATGACTAGACTACCATCCATTGGAGTAATAAATATATCAACAATAGACTACCTTCCATTATGATAAGGCTACAATCCATTGTAGTAACAAAAATCTCGACAAGAGACTACCTTCCATAATGACAAGGCTAGCATCCATTGTAGTAACTAAAATATCGACAACACATTACCTTCCAGAATGACAAGGGTACCATCCATTGGAGGAACAAAAATATCCACAAGAGACTACCTTCCATAATGATAAGGCTACCATCCATTGGAGTAACAAAAATGTCGATAACAGACTGCCTTCCATAATGTCAAGGCTACATTCCATTATAGTAACAAAAATCTCGACAACAGACAACCTTACATAATGACAAGGCTACCATCCATTGTAGTAACAAAAATCTCGACAACAGACTACCTTCCATAATGACAAGGCTACAATCCATTGTAGTAACAAAAATCTCGACAACAGACTACCTTCTATAATGACTTGGCAACCATCCATTGGAGTAACAAAAATCTCGACAATAGACTACCTTCCATAATGACAAGGCTACCATCCATTAGAGTAACAAAAATATCCACAAGAGATTACCTTCCATAATGATAAGGATATAATCCATTATAGTAACAAAAATCTCGACAACAGACTACCTTACATAATGACAAGGCCACGATCCATTGTAGTAACAAAAATCTCGACAACAGACTACCTTCCATAATGACAAGGCTACCATCCTTTGTAGTAACAAAAATCTCGACAACAAACTACCTTCCATAATGACTTGGCTACCATCCATTGGAGTAACACAAATCTCGGCAATAGACAACCTTCCATAATGACAAGGCTACCATCCATTGTTGTAACAAAGATATCTACAACATACTACCTTCCATAATGACAAGGCTACCATCCATTGGAGTAACAAAAATTACGACAACAGACTACCTTCCATAATGACAAGGCTACCATCCATTGGAATAACAAAAAACTCGACAAGAGATGACCTTCCATAATGAATAGGATACCATCCGTTGGAGTAATAAAGATATCAACAACAGACTACCTTCCATTATGAGAAGGCTACAATCCATTGTAGTAACAAAAATCTCGACAAGAGACTACCTTCCATAATGACAAGGCTACCATCCATTGTAGTAACAAAAATCTCGACAACAGACTACCTTCCATAATGACTTGGCTACCATCCATTGGAGTAACAAAAATATCGGCAATTGACTACCTTCCATAATGATAAGGCTACCATCCATTGGAGTAACAAAGATATCGACAACATACTACCTTCCATAATGACAAGACTACCATCTATTGGAGTAAAAAAAATCATGACAAAAAACTACCTTCCATAATGACAAGGCTACCATCCATTGGAATAACAAAAATCTCGGCAATAGATGACTTCCATAATGACTAGGCTACCATCCATTGGAGTAATAAATATATCAACAATAGACTACCTTCCATTATGATAAGGCTACAATCCATTGTAGTAACAAAAATCTCGACAAGAGACTACCTTCCATAATGACAAGGCTAGCATCCATTGTAGTAACTAAAATATCGACAACACATTACCTTCCAGAATGACAAGGGTACCATCCATTGGAGGAACAAAAATATCCACAAGAGACTACCTTCCATAATGATAAGGCTACCATCCATTGGAGTAACAAAAATGTCGATAACAGACTGCCTTCCATAATGTCAAGGCTACATTCCATTATAGTAACAAAAATCTCGACAACAGACAACCTTACATAATGACAAGGCTACCATCCATTGTAGTAACAAAAATCTCGACAACAGACTACCTTCCATAATGACAAGGCTACAATCCATTGTAGTAACAAAAATCTCGACAATAGACTACCTTCTATAATGACTTGGCTACCATCCATTGGAGTATCAAAAATCTCGACAATAGACTACCTTCCATAATGACAAGGCTACCATCCATTAGAGTAACAAAAATATCCACAAGAGATTACCTTCCATAATGATAAGGATATAATCCATTGTAGTATCAAAAATCTCGACAACAGACTACCTTACATAATTACAAGGCTACGATCCATTGTAGTAACAAAAATCTCGACAACAGACTACCTTCCATAATGACAAGGCTACCATCCTTTGTAGTAACAAAAATATTGACAACATACTACCTTCCATAATGACAAGGCTACCATCCATTGGAGTAACAAAAATCACGACAACAGACTACCTCCCATAATGACAAGGCTACCATCCATTGGAATAACTAAAATCTCGACAAGAGATGACCTTCCATAATGACTAGGCTACCATCCATTGGAGTAATAAATATATCAACAATAGACTACCTTCCATTATGATAAGGCTACAATCCATTGTAGTAACAAAAATCTCGACAAGAGACTACCTTCTATAATGACAAGGCTACCATCCATTGTAGTAACAAAAATATCGACAACAGACTACCTTCCATAATGACTTGGCTACCATCCATTGGAGTAAGAAAAATCTCGGCAATAGACTACCTTCAATAATGATAAGGCTACCATCCATTGGAGTAACAAAGATATCGACAACATACTACCTTCCATAATGACAAGGCTACCATCCATTGGAGTAACAAAAATCACGACAACAGACTACCTTCCATAATGACTTGGATACCATCCATTGGAATAACAAAAATCACGACAACAGATGACCTTCCATAATGACTAGGCTACCATCCATTGGAGTAATAAAGATATCAACAATAGACTACCTTCCATTATGAGAAGGCTACAATCCATTGTAGTAACAAAAATCTCGACAAGAGACTACCTTCCATAATGACAAGGCTACCATCCATTGGAGTAACAAAAATATCCACAAGTAACTACCTTCCACAATGATAAGGCTACCATCCGTTGGAGTAAAAAAAATCTCGACAATAGACTACCTTCCATAATGTCAAGGATACAAGCCATTGTAGTAACAAAAATCTCGACAACAGACTACCTTACATAATGACAAGCCTACCATCCATTGTAGTAACAAAAATCTCGACAACAAACTACCTTCCATAATGAGAAGGGTACCATCCATTGGAGTAACAAAAATCACGACAACAGACTACCTTCCGTAATGACTTGGCTACCATCCATTGGAGTAAGAAAAATCTCAGCAATAGACTACCTTCAATAATTGACAAGGCTACCATCCATTGGAGTAACAAAGATATCGACAACATACTACCTTCCAGAATTACAAGGCTACCATCCATTGGAGTAACAAAAATCACGACAATAGACTACCTTCCATAATGACAAGGATACCATCCATTGGAATAACAAAAATCACGACAACAGATGACCTTCCATAATAACTAGGCTACCATCCATTGGAGTAATAAAGATATCAACAATAGACTACCTTCCATTATGAGAAGGCTACAATCCATTGTAGTAACAAAAATCTCGACAAGAGACTACCTTCCATAATGACAAGGCTACCATCCATTGTAGTAACTAAAATATCAACAACAGACTACCTTCCATAATGACAAGGGTACTATCCATTGGAGTAACAAAAATATCCACAAGAGACTACCTTCCATACTGATAATGCTACCATCCATTGGAGTAAAAAAAATCTCGACAACAGTCTACCTTCCATAATGTCAAGGCTACAATCCATTGTAGTAACAAAAATCTCGACAATAGACTACCTTCCATAATGACAAGGCTACAATCCATTGTAGTAACAAAAATCTCGACAACAGACTACCTTCTATAATGACTTGGCTACCATCCATTGGAGTAACAAAAATCTCGACAATAGACTACCTTCCATAATGACAAGGCTACCATCCATTAGAGTAACAAAAATATCCACAAGAGATTACCTTCCATAATGATAAGGATATAATCCATTATAGTAACAAAAATCTCGACAACAGACTAACTTACATAATGACAAGGCTACGATCCATTGTAGTAACAAAAATCTCGACAACAGAATACCTTCCATATTGACAAGGCTACCATCCTTTGTAGTAACAAAAATATCGACAACAAACTTCCTTCCATAATGACTTGGCTACCATCCATTGGAGTAACAAAAATCTCGGCAATAGACTACCTTCCATATTGACAAGGTTACCATCCATTGGAGTAACAAAGATATCGACAACATACTACCTTCCATAATGACAAGGCTACCATCCATTGGAGTAACAAAAATCACGACAACAGACTACCTTCCATAATGACAAGGCTACCATCCATTGGAATAACTAAAATCTCGACAAGAGATGACCTTCCATAATGACTAGGCTACCATCCATTGGAGTAATAAAGATATCAACAACATACTACCTTCCATTATGAGAAGGCTACAATCCATTGTAGTAACAAAAATCTCGACAAGAGACTACCTTCTATAATGACAAGGCTACCATCCATTGTAGTAACAAAAATGTCGACAACAGACTACCTCCATAATGAGTTGGCTACCATCCATTGGAGTTAAAAAAATCTCGGCAATAGACTACCTTCAATAATGACAAGGCTACCATCCATTGGAGTAACAAAGATATCGACAACATACTACCTTCCATAATGATAAGGCTACCATCCATTGGAGTAACAAAAATCACGACAACAGACTACCTTCCATAATGACAAGGATACCATCCATTGGAATAACAAAAATCACGACAACAGATGACCTTCCATAATGACTAGGCTACCATCCATTGGAGTAATAAAGATATCAACAATAGACTACCTTCCATTATGAGAAGGCTACAATCCATTGCAGTAACAAAAATCTCGACAAGAGACTACCTTCCATAATGACAAGGCTACTATACATTGTAGTAACTAAAATATCGACAACAGACTACCTTCCATAATTACAAGGGTACTATCCATTGGAGTAATAAAAATATCCACAAGAGACTACCTTCCATAATGATAAGGCTACCATCCATTGGAGTAAAAAAAATCTCGACAACAGACTACCTTCCATTATGAGAAGGCTACAATCCATTGTAGTAACAAAAATCTCGACAACAAACTACCTTCCATAATGACAAGGCTACAATCCATTGTAGTAACAAAAATCTCGACAACAGACTACCTTCTATAATGACTTGGCAACCATCCATTGGAGTAACAAAAATCTCGACAATAGACTACCTTCCATTATGAGAAGGATACAATCCATTGTAGTAACAAAAATCTCGACAAGAGACTACCTTCCATAATGACAAGGCTACCATCCATTGTAGTAACTAAAATATCGACAACAGACTACCTTACATAATGACAAGGCTACGATCCATTGTAGTAACAAAAATCTCGACAACAGACTACCTTCCATAATGACAAGGCTACCATCCTTTGTAGTTACAAAAATATCGACAACAAACTTCCTTCCATAATGACTTGGCTACCATCCATTGGAGTAACAAAAATCTCGGCAATAGACTACCTTCCATATTGACAAGGTTACCATCCATTGGAGTAACAAAGATATCGACAACATACTACCTTCCATAATGACAAGGCTACCATCCATTAGAGTAACAAATATCACGACAACAGACTACCTTCCATAATGACAAGGCTACCATCCATTGGAATAACTAAAATCTCGACAAGAGATGACCTTCCATAATGACTAGGCTACCATCCATTGGAGTAATAAAGATATCAACAACAGACTACCTTCCATTATGAGAAGGCTACAATCCATTGTAGTAACAAAAATCTCGACAAGAGACTACCTTCTATAATGACAAGGCTACCATCCATTGTAGTAACAAAAATATCGACAACAGACTACCTTCCATAATGACTTGGCTACCATCCATTGGAGTAAGAAAAATCTCAGCAATAGACTACCTTCAATAATGATAAGGCTACCATCCATTGGAGTAACAAAGAATTCGACAACATACTACCTTCCATAATGACAAGGCTACCATCCATTGGAGTAACAAAAATCACGACAACCGACTACCTTCCATATTGACAAGGATACAATCCATTGGAATAACAAAAATTACGACAACAGATGACCTTCCATAATGACTAGGCTACCATCCATTGGAGTAATAAAGATATCAACAATAGACTACCTTCCATTATGAGAAGGCTACAATCCATTGTTGTAACAAAAATCTCGACAAGAGACTACCTTCCATAATGACAAGGCTACCATCCATTGTAGTAACTAAAATATCGACAACAGACTACCTTCCATAATGACAAGGGTACCATCCATTGGAGTAACAAAAATATCCACAAGATACTACCTTCCATAATGATAAGGCTACCATCCGTTGGAGTAAAAAAAATCTCGACAACAGACTACCTTCCATAATGTCAAGGCTACAATCCATTGTAGTAACATAAATCTCGACAACAGACTACCTTACATAATGACAAGGCTACCATCCATTGTAGTAACAAAAATCTCGACAACAGACTACCTTCCATAATGACAAGGGTACCATCCATTGGAGTAACAAAAATATCCACAATAGACTACCTTCCATAATGGTAAGGCTACCATCCGTTGGAGTAAAAAAAATCTCGACAACAGACTACCTTCCATAATGTCAAGGCTACAATCCATTGTAGTAACAAAAATCTCGACAACAGACTACCTTACATAATGACAAGGCTACCATCCATTGGAGTAACAAAACTCACAACAACAGACTACCTTCCATAATGAAAAGGCTACCATCCATTGGAATAACAAAAATCTCTACAACTTAATACCTTCCATAATGACAAGGCTACCATCCAATGGACTAACAAAAATCTCGACAACAGACTACCTTCCATAACGACAAGTATACCATCCATTGGAGTAACAAATATCTCGACAACAGATGACCTTCCATAATGACTAGGCTACCATCCATTGGAGTAATAAAGATATCGGCAACAGACTACCTTCCATTATGAGAAGGCTACAATCCATTGTAGTAACAAAAATCTCGACAAGAGACTACCTTCCATAATGACAAGGCTACCATCCATTGTAGTAACAAAAATCTCGCCAACAGACTACCTTCTATAATGACAAGGCTACCATCCATTGTAGTAACAAATATCTCGACAATAGACTACCTTCCATAATGACTTGGCTACCATCCATTGGAGTTACAAAAATCTCGACAATAGACTACCTTCCTTAATGACAAGGATACCATCCATTAGAGTAACAAAAATATCCACAAGAGACTACCTTCCATAATGATAAGGCTACAATCCATTGTAGTAACAAAAATCTCGACAACAGACTACCTTACATAATGACAAGGCCACGATCCATTGTAGTAACAAAAATCTCGACAACAGACTACCTTCTATAATGACAAGGCTACCATCCTTTGTAGTAACAAAAATCTCGACAACAGACTACCTTCCATAATGACAAGGATACCATCCATTGGACTAACAAAAATCACGACAACAGACTACCTTCCATAATGACAAGGCTACCATCCATTGGAATAACTAAAATCTCGACAAGAGATGACCTTCCATAATGACTAGGCTACCATCCATTGGAGTAATAAAGATATCAACAACATACTACCTTCCATTATGAGAAGGCTACAATCCATTGTAGTAACAAAAATCTCGACAAGAGACTACCTTCTATAATGACAAGGCTACCATCCATTGTAGTAACAAAAATGTCGACAACAGACTACCTCCATAATGAGTTGGCTACCATCCATTGGAGTTAAAAAAATCTCGGCAATAGACTACCTTCAATAATGACAAGGCTACCATCCATTGGAGTAACAAAGATATCGACAACATACTACCTTCCATAATGATAAGGCTACCATCCATTGGAGTAACAAAAATCACGACAACAGACTACCTTCCATAATGACAAGGATACCATCCATTGGAATAACAAAAATCACGACAACAGATGACCTTCCATAATGACTAGGCTACCATCCATTGGAGTAATAAAGATATCAACAATAGACTACCTTCCATTATGAGAAGGCTACAATCCATTGCAGTAACAAAAATCTCGACAAGAGACTACCTTCCATAATGACAAGGCTACTATACATTGTAGTAACTAAAATATCGACAACAGACTACCTTCCATAATTACAAGGGTACTATCCATTGGAGTAATAAAAATATCCACAAGAGACTACCTTCCATAATGATAAGGCTACCATCCATTGGAGTAAAAAAAATCTCGACAACAGACTACCTTCCATAATGTCAAGGCTACAATCCATTGTAGTAACAAAAATCTCGACAACAAACTACCTTCCATAATGACAAGGCTACAATCCATTGTAGTAACAAAAATCTCGACAACAGACTACCTTCTATAATGACTTGGCAACCATCCATTGGAGTAACAAAAATCTCGACAATAGACTACCTTCCATTATGAGAAGGATACAATCCATTGTAGTAACAAAAATCTCGACAAGAGACTACCTTCCATAATGACAAGGCTACCATCCATTGTAGTAACTAAAATATCGACAACAGACTACCTTACATAATGACAAGGCTACGATCCATTGTAGTAACAAAAATCTCGACAACAGACTACCTTCCATAATGACAAGGCTACCATCCTTTGTAGTTACAAAAATATCGACAACAAACTTCCTTCCATAATGACTTGGCTACCATCCATTGGAGTAACAAAAATCTCGGCAATAGACTACCTTCCATATTGACAAGGTTACCATCCATTGGAGTAACAAAGATATCGACAACATACTACCTTCCATAATGACAAGGCTACCATCCATTAGAGTAACAAATATCACGACAACAGACTACCTTCCATAATGACAAGGCTACCATCCATTGGAATAACTAAAATCTCGACAAGAGATGACCTTCCATAATGACTAGGCTACCATCCATTGGAGTAATAAAGATATCAACAACAGACTACCTTCCATTATGAGAAGGCTACAATCCATTGTAGTAACAAAAATCTCGACAAGAGACTACCTTCTATAATGACAAGGCTACCATCCATTGTAGTAACAAAAATATCGACAACAGACTACCTTCCATAATGACTTGGCTACCATCCATTGGAGTAAGAAAAATCTCAGCAATAGACTACCTTCAATAATGATAAGGCTACCATCCATTGGAGTAACAAAGAATTCGACAACATACTACCTTCCATAATGACAAGGCTACCATCCATTGGAGTAACAAAAATCACGACAACCGACTACCTTCCATATTGACAAGGATACAATCCATTGGAATAACAAAAATTACGACAACAGATGACCTTCCATAATGACTAGGCTACCATCCATTGGAGTAATAAAGATATCAACAATAGACTACCTTCCATTATGAGAAGGCTACAATCCATTGTTGTAACAAAAATCTCGACAAGAGACTACCTTCCATAATGACAAGGCTACCATCCATTGTAGTAACTAAAATATCGACAACAGACTACCTTCCATAATGACAAGGGTACCATCCATTGGAGTAACAAAAATATCCACAAGATACTACCTTCCATAATGATAAGGCTACCATCCGTTGGAGTAAAAAAAATCTCGACAACAGACTACCTTCCATAATGTCAAGGCTACAATCCATTGTAGTAACATAAATCTCGACAACAGACTACCTTACATAATGACAAGGCTACCATCCATTGTAGTAACAAAAATCTCGACAACAGACTACCTTCCATAATGACAAGGGTACCATCCATTGGAGTAACAAAAATATCCACAATAGACTACCTTCCATAATGGTAAGGCTACCATCCGTTGGAGTAAAAAAAATCTCGACAACAGACTACCTTCCATAATGTCAAGGCTACAATCCATTGTAGTAACAAAAATCTCGACAACAGACTACCTTACATAATGACAAGGCTACCATCCATTGGAGTAACAAAACTCACAACAACAGACTACCTTCCATAATGAAAAGGCTACCATCCATTGGAATAACAAAAATCTCTACAACTTAATACCTTCCATAATGACAAGGCTACCATCCATTGGACTAACAAAAATCTCGACAACAGACTACCTTCCATAACGACAAGTATACCATCCATTGGAGTAACAAATATCTCGACAACAGATGACCTTCCATAATGACTAGGCTACCATCCATTGGAGTAATAAAGATATCGGCAACAGACTACCTTCCATTATGAGAAGGCTACAATCCATTGTAGTAACAAAAATCTCGACAAGAGACTACCTTCCATAATGACAAGGCTACCATCCATTGTAGTAACAAAAATCTCGCCAACAGACTACCTTCTATAATGACAAGGCTACCATCCATTGTAGTAACAAATATCTCGACAATAGACTACCTTCCATAATGACTTGGCTACCATCCATTGGAGTTACAAAAATCTCGACAATAGACTACCTTCCTTAATGACAAGGATACCATCCATTAGAGTAACAAAAATATCCACAAGAGACTACCTTCCATAATGATAAGGCTACAATCCATTGTAGTAACAAAAATCTCGACAACAGACTACCTTACATAATGACAAGGCCACGATCCATTGTAGTAACAAAAATCTCGACAACAGACTACCTTCTATAATGACAAGGCTACCATCCTTTGTAGTAACAAAAATCTCGACAACAGACTACCTTCCATAATGACAAGGATACCATCCATTGGACTAACAAAAATCACGACAACAGACTACCTTCCATAATGACAAGGCTACCATCCATTGGAATAACTAAAATCTCGACAAGAGATGACCTTCCATAATGACTAGGCTACCATCCATTGGAGTAATAAAGATATCAACAACAGACTACCTTCCATTATGAGAAGGCTACAATCCATTGTAGTAACAAAAATCTCGACAAGAGACTACCTTCTATAATGACAAGGCTACGATCCATTGTAGTAACAAAAATATCGACAACAGACTACCTTCCATAATGACTTGGCTACCATCCATTGGAGTATGAAAAATCTCAGCAATAGACTACCTTCAATAATGATAAGGCTACCATCCATTGGAGTAACAAAGAATTCGACAACATACTACCTTCCATAATGACAAGGCTACCATCCATTGGAGTAACAAAAATCACGACAACAGACTACCTTCCATATTGACAAGGATACAATCCATTGGAATAACAAAAATCACGACAACAAATGACCTTCCATAATGACTAGGCTACCATCCATTGGAGTAATAAAGATATCAACAATAGACTACCTTCCATTACGAGAAGGCTACAATCCATTGCAGTAACAAAAATCTCGACAAGAGACTACCTTCCATAATGACAAGGCTACCATACATTGTAGTAACTAAAATATCGACAACAGACTACCTTCCATAATTACAAGGGTAATATCCATTGGAGTAATAAAAATATCCACAAGAGACTACCTTCCATAATGATAAGGCTACCATCCATTGGAGTAAAAAAATCTCGACAACAGACTACTTCCATAATGTCAAGGCTACAATCCATTGTAGTAACAAAAATCTCGACAACAGACTACCTTCCATAATGACAAGGCTACAATCCATTGTAGTAACAAAAATCTCGACAACAGACTACCTTCTATAATGACTTGGCTACCATCCATTGGAGTAACAAAAATCTCGACAATAGACTACCTTCCATAATGACAAGGCTACCATCCATTAGAGTAACAAAAATATCCACAAGAGATTACCTTCCATAATGATAAAGATATAATCCATTATAGTAACAAAAATCTCGACAACAGACTACCTTACATAATGACAAGGCTACGATCCATTATAGTAACAAAAATCTCGACAACAGACTACCTTCCATAATGACAAGGCTACCATCCTTTGTAGTTACAAAAATATCGACAACAAACTTCCTTCCATAATGACTTGGCTACCATCCATTGGAGTAACAAAAATCTCGGCAATAGACTACCTTCCATATTGACAAGGTTACCATCCATTGGAGTAACAAAGATATCGACAACATACTACCTTCCATAATGACAAGGCTACCATCCATTAGAGTAACAAATATCACGACAACAGACTACCTTCCATAATGAAAAGGCTACCATCCACTGGAATAACTAAAATCTCGACAAGAGATGACCTTCCATAATGACTAGGCTACCATCCATTGGAGTAATAAAGATATCAACAACAGACTACCTTCCATTATGAGAAGGCTACAATCCTTTGTAGTAAAAAAAATCTCGACAAGAGACTACCTTCTATAATGACAAGGCTACCATCCATTGTAGTAACAAAAATATCGACAACAGACTACCTTCCATAATGACTTGGCTACCATCCATTGGAGTAAAACAAATCTCGGCAATATACTACCTTCAATAATGACAAGGCTACCATCCATTGGAGTAACAAAGATATCGACAACATACTACCTTCCATAATGACAAGGATACCATGCATTGGAAAAACAAAAATCACGACAACAGACTACCTTCCATAATGAAAAGGCTACCATCCATTGGAATAACAAAAATCTCTACAACTTAATACCTTCCATAATGACAAGGCTACCATCCAATGGACTAACAAAAATCTCGACAACAGACTACCTTCCATAACGACAAGTATACCATCCATTGGAGTAACAAATATCTCGACAACAGATGACCTTCCATAATGACTAGGCTACCATCCATTGGAGTAATAAAGATATCGGCAACAGACTACCTTCCATTATGAGAAGGATACAATCCATTGTAGTAACAAAAATCTCGACAAGAGACTACCTTCCATAATGACAAGGCTACCATCCATTGTAGTAACAAAAATCTCGCCAACAGACTACCTTCTATAATGACAAGGCTACCATCCATTGTAGTAACAAATATCTCGACAATAGACTACCTTCCATAATGACTTGGCTACCATCCATTGGAGTTACAAAAATCTCGACAATAGACTACCTTCCTTAATGACAAGGCTACCATCCATTAGAGTAACAAAAATATCCACAAGAGACTACCTTCCATAATGATAAGGCTACAATCCATTGTAGTAACAAAAATCTCGACAACAGACTACCTTACATAATGACAAGGCCACGATCCATTGTAGTAACAAAAATCTCGACAACAGACTACCTTCCATAATGACAAGGCTACCATCCTTTGTAGTAACAAAAATCTCGACAACAGACTACCTTCCATAATGACAAGGATACCATCCATTGGAATAACAAAAATCACGACAACAGATGACCTTCCATAATGACTAGGCTACCATCCATTGGAGTAATAAAGATATCAACAATAGACTACCTTCCATTATGAGAAGGCTACAATCCATTGCAGTAACAAAAATCTCGACAAGAGACTACCTTCCATAATGACAAGGCTACTATACATTGTAGTAACTAAAATATCGACAACAGACTACCTTCCATAATTACAAGGGTACTATCCATTGGAGTAATAAAAATATCCACAAGAGACTACCTTCCATAATGATAAGGCTACCATCCATTGGAGTAAAAAAAATCTCGACAACAGACTACCTTCCATAATGTCAAGGCTACAATCCATTGTAGTAACAAAAATCTCGACAACAAACTACCTTCCATAATGACAAGGCTACAATCCATTGTAGTAACAAAAATCTCGACAACAGACTACCTTCTATAATGACTTGGCAACCATCCATTGGAGTAACAAAAATCTCGACAATAGACTACCTTCCATTATGAGAAGGATACAATCCATTGTAGTAACAAAAATCTCGACAAGAGACTACCTTCCATAATGACAAGGCTACCATCCATTGTAGTAACTAAAATATCGACAACAGACTACCTTACATAATGACAAGGCTACGATCCATTGTAGTAACAAAAATCTCGACAACAGACTACCTTCCATAATGACAAGGCTACCATCCTTTGTAGTTACAAAAATATCGACAACAAACTTCCTTCCATAATGACTTGGCTACCATCCATTGGAGTAACAAAAATCTCGGCAATAGACTACCTTCCATATTGACAAGGTTACCATCCATTGGAGTAACAAAGATATCGACAACATACTACCTTCCATAATGACAAGGCTACCATCCATTAGAGTAACAAATATCACGACAACAGACTACCTTCCATAATGACAAGGCTACCATCCATTGGAATAACTAAAATCTCGACAAGAGATGACCTTCCATAATGACTAGGCTACCATCCATTGGAGTAATAAAGATATCAACAACAGACTACCTTCCATTATGAGAAGGCTACAATCCATTGTAGTAACAAAAATCTCGACAAGAGACTACCTTCTATAATGACAAGGCTACCATCCATTGTAGTAACAAAAATATCGACAACAGACTACCTTCCATAATGACTTGGCTACCATCCATTGGAGTAAGAAAAATCTCAGCAATAGACTACCTTCAATAATGATAAGGCTACCATCCATTGGAGTAACAAAGAATTCGACAACATACTACCTTCCATAATGACAAGGCTACCATCCATTGGAGTAACAAAAATCACGACAACCGACTACCTTCCATATTGACAAGGATACAATCCATTGGAATAACAAAAATTACGACAACAGATGACCTTCCATAATGACTAGGCTACCATCCATTGGAGTAATAAAGATATCAACAATAGACTACCTTCCATTATGAGAAGGCTACAATCCATTGTTGTAACAAAAATCTCGACAAGAGACTACCTTCCATAATGACAAGGCTACCATCCATTGTAGTAACTAAAATATCGACAACAGACTACCTTCCATAATGACAAGGGTACCATCCATTGGAGTAACAAAAATATCCACAAGATACTACCTTCCATAATGATAAGGCTACCATCCGTTGGAGTAAAAAAAATCTCGACAACAGACTACCTTCCATAATGTCAAGGCTACAATCCATTGTAGTAACATAAATCTCGACAACAGACTACCTTACATAATGACAAGGCTACCATCCATTGTAGTAACAAAAATCTCGACAACAGACTACCTTCCATAATGACAAGGGTACCATCCATTGGAGTAACAAAAATATCCACAATAGACTACCTTCCATAATGGTAAGGCTACCATCCGTTGGAGTAAAAAAAATCTCGACAACAGACTACCTTCCATAATGTCAAGGCTACAATCCATTGTAGTAACAAAAATCTCGACAACAGACTACCTTACATAATGACAAGGCTACCATCCATTGGAGTAACAAAACTCACAACAACAGACTACCTTCCATAATGAAAAGGCTACCATCCATTAGAATAACAAAAATCTCTACAACTTAATACCTTCCATAATGACAAGGCTACCATCCAATGGACTAACAAAAATCTCGACAACAGACTACCTTCCATAAAGACAAGTATACCATCCATTGGAGTAACAAATATCTCGACAACAGATGACCTTCCATAATGACTAGGCTACCATCCATTGGAGTAATAAAGATATCGGCAACAGACTACCTTCCATTATGAGAAGGCTACAATCCATTGTAGTAACAAAAATCTCGACAAGAGACTACCTTCCATAATGACAAGGCTACCATCCATTGTAGTAACAAAAATCTCGCCAACAGACTACCTTCTATAATGACAAGGCTACCATCCATTGTAGTAACAAATATCTCGACAATAGACTACCTTCCATAATGACTTGGCTACCATCCATTGGAGTTACAAAAATCTCGACAATAGACTACCTTCCTTAATGACAAGGATACCATCCATTAGAGTAACAAAAATATCCACAAGAGACTACCTTCCATAATGATAAGGCTACAATCCATTGTAGTAACAAAAATCTCGACAACAGACTACCTTACATAATGACAAGGCCACGATCCATTGTAGTAACAAAAATCTCGACAACAGACTACCTTCTATAATGACAAGGCTACCATCCTTTGTAGTAACAAAAATCTCGACAACAGACTACCTTCCATAATGACAAGGATACCATCCATTGGACTAACAAAAATCACGACAACAGACTACCTTCCATAATGACAAGGCTACCATCCATTGGAATAACTAAAATCTCGACAAGAGATGACCTTCCATAATGACTAGGCTACCATCCATTGGAGTAATAAAGATATCAACAACAGACTACCTTCCATTATGAGAAGGCTACAATCCATTGTAGTAACAAAAATCTCGACAAGAGACTACCTTCTATAATGACAAGGCTACGATCCATTGTAGTAACAAAAATATCGACAACAGACTACCTTCCATAATGACTTGGCTACCATCCATTGGAGTATGAAAAATCTCAGCAATAGACTACCTTCAATAATGATAAGGCTACCATCCATTGGAGTAACAAAGAATTCGACAACATACTACCTTCCATAATGACAAGGCTACCATCCATTGGAGTAACAAAAATCACGACAACAGACTACCTTACATATTGACAAGGATACAATCCATTGGAATAACAAAAATCACGACAACAAATGACCTTCCATAATGACTAGGCTACCATCCATTGGAGTAATAAAGATATCAACAATAGACTACCTTCCATTACGAGAAGGCTACAATCCATTGCAGTAACAAAAATCTCGACAAGAGACTACCTTCCATAATGACAAGGCTACCATACATTGTAGTAACTAAAATATCGACAACAGACTACCTTCCATAATTACAAGGGTAATATCCATTGGAGTAATAAAAATATCCACAAGAGACTACCTTCCATAATGATAAGGCTACCATCCATTGGAGTAAAAAAATCTCGACAACAGACTACTTCCATAATGTCAAGGCTACAATCCATTGTAGTAACAAAAATCTCGACAACAGACTACCTTCCATAATGACAAGGCTACAATCCATTGTAGTAACAAAAATCTCGACAACAGACTACCTTCTATAATGACTTGGCTACCATCCATTGGAGTAACAAAAATCTCGACAATAGACTACCTTCCATAATGACAAGGCTACCATCCATTAGAGTAACAAAAATATCCACAAGAGATTACCTTCCATAATGATAAAGATATAATCCATTATAGTAACAAAAATCTCGACAACAGACTACCTTACATAATGACAAGGCTACGATCCATTGTAGTAACAAAAATCTCGACAACGGACTACCTTCCATAATGACAAGGCTACCATCCTTTGTAGTTACAAAAATATCGACAACAAACTTCCTTCCATAATGACTTGGCTACCATCCATTGGAGTAACAAAAATCTCGGCAATAGACTACCTTCCATATTGACAAGGTTACCATCCATTGGAGTAACAAAGATATCGACAACATACTACCTTCCATAATGACAAGGCTACCATCCATTAGAGTAACAAATATCACGACAACAGACTACCTTCCATAATGAAAAGGCTACCATCCACTGGAATAACTAAAATCTCGACAAGAGATGACCTTCCATAATGACTAGGCTACCATCCATTGGAGTAATAAAGATATCAACAACAGACTACCTTCCATTATGAGAAGGCTACAATCCTTTGTAGTAAAAAAAATCTCGACAAGAGACTACCTTCTATAATGACAAGGCTACCATCCATTGTAGTAACAAAAATATCGACAACAGACTACCTTCCATAATGACTTGGCTACCATCCATTGGAGTAAAACAAATCTCGGCAATATACTACCTTCAATAATGACAAGGCTACCATCCATTGGAGTAACAAAGATATCGACAACATACTACCTTCCATAATGACAAGGATACCATGCATTGGAAAAACAAAAATCACGACAACAGACTACCTTCCATAATGAAAAGGCTACCATCCATTGGAATAACAAAAATCTCTACAACTTAATACCTTCCATAATGACAAGGCTACCATCCAATGGACTAACAAAAATCTCGACAACAGACTACCTTCCATAACGACAAGTATACCATCCATTGGAGTAACAAATATCTCGACAACAGATGACCTTCCATAATGACTAGGCTACCATCCATTGGAGTAATAAAGATATCGGCAACAGACTACCTTCCATTATGAGAAGGCTACAATCCATTGTAGTAACAAAAATCTCGACAAGAGACTACCTTCCATAATGACAAGGCTACCATCCATTGTAGTAACAAAAATCTCGCCAACAGACTACCTTCTATAATGACAAGGCTACCATCCATTGTAGTAACAAATATCTCGACAATAGACTACCTTCCATAATGACTTGGCTACCATCCATTGGAGTTACAAAAATCTCGACAATAGACTACCTTCCTTAATGACAAGGCTACCATCCATTAGAGTAACAAAAATATCCACAAGAGACTACCTTCCATAATGATAAGGCTACAATCCATTGTAGTAACAAAAATCTCGACAACAGACTACCTTACATAATGACAAGGCCACGATCCATTGTAGTAACAAAAATCTCGACAACAGACTACCTTCCATAATGACAAGGCTACCATCCTTTGTAGTAACAAAAATCTCGACAACAGACTACCTTCCATAATGACAAGGATACCATCCATTGGACTAACAAAAATCACGACAACAGACTACCTTCCATAATGACAAGGCTACCATCCATTGGAATAACTAAAATCTCGACAAGAGATGACCTTCCATAATGACTAGGCTACCATCCATTGGAGTAATAAAGATATCAACAACAGACTACCTTCCATTATGAGAAGGCTACAATCCATTGTAGTAACAAAAATCTCGACAAGAGACTACCTTCTATAATGACAAGGCTACGATCCATTGTAGTAACAAAAATATCGACAACAGACTACCTTCCATAATGACTTGGCTACCATCCATTGGAGTATGAAAAATCTCAGCAATAGACTACCTTCAATAATGATAAGGCTACCATCCATTGGAGTAACAAAGAATTCGACAACATACTACCTTCCATAATGACAAGGCTACCATCCATTGGAGTAACAAAAATCACGACAACAGACTACCTTCCATATTGACAAGGATACAATCCATTGGAATAACAAAAATCACGACAACAAATGACCTTCCATAATGACTAGGCTACCATCCATTGGAGTAATAAAGATATCAACAATAGACTACCTTCCATTACGAGAAGGCTACAATCCATTGCAGTAACAAAAATCTCGACAAGAGACTACCTTCCATAATGACAAGGCTACCATACATTGTAGTAACTAAAATATCGACAACAGACTACCTTCCATAATTACAAGGGTAATATCCATTGGAGTAATAAAAATATCCACAAGAGACTACCTTCCATAATGATAAGGCTACCATCCATTGGAGTAAAAAAATCTCGACAACAGACTACTTCCATAATGTCAAGGCTACAATCCATTGTAGTAACAAAAATCTCGACAACAGACTACCTTCCATAATGACAAGGCTACAATCCATTGTAGTAACAAAAATCTCGACAACAGACTACCTTCTATAATGACTTGGCTACCATCCATTGGAGTAACAAAAATCTCGACAATAGACTACCTTCCATAATGACAAGGCTACCATCCATTAGAGTAACAAAAATATCCACCAGAGATTACCTTCCATAATGATAAAGATATAATCCATTATAGTAACAAAAATCTCGACAACAGACTACCTTACATAATGACAAGGCTACGATCCATTGTAGTAACAAAAATCTCGACAACAGACTACCTTCCATAATGACAAGGCTACCATCCTTTGTAGTTACAAAAATATCGACAACAAACTTCCTTCCATAATGACTTGGCTACCATCCATTGGAGTAACAAAAATCTCGGCAATAGACTACCTTCCATATTGACAAGGTTACCATCCATTGGAGTAACAAAGATATCGACAACATACTACCTTCCATAATGACAAGGCTACCATCCATTAGAGTAACAAATATCACGACAACAGACTACCTTCCATAATGAAAAGGCTACCATCCACTGGAATAACTAAAATCTCGACAAGAGATGACCTTCCATAATGACTAGGCTACCATCCATTGGAGTAATAAAGATATCAACAACAGACTACCTTCCATTATGAGAAGGCTACAATCCTTTGTAGTAAAAAAAATCTCGACAAGAGACTACCTTCTATAATGACAAGGCTACCATCCATTGTAGTAACAAAAATATCGACAACAGACTACCTTCCATAATGACTTGGCTACCATCCATTGGAGTAAAACAAATCTCGGCAATATACTACCTTCAATAATGACAAGGCTACCATCCATTGGTGTAACAAAGATATCGACAACATACTACCTTCCATAATGACAAGGATACCATGCATTGGAAAAACAAAAATCACGACAACAGACTACCTTCCATAATGAAAAGGCTACCATCCATTGGAATAACAAAAATCTCTACAACTTAATACCTTCCATAATGACAAGGCTACCATCCAATGGACTAACAAAAATCTCGACAACAGACTACCTTCCATAACGACAAGTATACCATCCATTGGAGTAACAAATATCTCGACAACAGATGACCTTCCATAATGACTAGGCTACCATCCATTGGAGTAATAAAGATATCGGCAACAGACTACCTTCCATTATGAGAAGGCTACAATCCATTGTAGTAACAAAAATCTCGACAAGAGACTACCTTCCATAATGACAAGGCTACCATCCATTGTAGTAACAAAAATCTCGCCAACAGACTACCTTCTATAATGACAAGGCTACCATCCATTGTAGTAACAAATATCTCGACAATAGACTACCTTCCATAATGACTTGGCTACCATCCATTGGAGTTACAAAAATCTCGACAATAGACTACCTTCCTTAATGACAAGGCTACCATCCATTAGAGTAACAAAAATATCCACAAGAGACTACCTTCCATAATGATAAGGCTACAATCCATTGTAGTAACAAAAATCTCGACAACAGACTACCTTACATAATGACAAGGCCACGATCCATTGTAGTAACAAAAATCTCGACAACAGACTACCTTCCATAATGACAAGGCTACCATCCTTTGTAGTAACAAAAATCTCGACAACAGACTACCTTCCATAATGACAAGGATACCATCCATTGGACTAACAAAAATCACGACAACAGACTACCTTCCATAATGACAAGGCTACCATCCATTGGAATAACTAAAATCTCGACAAGAGATGACCTTCCATAATGACTAGGCTACCATCCATTGGAGTAATAAAGATATCAACAACAGACTACCTTCCATTATGAGAAGGCTACAATCCATTGTAGTAACAAAAATCTCGACAAGAGACTACCTTCTATAATGACAAGGCTACGATCCATTGTAGTAACAAAAATATCGACAACAGACTACCTTCCATAATGACTTGGCTACCATCCATTGGAGTATGAAAAATCTCAGCAATAGACTACCTTCAATAATGATAAGGCTACCATCCATTGGAGTAACAAAGAATTCGACAACATACTACCTTCCATAATGACAAGGCTACCATCCATTGGAGTAACAAAAATCACGACAACAGACTACCTTCCATATTGACAAGGATACAATCCATTGGAATAACAAAAATCACGACAACAAATGACCTTCCATAATGACTAGGCTACCATCCATTGGAGTAATAAAGATATCAACAATAGACTACCTTCCATTACGAGAAGGCTACAATCCATTGCAGTAACAAAAATCTCGACAAGAGACTACCTTCCATAATGACAAGGCTACCATACATTGTAGTAACTAAAATATCGACAACAGACTACCTTCCATAATTACAAGGGTAATATCCATTGGAGTAATAAAAATATCCACAAGAGACTACCTTCCATAATGATAAGGCTACCATCCATTGGAGTAAAAAAATCTCGACAACAGACTACCTTCCATAATGTCAAGGCTACAATCCATTGTAGTAACAAAAATCTCGACAACAGACTAACTTCCATAATGACAAGGCTACAATCCATTGTAGTAACAAAAATCTCGACAACAGACTACCTTCTATAATGACTTGGCTACCATCCATTGGAGTAACAAAAATCTCGACAATAGACTACCTTCCATAATGACAAGGCTACCATCCATTAGAGTAACAAAAATATCCACAAGAGATTACCTTCCATAATGATAAGGATATAATCCATTATAGTAACAAAAATCTCGACAACAGACTACCTTACATAATGACAAGGCTACGATCCATTGTAGTAACAAAAATCTCGACAACAGACTACCTTCCATAATGACAAGGCTACCATCCTTTGTAGTTACAAAAATATTCACAACAAACTTCCTTCCATAATGACTTGGCTACCATCCATTGGAGTAACAAAAATCTCGGCAATAGACTACCTTCCATATTGACAAGGTTACCATCCATTGGAGTAACAAAGATATCGACAACATACTACCTTCCATAATGACAAGGCTACCATCCATTAGAGTAACAAATATCACGACAACAGACTACCTTCCACAATGAAAAGGCTACCATCCACTGGAATAACTAAAATCTCGACAAGAGATGACCTTCCATAATGACTAGGCTACCATCCATTGGAGTAATAAAGATATCAACAACAGACTACCTTCCATTATGAGAAGGCTACAATCCTTTGTAGTAAAAAAAATCTCGACAAGAGACTACCTTCTATAATGACAAGGCTACCATCCATTGTAGTAACAAAAATATCGACAACAGACTACCTTCCATAATGACTTGGCTACCATCCATTGGAGTAAAACAAATCTCGGCATTATACTACCTTCAATAATGACAAGGCTACCATCCATTGGAGTAACAAAGATATCGACAACATACTACCTTCCATAATGACAAGGATACCATGCATTGGAAAAACAAAAATCACGACAACATATGACCTTCCATAATGACTAGGCTACCATCCATTGGAGTAATAAAGATATCAACAATAGACTACCTTCTATAATGACAAGGCTAGCATCCATTGTAGTAACAAATATCTCGACAATAGACTACCTTCCATAATGACTTGGCTACCATCCATTGGAGTTACAAAAATCTCGACAATAGACTACCTTCCTTAATGACAAGGCTACCATCCATTAGAGTAACAAAAATATCCACAAGAGACTACCTTCCATAATGATAAGGCTACAATCCATTGTAGTAACAAAAATCTCGACAACAGACTACCTTACATAATGACAAGGCCACGATCCATTGTAGTAACAAAAATCTCGACAACAGACTACCTTCTATAATGACAAGGCTACCATCCTTTGTAGTAACAAAAATCTCGACAACAGACTACCTTCCATAATGACAAGGGTACCATCCATTGGAGTAACAAAAATCACGACAACAGACTACCTTCCATAATGACAAGGCTACCATCCATTGGAATAACTAAAATCTCGACAAGAGATGACCTTCCATAATGACTAGGCTACCATCCATTGGAGTAATAAAGATATCAACAACAGACTACCTTCCATTATGAGAAGGCTACAATCCATTGTAGTAACAAAAATCTCGACAAGAGACTACCTTCTATAATGACAAGGCTACCATCCATTGTAGTAACAAAAATATCGACAACAGACTACCTTCCATAATGACTTGGCTACCATCCATTGGAGTAAGAAAAATCTCAGCAATAGACTACCTTCAATAATGATAAGGCTACCATCCATTGGAGTAACAAAGAATTCGACAACATACTACCTTCCATAATGACAAGGCTACCATCCATTGGAGTAACAAAAATCACGACAACAGACTACCTTCCATATTGACAAGGATAAAATCCAATGGAATAACAAAAATCACGACAACAGATGACCTTCCATAATGACTAGGCTACCATCCATTGGAGTAATAAAGATATCAACAATAGACTACCTTCCATTATGAGAAGGCTACAATCCATTGATGTAACAAAAATCTCGACAAGAGACTACCTTCCATAATGACAAGGCTACCATCCATTGTAGTAACTAAAATATCGACAACAGACTACCTTCCATAATGACAAGGGTACTATCCATTGGAGTAACAAAAATATCCACAAGATACTACCTTCCATAATGATAAGGCTACCATCCGTTGGAGTAAAAAAAATCTCGACAACAGACTACCTTCCATAATGTCAAGGCTACAATCCATTGTAGTAACATAAATCTTGACAACAGACTACCTTACATAATGACAAGGCTACCATCCATTGTAGTAACAAAAATCTCGACAACAGACTACCTTCCATAATGACAAGGGTACCATCCATTGGAGTACCAAAAATATCCATAATAGACTACCTTCCATAATGGTAAGGCTACCATCCGTTGGAGTAAAAAAAATCTCGACAACAGACTACCTTCCATAATGTCAAGGCTACAATCCATTGTAGTAACAAAAATCTCGACAACAGACTACCTTACATAATGACAAGGCTACCATCCATTGGAGTAACAAAAATCACAACAATAGACTACCTTCCATAATGAAAAGGCTACCATCCATTGGAATAACAAAAATCTCTACAACTTAATACCTTCCATAATGACAAGGCTACCATCCAATGGACTAACAAAAATCTCGACAACAGACTACCTTCCATAACGACAAGTATACCATCCATTGGAGTAACAAAAATCTCGACAACAGATGACCTTCCATAATGACTAGGCTACCATCCATTGGAGTAATAAAGATATCGACAACAGACTACCTTCCATTATGAGAAGGCTACAATCCATTGTAGTAACAAAAATCTCGACAATAGACTACCTTCCATAATGACAAGGCTACAATCCTTTGGAGTATAAAAAATCTCGACAATAGACTACCTTCCATAATGACAAGGCTACCATCCATTGGAATAACAAAAAATTCGAAAACCGACTACCTTCCATAATGACTAGGCTACCATCCATTGGAGTATAAAAAATCTCGACAATAGACTACCTTCCATAATGACTAGGCTACCATCCATTGGAGTAACAAAGATATCGACAATAGACTACCTTCCATAAAGACAAGGCTAAAATCCGTTGTAGTAAAAAAAATCTCGACAACAGACTACCTTCCATAATGACAAAGCTACCATCCATTGGAATAACAAAAATCTCGACAACAGACTACGTTCCATAATGACAAGTCTGCCATCCCTTAGAGTAACAAAAATCTCGACAACAGACTACCTTCAATAACGACAAGGCTACAATCCATTGTAGTAACAAAAATCTTTGCAACAGACTACCTTCCATAATGACGAGGCTACCATCCATTGTAGTTACAAAAACTCGACAATATACTACCTTCTATAATGACAAGGCTACCATCCATTGGAGTAACAAAAATCGACAACAGACTACCTTCCATAATGACAAGACTACAATCTATTATAGTAACAAAAATCTTGACAATAGACTACCTTTCATAATATAGAGGCTACCATCCATTGGATTAACAAAAATCTCGACAACAAACTACCTTCCATTATGACAAGGCTACCATCCCTTAGAGTAACAAAAATCTCGACAACAGACTACCTTCAATAATGGCAAGGCTACCATCCATTCGAGTAACAAAGATATCTACAAGATACTACCTTCCATAATGACAAGAATACTATCCATTGGAGTAACAAAAATCACGACAACTGACTACCTTCCATATTGACAAGGCTACCATCAAATGGATAAACAAAGATATCGACAACAGACTATCTTCCATAACGACAAGGCTATAATCCATTGGAGTATAAAAAATCTCGACAACACACTACCTTCCATAATTGCAAGGCTACCATCCATTGGAGTAACTAAAATCTCGTACACAAACTACCTTCCATAATGACTAGGCTACCATCCATTGGAGTAACAAGGATATCAACAACAGACTACCTTCCATAACAACAAGGCTACAATCCATTGTAGTAACAAAAATATCGACAATAGACTACCTTCCATAATGACAAGGCTACCATCCATTGCATTGACTAAAATCTCGACAATATACAACCTTCTATAATGACAACGCTACCATCCATTGTAATAACAAAAACATGGAAACAGACTACCTTCCATATGGACAAGGCTACCATCCCTTAGAGTAACAAAAATCACGACAAGAGACTACCTTCCATAATGACAAGGCTACCATCCATTGGAGTAACAAAGATATCTACAACATACTACCTTCCATAATGACAAGGCGACCATTTATTGGAGTAACAAAAATCACGACAACAGACTACCTTCCATAATGACTAGGCTACCATCCATTGGAATAACAAAAATATCGACAACACACTACCTTACATAATGACAAGGCTACCATCCAATGGAGTAACAAAAATATCGACAACACACTACCTTCCATAATGAAAAGCCTACAATCCATTGTAGTAACAGAAATCTCAACAACAGACTACCTTCGATAATGAAAAGTCTACCATCCATTGGAGTAACAAAAATCTCGACAACAGACTACATTCCATAATGACAAGGGTACCATCATTGGAGTAACCAAAATATCCACAAGAGACTTCCTTCCATAATGACAAGGATACGATCCATTGGAGTAACAAAAAACTCGACAACAGACTACCTTCCATAATGACTAGGCTACCATCCATTGGAGTAACAAAGATATCGACAATAGACTTCCTTCCATAAAGACAAGGCTACAATCCATTGTAGTAAAAAAAATCTCGACAACAGACTACCTTCCATAATGACAAAGCTACCATCCATTACAATGACAAAAATCTCAACAATATACTACCTTCTATAATGACAAAGCTACCACCCATTGGAGTAACAAAAATCTCGACAACAGACTACCTTCCATAATGAAAAGGGTACAATCCATTATAGTAACAAAAATCTCAACAATAGACTACCTTTCTTAATGACAAGGCTACCATCCATTGGAATAACAAAAATCTCGACAACAGATTACATTCCATAATGACAAGTCTACCATCCCTTAGAGTAACAAAAATCTCGACAACAGACTACCTTCCATAACGACAAGGCTACAATCCATTGTAGTAACAAAAATATCGACAACAAACTACCTTCCATAATGACAAGGCTACCATTCATTGTAGTTACAAAAATATCGACAATATACTACCTTCTAGAATGACAAGGCTACCATCCATTGGAGTAACAAAAATCGACAACAGACTACCTTCCATAATGACAAGACTACAATCTATTATAGTAACAAAAATCTCGACAATAGACTACCTTTCATAATGACAAGGCTACCATCCCTTAGAGTAACAAAAATCTCGACAACAGACTACCTTCCATAATGGCAAGGCTACCATCCATTGGAGTAACAAAGATATCTACAACACACTACCTTCCATAATGACAAGGCTACTATCCATTGGAGTAACAAAAATCATGACAACATACTACCTTCGATAATGACAAGGCTACCATCCAATGGAGTAACAAAGATATCGACAACAGACAATCTTCCATAACGACAAGGTTACAATCCTTTGGAGTATAAAATATCTCGACAATAGACTACCTTCCATAATGACAAGGCTACCATCCATTGGAGTAACTAAAATCTAGTACACAATCTACCTTCCATAATGACTAGGCTACCATCCATTGGAGTAACAAAGATATCGACAACAGACTATCTTCCATAACGACCAGGCTAAAATTGATTGTAGTAACAAAAATCTCGACAACAGACTACCTTCCATAATGACAAGGCTACCATCCATTGTAGTGACAAAAATCTCCATAATATGCTACCTTCTGTAATGACAATGCTACCATCCATTGGAATAACAAAAATCTCGACAACAGACTACGTTCCATAATGACAAGGCTACCATCCCTTAGAGTAACAAAAATCTCGACAACAGACTACCTTCCATAACGACAAGGCTACAATCCATTGTAGTAATAAAAATCTCGACAACAGACTACCTTCCATAATGACAAGGCTACCATCCATTGTAGTTACAAAAATCTCTACAATATACTACCTTCTATAATGACAAGGATACCATCCATTGGAGTAACAAAAATCGACAACAGACTACCTTCAATAATGACAAAACTACAATCTATTATAGTAACACAAATCTCGACAATAGACTACCTTTCATAATTAAAAGGCTACCATCCACTAGAATAACAAAAATCTCGACAATAGACTACCTTCCAAAATTAAAAGGCTACCATCCCTTAGAGTAACAAAAATTTCGACAACAGACTACCTTCCATAATGGCAAGGCTACCATCCATTGGAGTAACAAAGATATCTACAACATACTATCTTCCATAACGACAAGGCTACAATCCATTGGAGTATAAAAAATCTCGACAACAGACTACCTTCCATAATGACAAGGCTACCATCCATTGTAGTGACAAAAATTTCGATAATATGACACCTTCTATAATGACAACGCTATCATCCATTGGAATAACAAAAATCTCGACAACAGACTACGTTACATAATGACAAGGCTACCATCCCTTAGAGTAACAAATATCTCGACAACAGACTACCTTCGATAATGACAAGGCTACCATCCATTGTAGTGACAAAAATCTGGATAGTATGACACCTTCTATAATGACAACCCTACCATCCATTGGAATAACAAAAATCTCGACAACAGACTACGTTCCATAATGACAAGGCTAGCATCCCTTAGAGTAATAAAAATCTCGACAACAGACTACCTTCCATAACGACAAGGCTACAATCCATTATATTAACAAAAATCTCGACAACAGACTACCTTCCATAATGACAAGGCTACCATCCATTGTAGTTACAAAAATCTCGACAATATACTACCTTCTATAATGACAAGGCTACCATCTATTGGAGTAACAAAAATTGACAACAGACTACCTTCCATAATTACAAGACTACAATATATTATAGTAACAAAAATCTTGACAATAGACTACCTTTCATAATTAAGAGGCTACCATCCATAGGAATAACAAAAATCTCAAGAACAAACTACCTTCCATTATGACAAGGCTACCATCCCTTAGAGTAACAAAAATCTCGACAACAGACTACCTTCCATAATGGCAAGGCTACCATCCATTGGAGTAACAAAGATATCTACAACATACTACCTTCCATAATCACAACGATACTATCCATTGGAGTAACAAAAATCACGACAACAAACTACCTTCCATAATGACAAGGCTACCATCCAATGGAGTAACAAAGATATCGACAACAGACTATCTTCCATAACGACAAGGCTACAATCCATTGGAGTATAAAAAATCTCGACAACAGACTACCTACCATAATGACAAGCCTACCATCCACTGGAGTAACTAAAATCTCGTACACAAACTACCTTCCATAATGACTAGGCTACCATCCATTGGAATAACAAGGATATCGACAACAGACTACCTTCCATAACAACAAGGCTACAATCCATTGTAGTAACAAAAATCTCGACAACAGACTACCTTCCATAATGACAAGACTAGCATCCATTGCATTGACTAAAATCTCGACAATATACTACCTTCTATAATGACAATGTTACCATCCATTATAATAACAAAAATCTCGGAAACAGACTACCTTCCATATGGACAAGGCTACCATCCCTTAGAGTAACAAAAATCACGACAACAGACTACCTTCCATAATGACAAGGCTACCATCCATTGGAGTAACAAAGATATCTACAACATACTACCTTCCATAATGACAAGGCGACCATTCATTGGAGTAACAAAAATCATTACAACAAACTACCTTCCATAATGACTGGGCTACCATCCATTGGAATAACAAAAATATCGACAACACACTACCTTACATAATGACAAGGCTACCATCAAATGGAGTAACAAAAATATCGACAACACACTACCTTCCATAAGGAAAAGCCTACCATCCGTTAGAGTAACAGAAATCTCGACAACAGACTACCTTCGATAATGAAAAGTCTACCATCCATTGGAGTAACAAAAATCTCGACAACAGACTACATTCCATAATGACAAGGGTACCATCATTGGAGTAACCAAAATATCCACAAGAGACTTCCTTCCATAATGACAAGGCTACGATCCTTTGGAGTATAAAAAATCTCGACAATAGACTACCTTCCATAATGACAAGGCTACCATCAATTGGAGTAACAAAAATCTCGACAATAGACTACCTTCCATAATGTCTAGGGTACCATCCATTGGAGTAACAAAGATATCGACAATAGACTACCTTCCATAAAGACAAGGCTACAATCCATTGTAGTAAAAAAAATCTCGACAACAGACTACCTTCCATAATGACAAAGCTACCATCCATTACAGTGACAAAAATCTCAACAATATACTACCTTCTATAATGATAAGGCTACCACCCATTGGAGTAACAAAAATCTCGACAACAGACTACTATCCATAATGACAAGGCTACAATCCATTATAATAACAAAAATCTCAACAATAGACTACCTTTGTTAATGACAAGGCTACCATCCACTAGAATAACAAAAATCTCGACAACAGACTATGTTCTATAATGACAAGTCTACCATCCCTTAGAGTAATAAAAATCTCGACAACAGACTACCTTCCATAACGACAAGGCTACAATCCATTGTAGTAACAAAAATCTCGACAACAGACTACCTTCCATAATGACAAGGCTACCATCCATTGTAGTTACAAAAATATCGACAATATACTACCTTCTATAATGACAAGGCTTCCATCCATTGGAGTAGCAAAAATCGACAACAGACTACCTTCCATAATGACAAGACTACAATCTATTATAGTAACAAAAATCTCGACAATAGACTACCTTCCATAATTACAAGGCTACCATCCATTGTAGTGACAAAAATCTCGATAATATGCCACCTTCTATAATGACAACGCTACCATCCATTGGAATAACAAAAATCTTGACAACAGACTACCTTACATAATGACAAGGGTACCATCCCTTAGAGTATCAAATATATCGACAATAGACTACCTTCGATAATGAGAAGGCTATCATCCATTGGAGTAACAAATATATCGACAACATACTAGCTTCCATAATTACAAGGCTAACATCCATTGGAATTACAAAAATATCGACAAGACACTACCTTCCATAATGACAAGGCTACCATGCAATGGAGTAACAAAAATATTTGCAATAGACTACCTTCCATAATGACAAGGGTACCATCATTGGAGTAACCAAAATATCCACAAGAGACAACCTTCCATAATTACAAGGCTACAATCCATTAGAGTATAAAAAATCTCGATAACAGACTACCTTCAATAATGACAAGGCTACGATCCATTATAGTTACAAAAATCTCGACAATAGACTACCTTCCATAATACAAGGGTAACATCCATTTGAATAACAAAAATATCGACAAGACACTACCTTCCATAATGACAAGGCTACGATCCATTGTATTGACAAAAATCTCGATAATATACTACCTTCTATAACGATATTTCTACCATCCATTGGAATAACAAAAATCTCGACAACAGACTACGTCCCATAATGACAAGGCTACCATCCCTTAGAGTAACAAAAATCTTGACAACATACTACCTTCCATAATGAGAAGGCTACCATCCATTAGAGTAACAAAGATATCGACAACATACTACCTTCCATAATGACAAGGATATCATCCCTTAGAGTAAAAAAAATCACGACAACAGACTACCTTTCATAATGACAAGGCTACCATCCATTGGAATAACAAAAATATCGTACACAAACTACCTTCCATAATGACTAGGCTACCATCCATTGGAGTAACAAAGATATCGACAACAGACTATCTTCATTAACGACAAGGCTACAATCCATTGGAGTATAAAAAATCTCGACAACAGACTACCTTCCATAATGACAAGGCTACCATCCATTGTAGTGACAAAAATCTCGATAATATGCCACCTTCTATAATGACAACGCTACCATCCATTGGAATAACAAAAATCTCGAAAACAGACTACCTTACATAATGACAAGGCTACCATCCCTTAGAGTAACAAATATCTCGACAACAGACTACCTTCGATAATGACAAGGCTATCATCCATTGGAGTAACAAAAATCTCGACAACAGACTACCTTCCATAATGATAAGGCTACAATCCATTATAGTAACAAAAATCTCGACAATAGTCTGCCTTTCTTAATGACAAGACTACCATCCATTGGAGTAACAAAAATAGACAACAGGCTACCTTCCATAATGACAAGACTACAATCTATTATAGTAACAAAAATCTCGAGAATAGACTACCTTTCATAATTAAAAGGCTATCATCCATTGGAATAACAAAAATCTCGACAATAAACTACCTTCCAAAATGAAAAGGCTACCATCCCTAAGAGTAACAAAAATCTCGACAACAGACTACCTTCCATAATAGCAAGGCTACCATCCATTGGAGTAACAAATATATCTACAACATACTACCTTCCATAATGATAAGGCTACTATCCATTGGAGTAACAAAAATCACGACAACAGACTACCTTCCATAATGACAAGGCTACCATCCAACGGAGTAACAAAGATATCGACAACAGACTATCTTCATTAACGACAAGGCTACAATCCATTGGAGTATAAAAAATCTCGACAATAGACTACCTTCCATAATGACAAGGCTACCATCCATTGTAGTGACAAAAATCTCGATAATATGCCACCTTCTATAATGACAACGCTACCATCCATTGGAATAACAAAAATCTTTACAACAGACTACCTTACATAATGACAAGGGTACCATCCCTTAGAGTAACAAATATATCGACAACAGACTACCTTCGATAATGACAAGGCTATCATCCATTGGAGTAACAAATATATCGACAACATACTAGCTTCCATAATTACAAGGCTAACATCCATTGGAATTACAAAAATATCGACAAGACACTACCTTCCATAATGACAAGGCTACCATGCAATGGAGTAACAAAAATATTTGCAATAGACTACCTTCCATAATGACAAGGGTACCATCATTGGAGTAACCAAAATATCCACAAGAGACAACCTTCCATAATTACAAGGCTACAATCCATTAGAGTATAAAAAATCTCGATAACAGACTACCTTCAATAATGACAAGGCTACGATCCATTATAGTTACAAAAATCTCGACAATAGACTACCTTCCATAATACAAGGGTAACATCCATTTGAATAACAAAAATATCGACAAGACACTACCTTCCATAATGACAAGGCTACGATCCATTGTATTGACAAAAATCTCGATAATATACTACCTTCTATAACGATATTTCTACCATCCATTGGAATAACAAAAATCTCGACAACAGACTACGTCCCATAATGACAAGGCTACCATCCCTTAGAGTAACAAAAATCTTGACAACATACTACCTTCCATAATGACAAGGCTACCATCCATTAGAGTAACAAAGATATCGACAACATACTACCTTCCATAATGACAAGGATATCATCCCTTAGAGTAACAAAAATCACGACAACAGACTACCTTTCATAATGACAAGGCTACCATCCATTGGAATATCAAAAATATCGTACACAAACTACCTTCCATAATGACTAGGCTACCATCCATTGGAGTAACAATGATATCGACAATAGACTATCTTCATTAACGACAAGGCTACAATCCATTTGAGTATAAAAAATCTCGACAACAGACTACCTTCCATAATGACAAGGCTACCATCCATTGTAGTGACAAAAATCTCGATAATATGCCACCTTCTATAATGACAACGCTACCATCCATTGGAATAACAAAAATCTCGAAAACAGACTACCTTACATAATGACAAGGCTACCATCCCTTAGAGTAACAAATATCTCGACAACAGACTACCTTCGATAATGATAAGGCTATCATCCATTGGAGTAACAAAAATCTCGACAACAGACTACTTTCCATAATGATAAGGCTACAATCCATTATAGTAACAAAAATCTCGACAATAGTCTGGCTTTCTTAATGACAAGGCTACCATCCATTGGAGTAACAAAAATCGACAACAGGCTACCTTCCATAATGATAAGACTACAATCTATTATAGTAGCAAAACTCTCGACAATAGACTACCTTTCATAATTAAAAGGCTACCATCCATTGGAATAACAAAAATCTCGACAATAAACTACCTTCCAAAATGAAAAGGCTACCATCCCTTAGAGTAACAAAAATCTCGACAACAGACTACCTTCCATAATAGCAAGGCTACCATGCATTGGAGTAACAAAGATATCTACAACATACTACCTTCCATAATGACAAGGCTACTATCCATTGGAGTAACAAAAATCACGACAACAGACTACCTTCCATAATGACAAGGCTACCATCCAACGGAGTAACAAAGATATCGACAACAGACTATCTTCATTAACGACAAGGCTACAATCCATTGGAGTATAAAAAATCTCGACAATAGACTACCTTCCATAATGACAAGGCTACCATCCATTGTAGTGACAAAAATCTCGATAATATGCCACCTTCTATAATGACAACGCTACCATCCATTGGAATAACAAAAATCTCGACAATAGACTACCTTACATAATGACAAGGCTACCATCCCTTAGAGTAACAAATATCTCGACAACAGACTACCTTCGATAATGACAAGGCTATCATCCATTGGAGTAACAAATATATCGACAACATACTACCTTCCATAATGACAAGGCTACAATCAGTTGGAGTAACAAAAATCACGACAACAGACTACCTTCCATAATTACCAGGCTAACATCCATTGGAATAACAAAAATATCGACAAGACACTACCTTCCATAATGACAAGGCTACCATGCAATGGAGTAACAAAAATATTTGCAATAGACTACCTTCCATAATGACAAGGGTACCATCATTGGAGTAACCAAAATATCCACAAGAGACAACCTTCCATAATTACAAGGCTACATTCCATTAGAGTATAAAAAATCTCGACAACAGACTACCTTCCATAATGACTAGGGTACGATCCATTAGAGTAACAAAGATATCGACAACAAACTACCTTCCATAACGACCAGGCTACAATCCATTGTAGTAACAAAAATCTCGACAACAGACTACCTTCCATAATGACAAGGCTACGATCCATTGTATTGACAAAAATCTCGATAATATACTACCTTCTATAACGATATTTCTACCATCCATTGGAATAACAAAAATCCCGACAACAGACTAAGTTCCATAATGACAAGGCTACCATCCCTTAGAGTAACAAAAATCTTGACAACATACTACCTTCCATAATGACAAGGCTACCATCCATTAGAGTAACAAAGATATCGACAACATACTACCTTTCATAATGACAAGGCTACCATCCCTTAGAGTAACAAAAATCACGACAATAGACTACCTTTCATAATGACAAGGCTACCATCCATTGGAGTAACAAGGATATCGACAACAGACTACCTTCCATAATGACAAGGCTACCATCCATTGTAATAACAAAAATCTCGGAAACAGACTACCTTCCATATGGACAAGGCTACCATCCCTTGGATTAACAAAAATATTGACAATAGACTACCTTCCATAATGACTAGGCTACCATCCATTGGAGTAACAAGGATATCGACAACAGACTACCATCCATAACAACAAGGCTACAATCCATTATAGTAACAAAAATCTCGACAACAGACTACCTTCCATAATGATAAGGCTACAATCCATTATAGTAACAAAAATCTCGACAATAGACTACCTTTCTTAATGACAAGGCTACCATCCATTGGAGTAACAAAAATCAACAACAGGCTACCTTCCATAATGACAAGAATACAATCTATTATAGTAACAAAAATCTCGACAATAGACTACCTTTCATAATTAAAAGGCTAGCATCCATTGGAATAACAAAAATCTCGACAATACACTACCTTCCAAAATGAAAAGGCTACCATCCCTTAGAGTAACAAAAATCTCCACAACATACTAGCTTCCATAATGGCAAGGCTACCATCCATATGAGTTACAAAGATATCTACAACATACTACCTTCCATAATGACAAGGCTACTATCCATTGGAGTAACAAAAATCACGACAACAGACTACCTTCCATAATGACAAGGCTACCATCCAACGGAGTAACAAAGATATCGACAACAGACTATCTTCCATAACGACAAGGCTACAATCCATTGGAGTATAAAAAATCTCGACAACAGACTACCTTCCATAATAACAAGGCTACCATCCATTGTAGTGACAAAAATATCGATAATATGCCACCTTCTATAAGGATAACGCTACCATCCATTAGAATAACAAAAATCTCGACAACAGACTACGTTACATAATGACAAGGCTACCATCCCTAAGAGTAACAAATATCTCGACAACAGACTACCTTCGATAATGACAAGGCTACCATCCATTGGAGTAACAAAGATATCGACAACATACTACCTTCCATAATGACAAGGCTACCATACCTTAGAGTAACAAAAATCACGACGACAGACTACCTTTTATAATGACAAGGCTACCATCCATTGGAATAACAAAAATATCGTACACAAACTTCCTTCCATAATGACTAGGCTACCATCCATTGGAGTAACAAGGATATCGACAACAGACTACCTTTCATAATGACAAGGCTATCATCCATTGGAGTATAAAAAATCACGACAACAGACTACCTTCCATAATGACAAGGCTACCATCCATTGGAGTAAAAAAAAACTCGACAATAGACTACCTTCCATAATGACTAGGCTACCATCCATTGGAGTAACAAAGATATCGACAAGAGACTACCTTCCATAACGACAAGGCTACAATCCATTGTAGTAACAAAAATCTCGACAACAGACTACCTTTCATAAAGACAAGGCTACCATCCATTATAGTAACAATAATACACGAAAATAGACTACCTTCCATAATGACAAGGCTACCATCCATTGGAGTAACAAAAATCTCGACAACAGAGTACCTACCATAATGACAAGGCTACCATCCATTGAAATAACAAAAATATCGACAACACACTACCACATATAATGACAAGGCTGCCATCCCTAAGGGTAACAAAAATCACGACAACAGACTACTTTCCATAATGACAAGGCTACCATCCATTGGAGTAACAAAGATATCAACAACATACTAGCTTCCATAATGACAAGGATACCATACATTGGAGTAACAAAGATATCGACAAAAGACTACCTTCCATAATGACAAGGCTACAATCCATTGTAGAAACAAAAATCTTGACAACAGACTACCTTCCATATTGACAAGGCTTTTATCCATTGTAGTAACAAAAATCTCGACAATAGACTACCTTCCATAATGACAAGGCTACCATCCATTGGAGTAACAAAAATCTTGATAACATACTACCTTCCATAATGAAAAGGCTACCATCCATTGGAATAACAAAATTTTTGACAACATAAAACCTTCCATAATGACAAGGATACCATCCCTTAGAGTAATAAAAATCTAGGCAATAGAATACCTTCCATAATGACAAGGTTACCATCCATTGGAGTAACAAAGATATCGACAACATTTTACCTTCCATAATTACAAGGCTACCATCCATTGGAGTAAAAAAAATCACGACAACAGACTACCTTCCATAATGACAAGGCTACCATCCATTGGCATAACAAAAATATCGACAACACACTCCCTTCCATAATGAAAAGGCTACCATCAAATGGAGTAACAAAAACATTTACAATAGACTACCTTCCATAATGACAAGTCTACCATCCATTGGAGTAACAAAAATCTTAACAACTAACTATCGTCCTTAATGACAAGGCTACCATCCTTTGGAGTAACAGAAATCACAACGGCAGACTACCTTCCATAATGACAAGGCTACCATCCGTTGCAGTAACAAAAATCTCGACAATAGACTACCTTCCATAATGACAAGGCTACCATCAATTGTTGTAACAAAAATCTGGACAATAGACTGCCTTGCATAATGACAAGGCTACCATCCATTGGAGTAACAAAAATCCTGATAACAGACTACCTTCCTTAATGAAAAAGCTACCATCCATTGAAGAAACAGAAATCTCGACAACATACTACCTTCCATAGTGACAAGACTACCATCAATGGGAGTAACAAAATCTCGACAACACACTACCTTCCACAATGACTAGGCTACCATCCATTGTAGTAAAAAAAATATCCACAAGAGACTACCTTCCATAATGACAAGGCTACCATCCATTAGAATAACAAAAATATCGACAACACACTACCTTCCATAATGACAAGGCTACCATCCCTTAGAGTAACAAAAATCTCGACAACACACTACTTTCCATAATGACGAGGCTACCATCCATTGGAGTAACAAAGATATCGAGAACATACAACCTTCCATAATGACAAGGCTACCATCCATTGGAGTAACAAAAATCACGACAATAGACTACCTTCCATAATGACAAGGCTACCATTCATTGGAATAACAAAAATATCGACAACAAACTGCCTTCCATAATGACAAGGCTACCATCCAATGTAGTAACAAAAATCTCGACAACATACTACCTTCCATAATGACAAGGCTACCATCCATTGCAGTGACAAAAATCTCGACAATATACTACCTTCTGTAATGACAACGCTACCATCTATTGTAATAACAAAAATCTTGGCAATAGACTACCTTCCATATGGACAAGGCTACCATCGCTTAGAGTAACAAAAATCTCGACAATAGACTACCTTCCATAATGACAAGGCTACCATCCATTGGAGTAACAAAGATATCTACAACATACTACCTTCCATAATGACAAGGCGACCATTCATTGGAGTAACAAAAATCACGACAACAAACTACCTTCCATAATGACAAGGCGACCATTCATTGGAGTAACAAAAATCTCGACAATAGACTACCTTCCATAATGACAAGGCTACCATCCAGTGGAGTAACAAATATATCTACAACATACTACCTTCCGTAATGACAAGGCTACCATTCATTGGAGTAACAAAAATCACGACAACAGACTACCTTCCATAATGTCTTGGCTACCATCCATTGGAATAACAAAAACATCGACAACACACTACCTTACATAATGACAAGGATACCATCCAATGGCGTAACAAAAATATCGACAAAAGACTACCTTCCATAATGACAAGCCTACCATCCATTGGAGTAACATAAATCTCGACAACAGACTACCTTCGATAATGACAAGTCTACCATCCATTGGAGTAACAAAAAACACGACAACAGACTACACTCCATAATGACAAGGGTACCATCATTGGAGTAACCAAAATATCCACAAGAGACTTCCTTCCATAATGACAAGTCTACGATCCATTGGAGTATAAAAAATCTCGATAATAGACTACCTTCCATAACGACAAGGCTACCATCCATTAGAGTAACTAAAATCTCGTACACAAACTACCTTCCATAATGACTAGGCTACCATACATTAGAATAACAAAGATATTGACAACAAACTACCTTCCATAACGACAAGGCTACAATCTATTGTAGTAACAAAATTCTCGACAACAGACTACCTTCCATAATGACAAGGCTACCATCCATTGTATTGACAAAAATCTCGATAATATACTACCTTCTATAATGACAATGCTACCATCCATTAGAATAACAAAAACCTCGACAACAGACTATGTTCCATAATGACAAGGCTACCATCCCTTAGAGTAACAAAAATCTCGACAACAGACTACCTTCCATAATGACAAGGCTACCATCCATTGGAGTAACAAAGATATCGACAACATACTACCTTCCATAATGACAAGGCTACCATCATCCCTTAGAGTAACAAAAATCACGACAACAGACTACCTTTCATAATGACAAGTCTACCATCCATTGGAATAACAAAAATATCCTACACAAACTACCTTCCATAATGACTAGGCTACCATCCATTGGAATAACAAGGATATCGACAACAAACTACCTTCCATAACAACAAGGCTACAATCCATTGTAGTAACAAAAATCTCGACAACATACTACCTTCCATAATAACAAGGCTACCATCCATTGCAGTGACAAAAATCTCGACAATATACTACCTTATATAATGACAATGCTACCATCCATTGTAATAACAAAAATCTCGGCAACAGACTACCTTCCATATGAACAACGCTACCATCCCTTAGAGTAACAAAAATCTCGACAATAGACTACCTTCCATAATGACAAGGCTTCCATCCATTGGAGTAACAAAGATATCTACAACATACTACCTTCCATAATGACAAGGAGACCATTCATTGGAGTAACAAAAATCATGACAACAGACTACCTTCCATAATAACTAGGCTACCATCCATTGGAATAATAAAAATATTGACAACACACTACCTTACATAATGACAAGGCTACCATCCAATGGAGTAACAAAAATATCGACAACACACTACATTCCATAATGACAAGCCTACCATCCTTTGGAGTAACATAAATCACGACAACAGACTACCTTCGATAATGACAAATCTACCATCCATTGGAGTAACAAAAATCTCGACAACAGACTACATTCCATAATGACAAGGGTACCATCATTGGAGTAATTAAAATATCCACAAGAGACTTCCTTCCATAATAGACTACCTTCCATAATGACCAGGCTACCATCCATTGGAGTAACAAAAAACTCGACAACAGACTACCTTCCTAATGACCAGGCTACCATCCATTGTAGTGACAAAGATATTGACAATAGACTACCTTCCATAACGACAAGGCTACAATCCATTGTAGTAACAAAAATCTCGACAACAGACTACCTTCCATAATGACAAAGCTACCATCCATTATAGTGACAAAAATCTCAAGAATATACTACCTTCTATAATGACAAGGCTACCACCCATTGGAGTAACAAAAATCTCGACAACAGACTACCTTCCATAATGACAAGGCTACAATCCATTATAGTAACAAAAATCTCAACAATATACTACCTTTCTTAATGACAAGGCTACCATCCATTGGAATAACAAAAATCTCGACAACAAACTAGGTTCCATAATGAAAAGGCTACCATCCCTTAGAGTAACAAAAATCTTGACAACAGACTACCTTCCATAACTTCAAGGATACAATCCATTGTAGTAACAAAAATCTCGACAACAGACTACCTTCCATAATGACAAGGCTACCATCCATTGTAGTTACAAAAATATCGACAATATACTACCTTCTATAATGAAAAGGCTACCATCCATTGGAGTAACAAAACCCGACAATAGACTACCTTCCATAATGATAAGACTACTATCCCTTAGAGTAACAAAAATCTCGACAACAGACTACCTTCCATAATGGCAAGGCTACCATACATTGGAGAAACAAAGATATCTACAACATACTACCTTCCATAATGACAAGGCTACCATCCATTATAGTTACAAAAATCTCGACAATAGACTACCTTTCATAATTAAAAGGCTACCATCCATTGGAATAACAAGAATATTGACAATAGACTACCTTCCATAATGACAAGGCTACCATCCCTTAGAGTAACAAAAATCTCGACAACAGACTACCTTCCATAATGGCAAGGCTACCATCCATTGAAGAAACAAAGATATCTACAACATACTACCTTCCATAATGACAAGGATATTATCCATTGGAGTAACAAAAATCACGACAACAGACTACCTTCCATAAGGACAAGGCTACCATCCAATGGAGTAACAAAGATATCGATAACAAACTATCTTCCATAGCGACAAGGCTACAATCCATTGGAGTATACAAAATCTCGACAAAAGACTATCTTCCATAATGACAAGGCTACCATCCATTGGAGTAACTAAAATCTCGTACACAAACTACCTTCCATAATGACTAGGCTACCATCCATTGGAGTAACAAAGATATCGACAACAAACTATCTTCCATAACGACAAGGCTACAATCCATTGTAGTAACAAAAATCTCGACAAGAGACTTCCTTCCATAATTACAAGGCTATAATCCATTGAAGTATAAAAAATATCAACAACAAACTACCTTCAATGTTGACAAGGCTACCATCCATTGGAGTAACTAAAATCTCGTACACAAACTACCTTCCATAATTACTAGGCTACCATACATTAGAGTAACAAAGATATCGACAATAGACTACCTTCCATAACGACAAGGCTACAATCCATTATAGTAACAAAAATCTCGACAACAGACTACCTTCCATAATGACAAGGCTACCATCCATTGTAGTATCAAAGATATCGACAACATACTACCTTCCATAATGACAAGGCTACCATCCCTTAGAGTAACAAAAATCACGACAACAGACTACCTTTCATAATGACAAGGCTACCATCCATTGGAATAACAAAAATATCATACACAAACTACCTTCCATAATGACTAGGCTACCATCCATTGGAGTAACAAGGATATCGACAACATACTACCTTCCATAACAACAAGGATACAATCCATTGTAGTTACAAAAATCTCGAAAACAGACTACCTTCCATAATGACAAGGATACCATCCATTGCAATGACAAAAATCTCGACAATATACTACCTTCTATAATGACAACGCTACCATCCATTGTAATAACAAATATCACGGCAACAGACTGCCTTCCATATGGACAAGGCTACCATCCCTTAGAGTAACAAAAATATCGACAACATACTACCTTCCATAATGACAAGGATACCATACATTGGAGTAACAAAGATATCTACAACATACTACCTTCCATAATGACAAGGCGACCATTCATTGGAGTAACAAAAATCACGACAACAGACTACTTTCCATAATGACAAGGCTACCATACATTGGAATAATAAAAATATCGAAAACACACTACCTTACATAATGACAAGGCTAGCATCCAATGGAGTAACAAAAATATCGACAACACACTACCTTCCATAATGACAAGCCTACCATCCATTGAAGTAACACAAATCTCGACAACAGACTACCTTTGATAATGACAAGTCTATCATCCATTGGAGTAACAAAAATCTCGACTACAGACTACATTCAATAATGACAAGGGTTCCATCATTGGAGTAACCAAAATATCCACAAGAGACTTTCTTCCATAAAGACAAGGCTACGATCCATTGGAGTATAAAAAATCTCGTCAATAGACTACCTTCTGTAATGACAAGGCTACCATCCATTGGAGTAACAAAAAACTCGAAAATAGACTACATTCCATAATGACTAGGCTACCATCCATTGTAGTAACAAAGATATCGAAAATAGACTACCTTCCATAACGACAAGGCTACAATCCATTGTAGTAACAAAAATCTCGACAACAGACTACCTTCCATAATGACAAACTACCATCCATTATAGTGACAGAAATCTCGACAATATACTACCTTCTATAATGACAAGGCTACTATCCATTGGAGTAACAAAAATCACGACAACAGACTACCTTCCATTATGACACGGCTACAATCTATTATAGTAAGAAAAATCTCGACAACAGACTACCTTCCATAATGACAAGGCTACCATCCATTGTAGTGATAAAAATCTCGATAATATACTACCTTCTATAATGACAAGGATACTATCCATTGGAGTAACAAAAATCACGACAATAGACTACCTTCCATAATGACCAGGCTACCGTCCATTGGAGTAACAAAGATATCTACAACATACTACCATCCATAATGACAAGGCTAATATCCATTGGAGTAACAAAAATCACGACAACTGACTACCTTCCATAATGACAAGGCTACCATCCAATGGAGTAACAAAAATCTCGACAACAGACTACCTTCCATAATGACAAGGCTACCATCCATTGGAGTAACAAAGATATCGACGACATACTACCTTCCATAACGACAAGGCTACAATCCATTGTAGTAACAAAAATGTCAACAACAGAGTACATTCCAAAATGACAAGGCTACCATCCATTGTAGTAAAAAAAATCTCGACAATATACTACCTTCCATAATGACAAGGCTACCATCCATTGGAATAACAAAAATATCGACAACACACTACCTTCCATAATTTCAAGGCTACCATGCAGTGGAGTAACAAAAATATCGGCAATAGACTACCTTCCTTAATGATAAGGGTACCATCATTGGAGTAAACAAAATATTCACAAGAGACTACCTTCCAAAATGACAAGGCTACAATCCATTGGAGTATAAAAAATCTCGACAACAGACTACCTTCCATAATGACAAGGCTATCATCCATTGCAGTAACTAAAATCTCGTACACAAACTACCTTCCATAATGACTAGGCTACCATCCATTGGAGTAACAAAGATATCGACAATAGACTACCTTCCACAACGACAAGGCTACCATCCATTGCAGTAACAAAAATCTCGACAACAGACTACCTTCCATAATGACAAGGCTACCATCCGTTGCAGTAACAAAAATCTCGACAATAAACTACCTTCCATAATGACAAGGCTACCATCCATTGGAGTAACAAAAATCTCGACCAAAGACTACCTTCCATAATGACAAGGCTACCATCGATTGGAATAACAAAAATCTCGACAACAGACTAACTTTCAATATGACAAGGCTACCATCCCTTACAGTAACAAAATTCTCGACAACAGACTACCTTCCATAATGACAAGGCTACCATCCATTGGAGTAACAAAAATATCGACAACATACTACCTTCCATAATGACAAGGCTACCATCCCTTAGAGTAACAAAAATCACGACAACAGACTACCTTCCATAATGACAAGGCTACCATCCATTGTAGTAACAAAAATCTCGACAATAGACTACCTTCCATAATGATAAGGCTACCATCCATTGGAGTATCAAAACTCTAGACCAAAGACTACCTTCCATAATGACAAGGCTACCATCGATTGGAATAACAAAAATCTCGACAATAGACTAACTTTCAAAATGACAAGGCTACCATCCCTTAGAGTAACAAAAATCTCGACAACAGACTACCTTCCATAATGACAAGGCTACCATCCATTGGAGTAACAAAGATATCGACAACATACTACCTTCCATAATGACAAGGCTACCATCCCTTAAAGTAACAAAAATCACGACAACAGACTACCTTCCAAAATGACAAGGCTATTATCCATTGGAATAAGAAAAATATCGTACACAAACTACCTTCCATAATGACTAGGCTACCATCCATTGGAGTAACAAAGATATCGACAACAGACTACCTTCCATAACGACAAGGCTAAAATCCATTATAGTAACCAAAATCTCGACAACAGACTACCTTCCATAATGACAAGGCTACCATCCCTTGTAGTTACAAAAATCTCGACAATATACTACCTTCTATAATGACAAGGCTACTATCCATTGGAGTAACAAAAATCACGACAACAGACTACCTTCCATAATGACACGGCTACAATCTATTATAGTAACAAAAATCTCGACAACAGACTACCTTCCATAATGACAAGGCTACCATCCATTGTAGTGATAAAAATCTCGACAATATACTACCTTCTATAATGACAAGGCTACTATCCATTGGAGTAACTAAAATCACGACAACACAATACCTTCCATAATGACACAGCTACAATCTATTATAGTAACAAAAATCTCAACAACAGACTACCTTCCATAATGACAAGTCTACCATCCATTGTAGTGACAAAAATCTCGACAATATACTACCTTCTATAATGATAATGCTACTATCCATTGGAGTAACAAAAATCACGACAACAGACTACCTTTCATAATGACACGGCTACAATCTATTATAGTAACAAAAATCTCGACAATAGACTACCTTTCATAATGAAAAGGCTACCATCCATTGGAATAATAAAAATATCGACAACAGTCTACCTTCCATAATGACTAGGCTACCATCCATTGTAGTAACATAAATCTCAACAACAGACTACCTTCCATAATGACAAGGCTACCATCCATGGGAGTAACAAAAATCTCGACAACAGACTACCTTCCATAATGATAAGGCTACCATCCATGGGAGTAACAAAAATCTCGACAACAGACTACCTTCAATAATGACAAGGCTACCATCCAATGGAGTAACAAAAATCACGACAACATACTACCTTCCATAATGACAAGGCTACCATCCCTTAGAGTAACAAAAATCATGACAACAGACTACCTTCCATAATCATAAGGCTACCATCCATTGGAATAACAAAAATATCGTACACAAACTACCTTCCATAATGACTAGGCTACCATCCATTGGAGTAACAAAGATATCGACAACAGACTACCTTCCATAACGACAAGGCTAAAATCCATTATAGTAACAAAAATCTCGACAACAGACTACCTTCCATAATGACAAGGCTACCATCCCTTGTAGTGACAAAAATCTCGACAATATACTACCATCTATAATGACAAGGCTACTATCCATTGGAGTAACAAAAATCTCGACAACAGACTACCTTCCATAATGACACAGCTACAATATATTATAGTAACAAAACTCTCGACCATAAATTACCTTTCATAATGAAAAGGATACCATCAATTAGAATAAAAGAAATCTCGACAACAGACTACCTTCCATAATGACAAGGCTACAATCCCTTAGAGTAAAAAAAATCTCGACAACAGACTACCTTCCATAATGACCAGGCTACCGTCCATTGGAGTAACAAAGATATCTACAACATACTACCTTCCATAATGACAAGGCTACTATCCATTGGAGTAACAAAAATCACGACAACTGACTACTTACCATAATGACAAGGCTACCATCCAATGGAGTAACAAAAATCTCGACAACAGACTACCTTCCATAATGACAAGGCTACCATCCATTGGAGTAACAAAGATATCGACGACATACTACCTTCCATAACGACAAGGCTACAATCCATTGTAGTAACAAAAATGTCAACAACAGAGTACATTCCAAAATGACAAGGCTACCATCCATTGTAGTAAAAAAAATCTCGACAATATACTACCTTCCATAATGACAAGGCTACCATCCATTGGAATAACAAAAATATCGACAACACACTACCTTCCATAATTTCAAGGCTACCATGCAGTGGAGTAACAAAAATATCGGCAATAGACTACCTTCCTTAATGATAAGGGTACCATCATTGGAGTAAACAAAATATTCACAAGAGACTACCTTCCAAAATGACAAGGCTACAATCCATTGGAGTATAAAAAATCTCGACAACAGACTACCTTCCATAATGACAAGGCTACCATCCATTGCAGTAACTAAAATCTCGTACACAAACTACCTTCCATAATGACTAGGCTACCATCCATTGGAGTAACAAAGATATCGACAATAGACTACCTTCCACAACGACAAGGCTACCATCCATTGCAGTAACAAAAATCTCGACAACAGACTACCTTCCATAATGACAAGGCTACCATCCATTGCAGTAACAAAAATCTCGACAATAAACTACCTTCCATAATGACAAGGCTACCATCCATTGGAGTAACAAAAATCTCGACCAAAGACTACCTTCCATAATGACAAGGCTACCATCGATTGGAATAACAAAAATCTCGACAACAGACTAACTTTCAATATGACAAGGCTACCATCCCTTACAGTAACAAAATTCTCGACAACAGACTACCTTCCATAATGACAAGGCTACCATCCATTGGAGTAACAAAAATATCGACAACATACTACCTTCCATAATGACAAGGCTACCATCCCTTAGAGTAACAAAAATCACGACAACAGACTACCTTCCATAATGACAAGGCTACCATCCATTGTAGTAACAAAAATCTCGACAATAGACTACCTTCCATAATGATAAGGCTACCATCCATTGGAGTATCAAAACTCTAGACCAAAGACTACCTTCCATAATGACAAGGCTACCATCGATTGGAATAACAAAAATCTCGACAATAGACTAACTTTCAAAATGACAAGGCTACCATCCCTTAGAGTAACAAAAATCTCGACAACAGACTACCTTCCATAATGACAAGGCTACCATCCATTGGAGTAACAAAGATATCGACAACATACTACCTTCCATAATGACAAGGCTACCATCCCTTAAAGTAACAAAAATCACGACAACAGACTACCTTCCAAAATGACAAGGCTATTATCCATTGGAATAAGAAAAATATCATACACAAACTACCTTCCATAATGACTAGGCTACCATCCATTGGAGTAACAAAGATATCGACAACAGACTACCTTCCATAACGACAAGGCTAAAATCCATTATAGTAACAAAAATCTCGACAACAGACTACCTTCCATAATGACAAGGCTACCATCCCTTGTAGTTACAAAAATCTCGACAATATACTACCTTCTATAATGACAAGGCTACTATCCATTGGAGTAACAAAAATCACGACAACAGACTACCTTCCATAATGACACGGCTACAATATATTATAGTAACAAAACTCTCGACAATAGACTACCTTTCGTAATGAAAAGGCTACCATCCATTGGAATAACAAAAATATCGACAACAGACTACCTTCCATAATGACAAGGCTACCATCCCTTAGAGTAAAAAAAATCTCGACAACAGACTACCTTCCATAATGACAAGGCTACCATACATTGGAGTAACAATGATATCTACAACATACTAACTTCCATAATGACAAGGCTACCATCCATTGGAGTAACAAAAATCACGAAAATAGACTACCTTCCATAATGACTTGGCTACCATCCATTGGAATAACAAAAATCTCGACAACAAACTATCTTTCAATATGACAAGGCTACCATCCAATGGAGTAACAAAAATCTCGACAATAGACTACCTTCCATAATGACTAAGCTACCATCCATTGGAGTAAAAAAGATATCGACAACATACTACCTTCCATAATGACAAGGCTACCATCCATTGGAATAACAAAAATATCATACACAAACTACCTTCCATAATGACTAGGCTACCATCCATTGGAGTAACAAAGATATCAACAACAGACTACCTTCCATAACAACAAGGCTACAATCCATTGTAGTAACAAAAATCTCGACAACAGACTACCTTCCATAATGACAAGGCTACCATCCCTTGTAGTGACAAAAATCTCGATAATATACTACCTTCTATAATGACAAGGCTACTTTCGATTGGAGTAACAAAAATCACGACAACAAATTACCTTCCATAATGACACAGCTACAGTCCATTATAGTAACAAAACTCTCGACCATAGACTACCTTTCATAATGAAAAGGCTACCATCCATTGGAATAAAAAAAATCTCGACAACAGACTACCTTCCATAATGACAAGGCTACCATCCCTTAGAGTAAAAAAAATCTTGACAACAGACTACCTTCCATAATGACAAGGCTACCATCCATTGGAGTAACAAATATATCTACAACATACTACCTTCCATAATGACAAGGCTACCATCCATTGGAGTAACAAAGATATCGACGACATACTACCTTCCATAACGACAAGGCTACAATCCATTGTAGTAACAAAAATGTCGACAACAGACTACCTTCCATAACGACAAGGCTACCATCCATTGTAGTAAAAAAAATCTCGACAATATACTACCTTACATAATGACAAGGCTACCATTCATTGGAATAACAAAAATATCGACAACACACTACCTTCCATAATTTCAAGGCTACCATGCAGTGGAGTAACAAAAATATCGGCAATAGACTACCTTCCATAATGACAAGGGTACCATCATTGGAGTAACTAAAATATCTACAAGAGACTACCTTCTAAAATGACAAGGCTACAATCCATTGGAGTATAAAAAATCTCGACAATAGACTACCTTCCATAAAGACAAGGCTACCGTCCATTGGAGTAACTAAAATCTCGTACACAAACTACCTTCCATAATGACTAGGCTACCATCCATTGGAGTAACAAAGATATCGACAACAGACTACCTTCCATAACGACAAGGCTACAATCCATTGTAGTTACAAAAATCTCGACAACAGACTAACTTCCATAATGACAAGGCTACCATCCATTGCAGTAACAAAAATCTCGACAATAGACTACCTTCCATAATGACAAGGCTACCATCCATTGGAGTAACAAAAATCTCGACCAAAGACTACCTTCCATAATTACAAGGCTACCATCGATTGGAATAACAAAAATCTCGACAACAGACTAACTTTCAATATGACAAGGCTACCATCCCTTAGAGTAACAAAATTCTCGACAACAGACTACCTTCCATAATGACAAGGCTACCATCCATTGGAATAACAAAATTATCGTACACAAACTACCTTCCATAATGATTGGGCTACCATCCATTGGAGTAACAAAGATATCAACAACAGAATACCTTCCATAACGACAAGGCTATAATCCATTGTAGTAACAAAAATCATGACAACAGACTACCTTCCATAAAGACAAGGCTACCATCCATTGTAGTGACAAAAATCTCGACAATAGAATACCTTTCATAATGAAAAGGATACCATCCAATGGAATAACAATAATATCAACAACAGACTACCTTCCATAATGACTAGGCTACCATCCATTTGAGTAACAAAGATATCGACAACAAACTACCTTCCATAACGACAAGGCTACAATCCATTGTAGTAACAAAAATCTCGACAACAGACTACCTTCCATAATGACAAGGCTACCATCCATTGTAGTAACAACAATCTCGACAATAGACTACCTTCCATAATGACAAGGCTACCATCCATTTGAATAAAAAAAACCTCGACAACAGACTACGTTCCATAATGACAAGGCTACCATCCGTTGGAGTAACAAAGATATCGACAACATACTACCTTCCATAATGACAAGGCTACCATCCCTTAGAGTAACAAAAATCACGACAATAGACTACCTTCCATAATCACAAGGCTACCATCCATTGGAATAACAAAAATATGGTACACAAACTACCTTCCATAATGACTATGCTACCATCCATTGGAGTACCAAAGATATCGATAACAGACTACCTTCCATAACGGTAAGGCTACAATCCATTATAGTAACAAAAATCTCGACAACAGACTACCTTCCATAATGACAAGGCTACCATTCCTTGTAGTGACAAAAATCTCGACAATATAATACCTTCTATAATGACAAGGCTACTATCCATTGGAGTAACAAAAATCACGACAACAGACTACCTTCCATAATTACACGGCTACAATCTATTATAGTAACAAAACTCTCGACAATAGACTACCTTTCATAATGAAAAGGCTACCATCCATTGGAATAACAAAAATCTTGACAACAAACTACCTTCCATAATGGAAAAGCTACTATCCATTGGAGTAACAAAGATATATACAACATACTACCTTCGATAATGACAAGGCTACCATCCATTAGAGTAACAAAAATCATGAAAACAAACTACCTTCCATAATGACTTGGCTACTATCCATTGAAGTAACAAAAATATCGACAACACACTACCTTCCATAATGACAAGGCTACCATCCAATGGAGTAACAAAAATCTCGACAATAGACTACCTTCCATAATGACTAAGCTACCATCCATTGGAGTAACAAAGATATCGATAACATACTACCTTCCCTAATGACAAGGCTACCATCCCTTAAAGTAACAAAAATCACGACAACAAACTACCTTCCATAATCACAAGGCTACCATCCATTGGAATAACAAAAATATGGTACACAAACTACCTTCCATAATGACTATGCTACCATCCATTGGAGTAACAAAGATATCGATAACAGACTACCTTCCATAACGGTAAGGCTACAATCCATTATAGTAACAAAAATCTCGACAACAGACTACCTTCCATAATGACAAGGCTACCATTCCTTGTAGTGACAAAAATATCGACAATATAATACCTTCTATAATGACAAGGCTACTATCCATTGGAGTAACAAAAATCACGACAACAGACTACCTTCCATAATTACACGGCTACAATCTATTATAGTAACAAAACTCTCGACAATAGACTACCTTTCATAATGAAAAGGCTACCATCCATTGGAATAACAAAAATCTTGACAACAAACTACCTTCCATAATGGAAAAGCTACTATCCATTGGAGTAACAAAGATATATACAACATACTACCTTCGATAATGACAAGGCTACCATCCATTGGAGTAACAAAAATCATGAAAACAAACTACCTTCCATAATGACTTGGCTACTATCCATTGAAGTAACAAAAATATCGACAACACACTACCTTCCATAATGACAAGGCTACCATCCAATGGAGTAACAAAAATCTCGACAATAGACTACCTTCCATAAAGACTAAGCTACCATCCATTGGAGTAACAAAGATATCGATAACATACTACCTTCCCTAATGACAAGGCTACCATCCCTTAAAGTAACAAAAATCACGACAACAAACTACCTTCCATAATGACAAGGCTACCATCCATTGGAATAACAAAAATATCATACACAAACTACCTTCCATAATGACAAGGCTACCATCCATTGGAGTAACAAAGATATCGACAACAGACTAACTTCCATAACGACAAGGCTATAATCCATTGTTGTAACAAAAATCTCGACTATAGACTACCTTCCATAATGACAAGGCTACCATCCCTTGTAGTGACAAAAATATCGACAATATACTACCTTCTATAATGTGAAGGCTACTATCCTTTGGAGTAACAAAAATCACGACAATAGACTACCTTCCATAATGAAACGGCTACAATCCCTTAGAGTAACAAAACTCTCGACAATACCTTTCATAATTAAAAGGCTACCATACATTGGAATAACAAAAATCTCGACAATAGACTACCTTCCATAATGACTAAGATACCATCCATTGGAGTAACAAAACACTCGACAACAGACTACCTTCCATAATGACAAGGCTACCATCCATTGTAGTAACAAAGATATCTACAACATACTACCATCCATAATGACAAGGCTACCATACATTGGAGTAACAAAAATCACGACAACAGACTACCTTCCATAATGACTAGGCTACCATTCATTGGAATAACAATGATATCTACAACATACTACCTTCCATAATGACAAGGCTACCATCCATTGGAGTAACAAAAATCACGACAACAGACTACCTTCCATAATGACAAGGCTACCATCCATTGGAATAACAAAAATATCGACAACACACTACCTTCCATAATGACAAGGTTACCATCCAATGGAGTAACAAAAATATGGACAATAGACTACCTCCCATAATGACAAGGCTACCATCCCTTAGAGTAACAAAAATCAAGACAACAGACTACCTTTCATAATCACAAGGCCACCATCCATTGGAATAACAAAAATATGGTACACAAACTACCTTCCATAATGACTAGGCTACCATCCATTGGAGTAACAAAGATATCGACAACAGACTACCTTCCATAACGAGAAGGCTACAATCCATTATAGTAACAAAAATCTCGACAATAGTCTACCTTCCATAATGACAAGGCTACCATCCCTTGTAGTGAGAAAAATCTCAACAATATACTACCTTCTATAATGACAAGGCTACTATCCATTGGAGTAACAAAAATCACGACAAAAGACTACCTTCCATAATGACACAGCTACAATCTATTAAAGTAACAAAGCTCTCGACAATAGACTACCTTTCATAATGAAAAGGCTACCATCCATTGGAATAACAAAAATCTCGACAACAAACTACCTTCCATAATGACAAGGCTACCATCCCTTAGAGTAAAAAAAATCTCGACAACAGACTACCTTCCATAATGACAAAGCTACCATCCATTGGAGTAACAAAGATATATAGAACATACTACCTTCCATAATGACAAGGCTACCATCCATTGGAGTAACAAAACTCACGTAAACAGACTACCTTCCATAATGTCTTGGCTACCATCCATTGGAATAACAAAAATATCAACAACACACTACCTTCAGTAATGACAAGGCTACCATCCAATGGAGTAACAAAACTCTGGACAGTAGACTACCTTCCATAATGACTAAGCTACCATCCATTGGAGTAACAAAGATATCGACAACATACTACCTTCCCTAATGACAAGGCTACCATCCCTTAGAGTAACAAAAATCACGACAACAAACTACCTTCCATAATGACAAGGCTACCATCCATTGGAATAACAAAAATATCATACACAAACTACCTTCCATAATGACTAGGCTACCATCCATTAGAGTACCAAAGATATCGACAACAGACTACCTTCCATAACGACAAGGCTACAATCCATTGTAGTAACAAAAATATCGACTACAGACTACCTTCCATAATGACAAGGCTACCATCCCTTGTAGTGACAAAAATCTCGACAATATACTACCTTCTATAATGAGAAGGCTACTATCCTTTGGAGTAACAAAAATCACGACAGCAGACTACCTTCCATAATGAAACGGCTACAATCTATTATAGTAACAAAACTCTCGACAATAGACTACCTTTAATAATGAAAAGGCTACCGTCCATTGGAATAACAAAAATCTCGACAATAGACTACCTTCCATAATGACTAAGCTACCATCCATTGGAGTAACAAAGATTTCGACAACAGACTACCTCCATAACGACAAGGCTATAATCCATTGTAGTAACAAAAATCTCGACAACAGACTACCTTCCATAATGACAAGGCTACCATCCATTGTAGTAACAAAGATATCTACAACATACTACCTTCCATAATGACAAGGCTACCATCCATTGGAGTAACAAAAATCACGACAATAGACTACCTTCCATAATGACTAGGCTACCATTCATTGGAATAACAAAGATATCTACAACATACTACCTTCCATAATGACAAGGCTACCATCCATTGGAGTAATAAAAATCACGACAACAGACTACCTTCCATGATGACTAGGCTACCATCCATTGGAATAACAAAACTCTCGACAATAGACTACCTTCCATAATGACTAAGCTACCATCCATTGGAGTAACAAAGATATCTACAACAGACTACCTACATAACGACAAGGCTACAATCCATTTTAGTAACAAAAATCTCGACAACAGACTACCTTCCATAATGACAAGGCTACCATCCATTGTAGTAACAAAGATATCTACAATGTACTACCTTCCATAATGACAAGGCTACCATCCATTGGAGTAACAAAAATCACGACATGAGACTACCTTCCATAATGACTAGGCTACCATTCATTGAAATAACAAAGATATCTACAACATACTACCTTCCATAATGACAAGGCTACCATCCATTGGAGTAACAAAAATCACGACAACAGACTACCTTCCATAATGACTAGGCTACCATCCATTGGAATAACAAAACTCTCGAAAATAGACTACCTTCCATAATGACTAAGCTACCATCCATTGGAGTAACAAAGATATCAACAACAGACTACCTCCATAACGACGAGGCTACAATCCATTTTAGTAACAAAAATCTCGACAACAGACTACCTTCCATAATGACAAGGCTACCATCCATTGTAGTAACAAAGATATCTACAACATACTACCTTCCATAATGACAAGGCTACCATCCATTGGAGTAACAAAAATCACGACATGAGACTACCTTCCATAATGACTAGGCTACCATTCATTGGAGTAACAAAAATATTGACAACACACTACCTTCCATAATGACAAGGCTACCATCCAATGGAGTAACAAAAATCTCGACAATAGACTACCTTCCATAATGACTAAGCTACCATCCATTGGAGTAACAAAGATATCGATAACATACTACCTTCCCTAATGACAAGGCTACCATCCCTTAAAGTAACAAAAATCATGACAACAAACTACCTTCCATAATGACAAGGCTACCATCCATTGGAATAACAAAAATATCATACACAAACTACCTTCCATAATGACTAGGCTACCATCCATTGGAGTAACAAAGATATCGACAACAGACTAACTTCCATAACGACAAGGCTATAATCCATTGTTGTAACAAAAATCTCGACTATAGACTACCTTCCATAATGACAAGGCTACCATCCCTTGTAGTGACAAAAATCTCGACAATATACTACCTTCTATAATGTGAAGGCTTCTATCCTTTGGAGTAACAAAAATAACGACAATACACTACCTTCCATAATGAAACGGCTACAATCCCTTAGAGTAACAAAACTCTCGACAATACCTTTCATAATTAAAAGGCTACCATACATTGGAATAACAAAAATCTCGACAATAGACTACCTTCCATAATGACTAAGATACCATCCATTGGAGTAACAAAGATATCGACAACAGACTACCTCCATAACGGCAAGGCTACAATCCATTGTAGTAACAAAACTCTCGACAACAGACTACCTTCCATAATGACAAGGCTACCATCCATTGTAGTAACAAAGATATCTACAACATACTACCATCCATAATGACAAGGCTACCATCCATTCGAGTAACAAAAATCACGACAACAGACTACCTTCCATAATGACTAGGCTACCATTCATTGGAATAACAAAGATATCTACAACATACTACCTTCCATAATGACAAGGCTACCATCCATTGGAGTAACAAAAATCACGACAACAGACTACCTTCCATAATGACAAGGCTACCATCCAGTGGAATAACAAAAATATCGACAACAAACTACCTTCCATAATGACAAGGTTACCATCCAATGGAGTAACAAAAATATGGACAACAGACTACCTTCCATAATGACAAGGCTACCATCCCTTAGAGTAACAAAAATCACGACAACAGACTACCTTTCATAATCACAAGGCCTCCATCCATTGGAATAACAAAAATATGGTACACAAACTACCTTCCATAATGACTAGGCTACCATCCATTGGAGTAACAAAGATATCGACAACAGACTACCTTCCATAACGAGAAGGCTACAATCCATTATAGTAACAAAAATCTCGACAATAGTCTACCTTCCATAATGACAAGTCTACCATCCGTTGTAGTGAGAAAATTCTCAACAATATACTACCTTCTATAATGACAAGGCTATTATCCATTGGAGTAACAAAAATCACGACAAAAGACTACCTTCCATAATGACACGGCTACAATCTATTATAGTAATAAAGCTCTCGACAATAGACTACCTTTCATAATGAAAAGGCTACCATCCATTGGAATAAAAAAAATCTCGACAACAGACTACCTTCCATAATGACAAAGCTACCATCCATTGGAGTAACAAAGATATATAGAACATACTACCTTCCATAATGACAAGGCTACCATCCATTGGAGTAACAAAACTCACGAAAACAGACTACCTTCCATAATGACTTGGCTACCATCCATTGGAATAACAAAAATATCAACAACACACTACCTTCAGTAATGACAAGGCTACCATCCAATGGAGTAACAAAACTCTCGACAATAGACTATCTTCCATAATGACTAAGCTACCATCCATTGGAGTAACAAAGATATCGACAACATACTACCATCCCTAATGACAAGGCTACCATCCCTTAGAGTAACAAAAATCACGACAACAGACTACCTTCCATAATGACAAGGCTACCATCCATTGGAATAACAAAAATATCATACACAAACTACCTTCCATAATGACTAGGCTACCATCCATTAGAGTACCAAAGATATCGACAACAGACTACCTTCCATAACGACAAGGCTACAATCAATTGTAGTAACAAAAATATCGACTACAGACTACCTTCCATAATGACAAGGCTACCATCCCTTGTAGTGACAAAAATCTCGACAATATACTACCTTCTATAATGAGAAGGCTACTATCCTTTGGAGTAACAAAAATCACGACAACAGACTACCTTCCATAATGACTAGGCTACAATCTATTATAGTAACAAAACTCTCGACAATAGACTACCTTTAATAATGAAAAGGCTACCGTCCATTGGAATAACAAAAATCTCGACAATAGACTACCTTCCATAATGACTAAGCTACCATCCATTGGAGTAACAAAGATTTCAACAACAGACTACCTCCATAACGACAAGGCTACAATCAATTGTAGTAACAAAAATCTCGACAACAGACTACCTTCCATAATGACAAGGCTACCATCCATTGTAGTAACAAAGATATCTACAACATACTACCTTCCATAATGACAAGGCTACCATCCATTGGAGTAACAAAAATCACGACAACAGACTACCTTCCATAATGACTAGGCTACCATTCATTGTTATAACAAAGATATCTACAACATACTACCTTCCATAATGACAAGGCTACCATCCATTGGAGTAATAAAAATCACGACAACAGACTACCTTCCATGATGACTAGGCTACCATCCATTGGAATAACAAAACTCTCGACAATAGACTACCTTCCATAATGACTAAGCTACCATCCATTGGAGTAACAAAGATATCTACAACAGACTACCTACATAATGACAAGGCTACAATCCATTTTAGTAACAAAAATATCGACAACAGACTACCTTCCATAATGACAAGGCTACCATCCATTGTAGTAACAAAGATATCTACAACGTACTACCTTCCATAATGACAAGGCTACCATCCATTGGAGTAACAAAAATCACGACATGAGACTACCTTCCATAATGACTAGGCTACCATTCATTGAAATAACAAAGATATCTACAACATACTACCTTCCATAATGACAAGTCTACCATCCATTGGAGTAACAAAAATCACGACAACAGACTACCTTCCATAATGACTAGGCTACCATCCATTGGAATAACAAAACTCTCGAAAATAGACTACCTTCCATAATGACTAAGCTACCATCCATTGGAGTAACAAAGATATCAACAACAGACTACCTCCATAACGACAAGGCTACAATCCATTTTAGTAACAAAAATCTCGACAACAGACTACCTTCCATAATGACAAGGCTACCATCCATTGTAGTAACAAAGATATCTACAACATACTACCTTCCATAATGACAAGGCTACCATCCATTGGAGTAACAAAAATCACGACATGAGACTACCTTCCATAATGACTAGGCTACCATTCATTGGAATAACAAAGATATCTACAACATACTACCTTCCATAATGACTAGGCTACCATCCATTGGAATAACAAAAATATCGACAACACACTACCTTCCATAATGACAAGGTTACCATCCATTGGAGTAACAAACATATCGACAACATACTACCTTCCCTAATGACAAGGCTACCATCCCTTAGAGTAACAAAAATCACGACAACAGACTACCTTCCATAATGACAAGGCTACCATCCATTGGAATAACAAAAATATCATACACAAACTACCTTCCATAATGACTAGGCTACCATCCATTAGAGTACCAAAGATATCGACAACAGACTACCTTCCATAACGACAAGGCTACAATCCATTGTAGTAACAAAAATATCGACTACAGACTACCTTCCATAATGACAAGGCTACCATCCCTTGTAGTGACAAAAATCTCGACAATATACTACCTTCTATAATGAGAAGGCTACTATCCTTTGGAGTAACAAAAATCACGACAACAGACTACCTTCCATAATGACTAGGCTACAATCTATTATAGTAACAAAACTCTCGACAATAGACTACCTTTAATAATGAAAAGGCTACCGTCCATTGGAATAACAAAAATCTCGATAATAGACTACCTTCAATAATGACTAAGCTACCATCCATTGGAGTAACAAAGATTTCGACAACAGACTACCTCCATAACGACAAGGCTACAATCAATTGTAGTAACAAAAATCTCGACAACAGACTACCTTCCATAATGACAAGGCTACCATCCATTGTAGTAACAAAGATATCTACAACATACTACCTTCCATAATGACAAGGCTACCATCCATTGGAGTAACAAAAATCACGACAACAGACTACCTTCCATAATGACTAGGCTACCATTCATTGTTATAACAAAGATATCTACAACATACTACCTTCCATAATGACAAGGCTACCATCCATTGGAGTAATTAAAATCACGACAACAGACTACCTTCCATGATGACTAAGCTACCATCCATTGGAGTAACAAAGATATCTACAACAGACTACCTACATAACGACAAGGCTACAATCCATTTTAGTAACAAAAATCTCGACAACAGACTACCTTCCATAATGACAAGGCTACCATCCATTGTAGTAACAAAGATATCTACAACGTACTACCTTCCATAATGACAAGGCTACCATCCATTGGAGTAACAAAAATCACGACATGAGACTACCTTCCATAATGACTAGGCTACCATTCATTGAAATAACAAAGATATCTACAACATACTACCTTCCATAATGACAAGTCTACCATCCATTGGAGTAACAAAAATCACGACAACAGACTACCTTCCATAATGACAAGGCTACCATCCCTTGTAGTGACAAAAATCTCGACAATATACTACCTTCTATAATGACTAAGCTACCATCCATTGGAGTAACAAAGATATCAACAACAGACTACCTCCATAACGACAAGGCAACAATCCATTTTAGTAACAAAAATCTCGACAACAGACTACCTTCCATAATGACAAGGCTACCATCCATTGTAGTAACAAAGATATCTACAACATACTACCTTCCATAATGACAAGGCTACCATCCATTGGAGTAACAAAAATCACGAAATGAGACTACCTTCCATAATGACTAGGCTACCATTCATTGGAATAACAAAGATATCTACAACATACTACCTTCCATAATGACTAGGCTACCATCCATTGGAATAAAAAAAATATCGACAACACACTACCTTCCATAATGACAAGGTTACCATCCAATGGAGTAACAAAAATCTGGACAACAGACTACATTCCACAATGACTAGGCTACCATCCCTTGTAGTGACAAAAATATCGACAATATACTACCTTCTATAATGAGAAGGCTACTATCCTTTGGAGTAACAAAAATCACGACAACAGACTACCTTCCATAATGACTAGGCTACAATCTATTATAGTAACAAAACTCTCGACAATAGACTACCTTTAATAATGAAAAGGCTACCGTCCATTGGAATAACAAAAATCTCGACAATAGACTACCTTCAATAATGACTAAGCTACCATCCATTGGAGTAACAAAGATTTCGACAACAGACTACCTCCATAACGACAAGGCTACAATCAATTGTAGTAACAAAAATCTCGACAACAGACTACCTTCCATAATGACAAGGCTACCATCCATTGTAGTAACAAAGATATCTACAACATACTACCTTCCATAATGACAAGGCTACCATCCATTGGAGTAACAAAAATCACGACAACAGACTACCTTCCATAATGACTAGGCTACCATTCATTGTTATAACAAAGATATCTACAACATACTACCTTCCATAATGACAAGGCTACCATCCATTGGAGTAATAAAAATCACGACAACAGACTACCTTCCATGATGACTAAGCTACCATCCATTGGAGTAACAAAGATATCTACAACAGACTACCTACATAACGACAAGGCTACAATCCATTTTAGTAACAAAAATCTCGACAACAGACTACCTTCCATAATGACAAGGCTACCATCCATTGTAGTAACAAAGATATCTACAACGTACTACCTTCCATAATGACAAGGCTACCATCCATTGGAGTAACAAAAATCACGACATGAGACTACCTTCCATAATGACTAGGCTACCATTCATTGAAATAACAAAGATATCTACAACATACTACCTTCCATAATGACAAGTCTACCATCCATTGGAGTAACAAAAATCACGACAACAGACTACCTTCCATAATGACTAGGCTACCATCCATTGGAATAACAAAACTCTCGAAAATAGACTACCTTCCATAATGACTAAGCTACCATCCATTGGAGTAACAAAGATATCAACAACAGACTACCTCCATAACGACAAGGCAACAATCCATTTTAGTAACAAAAATCTCGACAACAGACTACCTTCCATAATGACAAGGCTACCATCCATTGTAGTAACAAAGATATCTACAACATACTACCTTCCATAATGACAAGGCTACCATCCATTGGAGTAACAAAAATCACGACATGAGACTACCTTCCATAATGACTAGGCTACCATTCATTGGAATAACAAAGATATCTACAACATACTACCTTACATAATGACTAGGCTACCATCCATTGGAATAAAAAAAATATCGACAACACACTACCTTCCATAATGACAAGGTTACCATCCAATGGAGTAACAAAAATCTGGACAACAGACTACATTCCACAATGACTAGGCTACCATCCATTGGAGTAACAAAGATATCGACAACAGGCTACCTCCATAACGACAAGGTTACAATCTATTGTAGTAACAAAAATCTCGACAATAGACTACCTTCCATAATGACAAGGCTACCATCCATTGTAGTAACAAAGATATCTACAACATACTACCTTCCATAATGACAAGGCTATCATCCATTGGAGAAAAAAAATCACGACAACAGACTACCTTCCATAATGACTACGCTACCATCAATTGGAATAACAAAGACATCTACAACATACTACCTTCCATAATAAAAAGGCTACCATCCATTGGAGTAACAAAAATCCCGACAACAGACTACCTTCCATAATGACTAGGCTACCATCCACTGGAATAACAAAAATACCGACAACACATTACCTTCCATAATGACAAGGCTACCATCCAATGGAGTAACAAAAATCTCGACAACAAACTACCTTCCATAATGACTAGGCTACCATCCATTGGAGTATCAAAGATATTGACAACAGACTACCTCCATAACGACAAGGCTACAATCCATTATAGTAACAAAAATCGCAACAACAGACTACCTTCCATAATGACAAGGCTACAATCCATTGTAGTAATAAAAATCTCGACTACACACTACCTTCCATAATGACAATATCCCCTTCCCTTGTAGTGACAAAAATCTCGATAATATACTACCTTCTATAATGAGAAGGCTACTATCCTTTGGAGTAACAAAAATCACGACAACAGACTACCTTCCATAATGAAATGGCTACAATCTATTATAGTAACAAAACTCTCGACAATAGACTACCTTTCATAATGAAAAGGCTACCATCCAATGGAGTAACAAAAATCTGGACAACAGACTACCTTCCATAATGACTTGGCTACCATCCATTGGAGTAACAAAGATATCGACAACAGACTACCTCCATAACGATAAGGTTACAATCCATTGTAGCAACAAAAATCTCGACAATAGACTACCTTCCATAATGACAAGGCTACCATCCATTGTAGTAACAAAGATATCTACAACATACTACCTTCCATAATGACAAGGCTACCATCCATTAGAGAAAAAAAAATCACGACAACAGACTACCTTCCATAATGACAAAGCTACCATCCATTGGAGTAACAAAGATATCTACAACATACTACCTTCCATAATGACAAGGCTACCATCCATTGGAGTAACAAAAATCACGAAAACAGACTACCTTCCATAATGACTTGGCTACCATCCATTGGAATAACAAAAATATCGACAACACACTGCCTTCCATAATGACAAGGCTACCATCCAATGGAGTAACAAAAATCTCGACAATAGACTACCTTCCATAATTACAAGGCTACCATCCATTGGAATAACAAAAATATCATACACAAACTACCTTCCATAATGACTAGGCTACCATCCATTGGAGTAACAAAGATATTGACAACAGACTGCCTTCCATAACGACAAGGCTACAATCCATTCTAGTAACAAAAATCTCGACTACAGACTACCTTCCATAATGACAAGGCTACCATCCCTTGTAGTGATAAAAATCTCAACAATAGACTACCTTCCATAATGACAACGCTACCATCCATTGGAGTAACAAAAATAAAGATAAAAGACTACCTTCCATAATGAATAGGCTACCATCCATTGGAATAACAAAAATATCGACAACACACTACATTTCATAATGATAAGGCTACCATACAATGGAGTAACAAAAATCTCGACAACAGACTACCTTCCATAATGACTAGGATACCATTCATTGGAGTAACAAAAATCTCAGCAACACACTACCTTCCATAATGACAAGGCTACAATCTATTATAGTAACAAAAATATCGACAATAAACTACCTTCATAATGACAAGGCTACCATCCATTGGAATAACAAAAATCTCGACAACAGACTACGTTCCATAATGACAAGGCTACCATCCCTTAGAGTAAGAAAAATCTCGACAACAAACTACCTTCCATATTGAAAAGGCTACCATCCATTGGAGTAACAAAGATATCGACAACATACTACCTTCCATAATGGAAAGGCTACCATCCCTTAGAGTAACAAAAATCACGACAACACACTACCTTCCATAATGATAAGTCTACCATCCATTGGAGTAACAGAAATCTCAACAATAGACTATCTTCCGTAATGACAAGGGTACCATCATTGAAGTATCCATCAGTCCCCATATCCCACAAATCAACATCATAGGCTAGAAAGAAGCTTTCAATTCTGTCTTTCCAGTAATCAAAGTTCTCTCCTTCAAAGACTGGAGGTTTGCCACTGAATCTGTGTCTTTCTTCATTGTGGTCATTGCTGATGTTTTGATGTTGTCCTGCCATAGTGTTTTTCAATGCTGGATCTTGTACTGACACGGTTAAGTGTTATGAACTCAAAACCAGGCGCTCTGATGCCAATTGAAGATGTGAAAAACACAAGAAGGGGGGTTCAATTGTTGAAACTTGAACTCAAATGCAGACAACACGTTATTTTTATCCTGGTTCGTTTGATCTCAAACTACTCCAGTCCACCCGTCAAGGTGATTTCGCCTCTCTCCAACGAGGTCTTAATCCACTATATTCAACTGAATACACAACTGCTTTAACAACTGCTAAAGCCTTCTTAAGTCTAACCACATACCGGTTTCTCAAGGAAATTCTTTTACAGAGAAATGAACAACTATGTGTGTTTGATGTTTTCTAGAAAAACTATATATCACAACTGTGGTAATACACAAAATGATGCTTAGATAAAACTAGATTGCTAGAGCTATAGAGTAAGCGGTTGAGAGCTTTAGCAAACTGAATGAGTGAGGATGAAGATGATTATGATCGGCTTTAGGCGTATATGTGTGTAGAGTATTGTAGATTATTAGCCATTTCCTTTCTCACTGATTTGTTTAAATACTTCTTGGAATGGATACGTTGCAGTCCATAATTCCATTTCAATGCTCATAACATTCTTTCCATTTTGAGAAGATCTTTGTATTGGAATAAAGCCGTTGGTAATTAATCTGCCTTGAATGCAGTAACGTTAACACTTCAGAATGTTCTGCTTAATGAAAATCAGAGTGTTCTTGGCTTTAGCTTATTCTAGCGCTTATGAATGCTGATGACATGATTAGAATCTTGATCAGAGTAAGAATATGTTAAGCGTAGATTTTGTTCATCAGGCTTCAGCATAAGCACATGTACTGATCTTCTGATGCTGACATATCTTCTGATGCTGATATTGATATTCATATTCTAATGCTGATTCCATCAGAGTTTCCTGCAAATACACATCATAATTTTGAGTAGCACATATGTCTTATATAATTCTCATAATTCATTTAATCTTGTATTTTGTTATCATGAAAACTCTAACTGAGGGTTGTAGAATCAAACTATGTTCTAACAATCTCCCCCTTTTTGATGATGACAAAAACTATATTTTTTCAATTAAAATAGAATGATGAGAGTATCAGAGTTTAAGAATAAAGAGGAAACGATATCGGAGATAATCAAATAATGAATAAGAGTATCAGAGCTAAGAGGATAAGGAATAAAAATATCAGAGTAGTGATGAGAAAAACTCCCCCTGAGTTGATTATTTCCCTTTGATTCCTTGAGTCCTTGAGTATCAGAACTTTATTGAACCTTTCTTTGAGCATCATAATTTTGCTTTATCAGAGTTCTTCTGATTCTTGTACCTATAAGCTTTTCATAACAAAGACATTCAAATATATAAGAATGTTAGAATGTTTGAGACTTTTGTCTCAGTAAACCGTTATTGAAAAATATCATTCTTTCTCCCCCTTTTTTTCAGTTATCAAAAAGCATATATAATATGAGTTAAAAAGATCAGAGCGAAACACGTTTGTATTAAAACAGAAGCAATGATAGTTTAGAATAAGTAAAAATATTACAGACAAACATGTAAAGAAAATAAGGAAAACACAAGAAAAAAAATCTAAGAAGAAAGAGGAAGTCGTGTGAACAGAGCTTCCAACATGCTCTTGATTTGTTCGCTGGTTTCGTTTTGCTTAGCTACCATGTTTGCTATAGACTCAATCTTGATATCCTGCTTGTCCATCCGTTCATTCATCAGCATATCTGATCTCTTCAAATCATCCAGAGTCTGCCTGTCAAGAGAGGAAGCTTGAGGATCTTCAGATACAGGTTGCTTCTCAGAGCTTTCTGTAGTTTCTTCTGCTTGACCCAAGTCTTCATCTTGAATTATCTGTTCTTCTGCAGGTTGAACTTTAGATGCTGGACGCTTTTCAGACCAAGGCTCACTGTCCAGATGGAGAACTTCTTCCTTCAGCAGCTTGCTCAGAACTAGACCTTCCATTTCCTTCAGCAGATTACTGAAGTTCTGTTGAGCCTGTCCATAACTTTGGTCTTGCAACTTGAAGGTTTCAGCGCATACCCATCTTCTGAAATGAGTCCAGAGGAGATCTGATACAGCAGGATCAACCACATCCAGACTTGCTTGTTTCAAAGAAGTGATCCACTTCTACATATCTGTTTCAAAGTTCAAACTGCTAGAACCAACATCTAGTTGTTTTGGTTTAGGGATGGCAGTTTTCTGGTTTATTGCAGCAAGGCGTTCAAGGACTGTTAGATCCATGACTCTCTTGCTGTGGTTTTCTGTATTTTTCTTAGGTGAGGGAGTGGGAGAGTCAGAAATGACGATTGGACTTGATGGAGTATTAGGTGGAGTTGTTTCTGGAAAAGAGGGAAGTTGGGACATATTAACAGTTTTACCACAGGGCAATTGAATGGCCAAAGGTTGTGGTTCAAGAGATTCAGAGGTTTGAGCCTCAGAGTTTTGAGTCTCAGGTTGTGGGGATTGTTCATGTTGAGGAGAGGGTGGATTACTTTCTGGTTGAGGAGAGGAAGGTTGTGGAATTTCTTGTTCTGGTATTGGAGAGAGTGAAGTTTCTAGTATTGGTGAGAGTGGGATGTCAGGTTGTGGAGAAATGGGAATTTCTGGTTGTGTATTTGGATTGTTTGTTTCAAGAGCGGAAGTATGTTAGTCTATGTCAGACAGAACTTGTGCAAGTTCTAGTTCTGGTATGGTTGCAGTGTATGGATTTTGTGGTATGGAGCGGGATCTTCTGAGGGTTAATGACTCAGAAGGTTCAAAGTCAATGTCAAAATCTTCAAAGGTTTGGGGTGTTGGGATATCAGCTGGTGTTGGAATGGGAGTAGGAATAGATGTGGAAACAATAGTTGAATTTAAAATAGATACAGAAACAGGATTACCTCTTTTCTTTGGAGTCTGTTGAGATGATCCTTCTGGAGCAGCTTTTCTCTTCTTAGTCTTCTTCAGAACAACCTCTGGTGCCTTCTGCTGAAGATCTTGAATATTAAGATTAGGTGTTGTACCATCAGCTTTGCACGCATCCAAATATCTCAGAATGATTTGAGGCTTTGAGTCAATCTCTAAGAACATAGGGAAGTCGTCCAGAGGGAGTCTTCTGCTGGATATTTCAACAAAAGGAGTGACGCTGGGCTCCTTCTTAATGTTCTCTATCAGCTTCATCTTCTTTAGATTCTTGGCATTCAGCTGCTTGCCAACAAAAGGTTCCAGGGTGCGGATCTCTTGTGCCTCTGTCAATTGTTCAATCAGCCTATTCTCAGTCAGAATATCTGATATCAATCTGCCCAAGGGCATCCAATCCCTTTTAGTGCGTTCATCTTCTCTTGTTTCCTTGATGCTTGTTCTCAGATGGTTGAACAGAAGATGAGCTAGATTAATCTTGACCCTCTGAGAAATAAAATAAATCAGAAACTGTTGATCTATGTTTATGTAATCAAGAGAGCTGGTATGATTCCTGTGGTTGAAACATCCCAGAATAATCTTTGCCCAAATTCTGTGCTTATCTCTCAAATCCCTTATCTTGCTGGAGGGAAGCCCCAACGTGAAAATTTACCTTGCTATAACAGCAACATCTGAGCATCCTCTGCCATATATATACAGCGAATACCACCACCATTGTACCCAATGAGTTTTTCAATTAGGTCTTCAGTAATCACAATTTTCTTCCCCATTATGTAAGATGTGACTTGGTGATTTGAGGAAGACGCGTGAATCCAGAATTCCTTAACCAAAATAGGAAAAGTTTGACCCACCAACCTGTCAAAGTATTTCTCCCATCCTTGTGCTTGAATCTCTTCAGATAAATCAAAACCATTTTCCTTCAAACTGTTGAAATCCACTATAATCTCTGACAGAACTTCAAGGTTCTTGACTAGAGTGAGAAGTGTTCTAAGAGGAACTTCATATTGCTCAGCTGATGCATCTTTCTGGGAACCTGAAGAGAGATTGCTGCTAGAAGCCATGTTCACACGAGGATTTTTTGAAAAAGCTTTAAGGGGTTTCTTGAGAAAGAAGAACACAGAAAACAGAAGTATTGATTGAAAAAGAAAGTTAGGGTAAAAGTGTGAATGGTGTTTAAATAGATTTCAAAAAAGTTTTTGAAAACATAAACGCTTAAGAGAGAGAAATAAATCATGATTAATAGCATTTAATGATGGCTAATTTTAGGGGATTTCAGAAAGATACTTAAACGGTTACGAATGACATGTGTCTCAATGCATCCAATCAGTGCTTTTCCTTTTCAAAAGCATGAACGCTTGTTCAGCCTCAGGAAACAGCTAATGACTGGATGACACTTGTTTGCTTAAGTGAACAACACACCTATACTTGAACTGAAGCGCTCAGATCTTCATGGTTAGATTCTGATACAATATGCATTTCTAAAATTTTGAAAGAGGATTGATCAGAAGTTCACAGAGAAATAAACATAATTTTGAAGGTTAATATATAAAATTAAAACAGTTTTATTCTGGACAGAGCTTCATGCTAAGATGATTCAGAATGAAGTTGAACCTATCTTCAGAAAGTGGTTTTGTGAAAATATCAGCCCATTGATGGTCTGTATCAATAAATTTTAAGTTTAAGATTCCTTTCTGAATATAGACCCTAATAAAATGATGTTTTATTTCTATATGCTTAGCCCTAGAATGCAAAATTGGATTTTTACTTAAGCAAATAACAAAGGTGTTATCACAGAGGATAGGAATGTTACTCTCATAAATCTGGAAGTCCTCAAGTTGACTTTTCATCCAGAGCATTTGTGTGTTGCATCCAGCTGCTGCTATGTATTCAGCTTCTGCTGTTGATAGAGCAATGGTGGATTGTCTTTTGCTGGAACACGAGATCATATTTTCTCCCAGAAACTAGCAGCTTCCAGAAGTGCTTTTACGTTCAGCTCTGTCTCCAGCAAAGTCAGCATCACAGTAATCTACTAAGCTGTAATCACTAGATTTTCTATAAAACAGACCCAGATTAGTAGTACCTTTCAGATACTTGAAAATTCGCTTAACAGTTGTTAAGTGAGATTCTCTAGGATATGATTGGAATCTTTCACAAATGCATACACTGAATAAAATAACAGGCCTTGAGGATGTCAGATAAAGAAGAGAACCAATCATACCTCTGTAGACTTTCTGTTATACCTTTTTGCTTACCTCTTCTCTTTCCAGAATGCACGTGGGATGCATTGGAATCTTTGATGGCTTACATTCTGAGAGATCAAATTACTTTAGAAGTTCTCTGACATATCTGCTCTGATGAATGTAAGTTCCTTTTGGGGTTTGATTGATCTGAATTCCCAGAAAGAATTTCAGTTCCCCCATTAGGCTCATCTCAAATTCTGCCTGCATACACTTAGCAAATTTTCTTCCCAGAGAGGGATTAGTAGATCCAAATATTATATCATCAACATAAATCTGGCAGACTAGAATGCCATTCTTAACTGTCTTACAGAATAAGGTTGTGTCCACTTTCCCTCTGGTGAATTCCTTTTCTAACAGGAAGTTACTCAGTCTTTCATACCAAGCTCTGGGAGCTTGTTTCAGACCATATAGTGACTTCTTTAGTTTGAAAACATATTATGCATTTTTTGAACTTTCAAAACCAGGGGGTTGGTGCACATATACCTCTTCTTCTATATAGCCATTTAAGAATGCACTCTTAACATCCATCTGATACAGAGTGATGCCTTTATTAACAACAAAAGAAATTAAAAGTCTGATAGATTCTAACCTGGCGACTGGAGCAAAGGTTTCTGTATAGTCTATCCCCTCATGTTGACTATAACCTTGTGCTACCAATCGTGCCTTGTTTTTGATGACTTCACCTTGTTCATTCAGTTTGTTTCTGAACACCCATTTTGTTCCAATGACGTTGAATCCTTTTGGTTTAGGAACAAGATCCCACACGTCATTCCTTGTGAATTGATTCAGCTCCTCTTGCATTGCTAAAATCCAGTCATTGTCCAGAAGTGCTTCATCAATTGAAGATGGTTCAATTAGAGAAACAAGTCCCATGAGGGATTCTTCAGAGTTTCTGAAGCTGGCTCTTGTTCTGATTGGATCTTCCTTTCTTCCTAAGATAGTTTCTTCTGGGTGATCCATGTTGTTTCTGGATGGTCTTTTCTGAGGTTGATCAACAGAAGATGCTGGATTGCTTGCAGTGCCTCTTTCTGATGTTGAGGGAGTGTCTCTGTTAAGAGCTTCTGATGACTTGTCTTCAGTACCTGTGAATTTAACTTCCATACCTGCAAATACTTCATTCTTCTTTGACTTTTGAGAGTCAAGCTTATCATCAAAATAAACACTGATTGATTCTTCCACAATATGTGTTTCTGTATTGTATACTTTGTACCCTCTTGAGCGTTCAGAGTATCCTAACATAATACACTTTTGTGCTTTAGAGTCAAACTTGTTCAAATAATTTTTAGTATTCAAAATAAAGCAAGTACATTCAAATTGATGAAAATATGAAATGTTGGGCTTTCTTTTCTTTCACAATTCATATGGAGTCTTTTCCAGAATAGGTCTTATGGAGATTCTATTCTGAATGTAGCACGCTGTGTTTATCGCCTCTGCCCAGAAGATCTTAGCAACGTTAGTCTCGTTGATCATGGTTCTGGCCATTTCTTGCAATGTTTTGTTCTTTCATTCTACAACTCCATTTTGCTGGGGAGTTCTAGGACAAGAGAAATCATGCAGAATGCCTTTGTCATTAAAAAATGATTCAAAATCTTTGTTTTCAAACTCTCCACCATGATCACTTCTGACTTTGATGATTCTAAGATCCTTTTCATTCTGAACTTGGTTGCAGAAGGTGACAAACACAGAGTGTGACTCGTCCTTGTGTCTTAAGAACTTTACCCATGTCCATCTGCTATAGTCATCTACGATTACTAACCCATACATCTTGCCACTCACTGAAGTAGTTTTAACTGGTCCAAATAAGTCAATGTGTAGAAGTTCTAATGGCTTAGAGGTGGAAACAACGTTTTTATATTTGAAAGCAGGTTTTGCAAACTTGCCTTTCTGACATGCTTCACACGGAGCATCTGAATTGAACTTCAGGTTAGGAAGTCCTCTGACCAGATTGAGTTTGTTAATCTGAGATATTCTTCTCATACTAACATGCCCCAATCTTTTGTGCCAGATCCATTGCTCGTTGTTAACAGACACAAGACACTTTACATTCTGACTTTTCAGTTCAAAAAGTTTGATTTTATAAATGTTGTTTCTCCTCTTTCCATTAAACAGGATAGTCCCATCTTTCTGACTAACAGCTTTACATGAATTTTGATTAAAGATTATATCATAACCGTTATCACTTAATTGACTTATGGATAACAGGTTATGCATTAATCCATCTACTAATAAAACATTACTTATAGAGGAAAGATTTCCATTACCTATTGTTCCAGAGCCAATGACAAGGCTACCATCCCTTAGAGAAACAAAAATATCGACAACAGACTACCGTCCATAATGACTAGGCTACCATCCATTGGAGTAACAAAGATATCGACAACGGACTACCTTCCATAACGACAAGGCTACAATCCCTTAGAGTAACAAAAATCATGACAAAAGACTACCTTCCATAATGAAAAGGCTACTATCAATTGGAGCAATAAAGATATCGACAACATACTACCTTCCATAATGACAAGGCTACCATTCCTTAGAGTAATAAAAATCACGACAACAAACTACCTTACATAATGACAAGTCTACTATCCATTGGAGTAACAAAAATATCAACAATAGACTACCTTCCATAATGACAAGGCTACCATCCATTGGAGTAACAAAAATCAAGACAAAAGACTACCTTCCATAATGACTAGGCTACCATCCATTGGAATAACAAAAATATCGACAACACACTACCTTTCTATAATGACAAGGCTACCATCCAATGGAGTAACAAAAATCTCGACAATAAACTACCTTCCATAATGACTAGGATACCATCCATTGGAGTAACAAAACTCTCGACAACAAACTACCTTCCATAATGACAAGGCTACAATCTATCATAGTAACAAAAATATCGACAATAGACTACCTTCATAATGACAAGGCTACCATCCATTGAAATAACAAAAATCTCGACAACAGACTACGTTCCATAATGACAAGGCTACCATCCCTTAGAGTAAGAAAAATATCGACAACAAACTACCTTCCATAATGAAAAGGCTACCATCCATTGGAGTAACAAAGATATCGACAACATACTACCTTCCATAATGATAAGGCTACCATCCCTTAGAGTAACAAAATCACGACAACACACTACCTTCAATATTGATAAGTCTACCATCAATTGGAGTAACAAAAATCTCAACAATAGACTATCTTCCATAATGACAAGGGTACCATCATTGGAGTAACCCAAATATCCACAAGAGGCTACCATCCGTAATGACAAGGCTACAATAAATTGGAGTCTACAAAATCTCGACAACAGACTACCTTCCATAATAACAAGGCTACCATCCATTGGAGTAACTAAAATCTTGACAACAGACTACCTTCCATAATGACAAGGCTACCATCCATTGCAGTAACAAAGATATCGACAACAGACTACCTTCCATAACGACAAGGCTACAATCCATTGTAGTAACAAAAATATCGACAACACACTACCTTCCATAATTACAAGGCTACCATCCCTTATAGAAACAAAAATCTCGACAACAGACAATGTTCCATACTGACTAGGCTACCATCCATTGGAGTAACAAAGATATCGACAACAAACTACCTTCCATAACGACAAGGCTACCATCCATTGGAGAAACAAAAATTAAGACAAAATACTAACTTCGATAATGATTAGGCTACCATCCCTTAGAGTAAGAAAAATCTCGACAACAAACTACCTTCCATAATGAAAAGGCTACCATCCATTGGAGTAACAAAGATATCGACAACATACTACCTTCCATAATGACAAAGCTACCATCACTTAGAGTAACAAAAATCACGACAACACACTACCTTGCATAATGATAAGTCTACCATCCATTGGAGTAACAAAAATCTCAACAATAGACTATCTTCCATAATGACAAGGGTACCATCATTGGAGTAACCCAAATATCCACAAGAGACTACCTTCCATAATGACAAGGCTACAATCCATTGGAGTCTACAAAATCTCGACAATAGACAACCTTCCATAATGACAAGGCTACCATCCATTGGAGTAACTAAAATCTCGACAACAGACTACCTTCCATAATGACAAGGCGACCATCCATTGGAGTAACAAAGATATCGACAACAGACTACCTTCCATAACGACAAGGCTATAATCCATTGTAGTAACAAAAATATCGACAACACACTACCTTCCATAATAACAAGGCTACCATCCCTTAGAGAAACTAAAATCTGGACAACAGACAACCTTCCATAATGACTAGGCTACCATCCATTGGAGTAACAAAGATATCGACAACAAACTACCTTCCATAACGACAAGGCTACAATCCCTTAGAGTAACAAAAATCACGACAAAAGACTTCCTTCCATAATGAAAAGGCTACCATCCATTGGAGTAACAAAGATATCGACAACATACTACCTTTTATAATGACAAGGATACCATCCCTTAGAGTAATAAAAATCACGACAACACACTACCTTACAAAATGACGAGTCTACCATCCATTGGAGTAACAAAAATCTCAACAATAGAATACCTTCCATAATGACAAGGCTTCCATCCATTGGAGTAACAAAAATCACGACAACAGACTACCTTCCATAATGACTAGGCTACCATCCATTGGAGTAACAAAGATCTTGACAAAACACTACCTTCCATAATGACAAGGCTACCATCCATTGGAGTAACAAAGATATCGACAACAAACTACCTTCCATAACGACAAGGCTACCATCCATTGGAGAAACAAAAATTAAGACAAAATACTACCTTCGATAATGACTAGGCTACCATCCCTTAGAGTAAGAAAAATCTCGACAACAAAGTACCTTCCATAATGAAAAGGCTACCATCCATTGGAGTAACAAAGATATCGAAAACATACTACCTTCCATAATGACAAGGCTACCATCCCTTAGAGTAACAAAAATCACGACAACACACTACCTTCCATAATGATAAGTCTACCATCCATTGGAGTAACAAAAATCTCAACAATAGACTATCTTCCATAATGACAAGGGTACCATCATTGGAGTAACCCCAATATCCACAAGAGACTACCTTCCATATTGACAAGGCTACAATCTATTGGAGTCTACAAAATCTCGATAATAGACAACCTTCCATAATGACAAGGCTACCATCCATTGGAGTAACTAAAATCTCGACAACAAACTACCTTCCATAATGACAAGGCGACCATCCATTGGAGTAACAAAGATATCGACAACAGACTACCTTCCATAACGACAAGGCTACAATCCATTGTAGTAACAAAAATATCGACAACACACTACCTTCCATAATGACAAGTCTACCATCCCTTAGAGAAACTAAAATCTGGTCAACAGACAACCTTCCATAATGACTAGGCTACCATACATTGGAGTAACAAAGATATCGACAACAAACTACCTTCCATAACGACAAGGATACAATTCCTTAGAGTAACAAAAATCACGACAAAAGACTTCCTTCCATAATGAAAAGGCTACCATCCATTAGAGTAACAAAGATATCGACAACATACTACCTTCTATAATGACAAGGCTACCATCCCTTAGAGTAATAAAAAACACGACAACACACTACCTTACATAATGACAAGTCTACCATCCATTGGAGTAACAAAAATCTCAACAATAGAATACCTTCCATAATGACAAGGCTTCCAACCATTGGAGTAACAAAAATCACGACATCAGACTACCTTCCATAATGACTAGGCTACCATCCATTGGAGTAACAAAGATCTTGACAAAACACTACCTTCCATAATGACAAGGCTACAATCTATTATAGTAACAAAAATATCGACAATAGACTACCTTTCATAATGACAAGGCTACCATCCATTGGAATAACAAAAATCTCGACAACAGACTATGTTCCATAATGACAAGGCTACCATCCCTTAGAGTAACAAAAATCTCGACAACAAACTACCTTCCATAATGAAAAGGCTACCATCCATTGGAGTAACAAAGATATCGACAACATACTTCCTTCCATAATGACAAGGCTACCATCCCTTAGAGTAAGAAAAATCACGACAACACACTACCTTCCATAATGACAAGTCTACCATCCATTGGAGTAACAAAAATCTCATCAATAGACTATCTTCCATAATGACAAGGGTACCATCATTGGAGTAACCCAAATATCCACAAGAGACTACCTTCCATTATTACAAGGCTACAATCCATTAGAGTATACAAAATCTCGACAACAGGCTACCTTCCATAATGACAAGGCTACCATCCATTGGAGTAACTAAAATCTCGACAATAGACTACCTTCCATAATGACTACGTTAGCATCCATTGGAGTAACAAAGATATCGACAATAGACTACCTTCCATAATGACAAGACTACCATCCATTGGAGTAACAAAAATATCGACAACAGACTACCTTCCATAATGACTAGGCTACCATCCATTGGAGTAAAAAAAATCTCGACAACAGACTACCTTCCATAATGACAAGGCTACCATCCATTGGAATAAAAAAAATATCGACAACACACTACCTTCTATAATGACAAGGTTACCATCCCTTAGAGAAACAAAAATCTCGACAACAGACTACCTTCAATAACGACAAGGCTACATTCCCTTAGAGTAACAAAAATCATGACAAAAGACTACCTTCCATAATGAAAAGGCTACCATCAATTAGAATAACAAAGATATCGACAACATACTACCTTCCATAATGACAAGGCTACCATCCCTTAGAGTAATAAAAATCATGACAACACACTACCTTCCATAATGAAAAGTCTACCATCCATTGGAGTAAGAAAAATCTCAACAATAGACTACCTTCCATAATGACAAGGCTACCATCCATTGCAGTAACAAAAATTAAGACAAAAGACTACCTTCCATAATGACTAGGCTACCATCCATTGGAATAACAAAAATATCGACAACACACTACCTTCCATAAGGAAAAGGCTACCACCCAATGGAGTAACAAAAATCTCGACTACAGACTACCTTCCATAATGACTAGGATACCATCCATTGGAATAACAAAAATATCGACAACATACTACCTTCCATAATGACAAGGTTACCATTCCTTAGAGTAATAAAAATCACGACAACACACTACTTTACATAATGACAAGTCTACTATCCATTGGAGTAACAAAAATATCAACAATAGACTACCTTCCATAATGACAAGGCTACCATCCATTGGAGTAACAAAAATCAAGACAAAAGACTACCTTCCATAATGACTAGGCTACCATCCATTGGAATAACAAAAATATCGAAAACACACTACCTTTCTATAATGACAAGGCTACCATCCAATGGAGTAACAAAAATCTCGACAATAAACTACCTTCCATAATGACTAGGATACCATCCATTGGAATAACAAAAATCTCGACAACAGTCTACGTTCCATAATGACAAGGCTACCATCCCTTAGAGTAAGAAAAATCTCGACAACAAACTACCTTCCATATTGAAAAGGCTACCATCCATTGGAGTAACAAAGTTATCGACAACATACTACCTTCCATAATGACAAGGCTACCATCCATTGGAGTAACTAAAATCTCGACAACAGACTACCTTCCATAATGACAAGGCGACCATCCATTGGAGTAACAAAGATATCGACAACAGACTACCTTCCATAACCACAAGGCTATTATCCATTGTAGTAACAAAAATATCGACAACACACTACCTTCCATAATAACAAGGCTACCATCCCTTAGAGAAACTAAAATCTGGACAACAGACAACCTTCCATAATGACTAGGCTACCATCCATTGGAGTAACAAAGATATCGACAACAAACTACCTTCCATAGCGACAAGGCTACAATCCCTTAGAGTAACAAAAATCACGACAAAAGACTTCCTTCCATAATGAAAAGGCTACCATCCATTGGAGTAACAAAGATATCGACAACATACTACCTTTTATAATGACAAGGATACCATCCCTTAGAGTAATAAAAATCATGACAACACACTACCTTACATAATGACGAGTCTACCATCCATTGGAGTAACAAAAATCTCAACAATAGAATACCTTCCATAATGACAAGGCTTCCATCCATTGGAGTAACAAAAATCACGACAACAGACTACCTTCCATAATGACTAGGCTACCATCCATTGGAGTAACAAAGATCTTGACAAAACACTACCTTCCATAATGACAAGGCTACCATCCATTGGAGTAACAAAGATATCGACAACAAACTACCTTCCATAACGACAAGGCTACCATCCATTGGAGAAACAAAAATTAAGACAAAATACTACCTTCGATAATGACTAGGCTACCATCCCTTAGAGTAAGAAAAATCTCGACAACAAAGTACCTTCCATAATGAAAAGGCTACCATCCATTGGAGTAACAAAGATATCGAAAACATACTACCTTCCATAATGACAAGGCTACCATCCCTTAGAGTAACAAAAATCACGACAACACACTACCTTCCATAATGATAAGTCTACCATCCATTGGAGTAACAAAAATCTCAACAATAGACTATCTTCCATAATGACAAGGGTACCATCATTGGAGTAACCCAAATATCCACAAGAGACTACCTTCCATAATGACAAGGCTACAATCCATTGGAGTCTACAAAATCTCGATAATAGACAACCTTCCATAATGACAAAGCTACCATCCATTGGAGTAACTAAAATCTCGACAACAAACTACCTTCCATAATGACAAGGCGACCATCCATTGGAGTAACAAAGATATCGACAACAGACTACCTTCCATAACGACAAGGCTACAATCCATTGTAGTAACAAAAATATCGACAACACACTACCTTCCATAATGACAAGGCTACCATCCCTTAGAGAAACTAAAATCTGGACAACAGACAACCTTCCATAATGACTAGGCTACCATACATTGGAGTAACAAAGATATCGACAACAAACTACCTTCCATAACGACAAGGATACAATTCCTTAGAGTAACAAAAATCACGACAAAAGACTTCCTTCCATAATGAAAAGGCTACCATCCATTAGAGTAACAAAGATATCGACAACATACTACCTTCTATAATGACAAGGCTACCATCCCTTAGAGTAATAAAAAACACGACAACACACTACCTTACATAATGACAAGTCTACCATCCATTGGAGTAACAAAAATCTCAACAATAGAATACCTTCCATAATGACAAGGCTTCCATCCATTGGAGTAACAAAAATCACGACATCAGACTACCTTCCATAATGACTAGGCTACCATCCATTGGAGTAACAAAGATCTTGACAAAACACTACCTTCCATAATGACAAGGCTACAATCTATTATAGTAACAAAAATATCGACAATAGACTACCTTTCATAATGACAAGGCTACCATCCATTGGAATAACAAAAATCTCGACAACAGACTATGTTCCATAATGACAAGGCTACCATCCCTTAGAGTAACAAAAATCTCGACAACAAACTACCTTCCATAATGAAAAGGCTACCATCCATTGGAGTAACAAAGATATCGACAACATACTTCCTTCCATAATGACAAGGCTACCATCCCTTAGATTAAGAAAAATCACGACAACACACTACCTTCCATAATGACAAGTCTACCATCCATTGGAGTAACAAAAATCTCATCAATAGACTATCTTCCATAATGACAAGGGTACCATCATTGGAGTAACCCAAATATCCACAAGAGACTACCTTCCATTATTACAAGGCTACAATCCATTAGAGTATACAAAATCTCGACAACAGGCTACCTTCCATAATGACAAGGCTACCATCCATTGGAGTAACTAAAATCTCGACAATAGACTACCTTCCATAATGACTACGTTAGCATCCATTGGAGTAACAAAGATATCGACAATAGACTACCTTCCATAATGACAAGACTACCATCCATTGGAGTAACAAAAATATCGACAACAGACTACCTTCCATAATGACTAGGCTACCATCCATTGGAGTAAAAAAAAATCTCGACAACAGACTACCTTCCATAATGACAAGGCTACCATCCATTGGAATAAAAAAATATCGACAACACACTACCTTCTATAATGACAAGGTTACCATCCCTTAGAGAAACAAAAATCTCGACAACAGACTACCTTCAATAACGACAAGGCTACATTCCCTTAGAGTAACAAAAATCATGACAAAAGACTACCTTCCATAATGAAAAGGCTACCATCAATTGGAATAACAAAGATATCAACAACATACTACCTTCCATAATGACAAGGCTACCATCCCTTAGAGTAATAAAAATCATGACAACACACTACCTTCCATAATGAAAAGTCTACCATCCATTGGAGTAAGAAAAATCTCAACAATAGACTACCTTCCATAATGACAAGGCTACCATCCATTGCAGTAACAAAAATTAAGACAAAAGACTACCTTCCATAATGACTAGGCTACCATCCATTGGAATAACAAAAATATCGACAACACACTACCTTCCATAAGGAAAAGGCTACCACCCAATGGAGTAACAAAAATCTCGACTACAGACTACCTTCCATAATGACTAGGATACCATCCATTGGAATAACAAAAATATCGACAACATAGTACCTTCCATAATGACAAGGCTACCATTCCTTAGAGTAATAAAAATCACGACAACACACTACTTTACATAATGACAAGTCTACTATCCATTGGAGTAACAAAAATATCAACAATAGACTACCTTCCATAATGACAAGGCTACCATCCATTGGAGTAACAAAAATCAAGACAAAAGACTACCTTCCATAATGACTAGGCTACCATCCATTGGAATAACAAAAATATCGAAAACACACTACCTTTCTATAATGACAAGGCTACCATCCAATGGAGTAACAAAAATCTCGACAATAAACTACCTTCCATAATGACTAGGATACCATCCATTGGAATAACAAAAATCTCGACAACAGTCTACGTTCCATAATGACAAGGCTACCATCCCTTAGAGTAAGAAAAATCTCGACAACAAACTACCTTCCATATTGAAAAGGCTACCATCCATTGGAGTAACAAAGTTATCGACAACATACTACCTTCCATAATGACAAGGCTACCATCCCTTAGAGTAACAAAAATCACGACAACACACTACCTTCAATATTGATAAGTCTACCATCAATTAGAGTAACACAAATCTCAACAATACACTATCTTCCATAATGACAAGGGTACCATCATTGGAGTAACCCAAATATCCACAAGAGGCTACCATCCGTAATGACAAGGCTACCATCAATTAGAGTAACTAAAATCTCGACAATAGACTATCTTCCATAATGACAAGGCTACCATCCATTGCAGTAACAAAGATATCGATAACAGACTACCTTCCATAACGAAAAGGCTACAATCCATTATAGTAACAAAAATATCGACAACACACTACCTTCCATAATTACAAGGCTAGCATCCCTTATAGAAACAAAAATCTCGACAACAGACAATGTTCCATACTGACTAGGCTACCATCCATTGGAGTAACAAATATATCAACAACAAACTACCTTCCATAACGACAAGGCTACCATCCATTGGAGAAACAAAAATCAAGACAAAATACTACCTTCGATAATGACTAGGCTACCATCCCTTAGAGTAAGAAAAATCTCGACAACAAAGTACCTTCCATAATGAAAAGGCTACCATCCATTGGAGTAACAAAGATATCGAAAACATACTACCTTCCATAATGACAAGGCTACCATCCCTTAGAGTAACAAAAATCACGACAACACACTACCTTCCATAATGATAAGTCTACCATCCATTGGAGTAACAAAAATCTCAACAATAGACTATCTTCCATAATGACAAGGGTACCATCATTGGAGTAACCCAAATATCCACAAGAGACTACCTTCCATAATGACAAGGCTACAATCCATTGGAGTCTACAAAATCTCGACAATAGACAATCTTCCATAATGACAAGGCTACCATCCATTGGAGTAACTAAAATCTCGACAACAAACTACCTTCCATAATGACAAGGCGACCATCCATTGGAGTAACAAAGATATCGACAACAGACTACCTTCCATAACGACAAGGCTACAATCCATTGTAGTAACAAAAATATCGACAACACACTACCTTCCATAATGACAAGGCTACCATCCCTTAGAGAAACTAAAATCTGGACAACAGACAACCTTCCATAATGACTAGGCTACCATACATTGGAGTAACAAAGATATCGACAACAAACTACCTTCCATAACGACAAGGATACAATTCCTTAGAGTAACAAAAATCACGACAAAAGACTTCCTTCCATAATGAAAAGGCTACCATCCATTAGAGTAACAAAGATATCGACAACATACTACCTTCTATAATGAAAAGGCTACCATCCCTTAGAGTAATAAAAAACACGACAACACACTACCTTACATAATGACAAGTCTACCATCCATTGGAGTAACAAAAATCTCAACAATAGAATACCTTCCATAATGACAAGGCTTCCATCCATTGGAGTAACAAAAATCACGACATCAGACTACCTTCCATAATGACTAGGCTACCATCCATTGGAGTAACAAAGATCTTGACAAAACACTACCTTCCATAATGACAAGGCTACAATCTATTATAGTAACAAAAATATCGACAATAGACTACCTTTCATAATGACAAGGCTACCATCCATTGGAATAACAAAAATCTCGACAACAGACTATGTTCCATAATGACAAGGCTACCATCCCTTAGAGTAACAAAAATCTCGACAACAAACTACCTTCCATAATGAAAAGGCTACCATCCATTGGAGTAACAAAGATATCGACAACATACTTCCTTCCATAATGACAAGGCTACCATCCCTTAGAGTAAGAAAAATGTCGACAACACACTACCTTCCATAATGACAAGTCTACCATCCATTGGAGTAACAAAAATCTCATCAATAGACTATCTTCCATAATGACAAGGGTACCATCATTGGAGTAACCCAAATATCCACAAGAGACTACCTTCCATTATTACAAGGCTACAATCCATTAGAGTATACAAAATCTCGACAACAGGCTACCTTCCATAATGACAAGGCTACCATCCATTGGAGTAACTAAAATCTCGACAATAGACTACCTTCCATAATGACTACGTTAGCATCCATTGGAGTAACAAAGATATCGACAATAGACTACCTTCCATAATGACAAGACTACCAACCATTGGAGTAACAAAAATATCGACAACAGACTACCTTCCATAATGACTAGGCTACCATCCATTGGAGTAAAAAAAATCTCGACAACAGACTACCTTCCATAATGACAAGGCTACCATCCATTGGAATAAAAAAAATATCGACAACACACTACCTTCTATAATGACAAGGTTACCATCCCTTAGAGAAACAAAAATCTCGACAACAGACTACCTTCAATAACGACAAGGCTACATTCCCTTAGAGTAACAAAAATCATGACAAAAGACTACCTTCCATAATGAAAAGGCTACCATCAATTGGAATAACAAAGATATCGACAACATACTACCTTCCATAATGACAAGGCTACCATCCCTTAGAGTAATAAAAATCATGACAACACACTACCTTCCCTAATGAAAAGTCTACCATCCATTGGAGTAAGAAAAATCTCAACAATAGACTACCTTCCATAATGACAAGGCTACCATCCATTGCAGTAACAAAAATTAAGACAAAAGACTACCTTCCATAATGACTAGGCTACCATCCATTGGAATAACAAAAATATCGACAACACACTACCTTCCATAAGGAAAAGGCTACCACCCAATGGAGTAACAAAAATCTCGACTACAGACTACCTTCCATAATGACTAGGATACCATCCATTGGAATAACAAAAATATCGACAACATACTACCTTCCATAATGACAAGGCTACCATTCCTTAGAGTAATAAAAATCACGACAACACACTACTTTACATAATGACAAGTCTACTATCCATTGGAGTAACAAAAATATCAACAATAGACTACCTTCCATAATGACAAGGCTACCATCCATTGGAGTAACAAAAATCAAGACAAAAGACTACCTTCCATAATGACTAGGCTACCATCCATTGGAATAACAAAAATATCGAAAACACACTACCTTTCTATAATGACAAGGCTACCATCCAATGGAGTAACAAAAATCTCGACAATAAACTACCTTCCATAATGACTAGGATACCATCCATTGGAATAACAAAAATCTCGACAACAGTCTACGTTCCATAATGACAAGGCTACCATCCCTTAGAGTAAGAAAAATCTCGACAACAAACTACCTTCCATATTGAAAAGGCTACCATCCATTGGAGTAACAAAGTTATCGACAACATACTACCTTCCATAATGACAAGGCTACCATCCCTTAGAGTAACAAAAATCACGACAACACACTACCTTCAATATTGATAAGTCTACCATCAATTAGAGTAACACAAATCTCAACAATACACTATCTTCCATAATGACAAGGGTACCATCATTGGAGTAACCCAAATATCCACAAGAGGCTACCATCCGTAATGACAAGGCTACCATCAATTGGAGTAACTAAAAACTCGACAATAGACTATCTTCCATAATGACAAGGCTACCATCCATTGCAGTAACAAAGATATCGATAACAGACTACCTTCCATAACGAAAAGGCTACAATCCATTATAGTAACAAAAATATCGACAATACACTACCTTCCATAATTACAAGGCTAGCATCCCTTATAGAAACAAAAATCTCGACAACAGACAGTGTTCCATACTGACTAGGCTACCATCCATTGGAGTAACAAATATATCAACAACAAACTACCTTCCATAACGACAAGGCTACCATCCATTGGAGAAACAAAAATCAAGACAAAATACTACCTTCCATAATGACTAGGCTACCATCCCTTAGAGTAACAAAAATCTCGACAACAAACTACCTTCCATAATAAAAAGGATACCATCCATTGGAGTAACAAAGATATCGACAACATACTTCCTTCCATAATGACAAGGCTACCATCCCTTAGAGTAAGAAAAATCACGACAACACACTATCTTCCATAATGACAAGTCTACCATCCATTGGAGTAACAAAAATCTCAATAATAGACTATCTTCCATAATGACAAGGGTACCATCATTGGAGTAACCCAAATATCCACAAGAGACTACCTTCCATAATTACAAGGCTACAATCCATTAGAGTATACAAAATCTCGACAACAGACTACCTTCCATAATGACAAGGCTACCATCCATTGGAGTAACTAAAATCTCGACAATAGACTACCTTCCATAATGACTACGCTACCATCCATTGGAGTAACAAAGATATCGACAATAGACTACCTTCATTAACGACAAGGCTTCAATCCATTGTAGTAACAAAAATCTCGACAACAGACTACCTTCCATAATGACAAGACTACCATCCATTGGAGTAACAAAAATATCGACAACACACTACCTTCCATAATGACAAGGCTACAATCCCTTAGAGAAACAAAAATCTCGACAACAGACTACCTTCCATAATGACTAGGCTACCATCCATTGGAGTAACAAAAATTTCGACAAAAGACTACCTTCCATAATGACAAGGCTACCATCCATTGGAATAACAAAAATATCGACAACACACTACCTTCTATAATGACAAGGCTACCATCCCTTAGAGAAACAAAAATCTGGACAATAGACTACCTTCCATAACGACAAGGCTACAATCCCTTAGAGTAACAAAAATCATTAAAAAAGACTACCTTCCATAAAGAAAAGGCTACCATCAATTGGAGTAACAAAGATATCGACAACATACTACCTTCCATAATGACAAGGCTACCATCCCTTTGAGTAATAAAAATCAGGACAACACACTACCTTCCATAATGAAAAGTCTACCACCCATTGGAGTAAGAAAAATCTCAACAATAGACTACCTTCCATAATGACAAGGCTACCACCCATTGGAGTAACAAAAATTAAGACAAAAGACTACCTTCTATAATGACTAGGCTACCATCCATTGGAATAACAAAAATATCGACAACACACTACCTTCCATAAGGACAAGGCTACCATCCAATGGAGTAACAAAAATCTCGACTACAGACTACCTTCCATAATGACTAGGATACCATCCATTGGGATAACAAAAATATCGACAACACACTACCTTCTATAATGACAAGGCTACCATCCCTTAGAGAAACAAAAATCTCGAAAACAAACTACGGTCCATAACGACAAGGCTACAATCCCTTAGAGTAACAAAAATCATGACAAAAGACTACCTTCCATAATGAAAAGGCTACCATCAATTAGAATAACAAAGATATCGATAACAGACTACCTTCCATAATGACAAGGCTACCATCCATTGGAGTAACTAAAATATCGACAATAGACTACCTTCCATAATGACTAGGCTACCATCCATTGGAGTAACAAAGATATCGACAATAGACTACCTTCCATAACGACAAGGCTACAATCCATTGTAGTAACAAAAATCTCGACAACAGACTACCTTCCATAATGACAAGACTACCATCCATTGGAGTAACAAAAATATCGACAATACACTACCTTCCATAATGACAAGGCTACCATCCCTTAGAGAAACAAAAATCTCGACAACAGACTACCTTCCATAATGACTAGGCTACCATCCATTGGAGTAAAAAAAATTTCGACAAAAGACTACCTTCCATAATGACAAGGCTACCATCCATTGGAATAACAAAAATATCGACAACACACTACCTTCTATAATGACAAGGCTACCATCCCTTAGAGAAACAAAAATCTCGACAATAGACTACCTTCCATAACGACAAGGCTACAATCCCTTAGAGTAACAAAAATCATTACAAAAGACTACCTTCCATAAAGAAAAAGGCTACCATCAATTGGAGTAACAAAGATATCGACAACATACTACCTTCCATAATGACAAGGCTACCATCCCTTTGAGTAATAAAAATCAGGACAACACACTACCTTCCGTAATGAAAAGTCTACCACCCATTGGAGTAAGAAAAATCTCAACAATAGACTACCTTCCATAATGACAAGGCTACCACCGATTGGAGTAACAAAAATTAAGACAGAAGACTACCTTCTATAATGACTAGGCTACCATCCATTGGAATAACAAAAATATCGACAACACACTACCTTCCATAAGGACAAGGCTACCATCCAATGGAGTAACAAAAATCTCGACTACAGACTACCTTCCATAATGACTAGGATACCATCCATTGGGATAACAAAAATATCGACAACACACTACCTTCTATAATGACAAGGCTACCATCCCTTAGAGAAACAAAAATCTCGACAACAGACTAAGTTCAATAACGACAAGGCTACAATCCCTTAGAGTAACAAAAATCATGACAAAAGACTACCTTCCATAATGAAAAGGCTACCATCAATTAGAATAACAAAGATATCGATAACATACTACCTTCCATAATGACAAGGCTACCATACCTTAGAGTAATAAAAATCATGACAACACACTACCTTCCATAATGAAAAGTCTACCATCCATTGGACTAAGAAAAATCTCAACAATATACTACCTTCCATAATGACAAGGCTACCACCCATTGGAGTAACAAAAATGAAGACAAAAGACTACCTTCCATAATGACTAGGCTACCATCCATTCGAATAACAAAAATATCGACAACACACTACCTTCCATAAGGACAAGGCTACCACCCAATGGAGTAACAAAAATCTCGACTACAGACTACCTTCCATAATGACTAGGATACCATCCATTGGAATAACAAAAATATCGACAACATACTACCTTCCATAATGACAAGGCTACCATTCCTTAGAGTAATAAAAATCACGACAACACACTACTTTACATAATGACAAGTCTACTATCCATTGGAGTAACAAAAATATCAACAATAGACTACCTTCCATAATGACAAGGCTACCATCCATTGGAGTAACAAAAATCAAGACAAAAGACTACCTTCCATAATGACTAGGCTACCATCCATTGGAATAACAAAAATATCGACAACATACTACCTTCCATAATGACAAGGCTACCATTCCTTAGAGTAATAAAAATCACGACAACACACTACTTTACATAATGACAAGTCTACTATCCATTGGAGTAACAAAAATATCAACAATAGACTACCTTCCATAATGACAAGGCTACCATCCACTGGAGTAACAAAAATCAAGACAAAAGACTACCTTCCATAATGACTAGGCTACCATCCATTGGAATAACAAAAATATCGACAACACACTACCTTTCTATAATGACAAGGCTACCATCCAATGGAGTAACAAAAATCTCGACAAAAAACTACCTTCCATAATGACTAGGATACCATCCATTAGAGTAACAAAAATCTCGATAACACACTACCTTCGATAATGACAAGGCTGCAATCTAATATAGTAACAAAAATATCGACAATAGACTACCTTCATAATGACAAGGCTACCATCCATTGGAATAACAAAAATCTCGACAACAGACTACGTTCCATAATGACAAGGCTACCATCCCTTAGAGTAAGAAAAATCTCGACAACAAACTACCTTCCATATTGAAAAGGCTACCATCCATTGGAGTAACAAAGTTATCGACAACATACTACCTTCCATAATGACAAAGCTACCATCCCTTAGAGTAACAAAAATCACGACAACACACTACCTTCAATATTGATAAGTCTACCATCAATTAGAGTAACACAAATCTCAACAATACACTATCTTCCATAATGACAAGGGTACCATCATTGGAGTAACCCAAATATCCACAAGATGCTACCATCCGTAATGACAAGGCTACCATCCATTGGAGTAACTAAAATCTCGACAACAGACTACCTTCCATAATGACAAGGCTACCATCCATTGCAGTAACAAAGATATCGATAACAGACTACCTTCCATAACGAAAAGGCTACAATCCATTATAGTAACAAAAATATCGACAACACACTACCTTCCATAATTACAAGGCTACCATCCCTTATAGAAACAAAAATCTCGACAACAGACAATGTCCCATACTGACTAGGCTACCATCCATTGGAGTAACAAATATATTAACAACAAACTACCTTCCATAACGACAAGGCTACCATCCATTGGAGAAACAAAAATCAAGACAAAATACTACCTTCCATAATGACTAGGCTACCATCCCTTAGAGTAACCAAAATCTCGACAACAAACTACCTTCCATAATGAAAAGGCTACCATCCATTGGAGTAACAAAGATATCGACAACATACTTCCTTCCATAATGACAAGGCTACCATCCCTTAGAGTAAGAAAAATCACGACAACACACTATCTTCCATAATGACAAGTCTACCATCCATTGGAGTAACAAAAATCTCACCAATAGACTATCTTCCATAATGACAAGGGTACCATCATTGGAGTAACCCAAATATCCACAAGAGACTACCTTCCATAATTACAAGGCTACAATCCATTAGAGTATACAAAATCTCGACAACAGACTACCTTCCATAATGACAAGGCTACCATCCATTGGAGTAACTAAAATCTCGACAATAGACTACCTTCCATAATGACTAGGCTACCATCCATTGGAGTAACAAAGATATCGACAATAGACTACCTTCCATAACGACAAGGCTACAATCCATTGTAGTAACAAAAATCTCGACAACAGACTACCTTCCATAATGACAAGACTACCATCCATTGGAGTAACAAAAATATCGACAACACACTACCTTCCATAATGACAAGTCTACCATCCCTTAGAGAAACAAAAATCTCGACAACAGACTACCTTCCATAATGACTAGGCTACCATCCATTGGAGTAACAAAAATTTCGACAAAAGACTACCTTCCATAATGACATGGCTACCATCCATTGGAATAACAAAAATATCGACAACACAATACCTTCTATAATGACAAGGCTACCATCCCTTAGAGAAACAAAAATCTCGACAATAAACTACCTTCCATAACGACAAGGCTACAATCCCTTAGAGTAACAAAAATCATGACAAAAGACTACCTTCCATAAAGAAAAGGCTACCATCAATTGGAGTAACAAAGATATCGACAACATACTACCTTCCATAATGACAAGGCTACCATCCCTTAGAGTAATAAAAATCAGGACAACACACTACCTTCCATAATGAAAAGTCTACCACCCATTGGAGTAAGAAAAATCTCAACAATAGACTACCTTCCATAATGACAAGGCTACCACCCATTGGAGTAACAAAAATTAAGACAAAAGACTACCTTCTATAATGACTAGGCTACCATCCATTGGAATAACAAAAATATCGACAACACACTACCTACCATAAGGAAAAGGCTACCATCCAATGGGGTAACAAAAATCCCGACTACAGACTACCTTCCATAATGACTAGGATACCATCCATTCGGATAACAAAAATATCGACAACACACTACCTTCTATAATGACAAGGCTACCATCCCTTAGAGAAACAAAAATCTCGACAACAGACTACGTTCCATAACGACAAGGCTACAATCCCTTAGAGTAACAAAAATCATGACAAAAGACTACCTTCCATAATGAAAAGGCTACCATCAATTAGAATAACAAAGATATCGATAACATACTACCTTCCATAATGACAAGGCTACCATACCTTAGAGTAATAAAAATCATGACAACACACTACCTTCCATAATGAAAAGTCTACCATCCATTGGAGTAAGAAAAATCTCAACAATAGACTACCTTCCATAATGACAAGGCTACCACCCATTGGAGTAACAAAAATGAAGACAAAAGACTACCTTCCATAATGACTAGGCTACCATCCATTGGAATAACAAAAATATCGACAACACACTACCTTCCATAATGAAAAGGCTACCATCAATTGGAGTAACAAAGATATCGACAACATACCACCTTCCATAATGACAAGGCTACCATTCCTTAGAGTAATAAAAATCATGACAACACACTACCTTCCATAATGAAAAGTCTACCATCCATTGGAGTAAGAAAAATCTCAACAATAGACTACCTTCCATAATGACAAGGCTACCATCCATTGGAGTAACAAATATTAAGACAAAAGACTACCTTCCATAATGACTAGGCTACCATCCATTCGAATAACAAAAATATCGACAACACACTACCTTCCATAAGGACAAGGCTACCATCCAATGGAGTGACAAAAATCTCGACTACACACTACCTTCCATAATAACTAGGACCATCCATTGGAGTAACAAAAATCTTGACAACACACTACCTTCCATAATGACAAGGCTACAATCTATTATAGTAACAAAAATATTGACAATAAACTACCTTAATAATGACAAGGCTACCATCCATTGGAATAACAAAAATCTCGACAACAGACTACGTTCCATAATGACAAGGCTACCATCCCTTAGAGTAAGAAAAATCTCGACAACAAACTACCTTCCATAATGAAAAGGCTACCATCCATTGGAGTAACAAAGATATCAACAACATACTACCTTCCATAATGACAAGGCTACCATCCCTTAGAGTAACAAAAATCACGACAACACACTACCTTTCATAATGATAAGTCTACCATCCATTGGAGTAACAAAAATCTCAACAATAGACTACCTTCCATATTGACAAGGCTACCATCCATTAGAGTAACTAAAATATCGACAACAGACTACCTTCCATAACGACAAGGCTACAATCCATTGTAGTAACAAAAATATCGACAACAAACTACCTTCCATAATGACAAGGCTACCATCCATTGGAGTAACAAAAATCTCGACAAGAGACTACCTTCCATAATGACTAGGATACCATCAATTGGAGTAACAAAGATATCGACAATAGACTACCTTCCATAACGACAAGGCTACCATCCATTGGAGTAACAAAAATATCGACAACACACTACCTTCCATAATGACAAGGCTACCATCCAATGGAGTAACAAAAATCTCAACAATAGACTAACTTCCATAATGACAAGGGTAACATCATTGGAGTAACCCAAATATCCACAAGAGACTACCTTCCATAATGACAAGGCTACAATCCATTGGAGTCTACAAAATCTCGACAACAGACTACCATCCATAATTACAAGACTACCATCTATTGGAGTAACTAAAATATCGACAACAGACTACCTTCCATAACGACTAGGCTACCATCCATTGGAGTAACAAAGATATCGACAACAAACTACCTTCCATAACAACAAGGCTATAATCCATTGTAGTAATAAAAATCTCGACAACAATCTACCTTCCATAATGACTAGGCTATCATCCATTGGAATAACAAAGATATCTACAACATACTACCTTCAATAATGACAAGGCTACCATCCATTGGAGTAACAAAAATCACGACAACAAACTACCTTCCATAATGACTAGGCTTCCATCCATTGGAATAACAAAAATATCGACAACACACTACCTTCCATAATGACATGGCTACCATCCAATGGAGTAACAAAAATCTCGACAACAGAATACCTTCCATAATGACTAGGCTACCATCCATTGGAGTAACAAAGATATCGACAATAGACTAGCTCCATAACGATAAGGCTACAATCCATTGTAGTAACAAAAATCTCGACAACAGACTACCTTCCATAATGATAAGGCTACCATCCATTGGAGTAACAAAAATCACGACAAGAGACTACCTTCCATAATGACAAGGCTACCATCCATTGGAATTAGAAAAATATCGTACACACACTACCTTCAATAATGACTAGGCTACCATCCATTGGAGTAACAAAGATATCGACAACAAACTACCTTTAATAACGACAAGGCTACAATCCATTGTAGTAACAAAAATCTAGACAACAGACTACCTTCCATAATGATAAGGCTACCATCCATTGTAGTGACAAAAATCTCGACAATATACTACCATCTATAATGACAAGGCTACTATCCATTGGAGTAAAAAAAATCACGACAACAGACTACCTTCCATAATGACACGGCTACAATCTATTATAGTAACAAAACTCTCGACAATAGACTACCTTTCATAATGAAAACGCTACCATCCATTAGAATAACAAAAATCTCGACAACGGACTACCTTCTATAATGACAAGGCTACCATCCCTTAGAGTAAAAAAAATCTCGACAACAGACTAACTTCAATAATGACAAGGCTACCATCCATTGGAGTAATAAAGATATCTACAAAATACTAGCTTCCATAATAACAAGGCTACAATCCATTGGAGTAACAAAAATCACGAAAACAAAGAACCTTCCATAATGACTAGGCTACCATCCATTGGAATAAGAAAAATATAGACAACACACTACCTTCCATAATGAAAAGGCTACCATCCAATGGAGTAACAAAAATCTCGACAATAGACTACCTTACATAATGACTAAGCTACCATCCATTAGAGTAACAAAGATATCGACAACAGACTACCTCCATAACGACAAGGCTACAATCCGTTGTAGTAACAAAAATCTTGACAACAGACTACCTTAAATAATGAGAAGGCTACCATCCATTGTAGTAACAAAGATATCTACAACATACTACCTTCCATAATGACAAGGCTACCATCCATTGGAGTAACAAAAATCTCGACAACAAACTACCTTCCATAATGACAAGGCTACCATCCATTGGAATAACAAAAATAGCGACAACACACTAACTTCCAGAATGACAAGGCTACCATCCCTTAGAGAAACAAAAATCTCGATAACAGACAACCTTCCATAATGACTGGGCTACCATCCATTGGAGTAACAAACATATCGACAACAAACTACCTTCCATAACAACAAGGCTACAATCCCTTAGAGTAACAAAAATCACGATAAAAGACTACCTTCCATAATGAAAAGGCTACCATCCATTGGAGTAACAAAGATATCGAAAACATACTACCTTCCATAATGACAAGGCTACCATCCCTTAGAGTAATAAAAATCACGACAACATACTACCTTCCATAATGACAAGTCTACCATCCATTCAAGTAACAAAAATCTCAACACTAGAATACCTTCCATAATGACAAGGCTACCATCCATTGGAGTAACAAAAATCACGAAAACAAACTACCTTCCATAATGACTAGGCTACCATCCATTGGAATAACAAAAATATCGACAACAGAGTACCTTCCATAATGACAAGGCTACCATCCAATGGAGTAACAAAAATCTCGACAAGAGACTACCTTCCACAATGACTAGGATACCATCCATTGGAGTAACAAATATATCGACAACAGACTACCTTCCATAATGACAAGGCTACAATCCATTGTAGTAATAAAAATCTCGACAACATACTACCTTCCATAATGACAAGGCTACCATCCATTGTAGTAACAAAAATCTTGACAATAGACTACCTTCCATAATGACAAGGCTACCATACATTGGAGTAACAAAAATCTCGACAACAGACTACCTTCCATAATGACAAGGCTATCATCAATTGGAATAACAAAAGTTTCGACAACACACTACCTTCCATAATGACAAGGCTACCATCCCTTAGACTAACAAAAATCTCGACAAGAGACTACCTTCCATAACAACAAGGCTACCATCCATTGGAATAACAAAAATATCGTACACAAACTACCTTCCATAATGACTAGGCTACCATCATTTGGAGTAACAAAGATATCGACAACAAACTACCTTCCATAATTACAAGGCTACCATCCCTTAGAGTAATAAAAATCACGACAACACACTACCTTCCATAATGACAAGTCTACCATCCATTGGAGTAACAAAAATCTCAACAATAGAATACCTTCCATAATGACAAGGCTACCACCCATTGGAGTAACAAAAATCACGACAACAAACTACCTTCCATAATGACTAGGCTACCATCCATTGGAATAACAAAAATATCGACAACACAGTACCTTCCATAATGACAAGGCTACCATCCAATGGAGTTACAAAAATCTCGACAAGAGACTACCTTCCACAATGACTAGGATACCATCCATTGGAGTAACAAAGATATCGACAACAAACTACCTTCCATAACGACAAGGCTACAATCCATTGTAGTAAAAAAAATATCGACAATAGACTGCCTTCCATATTGACAAGGCTACCATCCATTGGAGTAACAAAAATCTCGACAACAGATTACCTTCCATAATGACAAGGCTACCATCCATTGGAATAACAAAAATATCGTACACAAACTACCTTCCATAATGACTAGGCTACCATCCATTGGAGTAACAAAGATATCGACAACAGACTACCTTCCACAATGACAAGGCTACCATCCATTGTAGTGACAAAAATATCGATAATATACTACCTTCTATAATGACAACGCTACCATCCATTGGAATAAAAAAAATAACGACAACAGACTACCTTCCATAATGACACGGCCACAATCTATTATAGTAACAAAACTCTCGACAATAGACTACCTTTCATAATGAAAAGGCTACCATCCATTGGAATAACAAAAATCTCGACAACAGACTACCTTCCATAATGACAAGGCTACCATCCCTTAGAGTAAAAAAAATCTCGACAACAGACTACCTTCCATAATGACAAGGCTACCATCCATTGGAGTAACAAAGATATCTACAACATACTACCTTCCATAATGACAAGGCTACAATCCATTGGAGTAACAAAAATCACGAAAATAGAGAACCTTCAATAATGACAAGGCTACCATCCATTGGAGTAACAAAAATCACGAAAACAAACTACCTTCCATAATGACTAGGCTACCATCCATTGGAATAACAAAAATATCGACAACAGAGTACCTTCCATAATGACAAGGCTACCATCCAATGGAGTAACAAAAATCTCGACAAGAGACTACCTTCCACAATGACTAGGATACCATCCATTGGAGTAACAAATATATCGACAATAGACTACCTTCCATAATGACAAGGCTACAATCCATTGTAGTAACAAAAATCTCGACAACATACTACCTTCCATAATGACAAGGCTACCATCCATTGTAGTAACAAAAATCTTGACAATAGACTACCTTCCATAATGACAAGGCTACCATGCATTGGAGTAACAAAAATCTCGACAACAGACTACCTTCCATAATGACAAGGCTATCATCAATTGGAATAACAAAAGTTTCGACAACACACTACCTTCCATAATGACAAGGCTACCATCCCTTAGACTAACAAAAATCTCGACAAGAGACTACCTTCCATAACAACAAGGCTACCATCCATTGGAATAACAAAAATATCGTACACAAACTACCTTCCATAATGACTAGGCTACCATCATTTGGAGTAACAAAGATATCGACAACAAACTACCTTCCATAATTACAAGGCTACCATCCCTTAGAGTAATAAAAATCACGACAACACACTACCTTCCATAATGACAAGTCTACCATCCATTGGAGTAACAAAAATCTCAACAATAGAATACCTTCCATAATGACAAGGCTACCACCAATTGGAGTAACAAAAATCACGACAACAAACTACCTTCATAATGACTAGGCTACCATCCATTGGAATAACAAAAATATCGACAACACAGTACCTTCCATAATGACAAGGCTACCATCCAATAGAGTTACAAAAATCTCGACAAGAGACTACCTTCCACAATGACTAGGATACCATCCATTGGAGTAACAAAGATATCGACAACAAACTACCTTCCATAACGACAAGGCTACAATCCATTGTAGTAAAAAAAATATCGACAATAGACTGCCTTCCATATTGACAAGGCTACCATCCATTGGAGTAACAAAAATCTCGACAACAGATTACCTTCCATAATGACAAGGCTACCATCCATTGGAATAACAAAAATATCGTACACAAACTACCTTCCATAATGACTAGGCTACCATCCATTGGAGTAACAAAGATATCGACAACAGACTACCTTCCACAATGACAAGGCTACCATCCATTGTAGTGACAAAAATATCGATAATATACTACCTTCTATAATGACAACGCTACCATCCATTGGAATAAAAAAAATAACGACAACAGACTACCTTCCATAATGACACGGCCACAATCTATTATAGTAACAAAACTCTCGACAATAGACTACCTTTCATAATGAAAAGGCTACCATCCATTGGAATAACAAAAATCTCGACAACAGACTACCTTCCATAATGACAAGGCTACCATCCCTTAGAGTAAAAAAAATCTCGACAACAGACTACCTTCCATAATGACAAGGCTACCATCCATTGGAGTAACAAAGATATCTACAACATACTACCTTCCATAATGACAAGGCTACAATCCATTGGAGTAACAAAAATCACGAAAATAGAGAACCTTCAATAATGACAAGGCTACCATCCATTGGAGTAACAAAAATCACGAAAACAAACTACCTTCCATAATGACTAGGCTACCATCCATTGGAATAACAAAAATATCGACAACAGAGTACCTTCCATAATGACAAGGCTACCATCCAATGGAGTAACAAAAATCTCGACAAGAGACTACCTTCCACAATGACTAGGATACCATCCATTGGAGTAACAAATATATCGACAACAGACTACCTTCCATAATGACAAGGCTACAATCCATTGTAGTAACCAAAATCTCGACAACATACTACCTTCCATAATGACAAGGCTACCATCCATTGTAGTAACAAAAATCTTGACAATAGACTACCTTCCATAATGACAAGGCTACCATGCATTGGAGTAACAAAAATCTCGACAACAGACTACCTTCCATAATGACAAGGCTATCATCAATTGGAATAACAAAAGTTTCGACAACACACTACCTTCCATAATGACAAGGCTACCATCCCTTAGACTAACAAAAATCTCGACAAGAGACTACCTTCCATAACAACAAGGCTACCATCCATTGGAATAACAAAAATATCGTACACAAACTACCTTCCATAATGACTAGGCTACCATCATTTGGAGTAACAAAGATATCGACAACAAACTACCTTCCATAATTACAAGGCTACCATCCCTTAGAGTAATAAAAATCACGACAACACACTACCTTCCATAATGACAAGTCTACCATCCATTGGAGTAACAAAAATCTCAACAATAGAATACCTTCCATAATGACAAGGCTACCACCCATTGGAGTAACAAAAATCACGACAACAAACTACCTTCCATAATGACTAGGCTACCATCCATTGGAATAACAAAAATATCGACAACACAGTACCTTCCATAATGACAAGGCTACCATCCAATGGAGTTACAAAAATCTCGACAAGAGACTACCTTCCACAATGACTAGGATACCATCCATTGGAGTAACAAAGATATCGACAACAAACTACCTTCCATAACGACAAGGCTACAATCCATTGTAGTAAAAAAAATATCGACAATAGACTGCCTTCCATATTGACAAGGCTACCATTCATTGGAGTAACAAAAATCTCGACAACAGATTACCTTCCATAATGACAAGGCTACCATCCATTGGAATAACAAAAATATCGTACACAAACTACCTTCCATAATGACTAGGCTACCATCCATTGGAGTAACAAAGATATCGACAACAGACTACCTTCCATAATGACAAGGCTACCATCCATTGTAGTGACAAAAATATCGATAATATACTACCTTCTATAATGACAACGCTACCATCCATTGGAATAAAAAAAATAACGACAACAGACTACCTTCCATAATGACACGACCACAATCTATTATAGTAACAAAACTCTCGACAATAGACTACCTTTCATAATGAAAAGGCTACAATCCATTGGAATAACAAAAATCTCGACAACAGACTACCTTCCATAATGACAAGGCTACCATCCCTTAGAGTAAAAAAAATCTCGACAACAGACTACCTTCCATAATGACAAGGCTACCATCCATTGGAGTAACAAAGATATCTACAACATACTACCTTCCATAATGACAAGGCTACAATCCATTGGAGTAACAAAAATCACGAAAATAGAGAACCTTCAATAATGACAAGGCTACCATCCATTGGAGTAACAAAAATATCGACAACACACTACCTTCCATAATTACAAGGCTACCATACAATGGAGTAACAAAAATATCGACAATAGACTACCTTCAATAATGAATAAGCCAATATCCATTGGAGAAACAAAGATATCGACAACAGACTACCTCCATAACGACAAGGCTAGAATCCATTGTAGTAACAAAAATCTCGACAACAGACTACCTTCAATAATGAGAAGTCTACCATCCATTATAGTAACAAATATATCTACAACATACTACCTTCCATAATGACAAGGCTACCATCCATTGGAGTGACCAAAATAACGACAACAGACTACCTTCCATAATGACTAGGCTACCATCCATTGGAGTAACAAAGATATCGACAACAAACTACCTTCCATAACGACAAGGCTACAATCCATTGTAGTAATAAAAATCTCGACAACAATCTACCTTCCATAATGACTACGCTACCATCCATTGGAATAACAAAGATATCTACAACATACTACCTTCAATAATAACAAGGCTACCATCCATTGGAGTAACAAAAATCACGACAACAGACTACCTTCCATAATGACTAGCCTTCCATCCATTGGAATAACAAAAATATCGACAACACACTACCTTCCATAATGACAAGGCTACCATCCATTAGAGTAACAAAAATCTCGACAACAATCTACCTTCCATAATGACAAGGCTACCATACAATGGAGTAACAAAAATCTAGACAACAGACTACCTTTCATAATGACTAGGATACCATCCATTAGAGTAAAAAAATTCTCGACAACACACTACCTTCCATAATGACAAGGCTACAATCTATTATAGTAACAAAAATATCGACAATAGACTACCTTCATAATGACAAGGCTACCATCCATTGGAATAACAAAAATCTCGACAACAGACGACATTCCATAATGACAAAGCTACCATCCCTTAGAGTAAGAAAAATCTCGACAACAAACTACCTTCCATAATGACAAGGCTACCATCCCTTGGAGTAACAGAAATCATGACAACACACTACCTTCCATAATGATAAGTCTACTATCCATTGGAGTAACAAAAATCTCAACAATAGACTAACTTCCATAATGACAAGGGTACCATCATTGGAGTAACCCAAATATCCACAAGAGACTACCTTCCATAATGACAAGGCTACAATCCATTGGAGTCTACAAAATCTCGACAATAGACTACCTTCCATAATGACAAGGCTACCATCTATTGGAGTAACTAAAATCTCGACAACAGACTACCTTCCATAATGACTAGGCTACCATCCATTGGAGTAACAAAGATATTGACAACAAACTACCTTCCATAACGACAAGGCTACAATCCATTGTAGTAATAAAAATCTCGACAACAATCTACCTTCAATAATGACTAGGCTATCATCCATTGGAATAAGAAAGATATCTATAACATACTACCTTCAATAATGAAAAGGCTACCATCCATTGGAGTAACAAAAATCACGACAATAGACTACCTTCCATAATGACTAGGCTTCCGTCCATTGGAATAACAAAAATATCGACAACACACTACCTTCAATAACGATAAGGCTACAATCCATTATAGTAACACAAATCTCGACAACATACTACCTTCCATAATGACAAGGCTACCATCCATTGGAGTATAAAAAATCACGACAAGAGACTACCTTCAATAACGACACGACTACAATCCATTGGAATAACAAAAATAACGACAACACACTACCTTCCATAATGACAAGGCTACCATCCAATGGAGTAACAAAAATCTCGACAATATACTACCTTCCATAATGACTAGGATACCATCCATTGGAGTAAAAAAAATCACGACAACAGACTACCTTCCATAATGACACGGCTACAATCTATTATAGTTACAAAACCCTCGACAATAGACTACCTTTCATAATGAAAAGGCTACCATCCATTAGAATAACAAAAATCTCGACAACAGACTACCTTCCATATTGACAAGGCTACCATCCCTTAGAGTAAAAAAAATCTCGACAACAGACTATCTTCTATAATGACAAGGCTACCATCCATTGGAGTAACAAAGATATCTACAACATACTACCTTCCATAATGACAAGGCTACAATCCATTGGAGTAACAAAAATCACGAAAACAGAGAACCTTCCATAATGACTAGGCTACCATCCATTGGAATAAGAAAAATATAGACAACACACTACCTTCCATAATGACAAGGCTACCATCCAATGGAGTAACAAAAATCACGACAACAGACTACCTTTCATAATGACTAGGCTACCATCCATTGGAATAACAAAGATATCTACAACATACTACCTTTCATAATGACAAGACTACCATCCAATGGAGTAACAAAAATCTTGACAACAGACTACCTTCCATAATGACTAGGCTACCATCCATTGGAGTAACAAAGATATCGACAACAGGCTACCTCCATAAAAACAAGGCTACAATCTATTGTAGTAACAAAAATCTCGACAACAGACTACCTTCCATAATGAAAAGGCTACCATCCATTGTAGTAACAAAGATATCTACAACATACTACCTTCCATAATGACAAGGCTACCATCCATTGGAGTAACAAAAATCAGGACAAGAGACTACCTTCCATAATGACTAGGCTATCATCCATTGTAGTAACAATGATATCGAAAACAGACTACCTTCCATAACGACAAGGCTACAATCCATTGTAGTAACAAAAATAATGAAAACAGACTACCTTCCATAATGAAAACGCTACCATCCATTGTAGTGACAAAAATATCGACAATATACTACCTTCTATAATGACAAGGCTACTATCCATTGGAATAACAAAAATCACGACAATAGACTACCTTCCATAATGACTAGGCTACCATCACTGGAATAACAAAAATATCGACAACACACTACCTTCCATAATGACAAGGCTACAATCCAATGGAGTAACAAACATATCGACAACAGACTACCTTCCATAATGACAAGGCTACCATCCATTGGAGTAACAAAAATAACGACAACAGACTACCTTCCATAATGACTAGGATACCATCTACTGGAATAACAAAAATATCGACAACATACTACCTTCCATAATGACAAGGCTACCATCCAATGGAGTAACAAAAATCTCGACAACAGACTACCTTCCATAATGACTAGGCTACCATCCATTGGAGTAACAAAGATGTCGACAACAGGATACCTCCATAATGACAAGGCTACAATCCATTATAGTAACAAAAATATCGACAACAAATTACCTCCCATAATGACTAGGCTACCATCCATTGTAGTAACAAAAATCTTGACAACAAACTACATTCCATAATGACAAGGCTACCATCCCTTAGAGTAAGAAAAATCTCGACAACAAACTACCTTCCATAATGAAATGGCTACCATCCATTGGTGTAACAAAGATATCGACAACATACTACCTTCCATAATGACAAGGCTATCATCCCTTAGAGTAACAAAAATCACGAAAACACACTACCTTCCATAATGATAAGTCTACTATCCATTGGAGTAACAAAAATCTATACAATAGACTAACTTCCATAATGACAAGGGTACCATCATTGGAGTAACCCAAATATCCACAAGAGACTACCTTCCATAATGACAAGGCTACAATCCATTGGAGTCTACAAAATCTCGACAACAGACTACCTTCCATAATGACAAGGCTACCATCTATTGGAGTAACTAAAATCTCGACAACAGACTACATTCCATAATGACTAGGCTACCATCCAATGGAGTAACAAAAATCTCGACAACAGAATACCTTCCATAATGACTAGGCTACAATCCATTGGAGTAACAAAGATATCGACTATAGACTAGCTCCATAACGATAAGGCTACAATCCATTATAGTAACACAAATCTCGACAACATACTACCTTCCATAATGACAAGGCTACCATCCATTGGAGTAACAAAAATCACGACAAGAGACTACCTTCAATAACGACACGACTACAATCCATTGGAATAACAAAAATAACGACAACACACTACCTTCCATAATGACAAAGCTACCATCCAATGGAGTAACAAAAATCTCGACAATATACTACCTTCCATAATGACTAGGATACCATCCATTGGAGTAAAAAAAATCACGACAACAGACTACCTTCCATAATGACACGGCTACAATCTATTATAGTAACAAAACCCTCAACAATAGACTACCTTTCAAAATGAAAAGGCTACCATCCATTAGAATAACAAAAATCTCGACAACAGACTACCTTCCATATTGACAAGGCTACCATCCCTTAGAGTAAAAAAAATCTCGACAACAGACTACCTTCTATAATGACAAGGCTACCATCCATTGGAGTAACAAAGATATCTACAACATACTAGCTTCCATAATGACAAGGCTACAATCCATTGGAGTAACAAAAATCATGAAAACAGAGAACCTTCCATAATGACTAGGCTACCATCCATTGGAATAAGAAAAATATAGACAACACACTACCTTCCATAATGACAAGGCTACCATCCAATGGAGTAACAAAAATCACGACAACAGACTACCTTTCATAATGACTAGGCTACCATCCATTGGAATAACAAAGATATCTATAACATACTACCTTTCATAATGACAAGGCTATCATCCAATGGAGTAACAAAAATCTTGACAACAGACTACCTTCCATAATTACTAGGCTACCATCCATTGGAGTAACAAAGATATCGACAACAGACTACCTCCATAAAAACAAGGCTACAATCCATTGTAGTAACAAAAATCTCGACAAAAGACTACCTTCCATAATGACAAGACTACCATCCATTGTAGTAACAAAGATATCTACAACATACTACCTTCCATAATGACAAGGCTACCATCCATTGGAGTAACAAAAATCACGACAAGAGACTACCTTCCATAATGACTAGGCTACCATCCATTGTAGTAACAATGATATCGAAAACAGACTACCTCCCATAACGACAAGGCTACAATCCATTGTAGTAACAAAAATAATGAAAACAGACTACCTTCCATAATGACAACGCTACCATTCATTGTAGTGACAAAAATATCGACAATATACTACCTTCTATAATGACAAGGCTACTATCCATTGGAATAACAAAAATCACGACAATAGACAACCTTCCATAATGACACGGCTACAATCTATTATAGTAACAAAACTCTCGAGAATATACTACCTTTCATAATGAAAAGGCTACCATCCATTGGAATAATAAAAATCTCGAAAACAGACTAACTTCCATAATGACAATGCTACCATCCATTGGAGTAACAAAGATATCTACAACATACTACCTTCCATAATGACAAGGCTACCATCCATTGGAATAACAAAAATATCGATAACACACTACCTTCCATAATGACAAGGCTACCATCCAATGGAGTAACAAAAATCTCGATAATAGACTACCTTCCATAATGACTAAGCTACCATCCATTGGAGTAACAAAAGATATCGACAACAGACTACCTCCATAACGACAAGGCTACAATCCATTGTAGTAACAAAAATCTTGACAACATACTACCTTCCATAATGACAAGGCTACCATCCATTGTAGTGACAAAAATCTCGATAATATACTACCTTCTATAATGACAACGCTACCATCCATTGGAATAAAAAAAATCACGACAACAGACTACCTTCCATAATGAGAAGGCTACCATCCATTGTAGTAACAAAGATATCTACAACATACTACCTTCCATAATGACAAGGCTACCATCCATTGGAGTAACAAAAATAACGACAATAGACTACCTTCCATAATGACTAGGCTACCATCACTGGAATAACAAAAATATCGACAACACACTACCTTCCATAATGACAAGGCTACAATCCAATGGAGTAACAAACATATCGACAACAGAATACCTTGCATAATGACAAGGCTACCATCCATTGGAGAAACAAAAATAACGACAACAGACTACCTTCCATAATGACTAGGATACCATCTACTGGAATAACAAAAATATCGACAACATACTACCTTCCATAATGACAAGGCTACCATCCAGTGGAGTAACAAAAATCTCGACAACACACTACCTTCCATAATGACTAGGCTACCATCCATTGGAGTAACAATGATATCGACAACAGGATACCTCCATAATGACAAGGCTACAATCCATTATAGTAACAAACATCTCGACAACAAATTACCTTCCACAATGACTAGGCTACCATCCATTGTAGTAACAAAAATCTTGACAACAAACTACATTCCATAATGACAAGGCTACCATCCCTTAGAGTAAGAAAAATCTCGACAACAAACTACCTTCCATAATGAAATGGCTACCATCCATTGGAGTAACAAAGATATCGACAACATACTACCTTCCATAATGACAAGGCTATCATCCCTTAGAGTAACAAAAATCACGACAACACACTACCTTCCATAATGATAAGTCTACTATCCATTGGAGTAACAAAAATCTATACAATAGACTAACTTCCATAATGACAAGGGTACCATCATTGGAGTCTACAAAATCTCGACAACAGACTACCTTCCATAATGACAAGGCTACCATCTATTGGAGTAACTAAAATCTCGACAACAGACTACATTCCATAATGACTAGGCTACCATCCATTGGAGTAATAAAGATATCAACAACAGACTACCTTCCATAACGACAAGGCTACAATCCATTGTAGTAATAAAAATCTCGACAATAATCTACCTTCCATAATGACTAGGCTACCATCCATTGGAATAACAAAGATATCTACAACATACTACCTTCAATAATGACAAGGCTACCATCCATTGGAGTAACAAAAATCACGACAACAGACTACCTTCCATAATGACTAGGCTTCCATCCATTGGAATAACAAAAATAACGACAACACACTACCTTCCATAATGACAAGGCTACCATCCAATGGAGTAACAAACATATCGACAACAAATTACCTTCCATAATGACTAGGATACCATCCATTGTAGTAAAAAAATTGTCGACAACACACTACCTTCCAAAATGACAAGGCTACAATCTATTATAGTAACAAAAATATCGACAATAGACTACCTTCATAATGACTAGGCTACCATCCATTGTAGTAACAAAAATCTCGACAACAAACTACATTCCATAATGACAAGGCTACCATCCCTTAGAGTAAGAAAAATCTCGACAACAAACTACCTTCCATAATGAAATGGCTACCATCCATTGGAGTAACAAAGATATCGACAACATACTACCTTCCATAATGACAAGGCTACCATCCCTTAGAGTAACAAAAATCACGACAACACACTACCTTCCATAATGATAAGTCTACTATCCATTGGAGTAACAAAAATCTCAACAATAGACTAACTTCCATAATGACAAGGGTACCATCATTGGAGTAACCCAAATATCCACAAGAGACTACCTTCCATAATGACAAGGCTACAATCCATTGGAGTCTACAAAATCTCGACAACAGACTAACTTCCATAATGACAAGGCTACCATCTATTGGAGTAACTAAAATGTCGACAACAGACTACCTTCCATAATGACTAGGCTACCATCCATTGGAGTAACAAAGATATCGATAACAGACTACCTTCCATAACGACAAGGCTTCAATCCATTGTAGTAATAAAAATCTCGACAACAATCTACCTTCCATAATGATAAGGCTACCATCCAATGGAGTAACAAAAATCTCGACAACAGACTACCTTCCATAATGACTAGGCTACCATCCATTGGAGTAACAAATATATCGACAACAGACTACCTCCAAAATGACAAGGCTACAATCCGTTATAGTAACAAAAATCTCGACAACAAATTACCTTCCATAATGACTAGGATACCATCCATTGGAGTAAAAAAATTCTCAACAACACACTACCTTCCATAATGACAAGGTTACAATCTATTATAGTAACAAAAATATCGACAATAGACTACCTTCATAATGACTAGGCTATTATCCATTGTAGTAACAAAAATCTCGACAACAAACTACATTCCATAATGACAAGGCTACCATCCCTTAGAGTAAGAAAAATCTCGAGAACAAACTACCTTCCATAATGAAATGGCTACCTTCCATTGGAGTAACAAAGATATCGACAACATACTACCTTCCATATTGACAAGGCTACCATCCCTTAGAGTAACAAAAATCACGACAACACACTACCTTCCATAATGATAAGTCTACTATCCATTGGAGTAACAAAAATCTCAACAATAGACTAACTTCCATAATGAGAAGGGTACCATCTTTGGAGTAACCCAAATATCCACAAGAGACTACCTTCCATAATGACAAGGATACAATCCATTGGAGTCTACAAAATCTCGTCAACAGACTACCTTCCATAATGACAATGCTACCATCCATTGGAGTAACAAAAATCACGAAAATAGACTACCTTCCATAATGACTAGGCTACCATCCATTGGAATAACAAAAATATCGACAACACACTACCTTCCATAATGACAAGGCTACCATTCAATGGAGTAACAAAAATCTCGACAATAGACTACCTTCCATAGTGACTAAGCTACCATTCATTGGAGTAACAAAGATATCGACAACAAACTACCTCCATAACGACAAGGCTACAATCCACTAGAATAACAAAAATATCGACAACAGACTACCTTCCATAATGAGAAGGCTACCATCCATTGTAGTAATAAAGATATCTACAACATACTAGCTTCCATAATGACTAGGCTACCATCCACTGGAATAACAAAAATATCGACAACACACTACCTTCCATAATGACAAGGCTACATTCCAATGGAGTAACAAAAATCTCGACAATAGACTACCTTCCATAATGACAAGGCTAGCATCCATTGGAGTAACAAAAATAACGACAACAGACTACCTTCCATAATGACTAGGCTACCATCCACTGGAATAACAAAAATATCGACAACACACATCCTTCCATAATGATAAGGCTACCATCCAATGGAGTAACAAAAATCTCGACAACAGATTACCTTCCATAATGACTAGGCTACCATCCATTGGAGTAACAAAGATATCGACAACAGACTACCTCCATAATGACAAGGCTACAATCCATTATAATAACAAAAATCTCGACAACAAATTTCCTTCCATAATGACTAGGATACCATCCATTGGAGTAAAAAAGTTCTCAACAACACACTACCTTCCATAATGACAAGGTTACAATCTATTATAGTAACAAAAATATTGACAATAGACTACCTTCATAATGACTAGGCTACCATCCATTGTAGTAACAAAAATCTCGACAACAAACTACATTCCATAATGACGAGGCTACCATCCATTGGAGTAACAAAGATATCGACAACATACTACCTTCCATAATGACAAGGCTACCATCCCTTAGAGTAACAAAAATCACGACAACACACTACCTTCCATAATGATAAGTCTACTATCCATTGGAGTAACAAAAATCTCAACAATAGACTAACTACCATAATGACAAGGGTACCATCTTTGGAGTAACCCAAATATCCACAAGAGACTACCTTCCATAATGACAAGCCTACAATCCATTGGAGTCTACAAAATCTCGACAACATACTACCTTCCATAATGACAAGGCTACCATCTATTGGAGTAACTAAAATCTCGACAACAGACTACCTTCCATAATGATTAGGCTACCATCCATTGTAGTAACAAAGATATCGATAACAGACTACCTTCCATAACGACAAGGCTACAATCCATTGTAGTAATAAAAATTTCGACAACAATCTACCTTCCATAATGACTAGGCTACCATCCATTGGAATAACAAAGATATCTACAACATACTACCTTCAATAATGACAAGGCTACCATCCATTGGAGTAACAAAAATCACGACAACAGGCTACCTTCCATAATGACTAGGCTTCCATCCATTGGAATAACAAAAATTACGACAACACACTACCTTCCATAATGAGAAGGCTACCATCCAATGGAGTAACAAAAATCTCGACAACAGACTACCTTCCATAATGACAAGGCTACCATCTATTGGAGTAACTAAAATCTCGACAACAGACTACATTCCATAATGACTAGGCTACCATCCATTGGAGTAATAAAGATATCGACAATAGACTACCTTCCATAACGACAAGGCTACAATCCATTGTAGTAATAAAAATCTCGACAATAATCTACCTTCCATAATGACTAGGCTACCATCCATTGGAATAACAAAGATATCTACAACATACTACCTTCAATAATGACAAGGCTACCATCCATTGGAGTAACAAAAATCACGACAACAGACTACCTTCCATAATGACTAGGCTTCCATCCATTGGAATAACAAAAATAACGACAACACACTACCTTCCATAATGACAAGGCTACCATCCAATGGAGTAACAAACATATCGACAACAAATTACCTTCCATAATGACTAGGATACCATCCATTGTAGTAAAAAAATTCTCGATAACACACTACCTTCCATAATGACAAGGCTACAATCTATTATAGTAACAAAAATATCGACAATAGACTACCTTCATAATGACTAGGCTACCATCCATTGTAGTAACAAAAATCTCGACAACAAACTACATTCCATAATGACAAGGCTACCATCCCTTAGAGTAAGAAAAATCTCGACAACAAACTACCTTCCATAATGAAATGGCTACCATCCATTGGAGTAACAAAGATATCGACAACATACTACCTTCCATAATGACAAGGCTACCATCCCTTAGAGTAACAAAAATCACGACAACACACTACCTTCCATAATGATAAATCTACTATCCATTGGAGTAACAAAAATCTCAACAATAGACTAACTTCCATAATGACAAGGGTACCATCATTGGAGTAACCCAAATATCCACAAGAGACTACCTTCCATAATGACAAGGCTACAATCCATTGGAGTCTACAAAATCTCGACAACAGACTACCTTCCATAATGACAAGGCTACCATCTATTGGAGTAACTAAAATCTCAACAACAGACTACCTTCCATAATGACTAGGCTACCATCCATTGGAGTAACAAAGATATCGATAACAGACTACCTTCCATAACGACAAGGCTTCAATCCATTGTAGTAATAAAAATCTCGACAATAATCTACCTTCCATAATGACTAGGCTACCATCCATTGGAATAACAAAGATATCTACAACATACTACCTTCAATAATGACAAGGCTACCATACATTGGAGTAACAAAAATCACGACAACAGACTACCTTCCATAATGACTAGGCTTCCATCCATTGGAATAACAAAAATAACGACAACACACTACCTTCCATAATGACAAGGCTACCATCCAATGGAGTAACAAACATATCGACAACAAATTACCTTCCATAATGACTAGGATACCATCCATTGTAGTAAAAAAATTCTCGACAACACACTACCTTCCATAATGACAAGGCTACAATCTATTATAGTAACAAAAATATCGACAATAGACTACCTTCATAATGACTAGGCTACCATCCATTGTAGTAACAAAAATCTCGACAACAAACTACATTCCATAATGACAAGGCTACCATCCCTTAGAGTAAGAAAAATCTCGACAACAAACTACCTTCCATAATGAAATGGCTACCATCCATTGGAGTAACAAAGATATCGACAACATACTACCTTCCATAATGACAAGGCTACCATCTATTGGAGTAACTAAAATCTCGACAACAGACTACCTTCCATAATGATTAGGCCACCATCCATTGTAGTAACAAAGATATCGATAACAGACTACCTTCCATAACGACAAGGCTACAATCCATTGTAGTAATAAAAATTTCGACAACAATCTACCTTCCATAATGACTAGGCTACCATCCATTGGAATAACAAAGATATCTACAACATACTACCTTCAATAATGACAAGGCTACCATCCATTGAAGTAACAAAAATCACGACAACAGACTACCTTCCATAATGACTAGGCTTCCATCCATTGGAATAACAAAAATTACGACAACACACTACCTTCCATAATGAGAAGGCTACCATCCAATGGAGTAACAAAAATCTCGACAACAGACTACCTTCCATAATGACAAGGCTACCATATATTGGAGTAACTAAAATCTCGACAACAGACTACATTCCATAATGACTAGGCTACCATCCATTGGAGTAATAAAGATATCGACAATAGACTACCTTCCATAACGACAAGGCTACAATCCATTGTAGTAATAAAAATCTCGACAATAATCTACCTTCCATAATGACTAGGCTACCATCCATTGGAATAACAAAGATATCTACAACATACTACCGTCAATAATGACAAGGCTACCATCCATTGGAGTAACAAAAATCACGACAACAGACTACCTTCCATAATGACTAGGCTTCCATCCATTGGAATAACAAAAATAACGACAACACACTACCTTCCATAATGACAAGGCTACCATCCAATGGAGTAACAAAGATATCGACAACAAATTACCTTCCATAATGACTAGGATACCATCCATTGTAGTAAAAAAATTCTCGACAACACACTACCTTCCATAATGATAAGGCTACAATCTATTATAGTAACAAAAATATCGACAATAGACTACCTTCATAATGACTAGGCTACCATCCATTGTAGTAACAAAAATCTCGACAACAAACTACATTCCATAATGACAAGGCTACCATCCCTTAGAGTAAGAAAAATCTCGACAACAAACTACCTTCCATAATGAAATGGCTACCATCCATTGGAGTAACAAAGATATCGACAACATACTACCTTCCATAATGACAAGGCTACCATCCCTTAGAGTAACAAAAATCACGACAACACACTACCTTCCATAATGATAAATCTACTATCCATTGGAGTAACAAAAATCTCAACAATAGACTAACTTCCATAATGACAAGGGTACCATCATTGGAGTAACCCAAATATCCACAAGAGAATACCTTCCATAATGACAAGGCTACAATCCATTGGAGTCTACAAAATCTCGACAATAGACTACCTTCCATAATGACAAGGTTACCATCTATTGGAGTAACTAAAATCTCAACAACAGACTACCTTCCATAATGACTAGGCTACCATCCATTGGAGTAACAAAGATATCGATAACAGACTACCTTCCATAACGACAAGGCTTCAATCCATTGTAGTAATAAAAATCTCGACAATAATCTACCTTCCATAATGACTAGGCTACCATCCATTGGAATAACAAAGATATCTACAACATACTACCTTCAATAATGACAAGGCTACCATACATTGGAGTAACAAAAATCACGACAACAGACTACCTTCCATAATGACTAGGCTTCCATCCATTGGAATAACAAAAATAACGACAACACACTACCTTCCATAATGACAAGGCTACCATCCAATGGAGTAACAAACATATCGACAACAAATTACCTTCCATAATGACTAGGATACCATCCATTGTAGTAAAAAAATTCTCGACAACACACTACCTTCCATAATGACAAGGCTACAATCTATTATAGTAACAAAAATATCAACAATAAACTACCTTCATAATGACTAGGCTACCATCCATTGTAGTAACAAAAATCTCGACAACAAACTACATTCCATAATGACAAGGCTACCATCCCTTAGAGTAAGAAAAATCTCGACAACAAACTACCTTCCATAATGAAATGGCTACCATCCATTGGAGTAACAAAGATATCGACAACATACTACCTTCCATAATGACAAGGCTACCATCCCTTAGAGTAACAAAAATCACGACAACACACTACCTTCCATAATGATAAGTCTACTATCCATTGGAGTAACAAAAATCTCAACAATAGACTAACTTCCATAATGACAAGGGTACCATCATTGGAGTAACCCAAATATCCACAAGAGACTACCTTCCATAATGACAAGGCTACAATCCATTGGAGTCTACAAAATCTCGACAACAGACTACCTTCCATAATGACAAGGCTACCATCTATTGGAGTAACTAAAATCTCGACAACAGACTACCTTCCATAATGATTAGGCCACCATCCATTGTAGTAACAAAGATATCGATAACAGACTACCTTCCATAACGACAAGGCTACAATCCATTGTAGTAATAAAAATTTCGACAACAATCTACCTTCCATAATGACTAGGCTACCATCCATTGGAATAACAAAGATATCTACAACATACTACCTTCAATAATGACAAGGCTACCATCCATTGAAGTAACAAAAATCACGACAACAGACTACCTTCCATAATGACTAGGCTTCCATCCATTGGAATAACAAAAATTACGACAACACACTACCTTCCATAATGAGAAGGCTACCATCCAATGGAGTAACAAAAATCTCGACAACAGACTACCTTCCATAATGACAAGGCTACCATATATTGGAGTAACTAAAATCTCGACAACAGACTACATTCCATAATGACTAGGCTACCATCCATTGGAGTAATAAAGATATCGACAATAGACTACCTTCCATAACGACAAGGCTACAATCCATTGTAGTAATAAAAATCTCGACAATAATCTACCTTCCATAATGACTAGGCTACCATCCATTGGAATAACAAAGATATCTACAACATACTACCGTCAATAATGACAAGGCTACCATCCATTGGAGTAACAAAAATCACGACAACAGACTACCTTCCATAATGACTAGGCTTCCATCCATTGGAATAACAAAAATAACGACAACACACTACCTTCCATAATGACAAGGCTACCATCCAATGGAGTAACAAAGATATCGACAACAAATTACCTTCCATAATGACTAGGATACCATCCATTGTAGTAAAAAAATTCTCGACAACACACTACCTTCCATAATGATAAGGCTACAATCTATTATAGTAACAAAAATATCGACAATAGACTACCTTCATAATGACTAGGCTACCATCCATTGTAGTAACAAAAATCTCGACAACAAACTACATTCCATAATGACAAGGCTACCATCCCTTAGAGTAAGAAAAATCTCGACAACAAACTACCTTCCATAATGAAATGGCTACCATCCATTGGAGTAACAAAGATATCGACAACATACTACCTTCCATAATGACAAGGCTACCATCCTTTAGAGTAACAAAAATCACGACAACACACTACCTTCCATAATGATAAATCTACTATCCATTGGAGTAACAAAAATCTCAACAATAGACTAACTTCCATAATGACAAGGGTACCATCATTGGAGTAACCCAAATATCCACAAGAGACTACCTTCCATAATGACAAGGCTACAATCCATTGGAGTCTACAAAATCTCGACAATAGACTACCTTCCATAATGACAAGGTTACCATCTATTGGAGTAACTAAAATCTCAACAACAGACTACCTTCCATAATGACTAGGCTACCATCCATTGGAGTAACAAAGATATCGATAACAGACTACCTTCCATAACGACAAGGCTTCAATCCATTGTAGTAATAAAAATCTCGACAATAATCTACCTTCCATAATGACTAGGCTACCATCCATTGGAATAACAAAGATATCTACAACATACTACCTTCAATAATGACAAGGCTACCATACATTGGAGTAACAAAAATCACGACAACAGACTACCTTCCATAATGACTAGGCTTCCATCCATTGGAATAACAAAAATAACGACAACACACTACCTTCCATAATGACAAGGCTACCATCCAATGGAGTAACAAACATATCGACAACAAATTACCTTCCATAATGACTAGGATACCATCCATTGTAGTAAAAAAATTCTCGACAACACACTACCTTCCGTAATGACAAGGCTACAATCTATTATAGTAACAAAAATATCAACAATAGACTACCTTCATAATGACTAGGCTACCATCCATTGTAGTAACAAAAATCTCGACAACAAACTACATTCCATAATGACAAGGCTACCATCCCTTAGAGTAAGAAAAATCTCGACAACAAACTACCTTCCATAATGAAATGGCTACCATCCATTAGAGTAACAAAGATATCGACAACATACTACCTTCCATAATGACAAGGCTACCATCCCTTAGAGTAACAAAAATCACGACAACACACTACCTTCCATAATGATAAGTCTACTATCCATTGGAGTAACAAAAATCTCAACAATAGACTAACTTCCATAATGACAAGGGTACCATCATTGGAGTAACCCAAATATCCACAAGAGACTACCTTCCATAATGACAAGGCTACAATCCATTGGAGTCTACAAAATCTCGACAACAGACTACCTTCCATAATGACAAGGCTACCATCTATTGGAGTAACTAAAATCTCGACAACAGACTACCTTCCATAATGACTAGGCTACCATCCATTGGAGTAACAAAGATATCGATAACAGACTACCTTCCATAACGAAAAGGCTTCAATCCATTATAGTAATAAAAATCTCGACAACAATCTACCTTCCATAATGATAAGGCTACCATCCAATGGAGTAACAAAAATCTCGACAACAGACTACCTTTCATAATGACTAGGCTACCATCCATTGGAGTAACAAATATATCGACAACAGACTACCTCCATAATGACAAGGCTACAATCCGTTATAGTAACAAAAATCTCGACAACAAATTACCTTCATAATGACTAGGATACCATCCATTGGAGTAAAAAAATTCTCAACAACACACTACCTTCCATAATGACAAGGTTACAATCTATTATAGTAACAAAAATATTGACAATAGACTACCTTCATAATGACTAGGCTATTATCCATTGTAGTAACAAAAATCTCGACAACAAACTACATTCCATAATGACAAGGCTACCATCCCTTAGAGTAAGAAAAATCTCGACAACAAACTACCTTCCATAATGAAATGGCTACCATCCATTGGAGTAACAAAGATATCGACAACATACTACCTTCCATATTGACAAGGCTACCATCCCTTAGAGTAACAAAAATCACGACAACACACTACCTTCCATAATGATAAGTCTACTATCCATTGGAGTAACAAAAATCTCAACAATAGACTAACTTCCATAATGAGAAGGGTACCATCTTTGGAGTAACCCAAATATCCACAAGAGACTACCTTCCATAATGACAAGGATACAATCCATTGGAGTCTACAAAATCTCGACAACAGACTACCTTCCATAATGACAATGCTACCATCCATTGGAGTAACAAAAATCACGAAAATAGACTACCTTCCATAATGACTAGGCTACCATCCATTGGAATAACAAAAATATCGACAACACACTACCTTCCATAATGACAAGGCTACCATTCAATGGAGTAACAAAAATCTCGACAATAGACTACCTTCCATAGTGACTAAGCTACCATTCATTGGAGTAACAAAGATATCGACAACAAACTACATCCATAACGACAAGGCTACAATCCACTAGAATAACAAAAATATCGAAAACAAACTACCTTCCATAATGAGAAGGCTACCATCCATTGTAGTAATAAAGATATCTACAACATACTAGCTTCCATTATGACTAGCTACCATCCACTGGAATAACAAAAATATCGACAACACACTACCTTCCATAATGACAAGGCTACATTCCAATGGAGTAACAAAAATCTCGACAACAGACTACCTTCCATAATGACAAGGCTACCATCCATTGGAGTAAGAAAAATAACGACAACAGACTACCTTCCATAATGACTAGGCTACCATCCACTGGAATAACAAAAATATCGACAACACACATCCTTCCATAATGACTAGGCTACCATCCAATGGAGTAACAAAAATCTCGACAACAGACTACCTCCATAATGACAAGGCTACAATCCATTATAATAACAAAAATCTCGACAACAAATTACCTTCCATAATGACTAGGATACCATCCATTGGAGTAAAAAAATTCTCAACAACACACTACCTTCCATAATGACAAGGTTACAATCTATTATAGTAACAAAAATATCCACAATAGACTACCTTCATAATGACTAGGCTACCATCCATTGTAGTAACAAAAATCTCGACAACAAACTACATTCCATAATGACGAGGCTACCATCCATTGGAGTAACAAAGATATCGACAACATACTACCTTCCATAATGACAAGGCTACCATCCCTTAGAGTAACAAAAATCACGACAACACACTACCTTCCATAATGATAAGTCTACTATCCATTGGAGTAACAAAAATCTCAACAATAGACTAACTTCCATAATGACAAGGGTACCATCTTTGGAGTAACCCAAATATCCACAAGAGACTACCTTCCATAATGACAAGCCTACAATCCATTGGAGTCTACAAAATCTCGACAACATACTACCTTCCATAATGACAAGGCTACCATCTATTGGAGTAACTAAAATCTCGACAACAGACTACCTTCCATAATGATTAGGCTACCATCCATTGTAGTAACAAAGATATCGACAACAGACTACCTTCCATAACGACAAGGCTACAATCCATTGTAGTAATAAAAATTTCGACAACAATCTACCTTCCATAATGACTAGGCTACCATCCATTGGAATAACAAAGATATCTACAACATACTACCTTCAATAATGACAAGGCTACCATCCATTGGAGTAACAAAAATCACGACAACAGACTATCTTCCATAATGACAAGGCTTCCATCCATTGGAATAACAAAAATTACGACAACACACTACCTTCCATAATGAGAAGGCTACCATCCAATGGAGTAACAAAAATCTCGACAACAGACTACCTTCCATAATGACAAGGCTACCATCTATTGGAGTAACTAAAATCTCGACAACAGACTACATTCCATAATGCCTAGGCTACCATCCATTGGAGTAATAAAGATATCGACAACAAACTACCTTCCATAATGACAAGGCTACAATCCATTGTAGTAATAAAAATCTCGACAATAATCTACCTTCCATAATGAATAGGCTACCATCCATTGGAATAACAAAGATATCTACAACATACTACCTTCAATAATGACAAGGCTACCATCCATTGGAGTAACAAAAATCACGACAACAGACTACCTTCCATAATGACTAGGCTTCCATCCATTGGAATAACAAAAATAACGACAACACACTACCTTCCATAATGACAAGGCTACCATCCAATGGAGTAACAAACATATCGACAACAAATTACCTTCCATAATGACTAGGATACCATCCATTGTAGTAAAAAAATTCTCGACAATACACTACCTTCCATAATGACAAGGCTACAATCTATTATAGTAACAAAAATATCGACAATAGACTACCTTCATAATGACTAGGCTACCATCCATTGTAGTAACAAAAATCTCGACAACAAACTACATTCCATAATGACAAGGCTACCATCCCTTAGAGTAAGAAAAATCTCGACAACAAACTACCTTCCATAATGAAATGGCTACCATCCATTGGAGTAACAAAGATATCGACAACATACTACCTTCAATAATGACAAGGCTACCATCCCTTAGAGTAACAAAAATCACGACAACACACTACCTTCCATAATGATAAATCTACTATCCATTGGAGTAACAAAAATCTCAACAATAGACTAACTTCCATAATGACAAGGGTACCATCATTGGAGTAACCCAAATATCCACAAGAGACTACCTTCGATAATGACAAGGCTACAATCCATTGGAGTCTACAAAATCTCGACAACAGACTACCTTCCATAATGACAAGGCTACCATCTATTGGAGTAACTAAAATCTCGACAACAGACTACCTTCCATAATGATTAGGCTACCATCCATTGTAGTAACAAAGATATCGACAACAGACTACCTTCCATAACGACAAGGCTACAATCCATTGTAGTAATAAAAATTTCGACAACAATCTACCTTCCATAATGACTAGGCTACCATCCATTGGAATAACAAAGATATCTACAACATACTACCTTCAATAATGACTAGGCTACCATCCATTGGAGTAACAAAAATCACGACAACAGACTATCTTCCATAATGACAAGGCTTCCATCCATTGGAATAACAAAAATTACGACAACACACTACCTTCCATAATGAGAAGGCTACCATCCAATGGAGTAACAAAAATCTCGACAATAGACTACCTTCCATAATGACAAGGCTACCATCTATTGGAGTAACTAAAATCTCGACAACAGACTACATTCCATAATGACTAGGCTACCATCCATTGGAGTAATAAAGATATCGACAACAAACTACCTTCCATAACGACAAGGCTACAATCCATTGTAGTAATAAAAATCTCGACAATAATCTACCTTCCATAATGACTAGGCTACCATCCATTGGAATAACAAAGATATCTACAACATACTACCTTCAATAATGACAAGGCTACCATCCATTGGAGTAACAAAAATCACGACAACAGACTACCTTCCATAATGACTAGGCTTCCATCCATTGGAATAACAAAAATAACGACAACACACTACCTTCCATAATGACAAGGCTACCATCCAATGGAGTAACAAACATATCGACAACAAATTACCTTCCATAATGACTAGGATACCATCCATTATAGTAAAAAAATTCTCCACAATACACTACCTTCCATAATGACAAGGCTACAATCTATTATAGTAACAAAAATACCGACAATAGACTACCTTCATAATGACTAGGCTACCATCCATTGTAGTAACAAAAATCTCGACAACAAACTACATTCCATAATGACAAGGCTACCATCCCTTAGAGTAAGAAAAATCTCGACAACAAACTACCTTCCATAATGAAATGGCTACCATCCATTGGAGTAACAGAGATATCGACAACATACTACCTTCCATAATGACAAGGCTACCATCCCTTAGAGTAACAAAAATCACGACAACACACTACCTTCCATAATGATAAATCTACTATCCATTGGAGTAACAAAAATCTCAACAATAGACTAACTTCCATAATGACAAGGGTACCATCATTGGAGTAACCCAAATATCCACAAGAGACTACCTTCGATAATGACAAGGCTACAATCCATTGGAGTCTACAAAATCTCGACAACAGACTACCTTCCATAATGACAAGGCTACCATCTATTGGAGTAACTAAAATCTCAACAACAGACTACTTTCCATAATGACTAGGCTACCATCCATTGGAGTAACAAAGATATCGATAACAGACTACCTTCCATAACGACAAGGCTTCAATCCATTGTAGTAATAAAAATCTCGACAACAATCTACCTTCCATAATGATAAGGCTACCATCCAATGGAGTAACAAAAATCTCGACAACAGACTACCTTCCATAATGACTCGGCTACCATCCATTGGAGTAACAAATATATCGACAACAGACTACCTCCATAATGACAAGGCTACAATCCGTTATAGTAACAAAAATCTCGACAAAAAATTACCTTCCATAATGACTAGGATACCATCCATTGGAGTAAAAAAATTCTCAACAACACACTACCTTCCATAATGACAAGGTTACAATCTATTATAGTAACAAAAATATCGACAATAGACTACCTTCATAATGACTAGGCTATTATCCATTGTAGTAACAAAAATCTCGACAACAAACTACATTCCATAATGACAAGGCTACCATCCCTTAGAGTAAGAAAAATCTTGACAACAAACTACCTTCCATAATGAAATGGCTACCATCCATTGGAGTAACAAAGATATCGACAACATTCTACCTTCCATATTGACAAGGCTACCATTACTTAGAGTAACAAAAATCACGACAACACACTACCTTCCATAATGATAAGTCTACTATCCATTGGAGTAACAAAAATCTCAACAATAGACTAACTTCCATAATGACAAGGGTACCATCTTTGGAGTAACCCAAATATCCACAAGAGACTACCTTCCATAATGACAAGGATACAATCCATTGGAGTCTACAAAATCTCGACAACAGACTACTTTCCATAATGACAACGCTACCATCCATTGGAGTAACAAAAATCACGAAAATAGACTACCTTCCATAATGACTAGGCTACCATCCATTGGAATAACAAAAATATCGACAACACACTACCTTCCATAATGACAAGGCTACCATTCAATGGAGTAACAAAAATCTCGACAATAGACTACCTTCCATAGTGACTAAGCTACCATCCATTGGAGTAACAAAGATATCGACAACAAACTACCTCCATAACGACAAGGCTACAATCCACTAGAATAACAAAAATATCGACAACAGACTACCTTTCATAATGAGAAGGCTACCATCCATTGTAGTAATAAAGATATCTACAACATACTAGCTTCCATAGTGACTAGGCTACCATCCACTGGAATAACAAAAATATCGACAACACACTACCTTCCATAATGACAAGGCTACATACCAATGGAGTAACAAAAATCTCGACAACAGACTACCTTCCATAATGACAAGGCTACCATCCATTGGAGTAACAAAAATAACGACAACAGACTACCTTCCATAATGACTAGGCTACCATCCACTGGAATAACAAAAATATCGATAACACACATCCTTCCATAATGATAAGGCTACCATCCAATGGAGTAACAAAAATCTCGACAACAGACTACCTTCCATAATGACTAGGCTACCATCCATTGGAGTAACAAAGATATCGACAACAGACTACCTCCATAATGACAAGGCTACAATCCATTATAATAACAAAAATCTCGACAACAAATTACCTTCCATAATGACTAGGATACCATCCATTGGAGTAAAAAAATTCTCAACAACACACTACCTTCCATAATGACAAGGTTACAATCTATTATAGTAACAAAAATATCGACAATAGACTACCTTCATAATGACTAGGCTACCATCCATTGTAGTAACAAAAATCTCGACAACAAACTACATTCCATAATGACGAGGCTACCATCCATTGGAGTAACAAAGATATCGACAACATACTACCTTCCATAATGACAAGGCTACCATCCCTTAGTGTAACAAAAATCACGACAACACACTACCTTCCATAATGATAAGTCTACTATCCATTGGAGTACCAATAATCTCAACAATAGACTAACTTCCATAATGACAAGGGTACCATCTTTGGAGTAACCCAAATATCCACAAGAGACTACCTTCCATAATGACAAGCCTACAATCCATTGGAGTCTACAAAATCTCGACAACATACTACCTTCCATAATGACAAGGCTACCATCTATTGGAGTAACTAAAATCTCGACAACAGACTACCTTCCATAATGATTAGGCTACCATCCATTGTAGTAACAAAGATATCGACAACAGACTACCTTCCATAACGACAAAGCTACAATCCATTGTAGTAATAAAAATTTCAACAACAATCTACCTTCCATAATGACTAGGCTACCATCCATTGGAATAACAAAGATATCTACAACATACTACCTTCAATAATGACAAGGCTACCATCCATTGGAGTAACAAAAATCACGACAACAGACTACCTTCCATAATGACTAGGCTTCCATCCATTGGAATAACAAAAATTACGACAACACACTACCTTCCATAATGACAAGGCTACCATCCAATGGAGTAACAAAAATCTCGACAACATATTACCTTCCATAATGACTAGGATACCATCCATTGGAGTAAAAAAATTCTCGACAACACACTACCTTCCATAATGACAAGGTTACAATCTATTATAGTAACAAAAATATCGACAATAGACTACCTTCATAATGACTAGGCTACCATCCATTGTAGTAACAAAAATCTCGACAACAAACTACATTCCATAATGACGAGGCTACCATCCATTGGAGTAACAAAGATATCGACAACAAACTACCTCCATAACGACAAGGCTACAATCCACTAGAATAACAAAAATATCGCCAACAGACTACCTTTCATAATGAGAAGGCTACCATCCATTGTAGTAATAAATATATCTACAACATACTAGCTTCCATAATGACTAGGCTACCATCCACTGGAATAACAAAAATATCGACAACACACTACCTTCCATAATGACAAGGCTACATTCCAATGGAGTAACAAAAATCTCGACAACAGACTACCTTCCATAATGACAAGGCTACCAACCATTGGAGTAACAAAAATAACGACAAAAGACTACCTTCCATAATGACTAGGCTACCATCCACTGAAATAACAAAAATATCGATAACACACATCCTTCCATAATGATAAGGCTACCATCCAATGGAGTAACAAAAATCTCGACAACAGACTACCTTCCATAATGACTAGGCTACCATCCATTGGAGTAACAAAGATATCGACAACAGACTACCTCCATAATGACAAGGCTACAATCCATTATAATAACAAAAATCTCGACAACAAATTACCTTCCATAATGACTAGGATACCATCCATTGGAGTAAAAAAATTCTCAACAACACACTACCTTCCATAATGACAAGGTTACAATCTATTATAGTAACAAAAATATCGACAATAGACTACCTTCATAATGACTAGGCTACCATCCATTGTAGTAACAAAAATCTCGACAACAAACTACATTCCATAATGACGAGGCTACCATCCATTGGAGTAACAAAGATATCGACAACATACTACCTTCCATAATGACAAGGCTACCATCCCTTAGAGTAACAAAAATCACGACAACACACTACCTTCCATAATGATAAGTCTACTATCCATTGGAGTAACAAAAATCTCAACAATAGACTAACTTCCATAATGACAAGGGTACCATCTTTGGAGTAACCCAAATATCCACAAGAGACTACCTTCCATAATGACAAGCCTACAATCCATTGGAGTCTACAAAATCTCGACAACATACTACCTTCCATAATGACAAGGCTACCATCTATTGGAGTAACTAAAATCTCGACAACAGACTACCTTCCATAATGATTAGGCTACCATCCATTGGAGTAATAAAGATATCGACAACAGACTACCTTCCATAACGACAAGGCTACAATCCATTGTAGTAATAAAAATCTCGACAACAATCTACCTTCCATAATGACTAGGCTACCATCCATTGGAATAACAAAGATATCTACAACATACTACCTTCAATAATGACAAGGCTACCATCCATTGGAGTAACAAAAATCACGACAACAGACTACCTTCCATAATGACTAGGCTTCCATCCATTGGAATAACAAAAATATCGACAACACACTACCTTCCATAATGACAAGGCTACCATCCAATGGAGTAACAAAAATCTCGACAACAGAATACCTTCCATAATGACTAGGCTACCATCCATTGGAGTAAAAAGATATCGACAATAGACTAGCTCCATAAAGATAAGGCTACAATACATTGTAGTAACAAAAATCTCGACAACATACTACCTTCCATAATGACAGGGCTACAATCTATTATAGTAACAAAAATATCGACAATAGACTACCTTCATAATGACTAGGCTACCATCCATTATAGTAAAAAAATCTTGACAACAAACTACCTTCCATAATGACAAGGCTACCATCCCTTAGAGTAACAAACATCAAAACAACACACTACCTTCCATAATGATAAGTCTACTATCCATTGGAGTAACAAAAATCTCAACAATAGACTTACTTCCATAATGTCAAGGGTACCGTCATTGGAGTAACCCAAATATCCACAAGAGACTACCTTCCATAATGACAAGGCTACAATCCATTGGAGTCTACAAAATCTCGACAACAGACTACCTTCCATAACGACAAGGCTACCATCTATTGGAGTAACTAAAATCTCGACAACAGACTACCTTCCATAATGACTAGGCTACCATCCATTGGAGTAACAAAGATATCGACAACAGACTACCTTCCATAACGACAAGGCTACAATCCATTGTAGTAATAAAAATCTCGACAATAATCTACCTTCCATAATGACTAGGTACCATCCATTGGAATAACAAAGATATCTACAACATACTACCTTCAATAATGACAAGGCTACCATCCATTGGAATAACAAATATATCTACAACATACTACCTTCCATAATGACTAGGCTTCCATCCATTGGAATAAAAAAAATATCGACAACACACTACCTTCCATAATGACAAGGCTACCATCCAATGGAGTAACAAAAATCTCGACAACAGAATACCTTCCATAATGACTAGGCTACCATCCATTGGAGTAATAAAGATATCGACAATAGACTAGCTCCATAACAATAAGGCTACAATCCATTGTAGTAACAAAAATCTCGACAACATACTACTTTCCATAATGACAAGGCTACCATCCATTGGAGTAACAAAAATCACGACAAGAGACTACCTTCCATAATGACAAGGCTACCATCCATTGGAATAACAAAAATATCGTACACAAACTACCTTCCATAATGACTAGGCTACCATCCATTGGAGTAATAAAGATATCGACAACAGACTAGCTCCATAACAATAAGGCTACAATCCATTGTAGTAACAAAAATCTCGACAACATACTACCTTCCATAATGACAAGGCTACCATCCATTGGAGTAACAAAAATCACGACAAGAGACTACCTTCCATAATGACAAGGCTACAATCCATTGGAATAACAAAAATATCGTACACAAACTACCTTCCATAATGACAAGGCTACCATCCAATGGAGTAACAAAAATCTCGACAATAGACTAACTTCCATAATGACTAAGCTACCATCCATTGAAGTAACAAAGATATCGACAACAAACTACCTCCATAACGACAAGGCTACAATCCATTGTAGTAACAAAAATCTCGACAACATACTACCTTCCATAATGACAAGGCTACCATCCATTGTAGTGACAAAAATCTCGATAATATACTACCTTCTATAATGACAACGCTACCATCCATTGGAATAAAAAAAATCACGACAACAGACTACCTTCCATAATGACACGGCCACAATCTATTATAGTAACAAAACTCTCGACAATAGACTACCTTTCATAATGAAAAGACTACCATCCATTGGAATAACAAAAATCTCGACAACAGACTACCTTCCATAATGACAAGGCTACCATCCCTTAGAGTAAAAAAAATCTCGACAAAAGACTACCTTCCATAATGACAAGGCTACCATCCATTGGAGTAACAAAGATATCTACAACATACTACCTTCCATAATGACAAGGCTACAATTCGTTGGAGTAACAAAAATCACAAAAATAGAGAGCCTTCCATAATAACTAGGCTACCATCCATTGGAGTAACAAAAATATCGACAGCACACTACCTTCCATAATGACAAGGCTACCATCCAATGGAGTAACAAAAATGTCGACAATAGACTAACTTCAATAATGACTAAGCTAACATCCATTGGAGTAACAAAGATATCGACAACAGACTACCTCCATAACGACAAGTCTACAATCAATTATAGTAACAAAAATCTCGACAACAGACTACCTTCCATAATGAGAAGGCTACCATCCATTGTAGTAACAAAGATTTCTACAACATACTACCTTCCATAATGACAAGGCTACCATCCATTGGAGTAACAAAAATAACGACAACAGACTACCTTCCATAATGACTAGGCTACCATCCACTGGAATAACAAAAATATCGGCAACACACTACCTTCCATAATGACAAGGCTACCATCCAATAGAGTAACAAAAATTTCGACAACAGATTACCTTCCATAATGACTAGGATACCATCCATTGGAGTAAAAAAATTCTCGACAACACACTACCTTCCATAATGACAAGGCTACAATCTATTATAGTATCAAAAATATCGACAATAGACTACCTTCGTAAAGACTAGGCTACCATCCATTGTAGTAACAAAAATCTCGACAACAAACTACATTCCATAATGGCAAGGCTACCATCCCTTAGAGTAAGAAAAATCTCGACAACAAACTACCTTCCATAATGAAATGGCTACCATCCATTGGAGTAACAAAGATATCGACAACATAATACCTTCCATAATGACAAGGCTACCATCCCTTAGAGTAACAAAAATCACGACAACACACTACCTTCCATAATGATAAGTCTACTATCCATTGGAGTAACAAAAATCTCAACAATAGACTAACTTCCATAATGACAAGGGTACCATCTTTGGAGTAACCCAAATATCCACAAGAGACTACCTTCCATAATGACAAGGCTACAATCCATTGGAGTCTACAAAATCTCGACAACATACTACCTTCCATAATGATAAGGCTACCATCTATTGGAGTAACTAAAATCTCGACAACAGACTACCTTCCAAAATGACTAGGCTACCATCCATTGGAGTAACAAAGATATCGACAACAGACTACCTTCCATAACGACAAGGCTACAATCCATTGTAGTAATAAAAATTTCGACAACAATCTACCTTCCATAATGACTAGGCTACCATCCATTGGAATAACAAAGATATCTGCAACATACTACCTTCAATAATGACAAGGCTACCATCCATTGGAGTAACAAAAATCACGACAACAGACTACCTTCCATAATGACTAGGCTTCCATCCATTGGAATAACAATAATAACGACAACACACTACCTTCCATAATGACTAAGCTACCATCCATTGAAGTAACAAAGATATCGACAACAAACTACCTCCATAACGACAAGGCTACAATCCATTGTAGTAACAAAAATCTCGACAACATACTACCTTCCATAATGACAAGGCTACCATCCATTGTAGTGACAAAAATCTCGATAATATACTACCTTCTATAATGACAACGCTACCATCCATTGGAATAAAAAAATCACGACAACAGACTACCTTCCATAATGACACGGCCACAATCTATTATAGTAACAAAACTCTCGACAATAGACTACCTTTCATAATGAAAAGACTACCATCCATTGGAATAACAAAAATCTCGACAACAGACTACCTTCCATAATGACAAGGCTACCATCCCTTAGAGTAAAAAAAATCTCGACAAAAGACTACCTTCCATAATGACAAGGCTACCATCCATTGGAGTAACAAAGATATCTACAACATACTACCTTCCATAATGACAAGGCTACAATTCGTTGGAGTAACAAAAATCACAAAAATAGAGAACCTTCCATAATAACTAGGCTACCATCCATTGGAGTAACAAAAATATCGACAGCACACTACCTTCCATAATGACAAGGCTACCATCCAATGGAGTAACAAAAATGTCGACAATAGACTAACTTCAATAATGACTAAGCTAACATCCATTGGAGTAACAAAGATATCGACAACAGACTACCTCCATAACGACAAGTCTACAATCAATTATAGTAACAAAAATCTCGACAACAGACTACCTTCCATAATGAGAAGGCTACCATCCATTGTAGTAACAAAGATATCTACAACATACTACCTTCCACAATGACAAGGCTACCATCCATTGGAGTAACAAAAATAACGACAACAGACTACCTTCCATAATGACTAGGCTACCATCCACTGGAATAACAAAAATATCGACAACACACTACCTTCCATAATGGCAAGGCTACCATCCAATAGAGTAACAAAAATCTCGACAACAGATTACCTTCCATAATGACTAGGATACCATCCATTGGAGTAAAAAAATTCTCGACAACACACTACCTTCCATAATGACAAGGCTACAATCTATTATAGTATCAAAAATATCGACAATAGACTACCTTCGTAATGACTAGGCTACCATCCATTGTAGTAACAAAAATCTCGACAACAAACTACATTCCATAATGGCAAGGCTACCATCCCTTAGAGTAAGAAAAATCTCGACAACAAACTACCTTCCATAATGAAATGGCTACCATCCATTGGAGTAACAAAGATATCGACAACATAATACCTTCCATAATGACAAGGCTACCATCCCTTAGAGTAACAAAAATCACGACAACACACTACCTTCCATAATGATAAGTCTACTATCCATTGGAGTAACAAAAATCTCAACAATAGACTAACTTCCATAATGACAAGGGTACCATCTTTGGAGTAATCCAAATATCCACAAGAGACTACCTTCCATAATGACAAGGCTACAATCCATTGGAGTCTACAAAATCTCGACAACAGACTACCTTCCATAATGATAAGGCTACCATCTATTGGAGTAACTAAAATCTCGACAACAGACTACCTTCCAAAATGACTAGGCTACCATCCATTGGAGTAACAAAGATATCGACAACAGACTACCTTCCATAACGACAAGGCTACAATCCATTGTAGTAATAAAAATTTCGACAACAATCTACCTTCCATAATGACTAGGCTACCATCCATTGGAATAACAAAGATATCTGCAACATACTACCTTCAATAATGACAAGGCTACCATCCATTGGAGTAACAAAAATCACGACAACAGACTACCTTCCATAATGACTAGGCTTCCATCCATTGGAATAACAATAATAACGACAACACACTACCTTCCATAATGACTAAGCTACCATCCATTGAAGTAACAAAGATATCGACAACAAACTACCTCCATAACGACAAGGCTACAATCCATTGTAGTAACAAAAATCTCGACAACATACTACCTTCCATAATGACAAGGCTACCATCCATTGTAGTGACAAAAATCTTGATAATATACTACCTTCTATAATGACAACGCTACCATCCATTGGAATAAAAAAAATCACGACAACAGACTACCTTCCATAATGACACGGCCACAATCTATTATAGTAACAAAACTCTCGACAATAGACTACCTTTCATAATGAAAAGACTACCATCCATTGGAATAACAAAAATCTCGACAACAGACTACCTTCCATAATGACAAGGCTAGCATCCCTTAGAGTAAAAAAAATCTCGACAAAAGACTACCTTCCATAATGACAAGGCTACCATCCATTGGAGTAACAAAGATATCTACAACATACTACCTTCCATAATGACAAGGCTACAATTCGTTGGAGTAACAAAAATCACAAAAATAGAGAACCTTCCATAATAACTAGGCTACCATCCATTGGAGTAACAAAAATATCGACAGCACACTACCTTCCATAATGACAAGGCTACCATCCAATGGAGTAACAAAAATGTCGACAATAGACTAACTTCAATAATGACTAAGCTAACATCCATTGGAGTAACAAAGATATCGACAACAGACTACCTCCATAACGACAAGTCTACAATCAATTATAGTAACAAAAATCTCGACAACAGACTACCTTCCATAATGAGAAGGCTACCATCCATTGTAGTAACAAAGATATCTACAACATACTACCTTCCATAATGACAAGGCTACCATCCATTGGAGTAACAAAATTAACGACAACAGACTACCTTCCATAATGACTAGGCTACCATCCACTGGAATAACAAAAATATCGACAACACACTACCTTCCATAATGACAAGGCTACCATCCAATAGAGTAACAAAAATCTCGACAACAGATTACCTTCCATAATGACTAGGATACCATCCATTGGAGTAAAAAAATTCTCGACAACACACTACCTTCCATAATGACAAGGCTACAATCTATTATAGTATCAAAAATATCGACAATAGACTACCTTCGTAATGACTAGGCTACCATCCATTGTAGTAACAAAAATCTCGACAACAAACTACATTCCATAATGACAAGGCTACCATCCCTTAGAGTAAGAAAAATCTCGACAACAAACAACCTTCCATAATGAAATGGCTACCATCCATTGGAGTAACAAAGATATCGACAACATAATACCTTCCATAATGACAAGGCTACCATCCCTTAGAGTAACAAAAATCACGACAACACACTACCTTCCATAATGATAAGTCTACTATCCATTGGAGTAACAAAAATCTCAACAATAGACTTACTTCCATAATGACAAGGGTACCATCTTTGGAGTAACCCAAATATCCACAAGAGACTACCTTCCATAATGACAAGGCTACAATCCATTGGAGTCTACAAAATCTCGACAACAGACTACCTTCCATAATGATAAGGCTACCATCTATTGGAGTAACTAAAATCTCGACAACAGACTACCTTCCAAAATGACTAGGCTACCATCCATTGGAGTAACAAAGATATCGACAACAGACTACCTTCCATAACGACAAGGCTACAATCCATTGTAGTAATAAAAATTTCGACAACAATCTACCTTCCATAATGACTAGGCTACCATCCATTGGAATAACAAAGATATCTGCAACATACTACCTTCAATAATGACAAGGCTACCATCCATTGGAGTAACAAAAATCACGACAACAGACTACCTTCCATAATGACTAGGCTTCCATCCATTGGAATAACAATAATAACGACAACACACTACCTTCCATAATGACAAGGCTACCATCCAATGGAGTAACAAAAATCTCGACAACAGATTACCTTCCATAATGACTAGGATACCATCCATTGGAGTAAAAAAATTCTCGACAACACACTACCTTCCATAATGACAAGGCTACAATCTATTATAGTAACAAAAATATCGACAATAGACTACCTTCATAATGACTAGGCTACCATCCATTGTAGTAACAAAAATCTCGACAACAAACTACATTCCATAATGACAAGGCTACCATCCCTTAGAGTAAGAAAAATCTCGACAACAAACTACCTTCCATAATGAAATGGATACCATCCATTGGAGTAACAAAGATATCGACAACATACTACCTTCCATAATGACAAGGCTACCATCCCTTAGAGTAACAAAAATCACGACAACACACTACCTTCCATAATGATAAGTCTACTATCCATTGGAGTAACAAAAATCTCAACAGTAGACTTACTTCCATAATGACAAGGGTACCATCTTTGGAGTAACCCAAATATCCACAAGAGACAACCTTCCATAATCACAAGGCTACAATCCATTGGAGTCTACAAAATCTCGACAACAGACTACCTTCCATAATGACAAGGCTACCATCTATTGGAGTAACTAAAATCTCGACAACAGACTACCTTCCATAATGACTAGGCTACCATCCATTAGAGTAACAAAGATATCGACAACAGACTACCTTCCATAACAACAAGGCTACAATCCATTGTAGTAATAAAAATCTCGACAACAATCTACCTTCCATAATGACTAGGCTACCATCCATTGGAATAACAAAGATATCTACAACATACTACCTTCAATAATGACAAGGCTACCATCCATTGGAATAACAAAGATAACTACAACATACTACCTTCCACAATGACTAGGCTTCCATCCATTGGAATAACAAAAATATCGACAACACACTACCTTCCATAATGACAAGGCTACCATCCAATGGAGTAACAAAAATCTCGACAACAGAATACCTTCCATAATGACTAGGCTACCATCCATTGGAGTAATAAATATATCGACAATAGACTAGCTCCATAACAATAAGGCTACAATCCATTGTAGTAACAAGAATCTAGACAACATACTACCTTCCATAATGACAAGGCTACCATCCATTGGAGTAACAAAAATCACGACAAGAGACTACCTTCCATAATGACAAGGCTACCATCCATTGGAATAACAAAAATATCGTACACAAACTACCTTCCATAATGACAAGGCTACCATCCCTTAGAGTAAGAAAAATCTCGACAACAAACTACCTTCCATAATGAAATGGCTACCATCCATTGGAGTAACAAAGATATCGACAACATACTACCTTCCATAATGACAAGGCTACCATCCCTTAGAGTAACAAAAATCAAAACAACACACTACCTTCCATAATCATAAGTCTACTATCCATTGGAGTAACAAAAATCTCAACAATAGACTAACTTCCATAATGACAAGGGTACCATCATTGGAGTAACCCAAACATCCACAAGAAACTACCTTCCATAATGACAAGGCTACAATCCATTGGAGTCTACAAAATCTCGACAACAGACTACCTTCCATAATGACAAGGCTACCATCTATTGGAGTAACTAAAATCTCGACAACAGACTACCTTCCATAATGACTAGGCTACCATCCATTGGAATAACAAAGATATCGACAACAGACTACCTTCCATAACGACAAGGCTACAATCCATTGTAGTAATAAAAATCTCGACAACAATCTACCTTCCATAATGACTAGGCTACCATCCATTGGAATAACAGAGATATCTACAACATACTACCTTCAATAATGACAAGGCTACCATCCATTGGAATAACAAAGATATCTACAACATACTACCTTCCACAATGACTAGGCTTCCATCTATTGGAATAACAAAAATATCGACAACACACTAACTTCCATAATGACAAGGCTACCATCCAATGGAGTAACAAAAATCTCGACAACAGAATACCTTCCATAATGACTAGGCTACCATCCATTGGAGTAATAATGATATCGACAATAGACTAGCTCCATAACAATAAGGCTACAATCCATTATAGTAACAAAAATCTCGACAACATACTAACTTCCATAATGACAAGGCTACCATCCATTGGAGTAACAAAAATATCGTACACAAACTACCTTCCATAATGACTAGGCTACCATCCATTGGAGTAACAAAGATATCGACAACAGACTACCTTCCATAATGACAAGGCTACAATCCATTGTAGTAACAAAGATATCTACAACATACTACCTTCCATAATGCCAAGGCTACCATCCATTGGAGTAACAAAAATCACGACAAGAGACTACCTTCCATAATGACAAGGCTACCATCCATTGGAATAACAAAAAGATCGTACACAAACTACCTTCCATAATGACTAGGCTAGAATCCATTGGAGTAAAAATGATATCGAAAACAGACTACCTTCCATAACGACAAGGCTACAATCCATTGTAGTTACAAAAATAATGAAAATAGACTACCTTTCATAATGACAAGGCTACCATCCATTGTAGTGACAAAAATCTCGACAATATACTACCTTCTATAATTACAAGGCTACTATCCATTGGAATAACAAAAATCACGACAATAGACTACCTTCCATAATGACACGGCTACAATCTATTATAGTAACAAAACTCTCGACAATAGAGTACCTTTCATAATGAAAAGGCTACCATCCATTGGAATAATAAAAATCTCGACAACAGACTACCCTCCATAATGACAAGGCTACCATCCATTGGAGTAACAAAGATATCTACAACATACTACCTTCCATAATGACACGGCTACAATCCATTGGAGTAACAAAAATCACGAAAACAGACTACCTTCCATAATGACTAGGCTACCATCCATTGGAATAACAAAAATATCGACAACACACTACCTTCCATAATGATAAGGCTACCATCCAATGGAGTAACAAAAATCTCGAAAATAAACTACCTTCCGTAATGACTAAGCTACCATCCATTGGAGTAACAAAGATATCGACAATAGACTACCTCCTTAACGACAAGGCTACAATCCATTGTAGTAACAAAAATCTCGACAACATACTACCTTCCATAATGACAAGGCTACCATCCATTGTAGTGACAAAAATCTCGATAATATACTACCTTCTATAATGACAACGCTACCATCCATTGGAATAAAAAAAATCACGACAACAGACTACCTTCCATAATGACACGGCCACAATCTATTATAATAACAAAACTCTCGACAATAGACTACCTTTCATAATGAAAAGGCTACCATCCATTGGAATAAAAAAAATCTCGACAACAGACTACCTTCCATAATGACAAGGCTACTATCCCTTAGAGTAAAAAAATCTCGACAAATGACTACCTTCCATAATGACAAGTCTACAATCCATTGGAGTAACAAAGATATCTACAACATACTACCTTCCATAATGACAAGGATACAATCCGTTGGACAAACAAAAATCACGAAAATAGAGAACCTTCCATATTTACTAGGATACCACCATTGGAGTAACAAAATTATCGACAACACACTGCCTTCCATAATGACAAGGCTACCATCCAATGGAGTAACAAAAATGTCGACAATAGACTACCTTCAATAATGACTAAGCTAACATCCATTGGAGTAACAATGATATCGACAACAGACTACCTCCATAACGACAAGGCTACAATGAATTGAAGTAACAAAAATCTCGACAACAGACTACCTTCCATAATGAGAAGGCTACCATCCATTGGAGTAACAAAGATATCTACAACATACTACCTTCCATAATGAAAAGGCTACCATCCATTGGTGTAACAAAAATAACGACAACACACTACCTTCCATAGTGACAAGGCTACCTGTTGTACCCCAAATTTTGACCTAAGATATCATCTCCTACCTGCATCATTACATTACAAGTGTTTTAATCCATCGATTTTAAAATTCATAACCTTTTTTCAGGCCGAGAGCTATTTATGTTGAACACTAAATCATTTAATCGATTCGTGCTAAAATAATGTTTATTAATCATTTATTATCTTAAATTTAAATAATTGGAATTTTGTTTTCGATTATTATGTAATTTAAAGATGTATAGATAATAAAATAAACATTAGAGAAGAGGCGCATTAATTGTGCAGACAGTATTTATTTATTACTCACTATCTTAAATTTAAATAACTGGAATTCATTCTCAGTTATTACATAATTTAAAGGTTTATGAATAATATAATAAATATTCGGAAAAGTTTATTGGTCAATAACGATTATTTAATCATTTGTCATTCTAAGTTAAATAATTGAAATTCTATTTTAATTATTATAATTTAGAAAGTTATGGATGATGAATTAAATAATTGAGGCTATTAATTGATCAATGATAATTATTTATTTATCTGTTCATTATTCTGAATGTAGGTAGTTGAAATTCGTTTTCAATTATTATACGATTAAAGAATTGTAAACGATAAAATAAATAATTAGAGAGAAAGAAGAAATTAATTGGCGAATATTGGATTCTTATTCATTTTTTCTAATTGTACAATTATTATGTAAATATTGTATCTATTACAACAAAATTACAATAATAAGTTTACAAAGCTAAAATGAAATAAAAAACTAATCTAATATTCCTAATTCTAAAACTTCTGATCCAATGCATTTTTGTCTGCTCACTTGATGTTACCTGCAAAAATTAAAAGAAATTAGAATTCGAACAAATAATTAAAAAGCGAAATTATTTAAGGTTCATCATTAAAAGCAATGGCCGGAATCAGTTACTCTTTTTGCAAATCACGGGATTTCTCCCGGTTCACGAAAAAGAGAGGAATTTTTAAATGAATGCACAAGTTCATTTTGTGTCAAAAATTGCATGTTTTAAATTAATTGCATTTTTTCAAAACCCAAATGCATATTTCAAAAAAACATACAGCATACAAAGTCCCTGCATGTTCTCAACATATGCAAGCAAATGCCAACGTAAACCTATGCCCACATAGTAAAAAACAAAACAAGCTACTATTGCATTAGAAGTCAAAAAAAATGCAGTTTAACAACATATGCAAGCAATGTAATATTCCTTATTTTCATCATTTTCTGGCCATTTGCAATTTCAGAAAATAGTACAGCATATCATTTTATTGTCAAAACTGTACTGAGAGAGAAAAGAGAGGAGGAAGCGTGGTTTTACAGGTTTAGCTTAGGCAGGAAAGAGATACAAGACAAACTGCAAAATATAGCCAGTAGAAATAAAAACATAAAAGAAGAATAGAAACAAATTGGAGGTAGCAGTCTGGTGCAGAATGCCAGGGAAGAGGGAAAGTATTTCAAAACATCCAGCCTGTAACGTAAACAAGGGGAAGGAGAAAACTGTTATAACATAACCATCCAAGAATCATATATCAGATCATCAATATCCAAACCTTCAAAGACTTAGAAAAAATAGTTATCAACAATCTCACACAAAAAACCAGCAGACCTGCATAACCATTCCACTACTGTCAAAAAACCATTTCACCATATGGCCTAAACCTCACAAACTGATTGAGCCTTTAAGCCAACATCACCACTACTGTCAAATAGATATCAAAAACAATCTCACACAAGAACCAATTAAAACCACACCATCAATATGGCCTAGCAACAAAAAGACCTATTCCCCTGTTTCCATCAACCTGTCCAACCAACACAAAACCAGTATACTCACAAACCTGTCAAACCTATTACCCAAGCCAAAAACATCATCAGTCACAAATCTACTGAAGCCAAGCTAGGCCAAACCTGAAACGTTCCGCCCAAAACCCTGAAGGCAACACAAGCAAGGCCTCAGTGTTACCATCACTGGCCATTCAAAGCATACAACTCAAAGCCTAAAAAAAACATTATCATAGGCCAAAGATCGAAGCACAGTACCAGCAAGAAGAAGAGAAACATCAAAGCACAGTGTCAAGGCAGAAGAAGAAGAGAAACATCAAAGCACAGTGTCAAGGCAGAAGAAGAAGAGAAACATCACAGTACAGTACCAACAAGAAGAAGAAGAAAATCACGTAAAATACCAGTCACCGAAGCGAGCTCGCGACCCTCCTCTCCTCGCCGCCTGGCCTCCTTCGCTCCCGACCTCCTCCTCCATCTCCACCTAGGTAACGATTCCCTCTCCCTTTTTACTTCTATGGTACCTCAATCAAACAATAAGAATCAAAACGGTAAGAATCATGTAATCTGAATCTATGCATGCAAAAACGAATTAAGCCTTAACGAATCAGGAGCATATTTTACCGAATCCGTAGCCGTCCTTTTTTTCGTTCGGCTAGAGGGAAGAGGAGTTTGGAGTGGGTGGCCATGGCAAGAAGAGATAGCGAAACTCAGAGGCAAGTATGGAGAAGAAGACGCGAAGAAGATGACAAAGAGAAGAGAGATGAGCGTCGTTCTGCCTAGCAGAACCCTAATCCCCATTGTGTTAAACAAAATTAACCCTAAGTGATTTGTAAAAACCAATGGGCCTCACCCCATTTCTCCTCCTTAAGCCCACACGACTTGCTTCTGCACCCCCCCATTTTGAATTCTGCGTGGGCCTTCAAACCATCTAGCCCATATACCTTTCTTGCTTGTTTTTTATTTTGATAAACTTTTTCACTTTTTTATTTTCTCTAATCTTTTTTTTAGAATTATTATTATGATGATTAATTAGTAAAAACAAAAACATATGTCTAACTAGGTTTTTTTAATTAATTAGTTTGACCTCTTAGTTTAAACATTGGATTTAATTTAAGAGTTTTAATTTTATTTCATTAGGGTAAATTAATAACTTTCCATTTAATTTAAAATCTCTTAATAAGTATTCTATTTTCATATGCATAAAAAATATAGAATTTAAGAAGATAGACATTTTAGTTTTATTAATTCTCCTCTCACATCGTTATTAAACAAAATTCTAAAATACATAAAAATAGGAAAAACATAAAAAATATTTTATTAATTCATTTTCTTGCCTTATTAATATTAATATCAAAATATATAAAATAAAAACTTAAAACCAAAAAACATTGCGTCTTCGTTAAATAATTCTCTTGCTTTTTATCCCTATCAAAATGCGTAAAAATTAAAAATACTTTCTTCCCGTTAATATTAAACAAAAAAATCATAAAAATACATTATTCGCATCATTTAGTCTATCATTTAAATTATCGTTATTTAATCATTATCCGCATATTTTGTCTGTGTATTTATTCCATATTTATTTGTTTATTCTGTTTATGTTTGAATCCAAGGGAATTGTTAAATTTTTGTCGACTTCATGTCATCAAAAAAAAACATTGTGCGAATACCCTCATTTTATTAAAACTTAGAATAATTTTCCCTCAAATATTCAATCTTTTCAAAACTTATACCTTTTAAGCAAAAACTTCGACATTAGGTCGTCGTCTCTTCAAAAACCCGTCCGTACCCCTTTTTCGGCCAAAACAATTTATTTTCAATCGAACGAACAATTTCAATAAAACAGATATTTCAAAAGGTTCCTATAGAGTACTATAGATGCATTGGGTGCTAATACCTTCCCATTGTATAACCAACCCCCGAACCATAAGATCTCTTTTCAAAAAACGCTTTATATTTTATTATTATTTACATTGCATATTTAGGGTTTTATTTCGCTCTTTTCCCTTTTCCTTTGGAAACAATAAAGCGCGGTGGCGACTCTTGCTTTTGTGAGACGAATTAATCAATAATTCGATCTCCGATTTACCCCACTACATTTTTTATCGTTACAGAATTGGCGACTCTGCTGGGGAAAGATTGACCTCTTGCTGGTCCATCCCTAAGTGGGTTAAGCCTAATTTGTTTTATCTGTTTTATTATTATTTGATTTGCTTGATTATGTGTTTAAATTGGGATGTTTGGGTTCTTGCAAAGGACGAATCCTATACCCGGATTAAGTAACGCTTAAGGAATAGGACGGGCGGTACAGTCATGTTAACTTTGAGGGAGTAATCCCGAAGAAGGAGGCATGAGATCCCCCACTCAATGGAAGGCCCTCTTGAACTTAATATTTGTTTACCGAGTAATCGGGAAGACGTTATTATTTTCGACCTAGGAGCCCGAGAAGTTGAGGACCGTAGAACCCTAACCCATCTTGGCCTTTTTAGGTGTAGCGCGGAGACTATAACGAAGTAATTCGGAAGTAGTTGTTACGCGATGCTACGCTCGGACGAGTTTCTCTTGAGAATATTGCTAATTATTGAGTAATCAAGACGTCGGCAATATCCGAAGGAAGAATGTAGACTCTGGGAACTTTTAGAACCTTGTTCTACAGGTGTGATTAAACCCTTAGTACATACCATGGGGGTGTTCCTTACCTTTGACTCCATGCTCGTGACTTTGAACCTTTCAACTTTACTTGTGACCTTGCTTGTGGTTGTTGCATAGCCATGCATTCATAAAACTCTTTTCACTTGACTTTGAAGGAATTTGGAGGTCTTTCTTTGTAAACATCACAAGTTTCGTCAAACTCAATGGATCTTGGGTGTTGATAGGGCGAAAACCCTAATCCACCAAAATGGATGATTGATCTTAACGATAACTTGATCGATGTTTGGAACCAATTTAAAATTCATCTGTTATCTTCATCTTTGGATGTTTACAACTTAATATCTTGAGTTCCTTGAAAATCAAATAAAATTCTCTTTTGCATGCCACACATCATTCTACATTCTTTTCCTTGTCTCACTCTCAAAGGTCTTTTTCCGAGTCTTATTTTTTTCCTTTGGTCTCACCAGTACAACACTCGCGCTAAGAGGATAATGGAGAATATTAAGCAAGAGGTTTCTGAACTCCGCAAAGAGGTGACTATTTTGAAAGCTGGTATGGATCACTTAACTGGTTTGGTTGAAATTCTGGTCGCCACCCAAGTCAATCCTTCTAGGAGGGAGGAAGCAAGGATAAAAGTATTCACTGAAACTCTAAAAGCATTCTCTCATGAGAAGGTGATGCTCAATGCACCTGATGACTTTCCTGACAAGGGGAATGTGGGAGTGCGTCTAGAAGAAGATGTCGGAAAAGGATGTTTATATGAAGAGGGTAGCTCAGTTAATGGTGTGAAGAAGTTTGATAATGACTTTTCCAAGAAGAGAACCAGGAGAAATAATCATCATCAAAATCATCACGTTCACCAACAGAATTAGCGAGTTCCTAATCAGAGGAAAACCCAGTTTGATTCAATCCCAATCACCTATACAGAGTTGTTCCCTATCCTGATGCAGAGGAATTTGGTTCAGACCCGACCTCCACCGAAGGTCCCTAAGAAGATACACTGGTACTACAAAGCTGATTTGGCTTGTACTTTTCATCAAGGTGCTCCTGGGCATGACTTGGAGGGTTGCTTTGCTTTGAAGATTGAGGTTCAGAAGTTGGTCCGAAGTGGTATCTTGTCATTCAAGGACGTTGGTTTTGAAGTTCAAATCAAACAGGCGCCGAAGAGTAAACACGACTGAGGGTGGCTTTGAGTTTTTGGAGTTTGTTTTCGGTAGTTCAAGTGGAAAGCCTTCCCAGATTATTAACTTGTTTCTGCTTTTGTAGCTTTTCTTATTTATCGAAACATTGTTTGCATGTAAGAACTTGTTTGCGTCTGAATGATTATTTTAATACAATGAGTATGTTTGTCTTGAAGAAATTCATTCGTTTCACTCATATTTGTTTTCAAATTTTAAATTTCTTTTTGCATGATGATACCAACTTGTTGCCCATTCTCTTGCCTAGGCAGAGATTGAAGGGGGGGATGATTATCTAAAGAACACAAAATCTTTGGTTGCATGCTTTTGAATAAGATCTTGTTGATGATGTACAGGCATTGATTCAAATCCCTACACACTGGAGATATAAGGAAGATAATCCCTTGCTAACCCCTTTTGAGCCTTTAAAGCAGAAGTTTCTTTTCTATACGAAAAAACCTTGAATTTTAACCTTGGGTAGGGTAGCTTTCTGTTAATTTGATTGAGTGTTCAAAATTCGTAAGAAAGATGTTACCGCCACAAAATCCTTTTGATAGATGAACACTCAGGTTGAATTAACCGAGCATAGGGTTGGAGAACATCATGAAGAATGGGTGGGCACCAAATATTTTGAGCCTTAAAACCTTTTTCTAAAAAACCATAAACCAGACCACATTACAACCTTCAAAAGTCCTAATTGAAGCAAGGTCATTCTGAAAGCATACTTCAATGAGATAGTGTTCCTGACTCCCATGAATGTTCTAAATAGTTATGTTGGTATCATATGTTTTTCCTATACAAAAATAAATGGCGCTTTAACTCGCAAAATTTGTGCGATATCTTTCAAAAATCTTCAAGACTTATATGACTGTTGCATTAGAATTCTCATTCTCATTGTAAACTTTTTTCTAACTGCAAAACATTTGTTTGATATCAAGGAAGCTCACATAAACACCAGTGATGAGTTTACCCTTTTAAGGCTTGAAACTATGTTGAGTAATTGGAGAATCAATTCAAGAAATCATGTCCAGGGGCATGTCAGTTGAAGACCTTAAGCATGGACAGGTTGCTTCTCCTAGTTAATGCTTTTCCCAATTTGTTTGCTCGTTTGGGGCAAAAATTTGAAGACTTTGTTGTGCCGACTACAGTCAATCCGGGGCAATCACGTCAAGATTGGACGATTTCCTCTAAAAGTTTGAAGACACCAGAGCATGGTGAATGCCAGGTCTTTTGTAAACCCTCTTGAGAAATTTTCTCCTCATCAACCAGATAGCTTGGGGCATTTTTAGAAGTGAAGTTATTCGCAAGAATCTTCGTGCATCATGCAGCTCATCAGTAGTAAACTTGGGGCATCAAAATTGGTCCCAGGGGCAATCTAGATTTGTCAGGATGTGTGATAGGTATTGCACACTTTATCAGAGGGTAGTGTTCCCAGTATCTCCATCTGAGCATGACTCTTTCCAGCCGAAGCATTTGTTCGTGATGTTATCCTTTCAATGGGTTGTCAACAGTAGAAGACTGGACTTTGGGTTTTCTACCTGAGATATCTTCCTCTCCAAAGAGATTTAAGCCTTGTAAAAGGACTTTGCTCCAATGATAGCTTCTGTCTTCTATCTCCAGTGATGTTCCCCTCCTTTTGAGATTAGCCGAGCGCCGGGTTGTACTGTGATGTCTTATCATCTTCTGTCCATCTCCCCTGTCGTTTTTGTCAGCATACACATGACATTCATTCACACTTGCATCATGCACGCACAGTTTTATTTGTTGATGTCTTTGAGTTCGTACACCTTGGTTGTGTCTATTCAAATAGCACATTTGATCTTTCCAAATAGAGTGCCAACTTAAGCATAAAATGCGCCTCCTTTCTAATTCCCCAACTGAGCTAATCCTCGTGGATGATTTTTGATTTAGCTTACCTTGTCCGTTTTTGGATAGGATGAATTCCCCAATCGAGTTACTTTCTCATTAGGTAGAGTCTTGTTTGACTGTCTTCTCCTTAGTTTATTCCTGGATGAAGTTGTTGCCTCTTGCATAGGCTATCTCTTTGATTTTCCCCAATAAGTTTGCGACCTAGACAGTTGGTGCATTTATTTTGCACACTTGACTATTTGATCTCCTCGGGAAGGATTGATCCAGGATTCCCTTTGATGAAGATTTTATTTCTCTACCAGTGTCATCGCAATTTCCTTCTGAGTTATTCTTTGGAAAACGACAAGCGGCAGCTCTTCATGAGCAACTTGTACGTTATAGACACCGTTGGAAAACGCCGAGCAGCAGTTCTTCATGAGCTACTAGTGCGTCATTTATTTTTCTGAAAGCGCCGAGCAGCAGTTCTTCATGAGCTACTAGTGCATCATTTATTTTTTCTGAAAGCGCCGAGCAGCAGTTCTTCATGAGCTACTAGTGCGTCATTACTTTTTGGGAAGCGCCGAGCAGCAGCTCTTCATGAGCTACTAGTGCGTCATTTATTCTTTTTTGAAAGCGCCAAGCAGCAGTTCTTCATGAGCTACTAGTGCGTCATTTATTCTTTTTTGAAAGCGCCAAGCAGCAGTTCTTCATGAGCTACTAGTGCGTCATTTATTCTTTTTTGAAAGCGCCAAGCAGCAGTTCTTCATGAGCTACTAGTGCGTCATTTATTTTTCTGAAAGCACCGAGCAGCAGTTCTTCACGAGCTACTAGTGCGTCATTTTATTTTGCTGAAAGCGACAAGCAGCAAACTCTTCATGAGTTACCAGTATGTTACTACTTTTCTGGAATACAACAAGCGGCAGCCTCTTTATTTGAGCAGCTTGTATGTTATTGGTATTTTCTTTGGACAACAGCAAGTGGCAGCCTCTTTATTTGAGCAGCTTGTATGTTATTGGTATTTTCTTTGGACAACAGCAAGTGGTAGCCTCTTTATTTGAGCAGCTTGTATGTTATCGGTATTTTCTTTGGACGACAGCAATTGGTAGCTTCTTTATTTGAGCAGCTTGTATGTTATCGGTATTTTCTCTAGACAACAACAAGTGGCAGTTTTCTTTATTTGAACAACTTTCGTATCTACAATCTTATCACTTCAGCATTAATTGGTATCTCTCCGAAAATCTAGCAGAGAAGTCTGTTACGAATCTGTACCTCCAGAAGTCGGTAATCAGTTATCAGCAATTTGATACTCTCTGTCTATCATTGACCTTGAGTTGCGAACTCACTGTTTTGGATCAATGATCTGTTATGGCCTATGCAAGACGCTCTCTTTGTTAGGGTTAGAGGTTGTATCCCCTCGGTTTTTGTTCACTGTCAAGAGTCTGTCGTTTAAAATCGATGGCTTGTTTCCCCAGTAATGTATAATCCATGCCGCTGTGTTTTGTTGGTGTTCGATTCCACCAACATTGTGTTGTTTCACACAATATCATTCTCTGTGAGTTCAATCGCTGCATTCATATCAAACATGACGACGGCATCTTAGGACAAAATTTGCGTAGTTATGTATTTAAGTACCTTCAATCTCGTCGAAACGAAGATTTCGATCTTCATATCTCCGGATAGAAGAAACTTAAATAGGGGCAGTTGTTGTACCCCAAATTTTGACCTAAGATATCATCTCCTACCTGCATCATTACATTACAAGTGTTTTAATCCATCGATTTTAAAATTCATAACCTTTTTTCAGGCCGAGAGCTATTTATGTTGAACACTAAATCATTTAATCGATTTGTGCTAAAATAATGTTTATTAATCATTTATTATCTTAAATTTAAATAATTGGAATTTTGTTTTCGATTATTATGTAATTTAAAGATGTATAGATAATAAAATAAACATTAGAGAAGAGGCGCATTAATTGTGCAGACAGTATTTATTTATTACTCACTATCTTAAATTTAAATAACTGGAATTCATTCTCAGTTATTACATAATTTAAAGGTTTATGAATAATATAATAAATATTCGGAAAAGTTTATTGGTCAATAACGATTATTTAATCATTTGTCATTCTAAGTTAAATAATTGAAATTCTATTTTAATTATTATAATTTAGAAAGTTATGGATGATGAATTAAATAATTGAGGCTATTAATTGATCAATGATAATTATTTATTTATCTGTTCATTATTCTGAATGTAGGTAGTTGAAATTCGTTTTCAATTATTATACGATTAAAGAATTGTAAACGATAAAATAAATAATTAGAGAGAAAGAAGAAATTAATTGGCGAATATTGGATTTTTATTCATTTTTTCTAATTGTACAATTATTATGTAAATATTGTATCTATTACAACAAAATTACAATAATAAGTTTACAAAGCTAAAATGAAATAAAAAACTAATCTAATATTCCTAATTCTAAAACTTCTGATCCAATGCATTTTTGTCTGCTCACTTGATGTTACCTGCAAAAATTAAAAGAAATTAGAATTCGAACAAATAATTAAAAAGCGAAATTATTTAAGGTTCATCATTAAAAGCAATGGCCGGAATCAGTTACTCTTTTTGCAAATCACGGGATTTCTCCCGGTTCACGAAAAAGAGAGGAATTTTTAAATGAATGCACAAGTTCATTTTGTGTCAAAAATTGCATGTTTTAAATTAATTGCATTTTTTCAAAACCCAAATGCATATTTCAAAAAAACATACAGCATACAAAGTCCCTGCATGATCTCAACATATGCAAGCAAATGCCAACGTAAACCTATGCCCACATAGTAAAAAACAAAACAAGCTACTATTGCATTAGAAGTCAAAAAATATGCAGTTTAACAACATATGCAAGCAATGTAATATTCCTTATTTTCATCATTTTCTAGCCATTTGCAATTTCAGAAAATAGTACAGCATATCATTTTATTGTCAAAACTGTACTGAGAGATAAAAGAGAGGAGGAAGTGTGGTTTTACAGGTTTAGCTTAGGCAGGAAAGAGATACAAGACAAACTGCAAAATATAGCCAGTAGAAATAAAAACATAAAAGAAGAATAGAAACAAATTGGAGGTAGCAGTCTGGTGCAGAATGCCAGGGAAGAGGGAAAGTATTTCAAAACCTCCAGCCTGTAACGTAAACAAGGGGAAGGAGAAAACTGTTATAACATAACCATCCAAGAATCATATATCAGATCATCAATATCCAAACCTTCAAAGACTTAGAAAAAATAGTTATCAACAATCTCACACAAAAAACCAGCAGACCTGCATAACCATTCCACTACTGTCAAAAAACCATTTCACCATATGGCCTAAACCTCACAAACTGATTGAGCCTTTAAGCCAACATCACCACTACTGTCAAATAGATATCAAAAACAATCTCACACAAGAACCAATTAAAACCACACCATCAATATGGCCTAGCAACAAAAAGACCTATTCCCCTGTTTCCATCAACCTGTCCAACCAACACAAAACCAGTATACTCACAAACCTGTCAAACCTATTACCCAAGCCAAAAACATCATCAGTCACAAATCTACTGAAGCCAAGCTAGGCCAAACCTGAAACGTTCCGCCCAAAACCTTGAAGGCAACACAAGCAAGGCCTCAGTGTTACCATCACTGGCCATTCAAAGCATACAACTCAAAGCCTCAAAAAAAACATTATCATAGGCCAAAGATCGAAGCACAGTACCAGCAAGAAGAAGAGAAACATCAAAGCACAGTGTCAAGGCAGAAGAAGAAGAGAAACATCAAAGCACAGTGTCAAGGCAGAAGAAGAAGAGAAACATCACAGTACAGTACCAACAAGAAGAAGAAGAAAATCACGTAAAATACCAGTCACCGAAGCGAGCTCGCGACCCTCCTCTCCTCGCCGCCTGGCCTCCTTCGCTCCCGACCTCCTCCTCCATCTCCACCTAGGTAACGATTCCCTCTCCCTTTTTACTTCTATGGTACCTCAATCAAACAATAAGAATCAAAACGGTAAGAATCATGTAATCCGAATCTATGCATGCAAAAACGAATTAAGCCTTAACGAATCAGGAGCATATTTTACCGAATCCGTAGCCGTCCTTTTTTTCGTTCGGCTAGAGGGAAGAGGAGTTTGGAGTGGGTGGCCATGGCAAGAAGAGATAGCGAAAATCAGAGGCAAGTATGGAGAAGAAGACGCGAAGAAGATGACAAAGAGAAGAGAGATGAGCGTCGTTCTGCCTAGCAGAACCCTAATCCCCATTGTGTTAAACAAAATTAACCCTAAGTGATTTGTAAAAACCAATGGGCCTCACCCCATTTCTCCTCCTTAAGCCCACATGACTTGCTTCTGCACCCCCCCATTTTGAATTCTGCGTGGGCCTTCAAACCATCTAGCCCATATACCTTTCTTGCTTGTTTTTTATTTTGATACACTTTTTCACTTTTTTATTTTCTCTAATCTTTTTTTTAGAATTATTATTATGATGATTAATTAGTAAAAACAAAAACATATGTCTAACTAGGTTTTTTTAATTAATTAGTTTGACCTCTTAGTTTAAACATTGGATTTAATTTAAGAGTTTTAATTTTATTTCATTAGGGTAAATTAATAACTTTCCATTTAATTTAAAATCTCTTAATAAGTATTCTATTTTCATATGCATAAAAAATATAGAATTTAAGAAGATAGACATTTTAGTTTTATTAATTCTCCTCTCACATCGTTATTAAACAAAATTCTAAAATACATAAAAATAGGAAAAACATAAAAAATATTTTATTAATTCATTTTCTTGCCTTATTAATATTAATATCAAAATATATAAAATAAAAACTTAAAACCAAAAAACATTGCGTCTTCGTTAAATAATTCTCTTGCTTTTTATCCCTATCAAAATGCGTAAAAATTAAAAATACTTTCTTCCCGTTAATATTAAACAAAAAAATCATAAAAATACATTATTCGCATCATTTAGTCTATCATTTAAATTATCGTTATTTAATCATTATCCGCATATTTTGTCTGTGTATTTATTCCATATTTATTTGTTTATTCTGTTTATGTTTGAATCCATGGGAATTGTTAAATTTTTGTCGACTTCATGTCATCAAAAAAAAACATTGTGCGAATACCCTCATTTTATTAAAACTTAGAATAATTTTCCCTCAAATATTCAATCTTTTCAAAACTTATACCTTTTAAGCAAAAACTTCGACATTAGGTCGTCGTCTCTTCAAAAACCCGTCCGTACCCCTTTTTCGGCCAAAACAATTTATTTTCAATCGAACGAACAATTTCAATAAAACAGATATTTCAAAAGGTTCCTATAGAGTACTATAGATGCATTGGGTGCTAATACCTTCCCATTGTATAACCAACCCCCGAACCATAAGATCTCTTTTCAAAAAACGCTTTGTATTTTATTATTATTTACATTGCATATTTAGGGTTTTATTTCGCTCTTTTCCCTTTTCCTTTGGAAACAATAAAGCGCGGTGGCGACTCTTGCTTTTGTGAGACGAATTAATCAATAATTCGATCTCCGATTTACCCCGCTACATTTTTTATCGCTATAGAATTGGCGACTCTGCTGGGGAAAGATTGACCTCTTGCTGGTCCATCCCTAAGTGGGTTAAGCCTAATTTGTTTTATCTGTTTTATTATTATTTGATTTGCTTGATTATGTGTTTAAATTGGGATGTTTGGGTTCTTGCAAAGGACGAATCCTATACCCGGATTAAGTAACGCTTAAGGAATAGGACGGGCGGTACAGTCATGTTAACTTTGAGGGAGTAATCCCGAAGAAGGAGGCATGAGATCCCCCACTCAATGGAAGGCCCTCTTGAACTTAATATTTGTTTACCGAGTAATCGGGAAGACGTTATTATTTTCGACCTAGGAGCCCGAGAAGTTGAGGACCGTAGAACCCTAACCCATCTTGGCCTTTTTAGGTGTAGCGCGGAGACTATAACGAAGTAATTCGGAAGTAGTTGTTACGCGATGCTACGCTCGGACGAGTTTCTCTTGAGAATATTGCTAATTATTGAGTAATCAAGACGTCGGCAATATCCGAAGGAAGAATGTAGACTCTGGGAACTTTTAGAACCTTGTTCTACAGGTGTGATTAAACCCTTAGTACATACCATGGGGGTGTTCCTTACCTTTGACTCCATGCTCGTGACTTTGAACCTTTCAACTTTACTTGTGACCTTGCTTGTGGTTGTTGCATAGCCATGCATTCATAAAACTCTTTTCACTTGACTTTGAAGGAATTTGGAGGTCTTTCTTTGTAAACATCACAAGTTTCGTCAAACTCAATGGATCTTGGGTGTTGATAGGGCGAAAACCCTAATCCACCAAAATGGATGATTGATCTTAACGATAACTTGATCGATGTTTGGAACCAATTTAAAATTCATCTGTTATCTTCATCTTTGGATGTTTACAACTTAATATCTTGAGTTCCTTGAAAATCAAATAAAATTCTCTTTTGCATGCCACACATCATTCTACATTCTTTTCCTTGTCTCACTCTCAAAGGTCTTTTTCCGAGTCTTATTTTTTTCCTTTGGTCTCACCAGTAAAACACTCGCGCTAAGAGGATAATGGAGAATATTAAGCAAGAGGTTTCTGAACTCCGCAAAGAGGTGACTATTTTGAAAGCTGGTATGGATCACTTAACTGGTTTGGTTGAAATTCTGGTCGCCACCCAAGTCAATCCTTTTAGGAGGGAGGAAGCAAGGATAAAAGTATTCACTGAAACTCTAAAAGCATTCTCTCATGAGAAGGTGATGCTCAATGCACCTGATGACTTTCCTGACAAGGGGAATGTGGGAGTGCGTCTAGAAGAAGATGTCGGAAAAGGATGTTTATATGAAGAGGGTAGCTCAGTTAATGGTGTGAAGAAGTTTGATAATGACTTTTCCAAGAAGAGAACCAGGAGAAATAATCATCATCAAAATCATCACGTTCACCAACAGAATCAGCGAGTTCCTAATCAGAGTAAAACCCAGTTTGATTCAATCCCAATCACCTATACAGAGTTGTTCCCTATCCTGATGCAGAGGAATTTGGTTCAGACCCGACCTCCACCGAAGGTCCCTAAGAAGATACACTGGTACTACAAAGCTGATTTGGCTTGTACTTTTCATCAAGGTGCTCCTGGGCATGACTTGGAGGGTTGCTTTGCTTTGAAGATTGAGGTTCAGAAGTTGGTCCGAAGTGGTATCTTGTCATTCAAGGACGTTGGTTTTGAAGTTCAAATCAAACAGGCGCCGAAGAGTAAACACGACTGAGGGTGGCTTTGAGTTTTTGGAGTTTGTTTTCGGTAGTTCAAGTGGAAAGCCTTCCCAGATTATTAACTTGTTTCTGCTTTTGTAGCTTTTCTTATTTATCGAAACATTGTTTGCATGTAAGAACTTGTTTGCGTCTGAATGATTATTTCAATACAATGAGTATGTTTGTCTTGAAGAAATTCATTCGTTTCACTCATATTTGTTTTCAAATTTTAAATTTCTTTTTGCATGATGATACCAACTTGCTCCCATTCTCTTGCCTAGGCAGAGATTGAAGGGGGGGATGATTATCTAAAGAACACAAAATCTTTGGTTGCATGCTTTTGAATAAGATCTTGTTGATGATGTACAGGCATTGATTCAAATCCCTACACACTGGAGATATAAGGAAGATAATCCCTTGCTAACCCCTTTTGAGCCTTTGAAGCAGAAGTTTCTTTTCTATACGAAAAAACCTTGAATTTTAACCTTGGGTAGGGTAGCTTTCTGTTAATTTGATTGAGTGTTCAAAATTCGTAAGAAAGATGTTACCGCCACAAAATCCTTTTGATAGATGAACACTCAGGTTGAATTAACCGAGCATAGGGTTGGAGAACATCATGAAGAATGGGTGGGCACCAAATATTTTGAGCCTTAAAACCTTTTTCTAAAAAACCATAAACCAGACCACATTACAACCTTCAAAAGTCCTAATTGAAGCAAGGTCATTCTGAAAGCATACTTCAATGAGATAGTGTTCCTGACTCCCATGAATGTTCTAAATAGTTATGTTGGTATCATATGTTTTTCCTATACAAAAATAAATGGCGCTTTAACTCGCAAAATTTGTGCGATATCTTTCAAAAATCTTCAAGACTTATATGACTGTTGCATTAGAATTCTCATTCTCATTGTAAACTTTTTTCTAACTGCAAAACATTTGTTTGATATCAAGGAAGCTCACATAAACACCAGTGATGAGTTTACCCTTTTAAGGCTTGAAACTATGTTGAGTAATTGGAGAATCAATTCAAGAAATCATGTCCAGGGGCATGTCAGTTGAAGACCTTAAGCATGGACAGGTTGCTTCTCCTAGTTAATGCTTTTCCCAATTTGTTTGCTCGTTTGGGGCAAAAATTTGAAGACTTTGTTGTGCCGACTACAGTCAATCCGGGGCAATCACGTCAAGATTGGACGATTTCCTCTAAAAGTTTGAAGACACCAGAGCATGGTGAATGCCAGGTCTTTTGTAAACCCTCTTGAGAAATTTTCTCCTCATCAACCAGATAGCTTGGGGCATTTTTAGAAGTGAAGTTATTCGCAAGAATCTTCGTGCATCATGCAGCTCATCAGCAGTAAACTTGGGGCATCAAAATTGGTCCCAGGGGCAATCTAGATTTGTCAGGATGTGTGATAGGTATTTCACACTTTATCAGAGGGTAGTGTTCCCAGTATCTCCATCTGAGCATGACTCTTTCCAGCCGAAGCATTTGTTCGTGATGTTATCCTTTCAATGGGTTGTCAACAGTAGAAGACTGGACTTTGGGTTTTCTACCTGAGATATCTTCCTCTCCAAAGAGATTTAAGCCTTGTAAAAGGACTTTGCTCCAATGATAGCTTCTGTCTTCTATCTCCAGTGATGTTTCCCTCCTTTTGAGATTAGCCGAGCGCCGGGTTGTACTGTGATGTCTTATCATCTTCTGTCCATCTCCCCTGTCGTTTTTGTCAGCATACACATGACATTCATTCACACTTGCATCATGCACGCACAGTTTTATTTGTTGATGTCTTTGAGTTCGTACACCTTGGTTGTGTCTATTCAAATAGCACATTTGATCTTTCCAAATAGAGTGCCAACTTAAGCATAAAATGCGCCTCCTTTCTAATTCCCCAACTGAGCTAATCCTCGTGGATGATTTTTGATTTAGCTTACCTTGTCCGTTTTTGGATAGGATGAATTCCCCAATCGAGTTACTTTCTCATTAGGTAGAGTCTTGTTTGACTGTCTTCTCCTTAGTTTATTCCTGGATGAAGTTGTTGCCTCTTGCATAGGCTATCTCTTTGATTTTCCCCAATAAGTTTGCGACCTAGACAGTTGGTGCATTTATTTTGCACACTTGACTATTTGATCTCCTCGGGAAGGATTGATCCAGGGTTCCCTTTGATGAAGATTTTATTTCTCTACCAGTGTCATCGCAATTTCCTTCTGAGTTATTCTTTGGAAAACGACAAGCGGCAGCTCTTCATGAGCAACTTGTACGTTATAGACACCGTTGGAAAACGCCGAGCAGCAGTTCTTCATGAGCTACTAGTGCGTCATTTATTTTTCTGAAAGCGCCGAGCAGCAGTTCTTCATGAGCTACTAGTGCATCATTTATTTTTTCTGAAAGCGCCGAGCAGCAGTTCTTCATGAGCTACTAGTGCGTCATTACTTTTTGGGAAGCGCAGAGCAGCAGCTCTTCATGAGCTACTAGTGCGTCATTTATTCTTTTTTGAAAGCGCCAAGCAGCAGTTCTTCATGAGCTACTAGTGCGTCATTTATTCTTTTTTGAAAGCGCCAAGCAGCAGTTCTTCATGAGCTACTAGTGCGTCATTTATTCTTTTTTGAAAGCGCCAAGCAGCAGTTCTTCATGAGCTACTAGTGCGTCATTTATTTTTCTGAATGCACCGAGCAGCAATTCTTCACGAGCTACTAGTGCGTCATTTTATTTTTCTGAAAGCGACAAGCAGCAAACTCTTCATGAGTTACCAGTACGTTACTACTTTTCTGGAATACAACAAGCGGCAACCTCTTTATTTGAGCAGCTTGTATGTTATTGGTATTTTCTTTGGACAACAGCAAGCGGCAGCCTCTTTATTTGAGCAGCTTGTATGTTATTGGTATTTTCTTTGGACAACAGCAAGTGGTAGCCTCTTTATTTGAGCAGCTTGTATGTTATCGGTATTTTCTTTGGACGACAGCAACTGGTAGCTTCTTTATTTGAGCAGCTTGTATGTTATCGGTATTTTCTCTGGACAACAACAAGTGGCAGTTTTCTTTATTTGAACAACTTTCGTATCTACAATCTTATCACTTCAGCATTAATTGGTATCTCTCCGAAAATCTAGCAGAGAAGTCTGTTACGAATCTGTACCTCCAGAAGTCGGTAATCAGTTATCAGCAATTTGATACTCTCTGTCTATCATTGACCTTGAGTTGCGAACTCACTGTTTTGGATCAATGATCTGTTATGGCCTATGCAAGACGCTCTCTTTGTTAGGGTTAGAGGTTGTATCCCCTCGGTTTTTGTTCACTGTCAAGAGTCTGTCGTTTAAAATCGATGGCTTGTTTCCCCAGTAATGTATAATCCATGCCGCTGTGTTTTGTTGGTGTTCGATTCCCCCAACATTGTGTTGTTTCACACAATATCATTCTCTGTGAGTTCAATCGCTGCATTCATATCAAACATGACGACGGCATCTTAGGACAAAATTTGCGTAGTTATGTATTTAAGTACCTTCAATCTCGTCGAAACGAAGATTTCGATCTTCATATCTCCGGATAGAAGAAACTTAAATAGGGGCAGTTGTTGTACCCCAAATTTTGACCTAAGATATCATCTCCTACCTGCATCATTACATTACAAGTGTTTTAATCCATCGATTTTAAAATTCATAACCTTTTTTCAGGCTGAGAGCTATTTATGTTGAACACTAAATCATTTAATCGATTCGTGCTAAAATAATGTTTATTAATCATTTATTATCTTAAATTTAAGTAATTGGAATTTTGTTTTCGATTATTATGTAATTTAAAGATGTATAGATAATAAAATAAACATTAGAGAAGAGGCGCATTAATTGTGCAGACAGTATTTATTTATTACTCACTATCTTAAATTTAAATAACTGGAATTCATTCACAGTTATTACATAATTTAAAGGTTTATGAATAATATAATAAATATTCGGAAAAGTTTATTGGTCAATAACGATTATTTAATCATTTGTCATTCTAAGTTAAATAATTGAAATTCTATTTTAATTATTATAATTTAGAAAGTTATGGATGATGAATTAAATAATTGAGGCTATTAATTGATCAATGATAATTATTTATTTATCTGTTCATTATTCTGAATGTAGGTAGTTGAAATTCGTTTTCAATTATTATACGATTAAAGAATTGTAAACGATAAAATAAATAATTAGAGAGAAAGAAGAAATTAATTGGCGAATATTGGATTTTTATTCATTTTTTCTAATTGTACAATTATTATGTAAATATTGTATCTATTACAACAAAATTACAATAATAAGTTTACAAAGCTAAAATGAAATAAAAAACTAATCTAATATTCCTAATTCTAAAACTTCTGATCCAATGCATTTTTGTCTGCTCACTTGATGTTACCTGCAAAAATTAAAAGAAATTAGAATTCGAACAAATAATTAAAAAGCGAAATTATTTAAGGTTCATCATTAAAAGCAATGGCCGGAATCAGTTACTCTTTTTGCAAATCACGGGATTTCTCCCGGTTCACGAAAAAGAGAGGAATTTTTAAATGAATGCACAAGTTCATTTTGTGTCAAAAATTGCATGTTTTAAATTAATTGCATTTTTTCAAAACCCAAATGCATATTTCAAAAAAACATACAGCATACAAAGTCCCTGCATGATCTCAACATATGCAAGCAAATGCCAACGTAAACCTATGCCCACATAGTAAAAAACAAAACAAGCTACTATTGCATTAGAAGTCAAAAAATATGCAGTTTAACAACATATGCAAGCAATGTAATATTCCTTATTTTCATCATTTTCTGGCCATTTGCAATTTCAGAAAATAGTACAGCATATCATTTTATTGTCAAAACTGTACTGAGAGAGAAAAGAGAGGAGGAAGTGTGGTTTTACAGGTTTAGCTTAGGCAGGAAAGAGATACAAGACAAACTGCAAAATATAGCCAGTAGAAATAAAAACATAAAAGAAGAATAGAAACAAATTGGAGGTAGCAGTCTGGTGCAGAATGCCAGGGAAGAGGGAAAGTATTTCAAAACCTCCAGCCTGTAACGTAAACAAGGGGAAGGAGAAAACTGTTATAACATAACCATCCAAGAATCATATATCAGATCATCAATATCCAAACCTTCAAAGACTTAGAAAAAATAGTTATCAACAATCTCACACAAAAAACCAGCAGACCTGCATAACCATTCCACTACTGTCAAAAAACCATTTCACCATATGGCCTAAACCTCACAAACTGATTGAGCCTTTAAGCCAACATCACCACTACTGTCAAATAGATATAAAAAACAATCTCACACAAGAAACAATTAAAACCACACCATCAATATGGCCTAGCAACAAAAAGACCTATTCCCCTGTTTCCATCAGCCTGTCCAACCAACACAAAACTAGTATACTCACAAACCTGTCAAACCTATTACCCAAGCCAAAAACATCATCAGTCACAAATCTACTGAAGCCAAGCTAGGCCAAACCTGAAACGTTCCGCCCAAAACCCTGAAGGCAACACAAGCAAGGCCTCAGTGTTACCATCACTGGCCATTCAAAGCATACAACTCAAAGCCTCAAAAAAAAACATTATCATAGGCCAAAGATCGAAGCACAGTACCAGCAAGAAGAAGAGAAACATCAAAGCACAGTGTCAAGGCAGAAGAAGAAGAGAAACATCAAAGCACAGTGTCAAGGCAGAAGAAGAAGAGAAACATCACAGTACAGTACCAACAAGAAGAAGAAGAAAATCACGTAAAATACCAGTCACCGAAGCGAGCTCGCGACCCTCCTCTCCTCGCCGCCTGGCCTCCTTCGCTCCCGACCTCCTCCTCCATCTCCACCTAGGTAACGATTCCCTCTCCCTTTTTACTTCTATGGTACCTCAATCAAACAATAAGAATCAAAACGGTAAGAATCATGTAATCCGAATCTATGCATGCAAAAACGAATTAAGCCTTAACGAATCAGGAGCATATTTTACCGAATCCGTAGCCGTCCTTTTTTTCGTTCGGCTAGAGGGAAGAGGAGTTTGGAGTGGGTGGCCATGGCAAGAAGAGATAGCGAAGCTCAGAGGCAAGTATGGAGAAGAAGACGCGAAGAAGATGACAAAGAGAAGAGAGATGAGCGACGTTCTGCCTAGCAGAACCCTAATCCCCATTATGTTAAACAAAATTAACCCTAAGTGATTTGTAAAAACCAATGGGCCTCACCCCATTTCTCCTCCTTAAGCCCACACGACTTGCTTCTGCACCCCCCCATTTTGAATTCTGCGTGGGCCTTCAAACCATCTAGCCCATATACCTTTCTTGCTTGTTTTTTATTTTGATACACTTTTTCACTTTTTTATTTTCTCTAATCTTTTTTTTAGAATTATTATTATGATGATTAATTAGTAAAAACAAAAAGATATGTCTAACTAGGTTTTTTTAATTAATTAGTTTGACCTCTTAGTTTAAACTTTGGATTTAATTTAAGAGTTTTAATTTTATTTCATTAGGGTAAATTAATAACTTTCCATTTAATTTAAAATCTCTTAATAAGTATTCTATTTTCATATGCATAAAAAATATAGAATTTAAGAAGATAGACATTTTAGTTTTATTAATTCTCCTCTCACATCGTTATTAAACAAAATTCTAAAATACATAAAAATAGGAAAAACATAAAAAATATTTTATTAATTCATTTTCTTGCCTTATTAATATTAATATCAAAATATATAAAATAAAAACTTAAAACCAAAAAACATTGCGTCTTCGTTAAATAATTCTCTTGCTTTTTATCCCTATCAAAATGGGTAAAAATTAAAAATACTTTCTTCCCGTTAATATTAAACAAAAAAATCATAAAAATACATTATTCGCATCATTTAGTCTATCATTTAAATTATCGTTATTTAATCATTATCCGCATATTTTGTCTGTGTATTTATTCCATATTTATTTGTTTATTCTGTTTATGTTTGAATCCAAGGGAATTGTTTAATTTTTGTCAACTTCATGTCATAAAAAAAAACATTGTGCAAATACCCTCATTTTATTAAAACTTAGAATAATTTTCCCTCAAATATTCAATCTTTTCAAAACTTATACCTTTTAAGCAAAAACTTCGACATTAGGTCGTCGTCTCTTCAAAAACCCGTCCGTACCCCTTTTTCGGCCAAAACAATTTATTTTCAATCGAACGAACAATTTCAATAAAACAGATATTTCAAAAGGTTCCTATAGAGTACTATAGATGCATTGGGTGCTAATACCTTCCCATTTCATAACCAACCCCCGAACCATAAGATCTCTTTTCAAAAAACGCTTTGTATTTTATTATTATTTACATTGCATATTTAGGGTTTTATTTCGCTCTTTTCCCTTTTCCTTTGGAAACAATAAAGCGCGGTGGCGACTCTTGCTTTTGTGAGACGAATTAATCAATGATTCGATCTCCGATTTACCCCGCTACATTTTTTATCGCTACAGAATTGGCGACTCTGCTGGGGAAAGATTGACCTCTTGCTTGTCCATCCCTAAGTGGGTTAAGCCTAATTTGTTTTATCTGTTTTATTATTATTTGATTTGCTTGATTATGTGTTTAAATTGGGATGTTTGGGTTCTTGCAAAGGACGAATCCTATACCCGGATTAAGTAACGCTTAAGGAATAGGACGGGCGGTACAGTCATGTTAACTTTGAGGGAGTAATCCCGAAGAAGGAGGCATGAGATCCCCCACTCAATGGAAGGCCCTCTTGAACTTAATATTTGTTTACCGAGTAATCGGGAAGACGTTATTATTTTCGACCTAGGAGCCCGAGAAGTTGAGGACCGTAGAACCCTAACCCATCTTGGCCTTTTTAGGTGTAGCGCGGAGACTATAACGAAGTAATTCGGAAGTAGTTGTTACGCGATGCTACGCTCGGACGAGTTTCTCTTGAGAATATTGCTAATTATTGAGTAATCAAGACGTCGGCAATATCCGAAGGAAGAATGTAGACTCTGGGAACTTTTAGAACCTTGTTCTACAGGTGTGATTAAACCCTTAGTACATACCATGGGGGTGTTCCTTACCTTTGACTCCATGCTCGTGACTTTGAATCTTTCAACTTTACTTGTGACCTTGCTTGTGGTTGTTGCATAGCCATGCATTCATAAAACTCTTTTCACTTGACTTTGAAGGAATTTGGAGGTCTTTCTTTGTAAACATCACAAGTTTCGTCAAACTCAATGGATCTTGGGTGTTGATAGGGCGAAAACCCTAATCCACCAAAATGGATGATTGATCTTAACGATAACTTGATCGATGTTTGGAACCAATTTAAAATTCATTTGTTATCTTCATCTTTGGATGTTTACAACTTAATATCTTGAGTTCCTTGAAAATCAAATAAAATTCTCTTTTGCATGCCACACATCATTCTACATTCTTTTCCTTGTCTCACTCTCAAAGGTCTTTTTCCGAGTCTTATTTTTTTCCTTTGGTCTCACCAGTACAACACTCGCGCTAAGAGGATAATGGAGAATATTAAGCAAGAGGTTTCTGAACTCCGCAGAGAGGTGACTATTTTGAAAGCTGGTATGGATCACTTAACTGGTTTGGTTGAAATTCTGGTCGCCACCCAAGTCAATCCTTCTAGGAGGGAGGAAGCAAGGATAAAAGTATTCACTGAAACTCTAAAAGCATTCTCTCATGAGAAGGTGATGCTCAATGCACCTGATGACTTTCCTGACAAGGGGAATGTGGGAGTGCGTCTAGAAGAAGATGTCGGAAAAGGATGTTTATATGAAGAGGGTAGCTCAGTTAATGGTGTGAAGAAGTTTGATAATGACTTTTCCAAGAAGAGAACCAGGAGAAATAATCATCATCAAAATCATCACGTTCACCAACAGAATCAGCGAGTTCCTAATCAGAGGAAAACCCAGTTTGATTCAATCCCAATCACCTATATAGAGTTGTTCCCTATCCTGATGCAGAGGAATTTGGTTCAGACCCGACCTCCACCGAAGGTCCCTAAGAAGATACACTGGTACTACAAAGCTGATTTGGCTTGTACTTTTCATCAAGGTGCTCCTGGGCATGACTTGGAGGGTTGCTTTGCTTTGAAGATTGAGGTTCAGAAGTTGGTCCGAAGTGGTATCTTGTCATTCAAGGACGTTGGTTTTGAAGTTCAAATCAAACAGGCGCCGAAGAGTAAACACGATTGAGGGTGGCTTTGAGTTTTTGGAGTTTGTTTTCGGTAGTTCAAGTGGAAAGCCTTCCCAGATTATTAACTTGTTTCTGCTTTTGTAGCTTTTCTTATTTATCGAAACATTGTTTGCATGTAAGAACTTGTTTGCGTCTGAATGATTATTTTAATACAATGAGTATGTTTGTCTTGAAGAAATTCATTCGTTTCACTCATATTTGTTTTCAAATTTTAAATTTCTTTTTGCATGATGATACCAACTTGTTGCCCATTCTCTTGCCTAGGCAGAGATTGAAGGGGGGATGATGATCTAAAGAACACAAAATCTTTGGTTGCATGCTTTTGAATAAGATCTTGTTGATGATGTACAGGCATTGATTCAAATCCCTACACACTGGAGATATAAGGAAGATAATCCCTTGCTAACCCCTTTTGAGCCTTTGAAGCAGAAGTTTCTTTTCTATACGAAAAAACCTTGAATTTTAACCTGGGGCAGGGTAGCTTTCTGTTAATTTGATTGAGTGTTCAAAATTCGTAAGAAAGATGTTACCGCCACAAAATCCTTTTGATAGATGAACACTCAGGTTGAATTAACCGAGCATAGGGTTGGAGAACATCATGAAGAATGGGTGGGCACCAAATATTTTGAGCCTTAAAACCTTTTTCTAAAAAACCATAAACCAGACCACATTACAACCTTCAAAAGTCCTAATTGAAGCAAGGTCATTCTGAAAGCATACTTCAATGAGATAGTGTTCCTGACTCCCATGAATGTTCTAAATAGTTATGTTGGTATCATATGTTTTTCCTATACAAAAATAAATGGCGCTTTAACTCACAAAATTTGTGCGATATCTTTCAAAAATCTTCAAGACTTATATGACTGTTGCATTAGAATTCTCATTCTCATTGTAAACTTTTTTCTAACTGCAAAACATTTGTTTGATATCAAGGAAGCTCACATAAACACCAGTGATGAGTTTACCCTTTTAAGGCTTGAAACTATGTTGAGTAATTGGAGAATCAATTCAAGAAATCATGTCCAGGGGCATGTCAGTTGAAGACCTTAAGCATGGACATGTTGCTTCTCCTAATTAATGCTTTTCCCAATTTGTTTGCTCGTTTGGGGAAAAAATTCGAAGACTTTGTTGTGCCGACTACAGTCAATCCGGGGCAATCACGTCAAGATTGGACGATTTCCTCTAAAAGTTTGAAGACACCAGAGCATGGTGAATGCCAGGTCTTTTGTAAACCCTCTTGAGACATTTTATCCTCATCAACCAGATAGCTTGGGGCATTTTTAGAAGTGAAGTTATTCGCAAGAATCGTCGTGCATCATGCAGCTCATCAGCAGTAAACTTGGGGCATCAAAATTGGTCCCAGGGGCAATCTAGATTTGTCAGGATGTGTGATAGGTATTGCACACTTTATCAGAGGGTAGTGTTCCCAGTATCTCCATCTGAGCATGACTCTTTCCAGCCGAAGCATTTGTTCGTGATGTTATCCTTTCAATGGGTTGTCAACAGTAGAAGACTGGACTTTGGGTTTTCTACCTGAGATATCTTCCTCTCCAAAGAGATTTAAGCCTTATAAAAGGACTTTGCTCCAATGATAGCTTTTGTCTTCTATCTCCAGTGATGTTCCCCTCCTTTTGAGATTAGCCGAGCGCCGGGTTGTACTGTGATGTCTTATCATCTTCTGTCCATCTCCCCTATCGTTTTTGTCAGCATACACATGACATTCATTCACACTTGCATCATGCACGCACAGTTGTATTTGTTGATGTCTTTGAGTTCGTACACCTTGGTTGTGTCTATTCAAATAGCACATTTGATCTTTCCAAATAGAGTTCCAACTTAAGCATAAAATGCGCCTCCTTTCTAATTCCCCAACTGAGCTAATCCTCGTGGATGACTTTTGATTTAGCTTACCTTGTCCGTTTTTGGATAGGATGAATTCCCCAATCGAGTTACTTTCTCATTAGGTAGAGTCTTGTTTGACTGTCTTCTCCTTAGTTTATTCCTGGATGAAGTTGTTTCCTCTTGCATAGGCTATCTCTTTGATTTTCCACAATAAGTTTGCGACCTAGACAGTTGGTGCATTTATTTTGCACACTTGACTATTTGATCTCCTCGGGAAGGATTGATCCAGGATTCCCTTTGATGAAGATTTTATTTCTCTACCAGTGTCATCGCAATTTCCTTCTGAGTTATTCTATGGAAAACGACAAGCGGCAGCTCTTCATGAGCAACTTGTACGTTATAGACACCGTTGGAAAACGCCGAGCAGCAGTTCTTCATGAGCTACTAGTGCGTCATTTATTTTTCTGAAAGCGCCGAGCAGCAGTTCTTCATGAGCTACTAGTACGTCATTTATTTTTTCTGAAAGCGCCGAGCAGCAGTTCTTCATGAGCTACTAGTGCGTCATTACTTTTTGGGAAGCGCCGAGCAGCAGCTCTTCATGAGCTACTAGTGCGTCATTTATTCTTTTTTGAAAGCGCCAAGCAGCAGTTTTTCATGAGCTACTAGTGCGTCATTTATTCTTTTTTGAAAGCGCCAAGCAGCAGTTCTTCATGAGCTACTAGTGCGTCATTTATTCTTTTTTGAAAGCGCCAAGCAGCAGTTCTTCATGAGCTACTAGTGCATCATTTATTTTTCTGAAAGCACCGAGCAGCAGTTCTTCACGAGCTACTAGTGCGTCATTTTATTTTTCAGAAAGCGACAAGCAGCAAACTCTTCATGAGTTTCCAGTACGTTACTACTTTTCTGGAATACAACAAGCGGCAGCCTCTTTATTTGAGCAGCTTGTATGTTATTGGTATTTTCTTTGGACAACAACAAGCGGCAGCCTCTTTATTTGAGCAGCTTGTATGTTATTGGTATTTTCTTTGGACAACAGCAAGTGGTAGCCTCTTTATTTGAGCAGCTTGTATGTTATCGGTATTTTCTTTGGACGACAACAACTGGTAGCTTCTTTATTTGAGCAGCTTGTATGTTATCGGTATTTTCTCTGGACAACAACAAGTGGCAGTTTTCTTTATTTGAACAACTATCGTATCTACAATCTTATCACTTCAGCATTAATTGGTATCTCTCCGAAAATCTAGCAGAGAAGTCTGTTACGAATCTGTACCTCCAGAAGTCGGTAATCAGTTATCAGCAATTTGATACTCTCTGTCTATCATTGACCTTGAGTTGCGAACTCACTGTTTTGGATCAATGATCTGTTATGGCCTATGCAAGACGCTCTCTTTGTTAGGGTTAGAGGTTGTATCCCCTCGATTTTTGTTCACTGTCAAGAGTCTATCGTTTATAATCGATGGCTTGTTTCCCCAGTAATGTATAATCCATGCCGCTGTGTTTTGTTGGTGTTCGATTCCCCCAACATTGTCTTGTTTCACACAATATCATTCTCTGTGAGTTCAATCGCTGCATTCATATCAAACATGACGACGGCATCTTAGGACAAAATTTGCGTAGTTATGTATTTAAGTACCTTCAATCTCGTCGAAACGAAGATTTCGATCTTCATATCTCCGGATAGAAGAAACTTAAATAGGGGCAGTTGTTGTACCCCAAATTTTGACCTAAGATATCATCTCCTACCTGCATCATTACATTACAAGTGTTTTAATCCATCGATTTTAAAATTCATAACCTTTTTTCAGGCCGAGAGCTATTTATGTTGAACACTAAATCATTTAATCGATTCGTGCTAAAATAATGTTTATTAATCATTTATTATCTTAAATTTAAATAATTGGAATTTCGTTTTCGATTATTATGTAATTTAAAGATGTATAGATAATAAAATAAACATTAGAGAAGAGGCGCATTAATTGTGCAGACAATATTTATTTATTACTCACTATCTTAAATTTAAATAACTGGAATTCATTCTCAGTTATTACATAATTTAAAGGTTTATGAATAATATAATAAATATTCGGAAAAGTTTATTGGTCAATAACGATTATTTAATCATTTGTCATTCTAAGTTAAATAATTGAAATTCTATTTTAATTATTATAATTTAGAAAGTTATGGATGATGAATTAAATAATTGAGGCTATTAATTGATCAATGATAATTATTTATTTATCTGTTCATTATTCTGAATGTAGGTAGTTGAAATTCGTTTTCAATTATTATACGATTAAAGAATTGTAAACGATAAAATAAATAATTAGAGAGAAAGAAGAAATTAATTGGCGAATATTGGATTTTTATTCATTTTTTCTAATTGTACAATTATTATGTAAATATTGTATCTATTACAACAAAATTACAATAATAAGTTTACAAAGCTAAAATGAAATAAAAAACTAATCTAATATTCCTAATTCTAAAACTTCTGATCCAATGCATTTTTGTCTGCTCACTTGATGTTACCTGCAAAAATTAAAAGAAATTAGAATTCGAACAAATAATTAAAAAGCGAAATTATTTAAGGTTCATCATTAAAAGCAATGGCCGGAATCAGTTACTCTTTTTGCAAATCACGGGATTTCTCCCGGTTCACGAAAAAGAGAGGAATTTTTAAATGAATGCACAAGTTCATTTTGTGTCAAAAATTGCATGTTTTAAATTAATTGCATTTTTTCAAAACCCAAATGCATATTTCAAAAAAACATACAGCATACAAAGTCCCTGCATGATCTCAACATATGCAAGCAAATGCCAACGTAAACCTATGCCCACATAGTAAAAAACAAAACAAGCTACTATTGCAATAGAAGTCAAAAAATATGCAGTTTAACAACATATGCAAGCAATGTAATATTCCTTATTTTCATCATTTTCTGGCCATTTGCAATTTCAGAAAATAGTACAGCATATCATTTTATTGTCAAAACTGTACTGAGAGAGAAAAGAGAGGAGGAAGTGTGGTTTTACAGGTTTAGCTTAGGCAGGAAAGAGATACAAGACAAACTGCAAAATATAGCCAGTAGAAATAAAAACATAAAAGAAGAATAGAAACAAATTGGAGGTAGCAGTCTGGTGCAGAATGCCAGGGAAGAGGGAAAGTATTTCAAAACCTCCAGCCTGTAACGTAAACAAGGGGAAGGAGAAAACTGTTATAACATAACCATCCAAGAATCATATATCAGATCATCAATATCCAAACCTTCAAAGACTTAGAAAAAATAGTTATCAACAATCTCACACAAAAAACCAGCAGACCTGCATAACCATTCCACTACTGTCAAAAAACCATTTCACCATATGGCCTAAACCTCACAAACTGATTGAGCCTTTAAGCCAACATCACCACTACTGTCAAATAGATATCAAAAACAATCTCACACAAGAACCAATTAAAACCACACCATCAATATGGCCTAGCAACAAAAAGACCTATTCCCCTGTTTCCATCAACCTGTCCAACCAACACAAAACCAGTATACTCACAAACCTGTCAAACCTATTACCCAAGCCAAAAACATCATCAGTCACAAATCTACTGAAGCCAAGCTAGGCCAAACCTGAAACGTTCCGCCCAAAACCCTGAAGGCAACACAAGCAAGGCCTCAGTGTTACCATCACTGGCCATTCAAAGCATACAACTCAAAGCCTCAAAAAAAACATTATCATAGGCCAAAGATCGAAGCACAGTACCAGCAAGAAGAAGAGAAACATCAAAGCACAGTGTCAAGGCAGAAGAAGAAGAGAAACATCAAAGCACAGTGTCAAGGCAGAAGAAGAAGAGAAACATCACAGTACAGTACCAACAAGAAGAAGAAGAAAATCACGTAAAATACCAGTCACCGAAGCGAGCTCGCGACCCTCCTCTCCTTGCCGCCTGGCCTCCTTCGCTCCCTACCTCCTCCTCCATCTCCACCTAGGTAACGATTCCCTCTCCCTTTTTACTTCTATGGTACCTCAATCAAACAATAAGAATCAAAACGGTAAGAATCATGTAATCCGAATCTATGCATGCAAAAACGAATTAAGCCTTAACGAATCAGGAGCATATTTTACCGAATCCGTAGCCGTCCTTTTTTTCGTTCGGCTAGAGGGAAGAGGAGTTTGGAGTGGGTGGCCATGGCAAGAAGAGATAGCGAAACTCAGAGGCAAGTATGGAGAAGAAGACGCGAAGAAGATGACAAAGAGAAGAGAGATGAGCGCTGTTCTGCCTAGCAGAACCCTAATCCCCATTATGTTAAACAAAATTAACCCTAAGTGATTTGTAAAAACCAATGGGCCTCACCCCATTTCTCCTCCTTAAGCCCACACGACTTGCTTCTGCACCCCCCCATTTTGAATTCTGCGTGGGCCTTCAAACCATCTAGCCCATATACCTTTCTTGCTTGTTTTTTATTTTGATACACTTTTTCACTTTTTTATTTTCTCTAATCTTTTTTTTAGAATTATTATTATGATGATTAATTAGTAAAAACAAAAACATATGTCTAACTAGGTTTTTTTAATTAATTAGTTTGACCTCTTAGTTTAAACATTGGATTTAATTTAAGAGTTTTAATTTTATTTCATTAGGGTAAATTAATAACTTTCCATTTAATTTAAAATCTCTTAATAAGTATTCTATTTTCATATGCATAAAAAATATAGAATTTAAGAAGATAGACATTTTAGTTTTATTAATTCTCCTCTCACATCGTTATTAAACAAAATTCTAAAATACATAAAAATAGGAAAAACATAAAAAATATTTTATTAATTCATTTTCTTGCCTTATTAATATTAATATCAAAATATATAAAATAAAAACTTAAAACCAAAAAACATTGCGTCTTCGTTAAATAATTCTCTTGCTTTTTATCCCTATCAAAATGCGTAAAAATTAAAAATACTTTCTTCCCGTTAATATTAAACAAAAAAATCATAAAAATACATTATTCGCATCATTTAGTCTATCATTTAAATTATCGTTATTTAATCATTATCCGCATATTTTGTCTGTGTATTTATTCCATATTTATTTGTTTATTCTGTTTATGTTTGAATCCAAGGGAATTGTTTAATTTTTGTCGACTTCATGTCATCAAAAAAAAACATTGTGCGAATACCCTCATTTTATTAAAACTTAGAATAATTTTCCCTCAAATATTCAATCTTTTCAAAACTTATACCTTTTAAGCAAAAACTTCGACATTAGGTCGTCGTCTCTTCAAAAACCCGTCCGTACCCCTTTTTCGGCCAAAACAATTTATTTTCAATCGAACGAACAATTTCAATAAAACAGATATTTCAAAAGGTTCCTATAGAGTACTATAGATGCATTGGGTGCTAATACCTTCCCATTGTATAACCAACCCCCGAACCATAAGATCTCTTTTCAAAAAACGCTTTGTATTTTATTATTATTTACATTGCATATTTAGGGTTTTATTTCGCTCTTTTCCCTTTTCCTTTGGAAACAATAAAGCGCGGTGGCGACTCTTGCTTTTGTGAGACGAATTAATCAATAATTCAATCTCCGATTTACCCCGCTACATTTTTTATCGCTACACTACCATCCAATGGAGTAACAAATATCTCGACAACATACTACCTTCCATAATGACTAGGCTACCATCAATTGGAGTAACAAAGATATCGACAACAGACTACCTCCATAACGACAAGGATACAATCCATTATAGTAACAAAAATCTCGACAACATATTACCTTCCATAATGACAAGGCTACCATCCATTGTAGTAAAAAAAATATCGATAATAGACTACCTTCCATAATGACAAGGCTACCAGCCATTGGAGTAACAAAAATCTCGACAACAATATACCTTCCATAATGAAATGGCTACCATCCATTGGAGTAACAAAGATATCGACAACATACTACCTTCCATAATGACAAGGCTACCATCCCTAAGAGTAACAAAAATCACGACAACACACTACCTTCCATAATGATAAGTCTACTATCCGTTGGAGTAACAAAAATCTCAACAATAGACTAACTTCCATAATGACAAGGCTACAATCCATTGGAGTCTACAAAATCTCGACAACAGACTACCTTCCATAATGACAAGGCTACCATCTATTAGAGTAACTAAAATCTCGACAACAGACTACCTTCCATAATGACTAGGCTACCATCCATTGGAGTAACAAAGATATCGACAACAGTCTACCTTCCATAATGACAAGGCTACAATCCATTGTAGTAATCAAAATCTCGACAACAATCTACCTTCCATAATGACTAGGCTACCATCTATTCGAATAACAAAGATATCTACAACATACTACCTTCAATAATGACAAGGCTACCATCCATTGGAGTAACAAAAATCACGACAACAGACTACCTTCCATAATGATAAGGCTACCATCCAATGGAGTAACAAAAATCTCGACAACAGAATACCTTCCATAATGACTAGGCTACCATCCATTGGAGTAACAAAGATATCGACAATAGACTAGCTCCATAACGATAAGCCTACAATCCATTATAGTAACAAAAATCTCGACAACATACTACCTTCGATAATGACAAGGCTACCATCCATTGGAGTAACAAAAATCATGACAAGAGACTACCTTCCATAATGACAAGTCTACCATCGATTGGAATAACAAAAATATCATACACAAACTCCCTTCCATAATAACTAGGCTACCATCCATTGGAGTAACAAAGATATCGACAACAGACTACCTTCCATAACGACAAGGCAACAATCCATTATAGTAACAAAAATCTCGACAACAGACTACGTTCCACAATGACAAGGCTACCATCCATTGGAGTGACAAAAATCACGACAACAAACTACCTTCCATAATGACAAGCCTACCATCCATTGGAGTAACAAAGATATATACAACATACTACCTTCCATAATGACATGGCTACAATCCATTGGAGTAACAAAAATCACGAAAACAAAGAACCTTCCATAATGACTAGGCTACCATCCATTGGAATAAGAAAAATATAGACAACACACTACCTTCCATAATGACAAGGCTACAATCCAATGGAGTAACAAAAATATCGACAATAGACTACCTTACATAATGACTAAGCTACCATCCATTGGAGTAACAAAGATATCGACAGTAGATTACCTCCATAAGGACAAGGCTACCATCCATTGGAGTAACAAAAATCACGACAACAGACTACCTTTCATAATGACTAGGCTACCATCCATTGGAATAACAAAGATATCTACAACATACTACCCTTTTTAATGACAAGGCTACCATCCAATGGAGTAACAAAAATCTCGACAACAGACTACCTTCCATAATGACTAGGCTACCATCCATTGGAGTAACAAAGATATCGACAACAAACTACCTCCATAACAACAAGGCTACAATCCATTGTAGTAACAAAAATCTCGACAACAGACTACCTTCCATAATGAGAAGGCTACAATCCAATGTAGTAACAAAGATATCTACGACATACTACCTTCCATAATGACAAGGCTACCATCCATTGGAGTAACAAAAATCACGACAAGAGACTACCTTCCATAATGACAAGGCTACCATCCATTGGAATAACAAAAATATCATACACAAACTACCTTCCATAATGACTAGGCTACCATCCATTGGAGTAACAATGATATCGAAAACAGACTACCTTCCATAACGACAAGGCTACAATCCATTGGAGTAACAAAAATCACGAAAACAAAGAACCTTCCATAATGACTAGGCTACCATCCATTGGAATAACAAAAATATCGACAACACACTACCTTCCATAATGACAAGGCTTCCATCCAATGGAGTAACAAAAATCTCGACAATAGATTACCTTACATAATGACTAAGCTACCATCCATTGGAGTAACAAAGATATCGACAACAGACTACCTCCATAACGACAAGGCTACAATCCATTGTAGTAACAAAAATCTCGACAACAGACTACCTTACATAACGAGAAGGCTACCATCCATTGTAGTAACAAAGATATTTACAACATACTACCTTCCATAATGACAAGGCTACCATCCATTGGAGTATCAAAAATCACGACAGCAGACTACCTTTCATAATGACTAGGCTACCATCCATTGGAATAACAAAGATATCTACAACATACTACCTTTCATAATGACAAGGCTACCATCCAATGGAGTAACAAATATCTCGACATCAGACTACCTTCCATAATGACTAGGCTACCATCCATTGGAGTAACAAAGATATCGACAACAGACTACCTCCATAACAACAAGGCTACAATCCATTGTAGTAACAAAAATCTCGACAACAGATTACCTTCCATTATGACAAGGCTACAATCCATTGTAGTAACAAAAATATCGATAATAGACTACCTTCCATAATGACAAGGCTACCAGCCATTGGAGTAACAAAAATCTCGACAACAATCTACCTTCCATAATGACAAGGCTACCATCCAATGGAGTAACAAAAATCTCGACAACAGATTACCTTCCATAATGACTAGGATACCATCCATTGGAGTAAAAAAATTCTCGACAACACACTACCTTCCATAATGACAAGGCTACAATCTATTATAGTAACAAAAATATCGACAATAGACTACTTTCATAATTACTAGGCTACCATCCATTGTAGTAACAAAAATCTCGACAACACACTACGTTCCATAATGACAAGGCTACCATCCCTTAGAGTAAGAAAAATCTCGACAACAAACTAACTTCCATAATGAAATGGCTACCATCCATTGGAGTAACAAAGATATCGACAACATACTACCTTCCATAATGACAAGGCTTCCATCCAATGGAGTAACAAAAATCTCGACAACATACTACCTTCCATAATGACAAGGCTACCATCCATTGAAGTAACAAAAATATCCACAAGAGACTACCTTCCATAATGACAAGGCTTCCATCCTTTGGAGTATCAAAAATCTCGACAACAGACTACCTTTCATAATGACAAGGGTACCATCCATTGGAGTAACAAAAATATCCACAAGATACTACCTTCCATAATGATAAGGCTACAATCCATTGTAGTAACAAAAATCTAGACAATAGACTACCTTACATAATGGCAAGGCTACAATCCATTGTAGTAACAAAAATCTCGACAATAGACTACCTTCCATAATGACAAGGCTAGCATCCGTTGTAGTAACAAAAATATCAACAACGGACTACCTTCTATAATGACTTGGCTACCATCCATTGGAGTAATAAAGATATCGTCAACAGACTACCTTCCATTATGAGAAGGCTACAATCCACTGTAGTAACAAAAATCTCGACAAGAGACTACCTTCCATAACGACAAGGCTACCATCCATTGTAGAAACAAAAATCTCGACAACAGACTACCTTCCATTATGACAAGGCTACCATCCATTGGAGTAACAAAAATCACCACAACATACTACCTTCCATAATGACAAGGCTACCATCCATAGGAATAACAAAAATATCGACAAGACACTACCTTCCATAATGACAAGGCTACCGTCCATTGGAGTACAAAAAACTCGACAATAGACTACTTTCCATAATGACAAAGGCTACCATCCATTGTAGTAACAAAAATATCCACAAGAGACTACCTACCATAATGATAAGGCTACAATCCACTGGAGTAACAAAAATCTCGACAAGAGACTACCTTACATAATGGCAAGGCTATAATCCATTGTAGTAACAAAAATCTCGACAATAGACTACCTTCCATAATGACAAGGCTACCATCCATTGGAGTAACAAAAATCACCACAACATACTACCTTCCAGAATGACAAGGCTACCATCCATAGGAATAACAAAAATCTCGACAAGACACTACCTTCCATAATGACAAGGCTACCGTCCATTGGAGTACAAAAAATCTCGACAATAGACTACCTTCCATAATGACAAAGGCTACCATCCATTGGATTAACAAAAATCTCGACAACAGACTACCTTCCATAATGACAAGTGTACCATCCATTGGAGTAACAAAAATATCCACAACAAACTACCTTCCATAATGACAAGGCTACCATCCATTGGAGTAACAAAAATCTCGACAAGACACTACCTTCCATAATGATAAGGCTACCGTCCATTGGAGTAACAAATATCACGACAACATACTACCTTCCGTAATGACAAGGCTACCATCCATTGGAATAACAAAAATCTCAGCAACAGTCTAACTTCCATAATGACAAGGCTACCATCCATTGGAGTAACAAATATCATGACAACATACTACCTTCCATAATGACAAGGATACCATCCATTGGAATAACAAAAATCTCGACAACAGACTAACTTCCATAATGACAAGGCTTCCATCCAATGGAGTAACAAAAATCTCGACAACATACTACCTTCCATAATGACAAGGCTACCATCCATTGTAGTAACAAAAATATCCACAAGAGACTACCTTCAATAATGACAAGGCTTCCATCCTTTGGAGTATCAAAATCCTCGACAACAGACTACCTTTCATAATGACAAGGGTACCATCCATTGGAGTAACAAAAATATCCACAAGATACTACCTTCCATAATGATAAGGCTACAATCCATTGTAGTAACAAAAATCTAGACAACAGACTACCTTACATAATGGCAAGGCTACAATCCATTGTAGTAACAAAAATCTCGACAATAGACTACCTTCCATAATGACAAGGCTAGCATCCGTTATAGTAACATAAATATCAACAACGGACTACCTTCTATAATGACTTGGCTACCATCCATTGGAGTAATAAAGATATCGTCAACAGACTACCTTCCATTATGAGAAGGCTACAATCCACTGTAGTAACAAAAATCTCGACAAGAGACTACCTTCCATAATGACAAGGCTACCATCCATTGTAGTAACAAAAATCTCAACAAGAGACTACCTTCCATTATGACAACGCTACCATCCATTGGAGTAACAAAAATCACCACAACATACTACCTTCCATAATGACAAGACTACCATCCATTGGAGTAACAATTATCACGACAACATACTACCTTCAATAATGACAAGGCTACCATCCATTGGAATAACAAAAATCTCGACAACATACTACCTTCCATAATGACAAGGCTACCATCCATTGTAGTAACAAAAATATCCACAAGAGACTACCTTCCATAATGATAAGGCTACAATCCACTGTAGTAACAAAAATCTCGACAAGAGACTACCTTACATAATGGCAAGGCTATAATCCATTGTAGTAACAAAAATCTCGACAATAGACTACCTTCCATAATGACAAGGCTACCATCCATTGGAGTAACCAAAATCACCACAACATACTACCTTCCATAATGACAAAGCTACCATCCATAGGAATAACAAAAATCTCGACAAGACACTACCTTCCATAATGACAAGGCTACCGTCCATTGGAGTAAAAAAAATCTCGACAATAGACTACCTTCCATAATGACAAAGGCTACCATCCATTGGATTAACAAAAAACTCGACAACAGACTACCTTCCATAATGACAAGTGTACCATCCATTGGAGTAAAAAAAATATCCACAACAAACTACCTTCCATAATGACAAGGCTACCATCCATTGGAGTAACAAAAATCTGAACAAGACACTACCTTCCATAATGATAAGGCTACCGTCCATTGGAGTAACAAATATCACGACAACATACTACCTTCCGTAATGACAAGGCTACCATCCACTGGAATAACAAAAATCTCAGCAACAGTCTAACTTCCATAATGACAAGGCTACCATCCATTGGAGTAACAAATATCACGACAACATACTACCTTCCATAATGACATGGCTACGATCCATTGGAATAAAAAAAATCTCGACAACAGACTAACTTCCATAATGACAAGGCTTCCATCCAATGGAGTAACAAAAATATCGACAACATACTACCTTCCATAATGACAAGGCTACCATCCATTGTAGTAACAAAAATATCCACAAGAGACTACCTTCCATAATGACAAGGCTTCCATCCTTTGGAGTATCAAAAATCTCGACAACAGACTACCTTTCATAATGACAAGGGTACCATCCATTGGGGTAACAAAAATATCCACAAGATACTACCTTCCATAATGATAAGGCTACAATCCATTGTAGTAACAAAAATCTAGACAATAGACTACCTTACATAATGGCAAGGCTACAATCCATTGTAGTAACAAAAATCTCGACAATAGACTACCTTCCATAATGACAAGGCTAGCATCCATTGTAGTAACAAAAATATCAATAACGGACTACCTTCTATAATGACTTGGCTACCATCCATTGGAGTAATAAAGATATTATCAACAGACTACCTTCCATTATGAGAAGGCTACAATCCACTGTAGTAACAAAAATCTCGACAAGAGACTACCTTCCATAATGACAAGGCTACCATCCATTGTAGAAACAAAAATCTCGACAACAGACTACCTTCCATTATGACAAGGCTACCATCCATTGGAGTAACAAAAATCACCACAACATACTACCTTCCATAATGACAAGGCTACCATCCATAGGAATAACAAAAATCTCGACAAGACACTACCTTCCATAATGACAAGGCTACCGTCCATTGGAGTACAAAAAATCTCGACAATAGACTACCTTCCATAATGACAAAGGCTACCATCCATTGTAGTAACAAAAATATCCACAAGAGACTACCTTCCATAATGATAAGGCTACAATCCACTGGAGTAACAAAAATCTCGACAAGACACTACCTTACATAATGGCAAGGCTATAATCCATTGTAGTAACAAAAATCTCGACAATAGACTACCTTCCATAATGACAAGGCTACCATCCATTGGAGTAACAAAAATCACCACAACATACTACCTTCCATAATGACAAGGCTACCATCCATTGGAATAACAAAAATCTCGACAAGACACTACCTTCCATAATGACAAGGCTACCGTCCATTGGAGTACAAAAAATCTCGACAATAGACTACCTTCCATAATGACAAAGGCTACCATCCATTGGATTAACAAAAATCTCGACAACAGACTACCTTCCATAATGACAAGTGTACCATCCATTGGAGTAACAAAAATATCCACAACAAACTACCTTCCATAATGACAAGGCTACCATCCATTGGAGTAACAAAAATCTCAACAAGACACTACCTTACATAATGATAAGGCTACCGTCCATTGGAGTAACAAATATCACGACAACATACTACCTTCCGTAATGACAAGGCTACCATCCATTGGAATAACAAAAATCTCAGCAACAGTCTAACTTCCATAATGACAAGGCTACCATCCATTGGAGTAACAAATATCACGACAACATACTACCTTCCATAATGACAAGGCTACGATGCATTGGAATAACAAAAATCTCGACAACAGACTAACTTCCATAATGACAAGGCTTCCATCCAATGGAGTAACAAAAATATCGACAACATACTACCTTCCATAATGACAAGGCTACCATCCATTGTAGTAACAAAAATATCCACAAGAGACTACCTTCCATAATGACAAGGCTTCCATCCTTTGGAGTATAAAAAATCTCGACAACAGACTACCTTTCATAATGACAAGGGTACCATCCATTGGATTAACAAAAATATCCACAAGATACTACCTTCCATAATGATAAGGCTACAATCCATTGTAGTAACAAAAATCTAGACAATAGACTACCTTACATAATGGAAAGGCTACAATCCATTGTAGTAACAAAAATCTCGACAATAGACTACCTTACATAATGACAAGGCTAGCATCCATTGTAGTAACAAAAATATCAACAACAGACTACCTTCTATAATGACTTGGCTACCATCCATTGGAGTAATAAAGATATCATCAACAAACTACCTTCCATTATGAGAAGGCTACAATCCACTGTAGTAACAAAACTCTCGACAAGAGACTACCTTCCATAATGACAAGGCTACCATCCATTGTAGAAACAAAAATCTCGACAACAGACTACCTTCCATTATGACAAGGCTACCATCCATTGGAGTAACAAAAATCACCACAACATACTACCTTCCATAATGACAAGGCTACCATCCATAGGAATAACAAAAATCTCGACAAGACACTACCTTCCATAATGACAAGGCTACCGTCCATTGGAGTACAAAAAATCTCGACAATAGACTACCTTCCATAATGACAAAGGCTACCATCCATTGTAGTAACAAAAATATCCACAAGAGACTACCTTCCATAATGATAAGGCTACAATCCACTGGAGTAACAAAAATCTCGACAAGAGACTACCTTACATAATGGCAAGGCTATAATCCATTGTAGTAACAAAAATCTCGACAATAGACTACCTTCCATAATGACAAGGCTACCATCCATTGGAGTAACAAAAATCACCACAACATACTACCTTCCATAATGACAAGGCTACCATCCATTGGAATAACAAAAATCTCGACAAGACACTACCTTCCATAATGACAAGGCTACCGTCCATTGGAGTACAAAAAATCTCGACAATAGACTACCTTCCATAATGACAAAGGCTACCATCCATTGGATTAACAAAAATCTCGACAACAGACTACCTTCCATAATGACAAGTGTACCATCCATTGGAGTAACAAAAATATCCACAACAAACTACTTTCCATAATGACAAGGCTACCATCCATTGGAGTAACAAAAATCTCGACAAGACACTACCTTCCATAATGATAAGGCTACCGTCCATTGGAGTAACAAATATCACGACAACATACTACCTTCCGTAATGACAAGGCTACCATCCATTGGAATAACAAAAATCTCAGCAACAGTCTAACTTCCATAATGACAAGGCTACCATCCATTGGAGTAACAAATATCACGACAACATACTACCTTCCATAATGACAAGGATACCATCCATTGGAATAACAAAAATCTCGACAACAGACTAACTTCCATAATGACAAGGCTTCCATCCAATGGAGTAACAAAAATCTCGACAACATACTACCTTCCATAATGACAAGGCTACCATCCATTGTAGTAACAAAAATATCCACAAGAGACTACCTTCAATAATGACAAGGCTTCCATCCTTTGGAGTATCAAAAATCTCGACAACAGACTACCTTTCATAATGACAAGGGTACCATCCATTGGGGTAACAAAAATATCCACAAGATACTACCTTCCATAATGATACGGCTACAATCCATTGTAGTAACAAAAATCTAGACAACAGACTACCTTACATAATGGCAAGGCTACAATCCATTGTAGTAACAAAAATCTCGACAATAGACTACCTTCCATAATGACAAGGCTAGCATCCGTTGTAGTAACAAAAATATCAACAACGGACTACCTTCTATAATGACTTGGCTACCATCCATTGGAGTAATAAAAATATCGACAACAGACTACCTTCCATTATGAGAAGGCTACAATCCACTGTAGTAACAAAAATCTCGACAAGAGACTACCTTCCATAATGACAAGGCTACCATCCATTGTAGTAACAAAAATATCGACAAGAGACTACCTTCCATTATGACAACGCTACCATCCATTGGAGTAACAAAAATCACCACAACATACTACCTTCCATAATGACAAGACTACCATCCATTGGAGTAACAAATATCACGACAACATACTACCTTCCATAATGACAAGGCTACCATCCATTGGAATAACAAAAATCTCGACAACATACTACCTTCCATAATGATAAGGCTACCATCCATTGTAGTAACAAAAATATCCACAAGAGACTACCTTCCATAATGATAAGGCTACAATCCACTGTAGTAACAAAAATATCGACAAGAGACTACCTTACATAATGGCAAGGCTATAATCCATTGTAGTAACAAAAATCTCGACAACATACTACCTTCCATAATGACAAGGCTACCATCCATTGGAGTAACAAAAATATCCACAAGATACTACCTTCCATAATGATAAGGCTACAATCCATTGTAGTAACAAAAATCTAGACAACAGACTACCTTACATAATGGCAAGGCTACAATCCATTGTAGTAACAAAAATCTCGACAATAGACTACCTTCCATAATGACAAGGCTAGCATCTGTTGTAGTAACAAAAATATCAACAACGGACTACCTTCTATAATGACTTGGCTACCATCCATTGGAGTAATAAAGATATTATCAACAGACTACCTTCCATTATGAGAAGGCTACAATCAACTGTAGTAACAAAAATCTCGACAAGAGACTACCTTCCATAATGACAAGGCTACCATTCATTGTAGAAACAAAAGTCTCGACAACAGACTACCTTCCATTATGACAAGGCTACCATCCATTGGAGTAACAAAAATCACCACAACATACTACCTTCCATAATGACAAGGCTACCATCCATAGGAATAATAAAAATCTCGACAAGACACTACCTTCCATAATGACAAGGCTACCGTCCATTGGAGTACAAAAAATCTCGACAATAGACTACCTTCCATAATGACAAAGGCTACCATCCATTGAGGTAACAAAAATCTCGACAACAGACTACCTTCCATAATGACATGTGTACCATCCATTGGAGTAACAAAAATATCCACAACATACTACCTTCCGTAATGACAAGGCTACCATCCATTGGAGTAACAAAAATCTCGACAAGACACTACCTTCCATAATGACAAGGCTACCGTCCATTGGAGTAACAAATATCACGACAACATACTACCTTTCATAATGACAAGGCTACCATCCATTGGAATAACAAAAATCTCAACAACAGACTAACTTCCATAATGACAAGGCTTCCATCTAATGGAGTAACAAAAATCTCGACAACATACTACCTTCCATAATGACAAGGCTACCATCCATTGTAGTAACAAAAATATCCACAAGAGACTACCTTCCATAATGACAAGGCTTCCATCCATTGGAGTATCAAAAATCACGGCAATAGACTACCTTCGATAATGACAAGGCTACCATCAATTGGAGTAATAAAGATATCAACAAGAGACTACCTTCCATAATGACAAGGCTTCCATCCTTTGGAGTATCAAAAATCTGGATAACAAACTACCTTCCATAATGACAAGGGTACCATCCATTGGAGTAACAAAAATATCCACAAGGTACTACCTTCCATAATGATAAGGCTACAATCCATTGTAGTAACAAAAATCTAGACAACAGACTACCTTACATAATGCAAAGGCTACAATTCATTGTAGTAACAAAAATCTCGACAATAGACTACCTTCCATAATGACAAGGCTACCATCCATTGTAGTAACAAAAATTTTGACAACATACTACCTTCCATAATGACTTGGCTACCATCCATTGGAGTAATAAAGATATCGTTAAGAGACTACCTTCCATTATAAGAAGGCTACAATCCACTGTAGTAACAAAAATCTCGACAACAGACTACCTTCCATTATGACAAGGCTACCATCCATTGGAGTAACAAAAATCACCACAACATACTACCTTCCATAATGACAAGGCTACCATCCATAGGAATAACAAAAATCTCGACAACAGACTACCTTCCATAATGACAAGGCTTCCATCCAATGGAGTACAAAAAATCTCGACAATAGACTACCTTCCATAATGACAAAGGCTACCATCCATTGGAATAACAAAAATATCGACAACGGACTACATTCCATAATGACAAGTGTACCATCCATTGGAGTAAGAAAAATATCCACAACATACTACCTTCCATAATGACAAGGCTACCATCCATTGGAGTAACAAAAATCTCGACAAGACACTACCTTCCATAATGACAAGGCTACCGTCCATTGGAGTAACAAATATCACGACAACATACTACCTTCCATAATGACAAGGCTACCATCCATTGGAATAACAAAAATCTCAACAACAGACTAACTTCCATAATGACAAGGCTTCCATCTAATGGAGTAACAAAAATCTCAACAACATACTACCTTCCATAATGACAAGGCTACCATCCATTGTAGTAACAAAAATATCCACAAGAGACTACCTTCCATAATGACAAGGCTTCCATCCATTGGAGTATCAAAAATCACGGCAATAGACTACCTTCGATAATGACAAGGCTACCATCAATTGGAGTAATAAAGATTTCGACAAGAGACTACCTTCCATAATGACAAGGCTTCCATCCTTTGGAGTATCAAAAATCTGGATAACAAACTACCTTCCATAATGACAAGGGTACCATCCATTGGAGTACCAAAAATATCCACAAGATACTACCTTCCATAATGATAAGGCTACAATCCATTGTAGTAACAAAAATCTAGACAACAGACTACCTTACATAATGCAAAGGCTACAATCCATTGTAGTAACAAAAATCTCGACAATAGACTACCTTCCATAATGACAAGGCTACCATCCATTGTAGTAACAAAAATATTGACAACAGACTACCTTCCATAATGACTTGGCTACCATCCATTGGAGTAATAAAGATATCGTCAACAGACTACCTTCCATTATAAGAAGGCTATAATCCACTGTAGTAACAAAAATCTCGACATCAGACTACCTTCCATTATGACAAGGCTACCATCCATTGGAGTAACAAAAATCACCACAACCTACTACCTTCCATAATGACAAGGCTACCAACCATAGGAATAACAAAAATCTCGACAACAGACTACCTTCCATAATGACAAGGCTTCCATCCAATGGAGTACAAAAAATCTCGACAATAGACTACCTTCCATAATGACAAAGGCTACCATCCATTGGAGTAACAAAAATCTCGACAACAGACTACCTTCCATAATGACAAGTGTACCATCCATCGGAGTAACAAAAATATCCACAACATACTACCTTCCATAATGACAAGGCTACCATCCATTGGAGTAACAAAAATCTCGACAACATACTACCTTCCATAATGACAAGGCTACCGTCCATTGGAGTAACAAATATCACGACAACTTACTACCTTCCATAATGACATGGCTACCATCCATGGGAATAACAAAAATCTCGACAACAGACTAACATCCATAATAACAAGGCTTCCATCCAATGGAGTAACAAAAATCTCGACAACATACTACCTTCCATAATGACAAGGCTACCATCCATTGTAGTAACAAAAATATCCACAAGAGACTACCTTCCATAATGACAAGGCTTCCATCCATTGGAGTATCAAAAATGACGACAACAGACTACCTTCCATAATGACAAGGGTACCATCCATTGGAGTAACAAAAATCTTGACAACAGACTACCTTCCATAATGACTTGGCTACCATCCATTGGAGTAATAAAGATATCGTCAACATACTACCTTCCATTATGAGAAGGCTACATTCCACTGTAGTAACAAAAATCTTGAAACGAGACTACCTTCCAAAATGACAAGGCTACCATCCATTGTAGTAACAAAAATCTCGACAACACACTACCTTCCATTATGACAAGGCTACCATCCACGGGAGTAACAAAAATCACGACAACATACTACCTTCCATAATGACAAGGCTTCCATCCATTGGAATAACAAAAATCTCGACAACAGACTACCTTCCATAACAACAAGTCTTCCATCCAATGGAGTAAAAAAAATCTCGACAATAGACTACCTTCCATAATGACAAGGCTACCATCCACTGGAGTAACAAAAATCACGACAACAGACTACCTTCCATAATGACAAGGGTACCATCCATTGGAGTGACAAAAATATCCACAACATACTACCTTCCATAATGAAAAGGCTACCATCCATTGGAGTAACAAAAATCTCGACAAGACACTACCTTCCATAATGACAAGGCTACCATCCATTGTAGTAACAAATATCTCGACAACAGACTACCTTCCATAATGACAAGCCTACCATCTATTGGAGTAACAAAAATCTTGACAACATACTACCTTCCATAATGACAAGGCTACCATCCATTGGAGTAACAAATATCACGACAACATACTACCTTCCATAATGACAAGGCTACCATCCATTGGAATAACAAAAATCTCGACAACAGACTAACTTCCATAATGACAAGGCTTCCATCTAATGGAGTAACAAAAATCTCGACAACATACTACCTTCCATAATGACAAGGCTACCATCCATTGTAGTAACAAAAATATCCACAAGAGACTACCTTCCATAATGACAAGGCTTCCATCCTTTGGAGTATCAAAAATCTCGACAACAGACTACCTTCCATAATGACAAGGGAACCAATCCATTGTAGTAACAAAAATCTAGACAACAGACTACCTTACATAATGGCAAGGCTAAAATCCATTGTATTAACAAAAATCTCGACAATAGACTACCTTCCATAATGACAAGGCTTCCATCCATTGTAGTAACAAAAATATCGACAACAGACTACCTTCCATAATGACTTGGCTACCATCCATTGGAGTAATAAAGATATCACCAAGAGACTACCTTCCATTATGACAAGGCTACAATCCACTTTAGTAACAAAAATCTCGACAAGAGACTACCTTCCATAATGATAAGGCTACCATCCATTGGAGTAACAAAAATCACCACAACATTCTACCTTCCATAATGACAAGGCTACCATCCATAGGAATAACTAAAATATCGACAACAGACTACCTTCCATAATGACAAGGCTTCCATCGAATGGAGTACAAAAAATATCGACAATAGACTACCTTCCATAATGACAAGGCTACCATCCATTGTAGTAACAAAAATATCCACAAGAGACTACCTTCCATAATGACAAGGCTTCCATCCATTGGAGTATCAAAAATCACGCCAATAGACTACCTTCGATAATGACAAGGCTACCATCAATTGGAGTAACAAAGATATCGACAAGAGACTACCTTCCATATTGATAAGGCTTCCATCCTTTGAAGTATCAAAAATCTCGACAACAGACTACCTTCCATAATGATAAGGGTACCATCCATTGGAGTAACAAAAATATTCACAAGATACTACCTTCCATAATGATAAGGCTACAATCCATTAGAGTAACAAAAATCTCGACAACAGACTACCTTCCATAATGACAAGGGTACCATCCATTGGAGTAACAAAAATATCCACAACATACTACCTTCTATAATGACAAGGCTACCATCCATTGGAGTAACAAAAATCTCGACAAGACACTACCTTCCATAATGACAAGGCTACCATCCATTGTAGTAACAAAAATCTCGACAACAGACTACCTTCCATAATGACAAGGCTACCATCTATTGGAGTAACAAAAATCTCGATAACATACTACCTTCCATAATGACAAGGCTACCGTCCATTGGAGTAACAAATATCACGACAACATACTACCTTCCATAATGACAAGGCTACCATCCATTGGAATAACAAAAATCTCGACAACAGACTACCTTCCATAATGACAAGTCTTCCATCGAATGGAGTACAAAAAATCTCGACAATAGACTACCTTCCATAATGACAAAAGCTACCATCCATTGGAGTAAAAAAAATATCCACAACATACTACCTTCAATAATGACAAGTGTACCATTCATTGGAACAACAAAAATATCCACAACATACTACCTTCCATAATGACAAGGCTACCATCCATTGGAGTAACAAAAATCTCGACAAGACACTACCTTCCATAATGACAAGGCTACCGTCCATTGGAGTAACAAATATCACGACAACATACTACCTTCCATAATGACAAGGCTACCATCCATTGGAATAACAAAAATATCAACAACAGACTAACTTCCATAATGACAAGGCTTCCATCCAATGGAGTAACAAAAATCACGATAACATACTACCTTCCATAATGACAAGGCTACCATCCATTGTAGTAACAAAAATATCCACAAGAGACTACCTTCCATAATGACAATGCTTCCATCCATTGGAGTATCAAAAATCACGGCAATAGACTACCTTCGATAATGACAAGGCTACCATCAATTGGAGTAACAAAGATATCGACAAGAGACTACCTTCCATAATGATAAGGCTTCCATCCTTTGAAGTATCAAAAATCTCGACAACAGACTACCTTTCATAATGACAAGGGTACCATCCATTGGAGTAACAAAAATATCCACAAGATACTACCTTCCATAATGATAAGGCTACAATCCATTAGAGTAACAAAAATCTCGACAACAGACTACCTTCCATAATCACAAGGGTACCATCCATTGGAGAAACAAAAATATCCACAACATACTACCTTCTATAATGACAAGGCTACCATCCATTGAAGTAACAAAAATATCGCCAAGACACTACCTTCCATAATGACAAGGCTACCATCTATTGGAGTAACAAAAATCTCGATAACATACTACCTTCCATAATGACAAGGCTACCGTCCATTGGAGTAACAAATATCACGACAACATACTACCTTCCATAATGACAAGGCTACCATCCATTGGAATAACAAAAATCTCCACAACAGACTAACTTCCATAATGACAAGGCTTCCATCTAATGGAGTAACAAAAATCTCGACAACATACTACCTTCCATAATGACAAGGCTACCATCCATTGTAGTAACAAAAATATCCACAAGAGACTACCTTCCATAATAACAAGGCTTCCATCCATTGTAGTATCAAAAATCACGGCAATAGACTACCTTCGATAATGACAAGGCTACCATCAATTGGAGTAACAAAGATATCGACAAGAGACTACCTTCCATAATGATAAGGCTTCCATCCTTTGGAGTATCAAAAATCTCGACAACAGACTACCTTCCATAATTTCAAGGGTACCATTCATTGGAGTAACAAAAATATCCACAAGATACTACCTTCCATAATGATAAGGCTACAATCCATTGTAGTAACAAAAATCTAGACAATAGACTACCTTACATAATGGAAAGGCTACAAATCATTGTAGTAACAAAAATCTCGACAAGAGACTACCTTCCATAATGATAAGGCTACCATCCATTGTATTAACAAAAATCTCGACAACAGACTACCTTCCATTATGACAAGGCTACCATCCATTGGAGTAACAAAAATCACCACAACATTCTACCTTCCATAATGAAAAGGCTACCATCCATAGGAATAACAAAAATCTCGACAACAGACTACCTTCCATAATGACAAGGCTTCCATCGAATGGAGTACAAAAAATCTTGACAATAGACTACCTTCCATAATGACAAGGCTACCATCCATTGTAGTAACAAAAATATCCACAAGAGACTACTTTCCATAATGACAAGGCTTCCATCCATTGGAGTATCAAAAATCACGCCAATAGACTATCTTCGATAATGACAAGGCTACCATCAATTGGAGTAACAAAGATATCGACAAGAGACTACCTTCCATATTGATAAGGCTTCCATCCTTTGAAGTATCAAAAATCTCGACAACAGACTACCTTCCATAATGACAAGGGTACCATCCATTGGAGTAACAAAAATATCCACAAGATACTACCTTCCATAATGATAAGGCTACAATCCATTAGAGTAACAAAAATCTCGACAACAGACTACCTTCCATAATCACAAGGGTACCATCCATTGGAGTAACAAAAATATCCACAACATACTACCTTCTATAATGACAAGGCTACCATCCATTGGAGTAACAAAAATATCGACAAGACACTACCTTCCATAATGACAAGGCTACCATCCATTGTAGTAACAAAAATCTCGACAACAGATTACCTTCCATAATGACAAGGCTACCATCTATTGGAGTAACAAAAATCTCGATAACATACTACCTTCCATAATGACAAGGCTACCGTCCATTGGAGTAACAAATATCACGACAACATACTACCTTCCATAATGACAAGGCTACCATCCATTGGAATAACAAAAATCTCGACAACTGACTAACTTCCATAATGACAAGGCTTCCATCCAATGGAGTAACAAAAATCTCGACAACATACTACCTTCCATAATGACAAGGCTACCATCCATTGTAGTAACAAAAATATCCACAAGAGACTACCTTCCATAATAACAAGGCTTCCATCCATTGGAGTATCAAAAATCACGGCAATAGACTACCTTCGATAATGACAAGGCTACCATCAATTGGAGTAACAAAGATATCGACAAGAGACTACCTTCCATAATGATAAGGCTTCCATCCTTTGGAGTATCAAAAATCTCGACAACAGACTACCTTCCATAATGACAAGGCTACCATCCATTGGAGTAACAAAAATATCCACAAGATACTACCTTCCATAATGATAAGGCTACAATCCATTGTAGTAACAAAAATCTAGACAATAGACTACCTTACATAATGGAAAGGCTACAATCCATTGTAGTAACAAAAATCTCGACAATAGACTACCTTCCATAATGACAAGGCTACCATCCATTGTAGTAACAAAAATATCGACAACAAACTACCTTTCATAATGACTTGGCTACCATCCATTGGAGTAATAAAGATATTGCCAACAGACTACCTTCCATTATGAGAAGGCTACAATCCACTGTAGTACCAAAAATCTCGACAAGAGACTACCTTCCATAATGACAAGGCTACCATCCATTGTAGTAACAAATATCTCGACAACAGACTACCTTCCATTATGACAAGGCTACCATCCATTGGAGTAACAAAAATCACCACAACATACTACCTTCCATAATGACAAGGCTACCATCCATAGGAATAACAAAAATCTCGACAACAGACTACCTTCCATAATGACAAGGCTTCCATCCAATGGAGTACAAAAAATCTCGACAATAGACTACCTTCCATAATGACAAAGGCTACCATCCATTGGAGTAACAAAAATATCCACAACATACTACCTTCCATAATGACAAGGCTACCATCCATTGGAGTAACAAAAATCTCGACAACAGACTACCTTCCATAATGACAAGTGTACCATCCATTGGAGTAACAAAAATATCCACAACATACTACCTTCCATAATGACAAGGCTACCATCCATTGGAGTAACAAAAATCTCGACAACATACTACCTTCCATAATGACAAGGCTACCGTCCATTGGAGTAACAAATATCACGACATCATACTATCTTCCAAAATGACAAGGCTACCATCCATTGGAATATAAAAAATCTCAACAACAGACTAACTTCCATAATGACAAGGCTTCCATCCAATGGAGTAACAAAAATCTCGACAGCATACTACCTTCCATAATGACAAGGCTACCATCCATTGTAGTAACAAACATATCCACAAGAGACTACCTTCCATAATGACAAGGCTTCCATCCATTGGAGTATCAAAAATCTCGACAACAGACTACCTTCCATAATGACAAGGGTACCGTCCATTGGATCAACAAAAATATCCACAAGATACTACCTTCCATAATGATAAGGCTACAATCCATTGTAGTAACAATAATCTCGACAACAGACTACCTTACATAATGGCTAGGCTATAATCCATTGTAGTAACAAAAATCTCGACAACAGATTACCTTCCATAATGACAAGGCTACAATCCATTGTAGTAACAAAAATCTTGACAACAGACTACCTTCCATAATGACTTGGCTACCATCCATTGGAGTAACAAAAATCACGACAATAGACTACCTTCGATAATGACAAGGGTACCATCAATTGGAGTAACAAAGATATCGACAACATACTACCTTCCATAATGATAAGGCTACCATCCATATGAGTAACAAAAGTCACGACAACAGACTACCTTCCATAATGACAAGGCTACCATCCATTGGAATAACAAAAATATCGACAACAGATGACCTTCCATAATGATTATGCTACCATCCATTGGAGTAATAAAGATATCAACAACAGACTACCTTCCATTATGAGAAGGCTACAATCCATTGTAGTAACAAAAATCTCGACAAGAGACTACCTTCCATATTGACAAGACTACCATCCATTCTAGTAACTAAAATATTGATAACAGACTACCTTCCATAATGACAAGGGTACCATCCATTGGAGTAACAAAAGTATCCACAAGAGACTACCTTCCATAATGATAAGGCTACCATCCATTGGAGTAACAAAAATCTCGACAACAGACTACCTGCCATAATGTCAAGGCTAAAATCCATTGTAGTAACAAAAATCTCGACAAGAGACTATATTACATAATGACAAGGCTACCATCCATTGTAGTAACAAAAATCTCGACAACAGACTACCTTCCATAATGACAAGGCTACCATTTATTGGATTAACAAAAATCTCGATAACATACTACCTTCCATAATGACAAGGCTACCGTCCATTGGAGTAACAAATATCACGACAACATACTACCTTCCATAATGACAAGGCTACCATCCATTGGAATAACAAAAATCTCGACAACAGACTACCTACCATAATGACAAGGCTTCCATCGAATGGAGTACAAAAAATCTCGACAATAGACTACCTTCCATAATGACAAAGGCTACCATCCATTGGAGTAACGAAAATCTCGACAACTGACTACCATCCATAATGACAAGTGTACCATTCATTGGAACAACAAAAATATCCACAACATACAACCTTCCATAATGACAAGGCTACCATCCATTGGAGTAAAAAAAATCTCGACAAGACACTACCTTCCATAATGACAAGGCTACCGTCCATTGGAGTATCAAATATCACGACAACATACTACCTTCTATAATGACAAGGCTACCATCCATTGGAATAACAAAAATCTCAACAACAGACTAACTTCCATAACGACAAGGCTTCCATCCAATGGAGTAACAAAAATGTTGACAACATACTACCTTCCATAATGACAAGGCTACCATCCATTGTAGTAACAAAAATATCCACAAGATACTACCTTCCATAATGACAAGGCTTCCATCCATTGGAGTATCAAAAATCACGGCAATAGACTACCTTCGATAATGACAAGGCTACCATCAATTGGAGTAACAAAGATATCGACAAGAGACTACCTTCCATAATGATAAGGCTTCCATCCTTTGAAGTATCAAAAATCTCGACAACAAACTACCTTTCATAATGACAAGGTTACCATCCATTGGAGTAACAAAAATATCCACAAGATACTACCTTCCATAATGATAAGGCTACAATCCATTAGAGTAACAAAAATCTCGACAACAGACTACCTTCCATAATGACAATGGTACCATCCATTGGAGTAACAAAAATATCCACAACATACTACCTTCTATAATGACAAGGCTACCATCCATTGGAGTAACAAAAATCTCGACAAGACACTACCTTCCATAATGACAAGGCTACCATCCATTGTAGTAACAAAAATCTCGACAACAGACTACCTTCCATAATGACAAGGCTACCATCTATTGGAGTAACAAAAATCTCGATAACATACTACCTTCCATAATGACAAGACTACCGTCCATTGGAGTAACAAATATCACGACAACATACTACCTTCCATAATGACAAGGCTACCATCCATTGGAATAACAAAAATCTCAACAACAGACTAACTTCCATAATGACAAGGCTTCCATCCAATGGAGTAACAAAAATCTCGACAACAGATGACCTTCCATAATGATTATGCTACCATCCATTGGAGTAATAAAGATATCAACAACAGACTACCTTCCATTATGAGAAGGCTACAATCCATTGTAGTAACAAAAATCTCGACAAGAGACTACCTTCCATAATGACAAGACTACCATCCATTCTAGTAACTAAAATATTGATAACAGACTACCTTCCATAATGACAAGGGTACCATCCATTGGAGTAACAAAAGTATCCACAAGAGACTACCTTCCATAATGATAAGGCTACCATCCATTGGAGTAACAAAAATCTCGACAACAGACTACCTGCCATAATGTCAAGGCTAAAATCCATTGTAGTAACAAAAATCTCGACAAGATACTATATTACATAATGACAAGGCTACCATCCATTGTAGTAACAAAAATCTCGACAACAGACTACCTTCCATAATGACAAGGCTACCATTTATTGGATTAACAAAAATCTCGATAACATACTACCTTCCATAATGACAAGGCTACCGTCCATTGGAGTAACAAATATCACGACAACATACTACCTTCCATAATGACAAGGCTACCATCCATTGGAATAACAAAAATCTCGACAACAGACTACCTACCATAATGACAAGGCTTCCATCGAATGGAGTACAAAAAATCTCGACAATAGACTACCTTCCATAATGACAAAGGCTACCATCCATTGGAGTAACGAAAATCTCGACAACTGACTACCATCCATAATGACAAGTGTACCATTCATTGGAACAACAAAAATATCCACAACATACAACCTTCCATAATGACAAGGCTACCATCCATTGGAGTAAAAAAAATCTCGACAAGACACTACCTTCCATAATGACAAGGCTACCGTCCATTGGAGTATCAAATATCACGACAACATACTACCTTCCATAATTACAAGGCTACCATCCATTGGAATAACAAAAATCTCAACAACAGACTAACTTCCATAACGACAAGGCTTCCATCCAATGGAGTACCAAAAATGTCGACAACATACTACCTTCCATAATGACAAGGCTACCATCCATTGTAGTAACAAAAATATCCACAAGATACTACCTTCCATAATGACAAGGCTTCCATCCATTGGAGTATCAAAAATCACGGCAATAGACTACCTTCGATAATGACAAGGCTACCATCAATTGGAGTAACAAAGATATCGACAAGAGACTACCTTCCATAATGATAAGGCTTCCATCCTTTGAAGTATCAAAAATCTCGACAACAAACTACCTTTCATAATGACAAGGTTACCATCCATTGGAGTAACAAAAATATCCACAAGATACTACCTTCCATAATGATAAGGCTACAATCCATTAGAGTAACAAAAATCTCGACAACAGACTACCTTCCATAATGACAATGGTACCATCCATTGGAGTAACAAAAATATCCACAACATACTACCTTCTATAATGACAAGGCTACCATCCATTGGAGTAACAAAAATCTCGACAAGACACTACCTTCCATAATGACAAGGCTACCATCCATTGTAGTAACAAAAATCTCGACAACAGACTACCTTCCATAATGACAAGGCTACCATCTATTGGAGTAACAAAAATCTCGATAACATACTACCTTCCATAATGACAAGGCTACCGTCCATTGGAGTAACAAATATCACGACAACATACTACCTTCCATAATGACAAGGCTACCATCCATTGGAATAACAAAAATCTCAACAACAGACTAACTTCCATAATGACAAGGCTTCCATCCAATGGAGTAACAAAAATCTCGACAACATACTACCTTCCATAATGACAAGACTACCATCCATTGTAGTAACAAAAATATCCACAAGAGACTACCTTCCATAATGACAAGGCTTCCATCCATTGGAGTATCAAAAATCACGGCAATAGACTACCTTCGATAATGACAAGGCTACCATCAATTGGAGTAACAAAGATATCGACAAGAGACTACCTTCCATAATGATAAGGCTTCCATCCTTTGGAGTATCAAAAATCTCGACAACAGACTACCTTCCATAATGACAAGGGTACCATCCATTGGAGTAACAAAAATATCCACAAGATACTACCTTCCATAATGATAAGGCTACAATCCATTGTAGTAACAAAAATCTAAACAATAGACTACCTTACATAATGGAAAGGCTACAATCCATTGTAGTAACAAAAATCTCGACAATAGACTACCTTCCATAATGACAAGGCTACCATCCATTGTAGTAACAAAAATATCGACAACAGACTACCTTCCATAATGACTTGGCTACCATCCATTGGAGTAATAAAGATATCGCCAACAGACTACCTTCCATTATGAGAAGGCTACAATCCACTGTAGTAACAAAAATCTCGACAAGAGACTACCTTCCATAATGACAAGGCTACCATCCATTGTAGTAACAAATATCTCGACAACAGACTACCTTCCATTATGACAAGGCTACCATCCATTGGAGTAACAAAAATCACGACAACAGACTACCTTCCATAATGACAAGGCTACCATCCATAGGAATAACAAAAATCTCGACAACAGACTACCTTCCATAATGACAAGGCTTCCATCCAATGGAGTACAAAAAATCTCGACAATAGACTACCTTCCATAATGACAAAGGCTACCATCCATTGGAGTAACAAAAATCTCGACAACAGACTACCTTCCATAATGACAAGTGTACCATCCATTGGAGTAACAAAAATATCCACAACATACTACCTTCCATAATGACAAGGCTACCATCCATTGGAGTAACAAAAATCTCGACAACATACTACCTTCCATAATGACAAGGCTACAGTCCATTGGAGTAACAAATATCACGACAACATACTACCTTCCAAAATGACAAGGCTACCATCCATTGGAATAACAAATATATCCACAAGAGACTACCTTCCATAATCACAAGGCTTCCATCCATTGGAGTATCAAAAATCTCGACAACAGACTACCTTCCATAATGACAAGGCTACCGTCCATTGGAGTAACAAAAATATCCACAAGATACTACCTTCCATAATGATAAGGCTACAATCCATTGTAGTAACAGTAATCTCGACAACAGACTACCTTACATAATGGCTAGGCTATAATCCATTGTAGTAACAAAAATCTCGACAACAGACTACCTTCCATAATGACAAGGCTACAATCCATTGTAGTAACAAAAATCTCGACAACAGACTACCTTCCATAATGACTTGGCTACCATCCATTGGAGTAACAAAAATCACGACAATAGACTACCTTCGATAATGAAAAGGCTACCATCAATTTGAGTAACAAAGATATCGACAACATACTACCTTCCATAATGACAAGGCTACCATCCATTGGAGTAACAAAAGTCACGACAACAGACTACCTTCCATAATGACAAGGCTACCATCCATTGGAATAACAAAAATATCGACAACAGATGACCTTCCATAATGATTATGCTACCATCCATTGGAGTAATAAAGATATCAACAACAGACTACCTTCCATTATGAGAAGGCTACAATCCATTGTAGTAACAAAAATCTCGACAAGAGACTACCTTCCATAATGACAAGACTACCATCCATTCTAGTAACTAAAATATTGATAACAGACTACCTTCCATAATGACAAGGGTACCATCCATTGGAGTAACAAAAGTATCCACAAGAGACTACCTTCCATAATGATAAGGCTACCATCAATTGGAGTAACAAAAATCTCGACAACAGACTACCTTCCATAATGTAAAGGCTAAAATCCATTGTAGTAACAAAAATCTCGACAACAGACTACCTTACATAATGACATGGATACCATCCATTGTAGTAACAAAAATCTTGACAACAGACTACCTTCCATAATGACAAGGCTACCATCCATTGTAGTAACAAAAATCTCGACAACAGACTACCTTCCATAATGACTTGGCTAGCATCCATTGGAGTAACAAAAATCTCGAAAATAGACTACCTTCCATAATGACAAGGCTACCATCCATTGGAGTTACAAAGATATCGATAACATACTACCTTCCATAATGACAAGGCTACCATCCATTGGAGTAACAAAAATCACGACATCAGACTACCTTCCATAATGACAGGGCTTCTATCCATTGGAATAACAAAAATATCGACAACAGATGACCTTCCATAATGATTATGCTACCATCCATTGGAGTAATAAAAATATCAACAACAGACTACCTTCCATTATGAGAAGGATACAATCCATTGTAGTAACAAAAATCTCAACAAGAGACTACCTTCCATAATGACAAGGCTACCATCCATTCTAGTAACTAAAATACCGATAACAGACTACCTTCCATAATGACAAGGGTACCATCCATTGGAGTAACAAAAATATCCACAAGAGACTACCTTCCATAATGATATGGCTACCATCCATTGGAGTAACAAAAATCTCGATAACAGACTACCTTCCATAATGTCAAGGCTAAAATCCATTGTAGTAACAAAAATGTCGACAACATACTACCTTACATAATGACAAGGCTACCATCCATTGGAATAACAAAAATCTCAACAACAGACTAACTTCCACAATGACAAGGCTTCCATCCAATGGAGTTACAAAAATCTCGACAAGATACTACCTTCCATAATGACAAGGCTACCATCCATTGTAGTAACAAATATATCCACAAGAGACTACCTTCCATAATGACAAGGCTTCCATCCATTGGAGTATCAAAAATCTCGACAACAGACTACCTTCCATAATGACAAGGGTACCATCCATTGGAGTAACAAAAATATCCACAAGATACTACCTTCCATAATGATAAGGCTACAATCCATTGTAGTAACAATAATCTCGACAACAGACTACCTTACATAATGGCTAGGCTACAATCCATTGTAGTAACAAAAATCTCGACAACAGACTACCTTCCATAATGACAAGGCTACAATCCATTGTAGTAACAAAAATCTCGACAACAGATTACCTTCCATAATGACTTGGCTACCATCCATTGGAGTAACAAAAATCACGACAACAGACTACCTTCCATAATGACAAGGCTACCATCCATTGGAATAACAAAAATATCAACAACAGATGACCTTCCATAATGATTATGCTACCATCCATTAGAGTAATAAAGATATAACAACAGACTACCTTCCATTATGAGAAGGCTACAATCCATTGTAGTAACAAAAATCTCGACAAGAGAGTACCTTCCATAATGACAAGGCTACCATCCATTCTAGTAACTAAAATATTTATATTAGACTACCTTCCATAATGACAAGGGTACCATCCATTGGAGTAACAAAAATATCCACAAGAGACTACCTTCCATAATGATAAGGCTACCATCCATTGGAGTAACAAAAATCTCGACAACAGACTACCTTCCATAACGTCAAGGCTAAAATCCATTGTAGTAACAAAAATCTCGACAACAGACTACCTTACATAATGACAAGGCTACCATCCATTGTAGTAACAAAAATCTTGACAATAGACTACCTTCCATAATGACAAGGCTACCATTCATTGTAGTAACAAAAATCTCGACAACAGACTACCTTCCATAATGATCTGGCTACCATCCATTGGAGTAACAAAAATCTCGACAATAGACTACCTGCCATAATGACAAGGCTACCATCCATTGGAGTAACAAAGATATCGATAACATACTACCTTCCATAATGACAAGGCTACCATCCATTGGAGTAACAAAAATCATGACAACAGACTACCTTCCATAATGACAAGGCTACTATCCATTGGAATAACAAAAATATCGACAATAGATGACCTTCCATAATGATTATGCTACCATCCATTGGAGTAATAAAAATATCAACAACAGACTACCTTCCATTATGAGAAGGCTACAATCCATTGTAGTAACAAAAATCTCGACAAGAGACTACCTTCCATAATGACAAGGCTACCATCCATTCTAGTAACTAAAATACCGATAACAGACTACCTTCCATAATGACAAGGGTACCATCCATTGGAGTAACAAAAATCTCGACAACAGACTACCTTCCATAATGTCAAGGCTAAAATCCATTGTAGTAACAAAAATCTCGACAACAGACTACCTTACATAATGACAAGGATACCATCCATTGTAGTAACAAAAATCTCGACAACAGGCTACCTTCCATAATGACAAGGCTACCATCCATTGTAGAAAAAAAAAATCTCGACAACTTACTACCTTCCATAATGACTTGGCTACCATCCATCGGAGTAACAAAAATCTCGACAATAGACTACTTTCCATAATGACAAGGCTACCATCCATTGGAGTAACATTGATATCGATAACATACTACCTTCCATAATGACAAGGCTACCATCCATTGGAGTAACAAAAATCACGACAACAGACTACCTTCCATAATGACAAGGCTACCATCCATTGGAATAACAAAAATCTCGACAACAAAATACCTTCCATAATGACAAGGCTACCATCTAATGGAGTAACAAAAATCTCGACAATAGACTACCTTCCATAATGACAAGTATACCATCCATTGCAGTAACAAAAATCTCGACAACAAATGACCTTCCATAATGACTAGGCTACCATCCATTAGAGAAATAAAGATATCAACAACAGACTACCTTCCATTATGAGAAGGCTACAATCCATTGTAGTAACAAAAATCTCGTAAAGAGACTATCTTACATAATGAAAAGGCTACCATCCATTGTAGTAACAAAAATATCGACAACAGACTACCTTCCATAATGACAAGGCTACCATCCATTAGAGTAACAAAAATCAAGACAACATACCACCTTCCATAATGACAACACTACCATCCATTGGAATAACAAAAATCTCTACAACAGACTACCTTCCATAATGACAAGGCTTCCATCCAATGGAGTAACAAAAATCTCGACAATAGACTACTTCCATAATGACAAGGCTACCATCCATTGGAGTAACAAAAATCTCGACAACAGACTACCTTCCATAATGACAAGGGTACCATCCATTAGAGTAACAAAAATATCCACAAGATACTACCTTCCATAATGATAAGGCTACAATCCATTGTAGTAACAATAATCTCGACAACAGACTATCTTCCATAATGACTAGGCTACCATCCATTGGAATAACGAAACTATCAACAATAGACTACCTTCCATAATGACAAGGCTACCATCTAATGGAGTAACTAAAATCACGACAATAGACTACCTTCCATAATGACAAGGCCACCATACATTGTTGTAACAAAAATTTGAACGACAGACTACCTTTCATAATGACAAAGCTACCATCCATTGGTGTAACAAGAATCTCGACAACAGACTACCTTCGATAATGACAAGGCTACCATCCATTGTAGTAACAAAAATCTCGACAACATACTACCTTCCATAATGACAAGGCTACCATCCATTGGAATAACAAAAATCCCGACAAAAGACTAACTTACATAATGACAAGGCTTCCATCCAATGGAGTAACAAAAATCTCGACAACATACTACCTTCCATAATGACAAGGCTACCATTCGTTGTAGAAACAAAAATATCCACAAGAGACAACCTTCCATAATTACAAGGCTTCCATCCTTTGGAGTATCAAAAATATCGACAACAGACTACCTTCCATAATGACAAGGCTACCATCCATTAGAATAACAAAAATATCCACAAGATACTACCTTACATAATGATAAGGCTACAATCCATTGTAGTAACAAAAATCTAGACAACAGACTACCTTAAATAATGGCAAGGCTACAATCCATTGTAGTAACAAAAATCTCGACAACAGACTACCTTCCATAATGACACGGCTACCATCCATTGTAGTAACAAAAATATCGATAATAGACTACCTTCCATAATGACTTGGCTACCATCCATTGGAGTAATAAAGATATCATCAACAGACTACCTTCCATTATGAGAAGGCTACAATCCACTGTAGTAACAAAAATCTCGACAAGAGACTACCTTCCATAATGACAAGGCTACCATCCATTGTAGTAACAAAAATCTCGACAACAAACTACCTTCCATTATGACAAGGCTACCATCCATTGGAGTAACAAAAATCACCACAACATACTACCTTCCATAATGACAAGGCTACCATCCATAGGAATAACAAAAATCTCGACAACAGACTATCTTCCATAATGACAAGGCTGCCATCCAATGGAGTAAAAAAATCTCGACAATAGACTACCTTCTATAATGACAAAGGCTACCATCCATTGGAGTAACAAAAATCTCGACAACAGAATATCTTCCATAATGACAAGGCTACCATCCATTGTAGTAACAAAAATCTCGACAACAGACTACCTTCCATAATGACAAGGCTACCATCTATTGGAGTAACAAAAATATCAATAACATACTACCTTCCATAATGACAAGGCTACCGTCCATTGGAGTAACAAATATCACGACAACGTACTACCTTCCATAATGAAAAGGCTACCATCCATTGGAATAATAAAAATCTCAACAACATACTAACTTCCATAATGACAAGGCTTCCATCCAATGGAGAAACAAAAATCTCGACAACATACTACCTTCCATAATGAGAAGGCTACCATCCATTGTAGTAAAAAATATAGCCACAAGAGACTACCTTCCATAATGACAAGGCTTCCATCCATTGGAGTAACAAAAATATCCACAAGATACTACCTTCGATAATGATAAGGCTACAATCCATTGTAGTAACAAAAATCTGGACAACAGACTACCTTACATATTGGCTAGGCTACAATGCATTGTAGTAACAAAAATCTCGATAACAGACTACCTTCCATAATGACAAGGCTACCATCCATTGTAGTAACAAAAATCTCGACAACAGACTACCTTCCATAATGACTTGGCTACCATCCATTGGAGTAACAAAAATCACGGCAATAGACTACCTTTGATAATGACAAGGCTACCATCAATTGGAGTAAAAAAGATATCGACAACATACTACCTTCCATAATGACAAGGCTACCATCCATTGGAGTAACAAAGGTCACGACAACAGACTACCTTCCATAATGACAAGGCTACCATCCATTGGAATAACAAAAATATCGACAACAGATGACCTTCCATAATGATTATGCTACAATCAGTTGGAGTAATAAAGATATCAACAACAGACTACCTTCCATTATGAGAAGGCTACAATCCATTGTAGTAACAAAAATCTCGACAACAAACTACCTTCCATAATGTCAAGGCTATAATCCATTGTAGTAACAAAAATCTCGACAACAGACTACCTTACATAATGACAAGGCAACCATCCTTTGTAGTAACAGAAATCTCGACAACAGACTACCTGCCATAATGACAAGGCTACCATCCATTGTAGTAACAAAAATCTCGACAACATACTACCTTCCATAATGACAAGGCTACCATTCATTGTAGTAACAAAAATCTCGACAACAGACTACCTTCCATAATGATCTGGCTACCATCCATTGGAGTAACAAAAATCTCGACAATAGACTACCTGCCATAATGACAAGGCTACCATCCATTGGAGTAACAAAGATATCGATAACATACTACCTTCCATAATGACAAGGCTACCATCCATTGGAGTAACAAAAATCATGACAACAGACTACCTTCCATAATGACAAGGCTACTATCCATTGGAATAACAAAAATATCGACAACAGATGACCTTCCATAATGATTATGCTACCATCCATTGGAGTAATAAAAATATCAACAACAGACTACCTTCCATTATGAGAAGGCTACAATCCATTGTAGTAACAAAAATCTCGACAAGAGACTACCTTCCATAATGACAAGGCTACCATCCATTCTAGTAACTAAAATACCGATAACAGACTACCTTCCATAATGACAAGGGTACCATCCATTGGAGTAACAAAAATCTCGACAACAGACTACCTTCCATAATGTCAAGGCTAAAATCCATTGTAGTAACAAAAATCTCGACAACAGACTACCTTACATAATGACAAGGATACCATCCATTGTAGTAACAAAAATCTCGACAACAGGCTACCTTCCATAATGACAAGGCTACCATCCATTGTAGTAAAAAAAAATCTCGACAACTGACTACCTTCCATAATGACTTGGCTACCATCCATTGGAGTAACAAAAATCTCGACAATAGACTACTTTCCATAATGACAAGGCTACCATCCATTGGAGTAACAAAGATATTGATAACATACTACCTTCCATAATGACAAGGCTACCATCCATTGGAGTAACAAAAATCACGACAACAGACTACCTTCCATAATGACAAGGCTACCATCCATTGGAATAACAAAAATCTCGACAACAAAATACCTTCCATAATGACAAGGCTACCATCTAATGGAGTAACAAAAATCTCGACAATAGACTACCTTCCATAATGACAAGTATACCATCCATTGCAGTAACAAAAATCTCGACAACAAATGACCTTCCATAATGACTAGGCTACCATCCATTGGAGAAATAAAGATATCAACAACAGACTACCTTCCATTATGAGAAGGCTACAATCCATTGTAGTAACAAAAATCTCGTAAAGAGACTATCTTACATAATGAAAAGGCTACCATCCATTGTAGTAACAAAAATATCGACAACAGACTACCTTCCATAATGACAAGGCTACCATCCATTGGAGTAACAAAAATCAAGACAGCATACCACCTTCCATAATGACAACACTACAATCCATTGGAATAACAAAAATCTCTACAACAGACTACCTTCCATAATGACAAGGCTTCCATCCAATGGAGTAACAAAAATCTCGACAATAGACTACCTTCCATAATGACAAGGCTACCATCCATTGGAGTAACAAAAATCTCGACAATAGACTACCTTCCATAATGACAAGGGTACCATCCATTAGAGTAACAAAAATATCCACAAGATACTACCTTCCATAATGATAAGGCTACAATCCATTGTAGTAACAATAATCTCGACAACAGACTATCTTCCATAATGACTAGGCTACCATCCATTGGAATAACGAAACTATCAACAATAGACTACCTTCCATAATGACAAGGCTACCATCTAATGGAGTAACTAAAATCACGACAATAGACTACCTTCCATAATGACAAGGCCACCATACATTGTTGTAACAAAAATTTGAACGACAGACTACCTTTCATAATGACAAGGCTACCATCCATTGGTGTAACAAGAATCTCGACAACAGACTACCTTCAATAATGACAAGGCTACCATCCATTGTAGTAACAAAAATCTCGACAACATACTACCTTCCATAATGACAAGGCTACCATCCATTGGAATAACAAAAATCCCGACAAAAGACTAACTTCCATAATGACAAGGCTTCCATCCAATGGAGTAACAAAAATCTCGACAACATACTACCTTCCATAATGACAAGGCTACCATTCGTTGTAGAAACAAAAATATCCACAAGAGACAACCTTCCATAATTACAAGGCTTCCATCCTTTGGAGTATCAAAAATATCGACAACAGACTACCTTCCATAATGACAAGGGTACCATCCATTAGAATAACAAAAATATCCAAAAGATACTACCTTACATAATGATAAGGCTACAATCCATTGTAGTAACAAAAATCTAGACAACAGACTACCTTAAATAATGGCAAGGCTACAATCCATTGTAGTAAATAAAATCTCGACAACAGACTACCTTCCATAATGACACGGCTACCATCCATTGTAGTAAAAAAAATATCGATAATAGACTACCTTCCATAAAGACTTGGCTACCATCCATTGGAGTAATAAAGATATCGTCAACAGACTACCTTCCATTATGAGAAGGCTACAATCCACTTTAGTAACAAAAATCTCGACAAGAGACTACCTTCCATAATGACAAGGCTACCATCCATTGTAGTAACAAAAATCTCGACAACAAACTACCTTCCATTATGACAAGGCTACCATCCATTGGAGTAACAAAAATCACCACAACATACTACCTTCCATAATGACAAGGCTACCATCCATAGGAATAACAAAAATCTCGACAACAAACTATCTTCCATAATGACAAGGCTTCCATCCAATGGAGTAAAAAAATCTCGACAATAGACTACCTTCCATAATGACAAGGCTACCATCCATTGTAGTAACAAAAATCTCGACAACAGACTACCTTCCATAATGACAAGGCTACCATCTATTGGAGTAACAAAAATATCAATAACATACTACCTTCCATAATGACAAGGCTACCGTCCATTGGAGTAACAAATATCACGACAACGTACTACCTTCCATAATGAAAAGGCTACCATCCATTGGAATAACAAAAATCTCAACAACATGCTAACTTCCATAATGACAAGGCTTCCATCCAATGGAGAAACAAAAATCTCGACAACATACTACCTTCCATAATGAGAAGGCTACCATCCATTGTAGTAAAAAATATAGCCACAAGAGACTACCTTCCATAATGACAAGGCTTCCATCCATTGGAGTAACAAAAATATCCACAAGATACTACCTTCGATAATGATAAGGCTACAATCCATTGTAGTAACAAAAATCTGGACAACAGACTACCTTACATATTGGCTAGGCTACAATGCATTGTAGTAACAAAAATCTCGATAACAGACTACCTTCCATAATGACAAGGCTACCATCCATTGTAGTAACAAAAATCTCGACAACAGACTACCTTCCATAATGACTTGGCTACCATCCATTGGAGTAACAAAAATCACGGCAATAGACTACCTTCGATAATGACAAGGCTACCATCAATTGGAGTAAAAAAGATATCGACAACATACTACCTTCCATAATGACAAGGCTACCATCCATTGGAGTAACAAAGGTCACGACAACAGACTACCTTCCATAATGACAAGGCTACCATCCATTGGAATAACAAAAATATCGACAACAGATGACCTTCCATAATGATTATGCTACAATCCATTGGAGTAATAAAGATATCAACAACAGACTACCTTCCATTATGAGAAGGCTACAATCCATTGTAGTAACAAAAATCTCGACAACAGACTACCTTCCATAATGTCAAGGCTATAATCCATTGTAGTAACAAAAATCTCGACAACAGACTACCTTACATAATGACAAGGCAACCATCCTTTGTAGTAACAGAAATCTCGACAATAGACTACCTTCCATAATGACAAGGCTACCATCCATTGTAGTAACAAAAATATCGACAACATACTACCTTCCATAATGACTTGGCTACCATCCATTGGAGTAACAAAAATCTCGACAATAGACTACCTTCCATAATGACAAGGCTAACATCCATTGGAGTAACAAAGATATCGATAACATACTACCTTCCATAATGACAAGGCTACCATGCAATGGAGTAACAAAAATCACGACAACAGACTACTTTCCATAATGACAAGGCTACCATCTATTGGAATAACAAAAATCTCGACAACTAAATACCTTCCATAATGACAAGGCTACCATCCAATGGAGTAACAAAAATCTCGACAATAGACTACCTTCCATAATGACAAGTATACCGTCCATTGCAGTAACAAAAATATCGACAACAAATGACCTTCCATAATGACAAGGCTACCATCAATTGGAGAAATAAAGATATCGACAACAAACTACCTTGCATAATGACAAGGCTACAATCCATTGGAGTAACAAAGATATAGACAACAGATTACCTTCCATAATGATAAGGCTAACATCCATTGGAGTAACAAAAATCTCGAAAATAGACTAGCTTCCATAATGACTAGGCTACCATCCATTGGAATAACAAAAATCTCGACAACAGACTACCTTCCTTAATGACCAGGCTACCATCCAATGGAGTAACAAATATCCCGACAACAGACTACCTTCCATAATGACAAGGCTACCATCCAATGGAGTATCAAAAATCTCTTTAACAGACTACCTTCCATAATGACAAGGCTACCATCCATTGGAGTAATAAAGATATCGTCAACTGACTACCTTCCATTATGAGAAGGCTACAATCCACTGTAGTAACAAAAATCTCGACAAGACACTACCTTCCATACTGACAAGGCTACCATCCATGGGAATAACAAAAATCTCGACAATAGACTACCTTCCATAATGACAAGGCTTCTTACTAATGGAGTAAAAAAAATCTCGACAATAGACTACCTTCCATAATGACAAGGCTACCATCCATTGGAGTAACCAAAATCTCGACAACAGACTACCGTCCATAATGACAAGTGTACCATCCATTGGAGTAACAAAAATATCCACAACATAGTACCTTCCATAATGACAAGGCTACCATCCATTGGAGTAACAAAAATATCGACAACAGACTACCTTCCGTAATGACAAGGCTTCCATCCAATGGAGTAACAAAAATCTCGACAATAGACTACCTTCCATTATGACAAGGCTACCATCCAATGGAGTAACAAAAATCTCGACAACAGACTACCTTCGATAATGACAAGGCTAACCTCCAATGGAGTAAAAAAAATCTCAACAACAGACTTCCTTCCATAATGAAAAGGCTACCATACATTGTAGTAACAAAAGTCTCGACAACAGAATACCTTCCATTATGACAAGGCTACCATCCATTGGAGTAACAAAAAATTCGACAACAGACTACCTTCCATAATGACTTGGCTACCATCCATTGGAGTAACAAAGATATCGAAAAAGGACTACCTTTCATAATGATAAGGCTACCATCCATTGGAATAACAAAAATCTAGACAACTGACTACCTTCCGTAATGACAAGGTTACCATCCATTGGAGTAAAAAAATGTCGACAACAGACTACCTTCCATAATGACAAGACTACCATCCAATGTAGTAACAAAAATATCGACAACATACTACGTTCCATAATGACAAGGATACCATCCATTGGAGTAACAAAAATCATGACAACATACTACCTTCCATAATTACAAGGCTACCATCCTTTGGAATAACAAAAATCTCGACAATAGACTACTTTCCATAATGACAAGGCTTCCATCCAATGGAGTAACAAAAATTTTGACAACAGACTACCTTCCATAATGACAAGGGTACCATCCATTGTAGTAACAAAAATATCCACAACAGACTACCTTCAATAATGACAAGGGTACCATCTAATGGAGTAAAAAAAATCAAGACAATAGACTACCTTCCATAATGACAAGGCTAGCATACATTGTTGTAAAAAAAATCTGAACGACAAACTACCTTCCATAATGACAAGTCTACCATCCATTGGTGTAACAAAAATCTCGACAATAGACTACCTTCCATAATGAGAAGGCTACCATCCATTGTAGTAACAAAAATATCGACCACAGACTACCTTCCGTAATGACAAGGCTTCCATCCAATGGAGTAACAAAAATATCGACAATAGACTACCTTCCATTATGACAAGGCTACCATCCATTGGAGTAACAAAAATCTCGACAACAGACTACCTTCGATAATGACAAGGCTAACCTCCAATGGAGTAAAAAAAATCTCAACAACAGACTACCTTCCATAATGAAAAGGCTACCATACATTGTAGTAACAAAAGTCTCGACAACAGAAAACCTTCCACAATGACAAGGCTACCATCCATTGGAGTAACAAAAATTTTGACAATAGACTACCTTCCATAATGACTTGGCTACCATCCATTGGAGTAACAAAGATATCGAAAAAGGACTACCTTTCATAATGATAAGGCTACCATCCATTGGAATAACAAAAATCTAGACAACTGACTACCTTCCATAATGACAAGGTTACCATCCATTGGAGTAAAAAAAATGTCGACAACAGACTACCTTCCATAATGACAAGACTACCATCCAATGTAGTAACAAAAATATCGACAACATAATACGTTCCATAATGACAAGGAAACCATCCATTGGAGTAACAAAAATCATGACAACATACTACCTTCCATAATGACAAGGCTACCATCCATTGGAATAACAAAAATCTCGACACTAGACTACTTTCCATAATGACAAGGCTTCCATCCAATGGAGTAACAAAAATTTTGACAACAGACTACCTTCCATAATGACAAGGGTACCATCCATTGTAGTAACAAAAATATCCACAACAGACTACCTTCCATAATGACAAGGGTACCATCTAATGGAGTAACAAAAATCAAGACAATAGACTACCTTCCATAATGACAAGGCTAGCATACATTGTTGTAAAAAAAATCTGAACGACAAACTACCTTCCATAATGACAAGGCTTCCATCCATTAGTGTAACAAAAATCTCGACAATAGACTACCTTCCATAATGACAAGGCTACCATCCATTGTAGTAACAAAAATATCGACAACAGACTACCTTCCGTAATGACAAGGCTTCCATCCAATGGAGTAACAAAAATATCGACAATAGACTACCTTCCATTATGACAAGGCTACCATCCATTGGAGTAACAAAAATCTCGACAACAGACTACCTTCGATAATGACAAGGCTAACCTCCAATGGAGTAAAAAAAATCTCAACAACAGACTACCTTCCATAATGACAAGGCTACCATACATTGTAGTAACAAAAGTCTCGACAACAGAATACCTTCCACAATGACAAGGCTACAATCCATTGGAGTAACAAAAAATTTGACAATAGACTACCTTCCATAATGACTTGGCTACCATCCATTGGAGTAACAAAGATATCGAAAAAGGACTACCTTTCATAATGATAAGGCTACCATCCATTGGAATAACAAAAATCTAGACAACTGACTACCTTCCATAATGACAAGGATACCATCCATTGGAGTAAAAAAAATGTCGACAACAGACTACCTTCCATAATGACAAGACTACCATCTAATGTAGTAACAAAAATATCGACAACATACTACCTTCCATAATGACAAGGATACCATCCATTGGAGTAACAAAAATCATGACAACATACTACCTTCCATAATGACAAGGCTACCATCCATGGGAATAACAAAAATCTCGACAATAGACTACTTTCCATAATGACAAGGCTTCCATCCAATGGAGTAACAAAAATTTTGACAACAGACTACCTTCCATAATGACAAGGGTACCATCCATTGTAGTAACAAAAATATCCACAACAGACTACCTTCCATAATGACAAGGGTACCATCTAATGAAGTAACAAAAATCAAGACAATAGACTACCTTCTATAATGACAAGGTTAGCATACATTGTTGTAAAAAAAATTTGAACGACAAACTACCTTCCATAATGACAAGGCTACCATCCATTGGTGTAACAAAAATCCCGACAATAGACTACCTTCCATAATGACAAGGCTACCATCCATTGGTGTAACAAAAATATCAACAACAAACTACCTTCCGTAATGACAAGGCTTCCATCCAATGGAGTAACAAAAATCTTGACAATAGACTACCTTCCATTATGACAAGGCTACCATCCATTGGAGTAACAAAAATCTCGACAACAAACTACCTTCGATAATGACAAGGCTAACCTCCAATGGAGTAAAAAAAATCTCAACAACAGACTACCTTCCATAATGACAAGGCTACCATACATTGTAGTAACAAAAGTCTCGACAACAGAATACCTTCCATAATGACAAGGCTACCATCCATTGGAGTAACAAAAAATTTGACAACAGACTACCTTCCATAATGACTTGGCTAACATCCATTGGAGTAACAAAGATATCGAAAAAGGACTACCTTTCATATTGATAAGGCTACCATCCATTGGAATAACATAAATCTAGACAACTGACTACCTTCCATAATGACAAGGATACCATCCAGTGGAGTAAAAAAAATTTTGACAACAGACTACCTTCCATAATGACAAGACTACCATCTAATGTAGTAACAAAAATATCGACAACATACTACCTTCCATAATGACAAGGATACCATCCATTGGAGTAACAAAAATCATGACAACATACTACCTTCCATAATGACAAGGCTATCATCCATTGGAATAACAAAAATCTCGACAATAGACTACTTTCCATAATGACAAGGCTTCCATCCAATGGAGTAACAAAAATTTCGACAATAGACTACCTTCCATAATGACAAGGCTAACATATATTGTAGTAACAAAAATATCCACAACAGACTACCTACCATAATGACAAGGCTATCATCCATTGGAATAACAAAAATCTCGACAACAAACTACCTTGCATAATGACAAGCCTACCATCCATTGGAGTAACAAAGATATAGACAACACACTACCTTCCATAATGATAAGGCAAACATCCATTGGAGTAACAAAAATCTCGAAAATAGACTACCTTCCATAATGACAAGGCTACCATCTATGGAATAACAAAAATCTCGACAACAGACTACTTTCCATAATGACAAGGCTTCCATCCAATGGTGTAACAAAAATCTCGACAACAGACTACCTTCCATAATGACAAGGCTACCATCCAATGGAGGTACAAAAATCTCGTTAACAGACTACCTTCCAAGAACGAGAAGGCTACAATCCACTGTAGTAACAAAAATCTCGACAAGAGACTACCTTCCATAATGAGAAGGCTACCATCCATTGTAGTAACAAAAATCTAGACAATAGACTACCTTCAATAATGACAAGGCTACCATCCATTGGAGTAACAAAAATCACGACAACATACTACCTTCCATAATGACAAGTCTACCATCCATTGGAATAACAAAAATCTCGACAACAGACTACCTTGCATAATAACAAGGCTTCTATTCAATGGAGTAAAAAAAATCTCGACAATAGACTACCTTCCATAATGACAAGGCTACCATCCATTGGAGTAACAAAAATCTCGACAACAGACTACCGTCCATAATGACAAGTGTACCATCCATTGGAGTAACAAAAATATCCACAACATACTACCTTCCATAATGACAAGTCTACCATCCATTGGAGTAACAAAAATCTCGACAAGACACTACCTTCCATAATGACAAGGCTACCATCCATTGTAGAAACAAAAATCTCGACAACAGACTACCTTACATAATAACAAGGCTACCATATATTGGAGTAACAAAAATCTTGACAACATACTACCTTCCATAATGACAAGGCTACCATACATTGTAGTAACAAAAATCTGAACAACTGACTACTTTGCATAATGACAACACTACCATCCATTAGAATAACAAAAATCTCGATAACAAACTACCTTCCATAATGACAAGGCTTCCATCCAATGGAGTAACAAAAATCTCGACAATAGACTACCTTCCATATTGACAAGGCAGCCATCCATTGGAGTAACAAAAATATCCACAAGAGACTACCTTCCATAATGATAAGGCTACCATCCATTGTAGTAACAAAAATCTCAACAACAGACCAGCTTCCATAATGACTAGGCTACCATCCATTGGAATAACAAAACTCTCGACAATAGACTACCTTCCATAATGACAAGGCTAGCATCTAATGGAGTAACAAAAATCACTGTAATAGACTACCTTCCATAATGACAAGGCTACCATACGTTGTTGTTACAAAAATCTGAACGATAGACTACCTTCCATAATGATAAGGCTACCATCCATTGGTGTAACAAAAATCTCGACAATAGACTACCTTCCGTAATGACAAGGCTTCCATCCAATGGAGTAACAAAAATCTCGACAATAGACTACATTCCATTATGACAAGGCTACCATCCATTGGAGTAACAAAAATCTCGACAACAGACTACCGTCCATAATGACAAGTGTACCATCCATTGGAGTAACAAAAATATCCACAACATAGTACCTTCCATAATGACAAGGCTACCATCCATTGGAGTAACAAAAATATCGACAACAGACTACCTTCCGTAATGACAAGGCTTCCATCCAATGGAGTAACAAAAATCTCGACATTAGACTAGCTTCCATTATGACAAGGCTACCATCCAATGGAGTAACAAAAATCTCGACAACAGACTACCTTCGATAATGACAAGGCTAACCTCCAATGGAGTAAAAAAATCTCAACAACAGAGTACCTTCCATAATGAAAAGGCTACCATACATTGTAGTAACAAAAGTCTCGACAACAGAATACCTTCCATAATGACAAGGCTACCATCCATTGGAGTAACAAAAAATTCGACAACAGACTACCTTCCATAATGACTTGGCTACCATCCATTGGAGTAACAAAGATATCGAAAAAGGACTACCTTTCATAATGATAAGGCTACCATCCATTGGAATAACAAAAATCTGGACAACTGACTACCTTCCATAATGACAAGATTACCATCCATTGGAGTAAAAAAAATGTCAACAACAGACTACCTTCCATAATGACAAGACTACCATCCAATGTAGTTACAAAAATATCGACAACATACTACCTTCCATAATGACAAGGCTTCCATCCAATGGAGTAACAAAAATTTTGACAACAGACTACCTTCCATAATGACAAGGCTACCATCCATTGTAGTAACAAAAATATCCACAACAGACTACCTTCCATAATGACAAGGGTACCATCTAATGGAGTAACAAAAATCAAGACAATAGACTACCTTCCATAATGACAAGGCTAGCATACATTGTTGTAAAAAAAATCTGAACGACAAACTACCTTCCATAATGACAAGGCTACCATCCATTGGTGTAACAAAAATCTCGACAATAGACTACCTTCCATAATGACAAGGCTACCATCCATTATAGTAACAAAAATATCGACAACAGACTACCTTCCGTAATGACAAGGCTTCCATCCAATGGAGTAACAAAAATATCGACAATAGACTACCTTCCATTATGACAAGGCTACCATCCATTGGAGTAACAAAAATCTCGACAACAGACTACCTTCGATAACGACAAGGCTAACCTCCAATGGAGTAAAAAAAATCTCAACAACAGACTACCTTCCATAATGACAAGGCTACCATACATTGTAGTAACAAAAGTCTCGACAACAGAATACCTTCCAAAATGACAAGGCTACCATCCATTGGAGTAACAAAAAATTTGACAATAGACTACCATCCATAATGACTTGGCTACCATCCATTGGAGTAACAAAGATATCGAAAAAGGACTACCTTTCATAATGATAAGGCTACCATCCATTGGAATAACAAAAATCTAGACAACTGACTACCTTCCATAATGACAAGGATACCATCCATTGGAGTAAAAAAATGTCGACAACAGACTACCTTCCATAATGACAAGACTACCATCTAATGTAGTAACAAAAATATCGACAACATACTACCTTCCATAATGACAAGGATACCATCCATTGGAGTAACAAAAATCATGACAACATACTACCTTCCATAATGACAAGGTTACCATCCTATTGAGTAACAAAAATCTCGACAACAGACTACCTTCCATAATGACTAGGCTACCATCCAATGAAGTAACAAATATCTCGACAACAGACTACCTTCCATAATGACAAGGCTACCATCCATTTGAGTAACAAAAATCTCGACAACAGACTACCTTCCATAATGACAAGACTACCATCCAATGTAGTAACAAAAATATCGACAACATACTACCTTCCATAATAACAAGGATATCGTCCATTGGAGTAACAAAAATCACGACAACATACTACCTTCCATAATGACAAGGCTACCATCTATGGAATAACAAAAATCTCGACAAAAGACTACCTTCCATAATGACAAGGCTTCCATCCAATGGAGTAACAAAAATCTCGACAACAGACTACCTTCCATAATGACAAGGCTACCATCCAATGGAGTAACAAAAATCTCGTTAACAGACTACCTTCCAAGAATGAGAAGGCTACAATCCACTGTAGTAACAAAAATCTCGACAAGAGACTACCTTCCATAATGAGAAGGCTACCATCCATTGTAGTAACAAAAATCTAGACAATAGACTACCTTCAATAATGACAAGGCTACCATCCATTGGAGTAACAAAAATCACGACAACATACTACCTTCCATAATGACAAGTCTACCATCCATTGGAATAACAAAAATCTCGACAACATACTACCTTCCATAATGACAAGGCTTCTATCCAATGGAGTAAAAAAATTCTCGACTGTAGACTACCTTCCATAATGACAAGGCTACCATCCATTGGAGTAACAAAAATCTCGACAACAGACTACCGTCCATAATGACAAGTGTACCATCCATTGGAGTAACAAAAATATACACAACATACTACCTTCCATAATGACAAGGCTACCATCCATTGTAGAAATAAAAATCTCGACAACAGACTACCTTACATAATGACAAGGCTACCATCTATTGGAGTAACAAAAATCTTGACAACATACTACCTTCCATAATGACAAGGCTACCATACATTGTAGTAACAAAAATCTGAACAACTGACTACTTTCCATAATGACAACACTACCATCCATTAGAATAACAAAAATCTCGATAACAAACTACCTTCCATAATGACAAGGCTTCCATCCAATGGAGTAACAAAAATCTCGACAATAGACTACCTTCCATATTGACAAGGCAGCCATCCATTGGAGTAACAAAAATATCCACAAGAGACTACCTTCCATAATGATAAGGCTACCATCCATTGTAGTAACAAAAATGTCAACAACAGACCAACTTCCATAATGACTAGGCTACCATCCATTGGAATAACAAAACTCTCGACAATAGACTACCTTCCATAATGACAAGGCTAGCATCTAATGGAGTAACAAAAATCACGGCAATAGACTACCTTCCATAATGATAAGGCTACCATACATTGTTGTAACAAAAATCTGAACGATAGACTACCTTCCATAATGATAAGGCTACCATCCATTGGTGTAACAAAAATCTCGACAATAGACTACCTTCCGTAATGACAAGGCTTCCATCCAATGGAGTAACAAAAATCTCGACAATAGACTACCTTCCATTATGACAAGGCTACCATCCATTGGAGTAACAAAAATCTCGATAACAGTCTACCTTCCATTATGACAAGGCTAACCTCCAATGGAGTAACAAAAATCTCGACAATAGACTACCTTCCATAATGACAAGGGTACCATCCATTGTAGTAAAAAAAATATCCACAATAGACTACCTTCCATAATGACATGGCTACCATCCATTGGAGTAACAAATATATAGACAACAGACTACCTTCCATAATGATAAGGCTAACATCCATTGGAATAACAAAAATCTCGACAACAGACTACCTTCCTTAATGACCAGGCTACCATCCAATGAAGTAACAAATATCTCGACAACAGACTACCTTCTATAATGACAAGGCTACCATCCAATGGAGTAACAAAAATCTCGTTAACAGACTACCTTCTATAATGACAAGGCTACCATCCATTGGAGTAATAAAGATATCGTCAACAGACTACCTTCCATTATGAGAAGGCTACAATCCACTGTAGTAACAAAAATCTCGACAATACACTACCTGCCATAATGATAAGGCTACCATCCATTGTAGTAACAAAAATCTCGACAAAAGACTACCTTCCATAATGACAAGGCTACCATACATTGGAGTAACAAAAGTCACGACAACATACTACCTTCCATAATGACAAGGCTACCATCCATTGGAATAACAAAAATCTCGACAACAGACTACCTTCCATAATGACAAGGCTTCTTACTAATGGAGTAAAAAAAATCTCGACAATAGACTACCTTCCATAATGACAAGGCTACCATCCATTGGAGTAACAAAAATATCGACAACAAACTACCGTCCATAATGACAAGTGACCCATCCATTGGAGTAACAAAAAAATCCACAACATACTACCTTCCATAATGACAAGGCTACCATCCATTTGAGTAACAAAAATCTCGACAAGACACTACCTTCCATAATGACAAGGCTACCATCCATTGTAGTAACTAAAATATCTACAACAGACTACCTTCAATAATAACAAGGCTACCATCTATTGGAGTAACAAAAATCTCGACAACATACTACCTTCCATAATGACAAGGCTTCCATCCGATGTAGTAACAAAAATATCGACAATAGACTACCTTCCATTATGACAAGGCTACCATCCATTGGAGTAACAAAAATCTTGACAATAGACTACCTTCCATAATGACAAGAGTACCATCCATTGGAGTAACAAAAATATCCACAAGAGACTACCTTCCATAATGATAAGGCTACCATCCATTGTAGTAACAAAAATATCGACAACAGACCAACTTCCATAATGACTAGGCTACCATCCATTGGAATAATAAAACTCTCGACAATAGACTACCTTCCATAATGACAAGGATACCATCTAATGGAGTAACAAAAATCACGACAATAAACTACCTTCCATAATGACAAGGCTAGCATACATTGTTGTAAAAAAATCTAAACAACAAACTACCTTCCATAATGACAAGGCTACCATCCATTGGTGTAACAATAATCTCGACATTAGACTACCTTCCATAATGACAAGGCTACCATCCATTGTAGTAACAAAAATATCGACAACAGACTACCTTCCGTAATGACAAAGCTTCCATCCAATGGAGTAACAAGAATCTCGACAATAGACTACCTTCCATTATGACAAGGCTACCATCCATTGGAGTAACAAAAATCTCGACAACAGACTACCTTCCATCTGAACTAGGCTACCATCCATTGGAATAACAAAAATCTCGAAAACAGACTACCTTCCATAATGACAAGGCTAACCTCCAATGGAGTAAAAAAAATCTCAACAACAGACTACCTTCCATAATGACAAGGCTACCATACATTGTAGTAACAAAAATCTGAACAACAGACTACCTTCCATAATGACAAGGCTACCATCCATTGGAGTAACAAAAATCACAATAACAGACTACCTTCCAAAATGCAAGGTTACCATCCTATTGAGTAACAAAAATCTCGACAACAGATTACCTTCCATAATGACAAGGCTACCATCCATTGTAGTAACAAAAGTCTCGACAACAGACTACCTTCCATAATGACAAGGCTACCATCCATTGGAGTAACAAAAAATTCGACAACAGACTACCTTCCATAATGACTTGGCTACCATCCAATGGAATAACAAAAATCTAGACAACTGACTACCTTCCATAATGACAAGGATACCATCCATTGGAGTAAAAAAAATCTCGACAATAGACTACCTTCCGTAATGACAAGACTACCATCCAATGTAGTAACAAAAATATCGACAACATACTACCATCCATAATGACAAGGATACCATCCATTGGAGTAACAAAAATCATGACAACATACTACCTTTCATAATGACAAGGCTACCATTCATTGGAATAACAAAAATCTCGACAATAGACTACTTTCCATAATGACAAGGCTTCCATCCAATGGAGTAACAGAAATTTTGACAACAAACTACCTTCCATAATGACAAGGGTACCATCCATTGTAGTAACAAAAATATCCATAACAGACTACCTTCCATAATGACAATGCTATCATCCATTGGTGTAACAAATATATAGACAGCATACTACCTTATATAATGATAAGGCTAACATATATTGGAGTAACAAAAATCTCGAAAATAGACTACCTTCCATAATGACTAGGCTACCATCCATTGGAATAACAAAAATCTCGATAACAAACTACCTTGCATAATGACAAGCCTACCATCCATTGGAGTAACAAAGATAGAGACAACATACTACCTTCCATAATGATAAGGCTACCATCCATTGGAGTAACAAAAATCTCGACAACAGACTACCGTCCATAATGACAAGTGTACCATCCATTGGAGTAACAAAAATATCCACAACATACTACCTTCCATAATGACAAGGCTACCATCCATTGGAGTAACAAAAATCTTGACAAGACACTACCTTCCATAATGACAAGGCTACCATCCATTGTAGAAACAAAAATCTCGACAACAGACTACCTTACATAATGACAAGGCTACCATCTATTGGAGTAACAAAAATCTTGACAACATACTACCTTACATAATGACAAGGCTACCATACATTGTTGTAACAAAACTCTGAACAACAGACTACCTTCCATAATGACAACACTACCATCCATTAGAGTAACAAAAATCTCGACAACAAACTACCTTCCATATTGACAAGGATACCATCCATTGGAGTAACAAAAATATCAACAAGAGACTACCTTTTCATAATGATAAGGCTACCATCCATTGTAGTAAAAAAAATTTCGACAACGGGCCAGCTTCCATAATGACTAGGCTACCATCCATTGGAATAAAAAACTCTCGACAATAGACTACCTTCCATAATGACATAGCTACCATCTAATGGAGTTACAAAAATCACGACAATAGACTACCTTCAATAATGACAAGGCTACCATACATTGTTGTAACAAAAATCTGAATGATAGACTACCTTCCATAATGACAAGGCTACCATCCATTGGTGTAACAAAAATCTCGACAATAGACTACCTTCCATAATGACAAGGCTACCATCCATTGTAGTAACAAAAATCTCGACAAAAGACTACCTTCCATAATGACAAGGCTTCCATCCAATGGAGTAACAAAAATTTCGACAATAGACTACCTTGCATTATGACAAGGCTACCATCCATTGTAGTAACAAAAATCTCGACAAAAGACTACCTTCCATAATGACTAGGCTACCATCCATTGGAATAACAAAAATCTCGACAACAGACTACCTTCCATAATAACAAGGCTAAATTCCAATGGAGTAACAAAAATATCAACAATAGACTACCTTCCATAATGACAAGGCTACCATACATTGTAGTAACAAAAATCTTAACAATAGACTACCTTCCATAATGAGAAGGCTACCATCCATTGGAGTAACAAAAATCACAACGACAGACTACCTTCCAAATTGCATGGTTACCATCCTATGGAGTAACAAAAATCTCGACAACAGACTACCTTCCATAATGACAAGGCTACCATCCAATGGAGTAACAAAGATATCGACAAAGGACTACCTTTCATAATGATAAGGCTACCATCCATTGGAATAACAAAAATTTAGACAACTGACTACCTTCCATAATGACAAGGATACCATCCATTGGAGGAACATAAATCTCGACAACAGACTACCTTCCATAATGACATGACTACCATCCAATGTAGTAACAAAAATATTGAAAACATACTACCTTCCATAATGACAAGGATACCATCCATTGGAGTAACAAAAATAAAGACAACATACTACCTTCCATAATGACAAGGCTACCATCTATGGAGTAACAAAAATCTCGACAACAGACTACTTTCCATAATGACAAGGCTTCCATCCAATGGAATAACAAAAATTTCGACAACAAACTACCTTCCATAATGACAAGGGTATTATCCATTGCAGTAACAAAGATATCCACAACAGACTAACTTCCATAATGACAAGGCTACCATCCATTGCAGTAACAAATATATAGACAACAAACTACCTTCCATAATGATAAGGCTAACATCCATTGGAGTAACAAAAATCTCGAAATTAGACTACCTTCCATAATGACTAGGCTACCATTCATTGGAATAACAAAAATCTCGACAACAGACTACCTTCCATAATGACCAGGCTACCAACCAATGGAGTAAAAAAAATCTCGACAACAAACTACCTTCCATAATGACCAGGCTACCATCCAATGGATTAACAAAAATCTCGTTAACAGACTACCTTCCATAATGACAAGGCTACCATCCATTGGAGTAATAAAGATATCGTCAACATACTACCTTCCATAATGACAAGGCTACCATTCATTGTAGTAACAAAAATCTCGACAAATGACTACCTTCCATAATGACAAGGCTACCATCCATTGGAGTAACAAAAATCACGACAATATACTACCTTCCATAATGACAAGGCTTCTATCCAATGGAGTAAAAAAAATCTCGACAATAGACTACCTTCCATAATGACAAGGCTACCAGACGTTGTTTTAACAAAAATCTGAACGACAAACTACCTTCCATAATGACAAGGCTACCATCCATTGGTGTAACCAAAATCTCAACAATAGACTACCTACCATAATGACAAGGCTACCATCCATTGTAGTAACAAAAATTTCGACAACAGACTACCTTCCATAATGACAAGGCTTCCATAGAATGGAGTAAAAAAAATCTCGACAATAGACTACCTTCCATTATGACAAGGCTACCATCCACTGGAGTAAAAAAAATCTCGACAACAGACTACCTTCCATAATGATAAGGCTACCATCCATTGCAGTAACAAATATATATACAACAGACTACCTTCCATAATGATAAGGCTAACATCCATTGGAGTAACAAAAATCTCCAAAATAGACTACCTTCCATAATGACTAGGCTACCATCCATTGGAATATCAAAAATCTCGAAAACAAACTACCTTGCATAATGACAAGGCTACCATCCATTGGAGTAACAAAGATATAGACAACATACTACCTTCCATAATGATAAGGCTAACATCCATTGGAGTAACAAAAATCTTAACAACAGACTACCTTCCATAATGACAAGGCTACCATCCATTGGAGTAACAAAAATCTCGAAAACAAACTACCTTGCATAATGACAAGGCTACCATCCATTGGAGTAACAAAGATATAGACAACATACTACCTTCCATAATGATAAGGCTAACATCCATTGGAGTAACAAAAATCTTAACAACAGACTACCTTCCATAATGACAAGGCTACCATCCATTGGAGTAACAAAAATCACAACGACAGACTACCTTCCAAAATGCAAGGTTACCATCCTATGGAGTAACAAAAATCTCGACAACATACTACCTTCCATAATGACAAGGTTACCATCCTATGGAGTAATAAAAATCTCGACAACAGACTACCTTCCATAATGACAAGGCTACCATCCAATGGAGTAACAAAGATATCGACAAAGGACTACATTTCATAATGATAAGGCTACCATCCATTGGAATAACAAAAATCTAGACATCTGACTACCTTCCATAATGACAAGGATACCATCCATTGGAGAAACAAAAATCTCGACAATAGACTACCTTCCATAATGACAAAACTACCATCCAATGTAGTAACAAAAATATCGACAACATAATACCTTCCATAATGACAAGGATACCATCCATTGGAGTAAAAAAAATCACGATAACATATTACCTTCCATAATCACAAGGATACCATCTATGGAATAACAAAAATCTCGACAACAGACTAGTTTCCATAATGACAAGGCTTCCATCCAATGGAGTAACAAAAATTTCGACAACAGACTACCTTCCATAATGACAAGGCTTCCATCCAATGGAGTAACAAAAATCTCGACAATAGACTACCTTCCATTATGACAAGGCTACCATCCATTAGAGTAACAAAAATCTCGACAATAGACTACCTTCCATAATGACAAGGCTACCATCCATTGGAGTAACAAAAATCACGACAATAGACTACCTTCCATAATGACAAGGGTACCCTCCATTGGAGTAACAAAAAATTTCCACAAGAGACTACCTTCGATAATGATAAGGCTACCATCCATTGTAGTAACAAAAATCTCGACAACGGACTACCTTCCATAATGACTAGGCTACCATCCATTGGAATAACAAAAATCTCGATAACAGACTACCTTCCATAATGACAAGGCTAAATTCCAATGGAGTAACAAAAATATCAACAACAGACTATCTTCCATAATGACAAGGCTACCATACATTATAGTAACAAAAATCTTAACAACAGACTACCTTCCATAATGACAAGGCTACTATCCATTGGAGTAACAAAAATCACAACGACAGACTACCTTCCAAAATGCAAGGTTACCATCCTATGGAGTAACAAAAATCTCGACAACAGACTACCTTCCATAATGACAAGGATACCATCCAATGGAGTAACAAAGATATCGACAAAGGACTACCTTTCATAATGATAAGGCTACCATCCATTGGAATAACGAAAATCTAGACAACTGACTACCTTCCATAATGACAAGGATACCATCCATTGGAGTAACAAAAATCTCGACAACAGACTACCTTCCATAATGACAAGGATACCATCCAATGTAGTAACAAAAATATCGACAACATACTACCTTCCATAATTACAAGGATACCATCGATTGGAATAACAAAAATCACGACAACATACTACCTTCCATAATGACAAGGCTACCATCTATGGAGTAACAAAAATCTCGACAACATACTACTTTCCATAATGACAAGGCTTCCATCCAATGGAGTAACAAAAATTTCGACAACAAACTACCTTCCATAATGACAAGGGTACCATCCATTGCAGTAACAAAAATATCCACAACAGACTAACTTCCATAATGACAAGGCTACCATCCATTGTAGTAACAAATATATAGACAACAGACTACCTTCCATAATGATAAGGCTAACATCCATTGGAGTAACAAAAATCTCGACAATAGACTACCTTCCATAATGACCAGGCTACCATCCATTGGAATAACAAAAATCTCGACAACAGACTACCTTCCATAATGACCAGGCTACCAACCAATGGAGTAACAAAAATCTCGACAACAGACTACCTTCCATAATGACCAGGCTACCATCCAATGGATTAACAAAAATCTCGTTAACAGACTACCTTCCATAATGACAAGGCTACCATCCATTGGAGTAATAAAAATATCGTCAACATACTACCTTCCATAATGACAAGGCTACCATCCATTGTAGTAAAAAAAATCTCGACAATAGACTACCTTCCATAATGACAAGGCTACCATCGATTGGAATAACAAAAATCATGACAACATACTACCTTCTGAAGTAGTGAGAAACACAAGAAGGGGGGGTTGAATTGTAAAACTGAAAATCAATGCAATGAATAAGATATTTTTATCCTGGTTCGTTTGATCTCAAACTACTCCAGTCCACCCGTCAAGGTGATTTCGCCTCTCTCCAACGAGGTCTTAATCCACTATATTCAACTGAATATTACAGACTGCTTTAACAACTGCTAAAGCCTTCTTGATGCAAACCACAACCCGGTTTGTCAAGGAAACACTTTCTTACAAAGAGGATAAATCTAAGTGTGTTAATGTTTTCTATAAAACTGTATCACAACTGTGATGTATACACAACTTAAAGCTTAGAAACTAGATTGCTAAACAATGATTGAATAAGAGAATGTGTAGTGTTTAGCAAACTGAGAGAAGGAAGATTATGATCATCTTTTAGGCGTGTAAAGATTTGGAGAGCATTAGCCAATTCAATCTTCAAAGTCTTGTTTATATAGCACTGAGAAGTTGAACGTTGGAGCAATATTCTTGATTCAATGCTAATAACAAACTTTCCTTATCGAGCAGATCTTGTCTGGAATGAGGCCGTTGGTATTAATTTGCTTTCAATGCACAGTACCGTTGCTTACTTAATGCAAGTTCTGGCTTGGCTCATTCTGACTCTGCTTAGCTGCTGATGAACTGTTGTGTTTCTTTATCACAGTGTTGAGCGCAGTTTTGTTCATCAGGCTTCAGCATATACGTGAGTTAATCTTCTAATTCTGATATTCTGATATTGCAACTTCTGATGCTGATGTCAGAAACCAAAATTCTGATGCTGATTAGGTGTGATCTTGCTTATACCAATCAGAGTATCTGCAAATCAGAATGTAATAATTTAGGCAGCATATAGTTCATACATGAATCATATAAGTAATATATCTTTTCACTTTGTTATCATCAAAACTCAAACATAGGGTAGTAGATTCAAACTTTGTTCTAACAATCTCCCCCTTTTTGATGATGACAAAAACTAGATATGTTTAAATGAAAATAACGTGAAAAGGTATCAGAGAGATGCATCAGAGTAAGAGGTTATCAAAGATAAGGGGTAAAAAGATATCAGAGTTGAGAGATACTCCCCCTGAGTTTATTGCTTCCCTTTGATTACAAGTGTTCTTCAGGATCAGATCTTTTTGCCTTTCTTTGAACATTAGAGTATCAGAGTCTTTGACTATCGGAAGCTTTAGATCAGCATATCAGAGCAGAGCTTCAGATCAGCGTATCAGAGCTTTTCTTGTCAGAGCTTTGCTTTGGATCATAGTATCAGAGCGGATCAGAGCTTCATAGCTTTTAGTCTTCAGAGTGTCCAGGAGCTTCCTTGTACCTGTAGACTTTAAGCAAAACAGAAAAAACATTTTCAAGTATAATACAGTTAGAATGCTTGAGAATTTCTGTCTTAGTTAACCGTTATTGTTTAAAATATCATTCTTGTTCTCCCCCTTTTTGTCAGCAATCAAAAAGTGTAGGTGAGTGCTAAAACAATTAAGATCAGAAAAACTTGTCATATTAAAAGGTTCAGAATCAAACAAAACATATTCAAACAGTACATCAGAAAATTAAAGAAAACATGAAAAAGACATGAATGAAAAAAAACTAAGGTTGGGGAGGAAAGCGTGTGAACAGGTTCTCCAGCATGGCTTTGATCTGATCAGCAGTCTAATTCTGCTTGTGCACCATGCTGACAACAGTGTCAATCTTGCTATCCTGCACATCCATTCTTTCTTTCATCTTCTGGTCATTTTCATCCATCCTCTGCTGCAGACGCATGTCATTCAGCTTCAGATCTTCCAGAGTCTGCCTGTCCAAGGCAGCTTGAGAAACATCAGAAGCAGGAAGCTTCTGAGAGCTTTCTGCAACATCTTCTGCTTGACTTGCTTCAGCTTGAATGGTCTTGTCTTCTTCTGGTTGCACCTTTGAAGCTAGCTGTTTCTCAGACCAAGGTTCACTATCCAGAGGGAGCACAGCTTCCTGAGGCAGCTGACTTTCAACTTCCTTCAGCAACTTGCTGAAGTTCTGTTGTGCCTGCTCATAGTTGATATCCTGCAACTTGAGGGCTTCAGCACGTACCCAAAGTCTGAATTGTGACCAGAGCTGATCAGAAGCAGCTGGGTCAATCATTCCAGGACAGACTTGCTTCAAAGAAGCAATCCATTGCTGCACACCTGTTTCAAAATTCATAATACCAGAGCCAACATCTGGTTGTTTTGGTTTAGGGATGGCTATTTTATGTTTCATATCAGCAAGACGGTCAAGACTGGTTAAGTCTATGAAGGTCCTGCTGGGGTTTTCGGTGGTTTGCTTGGCAGCTGTTTGTTTTGGAGATGGAGTGGGAGAATCAGAGATTATGATTGGACTGTTTGGTGTTTTGGGAGTATTGGGTGGTGTAGATTCTGGTGAGGATGGCAACTGGGCCATGGTAACTGTTGTTCCACATGGCAGCTGGATTGCCAGAGGTGATGGTTGAGGTGAATGAGGTTCAGATGGTTGAGGAGAAGGAGTTTCAGAGTGATGAAACTCAGGTTGAGGTGATGGTGGATGAATTTCTGGTTGAGGAGAGGGAGACGAAATTGATTGTTGAGGAGAAGTTGTTTGAATTTCTGGTTGTTCAGGGATAAGGGGTTCTTCTGGAATTGATGAGAGAGGTTGGTGTTGTTCTGGTCCTTCAGCAGATTGCTGTTGTTCTGGTTGTGGAGGAGGGATTTTTTGTGGTTCAGAGTTTGGATTGGCGGAGTGATCAGAAGTGTGTTGATCAATGTCAGATAGCACTTTGTCAATTGCTAATGTTGTTGAGATTGTTGGTTTGGGATGTTTGGTTCTGGGTCTTCTGAGTTTTAATGCCTCAGAAGGGTCATCTTCTGGTTCAGTTTCATCTATTGTTGGGATGGGGATTGAGATTCTATGAGAGGTTAGAGGAGGAATAGACGCTGGAATAGTAGAACAATTTAAAACATAAGCAGCAGATAAATTACCTCTTTTCTTGGGTGTCTGCTGGGATGATCCTTCTGAAGGTGCCTTCCTCTTCTTCGTCTTCTTCAGAGTCACTTCTTGTTGAGGTTGATGCAGAGCTTTGATAATCAGATTTGGATTTGTACCATCTGCCTTGCACGCATCTAAGTATCTGAGAACCACCTCTGGTTTAGATTCTATCTCAGAAAATAAAGGAAATTCACTCAGTGGAACTCTTCTGCTGGTGATATCAGCAATAGGAGTAGCTCTGGGTTCCTTTTTGATATTCTCTATCAACTTCATTTTCTTCAAGTTCTTCGCGTTCAGAGGCTTCCCAACTGTTGGTTCAATGGTGCTTAACTCTTGAGCTTCTATCAGATGCTCTATCAGCCTATTCTCTGTCAGAATATCTGATATCAACCTTCCAAAGGGTATCTAATCCCTCTTTGTTCTTTCTTCTTCCATGGTTTCCTTCACACTTGTTCTGAGGTGGTTGAACAGAAGATGAGCCAAGTTGATTTTTACCTTCTGATCAATAAAGTAGATCAGAAACTGCTGATCCACATTTATGTAATCAGGTGAACTAGTTTGCTTCCTATGGTTGAAGCACCCCAGAATTATCTTAGCCCAAACTCTGTGATGATCCTTCAGATCTTTGATCTTGCTGCTGGACACCCCATGAGTGAAAATCCTTGCAGCTATCACGCCCACGTCAGCACATCTCTCAGCCATATCAACACAGCGGACGCCACCGCCACTGTAACCGATTAACCTTGCTATGTGATCCTCAGTGATCACAATCTTCTTCCCCATAACGAAGGAGGTGACTAGATGCGTTGAAGCCTTCGCATAAATCCAGAATTCCTTGACTAACATAGGGAATGTTGGTCCAACCAACCTGTCTAAATACCTTTCCCATTTATGTGCCCTAACTTCTTCTGTTAGGTCAAAACCGTTCTCCTTCAAGCTTCCAAAATCAATGATCAATTCATATAACACTTCAAGATTCTTCACAGGAGTGAGGAGTGTTCTGAATGGCACTTGATACTGTTCAGATGATGCTTTCTTCTGAGGACCTGCAGGAGCACTACTGGAGGTTGCCATGTTCACACTAAAAGATTTTGAGAAGAAACTGGGAAAAAGGGTTTTGCAAGAGATGAACACAGAAAAATGCAGAGAATGCTTGAGAATTAGTGAGAAAATGTAAAGAATTAGAATGAGAGGTTAATGTGTTTAAATAGAGTTTCAGAATATTTTTGAAAAAATAAACGTTTTTAAGAAAGAGAAAAATCATGATTGCATTTTAAAAGCATGATTACTTTTATTAAATGCTTGCTGATTTTGGGGGATTTGAGAAAGATACTTAAAAACGGTTACCAGACATGTGTCTCAATGCACCCAATCAGAGCTTTTCCTTCTCAGAAGCGTGCACGCGTTCTGCTTCAGAGATTTGCTGATGATTGGATGACACTTGTTTGATGTAGTGATCAGCACGTCTGTCTTTGAGCTTAGACTCTCAGATCTTTAGACTTGCATCTGATACAATCTTCATGTTCTATCTTTCTGAAAGAAGATTGATCAGAAGTTCACAGTACAACAATTACATTCTGAAGGTAAATATATGGAATTAAAACATTTTCACTCTGGACAGACTTTCATGCTGAGATGTTTCAGAATGAAATTAAACCTATCTTCTGAAAGGGGTTTAGTAAAGATATCAGCCCATTGATGGTCTGTATCTATAAATTTTAAGTTCAAAATTCCTTTCTGAATATAGTCCCTAATGAAGTGATGTTTTATTTCTATATGCTTAGCTCTAGAATGTAAAATGGGATTCTTACTTAAGCAAATAGCAGAAGTATTATCACAGAGTATAGGAATGTTACTCTCAAAAATCTGGAAGTCTTCAAGCTGACTTTTCATCCAGAGCATTTGTGTGCTACATCCTGCTGCTGCTATGTACTCAGCTTTTGCTGTTGATAGCGCAATTGTTGATTGCCTTTTGCTGGACCAAGATATCAGATTTTCTCCCAGAAACTGGCAGCTTCCAGAAGTACTTTTACGCTCCACTCTGTCTCCAGCAAAATCAGCATCGCAGTAGCCTACTAAGCTGTAATCACTAGATTTTCTATAAAACAAGCCTAGATTAGTAGTACCTTTCAGATACTTGAAAATTCGCTTAACAGCTGTTAAGTGAGATTCTCTAGGATCTGATTGGAATCTAGCACATATACAAACACTGAATAATATGTCAGGTCTTGAAGTAGTCAGATAGAGGAGAGAACCAATCATACCTCTGTAGACTTTCTGTTCTACATTTTTGCTTACCTCTTCTCTTTCCAGAATGCACGTGGGATGCATTTGAATCTTTGATGGCTTACATTCTGAGAGGTCAAATTTCTTCAGAAGATCTCTGATGTATTTGCTCTGGTGAATGTAAGTTCCCTCTGGAGTTTGATTGATCTGAATTCCTAGAGAGAATTTCAGTTCCCCCATGAGGCTCATCTCAAATTCTTCCTGCATACACTTAGCAAATTTTCTTCCAAGAGAAGGATTAGTAGAACCAAAAATAATATCATCAACATAAATTTGACAAACTAAGATGTCATTCTTAACTGATTTACAGAATAGAGTAGTGTCCACTTTCCCTCTGGTGAATTCATTTTCTAATAGAAAGTTACCTAGCCTTTCATACCAAGCTCTGGGAGCTTGTTTCAGACCATATAGTGACTTCTTTAGTTTGAAAACATGTTCTGGATGTTTTGTATTTTCAAAACCAGGGGGTTGGTGTACATAGACTTCTTATTCTATATAACCATTTAAGAATGCACTTTTGACATCCATCTGATACAGAGTGATGCTTCTATTAACAGCAAATGAAATTAAAAGTCTGATAGATTCTAACCTGGCGACTGGGGCAAAGGTTTCTATATAGTCTATCCCCTCTTGCTGACTATAACCTTGTGCAACCAGTCGTGCCTTGTTTCTGATGACTTCACCTTGTTCATTTAGCTTGTTTCTGAACACCCATCTTGTTCCAATGACGTTGAATCCTTTTGGTCTGGGAACGAGATCCCATACATCGTTTCTGGTGAATTGATTCAGCTCTTCTTGCATTGCCAGAATCCAGTCATTATCCAGAAGTGCTTCATCAATAGAAGAAGGTTCAATCAGAGACACAAGTCCCATGAGAGTTTCTTCAGAGTTTCTGAAGCTTGCTCTTGTTCTGATTGGATCTTCCTTTCTTCCTAAGATAGTCTCTTCTGGGTGATCCAAGCTGCTTCTAGGTAATCTCTTCTGAGGTTGATCAGCAGCTGTTGTAGGATTGCTAGCAGTGCTCCTTTCAGACGTTGAAGGAGTGTCTGTGTTGAGAGCTTCTGATGACTTGTCTTCAGAACCTGTAAATTCAATTTCCATACCTGCAAAAACTTCATTCTGCTTTGACTTTTCAGAGTCAAGCTTATCATCAAAACAAACACTGATTGATTCTTCCACAACCTGTGTTTCTGTATTGTATACTCTGTACCCTCTTGAGCGTTCAGAGTATCCTAACATGATACACTTTTGTGCTTTAGAGTCAAACTTGTTCAAATAATTCTTTGTATTTAATATAAAGCAAGTACATCCAAATGGATGAAAATATGAAATGTTGGGCTTTCTGTTCTTCCACAATTCATATGGAGTCTTTTCCATAATAGGTCTTATTGAGATTCTATTCTGAATGTAGCACGTTGTGTTTATTGCCTCTGCCCAGAAGGTCTTAGCAACGTTTGTCTCATTGATCATGGTTCTGGCCATTTCTTGCAATGTTCTGTTCTTTCGTTCTACAACTCCATTTTGTTGGGGAGTTCTAGGACAAGAGAAATTATGCAGAATGCCTCTATCATTAAAGAATGACTCAAAATCTTTGTTTTCAAATTCTCCACCATGATCACTTCTGACTTTAACGATTCTAATATCCTTTTCATTCTGAACTTGGTTACAGAAGGTAACAAACACAGAGTGTGACTCGTCCTTGTGTCTTAAGAACTTTACCCATGTCCATCTGCTATAGTCATCTACGATTACTAACCCATACTTCTTACCACTGACTGAAGCAGTTTTAACTGGTCCAAATAAGTCAATGTGCAGAAGTTCTAATGGCTTAGAGGTAGAAACAACATTTTTGGATTTAAAAGAAGGTTTTGCAAACTTGCCTTTCTGACATGCTTCACACAGAGCATCTGAATTGAACTTCAAATTAGGAAGTCCTCTGACCAGATTGAGTTTGTTAATCTGAGATATTCTTCTCATACTAACATGCCCCAATCTTCTGTTCCAGATCCACTGCTCGTTGTTAACAGACAGAAGGCATTTTACATTCTGACTCTTTAGTTCAGAAAGTTTGATTTTGTAGATGTTGTTTTTCCTCTTACCATTAAACAGGATAGTCCCATCTTTCTGACTAACAGCTTTACATGATTTTTGATTAAAGATTATATCATAACCGTTATCACTTAATTGACTTATGGATAACAGATTATGCATCGATCCATCTACTAGCAGAACATTATTAATAGAGGGAAGATTTCCATTACCTACAGTTCCAGAGCCAATTATCTTTCCCCTCTAATTGCCTCCAAAGCCAACGTGGCCTCCAGGCTTAAGTTCCAGGCTTTGGAACATATGCCTTCTTCCCGTCATGTGTCGCGAGCAGCCAGAGTCCAGGTACCATGACTGCTATTTCTGACTTGCTGCTAAAGATATCTACAACATGTATTATTTTATCCTTAGGTACCCAGATTTTCTTGGGTCCTGATTTGTTAGTTTTACCAAAACTCTGGTTGAATTTTGGTTTCACAGAGTGCTTACTGCTAGTGTATTTAATATCATGTGTGTGACCATACACAAAATGTGAATTCAGAGGAGTGTGTTTAATGGTTAAGTCCATGACATTCTTTGGTGTAGGAACCTTACCTTGGTATCTTATTCCTTTCTTGCCGTTTCTGCTAACTCCATAGATTATTGAAGCCATTTTGCTTCTATCTATGCTTTTAGCGAGGAACTTCTGGAAATTGTGATCATACTCCTTGATGATCTCATCAGCGTTGCTGGGAGTTTCAGAAATTGGTTCCTTCTGAGAGTTTTGTAAAGTGTTTTCTAATTTTGAAATCTTATTTCTCAGCTCAGAATTCTCCAATTTGAGACTCTCAGTCTTATTAGAGTCAAATTCAAGATTCCTTTTCAGGTCTCTGAATTTAACTCTAATTTGCTGATACCGTTCCAGAATCTCATTAAGGCTTTCAGCAAGTTCAGCCTTTGTAAAGTTAACAGGAAAGTTAGGAAATACCTCTTCAGTATCTGATTCTGAGTCTGATTCAGAAGCTTCACTATCTTCTGAGATGTTAGCCATGAGAGTTATGTGTGCCCTCTCATCATCTGATTCTGAGTCAGCTTCAGACGAGTCAGAGTCATCCCATGTAGCCATGAGACTTTTCTTCTTCTCTCTTCCAAACTTCTTTTTGGGTTTTTCCCTCTGAAGCTTTGGGCAGTCACTCTTATAGTGTCCTTGCTCATTGCACTCATAGCAGATGATGTCCTTGGTGTTTGGCTTTTTGCTGCTAGAGGAGCCTTCAGATCTTCTGTATCCAGAGGAAGAATCTGTCCTTCTGTATCTGGAAGAAGACTCGTTCTGATCAGATCTTCTGGGATTCCTGAACTTCCTTTGTCTTTGCTTCCACAGTTGATTTACTCTTCTGGAAAGGAGGGAGAGTTCGTCTTCTTCTGATGAGGATCCATCAGATGTTTCTTCAACTGTCTGCAAAACTTTAGACTCAAATTTTTTGTTAGATTTTAATGCTAAAGGCTTACCTTGCTTCTGAGGCTCGTCAGCTTTTAGCTCTATCTCATGACTTCTGAGGGAGCTGATAAGTTCCTCCAGAGTGATTTTGTTGAGATCTTTAGCTAGCTTCAGAGCTGTAACCATTGGTCTCCACTGCTTGGGTAAACTTCTGATGATTTTCTTGACATGTTCAGCAGTAGAGTATCCTTTGTCCAGAACCTTGAGACCAGCTACCAGAATCTGGAATCTTGATAACATTGTTTCAATGGATTCAGATTCTTCCATTTTGAACGCCTCATACTTCTGAATGAGCGCCAGAGCTTTAGTTTCTTTGACCTAAACGTTGCCCTCATGCGTCATTCTGAGTGAGTCAAAAATATTCTTTGTTGTGTCTCTGTTGGAGATCGTTTCATATTCAGTATAAGAGATGGTGCTGAGGAGGATGGTTATGGCCTTGTGGTGATTCTTGAAGTCACGTTTTGTTGGTCAGACATTGTTTTTCTATCAATCTTCTGACCGCTTGCATTCACAGGGTGCGTGTATCCGTCTGTCACCATATCCCACAGATCAGCATCATGTGCCAGAAAGAAGCTTTCAATTCTGTCTTTCCAGTAATCAAAGTTTTCTCCATCAAAGACTGGAGGTTTGCCGCTGAATCTGTCTCTGTCCTCATTGTTGTCATTGCTGGTGTGAGAATAGTTTCCTGCCATTGTGTTTTTCTGACGCTGGATCTTGTACTGACACGGTTAAGTCTTTTAGCTCAGAACCAGGCGCTCTGATGCCAATTGAAGTAGTGAGAAACACAAGAAGGGGGGTTGAATTCTAAAACTGAAAATCAATGCAATGAACAAGATATTTTTATCCTGGTTCGTTTGATCTCAAACTACTCCAGTCCACCCGTCAAGGTGATTTCGCCTCCCTCCAACGAGGTCTTAATCCACTATATTCAACTGAATATTACAGACTGCTTTAACAACTGCTAAAGCCTTCTTGATGCAAACCACAACCCAGTTTGTCAAGGAAACACTTTCTTACAAAGAAGATAAATCTAAGTGTGTGAATGTTATCTACAAAACTGTATCACAACTGTGATGTATACACAACTTAAAGCTTAGAAACTAGATTGCTAAACAATGATTGAATAAGAGAATGTGTAGTGTTTAGCAAACTGAGAGAAGGAAGATTATGATCAGCTTTTAGGCGTGTAAAGATTTGGAGAGCATTAGCCAATTCAATCTTCAAAGTCTTGTTTATATAGCACTGAGATGTTGAATGTTGGAGCAATATTCTTGATTCAATGCTAATAACAAACTTTCCTTATCGAGCAGATCTTGTCTGGAATGAGGCCGTTGGTATTAATTTGCTTTCAATGCACAGTACCGTTGCTTACTTAATGCAAGTTCTGGCTTGGCTCATTCTGACTCTGCTTAGCTGCTGATGAACTGTTGTGTTTCTTTATCAGAGTGTTAAGCGCAGTTTTGTTCATCAGGCTTCAGCATATACGTGAGTTAATCTTCTGATTCTGATATTCTGATATTGCAACTTCTGATGCTGATGTCAGAAACCAAAATTCTGATGCTGATTAGGTGTGATCTTGCTTATACCAATCAGAGTATCTGCAAATCAGAACGTAATAATTTAGGCAGCATATAGTTCATACATGAATCATATAAGTAATATATCTTTTCACTTTGTTATCATCAAAACTCAAACATAGGGTAGTAGTTTCAAACTTTGTTCTAACACCTTCCATAATGACAAGGATACCATCCATTGGAATAACAAAAATCTCGTCAATAGACTACCTTCAATAATGACAAGGCTTCTATCCAATGGAGTAAAAAAAATCTCGACAATAGACTACCTTCCATAATGACAAGGCTACCATCCATTGGTGTAACAAAAATCTCGACAATAGACTACCTACCATAATGACAAGGCTACCATCCATTGTAGGAACAAAAATTTCGACAATAGACTACCTTCCATAATGACAAGGCTTCCATCCAATGGAGTAACAAAAATCTCGACAATAGACTACCTTCCATTATGACAAGGCTACCATCCATTGGAGTAACAAAAATCTCCACAACAGACTACCTTCCATAATGACAAGGCTACCATCCATAGCAGTAACAAATATATATACAACAGACTACCTTCCATAATGATAAGGCTAACATCCATTGGAGTAACAAAAATCTCGAAAATAGACTACCTTACATAATGACTAGGCTACCATCCATTGGAATAACCAAAATCTCGACAACAAACTACCTTGCATAATGACAAGGCTACCATCCATTGGAGTAACAAAGATATAGACAACAGACTAACTTCCATAATGATAAGGCTAACATCCATTGGAGTAACAAAAATCTTAACAACAGACTACCTTCCATAATGACAAGGCTACCATCCATTGGAGTAACAAAAATCACAACGACAAACTACCTTCCAAAATGCAAGGTTACCATCCTATGGAGTAACAAAAATTTCGACAATAGACTACCTTCCATAATGACAAGGCTACCATCCAATGGACTAACAAAGGTATCGACAAAGGACTACCTTTCATAATGATAAGGCTACCATCCATTGGAATAATAAAAATCTAGACAACTGACTACCTTCCATAATGACAAGGATACCATCCATTGGAGTAACAAAAATCTCGACAATAGACTACCTTCCATAATGACAAGACTACCATCCAATGTAGTAACAAAAATATCGACAACATACTACCTTCCATAATGACAAGGATACCATCCATTGGAGTAACAAAAATCACGACAACATACTACCTTCCATAATCACAAGGCTATCATCAATGGAATAACAAAAATCTCGACAACAGACTACTTTCCATAATGACAAGGCCTTCATCCAATGGGGTATCAAAAATTTAGACAATAAACTACCTTCCATAATGATAAGGCTTCCATCCAGTGGAGTAACAAAAATCTCGACAATAGACTACCTTCCATTATGACTAGGTTACAATCCATTGGAGTAACAAAAATCTCGACAATAGACTACCTTCCATAATGACAAGGGTACCATCCATTGGATTAAAAAAATATATCCACAAGAGACTACCTTCGATAATGATAAGGCTGCCATCCATTATAGTAACAAAAATCTCGAAAACAGACTACCTTCCATAATGACTACGCTACCATCCATTGGAATAACAAAAATCTCGACAACAGACTACGTTCCATAATGACAAGGCTAAATTCCCATGGAGTAACAAAAATCTCAACAACAGACTATCTTCCATAATGACAAGGCTACCATACATTGTAGTAACAAAAATCTTAACAACAGAGTACCTTCCATAATGACAAGGCAACCATCCATTGGAGTAACAAAAATCAAACCGACAGACTACCTTCCAAAATGCAAGGTTACCATCCTATGGAGTAACAAAAATCTCGACAACAGACTACCTTCCATAATGACAAGGCTACCATCCAATGCAGTAACAAAGATATCGACAAAGGACTACCTTTCATAATGATAAGGCTACCATCCATTGGAATAAAAAAAATCTAGACAACTGACTACCTTCCATAATGACAAGGATATCATCCATTGGAGTAACAAAAATCTCGACAACAGACTACCTTCCATAATGACAAGGATACCATCCATTGCAGTAACAAATATATATACAACAGACTACCTTCCATAATGATAAGGCTAACATCCATTGGAGTAACAAAAATCTCGAAAATAGACTACCTTCCATAATGACTACGCTACCATCCATTGGAATAACAAAAATCTCGTCAACAAACTACCTTGCATAATGACAAGGCTACCATCCATTGGAGTAACAAAGATATAGACAACAGACTACCTTCCATAATGATAAGGCTACCATCCATTGGAGTAACAAAAATCACACCGACAGACTACCTTCCAAAATGCAAGGTTACCATCCTATGGAGTAACAAAAATCTCGACAACAGACTACCTTCCATAATGACAAGGTTACCATCCTATGGAGTAACAAAAATCTCGACAACAGACTACCTTCCATAATGACAAGGCTACCATCCAATGGAGTAACAAAGGTATCGACAAAGGACTACCTTTCATAATGATAAGGCTACCATCCATTGGAATTACAAAAATCTAGACAACTTACTACCTTCCATAATGACAAGGATACCATCCATTGGAGTAACAAAAATCTCGACAATAGACTACCTTCCATAAAGACAAGACTACCATTCAATGTAGTAACAAAAATATCGACAACATACTACCTTCCATAATGACAAGGATACCATCCATTGGAGTAACAAAAATCACGACAACATACTACCTTCCATAATCACAAGGCTACCATCTATGGAATAACAAAAATCTCGACATAAGACTAGTTTCCATAATGACAAGGCTTCCATCCAATGGGGTAACAAAAATTTCGACAATAGACTACCTTCCATAATGACAAGGCTTCCATCCAGTGGACTAACAAAAATCTCGACAATAGACTACCTTCCATTATGACAAGGCTACCATCCATTGGAGTAACAAAAATCTCGACAATAGACTACCTTCCATAATGACAAGGGTACCATCCATTGGATTAAAAAAATATATCCACAAGAGACTACCTTCGATAATGATAAGGCTACCATCCATTGTAGTAACAAAAATCTCGACAACAGACTACCTTCCATAATGAATTGGCTACCATCCATTGGAATAACAAAAATCTCGACAACAGACTACGTTCCATAATTACAAGGCTAAATTCCCATGGAGTAACAAAAATCTCAACCACAGACTATCTTCCATTGTGACAAGGCTACCATACATTGTAATAACAAAAATCTTAACAACAGAGTACCTTCCATAATGACAAGGCAACCATCCATTGGAGTAACAAAAATCACAACAATAGACTACCTTCCAAAATGCAAGGTTACCATCCTATAGAGTAACAAAAATCTCGACAACAGACTACCTTCCATAATGACAAGGCTACCATCCAATGCAGTAACAAAGATATCGACAAAGGACTACCTTTCATAATGATAAGGCTACCATCCATTGGAATAACAAAAATCTAGACAACTGACTACCTCCCATAATGACAAGGATACCATCCATTGGAGTAACAAAAATCTCGACAACAGACTACCTTCCATAATGACATGACTACCATCCAATGTAGTAACAAAAATATCGACAACATACTACCTTCCATAATGACAAGGATACCATCCATTGGAGTAATAAAAATCACGATAACATACTACCTTCCATAATGATTGGGCTACCATCTATGTAGTCACAAAAATCTCGACAACAAACTACTTTCCACAATGACAAGGCTTCCATCCAATGGAGTAACAAAAATTTCGACAACAAACTACCTTCCATAATGACAAGGGTACCATCCATTGCAGTAACAAAAATATCGACAACAGACTAACTTCCATAATGACAAGGCTACCATCCATTGCAGTAACAAATATATAGACAACAGACTACCTTCCATAATGATAAGGCTAACATCCATTGGAGTAACAAAAATCTCGAAAATAGACTACCTTCCATAATGACTAGGCTACCATCCATTGGAATAACAAAAATCTCGACAACAGACTACCTTCCATAATGACCAGGCTACCAACCAATGGAGTAACAAAAATCTCGACAACAGACTACCTTCCATAATGACCAGGCTACCATCCAATGGATTAACAAAAATCACGTTAACAGACTACCTTCCATAATGACAAGGCTACCATCCATTGGAGTAATAAAGATATCGTCAACATACTACCTTCCATAATGACAAGGCTACCATCCATTGTAGTAACAAAAATTTCGATAATAGACTACCTTCTATAATGACAAGGCTACCATCCATTGGAGTAACAACAATCACGATAACATACTACCTTCCATAATGACAAGGCTACCATCCATTGGAATAACAAAAATCTCGTCAATAGACTACCTTCCATAATGAAAAGGCTTCTATCCAATGGAGTAAAAAAAATCTCGACAATAGACTACCTTCCATAATGACAATGCTACCATACATTGTTTTAACAAAAATCTGAACGACAGACTACCTTCCATAATGACAAGGCTACCATCCATTGGTGTAACAAAAATCTCGACAATAGACTACCTACCATAATGACAAGGCTACCATCTATTGTAGTAACAAAAATTTCGACAACAGACTACCTTCCATAATGACAAGGCTTCCATCCAATGGAGTAACAAAAATCTCGACAATAGACTACCTTCCATTATGACAAGGCTACCATCCATTGGAGTAAAAAAAATCTCGACAACAGACTACCTTCCATAATGACAAGGCTACCATCCATTGCAGTAACAAATATATATACAACAGACTACCTTCTATAATGACAAGGGTACCATCCATTGGAGTAACAAAAAATATCCACAAGAGACTACCTTCGATAATGATAAGGCTACCATCCATTGTAGTAACAAAAATCTCGACAACACACTACCTTCCATAATGACTAGGCTACCATCCATTGGAATAACAAAAATCTCGACAACAGACTACGTTCCTTAATGACAAGGCTAAATTCCAATGGAGTAAAAAAAATCTCAACAACAGACTATCTTCCATAATGACAAGGCTACCATACATTATAGTAACAAAAATCTTAACAACAGACTACCTTCCATAATGACAAGGCTACCATCCATTGGAGTAACAAAAATCACAACGACAGACTACCTTCCAAAATGCAAGGTTACCATCCTATGGAGTAACAAAAATCTCGACAACAGACTACCTTCCATAATGACAAGGCTACCATCCAATGCAGTAACAAAGATATCAACAAAGGACTACCTTTCATAATGATAAGGCTACCATCCATTGGAATAACAAAAATCTAGGCAACTGACTACCTTCCATAATGACAAGGATACCATCCATTGGAGTAACAAAAATCTCGACAACATACTACCTTCCATAATGACATGACTACCATCCAATGTAGTAACAAAAATATCCACAACATACTACCTTCCATAATGACAAGGATACCATCCATTGGAGTAACAAAAATCACGACAACATACTACCTTCCATACTGACAGGGGTACCATCTATGGAGTAACAAAAATCTCGACAACAGACTACTTTCCATAATGACAAGGCTTCCATCCAATGGAATAACAAAAATTTCGACAACAAACTACCTTCCATAATGACAAGGGTACCATCCATTGCAGTAACAAAAATATCCACAACAGACTAACTTCCATAATGACAAGGCTACAATCCATTGCAGTAACAAATATATAGACAACAGACTACCTTCCATAATGATAAGGCTAACATCCATTGGAGTAACAAAAATCTCGAAAATAGACTACCTTCCATAATGAATAGGCTACCATTCATTGGAATAACAAAAATCTCGACAACATACTACCTTCCATAATGACCAGGCTACCAACCAATGGAGTAACAAAAATATCGACAATAGACTACCTTCCATAATGACCAGGCTACCATCCAATGGATTAAAAAAAATCACAATAACAGACTACCTTCCATAATGACAAGGCTACCATCCATTGGAGTAATAAAGATATCGTCAACATACTACCTTCCATAATGACAAGGCTACCATTCATTGTGGTAAAAAAAATATCGACAACAGGCTACCTTCCATAATGACAAGGCTACCATCCATTGGAGTAACAAAAATCACGACAACATACTACCTTCCATAATGACAAGGCTACCATCCATTGGAATAACAAAAATCTCGTCAATGGACTACCTTCCATAATGAAAAGGCTTTTATCCAATGGAGTAAAAAAAATCTCGACAACAGACTACCTTCCATAATGACAAGGCTACCATCCATTGCAGTAACAAATATATATACAACAGACTACCTTCCATAATGATAAGGCTAACATCCATTGGAGTAACAAAAATCTCGAAAATAGACTACCTTCCATAATGACTAGGCTACCATCCATTGGAATAACAAAAATCTCGACAACAAACTACCTTGCATAATGACAAGGCTACCATCCATTGGAGTAACAAAGATATAGACAACAGACTACCTTCCATGGTGATAAGGCTAACATCCATTGGAGTAACAAAAATCTTAACAACAGACTACCTTCCATAATGACAAGGCTACCATCCATTGGAGTAACAAAAATCACAACGACAGACTACCTTCCAAAATGCAAGGTTACCATCCTATGGAGTAACAAAAATCTCGACAACAGACTACATTCCATAATGACATGGTTACCATCCTATGGAGTAACAAATATCTCGACAACAGACTACCTTCCATAATGACAAGGCTACCATCCAATGGACTAACAAAGGTATCGACAAAGGACTACCTTTCATAATGATAAGGCTACCATCCATTGGAATAACAAAAATCTAGACAACTGACTACCTTCCATAATGACAAGGATACCATCCATTGGAGTAACAAAAATCTCGACAATAGACTACCTTCCATAATGACAAGACTACCATCCAATGTAGTACCAAAAATATCGACAACATACTACCTTCCATAATGACAAGGATACCATCCATTGGAGTAACAAAAATCACGACAACATACTACCTTCCATAATCACAAGGCTACCATCAATGGAATAACAAAAATCTCGACAACAGACTACTTTCCATAATGACAAGGCCTTCATCCAATGGGGTATCAAAAATTTAGACAATAGACTACCTTCCATAATGACAAGGCTTCCATCCAGTGGAGTAACAAAAATCTCGACAATAGACTACCTTCCATTATGACAAGGCTACAATCCATTGGAGTAACAAAAATCTCGACAATAGACTACCTTCCATAATGACAAGGGTACCATCCATTGGATTAAAAAAAAATATCCACAAGAGACTACCTTCGATAATGATAAGGCTACCATCCATTATAGTAACAAAAATCTCGAAAACAGACTACCTTCCATAATGACTACGCTACCATCCATTGGAATAACAAAAATCTCGACAACAGACTACGTTCCATAATGACAAGGCTAAATTCCCATGGAGTAACAAAAATCTCAACAACAGACTATCTTCCATAATGACAAGGCTACCATACATTGTAGTAACAAAAATCTTAACAACAGAGTACCTTCCATAATGACAAGGCAACCATCCATTGGAGTAACAAAAATCAAACCGACAGACTACCTTCCAAAATGCAAGGTTACCATCCTATGGAGTAACAAAAATCTCGACAACAGACTACCTTCCATAATGACAAGGCTACCATCCAATGCAGTAACAAAGATATCGACAAAGGACTACCTTTCATAATGATAAGGCTACCATCCATTGGAATAAAAAAAATCTAGACAACTGACTACCTTCCATAATGACAAGGATACCATCCATTGGAGTAACAAAAATCTCGACAACAGACTACCTTCCATAATGACAAGGATACCATCCATTGCAGTAACAAATATATATACAACAGACTACCTTCCATAATGATAAGGCTAACATCCATTGGAGTAACAAAAATCTCGAAAATAGACTACCTTCCATAATGACTAGGCTACCATCCATTGGAATAACAAAAATCTCGACAACAAACTACCTTGCATAATGACAAGGCTACCATCCATTGGAGTAACAAAGATATAGACAACAGACTACCTTCCATAATGATAAGGCTACCATCCATTGGAGTAACAAAAATCACAACGACAGACTACCTTCCAAAATGCAAGGTTACCATCCTATGGAGTAACAAAAATCTCGACAACAGACTACCTTCCATAATGACAAGGTTACCATCCTATGGAGTAACAAAAATCTCGACAACAGACTACCTTCCATAATGACAAGGCTACCATCCAATGGAGTAACAAAGGTATCGACAAAGGACTACCTTTCATAATGATAAGGCTACCATCCATTGGAATAACAAAAATCTAGACAACTTACTACCTTCCATAATGACAAGGATACCATCCATTGGAGTAACAAAAATCTCGACAATAGACTACCTTCCATAAAGACAAGACTACCATTCAATGTAGTAACAAAAATATCGACAACATACTACCTTCCATAATGACAAGGATACCATCCATTGGAGTAACAAAAATCACGACAACATACTACCTTCCATAATCACAAGGCTACCATCTATGGAATAACAAAAATCTCGACATAAGACTAGTTTCCATAATGACAAGGCTTCCATCCAATGGGGTAACAAAAATTTCGACAATAGACTACCTTCCATAATGATAAGGCTTCCATCCAGTGGAGTAACAAAAATCTCGACAATAGACTACCTTCCATTATGACAAGGCTACCATCCATTGGAGTAACAAAAATCTCGACAATAGACTACCTTCCATAATGACAAGGGTACCATCCATTGGATTAAAAAAAAATATCGACAAGAGACTACCTTCGATAATGATAAGGCTACCATCCATTGTAGTAACAAAAATCTCGACAACAGACTACCTTCCATAATGACTAGGCTACCATCCATTGGAATAACAAAAATCTCGACAACAGACTACGTTCCATAATTACAAGGCTAAATTCCCATGGAGTAACAAAAATCTCAACAACAGACTATCTTCCATTGTGACAAGGCTACCATACATTGTAGTAACAAAAATCTTAACAACAGAGTACCTTCCATAATGACAAGGCAACCATCCATTGGAGTAACAAAAATCACAACAATAGACTACCTTCCAAAATGCAAGGTTACCATCCTATAGAGTAACAAAAATCTCGACAACAGACTACCTTCCATAATGACAAGGCTACCATCCAATGCAGTAACAAAGATATCGACAAAGGACTACCTTTCATAATGATAAGGCTACCATCCATTGGAATAACAAAAATCTAGACAACTGACTACCTCCCATAATGACAAGGATACCATCCATTGGAGTAACAAAAATCTCGACAACAGACTACCTTCCATAATGACAAGGGTACCATCTATTGCAGTAACAAAAATATCGACAACAGACTAACTTCCATAATGACAAGGATACCATCCATTGGAGTAACAAAAATCACGATAACATACTACCTTCCATAATGACAGGGCTACCATCTATGTAGTCACAAAAATCTCGACAACAAACTACTTTCCATAATGACAAGGCTTCCATCCAATGGAGTAACAAAAATTTCGACAACAAACTACCTTCCATAATGACAAGGGTACCATCTATTGCAGTATCAAAAATATCGACAACAGACTAACTTCCATAATGACAAGGCTACCATCCATTGCAGTAAGAAATATATAGACAACAGACTACCTTCCATAATGATAAGGCTAACATCCATTGGAGTAACAAAAATCTCGAAAATAGACTACCTTCCATAATGACTAGGCTACCATCCATTGGAATAACAAAAATCTCGACAACAGACTACCTTCCATAATGACCAGGCTACCAACCAATGGAGTAACAAAAATCTCGACAACAGACTACCTTCCATAATGACCAGGCTACCATCCAATGGATTAACAAAAATCACGTTAACAGACTACCTTCCATAATGACAAGGCTACCATCCATTGGAGTAATAAAGATATCGTCAACATACTACCTTCCATAATGACAAGGCTACCATCCATTGTAGTAACAAAAATTTCGATAATAGACTACCTTCCATAATGACAAGGCTACCATCCATTGGAGTAACAACAATCACGATAACATACTACCTTCCATAATGACAAGGCTACCATCCATTGGAATAACAAAAATCTCGTCAATAGACTACCTTCCATAATGAAAAGGCTTCTATCCAATGGAGTAAAAAAAATCTCGACAATAGACTACCTTCCATAATGACAATGCTACCATACATTGTTTTAACAAAAATCTGAACGACAGACTACCTTCCATAATGACAAGGCTACCATCCATTGGTGTAACAAAAATCTCGACAATAGACTACCTACCATAATGACAAGGCTACCATCCATTGTAGTAACAAAAATTTCGACAATAGACTACCTTCCATAATGACAAGGCTTCCATCCAATGGAGTAACAAAAATCTCGACAATAGACTACCTTCCATTATGACAAGGCTACCATCCATTGGAGTAACAAAAATCTCGACAACAGACTACCTTCCATAATGACAAGGCTACCATCCATTGCAGTAACAAATATATATACAACAGACTACCTTCCATAATGATAAGGCTAACATCCATTGGAGTAACATAAATCTCGAAAATAGACTACCTTCCATAATGACTAGGCTACCATCCACTGGAATAACAAAAATCTCGACAACAAACAACCTTTCATAATGACAAGGCTACCATCCATTGGAGTAACAAAGATATAGACAACAGACTACCTTCCATAATGATAAGGCTAACATCCATTGGAGTAACAAAAATCTCAACAATAGACTACCTTCCATAATGACAAGGCTGCCATACATTGTAGTAACAAAAATCTGAACAACAGACTACCTTCCATAATGACAAGGCTACCATCCATTTGAGTAACAAAAATCACAACGACAGACTACCTTCCAAAATGCAAGGTTACCATCCTATGGAGTATCAAAAATCTCGACAACAGACTAACTTCCATAATGACAAGGCTACCATCCAATGGAGTAACAAAGATATCGACAAAGGTCTACCTTTCATAATGATAAGGCTACCATCCATTGGAATAACAAAAATCTAGACTACTGACTACCTTCCATAATGACAAGGATACCATCCATTGGAGTAACAAAAATCATGACAACAGACTACCTTCCATAATGACAAGACTACCATCCAATGTAGTAACAAAAATATCGACAACATACTACCTTCCATAATGACAAGGATACCATCCATTGGAGTAACAAAAATCATGACAACATACTACCTTCCATAATGACAGGGCTACCATCTATGGAATAACAAAAATCTCGACAACAGACTACTTTCCATAATGACAAGGCTTCCATCCAATGGAGTAACAAAAATTTCGACAACAAACTACCTTCCATGATGACAAGGGTACCATCCATTGCAGTAACAAAAATATCCACAACAGACTAACTTCCATAATGACAAGGCTACCATCCATTGCAGTAACAAATATATAGACAACAGACTACCTTCTAAAATGATAAGGCTAACATCCATTGGAGTAACAAAAATCTCGAAAATAGACTACCTTCCATAATGACTAGGCTACCATCCATTGGAATAACAAAAATCTCGACAACAGACTACCTTCCATAATGACCAGGCTACCATCCAATGGATTAACAAAAATCTCGTTAACAGACTACCTTCCATAATGACAAGGCTACCATCCATTGGAGTAATAAAGATATCGTCAACATACTACCTTCCATAATGACAAGGCTACCATCCATTGTAGTAACAAAAATCTCGACAACAGACTACCTTCCATAATGACAAGGCTACCATCCATTGGAGTAACAAAAATCACGACAACATACTACCTTCCATAATGACAAGGCTACCATCCATTGGAATAACAAAAATCTCGTCGATAGACTACCTTCCATAATGAAAAGGCTTCTATCTAATGGAGTAAAAAAAATCTCGACAATAGACTACCTTCCATAATGACAAGGCTACCATACATTGTTTTATCAAAAATCTGAACGACAGACTACCTTCCATAATGACAAGGCTACCATCCATTGGTGTAACAAAAATCTCGACAATAGACTACCTTCCATAATGACAAGGCTACCATCCATTGTAGTAACAAAAATTTCGACAACAGACTACCTTCCATAATGACAAGGCTTCCATCCAATGGAATAACAAAAATCTCGACAACAGAATACCTTCCATAATGACAAGGCTTCTATCCAATGGAGTAAAAAAAATCTCTACAATAGACTACCTTCCATAATGACAAGGCTACCATACATTGTTGTAACAAAAATCTGAATGACAAACTACCTTCCATAATGACAAGGCTACCATCCATTTTAGTAACAAAAATTTCGACAATAGAGTACCTTCCATAATGACAAGGCTTCCATCCAATGGAGTAACAAAAATCTCGATAATAGACTACCTTCCATTATGACAAGGCTACCATCCATTACAGTAACAAATATATATACAACAGACTACCTTGCATAATGATAAGGCTAACATCCATTTGAGTAACAAAAATCTCGAAAATAGACTACCTTCCATAATGACAAGGCTAACATCCATTGGAGTAACAAAAATCTCGACAATAGACTACCTTCCATAATGACAAGGCTACCATCCATTGGAGAAACAAAAATCACAACAACAGACTACCTTCCAAAATGCAAGGTTACCATCCTATGGAGTAACAAAAATTTCGACAACAGACTACCTTCCATAATGACAAAGTTACCATCCTATGGAGTAACAAAAATCTCGACAACAGACTACCTTCCATAATGACAAGGCTACCATCCAACGGAGTAACAAAGATATCGATAAAGGACTACCTTTCATAATGATAAGGGTACCATCCATTGGAATAACAAAAATCTAGACAACTGACTACCTTCCATAATGACAAGGATACCATCCATTGGAGTAACAAAAATCACGACAACATAATACCTTCCATAATCACAAGGCTACCATTTATGGAATAACAAAAATCTCGACAACAGACTAGTTTCCATAATGACAAGGCTTCCATCCAATGGAGTAACAAAAATTTCGACAACAGACTAACTTCCATAATGACAAGGGTACCATCCATTGCAGTAACAAAAATATCCACAACAGACTAACTTCCATAATGACAAGGCTACCATCCATTGCAGTAACAAATATATAGCCAACAGACTACCTTCCATAATGATAAGGCTAACATCCATTGGAGTAACAAAAATCTCGAAAATAGACTACCTTCCATAATGACTAGGCTACCATCCATTGGAATAACAAAAATCTCGACAACAGACTACCTTCCATAATGACCAGGCTACCAACCAATGGAGTAACAAAAATCTCGACAACAGACTACCTTCCATAATGATCAGGTTGCCATCCAATGGATTAACAAAAATCTCGTTAACAGACTACCTTCCATAATGACAAGGCTACCATCCATTGGAGTAATAAAGATATCGTCAACAAACTACCTTCCATTATGAGAAGGCTACAATCCACTGTAGTAACAAAAATCTCGACAAGAGACACCTTCCATAATGACAAGGCTACAATCAATTGGAGTAACAAAAATCACGACAACATACTACCTTCCATAATGACAAGGATACCATCCATTGGAATAACAAAAATCTCGTCAATAGACTACCTTCCATAATGACAAGGCTTCTATCCAATGGAGTAAAAAAATCTCGACAATAGACTACCTTCCATAATGACAAGGCTACCATACATTATTGTAACAAAAATCTCGACAATAGACTACCTACCATAATGACAAGGCTACAATCCATTGTAGTAACAAAAATCTCGAAAATAGACTACCTTCCATAATGACTAGGCTACCTTCCATTGAAATAACAAAAATATCGACAACAAACTACCTTGCATAATGACAAGGCTACCATCCATTGGAGTAACAAAGATATAGACAACAGTCTCCCTTCCATAATGATAAGGCTAACATCCATTGGAGTAACAAAAATCTCAAAAATAGACTGCCTTCCATAATGACTAGGCTACCATCCATTGGAATAACAAAAATCTCGACAACAGACTACCTTCCTTAATGACCAGGCTACCATCCAATGGAGTAACAAATATCTCGACAACAGACTACCTTCCATAATGACAAGGCTACCATCCAATGGAGTAACAAAAATCTCGTTAACAGACTACCTTCCATAATGACAAGGCTACCATCCATTGGAGTAATAAAGATATCATCAATAGACTACCTTCCATTATGAGAAGGCTACAATCCACTGTAGTAACAAAAATCTCGACAAGACACTACCTTCCATAATGACAAGGCTACCATCCATTGTAGTAACAAAAATCTCGACAAAAGACTACCTTGCATAATGACAAGGGTACCATACATTGGAGTAACAAAAATCACGACAACATACTACGTTCCATAATGACAAGGCTACCATCCATTGGAATAACAAAAATCTCGACAACAGACTACCTTCCATAATGACAAGGCTTCTTACTAATGGAGTAAAAAAAATCTCGACAATAGACTACCTTCCATAATGACAAGGCTACCATCCATTGTAGTAACAAAAATCTCGACAACAGACTACCTTCCATAATAACAAGGCTACCATCTATTGGAGTAACAAAAATCTCGACAACATACTACCTTCCATAATGACAAGGATTCCATCCAATGGAGTAACAAAAATCTCGACAATAGACAACCTTCCATAATGACAAGGCTACCATCCATTGAAGTAACAAAAATCTCGACAATAGACTACCTTCCAATATGACAAGGCTACCATCCATTGGAGTAACAAAAATATCCACAAGAGACTACCTTCCATAATGATAAGGCTACCATCCATTGTAGTAACAAAAATCTCGACAACAGACCAGCTTCCATAATGACTAGGCTACCATCCATTGGAATAACAAAACTCTCGATAATAGACTACCTTCCATAATGACAAGGATACCATCTAATGGAGTAACAAAAATCACGACAATAAACTACCTTCCATAATGACAAGGCTATCATACATTGTTGTAAAAAAAATCTGAACAACAAACTACCTTCCATAATGACAAGGCTACCATCCATTGGAGTAATAAAGATAACGTCAACATACTACCTTCCATAATGACAAGGCTACCATCCATTGTAGTAACAAAAATCTCGACAACAGACTACCTTCCATAATGACAAGGCTACCATCCATTGGAATAACAAAAATCTCATCAATAGACTACCTTCCATAATGAAAAGGCTTCTATCTAATGGAGTAAAAAAAATCTCGACAATAGACTACCTTCCATAATGACAAGGCTACCTTACATTGTTTTAACAAAAATCTGAACGACAGACTACCTTCCATAATGACAAGGCTACCATCCATTGGTGTAATAAAAATCTCGACAATAGACTACCTTCCACAATGACAAGGCTACCATCCATTGTAGTAACAAAAATTTCGACAACAGACTACCTTCCATAATGACAAGGCTTCCATCCAATGGAATAACAAAAATCTCGACAACGGACTACCTTCCATAATGACAAGGCCTCTATCCAATGGAGTAAAAAAAATCTCTATAATAGACTACCTTCCATAATGACAAGGCTACCATCCATTGGAGTAACAATAATCACAACGACAGACTACCTTCCAAAATGCAAGGTTACCATCCTATGGTGTAACAAAAATATCGACAACATACTACCTTCCAAAATGACAAGGATACCATCCATTGGAGTAACAAAAATCAGGACAACATACTACCTTCCATTATGACAGGGCTACCATCTATAGAATAACAAAAATCTCGACAACAGACTACTTTCCATAATGACAAGGCTTCCATCCAATGGAGTAACAAAAATTTCGACAACAAACTACGTTCCATAATGACAAGGGTACCATCCATTGCAGTAACAAAAATATCCACAACAGACTAACTTCCATAATGACAAGGCTACCATCCATTGTAGTAACAAATATATAGACAACAGACTACCTTCCAGAATGATAAGGCTAACATCCATTGGAGTAACAAAAATCTCAAAAATAGACTACCTTCCATAATGACTAGGCTACCATCCATTGGAATAACAAAAATCTCGACAACAGACTACCTTCCATAATGACCAGGCTACCAACCAATGGAATAACAAAAATCTCGACAACAGACTACCTTCCTTAATGACCAGGCTACCATCCAATGGAGTAACAAATATCTCGACAATAGACTACCTTCCATAATGACAAGGCTACCATCCAATGGAGTAACAAAAATCTCGTTAACAGACTACCTTCCATAATGACAAGGCTACCATCCATTGGAGTAATAAAGATATCATCAATAGACTACCTTCCATTATGAGAAGGCTACAATCCACTGTAGTAACAAAAATCTCGACAAGACACTACCTTCCATAATGACAAGGCTACCATCCATTATAGTAACAAAAATCTCGACAAAAGACTACCTTGCATAATGACAAGGGTACCATACATTGGAGTAACAAAAATCACGACAACATACTACGTTCCATAATGACAAGGCTACCATCCATTGGAATAACAAAAATCTCGACAATAGACTACCTTCCATAATGACAAGGCTTCTTACTAATGGAGTAAAAAAAATCTCGACAATAGACTACCTTCCATAATGACAAGGCTACCATCCATTGTAGTAACAAAAATCTCGACAACAGACTACCTTCCATAATAACAAGGCTACCATCTATTGGAGTAACAAAAATCTCGACAACATACTACCTTCCATAAGGACAAGGTATCCATCCAATGGAGTAACAAAAATCTCGACAATAGACTACCTTCCATAATGACAAGGCTACCATCCATTGAAGTAACAAAAATATCGACAATAGACTACCTTCCCATATGACAAGGCTACCATCCATTGGAGTAACAAAAATATCCACAAGAGACTACCTTCCATAATGATAAGGCTACCATCCATTGTAGTAACAAAAATCTCGACAACAGACCAGCTTCCATAATGACTAGGCTACCATTCATTGGAATAACAAAACTCTCGATAATAGACTACCTTCCATAATGACAAGGATACCATCTAATGGAGTAACAAAAATCACGACAATAAACTACCTTCCATAATGACAAGGCTATCATACATTGTTGTAAAAAAAATCTGAACAACAAACTACCTTCCATAATGACAAGGCTACCATCCATTGGAGTAATAAAGATATCGTCAACATACTACCTTCCATAATGACAAGGCTACCATCCATTGTAGTAACAAAAATCTCGACAACAGACTACCTTCCATAATGACAAGGCTACCATCCATTGGAGTAACAAAAATCACGACAACATACTACCTTCCATAATGACAAGGCTACCATCCATTGGAATAACAAAAATCTCGTCAATAGACTACCTTCCATAATGAAAAGGCTTCTATCTAATGGAGTAAAAAAAATCTCGACAATAGACTACCTTCCATAATGACAAGGCTACCTTACATTGTTTTAACAAAAATCCGAACGACAGACTACCTTCCATAATGACAAGGCTACCATCCATTGGTGTAACAAAAATCTCGACAATAGACTACCTTTCACAATGACAAGGCTACCATCCATTGTAGTAACAAAAATTTCGACAACAGACTACCTTCCATAATGACAAGGCTTCCATCCAATGGAATAACAAAAATCTCGACAACAGACTACCTTCCATAATGACAAGGCTTCTATCTAATGGAGTAAAAAAAATCTCTACAATAGACTACCTTCCATAATGACAAGGCTACCATCCATTGGAGTAACAAAAATCACAACGACAGACTACCTTCCAAAATGCAAGGTTACCATCCTATGGTGTAACAAAAATATCGACAACATACTACCTTCCATAATGACAAGGATACCATCCATTGGAGTAACAATAATCAGGACAACATACTACCTTCCATAATGACAGGGCTACCATCTATAGAATAACAAAAATCTCGACAACAGACTACTTTCCATAATGACAAGGCTTCCATCCAATGGAGTAACAAAAATTTCGACAACAAACTACCTTCCATAATGACAAGGGTACCATCCATTGCAGTAACAAAAATATCCACAACAGACTAACTTCCATAATGACAAGGCTACCATCCATTGCAGTAACAAATATATAGACAACAGACTACCTTCCAGAATGATAAGGCTAACATCCATTGGAGTAACAAAAATCTCGAAAATAGACTACCTTCCATAATGACTAGGCTACCATCCATTGGAATAACAAAAATCTCGACAACAGACTACCTTCCATAATGACCAGGCTACCAACCAATGGAGTAACAAAAATCTCGACAACAGACTACCTGCCTTAATGACCAAGCTACCATCCAATGGATTAACAAAAATCTCGCAAACAGACTACCTTCCATAATGACAAGGCTACCATCCATTGGAGTAATAAAGATATCGTTAACATACTACCTTCCATAATGACAAGGCGACCATCCATTGGAGTAACAAAAATCACGACAACATACTACCTTCCATAATGACAAGGCTACCATCCATTGGAATAACAAAAATCTCGTCAATAGACTACCTTGCATAATGAAAAGGCTTCTATCTAATGGAGTAAAAAAAATCTCGACAATAGACTACCTTCCATAATGACAAGGCTACCATACATTGTTTTAACAAAAATCTGAACGACAGACTACCTTCCATAATGACAAGGCTACCATCCATTGGTGTAACAAAAATTTCGACAACAGACTACCTTCCATAATGACAAGGCTTCCATCCAAAGGAATAACAAAAATCTCGACAACAGACTACCTTCCATAATGACAAGGCTTCTATCCAATGGAGTAAAAAAAATCTCTACAATAGACTACCTTCCATAATGAGAAGGCTACCATACATTGTTGTAACAAAAATCTGAATGACAAACTACCTTCCATAATGACAAGGCTACCATCCATTTTAGTAACAAAAATTTCGACAATAGACTACCTTCCATAATGACAAGGCTTCCATCCAATGGAGTAACAAAAATCTCGACAATAGACTACCTTCCATTATGACAAGGCTACCATCCATTGTAGTAACAAATATATATACAACAGACTACCTTCCATAATGATAAGGCTAACATCCATTTGAGTAACAAAAATCTCGAAAATAGACTACCTTCCATAATGACTAGGCTACCATCCAATGGAATAACAAAAATCTCGACAACAAACTACCTTGCATAATGACAAGGCTACCATCCATTGGAGTAACAAAGATATAGACAACAGACTACCTTCCATAATGACAAGGCTAACATCCATTGGAGTAACAAAAATCTTAACAACAGATTACCTTCCATAATGACAAGGCTACCATCCATTGGAGAAACAAAAATCACAACAACAGACTACCTTCCAAAATGCAAGGTTACCATCCTATGGAGTAACAAAAATTTCGACAACAGACTACCTTCCATAATGACAAGGTTACCATCCTATGGAGTAACAAAAATCTCGACAACAGACTACCTTCCATAATGACAAGGCTACCATCCAATGGAGTAACAAAGATATCGCTAAAGGACTACCTTGCATAATGACAAGGCTACCATCCATTGGAATAACATTGATATAGACAAAAGACTACCTTCCATAATGACAAGGCTAACATCCATTGGAGTAACAAAAATCTTAACAACAGATTACCTTCCATAATGACAAGGCTACCATCCATTGGAGAAACAAAAATCACAACAACAGACTACCTTCCAAAATGCAAGGTTACCATCCTATGGAGTAACAAAAATTTCGACAACAGACTACCTTCCATAATGACAAGGTTACCATCCTATGGAGTAACAAAAATCTCGACAACAGACTACCTTCCATAATGACAAGGCTACCATCCAATGGAGTAACAAAGATATCGCTAAAGGACTACCTTTCATAATGATAAGGCTACCATCTATTGGAATAACAAAAATCTAGACAACTGACTACCTTCCATAATGACAAGGATACCATCCATTGGAGTAACAAAAATCTCGACAATAGACTACCTTCCATAATGACAAGACTACCATCCAATGTAGTAACAAAAATATCGACAACATACTACCTTCCATAATGACAAGGATACCATCCATTGGAGTAACAAAAATCACGACAACATAATACCTTCCATAATCACAAGGCTACCATTTATGGAATAACAAAAATCTCGACAACAGACTAGTTTCCATAATGACAAGGCTTCCATCCAATGGAGTAACAAAAATTTCGACAACAGACTACCTTCCATAATGACAAGGGTACCATCCATTGCAGTAACAAAAATATCCACAACAGACTAACTTCCATAATGACAAGGCTACCATCCATTGCAGTAACAAATATATAGCCAACAGACTACCTTCCATAATGATAAGGCTAACATCCATTGGAGTAACAAAATTCTCGAAAATAGACTACCTTCCATAATGACTAGGCTACCATCCATTGGAATAACAAAAATCTGGACAACAGACTACCTTCCATAATGACCAGGCTACCAACCAATGGAGTAACAAAAATCTCGACAACAGACTACCTTACATAATGACCAGGTTGCCATCCAATGGATTAACAAAAATCTCGTTAACAGACTACCTTCCATAATGACAAGGCTACCATCCATTGGAGTAATAAAGATATCGTCAACAAACTACCTTCCATTATGAGAAGGCTACAATCCACTGTAGTAACAAAAATCTCGACAAGAGACACCTTCCATAATGACAAGGCTACCATCCATTGTAGTAACAAAAATCTCGACAACATACTACCTTCCATAATAACAAGTCTACCATCAATTGGAGTAACAAAAATCACGACAACATACTACCTTCCATAATGACAAGGATACCATCCATTGGAATAACAAAAATCTCGTCAATAGACTACCTTCCATAATGACAAGGCTTCTATCCAATGGAGTAAAAAAATCTCGACAATAGACTACCTTCCATAATGACAAGGCTACCATACATTATTGTAACAAAAATCTCGACAATAGACTACCTACCATAATGACAAGGCTACCATCCATTGTAGTAACAAAAATCTCGAAAATAGACTACCTTCCATAATGACTAGGCTACCATCCATTGGAATAACAAAAATCTCGACAACAAACTACCTTGCATAATGACAAGGCTACCATCCATTGCAGTAACAAAGATATAGACAACAGTCTCCCTTCCATAATGATAAGGCTAAAATCCATTGGAGTAACAAAAATATCGAAAATAGACTACCTTCCATAATGACTAGGCTACCATCCATTGGAATAACAAAAATCTCGACAACAGACTACCTTCCTTAATGACCAGGCTACCATCCAATGGAGTAACAAATATCTCGACAACAGACTACCTTCCATAATGACAAGGCTACCATCCAATGGAGTAACAAAAATATCGTTAACAGACTACCTTCCATAATGACAAGGCTACCATCCATTGGAGTAATAAAGATATCATCAATAGACTACCTTCCATTATGAGAAGGCTACAATCCACTGTAGTAACAAAAATCTCGACAAGACACTACCTTCCATAATGACAAGGCTACCATCCATTGTAGTAACAAAAATCTCGACAAAAGACTACCTTGCATAATGACAAGGGTACCATACATTGGAGTAATAAAAATCACGACAACATACTACATTCCATAATGACAAGGCTACCATCCATTGGAATAACCAAAATCTCGACAACAGACTACCTTCCATAATGACAAGGCTTCTTACTAATGGAGTAAAAAAAATCTCGACAATAGACTACCTTCCATAATGACAAGGCTACCATCCATTGTAGTAACAAAAATCTCGACAACAGACTACCTTCCATAATAACAAGGCTACCATCTATTGGAGTAACAAAAATCTCGACAACATACTACCTTCCATAATGACAAGGATTCCATCCAATGGAGTAACAAAAATCTCGAGAATAGACTACCTTCCATAATGACAAGGCTACCATCCATTGAAGCAACAAAAATCTCGACAATAGACTACCTTCCATTATGACAAGGCTACCATCCATTGGAGTAACAAAAATATCCACAAGAGACTACCTTCCATAATGATAAGGCTACCATCCATTGTAGTAACAAAAATCTCGACAACAGACAAGCTTCCATAATGACTAGGCTACCATCCATTGGAATAACAAAACTCTCGATAATAGACTACCTTCCATAATGACAAGGATACCATCTAATGGAGTAACAAAAATCACGACAATAAACTACCTTCCATAATGACAAGGCTAGCATACATTGTTGTAAAAAAAATTTGAACAACAAACTACCTTCCATAATGACAAGGCTACCATCCATTGGTGTAACAAAAATCTCGACAATAGACTACCTTCCATAATGACAAGGCTACCATCCATTGTAGTAACAAAAATATCAACAACAGACTACCTTCCGTAATGACAAGGCTTCCATCCAATGGAGTAACAAAAATCTCGACAATAGACTACCTTCCATTATGACAAGGCTACCATCCATTGTAGTAACAAAAATCTCGACAACAGACTACCTTCGATAATGATAAGGCTACCATCCATTGTAGTAACAAAAATCTCGACAACAAACTATCTTCCATATGAACTAGGCTACCATCCATTGGAATAACAAAAATTTCGACAACAGACTACCTTCCATAATGACAAGGCTAACTTCCAATGGAGTAAAAAAAATCTCAACAACAGACTACCTTCCATAATGACAAGGCTACCATACATTGTAGTAACAAAAATCTGAACAACAAACTACCTTCCATAATGACAAGGCTACCATCCATTGGAGTAACAAAAATATCCACAAGAGACTACCTTCCATAATGACAAGGCTACCATCCATTGTAGTAACAAAAGTCTCGACAACAGACTACCTTCCATAATGACAAGGCTACCATCCATTGGAGTAACAAAAAATTCGACAACATACTACCTTCCATAATGACTTGGATACCATCCATTGGAGTAACAAAGATATCGAAAAAGGACTACCTTTCATAATGATAAGGCTACGATCCATTGGAATAAGAAAAATCTAGACAACTGACTACCTTCCATAATGACAAGGATACCATCCATTGGAGTAAAAAAAATGTCGACAACAGACTACCTTCCATAATGACAAGACTACCATCCAATGTAGTAACAAAAATATCGACAACATACTACCTTCCATAATGACAAGGATACCATCCATTGGAGTAACAAAAATCATGACAACATACTACCTTCCATAATGACAAGGCTACCATCCATTGGAATAACAAAAATCTCGACAATAGACTATTTTCCATAATGACAAGGCTTCCATCCAATGGAGTAACAAAAAATTTCGACAACAGACTACCTTCCATAATTTTTTCTAATCGACTTAGAAGTTCTTTTTCTTGATTTGACACCTTTTTGTATAAAATTTTGCATTCTTTCAAGAGTTCATCAATAGCATCTTGAACATCATCATCAAAAAGATTAAATTCATTAATAACCTCTTCTTCATTGTCGGAGTGATGTGAAGCCATTAATGCTAGATTTGCACATTCCTCGCTTTCCGAATCGGATGAAGAACTTATCTAATTATCTTCCCATGCAACATAAGCCTTTTTGTTCTTGAACTCCTTTTTGCCTTTGAATCCATTTTTCTTGGAGAGTTTTGGACAATCCGGCTTTCTGTGACCTTGCTTTCCACATTCATAACATGTGACATCTTGTGTTGATGTGGAGGCTTCTTTATCTTTATGATTATAAAATTTCTTCCTCTTGACAAAGTTAGCATTATGAAGATTATTTTTATGAACAAAATATTTCCTAACCTTTTTACAAGAAGCAAGAAGTTTTCATCTTCCTCCGATGCATCTTTATCTTGACTTTCCTTTGAATCATCTTTCAAGGCAATTCCTTTGGATTTCTTCTCTAAATTTTCATGTTTTTCAAGTCTACCGAGTTCCGTTTCATATTCTTGAAGTTTGCCAAATAATGTAGCAGAAGTCATTATGGAGAGACTCTTCTTTTCCGAGATTGCCGTTACCTTTGGTTGGCATTCCCTAGTCAATGATCTAAGGATTTTCAAGTTGATTTCATCATTTGTCAAGGTTTTACCAAGAGCATTTAAGTGATTTGTCAAATGCACAAATCTCTTTTGTAAGTCAATAATGGATTCTCCGGGCTGCATTCGAAATAGTTCATATTCTTGACTCAAGGTATTTAGCCTTGATCTTTTTACTTCAACTGTTCCTTCATGAGTTTGAACCAGGGTATCCCATATTTCTTTTGCTGTCTTGCAGTTCGAGACACGGAAAAATTCATCCATACTGAGTGCACCTTGAAGAAGTTTTATTTCCTTTTTGTCATAGAGAACTTTCTTTTTATCATCGTCATCCCATGCAGTTTTGGGCTTTGCAGAACCAATGCCATTGATTACTGATATTGGGATAAATGGACCATTTTCAACAGCATCCCATACTTCCTCTCCTTGTGCTTCTAAATGCGCCTTCATGCGTATTTTCCAGAAGTCAAAATATTCACCACATAATAGAGGAGGCTTGTTGTTACTACCACCATCTCTGAAAACTGGTTGATGATTTGCGGAAGCCATTCTGGATCATTAGGAACAAGTTACCTATAACTTGCTCTGATGCCAATTGTAAGTCTCAGAGTGCCTAAGAGGGGGGGGGGGGGGTGAATTAGGTCTTATAAAATTTATTCGGTTTTATGAGAATGCTTGGTAGTAATTTTTGGTTAAGTGTTTGAAGGTTTTGATTATATCTTTATCTTTTCTTGATTATGGTGATGAAAGCGATAAATGCGGAAAAGTAAAGAACACAGTGATATATCCTGGTTCCCCTCACAATCCGAGAGTACTCCAGTCCCCTTTCCAACACGAAAGAGATTTCCCTATAGTTAGAATGATTGTACAACCTATGCTTACTATCTAACCTATAGAGTGATCAAAGGTTCTTAACACCTTTAAGACCAAACAAACACTAATGTGAATGAAGAACAATCCTCTTCAAATCACAACACTTACTTCCAACAATCCTGGATAGTAAGGAAAAACCTTTAAGTAATACAATGATTTAGTTTAAAGTATATGGAGAGATTTATCAATCTTCAATTGATCTTCTTCTTCAAGATAAAACAATTCTCAACAATGTATATAAATGTTCACAATGTATGAATGAAACTTGTAATGATAATGAAAGTGTATATGGCAAGTTTCATAAAATTATGAACACATGAAAGTTTATGTGCAAATTTGAATGAATGAGAAAATTGTTATATGAAGAAGGTTTTTTGATGTTTGAAAATGTTATATGTGTTCTCTTTTTTTAAAATCTGAAAAAATCTGCATTTTGTAAAGTCATAAGAACCTCTTCATTCATGCCAATTCATAAGAAAAGTTGCAATGCATTCATGAAAAGATACCACTTGAAAAATGTTCAAAAAACAAAGTAAAAGCTGCACTGGTTCGCTAGGAACCGGTTTCGACACTGACAAAACCCGGTTCTTAGTGAACGTTATAAGTTGGAATTCAAATTTATCTCGCAGGAACCGGTTCCCCTATTGGTACAACCCGGTTCCTGGTACAAAAACCAGGGACATGTTTTTTGAGAAATTCTGGAACCCGGTTCCCTGTTAGGGAGGAACCGGTTCCTAAAGGGTTATTTTCAAAAAATACATTTTGAAAGATATTTCAATCAAAGTTTTCTTGATCTTAAAGTTATGGAATATGTATATGTTGATGAATGCATATTGTGAACATCTATATTCAAGATTTTAAGAATTTTTTATACCATATTGACATTTGATGATTTTTTCAATATTTCTTTAATAATCTTCAAGACTTTTATTTGATGTTGATAAGCTTTTTGCACATCCTTTGAATGTTGATGTGCATGTTATCTTCATCAAAACACATGCTTTAAATATGACTTGAGAAGCTTGCAATTACACCATTCATTGGAGTAACAAAGATATCGATAACATACTACCTTCCATAATGACAAGGCTACCATCCATTGGAGTAACAAAAATCACGACAACAGACTACCATCCATAATGAAAAGGCTACCATCCATTGGAATAACAAAAATCTCGACAACATAATACTTTCCATAATGACAAGGCTACCATCCAATGGACTAACAAAAATCTCGACAACAGACTACCTTCCATAATGACAAGTATACCATCCATTGGAGTAACAAAAATCTCGACAATAGATGACCTTCCATAATGACTAGGCTACCATCCATTGGAGTAATAAAGATATCGACAACAGACTACCTTCCATTATGAGAAGGCTACAATCCATTGTAGTAACAAAAATCTCGACAAGAGACTATCTTCCATAATGACAAGGCTACCATCCATTGTAGTAACAAAAATCTCGACAACAAACTACCTTCCATAATGACAAGGCTACCATCCATTGGAGTAACAAAAATCACGACAACATACTACCTTCCATAATGACAACTCTACCATCCATTGGAATAACAAATATCTCGACAACAGACTACCTTCCATAATGACAAGGCTTCCATCCAATGGAGTAACAAAAATCTCGACAATAGACTACCTTCCATAATGACAAGGCTACCATCCATTGGAGTAACAAAAATCTCGAAAACAGACTACCTTCCATTATGACAAGGGTATCATCCATTGGAGTAAGAAAAATATCCGCAAGAGACTACTTTTCATAATGACAAGGCTACCATCTGTTGTACCCCAAAATTTGCCCTCCCCATATTCTCCAAGAAATTGCCAAGTCAAGCTGCAAAATTCCCCAATGGTTGCACAGTGCAAAGGGTTCCTATACAGTCAAGATTAGGGTTTGTGTTCTGATCAAGAAAATGAAGTTTCCAAAGGCCCAATCAAGTCTCATATGCCTACAAATATGGTCAAGTATCCTCATATCAAGTTTCAAGGCATTCAGCTCAAAATTGCACAGTCAAAACCCTAGATTGCACTACAGTCAACTGTAGGGGCAAAATGGTCATTTGGCAGTCAAAAGTTCAAATTTTTGGTCAACATATCATTTTGAAGCCACAAACATCATTTGATCAATGCTTGATCATGATTCTCAAAATTTGGCTCAGAAATCATCAAAATGCAAAAGTTTCCTTATTTGGACAGTTGAAAAAGTCAACTGAAATTGACCAGGGCATAACTTTCACATGGATTGTCAGAAAAATCCCATCCAAAGTTCATTTTGAAGAGAAAGACATTTCCTACAACTCATCTTCATACTTCAAGTCCAAGAAATGCTCTCACAAAAAGTTATCAATTTCAACATTATAGGTCATTTTCAAAAGTCAACAAAAAGGGACTTTAAGTCAAAGGCCATAACTTGAGATTGGTAAATCAAAATGACATGGGACCACAGACATTGGTTAGAGGACTCAAAGACCTTTCCAAAATGTCCAAGAACATGAGTAAAGATTAAAAATTGAGCAAGTTATGCCTTGTAGAAGTTGGGAAATTTTTGGATATTTTGAAAAGTCAACATTACTTCAAATGACCTAAAATTGCTAATGGGCCCATTTTTCTTCCATGATTCATCATTCCAAGCATATGCACGACCACTTGGCCCAAAGGGAAGTATTTTCTCATTTTTATTTATTTATTTGAATTTTTATTCATATTAATTCATTTAAATCAAATTAAATATGTGAAAAATGTCTAACCTAATTTTTTCAATCTTTTTATACATGTTTTGAGCTCAATATTTCGTGCATATCCCAATATAGAAAGATTTGGATGGAATTGATTTTAATTGATACAAAGTAGCATGAAAAAGATATGAAAAAGATCTTGGAAAATCAATTTGCAAAACCATTGAATGAAAGAGATTTGATTGAATTTTTTAACCTAATTGCTTCACTACATATGCCTGATCAAAAACCTAATGAGAGGGGACTGAAAGCTGCGCTAGAGACCAATATACAAACTTGGAATTTTCACTTAAAAACTCAATTCTGAAACCATTGTTAGAGGGCGAGTCAAGGCACGAAATTCATTCCAATAGCTTCCTTGGAGACTACTGAACACATTCCAATCAAAATCATCCATCCAAACGCAAAGAATTGGTATACAGAACCTGGAATGCTTTGTGAAAAATTTGTGATCGTGTTTTTAAATTTATGCATCTTCATGACATATTATTCATTGATTCATATTCCTGATGAAGTTTACAAGCTAACCATAACCTTTAATTGAAATTTCATGCGTTCTAGGCCAAGATGCCATGTTAGTTTTCTAGGGTTTTGCAGGACTGGAATTTGGGGCTTTTGCAATAAGGGAAAATTAGCCCTCAAGACCACCACCATTGGCTTCGGAATGCTCAAACGATCACAAACCAACTATTGCGCCTAATTTATGATTGCCCTAATGCTAATCGCTATTTTCTGTAAAGGCCTTTTCTGCAACGGTGTAAAAACCGTTGCTTATGTTGTTTGTATTTCAGGATGATGGAGACGATGACAACGTGGCAAAACGTGACTGGCTAGTTTCAAATTTCGCGCGCGTTGGGGCCACTGACTTTCTTTTCCTTTTTAACATTTATTAACCATTATATATTAAATGTAATTCAAGCGCTTCAGTGGCAGGTGTACACCTTTGCAATGTCCAAGACCTGGGTTCGAATCCCAGGTCTGTATTATTCTCAATATTATTTTTCAACATGTGTTCACGTGCAGTTCCATAACATGGGCATACCATGCGCTGCCAAGATTCAACGTCCATGTGTCCAAGGGAACCAGATCAATGGCTGAGAACTGAAACCTATGGTGGACTCAGGTCAACGCGTATGTACGTACCATGCAAAAGTCAAAAAAGGCCACTGCTTATTGGGCCAGCATTCTCAAGATATACCTCCATCTGGGGACTGAACCCCCCCCCCTGGTTTGCATTCTCTATATTTTTTCTTATATTTTATTTTTTCAATTATTGTTTTATTTATTTTATTGCTTTGATTTAATTAATTAACTATTTTTTCATAAATATAAAAAATACCCCAAAAAATCAGAAAAAGATAAAAAATGTAATAAATATTTTTATTTTAACATTTTCTTGTAAATAAATTGTATATAATAAATTTAGTTTTAAATTAGGTTTAACTTAAATTCTTTTCATAACAAAAATCCAAAAATATAGAATTAGGTTTAATTGACAATTTTTATCCCTTTTAATTTTTTTCTTTCACCATAATATTATTTATCTTATTTATTTTCCAGATTAAATTTGCATGTAAAAAATTAGGGTTAATTTAGTTTAAATTTAATATTTTCCTAATAACTTAAAAATAATTAGAACTAGGTTTAACATTTTATTTTAGCTTTGATTAATTCTTTTTTCTATTAAATACACAAAAAACATAAAAACACCAAAAACCTTTTCTTTTAATTTTAATTCCTTATTAATTTAATTTTTGCAAAAGGGTCCAACGCCCTCGTCACGTTCTTAATTTCTTATTTAATTGCGCGTATTTATTTTATGTCATTTATAATAATTTTGTACCTCCCCCAAAGCTTTGTAACATTTACTTTTCGCACTTTTCAATTTATTTATTTATTTGCTTCATTCATCTTTCTGTCAAATCGGGTCCGGTTTAATTTGGCGATGTGGACCCGCGCCTTTTGTAATAGTTTAGAATTTTATCTTCCTCGCACTTTTTAACTATTAACAAATGCATGCAAGAATGAATGGACAAAAATAAAAACAAAAGCGTAGATCACCTATGTCATGACAAGACAAAATATCTGAAAACGACACACAAATCACACACCACCCCTAGGGTACGCCTCACTGTTGCCTTGCCTTTCGAAAGGTGATCGTCGAGTAGAGGATGTCTTAGTAAGTCCTCATGATCCGGGAACCTGGCATGAGGGTAGTTTCTAAGGTGTCTTCCCATTGCTCTGGTGATCACCATGTCCCTAACCTCGAATTGACCCGAACACCTCCAACGGTGGTGCTACCTACCTCTCAATGGTGGGATGGCACTACTTTAAAGGACATTTACACAGACGAATTCCTTAGGGTAGGTAGAGAACTCATAGACACTTGCTCTAATTTCAAAACAAATCAAAAAACTCTCTTCACACCAACACTTTTCAAAAAGCTTTCGAAAGCAACTTTTCAAACACTCTTGAGGACTGATACAAGAGTCGAACTGGAATTTTCAAAGAAACTTTTTAAAACCCACAGTTGAAAAGCAAACAAACCATTTTGAAAACACAAATGAGCAAGTATCTAAGAGCCCATGGATAACCATGGATAGAAAGGGTGCTAATACCTTCCCTTTCTATAACCTACCTCCCGAACCGAGAGCAATCTCTTTAAGGAATTTTTCTGTGCTTTTGTCCTTTCCATTTGGAGAAAATAAAAGACGGTGGCGACTCTTGCTTCCGCGACATTTTGCGAACCAGCGTTAAACAGTCAGTTCCAGATCCTCCGATCACAGAACTGGCGACTCTGCTGGGGACACAAACTTAAAGTGAGGTGTACCTTAGGGCTAGTTCATAACTGTGTTTTCACTTGTATTGATTTGCTTGCTTTACTATTGTGGGTCGCATCAGAGTTACATAGATCCTAACCCGGATCTGGGGATACCCTGTTTAGGTAGCATAAGCTGTGAGGGACCTGTCCGGCGTAGACCGACACGAGTGAAACAGTGGCTACGTTGGTGTGGCACCTTGGTCTGTACCGATATCCCTTGTGTCGCAACGAGGAGAATATGGGTCTTCTAAGGAGCCATTAAGCACCAACAACCTTAGAACCTTAATTGACACAACTTGGCCTTTAGAATTGTAGCAGTATGCTACGCCCATTGAGGCTAAACTCTCGTGATGGTTCTGGCCGCAAGAAAAGATTGCGATGCTGGAGTTATGACCGATTGAGGGTAGTCAATGATATTGGGATCCTCTAAGAACCCGGTTACTTTTGATTAGGACAGGTATGAACCAACAAACTGAAAGAGGGTAGTACCTAGACTTCATGCTGGCCTAAACTTTAGGGGCTTGCCTTGTGTGACTTGTGTGCCTTACCATGTTTGCCTTTGTATCTGTTTGTGGTGTGCTTTATCATAACATCATAGCATCATGAGCATTGCATGCATCCTGCATAAGGACTGACTATTTCAAAGACAAGAGGGTTTCACCTTTGCTCTGTTTTGTAGGAAATTATGATGCCTGTGCGAAGGAACACTATCCGGTTCAACTTTGTTCGTTCACCTGAGTTGCTTGATGAGTTGGTTAGCAGAATTCCAAATACCACTTCCTTCATTCAAAGGCATGGCTCTCTTCTCAGTTTAGTCACTGCAAAGCGGGATCAACAGTTGATGAGTGTTCTGACCCAGTTCTATGACCCTCTGTACCAGTGCTTCACCTTTCAAGACTTCCAGCTGGTCCCTACCCTGGAAGAGTTCTCTGATTTGCTGGGTATCCCTATCTTGGATCAGACTCCCTTTACTGGTTGGGAGAAGACCCTCAGGCTTGAGGATGTGGCTGCAGCTCTTCCTTTGACCCATCAAGAGGTAACAGACAACTGGGTAACTAGAAGCGGAGTTAAGGGTTTCTTGGCCAAGTTTCTAATTGGAAAAGCTAACAGTTTCTGGAATGACCTGGACTTTAAGGCATATGAAGACATCTTGGCTCTCCTAATCTATGGGTTAGTCCTGTTTCCCAATCCTGACAACTTCATCAATGTCACTGCCATAAGGATCTTTATGTCTCAGAACCCTGTGCCCACTCTCTTGGGTGACATCTTGCAACAACTTCATGCCCGCACTACCCGAAGACGAGGAACCCTATGGTGTTGTGTCCCTTTGTTGGTGAGGTGGTTTATTTCGCACCTCCCTAAGTTCGTACTGAAGAACCAAGAAGGAAGAGGTTGGGCTCATAGGTTAATGTCTCTCACCGACAAAGACATCATTTGGACCTGCAGAGGTTTGGATGAGATAGCTATTATTGATCGATGCAGGGAGTACCCTAATGTTCCTCTGATTGGTACTCAAGGAGGGATCTCTTACAACCCATGTCTAGCACTCCGTCAGTTTGGAAGAGCAAGAAGAGCAGGCCCCCATGAGATGTTGGTGCCTCACATCAGTTTCGAGTTTCAGTTGGATAGTGACGAGCTGCGTCGTAGGTTCATCAAGGCTTGGGACAAAGTTCATAAAGCTGACCCACAAGAGTTAGGGCCCAAGACTTCGTTACCTATGGAAGCCTACTACAAATGGGTTCGCATCCGTGCCCAGAAGTTAGGTATGCCGTATGAAGCTGTCAGACCCGTCATTCTTGAGTGTCCTGACAAAGATGGTATTCCTCCAACTGTCCTTCCTCCTCAGATGCCTACTGATTATGAGACATTGAAGAGATCTTGGTCGCAACTGCGAGAAGAACGGGATTCTTACCGGGAAAAATTCAACGAGCAGGAATCAAAGATCCAGAAGCTGACCAAGCAGTTGGAGAATGAGAGAGCCTTGAATGCCTACATCCGTACTGAGAAGAGGAGACCATGGGATCAATAAGGAGCTCCACATGTGCTTTTACAGTTTTATTTCCTTTTCAGTATTTCCTTTCATGTAACGCCTAAGGGCAGCTTGTTGAACAATTTAAATTTCAAAGTGAATCTAATGAAGTGTGTTCCTTTTTGTTTACAAAGTTGATTCCCGATTGTCTTTGAAAACATAATTCATACGCATTTCATACATCATGTGCATAGCAGGTTTTTTTTCCTCTTTTCAGGTTGCTTACAGTTATTCGCTGTTTATTTCAGCATCATGAATCCCGACTCGTCAGCAACTGAGACAACTATCAAGGCTCTTCAGGCGCAGAATGCGCAGTTTCAGGAATTAATCATGGGTTTGGCTCAAGGCCAGGCAGAATTGAAGGCTATGCTCCTGAAGAAGGAGAAGAAGAAGAAGAGAAGAATTGTTCTGTTCAACTCGGGCCGAAGGTTTGGCAATACTCTACAGCAGGGAGAAGCTGGTTCTTCTGTTGACAAGAATAGTCCTCAGGCAGAAGCAAGGGTTCCTAGTCCGGTAGTCTCCAACAACGAGACTGATTTTGATGAAGAGCAGTATCCTCCTGCAGACGACAGATATAAGCAACTGGAGGATAGGTTAAAGGCTATGGAAGTTCAACAGGTACCTGGGCTGGATTTCGGAGACTTGGGTTTGTCAACTGGTGTGATTATCCCTCACAAGTTCAAAGCACCATCCTTTTCTAAATATGACGGGGCATCCTGTCCCAAGCTGCATCTAAGGTCCTATGTTCGGAAAATTCAGCCGTACTCTGCGGATAAGAATTTGTGGATCCACTTCTTCCAGGAGAGTCTTTCAGGGACTCATCTCGAATGGTTCTATCAGCTGGATGGGACCAAGGTTCGTAACTGGGAGGAGTTGGCTACTGCTTTCTACAAGCAGTATCAATATAATGCCGACCTTGCCCCCACACGTACCCAACTCCAGGGTATGTCGTTAGGTGCAAGCGAAGGTTTTAAGGAGTACGCTCAGAAGTGGAGAGACCTGGCTGGCAGGGTGCAGCCACCTTTGACTGATCGGGAGTTGGTAGACATGTTCTTGGGGACCCTATCTGGGCCATTTTTCAACAATCTCATCGGGAATTCGTCCGCAGGGTTCACTGATCTAATCTTGACTGGAGAAAGGATTGAAGCTGGGTTAAAGTCTGGAAAAATTCCGAAGGGCGCATCATCTAGTTCTGAAAAGAAACCATTCAAGAAGGAGTCTAGTGCCGTGTATGGTTCCCGGAAATCAGAGAGACATGAGCACCGCCAATCTGTCAGCGCGGTAATGATTGCTAAGCCTGCTGCCGCTCCCCGGCCAAACAATCCTCAGAAGGTTGAAAGACCCCGGAGAGAGTTTACCCGGTTAAGCATGACCCTATCACAGATCCTGCCACAGTTGCTATCCACCAATTTAGTGACTGTCAGGGAGGCGCCGAAGTTTCCAAATACTGCATCTCCCAAGTACAACCCGAATGCTCGTTGTGCTTACCATTCAGATAGCCCGGGGCATTCTACTGATGACTGTTGGGCGTTAAAGAATAAGCTGCAGGACCTTATTGACGCCAAAGAGGTACAGTTTGAGGCATCGGAGAAGCCTAATGTAGTGACAGCTCCTCTGCCTGCTCATGGAGTGAATGCTATTGGGGACGAAGAGGAATTTGATGACGCTGAGTTTGATAGATGGATTTACCCGGCAACCGACGGAGGACTTAATAATTGGAGTGCAAAAGACAATCTCCCTGTTTCTCTTGTTACTGAGTAATGAATTCCTATGTTTTGGTTCTGTAATAAACAATAAATAAACTCTTTGGCCCGGTGTCTTACCCGAGGCACCGTGGTATCGTTTGTGAGGGCATATAAATTGTCATTTCATATATCATGAATGAAAATCTTGGACGTATTTTCGCATTGCAAATATTGTGCTCCTTTTCTATCTTTCTTTCCTTTACATATATTTTAAAACAGCTGTATTTACACACACACTCACTCATACAGGTTTCAATCCACTCTGGATCTCACTGATAACAACTCTGCTACTGCCAGTTATGACTTCGAAAATCCGATCAACTTAGCCGAAGACGAAGGTGAAGATGATTGCGAAGTGCCTGGAGAGCTTGCGAGACTGTTGCTTCAGGAAGAGAGGGCAATCCAACCCCATGAAGAGCCAGTGGAAACCATAAACTTGGGTACTGAGGCAGACAGGAAAGAGGTAAAAATTGGTGCCAACCTAGAGCTCAGCGTGAAGCAACGGTTAACCAAGATGTTACATGACTATATGGAGATCTTTGCCTGGTCCTACGAAGACATGCCCGGGTTGGATACCGATATTGTGGTCCATCACTTGCCAACCAAGGAAGACTGCCCTCCAGTTAAGCAAAAGGTCCGTCGGATGCGTCCAGAGATGTCTGAGAAGATTAAGGCCGAGGTTATGAAACAGTTTGATGCTGGGTTCCTCGCAGTGACTTCTTACCCTCAGTGGGTTGCTAATGTGGTGTCGGTACCTAAGAAGGACGGTAAGGTCAGAATGTGTGTCGATTACAGGGATCTGAACAGGGCCAGCCCCAAGGATGACTTCCCCTTACCTCACATTGATGTCCTTGTTGATAATACGGCTCAGCATAAGGTGTTCTCTTTCATGGATGGTTTCTCAGGTTACAATCAGATCAAGATGGCACCTGAAGACATGGAAAAGACTACATTTGTTACTCAGTGGGGCACCTTCTGTTACAAGGTCATGCCTTTCGGATTGAAGAACGCTGGGGCAACCTACCAACGTGCCATGGTTGCTTTATTTCATGATATGATCCATCATGAGATAGAAGTGTATGTTGACGACATGATCGCAAGGTCCCAGACTGAGGAAGAGCACTTGGATCATCTGCAAAAGTTGTTTGACCGGTTGAAGCTGTACAAACTGAGATTGAACCCGAACAAGTGCACCTTCGGGGTAAGATCTGGGAAGTTGCTAGGCTTCGTGGTCAGTGATAAAGGTATTCAAGTAGACCCTGCTAAGGTCAAAGCTATTCAAGAGATGCCAGTTCCTAAGACAGAGAAGGAAGTCAGAGGCTTTCTAGGACGCCTGAATTACATTGCTCGGTTCATCTCGCATCTAACTGCTACTTGTGAACCAATCTTCAAGCTACTGAAGAAAGATCAGGTAGTACGTTGGAATGATGAATGTCAGGCTGCTTTTGACAGAATCAAAGAGTATCTCCAAGAACCACCTATCCTTATGCCACCGGTTGAAGGGAGACCTCTGATATTATACCTGACAGTGCTCGACAACTCAATGGGGTGTGTGCTGGGGCAGCATGACGAGTCTGGCAGAAAAGAGCATGCCATTTATTACCTTAGCAAAAATTTTACCGACTGTGAGACCCGATACTCACTGCTTGAGAAAACTTGCTGCGCTTTGGTATGGGCTGCTCGCCGGCTGAGACAGTATATGCTGACTCACACTACCTTGTTGATCTCAAAGATGGATCCTATTAAATACATATTCGAAAAGCCTGCTCTGTCTGGAAGAATAGCAAGATGGCAAATGATCTTGACGGAATACGACATTCAGTACACGACCCAGAAAGCCATCAAGGGAAGTGTATTGGCAGACCATCTGGCTCATCCAGCTGTAGATGATTATCAGTCAATGAACTTCGAGTTTCCGGATGAAAGCATTATGATAGTAACTGATTGTGAAGTACCTGGACCGGATGAAGGACCTGAACCAGGATCCCGATGGTCTATGCACTTTGACGGAGCCTCCAATGCTTTGGGAAATGGTATCGGCGCCATAATCATATCTCCACAAGGTACTCATACTCCACTCACTGCCCGGCTATGTTTCAACTGTACCAACAACATGGCGGAGAATGAGGCGTGCATCATGGGTCTTCAAGCTGCGATCGATCTAAGGATCAAGTTTCTGAGTGTTTTCGGAGATTCCGCTCTGGTGATCAATCAGATCAAAGGAGAGTGGGATACGAAACATCCGAACCTTATTCCTTACAGAGAATGTGTGTTGACCTTGATCCCCCACTTCACGGAGATAACCTTTGAGCACTTTCCAAGAGAAGAGAATCAGTTGGAGGACGCGTTAGCTACAATGTCTTCAATGTTCAAAGTCAAATGGGATAATGAGGCTCCCCAAATCATCATCTGGAAACTGGACGAACCGGCATACTGTTGTGATCTCGAGACTGAGTTGGTGACTGAGAAGCCTTGGTACCATGAGGTGAAGAGATACCTGGAAGCTCAAGAATACCCGGAAGGTGCATCCATCAATGATAAGAAATTCCTGAGAAGGTTCGCAGCCAAATTCTTCCTTAGCAACGGCATCTTGTACAAGCGAAACCATGATTCAACCTTACTGCGCTGTGTGGACAAGACTGAAGCAGAAAGGATCATGGAAGAGCTACATGAAGGGACCTTTGGTACGCATTCCAGTGGACATACAATGGCTAAGAAAATCCTACGGGCAGGATATTACTGGTCCACCATGGAAGCTGACTGCTACCAACATTCCAGGACATGCCACAAATGCCAGATTTATGCAGACAAGGTGCATGTTCCTCCGGTTCCCCTGAATGTTCTGACTGCGCCTTGGCCGTTTGCAATGTGGGGCATAGACATGATCGGCGAGATAAAACCTACGGCATCTAATGGACATCGCTTCATCCTAGTGGCGATTGATTATTTTATGAAGTGGGTTGAAGCAGCATCCTATGCTACGGTAACCAAGACTGTTGTGGCACGGTTCATTCGGCACAACCTGATCTGTCGGTACGGCGTCCCAGAGCGGATTATTACAGACAACGGTACCAATCTAAACAATAAGATGATCGCTGAGCTCTGCGAACAGTTCAAAATACAGCACCACAATTCTTCTCCTTACAGACCGAAGATGAATGGGGCTGTAGAAGCGGCAAATAAGAATATCAAGAAAATCGTGCAGAAGATGACAGTTACCTATAAAGATTGGCACGAGATGTTACCATTCGCTCTACATGGGTACCGTACCTCAGCTAGGACGTCAACCGGGGCAACTCCTTTTTCTCTGGTTTATGGTATGGAGGCAGTCTTGCCGATCGAAGTGCAAATACCCTCTCTCCGGATAATGAAGGATGCAAATCTGAACGAAGATGATTGGATCCAGACACGACTTGATCAGCTCAACCTTATTGATGAAAAGAGACTTGCTGCTATCTGTCATGGGCAGACGTATCAGAAACGGATGATCAGGGCATTTAACAAAAAGGTCAAACCACAGGAATATCGAGTTGGGGATCTGGTAATTAAGCGAATCATCCTTCCTCAGAGTGATCCAAGGGGCAAATGGACCCCTACGTACGAAGGGCCATTTGTGGTTAAGCATGTGTTCTCAGGAGGGGCAATGATATTGACCAACATGGATGGTGACGACCTTCCTCACCCCGCCAATGCAGACATAGTAAAAAAATACTACGCATAAAAAAGACCCGCTAGGCTGACATGCCTAGGCAAAAATTAGGGCTTCCCGTCGAACCAAAAGGGTTCGGGCAAAATGAAGGGATGAAAATGAAAAAATCTGTACACCCGGCAAGTCGAAAACCTGAAAAGGCGGCTTGGGCAAAAATGGGTATCCCGGTGGACTGAAAACCCGAAAGGGCGGTCCAGGCAAAAATTAGGGATAAAAGCATAATACTATGTTGCATTGGATCATTTCGCATCCAGAATCCGGTATCTACATCAAGTTAAGACGGCATCGATCAGTCAGCTTCACTTTCAACCAAGGTCATCAAGTGATGAGACGCTCAGAGTTATAAAGACAATAGCAGAGTTGAAACCCAGTGGGATCACTCATTTCACACAGCTGTTTTATTTTCCTTTGTACAAATTTGTATGAACTCTTTTGCTCGGCGGCGTTCTCTTACTAGGACGTCAGCCTCTTGTACACAAAACGCCTATTTTCAGGCCATTCAAAATCAATACAAATACTTTTTCAGTTAAAACGTGCCAAGTATTTTCCTTTTTCTGTTTTGTTTTGCGAAGAACGTCCAAGGTTCAATTTGTGATATATGCATTGACAATAATTTGCTAACTCATAAATATTTGCATACGAAACAAAGGAATTAATTGCAGGTGACACTAGAAACAGGGGCAATAAAAGAGTTGTCCGAGTAGTCTAATTGTTCTATCCTCCGAGGTACCAAGGTAGGTTCAGCTAAAGAATACGACCAGATACCTTAAATACCCAGAGAGTAAATCAGCAATCAGTACATTCCTCTCCAAGCAGAGTATCAAATCTCAAGGAATATGGGTATTCTCTAGCAGATCCTAACATTCCCCAGCAGTATATATATTCTTAACAAGCATCCCCGGCAGTCTTGGTCTGAAGATTGTTCCCCGGCGGCATATCAAGTATTCAAAGGAATCATTCCCCCAGCGTACCAAAACCTCACCAGGAGAGTCCAATCCAGTTTTCCCAGGAAAATTGGAGTTCATATCCCCAAGCAATAAGCTTATCCCCAGTAGATTCTGGAAGCTTGTCCCCTCGCAGAGCATGAACGCGTCGTCCGGCTTTATTTAAAGAGTTATTTCCTTAACAGGATATAACTGGGTTATCCTCAGCCAAAAGCCACGGAAAGAGCGTCGTCGACAAAGCCTTCTTATCCCCAGCAAACTATTATCAACACTCAGCAAGGCATCCCTCTTCCCACAGAGTATCACTCCCCAGCATGGTCGCTAGAGTATCTTTTCTCCCCACAGAGTCTTCCATTTGTCAAGTTTATTCCGCAACGGAGTCATCTTCTCCTACCGGTATTCTTGCAGTTATCATCCCCAGCGGAAGCAAAATCTATTCTTCAACATCAGCCCAGGATACGACTTCCCGACACTCGTCAAGGATTCACTTTCCTAGACAAAAACATACATAAAACATCACATACACCATTATAGCATGCATAGACGCATCACACCATACAAATCTCATTTATGTTGAGAACATCATTGCTTGATCCATATCATGCATTGCATATGACTGACTTTTACCTTTCAGGAAAGATGCAGTTAAATTCTCAATCACATTTCAAGACCTAGACCGGTTCAGTTAAATCGACCCTAAGATTTTCCTGATGCTTATCCAGTCAAAGGCCTTCTCTGGTTCAGTCAGATCGACCCTAAGATCTCCCTGATGCTTATCCAGTTGAAGATATTTCAAGACCTAGACCGGTTCAGTTAAATCGACCCTAAGATTTTCCTGATGCTTATCCAGTCAAAGACCTTCTCTGGTTCAGTCAGATCGACCCTAAGATCTCCCTGATTCTTATCCAGTTGAAGATATTTCAAGACCTAGACCGATTCAGTCAGATCGACCCTAAGATCTCCCTGATGCTTATCCAGTTGAAGATATTTCAAGACCTAGACCGGTTCAGTTAAATCGACCCTAAGATTTTCCTGATGCCTATCCAGTCAAAGGCCTTCTCTGGTTCAGTCAGATCGACCCTAAGATCTCCCTGATGCTTATCCAGTAGAAGACACCCAAGATTTTTCTCAACGAGCGTTGTTGAAGTTAAAGTCACCCAAGATTTTTCTCAACGAGCGTTGTTGAAGTTAAAGTCACCCAAGATTTTTCTCAACGAGCGTTGTTGAAGTTAAAGTCACTCAAGATTTTTCTCAACGAGCGTTGTTGAAGTTAAAGTCACCCAAGATTTTCCTCAACGAGCGTTGTTGAAGTTAAAGTCGCCCAAGGTTCTCTTACCATTCACGCTAAGGAAGTAACCATCCCTGGTTCATTCATCGTCGTTTGAAGCTCCAGACTCAACTCCTGTAACCAGTCAGGACATATCTATACCAAGCATCTAAAAACCAGCCCCTGCAACGTGTCAGGTACTCATTTGTTCTGTTGCAGGTATGCAGGTTCTCGCTAAGGAATCTCCTACGCAATCAACATCCAGATGGCATATATAAGCCCATTATCCTATCCAGCAACCTCTAAATGGCATCTATAAGCCCAGTCCACGATCACCGCCACTATGTGAGCGCAAATTTCTGGGCACTCTAGTGTCCAATCATCTTCTACCCTCGGATTACGAAAGGCACGTCAGCCAATCTGCATCCTCAGGTCTAAGAAGATTGAACAGGGGCAACTGTTGTACCCCAAAATTTGCCCTCCCCATATTCTCCAAGAAATTGCCAAGTCAAGCTGCAAAATTCCCCAATGGTTGCACAGTGCAAAGGGTTCCTATACAGTCAAGATTAGGGTTTGTGTTCTGATCAAGAAAATGAAGTTTCCAAAGTCCCAATCAAGTCTCATATGCCTACAAATATGGTCAAGTATCCTCATATCAAGTATCAAGGCATTCAACTCAAAATTGCACAGTCAAAACCCTAGATTGCACTACAGTCAACTGTAGGGGCAAAATGGTCATTTGGCAGTCAAAAGTTCAAATTTTTGGTCAACATATCATTTTGAAGCCACAAACATCATTTGATCAATGCTTGATCATGATTCTCAAAATTTGGCTCAGAAATCATCAAAATGCAAAAGTTTCCTTATTTGGACAGCTGAAAAAGTCAACTGAAATTGACCAGGGCATAACTTTCACATGGGTTGTCAGAAAAATCCCATCCAAAGCTCATTTTGAAGAGAAAGACATTTCCTACAACTCATCTTCATACTTCAAGTCCAAGAAATGCTCTCACAAAAAGTTATCAATTTCAACATTATAGGTCATTTTCAAAAGTCAACAAAAAGGGACTTTAAGTCAAAGGCCATAACTTGCGATTGGTAAATCAAAATGACATGGGACCACAGAAATTGGTTAGAGGACTCAAAGACCTTTCCAAAATGTCCAAGAACATGAGTAAAGATTAAAAATTGAGCAAGTTATGCCTTGTAGAAGTTGGGAAATTTTTGGATATTTTGAAAAGTCAACATTACTTCAAATGACCTAAAATTGCTAATGGGCCCATTTTTCTTCCATTATTCATCATTCCAAGCATATGCACGACCACTTGGCCCAAAGGGAAGTATTTTCTCATTTTTATTTATTTATTTGAATTTTTATTCATATTAATTCATTTAAATCAAATTAAATATGTGAAAAATGTCTAACCTAATTTTTTCAATCTTTTTATACATGTTTTGAGCTCAATATTTCGTGCATATCCCAATATAGAAAGATTTGGATGGAATTGATCTTAATTGATACAAAGTAGCATGAAAAAGATATGAAAAAGATCTTGGAAAATCAATTTGCAAAACCATTGAATGAAAGAGATTTGATTGAATTTTTTAACCTAATTGCTTCACTACATATGCCTGATCAAAAACCTAATGAGAGGGGACTGAAAGCTGCGCTAGAGACCAATATACAAACTTGGAATTTTCACTTAAAAACTCAATTCTGAAACCATTGTTAGAGGGCGAGTCAAGGCACGAAATTCATTCCAATAGCTTCCTTGGAGACTACTGAACACATTCCAATCAAAATCATCCATCCAAACGCAAAGAATTGGTATACAGAACCTGGAATGCTTTGTGAAAAATTTGTGATCGTGTTTTTAAATTTATGCATCTTCATGACATATTATTCATTGATTCATATTCCTGATGAAGTTTACAAGCTAACCATAACCTTTAATTGAAATTTCATGCGTTCTAGGCCAAGATGCCATGTTAGTTTTCTAGGGTTTTGCAGGACTGGAATTTGGGGCTTTTGCAATAAGGGAAAATTAGCCCTCAAGACCACCACCATTGGCTTCGGAATGCTCAAACGATCACAAACCAACTATTGCGCCTAATTTATGATTGCCCTAATGCTAATCGCTATTTTCTGTAAAGGCCTTTTCTGCAACGGTGTAAAAACCGTTGCTTATGTTGTTTGTATTTCAGGATGATGGAGACGATGACAACGTGGCAAAACGTGACTGGCTAGTTTCAAATTTCGCGCGCGTTGGGGCCACTGACTTTCTTTTCCTTTTTAACATTTATTAACCATTATATATTAAATGTAATTCAAGCGCTTCAGTGGCAGGTGTACACCTTTGCAATGTCCAAGACCTGGGTTCGAATCCCAGGTCTGTATTATTCTCAATATTATTTTTCAACATGTGTTCACGTGCAGTTCCATAACATGGGCATACCATGCGCTGCCAAGATTCAACGTCCATGTGTCCAAGGGAACCAGATCAATGGCTGAGAACTGAAACCTATGGTGGACTCAGGTCAACGCGTATGTACGTACCATGCAAAAGTCAAAAAAGGCCACTGCTTATTGGGCCAGCATTCTCAAGATATACCTCCATCTGGGGACTGAACCCTCCCCTGGTTTGCATTCTCTATATTTTTTCTTATATTTTATTTTTTCAATTATTGTTTTATTTATTTTATTGCTTTGATTTAATTAATTAACTATTTTTTCATAAATATAAAAAATACCCCAAAAAATCAGAAAAAGATAAAAAATGTAATAAATATTTTTATTTTAACATTTTCTTGTAAATAAATTGTATATAATAAATTTAGTTTTAAATTAGGTTTAACTTAAATTCTTTTCATAACAAAAATCCAAAAATATAGAATTAGGTTTAATTGACAATTTTTATCCCTTTTAATTTTTTTCTTTCACCATAATATTATTTATCTTATTTATTTTCCTGATTAAATTTGCATGTAAAAAATTAGGGTTAATTTAGTTTAAATTTAATATTTTCCTAATAACTTAAAAATAATTAGAACTAGGTTTAACATTTTATTTTAGCTTTGATTAATTCTTTTTTCTATTAAATACACAAAAAACATAAAAACACCAAAAACCTTTTCTTTTAATTTTAATTCCTTATTAATTTAATTTTTGCAAAAGGGTCCAACGCCCTCGTCACGTTCTTAATTTCTTATTTAATTGCGCGTATTTATTTTATGTCATTTATAATAATTTTGTACCTCCCCCAAAGCTTTGTAACATTTACTTTTCGCACTTTTCAATTTATTTATTTATTTGCTTCATTCATCTTTCTGTCAAATCGGGTCCGGTTTAATTTGGCGATGTGGACCCGCGCCTTTTGTAATAGTTTAGAATTTTATCTTCCTCGCACTTTTTAACTATTAACAAATGCATGCAAGAATGAATGGACAAAAATAAAAACAAAAGCGTAGATCACCTATGTCATGACAAGACAAAATATCTGAAAACGACACACAAATCACACACCACCCCTAGGGTACGCCTCACTGTTGCCTTGCCTTTCGAAAGGTGATCGTCGAGTAGAGGATGTCTTAGTAAGTCCTCATGATCCGGGAACCTGGCATGAGGGTAGCTTCTAAGGTGTCTTCCCATTGCTCTGGTGATCACCATGTCCCTAACCTCGAATTGACCCGAACACCTCCAACGGTGGTGCTACCTACCTCTCAATGGTGGGATGGCACTACTTTAAAGGACATTTACACAGACGAATTCCTTAGGGTAGGTAGAGAACTCATAGATACTTGCTCTAATTTCAAAACAAATCAAAAAACTCTCTTCACACCAACACTTTTCAAAAAGCTTTCGAAAGCAACTTTTCAAACACTCTTGAGGACTGATACAAGAGTCGAACTGGAATTTTCAAAGAAACTTTTTAAAACCCACAGTTGAAAAGCAAACAAACCATTTTGAAAACACAAATGAGCAAGTATCTAAGAGCCCATGGATAACCATGGATAGAAAGGGTGCTAATACCTTCCCTTTCTATAACCTACCTCCCGAACCGAGAGCAATCTCTTTAAGGAATTTTTCTGTGCTTTTGTCCTTTCCATTTGGAGAAAATAAAAGACGGTGGCGACTCTTGCTTCCGCGACATTTCGCGAACCAGCGTTAAACAGTCAGTTCCAGATCCACCGATCACACCATCCATTGTAGTAACAAAAATCTCGACAACAGACTACCTTCCATAATTACAAGGCTACCATCCATTGGAGTAACAAAAATCACGACAACATACTACCTTCCATAATGACAAGGCTACCATCCATTGGAATAACAAAAATCTCGACAACAGACTACCTTCAATAATGACAAGGCTTCTATCCAATGGAGTAAAAAAAATCTCGACAATAGACTACCTTCCATAATGACAAGGCTACCATCCATTGCAGTAACAAAAATCTGGACAACAGACTATCTTCCTTAATGACAAGTGTACCATTCATTAGAGTAAAAAAAATATCCACAACATAATAGCTTCCACAATGACAAGTCTACCATCCATTGGAGTAACAAAAATCTCGACAAGACACTACATTCCATAATGACAAGGCTACCATCTATTGGAGTAACAAAAATCTCGACAATAGACTACCTTCCGTAATGTCAAGGCTACCATCCATTGGAGTAACAAATATCACGACAACATACTACCTTCCATAATGACAAGGCTACCATCCATTGGAATAACAAAAATCTCGACAACATACTACCTTCCATAATGACAAGGCTACCATCCATTGTAGTAACAAAAATATCCATAACAGACTACCTTCCATAATGACAAGGCTTCAATCAAATGGAGTAACAAAAATCTCAACAATAGACTACCTTCCATAATGACAAGGCTACCATCCTTTGGAATATCAAAAATCTCGACAACAGACTACCTTCCATAATGACAAGGGTACCATCCATTAGAGTAACAAAAATCTCGACAATAGACTACCTTCCATAATGACTTTGCTACCATCCATTGGAGTAACAAAAATCTCGACAATAGACTACCTTCCATAATGACAAGGCTACCATCCATTGGAGTAACAAAGATATCGACAATATACTACCTTCCATAATGACAAGGCTACCATCCATTGGAGTAACAAAAATCACGACAATAGACTACCTTCCATAATGACAAGGCTACCATCCATTGGAATAACAAAAATCTCGACAACAGATGAACTTCCATAATGACTAGGCTACCATCCATTGGAGTAATAAAGATATCAACAATAGACTACCTTCCATTATGAGAAGGCTACAATCCATTGTAGTAACAAAAATCTCGACAAGAGACTACCTTCCATAATGACAAGGCTACCATCCATTAAAGTAACTAAAATATCGACAACAGACTACCTTCCATAATGACAAGGGTACCATCCATTGGAGTAACAAAAATATCCACAAGAGATTACCTTCCATAATGATAAGGATACCATCCATTGGAGTAACAAAAATCTCGACAACAGACTACCTTCCATAATGACAAGGCTACAATCCATTGTAGTAACAAAAATCTCGACAACAGACTACCTTAAATAATGACAAGGCTACCATCCATTGTAGTAACAAAAATCTCGACAACAAACTACCTTCCATAATGACAAGGCTACCATCCATTGTAGTAACAAAAATCTCGACAACAGACTACCTTCCATAATGACTTGGCTACCATCCATTGGAGTAACAAAAATCTCGACAACAGACTACCTTCTATAATGAAAAGGCTACCATCCATTGGAGTAACAAAGATATCGATAACATACTACCTTCCATAATGACAAGGCTACCATCCATTGGAGTAACAAAAATCACGACAACAGACTACCTTCTATAATGAAAAGGCTACCATCCATTGGAATAACAAAAATCTCGACAACATAATACCTTCCATAATGACAAGGCTACCATCCAATGGAATAACAAAAATCTCGACCACAGACTACCTTCCATAACGACAAGTATACCATCCATTGGAGTAACAAAAATCTCGACAACAGATGACCTTCCATAATGACTAGGCTACCATCCATTGGAGTAATAAAGATATCGACAACAGACTACCTTCCTTATGAGAAGGCTACAATCCATTGTAGTAACAAAAATCTCGACAAGAGACTATCTTCCATAATGAGAAGGCTACCATCCATTGTAGTAAAAAAAATCTCGACAACAAACTACCTTCCATAATGACAAGGCTACCATCCATTAGAGTAACAAAAATCATGACAACATACTACCTTCCATAATGACAACTCTACCATCCATTGGAATAACAAAAATCTCGACAACAGATTACCTTCCATAATGACAAGGCTTCCATCCATTGGAGTAACAAAAATCTCGACAATAGACTACCTTCCATAATGACAAGGCTACCATCCATTGGAGTAACAAAAATCTCGACAACAGACTACCTTCCATTATGACAAGGGTACCATCCATTGGAGTAAGAAAAATATCCACAAGAGACTACCTTTCATAATGATAAGGCTACCATCCATTGGAGTAACAAAAATCTCGACAACAGACTACCTTCCATAATTACTTAGCTACCATCAATTGGAGTAACAAAAATCTCGGCAATAGACTACCTTCCATAATGACAAGGCTACCATCCATTGGAGTAACAAAGATATCGACAACATACTACCTTCCATAATGACAAGGCTACCATCCATTGGAGTAACAAAAATCACGACAACAGACTACCTTCCATAATGACAAGGCTACCATCCATTGGAATAACAAAAATCTCGACAACAGATGACCTTCCATAATGACTAGGCTACCATCCATTGGAGTAATAAATATATCAACAATAGTCTACCTTCTATTATGAGAAGGATATAATCCATTGTAGTAACAAAAATCTCGACAAGAGACTACCTTCCATAATGACAAGGCTACCATCCATTGTAGTAACTAAAATATCGACAACAGACTACCTTCCATAATGACAAGGGTACCATCCATTGGAGTAACAAAAATATCCACAAGAGACTACCTTCCATAATGATAAGGCTACCATCCATTGGAGTAACAAAAATTTCGACAACAGACTACCTTCCATAATGTCAAGGCTACAATCCATTATAGTAACAAAAATCTCGACCACAAACTACCTTACATAATGACAAGGCTACCATCCATTGTAGTAACAAAAATCTCGACAACAAACTACCTTCCATAATGATAAGGCTACCATCCATTGTAGTAACAAAAATATCGACAACAGACTACCTTCCATAATGACTTGGCTACCATCCATTGGAGTAACAAAAATCTCGACAATAGACTACCTTCCATAATGACAAGGCTACCATCCGTTGGAGTAACAAAGATATCGATAACATACTACCTTCCATAATGACAAGGCTACCATCCATTGGAGTAACAAAAATCACGACAATAGACTACCTTCAATAATGAAAAGGCTACCATCCATTGGAATAAAAAAAATCTAGACAACATAATACCTTTCATAATGACAAGGCTACCATCCAATGGAATAACAAAAGTCTCGACAACTGACTACCTTCCATAACGACAAGTATACCATCCATTGGAGTAACAAAAATCTCGACAACAGATGACCTTCCATAATTACTAGGCTACCATCCATTGGAGTAATGAAGATATCGACAACAGACTACCTTCCATTATGAGAAGGCTACAATCCATTGTAGTAACAAAAATCTCGACAAGAGACTATGTTCCATAATGACAACGCTACCATCCATTGTAGTAACAAAAATCTCGACAACAGACTACCTTCCATAATGACAAGGTGTTGTACCCCAAAATTTGCCCTCCCATATTCTTCAAAATTTGCCAAGTCATGCTTCAAAATTCCCCAAGGGTTGCACAGTTCAAGGACCTTCTAACAGTCAAAAACTAGGGTTTTGGTTCTGACAAAGAAAATGAAGCTTCCAAGGGACCAATCAAGTCTCACATGCCTATAAACATGGTCAAGCATCCTCATACCAAGTTTCAAGACTTACAGCACAAAATTGCACAGTCAAAAACCCTAATTGCACTACAGTCAACTGTAGGGGCAAAATGGTCATTTGACAGTCAAAAGTTCAAATTTTTGGTCAACATCTCATTTTTGAAGCAACAAACATCATTTGATCAATGCTTGATCATGATTCTCAAAGCTTGGCTCAAAAAGTCTCAAGATGCAAAAGTTTCCATATTTGGACAGTTGAAAAAGTCAACTGTAACTTGACCAAGGCATAACTTCCACATGGATTATCAGAAAAATTCCATCCAAAGCTCATTTTGAAGATAAAGACATTTCCTACAACTACTCTTCACACTTCATGTCCATGAAATGCTCTCACAAAAAGTTATCAATTTCAACATTATAGGTTATTTTCAAAAGTCAACAAAAAGGGACTTTAAGTCAAAGGCCATAAGTTGAGATTGGTAAATCAAAATGACATGGGACCAAAGACATTGGTTATAGGACTCAAAGGCCTTTCCAAAATGACCAAGAACATGAGAAAAGCTTAAAAATTGAGCAAGATATGCCTTGTGGAAGTTGGGAAATTTTTGGATATTTTGAAAAGTCAACTTTGCTTCAAATGTCTTAAAATTGCTAATGGGCCACATTTTCTTCCAAGATTCATCATCCTAGGCATGTGCACGACCATTTGGCCCAAAGGGAAGTTTTTCATCATTTTTATTTATTTATTTGGATTTTTAATTGCTAATAATTCATTTAATTAATTAAAATACATGAAAAATACCAAACCTAAGTTTTTAAATCTTTTTATGCATGAAATACACTCAATAGCATTGATTCCATGGATATTTGGCTTATTTTGTTGACCTAAAACACTCACACATATATATACATGATAACCCTAGTGTTCACAACCTCCCAGCTGCGCCAGAAAAGAAGAACCAAGTTTGAGTTTTTGCCAAGAAATTCCAAAACTGAAAACTAGGTTACAGTGCGATTCAAGGCCAAATAATCATTCCATTGTGTTCCTGAGGCTTCAAGGAACGTGTTTGAATCAAAAACATCATCCCTAACACCAAGAATTGGTAATTAAAAGTCAGACTGTGTCCTTCTTTTTGCATAATCGTGTTTTATTATCCAGGCCATATCCATGCATTTTGATTCTTGATTTGTACTAATGAGTTGATTCTGAAGCTAGTAGTATGATTTAATTGAAGAATCATTGCCCATACGCGATTTCACCATGAACAACGCTTAGGGTTTTCCAAAACCTTGAATTAGGGGTTTACTCCTATGGAAAAATTGGACCATAAGAATAATGCCATTGAACTCGTGAGGTTCCACTGGATCTAACATACACCTCGCGCCTAATTTATGATACAGGGATTTCTAATCGCTATTTTTTCACATTGCATATAGTGGGGGTTTAAAACCCCCGCAATCTTGCTTATTTTTGTTTCAGGAAAAATGCAACAAGGAAGAAGAAGGCTACGTGGAGAATGATGGTTGGATCATTTGAATTCCACGCGCGTTTTTCTATTTTTTAGGCCACTAACCCAGTTTTCTCTTATTTTATTTATTTGTCATTACATATTCAGAACGCGCGTTTGGTACGAATGGTACAGGAATTGTCTCATAAGGCTTTGGGACCTGGGTTCGATTCCCAGGTCCCCTCACTTTATTCATGTATTTTGTTCCAATCTGATCCCATGCAAATCAGGCTTCAGCGTCCACAATGAGCTCACAATCTCAGCTTGCCACGCATCTCATGATCACAATCCAATGGTCAGGATTCACAGCCTATGATGGGCGTCAGTCAACGAAGCCACACGTTGGCATGAAAAGTCAAATGAGGCCAAGGCTTAATGGGCCAGAATTACTGATGATACCTCCAATTGGGGACAGAACGCCCCATGGTTTGCCTTTCACTCTTTTTCATATTTTTCTAGTTTATTTGTTTTAATTAATTTCCTTTAAATCCTTTAATTTAATTTATTTTCATAAAACATAAAAAAATAACAAAAAAATCAGAAAAGCCATAAAAAATCAAAATATATTTTATTTAACTAATACTTTTGTAAATAAATCTCACTAATTAATTAGGTTGAAATTTAGGGTAATTTTAATATTCTTCAATAAACTTAAAAATTGGTAGAATTAGGGTTTTAAGTATTTTTCATTCTTTTTCTTTTCTCTCACCATAATTAATTGCTTAATATTATTTTTGTAAACAAAATTGAATTAATTAATTTAGTTTTCAATTTTAGGTCAATTTTAATATTCTTTCTTAATAAATTAAAAATAAATAGAATTAGGGTTAATTAATTAATTTCATTTAATTCACATCAAAAAATCCTAAATACCAAAAACTCAAAAAATAATTTCTTTTTACTTTATTTTAATTGATTTGTTAATATAATTTAATTTCATTAAAAAGGGTCCAACGCCCTCGCTCTCAATTTTAATTCAATTCGCGCATCTTTATTCCTTCTTTTAAATACTGATGTAATTCTCCCAAAGCCATGTAAATTGAACTTTTATATTTCTCGCACCTTTATTTTATGTCAAATCGGGTCCTGGATTTAATTTGGCGATGTGGACCCGCGCCTTTGTAATAGTTTAGGAACTTTACATTTCTCGCAACGTTTTTAACTGTTAATACTGGCATGCAAGAATGAATGACAAAATAAAAACAAAAGCGTAGATCACCCATACATGAACAAGACAAAAATAAATGAATCTGACACACAAATCACACACCACCCCTAGGGTACGCCTCACTGTTGCCTTGCCTCGAAAGGTGATCGTCGAGTAGAGGATGTTTTAGTAAGTCCTCATGATCCGGGAACCTGGCATGAGGGTAGCTTCTAAGGTATCTTCCTATTGCTCTGGTGATCACCATGTCCCGAACCTCGAATTGACCCGAACACCTCCAATGGTGGTGCTACCTACCTCTCAATGGTGGGATGGCATTACTTTAAAGGACATTTACACAGACGAATTCCTTAGGGTAGGTAGACGACTCTAGATACTTGCTCTAATTTCAAAACAAATCAAAAATACTTTTCACACCGACACCTTTTCAAAAAGCTTTCGAAAGCAAATTTTTCAAACACTCTTGAGGACCGATACAAGAGTCGAACTGAAATTTTCAAAGAAACTTTTTTAAAACCCACATTTGAAAAGCAAACAAACCATTTTTGAAAACACAAATGAGCAAGTATCTAAGAGCCCATGGAAAACCATGGATAGAAAGGGTGCTAACACCTTCCCTTTCTATAATCTACCTCCCGAACCGAGAGCAATCTCTTTAAGGAATTTTTCTGTGCTTTTGTCCTTTCCATTTGGAGAAAATAAAAGACGGTGGCAACTCTTGCTTCCGCGACATTTCGCGAACCAGCGTTAAACAGTCAGTTCCAGATCCACCGATCACCAGAACTGGCGACTCTGCTGGGGACATCTTTATAAAGTGAGGTGTACCTTAGGGTTAGTTCATAACTGTGTTTTCAATTGTATTGATTTGCTTGCTTTAAATTGTGGGACCGTCTTGGGAGTTCTATAGATCCTAACCTGGATCTGGGGGAAACCTTCTTAGAAAGTAGCAACAAGGCTGTGAGGGAACTGTGCGGGGTATACCGACATGGTTGAAGCAGTCTGCTACGTTGATGTGGCACTTTGGTGTGTACCGGTAACCCTTGAGTTCAGTCAAGGAGAGTACGGGGCCTCCGCGTGGTGTCATGAAGCATCAACAGACCTTAGGAACCTTAATTGAACTATCTTGGCCTCTTTAGGGTAGTGAGATAACTGACTTTGGTGCAGTCCGAGGTTGGTTGATACTCGATACTACACTCAATTGAGGGTTGCTTTCCTGGAATATTTCGGTCGCTAGTTCAGTGGCTAAATCGAAACGATGAACAATGAAAGCAATCCAATGATATTGGGACCCTTAGAACCCGGTTACTTCTGATAGGACAGGTTTGAGCCCACCAACTTCAAGAGGGTAGTACCCCACACTTCATGCTGACCTAAACTCTAAGGGCTCTCTTGTGTGACTTGTGTGCCTTCGTACTTGCCTATTTGCATGCTTGTTATCTGACACCTGAGTTTCTTGCAGGTTTTGTTTATAGTCCTTAATTGGGACTCATAACAGGGTTACTGAGTTTGCTTGCAGGTTTTGTTTATAGTCCTTAATAGGGATTTATAACAAGGTTTACCCATATTACCCCATGCATAGCATAACATCGTACCATTGCATACATCCTAACCCATTTCAAGGATCTCAAGGGCTTGTGGTGCAGGTCACGGGGAACCAACTATCCCAACAAGGGGCAAAGAGGATTTATTTTCCTCTAGGCAGAGTTGTCAGAGGCTATGACCCACTCGATATGGTGAGCCTTTGACACCTGAAGAAGGACTCCCAACAACATGAAGTTCCTTCAATCAAGCTACAAAATTCAAACTCTAACGGCTTCTTGTTTACCCTGCGAGATCCTTGAAAACATTGCATGCATACATCCATATCATTGCATTGCAGGTACCCTTTTGACATGTTGCTTACCTTCTTCGCTGTTTATTTCAGCCGATCGTCATGAATCCTGAATCGTCTACTGAGCAATCCATCAAGGCTCTCCAGGCCCAGAATTCCCAGTTCCAGGAGTTGATTATGAGTCTAGCCCAGGGTCAAAAGGAATTGAAGACTCTGATTCAGAAGAAGAAGAGCAAGAGGACTATTTTGTTCAACCCTAGACGCAGATCTGGGAACACACTACAGAATGAAGCTGAGAGGACCACTCCATCTGTGAGGGAAGGCAGTCACCATGAGAGAGAGGTGCCTAGTCCAGTGGTCTCCGACAACGAGACGGAGTTCAATGATGAACCGTACCCTCCAGTTGAGGACCGGTACAAACAGCTAGAGGACAGGCTGAATGCTATGGAGATCCAACAAGTGCCTGGGCTGGATTTCGGAGACTTGGGTTTGTCTACTGGTGTGATCATTCCTTACAAGTTCAAAGCACCATCTTTCACCAAGTATGACGGGGCGTCTTGTCCCAAGCTACACCTCAGATCCTATGTGCGGAAGATTCAACCGTACTCAGTGGACAAGAACTTGTGGATCCACTTCTTCCAAGAGAGTCTTTCAGGGACTCACCTCGAATGGTTCTATCAGCTGGATGGGACCAAAGTTCGTAACTGGGAGGAGTTGGCTACTGCTTTTTACAAGCAGTATCAATATAATGCCGACCTTGCGCCTACACGTACCCAACTCCAGGGTATGTCGCTAGGGTCAAGTGAAGGTTTTAAAGAGTACGCACAGAAGTGGAGGGACCTGGATGGCAGGGTGCAGCCTCCATTAACTGACCGGGAACTCGTTGATATGTTCTTGGGGACCCTGTCCGGGCCGTTCTTCAATCATCTCATTGGTAATTCATCTGCAGGATTTACCGACCTCATTCTGACTGGGGAAAGAATTGAAGCTGGTATCAAGAGTGGGAAAATTCAAGAGGCCACATCTTCTGATACTCACAAAAAGCCTTACACGGGAAGGAAAGAGTCTAATGCTGCATACGGTCAAAAGAGTCGTCGTGACCAACAGGCAGGGGCAGTCATGATCTCAGGTTCTGCACCACGCCGACAACCACAAAAGGGAAATCAGCGAAGGTCGGATGAGCCTAAAAGACAATTCACCAACATCAACATGTCGTGGTCACAAGCATTGTAGCACATGTTGAAAATGAATCTGATTGCGGTGATCAACCCTCCTGCAAATCCCAAGACCTCCTCTCCAAAATACAACCCAGAGGCGAGGTGTGCTTATCACTCTAATAGCCCGGGGCACGATACTGAGGACTGTTGGGCGCTGAAGTATAAGATCCAGAATATGATCGATGCTAAGGAGATTGAATTCGAGCCTGCTGAGACTCCCAATGTGACCACTGCTCCCTTGCAAAAACATGGCTAGGATTGAGAGATTTTTGTTCATTTGAATTCAAGTTGTATTTTTCTTTTCTTGTTCAAATAAACAATTGTCATGTTAAACGCTTTTGTTTCATGAATGCATTACACATGTCTGTCTTGAATTAATTATGTTTACCATACTTAAAACTGTTTTCATATTTTTCTGATGATCAACTCTTGGTTAATAATGCTAAGCCTCTTGAGGGAGGATGACGAAAACGATACCACGATATACAATATGCTTTTGAACAGGCCTCGCTGATGAGGTACAGCCATTGTTTCAATCCCTAAACACTGGAGTTATAACGAAGATAATCCCTCGTCAACCCCTCTGAGCCAAAGAAGTAGGAGTTTTTCTTTTCGAAATTTAAAACCCTTAATCATAACCCGGGGCAGGGTAGTTCTCTCAGTCGATCCATATCGTGCATAACAAACGGCACCAAAAAGGTCCTTACAAAACAAAGAAAGACAGTGATGGTTCCGAATAATTAATAAGGACAGGCAGTCATTATATCTCTCAAAATAAAATAAAAAAAGCCCAATAAGTCAAAAAACCTATGAAGGAGACTTACGAAGCTGGGGGCATCCCACTGACTGTAATCAAAAAAGAAACAGTTCAGGCAAAAAAATAGGGATAACGAAATCAAAAAGAAAGAGGTCCTACAAACCCTCAACAAAAAATGACTGCCTATTCAAAATAAGTTGTCAACATCCGAATCATCACCGGAGAGTCAGAGCAAAGACTCAAACAAGGTCTAACGTATGATCAACTGAGTTTAGGTTTGGAGGACATCACGAAGAGCGGGTGGGTACAAATAAAATTTGAGCCTTTATCCTTTGATTCTTAAACCGTGAACCAGGCCACGTTATAACCCTTAAAAGTCCTAGCTGAAGCATGGGATAGTTCGAAAGCATACTGTTACGAAAGGTATCCTGACTCCTTAAGGCCTACGGTAAATACGGAGTTGACATCATGTTTTACAAACATTCACTTGTTTTATGAAAAAGAATGCATTTTCAAAATATTCAAGACAGACATAAGCTTTGCATTTTTTATATAAAATTTGTTTGCATATGACTATTTGTTTGAACAGCAGGGAAATTCGCACGATGAATACCTAATGAACAAAAGCACTCCAATCAAGGGGCACGACATGATCATGGTCCACCACCTGGGGCAGTCCAATCAAGATTCGGAGAATCTCTCAAAGGCCAAATAGCCTGGGGCAAATCTCCGCCTGAGTCACTTGGGGCATCCCAACAACGAATCTTTCCTGATCAAACCCTTTCTGGTGGCATGACAAAACACTTCTAACAGGGGCAACTCCCTACATTCTAAGAGCATGGACATAGTCGGAAAAAAAAAATACTACGCAAAATCAAAGACCCGCTAGGTTGACACGCCTAGGCAAAAATAAGGGCTTCCCGGCGAACCAAAAGGGTTCGGGAAAAAGCAAGGGATGAAAATGGAAAAAAAACTGTACACCCGGCAAGTCGAAAACCTGAAAAGGCGGCTTGGGCAAAAATGGGTATCCCGGTGGACTGAAAACCCGAAAGGGAGGTCCAGGCAAATGTTAGGGATCAAAAGCGTACGACTATGTCCCGGCATATAATCACCTGTCTACCAGAAGATGTGTCAACTACCTCCACAAGATATCTTTTTCCCTCACCTCAGAAACAGGGGCAATAATGAGTCGTCCAGGCGATCCAGTTGCTCTATCAACCAAAGTACCAAGGAAAGGTTAATACAAAGATGATTACCATCTACCTTTACAAATTCCAGATCGTGGGTTAACATCCGAAACCAAACAGGACAATCATCCATTTGATCATCATCAGGAAACCCTACACCGGTTCCTTCTCAATTTTCAGACGAAGTCTTACACGGACTCACCCTCTACAATTAACCTTACCTCGGTTCCTCCAAAAGTCTTACACGGACTTATCTCAAGATAACCTTACCCCGGTCCATCCAGAAGTTTTACACGAACTTATCCTGCAGTAACCTTACCCCGGTTCCTCCAGAAGTATTACACGGACTTATCTCAAGATGACCTTACCCCGGTTCATCAAGAAGTTTTACACGAACTTACCCCGTAGTAACCTTACCCCGGTTCCACCAAAGTTTGACACAAACTTATCCCGAAGAAACCCTACACAGGTTTTATCTCCCCAAAGATGCAGTTTTACACAGACTCGTCATCAGAAACCCTACCCAGGTTTTGCCTCTTCCAGGATGCAGTTTTACACGAGCTCATCGTCAAAGTAACCCCACACAGGTTCCCTTCTCAAGCTCCAGACGTAGTTTTACACAGACTCGTCATCAGTAAACCTTACACAGGTTCCTTCTCCATTTCAGATGCAGTTTTATACGGACTCATCATCAGTAAACCCTATACAGGTTTCCTTCAACCCCATATGCAGCTCCACACGAGCCCAACCTCAAAAGTAACCCTACACAGGTATCCTTCTTTCCAAGATGCGGTTTTACATGAGCTCATCATCAGGCAACCCTACATAGGCTCTCTCTTTCAACTTACAAAAATTATAGTTCAAAACTTCCCCAGGAAAGTCCAATCTAGTCCCAAGGAAAGTTGGAATCCATCTCCCCAAGCAGTAAGCTTATCCCCAGTAGATTCTGGAGGCTTATCCTCGCAGAACACGAACGCGTCTCCCGGCTTTATTCAAAGGTTATTTCCCTACCAGGGTATAACTGGGTTATCCTCAGCCAAAAGCCACGGAAAGAGCGTCCTCGACGAAGTCTTCCTACCCCCAGCGAAGTCTATTAACACTTCCAACACAACAATGGTATCCCCAGCAAGTTATTATCAACAACTCAGCAAAGTATCTCTCTCCCCACAGAGTATTGCTCCCCTGCAAGATCGTTAGAGTACTTTTTCTCCCCGCAGAGTAATCCATTCGCCAAGTTTATTCCCCAACGGAGTCATCTTCTCCTACCGGTATTCTTGCAACTATCCTCCCCAGCGGAAGCAAAAATCTATTCTCCAACATCAGCCCAGGAGTGACTTCCCGGCACCCGTCAAGGATTTATGTTCCTAAGACGAAAACATACATTCATAAACAGCTTCCACACATTATAGCATGCATATACGCATCATATCCTACAATCTCATTTATGTTGAGAACATCATTGCTTGATCCATATCATGCATTGCAAATGACTGACCTTTACCTTTCAGGAAAGATCCAGTTAAGTTCTCAGCTATATTTCAAGACCTTGACCCGTTCAGTTAAGTCGACCCTAAGACTTTTCTGTTTCTTATCCAGTCAAAGGCCTTCTCTGGTTCAGTCAGATCGACCCCAAGATCTCCCTGTTTCTTATCCAGTTGAAGATTTCAAGACCTAGACCGGTTCAGTTAAATCGACCCTAAGATTTTTCTGTTTCTTATCCAGTCAAAGGCCTTCTCTGGTTCAGTCAGATCGACCCTAAGATCTCTCTGTTTCTTATCCAGTTGAAGATTTCAAGACCTTGATCGGTTCAGTTAAATTGACCCTAAGATTTTCCTGTTTCTTATCCAGTCAAAGGCCTTCTCTAGTCCCGCAAAATCGACCCCTAACAGATTTTCCTGATAAAGACTCAGTAGAAGATATCCAAGATTCTCTCAATGATTACTGTTGAGGTTGAAGTCGCCCAAGATTCTCTCAATGATTACTGTTGAGGTTGAAGTCGCCCAAGATTCCCTCAATGATTACTGTTGAGGTTGAAGTCGCCCAAGATTCTCTCAAAGATTACTGTTGAGGTTGAAGTCGCCCAAGATTCTCTTAATGATTACTGTTGAGGTTGAAGTCGCCCAAGATTCTCTCAATGATTACTGTTGAGGTTGAAGTCGCCTATGGTTCTCTCCCCGTTACTGCGGAGGTAGTAATCGTCCCCAGGATTCTCTAAGTGTTACTGTTGAGGTTGAAGTCGTCCAAGATTCTCTCAATGATTACTGTTGAGGTTGAAGTCACCTAAGGTTCTCTCACCGTTCCTCTTGAGGTAGTAACTATCCCTGGTTCATTCATCACCGTTTGAAGCTCCAGATTCAGCTCCTGTAACCAGTCAGGGTACATCCTACACAAAGAATTTGAAGACCAGCTCCTGTAACGGGTCAGGTAATCCTTTTCTTTTGCAGGTACGCAAGTTCTTGCTAAGGAATCTCTTACGCGATCAACACCCAGATGGCATCTATAAGCCCATCCACCTATCCATCACCTCTTAGCATGGCATCTATAAGCCCATCATCCTATCCATAATCTCTTAGCATGGCATCTATAAGCCCATCATCCTATCCATCAATCTCCAAATGGCATCTATAAGCCCATTCCCCCATCATACTGCTACTATGTGAGCGCAAATTTCTGGGCACTCTAGTGTTCAATCATCTTCCACCTTCGGATTACGAAAGGCACGTCAGCCAATCTGCATCCTCAGGTCTAAGAAGATTGAACAGGGGCAACTGTTGTACCCCAAAATTTGCCCTCCCATATTCTTCAAAATTTGCCAAGTCATGCTTCAAAATTCCCCAAGGGTTGCACAGTTCAAGGACCTTCTAACACTCAAAAACTAGGGTTTTGGTTCTGACAAAGAAAATGAAGTTTCCAAGGGTCCAATCAAGTCTCACATGCCTATAAACATGGTCAAGCATCCTCATACCAAGTTTCAAGACTTACAGCACAAAATTGCACAGTCAAAAACCCTAATTGCACTACAGTCAACTATAGGGGCAAAATGGTCATTTGACAGTCAAAAGTTCAAATTTTTGGTCAACATCTCATTTTTGAAGCCACAAACATCATTTGATCAATGCTTGATCATGATTCTCAAAGCTTGGCTCAAAAAGTCTCAAGATGCAAAAGTTTCCATATTTGGACATTTGAAAAAGTCAACTGTAACTTGATCAAGGCATAACTTCCACATGGATTATCAGAAAAATTCCATCCAAAGCTCATTTTGAAGAGAAAGACATTTCCTACAACTCCTCTTCACACTTCAAGTCCAATAAATGCTCTCACAAAAAGGTATCAATTTCAACATTATAGGTCATTTTCAAAAGTCAACAAAAAGGGACTTTAAGTCAAAGGCCATAAGTTGAGATTGGTAAATCAAAATGACATGGGACCAAAGACATTGGTTAGAGGACTCAAAGACCTTTCCAAAATGTCCAAGAACATGAGAAAATCTTAAAAATTGAGCATGATATGCCTTGTGGAAGTTGGGAAATTTTGGATATTTTGAAAAGTCAACTTTGCTTCAAATGTCTTAAAATTGCTAATGGGCCACATTTTCTTCCAAGATTCATCATCCTAGGCATGTGCACGACCTTTTGGCCCAAAGGGAAGTTTTTCATCATTTTTATTTATTTATTTGGATTTTTAATTGCTAATAATTCATTTAATTAATTAAAATACATGAAAAATACCAAACCTAAGTTTTTAAATCTTTTTATGCATGAAATACACTCAATATTTCGTGCATGATCAGATTTGGAAAGAATCAAGGTAATTGAACATGATTTGTATCAAATTTGCATGGAAAAAGATTTGAAAAGATTATGAAAAATCACAAAATCAAAAGCATTGATTCCATGGATATTTGGCTTATTTTATTGACCTAAAACACTCACACATATATATACATGATAACCCTAGTGTTCACAACCTCCCAGCTGCGCCAGAAAAGAAGAACCAAGTTTGAGTTTTTGCCAAGAAATTCCAAAACTGAAAACTAGGTTATAGTGCGATTCAAGGCCAAATAATCATTCCATTGTGTTCCTGAGGCTTCAAGGAAAGTGTTTGAATCAAAAACATCATCCCTAACACCAAGAATTGGTAATTAAAAGTCAGACTGTGTCCTTCTTTTTGCATAATCGTGTTTTATTATTCAGGCCATATCCATGCATTTTGATTCTTGATTTGTACTAATGAGTTGATTCTGAAGCTAGCAGTATGATTTAATTGAAGAATCATTGCCCATACGCGGTTTCACCATGAACAACGCCTAGGGTTTTCCAAAACCTTGAATTAGGGGTTTACTCCTATGGAAAAATTGGACCATAAGAATAATGCCATTGAACTCGTAAGGTTCCACTGGATCTAACATACACCTCGCGCCTAATTTATGATACAGGGATTTCTAATCGCTATTTTTTCACATTGCATATAGTGGGGGTTTAAAACCCCCGCAATCTTGCTTATTTTTGTTTCAGGAAAAATGCAACAAGGAAGAAGAAGGCTAGGTGGCGAATGATGGTTGGATCATTTGAATTCCACGCGCGTTTTTCTATTTTTTAGGCCACTAACCCAGTTTTCTCTTATTTTATTTATTTGTCATTACATATTCAGAACGCGCGTTTGGTACGAATGGTACAGGCATTGTCTCATAAGGCTTTGGGACCTGGGTTCGATTCCCAGGTCCCCTCACTTTATTCATGTATTTTGTTCCAATCTGATCCCATGCAAATCAGGCTTCAGCGTCCACAATGAGCTCACAATCTCAGCTTGCCATGCATCTCATGATCGCAATCCAATGGTCAGGATTCACAGCCTATGATGGGCGTCAGTCAACGAAGCCACACGTTGGCATGAAAAGTCAAATAAGGCCAAGGCTTAATGGGCCAGAATTACTGATGATACCTCCAATTGGGGACAGAACGCCCCATGGTTTGCCTTTCACTCTTTTTCATATTTTTCTAGTTTATTTGTTTTAATTAATTTCCTTTAAATCCTTTAATTTAATTTATTTTCATAAAACATAAAAAAATAACAAAAAAATCAGAAAAGCCATAAAAAATCAAAATATATTTTATTTAACTAATATTTTTGTAAATAAATCTCACTAATTAATTAGGTTGAAATTTAGGGTAATTTTAATATTCTTCAATAAACTTAAAAATTGGTAGAATTAGGGTTTTAAGTATTTTTCATTCTTTTTCTTTTCTCTCACCATAATTAATTGCTTAATATTATTTTTGTAAGCAAAATTGCATTAATTAATTTAGTTTTCAATTTGAGGTCAATTTTAATATTCTTTCTTAATAAATTAAAAATAAATAGAATTAGGGTTAATTAATTAATTTCATTTAATTCACATCAAAAAATCCTAAATACCAAAAACTCAAAAAATAATTTCTTTTTACTTTATTTTAATTGATTTGTTAATATAATTTAATTTCATTAAAAAGGGTCCAACGCCCTCGCTCTCAATTTTAATTCAATTCGGGCATCTTTATTCCTTCTTTTAAATACTGATGTAATTCTCCCAAAGCCATGTAAATTGAACTTTTATATTTCTCGCACCTTTATTTTATGTCAAATCGGGTCCTGGATTTAATTTGGCGATGTGGACCCGCGCCTTTGTAATAGTTTAGGAACTTTACATTTCTCGCAACTTTTTTAACTGTTAATACTGGCATGCGAGAATGAATGATAAAATAAAAACAAAAGCGTAGATCACCCATACATGAACAAGACAAAAATAAATGAATCTGACACACAAATCACACACCACCCCTAGGGTACGCCTCACTGTTGCCTTGCCTCGAAAGGTGATCGTCGAGTAGAGGATGTTTTAGTAAGTCCTCATGATCCGGGAACCTGGCATGAGGGTAGCTTCTAAGGTATCTTCCTATTGCTCTGGTGATCACCATGTCCCGAACCTCGAATTGACCCGAACACCTCCAACGGTGGTGCTACCTACCTCTCAATGGTGGGATGGCATTACTTTAAAGGACATTTACACAGACGAATTCCTTAGGGTAGGTAGACGACTCTAGATACTTGCTCTAATTTCAAAACAAATCAAAAATACTTTTCACACCGACACCTTTTCAAAAAGCTTTCGAAAGAAAATTTTTCAAACACTCTTAAGGACCGATACAAGAGTCGAACTGAAATTTTCAAAGAAAATTTTTTAAAACCCATAGTTGAAAAGCAAACAAACCATTTTTGAAAACACAAATGAGCAAGTATCTAAGAGCCCATGGATAACCATGGATAGAAAGGGTGCTAACACCTTCCCTTTCTATAATCTACCTCCCGAACCGAGAGCAATCTCTTTAAGGAATTTTTCTGTGCTTTTGTCCATTCCATTTGGAGAAAATAAAAGACGGTGGCGACTCTTGCTTCCGCGACATTTCGCGAACCAGCGTTAAACAGTTAGTTCCAGATCCACCGATCACACAAGGCTACCATCCATTGGAGTAACAAAAATAACGACAACATACTACCTTCCATAATGACAACTCTACCATCCATTGGAATAACAAAAATCTCGACAATAGATTACCTTCCATAATGACAAGGCTTTCATCCATTGGAGTAACAAAAATCTCGACAACAGACTACCTTCCATAATGACAAGGGTACCATCCATTGGAGTAACAAAAATATGCACAAGAGACTACCTTCCATAATGATAAGGCTACAATCCATTGTAGTAACAAAAATCTCGACAACAGACTACCTTCCATAATGACAAGGCTACCATCAATTGTAGTAACAAAAATCTCGACAATAGACTACCTTCCATAATGACTTGGCTACCATCATTGGAGTAACAAAAATCTCGGTAATAGACTACCTTCCATAATGACAAGGCTACCATCCATTGGAGTAACAAAGATATCGATAACATACTACCTTCCATAATGACAAGGCTACCATCCATTGGAGTAACAAAAATCACGACAATAGACTACCTTCCATAATGACAAGGCTACCATCCATTGGAATAACAAAAATCTCGACAACAGATGAACTTCCATAATGACTAGGCTACCATCCATTGGAGTAATAAAGATATCAACAATAGACTACCTTCCATTATGAGAAGGCTACAATCCATTGTAGTAACAAAAATCTCGACAAGAGACTACCTTCCATAATGACAAGGCTACCATCCATTGAAGTAACTACAATATCGACAACAAACTACCTTCCATAATGACAAGGGTACCATCCATTGGAGTAACAAAAGTATCCATAAAAGATTATCTTCCATAATGATAAGGCTACCATCCATTGGAGTAACAAAAATTTCCACAACAGACTACCTTCCATAATATCAAGGCTACAATCCATTATAGTAACAAAAATGTCGACCACAAACTACCTTAAATAATGACAAGGCTACCATCCATTGTAGTAACAAAAATCTCGACAACAAACTACCTTCCATAATGACAAGGCTACCATCCATTGTAGTAACAAAAATCTCGACAACAGACTACCTTCCATAATGACTTGGCTACCATCCATTGGAGTAACAAAAATCTCGACAATAGACTACCTTCCATAATGACAAGGCTACCATCCATTGGAGTAACAAAGATATCGATAACATACTACCTTCCATAATGACAAGGCTACCATCCATTGGAGTAACAAAAATCACGACAACAGACTAACTTCTATAATGAAAAGGCTACCATCCATTGGAATAACAAAAATCTCGACAACATAATACCTTCCATAATGACAAGGCTACCATCCAATGGAATAACAAAAATCTCGACAACAGACTACCTTCCATAACGACAAGTATACCATCCATTGGAGTAACAAAAATCTCGACAACAAATGACCTTCCATAATGACTAGGCTACCATCCTTGTGAGTAATAAAGTTATCGACAACAGATGACCTTCCATAATGACTAGGCTACCATCCATTGGAGTAATAAATATATCAACAATAGACTACCTTCTATTATGAGAAGGCTACAATCCATTATAGTAACAAAAATCTCGACAAGAGACTACCTTCCATAATGACAAGGCTACCATCCATTGTAGTAACTAAAATATCGACAACAGACTACCTTCCATAATGACAAGGGTACCATCCATTGGAGTAACAAAAATATCCACAAGAGACTACCTTCCATAATGATAAGGCTACCATCCATTGGAGTAACAAAAATTTCGACAATAGACTACCTTCCATAATGACAAGGCTTCCATCCATTGGAGTAACAAAAATCTCTACAATAGACTACCTTTTATAATGACAAGGCTACCATCCATTGGAGTAACAAAAATCTCGACAACAGACTGCCTTCCATTATGTCAAGGGTACCATCCATTGGAGTAAGAAAAATATCCACAAGAGACTACCTTTCATAATGATAAGGCTACCATCCATTGGAGTAACAAAAATCTCGACAACAGACTACCTTCCATAATTACTTAGCTACCATCAATTGGAGTAACAAAAATCTCCGCAATAGACTACCTTCCATAATGACAAGGCTACCATCCATTGGAGTAACAAAGATATCGACAACATACTACCTTCCATAAGACAAGGCTACCATCCATTGGAGTAACAAAAATCACGACAACAGACTACCTTCCATAATGACAAGGCTACCATCCATTGGAATAACAAAAATATCAACAACAGATGACCTTCCATAATGACTAGGCTACCATCCATTGGAGTAATAAATATATCAAAAATAGACTACCTTCTATTATGAGAAGGCTACAATCCATTATAGTAACAAAAATCTCGACAAGAGACTACCTTCCATAATGACAAGGCTACCATCCATTGTAGTAACTAAAATATCGACAACAGACTACCTTCCATAATGACAAGGGTACCATCCATTGGAGTAACAAATATATCCACAAGAGACTACCTTCCATAATGATAAGGCTACCATCCATTGGAGTAACAAAAATTTCGACAACAGACTACCTTCCATAATGTCAAGGCTACAATCAATTATAGTAACAAAAATCTCGACCACAAACTACCTTACATAATGACAAGGCTACCATCCATTGTAGTAACACAAATCTCGACAACAAACTACCTTCCATAATGACAAGGCTACCATCCATTGTAGTAACAAAAATCTCGACAACAGACTACCTTCCATAATGACTTGGCTACCATCCATTGGAGTAACAAAAATCTCGACAATAGACTAGCTTCCATAATGACAAGGCTACCATCCATTGGAGTAACAAAGATATCGATAACATACTACCTTCCATAATGACAAGGCTACCATCCATTGGAGTAACAAAAATCACGACAATAGACTACCTTCCATAATGACAAGGCTACCATCCATTGGAATAACAAAAATCTCGACAACAGATGAACTTCCATAATGACTAGGCTACCATCCATTGGAGTAATAAAGATATCAACAATAGACTACCTTCCATTATGAGAAGGCTACAATCCATTGTAGTAACAAAAATCTCGACAAGAGACTACCTTCCATAATGACAAGGCTACCATCCATTGAAGTAACTACAATATCGACAACAGACTACCTTCCATAATGACAAGGGTACCATCCATTGGAGTAACAAAAATATCCATAAAAGATTATCTTCCATAATGATAAGGCTACCATCCATTGGAGTAACAAAAATTTCCACAACAGACTACCTTCCATAATATCAAGGCTACAATCCATTATAGTAACAAAAATGTCGACCACAAACTACCTTAAATAATGACAAGGCTACCATCCATTATAGTAACAAAAATCTCGACAACAAACTACCTTCCATAATGACAAGGCTACCATCCATTGTAGTAACAAAAATCTCGACAACAGACTACCTTCCATAATGACTTGGCTACCATCCATTGGAGTAACAAAAATCTCGACAATAGACTACCTTCCATAATGACAAGGCTACCATCCATTGGAGTAACAAAGATATCGATAACATACTACCTTCCATAATGGCAAGGCTACCATCCATTGGAGTAACAAAAATCACGAGAACAGACTATAATGAAAAGGCTACCATCCATTGGAATAACAAAAATCTCGACAACATAATACCTTCCATAATGACAAGGCTACCATCCAATGGAATAACAAAAATCTCGACAACAGACTACCTTCCATAACGACAAGTATACCATCCATTGGAGTAACAAAAATCTCGACAACAAATGACCTTCCATAATGACTAGGCTACCATCCTTGTGAGTAATAAAGTTATCGACAACAGATGACCTTCCATAATGACTAGGCTACCATCCATTGGAGTAATAAATATAATAACAATAGACTACCTTCTATTATGAGAAGGCTACAATCCATTATAGTAACAAAAATCTCGACAAGAGACTACCTTCCATAATGACAAGGCTACCATCCATTGTAGTAACTAAAATATCGACAACAGACTACCTTCCATAATGACAAGGGTACCATCCATTGGAGTAACAAAAATATCCACAAGAGACTACCTTCCATAATGATAAGGCTACCATCCATTGGAGTAACAAAAATTTCGACAATAGACTACCTTCCATAATGACAAGGCTTCCATCCATTGGAGTAACAAAAATCTCTACAATAGACTACCTTTTATAATGACAAGGCTACCATCCATTGGAGTAACAAAAATCTCGACAACAGACTGCCTTCCATTATGACAAGGGTACCATCCATTGGAGTAAGAAAAATATCCACAAGAGACTACCTTTCATAATGATAAGGCTACCATCCATTGGAGTAACAAAAATCTCGACAACAGACTACCTTCCATAATTACTTAGCTACCATCAATTGGAGTAACAAAAATCTCCGCAATAGACTACCTTCCATAATGACAAGGCTACCATCCATTGGAGTAACAAAGATATCGACAACATACTACCTTCCATAATGACAAGGCTACCATCCATTGGAGTAACAAAAATCACGACAACAGACTACCTTCCATAATGACAAGGCTACCATCCATTGGAATAACAAAAATATCGACAACAGATGACCTTCCATAATGACTAGGCTACCATCCATTGGAGTAATAAATATATCAACAATAGACTACCTTCTATTATGAGAAGGCTACAATCCATTATAGTAACAAAAATCTCGACAAGAGACTACCTTCCATAATGAAAAGGCTACCATCCATTGTAGTAACTAAAATATCGACAACAGACTACCTTCCATAATGACAAGGGTACCATCCATTGGAGTAACAAATATATCCACAAGAGACTACCTTCCATAATGATAAGGCTACCATCCATTGGAGTAACAAAAATTTCGACAACAGACTACCTTCCATAATGTCAAGGCTACAATCAATTATAGTAACAAAAATCTCGACCACAAACTACCTTACATAATGACAAGGCTACCATCCATTGTAGTAACACAAATCTCGACAACAAACTACCTTCCATAATGACAAGGCTACCATCCATTGTAGTAACAAAAATCTCGACAACAGACTACCTTCCATAATGACTTGGCTACCATCCATTGGAGTAACAAAAATCTCGACAATAGACTACCTTCCATAATGACAAGGCTACCATCCATTGGAGTAACAAAGATATCGATAACATACTACCTTCCATAATGACAAGGCTACCATCCATTGGAGTAACAAAAATCATGACAAAAGACTACCTTCCATAATGAAAAGGCTACCATCCATTGGAATAAAAAAATCTCGACAACAAAATACCTTCCATAATGACAAGGCTACCATCCAATGGAATAACAAAAGTCTCGACAACCGACTACCTTCCATAACGACAAGTATACCAACCATTGGAGTAACAAAAATCTCAAAAACAGATGACCTTCCATAATGACTAGGCTATCATCCATTGGAGTAATAAAGATATCGACAACAGACTAGCTTCCATTATGAGAAGGCTACAATCCATTGTAGTAATAAAAATCTCGACAAGAGACTACCTTCCATAATGACAAGGCTACCATCCTTTGAAGTAACTAAAATATCGACAACAGACTACCTTCCATAATGACAAGGGTACCATCCATTGGAGTAACAAAAATATCCACAAAAGATTATCTTCCATAATTATAAGGCTACCATCCATTGGAGTAAAAAAAATTTCCACAACAGACTACCTTCCATAATATCAAGGCTATAATCCATTATAGTAACAAAAATGTCGACCACAAACTACCTTAAATAATGACAAGGCAACCATCCATTGTAGTAACAAAAATCTCGACAACAAACTACCTTCCATAATGACAAGGCTACCATCCATTGTAGTAACAAAAATCTCGACAACAGACTACCTTCCATAATGACTTGGCTACCATCCATTGGAGTAACAAAAATCTCGACAATAGACTACCTTCCATAATGACAAGGCTACCATCCATTGGAGTAACAAAGATATCGATAACATACTACCTTCCATAATGACAAGGCTACCATCCATTGGAGTAACAAAAATCATGACAAAAGACTACCTTCCATAATGAAAAGGCTACCATCCATTGGAATAAAAAAATCTCGACAACAAAATACCTTCCATAATGACAAGGCTACCATCCAATGGAATAACAAAAGTCTCGACAACCGACTACCTTCCATAACGACAAGTATACCAACCATTAGAGTAACAAAAATCTCAAAAACAGATGACCTTCCATAATGACTAGGCTATCATCCATTGGAGTAATAAAGATATCGACAACAGACTAGCTTCCATTATGAGAAGGCTACAATCCATTGTAGTAATAAAAATCTCGACAAGAGACTACCTCCCATAATGACAAGGCTACCATCCTTTGAAGTAACTAAAATATCGACAACAGACTACCTTCCATAATGACAAGGGTACCATCCATTGGAGTAACAAAAATATCCACAAAAGATTATCTTCCATAATTATAAGGCTACCATCCATTGGAGTAAAAAAAATTTCCACAACAGACTACCTTCCATAATATCAAGGCTATAATCCATTATAGTAACAAAAATGTCGACCACAAACTACCTTAAATAATGACAAGGCAACCATCCATTGTAGTAACAAAAATCTCGACAACAAACTACCTTCCATATTGACAAGGCTACTATCCATTGTAGTAACAAAAATCTCGACAACAGACTACCTTCCATAATGACTTGGCTACCATCCATTGGAGTAACAAAAATCTCGACAATAGACTACCTTCCATAATGACAAGGCTACCATCCATTGGAGTAACAAAGATATCGATAACATACTACCTTCCATAATGACTTGGCTACCATCCATTGGAGTAACAAAAATCTCGACAATAGACTACCTTCCATAATGACAAGGCTACCATCCATTGGAGTAACAAAGATATCGATAACATAATACCTTCCATAATGACAAGGCTACCATCCATTGGAGTAACAAAAATCACGACAACAGACTAACTTCTATAATGAAAAAGCTACCATCCATTGGAATAACAAAAATCTCGACAACATAATACCTTCCATAATGACAAGGCTACCATCCAATGGAATAACAAAAATCTCGACAACAGACTACCTTCCATAACGACAAGTATACCATCCATTGGAGTAACAAAAATCTCAAAAACAGATGACCTTCCATAATGACTAGGCTATCATCCATTGGAGTAATAAAGATATCGACAACAGACTAGCTTCCATTATGAGAAGGCTACAATCCATTGTAGTAATAAAAATCTCGACAAGAGACTACCTTCCATAATGACAAGGCTACCATCCTTTGAAGTAACTAAAATATCGACAACAGACTACCTTCCATAATGACAAGGGTACCATCCATTGGAGTAACAAAAATATCCACAAAAGATTATCTTCCATAATGATAAGGCTACCATCCATTGGAGTAACAAAAATTTCCACAACAGACTACCTTCCATAATATCAAGGCTATAATCCATTATAGTAACAAAAATGTCGACCACAAACTACCTTAAATAATGACAAGGCAACCATCCATTGTAGTAACAAAAATCTCGACAACAAACTACCTTCCATATTGACAAGGCTACTATCCATTGTAGTAACAAAAATCTCGACAACAGACTACCTTCCATAATGACTTGGCTACCATCCATTAGAGTAACAAAAATCTCGACAATAGACTACCTTCCATAATGACAAGGCTACCATCCATTGGAGTAACAAAGATATCGATAACATACTACCTTCCATAATGACTTGGCTACCATCCATTGGAGTAACAAAAATCTCGACAATAGACTACCTTCCATAATGACAAGGCTACCATCCATTGGAGTAACAAAGATATCGATAACATACTACCTTCCATAATGACAAGGCTACCATCCATTGGAGTAACAAAAATCACGACAACAGACTAACTTCTATAATGAAAAGGCTACCATCCATTGGAATAACAAAAATCTCGACAACATAATACCTTCCATAATGACAAGGCTACCATCCAATGGAATAACAAAAATCTCGACAACAGACTACCTTCCATAACGACAAGTATACCATCCATTGGAGTAACAAAAATCTCGACAACAAATGACCTTCCATAATGACTAGGCTACCATCCTTGTGAGTAATAAAGTTATCGACAACAGATGACCTTCCATAATGACTAGGCTACCATCCATTGGAGTAATAAATATATCAACAATAGACTACCTTCTATCATGAGAAGGCTACAATCCATTATAGTAACAAAAATCTCGACAAGAGACTACCTTCCATAATGACAAGGCTACCATCCATTGTAGTAACTAAAATATCGACAACAGACTACCTTCCATAATGACAAGGGTACCATCCATTGGAGTAACAAAAATATCCACAAGAGACTACCTTCCATAATGATAAGGCTACCATCCATTGGAGTAACAAAAATTTCGACAACAGACTACCTTCCATAATGACAAGGCTTCCATCCATTGGAGTAACAAAAATCTCTACAATAGACTACCTTCCATAATGACAAGGCTACCATCCATTGGAGTAACAAAAATCTCTACAATAGACTACCTTCCATTATGACAAGGGTACCATCCATTGGAGTAAGAAAAATATCCACAAGAGACTACCTTTCATAATGATAAGGCTACCATCCATTGGAGTAACAAAAATCTCGACAACAGACTACCTTCCATAATTACTTAGCTACCATCAATTGGAGTAACAAAAATCTCCGCAATAGACTACCTTCCATAATGACAAGGCTACCATCCATTGGAGTAACAAAGATATCGACAACATAGTACCTTCCATAATGACAAGGCTACCATCCATTGGAGTAACAAAAATCACGACAACAGACTACCTTCCATAATGACAAGGCTACCATCCATTGGAATAACAAAAATATCGACAACAGATGACCTTCCATAATGACTAGGCTACCATCCATTGGAGTAATAAATATATCAACAATAGACTACCTTCTATTATGAGAAGGCTACAATCCATTATAGTAACAAAAATCTCGACCACAAACTACCTTACATAATGACAAGGCTACCATCCATTGTAGTAACAAAAATCTCGACAACAAACTACCTTCCATAATGACAAGGCTACCATCCATTGTAGTAACAAAAATCTCGACAACAGACTACCTTCCATAATGACTTGGCTACCATCCATTGGAGTAACAAAAATCTCGACAATAGACTACCTTCCATAATGACAAGGCTACCATCCATTGGAGTAACAAAAATCTCGACAATAGACTACCTTCCATAATGACAAGGCTACCATCCATTGGAGTAACAAATATTTCGACAACAGACTACCTTCCATAATGTCAAGGCTACAATCAATTATAGTAACAAAAATCTCGACCACAAACTACCTTCCATAATGACAAGGCTACCATCCATTGTAGTAACAAAAATCTCGACAACAGACTACCTTCCATAATGACTTGGCTACCATCCATTGGAGTAACAAAAATCTCGACAATAGACTACCTTCCATAATGACAAGGCTACCATCCATTGGAGTAACAAAGATATCGATAACATACTACCTTCCATAATAACAAGGCTACCATCCATTGGAGTAACAAAAATCACGACAAAAGACTACCTTTCATAATGAAAAGGCTACCATCCATTGGAATAAAAAAATCTCGACAACATAATACCTTCCATAATGACAAGGCTACCATCCAATGGAATAACAAAAGTCTCGACAACCGACTACCTTCCATAACGACAAGTATACCATCCATTGGAGTAACAAAAATCTCAAAAACAGATGACCTTCCATAATGACTAGGCTATCATCCATTGGAGTAATAAAGATATCGACAACAGACTAGCTTCCATTATGAGAAGGCTGCAATCCATTGTAGTAATAAAAATCTAGAAAGAGACTACCTTCCATAATGACAAGGCTACCATCCTTTGAAGTAACTCAAATATCGACAACAGACTACCTTCCATAATGACAAGGGTACCATCCATTGGAGTAACAAAAATATCCACAAAAGATTATCTTCCATAATGATAAGGCTACCATCCATTAGAGTAACAAAAATTTCCACAACAGACTACCTTCCATAATATCAAGGCTATAATCCATTATAGTAACAAAAATGTCGACCACAAACTACCTTAAATAATGACAAGGCAACCATCCATTGTAGTAACAAAAATCTCGACAACAAACTACCTTCCATATTGACAAGGCTACTATCCATTGTAGTAACAAAAATCTCGACAACAGACTACCTTCCATAATGACTTGGCTACCATCCATTGGAGTAACAAAAATCTCGACAATAGACTACCTTCCATAATGACAAGGCTACCATCCATTGGAGTAACAAAGATATCGATAACATACTACCTTCCATAATTACAAGGCTACCATCCATTGGAGTAACAAAAATCACGACAACAGACTAACTTCTATAATGAAAAGTCTACCATCCATTGGAATAACAAAAATCTCGACAACATAATACCTTCCATAATGACAAGGCTACCATCCAATGGAATAACAAAAATCTCGACAATAGACTACCTTCCATAACGACAAGTATACCATCCATTGGAGTATCAAAAATCTCGACAACAGATGACCTTCCATAATGACTAGGCTACCATCCATTGGAGTAATAAATATATCAACAATAGACTACCTTCTATTATGAGAAGGCTACAATCCATTATAGTAACAAAAATATCGACAAGAGACTACCTTCCATAATGACAAGGCTACCATCCATTGTAGTAACTAAAATATCGACAACAGACTACCTTCCATAATGACAAGGGTACCATCCATTGGAGTAACAAAAATATCCACAAGAGACTACCTTCCATAATGATAAGGCTACCATCCATTGGAGTAACAAAAATTTCGACAACAGACTACCTTCCATAATGACAAGGCTTCCATCCATTGGAGTAACAAAAATCTCGACAATAGACTACCTTCCATAATGACAAGGCTACCATCCATTGGAGTAACAAAAATCTCGACAACAGACTACCTTCCATTATGACAAGGGTACCATCCATTGGAGTAAGAAAAATATCCACAAGAGACTACCTTTCATAATGATAAGGCTACCATCCATTGGAGTAACAAAAATCTCGACAACAGACTACCTTCAATAATTACTTAGCTACCATCAATTGGAGTAACAAAAATCTCCGCAATAGACTACCTTCCATAATGACAAGGCTACCATCCATTGGAGTAACAAAGATATCGACAACATACTACCTTCCATAATGACAAGGCTACCATCCATTGGAGTAACAAAAATCACGACAACAGACTACCTTCCATAATGACAAGGCTACCATCCATTGGAATAACAAAAATATCGACAACAGATGACCTTCCATAATGACTAGGCTACCATCCATTGGGGTAATAAATATATCAACAATAGACTACCTTCTATTATGAGAAGGCTACAATCCATTATAGTAACAAAAATCTCGACAAGAGACTACCTTCCATAATGACAAGGCTACCATCCATTGTAGTAACTAAAATATCGACAACAGACTACCTTCCATAATGACAAGGGTACCATCCATTGGAGTAATAAAAATATCCCCAAGAGACTACCTTCCATAATGATAAGGCTACCATCCATTGGAGTAACAAAAATTTCGACAACAGACTACCTTCCATAATGTCAAGGCTACAATCAATTATAGTAACAAAAATCTCGACCACAAACTACCTTACATAATGACAAGGCTACCATCCATTGTAGTAACAAAAATCTCGACAACAAACTACCTTCCATAATGACAAGGCTAGCATCCATTGTAGTAACAAAAATCTCGACAACAGACTACCTTCCATAATGACTTGGCTACCATCCATTGGAGTAACAAAAATCTCGACAATAGACTACCTTCCATAATGACAAGGCTACCATCCATTGGAGTAACAAAGATATCGATAACATACTACCTTCCATAATGACAAGGCTACCATCCATTGGAGTAACGAAAATCACGACAAAAGACTACCTTCCATAATGAAAAGGCTACCATCCATTGGAATAACAAAAGTCTCGACAACCGACTACCTTCCATAATGACAAGTATACCATCCGTTGGAGTAACAAAAATCTCGAAAACAGATGACCTTCCATAATGACTAGGCTATCATCCATTGGAGTAATAAAGATATCGACAACAGACTAGCTTCCATTATGAGAAGGCTACAATCCATTGTAGTAACAAAAATCTCGACATGAGACTATCTTCCATAATGACAAGGCTACCATCCATTGGAGTAACAAAAATCTCGACAATAGACTACCTTCCATAATGACAAGGCTACCATCCATTGGAGTAACAAAGATATCGATAACATACTACCTTCCATAATGACAAGGCTACCATCCACTGGAGTAACAAAAATCACGACAAAAGACTACCTTCCATAATGAAAAGGCTACCATCCATTGGAATAAAAAAATCTCGACAACATAATACCTTCCATAATGACAAGGCTACCATCCAATGGAATAACAAAAGTCTCGACAACCGACTACCTTCCATAACGACAAGTATACCATCCATTGGAGTAACAAAAATCTCGACAACAGATGACCTTCCATAATGACTAGGCTATCATCCATTGGAGTAATAAAGATATCGACAACAGACTAGCTTCCATTATGAGAAGGCTACCATCCATTGTAGTAACAAAAATCTCGACAAGAGACTATCTTCCATAATGACAAGGCTACCATCCATTGTAGTAACAAAAATCTCGACAACAAACTACCTTCCATAATGACAAGGCTACCATCAATTGGAGTAACAAAAATCACGACAACATACTACCTTCCATAATTACTTAGCTACCATCAATTGGAGTAACAAAAATCTCGGTAATACACTACCTTCCATAATGACAAGGCTACCATCCATTGGAGTAACAAAGATATCGACGACATACTACCTTCCATAATGACAAGGCTACCATCCATTGGAGTAACAAAAATCACGACAACAGGCTACCTTCTATAATGAAAAGGCTACCATCCATTTGAATAACAAAAATCTCGACAACATAATACCTTCCATAATGATAAGGCTACCATCCGTTGGAGTAAAAAAAGTCTCGACAACAGACTACCTTCCATAATGTCAAGGCTACAATCCATTGTAGTAACAAAAATCTCGACAAGAGACTATCTTCCATAATGACTAGGCTACCATCCATTGTAGTAACAAAAATCTCGACAACAAACTACCTTCCATAATGACAAGGCTACCATCCATTGGAGTAACAAAAATCACGACAACATACTACCTTCCATAATTACAAGGCTTCCATCAAATGGAGTAACAAAAATCTCGACAATAGACTACCTTGCATAATGACAAGGCTACCATCCATTGGAGTATCAAAAATCTTGACAATAGACTACCTTCCATAATGACAAGGGTACCATCCATTGGAGTAACAAAAATATCCACAAGAGACTACCTTCCATAATGATAAGGCGACAATCCATTGTAGTAACAAAAATCTCGACAACAGACTACCTTCCATAATGACTTCGCTACCATCCATTGGAGTAACAAAAATCTCGGCAATAGACTAACTTCCATAATGACAAGGCTACCATCCATTGGAGTAACAAAGATATCGATAACATACTACCTTCCATAATGACAAGGCTACCATCCATTGGAGTAACAAAAATCACGACAATAGACTACCTTCCATGATGAGAAGGCTACCATCCATTGTAATAACAAAAATCTCGACAACAGATGACCTTCCATAATGACTAGGCTTCCATCCATTGGAGTAATAAAGATATCAACAATAGACTACCTTCCATAATGAGAAGGCTACAATCCATTGTAGTAACAAAAATCTCGCCAAGAGACTACCTTCCATAATGACAAGGTTACCATCCATTGTAGTAACTAAAATATCGACAACAGACTACCTTCCATAATGACAATGGTACCATCCATTGCAGTAACAAAAATATCCATAAGAGACTACCTTCCATAATGATAAGGCTACCATCCATTGGAGTAACAAAAGATTCGACAACAGACTACCTTCCATAATGTCAAGGCTACAATCCATTATAGTAACAAAAATCTCGACCACAAACTACCTTACATAATGACAAGGCTACCATCCATTGTAGTAACACAAATCTCGACAACAAACTACCTTCTATAATGACAAGGCTACCATCCATTGTAGTAACAAAAATCTGGACAACAGACTACCTTCCATAATGACTTGGCTACCATCCATTGGAGTAACAAAAATCTCGACAATAGACTACCTTCCAAAATGACAAGGCTACCATCCATTGGAGTAACAAAGATATCGATAACATACTACCTTCCATAATGACAAGTCTACGATCCATTGGAATAACAAAAATCTCGCCAACATAATACCTTCCATAATGACAATGCTACCATCCAATGGAATAACAAAAATCTCGACAACAGACTACCTTCCATAACGACAAGTATACCATCCATTTGAGTAACAAAAATCAAGACAATAGATTACCTTACATAATGACTAGGCTACCATCCGTTGGAGTAATAAAGATATCGACAACAGACTACCTTCCATAATGACAAGGCTACAATCCATTGTAGTAACAAAAATCTCGACAAGAGACTACCTTCCATAATGACAAGGCTACCATCCATTGTCGTAACAAAAATCTCGACAACAGACTACCTTCCATAATTACTTGGCTACCATCCATTGGAGTAACAAAAATCTCGGCAATAGACTAACTTCCATAATGACAAGGCTACCATCCATTGGAGTAACAAAGATATCGACAACATACTACCTTCCATAATGACAAGGCTACCATCCATTGGAGTAACAAAAATCACGACAATAGACTACCTTCCATAATGAGAAGGCTACCATCCATTGTAATAACAAAAATCTCGACAACAGATGACCTTCCATAATGACTAGGCTACCATCCATTGGAGTAATAAAGATATCAACAATAGACTACCTTCCATAATGAGAAGGCTACAATCCATTGTAGTAACTAAAATCTCGACAAGAGACTACCTTCCATAATGACAAGGTTACCATCCATTGTAGTAACTAAAATATCGACAACAGACTACCTTCCATAATGACAATGGTACCATCCATTGCAGTAACAAAAATATCCTCAAGAGACTACCTTCCATAATGATAAGGCTACCATCCATTGGAGTAACAAAAGATTCGACAACAGACTACCTTCCATAATGTCAAGGCTACAATCCATTATAGTAACAAAAATCTCGACCAAAAACTACCTTACATAACGACAAGGCTACCATCCATTGTAGTAACACAAATCTCGACAACAAACTACCTTCCATAATGACAAGGCTACCATCCATTGTAGTAACAAAAATCTGGACAACAGACTACCTTCCATAATGACTTGGCTACCATCCATTGGAGTAACACAAATCTCGACAATAGACTACCTTCCAAAATGACAAGGCTGCCATCCATTGGAGTAACAAAGATATCGATAACATACTACCTTCCATAATGACAAGTCTACGATCCATTGGAATAACAAAAATCTCGACAACATAATACCTTCCATAATGACAAGGCTACCATCCAATGGAATAACAAAAATCTCGACAACAGACTACCTTCCATAACGACAAGTATACCATCCATTTGAGTAACAAAAATCAAGACAATAGATGACCTTACATAATGACTAGGCTACCATCCGTTGGAGTAATAAAGATATCGACAACAGACTACCTTCCATTATGAGAAGGCTACAATCCATTGTAGTAACAAAAATCTCGACAAGAGACTATCTTCCATAATGACAAGGCTACCATCCATTGTCGTAACAAAAATCTCGACAACAAACTACCTTCCACAATGACAAGGCTACCATCCATTGGAGTAACAAAAATCACGACAACATACTACCTTCCATAATGACAACTCTACCATCCATTGGAATAACAAAAATCTCGACAACATATTACCTTCCATAATGACAAGGCTTCCATCCATTGGAGTAACAAAAATCTCGACAAGAGACTATCTTCCATAATGACAAGGCTACCATCCATTGCAGTAACAAAAATCTCGACAACAAACTACCTTCCATAATGACAAGGCTACCATCCATTGGAGTAACAAAAATCACGACAACATACTACCTTCCATAATGACAAGGCTTCCATCAAATGGAGTAACAAAAATCTCGACAATAGACTACCTTGCATAATGACAAGGCTACCATCCATTGGAGTATCAAAAATCTTGACAATAGACTACCTTCCATAATGACAAGGGTACCATCCATTGGAGTAACAAAAATATCCACAAGAGACTACCTTCCATAATGATAAGGCGACAATCCATTGTAGTAACAAAAATCTCGACAACAGACTACCTTCCATAATGACTTGGCTACCATCCATTGGAGTAACAAAAATCTCGGCAATAGACTAACTTCCATAATGACAAGGCTACCATCCATTGGAGTAACAAAGATATCGACAACATACTACCTTCCATAATGACAAGGCTACCATCCATTGGAGTAACAAAAATCACGACAATAGACTACCTTCCATAATGAGAAGGCTACCATCCATTGTAATAACAAAAATCTCGACAACAGATGACCTTCCATAATGACTAGGCTACCATCCATTGGAGTAATAAAGATATCAACAATAGACTACCTTCCATAATGAGAAGGCTACAATCCATTGTAGTAACAAAAATCTCGACAAGAGACTACCTTCCATAATGACAAGGTTACCATCCATTGTAGTAACTAAAATATCGACAACAGACTACCTTCCATAATGACAATGGTACCATCCATTGCAGTAACAAAAATATCCTCAAGAGACTACCTTCCATAATGATAAGGCTACCATCCATTGGAGTAACAAAAGATTCGACAACAGACTACCTTCCATAATGTCAAGGCTACAATCCATTATAGTAACAAAAATCTCGACCACAAACTACCTTACATAACGACAAGGCTACCATCCATTGTAGTAACACAAATCTCGACAACAAACTACCTTCCATAATGACAAGGCTACCATCCATTGTAGTAACAAAAATCTGGACAACAGACTACCTTCCATAATGACTTGGCTACCATCCATTGGAGTAACACAAATCTCGACAATAGACTACCTTCCAAAATGACAAGGCTACCATCCATTGGAGTAACAAAGATATCGATAACATACTACCTTCCATAATGACAAGTCTACGATCCATTGGAATAACAAAAATCTCGACAACATAATACCTTCCATAATGACAAGGCTACCATCCAATGGAATAACAAAAATCTCGACAACTGACTACCTTCCATAACGACAAGTATACCATCCATTTGAGTAACAAAAATCAAGACAATAGATGACCTTACATAATGACTAGGCTACCATCCGTTGGAGTAATAAAGATATCGACAACAGACTACCTTCCATTATGAGAAGGCTACAATCCATTGTAGTAACAAAAATCTCGACAAGAGACTATCTTCCATAATGACAAGGCTACCATCCATTGTCGTAACAAAAATCTCGACAACAAACTACCTTCCACAATGACAAGGCTACCATCCATTGGAGTAACAAAAATCACGACAACATACTACCTTCCATAATGACAACTCTACCATCCATTGGAATAACAAAAATCTCGACAACATATTACCTTCCATAATGACAAGGCTTCCATCCATTGGAGTAACAAAAATCTCGACAAGAGACTATCTTCCATAATGACAAGGCTACCATCCATTGCAGTAACAAAAATCTCGACAACAAACTACCTTCCATAATGACAAGGCTACCATCCATTGGAGTAACAAAAATCACGACAACATACTACCTTCCATAATGACAAGGCTTCCATCAAATGGAGTAACAAAAATCTCGACAATAGACTACCTTGCATAATGACAAGGCTACCATCCATTGGAGTATCAAAAATCTTGACAATAGACTACCTTCCATAATGACAAGGGTACCATCCATTGGAGTAACAAAAATATCCACAAGAGACTACCTTCCATAATGATAAGGCGACAATCCATTGTAGTAACAAAAATCTCGACAACAGACTACCTTCCATAATGACTTGGCTACCATCCATTGGAGTAACAAAAATCTCGGCAATAGACTAACTTCCATAATGACAAGGCTACCATCCATTGGAGTAACAAAGATATCGACAACATACTACCTTCCATAATGACAAGGCTACCATCCATTGGAGTAACAAAAATCACGACAATAGACTACCTTCCATAATGAGAAGGCTACCATCCATTGTAATAACAAAAATCTCGACAACAGATGACCTTCCATAATGACTAGGCTACCATCCATTGGAGTAATAAAGATATCAACAATAGACTACCTTCCATAATGAGAAGGCTACAATCCATTGTAGTAACAAAAATCTCGACAAGAGACTACCTTCCATAATGACAAGGTTACCATCCATTGTAGTAACTAAAATATCGACAACAGACTACCTTCCATAATGACAATGGTACCATCCATTGCAGTAACAAAAATATCCTCAAGAGACTACCTTCCATAATGATAAGGCTACCATCCATTGGAGTAACAAAAGATTCGACAACAGACTACCTTCCATAATGTCAAGGCTACAATCCATTATAGTAACAAAAATCTCGACCACAAACTACCTTACATAACGACAAGGCTACCATCCATTGTAGTAACACAAATCTCGACAACAAACTACCTTCCATAATGACAAAGCTACCATCCATTGTAGTAACAAAAATCTGGACAACAAACTACCTTCCATAATGACTTGGCTACCATCCATTGGAGTAACAAAAATCTCGACAATAGACTACCTTCCAAAATGACAAGGCTACCATCCATTGGAGTAACAAAGATATCGATAACATACTACCTTCCATAATGACAAGTCTACGATCCATTGGAATAACAAAAATCTCGACAACATAATACCTTCCATAATGACAAGGCTACCATCCAATGGAATAACAAAAATCTCGACAACAGACTACCTTCCATAACGACAAGTATACCATCCATTTGAGTAACAAAAATCAAGAAAATAGATGACCTTACATAATGACTAGGCTACCATCCGTTGGAGTAATAAAGATATCGACAACAGACTACCTTCCATTATGAGAAGGCTACAATCCATTGTAGTAACAAAAATCTCGACAAGAGACTATCTTCCATAATGACAAGGCTACCATCCATTGTCGTAACAAAAATCTCGAAAACAAACTACCTTCCATAATGACAAGGCTACCATCCATTGGAGTAACAAAAATCACGACAACATACTACCTTCCATAATGACAACTCTATCATCCATTGGAATAACAAAAATCTCGACAACAGATTACCTTCCATAATGACAAGGCTTCCATCCATTGGAGTAACAATAATCTCGACAATAGACTACCTTCCATAATGACAAGGCTACCATCCATTGGAGTAACAAAAATCTCGACAATAGACTACCTTCCATTATGACAAGGGTACCATCCATTGGAGTAAGAAAAATATCCACAAGAGACTACCTTTCATAATGATAAGGCTACCATCCATTTGAGTAACAAAAATCTCGACAACAGACTACCTTCCATAATGACTTGGCTACCATCCATTTGAGTAACAAAAATCTCAGCAATAGACTACCTTCCATAATGAGAAGGCTACCATCCATTGGAGTAACAATGATATCGTCAACATACTACCTTCCATAATGACAAGGCTACCATCCATTGGAGTAACAATAATCACGACAACAGACTACCTTCCATAATGACAAGGCTACCATCCATTGGAATAACAAAAATCTCGACAACAGATGACCTTCCATAATGACTAGGCTACCATCCATTGGAGTAATAAAGATATCAACAATATACTACCTTCCATTATGAGAAGGCTACATTCCATTGTAGTAACAAAAATCTCGACAAGAGACTACCTTCCTTAATGACAAGGCTACCATCCATTGTAGTAACTAAAATATCGACAACAGACTACCTTCCATAATGACAAGGGTACCATCCATTGGAGTAACAAAATATCCACAAGAGACTACCTTCCATAATGATAAGGCTACCATCCATTGGAGTAACAAAAATTTCGACAACAGACTACCTTCCATAATGTCAAGGCTACAATCCATTATAGTAACAAAAATCTCGACCAAAAACTACCTTACATAATGACAAGGCTACCATCCATTGTAGTAACAAAAATCTCGACAACAAACTACCTTCCATAAAGACAAGGCTACCATCCATTATAGTAACAAAAATCTCGACAACAGACTACCTTCCATAATGACTTGGCTACCATCCATTGGAGTAACAAAAATCTCGACAATTGACTACCTTCCATAATGACAAGGCTACCATCCATTGGAGTAACAAAGATATCGATAACATACTACCTTCCATAATGACAAGGCTACCATCCATTTGAGTCACAAAAATCACGACAACAGACTACCTTCCATAATGAAAAGGCTACCATCCATTGGAATAACAAAAATCTCGACAACATAATACCTTCCATAATGACAAGGCTACCATCCAATGGAATAACAAAAATCTCGACAACAGTCTACCTTCCATAACGACAAGTATACCATCCATTGGAGTAACAAAAATCTCGACAACAGATGACCTTCCATAATGACTAGGCTACAATCCATTGTAGTAACAAAGATCTCGACAACAGTCTACGTTCCATAATAACAAGGCTACCATCAATTGGAGTAAGAAAAATATCAACAAGAGACTACCTTCAATAATGACAAGGCCATCATCCATTGGAGTAACAAAAATCACGACAACATACTACCTTCCATAATGAGAACTCTACCATCCATTGGAATAACAAAAATCTCGACAACAGATTACCTTCCATAATGACAAGGCTTCAATCCATTGGAGTAACAAAAATCTCGACAATAGACTAACTTCCATAATGACAAGGCTACCATCCATTGGAGTAACAAAAATCTCGACAACAAACTACCTTCCATTATGACAAGGGTACCATCCATTGGAGTAAGAAAAATATCCACAAGAGACTACCTTTCATAATGATAAGGCTATCATCCATTGGAGTAACAAAAATCTCGACAACACACTACCTTCCATAATGACAAGGTTACCATCCATTGTAGTTACAAAAATCTCGACAACAGACTACCTTACATAATGACAAGGCTACCATCCATTGGAGTTACAAAAATCCCGACAACAGACTACCTTACATAATGACAAGGCTACCATCCATTGGAGTATCAATGATATCGATAACATACTACCTTCCATAATGACAAGGCTACCATCCATTGGAGTAACAAAAGTCACGACAACAGACTACCTTCCATAATGAAAAGTCTACCATCCATTGGAATAACAAAAATCTCGACAACAAAATACCTTCCATAATGACAAGGCTACCATCCAATGGAGTAACAAAAATCTTGACAACAGACTACCTTCCACAATGACAAGTATACCATCCATTGTAGTATCAAAAATCTGGATAACAAAATGACCTTCCATAATGACTAGGCTACCATCCATTGGAGTAATATAGATATCGACAACAGACTAACTTCCATTATGAGAAGGCTACAATCCATCGTAGTAACAAAAATCCCGACAAGAGACTATCTTCCATAATGACAAGGCTACCATCCATTGTAGTAACAAAAATCTCGACGATAGACTACCTTCTATAATGACAACGCTACCATCCATTGGAGTAACAAAAATCACGACAACATACTACCTTCCATAATGGCAACACTACCATCAATTGGAATAACAAAAATCTCGACAACAGACTACCTTCCATAATGACAAGGCTTCCATCCAATGGGGTAACAAAAATCTCAACAATATACTACCTTCCATAATGAAAAGGCTACCATCCATTGGAGTAACAAAAATCTCGACAACAGACTACCTTCCAATATGACAAGGGTACTATCCATTGGAGTAACAAAAATATCCACAAGAGACTACCTTCCATAATGACAAGGCTACCATCCATTGGAGTAACAAAGATATCGACAACATACTACCTTCCATAATGACAAGGCTACCATCCATTGGAGTAACAAAAATCACGACAATAGACTACCTTCCATAATGACAAGGCTACCATCCATTGGAATAACAAAAATCTCGACAACAGATGACCTTCCATAATGACTAGGCTACCATCCAATGGAATAACAAAAATCTCGAAAACAGTCTACCTTCCATAATGAAATTTATACCATCCATTTGTGTAACAAAAATCTCGACAATAGATGACCTTCCATAATGACTAGGCTACCATCCATTGGAGTAATAAAGATATCGACAACAGACTACCTTCCATTATGAGAAGGCTACAATCCATTGTAGTATCAAAAATCTCGACAAGAGACTATCTTCCATAATGATAAGGCTACCATCCATTGTAGTAACAAAAATCTCGACAACAAACTACCTTCCATAATGACAAGGCTACCATCCATTGGAGTAACAAAAATCACGACAACATACTACCTTCTATAATGACAACTCTACCATCCATTGGAATAACAAAAATCTCGACAACAGATTACCTTCCATAATGACAAGGCTTCCATCCATTGGAGTAACAAAAATCTCGACAATAGACTACCTTCCATAATGACAAGGCTACAATCCATTGGAGTAACAAAAATCTCGACAACAGACTACCTTCCATTATGACAAGGGTACCATCCATTTGAGTAAGAAAAACATCCACAAGAGACTACCTTTCATAATGATAAGGCTACCATCCATTGGAGTAACAAAAATCTCGACAACAGACTACCTTCCATAATGACTTGGCTACCATCCATTGGAGTAACAAAAATCTCGGCAATAGACTACCTTCCATAATGACAAGGCTACCATCCATTGGAGTAATAATGATATCGTCAACATACTACTTCCATAATGACAAGGCTACCATCCATTGGAGTAAAAATAATCACGACAACAGACTACCTTCCATAATGACAAGGCTACCATCCATTGGAATAACAAAAATCTCGACAACAGATGACCTTCCATAATGACTAGGCTACCATCCATTGGAGTAATAAAGATATCAACAATATACTACCTTCCATTATGAGAAGGCTACAATCCATTGTAGTAACAAAAATCTCGACAAGAGACTACCTTCCTTAATGACAAGGCTACCATCCATTGTAGTAACTAAAATATCGACAACAGACTACCTTCCATAATTACAAGGGTACCATCCATTGGAGTAACAAAATATCCACAAGAGACTACCTTCCATAATGATAAGGCTACCATCCATTGGAGTAACAAAAATTTTGACAACAGACTACATTCCATAATGTCAAGGCTACAATCCATTATAGTAACAAAAATCTCGACCACAAACTACCTTACATAATGACAAGGCTACCATCCATTATAGTAACAAAAATCTCGACAACAAACTACCTTCCATAAAGACAAGGCTACCATCCATTATAGTAACAAAAATCTCGACAATTGACTACCTTCCATAATGACAAGGCTACCATCCATTGGAGTAACAAAGATATCGATAACATACTACCTTCCATAATGACAAGGCTACCATCCATTTGATTAACAAAAATCACGACAACAGACTACCTTCCATAATGAAAAGGCTACCATCCATTGGAATAACAAAAATATCGACAACATAATACCTTCCATAATGACAAGGCTACCATCCAATGGAATAACAAAAATCTCGACAACAGTCTACCTTCCATAACGACAAGTATACCATCCATTGGAGTAACAAAAATCTCGACAACAGATGACCTTCCATAATGACTAGGCTACAATCCATTGTAGTAACAAAGATCTCGACAAAAGTCTACGTTCCATAATAACAAGGCTACCATCAATTGGAGTAAGAAAAATATCAACAAGAGACTACCTTCCATAATGACAAGGCCACCATCCATTGGAGTAACAAAAATCACGACAACATACTACCTTCCATAATGACAACTCTACCATCCATTGGAATAACAAAAATCTCGACAACAGATTACCTTCCATAATGACAAGGCTTCCATCCATTGGAGTAACAAAAATCTCGACAATAGACTACCTTCCATAATGACAAGGCTACCATCCATTGGAGTAAAAAAAATCTCGACAACAAACTACCTTCCATTATGAGAAGGGTACCATCCATTGGAGTAAGAAAAATATCCACAAGAGACTACCTTTCATAATGATAAGGCTATCATCCATTGGAGTAACAAAAATTCCGACAACAGACTACCTTCCATAATGACAAGGTTACCATCCATTGTAGTTACAAAAATCTCGACAACAGACTACCTTACATAATGACAAGGCTATAATCCATTGGAGTTAAAAAAATCCCGACAACAGACTACCTTACATAATGACAAGGCTACCATCCATTGGAGTAGCAATGATATCGATAACATACTACCTTCCATAATGACAAGGCTACCATCCATTGGAGTAACAAAAGTCACGACAACAGACTACCTTCCATAATGAAAAGTCTACCATCCATTGTAATAACAAAAATCTCGACAACAGAATACCTTCCATAATGACAAGGCTACCATCCAATGGAGTAACAAAAATCTTGACAATAGACTACCTTCCACAATGACAAGTATACCATCCATTGGAGTATCAAAAATCTCGATAACAAATGACCTTCCATAATGACTAGGCTACCATCCATTGGACTAATATAGATATCGACAACAGACTAACTTCCTTTATGAGAAGGCTACAATCCATCGTAGTAACAAAAATCCCGACAAGAGACTATCTTCCATAATGACAAGGCTACCATCCATTGTAGTAACAAAAATCTCGACGATAGACTACCTTCTATAATGACAAGGCTACCATCCATTGGAGTAACAAAAAACACGACAACATACTACCTTCCATATTGGCAACACTACCATCTATTGGAATAACAAAAATCTCGACAACAGACTACCTTCCATAATGACAAGGCTTCCATCCAATGGAGTAACAAAAATCTCAACAATATACTACCTTCCATAATGAAAAGGCTACCATCCATTGGAGTAACAAAAATCTCGACAACAGACTACCTTCCAATATGACAAGGGTACTATCCATTGGAGTAACAAAAATATCCACAAGAGACTACCTTCCATAATGACAAGGCTACCATCCATTGGAGTAACAAAGATATCGACAACATACTACCTTCCATAATGACAAGGCTACCATCCATTGGAGTAACAAAAATCACGACAACAGACTACCTTCCATAATGACAAGGCTACCATCCATTGGAATAACAAAAATCTCGACAACAGATGACCTTCCATAATGACTAGGCTACCATCCAATGGAATAACAAAAATCTCGACAACAGTCTACCTTCCATAATGACATTTATACCATCCATTTGTGTAACAAAAATCTCGACAATAGATGACCTTCCATAATGACTAGGCTACCATCCATTCGAGTAATAAAGATATCGGCAACAGACTACCTTCCATTATGAGAAGGCTACAATCCATTGTAGTAACAAAAATCTCGACAAGAGACTATCTTCCATAATGATAAGGCTACCATCCATTGTAGTAACAAAAATCTCGACAACAAACTACCTTCCATAATGACAAGGCTACCATCCATTGGAGTAACAAAAATCACGACAACATACTACCTTCCATAATGACAACTCTACCATCCATTGGAATAACAAAAATCTCGACAACAGACTACCTTCCATAATGACAAGGCTTCCATCCATTGGAGTAACAAAAATCTCGACAATAGACTACCTTCCATAATGACAAGGCTACAATCCATTGGAGTAACAAAAATCTCGACAACAGACTACCTTCCATTATGACAAGGGTACCATCCATTTGAGTAAGAAAAATATCCACAAGAGACTACCTTTCATAATGATAAGGCTACCATCCATTGGAGTAACAAAAATCTCGACAACAGACTACCTTCCATAATGACTTGGCTACCATCCATTGGAGTAACAAAAATCTCGGCAATAGACTACCTTCCATAATGACAAGGCTACCATCCATTGGAGTAATAATGATATCGTCAACATACTACCTTCCATAATGACAAGGATACCATCCATTGGAGTAAAAATAATCACGACAACAGACTACCAACCATAATGACAAGGCTACCATCCATTGGAATAACAAAAATCTCGACAACAGATGACCTTCCATAATGACTAGGCTACCATCCATTGGAGTAATAAAGATATCAACAATATACTACCTTCCATTATGAGAAGGCTACAATCCATTATAGTAACAAAAATCTCGACAAGAGACTACCTTCCTTAATGACAAGGCTACCATCCATTGTAGTAACTAAAATATCGACAACAGACTACCTTCCATAATGACAAGGGTACCATCCATTGGAGTAACAAAATATCCACAAGAGACTACCTTCCATAATGATAAGGCTACCATCCATTGGAGTAACAAAAATTTTGACAACAGACAACCTTCCATAATGTCAAGGCTACAATCCATTATAGTAACAAAAATCTCGACCACAAACTACCTTACATAATGACAAGGCTACCATCCATTGTAGTAACATAAATCTCGACAACAAACTACCTTCCATAAAGACAAGGCTACCATCCATTATAGTAACAAAAATCTCGACAATTGACTACCTTCCATAATGACAAGGCTACCATCCATTGGAGTAACAAAGATATCGATAACATACTACCTTCCATAATGACAAGGCTACCATCCATTTGAGTAACAAAAATCACGACAACAGACTACCTTCCATAATGAAAAGGCTACCATCCATTGGAGTTACAAAAATCTCGACAACAGACTACCTTACATAATGACAAGGCTATAATCCATTGGAGTTACAAAAATCCCGACAACAGACTACCTTACATAATGACAAGGCTACCATCCATTGGAGTAGCAATGATATCGATAACATACTACCTTCCATAATGACAAGGCTACCATCCATTGGAGTAACAAAAGTCACGACAACAGACTACCTTCCATAATGAAAAGTCTACCATCCATTGTAATAACAAAAATCTCGACAACAGAATACCTTCCATAAATACAAGGCTACCATCCAATGGAGTAACAAAAATCTTGACAACAGACTACCTTCCAAAATGACAAGTATACCATCCATTGGAGTATCAAAAATCTCGATAACAAATGACCTTCCATAATGACTAGGCTACCATCCATTGGACTAATATAGATATCGACAACAGACTAACTTCCTTTATGAGAAGGCTACAATCCATCGTAGTAACAAAAATCCCGACAAGAGACTATCTTCCATAATGACAAGGCTACCATCCATTGTAGTAACAAAAATCTCGACGATAGACTACCTTCTATAATGACAAGGCTACCATCCATTGGAGTAACAAAAAACACGACAACATACTACCTTCCATATTGGCAACACTACCATCTATTGGAATAACAAAAATCTCGACAACAGACTACCTTCCATAATGACAAGGCTTCCATCCACAGGAGTAACAAAAATCTCAACAATATACTACCTTCCATAATGAAAAGGCTACCATCCATTGGAGTAACAAAAATCTCGACAACAGACTACCTTCCAATATGACAAGGGTACTATCCATTGGAGTAACAAAAATATCCACAAGAGACTACCTTCCATAATGACAAGGCTACCATCCATTGGAGTAACAAAGATATCGACAACATACTACCTTCCATAATGACAAGGCTACCATCCATTGGAGTAACAAAAATCACGACAACAGACTACCTTCCATAATGACAAGGCTACCATCCATTGGAATAACAAAAATCTCGACAACAGATGACCTTCCATAATGACTAGGCTACCATCCAATGGAATAACAAAAATCTCGACAACAGTCTACCTTCCATAATGACATTTATACCATCCATTTGTGTAACAAAAATCTCGACAATAGATGACCTTCCATAATGACTAGGCTACCATCCATTGGAGTAATAAAGATATCGGCAACAGACTACCTTCCATTATGAGAAGGCTACAATCCATTGTAGTAACAAAAATCTCGACAAGAGACTATATTCCATAATGATAAGGCTACCATCCATTGTAGTAACAAAAATCTCGACAACAAACTACCTTCCATAATGACAAGGCCACCATCCATTGGAGTAACAAAAATCACGACAACATACTACCTTCCATAATGACAACTCTACCATCCATTGGAATAACAAAAATCTCGACAACAGATTACCTTCCATAATGACAAGGCTTCCATCCATTGGAGTAACAAAAATCTCGACAATAGACTACCTTCCATAATGACAAGGCTACCATCCATTGGAGTAAAAAAAATCTCGACAACAAACTACCTTCCATTATGAGAAGGGTACCATCCATTGGAGTAAGAAAAATATCCACAAGAGACTACCTTTCATAATGACTTGGCTACCATCCATTGGAGTAACAAAAATCTCGGCAATAGACTACCTTCCATAATGACAAGGCTACCATCCATTGGAGTAATAATGATATCGTCAACATACTACCTTCCATAATGACAAGGCTACCATCCATTGGAGTAAAAATAATCACGACAACAGACTACCTTCCATAATGACAAGGCTACCATCCATTGGAATAACAAAAATCTCGACAACAGATGACCTTCCATAATGACTAGGCTACCATCCATTGGAGTAATAAAGATATCAACAATATACTACCTTCCATTATGAGAAGGCTACAATCCATTGTAGTAACAAAAATCTCGACAAGAGACTACCTTCCTTAATGACAAGGCTACCATCCATTGTAGTAACTAAAATATCGACAACAGACTACCTTCCATAATGACAAGGGTACCATCCATTGGAGTAACAAAATATCCACAAGAGACTACCTTCCATAATGATAAGGCTACCATCCATTGGAGTAACAAAATTTTTGACAACAGACTACCTTCCATAATGTCAAGGCTACAATCCATTATAGTAACAAAAATCTCGACCACAAACTACCTTACATAATGACAAGGCTACCATCCATTGTAGTAACAAAAATCTCGACAACAAACTACCTTCCATAAAGACAAGGCTACCATCCATTATAGTAACAAAAATCTAGACAATTGACTACCTTCCATAATGACAAGGCTACCATCCATTGGAGTAACAAAGATATCGATAACATACTACCTTCCATAATGACAAGGCTACCATCCATTTGAGTAACAAAAATCACGACAACATACTACCTTCCATAATGAAAAGGCTACCATCCATTGGAATAACAAAAATATCGACAACAGTCTACCTTCCATAACGACAAGTATACCATCCATTGGAGTAACAAAAATCTCGACAACAGATGACCTTCCATAATGACTAGGCTACAATCCATTGTAGTAACAAAGATATCGACAAAAGTCTACGTTCCATAATAACAAGGCTACCATCAATTGGAGTAAGAAAAATATCAACAAGAGACTACCTTCCATAATGACAAGGCCACCATCCATTGGAGTAACAAAAATCACGACAACATACTACCTTCCATAATGACAACTCTACCATCCATTGGAATAACAAAAATCTCGACAACAGATTACCTTCCATAATGACAAGGCTTCCATCCATTGGAGTAACAAAAATCTCGACAATAGACTACCTTCCATAATGACAAGGCTACCATCCATTGGAGTAAAAAAAATCTCGACAACAAACTACCTTCCATTATGACAAGGGTACCATCCATTGGAGTAAGAAAAATATCCACAAGAGACTACCTTTCATAATGATAAGGCTATCATCCATTGGAGTAACAAAAATCTCGACAACAGACTACCTTCCATAATGACAAGGTTACCATCCATTGTAGTTACAAAAATCTCGACAACAGACTACCTTACATAATGACAAGGCTATAATCCATTGGAGTTACAAAAATCCCGACAACAGACTACCTTACATAATGACAAGGCTACCATCCATTGGAGTAGCAATGATATTGATAACATACTACCTTCCATAATGACAAGGCTACCATCCATTGGAGTAACAAAAGTCACGACAACAGACTACCTTCCATAATCAAAAGTCTACCATCCATTGTAATAACAAAAATCTCGACAACAGAATACCTTCCATAATGACAAGGCTACCATCCAATGGAGTAACAAAAATCTTAACAACAGACTACCTTCCACAATGACAAGTATACCATCCATTGGAGTATCAAAAATCTCGATAAAAAATGACCTTCCATAATGACTAGGCTACCATCCATTGGACTAATATAGATATCGACAACAAACTAACTTCCTTTATGCGAAGGCTACAATCCATCGTAGTAACAAAAATCCCGACAAGAGACTATCTTCCATAATGACAAGGCTACCATCCATTGTAGTAACAAAAATCTCGACCATAGACTACCTTATATAATGACAAGGCTACCATCCATTGGAGTAACAAAAAACACGACAACATACTACCTTCCATATTGGCAACACTACCATCTATTGGAATAACAAAAATCTCGACAACAGACTACCTTCCATAATGACAAGGCTTCCATCCAATGGAGTAACAAAAATCTCAACAATATACTACCTTCCATAATGAAAAGGCTACCATCCATTGGAGTAACAAAAATCTCGAAAACAGACTACCTTCCAATATGACAAGGTTACTATCCATTGGAGTAACAAAAATATCCACAAGGGACTACCTTCCATAATGACAAGGCTACCATCCATTGGAGTAACAAAGATATCGACAACATACTACCTTCCATAATGACAAGGCTACCATCCATTGGAGTAACAAAAATCACGACAATAGACTACCTTCCATAATGACAAGGCTACCATCCATTGGAATAAAAAAAATCTCGACAACAGATGACCTTCCATAATGACTAGGCTACCATCCAATGGAATAACAAAAATCTCGACAACAGTCTACCTTCCATAACGACAAGTATACCATCCATTGGAGTAACAAAAATCTCGACAACATATGTTATCAGAGATATCTTGGCGAAAGAACAACTGAATATAATGCGCCGGCTTGGACTTGTGAATTTTCTTGAAATGTTTTGAGAAATATGGGAGGGCAAATTTTGGGGTACAACAGTTGCCCCTGTTCAATCTTCTTAGACCTGAGGATGTAGATTGGCTGACGTGCCTTTCGTAATCCGAAGGTGGAAGATGATTGAACACTAGAGTGACCAGAAATTTGCGCTCACATAGTAGTATGATGGTGGGGAATGGGCTTATAGATGCCATTTGGAGATTGATGGATAGGATGATGGGCTTATAGATGCCATGTTAAGAGATGATGGAAGGTGGATGGGCTTATAGATGCCATCTGGGTGTCGATCGCGTAAGAGATTCCTTAGCGAGAACTTGCGTACCTGAGAAAAGAAAGATAATTACCTGGCCTATTACAGGAGCTGGTCATCAAACTCTTTGTATAGATGTGTCCTGACTGGTTACAGGAGCTGGATCTAGAGCTTCAAAAGGTGATGAACGAACCAGAGATAGTTACTACCTTAACAGGAACGGTGAGAGAACCTTGGATGATTACAACCTCAACAGTAACGCTGAGAGAATCTGGGGACGATTACTACCTCCGCAGTAACGGGGAGAGAACCATAGGCGACTTCAACCTCAACAGTAATCATTGAGAGAATCTTGGACGACTTCAACCTCAACAGTAACGCTGAGCGAATCTTGGGATGATTACTACCTCCGCAGTATCGGGGAGAGAACCACAGGCGACTACAACCTCAGCAACAATCATTGAGAGAATCTTGGACGACTTCGACTTCAACAGTAACGCTGAGCGAATCTGGGGATGATTACTACCTCCGCAGTATCGGGGAGAGAACCATAGGCGACTACAACCTCAACAGCAATCATTGAGAGAATCTTGGACGACTTCGACTGAGTCTTTATCAGGAAAATCTGTTAGGGGTCGATTTAGCTGGACTAGAGAAGGCCTTTGACTGGATAAGAAACAGAGAAATCTTAGGGTCGATTTAACTGAACCAGTCTAGGTCTTGAAATCTTCAACTGGAATAAGTGTCAGAACATCGCCATGCCTGGGTCACATCCGAGCTATATCTAGAAGGGGATCTGGAAGGAGTATCAGAACGTTGCCATATCTGGTTCACATCTGAACTATATCTAGAAGGAAATCTGGAAGCAGTATCAGAACGTCGCCATATCTGGTTCACATCTGAACTATATCTAGAAGGAAATGTGGAAGGAGTATCAGAACGTTGCCATATCTGGTTCACATCTGAACTATATCTAGAAGGAAATCTGGAAGCAGTATCAGAACGTCGCCATATCTGGTTCACATCTGAACTATATCTAGAAGGAAATCTGGAAGCAGTATCAGAACGTCGCCATATCTGGTTCACATCTGAACTATATCTAGAAGGAAATCTGGAAGCAGTATCAGAACGTTGCCATATCTAGTTCACATCTGAACTATATCTAGAAGGAAATCTGGAAGCAGTATCAGAACGTCGCCATATCTGGTTCACATCTGAACTATATCTAGAAGGAAATCTGGAAGCAGTATCATAACGTCGCCATATCTGGTTCACATCTGAACTATATCTAGAAGGAAATCTGGAAGCAGTATCAGAATGTTGCCATATCTGGTTCACATATGAACTATATCTAGAAAGAGTTGCGATAGTTGATAGTAATCATCTTTGTATTTACCTTTCCTGAAAGGTAAAGCATTAGTTGTATGCAAGATCATGATGCATGAACTGCATGATTTCTACATGTCCTCAAAATTAATGAGATTCGTGTAGTATGATGCATATGCATGCTATAATGTATGAAGATGTGATGTTTATGAACATATGTTTTCGTCTTAGGAAAATAAATCCTTGACGAGTGCCGGGAAGTCACTCCTGGGCTGTGGTTAAAGAATAGATTTTTGCCTCCGCTGGGGATGATAGTTGCAGGAATACCGGTAGGAGAAGATAACTCCGTCGGGGAATGAACTTGGCGAATGGATTACTCTGCGGGAGGAAAAGTACTCTAATGATCTTGTTGGGAAGCAATCCTCTGTGGGGAGAGAGATACTTTGTTGAGTTGTTGATAATAACTTGCTGGGGATACCCTTGTTGTGTTGGAAGTGTTGATAGACTTCGCTGGGGATAAGAAGACTGCGTCGAGGACGCTCTTTCCGTGGCTTTTGGATGAGGATAACCCAGTTATATCCTGGTAGGGAAATAAACTTTGAATAAAGCCGGGAGACGCGTTCGTGCTCCGCGAGTGGTAAGCTTCTAGAATCTGCTGGGGATAAGCTTACTGCTTGGGGAGATGGCCAACTTTCTTGGGGAAACTGGATTGGACTCTCTTGGGGAAGTATTGAACTGTATTGGTTATGTTCTTCAACGGAACCTACCTTGATACCTTGGAGGACAGAACAATCAGATTGTTTAGACCACCCATTATTGCCCCTGTTTCTATGGGGGAGGCACATGTGGGATGCTGATAATTGTTGAGGGTCAAACCTTCTTCTGATAGGCAGGTGACAAGATGACAGGACATAGTCGTACGCTTTGATCCCTAACTTTTTCCTGGACCGCCCTTTCGGGTTTTCAGTCCACCAGGATACCCATTTTTGCTCAAGCCGCCTTTTCGGGTTTTCGACTTGCCGGGTATACAGGTTTTTTTCATTTCATCCCTTATTTTTGCCCGAACCCTTTTGGTTCGCCGGGAAGCCCTTATTTTTGCCTAGGTGTGTCAACCTAGCGGGTCTTTGATTTTGCGTAGTATTTTTTCCGACTATGTCCACGTTCTTAGAATGCAGGGAGTTTCCCCTGTTAGAAGTGTTTTGCCATGCCACCAGAAGGTGTTTGATCGGGCAAGATTCGTTGCTGGAGTGCCCCAAGTGACTCAGGCGGAGATTTGCCCCAGGCTATTTGGCCTTTGAGAGATTCTCCGAATCTTGATTGGATTGCCCCAGATAATGGACACTGGCCATGTCTGCCCCTTGATTGAAAATGCTTTTGTTCACCAGATACTCTTCGTGCGAATTTTCCTGATGTTCAAACAAAAAGTCATATGCAAACAATGTTATATCAAAAATGCAAAGCTTATGTCTGTCTTGAAGATTTTGAAAATGCATTTTTTCATAAAAACAAGTGAATTTTTTGTGTAAACGTGATGTCAACTCCGTATTTACCGTAGGCCTTAAGGAGTCAGGATACCTTTCGTAACAGTATGCTTTCGAACTAACCCATGCTTCAGCTAGGACTTTTAAGGGTTATAACGTGGCCTGGTTCACGGTTTAAGAACACAAAGGATAAAGGCTCAAATTATTTGTACCCACCCGCTCTTCGTGATGTTCTCCAAACCTAAACTCAGTTGATCATACGTTAGACCTTGTTTGAGTCTTTGCTCTGATTTTCCGGCGATGATTCGGATGTTGATAACTTATTTTGAATAGGCAGTCATTCCTTTTTTTGTTGAGGGTTTGTAAGACCTCTTTCTTGTCTGATTTTTGTTATCCCTTTCTTTTTTTGCCTGAACTGTTTCCTTTTTTGGAATTACAGTCAGCGGGATGCCCCAGTTTCGTAAGTCTCCTTCATGGGTTTTGACTTAATGGGTTTTTTTATTTTTTGAGATAATGACTGCCTTTCTTCATTGATTATTCGGAACCATCACGGTCCTTCTTTGTTTTGTAAGGACCTCTTTGGTGCCATTCGTTATGCACTTGGATCAACTGAGAGACTACCCTGCCCCAGGTTATGATTAAGGGTTTTAAATTTCAAAAAGAAAAACTCCTACTTCTTTGGCTCAGAGGGGTTGACGAGGGATTATCATCCTTATAACTCCAGTGTTTAGGGATTGAAACAATGCCTGTACCTCATCAGCGGGGTCTGTTCAAAAGCATACTGTGGATTATGGTATCGTTTTCGTCATCCTCCCTCAAGAGGCTTAGAATTATTAATTAAGAGTTGATCATCAGAAAAAATATGAAAATAATTTGCATATAGTGAATACGAATATATTGCTTCAAAACAGACATATGCGATGCATTAATGAAATAACAACGTTTGATATGAATGGAATGTTCGAACAATCAAAAGAAAATTACAACTGGAAAGATTCTAATGAACAAAAATTTCTCAATCCTAGCCATGTTTTGGCAAGGGAGCAATGATCACATTGGGAGTCTCGGCGGGCTCGAATTCGATCTCTTTAGCATCGATCATATTCTGAATCTTGTACTTTAGTGCCCCACAGTCCTCAGTATCGTGCCCCGGACTACCAGAATGGTAAGCGCACCTTGCTTCTGGGTTGTAGTTTGGAGAGGAAGTCTTTGGATTTGCAGGAGGGTTGATCACCGCAATCAGGTTCATCCTTAACATGTGCTGCAAAGCTCGTGACCATGACATGTTGATGTAGGTGAATTGTCTCTTAGGCTCGTCCGACCTGTTCTGATCAACCCGCTGTTCTTGGCGCGGTCATTGTTGGACCTGAGAAGTAGTAGCAACTCGGAGAGGTCTATTCATTGGACCCGACCTTTGCCTTCTTGGAAGTTGTTCTATGACCTGGTCCCTGATTTGGGCTGGTTGCTTCATGCCTTGAGGAAGTTGGCTGATCATGGCTCTCAGCTCTCCTTGCTCCTGAGCTAAACCTTGAATGAGGGCCCTTTGCCCCAGCATCTGGGTTTTCAATGTGTCTACCTCAGCTTGTAGACGTTTCAGCTGTTCGTCCTTATCATCTTCAGGACTCTTTCTGATCAGATTCCCCATGAGGAGTGTCCTCAACTCTTCCTGCCCCTTGGATAGACCTAGGAAGATTTCCCTGAACTGAGTCTCTTGAGCGTGAAGGTCCTGGTTATCTTGTTGTGAAGCCATTGTTGAAATAAACAGCGAGAAAGGTAAGTGACCTGCAACAAGGATACCTGTTATGCAATGATGAGTATGACATGCATGTAATGTTTTCAAGGACCTCGCGGGGTAAACAAGAAAATTTGTTAGCATTTGGATCCGGTAGCTTGATTGAAAGAACTTCATATTTGTCGAGAGTCTTTCTTCCAAGGGTCAAAGGCTCACCATATCAAGTGGGTCATAGCCCCTGACAACTTTGGCTAGAGGAAAATAAATCCTCTTTGCCCCTTGCTAGATGTTTGATTTATCGTGACCTGCATCACAAGCCTTTGAGATCCTTAAAAGGGGTTAGGATGTATGCAATGGTATGATGTCATGATGCATGGGGTAGTATGGATAAACCCTGTTATGAGCCCTTATTAAGGACTATAAACAAAACCTGCAAGCAAACTCAGTAACCCTGCCATGAGTCCTAATTAAGGACTATGGGCAAAACCTGCAAAAAACTTACCAAACCCTGCTATGAGTCCCAATTAAGGACTATAAGCAAACCCTGCAAGTAGTTCCCGTGTTAGATAACAAGCATGCAAATAGTCAAGTACGAAGGCACACAAGTCACACAAGAGAAGCCCTTAGAGTTTAGGCCAGCATGGGGTCCGGGTATTACCCTCTTGAAGTTGGTGGGCTCAACCTGTCCTGTTAGAAGTAACCGGGTTCTAAGGGTCCCAATATCACGGGATTGCTTTCATTGTTCATCGTTTCGATTTAGCCACTGAACTGGCGACCGAAATATTCCAGGAAAGCAACCCTCAATTGAGTGTAGTATCGAGTATCAACCAACCTCGGACTGCACCAAAGTCAGTTATCTCACTACCCTAAAGAGGCCAAGATAGTTCAATTAAGGTTCCTAAGGTCTGTTGATGCTTTATGACACCACGCGGAAGCCCCGTACTCTCCTTGACTGAACTCAAGGGTTACCGGTACACACCAAAGTGCCACATCAACGTAGAAGACTGTATCAACCATGTCGGTATACCCCGCACAGTTCCCTCACAGCCTTGTTGCTACTTTCTTAGAAGGTATCCCCCAGATCCGGGTTAGGATCTATAGAACTCCCAAGACAGTCCCACAATTTAAAGCAAGCAAGTCAATACAATTGAAAACACAGTTATGAACTATCCCTAAGGTACACCTCACTTTATAAAGATCTCCCCAGCAGAGTCGCCAGTTCTGTGATCGGTGGATCTGGAACTGACTGTTTAACGCTGGTTCGCGAAATGTCGCGGAAGCAAGAGTCGCCACCGTCTTTTATTTTCTCCAAATGGAAAGGACAAAAGCACAGAAAAATTCCTTATAGAGATTGCTCTCGGTTCGGGAGGTAGATTATAGAAAGGGAAGGTGTTAGCACCCTTTCTATCCATGGTTATCCATGGGCTCTTAGATACTTGCTCATTTGTGTTTTCAAAAATGGTTTGTCTGCTTTTCAACTGTGGGTTTTAAAAATTTTCTTTGAAAATTTAAGTTCGACTCTTGTATCGGTCCTCAAGAGTGTTTGAAAAGTTGCTTTCGAAAGCTTTTTGAAAAGGTGTCGGTGTAAAAAGTATTTTTTGAATTTGTTTTGAAATTAGAGCAAGTATCTAGAGTCGTCTACCTAGCCTAAGGAATTCGTCTGTGTAGATGTCCTTTAAAGTAGTGCCATCCCACCATTGAGAGGTAGGTAGCACCACCGTTGGAGGTGTTCGGGTCAATTCGAGGTTCGGGACATGGTGATCACCGGAGCAATGGGAAGATACCTTAGAAGCTACCCTCATGCCAGGTTCCCGGATCATGAGGACTTACTAAGACATCCTCTACTCGACGATCACCTTTCGAGGCAAGGCAACAGTGAGACGTACCCTAGGGGTGGTGTGTGATTTGTGTGTCTTTTCAGATATTTTGGTTTTTTCATGTTATGGTGATCTACGCGTTTGTTTTTATTTTATCATTCATTCTTGCATGCAATTATTAACAGTTAAAAAGATGCGGAAATTAAAAGTTCCTAAACTATTACAAAGGCGCGGGTCCACATCGCCAAATTTAATCCAGGACCCGATTTGACAGAGAGTAAATAAAGTGCGAGAAATAAAATGTCCGAGTTTACAAGGCTTTGAGAGAATTACATTAATATTATAAGAAGTAAAATAAAATGAGCGAATTGAAATTAAAATTGGAAGCGAGGGCGTTCGACCCTTTTAAGGAAATTACGATTAACCAATTAATTAAATTAAAACAAAAAAGAAAAGATTTTTGAGTTTTTTTTTGGTATTTATGATTTTTTAATGAGAACTAAATGAAATTAATTAATTAACCCTAATTCTAGTTATTTTTAATTTATTAAGAAAAACATTAAAATTTAATCTAAAATTAACCTAATTAATTAATACAATTTTATTTACAAAAATAAATAATTAATTATTAGTGAAATTTATTTACAAAAAATATTAATTAAATAAATATATTTTGATTTTTATGACTTTTCTATTTTTTACTATTTTTTATATTTTATGAAAATAAGTTAAATTAATTAAAAAAAGAAATAATTGAAATAAATAAAATAAGGAAAAGAAAGAAAATACAATACCTTGGGGGGTTTCTGTCTCCTTTTTGGAGGTGAATTGGAGTGGTTTGGCCATTTGTGTTCTGGCCTCATCATGCATAAGTTGTTCTACTTTGGCCATTTGCCTTTTGGCTTTTGGCCATTTGCGTTTTGGCCTCAACGTTCCTTAATCTTCTCAGGATGTCTGTCTCGCCATGTATTGGTGTCATGCATAAGTTTTTCTACTTTGGCCATTTGGCTTTTGGCTTTTGGCCATTTGGCTTTTGACCTCAACGTTCCTTAATGAACCTGGGATCCTGTCTAAATCTGCAGTTGAATCTCACGAACACATTAAATAAAATCATAAAATGCAAATAAAGCCAATATATGAAGAAATTTAATGTTTAGGCACAATATGGCATGTATGAATGATTATACCCTTTTGATCATGGAGATCAAATCAATCTTACCTTTACTGGAAAATCAGTGGCCTGAATGCTTTTATGCCTTACTGGAAAATTAGGATCATGGAGATCAAGCCAGCCTTACCCTTACTGAAGAAGTAGTGAGGTGTTGGTTTGTAACTGTGATGGCTTGTTTGTAGTGAGAGAGGGATTTGTAATAAGGATTTCAAGGTTTTAGGGTTCTTGAAAGAGTTTGATATTCTAATAGTGTTGTGGCAAGGTTTTTTTCTCTCTTTTCCTCCTCGGTTTGTGTGAAAAGAAGGTGATTATATAATAAAAATTAGGGTAAAGCAAATGGGCTTTGAATGTGCAATTGGGCCTCCAATATTCACTTGAATTCGTCACTTTCCAGGCTAATTCGCAGGGACTTAAGTGCATTATTTGAAGTTGAAATGTGAAAACAAAATGTAGCCGACATCGAGAACTAACTCCTGTCCGAAAATCGACTCAATCGGATAAACGGTGAATTAGTTATGAATTTTTGAAGTTTCAGCTCAGACAAACTTTTTTTGGGCTCCAGTGTCGACTCTGACATGTTCTTCAATAAAAACCTGGTATTGATCGGTGCATAATTTGGTCTCGACTTTTAAAGCAAAGTTGTAGATCTATGAGTCAGGGACCTTGTGTAAAAATATGAGCCCAATCCGATAAAAATTGACCGAGTTATGAATTTTCGAAGTTTCGGCCCAGATGAAATAATATTCAGCATTCAGGATTTTCAGCGTGTCACGCACTCTGAGCAAAAAACGAAGGCCTTTTGAATACCGTTTGAACTCAATACCTTCTGTAAAAATGTAGCCAACTCAATTTGTGAAATTTTGGCGCCGGAACCAGCTCGATACGATGAAAATCGACCAAGTTATGATTTTCTAAACATGACGCAAATAAACTTCTGTCACAAATTTTCTGTACGAAAATACTTGATAAATCCACATTTTTGAAGACCTTCTGATCGAAATTGGCTTCCAGCTGTGAGAGATGAAAACGTAGATAATGTCAAGACGAAATTTTGGCCACCGGAACGGGTTCAAAACGAGCCACGATCTTCAAGTTATGAATTTTTTAGCGCGTAAAAACTGCACTTTCAGCACACTTTTTCACTATATTTCTTCAAGAAAACTCACACATTCGGATACCTTCTTTAAAGAATTGACTCTTGAGCCGAACCTGAATTTGAGAATATGTTATCAGAGATATCTTGGCGAAAGAACACCTGAATATAATGCGCCGGCTTGGATTTGTGAATTTTCTTGAAATGTTTTGAGAAATATGGGAGGGCAAATTTTGGGGTACAACACATTGGAATAACAAAAATCTCGAAAACAGATGACCTTCCATAATGACTAGGCTACCATCCATTGGAGTAATAAAGATAGCAACAATAGACTACCCTCCATTATGAGAAGGCTACAATCCATTGTAGTAACAAAAATCTCGACAAGAGACTACCTTCCATAATGACAAGGCTACCATCCATTGTAGTAACTAAAATATCGACAACAAACTACCTTCCATAATGACAAGGCTACCATCCATTGGAGTAACAAAACTCACGACAACAGACTACCTTCCATAATGACAAGGCTACCATCCATTGGAATAACAAAAATCTCGACAACAGATGACCTTCCATAATGACTAGGCTACCATCCATTGGAGTAATAAAGATAGCAACAATAGACTACCTTCCATTATGAGAAGGCTACAATCCATTGTAGTAACAAAAATCTCGACAAGAGACTACCTTCCATAATGACAAGGCTACCATCCATTGTAGTAACTAAAATATCGACAACAAACTACCTTCCATAATGACAAGGGTACCATCCATTGGAGTAACAAGAATATCCACAAGAGACTACCTTTCATAATGATAAGGTTATCATCCATTGGAGTAACAAAAATCTCGACAACAGACTACCTTCCATAATGACAAGGTTACCATCCATTGTAGTTACAAAAATCTCGACAACAGACTACCTTCCATAATGACTTGGCTACCATCCATTGGAGTAACAAAAATCTTGATAACATACTACCTTCCATAATGACAAGTCTACCATCCATTAGAGTAACAAAAATCACGACAACAGACTACCTTCTATAATGAAAAGGCTACCATCCATTGGAATAAAAAAAATCTCGACAACATAATACCTTCCATAATGACAAGGCTACCATCCAATGGAATAAAAAAAATCTCGACAACAGACTACCTTCCATAACGACAAGTATACCATCCATTTAAGTAACAAAAATCTCGACAACAGATGACATTCCATAATGACTAGGCTACCATCCATTGGAGTAATAAAGATATCAACAACAGACTACCTTCCATTATGAGAAGGCTACAATCCATTATAGTATCAAAAATCTCGACAAGAGACTGTCTTCCATAATGACAAGGCTACCATCCATTGTAGTAACAAAAATCTCGACAACAAACTACCTTCCATTATGACAAGGCTACCATCCATTGGAGTAACAAAAATCACGACAATAGACTACCTTCCATAATGAGAAGGCTACCATCCATTGTAATAACAAAAATCTCTACAACAGATGACCTTCCATAATGACTAGGCTACCATCCATTGGAGTAATAAAGATATCAACAATAGACTACCTTCCATAATGAGAAGGCTACCATCCAATGGAATAACAAAAATCTCGACAACAGACTAACTTCAATAATGATAAGGCTTCCATCCAATGGAGTAACAAAAATATCGACAACATACTACCTTCCATAATGACAAGGCTACCATCCATTGTAGTAACAAAAATATCCACAATAGACTACCTTCCATAATGACAAGGCTTCCATTAAATGGAGTAACAAAAATCTCGACAACAGACTACCTTCCATAATGACAAGGCTAGCATCCATTGGAGTATCAAAAACCTCGACAATAGACTACCTTCCATAATGAAAAGGGTACCATCCATTGGAGTAAAAAAATATCCACAAGAGACTACCTTCCATAATGATAAGGCGACAATCCATTGTAGTAACAAAAATCTTGACAACATACTACCTTCCATAATGACAAGGATACCATCCATTGTAGTAACAAAAATCTCGACAACAGACTACCTTCCATAATGACTTGGCTACCATCCATTGGAGTAATAAAAATCTCGGCAATAGACTACCTTCCATAATGACAAGGATACCATCCATTGGAGTAACAAAGATATCGACAACATATTACCTTCCATAATGACAAGGCTACCATCCATTGTAGTAACAAAAATCTCGACAACAGACTACCTTCCATAATGACAAGGCTACCATCCATTGTAGTAAAAAAAATCTCGACAACAGACTACCTTCCATAATGACTAGGCTACCATCCATTGGAGTAACAAAAATCTCGACAATAGACTACCTTCCATTATGAGAAGGCTACAATCCATTGTAGTAACTAAAATATCGACAACAAACTACCTTCCATAATGACAAGGGTACCATCCATTTGAGTAACAAAAATATCCACAAGAGACTACCTTCCATAATGATAAGGCTACCATCAATTGGAGTAACAAAAATTTCGACAACAGACTACCTTCCATAATGTCAAGGCTACAATTCATTATAGTAACAAAAATCTCGACCACAAACTACCTTAAATAATGACAAGGCTACCATCCATTGTAGTAACAAAAATCTCGACAATAGACTACCTTCCATAATGACAAGGCTACCATCCATTGGAGTAATAAAGATATCGACAACAGACTACCTTTCATTATGAGAAGGCTACAATCCATTATAGTAACAAAAATATCGACAAGAGACTAACTTAAATAATGACAAGGCTACCATCCATTGTAGTAACAAAAATCTCGACAACAAACTACCTTCCATAATGACAAGGCTACCATCCATTGTAGTAACAAAAATCTCGACAACAGACTACCTTCCATAATGACAAGATTCCCATCCATGGGAGTAAGAAAAATATCCACAAGAGACTACCTTTCATAATGATAAGGCTACCATCCATTGGAGTAACAAAAATCTCAAAAACAGACTACCTTCCATAATTACTTGGCTACCATCCATTGGAGTAACACAAATCTCGGCAATAGACTGCCTTCCATAATGACAAGGCTACCATCCATTGGAGTAACAAAGATATCGACAACATACTACCTTCCATAATGACAAGGCTACCATCCATTGGAGTAACAAAAATCACGACAACAAACTACCTTCCATAATGACTAAGCTACCATCTATTGGAATAACAAAAATCTCGACAACAGATGACCTTCCATAATGACTAGGCTACCATCCATTGGAGTAATAAAGATATCAACAATAGACTACCTTCCATGATGAGAAGGCTACAATCCATTGTAGTAACAAAAATCTCGACAAGAGACTACCTTCCATAATGACAAGGCTACAATCCATTATAGTAACAAAAATCTCGACCACAAACTACCTTACATAATGACAAGGCTACCATCCATTGTAGTAACACAAATCTCGACAACAAACTACCTTCCATAATTACAAGGCTACCATCAATTGTAGTAACAAAAATCTCGACAACAGACTACCTTCCATAATGACTTGGCTACCATCCATTGGAGTAACAAAAATCTCGACAATAGACTACATTCCATAATGACAAGGGTACCATCCATTGGAGTAACAAAAATATCCACAAGAGACTACCTTCCATAATGATAATGCTACCATCCATTGGAGTAACAAAAAATTCGACAACAGACTACCGTCCATAATGTCAAGGCTACAATCCATTATAGTAACAAAAATCTCGACCACAAACTACCTTAAATAATGACAATGCTACCATCCATTGTAGTAACAAAAATCTCGACAACAAACTACCTTCCATATCCATTGTAGTAACAAAAATCTCGACAACAGACTACCTTCCATAATGACTTGGCTACCATCCATTGGAGTAACAAAAATCTCGACAATAGACTACCTTCCATATTGACAAGGCTACCATCCATTGGAGTAACAAAGATATCGATAACATACTACCTTCCATAATGACAAGTATACCATCCATTGGAGTAACAAAAATCACGACAACAGACTACCTTCTATAATGAAAAGGCTACCATCCGTTGGAATAACAAAAATCTCGACAACATAATACCTTCCATTGTGACAAGGCTACCATCCAATGGAATAACAAAAATCTCGACAACAGACTACCTTCCATAACGACAAGTATACCATCCATTTGAGTAACAAAAATCTCGACAATAGATGACCTTCCATAATGAATAGGCTACCATCCATTGGAGTAATAAAGATATCGACAACAGACTACCTTCCATTATGAGAAGGCTACAATCGATTGTAGTAAGAAAAATCTCGACAAGAGACTATCTTCCATAATGACAAGGCTACCATCCATTGTAGTAACAAAAATTTCGACAACAAACTACCTTCCATAATGACAAGGCTACCATCCATTGGATTAACAAAAATCACGACAACATACTACATTCCATAATGACAACTCTACCATCCATTGGAATAACAAAAATCTCGACACTAGATTACCTTCCATAATGACAAGGCTTCCATCCATTGGAGTAACAAAAATCTCGACAATAGACTACCTTCCATAATGACAAGGCTACCATCCATTGGAGTAACAAAAATCTCGACAACAGACTACCTTCTATTATGACAAGGGTACCATCCATTGGAGTAAGAAAAATATCCACAAGAGACTACCTTTCATAATGACAAGGCTACCATCCATTGGAGTAACAAAAATCTCGACAATAGACTACCTTCCATAATGACTTGGCTACCATCCATTGGAGTAACAAAAATCCCGGTAATAGACTACCTTCCATAATGACAAGGCTACCATCCATTGGACTAACAATGATATCGTCAACATACTACCTTCCATAATGACAAGGCTACCATCCATTGGATTAACAATAATCACGACAACAGACTACCTTCCATAATGACAAGGCTACCATCCATTGGAATAACAAAAATCTCGACAACAGATGATCTTCCATAATGACTAGGCTACCATCCATTGGAGTAATAAAGATATCAACAATATACTACCTTCCATTATGAGAAGGCTACAATCCATTGTAGTAACAAAAATCTCGACAAGAGACTACCTTCCATAATGACAAGGCTACCATCCATTGTAGTAACTAAAATATCGACAACAGACTACCTTCCATAATGACAAGGGTACCATCCATTGGAGTAACAAAATATCCACAAGAGACTACCTTCCATAATGGTAAGGCTACCATCCATTGGAGTAACAAAAATTTCGACAACAGACTACCTTCCATAATGTCAAGGCTACAATCCATTATAGTAACAAATATCTCGACCAGAAACTACCTTACATAATGACAAGGCTACCATCCATTGTAGTAACAAAAATCTCGACAACAAACTACCTTCCATATCCATTGTAGTAACAAAAATCTCGACAACAGACTACCTTCCATAATGACTTGGCTACCAACCATTGGAGTAACAAAAATCTCGACAATAGACTACCTTCCATATTGACAAGGCTACCATCCATTGGAGTAACAAAGATATCGATAACATACTACCTTCCATAATGACAAGTATACCATCCATTGGAGTAACAAAAATCACGACAACAGACTACCTTCTATAATGAAAAGGATACCATCCATTGGAATAACAAAAATCTCGACAACATAATACCTTCCATTGTGACAAGGCTACCATCCAATGGAATAACAAAAATCTCGACAACAGACTACCTTCCATAACGACAAGTATACCATCCATTTGAGTAACAAAAATCTCGACAATAGATGACCTTCCATAATGAATAGGCTACCATCCATTGGAGTAATAAAGATATCGACAACAGACTACCTTCCATTATGAGAAGGCTACAATCGATTGTAGTAACAAAAATCTCGACAAGAGACTATCTTCCATAATGACAAGGCTACCATCCATTGTAGTAACAAAAATCTCGACAACAAACTACCTTCCATAATGACAAGGCTACCATCCATTGGATTAACAAAAATCACGACAACATACTACATTCCATAATGACAACTCTACCATCCATTGGAATAACAAAAATCTCGACAACAGATTACCTTCCATAATGACAAGGCTTCCATCCATTGGAGTAACAAAAATCTCGACAATAGACTACCTTCCATAATGACAAGGCTACCATCCATTGGAGTAACAAAAATCTCGACAACAGACTACCTTCTATTATGACAAGGGTACCATCCATTGGAGTAAGAAAAATATCCACAAGAGACTACCTTTCATAATGATAAGGCTACCATCCATTGGAGTAACAAAAATCTCGACAACAGACTACCTTCCATAATGACTTGGCTACCATCCATTGGAGTAACAAAAATATCGGTAATAGACTACCTTCCATAATGACAAGGCTACCATCCATTGGACTAACAATGATATCCTCAACATACTACCTTCCATAATGACAAGGCTACCATCCATTGGATTAACAATAATCACGACAACAGACTACCTTCCATAATGACAAGGCTACCATCCATTGGAATAACAAAAATCTCGACAACAGATGATCTTCCATAATGACTAGGCTACCATCCATTGGAGTAATAAAGATATCAACAATATACTACCTTCCATTATGAGAAGGCTACAATCCATTGTAGTAACAAAAATCTCGACAAGAGACTACCTTCCATAATGACAAGGCTACCATCCATTGTAGTAACTAAAATATCGACAACAGACTACCTTCCATAATGACAAGGGTACCATCCATTGGAGTAACAAAATATCCACAAGAGACTACCTTCCATAATGATAAGGCTACCATCCATTGGAGTAACAAAAATTTCGACAACAGACTACCTTCCATAATGTCAAGGCTACAATCCATTATAGTAACAAATATCTCGACCACAAACTACCTTACATAATGACAAGGCTACCATCCATTGTAGTAACAAAAATCTCGACAACAAACTACCTTCCATAAAGACAAGGCTACCATCCATTGTAGTAACAAAAATCTCGACAACAAACTACCTTCCATAATGACTTGGCTACCATCCATTGGAGTAACAAAAATCTCGACAATTGACTACCTTCCATAATGACAAGGCTACCATCCATTGGAGTAACAAAGATATCGATGACATACTACCTTCCATAATGACAAGGCTACCATCCATTTGAGTAACAAAAATCACGACAACAGACTACCTTCCATAATGAAAAGGCTACCATCCATTGGAATAACAAAAATCTCGACAACATAATACCTTCCATAATGACAAGGCTACCATCCAATGGAATAACAAAAATCTCGACAACAGTCTACCTTCCATAACGACAAGTATACCATCCATTGGAGTAACAAAAATCTCGACAAAAGATGACCTTCCATAATGAGTAGGCTACAATCCATTGTAGTAACAAAGATCTCGACAACAGTCTACGTTCCATAATAACAAGGCTACCATCATTTGGAGTAAGAAAAATATCAACAAGAGACTACCTTCCATAATGACAAGGCCACCATCCATTGGAGTAACAAAAATCACGACAACATACTACCTTCCATAATGACAACTCTACCATCCATTAGAATAAAAAAAAACTCGACAACATATTACCTTCCATAATGACAAGGCTTCCATCCATTGGAGTAACAAAAATCTCGACAATAGACTACCTTCCATAATGACAAGGCTACCATCCATTGGAGTAACAAAAATCCCGACAACAAACTAACTTCCATTATGACAAGGGTACCATCCATTGGAGTAAGAAAAATATCCACAAGAGACTACCTTTCATAATGATAAGGCTATCATCCATTGGAGTAACAAAAATCTCAACAACAGACTACCTTCCATAATGACAAGGTTACCATCCATTGTAGTTACAAAAATCTCGACAACAGACTACCTTACATAATGACAAGGCTACCATCCATTAGAGTTACAAAAATCTCGACAACAGACTACCTTACATAATTACATGGCTACCATCCATTGGAGTAGCAATGATATCGATAACATACTACCTTCCATAATGACAAGGCTACCATCCATTGGAGTAACAAAAGTCACGACAACAGACTACCTTCCATAATGAAAAGTCTACCATCCATTGGAATAACAAAAATCTCGACAACAAAATACCTTCCATAATGACAAGGCTACCATCCAATGGAGTAACAAAAATCTTGACAACAGACTACCTTCCACAATGACAAGTATACCATCCATTGGAGTATCAAAAATCTCGATAACAAATGACCTTCCATAATGACTAGGCTACCATCCATTGGAGTAATATAGATATCGACAACAAACTAACTTCCATTATGAGAAGGCTACAATCCATCGTAGTAACAAAAATCCCGACAAGAGACTATCTTCCATAATGACAAGGCTATCATCCATTGTAGTAACAAAAATCTCGACGATAGACTACCTTCTATAATGACAAGGCTACCATCCATTGGAGTAACAAAAATCAAGACAACATACTACCTTCCATAATGGCAACACTACCATCTATTGGAGTAACAAAAATCTCAACAATATACTACCTTCCATAATGAAAAGGCTACCATCCATTGGAGTAACAAAAATCTCGACAACACACAACCTTCCAAAATGACAAGGCTACCATCCATTGGAATAACAAAAATCTCGACAACAGATGACCTTCCATAATGACTAGGCTACCATCCTTTTGAGTAATAAAGATAGCAACAATAGACTACCCTCCATTATGAGAAGGCTACAATCCATTGTAGTAACAAAAATCTCGAAAAGAGACTACCTTCCATAATCAGAAGGCTACCATCCATTGTAGTAACTAAAATATCGAAAACAAACTACCTTCCATAATGACAAGGATACCATCCATTGGAGTAACAAAACTATCCACAAGAGACTACCTTTCATAATGATAAGGCTATCATCCATTGGAGTAACAAAAATCTCGACAACAGACTACCTTCCATAATGACAAGGTTACCATCCATTGTAGTTACAAAAATCTCGACAACAGACTACCTTACATAATGACAAGGCTACCATCCATTGGAGTTACAAAAATCTCGACAACAGACTACCTTACATAATGACAAGGCTACCATCCATTAGAGTTACAAAAATCTCGACAACAGACTACCTTACATAATTACATGGCTACCATCCATTGGAGTAGCAATGATATCGATAACATACTACCTTCCATAATGACAAGGCTACCATCCATTGGAGTAACAAAAGTCACGACAACAGACTACCTTCCATAATGAAAAGTCTACCATCCATTGGAATAACAAAAATCTCGACAACAGAATACCTTCCATAATGACAAGGCTACCATCCAATGGAGTAACAAAAATCTTGACAACAGACTACCTTCCACAATGACAAGTATACCATCCATTGGAGTATCAAAAATCTCGATAACAAATGACCTTACATAATGACTAGGCTACCATCCATTGGAGTAATATAGATATCGACAACAAACTAACTTCCATTATGAGAAGGCTACAATCCATCGTAGTAACAAAAATCCCGACAAGAGACTATCTTTCATAATGACAAGGCTATCATCCATTGTAGTAACAAAAATCTCGACGATAGACTACCTTCTATAATGACAAGGCTACCATCCATTGGAGTAACAAAAATCAAGACAACATACTACCTTCCATAATGGCAACACTACCATCTATTGGAGTAACAAAAATCTCAACAATATACTACCTTCCATAATGAAAAGGCTACCATCCATTGGAGTAACAAAAATCTCGACAACACACAACCTTCCAAAATGACAAGGCTACCATCCATTGGAATAACAAAAATCTCGACAACAGATGACCTTCCATAATGACTAGGCTACCATCCTTTTGAGTAATAAAGATAGCAACAATAGACTACCCTCCATTATGAGAAGGCTACAATCCATTGTAGTAACAAAAATATCGACAAGAGACTACCTTCCATAATGACAAGGCTACCATCCATTATACTAACTAAAATATCGACAACAAACTACCTTCCATAATGACAAGGCTACCATCCATTGGAGTAACAAAAATCACGACAACAGACTACCTTCCATAATGACAAGGCTACCATCCATTGGAATAACAAAAATCTCGACAACAGATGACCTTCCATAATAACTAGGCTACCATCCATTGGAGTAATAAAGATAGCAACAATAGACTACCTTCCATTATGAGAAGGCTACAATCCATTGTAGTAACAAAAATCTCGACAAGAGACTACCTTCCATAATGAGAAGGCTACCATCCATTGTAGTAACTAAAATATCGAAAACAAACTACCTTCCATAATGACAAGGATACCATCCATTGGAGTAACAAAACTATCCAGAAGAGACTACCTTTCATAATGATAAGGCTATCATCCATTGGAGTAACAAAAATCTCGACAACAGACTACCTTCCATAATGACAAGGTTACCATCCATTGTAGTTACAAAAATCTCGACAACAGACTACCTTACATAGTGACAAGGCTACCATCCATTGGAGTTACAAAAATCTCGACAACAGACTACCTTACATAATTACATGGCTACCATCCATTGGAGTAGCAATGATATCGATAACAAACTACCTTCCATAATGACAAGGCTACCATCCATTGGAGTAACAAAAGTCACGACAACAGACTACCTTCCATAATGAAAAGTCTACCATCCATTGGAATAACAAAAATCTCGACAACATAATACCTTCCATAATGACAAGGCTACCATCCAATGGAGTAACAAAAATCTTGACAACAGACTACCTTCCACAATGACAAGTATACCATCCATTGGAGTATCAAAAATCTCGATAACAAATGACCTTACATAATGACTAGGCTTGTTAGAACAATGTTTGAATCTACTACCCTATATTTGAGTTTTGATGATAACAAAGTGAAAAGATATAGTATTTATATGTTTCATGTTTGAATTATATGCTGCCTAAAATTACTATGCTCTGACTTGCAGATATGCTGATTAAAATAAGCAAGATCACTTATTCAGCATCAGAATTTGATTTCATGCACTAGCATCAGAAGTTGCTGAATCAGAACGTCAAGATCAGATGATCAACTCTTGTACATGCTGAAGCTTGATGAACAGAACTGCGCGTAAAACACTCTGATACAGAAACACATTAGTTCATCAGCAGCGAAGCAGAATCAGAATGAGCCAAGCCAGAACGTGCATTGAAGAAGCAACGGTATTGTGCATTGAAAGCTAATCAATTCCAACAGCCTCATTCCAGACAAGATCTGCTCAAAAAGGAAAGCTTGTTATTAGCATTGAATCAAGAATATTGCATTCAACGTTCATCTTCTCAAGTGCTATATAAACAAAGCTTCGAAGATTATAATGGCTAATGCTCTCCAAATCTTTACACGCACAAAGCTGAACAATAATCTTCATCTACCAGTTTTGCTAAACCACAAACTCTGATACTCCATTAGTGTTTAGCAACCTAGTATTCTAAGCTTCAATTTGTGTATACATCACAGTTGTGATAAAGTTTTGTAGAAAACATTCACACACATTGTTTTATACCTTTGTAAGAAAGTGTTGCCTTGACAAACCGGATTGTGGTTTGAATCAAGAAGGCTTTAGCAGTTGTTAAAGCAGATTTGTATTCAGTTGAATATAGTGAATTAAGACCTCGTTGGAGAGAGGCGAAATCACCTTGACGGGTGGACTGGAGTAGTTTGAGATCAAACGAACCAGGATAAAAATATCTTGTCAATTGCTTTAAGATTTTAGTTTTACAATTCAACCCCCCCTTCTTGTGTTTTTCACCCCTTCAATTGGCATCAGAGCTCCTGGTTCTGAGCTAAAACACTTAACCGTGTCAGTACAAGATCCAGCGTCAGAAAAACACAATGGCAGGAAACAACTCTCATTTCAGCAATGACAACAATGAGGACAAAGACAGATTCAGCGGCAAACCTCCAGTTTTTGATGGAGAAAACTTTGATTACTGGAAAGACAGAATTGAAAGCTTCTTTCTAGCATATGATGCTGATCTGTGGGATATGGTGACAGATGGATACACGCACCCTGTGAATGCAACTGGTCAGAAGATTGATAGAAAATCAATGACTGATCAACAAAAGCGTGACTTCAAGAATCACCATAAGGCCAGAACCATCCTCCTCAGTGCCATCTCCTATACTGAGTATGAAAAGATCTCCAACAGAGACACAGCTAAGAACATCTTTGATTCTCTCAGAATGACGCATGAGGGCAACGTTCAAGTCAAAGAAACAAAAGCTCTGGCGCTCATTCAGAAGTATGAGGCGTTCAAAATGGAAGAATCTGAATCCATTGAAACTATGTTCTCTAGATTCCAGATTCTGGTAGCTGGTCTCAAAGTTCTGGACAAAGGATACTCTACTGCTGACCATGTCAAGAAGATAATCAGAAGTTTACCCAAGCAGTGGAGGCCTATGGTTACTGCTCTGAAGCTGGCGAAAGATCTCAACAAAATCACTCTGGAGGAACTCATAAGCTCCCTCAGAAGTCATGAGATAGAGCTAGAAGCTGACGAGCCTCAAAAGCAAGGTAAGCCTTTAGCGTTAAAATCTAACAGAAAATCTGAGTCTAAAGTTTTGCAGGCAGTTGAAGACACATCTGATGGATCCTCATCAGAAGAAGACGAACTTTCCCTTCTCTCCAGAAGAGTAAATCAACTGTGGAAGCAAAGACAAAGGAAGTTCAGGAATCCCAGAAGATCTGATCAGAACGAGTCTTCTTCCAGATTCAGAAGGACAGATTCTTCCTCTGGATACAGAAGATCTGAAGGCTCCTCCAGTAGCAAGAAGCCAAACACCAAAGACATCATCTGCTATGAGTGCAATGAGCAAGGACACTACAAGAGTGACTGCCCAAAGCTTCAGAGGGAAAAGCCCAAAAAGAAGTTTGGAAGAGAGAAGAAGAAAAGTCTCATGGCCACATGGGATGACTCTGACTCGTCTGAAGCTGACTCAGAATCAGATGATGAAAGGGCAAACATAGCGCTCATGGCTAACATTCCAGATGACAGTGAAGCCTCTGAATCAGACTCAGAATCAGACACAGAAGAGGTATTCCCTAACTTCGCTGTTAATTTTACGAAGGCTGAACTTGCTGAAAGCCTCAATGAAATTCTGGAACGTTATCAGCAGATTAGAGCCAAATTCAGAGACCTGAAAAGGAATCTTGAATCTGACTCTAATAAGTCTGAGAGTCTCAAATTGGAAAACTCTGAGCTGAGAGATAAAATTTCAAAATTAGAAAACTCTTTACAAAACTCTCAGAAGGAACCAATTTCTGAAACTCCCAGCAACGCTGATGAGATCATCAAGGAGTATGATCACAGTTTCCAGAAGTTCCTTGCTAAAAGCATAGATAGAAGCAGAATGGCTTCAATGATCTATGGAGTTAGCAGAAACGGCAGGAAAGGAATAGGATACCTAGGTAAGGTTCCTACACCTAAGAATGTCATGGATTTAACCATTAAACACACTCCTTTAAATTCACACTTTGTGTATGGTCACACACATGACATAAAATATACTAGTAGTAAGCACTCTGTGAAACCAAAATTCAACCAGAGTTTTGGCAAAACTAACAAATCAGGACCCAAGAAGATCTGGGTACCTAAGGATAAAATAATACATGTTGCAGATATCTTTAGCAGCAAGTCAGAAACACCAGTCATGGTACCTGGACTCTGGCTGCTCACGACACATGACGGGAAGAAGGCATATGTTCCAAAGCCTGGAACTTAAGCCTGGAGGCCACGTTGGCTTTGGAGGCAATCAGAGGGGAAAGATTATTGGCTCTGGAACTGTAGGTAATGGAAATCTTCCCTCTATTAATAATGTTCTGCTAGTTGATGGATTGGTGCATAATCTGTTATCCATAAGTCAATTAAGTGATAACGGTTATGATATAATCTTTAATCAAAAATCATGTAAAGCTGTTAGTCAGAAAGATGGGACTATCCTGTTTAATGGAAAGAGGAAAAACAACATTTACAAAATCAAACTTTCTGAACTAAAGAGTCAGAACGTAAAATGTCTTCTGTCTGTTAACAACGAGCAGTGGATCTGGCACAGAAGATTGGGGCATGTTAGCATGAGAAGAATATCTCAGATTAACAAACTCAATCTGGTCAGAGGACTTCCTAATTTGAAGTTCAATTCAGATGCTCTGTGTGAAGCATGTCAGAAAGGCAAATTGGCAAAACCTTCTTTTAAATCCAAAAATGTTGTTTCTACCTCTAAGCCATTAGAACTTCTGCACATTGACTTATTTGGACCAGTTAAAACTGCTTCAGTCAGTGGTAAGAAGTATGGGTTAGTAATCGTAGATGACTATAGCAGATGGACATGGGTAAAGTTCTTAAGACACAAGGACGAGTCACACTCTGTGTTTGTTACCTTCTGTAACCAAGTTCAGAATGAAAAAGATCTTAGAATCGTTAAAGTCAGAAGTGATCATGGTGGAGAATTTGAAAATAAAGATTTTGAGTCATTCTTTAATGACAAAGGCATTCTGCATGATTTCTCTTGTCCTAGAACTCCCCAACAAAATGGAGTTGTAGAAGGAAAGAACAGAACATTGCAAGAAATGGCCAGAACCATGATCAATGAGACAAACGTTGCTAAGACTTTCTGGGCAGAGGCAATAAACACAACATGCTACATTCAGAATAGAATCTCAATAAGACCTATTCTGGAAAAGACTCCATATGAATTGTGGAAGAACAGAAAGCCCAACATTTCGTATTTTCATCCATTTGGATGTACTTGCTTTATATTGAATACAAAGAATTATTTGAACAAGTTTGATTCTAAGGCACAGAAGTGTATTATGTTAGGATACTCTGAACGCTCAAGAGGGTACAGAGTATACAATACAGAAACACAGATTGTGGAAGAATCAATCAGTGTTCGTTTTGATGATAAGCTTGACTCTGAAAAGTCAAAGCAGAATGAAATTTTTGCAGGTATAGAAATTGAATTTGCAGGTTCTGAAGACAAGTCATCAGAAGCTCTCAACACAGACTTTCCTTCAACGTCTGAAAGAAGCAATGCTAGAAATCCTACAACTGCTGCTGATCAACCTCAGAAGAGATTACCCAGAAGCAGTTTGGATCACCCAGAAGAGACTATCCTAGGAAGAAAGGAAGATCCAATCAGAACAAGAGCAAGCTTCAGAAACTCTGAAGAAACTCTTATGGGACTTGTGTCTCTGATTGAACCTTCTTCTATTGATGAAGCACTTCTGGATAATGACTGGATTCTGGCAATGCAAGAAGAGCTGAATCAATTCACCAGAAACGACGTATGGGATCTCGTTCCCAGACCAAAAGGATTCAACGTCATTGGAACAAGATGGGTGTTCAGAAACAAGTTAAATGAACAAGGTGAAGTCGTCAGAAACAAGGCACGACTGGTTGCACAAGGTTATAGTCAGCAAGAGGGGATAGACTATACAGAAACCTTTGCCCCAGTCGCCAGGTTAGAATCTATCAGACTTTTAATCTCATTTGCTGTTAATAGAGGCATCACTCTGTATCAGATGGATGTCAAAAGTGCATTCTTAAATGGTTATATAGAAGAAGAAGTTTATGTTCACCAACCCCCAGGTTTTGAAAATAAAAAACATCCAGAACATGTTTTCAAACTAAAGAAGTCACTGTATGGTCTGAAACAAGCTCCCAGAGCTTGGTATGAAAGGCTAAGTAACTTTCTGCTTGAAAATGAATTCACCAGAGGGAAAGTGGACACTACTCTATTCTGTAAAACAGTTAAGAGTGACATTTTAGTCTGTCAAATTTATGTTGATGATATTATTTTTGGTTCTACTAATCCTTCTCTTGGAAGAAAATTTGCTAAGTGTATGCAGGCAGAATTTGAGATGAGCCTCATGGGGGAACTGAAATTCTTTCTAGGAATTCAGATCAATCAAACTCCAGAAGGAACTTACATTCATCAGAGCAAATACATCAGAGATCTTCTGAAGAAATTTGACCTCTCAGAATGTAAGCCATCAAAGATTCCAATGCATCCCACGTGCATTCTGGAAAGAGAAGAGGTAAGCAAAAGTGTAGAACAGAAAGTCTACAGAGGTATGATTGGTTCTCTCCTTTATCTGACAGCTTCAAGACCTGATATCTTATTCAGCGTATGCATTTGTGCTAGATTCCAATCAGATCCTAGAGAATCTCACTTAACAGCTGTTAAGCGAATTTTCAAGTATCTGAAAGGTACTACTAATCTGGGTTTGTTTTATAGAAAATCTAGTGATTACAGCTTAGTAGGCTACTGTGATGCTGATTTTGCTGGAGATAGAGTGGAACGTAAAAGTACTTCTGGAAGCTTCCAGTTTCTGGGAGAAAATCTGATCTCGTGGTCCAGCAAAAGGCAATCAACAATTGCTCTGTCAACAGCAGAAGCTGAGTACATAGCAGCAGCAGGATGTAGCACACAAATGCTCTGGATGAAAAGTCAGCTTGAAGACTTCCAGATTTTTGAGAGTAACATTCCTATTCTTTGTGATAATACTTCTGCTATTTGCTTAAGTAAGAATCCTATTTTACATTCTAGAGCTAAGCATATAGAAATAAAACATCACTTCATTAGGGACTATATTCAGAAAGGTATTTTAAACTTAAAATTTATAGATACAGACCATCAATGGGCTGATATCTTTACTAAACCCCTTTCAGAAGATAGGTTCAATTTCATTCTGAAACATCTCAGCATGAAAGTATGCCCAGAATGAAAATGTTTTAATTCCATATATTTACTTTCAGAATGTAATTATATTACTGTGAACTTCTGATCAATCTCCTTTCAGAAAGATAGAACATGCAGATTGTATCAGATGCAAGTCTAAAAATCTGAGAGTCTAATCTCAAAGACAGACGTGCTGATCACTACATCAAACAAGTGTCATCCAATCATCAGCAAATCTCTGAAGCAGAACGCGTGCACGCTTCTGAGAAGGCAAAGCGCTGATTGGGTGCATTGAGACACATGTCTGGTAACCGTTTTTAAGTATCTTTCTCAAATCCCCCAAAATCAGCAAGCATTTAATGAAAAGTAATCACGCTTGTTAATGGCAATCATTATTTTTTTTCTCTCTTAAAAACGTTTAATTTTTCAAAATAATTTTTGAAAACTCTATTTAAGCTCATTATTCTTCATTCTTATTCTTTACGCTTTCTCATAATCTCTCAAGTATTTTCTGCATATTTCTGAGTTTATCTCCTTCAAACCCTTTTTTCTCTCAAATCATTCTCAAAGCTTTTTAGTGAGAACAATGGCATCCTCCAGCATTTCTGCAGGGAATCAGAAGAAAGAAACTTCTGAGCAATATCAGGTGCCTATCAGAACTCTTCTCACACCGGTAAAGAATCTTGAAGTTCTCTCTGAGTTAATCGTCGACTTCGAAAGTTTGAAGGATAATGGATTTGACCTAACTGAAGAAATTAGGGCTCAAAAGTGGGAGAGGTATTTCGATAGGTTGGTTGGACCAACCTTCCCAGCGCTTGTCAAGGAATTTTGGATTCACGCCAAGGTTTCCAAATATCTAGTCATCTCTTCTGTCATGGGAAAGAAGATTGTAATTTCTGAAGACCTCATTGCTAGGTTAATCGGTCAAAGTGGTGGTGGAGTCCGTTGTGTGGACATGGCTGAAAGATGCCCTGATATAGGTGTGGTAGCCAACAGGATTTTCACTCTTGGAATGCCCAGCAGCAAAATTAAGGATCTGAAGGATCACTGCAGAGTATGGGCCAAGATTGTTCTTGGCTGTTTCAATCATAGGAAACCAACAAGTTCTCCTGATTATATAAACGTGGATCAGCAATTTCTGATCTACTTTATTGATCAGAGGGTGAAGATCAATCTGGCACACTTCCTGTTCAACCATCTCAAGACCAGCGTCAAAGAGACTAGAGAAGAAGAAAGGACCAAAAGAGACTGGATACCGTTTGGAATACTCATATCAGATATTCTGACAGAGAATAAGCTGATAGAGTATCTGAGCGAAGCTCAAATGCTGAGCACTATTGAACAACCAACTGTTGGAAAACCGCTGAACGCTAAGAACCTGAAAAAGATGAAGCTGATAGAAAATATTCAGAAAGAACCCAGAGCGACTTCAACTGCTGACATCTCCAGCAGAAGAGTGCCTCTGAGTGATTTTCCAATATTTTCTGAAATGGAGTCCAAATCAGATATGTTTCTCAAGTATCCAGATTCGTACAAGGCAGAAGTTACAGGTTCAAAGCTGAAGATCAAAGATCTGAGTCAACCCCAACCTGAAGTGACTCAGAAGAAGACAAAGAAGAGGAAAGCTCCAGCAGAGGGATCATCTCATCAGACTCCAAAGAAAAGAGGTATTTCATCTGCTGCCCCTATTTCAATTTCATCTACTACTCCAACATCTGCTGCCCCTCCTCAAACCTCTCACAGAATATCAATCCCAATCCCTACCATTGATGAAACCATACCAGAAGACCCTTCTGAGGCCTTACAACTCAGAAGAACCAGAATTAAAATTCCCAAACAACCAACTGTTTCAACAACACCAGCACTTGATAGAGTGCTAGCTGATATTGAGCGTGAACATGCTTCTGCTCAACCAATTTCTGAACCACCAAATATTCCTCCTCCACAACCAGAAATACAACAACAACCAGAACCAGAACCACAACAACAACAACCTCTCACAAAAGAACCTCTGATCCCTGAGCAATCAGAGATTCCACCTCCTCAACCAGAAAATAATCCACTTTCACCACAAACAGAGTTTCACCATTCTGAAACCCCTTCTCCTCATCATTCTGACCCTCACTCACCTCAACCTTCACCGTTGGCAATCCAGTTGCCATGTGGAACCACCATTGTCAGGCCCCAGTTGCCATCCTCATTAGAATCAACACCTCCAAAAACTCCTACCACTCCAATCGAAATATCTGACTCTGATTCTGATACCCCTCCTCCAAAACAAACAGCACCTCAGCAAACCTCTGAAAACCAATCCTCTGAAAACCCCAGCAGGATCTTCATTGACTTAACAAGTCTTGAACGTCTTGCTGATCTAAGACACAAAATTGCCATTCCCAAACCAAAGCAACTAGATGTTGGCTCTGGTATTTTGAATTTTGAAACAGGTATGCTGCAATGGATTGCTTCTTTGAAGCAAATCTGTCCTGAGATGATTGACCCAGCTGCTTCTGATCAGCTCTGGTCACAGTTCAGATTATGGGTACGTGCTGAAGCACTCAAGCTGCAGGACGTCAACTATGAGCAGGCTCAACTGAACTTCAGCAAGCTGCTGAAGGAAGTTGAAAGTCAGCTGCCTCAAGAAGTTGTGCTTCCTCTGGACAGTGAAGCTTGGTTGGAGAAAGAGCAAGCTGCACAGGTGCAACCATCAGAAGAAGACAAGACCATTCAGGAAGAAAATCCAGCAGAAGATGTAGCTGAAAGTTCTGAGAAGCTTCCTCCTTCTGAAAGTTCTCAAGCTGCCTTGGACAGGCAGGCTCTGGAAGAACTAAGGCTGAATGACTTGCGTCTACAGCAGCGGATGGACGGCAATGATCAGAAGATGAAAGCAAGAATGGATGTTCAGGACAGCAAAATTGACACTGTTGTCAACATGGTTCAGAAGCAGAATGAAACTTTTGAAAAGATTCAAGCGATGCTGGAAAGCCTGTTCTCACGCATGCCACCTCAACCTTAAATCTTTTTCATGCATAACTTTTTTATGCTTTCTTCATTTTCTGATGTACTGTTTTGACTATGTTTGTGTAATGTTCTTTTGCTCTGAACTATTTTAATATAATTTGTTTTTCTGATCTAAATTGTTTTAGCACATCACCAACACTTTTTGATTGCTGACAAAAAGGGGGAGAACAAGAATGATATTTAAAATTAATAACGGCTAACTAGACAGAAATTCTCAAACATTCTAACTCTATTACTTGAAATGTTTTTTTTCTGTTTTGTTTTTAAGTCTACAGGCACAAGGAAGCTCCTGAACACTATGAAGACTAGAAGCTAGAAGCTCTGATCAAAATGTAGAAGCTCATGTTGCTCTGATCAAATATGAAGTTCTGATCGTCCTAACACTCTGATCCAAAGCAAAGCTCTGACAGGAAAAGCTCTGAAGCTCTGCTCTCTGCTAAGTCAATGACTCTTATAATCTGATGTTCAAAGAAAGAAAAAGATCTGATCCTGAAGAACACGTTTATCAAAGGGAAGTAACAAACTCAGGGGGAGTATCTCTTAACTCTGATTTCTCCTTACTTCTTAACTCTGAAACATTTCCCAGATACCTTTTCACGTTATTTTTTCATTTAAAATATCTAGTTTTTGTCATCATCAAAAAGGGGGAGATTGTTAGAACAATGTTTGAATCTACTACCCTATATTTGAGTTTTGATGATAACAAAGTGAAAAGATATAGTATTTATATGTTTCATGTTTGAATTATATGCTTCCTAAAATTACTATGCTCTGACTTGCAGATATGCTGATTAAAATAAGCAAGATCACTTATTCAGCATCAGAATTTGATTTCATGCACCAGCATCAGAAGTTGCTGAATCAGAACGTCAAGATCAGATGATCAACTCTTGTACATGCTGAAGCTTGATGAACAGAACTGCGCGTAAAACACTCTGATACAGAAACACATTAGTTCATCAGCAACGAAGCAGAATCAGAATGAGCCAAGCCAGAACGTGCATTGAAGAAGCAACGGTACTGTGCATTGAAAGCTAATCAATTCCAACGGCCTCATTCCAGACAAGATCTGCTCAAAAAGGAAAGCTTGTTATTAGCATTGAATCAAGAATATTGCATTCAACGTTCATCTTCTCAAGTGCTATATAAACAAAGCTTCGAAGATTATAATGGCTAATGCTCTCCAAATCTTTACACGCACAAAGCTGAACAATAATCTTCATCTACCAGTTTTGCTAAACCACAAACTCTGATACTCCATTAGTGTTTAGCAACCTAGTATTCTAAGCTTCAATTTGTGTATACATCACAGTTGTGATAAAGTTTTGTAGAAAACATTCACACACATTGTTTTATACCTTTGTAAGAAAGTGTTTCCTTGACAAACCGGATTGTGGTTTGAATCAAGAAGGTTTTAGCAGTTGTTAAAGCAGATTTGTATTCAGTTGAATATAGTGAATTAAGACCTCGTTGGAGAGAGGCGAAATCACCTTGACGGGTGGACTGGAGTAGTTTGAGATCAAACGAACCAGGATAAAAATATCTTGTCAATTGCTTTAAGATTTTAGTTTTACAATTCAACCCTCCCTTTTTGTGTTTTTCACCCCTTCAAGGCTACCATCCATTGGAGTAATATAGATATCGACAACAAACTAACTTCCATTATGAGAAGGCTACAATCCATCGTAGTAACAAAAATCCCGACAAGAGACTATCTTCCATAATGACAAGGCTATCATCCATTGTAGTAACAAAAATCTCGACGATAGACTACCTTCTATAATGACAAGGCTACCATCCATTGGAGTAACAAAAATCAAGACAACATACTACCTTCCATAATGGCAACACTACCATCTATTGGAGTAACAAAAATCTCAACAATATACTACCTTCCATAATGAAAAGGCTACCATCCATTGGAGTAACAAAAATCTCGACAACACACAACCTTCCAAAATGACAAGGCTACCATCCATTGGAATAACAAAAATCTCGACAACAGATGACCTTCCATAATGACTAGGCAACCATCCTTTTGAGTAATAAAGATAGCAACAATAGACTACCCTCCATTATGAGAAGGCTACAATCCATTGTAGTAACAAAAAATATCGACAAGAGACTACCTTCCATAATGACAAGGCTACCATCCATTGTACTAACTAAAATATCGACAACAAACTACCTTCCATAATGACAAGGCTACCATCCATTGGAGTAACAAAAATCACGACAACAGACTACCTTCCATAATGACAAGGCTACCATCCATTGGAATAACAAAAATCTCGACAACAGATGACCTTCCATAATAACTAGGCTACCATCCATTGGAGTAATAAAGATAGCAACAATAGACTACCTTCCATTATGAGAAGGCTACAATCCATTGTAGTAACAAAAATCTCGACAAGAGACTACCTTCCATAATGAGAAGGCTACCATCCATTGTAGTAACTAAAATATCGAAAACAAACTACCTTCCATAATGACAAGGATACCATCCATTGGAGTAACAAAACTATCCAGAAGAGACTACCTTTCATAATGATAAGGCTATCATCCATTGGAGTAACAAAAATCTCGACAACAGACTACCTTCCATAATGACAAGGTTACCATCCATTGTAGTTACAAAAATCTCGATAACAGACTACCTTACATAATGACAAGGCTACCATCCATTGGAGTTACAAAAATCTCGACAATAGACTACCTTACATAATTACATGGCTACCATCCATTGGAGTAGCAATGATATCGATAACAAACTACCTTCCATAATGACAAGGCTACCATCCATTGGAGTAACAAAAGTCACGACAACAGACTACCTTCCATAATGAAAAGTCTACCATCCATTGGAATAACAAAAATCTCGACAACAGAATACCTTCCATAATGACAAGGCTACCATCCAATGGAGTAACAAAAATCTTGACAACAGACTACCTTCCACAATGACAAGTATACCATCCATTGGAGTATCAAAAATCTCGATAACAAATGACCTTACATAATGACTAGGCTACCATCCATTGGAGTAATATAGATATCGACAACAAACTAACTTCCATTATGAGAAGGCTACAATCCATCGTAGTAACAAAAATCCCGACAAGAGACTATCTTCCATAATGACAAGGCTATCATCCATTGTAGTAACAAAAATCTCGACGATAGACTACCTTCTATAATGACAAGGCTACCATCCATTGGAGTAACAAAAATCAAGACAACATACTACCTTCCATAATGGCAACACTACCATCTATTGGAGTAACAAAAATCTCAACAATATACTACCTTCCATAATGAAAAGGCTACCATCCATTGGAGTAACAAAAATCTCGACAACACACAACCTTCCAAAATGACAAGGCTACCATCCATTGGAATAACAAAAATCTCGACAACAGATGACCTTCCATAATGACTAGGCTACCATCCTTTTGAGTAATAAAGATAGCAACAATAGACTACCCTCCATTATGAGAAGGCTACAATCCATTGTAGTAACAAAAATATCGACAAGAGACTACCTTCCATAATGACAAGGCTACCATCCATTGTACTAACTAAAATATCGACAACAAACTACCTTCCATAATGACAAGGCTACCATCCATTGGAGTAACAAAAATCACGACAACAGACTACCTTCCATAATGACAAGGCTACCATCCATTGGAATAACAAAAATCTCGACAACAGATGACCTTCCATAATAACTAGGCTACCATCCATTGGAGTAATAAAGATAGCAACAATAGACTACCTTCCATTATGAGAAGGCTACAATCCATTGTAGTAACAAAAATCTCGACAAGAGACTACCTTCCATAATGAGAAGGCTACCATCCATTGTAGTAACTAAAATATCGAAAACAAACTACCTTCCATAATGACAAGGATACCATCCATTGGAGTAACAAAACTATCCAGAAGAGACTACCTTTCATAATGATAAGGCTATCATCCATTGGAGTAACAAAAATCTCGACAACAGACTACCTTCCATAATGACAAGGTTACCATCCATTGTAGTTACAAAAATCTCGATAACAGACTACCTTACATAATGACAAGGCTACCATCCATTGGAGTTACAAAAATCTCGACAATAGACTACCTTACATAATTACATGGCTACCATCCATTGGAGTAGCAATGATATCGATAACAAACTACCTTCCATAATGACAAGGCTACCATCCATTGGAGTAACAAAAGTCACGACAACAGACTACCTTCCATAATGAAAAGTCTACCATCCATTGGAATAACAAAAATCTCGACAACAGAATACCTTCCATAATGACAAGGCTACCATCCAATGGAGTAACAAAAATCTTGACAACAGACTACCTTCCACAATGACAAGTATACCATCCATTGGAGTATCAAAAATCTCGATAACAAATGACCTTACATAATGACTAGGCTACCATCCATTGGAGTAATATAGATATCGACAACAAACTAACTTCCATTATGAGAAGGCTACAATCCATCGTAGTAACAAAAATCCCGACAAGAGACTATCTTCCATAATGACAAGGCTATCATCCATTGTAGTAACAAAAATCTCGACGATAGACTACCTTCTATAATGACAAGGCTACCATCCATTGGAGTAACAAAAATCAAGACAACATACTACCTTCCATAATGGCAACACTACCATCTATTGGAGTAACAAAAATCTCAACAATATACTACCTTCCATAATGAAAAGGCTACCATCCATTGGAGTAACAAAAATCTCGACAACACACAACCTTCCAAAATGACAAGGCTACCATCCATTGGAATAACAAAAATCTCGACAACAGATGACCTTCCATAATGACTAGGCTACCATCCTTTTGAGTAATAAAGATAGCAACAATAGACTACCCTCCATTATGAGAAGGCTACAATCCATTGTAGTAACAAAAATATCGACAAGAGACTACCTTCCATAATGACAAGGCTACCATCCATTGTACTAACTAAAATATCGACAACAAACTACCTTCCATAATGACAAGGCTACCATCCATTGGAGTAACAAAAATCACGACAACAGACTACCTTCCATAATGACAAGGCTACCATCCATTGGAATAACAAAAATCTCGACAACAGATGACCTTCCATAATAACTAGGCTACCATCCATTGGAGTAATAAAGATAGCAACAATAGACTACCTTCCATTATGAGAAGGCTAGAATCCATTGTAGTAACAAAAATCTCGACAAGAGACTACCTTCCATAATGAGAAGGCTACCATCCATTGTAGTAACTAAAATATCGAAAACAAACTACCTTCCATAATGACAAGGATACCATCCATTGGAGTAACAAAACTATCCACAAGAGACTACCTTTCATAATGATAAGGCTATCATCCATTGGAGTAACAAAAATCTCGACAACAGACTACCTTCCATAATGACAAGGTTACCATCCATTGTAGTTACAAAAATCTCGACAACAGACTACCTTACATAATGACAAGGCTACCATCCATTGGAGTTACAAAAATCTCGACAACAGACTACCTTACATAATTACATGGCTACCATCCATTGGAGTAGCAATGATATCGATAACAAACTACCTTCCATAATGACAAGGCTACCATCCATTGGAGTAACAAAAGTCACGACAACAGACTACCTTCCATAATGAAAAGTCTACCATCCATTGGAATAACAAAAATCTCGACAACAGAATACCTTCCATAATGACAAGGCTACCATCCAATGGAGTAACAAAAATCTTGACAACAGACTACCTTCCACAATGACAAGTATACCATCCATTGGAGTATCAAAAATCTCGATAACAAATGACCTTCCATAATGACTAGGCTACCATCCATTGGAGTAATATAGATATCGACAACAAACTAACTTCCATTATGAGAAGGCTACAATCCATCGTAGTAACAAAAATACCGACAAGAGACTATCTTCCATAATGACAAGGCTACCATCCATTGTAGTAACAAAAATCTCGACGATAGACTACCTTCTATAATGACAAGGCTACCATCCATTGGAGTAACAAAAATCAAGACAACATACTACCTTCCATAATGGCAACACTACCATCTGTTGGAGTAACAAAAATCTCAACAACATACTACCTTCCATAATGAAAAGGCTACCATCCATTAGAGTAACAAAAATCTCGACAACACACAACCTTCCAAAATGACAAGGCTACCATCCATTGGAATAACAAAAATCTCGACAACAGATGACCTTCCATAATGACTAGGCTACCATCCATTGGAGTAATAAAGATAGCAACAATAGACTACCCTCCATTATGAGAAGGCTACAATCCATTGTAGTAACAAAAATATCGACAAGAGACTACCTTCCATAATGACAAGGCTACCATCCATTGTACTAACTAAAATATCGACAACAAACTACCTTCCATAATGACAAGGCTACCATCCATTGGAGTAACAAAAATCACGACAACAGACTACCTTCCATAATGACAAGGCTACCATCCATTGGAATAACAAAAATCTCGACAACAGATGACCTTCCATAATAACTAGGCTACCATCCATTGGAGTAATAAAGATAGCAACAATAGACAACCTTCCATTATGAGAAGGCTACAATCCATTGTAGTAACAAAAATCTCGACAAGAGACTACCTTCCATAATGAGAAGGCTACCATCCATTGTAGTAACTAAAATATCGAAAACAAACTACCTTCCATAATGACAAGGATACCATCCATTGGAGTAACAAAACTATCCACAAGAGACTACCTTTCATAATGATAAGGCTATCATCCATTGGAGTAACAAAAATCTCGACAACAGACTACCTTCCATAATGACAAGGTTACCATCCATTGTAGTTACAAAAATATCGACAACAGACTACCTTACATAATGACAAGGCTACCATCCATTGGAGTTACAAAAATCTCGACAACAGACTACCTTACATAATGACAAGGCTACCATCCATTGGAGTAGCAATGATATCGATAACATACTACCTTCCATAATGACAAGGCTACCATCCATTGGAGTAACAAAAGTCACGACAACAGACTACCTTCTATAATGAAAAGGCTACCATCCATTGGAATAACAAAAATCTCGACAACATAATACCTTCCATAATGACAAGGCTACCATCCAATGGAATAACAAAAATCTCGACAACAGACTACCTTCCATAACGACAAGTATACCAGCCATTTGAGTAACAAAAATCTCGACAATAGATGACCTTCCATAATGACTAGGCTACCATCCATTGGAGTAATAAAGATATCGACAACAGACTACCTTCCATTTTGAGAAGGCTACAATCCATTGTAGTAACAAAAATCTCGACAAGAGACTATCTTCCATAATGACAAGGCTACCATCCATTGTAGTAACAAAAATCTCGACAACAAACTACCTTCCATAATGACAAGGCTACCATCCATTGGAGTAACAAAAATCACGACAACATACTACCTTCCATAATGACAACTCTACCATCCATTGGAATAACAAAAATCTCGACAACAGATTACCTTCCATAATGACAAGGCTTCCATCCATTGGAGTAACAAAAATCTCGACAATAAACTACCTTCCATAAGGACAAGGCTACCATCCGTTGGAGTAACAAAAATATCGACAATAGACTACCTTTCATTATGATAAGGGTACCATCCATTGGAGTAAGAGAAATATCCACAAGAGACTACCTTTCATAATGATAAGGCTACCATCCATTGGAGTAACAAAAATCTCGACAACAGACTACCTTCCATAATGACAAGGCTACCATCCAATGGAGTAACAAAAATCTTGACAACAGACTACCTTCCACAATGACAAGTATACCATCCATTGGAGTATCAAAAATCTCGATAACAAATGACCTTCCATAATGACTAGGCTACCATCCATTGGAGTAATATAGATATCGACAACAAACTAACTTCCATTATGAGAAGGCTACAATCCATCGTAGTAACAAAAATACCGACAAGAGACTATCTTCCATAATGACAAGGCTACCATCCATTGTAGTAACAAAAATCTCGACGATAGACTACCTTCTATAATGACAAGGCTACCATCCATTGGAGTAACAAAAATCAAGACAACATACTACCTTCCATAATGGCAACACTACCATCTATTGGAGTAACAAAAATCTCAACAACATACTACCTTCCATAATGAAAAGGCTACCATCCGTTGGAGTAACAAAAATATCGACAATAGACTACCTTTCATTATGATAAGGGTACCATCCATTGGAGTAAGAGAAATATCCACAAGAGACTACCTTTCATAATGATAAGGCTACCATCCATTGGAGTAACAAAAATCTCGACAACAGACTACCTTCCATAATTACTTGGTTACCATCCATTGGAGTAACAAAAATCTCGGCAATAGACTACCTTCCATAATGACAAGTCTACCATCCATTGGAGAAACAATGATATCGTCAACATACTACCTTCCATAATGACAAGGCTACCATCCATTGGAGTAACAATAATCACGACAACAGACTACCTTCCATAATGACAAGGCTACCATCCATTGGAATAACAAAAATCTCGACAACAGATGACCTTCCATAATCACTAGGCTACCATCCATTGGAGTAATAAAGATATCAACAATATACTACCTTCCATTAGGAGAAGGCTAAAATCCATTGTAGTAACAAAAATCTCGACAAGAGACTACCTTCCATAATGACAAGGCTACCATCCATTGTAGTAACTAAAATATCGACAACAGACTACCTTCCATAATGACAAGGGTACCATCCATTGGAGTAACAAAATATCCACAAGAGACTACCTTCCATAATGATAAGGCTACCATCCATTGGAGTAACAAAAATTTCGACAACAGACTACCTTCCATAAAGACAAGGCTACCATCCATTGTAGTAACAAAAATCTCGACAACAGACTACCTTCCATAATGACTTGTCTACCATCCATTGGAGTAACAAAATTCTCGACAATTGACTACCTTCCATAATGACAAGGCTACCATCCATTGGAGTAACAAAGATATCGATAACATACTACCTTCGATAATGACAAGGCTACCATCCATTTGAGTAACAAAAATCACGACAACAGAATACCTTCCATAATGAAAAGGCTACCATCCATTGGAATAACAAAAATCTCGACAACATAATACCTTCCATAATGACAAGGCTACCATCCAATGGAATAACAAAAATCTCGACAACAGTCTACCTTCCATAACGACAAGTATACAATCCATTGGAGTAACAAAAATCTCGACAACAAATGACCTTCCATAATGACTAGGCTACAATCAATTGTAGTAACAAAGATCTCGACAACAGTCTACGTTCCATAATAACAAGGCTACCATCAATTGGAGTAAGAAAAATATCAACAAGAGACTACCTTCCATAATGACAAGGCCACCATCCATTGGAGTAACAAAAATCACGACAACATACTACCTTCCATAATGACAACTCTACCATCCATTGGAATAACAAAAATCTCGACAACAGATTACCTTCCATAATGACAACGCTTCCATCCATTGGAGTAACAAAAATCTCGACAATTGACTACCTTCCATAATGACAAGGCTACCATCCATTGGAGTAACAAAAATCTCGACAACAAACTACCTTCCATTATGACAAGGGTACCATCCATTGGAGTAAGAAAAATATCCACAAGAGACTACCTTTCATAATAATAAGGCTATCAATCATGGGAGTAACAAAAATCTCGACAACAGACTACCTTCCATAAGGACAAGGTTACCATCCATTGTAGTTACAAAAATCTCGACAACAGACTACCTTACATAATGACAAGGCTACCATCCATTGGAGTTACAAAAATCTCGACAACAGACTTCCTTACATAATGACAAGGCTACCATCCATTGGAGTAGCAATGATATCGATAACATACTACCTTCCATAATGACAAGGATACCATCCATTGGAGTAACAAAAGTCACGACAACAGACTACCTTCCATAATGAAAAGTCTACCATCCATTGGAATAACAAAAATCTCGACAATAGAATACCTTCCATAATGACAAGGCTACCATCCAATGGAGTAACAAAAATCTTGACAACAGACTACCTTCCACAATGACAAGTATACCATCCATTGGAGTATCAAAAATCTCGATAACAAATGACCTTCCATAATGACTAGGCTACCATCCATTGGAGTAATATAGATATCGACAACAGACTAACTTCCATTATGAGAAGGCTATAATCCATCGTAGTAACAAAAATCCCGACAAGAGACTATCTTCCATAATGACAAGGCTACCATCCATTGTAGTAATAAAAATCTTGACGATAGACTACCTTCTATAATGACAAGGCTACCATCCATTGGAGTAACAAAAATCACGACAACAGACTACCTTCCATAATGACAAGGCTTCCATCCAATGGAGTAACAAAAATCTCAACAATATACTACCTTCCATAATGAAAAGGCTACCATCCATTGGAGTAACAAAAATTTCGACAACAAACTACCTTCCATAATGACTAGGCTACCATCCATTGGAGTAATAAAGATAGCAACAATAGACTACCTTCCATTATGAGAAGGCTACAATCCATTGTAGTAACAAAAATCTCGACAAGAGACTATCTTCCATAATGACAAGGCTACCATCCATTGTAGTAACTAAAATATCGACAACAAACTACCTTCCATAATGACAAGGGTACCATCCATTGGAGTAACAAAAATATCCACAAGAGACTACCTTCCATAATGATAAGGCTACCATCCATTGGAGTAACAAAAATCTCGACAACAGACTACCTTCCATAATGTCAAGGGTACAATCCTTGTAGTAACAAATATCTCGACAACAGACTACCTTACATAATGACAAGGCTACCATCCATTGTAGTAACAAAAATCTCGACAATAGACTACCTTCCATAATGACTTGGCTACCATCCATTGGAGTAACAAAAATTTCGACAATAGACTACCTTCCATAATGACAAGGCTACCATCCATTGGAGTAAAAGAGATATCGATAACATACTACCTTCCATAATGACAAGGCTACCATCCATTGGAGTAACAAAAATCACGACAACAGACTACCTTCCATAATGAAAAGGCTACCATCCATTGGAATTACAAAAATCTCGACAACATAATACCTTCCATAATGACAAGGCTACCATCCAATGGACTAACAAAAATCTCGACAACAGACTACCTTCCATAACGACAAGTATACCATCCATTGGAGTAATAAAGATATCGACAACAAACTACCTTCCATAATGAGTAGGCTACAATCCATTGTAGTAAGAAAAATCTCGCCAAGAGACTATATTCCATAATGACAAGGCTACCATCCATTGTAGTAACAAAAATCTCGACAAGAAACTACCTTCCATAATGACAAGGCTACCATCCATTGGAGTAACAAAAATCACGACAACATACTACCTTCCATAATGACAAGTATACCATCCATTGGAGTATCAAAAATCTCGATAACAAATGACCTTCCATAATGACTAGGCTACCATCCATTAGAGTAATATAGATATCGACAATAGACTAACTTCCATTATGAGAATGCTACAATCCATCGTAGTAACAAAAATCCCGACAAGAGACTATCTTCCATAATGACAAGGCTAACATCCATTGTAGTAACAAAATTCTCGACGATAGCCTACCTTCAATAATGACAAGGCTACCATCCACTGGAGTAACAAAAATCACGACAACATACTACCTTCCATAATGGAAACACTACCATCTATTGGAATTACAAAAATCTCGACAACAGACTACCTTCCATAATGACAAGGCTTCCATCCAATAGAGTAACAAAAATCTCAACAATATACTACCTTCCATAATGAAAAGGCTACCATCCATTGGAGTAACAAAAATCTCGACAACAGACTACCTTCCAATATGACAAGGGTACTATCCATAGGAGTAACAAAAATATCCACAAGAGACTACCTTCCATAATGACAAGGCTACCATCCATTGGAGTAACAAAGATATCGGCAACATACTACCTTCCATAATGACAAGGCAACCATCCATTGGAGTAACAAAAATCACGACAACAGACTACCTTCCATAATGACAAGTCTACCATCCTTTGGAATAACAAAAATCTCGACAACAGATGACCTTCCATAATGACTAAGCTACCATCCATTGGAGTAATAAAGATAGCAACAATAGACTACCTTCCATTATGATAAGGCTACAATCCATTGTAGTAACAAAAATCTCGACAAGAGACTACCTTCCATAATGACAAGTCTACCATCCATTGTAGTAACTAAAATATCGACAACAAACTACCTTCCATAATGACAAGGGTACCATCCATTGGAGGAACAAAAATATCCACAAGAGACTACCTTCCATAATGATAAGGCTACCATCCATTGGAGTAACAAAAATCTCGACAACTGACTACCTTACATAATGAAAAGGCTACCATCCATTGTAGTAACAAAAATCTCGACAACAGACTACCTTCCATAATGACTTGGCTACCATCCATTGGAGTAACAAAAATGTCGGCAATAGACTACCTTCCATAATGACAAGGCTACCATCCATTGGAGTAAAAGAGATATCGATAACATACTACCTTCCATAATGACAAGGCTACCATCCATTGGAGTAACAAAAATCACGACAACAGACTACCTTCCATAATGAAAAGGCTACCATCCATTGGAATTACAAAAATCTCGACAACATAATACCTTCCATAATGACAAGGCTACCATCCAATGGACTAACAAAAATCTCGACAACAGACTACCTTCCATAACGACAAGTATACCATCCATTGGAGTAATAAAGATATCGACAACAAACTACCTTCCATAATGACTAGGCTACAATCCATTGTAATAACAAAAATCTCGACAAGAGACTATATTCCATAATGACAAGGCTACCATCCATTGTAGTAACAAAAATATCGATAAAAAACTACCTTCCATAATGACAAGGCTACCATCCATTGGAGTAACAAAAATCACGACAACATACTACCTTCCATCATGACAACTCTACCATCCATTGGAATAACAAAAATCTCGACAACAGACTACCTTCCATAATGACAAGGCTTCCATCCAATGGAGTAACAAAAATCTCGACAATAGACTACCTTCCATAATGACAAGGCTAACATCCATTGGAGTATAAAAAATCTCGACAATAGACTACCTTCCATTATGACAAGGGTACCATCCATTGGAGTAACAAAAATATCCACAAGAGACTACCTTCCATAATGAAAAGGCTACCATCCATTGGAGTAACAAAAATCTCGACAACAGACTACCTTCCAATATGACAAGGGTACTATCCATTGGAGTAACAAAAATATCCACAAGAGACTACCTTCCATAATGACAAGGCTACCATCCATTGGAGTAACAAAGATATCGACAACATACTACCTTCCATAATGACAAGGCTACCATCCATTGGAGTAACAAAAATCACGACAACAGACTACCTTCCATAATGACAAGGCTACCATCCATTGGAATAACAAAAATCTCGACAACAGATGACCTTCCATAATGACTAGGCTACCATCCATTGGAGTAATAAAGATAGCAACAATAGACTAACTTCCATTATGAGAAGGCTACAATCCATTGTAGTAACAAAAATCTCTACAAGAGACTACCTTCCATAATGACAAGTCTACCATCCATTGTAGTAACTAAAATATCGACAACAAACTACCTTCCATAATGACAAGGGTACCATCCATTGGAGGAACAAAAATATCCACAAGAGACTACCTTCCATAATGATAAGGCTACCATCCATTGGAGTAACAAAAATCTCGACAACAGACTACCTTACATAATGACAAGGCTACCATCCATTGTAGTAACAAAAATCTCGACAACAGACTACCTTACATAATGACTTGGCTACCATCCATTGGAGTAACAAAAATGTCGACAATAGACTACCTTCCATAATGACAAGGCTACCATCCATTGGAGTAAAAGAGATATCGATAACATACTACCTTCCATAATGACAAGGCTACCATCCATTGGAGTAACAAAAATCACGACAACAGACAACCTTCCATAATGAAAAGGCTACCATCCATTGGAATTACAAAAATCTCGACAACATAATACCTTCCATAATGACAAGGCTACCATCCAATGGACTAACAAAAATCTCGACAATAGACTACCTTCCATAACGACAAGTATACCATCCATTGGAGTAATAAAGATATCGACAACAAACTACCTTCCTTAATGACTAGGCTACAATCCATTGTAGTAACAAAAATCTCGACAAGAGACTATATTCCATAATGACAAGGCTACCATCCATTGTAGTAACAAAAATCTCGATAACAAACTACCTTCCATAATGACAAGGGTACCATCCATTGGAGGAACAAAAATATCCACAAGAGACTACCTTTCATAATGATAAGGCTACCATCCATTGGAGTAACAAAAATATCGACAACAGACTACCTTACATAATGACAAGGCTACCATCCATTGTAGTAACAAAAATCTCGACAACAGACTACCTTACATAATGACTTGGCTACCATCCATTGGAGTAACAAAAATGTCGACAATAGACTACCTTCCATAATGACAAGGCTTCCATCCATTGGAGTAAAAGAGATATCGATAAGATACTACCTTCCATAATGACAAGGCTACCATCCATTGGAGTAACAAAAATCACGACAACAGACTACCTTCCATAATGAAAAGGCTACCATCCATTGGAATTACAAAAATCTCGACAACATAATACCTTCCATAATGACAAGGCTACCATCCAATGGACTAACAAAAATCTCGACAATAGACTACCTTCCATAACGACAAGTATACCATCCATTGGAGTAATAAAGATATCGACAACAAACTACCTTCCATAATGACTAGGCTACAATCCATTGTAGTAACAAAAATCTCGACAAGAGACTATATTCCATAATGACAAGGCTACCATCCATTGTAGTAACAAAAATCTCGATAACAAACTACCTTCCATAATGACAAGGCTACCATCCATTGGAGTAACAAAAATCACGACAACATACTACCTTCCATAATGACAACTCTACCATCCATTGGAATAAAAAAAATCTCGACAACAGACTACCTTCCATAATGACAAGGCTTCCATCCAATGGAGTAACAAAAATCTCGACAATAGATTACCTTCCATAATGACAAGGCTACCATCCATTGGAGTATAAAAAATCTCGACAATAGACTACCTTCCATTATGACAAGAGCACCATCCATTGGAGTAACAAAAATATCCACAAGAGACTACCTTTCATAATGACAAGGTTACCATACATTGTAGTAACAACAATCTCGACAATAGACTACCTTCCAAGATGACACGGCTACCATCCATTGGAGTAACAAAAATCAGGACAACATACTACCTTCCATAATGGCAACACTACCATCTATTGGAATAACAAAAATCTCGACAACAGACTACCTTCCATAATGACAAGGCTTCCATCCAATGGAGTAACAAAAATCTCAACAATATACTACCTTCCATAATGAAAAGGCTACCATCCATTGGAGTAACAAAAATCTCGACAACAGACTACCTTCCAATATGATAAGGGTACTATCCATTGGAGTAACAAAAATATCCACAAGAGACTACCTTCCATAATGACAAGGCTACCATCCATTGGAGTAACAAAGATATCGACAACATACTACCTTCCATAATGACAAGGCTACCATCCATTGGAGTAACAAAAATCCCGACAACAGACTACCTTCCATAATGACAAGGCTACCATCCATTGGAATAACAAAAATCTCGACAATAGATGACCTTCCATAATGACAAGGCTACCATCCATTGTAGTAACTAAAATATCGACAACAAACTACCTTACATAATGACAAGGGTACCATCCATTGGAGTAACGAAAATATCCACAAGAGACTACCTTCCATAATGATAAGGCTACCATCCATTGGAGTAACAAAAATCTCGACAACAGACTACCTTCCATAATGTCAAGGCTATAATCCGTGTAGTAACAAAAATCTCGACAACAGACTACCTTACATAATGACAAGGCTACCATCCATTGTAGTAACAAATATCTCGACAACAGACTACCTTCCATAATGACTTGGCTACCATCCATAGGAGTAACAAAAATGTCGACAATAGACTACCTTCCATAATGACAAGGCTACCATCCATTGGAGTAAAAGAGATATCGATAACATACTACCTTCCATAATGACAAGGCTACCATCCATTGGAGTAACAAAAATCACGAAAACAGACTACCTTCCATAATGAAAAGGCTACCATCCATTGGAATTACAAAAATCTCGACAATATAATACCTTCCATAATGACAAGGCTACCATCCAATGGACTAACAAAAATCTCGACAACAGACTACCTTCCATAACGACAAGTATACCATCCATTAGAGTAATAAAGATATCAACAACAAACTACCTTCCATAATGACTAGGCTACAATCCATTGTAGTAACAAAAATATCGACAAGAGACTATATTCCATAATGACAAGGCTACCATCCATTGTAGTAACAAAAATCTCGACAACAAACTACCTCCCATAATGACAAGGCTACCATCCATTGGAGTAACAAAAATCACGAAAACATACTACCTTCCATAATGAAAACTCTACCATCCATTGGAATAACAAAAATCTCGACAACAGACTACCTTCCATAATGACAAGGCTTCCATCCAATGGAGTAACAAAAATCTCGACAATAGACTACCTTCCATAATGACAAGGCTACCATCCATTGGAGTAACAAAAATCTCGACAATAGACTACCTTCCATAATGACAAGGCTACCATCCAATGGAGTAAAAGAGATATCGATAACATACTACCTTCCATAATGACAAGGGTACCATCTATTGGAGTAACAAAAATATCCACAAGAGACTACCTTCCATAATGACAAGGTTTCTATTAAATGGAGTAACAAAAATCTCGACAACAGACTACCTTCCATAATGACAAGGCTACCATCCATTGGAGTATCAAAAATCTCGACAACAGACTACCTTTCATAATGACAAGGGTACCATCCATTGGAGTAACAAAAATATCCACAAGAGACTACCTTCCATAATGATAAGGCTACAATCCAATATAGTAACAAAAATATCGACAACAGACTACCTTACATAATGACAAGGCTAAAATCCATTGTAGTAACAAAAATCTCGACAATAGACTACCTTCCATAATGACTTGGCTACCATCCATTGGAGTAAAAAAAATCTTGGCAATAGACTATCTTCCATAATGACAAGGCTACCATCCATTGGAGTAACAAAGATATCGACAACATACTACCTTCCATAATGACAAGGCTACCATCCATTGGAGTAACAAAAATAACGACAACAGACTACCTTCCATAATGACAAGGCTACCATCCATTGGAATAAAAAAATCTCAACAACAGATGACCTTCCATAATGACTAGGCTACCATCCATTGGAGTAATAAAGATATCAACAATATACTACCTTCCATTATGAGAAGGCTACAATCCATTGTAGTAACAAAAATCTCGACAAGAGACTACCTTCCATAATGACAAGGCTACCATCCATTGTAGTAACTAAAATATCGACAACAGACTACCTTCCATAATGACAAGGGTACCATCCATTGGAGTACCAAAAATATCCACAAGAGACTACCTTCCATAATGATAAGGCTACCATCCATTGGAGTAACAAAAATCTCGACAGCAGACTACCTTCCATAATGTCAAGGCTACAATCCTTGTAGTAACAAAAATCTCGACAACAGACTACCTTATATAATGACAAGGCTACAATCCATTATAGTAACAAAAATCTCGACAACAGACCACCTTACATAATGAAAAGGCTACCATCTATTGTAGTAACAAAAATCTCGACAACAGACTACCTTCCATAATGACAAGGCTACCATCCATTGTAGTAACAAAAATCTCGAAAACAGACTACCTTCCATAATGACTTGGCTACCATCCATTGGAGTAACAAAAATCTCGACAATAGACTACCTTCCATAATGAAAAGGCTACCATCCATTGGAGTAACAAAAATTTCGACAACAGACTACCTTCCAATATGATAAGGGTATTATCCATTGGAGTAACCAAAATATCCACAAGAGACTACCTTCCATAATGACAAGGCTACCATCCATTGGAGTAACAAAGATATCGACAACATACTACCTTCCATAATGACAAGGCTACCATCCATTGGAGTAACAAAAATCACGACAACAGACTACCTTCCATAATGACAAGGCTACCATCCATTGGAATAACAAAAATCTCGACAACAGATGACCTTCCATAATGACAAGGCTACCATCCATTGTAGTAACTAAAATATCGACAACAAACTACCTTACATAATGACAAGGGTACCATCCATTGGAGTAACAAAAATATCCACAAGAGACTACCTTACATAATGACAAGGCTACCATCCATTGTAGTAACAAAAATCTCGACAACAGACTACCTTCCATAATGACTTGGCTCCCATCCATAGGAGTAATAAAAATGTCGACAATAGACTACCTTCCATAATGACAAGGCTACCATCCATTGGAGTAAAAGAGATATCGATAACATACTACCTTCCATAATGACAAGGCTACCATCCATTGGAGTAACAAAAATCACGACAACAGACTACCTTCCATAATGAAAAGGCTACCATCCATTGGAATTACAAAATCTCGACAACATAATACCTTCCATAATGACAAGGCTACTATCCAATGGACTAACAAAAATCTCGACAACAGACTACCTTCCATAATGACAAGTATACCATCCATTGGAGTAATAAAGATATCGACAACAAACTACCTTCCATAATGACTAGGCTACAATCCATTGTAGTAACAAAAATCTCGACAAGAGACTATATTCCATAATGACAAGGCTACCATCCATTGTAGTAACAAAAATCTCGACAACAAACTACCTTCCATAATGACAAGGCTACCATCCATTGGAGTAACAAAAATCATGAAAACATACTACCTTCCATAATGACAACTCTACCATCCATTGGAATAACAAAAATCTCGACAACAGACTACCTTCCATAATGACAAGGCTTCCATCCAATGGAGTAACAAAAATCTCGACAATAGACTACCTTCCATAATGACAAGGCTACCATGCATTGGAGTAACAAAAATCTCGACAATAGACTACCTTCCATAATGACAAGGCTACCATCCATTGGAGTAAAAGAGATATCGATAACATACTACCTTCCATAATGACAAGGGTACCATCTATTGGAGTAACAAAAATATCCACAAGAGACTACCTTCCATAATGATAAGGCTACCATCCATTGGAGTAACAAAAATCTCGACAACAGACTACCTTCCATAATGTCAAGGCTACAATCCTTGTAGTAACAAAAATCTCGACAACAGACTACCTTACATAATGACAAGGCTACCATCCATTGTAGTAACAAAAATCTCGATAACAGACTACCTTCCATAATGACTTGGCTACCATCCATAGGAGTAACAAAAATGTTGACAATAAACTACCTTCCATAATGACAAGGCTACCATCCATTGGAGTAAAAGAGATATCGATAACATACTACCTTCCATAATGACAAGGCTACCATCCATTGGAGTAACAAAAATCACGACAACAGACTACCTTCCATAATGAAAAGGCTACCATCCATTGGAATTACAAAAATCTCGACAACATAATACCTTCCATAATGACAAGGCTACCATCCAATGGACTAACAAAAATCTCGACAACAGACTACCTTCCATAATGACAAGTATACCATCCATTGGAGTAATAAAGATACCGACAACAAACTACCTTCCATAATGACTAGGCTACAATCCATTGTAGTAACAAAAATCTCGACAAGAGACTATATTCCATAATGACAAGGCTACCATCCATTGTAGTAACAAAAATCTCGACAACAAACTACCTTCCATAATGACAAGGCTACCATCCATTGGAGTAACAAAAATCACGACAACATACTACCTTCCATAATGACAACTCTACCATCCATTGGAATAACAAAAATCTCGACAACAGACTACCTTCCATAATAACAAGGCTTCCATCCAATGGAGTAACAAAAATCTCGACAATAGACTACCTTCCATAATGACAAGGCTACCATCCATTGGAGTAACAAAAATCTCGACAACAGACTACCTTCCATAATGACAAGGCTACCATCCATTGGAGTATCAAAAATCTCGACAATAGACTACCTTTCATAATGACAAGGGTACCATCCATTGGAGTAACAAAAATATCCACAAGAGACTACCTTCCATAATGATAAGGCTACAATCCAATATAGTAACAAAAATATCGACAACAGACTACCTTACATAATGACAAGGCTAAAATCCATCGTAGTAACAAAAATCTCGACAATAGACTACCTTCCATAATGACTTGGCTACCATCCATTGGAGTAACAAAAATCTTGGCAATAGACTATCTTCCATAATGACAAGGCTACCATCCATTGGAGTAACAAAGATATCGACAACATACTACCTTCCATAATGACAAGGCTACCATCCATTGGAGTAACAAAAATCACGACAACAGACTACCTTCCATAATGACAAGGCTACCATCCATTGGAATAAAAAAATCTCAACAACAGATGACCTTCCATAATGACTAGGCTACCATCCATTGGAGTAATAAAGATATCAACAATATACTACCTTCCATTATGAGAAGGCTACAATCCATTGTAGTAACAAAAATCTCGACAGGAGACTACCTTCCATAATGATAAGGCTACCATCCATTGTAGTAACTAAAATATCGACAACAGACTACCTTCCATAATGACAAGGGTACCATCCATTGGAGTAACAAAAATATCCACAAGAGACTACCTTCCATAATGATAAGGCTACCATCCATTGGAGTAACAAAAATCTCGACAGCAGACTACCTTCCATAATGTCAAGGCTACAATCCTTGTAGTAACAAAAATCTCGACAACAGACTACCTTACATAATGACAAGGCTACAATCCATTATAGTAACAAAAATCTCGACAACAGACTACCTTACATAATGAAAAGGCTACCATCTATTGTAGTAACAAAAATCTCGACAACAGACTACCTTCCATAATGACAAGGCTACCATCCATTGTAGTAACAAAAATCTCGACAACAGACTACCTTCCATAATGACTTGGCTACCATCCATTGGATTAACAAAAATCTCGACAATAGACTACCTTCCATAATGACAAGGCTACCGTCCATTGGAGTAACAATGATATCTATAACATACTACCTTCCATAATGACAAGGCTACCATCCATTGGAGTAACAAAAATCACGACAACAGACTACCTTCCATAATGAAAAGGCTACCATCCATTGGAATAACAAAAATCTCGACAACATAATACCTTCCATAATGACAAGGATACCATCCAATGGACTAAAAAAATCTCGACAACAGACTACCTTCCATAACGACAAGTATACCATCCATTGGATTAACTAAAATCTCGACAACAAATGACCTTCCATAATGACTAGGCTACCAAACATTGGAGTAATAAAGATATCGACAACAGACTACCTTCCATTATGAGAAGGCTACAATTCATTGTAGTAACAAAAATCTCGACAAGAGACTATCTTCCATAATGACAAGGCTACCATCCATTGTAGTAACAAAAATCTCGACAACAAACTTCCTTCCATAATGACAAGGCTACCATCCATTGGAGTAACAAAAATCACGACAACATACTACCTTCCATAATAACAACTCTAACATCCATTGGAATAACAAAAATCTCGACAACAAATTACCTTCCATAATGACAAGGCTTCCATCCATTGGAGTAACAAAAATCTCGACAATAGACTACCTTCCATAATGACAAGGCTACCATCCATTGGAGTAACAAAAATCTCGACAACAGACTACCTTCCATTATGACAAGGGTACCATCCATTGGAGTAAGAAAAATATGCACAAGAGACTACCTTTCATAATGATAAGACTACCATCCATTAGAGTAACAAAAATCTCGACAACAGACTACCTTCCATGATGACAAGGTTACCATCCATTGTAGTTACAAAAATCTCGACAACAGACTACCTTACATAATGACAAACCTACCATCCATTGGAGTTACAAAAATCTCGACAACAGACTACCTTACATAATGACAAGGCTACCATCCATTGGAGTAGCAATGATATCGATAACATACTACCTTCTATAATGACAAGGCTAGCATCCATTGGAGTAACTAAAATCACAACAACAGACTACCTTCCATAATGAAGAGTCTACCATCCATTGGAATAAAAAAAATCTCGACAACAGAATACCTTCCATAATGACAAGGCTACCATCCAATGGAGTAACAAAAATCTCGACAACAGACTACCTTCTACAATGACAAGTATATCATCCATTGGAGTATCAAAAATATCGATAACAAATGACCATCCATAATGACTAGGCTACCATCCATTGGAGTAATATAGATATCGACAACAGACTAACTTCCATTATCAGAAGGCTACAATCCATCATAGTAACAAAAATCTCGACAAGAGACTATCTTCCATAATGACAAGGCTACCATCCTATGTATTAACAAAAATCTCGACAATAGACTACCTTCCATAATGACAAGGCTACCATCCATTGAGTAACAAAAATCATGACAACAGACTACCTTCCATAATGAAAAGGCTACCATCCATTGGAATAACAAAAATCTCGACAACATAATACCTTACATAATGACAAGGCTACCATCCAATGGACTAAAAAAAATCTCGACAACAGACTACCTTCCATAACGACAAGTATACCATCCATTGGAGTAACAAAAATCTCGACGACAAATGCCCTTCCATAATGACTAGGCTACCATCCATTGGAGTAATAAAGATATCGACAACCAACTACCTTCCATTATGAGAATGCTACAATCCATTGTAGTAACAAAAATCTCGACAAGAGACTATCTTCCATAATGAAAAGGCTACCATCCATTGGAGTAACAAAGATATCGATAACATAATACCTTCCATAATGACAAGGCTACCATCTATTGGAGTAACAAAAATAATGACAACAGACTACCTTCCATAATGACAAGGCTACAATTCAATGGAGTTACAAAAATCTCGACAACAGACTACCTTCCATAACGACAAGTATACCATCCATTGGAGTAACAAAAATCTCGGCAAGAGACTACCTTCCATAATGACAAGGCTACCATCCATTGTAGTAACAAAAATCTCGACAATAGACTACCTTCAATAATGACAAGGCTACCATCCATTGTAGTAACAAAAATCTCGACAACAGACTACCATCCATAATGACTTGGCTACCATCCATTAGAGTAACAAAAATCTCGACAATAGACTCCCTTCCATAATGACAAGGCTACCATCCATTAGAGTAACAAAAATAGCCACAAGAGATTACCTTCCATAATGATAAGGCTATAATCCATTGTAGTAACAAAAATCTCGCTAACAGACTACCTTACATAATGACAAGGCTACCATCCATTGTAGTAACAAAGATATCGGCAACATACTAGCTTCCATAATGACAAGGCTACCATCCATTGTAGTAACAAAAATATCGACAACAGACTACCTTCCATAATGACTTGGCTACCATCCATTGGAGTAAGAAAAATCTCGGCAATAGACTACCTTCCATAATGACAAGGCTACCATCCATTGGAGTAACAAAGATATCGACAACATACTACCTTCCATAATGACAAGGATACCATCCATTGGAGTAACAAAAATCACGACAATAGACTACCTTCGATAATGACAAGGCTACCATCCATTGGAATAAAAAAAATCTCGACAACAGATGACCTTCCATAATGACTAGGCTACCATCCATTGGAGTAATAAAGATATCAACAATAGACTACCTTCCATTATCAGAAGGCTACAATCCATTGTAGTAACAAAAATCGCGACAAGAGACTACCTTCCATAATGACAAGGCTACCATCCATTGTAGTAACTAAAATATCGAAAACAGACAACCATCCATAATGACAAGGGTACCATCCATTGGAGTAACAAAAATAACCACAAGAGACTACCTTCCATAATGATAAGGCTACCATCCATTGGAGTATAAAAAATCTCGACAACAGACTACCTTCCATAATGTCAAGGCTACAATCCATTGTAGTAACAAAAATCTCGACAACAGACTACCTTACATAATGACAAGGCTACCATCCATTGTAGTAAAAAAAATCTCGACAACAGACTACCTTCCATAAGGACAAGGCTACCATCCATTGTAGTAACAAAAATCTCGACAACAGACTACCTTCCATAATGACTTGGCTTCCATCCATTGGAGTAACAAAAATCTCGACAATAGACTACCTTCCATAATGACAAGGCTACCATCCATTGGAGTAACAAAGATATCGATAACATACTACCTTCCATAATGACAAGGCTACCATCCATTGGAGTAACAAAAATCACGACAAAAGACTACCTTCCATAATGAAAAGGCTACCATCCATTGGAGTAACAAAGATATCGATAACATACTACCTTCCATAATGACAAGGCTACCATCCATTGGAGTAACAAAAATCACGACAACATGATACCTTCCATTATGAGAAGGCTACAATTCATTGTAGTAACAAAAATCTCGACAAGAGACTATCTTCCATTATGACAAGGCTACCATCCATTGTAGTAACAAAAATCTCGACAACACACTACCTTCCATAATGACAAGGCTACCATCCATTGGAGTATCAAAAATCACGACAACATACTACCTTCCATAATGACAACTCTACCATCCATTGGAATAACAAAAATCTCGACAACAAATTACCTTCCATAATGACAAGGCTTCCATCCATTGGAGTAACAAAAATCTCGACAATAGACTACCTTCCATAATGACAAGGCTACCATCCATTGGAGTAACAAAAATCTCGACAACAGACTACCTTCCATTATGACAAGGGTACCATCCATTGGAGTAAGAAAAATATGCACAAGAGACTACCTTTCATAATGATAAGACTACCATCCATTAGAGTAACAAAAATCTCGACAACAGACTACCTTCCATAATGACAAGGTTACCATACATTGTAGTTACAAAAATCTCGACAACAGACTACCTTACATAATGACAAGGCTACCATCCATTGGAGTTACAAAAATCTCGACAACAGACTACCTTACAAAATGACAAGGCTACCATCCATTGGAGTAGTAATGATATTGATAACATACTACCTTCTATAATGATAAGGCTACCATCCATTGGAGTAACAAAAATCACGACAACAGACTACCTTCCATAATGAAAAGTCTACCATCCATTGGAATAACAAAAATATCGACAACACAATACCTTCCATAATGACAATGCTACCATCCAATGGAGTAACAAAAATCTCGACAACAGACTACCTTCCACAATGACAAGTATACCATCCATTGGAGTATCAAAAATTTCGATAACAAATGACCTTCCATAATGACTAGGCTACCATCCATTGGAGTAATATAGATATCGACAACAGACTAACTTCCATTATCATAAGGCAAAAATCCATCGTAGTAATAAAAATCTCGACAAGAGACTATCTTCCATAATGACAAGGCTACCATCCATTGTAGTAACAAAAATCTCGACAACAGACTACCTTCCATAATGACAAGGCTACCATCCATTGTAGTAACTAAAATATCAACAACAAACTACCTTCCATAATGACAAGGGTACCATCCATTGGAGTAACAAAAATATCCACAAGAGACTACCTTCCATAATGATAAGGCTACCATCCATTGGAGTAACAAAAATATCGACAGCAGACTACCTTTCATAATGTCAAGGCTACAATCCTTATAGTAACAAAAATCTCGACAACAGGCTACCTTACATAATCACAAGGCTACAATCCATTATAGTAACAAAAATCTCGACAACAGACTACCTTACATAATGACAAGGCTACCATCCATTGTAGTAACAAAAATCTCGACAACAGACTACCTTCCATAATGACAAGGCTACCATCCATTGTAGTAACAAAAATCTCGAAAACAGACTACCTTCCATAATGACTTGGCTACCATCCATTGGAGTAACAAAAATCTCGAAAATAGACCACCTTCCGTAATCACAAGGCTACCATCCTTTGGAGTAACAAAGATATCTATAACATACTACCTTCCATAATGACAAGGCTACCATCCATTGGAGTAACAAAAATCACGACAACAGACTACCTTCCATAATGAAAAGGCTACCATCCATTGGAATAACAAAAATCTCGACAACATGATACCTTCCATAATGACAAGGCTACCATCAAATGGACTAAAAAAATCTCGACAACAGACTACCTTCCATAACGACAAGTATACCATCCATTGGAGTAACAAAAATCTCGACAACAGATGACCTTCCATAATGACTAGGCTACCAAACATTGGAGTAATAAAGATATCGACAACAGACTACCTTCCATTATGAGAAGGCTACAATTCATTGTAGTAACAAAAATCTCGACAAGAGACTATCTTCCATAATGACAAGGCTACCATCCATTATAGTAACAAAAATCTCGACAACAAACTTCCTTCCATAATGACAAGGCTACCATCCATTGGAGTAACAAAAATCACGACAACATACTACCTTCCATAATGACAACTCTAACATCCATTATAATAACAAAAATCTCGACAACAAATTACCTTCCATAATGACAAGGCTTCCATCCATTGGAGTAACAAAAATCTCGACAATAGACTACCTTCCATAATGACAAGGCTACCATCCATTGGAGTAACAAAAATCTCGACAACAGACTACCTTCCATTATGACAAGGGTACCATCCATTGGAGTAAGAAAAATATGCACAAGAGACTACCTTTCATAATGATAAGACTACCATCCATTAGAGTAACAAAAATCTCGACAACAGACTACCTTCCATGATGACAAGGTTACCATCCATTGTAGTTACAAAAATCTCGACAACAGACTACCTTACATAATGACAAACCTACCATCCATTGGAGTTACAAAAATCTCGACAACAGACTACCTTACATAATGAAAAGGCTACCATCCATTGGAGTAGCAATGATATCGATAACATACAACCTTCTATAATGACAAGGCTACCATCCATTGGAGTAACTAAAATCACAACAACAGACTACCTTCCATAATAAAGAGTCTACCATCCATTGGAATAACAAAAATCTCGACAACAGAATACCTTCCATAATGACAAGGCTACCATCCAATGGAGTAACAAAAATCTCGACAACAGACTACCTTCCACAATGACAAGTATATCATCCATTGGAGTATCAAAAATATCGATAACAAATGACCATCCATAATGACTAGGCTACCATCCATTGGAGTAATATAGATATCGACAACAGACTAACTTCCATTATCAGAAGGCTACAATCCATCATAGTAACAAAAATCTCGACAAGAGACTATCTTCCATAATGACAAGGCTACCATCCTATGTATTAACAAAAATCTCGACAATAGACTACCTTCCATAATGACAAGGCTACCATCCATTGGAGTAACAAAAATCATGACAACAGACTACCTTCCATAATGAAAAGGCTACCATCCATTGGAATAACAAAAATCTCGACAACATAATACCTTACATAATGACAAGGCTACCATCCAATGGACTAAAAAAAATCTCGACAATAGACTACCTTCCATAACGAAAAGTATACCATCCATTGGAGTAACCAAAATCTCGACGACAAATGCCCTTCCATAATGACTAGGCTACCATCCATTGGAGTAATAAAGATATCGACAACCGACTACCTTCCATTATGAGAATGCTACCATCCATTGGAGTAACAAAGATATCGATAACATAATACCTTCCATAATGACAAGGCTACCATCTATTGGAGTAACAAAAATCATGACAACATACTACCTTCCATAATGACAAGGCTACAATTCAATGGAGTTACAAAAATCTCGACAACAGACTACCTTCCATAACGACAAGTATACCATTCATTGGAGTAACAAAAATCTCGGCAAGAGACTACCTTCCATAATGACAAGGCTACCATCCATTGTAGTAACAAAAATCTCGACAATAGACTACCTTCAATAATGACAAGGCTACCATCCATTGTAGTAACAAAAATCTCGACAACAGACTACCATCCATAATGACTTGGCTACCATCCATTAGAGTAACAAGAATCTCGACAATAGACTACCTTCCATAATGACAAGGCTACCATCCATTAGAGTAACAAAAATAGCCACAAGAGATTACCTTCCATAATGATAAGGCTATAATCCATTGTAGTAACAAAAATCTCGCTAACAGACTACCTTACATAATGACAAGGCTACCATCCATTGTAGTAACAAAGATATCGACAACATACTAGCTTCCATAATGACAAGGCTACCATCCATTGTAGTAACAAAAATCTCGACAAGAGACTACCTTCCATAATGACTTGGCTACCATCCATTGGAGTAAGAAAAATCTCGGCAATAGACTACCTTCCATAATGACAAGGCTACCATCCATTGGAGTAACAAAGATATCGACAACATACTACCTTCCATAATGACAAGGTTACCATCCATTGGAGTAACAAAAATCACGACAATAGACTACCTTCCATAATGACAAGGCTACCATCCATGGGAATAACAAAAATCTCGACAACAGATGACCTTCCATAATGACTAGGCTACCATCCATTGGAGTAATAAAGATATCAACAATAGACTACCTTCCATTATCAGAAGGCTACAATCCATTGTAGTAATAAAAATCGCGACAAGAGACTACCTTCCATAATGACAAGGCTACCATCCATTGTAGTAACTAAAATATCGAAAACAGACAACCTTCCATAATGACAAGGGTACCATCCATTGGAGTAACAAAAATAACCACAAGAGACTACCTTCCATAATGATAAGGCTACCATCCATTGGAGTATAAAAAATCTCAACAACAGACTACCTTCCATAATGTCAAGGCTACAATCCATTGTAGTAACAAAAATCTCGACAACAGACTACCTTACATAATGACAAGGCTACCATCCATTGTAGTAAAAAAAATCTCGACAACAGACTACCTTCCATAAGGACAAGGCTACCATCCATTGTAGTAACAAAAATCTCGGCAACAGACTACCTTCCATAATGACTTGGCTACCATCCATTGGAGTAACAAAGATATCGATAACATACTACCTTCCATAATGACAAGGCTACCATCCATTGGAGTAACAAAAATCACGACAACAGACTTCCTTCCATAATGATAAGGCTACCATCCAATGGACTTACAAAAATCTCGACAACAGACTACCTTCCATAACGACAAGTATACCATCCATTGGAGTAACAAAAATCTCGACTTGAAACTACCTTCCATAATGACAAGACTACCATCCATTGTAGTAACAAAAATCTCGAAAACAGACTACCTTCCATAATGACAAGGCTACCATCCATTGTAGTAACAAAAATCTCGACAACAGACTACCTTCCATAATGACTTGGCTACCATCCATTGGAGTAACAAAAATCTCGACAATAGACTACCTTCCATAATGACAAGGCTACCATCCATTAGAGTAACAAAAATATCCACAAGAGATTACCTTCCATAATGATAAGGCTATAATCCATTGTAGTAGCAAAAATCTCGACAAAGACTACCTTCCACAATGACAAGGCTACCATCCATTGTAGTAACAAAAATCTCGACAATAGACTACCTTCCATAATAACTTGCCTACCATCCATTGGAGTAACAAAGATATCGACAACAGACTACCTTCCATAATGACAAGGCTACCATCCATTAGAATAACAAAAATCTCGACAACAGATGACCTTCAATAATGACTAGGCTACCATCCATTGGAGTAATAAAGATATCAACAAGAGACTACCTTCCATTATGAGAAGGCTACAATCCATTGTAGTAATAAAAATCTCGACAAGAGACTACCTTCCATAATGACTTGGCTACCATCCATTGGAGTAAGAAAAATCTCGGCAATAGACTACCTTCCATAATGACAAGGCTACCATCCATTGGAGTAACAAAGATATCGACAACATACTACCTTCCATAATGACAAGGTTACCATCCATTGGAGTAACAAAAATCACGACAATAGACTACATTCCATAATGACAAGGCTATCATCCATTGGAATAACAAAAATCTCGACAACAGATGACCTTCCGTAATGACTAGGCTACCATCCGTTGGAGTAATAAATATATCAACAATAGACTGCCATCCATTATGAGAAGGCTAAAATCCATTGCAGTAACAAAAATCTCGACAAGAGACTACCTTCCATAATGACAAGGCTACCATTCATTGTAGTAACTAAATTATCGAAAACTGACTACCTTCCATAATGACAAGGGTACCATCCATTGGAGTAACAAAAATATCCAAAAGAGACTACCTTCCATAATGATAAGGCTACCATCCATTGGAGTAACAAAAATCTCGACAACAGACTACCTTCCATAATGTCAAGGCTACAAACCATTGTAGTAACAAAAATCTCGACAACAAACTACCTTACATAATGACAAGGCTACCATCCATTGTAGTATAAAAAATCTCGACAACAGACTACCTTCCATAATGACAAGGCTACCATCCATTGTAGTAAAAAAAATCTCGACAACAGACTACCTTCCATAATGACTTGGCTACCATCCATTGGAGTAACAAAAATCTCGACAATAGACTACCTTCCATAATGACAAGGCTACCATCCATTAGAGTAACGAAAATATCCACAAGAGATTACCTTCCATAATGATAAGGCTATAATCCATTGTAGTAGCAAAAATCTCGACAACAGACTACCTTCCACAATGACAAGGCTACCATCCATTGTAGTAACAAAAATCTCGACAATAGACTACCTTCCATAATGACAAGGCTACCATCAATTAGAGTAACAAAAATATCCACAAGAGATTACCTTCCATAATGATAAGGCTATAATCCATTGTAGTAGCAAAAATCTCGACAACAGACTACCTTCCACAATGACAAGGCTACCATCCATTGTAGTAACAAAAATCTCGACAATAGACTACCTTCCATAATAACTAGGCTACCATCTATTGGAGTAACAAAGATATCGACAACAGACTCCCTACCATAATGACAAGGCTACCATCCATTAGAATAATAAAAATTTCGACAACAGATGACCTTCCATAATGACTAGGCTACCATCCATTGGAGTAATAAAGATATCAACAAGAGACTACCTTCCATTATGAGAAGGCTAAAATCCATTGTAGTAATAAAAATCTCTACAAGAGACTACCTTCCATAATGACTTGGCTACCATCCATTGGAGTAAGAAAAATCTCGGCAATAGACTACCTTCCATAATGACAAGGCTACCATCCATTGGAGTAACAAAGATATCGACAACATACTACCTTCCATAATGACAAGGTTACCATCCATTGGAGTAACAAAAATCACAACAACAGACTACCTTCCATAATGACAAGGCTACCATCCATTGGAATAACAAAAATCTCGACAATAGATGACCTTCCATAATGACTAGGCTACCATCCGTTGGAGTAATAAAGATATCAACAATAGACTACCTTCCATTATGAGAATGCTAAAATCCATTGTAGTAACAAAAATCTCGACAAGAGACTACCTTCCATAATGACAATGCTACCATCCATTGTAGTAACTAAAATATCAAAAACAAACTACCTTCCATAATGACAAGGGTACCATCCAATGGAGTAACAAAAATATCCACAAGAGGATACCTTCCATAATGATAAGGCTACCATCCATTGGAGTAACAAAAATCTCGACAACAGACCACCTTCCATAATGTCAAGGCTACAATCCATTGTAGTAACAAAAATCTCGACAACAGACTACCTTACATAATGACAAGGCTACCATCCATTGTAGTAAAAAAAATCTCGACAACAGACTACCTTCCATAATGACAAGGCTACCATCCATTGTAGTAACAAAAATATCGACAACAAACTACCTTCCATAATGACTTGGGTTCCATCCATTGGAGTAACCAAAATCTTGACAATAGACTACCTTCCATAGCGACAAGGCTACCATCCATTAGAGTAACAAAAATATCCACAAGAGATTACCTTCCATAATAATATGGCTATAATCCATTGTAGTAACAAAAATCTCGACAACAGACTACCTTCCAAAATGACAAGGCTACCATCCATTGTAGTAACAAAAATCTCGACAATAGACTACCTTTCATAATGAGAAGGATACCATCCATTGGAATAACAAAAATCTCGACAGCATATTACCTTCCATAATGACAAGGCTACCATCCATTGTAGTAACAAAAATCTCGACAATAGACTACCTTCCATAATAACTAGGCTACCATCCATTGGAGTAACAAAGATATCAACAACAGACTACCTTCCATAATGACAAGGCTACCATCCATTAGAATAACAAAAATCTCGAAAACAAATGACCTTCCATAATGACTAGGCTACCATCCATTGGAGTAATAAAGATATCAACAAGAGACTACCTTCCATTATGAAAAGGCTACATCCCATTGTAGTAATAAAAATATCGACAAGAGACTACCTTCCATAATGACTTGGCCACCATCCATTGGAGGAAGAAAAATATAGACAAGAGACTACCTTCCATAATGACAAGGCTACCATCCATTGGAGTAACTAAAATATCGACAACAGACTACCTTCCATAATGAGAAGGGTACCATCCGTTGGAGTAACAAAAATATCCACAAGAGACTACCTTCCATAACGATAAGGCTACCATCCATTGGAGTAACAAAAATCTCGACAACAGACTACCTTCCATAATGTCAAGGCTACCATCCATTGTAGTAAAAAAAATCTCGACAACAGACTACCTTTCATAATGACAAGGCTACCATCCATTGTAGTAACAAAAATCTCGACAATAGACTACCTTCCATAATGACTTGGCTTCCATCCATTGGAGTAACAAAGATATCGACAACATACTACCTTCCATAATGAAAAGGTTACCATCCATTGGAGTAACAAAAATCACGACAATAGACTACCTTCCATAATGACAAGGCTACCATCCATTGGAATAACAAAAATCTAGACAAAAGATGACCTTCCATAATGACTAGGCTACCATACGTTGGAGTAATAAAGATATCAACAATAGACTACCTTCCATTATGAGAATGCTAAAATCCATTGTAGTAACAAAAATCTCGACAAGAGACTACCTTCAATAATGACAAGGCTACCATCCATTGTAGTAACTAAAATATCGAAAATAGACTACCTTCCATAATGACAAGGGTACCATCCATTGGAGTAACAAAAATATCCACAAGAGACTACCTTCCATAATGAGAAGGCTACCATCCATTGGAGTAACAAAAATCTCGACAACAGACTACCTTCCATAATGTCAAGGCTACAATCCATTGTAGTAACAAAAATCTCGACAACAGACTACCTTACATAATGACAAGGCTACCATCCATTGTAGTAAAAAAATCTCGACAACAGACTACCTTCCATAATGACAAGGCTACCATCCATTGTAGTAACAAAAATCTCGACAACAGACTACCTTCCATAATGACTTGGCTTCCATCCATTGGAGTAACCAAAATCTCGACAATAGACTACCTTCCATAGCGACAAGGCTACCATCCATTAGAGTAACAAAAATATCCACAAGAGATTACCTTCCATAATAATAAGGCTATAATCCATTGTAGTAACAAAAATCTCGACAACAGACTACCTTCCACAATGACAAGGCTACCATCCATTGTAGTAACAAAAATCTCGACAATAGACTACCTTTCATAATGAGAAGGATACCATCCATTGGAATAACAAAAATCTCGACAACATATTACCTTTCATAATGACAAGGATACCATCCATTGGAGTAACAAAAACTCGACAACATACTACCTTCCATAATGACAAGGCTACCATCCATTGTAGTAACAAAGATATCGACAACATACTACCTTCCATAATGACAAGACTACCATCCATTGGAATAAACAAAAATCTCGACAACAAACTACTTTCCTTTATGACAAGGCTAACATCCATTGGAATAACAAAAATATCGACAACACACTACCTTCCATAATGACAAGGCTACCATCCATTGGAGAACAAAAAACTCTACAACAGACAACCTTCCATAATGACAAGGCTACCATCCATTGGAGTAACTAAAATCTCGACAACAGACTAACTTCCATAATGAAAAGGCTACCGTCCATTACAGTAACAAAAATATCGACAACAAACTAGCTTCCATAATGACAAGTCAACCATCCATTGTAGTAACAAAAATCATGACAACAAACTACCTTCCGAATGACAAGGCTACCATCCATTGGTGTAACAAAAATCTCGACAACAGACTACCTTCCATAATGACTAGGCTACCATCCATTGGAGTAACAAACATATCGACAACAGACTACCTTTCATGATGACAAGTATACCATCCATTGGAGTAACAAAAATCTCGACAAGAGACTACCTTCCATAATGACAAGACTACCATCCATTGTAGTAACAAAAATCTCGACAATAGACTACCTTCCAAAATGACAAGGCTTCCATCCATTGTAGTAACAAAAATCTCGACAACAGACTACCTTCCATAATGACTTGGCTACCATCCATTGGAGTAACAAAAATCTCGACAATAGACTACCTTCCATAATGACAAGGCTACCATTCATTAGAGTAACAAATATATCCACAAGAGATTACCTTCCAAAATGATAAGGCTATAATCCATTGTAGTAGCAAAAATCTCGACAACAGACTACCTTCCACAATGACAAGGCTACCATCCATTGTAGTAACAAAAATCTCGACAACAGACTACCTTCCATAATGACAAGGCTACCATCCATTAGAGTAACAAAAATATCCACAAGAGATTACCTTCCTTAATGATAAGGCTATAATCCATTGTAGTAGCAAAAATCTCGACAACAGACTACCTTCCACAATGACAAGGCTACCATCCATTGTAGTAACAAAAATCTCGACAATAGACTACCTTCCATAATAACTAGGCTACCATCCATTGGAGTAACAAAGATATCGACAACAGACTACCTTCCATAATGACAAGGCTACCATCCATTAGAATAAAAAAAATTTCGACAACAGATGACCTTCCATAATGACTAGGCTACCATCCATTGGAGTAATAAAGATATCAACAAGAGACTACCTTCCATTATGAGAAGGCTACAATCCATTGTAGTAATAAAAATCTCGACAAGAGACTACCTTCCATAATGACTTGGCTACCATCCATTGGAGTAAGAAAAATCTCGGCAATAGACTACCTTCCATAATGACAAGGCTACCATCCATTGGAGTAATAAAGATATCGACAACATACTACCTTCCATAATGACAAGGTTACCATCCATTGGAGTAACAAAAATCACGACAACAGACTACCTTCCATAATGACAAGGCTACCATCCATTGGAATAACAAAAATCTCGACAATAGATGACCTTCCATAATGACTAGGCTACCATCCGTTGGAGTAATAAAGATATCAACAATAGACTACCTTCCATTATGAGAATGCTAAAATCCATTGTAGTAACAAAAATCTCGACAAGAGACTACCTTCCATAATGACAAGGCTACCATCCAGTGTAGTAACTAAAATATCGAAAACAAACTACCTTCCATAATGACAAGGGTACCATCCAATGGAGTAACAAAAATATCCACAAGAGGATACCTTCCATAATGATAAGGCTACCATCCATTGGAGTAACAAAAATCTCGACAACAGACTACCTTCCATAATGTCAAGGCTACAATCAATTGTAGTAACAAAAATCTCGACAATAGACTACCTTACATAATGACTAGGCTACCATCCATTGTAGTAAAAAAAATCTCGACAACAGACTACCTTCCATAATGACAAGGCTACCATCCATTGTAGTAACAAAAATCTCGACAACAGACTACCTTCCATAATGACTAGCCTACCATCCATTGGAGTAACAAACATATCGACAACAGACTACCTTTCATGATGACAAGTATACCATCCATTGGAGTAACAAAAATATCGACAAGAGACTACCTTCCATAATTACAAGACTACCATCCATTGTAGTAACAAAAATCTCGACAATAGACTACCTTCCAAAATGACAAGGCTACCATCCATTGTAGTAACAAAAATCTCGACAACAGACTACCTTCCATAATGACTTGGCTACCATCCATTGGAGTAACAAAAATCCTGACAATAGACTACCTTCCATAATGACAAGGCTACCATCCATTAGAGTAACAAAAATATCCACAAGAGATTACCTTTCATAATAATAAGGCTATAATCCATTGTAGTAACAAAAATCTCGACAACAGACTACCTTCCACAATGACAAGGCTACCATCCATTGTAGTAACAAAAATCTCGACAATAGACTACCTTCCATAATAACTAGGCTACCATCCATTGGAGTAACAAAGATATCGACAACAGACTAACTTCCATAATGACAAGGCTACCATCCATTGGAATAACAAAAATCTCGACAACAGACTAACTTCCATAATGACTAGGCTACCATCCATTGGATTAATAAAGATATCAACAATAGACTACCTTCCATTATGAGAAGGCTACAATCCATTGTAGTAACAAAAATCTCGACAAGAGACTACCTTCCATAATGACAAGGCTACCATCCATTGTAGTAACTAAAATATCGACAACAGACTACCTTCCATAATGAGAAGGGTACCATCCATTGGAGTAAAAAAAATATCCACAAGAGACTACCTTCCATAACGATAAGGCTACCATCCATTGGAGTAACAAAAATCTCGACAACAGACTACCTTCCATAATGTCAAGGCTACAATCCATTGTAGTAACAAAAATCTTGACAACAGACTACCTTACATAATGACAAGGCTACCATCCATTGTAGTAAAAAATATCTCGACAACAGACTACCTTTCATAATGACAAGGCTACCATCCATTGTAGTAACAAAAATCTCGACAATAGACTACCTTCCATAATGACTTGGCTTCCATCCATTGGAGTAACAAAAATCTCGACAATAGACTACCTTCCATAATGACAAGGCTACCATCCATTGGAGTAACAAAGATATCGATAACATACTACCTTCCATAATGACAAGGCTACCATCCATTGGAGTAACAAAAATCACGACAACAGACTACCTTCCATAATGAAAAGGCTACCATCCATTGGAGTAACAAAGATATCGATAACATACTACCTTCCATAATGACAAGGCTACCATCCATTGGAGTAACAAAAATCACGACAACAGACTTCCTTCCATAATGATAAGGATACCATCCAATGGACTTACAAAAATCTCGACAACAGACTACCTTCCATAACGACAAGTATACCATCCATTGGAGTAACAAAAATCTCGACATGAGACTACCTTCCATAATGACAAGACTTCCATCCATTGTAGTAACAAAAATCTCGACAACAGACTACCTTCCATAATGACAAGGCTACCATCCATTGTAGTAACAAAAATCTCGACAACAGACTACCTTCCATAATGACAAGGCTACCATCCATTAGAGTAACAAAAATATCCACAAGAGATTACCTTCCATAATGATAAGGCTATAATCCATTGTAGTAGCAAAAATCTCGACAACAGACTACCTTCCACAATGACAAGGCTACCATCCATTGTAGTAACAAAAATCTGGACAATAGACTACCTTCCATAATAACTAGGCTAACATCCATTGGAGTAACAAAGATATCGACAACAGACTACCTTCCATAATGACAAGGCTACCATCCATTAGAATAAAAAAAATTTCGACAACAGATGACCTTCCATAATGATTAGGCTACCATCCATTGGAGTAATAAAGATATCAACAAGAGACTACCTTCCATTATGAGAAGGCTACAATCCATTGTAGTAATAAAAATCTCGACAAGAGACTACCTTCCATAATGACTTGGCTACCATCCATTGGAGTAAGAAAAATCACGGCAATAGACTACCTTCCATAATGACAAGGCTACCATCCATTGGAGTAACAAAGATATCGACAACATACTACCTTCCATAATGACAAGGTTACCATCCATTGGAGTAACAAAAATCACGACAACAGACTACCTTCCATAATGACAAGGCTACCATCCATTGGAATAACAAAAATCTCGACAATAGATGACCTTCCATAATGACTAGGCTACCATCCGTTGGAGTAATAAAGATATCAACAATAGACTACCTTCCATTATGAGAATGCTAAAATCCATTGTAGTAACAAAAATCTCGACAAAAGACTACCTTCCATAATGACAAGGCTACCATCCAGTGTAGTAACTAAAATATCGAAAACAAACTACCTTCCATAATGACAAGGGTACCATCCAATGGAGTAACAAAAATATCCACAAGAGGATACCTTCCATAATGATAAAGCTACCATCCATTGGAGTAACAAAAATATCGACAACAGACTACCTTCCATAATGTCAAGGCTACAATCCATTGTAGTAACAAAAATCTCGACAATAGACCACCTTACATAATGACTAGGCTACCATCCATTGTAGTAAAAAAAATCTCGACAACAGACTACCTTCCATAATGACAAGGCTACCATCCATTGTAGTAACAAAAATCTCGACAACAGACTACCTTCCATAATGACTAGGCTACCATCCATTGGAGTAACAAACATATCGACAACAGACTACCTTTCATGATGACAAGTATACCATCCATTGGAGTAACAAAAATATCGACAAGAGACTACCTTCCATAATTACAAGACTACCATCCATTGTAGTAACAAAAATCTCGACAATAGACTACCTTCCAAAATGACAAGGCTACCATCCATTGTAGTAACAAAAATCTCGACAACAGACTACCTTCCATAATGACTTGGCTACCATCCATTGGAGTAACAAAAATCCTGACAATAGACTACCTTCCATAATGACAAGGCTACCATCCATTAGAGTAACAAAAATATCCACAAGAGATTACCTTTCATAATAATAAGGCTATAATCCATTGTAGTAACAAAAATCTCGACAACAAACTACCTTCCACAATGACAAGGCTACCATCCATTGTAGTAAAAAAATCTCGACAACAGACTACCTTCCATAATGACAAGGCTACCATCCATTGTAGTAACAAAAATCTCGACAAGAGACTACCTTCCATAATGACAAGGCTACCATCCATTGTAGTAACTAAAATATCGACAACAGACTACCTTCCATAATGACAAGGGTACCATCCATTGGAGTAACAAAAATATCCACAAGAGACTACCTTCCATAACGATAAGGCTACCATCCATTGGAGTAACAAAAATCTCGACAACAGACTACCTTCCATAATGTCAAGGCTACAATCCATTGTAGTAACAAAAATCTTGACAACAGACTACCTTACATAATGACAAGGCTACCATCCATTGTAGTAAAAAAAATCTCGACAACAGACTACCTTTCATAATGACAAGGCTACCATCCATTGTAGTAACAAAAATCTCGACAATAGACTACCTTCCATAATGACTTGGCTTCCATCCATTGGAGTAACAAAAATCTCGACAATAGACTACCTTCCATAATGACAAGGCTACCATCCATTGGAGTAACAAAGATATCGATAACATACTACCTTCCATAATGACAAGGCTACCATCCATTGGAGTAACAAAAATCACGACAACAGACAACCTTCCATAATGAAAAGGCTACCATCCATTGGAGTAACAAAGATATCGATAACATACTACCTTCCATAATGACAAGGCTACCATCCATTGGAGTAACAAAAATCACGACAACAGACTTCCTTCCATAATGATAAGGCTACCATCCAATGGACTTACAAAAATCTCGACAACAGACTACCTTCCATAACGACAAGTATACCATCCATTGGAGTAACAAAAATCTCGACAAGAGACTACCTTCCATAATGACAAGACTACCATCCATTGTAGTAACAAAAATCTCGACAACAGACTACCTTCCATAATGACAAGGCGACCATCCATTGTAGTAACAAAAATCTCGACAACAGACTACCTTCCATAATGACTTGGCTACCATCCATTGGAGTAACAAAAATCTCGAAAATAGACTACCTTCCATAATGACAAGGCTACCATCCATTAGAGTAACAAAAATATACACAAGAGATTACCTTCCATAATGATAAGGCTATAATCCATTGTAGTAGCAAAAATCTCGACAACAGACTACCTTCCACAATGACAAGGCTACCATCCATTGTAGTAACAAAAAATCGACAATAGACTACCTTCCATAATAACTAGGCTACCATCCATTGGAGTAACAAAGATATCGACAACAGACTACCTTCCATAATGACAAGGCTACCATCCATTATAATAACAAAAATCTCGACAACAGATGACCTTCCATAATGACTAGGATACCATCCATTGGAGTAATAAAGATATCAACAAGAGACTACCTTCCATTATGAGAAAGCTACAATCCATTGTAGTAATAAAAATCTCGACAAGAGACTACCTTCCATAATGACTTGGCTACCATCCATTGGAGTAAGAAAAATCTCGGCAATAGACTACCTTCCATAATGACAAGGCTAGCATCCATTGGAGTAACAAAGATATCGACAACATACTACCTTCCATAATGACAAGGTTACCATCCATTGTAGTAACAAAAATCTCGACAACAGACTACCTTCCATAATGACAAGGCTACCATCCATTGTAGTAACAAAAATCTCGACAACAGACTACCTTCCATAATGACAAGGCTACCATCCATTGTAGTAACAAAAATCTCGACAACAGACTACCTTCCATAATGACTTGGCTACCATCCATTGGAGTAACAAAAATCCTGACAATAGACTACCTTCCATAATGACAAGGCTACCATCCATTAGAGTAACAAAAATATCCACAAGAGATTACCTTTCATAATAATAAGGCTATAATCCATTGTAGTAACAAAAATCTCGACAACAAACTACCTTCCACAATGACAAGGCTACCATCCATTGTAGTAACAAAAATCTCGACAATAGACTACCTTCCATAATAACTAGGCTACCATCCATTGGAGTAACAAAGATATCGACAACAGACTAACTTCCATAATGACAAGGCTACCATCCATTGGAATAACAAAAATCTCGACAACAGACTAACTTCCATAATGACTAGGCTACCATCCATTGGAGTAATAAAGATATCAACAATAGACTACCTTCCATTATGAGAAGGCTACAATCCATTGTAGTAACAAAAATCTCGACAAGAGACTACCTTCCATAATGACAAGGCTACCATCCATTGTAGTAACTAAAATATCGACAACAGACTACCTTCCATAATGACAAGGGTACCATCCATTGGAGTAACAAAAATATCCAAAAGAGACTACCTTCCATAACGATAAGGCTACCATCCATTGGAGTAACAAAAATCTCGACAACAGACTACCTTCCATAATGTCAAGGCTACAATCCATTGTAGTAACAAAAATCTTGACAACAGACTACCTTACATAATGACAAGGCTACCATCCATTGTAGTAAAAAAAATCTCGACAACAGACTACCTTTCATAATGACAAGGCTACCATCCATTGTAGTAACAAAAATCTCGACAATAGACTACCTTCCATAATGACTTGGCTTCCATCCATTGGAGTAACAAAAATCTCGACAATAGACTACCTTCCATAATGACAAGGCTACCATCCATTGGAGTAACAAAGATATCGATAACATACTACCTTCCATAATGACAAGGCTACCATCCATTGGAGTAACAAAAATCACGACAACAGACTACCTTCCATAATGAAAAGGCTACCATCCATTGGAGTAACAAAGATATCGATAACATACTACCTTCCATAATGACAAGGCTACCATCCATTGGAGTAACAAAAATCACGACAACAGACTTCCTTCCATAATGATAAGGCTACCATCCAATGGACTTACAAAAATCTCGACAACAGACTACCTTCCATAACGACAAGTATACCATCCATTGGAGTAACAAAAATCTCGACAAGAGACTACCTTCCATAATGACAAGACTACCATCCATTGTAGTAACAAAAATCTCGACAACAGACTACCTTCCATAATGACAAGGCTACCATCCATTGTAGTAACAAAAATCTCGACAACAGACTACCTTCCATAATGACTTGGCTACCATCCATTGGAGTAACAAAAATCTCGAAAATAGACTACCTTCCATAATGACAAGGCTACCATCCATTAGAGTAACAAAAATATACACAAGAGATTACCTTCCATAATGATAAGTCTATAATCCATTGTAGTAGCAAAAATCTCGACAACAGACTACCTTCCACAACGACAAGGCTACCATCCATTGTAGTAACAAAAAATCGACAATAGACTACCTTCCATAATAACTAGGCTACCATCCATTGGAGTAACAAAGATATCGACAACAGACTACCTTCCATAATGACAAGGCTACCATCCATTATAATAACAAAAATCTCGACAACAGATGACCTTCCATAATGACTAGGATACCATCCATTGGAGTAATAAAGATATCAACAAGAGACTACCTTCCATTATGAGAAAGCTACAATCCATTGTAGTAATAAAAATCTCAACAAGAGACTACCTTCCATAATGACTTGGCTACCATCCATTGGAGTAAGAAAAATCTCGGCAATAGACTACCTTCCATAATGACAAGGCTAGCATCCATTGGAGTAACAAAGATATCGACAACATACTACCTTCCATAATGACAAGGTTACCATCCATTGGAATAACAAAAATCTCGACAACAGACTACCTTCCATAATGACAAGGCTACCATCCATTGTAGTAACAAAAATCTCGACAACAGACTACCTTCCATAATGACAAGGCTACCATCCATTAGAGTAACAAAAATATCCACAAGAGATTACCTTCCATAATGATAAGGCTATAATCCATTGTAGTAGCAAAAATCTCGACAACAGACTACCTTCCACAATGACAAGGCTACCATCCATTGTAGTAACAAAAATCTGGACAATAGACTACCTTCCATAATAACTAGGCTACCATCCATTGGAGTAACAAAGATATCGACAACAGACTACCTTCCATAATGACAAGGCTACCATCCATTAGAATAAAAAAAATTTCGACAACAGATGACCTTCCATAATGACTAGGCTACCATCCATTGGAGTAATAAAGATATCAACAAGAGACTACCTTCCGTTATGAGAAGGCTACAATCCATTGTAGTAATAAAAATCTCGACAAGAGACTACCTTCCATAATGACTTGGCTACCATCCATTGGACTAAGAAAAATCTCGGCAATAGACTACCTTCCATAATGACAAGGCTACCATCCATTGGAGTAACAAAGATATCGACAACATACTACCTTCCATAATGACAAGGTTACCATCCATTGGAGTAACAAAAATCACGACAACAGACTACCTTCCATAATGACAAGGCTACCATCCATTGGAATAACAAAAATCTCGACAATAGATGACCTTCCATAATGACTAGGCTACCATCCGTTGGAGTAATAAAGATATCAACAATAGACTACCTTCCATTATGAGAATGCTAAAATCCATTGTAGTAACAAAAATCTCGACAAAAGACTACCTTCCATAATGACAAGGCTACCATCCAGTGTAGTAACTAAAATATCGAAAACAAACTACCTTCCATAATGACAAGGGTACCATCCAATGGAGTAACAAAAATATCCCCAAGAGGATACCTTCCATAATGATAAGGCTACCATCCATTGGAGTAACAAAAATCTCGACAACAGACTACCTTCCATAATGTCAAGGCTACAATCCATTGTAGTAACAAAAATCTCGACAATAGACCACCTTACATAATGACTAGGCTACCATCCATTGTAGTAAAAAAAATCTCGACAACAGACTACCTTCCATAATGACAAGGCTACCATCCATTGTAGTAACAAAAATCTCGACAACAGACTACCTTCCATAATGACTAGGCTACCATCCATTGGAGTAACAAAAATATCGACAACAGACTACCTTTCATGATGACAAGTATACCATCCATTGGAGTAACAAAAATATCGACAAGAGACTACCTTCCATAATTACAAGACTACCATCCATTGTAGTAACAAAAATCTCGACAATAGACTACCTTCCAAAATGACAAGGCTACCATCCATTGTAGTAACAAAAATCTCGACAACAGACTACCTTCCATAATGACTTGGCTACCATCCATTGGAGTAACAAAAATCCTGACAATAGACTACCTTCCATAATGACAAGGCTACCATCCATTAGAGTAACAAAAATATCCACAAGAGATTACCTTTCATAATAATAAGGCTATAATCCATTGTAGTAACAAAAATCTCGACAACAAACTACCTTCCATAATGACAAGGCTACCATCCATTGTAGTAACAAAAATCTCGACAATAGACTACCTTCCATAATAACTAGGCTACCATCCATTGGAGTAACAAAGATATCGACAACAGACTAACTTCCATAATGACAAGGCTACCATCCATTGGAATAATAAAAATCTCGACAACAGACTAACTTCCATAATGACTAGGCTACCATCCATTGGAGTAATAAAGATATCAACAATAGACTACCTTCCATTATGAGAAGGCTACAATCCATTGTAGTAACAAAAATCTCGACAAGAGACTACCTTCCATAATGACAAGGCTACCATCCATTGTAGTAACTAAAATATCGACAACAGACTACCTTCCATAATGAGAAGGGTACCATCCATTGGAGTAACAAAAATATCCACAAGAGACTACCTTCCATAACGATAAGGCTACCATCCATTGGAGTAACAAAAATCTCGACAACAGACTACCTTCCATAATGTCAAGGCTACAATCCATTGTAGTAACAAAAATCTTGACAACAGACTACCTTACATAATGACAAGGCTACCATCCATTGTAGTAAAAAAAATCTCGACAACAGACTACCTTTCATAATGACAAGGCTACCATCCATTGTAGTAACAAAAATCTCGACAACAGACTACCTTCCATAATGACTTGGCTTCCATCAGTTGGAGTAACAAAAATCTCGACAATAGACTACCTTCCATAATGACAAGGCTACCATCCTTTGGAGTAACAAAGATATTGATAACATACTACCTTCCATAATGACAAGGCTACCATCCATTGGAGTAACAAAAATCACGACAACAGACTACCTTCCATAATGAAAAGGCTACCATCCATTGGAGTAACAAAGATATCGATAACATACTACCTTCCATAATGACAAGGCTACCATCCATTGGAGTAACAAAAATCACGACAACAGACTTCCTTCCATAATGATAAGGCTACCATCCAATGGACTTACAAAAATCTCGACAACAGACTACCTTCCATAACGAGAAGTATACCATCCATTGGAGTAACAAAAATCTCGACAAGAGACTACCTTCCATAATGACAAGACTACCATCCATTGTAGTAACAAAAATCTCGACAACAGACTACCTTCCATAATGACAAGGCTACCATCCATTGTAGTAACAAAAATCTCGACAACAGACTACCTTCCATAATGACTTGGCTACCATCCATTGGAGTAACAAAAATCTCGAAAATAGACTACCTTCCATAATGACAAGGCTACCATCCATTAGAGTAACAAAAATATCCACAAGAGATTACCTTCCATAATGATAAGGCTATAATCCATTGTAGTAGCAAAAATCTCGACAACAGACTACCTTCCACAATGACAAGGCTACCATCCATTGTAGTAACAAAAATATCGACAATAGACTACCTTCCATAATAACTAGGCTACCATCCATTGGAGTAACAAATATATCGACAACAGACTACCTTCCATAATGACAAGGCTACCATCCATTATAATAACAAAAATCTCGACAACAGATGACCTTCCATAATGACTAGGATACCATCCATTGGAGTAATAAAGATATCAACAAGAGACTACCTTCCATTATGAGAAAGCTACAATCCATTGTAGTAATAAAAATCTCGACAAGAGACTACCTTCCATAATGACTTGGCTACCATCCATTGGAGTAAGAAAAATCTCGGCAATAGACTACCTTCCATAATGACAAGGCTAGCATCCATTGGAGTAACAAAGATATCGACAACATACTACCTTCCATAATGACAAGGTTACCATCCATTGGAGTAACAAAAATCACGACAACAGACTACCTTCCATAATGACAAGGCTACCATCCATTGGAATAACAAAAATCTCGACAACAAATGACCTTCCATAATGACTAGGCTACCATCCGTTAGAGTAATAAATATATCAACAATAGACTACCTTGCATTATGAGAAGGCTAAAATCCATTGTAGTAACAAAAATCTCGACAAGAGACTACCTTCCATAATGACAAGGCTACCATCCATTGTAGTAACTAAAATATCGAAAACAGACTACCTTCCATAATGACAAGGGTACCATCCATTGGAGTAACAAAAATATCCAAAAGAGACTACCTTCCATAATGATAAGGCTACCATCCATTGGAGTAACAAAAATCTCGACAACAGACTACCTTCCATAATGTCAAGGCTACAATCCATTGTAGTAACAAAAATTTCGACAACAGACTACCTTACATAATGACAAGGCTACCATCCATTGTAGTAAAAAAAATCTCGACAACAGACTATCTTCCATAATGACAAGGCTACCATCCATTGTAGTAACAAAAATCTCGACAACAGACTACCTTCCATAATGACTTGGCTTCCATCAGTTGGAGTAACAAAAATCTCGACAATAGACTACCTTCCATAATGACAAGGCTACCATCCTTTGGAGTAACAAAGATATTGATAACATACTACCTTCCATAATGACAAGGCTACCATCCATTGGAGTAACCAAAATCACGACAACAAACTACTTTCCATAATGAAAAGGATACCATCCATTGGAGTAACAAAGATATCGATAACATACTACCTTCCATAATGACAAGGCTACCATCCATTGGAGTAATAAAAATCACGACAACAGACTACCTTCCATAATGATAAGTCTACCATCCAATGGACTTACAAAAATCTCGACAATAGACTACCTGCCATAACGACAAGTATACCATCCATTGGAGTGACAAAAATCTCGACAAAAGACTACCTTCCATAATGACAAGACTACCATCCATTGTAGTAACAAAAATCTCGACAACAGACTACCTTCCATAATGACAAGGCTACAATCCATTGTAGTAACAAAAATCTCGACAACAGACTACATTCCATAATGACTTGGCTACCATCCATTGGAGTAACAAAAATCTCGACAATAGACTACCTTCCATAATGACAAGGCTACCATCCAGTAGAGTAACAAAAATATCCACAAGAGATTACCTTCCATAATGATAAGGCTATAATCCATTGTAGTAGCAAAAATCTCGACAACAGACTACCTTCCACAATGACAAGGCTACCATCCATTGTAGTAACAAAAATCTCGACAATAGACTACCTTCCATAATGACAAGGCTACCATCCATTAGAGTAACAAAAATATCCACAAGAGATTACCTTCCATAATGATAAGGCTATAATCCATTGTAGTAGCAAAAATCTCGACAACAGACTACCTTCCATAATGACAAGGCTACCATCCATTGTAGTAACAAAAATCTCGACAATAGACTAACTTCCATAATAACTAGGCCACCATCCATTGGAGTAACAAAGATATCGACAACAGACTACCTTCCATAATGATAAGGCTACCATCCATTAGAATAACAAAAATCTCGACAACAGATGACCTTCCATAATGACTAGGATACCATCCATTGGAGTAATAAAGATATCAACAAGAGACTACCTTCCATTAGGAGAAGGCTACAATCCATTGTAGTAATAAAAATCTCTACAAGAGACTACCTTCCATAATGACATGGCTAACATCCATTGGAGTAAGAAAAATCTCGGCAATAGACTACCTTCCATAATGACAAGGCTACCATCCATTGGAGTAACAAAGATATCGACAACATACTACCTTCCATAATGACAAGGTTACCATCCATTGGAGTAACAAAAATCACGACAATAGACTACCTTACATAATGATAAGTCTACCATCCAATGGACTTACAAAAATCTCGACAATAGACTACCTGCCATAACGACAAGTATACCATCCATTGGAGTGACAAAAATCTCGACAAGAGACTACCTTCCATAATGACAAGACTACCATCCATTGTAGTAACAAAAATCTCGACAACAGACTACCTTCCATAATGACAAGGCTACAATCCATTGTAGTAACAAAAATCTTGACAACAGACTACATTCCATAATGACTTGGCTACCATCCATTGGAGTAACAAAAATCTCGACAATAGACTACCTTCCATAATGACAAGGCTACCATCCAGTAGAGTAACAAAAATATCCACAAGAGATTACCTTCCATAATGATAAGGCTATAATCCATTGTAGTAGCAAAAATCTCGACAACAGACTACCTTCCACAATGACAAGGCTACCATCCATTGTAGTAACAAAAATCTCGACAATAGACTACCTTCCATAATGACAAGGCTACCATCCATTAGAGTAACAAAAATATCCACAAGAGATTACCTTCCATAATGATAAGGCTATAATCCATTGTAGTAGCAAAAATCTCGACAACAGACTACCTTCCATAATGATAAGGCTACCATCCATTGTAGTAAGAAAAATCTCGACAATAGACTACCTTCCATAATAACTAGGCTACCATCCATTGGAGTAACAAAGATATCGACAACAGACTACCTTCCATAATGACAAGGCTACCATCCATTAGAATAACAAAAATCTGGACAACATGTGACCTTCCATAATGACTAGGATACCATCCATTGGAGTAATAAAGATATCAACAAGAGACTACCTTCCATTATGAGAAGGCTACAATCCATTGTAGTAATAAAAATCTCTACAAGAGACTACCTTCCATAATGACTTGGCTACCATCCATTGGAGTAAGAAAAATCTCGGCAATAGACTACCTTCCATAATGACAAGGCTACCATCCATTGGAGTAACAAAGATATCGACAACATACTACCTTCCATAATGACAAGGTTACCATCCATTGGAGTAACAAAAATCACGACAACAGACTACCTTCCATAATGACAAGGCTACCATCCATTGGAATAACAAAAATCTCGACAACAGATGACCTTCCATAATGACTAGGCTACCATCCGTTGGAGTAATAAAGATATCAACAATAGACTACCTTCCATTATGAGAAGGCTAAAATCCATTGTAGTAACAAAAATCTCGACAAGAGACTACCTTCCATAATGACAAGGCTACCATCCATTGTAGTAACTAAAATATCGAAAACAGACTACCTTCCATAATGACAAGGGTACCATCCATTGGAGTAAAAAAAATATCCAAAAGAGACTACCTTCCATAATGATAAGGCTACCATCCATTGGAGTAACAAAAATCTCGACAACAGACTACCTTCCATAATGTCAAGGCTACAATCCATTGTAGTAACAAAAATATCGACAACAGACTACCTTACATAATGACAAGGCTACCATCCATTGTAGTAAAAAAAATATCGACAACAGACTATCTTCCATAATGACAAGGCTACCATCCATTGTAGTAACAAAAATCTCGACAACAGACTACCTTCCATAATGACTTGGCTTCCATCCATTGGAGTAACAAAAATCTCGACAATAGACTACCTTCCATAATGACAAGGCTACCATCCATTGGAGTAACAAATATATTGATAACATACTACCTTCCATAATGACAAGGCTACCATCCATTGGAGTAACCAAAATCACGACAACAGACTACCTTCCATAATGAAAAGGATACCATCCATTGGAGTAACAAAGATATCGATAACATACTACCTTCCATAATGACAAGGCTACCATCCATTGGAGTAATAAAAATCACGACAACAGACTACCTTCCATAATGATAAGGCTACCATACAATGGACTTACAAAAATCTCGACAACAGATTACCTGCCATAACGACAAGTATACCATCCATTGGAGTGACAAAAATCTCGACAAGAGACTACCTTCCATAATGACAAGACTACCATCCATTGTAGTAACAAAAATATCGACAACAGACTACCTTCCATAATGACAAGGCTACAATCCATTGTAGTAACAAAAATCTCGACAATAGACTACATTCCATAATGACTTGTCTACCATCCATTGGAGTAACAAAAATCTCGACAATAGACTACCTTCCATAATGACAAGGCTACCATCCAGTAGAGTAACAAAAATATCCACAAGAGATTACCTTCCATAATGATAAGGCTATAATCCATTGTAGTAGCAAAAATCTCGACAACAGACTACCTTCCACAATGACAAGGCTACCATCCATTGTAGTAACAAAAATCTCGACAATAGACTACCTTCCATAATGACAAGGCTACCATCCATTAGAGTAACAAAAATATCCACAAGAGATTACCTTCCATAATGATAAGGCTATAATCCATTGTAGTAGCAAAAATCTCGACAACAGACTACCTTCCATAATGACAAGGCTACCATCCATTGTAGTAACAAAAATCTCGACAATAGACTACCTTCCATAATAACTAGGCTACCATCCATTGGAGTAACAAAGATATCGACAACAGACTACCTTCCATAATGACAAGGCTACCATCCATTAGAATAACAAAAATCTTGACAACAGATGACCTTCCATAATGACTAGGATACCATCCATTGGAGTAATAAAGATATCAACAAGAGACTACCTTCCATTATGAGAAGGCTACAATCCATTGTAGTAATAAAAATCTCTACAAGAGACTACCTTCCATAATGACTTGGCTACCATCCATTGGAGTAAGAAAAATCTCGGCAATAGACTACCTTCCATAATGACAAGGCTACCATCCATTGGAGTAACAAAGATATCGACAACATACTACCTTCCATAATGACAAGGTTACCATCCATTGGAGTAACAAAAATCACGACAACAGACTACCTTCCATAATGACAAGGCTACCATCCATTGGAATAACAAAAATCTCGACAACAAATGACCTTCCATAATGACTAGGCTACCTTCCGTTGGAGTAATAAAGATATCAACAATAGACTACCTTCCATTATGAGAAGGCTAAAATCCATTGTAGTAACAAAAATCTCGACAAGAGACTACCTTCCATAATGACAAGGCTACCATCCATTGTAGTAACTAAAATATCGAAAACAGACTACCTTCCATAATGACAAGGGTACCATCCATTGGAGTAAAAAAAATATCCAAAAGAGACTACCTTCCATAATGATAAGGCTACCATCCATTGGAGTAACAAAAATCTCGACAACAGACTACCTTCCATAATGTCAAGGCTACAATCCATTGTAGTAACAAAAATCTCGACAACAGACTACCTTACATAATGACAAGGCTACCATCCATTGTAGTAAAAAAAATATCGACAACAGACTATCTTCCATAATGACAAGGCTACCATCCATTGTAGTAACAAAAATCTCGACAACAGACTACCTTCCATAATGACTTGGCTTCCATCCATTGGAGTAACAAAAATCTCGACAATAGACTACCTTCCATAATGACAAGGCTACCATCAATTGGAGTAACAAATATATTGATAACATACTACCTTCCATAATGACAAGGCTACCATCCATTGGAGTAACCAAAATCACGACAACAGACTACCTTCCATAATGAAAAGGATACCATCCATTGGAGTAACAAAGATATCGATAACATACTACCTTCCATAATGACAAGGCTACCATCCATTGGAGTAATAAAAATCACGACAGCAGACTACCTTCCATAATGATAAGGCTACCATCCAATGGACTTACAAAAATCTCGACAACAGATTACCTGCCATAACGACAAGTATACCATCCATTGGAGTGACAAAAATCTCGACAAGAGACTACCTTCCATAATGACAAGACTACCATCCATTGTAGTAACAAAAATATCGACAACAGACTACCTTCCATAATGACAAGGCTATAATCCATTGTAGTAACAAAAATCTCGACAACAGACTACATTCCATAATGACTTGTCTACCATCCATTGGAGTAACAAAAATCTCGACAATAGACTACCTTCCATAATGACAAGGCTACCATCCAGTAGAGTAACAAAAATATCCACAAGAGATTACCTTCCATAATGATAAGGCTATAATCCATTGTAGTAGCAAAAATCTCGACAACAGACTACCTTCCACAATGACAAGGCTACCATCCATTGTAGTAACAAAAATCTCGACAATAGACTACCTTCCATAATGACAAGGCTACCATCCATTAGAGTAACAAAAATATCCACAAGAGATTACCTTCCATAATGATAAGGCTATAATCCATTGTAGTAGCAAAAATCTCGACAACAGACTACCTTCCATAATGACAAGGCTACCATCCATTGTAGTAACAAAAATCTCGACAATAGACTACCTTCCATAATAACTAGGCTACCATCCATTGGAGTAACAAAGATATCGACAACAGACTACCTTCCATAATGACAAGGCTACCATCCATTAGAATAACAAAAATCTCGACAACAGATGACCTTCCATAATGATTAGGATACCATCCATTGGAGTAATAAAGATATCAACAAGAGACTACCTTCCATTATGAGAAGGCTACAATCCATTGTAGTAATAAAAATCTCTACAAGAGACTACCTTCCATAATGACTTGGCTACCATCCATTGGAGTAAGAAAAATCTCGGCAATAGACTACCTTCCATAATGACAAGGCTACCATCCATTGGAGTAACAAAGATATCGACAACATACTACCTTCCATAATGACAAGGTTACCATCCATTGGAGTAACAAAAATCACGACAACAGACTACCTTCCATAATGACAAGGCTACCATCCATTGGAATAACAAAAATCTCGACAACAGATGACCTTCCATAATGACTAGGCTACCATCCGTTGGAGTAATAAAGATATCAACAATAGACTACCTTCCATTATGAGAAGGCTAAAATCCATTGTAGTAACAAAAATCTCGACAAGAGACTACCTTCCATAATGACAAGGCTACCATCCATTGTAGTAACTAAAATATCGAAAACAGACTACCTTCCATAATAACAAGGGTACCATCCATTGGAGTAAAAAAAATATCCAAAAGAGACTACCTTCCATAATGATAAGGCTACCATCCATTGGAGTAACAAAAATCTCGACAACAGACTACCTTCCATAATGTCAAGGCTACAATCCATTGTAGTAACAAAAATCTCGACAACAGACTACCTTACATAATGACAAGGCTACCATCCATTGTAGTAAAAAAAATCTCGACAATAGACTATCTTCCATAATGACAAGGCTACCATCCATTGTAGTAACAAAAATCTCGACAACAGACTACCTTCCATAATGACTTGGCTTCCATCCATTGGAGTAACAAAAATCTCGACAATAGACTACCTTCCATAATGACAAGGCTACCATCCATTGGAGTAACAAATATATTGATAACATACTACCTTCCATAATGACAAGGCTACCATCCATTGGAGTAACCAAAATCACGACAACAGACTACCTTCCATAATGAAAAGGATACCATCCATTGGAGTAACAAAGATATCGATAACATACTACCTTCCATAAATACAAGGCTACCATCCATTGGAGTAATAAAAATCACGACAACAGACTACCTTCCATAATGATAAGGCTACCATCCAATGGACTTACAAAAATCTCGACAACAGACTACCTGCCATAACGACAAGTATACCATCCATTGGAGTGACAAAAATCTCGACAAGAGACTACCTTCCATAATGACAAGACTACCATCCATTGTAGTAACAAAAATCTCGACAATAGACTACCTTCCATAATGACAAGGCTACAATCCATTGTAGTAACAAAAATCTCGACAACAGACTACATTCCATAATGACTTGGCTACCATCTATTGGAGTAACAAAAATCTCCACAATAGACTACCTTCCATAATGACAAGGCTACCATCCATTAGAGTAACAAAAATATCCACAAGAGATTACCTTCCATAATGATAAGGCTATAATCCATTGTAGTAGCAAAAATCTCGACAACAGACTACCTTCCACAATGACAAGGCTACCATCCATTGTAGTAACAAAAATCTCGACAATAGACTACCTTCCATAATGACAAGGCTACCATCCATTAGAGTAACAAAAATATCCACAAGAGATTACCTTCCATAATGATAAGGCTATAATCCATTGTAGTAGCAAAAATCTCGACAACAGACTACCTTCCATAATGACAAGGCTACCATCCATTGTAGTAACAAAAATCTCGACAATAGACTACCTTCCATAATAACTAGGCTACCATCCATTGGAGTAACAAAGATATCGACAACAGACTACCTTCCATAATGACAAGGCTACCATCCATTAGAATAACAAAAATCTCGACAACAGATGACCTTCCATAATGATTAGGATACCATCCATTGGAGTAATAAAGATATCAACAAGAGACTACCTTCCATTATGAGAAGGCTACAATCCATTGTAGTAATAAAAATCTCTACAAGAGACTACCTTCCATAATGACTTGGCTACCATCCATTGGAGTAAGAAAAATCTCGGCAATAGACTACCTTCCATAATGACAAGGCTACCATCCATTGGAGTAACAAAGATATCGACAACATACTACCTTCCATAATGACAAGGTTACCATCCATTGGAGTAACAAAAATCACGACAACAGACTACCTTCCATAATGACAAGGCTACCATCCATTGGAATAACAAAAATCTCGACAACAGCTGACCTTCCATAATGACTAGGCTACCATCCGTTGGAGTAATAAAGATATCAACAATAGACTACCTTCCATTATGAGAAGGCTAAAATCCATTGTAGTAACAAAAATCTCGACAAGAGACTACCTTCCATAATGACAAGGCTACCATCCATTGTAGTAACTAAAATATCGAAAACAGACTACCTTCCATAATGACAAGGGTACCATCCATTGGAGTAAAAAAAATATCCAAAAGAGACTACCTTCCATAATGATAAGGCTACCATCCATTGGAGTAACAAAAATCTCGACAACAGACTACCTTCCATAATGTCAAGGCTACAATCCATTGTAGTAACAAAAATCTCGACAACAGACTACCTTACATAATGACAAGGCTACCATCCATTGTAGTAAAAAAAATCTCGACAACAGACTATCTTCCATAATGACAAGGCTACCATCCATTGTAGTAACAAAAATCTCGACAACAGACTACCTTCCATAATGACTTGGCTTCCATCCATTGGAGTAACAAAAATCTCGACAATAGACTACCTTCCATAATGACAAGGCTACCATCCATTGGAGTAACAAATATATTGATAACATACTACCTTCCATAATGACAAGGCTACCATCCATTGGAGTAACCAAAATCACGACAACAGACTACCTTCCATAATGAAAAGGATACCATCCATTGGAGTAACAAAGATATCGATAACATACTACCTTCAATAAATACAAGGCTACCATCCATTGGAGTAATAAAAATCACGACAACAGACTACCTTCCATAATGATAAGGCTACCATCCAATGGACTTACAAAAATCTCGACAACAGACTACCTGCCATAACGACAAGTATACCATCCATTGGAGTGACAAAAATCTCGACAAGAGACTACCTTCCATAATGACAAGACTACCATCCATTGTAGTAACAAAAATCTCGACAACAGACTACCTTCCATAATGACAAGGCTACCATCCAATGGACTTACAAAAATCTCGACAACAGACTACCTGCCATAACGACAAGTATACCATCCATTGGAGTGACAAAAATCTCGACAAGAGACTACCTTCCATAATGACAAGACTACCATCCATTGTAGTAACAAAAATCTCGACAACAGACTACCTTCCATAATGACAAGGCTACAATCCATTGTAGTAACAAAAATCTCGACAACAGACTACATTCCATAATGACTTGGCTACCATCTATTGGAGTAACAAAAATCTCGACAATAGACTACCTTCCATAATGACAAGGCTACCATCCATTAGAGTAACAAAAATATCCACAAGAGATTACCTTCCATAATGATAAGGCTATAATCCATTGTAGTAGCAAAAATCTCGACAACAGACTACCTTCCACAATGACAAGGCTACCATCCATTGGAGTAACAAAGATATCGACAACAGACTACGTTCCATAATGACAAGGCTACCATCCATTAGAATAACAAAAATTTCGACAACAGATGACCTTCCATAATGACTAGGCTACCATCCATTGAAGTAATAAAGATATCAACAAGAGACTACCTTCCATTATTAGAAGGCTACAATCCATTGTAGTAATAAAAATCTCGACAAGAGACTACCTTCCATAATGACTTGGCTACCATCCATTGGAGTAAGAAAAATCTCGTCAATAGACTACCTTCCATAATGACAAGGCTACCATCCATTGGAGTAACAAAGATATCGACAACATACTACCTTCCATAATGACAAGGTTACCATCCATTGGAGTAACAAAAATCACGACAACAAACTACCTTCCATAATGACAAGGCTACCATCCATTTGAATAACAAAAATCTCGACAATAGATGACCTTCCATAATGACTAGGCTACCATCCGTTGGAGTAATAAAGATATCAACAATAGACTACCTTCCATTATGAGAATGCTAAAATCCATTGTAGTAACAAAAATCTCGACAAGAGACTACCTTCCATAATGACAAGGCTACCATCCATTGTAGTAACTAAAATATCGAAAACAGACTACCTTCCATAATGACAAGGGTACCATCCATTGGAGTAACAAAAATATCCACAAGAGACTACCTTCCATAATGATAAGGCTACCATCCATTGGAGTAACAAAAATCTCGACAACAGACTACCTTCCATAATGTCAAGGCTACAATCCATTGTAGTAACAAAAATCTCGACAACAGACTACCTTACATAATGACAAGGCTACCATCCATTGTAGTAAAAAAAATCTCGACAACAGACTACCTTCCATAATGACAAGGCTACCATCCATTGTAGTAACAAAAATCTCGACAACAGACTACCTTCCATAATGACTTGGCTTCCATCCATTGGAGTAACCAAAATCTCGACAATAGACTACCTTCCATAGCGACAAGGCTACCATCCATTAGAGTAACAAAAATATCCACAAGAGATTACGTTCCATAATAATAAGGCTATAATCCATTGTAGTAACAAAAATCTCGACAACAGACTACCTTCCACAATGACAAGGCTACCATCCATTATAGTAACAAAAATCTCGACAATAGACTACCTTTCATAATGAGAAGGATACCATCCATTGGAATAACAAAAATCTCGACAGCATATTACCTTCCATAATGACAAGGCTACCATCCATTGTAGTAACAAAAATCTCGACAATAGTCTACCTTCCATAATAACTAGGCTACCATCCATTGGAGTAACAAAGATATCGACAACAGACTACCTTCCATAATGACAAGGCTTCCATCCATTAGAATAACAAAAATCTCGACAACAAATGACCTTACATAATGACTAGGCTACCATCCATTGGAGTAATAAAGATATCAACAAGAGACTACCTTCCATTATGAGAAGGCTACATTCCATTGTAGTAACAAAAATCTCGACAAGAGACTACATTCCATAATGACTTGGCTACCATCCATTGGAGTAAGAAAAATCTCGGCAATAGACTACCTTCCATAATGACAAGGCTACCATCCATTGGAGTAACAAAGATATCGACAACATACTACCTTCCATAATGACAAGGTTACCATCCATTGGAGTAAAAAAAATCACGACAACAGACTACCTTCCATAATGACAAGGCTACCATCCATTGGAATAACAAAAATCTTGACAAAAGATGACCTTCCATAATGACTAGGCTACCATCAGTTGCAGTAATATAGATATCAACAATAGACTACCTTCCATTATGAGAATGCTAAAATCCATTGTAGTAAATAAAATCTCGACAAGAGACTACCTTCCATAATGACAAGGCTACCATCCATTGTAGTAACTAAAATATCGAAAACAGACTACCTTCCATAATGACAAGGGTACCATCCATTGGAGTAACAAAAATATCCACAAGAGACTACCTTCCATAATGATAAGGCTACCATCCATTGGAGTAACAAAAATCTCGACAACAGACTACCTTCCATAATGCCAAGGCTACAATCCATTGTAGTAACAAAAATATCGACAACAGAATACCTTACATAATGACAAGGCTACCATCCATTGTAGTAAAAAAAATCTCGATAACAGACTACCTTCCATAATGACAAGGCTACCATCCATTGTAGTAACAAAAATCTCGAAAACAGACTACCTTCCATAATGACTTGGCTTCCATCCATTGGAGTAACCAAAATCTCGACAATAGACTACCTTCCATAGCGACAAGGCTACCATCCATTAGAGTAACAAAAATATCCACAAGAGATTACCATCCATAATAATAAGGCTATAATCCATTGTAGTAACAAAAATCTCGACAACAGACTACCTTCCACAATGACAAGGCTACCATCCATTGTAGTAACAAATATCTCGACAATAGACTACCTTTCATAATGAGAAGGATACCATCCATTGGAATCACAAAAATCTCGACAGCATATTACCTTTCATAATGACAAGGATACCATCCATTGGAGTAACAAAAAATCGACAACATACTACCTTCCATAATGACAAGGCTACCATCCATTGTAGTAACAAAGATATCGACAACATACTACCTTCCATAATGACAAGGCTACCATCCATTGGAATAAACAAAAATCTCGACAATAAACTACTTTCCTTTATGACAAGGCTAACATCCATTGGAATAACAAAAATATTGACAACACACTACCTTCCATAATGACAAGGCTACCATCCATTGGAGAACAAAAAACTCTACAACAGACAACCTTCCATAATGACAAGGCTACCATCCATTGGAGTAACTAAAATCTCGACAACAGACTAACTTCCATAATGACAAGGCTACCATCCATTACAGTAACAAAAATATCGACAACAAACTAGCTTCCATAATGACAAGTCAACCATCCATTGTAGTAACAAAAATCTTGAAAACAAACTACCTTCCGAATGACAAGGCTACCATCAATTGGTGTAACAAAAATCTGGACAATAGACTACCTTCCATAATGACTAGGCTACCATCCATTGGAGTAACAAACATATCGACAACAGACTACCTTTCATGATGACAAGTATACCATCCATTGGAGTAACAAAAATCTCGACAAGAGACTACCTTCCATAATGACAAGACTACCATCCATTGTAGTAACAAAAATCTCGACAATAGACTACCTTCCATAATGACAAGGCTACCAACCATTGTAGTAACAAAAATCTCGACAACAGACTACCTTCCATAATGACTTGGCTACCATCCATTGGAGTAACAAAAATCTCGACAATAGACTACCTTCCATAATGACAAGGCTACCATCCATTAGAGTAACAAAAATATCCACAAGAGATTACCTTCCATAATAATAAGGCTATAATCCATTGTAGTAACAAAAATCTCGACAACAGACTACCTTCCACAATGACAAGGCTACCATCCATTGTAGTAACAAAAATCTCGACAATAGACTACCTTCCATAATAACTAGGCTACCATCCATTGAAGTAACAAAGATATCGACAACAGACTAACTTCCATAATGACAAGGCTACCATCCATTGGAATAACAAAAATCTCGACAACAGATGACCTTCCATAATGACTAGGCTACCAGCCATTGGAGTAATAAAGATATCAACAATAGACTACCTTCCATTATGAGAAGGCTACAATCCATTGTAGTAACAAAAATCTCGACAAGAGACTACCTTCCATAATGACAAGGCTACCATCCATTGTAGTAACTAAAATATCGACAACAGACTACCTTCCATAATGACAAGGGTACCATCCATTGGAGTAACAAAAATATCCACAAGAGAATACCTTCCATAATGATAAGGCTACCATCCATTGGAGTAACAAAAATCTCGACAACAGACTACCTTCCATAATGTCAAGGCTATAATCCATTGTAGTAACAAAAATCTTGACAACAGACTACCTTACATAATGACAAGGCTACCATCCATTGTAGTAAAAAAAATCTCGACAAAAGACTACCTTCCATAATGACAAGGCTACCATCCATTGTAGTAACAAAAATCTCAACAGACTACCTTCCATAATGACTTGGCTTCCATCCACTGGAGTAACAAAAATCTCGACAATAGACTACCTTCCATAATGACAAGGCTACCATCCATTGGAGTAACAAAGATATCGATAACATACTACCTTCCATAATGACAAGGCTAGCATCCATTGGAGTAATAGAAATCACGACAACATACTACCTTCCATATTGAAAAGGCTACCATCCATTGGAGTAACAAAGATATCGATAACATACTACCTTCCATAATGACAAGGCAACCATCCATTGGAGTAACAAAAATCACGACAACAGACTACCTTCCATAATGACAAGGCTACCATCCAATGGACTTACAAAAATCTCGACAACAGACTACCTTCAATAACGACAAGTATACCATCCATTGGAGTAACAAAAATCTCGACAAGAGACTACCTTCCATAATGACAAGGCTACCATCCATTGGAGTAACAAAGATATTGATAACATACTACCTTCCATAATGACAAGGCTATCATCCATTGTAGTAACAAAAATCTAGACAACATACTACCTTCCATAATGACTTGGCTACCATCCATTGGAGTAAAAAAAATCTAGACAACATACTACCTTCCATAATGACAAGGCTACCATCCAATGGACAAACAATAATCTCGACAACAGACTACCTTCCATAACGACAAGTATACCATCCATTGGAGTAACAAAAATCTCGACAACAGACTACCTTCCATAATGACAAGGCTACCATCCATTGTAGTAACATAAATCTCGACAACAAACTACCTTCCATAACGACAAGGCTACCATCCATTGTAGTAACAAAAATCTCGACAACAGACTACCTTCCATAATGACTTGGCTACCATCCATTGGAGTAACAAAAATCTCGAAAATAGACTACCTTCCATAATTACAAGGCTACCATCCATTATAGTAACAAAAATATCCACAAGAGATTACCTTCCATAATGATAAGGCTATAATCCATTGTAGTAACAAAAATCTCGACAACAGACTACCTTACATAATGACAAGGCTACGATCCATTGTAGTAACAAAAATCTCGACAATAGACTACCTTCCATAATGACAAGGCTACTATCCTTTGTAGTAACAAAAATCTCGACAACAAACTACCTTCCATAATGACTTGGCTACCATCCATTGGAGTAACAAAGATATCGACAACATACTACCTTCCATAATGACAAGGCTACCATCCATTGGAGTAACAAAAATCACGACAACAGACTACCTTCCATAATGACAAGGCTACCATCCAATGGACTAACAAAAATCTCGACAATAGACTACCTTCCATAACGACAAGTATACCATCCATTGGAGTAAAAAAAATCTCGACAAGAGACTACCTTCCATAATGACAAGGCTACCATCCATTGTAGTAACAAAAATCTCGACAAGAGACTACCTTCCATAATGACAAGGCTATCATCCATTGTAGTAACAAAAATCTAGACAACATACTACCTTCCATAATGACTTGGCTACCATCCATTGGAGTAAAAAAAATCTCGACAATAGACTACCTTCCATAATGACAAGGCTACCATCCATTATAGTAACAAAAATATCCACAAGAGATTACCTTCCATAATGATAAGGCTATAATCCATTGTAGTAACAAAAATCTCGACAACAGACTACCTTACATAATGACAAGGCTACGATCCATTGTAGTAACAAAAATCTCGACAATAGACTACCTTCCATGATGACAAGGCTACTATCCTTTGTAGTAACAAAAATTTCGACAACAAACTACCTTCCATAATGACTTGGCTACCATCCATCGGAGTAAAAAAAATACCGGCAATAGACTACCTTCCATAATGACAAGGCTACCATCCATTGGAGTAACAAAGATATCGACAACATACTACCTTCCATAATGAAAAGGCTACCATCCATTGGAGTAACAAAGATATCGATAACATACTACCTTCCATAATGACAAGGCTACCATCCATTGCAGTAACAAAAATCAGGACAACAGACTACCTTCCATAATGAAAAGGCTACCATCCATTGGAGTAACAAAGATATTGATAACATACTACCTTCCATAATGACAAGGCTACCATCCATTGGAGTAACAAAAATCACGACAACAGACTACCTTCCATAATGACAAGGCTACCATCCAATGGACTAACAAAAATCTCGACAACAGACTACCTTCCATAACGACAAGTATACCATCCATTGGAGTAACAAAAATCTCGACAAGAGACTACCTTCCATAAAGACAAGGCTACCATCCATTGTAGTAACAAAAATCTCGACAACAGACTACCTTACATAATGACAAGGCTACCATCCATTGTAGTAAAAAAAATCTCGACAACAGACTACCTTCCATAATGATAAGGCTACCATCCATTGTAGTAACAAAAATCTCGACAACAGACTACCTTCCATAATGACTTGGCTTCCATCCATTGGAGTAACCAAAATCTCGACAATAGACTACCTTCCATAGCGACAAGGCTACCATCCATTAGAGTAACAAAAATATCCACAAGAGATTACCTTCCATAATAATAAGGCTATAATCCATTGTAGTAACAAAAATCTCGACAACAGACTACCTTCCACAATGACAAGGCTACCATCCATTGTAGTAACAAAAATCTCGACAATAGACTACCTTTCATAATAAGAAGGATACCATCCATTGGAATAACAAAAATCTCGACAGCATATTACCTTCCATAATGACAAGGCTACCATCCATTGTAGTAACAAAAATCTCGACAATAGTCTACCTTCCATAATAACTAGGCTACCATCCATTGGAGTAACAAAGATATCGACAACAGACTACCTTCCATAATGACAAGGCTTCCATCCATTAGAATAAAAAAAATCTCGACAACAAATGACCTTACATAATGACTAGGCTACCATCCATTGGAGTAATAAAGATATCAACAAGAGACTACCTTCCATTATGAGAAGGCTACATTCCATTGTAGTAATAAAAATCTCGACAAGAGACTACTTTCCATAATGACTTGGCTACCATCCATTGGAGTAAGAAAAATCTCGGCAATAGACTACCTTCCATAATGACAAGGATACCATCCATTGGAGTAACAAAGATATCGACAACATACTACCTTCCATAATGACAAGGTTACCATCCATTGGAGTAACAAAAATCACGACAACAGACTACCTTCCATAATGACAAGGCTACCATCCATTGGAATAACAAAAATCTTGACAAAAGATGACCTTCCATAATGACTAGGCTACCATCAGTTGCAGTAATAAAGATATCAACAATAGACTACCTTCCATTATGAGAATGCTAAAATCCATTGTAGTAACAAAAATCTCGACAAGAGACTACCTTCCATAATGACAAGGCTACCATCCATTGTAGTAACTAAAATATCGAAAACAAACTACCTTCCATAATGACAAGGGTACCATCCATTGGAGTAACAAAAATATCCACAAGAGACTACCTTCCATAATGATAAGGCTACGATCCATTGGAGTAACAAAAATCTCGACAACAGACTACCTTCCATAATGTCAAGGCTACAATCCATTGTAGTAACAAAAATCTCGACAACAGACTACCTTACATAATGACAAGGCTACCATCCATTGTAGTAAAAAAAATCTCGATAACAGACTACCTTCCATAATGACCAGGCTACCATCCATTGTAGTAACAAAAATCTCGAAAACAGACTACCTTCCATAATGACTTGGCTTCCATCCATTGGAGTAACCAAAATCTCGACAATAGACTACCTTCCATAGCGACAAGGCTACCATCCATTAGAGTAACAAAAATATCCACAAGAGATTACCTTCCATAATAATAAGGCTATAATCCATTGTAGTAACAAAAATCTCGACAACAGACTACCTTCCACAATGACAAGGCTACCATCCATTGTAGTAACAAATATCTCGACAATAGACTACCTTTCATAATGAGAAGGATACCATCCATTGGAATAACAAAAATCTCGACAGCATATTACCTTTCATAATGACAAGGATACCATCCATTGGAGTAACAAAAACTCGACAACATACTACCTTCCATAATGACAAGGCTACCATCCATTGTAGTAACAAAGATATCGACAACATACTACCTTCCATAATGACAAGGCTACCATCCATTGGAATAAACAAAAATCTCGACAATAAACTACTTTCCTTTATGACAAGGCTAACATCCATTGGAATAACAAAAATATCGACAACACACTACCTTCCATAATGACAAGGCTACCATCCATTGGAGAACAAAAAACTCTACAACAGACAACCTTCCATAATGACAAGGCTACCATCCATTGGAGTAACTAAAATCTCGACAACAGACTAACTTCCATAATGACAAGGCTACCATCCATTACAGTAACAAAAATATCGACAACAAACTAGCTTCCATAATGACAAGTCAACCATCCATTGTAGTAACAAAAATCTTGAAAACAAACTACCTTCCGAATGACAAGGCTACCATCCATTGGTGTAACAAAAATCTGGACAATAGACTACCTTCCATAATGACTAGGCTACCATCCATTGGAGTAACAAACATATCAACAACAGACTACCTTTCATGATGACAAGTATACCATCCATTGGAGTAACAAAAATCTCGACAAGAGACTACCTTCCATAATGACAAGACTACCATCCATTGTAGTAACAAAAATCTCGACAATAGACTACCTTCCATAATGACAAGGCTACCAACCATTGTAGTAACAAAAATCTCGACAACAGACTACCTCCCATAATGACTTGGCTACCATCCATTGGAGTAACAAAAATCTCGACAATAGACTACCTTCCATAATGACAAGGCTACCATCCATTAGAGTAACAAAAATATCCACAAGAGATTACCTTCCATAATAATAAGGCTATAATCCATTGTAGTAACAAAAATCTCGACAACAGACTACCTTCCACAATGACAAGGCTACCATCCATTGTAGTAACAAAAATCTCGACAATAGACTACCTTCCATAATAACTAGGCTACCATCCATTGAAGTAACAAAGATATCGACAACAGACTAACTTCCATAATGACAAGGCTACCATCCGTTGGAATAACAAAAATCTCGACAACAAATGACCTTCCATAATGACTAGGCTACCAGCCATTGGAGTAATAAAGATATCAACAATAGACTACCTTCCATTATGAGAAGGCTACAATCCATTGTAGTAACAAAAATCTCGACAAGAGACTACCTTCCATAATGACAAGGCTACCATCCATTGTAGTAACTAAAATATCGACAACAGACTACCTTCCATAATGACAAGGGTACCATCCATTGGAGTAACAAAAATATCCATAAGAGAATACCTTCCATAATGATAAGGCTACCATCCATTGGAGTAACAAAAATCTCGACAACAGACTACCTTCCATAATATCAAGGCTACAATCCATTGTAGTAACAAAAATCTTGACAACAGACTACCTTACATAATGACAAGGCTACCATCCATTGTAGTAAAAAAAATCTCGACAAAAGACTACCTTCCATAATGACAAGGCTACCATCCATTGTAGTAACAAAAATCTCAACAGACTACCTTCTATAATGACTTGGCTTCCATCCACTGGAGTAACAAAAATCTCGACAATAGACTACCTTCCATAATGACAAGGCTACCATCCATTGGAGTAACAAAGATATCGATAACATACTACCTTCCATAATGACAAGGCTAGCATCCATTGGAGTAATAGAAATCACGACAACATACTACCTTCCATATTGAAAAGGCTACCATCCATTGGAGTAACAAAGATATCGATAACATACTACCTTCCATAATGACAAGGCTACCATCCATTGGAGTAACAAAAATCACGACAACAGACTACCTTCCCTAATGACAAGGCTACCATCCAATGGACTTACAAAAATCTCGACAACAGACTACCTTCAATAACGACAAGTATACCATCCATTGGAGTAACAAAAATCTCGACAAGAGACTACCTTCCATAATGACAAGGCTACCATCCATTGGAGTAACAAAGATATTGATAACATACTACCTTCCATAATGACAAGGCTACCATCCATTGGAGTAACAAAAATCACGACAACAGACTACCTTCCATAATGACAAGGCTACCATCCAATGGACTAACAAAAATCTCGACAATAGACTACCTTCCATAACGACAAGTATACCATCCATTGGAGTGAAAAAAATCTCGACAAGAGACTACCTTCCATAATGACAAGGCTACCATCCATTGTAGTAACAAAAATCTCGACAACAGACTACCTTCCATAATGACAAAGCTATCATCCATTGTAGTAACAAAAATCTAGACAACATACTACCTTCCATAATGACTTGGCTACCATCCATTAGAGTAAAAAAAATCTCGACAATAGACTACCTTCCATAATGACAAGGCTACCATCCATTATAGTAACAAAAATATCCACAAGAGATTACCTTCCATAATGATAAGGCTAAAATCCATTGTAGTAACAAAAATCTCGACAACAGACTACCTTAGATAATGACAAGGCTACGATCCATTGTAGTAACAAAAATCTCGACAATAGACTACCTTCCATGATGACAAGGCTACTATCCTTTGTAGTAACAAAAATCTCGACAACAAACTACCTTCCATAATGACTTGGCTACCATCCATTGGAGTAAAAAAAATATCGGCAATAGACTACCTTCCATAATGACAAGGCTACCATCCATTGGAGTAACAAAGATATCGACAACATACTACCTTCCATAATGACAAGGCTACCATCCATTGGAGTAAATAAGATATCGATAACATACTACCTTCCATAATGACAAGGCTACCATCCATTGGAGTAACAAAAATCAGGACAACAGACTACCTTCCATAATGAAAAGGCTACCATCCATTGGAGTAACAAAGATATTGATAACATACTACCTTCCATAATGACAAGGCTACCATCCATTGGAGTAACAAAAATCACGACAACAGACTACCTTCCATAATGACAAGGCTACCATCCAATGGACTAACAAAAATCTCGACAACAGACTACCTTCCATAACGACAAGTATACCATCCATTGGAGTAACAAAAATCTCGACAAGAGACTACCTTCCATAATGACAAGGCTACCATCCATTGTAGTAACAAAAATCTCGACAACAGACTACCTTCCATAATGACAAGGCTACCATCCATTGTAGTAACAAAAATCTCGACAACAGACTACCTTCCATAATGACTTGGCTACCATCCATTGGAGTAACAAAAATCTCGACAATAGACTACCTTCCATAATGACAAGGCTACCATCCATTATAGTAACAAAAGTATCCACAAGAGATTACCTTCCATAATGATATGGCTATAATCCATTGTAGTAACAAAAATCTCGACAACAGACTACCTTACATAATGACAAGGCTACGATCCATTGTAGTAACAAAAATCTCGACAATAGATTACCTTCCATAATGACAAGGCTACTATCCTTTGTAGTAACAAAAATCTCGACAACAAACTACCTTCTATAATGACTTGGCTACCATCCATTGGAGTAACAAAGATATCGACAACATACTACCTTCCATAATGACAAGGCTACCATCCATTGGAGTAACAAAAATCACGACAACAGACTACCTTCCATAATGACAAGGCTACCATCCAATGGACTAACAAAAATCTCGACAACAGACTACCTTCCATAACGACAAGTATACCATCCATTGGAGTAACAAAAATCTCGACAAGAGACTACCTTCCATAATGACAAGGCTACCATCCATTGTAGTAACAAAAATCTCGACAACAGACTACCTTCCATAATGACAAGGCTACCATCCATTGTAGTAACAAAAATCTCGACAACAGACTACCTTCCATAATGACTTGGCTACCATCCATTGGAGTAACAAAAATCTCGACAATAGACTACCTTCCATAATGACAAGGCTACCATCCATTATAGTAACAAAAGTATCCACAAGAGATTACCTTCCATAATGATAAGGCTATAATCCATTGTAGTAACAAAAATCTCGACAACAGACTACCTTACATAATGACAAGGCTACGATCCATTGTAGTAACAAAAATCTCGACAATAGATTACCTTCCATAATGACAAGGCTACTATCCTTTGTAGTAACAAAAATCTCGACAACAAACTACCTTCCATAATGACTTGGCTACCATCCATTGGAGTAACAAAGATATCGACAACATACTACCTTCCATAATGACAAGGCTACCATCCATTGGAGTAACAAAGATATCGATAACATACTACCTTCCATAATGACAAGGCTACCATCCATTGGAGTAACAAAAATCAGGACAACAGACTACCTTCCTTAATGAAAAGGCTACCATCTATTGGAGTAACAAAGATATTAATAACATACTACCTTCCATAATGACAAGGCTACCATCCATTGGAGTAACAAAAATCACGACAATAGACTACCTTCCATAATGATAAGGCTACCATCCATTAGAGTAACAAAGATATTGATAACATACTACCTTCCATAATGACAAGGCTACCATCCATTGGAGTAACAAAAATCACGACAACAGACTACCTTCCATAATGACAAGGCTACCATCCAATGGACTAACAAAAATCTCGACAACAGACTACCTTCCATAACGACAAGTATACCATCCATTGGAGTAACAAAAATCTCGACAAGAGACTACCTTCCATAATGACAAGGCTACCATCCATTGTAGTAACAAAAATCTCGACAACAGACTACCTTCCATAATGACAAGGCTACCATCCATTGTAGTAACAAAAATCTCGACAACAGACTACCTTCCATAATGACTTGGCTACCATCCATTGGAGTAACAAAAATCTCGACAATAGACTACCTTCCATAATGACAAGGCTACCATCCATTATAGTAACAAAAATATCCACAAGAGATTACCTTCCATAATGATAAGGCTATAATCCATTGTAGTAACAAAAATCTCGACAACAGACTACCTTACATAATGACAAGGCTACGATCCATTGTAGTAACAAAAATCTCGACAATAGATTACCTTCCATAATGACAAGGCTACTATCCTTTGTAGTAACAAAAATCTCGACAATAAACTACCTTCCATAATGACTTGGCTACCATCCATTGGAGTAACAAAGATATCGACAACATACTACCTTCCATAATGACAAGGCTACCATCCATTGGAGTAACAAAGATATCGATAACATACTACCTTCCATAATGACAAGGCTACCATCCATTGGAGTAACAAAAATCAGGACAACAGACTACCTTCCTTAATGAAATGGCTACCATCCATTGGAGTAATAAAGATATTAATAACATACTACCTTCCATAATGACAAGGCTACCATCCATTGGAGTAACAAAAATCACGACAATAGACTACCTTCCATAATGATAAGGCTACCATCCATTGTAGTAACAAAAATCTCGACAACAGACTACCTTCCATAATGACTTGGCTACCATCCATTGGAGTAACAAAAATCTCGACAATAGAATACCTTCCATAATGACAAGGCTACCATCCATTAGAGTAACAAAAATATCCTCAAGAGATTACCTTCCATAATGATAAGGCTATAATCCATTGTAGTAACAAAAATATCGACAATAGACTACCTTACATAATGACAAGGCTACGATCCATTGTAGTAACAAAAATCTCGACAACAAACTACCTTCCACAATGTCTTGGCTACCATCCATTGGAGTAACAAAAATCTCGGCAATAGACTACCTTCCATAATGACAAGGCTACCATCCATTGGAGTAACAAAGATATCGACAACATACTAACTTCCATAATGACAAGGCTACAATCCATTGGAGTAACAAAAATCACGACAACAGACTACCTTCCATAATGACTAGGCTACCATCCAATGGACTAACAAAAATCTCGACAATAGACTACCTTCCATAACGACAAGTATACCATCCATTGGAGTAAAAAAAATCTCGACAAGAGACTACCTTCCATAATGACAAGGCTACCATCCATTGTAGTAACAAAAATCTCGACAACAGACTACCTTCCATAATGACAAGGCTATCATCAATTGTAGTAACAAAAATCTAGACAACAGACTACCTTCCATAATGACTTGGCTACCATCCATTGGAGTAACAAAAATCTCGACAATAGACTACCTTCCATAATGACAAGGCTACCATCCATTATAGTAACAAAAATATCCACAAGAGATTACCTTCCATAATGATAAGGCTATAATCCATTGTAGTAACAAAAATCTCGACAATAGACTACCTTACATAATGACAAGGCTACGATCCATTGTAGTAACAAAAATCTCGACAATAGACTACCTTCCATAATGACAAGGCTACTATCCTTTGTAGTAACAAAAATCTCGACAACAAACTACCTTCCATAATGACTTGGCTACAATCCATTGGAGTAACAAAAATATCGGCAATAGACTACCTTCCATAATGACAAGGCTACCATCCATTGGAGTAACAAAGATATCAACAACATACTACCTTCCATAATGACAAGGCTACCATCCATTGGAGTAACAAAGATATCCATAACATACTACCTTCCATAATGACAAGGCTACCATCCATTGGAGTAACAAAAATCAGGACAACAGACTACCTTCCATAATGAAAAGGCTACCATCCACTGGAGTAACAAAGATATTGATAACATACTACCTTCCATAATGACAAGGCTACCATCCATTGGAGTAACAAAAATCACGACAACAAACTACCTTCCATAATGACAAGGCTACCATCCAATGGACTAACAAAAATCTCGACAACAGATTACCGTCCATAACGACAAGTATACCATCCATTGGAGTAACAAAAATCTCGACAAGAGACTACCTTCCATAATGACATGGCTACCATCCATTGTAGTAACAAAAATCTCGACAACAGACTACCTTCCATAATGACAAGGCTACCATCCATTGTAGTAACAAAAATCTCGACAACAGACTACCTTCCATAATGACTTGGCTACCATCCATTGGAGTAACAAAAATATCGACAATAGACTACCTTCCATAATGACAAGGCTACCATCCATTAGAGTAACAAAAATATCCACAAGAGATTACCTTCCATAATGATAAGGCTATAATCCATTGTAGTAACAAAAATCTCGACAACAGACTACCTTACATAATGACAAGGCTACGATCCATTGTAGTAACAAAAATCTCGACAACAGACTAACTTCCATAATGACAAGGCTACCATCCTTTGTAGTAACCAAATTCTCGACAACAAACTACCTTCCATAATGACTTGTCTACCATCCATTGGAGTAACAAAAATCTCGGCAATAGACTACCTTCCACAATGACAAGTCTAAAATCTATTATAGTAACAAAAATCTCGACAATAGACTACCTTTTATAATGACAAGGCTACCGTCCATTGGAATAACAAAAATCTCGACAAGAGATGACCTTCCATAATGACTAGGCTACCATCCATTGGAGTAATAAAGATATCAATAACAGACTACCTTCCATTATGAGAAGGCTACAATCCATTGTAGTAACAAAAATCTCGACCAGAGACTACCTTCCATAATGACAAGGCTACCATCCATTGTAGTAACAAAAATCTCGAGAACAGACTACCTTCCATAATGACTTGGCTAACATCCATTGGAGTAAGAAAAATCTCGGCAATAGACTACCTTCCATAATGACAAGGCTACCATCCATTGGAGTAACAAAGATATAGACAACATACTACCTTCCATAATGACAAGGCTACCATCCATTGGAGTAACAAAAATCATGACAATAGACTACCTTCCATAATGACCAGGCTACCATCCATTGGAATAACACAAATCTCGATAACAGATGACCTTCCATAATGAGTAGGCTAACATCCATTGGATTAATAAAGATATCAAAAATAGACTACCTTTCATTATGAGAAGGCTACAATCCATTGTAGTAACGAAAATCTCGACAAGAGATTACCTTCCATAATGACAAGGCTACCATCTATTGGAGTAACAAAAATCTCGACAACATACTACCTTCCATAATGACAAGGCTACCATCCATTGTAGTAACAAAAATATCGAAAATAGACTACCTTCCACAATGACTTGGCTTCCATCCATTGGAGTAACAAAGATCTCGAAAATAGACTACCTTCCATAATGACAAGGATACCATCCATTGGAGTAACAAAAATCACGACAACAGACTACCTTCCATAATGACAAGGCTACCATCCATTGGAATAACAAAAACCTCGACAACAGATGACCTTCCATAATGACTAGGCTACCATCCATTGGAGTAATAAAGACATCAACAATAGACTACCTTACATTATGAGAAGGCTACAATCCATTGTTGTAACCAAAATCTCGACAAGAGACTACCTTCCATAATGACAAGGCTACCATCCATTGTAGTAACAAAAATATCGAAAACAAACAACCTTCTATAATGACAAGGGTACCTTCCATTGTAGTAACAAAAATATCGACAACAGACTACCTTCTGTAATGACTTGGCTACCATCCATTGGAGTAAGAAAAATATCGACAATAGACTACCTTCCATAATGACAAGGCTACCATCCATTAGAGTAACAAAAATATCCACAAGAGATTACCTTCCATAGTGATAAGGCTATAATCCATTGTAGTAACAAAAATCTCGACAACAAACTACCTTACATAATGACAAGGCTACGATCCATTGTAGTAACAAAAATCTCGACAACAGACTACCTTCCATAATGACAAGGCTACCATCCTTTGTAGTAACAAAATTCTCGACAACAAACTACCTTCCATAATGACTTGTCTACCATCCATTGGAGTAACAAAAATCTCGGAAATAGACTACCTTCCACAATGACAAGGCTACCATCCAATGGAGTAACAAAGATATCGACAACATACTACCTTCAATTATGACAAGGCTACAATCCACTGTAGTAACAAAAATCTCGACAATAGACTACCTTCCATAATGACAAGGCTACCATCCATTGTAGTAACAAAAATATCGACAACAGACTACCTTCCATAATGACAAGGCTACCATCCATTGGAGTAACAAAGATATCGACAACAGACTACCTTCCATAATGACAAGGATACCATCCATTGGAATAACAAAAATCTCAACAACAAAATACCTTCCATAATGACTAGGCTACCATCCATTGGAGTAAGAAAGATATCGATAACATACTACCTTCCATAATGTAAAGGATACAATCTATTATAGTAACAAAAATATCGACAATAAACTACCTTCCATAATGACAAGGCTATCATCCATTGGAGTAACAAAAATATCGACAACACACTAACTTCCATAATGACAAGGCTACCATCCATTGTTGTAACAAAAATCTGGACAACAGAATACCTTCCATAATGACAAGGCTATCATCCAATGGAGTAACAAAAATCTCGACAACATACTACCTTCCTTAATGACAAGTCTAAAATCTATTATAGTAACAAAAATCTCGACAATAGACTACCTTTTATAATGACAAGGCTACCGTCCATTGGAATAACAAAAATCTCGACAACAGACTACGTTCCATAATGACAAGGCTACCATCCGTTAGAGTAATAAAAATCTCGACAACAGACTACCTTCCATAATGACAAGGCTACCATCCATTGGAGTAACAATGATATCGACAACATATTACCTTACATAATGACAAGGCTACCATCCCTTAGAGTAACAAAAATCATGACAACATACTACCTTCCATAATGACAAAGCTACCATCCATTGGAATAACAAAAATATCGACAACACATTACCTTCCATAATGACAAGGATACCATCCAATGGATTAACAAAAATATCGACAACAGACTACCATCCATAATGACAAGGCTACCATCCATTGTAGTAACAAAAATATCGACAATAGACTACCTTCCTAAATGACGAGGCTACCATCCATTGGAATAACAAAAATATCCACAAAACACTAACTTCCATAATGACAAGGCTAACATCCCTTAGAGTAGCAAAATTATCGACAATAGACTACCTTCCATAATGACTAGGCTACCATCCGTTGGAGTAAAAAAGATCGACAACAGACTATCTTCCATATTGACAAGGCTACAATCCATTGTAGTAACAAAAATCTCGACAACAGACTACCTTCCATTATGACAAGGCTACCATCCACTCTGGTAACAAAAATCTCGACAATAGAGTACCTTCCATAATGACAAGGCTACCATCCATTGGAGTAACAAAAATATCGACAATAGACTACCTTCCATAATAACAAGGCTACCATCCATCGGAGTAACATAAATCACAATGAAAGACTACCTTCCATAATGACAAGACTACCATCCCTTGGAGTATCAAAAATCTCGACAATAGACTACCTTACATAATGACTAGGCTACCATCCATTGGAGTAACAAAGATATCGACAACAGACTATCTTCCATATTGACAAGGCTACAATCCATTGTAGTAACAAAAATCTCGACAACAGACTACCTTCCATAATGACAAGGCTACCATCCACTGTAGTAACAAAAATCTCGACAATAGACTACCTTCCATAATGACAAGGCTACCATCCATTGTAGTAACAAAAATATCGACAAAGACTACCTTCCATAATGACAAGGCTACCATCCATTGGAGTAACAGAAATATCGACAACAGACTACCTTCCATAATGACAAGGCTACCATCCCTTAGAGTAACAAAAATCTCGACAACAGACTACCTTGCATAATGACAAGGCTACCATCCATTGGAGTAACAAAGATATCGACAACATAGTACCTTCTATAATGACAAGGATACCATCCATTAGAGTAACAAAAATCACGACAACAGACTACCTTCAATAATGACAAGGCTACCATCCATTGGAATAACAAATATGTCGACAACAAAATACCTTCCATAATGACTAGGCTACCATCCATTGGAGTAAGAAAGATATCGATAACATACTACCTTCCATAATGTAAAGGATACAATCTATTATAGCAACAAAAATATCGACAACAAACTACCTTCCATAATGACAAGGCTACCATCCATTGGAGTAACAAAGATATCGACAACATAGTACCTTCTATAATGACAAGGATACCATCCATTAGAGTACAAAAATCACGACAACAGACTACCTTCCATAATGACAAGGCTACCATCCATTGGAATAACAAAAATCTTAACAACAAAATACCTTCCATAATGACTAGGCTACCATCCATTGGAGTAAGAAAGATATCGATAACATACTACCTTCTATAATGTAAAGGATACAATCTATTATAGTAACAAAAATATCGACAATAAACTACCTTCCATAATGACAAGGCTATCATCCATTGGAGTAACAAAAATCTCGACAACAAACTACCTTCCATAATGACAAGGCTACCATCCATTAGAATAACAAAAATATCGACAACACACTAACTTCCATAATGACAAGGCTACCATCCATTGTTGTAACAAAAATCTGGACAACAGAATACCTTCCATAATGACAAGGCTATCATCCAATGGAGTAACAAAAATCTCGACAACATACTACCTTCCTTAATGACAAGTCTAAAATCTATTATAGTAACAAAAATCTCGACAATAGACTACCTTTTATAATGACAAGGCTACCGTCCATTGGAATAACAAAAATCTCGACAACAGACTACGTTCCATAATGACAAGGCTACCATCCGTTAGAGTAATAAAAATCTCGACAACAGACTACCTTCCATAATGACAAGGCTACCATCCATTGGAGTAACAATGATATCGACAACATATTACCTTACATAATGACAAGGCTACCATCCCTTAGAGTAACAAAAATCATGACAACACACTACCTTCCATAATGACAAAGCTACCATCCATTGGAATAACAAAAATATCGACAACACATTACCTTCCATAATGACAAGGATACCATCCAATGGATTAACAAAAATATCGACAACAGACTACCTTCCATAATGACAAGGCTACCATCCATTGTAGTAACAAAAATATCGACAATAGACTACCTTCCTAGATGACGAGGCTACCATCCATTGGAATAACAAAAATATCCACAAAACACTAACTTCCATAATGACAAGGCTAACATCCCTTAGAGTAGCAAAATTCTCGACAATAAACTACCTTCCATAATGACTAGGCTACTATCCGTTGGAGTACAAAAGATCGACAACAGACTATCTTCCATATTGACAAGGCTACAATCCATTGTAGTAACAAAAATCTCGACAACAGACTACCTTCCATTATGACAAGGCTACCATCCACTCTGGTAACAAAAATCTCGACAATAGAGTACCTTCCATAATGACAAGGCTACCATCCATTGGAGTAACAAAAATATCGACAATAGACTACCTTCCATAATAACAAGGCTACCATCCATCGGAGTAATAGAAATCACAATGAAAGACTACCTTCCATAATGACAAGACTACCATCCCTTAGAGTATCAAAAATCTCGACAATAGACTACCTTACATAATGACTAGGCTACCATCCATTGGAGTAACAAAGATATCGACAACAGACTATCTTCCATATTGACAAGGCTACAATCCATTGTAGTAACAAAAATCTCGACAACAGACTACCTTCCATAATGACAAGGCTACCATCCTTTGTAGTAACAAAAATCTCGACAATAGACTACCTTCCATAATGACAAGGCTACCATCCATTGTAGTAACAAAAATATCGACAACAGACTACCTTCCATAATGACAAGGCTACCATCCATTGGAGTAACAGAAATATCGACAACAGACTACCTTCCATAATGACAAGGCTACCATCCCTTAGAGTAACAAAAATCTCGACAACAGACTACCTTGCATAATGACAAGGCTACCATCCATTGGAGTAACAAAGATATCGACAACATAGTACCTTCTATAATGACAAGGATACCATCCATTAGAGTAACAAAAATCACGACAACAGACTACCTTCAATAATGACAAGGCTACCATCCATTGGAATAACAAAAATGTCGACAACAAAATACCTTCCATAATGACTAGGCTACCATCCATTGGAGTAAGAAAGATATCGATAACATACTACCTTCCATAATGTAAAGGATACAATCTATTATAGCAACAAAAATATCGACAACAAACTACCTTCCATAATGACAAGGCTACCATCCATTGGAGTAACAAAGATATCGACAACATAGTACCTTCTATAATGACAAGGATACCATCCATTAGAGTAACAAAAATCACGACAACAGACTACCTTCCATAATGACAAGGCTACCATCCATTGGAATAACAAAAATCTCGACAACAAAATACCTTCCATAATGACTAGGCTACCATCCATTAGAGTAAGAAAGATATCGATAACATACTACCTTCCATAATGTAAAGGAAACAATCTATTATAGTAACAAAAATATCGACAATAAACTACCTTCCATAATGACAAGGCTACCATCCATTGGAGTAACAAAAATCACGACAATAGACTACCTTCCATAATGACAAGGCTACTATCCATTGGAATAACAAAAATCTCGACAAGAGATGACCTTCCATAATGACTAGGCTACCATCCATTGGAGTAATAAAGATATCAACAACAGACTACCTTCCATTATGAGAAGGCTACAATCCATTGTAGTAACAAAAATCTCGACAAGAGACTACTATCCATAATGACAAGGCTACCATCCATTGTAGTCACAAAAATCTCGAGAACAGACTACCTTCCATAATGAATTGGCTAACATCCATTGGAGTAAGAAAAATCTCGGCAATAGACTACCTTCAATAATGACAAGGCTACCATCCATAGGAGTAACAAAGATATCGACAACATACTACCTTCCATAATGACAAGGCTACCATCCATTGGAGTAACAAAAATCACGACAACAGACTACCTTCCATAATGACCAGGCTACCATCCATTGGAATAACACAAATCTCGATAACAGATGACCTTCCATAATGAGTAGGCTAACATCCATTGGATTAATAAAGATATCAAAAATAGACTACCTTTCATTACGAGAAGGCTACAATCCATTGTAGTAACAAAAATCTCGACAAGAGACTACCTTCCATAATGACAAGGCTACCATCTATTAGAGTAACAAAAATCTCGACAACATACTACCTTCCATAATGTCAAGGCTACAATCCATTGTAGTAACAAAAATCTCGACAAACAGACTACCTTACATAATGACAAGGCTACCATCCTTTGTAGTAACAAAACTCTCGACAACAGATTACCTTCCATAATGATAAGGCTACCATCCATTGTAGTAACAAAAATATTGAAAATAGAATACCTTCCACAAAGACTTGGCTTCCATCCATTGGAGTAACAAAAATCTCGACAATAGACTACCTTCCATAATGACAAGGATACCATTCATTTGAGTAACAAAGATATCGATAACATACTACCTTCCATAATGATAAGGCTACCATCCATTGGAGTAACAAAAATCACGACAACAGACTACCTTCCATAATGATAAGGCTACCATCCATTGGAATAACAAAAATCTCGACAACAGATGACCTTCCATAATGACTAGGCTACCATCCATTGGAGTAATAAAGATATCACCAATAGACTACCTTACATTATGAGAAGGCTACAATCCATTGTAGTAACAAAAATCACGACAAGAGACTACCTTCCATAATGAGAAGGCTATAATCCATTGTAGTAACAAAAATGTTGACAAGAGACTACCTTCTATAATGACAAGGCTACCATCTATTGGAGTAACAAAAATCTCGACAACAGACTACCTTACATAATGACAAGGCTACCATCCTTTGTAGTAACAAAAATCTCGACAACAGACTACCTTCCATAATGACAAGTGTACCATCCATTGTAGTAACAAAAATATCGAAAACAGACAACCTTCCACAATGACTTGGCTTCCATCCATTGGAGTAACAAAAATCTCGACAATAGACTACCTTCCATAATGACAAGGATATCATCCATTTGAGTAACAAAGATATCGATAACATACTACCTTCCATAATGATAAGGCTACCATCCATTGGAGTAACAAAAATCACGACAACAGACTACCTTCCATAATGACAAGGCTACCATCCATTGGAATAACAAAAATCTCGACAATAGATGACCTTCCATAATGACTAGGCTACCATCCATTGGAGTAATAAAGATATCAACAATAGACTACCTTACATTATGAGAAGGCTACAATCCATTGTAGTAACAAAAATCTCGACAAGAGACTACCTTCCATAATGACAAGGGTACCATCCATTGTAGTAACAAAAATTTCGACAACAGACTACATTCCATAATTACTTGGCTACCATCCATTGAAGTAACAAAAATCTCGACAATAGACTACCTTCCATAATGACAAGGCTACCATCCATTAGAGTAACAAAAATATCCACATGAGATTACCTTCCATAATGATAAGGCTATAATCCATTATAGTAAGAAAAATCTCGACAACAAACTACCTTACATAATGACAAGGCTACGATCCATTGTAGTAACAAAAATCTCGACAACAGACTACCTTCCATAATGACAAGGCTACCATCCTTTGTAGTAACAAAATTCTCGACAACAAACTACCTTCCATAATGACTTGTCTACCATCCATTGGAGTAACAAAAATCTCGGCAATAGACTACCTTCCACAATGACAAGGCTACCATTCATTGGAGTAACAAAGATATCGATAACATACTACCTTCCATAATGACAAGGCTACCATCCATGGGAGTAACAAAAATCAGGACAACATACTACCTTCCATAATGACAAGGCTACCATCCATTGGAGTAACAAAGATATTGATAACATACTACCTTCCATAATGACAAGGCTACCATCCATTGGAGTAACAAAAATCACGACAATAGACTACCTTCCATAATGATAAGGCTACCATCCAATGGACTTACAAAAATCTCGACAACAGATTACCTTCCATAACGACAAGTATACCATGCATTGGAGTAACAAAAATCTCGACAAGAGACTACCTTCCATAATGACAAGGCTACCATCCATTGTAGTAACAAAAATCTCGACAACAGACTACCTTCCATAATGACAAGGCTACCATCCATTGTAGTAACAAAAATCTCGACAACAGACTATCTTCCATAATGACTTGGCTACCATCCATTGAAGTAACAAAAATCTCGACAATAGAATACCTTCCATAATGACAAGGCTACCATCCATTAGAGTAACAAAAATATCCTCAAGAGATTACCTTCCATAATGATAAGGCTATAATCCATTGTAGTAACAAAAATCTCGACAACAAACTACCTTCCACAATGTCTTGGCTACCATCCATTGGAGTAACAAAAATCTCGGCAATAGACTACCTTCCATAATGACAAGGCTACCATCCATTGGAGTAACAAAGATATCGACAACATACTAACTTCGATAATCACAAGACTACCATCCATTGGAGTAACAAAAATCACGACAACAGACTACCTTCCATAATGACTAGGCTACCATCCAATGGACTAACAAAAATCTCGACAATAGACTACCTTCCATAACGACAAGTATACCATCCATTGGAGTAAAAAATATCTCGACAAGAGACTACCTTCCATAATGACAAGGCTACCATCCATTGTAGTAACAAAAATCTCGACAACAGACTACCTTCCATAATGACAAGGCTATCATCCATTGTAGTAACAAAAATCTAGACAACAGACTACCTTCCATAATGACTTGGCTACCATGCATTGGAGTAACAAAAATCTCGACAATAGACTACCTTCCATAATGACAAGGCTACCATCCATTATAGTAACAAAAATATCCACAAGAGATTACCTTCCATAATGATAAGGCTATAATCCATTGTAGTAACAAAAATCTCGACAACAGACTACCTTACATAATGACAAGGCTACGATCCATTGTAGTAACAAAAATCTCGACAAGAGACTACCTTCCATAATGACAAGGCTACCATCCATTGTAGTAACAAAAATCTCGAGAACAGACTACCTTCCATAATAAATTGGCTACCATCCATTGGAGTAACAAAAATATCGGCAATAGACTACCTTCCATAATGACAAGGCTACCATCCATTGGAGTAACAAAGATATCGACAACATACTACCTTTCATAATGACAAGGCTACCATCCATTGGAGTAACAAGAATCACAACAACAGACTACCTTCCATAATGACCAGGCTACCATCCATTGGAATAACACAAATCTCGATAACAGATGACCTTCCATAATGAGTAGGCTAAAATCCATTGGATTAATAAAGATATCAAAAATAGACTACCTTTCATTATGAGAAGGCTACAATCCATTGTAGTAACAAAAATCTCGACAAGAGACTACCTTCCATAATGACAAGGCTACCATCTATTAGAGTAACAAAAATCTCGACAACGTACTACCTTCCATAATGTCAAGGCTACAATCCATTGTAGTAACAAAAATCTCGACAAACAGACTACCTTACATAATGACAAGGCTACCATCCTTTGTAGTAACAAAACTCTCGACAACAGACTACCTTCCATAATGACAAGGCTACCATCCATTGTAGTAACAAAAATATCGAAAACAGACTACCTTCCACAATGACTTGGCTTCCATCCATTGGAATAACAAAAATCTCGACAACAGATGACCTTCCATAATGACTAGGCTACCATCTATTGGAGTAACAAAAATCTCGACAACATACTACCTTCCATAATGACAAGTGTACCATCCATTGTAGTAACAAAAATATCGACAACACACTACCTTCCATAATGACTTGGCTACCATCCATTGGAGTAACAAAAATCTCGACAATAGACTACCTTCCATAATGACAAGGCTACCATCCATTAGAGTAACAAAAATATCCACATGAGATTACCTTCCATAATGATAAGGCTATAATCCATTGTAGTAACAAAAATCTCGACAACAAACTACCTTACATAATGACAAGGCTACGATCCACTGTAGTAACAAAAATCTCGACAACAGACTACCTTCCATAATGACAAGGCTACCATCCTTTGTAGTAACAAAATTCTCGACAACAAACTACCTTCCATAATGACTTGTCTACCATCCATTGGAGTAACAAAAATCTTGGCAATAGACTACCTTCCACAATGACAAGGCTACCATCCATTGGAGTAACAAAGATATCGACAACATACTACCTTCAATAATGAAAAGGCTACCATCCATTGGAGTAACAAAAATCACGACAATAGACTACCTTCCATAATGACAAGGCTACCATCCATTGTAGTAACAAAAATCTCGACAACAGACTACCTTCCATAATGACTTGGCTACCATTCATTGGAGTAAGAAAAATCTCGGCAATAGACTACCTTCCATAATGACAAGTCTACCATCCATTGGAGTAACAAAGATATCGACAACATACTACCTTCCATAATGACAAGGCTACCATCCATTGGAGAAACAAAAATCTCGACAACAGACTACCTTCCATAATGACAAGGCTACCATCCATTATAGTAACAAAAATATCCACAAGAGATTACCTTCCATAATGATAAGGCTATAATCCATTGTAGTAACAAAAATCTCGACAACAGACAACCTTACATAATGACAAGGCTACGATCCATGGTAGTAACAAAAATCTTGACAATAGACTACCTTCCATAATGACAAGGCTACTATCCTTTATAGTAACAAAAATATCGACAACAAACTACCTTCCATAATGACTTGGCTACCATCCATTGGAGTAACAAAAATATCGGCAATAGACTACCTTCCATAATGACAAGGCTACCATCCATTGGAGTAACAAAGATATGGACAACATACTACCTTCAATAATGAAAAGGCTACCATCCATTGGAGTAACAAAAATCACGACAATAGACTACCTTCCATATTGACAAGGCTACCATCCATTGGAATAACAAAAATCTCAACAAGAGATGACCTTCCATAATGACTAGGCTACCATCCATTGGAGTAATAAAGATATCAACAACAGACTACCTTCCATTATGAGAAGGCTACAATCCATTGTAGTAACAAAAATCTCGACAAGAGACTACCTTCCATAATGAGAAGGCTACCATCCATTGTAGTAACAAAAATCTCGAGAACAGACTACCTTCCATAATAACTTGGCTAACATCCATTGGAGTAAGAAAAATCTCGGCAATAGACTAACTTCCATAATGACAAGGCTACCATCCATTGGAGTAACAAAGATATCGACAACATACTACCTTCCATAATGACAAGGCTACCATCCATTGGAGTAACAAAAATCTCGAAAATAGACTACCTTCCATAATGACAAGGCTACCATCCATTATAGTAACATAAATATCCACAAGAGATTACCTTCCATAATGATAAGGCTATAATCCATTGTAGTAACAAAAATCTCGACAACAGACTACCTTACATAATGACAAGGCTACGATCCATTGTAGTAACAAAAATCTTGACAATAGACTACCTTCCATAATGACAAGGCTACTATCCTTTGTAGTAACAAAAATCTCGACAACAAACTACCTTCCATAATGACTTGGCTACCATCCATTGGAGTAACAAAAATATCTGCAATAGACTACCTTCCATAATGACAAGGCTACCATCCATTGGAGTAACAAAGATATCCATAACATACTACCTTCCATAATGACAAGGCTACCATCCATAGGATTAACAAAAATCAGGACAACAGACTACCTTCCATAATGAAAAGGCTACCATCCATTGGAGTAACAAAGATATTGATAACATACTACCTTCCATAATGATAAGGCTACCATCCATTGAAGTAACAAAAATCACGACAACAAACTACCTTCCATAATGACAAGGCTACCATCCAATGGACTAACAAAAATCTCGACAACGGACTACCTTCCATAACGACAAGTATACCATCCATTGGAGTAACAAAAATATCGACAAGAGACTACCTTCCATAATGACAAGGCTACCATCCATTGTAGTAACAAAAATCTCGACAACAGACTTCCTTCCATAATGACAAGGCTACCATCCATTGTAGTAACAAAAATCTCGACAACAGACTACCTTCCATAATGACTTGGCTACCATCCATTGGAGTAACAAAAATCTCGACAATAGACTACCTTCCATAATGACAAGGCTACCATCCATTAGAGTAACAAAAATATCCTAAAGAGATTACCTTCCATAATGATAAGGCTATAATCCATTGTAGTAACAAAAATCTCGACAACAGACTACCTTACATAATGACAAGGCTACGATCCATTGTAGTAACAAAAATCTCGACAAGAGACTACCTTCCATAATGACAAGGCTACCATCCATTGTAGTAACAAAAATCTCGAGAACAGACTACCTTCCATAATAAATTGGCTACCATCCATTGGAGTAACAAAAATATCGGCAATAGACTACCTTCCATAATGACAAGGCTACCATCCATTGGAGTAACAAAGATATCGACAACATACTACCTTTCATAATGACAAGGCTACCATCCATTGGAGTAACAAAAATCACAACAACAGACTACCTTCCATAATGACCAGGCTACCATCCATTGGAATAACACAAATCTCGATAACAGATGACCTTCCATAATGAGTAGGCTAAAATCCATTGGATTAATAAAGATATCAAAAATAGACTACCTTTCATTATGAGAAGGCTACAATCCATTGTAGTAACAAAAATCTCGACAAGAGACTACCTTCCATAATGACAAGGCTACCATCTATTAGAGTAACAAAAATCTCGACAACGTACTACCTTCCATAATGTCAAGGCTACAATCCATTGTAGTAACAAAAATCTCGAAAATAGACTACCTTCCATAATGACAAGGCTACCATCCATTATAGTAACATAAATATCCACAAGAGATTACCTTCCATAATGATAAGGCTATAATCCATTGTAGTAACAAAAATCTCGACAACAGACTACCTTACATAATGACAAGGCTACGATCCATTGTAGTAACAAAAATCTTGACAATAGACTACCTTCCATAATGACAAGGCTACTATCCTTTGTAGTAACAAAAATCTCGACAACAAACTACCTTCCATAATGACTTGGCTACCATCCATTGGAGTAACAAAAATATCTGCAATAGACTACCTTCCATAATGACAAGGCTACCATCCATTGGAGTAACAAAGATATCCATAACATACTACCTTCCATAATGACAAGGCTACCATCCATAGGATTAACAAAAATCAGGACAACAGACTACCTTCCATAATGAAAAGGCTACCATCCATTGGAGTAACAAAGATATTGATAACATACTACCTTCCATAATGATAAGGCTACCATCCATTGGAGTAACAAAAATCACGACAACAAACTACCTTCCATAATGACAAGGCTACCATCCAATGGACTAACAAAAATCTCGACAACGGACTACCTTCAATAACGACAAGTATACCATCCATTGGAGTAACAAAAATCTCGACAAGAGACTACCTTCCATAATGACAAGGCTACCATCCATTGTAGTAACAAAAATCTCGACAACAGACTTCCTTCCATAATGACAAGGCTACCATCCATTGTAGTAACAAAAATCTCGACAACAGACTACCTTCCATAATGACTTGGCTACCATCCATTGGAGTAACAAAAATCTCGACAATAGACTACCTTCCATAATGACAAGGCTACCATCCATTATAGTAACAAAAATATCCACAAGAGATTACCTTCCATAATGATAAGGCTATAATCCATTGTAGTAACAAAAATCTCGACAACAGACTACCTTACATAATGACAAGGCTACGATCCATTGTAGTAACAAAAATCTCGACAAGAGACTACCTTCCATAATGACAAGGCTACCATCCATTGTAGTAACAAAAATCTCGAGAACAGACTACCTTCCATAATAAATTGGCTACCATCCATTGGAGTAACCAAAATATCGGCAATAGACTACCTTCCATAATGACAAGGCTACCATCCATTGGAGTAACAAAGATATCGACAACATACTACCTTTCATAATGACAAGGCTACCATCCATTGGAGTAACAAAAATCACAACAACAGACTACCTTCCATAATGACCAGGCTACCATCCATTGGAATAACACAAATCTCGATAACAGATGACCTTCCATAATGAGTAGGCTAAAATCCATTGGATTAATAAAGATATCAAAAATAGACTACCTTTCATTATGAGAAGGCTACAATCCATTGTAGTAACAAAAATCTCGACAAGAGACTACCTTCCATAATGACAAGGCTACCATCTATTAGAGTAACAAAAATCTCGATAACGTACTACCTTCCATAATGTCAAGGCTACAATCCATTGTAGTAACAAAAATCTCGACAAACAGACTACCTTACATAATGACAAGGCTACCATCCTTTGTAGTAACAAAACTCTCGACAACAGACTACCTTCCATAATGACAAGGCTACCATCCATTGTAGTAACAAAAATATCGAAAACAGACTACCTTCCACAATGACTTGGCTTCCATCCATTGGAATAACAAAAATCTCGACAACAGATGACCTTCCATAATGACTAGGCTACCATCTATTGGAGTAACAAAAATCTCGACAACATACTACCTTCCATAATGACAAGGGTACCATCCATTGTAGTAACAAAAATATCGACAACACACTACCTTCCATAATGACTTGGCTACCATCCATTGGAGTAACAAAAATCTCGACAATAGACTACCTTCCATAATGACAAGGCTACCATCCATTAGAGTAACAAAAATATCCACATGAGATTACCTTCCATAATGATAAGGCTATAATCCATTGTAGTAACAAAAATCTCGACAACAAACTACCTTACATAATGACAAGGCTACGATCCACCGTAGTAACAAAAATCTCGACAACAGACTACCTTCCATAATGACAAGGCTACCATCCTTTGTAGTAACAAAATTCTCGACAACAAACTACCTTCCATAATGACTTGTCTACCATCCATTGGAGTAACAAAAATCTCGGCAATAGACTACCTTCCACAATGACAAGGCTACCATCCATTGGAGTAACAAAGATATCGACAACATACTACCTTCAATAATGAAAAGGCTACCATCCATTGGAGTAACAAAAATCACGACAATAGACTACCTTCCATAATGACAAGGCTACCATCCATTGTAGTAACAAAAATCTCGACAACAGACTACCTTCCATAATGACTTGGCTACCATTCATTGGAGTAAGAAAAATCTCGGCAATAGACTACCTTCCATAATGACAAGTCTACCATCCATTGGAGTAACAAAGATATCGACAACATACTACCTTCCATAATGACAAGGCTACCATCCATTGGAGAAACAAAAATCTCAACAACAGACTACCTTCCATAATGACAAGGCTACCATCCATTATAGTAACAAAAATATCCACAAGAGATTACCTTCCATAATGATAAGGCTATAATCCATTGTAGTAACAAAAATCTCGACAACAGACAACCTTACATAATGACAAGGCTACGATCCATGGTAGTAACAAAAATCTTGACAATAGACTACCTTCCATAATGACAAGGCTACTATCCTTTATAGTAACAAAAATATCGACAACAAACTACCTTCCATAATGACTTGGCTACCATCCATTGGAGTAACAAAAATATCGGCAATAGACTACCTTCCATAATGACAAGGCTACCATCCATTGGAGTAACAAAGATATGGACAACATACTACCTTCAATAATGAAAAGGCTACCATCCATTGGAGTAACAAAAATCACGACAATAGACTACCTTCCATATTGACAAGGCTACCATCCATTGGAATAACAAAAATCTCAACAAGAGATGACCTTCCATAATGACTAGGCTACCATCCATTGGAGTAATAAAGATATCAACAACAGACTACCTTCCATTATGAGAAGGCTACAATCCATTGTAGTAACAAAAATCTCGACAAGAGACTACCTTACATAATGAGAAGGCTACCATCCATTGTAGTAACAAAAATCTCGAGAACAGACTACCTTCCATAATGACTTGGCTAACATCCATTGGAGTAAGAAAAATCTCGGCAATAGACTAACTTCCATAATGACAAGGCTACCATCCATTGGAGTAACAAAGATATCGACAACATACTACCTTCCATAATGACAAGGCTACCATCCATTGGAGTAACAAAAATCTCGAAAATAGACTACCTTCCATAATGACAAGGCTACCATCCATTATAGTAACATAAATATCCATAAGAGATTACCTTCCATAATGATAAGGCTATAATCCATTGTAGTAACAAAAATCTCGACAACAGACTACCTTACATAATGACAAGGCTACGATCCATTGTAGTAACAAAAATCTTGACAATAGACTACCTTCCATAATGACAAGGCTACTATCCTTTGTAGTAACAAAAATCTCGACAACAAACTACCTTCCATAATGACTTGGCTACCATCCATTGGAGTAACAAAAATATCTGCAATAGACTACCTTCCATAATGACAATGCTACCATCCATTGGAGTAACAAAGATATCCATAACATACTACCTTCCATAATGACAAGGCTACCATCCATAGGATTAACAAAAATCAGGACAACAAACTACCTTCCATAATGAAAAGGCTACCATCCATTGGAGTAACAAAGATATTGATAACATACTACCTTCCATAATGATAAGGCTACCATCCATTGGAGTAACAAAAATCATGACAACAAACTACCTTCCATAATGACAAGGCTACCATCCAATGGACTAACAAAAATCTCGACAACGGACTACCTTCCATAACGACAAGTATACCATCCATTGGAGTAACAAAAATCTCGACAAGAGACTACCTTCCATAATGACAAGGCTACCATCCATTGTAGTAACAAAAATCTCGACAACAGACTTCCTTCCATAATGACAAGGCTACCATCCATTGTAGTAACAAAAATCTCGACAACAGACTACCTTCCATAATGACTTGGCTACCATCCATTGGAGTAACAAAAATCTCGACAATAGACTACCTTCCATAATGACAAGGCTACCATCCATTAGAGTAACAAAAATATCCTAAAGAGATTACCTTCCATAATGATAAGGCTATAATCCATTGTAGTAACAAAAATCTCGACAAAAGACTACCTTACATAATGTCAAGGCTACAATCCATTGTAGTAACAAAAATCTCGACAAACAGACTACCTTACATAATGACAAGGCTACCATCCTTTGTAGTAACAAAACTCTCGACAATAGACTACCTTCCATAATGATAAGGCTACCATCCATTGTAGTAACAAAATTATCGAAAATAGACTACCTTCCACAATGACAAGGCTACCATCCATTGGAGTAACAAAAATCTCGACAATAGACTACCTTCCATAATGACAAGGATACCATTCATTTGAGTAACAAAGATATCGATAACATACTACCTTCCATAATGATATGGCTACCATCCATTGGAGTAACAAAAATCACGACAACAGACTACCTTCCATAATGATAAGGCTACCATCCATTGGAATAACAAAAATCTCGACAACAGATGACCTTCCATAATGACTAGGCTACCATCCATTGGAGTAATAAAGATATCAACAATAGACTACCTTAAATTATGAGAAGGCTACAATCCATTGTAGTAACAAAAATCTCGACAAGAGACTACCTTCCATAATGACAAGGCTACCATCTATTGGAGTAACAAAAATCTCGACAACATACTACCTTCCATAATGTCAAGGCTACAATCCATTGTAGTAACAAAAATCTCGACAACAGACTACCTTACATAATGACAAGGCTACCATCCTTTGTAGTAACAAAAATCTCGACAACAGACTACCTTCCATAATGACAAGGGTACCATCCATTGTAGTAACAAAAATATCGAAAACAGACAACCTTCCACAATGACTTGGCTTCCATCCATTGGAGTATCAAAAATCTCGACAATAGACTACCTTCCATAATGACAAGGATACCATCCATTTGAGTAACAAAGATATCGATAACATACTACCTTCCATAATGATAAGGCTACCATCCATTGCAGTAACAAAAATCACGACAACAGACTACCTTCCATAATGACAAGGCTACCATCCATTGGAATAACAAAAATCTCGACAACAGATGACCTTCCATAATGACTAGGCTACCATCCATTGGAGTAATAAAGATATCAACAATAGACTACCTTACATTATGAGAAGGCTACAATCCATTGTAGTAACAAAAATCTCGACAAGAGACTACCTTCCACAATGACAAGGCTACCATCCATTGTAGTAACAAAAATATCGACAACAGACTACCTTCCATAATGACAAGGGTACCATCCATTGTAGTAACAAAAATTTCGACAACAGACTACCTTCCATAATGACTTGGCTACGATCCATTGAAGTAACAAAAATCTCGACAATAGACTACCATCCATAATGACAAGTCTACCATCCATTAGAGTAACAAAAATATCCACATGAGATTACCTTCCATAATGATAAGGCTATAATCCATTGTAGTAACAAAAATCTCGACAACAAACTACCTTACATAATGACAAGGCTACCATCCATTGCAGTAACAAAAATCACGACAACAGACTACCTTCCATAATGACAAGGCTACCATCCATTGGAATAACAAAAATCTCGACAACAGATGACCTTCCATAATGACTAGGCTACCATCCATTGGAGTAATAAAGATATCAACAATAGACTACCTTACATTATGAGAAGGCTACAATCCATTGTAGTAACAAAAATCTCGACAAGAGACTACCTTCCATAATGACAAGGCTACCATCCATTGTAGTAACAAAAATATCGACAACAGACTACCTTCCATAATGACAAGGGTACCATCCATTGTAGTAACAAAAATTTCGACAACATACTACCTTCCATAATGACTTGGCTACGATCCATTGAAGTAACAAAAATCTCGACAATTGACTACCTTCCATAATGACAAGGCTACCATCCATTAGAGTAACAAAAATATCCACATGAGATTACCTTCCATAATGATAAGGCTATAATCCATTGTAGTAACAAAAATCTCGACAACAAACTACCTTACATAATGACAAGGCTACGATCCATTGTAGTAACAAAAAACTCGACAACAAACTACCTTCCATAATGACTTGTCTACCATCCATTAGAGTAACAAAAATCTCGGCAATAGACTACCTTCCACAATGACAAGGCTACCATCCATTAGAGTAAAAAAGATATCGATAACATACTACCTTCCATAATGACAAGGCTACCATCCATTGGAGTAACAAAAATCAGGACAACATACTACCTTCCATAATGACAAGGCTACCATCCATTGGAGTAACAAAGTTATTGATAACATACTACCTTCCATAATGACAAGGCTACCATCCATTGGAGTAACAAAAATCACGACAATAGACTACCTTCCATAATGATAAGGCTACCATCCAATGGACTTACAAAAATCTCGACAACAGATTACCTTCCATAACGACAAGTATACCATGCATTGGAGTAACAAAAATCTCCAAGAGACTACCTTCCATAATGACAAGGCTACCATCCATTGTAGTAACAAAAATCTCGACAACAGACTACCTTCCATAATGACAAGGCTATCATCCATTGTAGTAACAAAAATCTCGACAATAGAGTACCTTCCATAATGACAAGGCTACCATCCATTGGAGTAACAAAAATATCGACAATAGACTACCTTCCATAATAACAAGGCTACCATCCATCGGAGTAACAGAAATCACAATGAAAGACTACCTTCCATAATGACAAGACTACCATCCCTTAGAGTATCAAAAATCTCGACAATAGACTACCTTACATAATGACTAGGCTACCATCCATTGGAGTAACAAAGATATCGACAACAGACTATCTTCCATATTGACAAGGCTACAATCCATTGTAGTAACAAAAATCTCGATAACAGACTACCTTCCATAATGACAAGGCTACCATCCACTGTAGTAACAAAAATCTCGACAATAGACTACCTTCCATAATGACAAGGCTACCATCCATTGTAGTAACAAAAATATCGACAAAGACTACCTTCCATAATGACAAGGCTACCATCCATTGGAGTAACAGAAATATCGACAACAGACTACCTTCCATAATGACAAGGCTACCATCCCTTAGAGTAACAAAAATCTCGACAACAGACTACCTTGCATAATGACAAGGCCACCATCCATTGGAGTAACAAAGATATCGACAACATAGTACCTTCTATAATGACAAGGATACCATCCATTAGAGTAACAAAAATCACGACAACAGACTACCTTCAATAATGACAAGGCTACCATCCATTGGAATAACAAATATGTCGACAACAAAATACCTTCCATAATGACTAGGCTACCATCCATTGGAGTAAGAAAGATATCGATAACATACTACCTTCCATAATGTAAAGGATACAATCTATTATAGCAACAAAAATATCGACAACAAACTACCTTCCATAATGACAAGGCTACCATCCATTGGAGTAACAAAGATATCGACAACATAGTACCTTCTATAATGACAAGGATACCATCCATTAGAGTACAAAAATCACGACAACAGACTACCTTCCATAATGACAAGGCTACCATCCATTGGAATAACAAAAATCTCAACAACAAAATACCTTCCATAATGACTAGGCTACCATCCATTGGAGTAAGAAAGATATCGATAACATACTACCTTCTATAATGTAAAGGATACAATCTATTATAGTAAAAAAAATATCGACAATAAACTACCTTCCATAATGACAAGGCTATCATCCATTGGAGTAACAAAAATCTCGACAACAAACTACCTTCCATAATGACAAGGCTACCATCCATTAGAATAACAAAAATATCGACAACACACTAACTTCCATAATGACAAGGCTACCATCCATTGTTGTAACAAAAATCTGGACAACAGAATACCTTCCATAATGACAAGGCTATCATCCAATGGAGTAACAAAAATCTCGACAACATACTACCTTCCTTAATGACAAGTCTAAAATCTATTATAGTAACAAAAATCTCGACAATAGACTACCTTTTATAATGACAAGGCTACCGTCCATTGGAATAACAAAAATCTCGACAACAGACTACGTTCCATAATGACAAGGCTACCATCCGTTAGAGTAATAAAAATCTCGACAACAGACTACCTTCCATAATGACAAGGCTACCATCCATTGGAGTAACAATGATATCGACAACATATTACCTTACATAATGACAAGGCTACCATCCCTTAGAGTAACAAAAATCATGACAACACACTACCTTCCATAATGACAAAGCTACCATCCATTGGAATAACAAAAATATCGACAACACATTACCTTCCATAATGACAAGGATACCATCCAATGGATTAACAAAAATATCGACAACAGACTACCTTCCATAATGACAAGGCTACCATCCATTGTAGTAACAAAAATATCGACAATAGACTACCTTCCTAGATGACGAGGCTACCATCCATTGGAATAACAAAAATATCCACAAAACACTAACTTCCATAATGACAAGGCTAACATCCCTTAGAGTAGCAAAATTCTCGACAATAAACTACCTTCCATAATGACTAGGCTACTATCCGTTAGAGTAAAAAAGATCGACAACAGACTATCTTCCATATTGACAAGGCTACAATCCATTGTAGTAACAAAAATCTCGACAACAGACTACCTTCCATTATGACAAGGCTACCATCCACTCTGGTAACAAAAATCTCGACAATAGAGTACCTTCCATAATGACAAGGCTACCATCCATTGGAGTAACAAAAATATCGACAATAGACTACCTTCCATAATAACAAGGCTACCATCCATCGGAGTAATAGAAATCACAATGAAAGACTACCTTCCATAATGACAAGACTACCATCCCTTAGAGTATCAAAAATCTCGACAATAGACTACCTTACATAATGACTAGGCTACCATCCATTGGAGTAACAAAGATATCGACAACAGACTATCTTCCATATTGACAAGGCTACAATCCATTGTAGTAACAAAAATCTCGACAACAGACTACCTTCCATAATGACAAGGCTACCATCCTTTGTAGTAACAAAAATCTCGACAATAGACTACCTTCCATAATGACAAGGCTACCATCCATTGTAGTAACAAAAATATCGACAACAGACTACCTTCCATAATGACAAGGCTACCATCCATTGGAGTAACAGAAATATCGACAACAGACTACCTTCCATAATGACAAGGCTACCATCCCTTAGAGTAACAAAAATCTCGACAACAGACTACCTTGCATAATGACAAGGCTACCATCCATTGGAGTAACAAAGATATCGACAACATAGTACCTTCTATAATGACAAGGATACCATCCATTAGAGTAACAAAAATCACGACAACAGACTACCTTCAATAATGACAAGGCTACCATCCATTGGAATAACAAAAATGTCGACAACAAAATACCTTCCATAATGACTAGGCTACCATCCATTGGAGTAAGAAAGATATCGATAACATACTACCTTCCATAATGTAAAGGATACAATCTATTATAGCAACAAAAATATCGACAACAAACTACCTTCCATAATGACAAGGCTACCATCCATTGGAGTAACAAAGATATCGACAACATAGTACCTTCTATAATGACAAGGATACCATCCATTAGAGTAACAAAAATCACGACAACATACTACCTTCCATAATGACAAGGCTACCATCCATTGGAATAACAAAAATCTCGACAACAAAATACCTTCCATAATGACTAGGCTACCATCCATTGGAGTAAGGAAGATATCGATAACATACTACCTTCCATAATGTAAAGGATACAATCTATTATAGTAACAAAAATATCGACAATAAACTACCTTCCATAATGACAAGGCTACCATCCATTGGAGTAACAAAAATCACGACAATAGACTACCTTCCATAATGACAAGGCTACTATCCATTGGAATAACAAAAATCTCGACAAGAGATGACCTTCCATAATGACTAGGCTACCATCCATTGGAGTAATAAAGATATCAACAACAGACTACCTTCCATTATGAGAAGGCTACAATCCATTGTAGTAACAAAAATCTCGACAAGAGACTACTATCCATAATGACAAGGCTACCATCCATTGTAGTCACAAAAATCTCGAGAACAGACTACCTTCCATAATGAATTGGCTAACATCCATTGGAGTAAGAAAAATCTCGGCAATAGACTACCTTCAATAATGAGAAGGCTACCATCCATAGGAGTAACAAAGATATCAACAACATACTACCTTCCATAATGACAAGGCTACCATCCATTGGAGTAACAAAAATCACGACAACAGACTACCTTCCATAATGACCAGGCTACCATCCATTGGAATAACACAAATCTCGATAACAGATGACCTTCCATAATGAGTAGGCTAACATCCATTGGATTAATAAAGATATCAAAAATAGACTAACTTTCATTACGAGAAGGCTACAATCCATTGTAGTAACAAAAATCTCGACAAGAGACTACCTTCCATAATGACAAGGCTACCATCTATTAGAGTAACAAAAATCTCGACAACATACTACCTTCCATAATGTCAAGGCTACAATCCATTGTAGTAACAAAAATCTCGACAAATAGACTACCTTACATAATGACAAGGCTACCATCCTTTGTAGTAACAAAACTCTCGACAACAGATTACCTTCCATAATGATAAGGCTACCATCCATTGTAGTAACAAAAATATTGAAAATAGAATACCTTCCACAAAGACTTGGCTTCCATCCATTGGAGTAACAAAAATCTCGACAATAGACTACCTTCCATAATGACAAGGATACCATTCATTTGAGTAACAAAGATATCGATAACATACTACCTTCCATAATGATAAGGCTACCATCCATTGGAGTAACAAAAATCACGACAATAGACTACCTTCCATAATGATAAGGCTACCATCCATTGGAATAACAAAAATCTCGACAACAGATGACCTTCCATAATGACTAGGCTACCATCCATTGGAGTAATAAAGATATCACCAATAGACTACCTTACATTATGAGAAGGCTACAATCCATTGTAGTAACAAAAATCACGACAAGAGACTACCTTCCATAATGAGAAGGCTATAATCCATTGTAGTAACAAAAATGTTGACAAGAGACTACCTTCTATAATGACAAGGCTACCATCTATTGGAGTAACAAAAATCTCGACAACAGACTACCTTACATAATGACAAGGCTACCATCCTTTGTAGTAACAAAAATCTCGACAACAGACTACCTTCCATAATGACAAGTGTACCATCCATTGTAGTAACAAAAATATCGAAAACAGACAACCTTCCACAATGACTTGGCTTCCATCCATTGGAGTAACAAAAATCTCGACAATAGACTACCTTCCATAATGACAAGGATATCATCCATTTGAGTAACAAAGATATCGATAACATACTACCTTCCATAATGATAAGGCTACCATCCATTGGAGTAACAAAAATCACGACAACAGACTACCTTCCATAATGACAAGGCTACCATCCATTGGAATAACAAAAATCTCGACAATAGATGACCTTCCATAATGACTAGGCTACCATCCATTGGAGTAATAAAGATATCAACAATAGACTACCTTACATTATGAGAAGGCTACAATCCATTGTAGTAACAAAAATCTCGACAAGAGACTACCTTCCATAATGACAAGGGTACCATCCATTGTAGTAACAAAAATTTCGACAACAGGCTACATTCCATAATTACTTGGCTACCATCCATTGAAGTAACAAAAATCTCGACAATAGACTACCTTCCATAATGACAAGGCTACCATCCATTAGAGTAACAAAAATATCCACATGAGATTACCTTCCATAATGATAAGGCTATAATCCATTGTAGTAAGAAAAATCTCGACAACAAACTACCTTACATAATGACAAGGCTACGATCCATTGTAGTAACAAAAATCTCGACAACAGACTACCTTCCATAATGACAAGGCTACCATCCTTTGTAGTAACAAAATTCTCGACAACAAACTACCTTCCATAATGACTTGTCTACCATCCATTGGAGTAACAAAAATCTCGGCAATAGACTACCTTCCACAATGACAAGGCTACCATTCATTGGAGTAACAAAGATATCGATAACATACTACCTTCCATAATGACAAGGCTACCATCCATGGGAGTAACAAAAATCAGGACAACATACTACCTTCCATAATGACAAGGCTACCATCCATTGGAGTAACAAAGATATTGATAACATACTACCTTCCATAATGACAAGGCTACCATCCATTGGAGTAACAAAAATCACGACAATAGACTACCTTCCATAACGATAAGGCTACCATCCAATGGACTTACAAAAATCTCGACAACAGATTACCTTCCATAACGACAAGTATACCATGCATTGGAGTAACAAAAATCTCGACAAGAGACTACCTTCCATAATGACAAGGCTACCATCCATTGTAGTAACAAAAATCTCGACAACAGACTACCTTCCATAATGACAAGGCTACCATCCATTGTAGTAACAAAAATCTCGACAACAGACTATCTTCCATAATGACTTGGCTACCATCCATTGGAGTAACAAAAATCTCGACAATAGAATACCTTCCATAATGACAAGGCTACCATCCATTAGAGTAACAAAAATATCCTCAAGAGATTACCTTCCATAATGATAAGGCTATAATCCATTGTAGTAACAAAAATCTCGACAACAAACTACCTTCCACAATGTCTTGGCTACCATCCATTTGAGTAACAAAAATCTCGGCAATAGACTACCTTCCATAATGACAAGGCTACCATCCATTGGAGTAACAAAGATATCGACAACATACTAACTTCGATAATCACAAGACTACCATCCATTGGAGTAACAAAAATCACGACAACAGACTACCTTCCATAATGACTAGGCTACCATCCAATGGACTAACAAAAATCTCGACAATAGACTACCTTCCATAACGACAAGTATACCATCCATTGGAGTAAAAAATATCTCGACAAGAGACTACCTTCCATAATGACAAGGCTACCATCCATTGTAGTAACAAAAATCTCGACAACAGACTACCTTCCATAATGACAAGGCTATCATCCATTGTAGTAACAAAAATCTAGACAACAGACTACCTTCCATAATGACTTGGCTACCATGCATTGGAGTAACAAAAATCTCGACAATAGACTACCTTCCATAATGACAAGGCTACCATCCATTATAGTAACAAAAATATCCACAAGAGATTACCTTCCATAATGATAAGGCTATAATCCATTGTAGTAACAAAAATCTCGACAACAGACTACCTTACATAATGACAAGGCTACGATCCATTGTAGTAACAAAAATCTCGACAAGAGACTACCTTCCATAATGACAAGGCTACCATCCATTGTAGTAACAAAAATCTCGAGAACAGACTACCTTCCATAATAAATTGGCTACCATCCATTGGAGTAACAAAAATATCGGCAATAGACTACCTTCCATAATGACAAGGCTACCATCCATTGGAGTAACAAAGATATCGACAACATACTACCTTTCATAATGACAAGGCTACCATCCATTGGAGTAACAAAAATCACAACAACAGACTACCTTCCATAATGACCAGGCTACCATCCATTGGAATAACACAAATCTCGATAACAGATGACCTTCCATAATGAGTAGGCTAAAATCCATTGGATTAATAAAGATATCAAAAATAGACTACCTTTCATTATGAGAAGGCTACAATCCATTGTAGTAACAAAAATCTCGACAAGAGACTACCTTCCATAATGAAAAGGCTACCATCTATTAGAGTAACAAAAATCTCGACAACGTACTACCTTCCATAATGTCAAGGCTACAATCCATTGTAGTAACAAAAATCTCGACAAACAGACTACCTTACATAATGACAAGGCTACCATCCTTTGTAGTAACAAAACTCTCGACAACAGACTACCTTCCATAATGACAAGGCTACCATCCATTGTAGTAACAAAAATATCGAAAACAGACTACCGTCCACAATGACTTGGCTTCCATCCATTGGAATAACAAAAATCTCGACAACAGATGACCTTCCATAATGACTAGGCTACCATCTATTGGAGTAACAAAAATCTCGACAACATACTACCTTCCATAATGACAAGGGTACCATCCATTGTAGTAACAAAAATATCGACAACACACTACCTTCCATAATGACTTGGCTACCATCCATTGGAGTAACAAAAATCTCGACAATAGACTACCTTCCATAATGACAAGGCTACCATCCATTAGAGTAACAAAAATATCCACATGAGATTACCTTCCATAATGATAAGGCTATAATCCATTGTAGTAACAAAAATCTCGACAACAAACTACCTTACATAATGACAAGGCTACGATCCACTGTAGTAACAAAAATCTCGACAACAGACTACCTTCCATAATGACAAGGCTACCATCCTTTGTAGTAACAAAATTCTCGACAACAAACTACCTTCCATAATGACTTGTCTACCATCCATTGGAGTAACAAAAATCTCGGCAATAGACTACCTTCCACAATGACAAGGCTACCATCCATTGGAGTAACAAAGATATCGACAACATACTACCTTCAATAATGAAAAGGCTACCATCCATTGGAGTAACAAAAATCACGACAATAGACTACCTTCCATAATGACAAGGCTACCATCCATTGTAGTAACAAAAATCTCGACAACAGACTACCTTCCATAATGACTTGGCTACCATTCATTGGAGTAAGAAAAATCTCGGCAATAGACTACCTTCCATAATGACAAGTCTACCATCCATTGGAGTAACAAAGATATCGACAACATACTACCTTCCATAATGACAAGGCTACCATCCATTGGAGAAACAAAAATCTCGACAACAGACTACCTTCCATAATGACAAGGAAACCATCCATTATAGTAACAAAAATATCCACAAGAGATTACCTTCCATAATGATAAGGCTATAATCCATTGTAGTAACAAAAATCTCGACAACAGACAACCTTACATAATGACAAGGCTACGATCCATGGTAGAAACAAAAATCTTGACAATAGACTACCTTCCATAATGACAAGGCTACTATCCTTTATAGTAACAAAAATATCGACAACAAACTACCTTCCATAATGACTTGGCTACCATCCATTGGAGTAAAAAAAATATCGGCAATAGACTACCTTCCATAATGACAAGGCTACCATCCATTGGAGTAACAAAGATATCGACAACATACTACCTTCAATAATGAAAAGGCTACCATCCATTGGAGTAACAAAAATCACGACAATAGACTACCTTCCATATTGACAAGGCTACCATCCATTGGAATAACAAAAATCTCAACAAGAGATGACCTTCCATAATGACTAGGCTACCATCCATTGGAGTAATAAAGATATCAACAACAGACTACCTTCCATTATGAGAAGGCTACAATCCATTGTAGTAACAAAAATCTCGACAAGAGACTACCTTCCATAATGAGAAGGCTACCATCCATTGTAGTAACAAAAATCTCGAGAATAGACTACCTTCCATAATGACTTGGCTAACATCCATTGGAGTAAGAAAAATCTCGGCAATAGACTAACTTCCATAATGACAAGGCTACCATCCATTGGAGTAACAAAGATATCGACAACATACTACCTTCCATAATGACAAGGCTACCATCCATTGGAGTAACAAAAATCTCGAAAATAGACTACCTTCCATAATGACAAGGCTACCATCCATTATAGTAACATAAATATCCACAAGAGATTACCTTCCATAATGATAAGGCTATAATCCATTGTAGTAACAAAAATCTCGACAACAGACTACCTTACATAATGACAAGGCTACGATCCATTGTAGTAACAAAAATCTTGACAATAGACTACCTTCCATAATGACAAGGCTACTATCCTTTGTAGTAACAAAAATCTCGACAACAAACTACCTTCCATAATGACTTGGCTACCATCCATTGGAGTAACAAAAATATCTGCAATAGACTACCTTCCATAATGACAAGGCTACCATCCATTGGAGTAACAAAGATATCCATAACATACTACCTTCCATAATGACAAGACTACCATCCATAGGATTAACAAAAATCAGGACAACAGACTACCTTCCATAATGAAAAGGCTACCATCCATTGGAGTAACAAAGATATTGATTACATACTACCTTCCATAATGATAAGGCTACCATCCATTGGAGTAACAAAAATCACGACAACAAACTACCTTCCATAATGACAAGGCTACCATCCAATGGACTAACAAAAATCTCGACAACGGACTACCTTCCATAACGACAAGTATACCATCCATTGGAGTAACAAAAATCTCGACAAGAGACTACCTTCCATAATGACAAGGCTACCATCCATTGTAGTAACAAAAATCTCGACAACAGACTTCCTTCCATAATGACAAGGCTACCATCCATTGTAGTAACAAAAATCTCGACAACAGACTACCTTCCATAATGACTTGGCTACCATCCATTGGAGTAACAAAAATCTCGACAATAGACTACCTTCCATAATGACAAGGCTACCATCCATTAGAGTAACAAAAATATCCTAAAGAGATTACCTTCCATAATGATAAGGCTATAATCCATTGTAGTAACAAAAATCTCGACAAAAGACTACCTTACATAATGTCAAGGCTACAATCCATTGTAGTAACAAAAATCTCGACAAACAGACTACCTTACATAATGACAAGGCTACCATCCTTTGTAGTAACAAAACTCTCGACAATAGACTACCTTCCATAATGATAAGGCTACCATCCATTGTAGTAACAAAATTATCGAAAATAGACTACCTTCCACAATGACAAGGCTACCATCCATTGGAGTAACAAAAATCTCGACAATAGACTACCTTCCATAATGACAAGGATACCATTCATTTGAGTAACAAAGATATCGATAACATACTACCTTCCATAATGATATGGCTACCATCCATTGGAGTAACAAAAATCACGACAACAGACTACCTTCCATAATGATAAGGCTACCATCCATTGGAATAACAAAAATCTCGACAACAGATGACCTTCCATAATGACTAGGCTACCATCCATTGGAGTAATAAAGATATCAACAATAGACTACCTTAAATTATGAGAAGGCTACAATCCATTGTAGTAACAAAAATCTCGACAAGAGACTACCTTCCATAATGACAAGGCTACCATCTATTGGAGTAACAAAAAGCTCGACAACATACTACCTTCCATAATGTCAAGGCTACAATCCATTGTAGTAACAAAAATCTCGACAACAGACTACCTTACATAATGACAAGGCTACCATCCTTTGTAGTAACAAAAATCTCGACAACAGACTACCTTCCATAATGACAAGGGTACCATCCATTGTAGTAACAAAAATATCGAAAACAGACAACCTTCCACAATGACTTGGCTTCCATCCATTGGAGTAACAAAAATCTCGACAATAGACTACCTTCCATAATGACAAGGATACCATCCATTTGAGTAACAAAGATATCGATAACATACTACCTTCCATAATGATAAGGCTACCATCCATTGTAGTAACAAAAATCACGACAACAGACTACCTTCCATAATGACAAGGCTACCATCCATTGGAATAACAAAAATCTCGACAACAGATGACCTTCCATAATGACTAGGCTACCATCCATTGGAGTAATAAAGATATCAACAATAGACTACCTTACATTATGAGAAGGCTACAATCCATTGTAGTAACAAAAATCTCGACAAGAGACTACCTTCCACAATGACAAGGCTACCATCCATTGTAGTAACAAAAATATCGACAACAGACTACCTTCCATAATGACAAGGGTACCATCCATTGTAGTAACAAAAATTTCGACAACAGACTACCTTCCATAATGACTTGGCTACGATCCATTGAAGTAACAAAAATCTCGACAATAGACTACCATCCATAATGACAAGTCTACCATCCATTAGAGTAACAAAAATATCCACATGAGATTACCTTCCATAATGATAAGGCTATAATCCATTGTAGTAACAAAAATCTCGACAACAAACTACCTTACATAATGACAAGGCTACCATCCATTGCAGTAACAAAAATCACGACAACAGACTACCTTCCATAATGACAAGGCTACCATCCATTGGAATAACAAAAATCTCGACAACAGATGACCTTCCATAATGACTAGGCTACCTTCCATTGGAGTAATAAAGATATCAACAATAGACTACCTTACATTATGAGAAGGCTACAATCCATTGTAGTAACAAAAATCTCGACAAGAGACTACCTTCCATAATGACAAGGCTACCATCCATTGTAGTAACAAAAATATCGACAACAGACTACCTTCCATAATGACAAGGGTACCATCCATTGTAGTAACAAAAATTTCGACAACATACTACCTTCCATAATGACTTGGCTACGATCCATTGAAGTAACAAAAATCTCGACAATTGACTACCTTCCATAATGACAAGGCTACCATCCATTAGAGTAACAAAAATATCCACATGAGATTACCTTCCATAATGATAAGGCTATAATCCATTGTAGTAACAAAAATCTCGACAACAAACTACCTTACATAATGACAAGGCTACGATCCATTGTAGTAACAAAAAACTCGACAACAAACTACCTTCCATAATGACTTGTCTACCATCCATTAGAGTAACAAAAATCTCGGCAATAGACTACCTTCCACAATGACAAGGCTACCATCCATTAGAGTAACAAAGATATCGATAACATACTACCTTCCATAATGACAAGGCTACCATCCATTGGAGTAACAAAAATCAGGACAACATACTACCTTCCATAATGACAAGGCTACCATCCATTGGAGTAACAAAGTTATTGATAACATACTACCTTCCATAATGACAAGGCTACCATCCATTGGAGTAACAAAAATCACGACAATAGACTACCTTCCATAATGATAAGGCTACCATCCAATGGACTTACAAAAATCTCGACAACAGATTACCTTCCATAACGACAAGTATACCATGCATTGGAGTAACAAAAATCTCCAAGAGACTACCTTCCATAATGACAAGGCTACCATCCATTGTAGTAACAAAAATCTCGACAACAGACTACCTTCCATAATGACAAGGCTACCATCCATTGTAGTAACAAAAATCTCGACAACAGACTACCTTCCATAATGACTTGGCTACCATCCATTGGAGTAACAAAAATCTCGACAATAGAATACCTTCCATAATGACTTGGCTACCATCCATTGGAGTAACAAAAATATCTGCAATAGACTACCTTCCATAATGACAAGGCTACCATCCATTGGAGTAACAAAGATATCCATAACATACTACCTTCCATAATGACAAGGCTACCATCCATAGGAGTAACAAAAATCAGGACAACAGACTACCTTCCATAATGAAAAGGCTACCATCCATTGGAGTAACAAAGATATTGATAACATACTACCTTCCATAATGATAAGGCTACCATCCATTGGAGTAACAAAAATCACGACAACAAACTACCTTCCATAATGACAAGGCTACCATCCAATGGACTAACAAAAATCTCGACAACGGACTACCTTCCATAACGACAAGTATACCATCCATTGGAGTAACAAAAATCTCGACAAGAGACTACCTTCCATAATGACAAGGCTACCATCCATTGTAGTAACAAAAATCACGACAATAGACTTCCTTCCATAATGACAAGGCTACCATCCATTGTAGTAACAAAAATCTCGACAACAGACTACCTTCCATAATGACTTGGCTACCATCCATTGGAGTAACAAAAATCTCGACAATAGACTACCTTCCATAATGACAAGGCTACCATCCATTAGAGTAACAAAAATATCCTAAAGAGATTACCTTCCATAATGATAAGGCTATAATCCATTGTAGTAACAAAAATCTCGACAAAAGACTACCTTACATAATGTCAAGGCTACAATCCATTGTAGTAACAAAAATCTCGACAAACAGACTACCTTACATAATGACAAGGCTACCATCCTTTGTAGTAACAAAACTCTCGACAATAGACTACCTTCCATAATGATAAGGCTACCATCCATTGTAGTAACAAAATTATCGAAAATAGACTACCTTCCACAATGACAAGGCTACCATCCATTGGAGTAACAAAAATCTCGACAATAGACTACCTTCCATAATGACAAGGATACCATTCATTTGAGTAACAAAGATATCGATAACATACTACCTTCCATAATGATATGGCTACCATCCATTGGAGTAACAAAAATCACGACAACAGACTACCTTCCATAATGATAAGGCTACCATCCATTGGAATAACAAAAATCTCGACAACAGATGACCTTCCATAATGACTAGGCTACCATCCATTGGAGTAATAAAGATATCAACAATAGACTACCTTAAATTATGAGAAGGCTACAATCCATTGTAGTAACAAAAATCTCGACAAGAGACTACCTTCCATAATGACAAGGCTACCATCTATTGGAGTAACAAAAATCTCGACAACATACTACCTTCCATAATGTCAAGGCTACAATCCATTGTAGTACCAAAAATCTCGACAACAGACTACCTTACATAATGACAAGGCTACCATCCTTTGTAGTAACAAAAATCTCGACAACAGACTACCTTCCATAATGACAAGGGTACCATCCATTGTAGTAACAAAAATATCGAAAACAGACAACCTTCCACAATGACTTGGCTTCCATCCATTGGAGTAACAAAAATCTCGACAATAGACTACCTTCCATAATGACAAGGATACCATCCATTTGAGTAACAAAGATATCGATAACATACTACCTTCCATAATGATAAGGCTACCATCCATTGCAGTAACAAAAATCACGACAACAGACTACCTTCCATAATGACAAGGCTACCATCCATTGGAATAACAAAAATCTCGACAACAGATGACCTTCCATAATGACTAGGCTACCATCCATTGGAGTAATAAAGATATCAACAATAGACTACCTTACATTATGAGAAGGCTACAATCCATTATAGTAACAAAAATCTCGACAAGAGACTACCTTCCACAATGACAAGGCTACCATCCATTGTAGTAACAAAAATATCGACAACAGACTACCTTTCATAATGACAAGGGTACCATCCATTGTAGTAACAAAAATTTCGACAACAGACTACCTTCCATAATGACTTGGCTACGATCCATTTAAGTAACAAAAATCTCGACAATAGACTACCATCCATAATGACAAGTCTACCATCCATTAGAGTAACAAAAATATCCACATGAGATTACCTTCCATAATGATAAGGCTATAATCCATTGTAGTAACAAAAATCTCGACAACAAACTACCTTACATAATGAAAAGGCTACCATCCATTGCAGTAACAAAAATCACGACAACAGACTACCTTCCATAATGACAAGGCTACCATCCATTGGAATAACAAAAATCTCGACAACAGATGACCTTCCATAATGACTAGGCTACCATCCATTGGAGTAATAAAGATATCAACAATAGACTACCTTACATTATGAGAAGGCTACAATCCATTGTAGTAACAAAAATCTCGACAAGAGACTACCTTCCATAATGACAAGGCTACCATCCATTGTAGTAACAAAAATATCGACAACAGACTACCTTCCATAATGACAAGGGTACCATCCATTGTAGTAACAAAAATTTCGACAACATACTACCTTCCATAATGACTTGGCTACGATCCATTGAAGTAACAAAAATCTCGACAATTGACTACCTTCCATAATGACAAGGCTACCATCCATTAGAGTAACAAAAATATCCACATGAGATTACCTTCCATAATGATAAGGCTATAATCCATTGTAGTAACAAAAATCTCGACAACAAACTACCTTACATAATGACAAGGCTACGATCCATTGTAGTAACAAAAAACTCGACAACAAACTACCTTCCATAATGACTTGTCTACCATCCATTAGAGTAACAAAAATCTCGGCAATAGACTACCTTCCACAATGACAAGGCTACCATCCATTAGAGTAACAAAGATATCGATAACATACTACCTTCCATAATGAAAAGGCTACCATCCATTGGAGTAACAAAAATCAGGACAACATACTACCTTCCATAATGACAAGGCTACCATCCATTGGAGTAACAAAGTTATTGATAACATACTACCTTCCATAATGACAAGGCTACCATCCATTGGAGTAACAAAAATCACGACAATAGACTACCTTCCATAATGATAAGGCTACCATCCAATGGACTTACAAAAATCTCGACAACAGATTACCTTCCATAACGACAAGTATACCATGCATTGGAGTAACAAAAATCTCACAAGAGACTACCTTCCATAATGACAAGGCTACCATCCATTGTAGTAACAAAAATCTCGACAACAGACTACCTTCCATAATGACAAGGCTACCATCCATTGTAGTAACAAAAATCTCGACAACAGACTACCTTCCATAATGACTTGGCTACCATCCATTGGAGTAACAAAAATCTCGACAATAGAATACCTTCCATAATGACAAGGCTACCATCCATTAGAGTAACAAAAATATCGTCAAGAGAATACCTTCCATAATGATAAGGCTATAATCCATTATAGTAACAAAAATATCGATAATAGACAACCTTACATAATGACAAGGCTACGATCCATTGTAGTAACAAAAATCTCGACAACAAACTACCTTCCACAATGTCTTGGCTACCATCCATTGGAGTAACAAAAATCTCGGCAATAGACTACCTTCCATAATGACTAGGCTACACTCCAATGGACTAACAAAAATCTCGACAATAGACTACCTTCCATAACGACAAGTATACCATCCATTGGAGTAAAAAAAATCTCGACAAGAGACTACCTTCCATAATGACAAGGCTACCATCCATTGTAGTAACAAAAATCTCGACAACAGACTACCTTCCATAATGACAAGGCTATCATCCATTGTAGTAACAAAAATCTAGACAACAGACTACCTTCCATAATGACTTGGCTACCATCCATTGGAGTAACAAAAATCACGACAATAGACTACCTTCCATAATGACAAGGCTACCATCCATTGGAATAACAAAAATCTCAACAAGAGATGACCTTCCATTATGAGAAGGCTACAATCCATTGTAGTAACAAAAATCTCGACAAGAGACTACCTTCCATAATGACAAGGCTACCATCCATTGTAGTAACAAAAATCTCGAGAACAGACTACCTTCCATAATGACTTGGGTAACATCCATTGGAGTAAGAAAAATCTCGGCAATAGACTACCTTACATAATGACAAGGCTACCATCCATTGGAGTAACAAAGATATCGACAACATACTACCTTCCATAATGACAAGGCTACCATCCATTGGAATAACAAAAATCTCGACAATAGACTACCTTCCATAATGACAAGGCTACCATCCATTATAGTAACAAAAATATCCACAAGAGATTACCTTCCATAATGATAAGGCTATAATCCATTGTAGTAACAAAAATCCCGACCACAGACTACCTTACATAATGACAAGGCTACGATCCATTGTAGTAACAAAAATATTGACAATAGACTACCTTCTATAATGACAAGGCTACTATCCTTTGTAGTAACAAAAATCTCGACAACAAACTACCTTCCATAATGACTTGGCTACCATCCATTGGAGTAACAAAAATATCGGCAATAGACTACCTTCCATAATGACAAGGCTACCATCCATTGGAGTAACAAAGATATCGACAACATACTACCTTCCATAATGACAAGGCTACCATCCATTGGAGTAAAAAAGATATCCATAACATACTACCTTCCATAATGACAAGGCTACCATCCATTGGAGTAACAAAAATCAGGACAACAAACTACCTTCCATAATGAAAAGGCTACCATCCATTGGAGTAACAAAGATATTGATAACATACTACCTTCCATAATGACAAGGCTACCATCCATTGGAGTAACAAAAATCACGACAACAGACTACCTTCCATAATGACAAGGCTACCATCCAATGGACTAACAAAAATCTCGACAACAGACTACCTTCCATAACGACAAGTATACCATCCATTGGAGTATCAAAAATCTCGACAAGAGACTACCTTCCATAATGACAAGGCTACCATCCATTGTAGTAACAAAAATCTCGACAACAGACTACCTTCCATAATGACAAGGCTATCATCCATTGTAGTAACAAAAATCTAGACAACAGACTACCTTCCATAATGACTTGGCTACCATCCATTGGAGTAACAAAAATCACGACAATAGACTACCTTCCATAATGACAAGGCTACCATCCATTGGAATAACAAAAATCTCAACAAGAGATGACCTTCCATTATGAGAAGGCTACAATCCATTGTAGTAACAAAAATCTCGACAAGAGACTACCTTCCATAATGACAAGGCTACCATCCATTGTAGTAACAAAAATCTCGAGAACAGACTACCTTCCATAATGACTTGGGTAACATCCATTGGAGTAAGAAAAATCTCGGCAATAGACTACCTTACATAATGACAAGGCTACCATCCATTGGAGTAACAAAGATATCGACAACATACTACCTTCCATAATGACAAGGCTACCATCCATTGGAATAACAAAAATCTCGACAATAGACTACCTTCCATAATGACAAGGCTACCATCCATTATAGTAACAAAAATATCCACAAGAGATTACCTTCCATAATGATAAGGCTATAATCCATTGTAGTAACAAAAATCCCGACCACAGACTACCTTACATAATGACAAGGCTACGATCCATTGTAGTAACAAAAATATTGACAATAGACTACCTTCTATAATGACAAGGCTACTATCCTTTGTAGTAACAAAAATCTCGACAACAAACTACCTTCCATAATGACTTGGCTACCATCCATTGGAGTAACAAAAATATCGGCAATAGACTACCTTCCATAATGACAAGGCTACCATCCATTGGAGTAACAAAGATATCGACAACATACTACCTTCCATAATGACAAGGCTACCATCCATTGGAGTAAAAAAGATATCCATAACATACTACCTTCCATAATGACAAGGCTACCATCCATTGGAGTAACAAAAATCAGGACAACAAACTACCTTCCATAATGAAAAGGCTACCATCCATTGGAGTAACAAAGATATTGATAACATACTACCTTCCATAATGACAAGGCTACCATCCATTGGAGTAACAAAAATCACGACAACAGACTACCTTCCATAATGACAAGGCTACCATCCAATGGACTAACAAAAATCTCGACAACAGACTACCTTCCATAACGACAAGTATACCATCCATTGGAGTATCAAAAATCTCGACAAGAGACTACCTTCCATAATGACAAGGCTACCATCCATTGTAGTAACAAAAATCTCGACAACAGACTACCTTCCATAATGACAATTCTACCATCCAATGTAGTAAAAAAAATCTCGACAACAGACTACCTTCCATAATGACTTGGCTACCATCCATTGGAGTAACAAAAATCTCGACAATAGACTACCTTCCATAATGACAAGGCTACCATCCTTTAGAGTAACAAAAATATTCACAAGAGATTACCTTCCATAATGATATGGCTATAATCCATTGTAGTAACAAAAATCTCGACAACAGACTACCTTACATAATGTCAAGGCTACAATCCATTGTAGTAACAAAAATCTCGACAAACAGACTACCTTACATAATGACAAGGCTACCATCCTTTGTAGTAACAAAACTCTCGACAACAGACTACCTTCCATAATGATAAGGCTACCATCCATTGTAGTAACAAAAATATCGAAAACAGACTACCTTCCACAATGACAAGGCTACCATCCATTGGAGTAACAAAAATCTCGACAATAGACTACCTTCCATAATGACAAGGATACCATCCATTTGAGTAACAAAGATATCGATAACATACTACCTTCCATAATGATAAGGCTACCATCCATTGGAGTAACAAAAATCACGACAACAGACTACCTTCCATAATGACAAGGCTACCATCCATTGGAATAAAAAAAATCTCGACAACAGATGACCTTCCATAATGACTAGGCTTCCATCCATTGGAGTAATAAAGATATCAACAATAGACTACCTTACATTATGAGAAGGCTACAATCCATTGTAGTAACAAAAATCTCGACAAGAGACTACCTTCCATAATGACAAGGCTACCATCCATTGTAGTAACAAAAATATCGACAACAGACTACCTTCCATAATGACAAGGGTACCATCCATTGTCGTAACAAAAATTTCGACAACAGACTACCTTCCATAATGACTTGGCTACGATCCATTGAAGTAACAAATATCTCGACAATAGACTACCTTCCATAATGACAAGGCTACCATCCATTAGAGTAACAAAAATATCCACATGAGATTACCTTCCATAATGATAAGGCTATAATCCATTGTAGTAACAAAAATCTCGACAACAAACTACCTTACATAATGACAAGGCTACGATCCATTGTAGTAACAAAAATCTCGACAACAGACTACCTTCCATAATGACAAGGCTACCATCCTTTGTAGTAACAAAATTCTCGACAACAAACTACCTTCCATAATGACTTGTCTACTATCCATTGGAGTAACAAAAATCTCGGCAATAGACTACCTTCCACAATGACAAGGCTACCATCCATTGGAGTAACAAAAATCAGGACAACATAGTACCTTCCATAATGACAAGGCTACCATCCATTGGAGTAACAAAGATATTGATAACATACTACCTTCCATAATGACAAGGCTACCATCCATTGGAGTAACAAAAATCACGACAATAGACTACCCTCCATAATGATAAGGCTACCATCCAATGGACTTACAAAAATCTCGACAACAGATTACCTTCCATAACGACAAGTATACCATGCATTGGAGTAACAAAAATCTCGACAAGAGACTACCTTCCATAATGACAAGGCTACCATCCATTGTAGTAACAAAAATCTTGACAACAGACTACCTTCCATAATGACAAGGCTACCATCCATTGTAATAACAAAAATCTCGACAACAGACTACCTTCCATAATGACTTGGCTACCATCCATTGGAGTAACAAAAATCTCGACAATAGAAGACCTTCCATAATGACAAGGCTACCATCCATTAGAGTAACAAAAATATCCTCAAGAGATTACCTTCCATAATGATAAGGCTATAATCCATTGTAGTAACAAAAATATTGACAATAGACTACCTTACATAATGACAAGGCTACGATCCATTGTAGTAACAAAAATCTCGACAACAAACTACCTTCCACAATGTCTTGGCTACCATCCATTGGAGTAACAAAAATCTCGGCAATAGACTACCTTCCATAATGACAAGGCTACCATCCATTGGAGTAACAAAGATATAGACAACATACTAACTTCCATAATCACAAGGCTACCATCCATTGGAGTAACAAAAATCACGACAATAAACTACCTTCCATAATGACTAGGCTACCATCCAATGGACTAACAAAAATCTCGACAATAGACTACCCTCCATAACGACAAGTATACCATCCATTGGAGTAAAAAAAAATCTCGACAAGAGATTACCTTCCATAATGACAAGGCTACCATCCATTGTAGTAACAAAAATCTCGACAACAGACTACCTTCCATAATGACAAGGCTATCATCCATTGTAGTAACAAAAATCTAGACAACAGACTACCTTCCATAATGACAAGGCTACCATCCATTATAGTAACAAAAATATCCACAAGAGATTACCTTCCATAATGATAAGGCTATAATCCATTGTAGTAACAAAAATCTCGACAACAGACTACCTTACATAATGACAAGGCTACGATCCATTGTAGTAACAAAAATCTTGACAATAGACTACCTTCCATAATGACAAGGCTACTATCCTTTGTAGTAACAAAAATCTCGACAACAAACTACCTTCCATAATGACTTGGCTACCATCCATTGGAGTAACAAAAATATCGGCAATAGACTACCTTCCATAATGACAAGGCTACCATCCATTGGAGTAACAAAGATATCGACAACATACTACCTTCCATAATGACAAGGCTACCTTCCATTGGAGTAACAAAGATATCCATAACATACTACCTTCCATAATGACAAGGCTACCATCCATTGGAGTAACAAAAATCAGGACAACAGACTACCTTCCATAATGACAAGGCTACCATCCAATGGACTAACAAAAATCTTGACAACAGACTACCTTCCATAACGACAAGTATACCATCCATTGGAGTAACAAAAATCTCGACAAGAGACTACCTTCCATAATGGCAAGGCTACCATCCATTGTAGTAACAAAAATCTCGACAACATACTACCTTCCATAATGATAAGGCTATAATCCATTGTAGTAACAAAAATCTCGACAACAGACTACCTTACATAATGACAAGGCTACGATCCATTGTAGTAACAAAAATCTCGACAACAGACTAACTTCCATAATGACAACGCTACCATCCTTTGTAGTAACCAAATTCTCGACAACAAACTACCTTCCATAATAACTTGTCTACCATCCATTGGAGTAACAAAAATCTCGTCAATACACTACCTTCCACAATGACAAGGCTACCATCCATTGGAGTAACAAAGATATCGACAACATACTACCTTCAATAATGACAAGGCTACCATCCATTAGAGTAACAAAAATCACGACAATAGACTACCTTCCATAATGACAAGGCTACCATCCATTGGAATAACAAAAATCTGGACAAGAGATGACCTTCCATAATGACTAGGCTACCATCCATTGGAGTAATAAAGATATCAACAACAGACTACCTTCCATTATGATAAGGCTACAATCCATTGTAGTAACAAAAATCTCGACAAGAGACTACCTTCCATAATGACAAGGCTACCATCCATTGTAGTAACAAAAATCTCGAGAACAGACTACCTTCCATAATGACTTGGCTAACATCCATTGGAGTAAGAAAAATCTCGGCAATAGACTACCTTCCATAATGACAAAGCTACCATCCATTGGAGTAACAAAGATATCAACAACATACTACCTTCCATAATGACAAGGCTACCATCCATTGGAGTAACAAAAATCATGACAACATACTACCTTCCATAATGACCAGGCTACCATCCATTGGAATAACACAAATCTCGATAACAGATGACCTTCCATAATGAGTAGGCTAACATCCATTGGATTAATAAAGATATCAAAAATAGACTACCTTTCATTATGAGAAGGCTATAATCCATTGTAGTAACAAAAATCTCGACAAGAGACTACCTTCAATAATGACAAGGCTACCATCTATTGGAGTAACAAAAATCTCGACAACATACTACCTTCCATAATGACAAGGCTACCATCCATTGTAGTAACAAAAATATCGAAAACAGACTACCTTCCACAATGACTTGGCTACCATCCAATGGACTTACAAAAATCTCGACAACAGATTACCTTCCATAACGACAAGTATACCATGCATTGGAGTAACAAAAATCTCACAAGAGACTACCTTCCATAATGACAAGGCTACCATCCATTGTAGTAACAAAAATCTCGACAACAGACTACCTTCCATAATGACAAGGCTACCATCCATTGTAGTAACAAAAATCTCGACAACAGACTACCTTCCATAATGACTTGGCTACCATCCATTGGAGTAACAAAAATCTCGACAATAGAATACCTTCCATAATGACAAGGCTACCATCCATTAGAGTAACAAAAATATCGTCAAGAGAATACCTTCCATAATGATAAGGCTATAATCCATTATAGTAACAAAAATATCGATAATAGACAACCTTACATAATGACAAGGCTACGATCCATTGTAGTAACAAAAATCTCGACAACAAACTACCTTCCACAATGTCTTGGCTACCATCCATTGGAGTAACAAAAATCTCGGCAATAGACTACCTTCCATAATGACAAGGCTACCATCCATTGGAGTAACAAAGATATCGACAACATACTAACTTCCATAATCACAAGGCTACCATCCATTGGAGTAACAAAAATCACGACAACAGACTACCTTCCATAATGACTAGGCTACACTCCAATGGTCTAACAAAAATCTCGACAATAGACTACCTTCCATAACGACAAGTATACCATCCATTGGAGTAAAAAAAATCTCGACAAGAGACTACCTTCCATAATGACAAGGCTACCATCCATTGTAGTAACAAAAATCTCGACAACAGACTACCTTCCATAATGACAAGGCTATCATCCATTGTAGTAACAAAAATCTAGACAACAGACTACCTTCCATAATGACTTGGCTACCATCCATTGGAGTAACAAAAATCACGACAATAGACTACCTTCCATAATGACAAGGCTACCATCCATTGGAATAACAAAAATCTCAACAAGAGATGACCTTCCATAATGACTAGGCTACCATCCATTGGAGTAATAAAGATATCAACAACAGACTACCTTCCATTATGAGAAGGCTACAATCCATTGTAGTAACAAAAATCTCGACAAGAGACTACCTTCCATAATGACAAGGCTACCATCCATTGTAGTAACAAAAATCTCGAGAACAGACTACCTTCCATAATGACTTGGGTAACATCCATTGGAGTAAGAAAAATCTCGGCAATAGACTACCTTACATAATGACAAGGCTACCATCCATTGGAGTAACAAAGATATCGACAACATACTACCTTCCATAATGACAAGGCTACCATCCATTGGAATAACAAAAATCTCGACAATAGACTACCTTCCATAATGACAAGGCTACCATCCATTATAGTAACAAAAATATCCACAAGAGATTACCTTCCATAATGATAAGGCTATAATCCATTGTAGTAACAAAAATCCCGACCACAGACTACCTTACATAATGACAAGGCTACGATCCATTGTAGTAACAAAAATATTGACAATAGACTACCTTCCATAATGACAAGGCTACTATCCTTTGTAGTAACAAAAATCTCGACAACAAACTACCTTCCATAATGACTTGGCTACCATCCATTGGAGTAACAAAAATATCGGCAATAGACTACCTTCCGTAATGACAAGGCTACCATCCATTGGAGTAACAAAGATATCGACAACATACTACCTTCCATAATGACAAGGCTACCATCCATTGGAGTAAAAAAGATATCCATAACATACTACCTTCCATAATGACAAGGCTACCATCCATTGGAGTAACAAAAATCAGGACAACAAACTACCTTCCATAATGAAAAGGCTACCATCCATTGGAGTAACAAAGATGTTGATAACATACTACCTTCCATAATGACAAGGCTACCATCCATTGGAGTAACAAAAATCACGACAACAGACTACCTTCCATAATGACAAGGCTACCATCCAATGGACTAACAAAAATCTCGACAACAGACTACCTTCCATAACGACAAGTATACCATCCATTGGAGTATCAAAAATCTCGACAAGAGACTACCTTCCATAATGACAAGGCTACCATCCATTGTAGTAACAAAAATCTCGACAACAGACTACCTTCCATAATGACAATGCTACCATCCATTGTAGTAAAAAAAATCTCGACAACAGACTACCTTCCATAATGACTTGGCTACCATCCATTGGAGTAACAAAAATCTCGACAATAGACTACCTTCCATAATGACAAGGCTACCATCCTTTAGAGTAACAAAAATATTCACAAGAGATTACCTTCCATAATGATATGGCTATAATCCATTGTAGTAACAAAAATCTCGACAACAGACTACCTTACATAATGTCAAGGCTACAATCCATTGTAGTAACAAAAATCTCGACAAACAGACTACCTTACATAATGACAAGGCTACCATCCTTTGTAGTAACAAAACTCTCGACAACAGACTACCTTCCATAATGATAAGGCTACCATCCATTGTAGTAACAAAAATATCGAAAACAGACTACCTTCCACAATGACAAGGCTACCATCCATTGGAGTAACAAAAATCTCGACAATAGACTACCTTCCATAATGACAAGGATACCATCCATTTGAGTAACAAAGATATCGATAACATACTACCTTCCATAATGATAAGGCTACCATCCATTGGAGTAACAAATATCACGACAACAGACTACCTTCCATAATGACAAGGCTACCATCCATTGAAATAAAAAAAATCTCGACAACAGATGACCTTCCATAATGACTAGGCTTCCATCCATTGGAGTAATAAAGATATCAACAATAGACTACCTTACATTATGAGAAGGCTACAATCCATTGTAGTAACAAAAATCTCGACAAGAGACTACCTTCCATAATGACAAGGCTACCATGCATTGTAGTAACAAAAATATCGACAACAGACTACCTTCCATAATGACAAGGGTACCATCCATTGTCGTAACAAAAATTTCGACAACAGACTACCTTCCATAATGACTTGGCTACGATCCATTGAAGTAACAAATATCTCGACAATAGACTACCTTCCATAATGACAAGGCTACCATCCATTAGAGTAACAAAAATATCCACATGAGATTACCTTCCATAATGATAAGGCTATAATCCATTGTAGTAACAAAAATCTCGACAACAAACTACCTTACATAATGACAAGGCTACGATCCATTGTAGTAACAAAAATCTCGACAACAGACTACCTTCCATAATGACAAGGCTACCATCCTTTGTAGTAACAAAATTCTCGACAACAAACTACCTTCCATAATGACTTGTCTACTATCCATTGGAGTAACAAAAATCTCGGCAATAGACTACCTTCCACAATGACAAGGCTACCATCCATTGGAGTAACAAAAATCAGGACAACATACTACCTTCCATAATGACAAGGCTACCATCCATTGGAGTAACAAAGATATTGATAACATACTACCTTCCATAATGACAAGGCTACCATCCATTGGAGTAACAAAAATCACGACAATAGACTACCCTCCATAATGATAAGGCTACCATCCAATGGACTTACAAAAATCTCGACAACAGATTACCTTCCATAACGACAAGTATACCATGCATTGGAGTAACAAAAATCTCGACAAGAGACTACCTTCCATAATGACAAGGCTACCATCCATTGTAGTAACAAAAATCTTGACAACAGACTACCTTCCATAATGACAAGGCTACCATCCATTGTAATAACAAAAATCTCGACAACAGACTACCTTCCATAATGACTTGGCTACCATCCATTGGAGTAACAAAAATCTCGACAATAGAAGACCTTCCATAATGACAAGGCTACCATCCATTAGAGTAACAAAAATATCCTCAAGAGATTACCTTCCATAATGATAAGGCTATAATCCATTGTAGTAACAAAAATATTGACAATAGACTACCTTACATAATGACAAGGCTACGATCCATTGTAGTAACAAAAATCTCGACAACAAACTACCTTCCACAATGTCTTGGCTACCATCCATTGGAGTAACAAAAATCTCGGCAATAGACTACCTTCCATAATGACAAGGCTACCATCCATTGGAGTAACAAAGATATAGACAACATACTAACTTCCATAATCACAAGGCTACCATCCATTGGAGTAACAAAAATCACGACAATAAACTACCTTCCATAATGACTAGGCTACCATCCAATGGACTAACAAAAATCTCGACAATAGACTACCCTCCATAACGACAAGTATACCATCCATTGGAGTAAAAAAAATCTCGACAAGAGATTACCTTCCATAATGACAAGGCTACCATCCATTGTAGTAACAAAAATCTCGACAACAGACTACCTTCCATAATGACAAGGCTATCATCCATTGTAGTAACAAAAATCTAGACAACAGACTACCTTCCATAATGACAAGGCTACCATCCATTATAGTAACAAAAATATCCACAAGAGATTACCTTCCATAATGATAAGGCTATAATCCATTGTAGTAACAAAAATCTCGACAACAGACTACCTTACATAATGACAAGGCTACGATCCATTGTAGTAACAAAAATCTTGACAATAGACTACCTTCCATAATGACAAGGCTACTATCCTTTGTAGTAACAAAAATCTCGACAACAAACTACCTTCCATAATGACTTGGCTACCATCCATTGGAGTAACAAAAATATCGGCAATAGACTACCTTCCATAATGACAAGGCTACCATCCATTGGAGTAACAAAGATATCGACAACATACTACCTTCCATAATGACAAGGCTACCTTCCATTGGAGTAACAAAGATATCCATAACATACTACCTTCCATAATGACAAGGCTACCATCCATTGGAGTAACAAAAATCAGGACAACAGACTACCTTCCATAATGACAAGGCTACCATCCAATGGACTAACAAAAATCTTGACAACATACTACCTTCCATAACGACAAGTATACCATCCATTGGAGTAACAAAAATCTCGACAAGAGACTACCTTCCATAATGGCAAGGCTACCATCCATTGTAGTAACAAAAATCTCGACAACATACTACCTTCCATAATGATAAGGCTATAATCCATTGTAGTAACAAAAATCTCGACAACAGACTACCTTACATAATGACAAGGCTACGATCCATTGTAGTAACAAAAATCTCGACAACAGACTAACTTCCATAATGACAACGCTACCATCCTTTGTAGTAACCAAATTCTCGACAACAAACTACCTTCCATAATGACTTGTCTACCATCCATTGGAGTAACAAAAATCTCGTCAATACACTACCTTCCACAATGACAAGGCTACCATCCATTGGAGTAACAAAGATATCGACAACATACTACCTTCAATAATGACAAGGCTACCATCCATTGGAGTAACAAAAATCACGACAATAGACTACCTTCCATAATGACAAGGCTACCATCCATTGGAATAACAAAAATCTGGACAAGAGATGACCTTCCATAATGACTAGGCTACCATCCATTGGAGTAATAAAGATATCAACAACAGACTACCTTCCATTATGATAAGGCTACAATCCATTGTAGTAACAAAAATCTCGACAAGAGACTACCTTCCATAATGACAAGGCTACCATCCATTGTAGTAACAAAAATCTCGAGAACAGACTACCTTCCATAATGACTTGGCTAACATCCATTGGAGTAAGAAAAATCTCGGCAATAGACTACCTTCCATAATGACAAAGCTACCATCCATTGGAGTAACAAAGATATCAACAACATACTACCTTCCATAATGACAAGGCTACCATCCATTGGAGTAACAAAAATCATGACAACATACTACCTTCCATAATGACCAGGCTACCATCCATTGGAATAACACAAATCTCGATAAGAGATGACCTTCCATAATGAGTAGGCTAACATCCATTGGATTAATAAAGATATCAAAAATAGACTACCTTTCATTATGAGAAGGCTATAATCCATTGTAGTAACAAAAATCTCGACAAGAGACTACCTTCAATAATGACAAGGCTACCATCTATTGGAGTAACAAAAATCTCGACAACATACTACCTTCCATAATGACAAGGCTACCATCCATTGTAGTAACAAAAATATCGAAAACAGACTACCTTCCACAATGACTTGGCTTCCATCCATTGGAGTAACGAAATTCTCGACAATAGACTACCTTCCATAATGACAAGGATACCATCCATTGGAGTAACAAAAATCACGACAACAGACTACCTTACATAATGACAAGGCTACGATCCATTGTAGTAACAAAAATCTCGACAACAGACTACCTTCCATAATGACAAGGCTACCATCCTTTGTAGTAACAAAATTCTCGACAACAAACTACCTTCCATAATGACTTGTCTACTATCCATTGGAGTAACAAAAATCTCGGCAATAGACTACCTTCCACAATGACAAGGCTACCATCCATTGGAGTAACAAAAATCAGGACAACATACTACCTTCCATAATGACAAGGCTACCATCCATTGGAGTAACAAAGATATTGATAACATACTACCTTCCATAATGACAAGGCTACCATCCATTGGAGTAACAAAAATCACGACAATAGACTACCCTCCATAATGATAAGGCTACCATCCAATGGACTTACAAAAATCTCGACAACAGATTACCTTCCATAACGACAAGTATACCATGCATTGGAGTAACAAAAATCTCGACAAGAGACTACCTTCCATAATGACAAGGCTACCATCCATTGTAGTAACAAAAATCTTGACAACAGACTACCTTCCATAATGACAAGGCTACCATCCATTGTAGTAACAAAAATCTCGACAACAGACTACCTTCCATAATGACTTGGCTACCATCCATTGGAGTAACAAAAATCTCGACAATAGAAGACCTTCCATAATGACAAGGCTACCATCCATTAGAGTAACAAAAATATCCTCAAGAGATTACCTTCCATAATGATAAGGCTATAATCCATTGTAGTAACAAAAATATTGACAATAGACTACCTTACATAATGACAAGGCTACGATCCATTGTAGTAACAAAAATCTCGACAACAAACTACCTTCCACAATGTCTTGGCTACCATCCATTGGAGTAACAAAAATCTCGGCAATAGACTACCTTCCATGATGACAAGGCTACCATCCATTGGAGTAACAAAGATATAGACAACATACTAACTTCCATAATCACAAGGCTACCATCCATTGGAGTAACAAAAATCACGACAATAAACTACCTTCCATAATGACTAGGCTACCATCCAATGGACTAACAAAAATCTCGACAATAGACTACCCTCCATAACGACAAGTATACCATCCATTGGAGTAAAAAAAATCTCGACAAGAGATTACCTTCCATAATGACAAGGCTACCATCCATTGTAGTAACAAAAATCTCGACAACAGACTACCTTCCATAATGACAAGGCTATCATCCATTGTAGTAACAAAAATCTAGACAACAGACTACCTTCCATAATGACAAGGCTACCATCCATTATAGTAACAAAAATATCCACAAGAGATTACCTTCCATAATGATAAGGCTATAATCCATTGTAGTAACAAAAATCTCGACAACAGACTACCTTACATAATGACAAGGCTACGATCCATTGTAGTAACAAAAATCTTGACAATAGACTACCTTCCATAATGACAAGGCTACTATCCTTTGTAGTAACAAAAATCTCGACAACAAACTACCTTCCATAATGACTTGGCTACCATCCATTGGAGTAACAAAAATATCGGCAATAGACTACCTTCCATAATGACAAGGCTACAATCCATTGGAGTAACAAAGATATCGACAACATACTACCTTCCATAATGACAAGGCTACCTTCCATTGGAGTAACAATGATATCCATAACATACTACCTTCCATAATGACAAGGCTACCATCCATTGGAGTAACAAAAATCAGGACAACAGACTACCTTCCATAATGACAAGGCTACCATCCAATGGACTAACAAAAATCTTGACAACAGACTACCTTCCATAACGACAAGTATACCATCCATTGGAGTAACAAAAATCTCGACAAGAGACTACCTTCCATAATGGCAAGGCTACCATCCATTGTAGTAACAAAAATCTCGACAACATACTACCTTCCATAATGATAAGGCTATAATCCATTGTAGTAACAAAAATCTCGACAACAGACTACCTTACATAATGACAAGGCTACGATCCATTGTAGTAACAAAAATCTCGACAACAGACTAACTTCCATAATGACAACGCTACCATCCTTTGTAGTAACCAAATTCTCGACAACAAACTACCTTCCATAATGACTTGTCTACCATCCATTGGAGTAACAAAAATCTCGTCAATACACTACCTTCCACAATGACAAGGCTACCATCCATTGGAGTAACAAAGATATCGACAACATACTACCTTCAATAATGACAAGGCTACCATCCATTGGAGTAACAAAAATCACGACAATAGACTACCTTCCATAATGACAAGGCTACCATCCATTGGAATAACAAAAATCTGGACAAGAGATGACCTTCCATAATGACTAGGCTACCATCCATTGGAGTAATAAAGATATCAACAACAGACTACCTTCCATTATGATAAGGCTACAATCCATTGTAGTAACAAAAATCTCGACAAGAGACTACCTTCCATAATGACAAGGCTACCATCCATTGTAGTAACAAAAATCTCGAGAACAGACTACCTTCCATAATGACTTGGCTAACATCCATTGGAGTAAGAAAAATCTCGGCAATAGACTACCTTCCATAATGACAAAGCTACCATCCATTGGAGTAACAAAGATATCAACAACATACTACCTTCCATAATGACAAGGCTACCATCCATTGGAGTAACAAAAATCATGACAACATACTACCTTCCATAATGACCAGGCTACCATCCATTGGAATAACACAAATCTCGATAACAGATGACCTTCCATAATGAGTAGGCTAACATCCATTGGATTAATAAAGATATCAAAAATAGACTACCTTTCATTATGAGAAGGCTATAATCCATTGTAGTAACAAAAATCTCGACAAGAGACTACCTTCAATAATGACAAGGCTACCATCTATTGGAGTAACAAAAATCTCGACAACATACTACCTTCCATAATGACAAGGCTACCATCCATTGTAGTAACAAAAATATCGAAAACAGACTACCTTCCACAATGACTTGGCTTCCATCCATTGGAGTAACGAAATTCTCGACAATAGACTACCTTCCATAATGACAAGGATACCATCCATTGGAGTAACAAAAATCACGACAACAGACTACCTTCCATAATGACAAGGCTACCATCCATTGGAATAACAAAAATCTCGACAACAGATGACCTTCCATAATGACTAGGCTACCATCCATTGGAGTAATAAAGATATCAACAATAGACTACCTTACATTATGAGAAGGCTAAAATCCATTGTAGTAACAAAAATCTCGACAAGAGACTACCTTCCATAATGACAAGGCTACCATCCATTGTAGTAACAAAAATATTGACAACAGACTACCTTTCATAATGACTTGGCTACCATCCATTGGAGTAACAAAAATATCGACAATAGACTACCTTCCATAATGACAAGGCTACCATCCATTAGAGTAACAAAAATATCCACAAGAGATTACCTTCCATAATTATAAGGCTATAATCCATTGTAGTAACAAAAATATCGACAACAAACTACCTTACATAATGACAAGGCTACGATCCATTGTAGTAACAAAAATCTCGAAAACAGACTACCTTCCATAATGACAAGGCTACCATCCTTTGTAGTAACAAAATTCTCGACAACAAACTACCTTCCATATTGACTTGTCTACCATCCATTGGAGTAACAAAAATCTCGACAATAGACTACCTTCCATAATGACAAGGATACCATCCATTTGAGTAACAAAGATATCGATAACATACTACCTTCCATAATGATATGGCTACCATCCATTGGAGTAACAAAAATCACGACAACAGACTACCTTCCATAATGACAAGGCTACCATCCATTGGAATAACAAAAATCTCGACAACAGATGACCTTCCATAATGACTAGGCTACCATCCATTGGAGTAATAAAGATATCAACAATAGACTACCTTACATTATGAGAAGGCTACAATCCATTGTAGTAACAAAAATCTCGACAAGAGACTACCTTCCATAATGACAAGGCTACCATCCATTGTAGTAACAAAAATATCGACAACAGACTACCTTCCATAATGACAAGGGTACCATCCATTGTAGTAACAAAAATTTCGACAACAGACTACCTTCCATAATGACTTGGCTACGATCCATTGAAGTAACAAATATCTCGACAATAGACTACCTTCCATAATGACAAGGCTACCATCCATTAGAGTAACAAAAATATCCACATGAGATTACCTTCCATAATGATAAGGCTATAATCCATTGTAGTAACAAAAATCTCGACAACAAACTACCTTACATAATGACAAGGCTACGATCCATTGTAGTAACAAAAATCTCGACAATAGACTACCTTCCATAATGACAAGGCTACCATCCTTTGTAGTAACAAAATTCTCGACAACAAACTACCTTCCATAATGACTTGTCTACCATCCATTGGAGTAACAAAAATCTCGGCAATAGACTACCTTCCACAATGACAAGGCTACCATCCATTGGAGTAACAAAGATATCGATAACATACTACCTTCCATAATGACAAGGCTACCATCCATTGGAGTAACAAAAATCAGGACAACATACTACCTTCCATAATGACAAGGCTACCATCCATTGGAGTAACAAAGATATTGATAACATACTACCTTCCATAATGACAAGGCTACCATCCATTGGAGTAACAAAAATCACGACAATAGACTACCTTCCATAATGATAAGGCTACCATCCAATGGACTTACAAAAATCTCGACAACAGATTACCTTCCATAACGACAAGTATACCATGCATTGGAGTAACAAAAATCTTGACAAGAGACTACCTTCCATAATGACAAGGCTACCATCCATTGTAGTAACAAAAATCTTGACAACAGACTACCTTCCATAATGACAAGGCTACCATCCATTGTAGTAACAAAAATCTCGACAACAGACTACCTTCCATAATGACTTGGCTACCATCCATTGGAGTAACAAAAATCTCGACAATAGAATACCTTCCATAATGACAAGGCTACCATCCATTAGAGTAACAAAAATATCCTCAAGAGATTACCTTCCATAATGATAAGGCTATAATCCATTGTAGTAACAAAAATATCGACAATAGACTACCTTACATAATGACAAGGCTACGATCCATTGTAGTAACAAAAATCTCGACAACAAACTACCTTCCACAATGTCTTGGCTACCATCCATTGGAGTAACAAAAATCTCGGCAATAGACTACCTTCCATAATGACAAGGCTACCATCCATTGGAGTAACAAAGATATCGACAACATACTAACTTCCATAACCACAAGGCTACCATCCATTGGAGTAACAAAAATCACGACAATAGACTACCTTCCATAATGACTAGGCTACCATCCAATGGACTAACAAAAATCTCGACAATAGACTACCCTCCATAACGACAAGTATACCATCCATTGGAGTAAAAAAAATCTCGACAAGAGATTACCTTCCATAATGACAAGGCTACCATCCATTGTAGTAACAAAAATCTCGACAACAGACTACCTTCCATAATGACAAGGCTATCATCCATTGTAGTAATAAAAATCTAGACAACAGACTACCTTCCATAATGACAAGGCTACCATCCATTATAGTAACAAAAATATCCACAAGAGATTACCTTCCATAATGATAAGGCTATAATCCATTGTAGTAACAAAAATCTCGACAACAGACTACCTTACATAATGACAAGGCTACGATCCATTGTAGTAACAAAAATCTTGACAATAGACTACTTTCCATAATGACAAGGCTACTATCCTTTGTAGTAACAAAAATCTCGACAACAAACTACCTTCCATAATGACTTGGCTACCATCCATTGGAGTAACAAAAATATCGGCAATAGACTACCTTCCATAATGACAAGGCTACCATCCATTGGAGTAACAAAGATATCGACAACATACTACCTTCCATAATGACAAGGCTACCTTCCATTGGAGTAACAAAGATATCCATAACATACTACCTTCCATAATGACAAGGCTACCATCCATTGGAGTAACAAAAATCAGGACAACAAACTACCTTCCATAATGAAAAGGCTACCATCCATTGGAGTAACAAAGATATTGATAACATACTACCTTCCATAATGACAAGGCTACCATCCATTGGAGTAACAAAAATCACGACAACAGACTACCTTCCATAATGACAAGGCTACCATCCAATGGACTAACAAAAATCTTGACAACAGACTACCTTCCATAACGACAAGTATACCATCCATTGGAGTAACAAAAATCTCGACAAGAGACTACCTTCCATAATGGCAAGGCTACCATCCATTGTAGTAACAAAAATCTCGACAACAGACTACCTTCCATAATGATAAGGCTATAATCCATTGTAGTAACAAAAGTCTCGACAACAGACTACCTTACATAATGACAAGGCTACGATCCATTGTAGTAACAAAAATCTCGACAACAGACTAACTTCCATAATGACAACGCTACCATCCTTTGTAATAACCAAATTCTCGTCAACAAACTACCTTCCATAATGACTTGTCTACCATCCATTGGAGTAACAAAAATCTCGTCAATACACTACCTTCCACAATGACAAGGCTACCATCCATTGGAGTAACAAAGATATCGACAACATACTACCTTCAATAATGACAAGGCTACCATCCATTGGAGTAACAAAAATCACGACAATAGACTACCTTCCATAATGACAAGGCTACCATCCATTGGAATAACAAAAATCTGGACAAGAGATGACCTTCCATAATGACTAGGCTACCATCCATTGGAGTAATAAAGATATCAACAAAAGACTACCTTCCATTATGATAAGGCTACAATCCATTGTAGTAACAAAAATCTCGACAACAGACTACCTTACATAATGACAAGGCTACGATCCATTGTAGTAACAAAAATCTTGACAATAGACTACTTTCCATAATGACAAGGCTACTATCCTTTGTAGTAACAAAAATCTCGACAACAAACTACCTTCCATAATGACTTGGCTACCATCCATTGGAGTAACAAAAATATCGGCAATAGACTACCTTCCATAATGACAAGGCTACCATCCATTGGAGTAACAAAGATATCGACAACATACTACCTTCCATAATGACAAGGCTACCTTCCATTGGAGTAACAAAGATATCCATAACATACTACCTTCCATAATGACAAGGCTACCATCCATTGGAGTAACAAAAATCAGGACAACAAACTACCTTCCATAATGAAAAGGCTACCATCCATTGGAGTAACAAAGATATTGATAACATACTACCTTCCATAATGACAAGGCTACCATCCATTGGAGTAACAAAAATCACGACAACAGACTACCTTCCATAATGACAAGGCTACCATCCAATGGACTAACAAAAATCTTGACAACAGACTACCTTCCATAACGACAAGTATACCATCCATTGGAGTAACAAAAATCTCGACAAGAGACTACCTTCCATAATGGCAAGGCTACCATCCATTGTAGTAACAAAAATCTCGACAACAGACTACCTTCCATAATGATAAGGCTATAATCCATTGTAGTAACAAAAGTCTCGACAACAGACTACCTTACATAATGACAAGGCTACGATCCATTGTAGTAACAAAAATCTCGACAACAGACTAACTTCCATAATGACAACGCTACCATCCTTTGTAATAACCAAATTCTCGTCAACAAACTACCTTCCATAATGACTTGTCTACCATCCATTGGAGTAACAAAAATCTCGTCAATACACTACCTTCCACAATGACAAGGCTACCATCCATTGGAGTAACAAAGATATCGACAACATACTACCTTCAATAATGACAAGGCTACCATCCATTGGAGTAACAAAAATCACGACAATAGACTACCTTCCATAATGACAAGGCTACCATCCATTGGAATAACAAAAATCTGGACAAGAGATGACCTTCCATAATGACTAGGCTACCATCCATTGGAGTAATAAAGATATCAACAAAAGACTACCTTCCATTATGATAAGGCTACAATCCATTGTAGTAACAAAAATCTCGACAAGAGACTACCTTCCATAATGACAAGGCTACCATCCATTGTAGTAACAAAAATCTCGAGAACAGACTACCTTCCATAATGACTTGGCTAACATCCATTGGAGTAAGAAAAATCTCGGCAATAGACTACCTTCCATAATGACAAAGCTACCATCCATTGGAGTAACAAAGATATCAACAACATACTACCTTCCATAATGACAAGGCTACCATCCATTGGAGTAACAAAAATCATGACAACAGACTACCTTCCATAATGACCAGGCTACCATCCATTGGAATAACACAAATCTCGATAACAGATGACCTTCCATAATGAGTAGGCTAACATCCATTGGATTAATAAAGATATCAAAAATAGACTACCTTTCATTATGAGAAGGCTATAATCCATTGTAGTAACAAAAATCTCGACAAGAGACTACCTTCAATAATGACAAGGCTACCATCTATTGGAGTAACAAAAATCTCGACAACATACTACCTTCCATAATGACAAGGCTACCATCCATTGTAGTAACAAAAATATCGAAAACAAACTACCTTCCACAATGACTTGGCTTCCATCCATTGGAGTAACGAAATTCTCGACCATAGACTACCTTCCATAATGACAAGGATACCATCCATTGGAGTAACAAAAATCAAGACAACAGACTACCTTCCATAATGACAAGGCTACCATCCATTGGAATAACAAAAATCTCGACAACAGATGACCTTCCATAATGACTAGGCTACCATCCATTGGAGTAATAAAGATATCAACAATAGACTACCTTACATTATGAGAAGGCTAAAATCCATTGTAGTAACAAAAATCTCGACAAGAGACTACCTTCCATAATGACAAGGCTACCATCCATTGTAGTAACAAAAATATCGAAAACAGACTACCTTCCATAATGACAAGGGTACCATCCATTGTAGTAACAAAAATATCGACAAGAGACTACCTTTCATAATGACTTGGCTACCATCCATTGGAGTAACAAAAATATCGACAATAGACTACCTTCCATAATGACAAGGCTACCATCCATTAGAGTAACAAAAATATCCACAAGAGATTACCTTCCATAATGATAAAGCTATAATCCATTGTAGTAACAAAAATATCGACAACAAACTACCTTACATAATGACAAGGCTGCGATCCATTGTAGTAACAAAAATCTCGACAACAGACTACCTTCCATAATGACAAGGCTACCATCCTTTGTAGTAACAAAATTCTCGACAACAAACTACCTTCCATAATGACTTGTCTACCATCCATTGGAGTAACAAAAATCTCGGCAATAGACTACCTTCCACAATAACAAGGCTACCATCCATTGGAGTAAAAAGATATCGACAACATACTACCTTCAATAATGACAAGGCTACCATCCATTGGAGTAACAAAAATCACGACAATAGACTCCCTTCCATAATGACAAGGCTACCATCCATTGGAATAACAAAAATCTCGACAAGAGATGACCTTCCATAATGACTAGGCTACCATCCATTGGAGTAAGAAAGATATCAACAACAGACTACCTTCAATTATGAGAAGGCTACAAACCATTGTAGTAACAAAAATCTCGACAAGAGACTACCTTCCATAATGACAAGGCTAACATCCATTGTAGTAACAAAAATATCGAGAACAGACTACCTTCCATAATGAATTAGCTAACATCCATTGGAGTAAGAAAAATCTCGGCAATAGACTACCTTCCATAATGACAAGGCTACCATCCATTGGAGTAACAAAGATATCGACAACATACTACCTTCCATAATGACAAGGCTACCATCCATTGGAGTAACAAAAATCACGACAACAGACTACCTTCCATAATGACCAGGCTACCATCCATTGGAATAACACAAATCTCGATAACAGATGACCTTCCATAATGAGTAGGCTAAAATCCATTGGATTAATAAAGATATCAAAAATAGACTACCTTTCATTATGAGAAGGCTACAATCCATTGTAGTAACAAAATTCTCGACAAGAGACTATCTTCCATAATGACAAGGCTACCATCTATTAGAGTAACAAAAATCTCGACAACATACTACCTTCCATAATGTCAAGGCTTTAATCCATTGTAGTAACAAAAATCTCGACAAACAGACTACCTTACATAATTACAAGGCTACCATCCTTTGTAGTAACAAAACTCTCGACAACAGACTACCTTCCATAATGACAAGGCTACCATCCATTGTAGTAACAAAAATATCGAAAACAGACTACCTTCCACAATGACTTGGCTTCCATCCATTGGAGTAACAAAAATATCGACAATAGACTACCTTCCATAATGACAAGGATACCATTCATTTGAGTAAAAAAGATATCGATAACATACTACCTTCCATAATGATAAGGCTACCATCCATTGGAGTAACAAAAATCACGACAACAGACTACCTTCCATAATGATAAGGCTACCATCCATTGGAGTAACAAAGATATCCACAACATACTACCTTCCATAATGACAAGGCTACCATCCATTGGAGTAATAAAGATATCAACAATAGACTACCTTACATTATGAGAAGGCTACAATCCATTGTAGTAACAAAAATCTCGACAAGAGACTACCTTCCATAATGACAAGGTTACCATCCTTTGTAGTAACAAAAATCTCGACAACAGACTACCTTCCATAATGACAAGGGTACCATCCATTGTAGTAACAAAAATATCGAAAACAGACAACCTTCCACAATGACTTGGCTTCCATCCATTGGAGTAACAAAAATCTCGACAATAGACTACCTTCCATAATGACAAGGATACCATCCATTTGAGTAACAAAGATATCGATAACATACTACCTTCCATAATGATAAGGCTATCATCCATTGGAGTAACAAAAATCACGACAACAGACTACCTTCCATAATGACAAGGCTACCATCCATTGGAATAACAAAAATCTCGACAACAGATGACATTCCATAATGACTAGGCTACCATCCATTGGAGTAATAAAGATATCAACAATAGACTTCCTTACATTATGAGAAGGCTACAATCCATTGTAGTAACAAAAATCTCGACAAGAGACTACCTTCCATAATGACAAGGCTACCATCCATTGTAGTAACAAAAATATCGACAACAGACTACCTTCCATAATGACAAGGGTACCATCCATTGTAGTAACAAAAATATCGACAACATACTACCTTCCATAATGACTTGGCTACCATCCATTGGAGTAACAAAAATCTCGACAATAGACTACCTTCCATAATGACAAGGCTACCATCCATTAGAGTAACAAAAATATCCACATGAGATTACCTTCGATAATGATAAGGCTATAATCCATTGTAGTAACAAAAATCTCGACAATAAACTACCTTACATAATGACAAGGCTACGATCCATTGTAGTAACAAAAATCTCGACAACAGACTACCTTCCATAATGACAAGGCTACCATCCTTTGTACTAACAAAATTCTCGACAACAAACTACCTTCCATAATGACTTGTCTACCATCCATTGGAGTAACAAAAATCTCGGCAATAGACTACCTTCCACAATGACAAGGCTATCATCCATTGGAGTAACAAAGATATCGACAACATACTACCTTCAATAATGACAAGGCTACCATCCATTGGAGTAACAAAAATCACGACAATATACTACCTTCCATAATGACAAGGCTACCATCCATTGGAATAACAAAAATCTCGACAAGAGATGACCTTCCATAATGACTAGTCTAATATCCATTGGAGTAATAAAGATATCAACAACAGACTACCTTCCATTATGAGAAGGCTACAATCCATTGTAGTAACAAAAATCTCGACAAGAGACTACCTTCCATAATGACAAGGCTACCATCCATTGTAGTAACAAAAATCTCGAGAACAGACTTCCTTCCATAATGACTTGGCTAACATCCATTGGAGTAAGAAAAATCTCGGCAATAGACTACCTTCCATAATGACAAGTCTACCATCCATTGGAGTAACAAAGATATCGACAACATACTACCTTCCATAATGACAAGGCTACCATCCATTGGAGTAACAAAAATCACGACAACAGACTACCTTCCATAATGACCAGGCTACCATCCATTGGAATAACACAAATCTCGATAACAGATGACCTTCCATAATGAGTAGGCTAACATCCATTGGATTAATAAAGATATCAAAAATAGACTACCTTTCATTATGAGAAGGCTACAATCCATTGTAGTAACAAAAATCTCGACAAGAGACTACCTTCCATATTGACAAGGCTACCATCTATTGGAGTAACAAAAATCTCGACAACATACTACCTTCCATAATGTCAAGGCTACAATCCATTGTAGTAACAAAAATCTCGACAACAGACTACCTTACATAATGACAAGGCTACCATCCTTTGTAGTAACAAAAATCTTGACAACAGACTACCTTCCATAATGACAAGGCTATCATCCATTGTAGTAACAAAAATATCGAAAACAGACTACCTTCCACAATGACTTGGCTTCCATCCATTGGAGTAACAAAAATCTCGACAATAGACTACCTTCCATAATGACAAGGATACCATCCATTTGAGTAACAAAGATATCGATAACATACTACCTTCCATAATGATAAGGCTACCATCCATTGGAGTAACAAAAATCACGACAACAGACTACCTTCCATAATGACAAGGCTACCATCCATTGGAATAACAAAAATCTCGACAACAGATGACCTTCCATAATGACTAGGCTACCATCCATTGGAGTAATAAAGATATCAACAATAGACTTCCTTACATTATGAGAAGGCTACAATCCATTGTAGTAACAAAAATCTCGACAAGAGACTACCTTCCATAATGACAAGGCTACCATCCATTGTAGTAACAAAAATATCGACAACAGACTACCTTCCATAATGACAAGGGTACCATCCATTGTAGTAACAAAAATATCGACAACATACTACCTTCCATAATGACTTGGCTACCATCCATTGGAGTAACAAAAATCTCGACAATAGACTACCTTCCATAATGACAAGGCTACCATCCATTAGAGTAACAAAAATATCCACATGAGATTACCTTCGATAATGATAAGGCTATAATCCATTGTAGTAACAAAAATCTCGACAATAAACTACCTTACATAATGACAAAGCTACGATCCATTGTAGTAACAAAAATCTCAACAACAGACTACCTTCCATAATGACAAGGCTACCATCCTTTGTACTAACAAAATTCTCGACAACAAACTACCTTCCATAATGACTTGTCTACCATCCATTGGAGTAACAAAAATCTCGGCAATAGACTACCTTCCACAATGACAAGGCTATCATCCATTGGAGTAACAAAGATATCGACAACATACTACCTTCAATAATGACAAGGCTACCATCCATTGGAGTAACAAAAATCACGACAATATACTACCTTCCATAATGACAAGGCTACCATCCATTGGAATAACAAAAATCTCGACAAGAGATGACCTTCCATAATGACTAGTCTAATATCCATTGGAGTAATAAAGATATCAACAACAGACTACCTTCCATTATGAGAAGGCTACAATCCATTGTAGTAACAAAAATCTCGACAAGAGACTACCTTCCATAATGACAAGGCTACCATCCATTGTAGTAACAAAAATCTCGAGAACAGACTTCCTTCCATAATGACTTGGCTAACATCCATTGGAGTAAGAAAAATCTCGGCAATAGACTACCTTCCATAATGACAAGTCTACCATCCATTGGAGTAACAAAGATATCGACAACATACTACCTTCCATAATGACAAGGCTACCATCCATTGGAGTAACAAAAATCACGACAACAGACTACCTTCCATAATGACCAGGCTACCATCCATTGGAATAACACAAATCTCGATAACAGATGACCTTCCATAATGAGTAGGCTAACATCCATTGGATTAATAAAGATATCAAAAATAGACTACCTTTCATTATGAGAAGGCTACAATCCATTGTAGAAACAAAAATCTCGACAAGAGACTACCTTCCATATTGACAAGGCTACCATCTATTGGAGTAACAAAAATCTCGACAACATACTACCTTCCATAATGTCAAGGCTACAATCCATTGTAGTAACAAAAATCTCGACAACAGACTACCTTACATAATGACAAGGCTACCATCCTTTGTAGTAACAAAAATCTTGACAACAGACTACCTTCCATAATGACAAGGCTATCATCCATTGTAGTAACAAAAATATCGAAAACAGACTACCTTCCACAATGACTTGGCTTCCATCCATTGGAGTAACAAAAATCTCGACAATAGACTACCTTCCATAATGACAAGGATACCATCCATTTGAGTAACAAAGATATCGATAACATACTACCTTCCATAATGATAAGGCTACCATCCATTGGAGTAACAAAAATCACGACAACAGACTACCTTCCATAATGACAAGGCTACCATCCATTGGAATAACAAAAATCTCGACAACAGATGACCTTCCATAATGACTACGCTACCATCCATTGGAGTAATAAAGATATCAACAATAGACTTCCTTACATTATGAGAAGGCTACAATCCATTGTAGTAACAAAAATCTCGACAAGAGACTACCTTCCATAATGACAAGGCTACCATCCATTGTAGTAACAAAAATATCGACAACAGACTACCTTCCATAATGACAAGGGTACCATCCATTGTAGTAACAAAAATATCGACAACATACTACCTTCCATAATGACTTGGCTACCATCCATTGAAGTAACAAAAATCTCGACAATAGACTACCTTCCATAATGACAAGGCTACCATCCATTTGAGTAACAAAAATATCTACATGAGATTACCTTCCATAATGATAAGGCTATAATCCATTGTAGTAACAAAAATCTCGACAACAAACTACCTTACATAATGACAAGGCTACGATCAATTGTAGTAACAAAAATCTCGACAACAGACTACCTTGCATAATGACAAGGCTACCATCCTTTGTAGTAACAAAATTCTCGACAACAAACTACCTTCCATAATGACTTGTCTACCATCCATTGGAGTAACAAAAATCTCGGCAATAGACTACCTTCCACAATGACAAGGCTACCATCCATTGGAGTAACAAAGATATCGACAACATACTACCTTCAATAATGACAAGGCAACCATCCATTGGAGTAACAAAAATCACGACAATAGACTACCTTCCATAATGACAAGGCTACCATCCATTGGAATAACAAAAATCTCGACAAGAGATGACCTTCCATAATGACTAGGCTACCATCCATTGGAGTAATAAAGATATCAACAACAGACTACCTTCCATTATGAGAAGGCTACAATCCATTGTAGTAACAAAAATCTCGACAAGAGACTACCTTCCATAATGACAAGGCTACCATCCATTGTAGTAACAAAAATCTCGAGAACAGACTACCTTCCATAATGACTTGGCTAACATCCATTGGAGTAAGAAAAATCTCGGCAATAGACTACCTTCAATAATGACAAGGCTACCATCCATTGGAGTAACAAAGATATCGACAACATACTACCTTCCATAATGACAAGGCTACCATCCATTGGAGTAACAAAAATCACGACAACAGACTACCTTCCATAATGACACGGCTACCATCCATTGGAATAACACAAATCTCGATAATAGATGATCTTCCATAATGAGTAGGCTAACATCCATTGGATTAATAAAGATATCAAAAATAGACTACCTTTCATTATGAGAAGGCTACAATCCATTGTAGTAACAAAAATCTCGACAAGAGACTACCTTCCATATTGACAAGGCTACCATCTATTGGAGTAACAAAAATCTCGACAACATACTACCTTCCATAATGTCAAGGCTACAATCCATTGTAGTAACAAAAATCTCGACAATAGACTACCTTACATAATGACAAGGCTACCATCCTTTGTAGTAACAAAAATCTTGACAACAGACTACCTTCCATAATGACAAGGCTACCATCCATTGTAGAAACAAAAATATCGAAAACAGACTACCTTCCACAATGACTTGGCTTCCATCCATTGGAGTAACAAAAATCTCGACAATAGACTACCTTCCATAATGACAAGGATGCCATCCATTTGAGTAACAAAGATATCGATAACATACTACCTTCCATAATGATAAGGCTACCATCCATTGGAGTAACAAAAATCACGACAACAGACTACCTTCCATAATGATAAGGCTACCATCCATTGGAATAACAAAAATCTCGACAACAAATGACCTTCCATAATGACTAGGCTACCATCCATTGGAATAATAAGGATATCAACAATAGACTACCTTACATTATGAGAAGGCTACAATCCATTGTAGTAACAAAAATATCTACAAGAGACTACCTTCCATAATGACAAGGCTACCATCCATTGTAGTAACAAAAATATCGACAACAGACTACCTTCCATAATGACAAGGGTAACATCCATTGTAGTAACAAAAATCTCGACAACAGACTACCTTCCATAATGACTTGGCTACCATCCATTGGAGTAACAAATATATCGACAATAGAATACCTTCCATAATGACAAGGCTACCATCCATTAGAGTAACAAAAATATCCACAAGAGATTACCTTCCATAATTGTAAGGCTATAATCCATTGTAGTAACAAAAATCTCGAAAATAAACTACCTTACATAATGACAAGGCTACGATCCATTGTAGTAACAAAAATCTCGACAATAGACTACCTTCCATAATGACAAGGCTACCATCCTTTGTAGTAACAAAAATCTCGACAACAAACTACCTTCCATAATGACTTGTCTACCATCCATTGGAGTAACAAAAATCTCGGCAATAAACTACCTTCCATAATGACAAGGCTACTTCCCATTGGAGTAACAAAGTTATCGACAACATACTACCTTCAATAATGACAAGGCTACCATCCATTGGAGTAACAAAAATCACGACAATATAATACCTTCCATAATGACAAGGCTACTATCCATTGGAATAACAAAAATCTCGACAAGAGATGACCTTCCATAATGACCAGGCTACCATCCATTGGAGTAATAAAGATATCAACAACAGACTACCTTCCATTATGAGAAGGCTACAATCCATTGTAGTTATAAAAATCTCGACAAGAGACTACCTTCCATAATGACAAGGCTACCATCCCTTGTAGTAACAAAAATCTCGACAACAGACTACCTTCCATAATGACTTGGCTACCATCCATTGGAGTAAGAAAAATCTCGGCAATAGACTACCTTCCATAATGACAAGGCTACCATCCATTGGAGTAACAAACATATCGACAACATACTACCTTCCATAATGACAAGGCTACCATCCATTGGAGTAACAAAAATCACGACAACAGACTACCATCCATAATGACCAGGCTACCATCCATTGGAATAACACAAATCTCGACAACAGATGACCTTCCATAATGACAAGGCTACCATCCATTGGTGTAACAATGATATCGATAACATACTACCTTCCATAATGACAAGGCTACCATCCATTGGAGTAACAAAGATATCGACAACATACTACCTTCCATAATGTCAAGGCTACAATCCATTGTAGTAACAAAAATCTCGACAACAGACTACCTTACATAATGACAAGGCTACCATCCTTTGTAGTAACAAAAATCTTGACAACAGACTACCTTCCATAATGACAAGGCTACCATCCATTGTAGAAACAAAAATATCGAAAACAGACTACCTTCCACAATGACTTGGCTTCCATCCATTGGAGTAACAAAAATCTCGACAATAGACTACCTTCCATAATGACAAGGATGCCATCCATTTGAGTAACAAAGATATCGATAACATACTACCTTCCATAATGACAAGGCTACCATCCATTGGAGTAACAAAAATCACGACAACAGACTACCTTCCATAATGATAAGGCTACCATCCATTGGAATAACAAAAATCTCGACAACAAATGACCTTCCATAATGACTAGGCTACCATCCATTGGAATAATAAAGATATCAACAATAGACTACCTTACATTATGAGAAGGCTACAATCCATTGTAGTAACAAAAATATCTACAAGAGACTACCTTCCATAATGACAAGGCTACCATCCATTGTAGTAACAAAAATATCGACAACAGACTACCTTCCATAATGACAAGGGTACCATCCATTGTAGTAACAAAAATCTCGACAACAGACTACCTTCCATAATGACTTGGCTACCATCCATTGGAGTAACAAATATATCGACAATAGAATACCTTCCATAATGACAAGGCTACCATCCATTAGAGTAACAAAAATATCCACAAGAGATTACCTTCCATAATTGTAAGGCTATAATCCATTGTAGTAACAAAAATCTCGAAAATAAACTACCTTACATAATGACAAGGCTACGATCCATTGTAGTAACAAAAATCTCGACAATAGACTACCTTCCATAATGACAAGGCTACCATCCTTTGTAGTAACAAAAATCTCGACAACAAACTACCTTCCATAATGACTTGTCTACCATCCATTGGAGTAACAAAAATCTCGGCAATAAACTACCTTCCATAATGACAAGGCTACTTCCCATTGGAGTAACAAAGTTATCGACAACATACTACCTTCAATAATGACAAGGCTACCATCCATTGGAGTAACAAAAATCACGACAATATAATACCTTCCATAATGACAAGGCTACTATCCATTGGAATAACAAAAATCTCGACAAGAGATGACCTTCCATAATGACCAGGCTACCATCCATTGGAGTAATAAAGATATCAACAACAGACTACCTTCCATTATGAGAAGGCTACAATCCATTGTAGTTATAAAAATCTCGACAAGAGACTACCTTCCATAATGACAAGGCTACCATCCCTTGTAGTAACAAAAATCTCGACAACAGACTACCTTCCATAATGACTTGGCTACCATCCATTGGAGTAAGAAAAATCTCGGCAATAGACTACCTTCCATAATGACAAGGCTACCATCCATTGGAGTAACAAACATATCGACAACATACTACCTTCCATAATGACAAGGCTACCATCCATTGGAGTAACAAAAATCACGACAACAGACTACCATCCATAATGACCAGGCTACCATCCATTGGAATAACACAAATCTCGACAACAGATGACCTTCCATAATGACAAGGCTACCATCCATTGGTGTAACAATGATATCGATAACATACTACCTTCCATAATGACAAGGCTACCATCCATTGGAGTAACAAAGATATCGACAACATACTACCTTCCATAATGTCAAGGCTACAATCCATTGTAGTAACAAAAATCTCGACAACAGACTACCTTACATAATGACAAGGCTACCATCCTTTGTAGTAACAAAAATCTTGACAACAGACTACCTTCCATAATGACAAGGCTACCATCCATTGTAGAAACAAAAATATCGAAAACAGACTACCTTCCACAATGACTTGGCTTCCATCCATTGGAGTAACAAAAATCTCGACAATAGACTACCTTCCATAATGACAAGGATGCCATCCATTTGAGTAACAAAGATATCGATAACATACTACCTTCCATAATGACAAGGCTACCATCCATTGGAGTAACAAAAATCACGACAACAGACTACCTTCCATAATGATAAGGCTACCATCCATTGGAATAACAAAAATCTCGACAACAAATGACCTTCCATAATGACTAGGCTACCATCCATTGGAATAATAAAGATATCAACAATAGACTACCTTACATTATGAGAAGGCTACAATCCATTGTAGTAACAAAAATATCTACAAGAGACTACCTTCCATAATGACAAGGCTACCATCCATTAGAGTAACAAAAATATCGACAACAGACTACCTTCCATAATGACAAGGGTACCATCCATTGTAGTAACAAAAATCTCGACAACAGACTACCTTCCATAATGACTTGGCTACCATCCATTGGAGTAACAAATATATCGACAATAGAATACCTTCCATAATGACAAGGCTACCATCCATTAGAGTAACAAAAATATCCACAAGAGATTACCTTCCATAATTGTAAGGCTATAATCCATTGTAGTAACAAAAATCTCGAAAATAAACTACCTTACATAATGACAAGGCTACGATCCATTGTAGTAACAAAAATCTCGACAATAGACTACCTTCCATAATGACAAGGCTACCATCCTTTGTAGTAACAAAAATCTCGACAACAAACTACCTTCCATAATGACTTGTCTACCATCCATTGGAGTAACAAAAATCTCGGCAATAAACTACCTTCCATAATGACAAGGCTACTTCCCATTGGAGTAACAAAGTTATCGACAACATACTACCTTCAATAATGACAAGGCTACCATCCATTGGAGTAACAAAAATCACGACAATATAATACCTTCCATAATGACAAGGCTACTATCCATTGGAATAACAAAAATATCGACAAGAGATGACCTTCCATAATGACCAGGCTACCATCCATTGGAGTAATAAAGATATCAACAACAGACTACCTTCCATTATGAGAAGGCTACAATCCATTGTAGTTATAAAAATCTCGACAAGAGACTACCTTCCATAATGACAAGGCTACCATCCCTTGTAGTAACAAAAATCTCGACAACAGACTACCTTCCATAATGACTTGGCTACCATCCATTGGAGTAAGAAAAATCTCGGCAATAGACTACCTTCCATAATGACAAGGCTACCATCCATTGGAGTAACAAACATATCGACAACATACTACCTTCCATAATGACAAGGCTACCATCCATTGGAGTAACAAAAATCACGACAACAGACTACCATCCATAATGACCAGGCTACCATCCATTGGAATAACACAAATCTCGACAACAGATGACCTTCCATAATGACAAGGCTACCATCCATTGGTGTAACAATGATATCGATAACATACTACCTTCCATAATGACAAGGCTACCATCCATTGGAGTAACAAAGATATCGACAACATACTACCTTCCATAATGTCAAGGCTACAATCCATTGTAGTAACAAAAATCTCGACAACAGACTACCTTACATAATGACAAGGCTACCATCCTTTGTAGTAACAAAAATCTTGACAACAGACTACCTTCCATAATGACAAGGCTACCATCCATTGTAGAAACAAAAATATCGAAAACAGACTACCTTCCACAATGACTTGGCTTCCATCCATTGGAGTAACAAAAATCTCGACAATAGACTACCTTCCATAATGACAAGGATGCCATCCATTTGAGTAACAAAGATATCGATAACATACTACCTTCCATAATGACAAGGCTACCATCCATTGGAGTAACAAAAATCATGACAACAGACTACCTTCCATAATGATAAGGCTACCATCCATTGGAATAACAAAAATCTCGACAACAAATGACCTTCCATAATGACTAGGCTACCATCCATTGGAATAATAAAGATATCAACAATAGACTACCTTACATTATGAGAAGGCTACAATCCATTGTAGTAACAAAAATATCTACAAGAGACTACCTTCCATAATGACAAGGCTACCATCCATTGTAGTAACAAAAATATCGACAACAGACTACCTTCCATAATGACAAGGGTACCATCCATTGTAGTAACAAAAATCTCGACAACAGACTACCTTCCATAATGACTTGGCTACCATCCATTGGAGTAACAAATATATCGACAATAGAATACCTTCCATAATGACAAGGCTACCATCCATTAGAGTAACAAAAATATCCACAAGAGATTACCTTCCATAATTGTAAGGCTATAATCCATTGTAGTAACAAAAATCTCGACAATAAACTACCTTACATAATGACAAGGCTACGATCCATTGTAGTAACAAAAATCTCGACAATAGACTACCTTCCATAATGACAAGGCTACCATCCTTTGTAGTAACAAAAATCTCGACAACAAACTACCTTCAATAATGACTTGTCTACCATCCATTGGAGTAACAAAAATCTCGGCAATAAACTACCTTCCATAATGACAAGGCTACTTCCCATTGGAGTAACAAAGTTATCGACAACATACTACCTTCAATAATGACAAGGCTACCATCCATTGGAGTAACAAAAATCACGACAATATAATACCTTCCATAATGACAAGGCTACTATCCATTGGAATAACAAAAATCTCGACAAGAGATGACCTTCCATAATGACCAGGCTACCATCCATTGGAGTAATAAAGATATCAACAACAGACTACCTTCCATTATGAGAAGGCTACAATCCATTGTAGTTATAAAAATCTCGACAAGAGACTACCTTCCATAATGACAAGGCTACCATCCCTTGTAGTAACAAAAATCTCGACAACAGACTACCTTCCATAATGACTTGGCTACCATCCATTGGAGTAAGAAAAATCTCGGCAATAGACTACCTTACATAATGACAAGGCTACCATCCATTGGAGTAACAAAGATATCGACAACATACTACCTTCCATAATGACAAGGCTACCATCCATTGGAGTAACAAAAATCACGACAACAGACTACCATCCATAATGACCAGGCTACCATCCATTGGAATAACACAAATCTCGACAACAGATGACCTTCCATAATGACAAGGCTACCATCTATTGGTGTAACAATGATATCGATAACATACTACCTTCCATAATGACAAGGCTACCATCCATTGGAGTAACAAAGATATCGACAACATACTACCTTCCATAATGACAAGGCTACCATCCATTGGAATAACAAAAATCTCGACAACAGATGACCTTCCATAATGACTAGGCTACCATCCATTGGAGTGATAAATATATCAACAATAGACTACCTTACATTAAGAGAAGGCTACAATCCATTGTAGTAACAAAAATATCGACAAGAGACTACCTTCCATAATGACAAGGGTACCATGCATTGTAGTAACAAAAATGTCGACAACATAATACCTTCCATAATGACTTGGCTACCATCCATTGGAGTAACAAATATATCGACAATAGAATACCTTCCATAATGACAAGGCTACCATCCATTAGAGTAACAAATATATCCACAAGAGATTACCTTCCATAATTGTAAGGCTATAATCCATTGTAGTAACAAAAATCTCGACAATAAACTACCTTACATAATGACAAGGCTACGATCCATTGTAGTAACAAAAATCTCGACAATAGACTACCTTCCATAATGACAAGGCTACCATCCTTTGTAGTAACAAAAATCTCGACAACAAACTACCTTAAATAATGACTTGTCTACCATCCATTGGAGTAACAAAAATCTCGGCAATAAACTACCTTCCATAATGACAAGGCTACTTCCCATTGGAGTAACAAAGTTATCGACAACATACTACCTTCAATAATGACAAGGCTACCATCCATTGGAGTAACAAAAATCACGACAATATAATACCTTCCATAATGACAAGGCTACTATCCATTGGAATAACAAAAATCTCGACAAGAGATGACCTTCCATAATGACCAGGCTACCATCCATTGGAGTAATAAAGATATCAACAACAGACTACCTTCCATTATGAGAAGGCTACAATCCATTGTAGTTATAAAAATCTCGACAAGAGACTACCTTCCATAATGACAAGGCTACCATCCCTTGTAGTAACAAAAATCTCGACAACAGACTACCTTCCATAATGACTTGGCTACCATCCATTGGAGTAAGAAAAATCTCGGCAATAGACTACCTTACATAATGACAAGGCTACCATCCATTGGAGTAACAAAGATATCGACAACATACTACCTTCCATAATGACAAGGCTACCATCCATTGGAGTAACAAAAATCACGACAACAGACTACCATCCATAATGACCAGGCTACCATCCATTGGAATAACACAAATCTCGACAACAGATGACCTTCCATAATGACAAGGCTACCATCCATTGGTGTAACAATGATATCGATAACATACTACCTTCCATAATGACAAGGCTACCATCCATTAGAGTAACAAAGATATCGACAACATACTACCTTCCATAATGACAAGGCTACCATCCATTGGAATAACAAAAATCTCGACAACAGATGACCTTCCATAATGACTAGGCTACCATCCATTGGAGTGATAAAGATATCAACAATAGACTACCTTACATTAAGAGAAGGCTACAATCCATTGTAGTAACAAAAATATCGACAAGAGACTACCTTCCATAATGACAAGGGTACCATGCATTGTAGTAACAAAAATGTCGACAACATAATACCTTCCATAATGACTTGGCTACCATCCATTGGAGTAACAAATATATCGACAATAGAATACCTTCCATAATGACAAGGCTACCATCCATTAGAGTAACAAATATATCCACAAGAGATTACCTTCCATAATTGTAAGGCTATAATCCATTGTAGTAACAAAAATCTCGACAATAAACTACCTTACATAATGACAAGGCTACGATCCATTGTAGTAACAAAAATCTCGACAATAGACTACCTTCCATAATGACAAGGCTACCATCCTTTGTAGTAACAAAAATCTCGACAACAAACTACCTTAAATAATGACTTGTCTACCATCCATTGGAGTAACAAAAATCTCGGCAATAAACTACCTTCCATAATGACAAGGCTACTTCCCATTGGAGTAACAAAGTTATCGACAACATACTACCTTCAATAATGACAAGGCTACCATCCATTGGAGTAACAAAAATCACGACAATATAATACCTTCCATAATGACAAGGCTACTATCCATTGGAATAACAAAAATCTCGACAAGAGATGACCTTCCATAATGACCAGGCTACCATCCATTGGAGTAATAAAGATATCAACAACAGACTACCTTCCATTATGAGAAGGCTACAATCCATTGTAGTTATAAAAATCTCGACAAGAGACTACCTTCCATAATGACAAGGCTACCATCCCTTGTAGTAACAAAAATCTCGACAACAGACTACCTTCCATAATGACTTGGCTACCATCCATTGGAGTAAGAAAAATCTCGGCAATAGACTACCTTACATAATGACAAGGCTACCATCCATTGGAGTAACAAAGATATCGACAACATACTACCTTCCATAATGACAAGGCTACCATCCATTGGAGTAACAAAAATCACGACAACAGACTACCATCCATAATGACCAGGCTACCATCCATTGGAATAACACAAATCTCGACAACAGATGACCTTCCATAATGACAAGGCTACCATCCATTGGTGTAACAATGATATCGATAACATACTACCTTCCATAATGACAAGGCTACCATCCATTAGAGTAACAAAGATATCGACAACATACTACCTTCCATAATGACAAGGCTACCATCCATTGGAATAACAAAAATCTCGACAACAGATGACCTTCCATAATGACTAGGCTACCATCCATTGGAGTGATAAAGATATCAACAATAGACTACCTTACATTAAGAGAAGGCTACAATCCATTGTAGTAACAAAAATATCGACAAGAGACTACCTTCCATAATGACAAGGGTACCATGCATTGTAGTAACAAAAATGTCGACAACATAATACCTTCCATAATGACTTGGCTACCATCCATTGGAGTAACAAATATATCGACAATAGAATACCTTCCATAATGACAAGGCTACCATCCATTAGAGTAACAAATATATCCACAAGAGATTACCTTCCATAATTGTAAGGCTATAATCCATTGTAGTAACAAAAATCTCGACAATAAACTACCTTACATAATGACAAGGCTACGATCCATTGTAGTAACAAAAATCTCGACAATAGACTACCTTCCATAATGACAAGGCTACCATCCTTTGTAGTAACAAAAATCTCGACAACAAACTACCTTAAATAATGACTTGTCTACCATCCATTGGAGTAACAAAAATCTCGGCAATAAACTACCTTCCATAATGACAAGGCTACTTCCCATTGGAGTAACAAAGTTATCGACAACATACTACCTTCAATAATGACAAGGCTACCATCCATTGGAGTAACAAAAATCACGACAATATAATACCTTCCATAATGACAAGGCTACTATCCATTGGAATAACAAAAATCTCGACAAGAGATGACCTTCCATAATGACCAGGCTACCATCCATTGGAGTAATAAAGATATCAACAACAGACTACCTTCCATTATGAGAAGGCTACAATCCATTGTAGTTATAAAAATCTCGACAAGAGACTACCTTCCATAATGACAAGGCTACCATCCCTTGTAGTAACAAAAATCTCGACAACAGACTACCTTCCATAATGACTTGGCTACCATCCATTGGAGTAAGAAAAATCTCGGCAATAGACTACCTTACATAATGACAAGGCTACCATCCATTGGAGTAACAAAGATATCGACAACATACTACCTTCCATAATGACAAGGCTACCATCCATTGGAGTAACAAAAATCACGACAACAGACTACCATCCATAATGACCAGGCTACCATCCATTGGAATAACACAAATCTCGACAACAGATGACCTTCCATAATGACAAGGCTACCATCCATTGGTGTAACAATGATATCGATAACATACTACCTTCCATAATGACAAGGCTACCATCCATTAGAGTAACAAAGATATCGACAACATACTACCTTCCATAATGACAAGGCTACCATCCATTGGAATAACAAAAATCTCGACAACAGATGACCTTCCATAATGAATAGGCTACCATCCATTGGAGTGATAAAGATATCAACAATAGACTACCTTACATTAAGAGAAGGCTACAATCCATTGTAGTAACAAAAATATCGACAAGAGACTACCTTCCATAATGACAAGGGTACCATGCATTGTAGTAACAAAAATGTCGACAACAGACTACCTTCCATAATGACTTGGCTACCATCCATTGGAGTAACAAAAATCTCGACAATAGACTACCTTCCATAATGACAAGGCTACCATCCATTGGAGTAACAAAAATCTCGACAATAGACTACCTTCCATAATGACAAGGCTACCATCCATTAGAGTAACAAAAATATCCACAAGAGATTACCTTCCATAATGATAAGGCTATAATCCATTGTAGTAACAAAAATCTCGACAACAGACTACCTTACATAATGATAAGGCTACGATCCATGGTAGTAACAAAAATCTCGGCAACAAACTACCTTCCATAATGACAAGGCTACCATCCTTTGTAGTAACAAAAATCTCGACAAGGCTACCATCCATTGGAGTAACAAAGTTATCGACAACATACTACCTTCAACAATGACAAGGCTACCATCCATTGGAGTAACAAAAATCACGACAATAGACTACCTTCCATAATGACAAGGCTAACATCCATTGGAATAACAAAAATCTCGACAAGAGATGATCTTCCATACTGACTAGGCTACCATCCATTGGAGTAATAAAGATATCAACAACAGACTACCTTCCATTATGAGAAGGCTACAATCCATTGTAGTTACAAAAATCTCGAGAAGAGACTACCTTCCATAATGACAAGGCTACCATCCCTTGTAGTAACAAAAATCTCGACAACAGACTACCTTCCATAATGACTTGGCTACCATCCATTGGAGTAAGAAAATTCTCGGCAATAGACTACCTTACATAATGACAAGGCTACCATCCATTGGAGTAACAAAGATATCGACAACATACTACCTTCCATAATGACAAGGCTACCATCCATTGCAGTAACAAAAATCACAACAACAGACTACCATCCATAATGACCAGGCAACCATCCATTGGAATAACACAAATCTCGACAACATATGACCTTCCATAATGACAAGGCTACCATCCATTGGAGTAACAATGATATCGATAACATACTACCTTCCATAATGACAAGGCTACCATCCATTGGAGTAACAAAGATATCGACAACATACTAACTTCCATAATGACAAGGCTACCATCCATTGGAATAACAAATATCTCGAAAACAGATGACCTTCCATAATGACTAGGCTACCATCCATTGGAGTAATAAATATATCAACAATAGACTACCTTACATTATGAGAAGGCTACAATCCATTATAGTAACAAAAATATCGACAAGAGACTACCTTCCATAATGACAAGGGTACCATCCATTGTAGTAACAAAAATGTCGACAACAGACTACCTTCCATAATGACTTGGCTACCATCCATTGGAGTAACAAAAATCTCGACAATAGACTACCTTCCATAATGACAAGGCTACCATCCTTTGTAGTAACAAAAATCTCGACAACAAACTACCTTCCATAATGACTTGTCTACCATCCATTGGAGTAACAAAAATCTCGGCAATAGACTACCTTCCATAATGACAAGGCTACCATCCATTGGAGTAACAAAGATATCGACAACACACTACTTTCAATAATGACAAGGCTACCATCCATTGGAGTAACAAAAATCACGACAATAGACTACCTTCCATAATGACAAGGCTACCATCCATTGGAATAACAAAAATCTCAACAAGAGATGACCTTCCATAATGACTAGGCTAACATCCATTGGAGTAATAAAGATATCAGCAACAGACTACCTTCCATTATGAGAAGGCTACAATCCATTGTAGTTACAAAAATCTCGACAAGAGACTACCTTCCATAATGACAAGGCTACCAACCCTTGTAGTAACAAAAATCTCGACAACAGACTACCTTCCATAATGACTTGGCTAACATCCATTGGAGTAAGAAAAATCTCGGCAATAGACTACCTTCCATAATGACAAGGCTACCATCCATTTGAGTAACAAAGATATCGACAACATACTACCTTCCATAATGACAAGGCTACCATCCATTGGAGTAACAAAAATCACGACAACAGACTACCTTCCATAATGACCAGGCTACCATCCATTGGAATAACACAAATCTCGACAACAGATGACCTTCCATAATGACAAGGCTACCATCCATTGGAGTAACAAAGATATCGATAACATACTACCTTCCATAATGACAAGGCTGCCATCCATTGGAGTAACAAAAATCACGACAACAGACTACCTTCCATAATGACAAGGCTACCATCCATTGGAATAACAAAAATATCGACAACAGATGACCTTCTATAATGACTAGGATACCATCCATTGGAGTAATAAGGATATCAACAATAGACTACCTTACATTATGAGAAGGCTACAATCCATTGTAGTAACAAAAATCTCGACAAGAGACTACCTTCCATAATGACAAGGCTACCATCCATTGTAGTAACAAAAATATCGACAACAGACTACCTTCCATAACGACAAGGGTACCATCCATTGTAGTAACAAAAATCTCGACAAAAAACTACCTTCCATAATGACTTGTCTACCATCCATTGGAGTAACAAAAATCACGACAATAGACTACCTTCCATAATGACAAGGCTACCATCCATTGGAATAACAAAAATCTCGACAATAGATGACCTTCCATAATGCTTGCCTAACATCCATTGGAGTAATAAAGATATCAGCAACAGACTACCTTCCATTATGAGAAGGCTACAATCCACTGTAGTTACAAAAATCTCGACAAGAGACTACCTTCCATAATGACAAGGCTACCAACCCTTGTAGTAACAAAAATCTCGACAACAGACTACCTTCCATAATGACTTGGCTAACATCCATTGGAGTAAGAAAAATCTCGGCAATAGACTACCTTCCATAATGACAAGGCTACCATCCATTGGAGTAACAAAGATATCGACAACATACTACCTTCCATAATGACAAGGCTACCATCCATTGGAGTAACAAAAATCACGACAACAGACTACCTTCCATAATGACAAGGCTACCATCCATTGGATTAACAAAAATCTCGACAATAGATGACCTTCCATAATGACTAGGATACCATCCATTGGAGTAATAAAGATATCAATAATAGACTACCTTACATTATGAGAAGGCTACAATCCATTGTAGTAACAAAAATCTTGACAAGAGACTACCTTCCATAATGACAAGGCTACCATCCATTGTAGTAACAAAAATATCGACAACAGACTACCTTCCATAATGACAAGGGTACCATCCATTGTAGTAACAAAAATCTCGACAAAAAACTACCTTCCATAATGACTTGGCTACCATCCACTGTAGTAACAAAAATCTCGACAAGAGACTACCTTCCATAATGACAAGGCTACCATCCATTGTAGTAACAAAAATATCGACAAGAGACTACCTTCCATAATGACAAGGGTACCATCCATTGTAGTAACAAAAATCTCAACAACAGACTACCTTCCATAATGACTTGGCTACCATCCATTGGAGTAACAAAAATCTCGACAATAGACTACCTTCCATAATGACAAGGCTACCATCCATTAGAGTAACAAAAATATCCACAAGAGATTAGCTTCCATAATGATAAGGCTATAATCCATTGTAGTAACAAAAATCTCGACAACAGACTACCTTACATAATGATAAGGCTACGATCCATTGTAGTAATAAAAATCTCGGCAACAGACTACCTTCCATAATGACAAGGCTACCATCCTTTGTAGTAACAAAAATATCGACAACAAACTACCTTCCATAATGACTTGTCTACCATCCATTGGAGTAACAAAAATCTCGGCAATAAACTACCTTCCATAATGACAAGGCTACCATCCATTGGAGTAACAAAGTTATCGAAAACATACTACCTTCAACAATGACAAGGCTACCATCCATTGGAGTAACAAAAATCACGACAATAGACTACCTTCCATAATGACAAGGTTACCATCCATTGGAATAACAAAAATCTCGACAAGAGATGACCTTCCATAATGACTAGGCTACCATCCATTGGAGTAATAAAGATATCAACAACACACTACCTTCCATTATGAGAAGGCTACAATCCATTGTAGTTACAAAAATCTCGACAAGAGACTACCTTCCATAATGACAAGGCTACCATCCCTTGTAGTAACAAAAATCTCGACAACAGACTACCTTCCATAATGACTTGGCTACCGTCCATTGGAGTAAGAAAATTATCGGCAATAGACTACCTTACATAATGACAAGGCTACCATCCATTGGAGTAACAAAGATATCGACAACATACTACCTTCCATAATGACAAGGCTACAATCCATTGGAGTAACAAAAATCACGACAACAGACTACCATCCATAATGACCAGGCTACCATCCATTGGAATAACACAATGCTCGACAACAGATGACCTTCCATAATGACAAGGCAACCATCCATTGGAGTAACAATGATATCGATAACATACTACCTTCCATAATGACAAGGCTACCATCCATTGGAGTAACAAAGATATCGACAACATACTACCTTCCATAATGACAAGGCTACCATCCATTGGAATAAAAAAAATCTCGACAACAGATGACCTTCCATAATGACCTGGCTACCATCCATTGGAGTAATAAAGATATCAACAATAAACTACCTTACATTATGAGGAGGCTACAATCCATTGTAGTAACAAAAATCTCGACAAGAGACTACCTTCCATAATGACAAGGCTACCATCAATTGTAGTAACAAAAATATTGACAACAGACTACCTTCCATAATGACAAGGGTACCATCCATTGTAGTAACAAAAATCTCGATAACAAACTACCTTCCATAATGACTTGGCTACCATCCATTGTAGAAACAAAAATCTCGACAAGAGACTACCTTCCATAATGACAAGGCTACCATCCATTGTAGTAACAAAAATATCGACAAGAGACTACCTTCCATAATGACAAGGCTACCATCCATTGGAATAACAAAAATCTCGACAAGAGATGACCTTCCATAATGACTAGGCTACCATCCATTGGAGTAATAAAGATATCAACAACACACTACCTTCCATTATGAGAAGGCTACAATCCATTGTAGTTACAAAAATCTCGACAAGAGACTACCTTCCATAATGACAAGGCTACCATCCCTTGTAGTAACAAAAATCTCGACAACAGACTACCTTCCATAATGACTTGGCTACCGTCCATTGGAGTAAGAAAATTATCGGCAATAGACTACCTTACATAATGACAAGGCTACCATCCATTGGAGTAACAAAGATATCGACAACATACTACCTTCCATAATGACAAGGCTACCATCCATTGGAGTAACAAAAATCACGACAACAGACTACCATCCATAATGACCAGGCTACCATCCATTGGAATAACACAATGCTCGACAACAGATGACCTTCCATAATGACAAGGCAACCATCCATTGGAGTAACAATGATATCGATAACATACTACCTTCCATAATGACAAGGCTACCATCCATTGGAGTAACAAAGATATCGACAACATACTACCTTCCATAATGACAAGGCTACCATCCATTGTAGTAACAAAAATATCGACAAGAGACTACCTTCCATAATGACAAGGGTACCATCCATTGTAGTAACAAAAATCTCGACAAAAAACTACCTTCCATAATGACTTGGCTACCATCCATTGTAGTAACAAAAATCTCGACAAGAGACTACCTTCCATAATGACAAGGCTACCATCCATTGTAGTAACAAAAATATCGACAAGAGACTACCTTCCATAATGACAAGGGTACCATCCATTGTAGTAACAAAAATCTCGACAACAGACTACCTTCCATAATGACGAGGCTACCATCCTTTGTAGTAACAAAAATCTCGACAACAAACTACCTTCCATAATGACTTGTCTACCATCCATTGGAGTAACAAAAATCTCGGCAATAGACTACCTTCCATAATGACAAGGCTACCATCCATTGGAGTAACAAAAATCTCGGCAATAGACTACCTTCCATAATGACAAGGCTACCATCCATTGGAGTAACAAAGATATCGACAACATACTACCTTAAATAATGACAAGGATACCATCCATTGGAGTAACAAAAATCATGACAACAGACTACCTTCCATAATGACAAGGCTACCATTCATTGGAATAACAAAAATCTCGACAAGAGATGACCTTCCATAATGACTAGGCTACCATCTATTGGAGTAATAAAGATATCAACAATAGACTACCTTCCATTATGAGAAGGCTACAATCCATTGTAGTAACAAAAATCTCGACAAGAGACTACCTTCCATAATGACAAGGCTACCATCCATTGTAGTAACAAAAATCTCGACAACAGACTACCTGCCATAATGACATGGCTACCATTCATTGGAGTAAGAAAAATCTCGGCAATAGACTACCTTCCATAATGACAAGGCTACCATCCATTGGAGTAACAAAGATATCGACAACATACTACCTTCAATAATGACAAGGCTACCATCCATTGGAGAAACAAAAATCACGACAACAGACTACCTTCCATAATGACAAGGCTACCATCCATGGGAATAACAAAAATCTAGACAAGAGATGACCTTCCATAATGACTAGGCTACCATCCATTGGAGTAATAAAGATATCAACAACTGACTACCTTCCATTATGAGAAGACTACAATCCATTGTAGTAACAAAAATCTCGACAAGAGACTACCTTCCATAATGACAAGGCTACCATCCATTGTAGTAACAAAAATCTCGACAATAGACTACCTTCCATAATGACTGGGCTACCATCCATTGGAGTAAGAAAAATCTCGGCAATGGACTACCTTCCATAATGACAAGACTACCATCCATTGGAGTAACAAAGATATCGATAACATACTACATTCTATTATGACAAGGCTACCATCCATTGGAGTAACAAAAATCACGACAACAGACTACCTTCCATAATGACCAGGCTACCATACATTGGAATAACACAAATCTCGATAACAAATGACCTTCTATAATGACAAGGCTACCATCCATTGGAGTAACAAAGATATCGATAACATACTACCTTCCATTATGACAAGGCTACCATCCATTGGAGTAACCAAAATCACGACAACAGACTACCTTCCATAATGACATGGCTACCATCCATTGGAATAACAAAAATCTCGACAACAAATGACCTTCCATAATGACTAGGCTACCATCCATTGGAGTAATAAAGATATCAACAATAGAGTACCTTACATAATGAGAAGGCTACAATCCATTGTAGTAACAAAAATCTCGACAAGAGACTACCTCCCATAATGACAAAGCTACCATCCATTGTAGTAACAAAAATATCGACAACAGACTACCTTCCATAATGACAAGGGTACCATCCATTGTACTAACAAAAATCTCGACAACAGACTACCTTCCATAATGACTTGGCTACCATCCATTGGAGTAACAAAAATATCCACAAGAGATTAGCTTCCATAATGATAAGGCTATAATCCATTGTAGTAACAAAAATCTCGACAACAGAATACCTTACATAATGACAAGGCTACGATCCATTGTAGTAACAAAAATCTCGACAACAGACTACCTTCCATAATGACAAGGCTACCATCCATTGGAGTAACAAAGATATCGACAACATACTACCTTCCATTATGACAAGGCTACCATCCATTGGAGTAACAAAAATCACGACAACAGACTACCTTCCATAATGACCAAGCTACCATCCATTGGAATAACACAAATCTCGACAACAAATGACCTTCCATAATGACAAGGCTACCATCCATTGGAGTAACAAAGATATCGATAACATACTACCTTCCATAATGACAAGGCTACCATCCATTGGAGTAACAAAAATCACGACAACAGACTACCTTCCTTAATGACAAGGCTACCATCCATTGGAATAACAAAAATATCGACAACAAATGACCTTCTATAATGACTAGGCTACCATCCATTGGAGTAATAAGGATATCAACAATAGACTACCTTACATTTTGAGAAGGCTACAATCCATTGTAGTAACAAAAATCTCGACAAGAGACTACCTTCCATAATGACAAAGCTACCATCCATTGTAGTAACCAAAATATCGACAACAGACTTCCTTCCATATCGACAAGGGTACCATCCATTGTAGTAACAAAAATCACGACAACAGACTACCTTCCATAATGACAAGGCTACCATTCATTGGAATAACAAAAATCTCGACAAGAGATGACCTTCCATAATGACTAGGCTACCATCCATTGGAGTAATAAAGATATCAACAACAGACTACCTTCCATTATGAGAAGGCTACAATCCATTGGAGTAACAAAAATCTCGACAAGAGACTACCTTCCATAATGACAAGGCTACCATCCATTGTAGTAACAAAAATCTCGACAACAGACTACCTTCCATAATGACTTGGCTACCATTCATTGGAGTAAGAAAAATCTCGGCAATAGACTACCTTCCATAATGACAAGGCTACCATCCATTGGAGTAACAAAGATATCGACAACATACTACCTTCAATAATGACAAGGCTACCATCCATTGGAGAAACAAAAATCACGACAACAGACTACCTTACATAATGACAAGGCTACCATCCATGGGAATAACAAAAATCTCGACAAGAGATGACCTTCCATAATGACTAGGCTACCATCCATTGGAGTAATAAAGATATCAACAACCGACTACCTTCCATTATGAGAAGACTATAATCCATTGTAGTAACAAAAATCTCGACAAGAGACTACCTTCCATAATGACAAGGCTACCATCCATTGTAGTAACAAAAATCTCGACAATAAACTACCTTCCATAATGACTTGGCTACCATCCATTGGAGTAAGAAAAATCTCGGCAATGGACTACCTTCCATAATGACGAGGCTACCATCCATTGGAGTAACAAAGATATCGACAACATACTACCTTCTATTATGACAAGGCTACCATCCATTGGAGTAACAAAAATCACGACAACAGACTACCTTCCATAATGACAAGGCTACCATACATTGGAATAACACAAATCTCGATAACAAATGACCTTCTATAATGACAAGGCTACCATCCATTGGAGTAAAAAAGATATCGATAACATACTACCTTCCATTATGACAAGGCTACCATCCATTGGAGTAACAAAAATCACGACAACAGACTACCTTCCATAATGACAAGGCTACCATCCATTGGAATAACAAAAATCTCGACAACAAATGACCTTCCATAATGACTAGGCTACCATCCATTGGAGTAATAAAGATATCAACAATAGACTACCTTACATTATGAGAAGGCTACAATCCATTGTAGTAACAAAAATCTCGACAAGAGACTACCTCCCATAATGACAAAGCTACCATCCATTGTAGTAACAAAAATATCGACAACAGACTACCTTCCATAATGACAAGGGTACCATCCATTGTAGTAACAAAAATCTTGACAACAGACTACCTTCCACAATGACTTGGCTACCATCCATTGGAGTAACAAAAATATCCACAAGAGATTAGCTTCCATAATGATAAGGCTATAATCCATTATAGTAACAAAAATCTCGACAACAGACTACCTTACATAATGACAAGGCTACGATCCATTGTAGTAAAAAAAATCTCGACAACAGACTACCTTCCATAATGACAAGGCTACCATCCATTGGAGTAACAAAGATATCGACAACATACTACCTTCCATTATGACAAGGCTACCATCCATTGGAGTAACAAAAATCACGACAACAGACTACCTTCCATAATGACCAAGCTACCATCCATTGGAATAACACAAATCTCGACAACAAATGACCTTCTATAATGACAAGGCTACCATCCATTGGAGTAAAAAAGATATCGATAACATACTACCTTCCATTATGACAAGGCTACCATCCATTGGAGTAACAAAAATCACGACAACAGACTACCTTCCATAATGACAAGGCTACCATCCATTGGAATAACAAAAATCTCGACAACAAATGACCTTCCATAATGACTAGGCTACCATCCATTGGAGTAATAAAGTTATCAACAATAGACTACCTTACATTATGAGAAGGCTACAATCCATTGTAGTAACAAAAATCTCGACAAGAGACTACCTCCCATAATGACAAAGCTACCATCCATTGTAGTAACAAAAATATCGACAACAGACTACCTTCCATAATGACAAGGGTACCATCCATTGTAGTAACAAAAATCTCGACAACAGACTACCTTCCACAATGACTTGGCTACCATCCATTGGAGTAACAAAAATATCCACAAGAGATTAGCTTCCATAATGATAAGGCTATAATCCATTGTAGTAACAAAAATCTCGACAACAGACTACCTTACATAATGACAAGGCTACGATCCATTGTAGTAACAAAAATCTCGACAACAGACTACCTTCCATAATGACAAGGCTACCATCCATTGGAGTAACAAAGATATCGACAACATACTACCTTCCATTATGACAAGGCTACCATCCATTGGAGTAACAAAAATCACGACAATAGACTACCTTCCATAATGACCAAGCTACCATCCATTGGAATAACACAAATCTCGACAACAAATGACCTTCCATAATGACAAGGCTACCATCCATTGGAGTAACAAAGATATCGATAACATACTACCTTCCATAATGACAAGGCTACCATCCATTGGAGTAACAAAAATCACGACAACAGACTACCTTCCTTAATGACAAGGCTACCATCCATTGGAATAACAAAAATCTCGACAACAAATGACCTTCTATAATGACTAGGCTACCATCCATTGGAGTAATAAAGATATCAACAATAGACTACCTTACATTTTGAGAAGGCTACAATCCATTGTAGTAACAAAAATCTCGACAAGAGACTACCTTCCATAATGACAAAGCTACCATCCATTGTAGTAACAAAAATATCGACAACAGACTTCCTTCCATAATGACAAGGGTACCATCCATTGTAGTAACAAAAATCTCGACAACAAACTACCTTCCATAATGACTTGGCTTCCATCAATTGGAGTAACAAAAATCTCGACAATAGACTACATTCCATAATGACAAGGCTACCATCCATTAGAGTAACAAAAATATCCACAAGAGATTAGCTTCCATAATGATAAGGCTATAATCCATTGTAGTAACAAAAATATCGACAACAAACTACCTTACATAATGACAAGGCTGCGATCCATTGTAGTAACAAAAATCTCGACAACAGACTACCTTCCATAATGACAAGGCTACCATCCTTTGTAGTAACAAAAATCTCGACAACAAACTACCTTCCATAATGACTTGTCTACCATCCATTGGAGTAACAAAAATCTCGGCAATAGACTACCTTCCATAATGACAAGGCTACCATCCATTGGAGTAACAAAGATATCGACAACATACTACCTTAAATAATGACAAGGATACCATCCATTGGAGTAACAAAAATCACGACAACAGACTACCTTCCATAATGACAAGGCTACCATTCATTGGAATAACAAAAATCTCGACAAGAGATGACCTTCCATAATGACTAGGCTACCATCCATTGGAGTAATAAAGATATCAACAACAGACTACCTTCCATTATGAGAAGGCTACAATCCATTGTAGTAACAAAAATCTCGACAAGAGACTACCTTCCATAATGACAAGGCTACCATCCATTGTAGTAACAAAAATCTCGACAACAGACTACCTTCCATAATGACTTGGCTACCATTCATTGGAGTATGAAAAATCTCGGCAATAGACTACCTTCCATAATGACAAGGCTACCATCCATTGGAGTAACAAAGATATCGACAACATACTACCTTCAATAATGACAAGGCTACCATCCATTGGAGAAACAAAAATCACGACAACAGACTACCTTCCATAATGACAAGACTACCATCCATGGGAATAACAAAAATCTCGACAAGAGATGACCTTCCATAATGACTAGGCTACCATCCATTGGAGTAATAAAGATATCAACAACCGACTACCTTCCATTATGAGAAGACTACAATCCATTGTAGTAACAAAAATATCGACAAGAGACTACCTTCCATAATGACAAGGCTACCATCCATTGTAGTAACAAAAATCACGACAACAGACTACCTTCCTTAATGACACGGCTACCATCCATTTGAATAACAAAAATCTCGACAACAAATGACCTTCTATAATGACTAGGCTACCATCCATTGGAGTAATAAAGATATCAACAATAGACTACCTTACATTTTGAGAAGGCTACAATCCATTGTAGTAACAAAAATATCGACAAGAGACTACCTTCCATAATGACTTGTCTACCATCCATTGGAGTAACAAAAATCTCGACAAGAGACTACCTTCCATAATGACAAGGCTACCATCCATTGTAGTAACAAAAATCTCGACAACAAACTACCTTCCATAGTGACTTGGCTACCATTCATTGGAGTAAGAAAAATCTCGGCAATAGACTACCTTCCATAATGACAAGGCTACCATCCATTGGAGTAACAAAGATATCGACAACATACTACCTTCAATAATGACAAGGCTACCATCCATTGGAGAAACAAAAATCACGACAACAGACTACCTTCCATAATGACAAGGCTACCATCCATGGGAATAACAAAAATCTCGACAAGAGATGACCTTCCATAATGACTAGGCTACCATCCATTGGAGTAATAAAGATATCAACAACCGACTACCTTCCATTATGAGAAGACTACAATCCATTGTAGTAACAAAAATCTCGACAAGAGACTACCTTCCATAATGACAAGGCTACCATCCATTGTAGTAACAAAAATCTCGACAATAAACTACCTTCCATAATGACTTGGCTACCATCCATTGGAGTAAGAAAAATCTCGGCAATGGACTACCTTCCATAATGACGAGGCTACCATCCATTGGAGTAACAAAGATATCGACAACATACTACCTTCTATTATGACAAGGCTACCATCCATTGGAGTAACAAAAATCACGACAACAGACTACCTTCCATAATGACCAAGCTACCATCCATTGGAATAACACAAATCTCGACAACAAATGACCTTCCATAATGACAAGGCTACCATCCATTGGAGTAACAAAGATATCGATAACATACTACCTTCCATAATGACAAGGCTACCATCCATTGGAGTAACAAAAATCACGACAACAGACTACCTTCCTTAATGACACGACTACCATCCATTGGAATAACAAAAATCTCGACAACAAATGACCTTCTATAATGACTAGGCTACCATCCATTGGAGTAATAAAGATATCAACAATAGACTACCTTACATTTTGAGAAGGCTACAATCCATTGTAGTAACAAAAATATCGACAAGAGACTACCTTCCATAATGACAAAGCTACCATCCATTCTAGTAACAAAAATATCGACAACAGACTTCCTTCCATAATGACAAGGGTACCATCCATTGTAGTAACAAAAATCTCGACAACAAACTACCTTCCATAATGACTTGGCTTCTATCAATTGGAGTAACAAAAATCTCGACAATAGACTACATTCCATAATGATAAGGCTACCATCCATTAGAGTAACAAAAATATCCACAAGAGATTAGCTTCCATAATGATAAGGCTATAATCCATTGTAGTAACAAAAATATCGACAACAAACTACCTTACATAATGACAAGGCTGCGATCCATTGTAGTAACAAAAATCTCGACAACAGACTACCTTCCATAATGACAAGGCTACCATCCTTTGTAGTAACAAAAATCTCGACAACAAACTACCTTCCATAATGACTTCTCTACCATCCATTGGAGTAACAAAAATCTCGGCAATAGACTACCTTCCATAATGACAAGGCTACCATCCATTGGAGTAACAAAGATATCGACAACATACTACCTTAAATAATGACAAGGATACCATCCATTGGAGTAACAAAAATCACGACAACAGACTACCTTCCATAATGACAAGGCTACCATTCATTGGAATAACAAAAATCTCGACAAGAGATGACCTTCCATAATGACTAGGCTACCATCCATTGGAGTAATAAAGATATCAACAACAGACTACCTTCCATTATGAGAAGGCTACAATCCATTGTAGTAACAAAAATCTCGACAAGAGACTACCTTCCATAATGACAAGGCTACCATCCATTGTAGTAACAAAAATCTCGACAACAGACTACCTTCCATAATGACTTGGCTACCATTCATTGGAGTAAGAAAAATCTCGGCAATAGACTACCTTCCATAATGACAAGGCTACCATCCATTGGAGTAACAAAGATATCGACAACATACTACCTTCAATAATGACAAGGCTACCATCCATTGGAGAAACAAAAATCACGACAACAGACTACCTTCCATAATGACAAGGCTACCATCCATGGGAATAAGAAAAATCTCGACAAGAGATGACCTTCCATAATGACTAGGATACCATCCATTGGAGTAATAAAGATATCAACAACCGACTACCTTCCATTATGAGAAGACTACAATCCATTGTAGTAACAAAAATCTCGACAAGAGACTACCTTCCATAATGACAAGGCTACCATCCATTGTAGTAACAAAAATCTCGACAATAGACTACCTTCCATAATGACTTGGCTACCATCCATTGGAGTAAGAAAAATCTCGGCAATGGACTACCTTCCATAATGACAAGGCTACCATCCGTTGGAGTAACAAAGATATCGACAACATACTACCTTCTATTATGACAAGGCTACCATCCATTGGAGTAACAAAAATCACGACAACAAACTACCTTCCATAATGACCAGGCTACCATACATTGGAATAACACAAATCTCGATAACAAATGACCTTCTATAATGACAAGGCTACCATCCATTGGAGTAACAAAGATATCGATAACATACTACCTTCCATTATGACATGGCTACCATCCATTGGAGTAACAAAAATCACGACAACAGACTACCTTCCATAATGACAAGGCTACCATCCATTGGAATAACAAAAATCTCGACAACAAATGACCTTCCATAATGACTAGGCTACCATCCATTGGAGTAATAAAGATATCAACAATAGACTACCTTACATTATGAGAAGGCTACAATCCATTGTAGTAACAAAAATCTCGACAAGAGACTACCTCCCATAATGACAAAGCTACCATCCATTGTAGTAACAAAAATATCGACAACAGACTACCTTCCATAATGACAAGGGTACCATCCATTGTAGTAACAAAAATCTCGACAACAGACTACCTTCCATAATGACTTGGCTACTATCCATTGGAGTAACAAAAATATCCACAAGAGATTAGTTTCCATAATGATAAGGCTATAATGCATTGTAGTAACAAAAATCTCGACAACAGACTACCTTACATAATGACAAGGCTACGATCCATTGTAGTAACAAAAATCTCGACAACAGACTACCTTCCATAATGACAAGGCTACCATCCTTTGTAGTAACAAAAATCTCGACAACAAACTACCTTCCATAATGACTTGTCTACCATCGATTGGAGTAACAAAAATCTCGGCAATAGACTACCTTCCATAATGTCAAGGCTACCATCCATTGGAGTAACAAAGATATCGACAACATACTACCTTCAGTAATGACAAGGATACCATCCATTGGAGTAACAAAAATCACGACAACAGACTACCTTCCATAATGACAAGGCTACCATCCATTGGAATAACAAAAATCTCGACAAGAGATGACCTTCCATAATGACTAGGCTACCATCCATTGGAGTAATAAAGATATCAACAATAGACTACCTTCCATTAAGAGAAGGCTACAGTCCATTGTAGTAACAAAAATCTCGACAAGAGACTACCTTCCATAATGACAAGGCTACCATCCAGTGTAGTAACGAAAATCTCGACAACAGACTACCTTGCATAATGACTTGGCTACCATTCATTGGAGTAAGAAAAATCTCGGCAATAGACTACCTTCCATAATGACAAGGCAACCATCCATTGGAGTAACAAAGATATCGACAACATACTACCTTCCATAATGACAAGGCTACCGTCCATTGGAGTAACAAAAATCATGACAATAGACTACCTTCCATAATGACCAGGCTACAATCCATGGGAATAACACAAATCTCGATAACAGATGACCTTCCATAATGACTAGGCTACCATCCATTGGATTAATAAAGATATCGATAACATACTACCTTCCATAATGACAAGGCTACCATCTATTGGAGTAACAAAAATCACGACAACAGACTACCTTCCATAATGACAAGGCTACCATCCATTGGAATAACAAAAATATCAACAACAAATGACCTTCCATAATGATTAGGCTACCATCAATTGGAGTAATAAAGATATCAACAATAGACTATCTTACATTATGAGAAGGCTACAATCCATTGTAGTAACAAAAATCTCGACAAGAGACTACCTTCCATAATGACAAAGCTACCATCCATTGTAGTAACAAAAATATCGACAACGGACTACCTTCCATAATGACAAGGGTACCATCCATTGTAGTAACAAAAATATCGACAACAGACTACCTTCCATAATGACTTGGCTACCATCCATTGGAGTAATAAAAATCTCGACATTAGACTACCTTCCATAATGACAAGGCTACCATCCATTAGAGTAACAAAAATATCCACAAGAGATTAGCTTCCATAATGATAAGGCTACCATCCATTGTAGTAACAAAAATCTCGACAACAGACTACCTTCCATAATGACTTGGCTACCATCCATTGGAGTAAGTAAAATCTCGGCAATAGACTACCTTCCATAATGACAAGGCTACCATCCATTGGAGTAACGAAGATATCGACAACATACTACCTTCCATTATGACAAGGCTACCATCCATTGGAGTAACAAAAATCACGACAACAGACTACCTTCCATAATGACCAGGCTACCATCCATTAGAATAACACAAATCTCGACAACAAATGACCTTCCATAATGACAAGGCTACCATCCATTGGAGTGACAAAGATATCGATAACATACTACCTTCCATAATGACAAGGCTACCATCCATTGGAATAACAAAAATCTCGACAACAAATGACCTTCCATAATGACTAGGCTACCATCCATTGGAGTAATAAAGATATCAACAATAGACTACCGTACATTATGAGAAGGCTACAATCCATTGTAGTAACAAAAATCTCGACAAGAGACTACCTTCCATAATGACAAAGCTACCATCCATTGTAGTAACAAAAATATCGACAACAGATTACCTTCCATAATGACAAGGTTACCATCCATTGTAGTAACAAAAATTTCGACAACAAACTACCTTCCATAATGATTTAGCTACCATCCATTGGAGTAACAAAAATCTCGACAATAGACTACCTTCCATAATGACAAGGCTACCATCCATTAGAGTAACAAAAATATCCACAAGAGATTAGCTTCCATAATTATAAGGCTATAATCCATTGTAGTAACAAAAATCTCGACAACAGACTACCTTACATAATGACAAGGCTACGATCCATTGTATTAACAAAAATCTCGACAACAGACTACCTTCCATAATGACAAGGCTACCATCCTTTCTAGTAACAAAAATCTCGACAACAAACTAACTTCCATAATGACTTGTCTACCATCCATTGGAGTAATAAAAATCTCGGCAATAGACTACCTTCCATAATGACAAGGCTACCATCCATTGGAGTAACAAAGATATCGACAACATACTACCTTCAATTATTACAAGGATACCATCCATTGGAGTAACAAAAATCACGACAACAGACTACCTTCCATAATAACCAGGCTACCATCCATTGGAATAACACAAATCTCGACAACAAATGACCTTCCATAATGACAAGGCTACCATCCATTGGAGTGACAAAGATATCGATAACATACTACCTTCCATAATGACAAGGCTACCATCCATTGGAATAACAAAAATCTCGACAACAAATGACCTTCCATAATGACTAGGCTACCATCCATTGGAGTAATAAAGATATCAACAATAGACTACCTTACATTATGAGAAGGCTACAATCCATTGTAGTAACAAAAATCTCGACAAGAGACTACCTTCCATAATGATAAAGCTACCATCCATTGTAGTAACAAAAATATCGACAACAGACTACCTTCAATAATGACAAGGGTACCATCCATTGTAGTAACAAAAATCTCGACAACAGACTACCTTCCATAATGACTTGGCTACCATCCATTGGAGTAACAAAAATCTCGACAATAGACTACCTTCCATAATGACAAGGCTACCATCCATTAGAGTAACAAAAATATCCACAAGAGATTAGCTTCCATAATGATAAGTCTATAATCCATTGTAGTAACAAAAATCTCGACAATAGACTACCTTACATAATGACAAGGCTACGATCCATTGTAGTAACAAAAATCTCGACAACAGACTACCTTCCATAATGACAAGGCTACCATCCTTTGTAGTAACAAAAATCTCGACAACAAACTAACTTCCATAATGACTTGTCTACCATCCATTGGAGTAACAAAAATCTCGGCAATAGACTACCTTCCATAATGACAAGGCTACCATCCATTGGAGTAATAAAAATCACGACAACAGACTACCTTCCATAATGACAAGGCTACCATCCATTGGAATAACAAATATCTCGACAAGAGATGACCTTCCATAATGACTAGGCTACCATCCATTGGAGTAAAAAAGATATCAACAACAGACTACCTTCCATTATGAGAAGGCTACAATCCATTGTAGTAACAAAAATCTCGACAAGAGACTACCTTCCATAATGACAAGGCTACCATCCATTGTAGTAAAAAAAATCTCGACAACAGACTACCTTCCATAATGACTTGGCTACCATTCATTGGAGTAAGACAAATCTCGGCAATAGACTACCTTCCATAATGACAAGGCTACCATCCATTGGAGTAACAAAGATATCGACAACATACTACCTTCAATAATGACAAGGCTACCATCCATTGGAGTAACAAAAATCACGACAACAGACTACCTTCCATAATGACAAGGCTACCATCCATGGGAATAACAAAAATCTCGACAAGAGATGACCTTCCATAATGACTAGGCTACCATCCATTGGAATAATAAAGATATCAACAACATACTACCTTCCATTATGAGAAGGCTACAATCCATTGTAGTAACAAAAATCTCGACAAGAGACTACCTTCCATAATGACAAGGCTACCATCCATTGTAGTAACAAAAACTCGACAACAGACTACCTTCCATAATGACTTGGCTACCATCCATTGGAGTAAGAAAAATCTCGGCAATGGACTACCTTCCATAATGACAAGGCTACCATCCATTGGAGTAACAAAGATATCGACAACATACTACCTTCCGTTATGACAAGGCTACCATCCATTGGAGTAACAAAAATCACGACAACAGACTACCTTCCATAATGACCAGGCTTCCATCCATCGGAATAACACAAATCTCGACAACAAATGACCTTCCATAATGACAAGGCTACCATCCATTGGAGTAACAAAGATATCGATAACATACTACCTTCCATAATGACAAGGCTACCATCTATTGGAGTAACAAAAATCACGACAACAAACTACCTTCCATAATGACAAGGCTACCATCCATTGGAATAACAAAAATCTCAACAACAAATGACCTTCCATAATGACAAAGCTACCATCCATTGTAGTAACAAAAAAATCGACAACAGACTACCTTCCATAATGACAAGGGTACCATCCATTGTAGTAACAAAAATATCGACAACAGACTACCTTCCATAATGACTTGGCTACCATCCATTGGAGTAATAAAAATCTCGACAATAGACTACCTTCCATAATGACAAGGCTACCATCCATTAGAGTAACAAAAATATCCACAAGAGATTAGCTTCCATAATGATAAGGCTATAATCCATTGTAGTAACAAAAATCTCGACAACAGACTACCTTACATAATGACAAGGCTACGATCCATTGTAGTAACAAAAATCTCGACAACAGACTACCTTCCATAATGACAAGGCTACCATCCTTTGTAGTAACAAAAATCTCGACAACAAACTAACTTCCATAATGACTTGTCTACCATCCATTGGAGTAATAAAAATCTCGGCAATAGACTACCTTCCATAATGACAAGGCTACCATCCATTGGAGTAACAAAGATATCGACAACATACTACCTTCAACAATTACAAGGATACCATCCATTGGAGTAACAAAAATCACGACAACAGACTACCTTCCATAATGACCAGGCTATCATCCATTGGAATAACACAAATCTCGACAACAAATGACCTTCCATAATGACAAGGCTACCATCAATTGGAGTGACAAAGATATCGAGAACATACTACCTTCCATAATGACAAGGCTACCATCCATTGGAATAACAAAAATCTCGACAACAAATGACCTTCCATAATGACTAGGCTACCATCCATTGGAGTAATAAAGATATCAACAATAGACTACCTTACATTATGAGAAGGCTACAATCCATTGTAGTAACAAAAATCTCGACAAGAGACTACCTTCCATAATGACAAAGCTACCATCCATTGTAGTAACAAAAATATCGACAACAGACTACCTTCCATAATGACAAGGGTACCATCTATTGTAGTAACAAAAATCTCGACAACAGACTACCTTCCATAATGACTTGGCTACCATCCATTGGAGTAACAAAAATCTCGACAATAGACTACCTTCCATAATGACAAGGCTACCATCCATTAGAGTAACAAAAATATCCACAAGCGATTAGCTTCCATAATGATAAGGCTATAATCCATTGTAGTAACAAAAATCTCGACAACAGACTACCTTACATAATGACAAGGCTACGATCCATTGTAGTAACAAAAATCTCGACAACATACTACCTTCCATATTGACAAGGTTACCATCCTTTGTAGTAACAAAAATCTCGACAACAAACTAACTTCTATAATGACTTGTCTACCATCCATTGGAGTAACAAAAATCTCGGCAATAGACTACCTTCCATAGTGACAAGGCTACCATCCATTGGAGTAACAAAGATATCGACAACATACTACCTTCAATAATGATAGGATACCATCCATTGGAGTAACAAAAATCACGACAACAGACTACCTTCCATAATGACTAGGCTACCATCCATTGGAGTAATAAAGATATCAATAACATACTACCTTCCATTATGAGAAGGCTACAATCCATTATAGTAACAAAAATCTCGACAAGAGACTACCTTCCATAATGACAAGGCTACCATCCATTGTAGTAACAAAAATCTCGACAACGGACTACCTTCCATAATGACTTGGCTACCATCCATTGGAGTAAGAAAAATCTCGGCAATGGACTACCTTCCATAATGACAAGCCTACCATCCATTGGAGTAACAAAGATATCGAAAACATACTACCTTCCATTATGACAAGGCTACCATCCATTGGAGTAACAAAAATCACGACAACAGACTACCTTCCATAATGACCAGGCTTCCATCCATTGGAATAACACAAATCTCGACAACAAATGACTTTCCATAATGACAAGGCTACCATCCATTGGAGTAACAAAGATATCGATAACATACTACCTTCCATAATGACAAGGCTACCATCTATTGGAGTAACAAAAATCACGACAACAGACTACCTTCCATAATGACAAGGCTACCATCCATTGGAATAACAAAAATCTCAACAACAAATGACCTTCCATAATTACTAGGCTACCATCAATTGGAGTAATAAAGATATCAACAATAGACTATCTTACATTATGAGAAGGCTACAATCCATTGTAGTAACAAAATTCTCGACAAGAGACTACCTTCCATAATGACAAAGCTACCATCCATTGTAGTAACAAAAATATCGACAACAGACAACCTTCCATAATGACAAGGGTACCATCCATTGTAGTAACAAAAATATCGACAACAGACTACCTTCCATAATGACTTGGCTACCATCCATTGGAGTAATAAAAATCTCGACAATAGACTACCTTCCATAATGACAAGGCTACCATCCATTAGAGTAACAAAAATTTCCACAAGATATTAGCTTCCATAATGATAAGGCTATAATCCATTGTAGTAACAAAAATCTCGACAACAGACTACCTTACATAATGACAAGGCTACGATCCATTGTAGTAACAAAAGTCTCGACAACAGACTACCTTCCATAATGACAAGGCTACCATCCTTTGTAGTAACAAAAATCTCGACAACAAACTAACTTCCATAATGACTTGTCTACCATCCATTGGAGTAATAAAAATCTCGGCAATAGACTACCTTCCATAATGACAAGGCTACCATCCATTGGAGTAACAAAGATATCGACAACATACTACCTTCAACAATTACAAGGATAACATCCATTGGAGTAACAAAAATCACGACAACAGACTACCTTCCATAATGACCAGGCTATCATCCATTGGAATAACACAAATCTCGACAACAAATGACCTTCCATAATGACAAGGCTACCATCAATTGGAGTGACAAAGATATCGATAACATACTACCTTCCATAATGACAAGGCTACCATCCATTGGAATAACAAAAATCTCGACAACAAATGACCTTCCATAATGACTAGGCTACCATCCATTGGAGTAATAAAGATATCAACAATAGACTACCTTACATTATGAGAAGGCTACAATCCATTGTAGTAACAAAAATCTCGACAAGAGACTACCTTCCATAATGACAAAGCTACCATCCATTGTAGTAACAAAAATATCGACAACAGACTACCTTCCATAATGACAAGGCTACCATCCATTGGAATAACAAAAATCTCAACAACAAATGACCTTCCATAATGACTAGGCTACCATCAATTGGAGTAATAAAGATATCAACAATAGACTATCTTACATTATGAGAAGGCTACAATCCATTGTAGTAACAAAAATCTCGACAAGAGACTACCTTCCATAATGACAAAGCTACCATCCATTGTAGTAACAAAAATATCGACAACAGACAACCTTCCATAATGACAAGGGTACCATCCATTGTAGTAACAAAAATATCGACAACAGACTACCTTCCATAATGACTTGGCTACCATCCATTGGAGTAATAAAAATCTCGACAATAGACTACCTTCCATAATGACAAGGCTACCATCCATTAGAGTAACAAAAATTTCCACAAGAGATTAGCTTCCATAATGATAAGGCTATAATCCATTGTAGTAACAAAAATCTCGACAACAGACTATCTTACATAATGACAAGGCTACGATCCATTGTAGTAACAAAAATCTCGACAACAGACTACCTTCCATAATGACAAGGCTACCATCCTTTGTAGTAACAAAAATCTCGACAACAAACTAACTTCCATAATGACTTGTCTACCATCCATTGGAGTAATAAAAGTCTCGGCAATAGACTACCTTCCATAATGACAAGGCTACCATCCATTGGAGTAACAAAGATATCGACAACATACTACCTTCAACAATTACAAGGATACCATCCATTGGAGTAACAAAAATCACGACAACAGACTACCTTCCATAATGACCAGGCTATCATCCATTGGAATAACACAAATCTCGACAACAAATGACCTTCCATAATGACAAGGCTACCATCAATTGGAGTGACAAAGATATCGATAACATACTACCTTCCATAATGACAAGGCTACCATCCATTGGAATAACAAAAATCTCGACAACAAATGACCTTCCATAATGACTAGGCTACCATCCATTGGAGTAATAAAGATATCAACAATAGACTACCTTACATTATGAGAAGGCTACAATCCATTGTAGTAACAAAAATCTCGACAAGAGACTACCTTCCATAATGACAAAGCTACCATCCATTGTAGTAACAAAAATATCGACAACAGACTACCTTCCATAATGACAAGGGTACCATCCATTGTAGTAACAAAAATCTCGACAACAGACTACCTTCCATAATGACTTGGCTACCATCCATTGGAGTAACAAAAATCTCGACAATAGACTACCTTCCATAATGACAAGGCTAGCATCCATTAGAGTAACAAAAATATCCACAAGAGATTAGCTTCCATAATGATAAGGCTATAATCCATTGTAGTAACAAAAATCTCGACAACAGACTACCTTACATAATGACAAGGCTACGATCCATTGTAGTAACAAAAATCTCGACAACATACTACCTTTCATATTGACAAGGTTACCATCCTTTGTAGTAACAAAAATCTCGACAACAAACTAACTTCCATAATGACTTGTCTACCATCCATTGGAGTAACAAAAATCTCGGCAATAGACTACCTTCCATAATAACAAGGCTACCATCCATTGGAGTAACAAAGATATCGACAACATACTACCTTCAATAATGACAAGGATACCATCTATTGGAGTAACAAAAATCACGACAACAGACTACCTTCCATAATGACAAGGCTACCATCCATTGGAAAAACAAAAATCTCGACAAGAGATGACCTTCCATAATGACTAGGCTACCATCCATTGGAGTAATAAAGATATCAACAACAGATTACCTTCCATTATGAGAAGGCTACAATCCATTGTAGTAACAAAATCTCGACAAGAGACTACCTTCCATAATGACAAGGCTACCATCCATTGGAGTAAGAAAAATCTCGGCAATGGACTACCTTCCATAATGACAAGGCTACCATCCATTGGAGTAACAAAGATATCGACAACATACTACCTTCCATTATGATAAGGCTACCATCCATTAGAGTAACAAAAATCACGACAACAGACTACCTTCCATAATGACCAGGCTACCATCCATTGGAATAACACAAATCTCGACAACAAATGACCTTCCATAATGACAAGGCTACCATCCATTGGAGTAACAAAGATATCAATAACAGACTACCTTCCATAATGACAAGGCTACCATCCATTGGAATAACAAAAATCTCAACAACAAATGACCTTCCATAATGACTAGGCTACCATCCATTGGAGTAATAAAGATATCAACAATAGACTACCTTACATTATGAGAAGGCTACAATCCATTGTAGTAACAAAAATCTCGACAAGAGACTACCTTCCATAATGACAAAGCTACCATCCATTGTAGTAACAAAAATATCGACAACAGACTACCTTCCATAATGACAAGGGTACCATCCATTGGAGTAACAAAAATCTCGACAACAGACTACCTTCCATAATGACTTGGCTACCATCCATTGGAGTAACAAAAATCTCGACAATAGACTACCTTCCATAATGACAAGGCTACCATCCATTAGAGTAACAAAAATATCCACAAGAGATTAGCTTCCATAATGATAAGGCTATAATCCATTGTAGTAACAAAAATCTCGACAACAGACTACCTTACATAATGACAAGGCTACGATCCATTGTAGTAACAAAAATCTCGACAACATACTACATTTCATATTGACAAGGTTACCATCCTTTGTAGTAACAAAAATCTCGACAACAAACTAACTTCCATAATGACTTGTCTACCATCCATTGGAGTAACAAAAATCTCGGCAATAGACTACCTTCCATAATGACAAGGCTACCATCCATTGGAGTAACAAAGATATCGACAACATACTACCTTCAATAATGACAAGGATACCATCCATTGGAGTAACAAAAATCACGACAACAGACTACCTTCCATAATGACAAGGCTACCATCCATTGGAAAAACAAAAATCTCGACAAGAGATGACCTTCCATAATGACTAGGCTACCATCCATTGGAGTAATAAAGATATCAACAACAGATTACCTTCCATTATGAGAAGGCTACAATCCATTGTAGTAACAAAAATCTCGACAAGAGACTACCTTCCATAATGACAAGGCTACCATCCATTGGAGTAAGAAAAATCTCGGCAATGGACTACCTTCCATAATGACAAGGCTACCATCCATTGGAGTAACAAAGATATCGACAACATACTACCTTCCATTATGACAAGGCTACCATCCATTGGAGTAACAAAAATCACGACAACAGACTACCTTCCATAATGACCAGGCTACCATCCATTGGAATAACACAAATCTCGACAACAAATGACCTTCCATAATGACAAGGCTACCATCCATTGGAGTAACAAAGATATCAATAACAGACTACCTTCCATAATGACAAGGCTACCATCCATTGGAATAACAAAAATCTCAACAACAAATGACCTTCCATAATGACTAGGCTACCATCAATTGGAGTAATAAAGATATCAACAATGGACTATCTTACATTATGAGAATGCTACAATCCATTGTAGTAACAAAAATCTCGACAAGAGACTACCTTCCATAATGACAAAGCTACCATCCATTGTAGTAACAAAAATATCGACAACAGACAACCTTCCATAATGACAAGGGTACCATCCATTGTAGTAACAAAAATATCGACAACAGACTACCTTCCATAATGACTTGGCTACCATCCATTGGAGTAATAAAAATCTCGACAATAGACTACCTTCCATAATGACAAGGCTACCATCCATTAGAGTAACAAAAATATCCACAAGAGATTAGCTTCCATAATGATAAGGCTATAATCCATTGTAGTAACAAAAATCTCGACAACAGACTACCTTACATAATGACAAGGCTACGATCCATTGTAGTAACAAAAATCTCGACAACAGACTACCTTCCATAATGACAAGGCTACCATCCTTTGTAGTAACAAAAATCTCGACAACAAACTAACTTCCATAATGACTTGTCTTCCATCCATTGGAGTAATAAAAATCTCGGCAATAGACTACCTTCCATAATGACAAGGCTACCATCCATTGGAGTAACAAAGATATCGACAACATACTACCTTCAACAATTACAAGGATACCATCCATTGGAGTAACAAAAATCACGACAACAGACTACCTTCCATAATGACCAGGCTACCATCCATTGGAATAACACAAATCTCGACAACAAATGACCTTCCATAATGACAAGGCTACCATCAATTGGAGTGACAAAGATATCGATAACATACTACCTTCCATAATGATAAGGCTACCATCCATTGGAATAACAAAAATCTCGACAACAAATGACCTTCCATAATGACTAGGCTACCATCCATTGGAGTAATAAAGATATCAACAATAGACTACCTTACATTATGAGAAGGCTACAATCCATTGTAGTAACAAAAATCTCGACAAGAGACTACCTTCCATAATGACAAAGCTACCATCCATTGTAGTAACAAAAATATCGACAACAGACTACCTTCCATAATGACAAGGGTACCATCCATTGTAGTAACAAAAATCTTGACAACAAACTACCTTCCATAATGACTTGGCTACCATCCATTGGAGTAACAAAAATCTCGACAATAGACTACCTTCCATAATGACAAGGCTACCATCCATTAGAGTAACAAAAATATCCACAAGAGATTAGCTTCCATATTGATAAGGCTATAATCCATTGTAGTAACAAAAATCTCGACAACAGACTACCTTACATAATGACAAGGCTACGATCCATTGTAGTAACAAAAATCTCGATAACATACTACCTTTCATATTGACAAGGTTACCATCCTTTGTAGTAACAAAAATCTCGACAACAACCTAACTTCCATAATGACTTGTCTACCATCCATTGGAGTAACAAAAATCTCGCAATAGACTACCTTCCATAATGACAAGGCTACCATCCATTGGAGTAACAAAGATATCGACAACATACTACCTTCAATAATGACAAGGATACCATCCATTGGAGTAACAAAAATCACGACAACAGACTACCTTCCATAATGACAAGGCTACCATCCATTGGAATAACAAAAATCTCGACAAGAGATGACCTTCCATAATGACTAGGCTACCATCCATTGGAGTAATAAAGATATCAACAACAGATTACCTTCCATTATGAGAAGGCTACAATCCATTGTAGTAACAAAAATCTCGACAAGAGACTACCTTCCATAATGACAACGCTACCATCCATTGGAGTAAGAAAAATCTCGGCAATGGACTACCTTCCATAATGACAAGGCTACCATCCATTGGAGTAACAAAGATATCGACAACATACTACCTTCCATTATGACAAGGCTACCATCCATTGGAGTAACAAAAATCACGACAACAGACTACCTTCCATAATGACCAGGCTACCATCCATTGAAATAACACAAATCTCGACAACAAATGACCTTACATAATGACAAGGCTACCATCCATTGGAGTAACAAAGATATCGATAACATACTACCTTCCATAATGACAAGGCTACCATCTATTGGAGTAACAAAAATCACGACAACAGACTACCTTCCATAATGACAAGGCTACCATCCATTGGAATAACAAAAATCTCGACAACAAATGACCTTCCATAATGACTAGGCTACCATCAATTGGAGTAATAAAGATATCAACAATAGACTATCTTACATTATGAGAAGGCTACAATCCATTGTAGTAACAAAAATCTCGACAAGAGACTACCTTCCATAATGAAAAAGCTACAATCCATTGTAGTAACAAAAATATCGACAACAGACTACCTTCCATAATGACAAGGGTACCATCCATTGTAGTAACAAAAATATTGACAACAGACTACCTTCCACAATGACTTGGCTACCATCCATTGGAGTAACAAAAATCTCGACAATAGACTACCTTCCATAATGACAAGGCTACCATCCATTAGAGTAACAAAAATATCCACAAGAGATTAGCTTCCCTAATGATAAGTCTATAATCCATTGTAGTAACAAAAATCTCGACAACAGACTACCTTACATAATGACAAGGCTACGATCCATAGTAGTAACAAAAATCTCGAAAACAGACTACCTTCCATAATGACAAGGCTACCATCCTTTGTAGTAACAAAAATCTCGACAACAAACTAACTTCCATAATGACTTGTCTACCATCCATTGGAGTAACAAAAATCTCGGCAATAGACTACCTTCCATAATGACAAGGCTACCATCCATTGGAGTAACAAAGATATCGACAACATACTACCTTCAATAATGACAAGGATACCATCCATTGGAGTAACAAAAATCACGACAACAGACTACCTTCCATAATGACAAGGCTACCATCCATTGGAATAACAAATATCTCGACAAGAGATGACCTTCCATAATGACTAGGCTACCATCTATTGGAGTAATAAAGATATCAACAACAGACTACCTTCCATTATGAGAAGGCTACAATCCATTGTAGTAACAAAAACCTCGACAAGAGACTACCTTCCATAATGACAAGGCTACCATCCATTGTAGTAACAAAAATCTCGACTACAGACTACCTTCCATAATGACTTGGCTACCATTCTTTGGAGTAAGAAAAATCTCGGCAATAGACTACCTTCCATAATGACAAGGCTACCATCCATTAGAGTAACAAAGATATCGACTACATACTACCTTCAATAATGACAAGGCTACCATCCATTGGAGTAACAAAAATCATGACAACAGACTACCTTCCATAATGACAAGGCTACCATCCATGGGAATAACAAAAATCTTGACAAGAGATGACCTTCCATAATGACTAGGCTACCATCCATTAGAGTAATAAAGATATCAACAACATACTACCTTCCATTATGAGAAGGCTACAATCCATTGTAGTAACAAAAATCTCGACAAGAGACTACCTTCCATAATGACAAGGCTACCATCCATTGTAGTAACAAAAATCTCGACAACAGACTACGTTCCATAATGACTTGGCTACCATCCATTGGAGTAAGAAAAATCTCGGCAATGGACTACCTTCCATAATGACAAGGCTACCATCCATTGGAGTAACAAAGATATCGATAACATACTACCTTCCATTATGACAAGGCAACCATCCATTGGAGTAACAAAAATCATGACAACAGACTACCTTCCATAATGACCAGGCTTCCATCCATTGGAATAACACAAATCTCGACAACAAATGACCTTCCATAATGACAAGGCTACCATCCATTGGAGTAACAAAGATATCGATAACATACTACCTTCCATAATGACAAGGCTACCATCTATTGGAGTAACAAAAATCACGACAACAGACTACCTTCCATAATGACAAGGCTACCATCCATTGGAATAACAAAAATCTCAACAACAAATGACCTTCCATAATGACTAGGCTACCATCAATTGGAGTAATAAAGATATCAACAATAGACTATCTTACATTATGAGAAGGCTACAATCCATTGTAGTAACAAAAATCTCGACAAGAGACTACCTTCCATAATGACAAAGCTACCATCCATTGTAGTAATAAAAATATCGACAACAGACTACCTTCCATAATGACTTGGCTACCATCCATTGGAGTAATAAAAATCTCGACAATAGACTACCTTTCATAATGACAAGGCTACCATCCATTAGAGTAACAAAAATATCCACAAGAGATTAGCTTCCATAATGATAAGGCTATAATCCATTGTAGTAACAAAAATCTCGACAACAGACTACCTTACATAATGACAAGGCTACGATCCATTGTAGTAACAAAAATATCGACAACAGACTACCTTCCATAATGACAAGGCTACCATCCTTTGTAGTAACAAAAATCTCGACAACAAACTAACTTCCATAATGACTTGTCTACCATCCATTGGAGTAATAAAAATCTCGGCAATAGACTACCTTCCATAATGACAAGGCTACCATCCATTGGAGTAACAAAGATATCGACAACATACTACCTTCAACAATTACAAGGATACCATCCATTGGAGTAACAAAAATCACGACAACAGACTACCTTCCATAATGACCAGGCTACCATCCATTGGAATAACACAAATCTCGACAACAAATGACCTTCCATAATGACAAGGCTACAATCAATTGGAGTGACAAAGATATCGATAACATACTACCTTCCATAATGACAAGGCTACCATCCATTGGAATAACAAAAATCTCGACAACAAATGACCTTCCATAATGACTAGGCTACCATCCATTGGAGTAATAAAGATATCAACAATAGACTACCTTACATTATGAGAAGGCTACAATCCATTGTAGTAACAAAAATCTCGACAAGAGACTACCTTCCATAATGACAAAGCTACAATCCATTGTAGTAACAAAAATATCGACAACAGACTACCTTCCATAATGACAAGGGTACCATCCATTGTAGTAACAAAAATATCGACAACAGACTACCTTCCATAATGACTTGGCTACCATCCATTGGAGTAATAAAAATCTCGACAATAGACTACCTTCCATAATGACAAGGCTACCATCCATTAGAGTAACAAAAATATCCACAAGAGATTAGCTTCAATAATGATAAGGCTATAATCCATTGTAGTAACAAAAATCTCGACAACAGACTACCTTACATAATGACAAGGCTACGATCCATTGTAGTAACAAAAATCTCGACAACAGACTACCTTCCATAATGACAAGGCTACCATCCTTTGTAGTAACAAAAATCTCGACAACAAACTAACTTCCATAATGACTTGTCTACCATCCATTGGAGTAATAAAAATCTCGGCAATAGACTACCTTCCATAATGACAAGGCTACCATCCATTGGAGTAACAAAGATATCGACAACATACTACCTTCAATAATTACAAGGATACCATCCATTGGAGTAATAAAAATCACGACAACAGACTACCTTCCATAATGACCAGGCTACCATCCATTGGAATAACACAAATCTCGACAACAAATGACCTTCCATAATGACAAGGCTACCATCCATTGGAGTGACAAAGATATCGATAACATACTACCTTCCATAATGACAAGGCTACCATCCATTGGAATAACAAAAATCTCGACAACAAATGACCTTCCATAACTACTAGGCTACCATCCATTGGAGTAATAAAGATATCAACAATAGACTACCTTACATTATGAGAAGGCTACAATCCATTGTAGTAACAAAAATCTCGACAAGAGACTACCTTCCATAATGACAAAGCTACCATCCATTGTAGTAACAAAAATATCGACAACAGACTACCTTCCATAATGACAAGGGTACCATCCATTGTAGTAACAAAAATCTTGACAACAGACTACCTTCCATAATGACTTGGCTACCATCCATTGGAGTAAAAAAAATCTCGACAATAGACTACCTTCCATAATGACAAGGCTACCATCCATTAGAGTAACAAAAATATCCACAAGAGATTAGCTTCCATAATGATAAGGCTATAATCCATTGTAGTAACAAAAATCTCGACAACAGACTACCTTACATAATGACAAGGCTACGATCCATTGTAGTAACAAAAATCTCGACAACATACTACCTTTCATATTGACAAGGTTACCATCCTTTGTAGTAACAAAAATCTCGACAACAAACTAACTTCCATAATGACTTGTCTACCATCCATTGGAGTAACAAAAATCTCGGCAATAGACTACCTTCCATAATGACAAGGCTACCATCCTTTGGAGTAACAAAGATATCGACAACATACTACCTTCAATAATGACAAGGATACCATCCATTGGAGTAACAAAAATCACGACAACAGACTACCTTCCATAATGACCAGGCTACCATCCATTGGAATAACACAAATCTCGACAACAAATGACCTTCCATAATGACAAGGCTACCATCCATTGGAGTAACAAAGATATCGATAACATACTACCTTCCATAATGACAAGGCTACCATCTATTGGAGTAACAAAAATCACGACAACAGACTAACTTCCATAATGAGAAGGCTACCATCCATTGGAATAACAAAAATCTCGACAACAAATGACCTTCCATAATGAATAGGCTACCATCAATTGGAGTAATAAAGATATCAACAATAGACTATCTTACATTATGAGAAGGCTACAATCCATTGTAGTAACAAAAATCTCGACAAGAGACTACCTTCCATAATGACAAAGCTACCATCCATTGTAGTAACAAAAATATCGACAACAGACTACCTTCCATAATGACAAGGGTACCATCCATTGTAGTAACAAAAATATCGACAACAGACTACCTTCCATAATGACTTGGCTAGCATCCATTGGAGTAATAAAAATCTCGACAATAGACTACCTTCCATAATGACAAGGCTACCATTCATTAGAGTAACAAAAATATCCACAAGAGATTAGCTTCCATAATGATAAGGCTATAATCCATTGTAGTAACAAAAATCTCGACAACAGACTACCTTACATAATGACAAGGCTACGATCCATTGTAGTAACAAAAATCTCGACAACAGACTACCTTCCATAATGACAAGGCTACCATCCTTTGTAGTAACAAAAATCTCGACAACAAACTAACTTCCATAATGACTTGTCTACCATCCATTGGAGTAATAAAAATCTCGGCAATAGACTACCTTCCATAATGACAAGGCTACCATCCATTGGAGTAACAAAGATATCGACAACATACTACCTTCAATAATTACAAGGATACCATCCATTGGAGTAACAAAAATCACGACAACAGACTACCTTCCATAATGACCAGGCTACCATCCATTGGAATAACACAAATCTCGACAACAAATGACCTTCCATAATGACAAGGCTACCATCCATTGGAGTGACAAAGATATCGATAACATACTACCTTCCATAATGACAAGGCTACCATCCATTGGAATAACAAAAATCTCGACAACAAATGACCTTCCATAACTACTAGGCTACCATCCATTGGAGTAATAAAGATATCAACAATAGACTACCTTACATTATGAGAAGGCTACAATCCATTGTAGTAACAAAAATCTCGACAAGAGACTACCTTCCATAATGACAAAGCTACCATCCATTGTAGTAACAAAAATATCGACAACAGACTACCTTCCATAATGACAAGGGTACCATCCATTGTAGTAACAAAAATCTTGACAACAGACTACCTTCCATAATGACTTGGCTACCATCCATTGGAGTAAAAAAAATCTCGACAATAAACTACCTTCCATAATGACAAGGCTACCATCCATTAGAGTAACAAAAATATCCACAAGAGATTAGCTTCCATAATGATAAGGCTATAATCCATTGTAGTAACAAAAATCTCGAAAACAAACTACCTTACATAATGACAAGGCTACGATCCATTGTAGTAACAAAAATCTCGACAACATACTACCTTTCATATTGACAAGGTTACCATCCTTTGTAGTAACAAAAATCTCGACAACAAACTAACTTCCATAATGACTTATCTACCATCCATTGGAGTAACAAAAATCTCGGCAATAGACTACCTTCCATAATGACAAGGCTACCATCCTTTGGAGTAACAAAGATATCGACAACATACTACCTTCAATAATGACAAGGATACCATCCATTGGAGTAACAAAAATCACGACAACAGACTACCTTCCATAATGACAAGGCTACCATCCATTGGAATAACAAAAATCTCGACAAGAGATGACCTTCCATAATGACTAGGCTCCATCCATTGGAGTAATAAAGATATCAACAACTGACTACCTTCCATTATGAGAAGGCTACAATTCATTGTAGTAAAAAAAATCTCGACAAGAGACTACCTTCCATAATGATAAGGCTACCATCCATTGGAGTAAGAAAAATCTCGGCAATGGACTACCTTCCATAATGACAAGGCTACCATCCATTGGAGTAACAAAGATATCGACAACATACTACCTTCCATTATGACAAGGCTACCATCCATTGGAGTAACAAAAAACACGACAACAGACTACCTTCCATAATGACCAGGCTACCATCCATTGGAATAACACAAATCTCGACAACAAATGACCTTCCATAATGACAAGGCTACCATCCATTGGAGTAACAAAGATATCGATAACATACTACCTTCCATAATGACAAGGCTACCATCTATTGGAGTAACAAAAATCACGACAACAGACTAACTTCCATAATGACAAGGCTACCATCCATTGGAATAACAAAAATCTCGACAACAAATGACCTTCCATAATGAATAGGCTACCATCAATTGGAGTAATAAAGATATCAACAATAGACTATCTTACATTATGAGAAGGCTACAATCCATTGTAGTAACAAAAATCTCGACAAGAGACTACCTTCCATAATGACAAAGCTACCATCCATTGTAGTAACAAAAATATCGACAACAGACTACCTTCCATAATGACAAGGGTACTATCCATTGTAGTAACAAAAATCTTGACAACAGACTACCTTCCATAATGACTTGGCTACCATCCATTGGAGTAAAAAAAATCTCGACAATAGACTACCTTCCATAATGACAAGGCTACCATCCATTAGAGTAACAAAAATATCCACAAGAGATTAGCTTCCATAATGATAAGGCTATAATCCATTGTAGTAACAAAAATCTCGACAACAGACTACCTTACATAATGACAAGGCTACGATCCATTGTAGTAACAGAAATCTCGACAACATACTACCTTCAATTATGAGAAGGCTACAATCCATTGTAGTAACAAAAATCTCGACAAGAGACTACCTTCCATAATGATAAGGCTACCATCCATTGGAGTAAGAAAAATCTCGGCAATGGACTACCTTCCATAATGACAAGGCTACCATCCATTGGAGTAACAAAGATATCGACAACATACTACCTTCCATTATGACAAGGCTACCATCCATTGGAGTAACAAAAATCATGACAACAGACTACCTTCCATAATGACCAGGCTACCATCCATTGGAATAACACAAATCTCGACAACAAATGACCTTCCATAATGACAAGGCTACCATCCATTGAAGTAACAAAGATATCGATAACATACTACCTTCCATAATGACAAGGCTACCATCTATTGGAGTAACAAAAATCACGACAACAGACTACCTTCCATAATGACAAGGCTACCATCCATTGGAATAACAAAAATCTCGACAACAAATGACCTTCCATAATGAATAGGCTACCATCAATTGGAGTAATATAGATATCAACAATAGACTATCTTACATTATGAGAAGCCTACAATCCATTGTAGTAACAAAAATGTCGACAAGAGACTACCTTCCATAATGACAAAGCTACCATCCATTGTAGTAACAAAAATATCGACAACAGACTACCTTCCATAATGACAAGGGTACCATCCATTGTAGTAACAAAAATATCGACAACAGACTACCTTCCATAATGACTTGGCTACCATCCATTGGAGTAATAAAAATCTCGACAATAGACTACCTTCCATAATGACAAGGCTACCATCCATTAGAGTAACAAAAATATCCAAAAGAGATTAGCTTCCATAATGATAAGGCTATAATCCATTGTAGTAACAAAAATCTCGACAACAGACTACCTTACATAATGACAAGGCTACGATCCATTGTAGTAACAAAAATCTCGACAACAGACTACTTTCCATAATGACAAGGCTACCATCCTTTGTAGTAACAAAAATCTCGACAACAAACTAACTTCCATAATGACTTGTCTACCATCCATTGGAGTAATAAAAATCTCGGCAATAGACTACCTTCCATAATGACAAGGCTACCATCCATTAGAGTAACAAAGATATCGACAACATACTACCTTCAATAATTACAAGGATACCATCCATTGGAGTAACAAAAATCACGACAACAGACTACCTTCCATAATGACCAGGCTACCATCCATTGGAATAACACAAATCTCGACAACAAATGACCTTCCATAATGACAAGGCTACCATCCATTGGAGTGACAAAGATATCGATAACGTACTACCTTCCATAATGACAAGGCTACCATCCATTGGAATAACAAAAATCTCGACAACAAATGACCTTCCATAATGACTAGGCTACCATCCATTGGTGTAATAAAGATATCAACAATAGACTACCTTACATTATGAGAAGGCTACAATCCATTGTAGTAACAAAAATCTCGACAAGAGACTACCTTCCATAATGACAAAGCTACCATCCATTGTAGTAACAAAAATATCGACAACAGACTACCTTCCATAATGACAAGGGTACCATCCATTGTAGTAACAAAAATCTCGACAACAGACTACCTTCCATAATGACTTGGCTACCATCCATTGGAGTAATAAAAATCTCGGCAATAGACTACCTTCCATAATGACAAGGCTACCATCCATTAGAGTAACAAAGATATCGACAACATACTACCTTCAATAATTACAAGGATACCATCCATTGGAGTAACAAAAATCACGACAACAAACTACCTTCCATAATGACCAGGCTACCATCCATTGGAATAACACAAATCTCGACAACAAATGACCTTCCATAATGACAAGGCTACCATCCATTGGAGTGACAAAGATATCGATAACATACTACCTTCCATAATGACAAGGCTACCATCCATTGGAATAACAAAAATCTCGACAACAAATGACCTTCCATAATGACTAGGCTACCATCCATTGGTGTAATAAAGATATCAACAATAGACTACCTTACATTATGAGAAGGCTACAATCCATTGTAGTAACAAAAATCTCGACAAGAGACTACCTTCCATAATGACAAAGCTACCATCCATTGTAGTAACAAAAATATCGACAACAGACTACCTTCCATAATGACAAGGGTACCATCCATTGTAGTAACAAAAATCTCGACAACAGACTACCTTCCATAATGACTTGGCTACCATCCATTGGAGTAACAAAAATCTCGACAATAGACTACCTTCCATAATGACAAGGCTACCATCCATTAGAGTAACAAAAATATCCACAAGAGATTAGCTTCCATAATGATAAGGCTATAATCCATTGTAGTAACAAAAATCTCGACAACAGACTACCTTACATAATGACAAGGCTACGATCCATTGTAGTAACAAAAATCTCGACAACATACTACCTTCCATATTGACAAGGTTACCATCCTTTGTAGTAACAAAAATCTCGACAACAAACTAACTTCCATAATGACTTGTCTACCATCCATTGGAGTAACAAAAATCTCGGCAATAGACTACCTTCCATAATGACAACGCTACCATCCATTGGAGTAACAAAGATATCGACAACATACTACCTTCAATAATGACAAGGATACCATCCATTTGAGTAATAAAAATCACGACAACAGACTACCTTCCATAATGACAAGGCTACCATCCATTGGAATAACAAAAATCTCGACAAGAGATGACCTTCCATAATGACTAGGCTACCATCCATTGGAGTAATAAAGATATCAACAACAGACTACCTTCCATTATGAGAAGGCTACAATCCATTGTAGTAACAAAAATCTTGACAACAGACTACCTTCCATAATGACAAGGCTACCATCCATTGTAGTAACAAAAATCTCGACAACAGACTACCTTCCATAATGACTTGGCTACCATCCATTGGAGTAAGAAAAATCTCGGCAATGGACTACCTTCCATAATGACAAGGCTATCATCCATTGGAGTAACAAAGATATCGACAACATACTACCTTCCATTATGACAAGGCTACCATCCATTGGAGTAACAAAAATAACGACAACAGACTACCTTCCATAATGACAAGGCTACCATCCATTGGAATAACACAAATCTCGACAACAAATGACCTTCCATAATGACAAGGCTACCATCCATTGGAGTAACAAAGATATCGATAACATACTACCTTCCATAATGACAAGGCTACCATCCATTGGAGTAACAAAAATCACGACAACAGACTACCTTCCATAATGACAAGGCTACCATCCATTGGAATAACAAAAATCTCGACAAGAAATGACCTTCCATAATGACTAGGCTACCATCAATTGGAGTAATAAAGATATCAACAATAGACTATCTTACATTATGAGAATGCTACAATCCATTGTAGTAACAAAAATCTCGACAAGAGACTACCTTCCATAAAGACAAAGCTACCATCCATTGTAGTAACAAAAATATCGACAACAGACTACCTTCCATAATGACAAGGGCACCATCCATTGTAATAACAAAAATATCAACAACAGACTACCTTCCATAATGACTTGGCTACCATCCATTGGAGTAATAAAAATCTCGACAATAGACTACCTTCCATAATGACAAGGCTACCATCCATTAGAGTAACAAAAATATCTACAAGAGATTAGCTTCCATAATGATAAGGCTATAATCCATTGTAATAACAAAAATCTCGACAACAGACTACCTTACATAATGACAAGGCTACGATCCATTGTAGTAACAAAAATCTCGACATCAGACTACCTTCCATAATGAGAAGGCTACCATCCTTTGTAGTAACAAAAATCTTGACAACAAACTACCTTCCATAATGACTTGTCAACCATCCATTGGAGTAACAAAAATCTCGGCAATAGACTACCTTCCATAATGACAAGGCTACCATCCATTGGAGTAACAAAGATATCGACAACATACTACCTTCTATAATGACAAGGATACCATCCCTTGGAGTAACAAAAATCACGACAACAGACTACCTTCCATAATGACAAGGCTACCATCCATTGGAATAACAAAAATCTCGACAAGAGATGACCTTCCATAATGACTAGGCTACCATCCATTGGAGTAATAAAGATATCAACAACAGAATACCTTCCATTATGAGAAGGCTACAATCCATTGTATTAACAAAAATCTCGACAAGAGACTACCTTCCATAATGACAAGGCTACCATCCATTGTTGTAACAAAAATCTCGACAACAGACTACCTTCCATAATGACTTGGCTACCATTCATTGGAGTAAGAAAAATCTCGGCAATAGACTACCTTCCATAATGACAAGGCTATCATCCATTGGAGTAACAAAGATATCGACAACATACTACCTTCAATAATGACAAGGCTACCATCCATTGGAGAAACAAAAATCACGACAACAGACTACCTTCCATAATGACAAGGCTACCATCCATGGGAATAACAAAAATCTCGACAAGAGATGACCTTCCATAATGACTAGGCTACCATCCATTGGAGTAATAAAGATATCAACAACATACTACCTTCCATTATGAGAAGGCTACAATCCATTGTAGTAACAAAATTCTCGACAAGAGACTACCTTCCATAATGACAAGGCTACCATCCATTGTAGTAACAAAAATCTTGACAACAGACTACCTTCCATAATGACTTGGCTACCATCCATTGGAGTAAGAAAAATCTCGGCAATGGACTACCTTCCATAATGACAAGGCTACCATCCATTGGAGTAACAAAGATATCGACAACATACTACCTTCCATTATGACAAGGCTACCATCCATTGGGGTAACAAAAATCACGACAACAAACTACCTTCCATAATGACCAGGCTACCATCCATTGGAATAACACAAATCTCGACAACAAATGACCTTCCATAATGACAAGGCTACCATCCATTGGAGTAACAAAGATATCGATAACATACTACCTTCATTAATGACAAGGCTACCATCCATTGGAGTAACAAAAATCACGACAACAGACTACCTTCCATAATGACAAGGCTACCATCCATTGGAATAAAAAAAATCTCGACAACAAATGACCTTTCATAATGACTAGGCTACCATCAATTGGAGTAATAAAGATATCAACAATAGACTATCTTACATTATGAGAAGGCTACAATCCATTGTAGTAACAAAAATCTCGACAAGAGACTACCTTCCATAATGACAAAGCTACCATCCATTGTAGTAACAAAAATATCGACAACAAACTACCTTCAGTAATGACAAGGGTACCATCCATTGTAGTAACAAAAATATCGACAACAGACTACCTTCCATAATGACTTGGCTACCATCCATTGGAGTAATAAAAATCTCGACAATAGACTACCTTTCATAATGACAAGGCTACCATCCATTAGAGTAACAAAAATATCCACAAGAGATTAGCTTCCATAATGATAAGGCTATAATCCATTGTAATAACAAAAATCTCGACAACAGACTACCTTACATAATGACAAGGCTACGATCCAATGTAGTAACAAAAATCTCGACAACAGACTAACTTCCATAATGAAAAGGCTACCATCCTTTGTAGTAACAAAAATCTCGACAACAAACTACTTTCCATAATGACGTGTCAACCATCCATTGGAGTAACAAAAATCTCGGCAATAGACTACCTTCCATAATGACAAGGCTACCATCCATTGGAGTAACAAAGATATCGACAACATACTACCTTCAATAATGACAAGGATACAATCCATTGGAGTAACAAAAATCACGACAACAGACAACCTTCCATAATGACAAGGCTACCATCCATTGGAATAACAAAATTCTCGACAAGAGATGACCTTCCATAATGACTAGGCTACCATCCATTGGAGTAATAAAGATATCTACAACAGACTACCTTACATTATGAGAAGGCTACAATCCATTGTATTAACAAAAATCTCGACAAGAGACTACCTTCCATAATGAGAAGGCTACCATCCATTGTGGTAACAAAAATCTCGACAACAGACTACCTTCCATAATGACTTGGCTACCATTCAGTGGAGTAAGAAAAATCTCGGCAATAGACTATCTTCCATAATGACAAGGCTACCATCCATTGGAGTAACAAAGATATCGATAACATACTACCTTCCATAATGACAAGGCTACCATCCATTGGAGTAACAAAAATCACTACAACAGACTACCTTCCATAATGACCAGGCTACCATCCATTGGAATAACACGAATCTCGATAACAGATGACCTTCCATAATGACTAGGCTACCATCCATTTGATTAATAAAGATATCAACAATAGACTACCTTTCATTATGAGAAGGCTACAATCCATTGTAGTAACAAAAATCTCGACAAGAGACTACCTTCCATAATGACAAGGCTACCATCCATTGTAGTAACTAAAATATCGACAACAAACTACCTTCCATAATGACAAGGGTACCATCCATTGGAGTAACAAGAATATCCACAAGAGACTACCTTCCATAATGATATAGCTACCTTCCATTGGAGTAACAAAAATCTCGACAACAGACTACCTTCCATAATGTCAAGGATACAATCCATTGTAGTAACAAAAATCTCGACAACAAACTACCTTACATAATGACAAGGCTACCATCCATTGGAGTAACAAAAATCTCAACAATAGACTACCTTCCATAATGACAAGGCTACCATCCATTGGAGTAACAAAGACATCGACAACATACTACCTTCCATAATGACAAGCCTACCATCCATTGGAGTAACAAAAATCACGACAACATACTACCTTCCATAATGAAAAGGCTACCATCCATTGGAGTAACAAAGATATCGATAACATACTACCTTCCATAATGACAAGGCTACCATCCATTGGAGTAATAAAGATATCAACAATAGACTACCATTCATTATTAGAAGGCTACAATCCATTGTAGTAACAAAAATCTCGACAAGAGACTACCTTCCATAATGACAAGGCTACCATCCATTGTAGTAACTAAAATATTGACAACAGACTACCTTCTATAATGACAAGGGTACCATCCATTGGAGTAACAAAAATATCGACAACAGACTACCTTCCATAATGTCAAGGCTACAATCCATTGTAGTAACAAAAATCTAGACAACAGACTACCTTACATAATGACAAGGCTACCATCCATTGTAGTAACAAAAATCTCGACAACAGACTACCTTCCATAATTACAAGGCTACCATCCATTGTAGTAACAAAAATCTCGACAACAGACTACCTTCCATAATGACTTGTCTTCCATTTATTGGAGTAACAAAAATCTCGACAATAGACTACCTTCCATAATGACAAGGCTACCATCCATTGGAGTAACAAAGATATCGACAACATACTACCTTCCATAATGAAAAGGCTACCATCCATTGGAGTAACAAAAATCACGACCACAGACTACCTTCCATAATGAAAAGGCTACCATCCATTGGAGTAACAAAGAAATCGATAACATACTACCTACCATAATGACAAGGCAACCATCCAGTGGAGTAATAAAGATATCAACAATAGACTACCTTACATTATGAGAATGCTACAATCCAATGGACTAACAAAAATCTCGACAACAAACTACCTTCCATAACGACATGTATACCATCCATTGGAGTAACAAAAATCTCGACAAGAGAATACCTTCCATAATGACAAGGCTACCATCCATTGTAGTAACAAAAATCTCGACAACAGACTACCTTCCATAATGACAAGGCTACCATCCATTGTAGTAACAAAAATATCGATAACAGACTACCTTCCATAATGACCTGGCTACCATCCATTGGAGTAACAAAAATCTCGACAATAGACTACCTTCCATAATGAAAAGGCTACCATCCATTGGAGTAACAAAGATATCGATAACATACTACCTTCCATAATGACAAGGCTACCATCCATTGGAGTAACAAAAATCACGACAACAGACTACCTTCCATAATGACTTGGCTACCATCCATTGGAGTAACAAAAATCTCGACAATAGACTACCTTCCATAATGACAAGGCTACCATCCATTAGAGTAACAAAAATATCCACAAGAGATTAGCTTCCATAATGATAAGGCTATAATCCAATGTAATAACAAAAATCTAGACAACAGACTACCTTACATAATGACAAGGCTACGATCCATTGTAGTAACAAAAATCTCGACAACAGACTACCTTCCATAATGACAAGGCAACCATCCTTTGTAGTAACAAAAATCTCGACAACAAACTACCTTCCATAATGACTTGTCAACCATCCATTGGAGTAACAAAAATCTCGGAAATATACTACCTTCCATAATGACAAGGCTACCATCCATTGGAGTAACAAAGATATCGACAACATACTACCTTCAATAATTACAAGGATACCATCCATTGGAGTAACAAAAATCACGACAATAGACTACCTTCCATAATGACAAGGCGACCATCCATTGGAATAACAAAAATCTCGACAAGAGATGACCTTCCATAATGACTAGGCTACCATCCATTGGAGAAATAAAGATATCAACAACATACTACCTTCCATTATGACAAGGCTACCATCCATTGGAGTAACAAAAATCACGACAACAGACTACCTTCCATAATGACCAGGCTACCATCCATTGGAATAACACAAATCTCGACAACAAATGACCTTCCATAATGACAAGGCTACCATCCATTGGAGTAAGAAAGATATCGATAACATACTACCTTACATTATGAGAAGGCTACAATCCATTGTAGTAACAAAAATCTCGACAAGAGACTACCTTCCATAATGACAAAGCTACCATCCATTATAGTAACAAAAATATCGACAATAGCCTACCTTCCATAATGACAAGGGTACCATCCATTGTAGTAACAAAAATATCAACAACAGACTACCTTCCATAATGACTTGGCTACCATCCATTGGAGTAGCAAAAATCTCGACAATAGACTACCTTCCATAATGACAAGGCTACCATCCATTAGAGTAACAAAAATATCCACAAGAGATTAGCTTCCATAATGATAAGGCTATAATCCATTGTAATAACAAAAATCTCGACAACAGACTACCTTACATAATGACAAGGCTACGATCCATTGTAGTAAAAAAAATCTCGGCAACAAACTACCTTCCATAATGACAAGGCTATAATCCTTTGTAGTAACAAAAATCTCGACAACAAACTACCTTCCAGAATGACTTGTCAACCATCCATTGGAGTAACAAAAATCTCGGCAATAGACTACCTTCCATAATGACAAGGCTACCATCCATTGGAGTAACAAAGATATCGACAACATACTACCTTTAATAATGACAAGGATACCATCCATTGGAGTAACAAAAATCACGACAACAGACTACCTTCCATAATGACAAGGCTACCATCCATTGGAATAACAAAAATCTCGACAAGAGATGACCTTCCATAATGACTAGGCTACCATCCATTGGAGGTATAAAGACATCAACAACAGACTACCTTCCATTATGAGAAGGCTACAATCCATTGTTTTTACAAAAATCTCGACAAGAGACTACCTTCCATAATGACAAGGCTACCATCCATTGTAGTAACAAAAATCTCGACAACAGACTATCTTCCATAATGACTTGGCTACCATTCATTGGAGTAAGAAAAATCTCGGCAATAGACTACCTTCCATAATGACAAGGCTACCATCCATTGGAGTAACAAAGATATCGATAACATACTACCTTCCATAATGACAAGGCTACCATCCATTGGAGTAACAAATTTCACGACAACAGACTACCTTCCATAATGACCAGGCTCCCATCCATTGTAATAACACAAATCTCGATAACAGATGACCTTCCGTAATGACTAGGCTACCATCCATTGGATTAATAAAGATATCAACAATAGACTACCTTTCATTATGAGAAGGCTACAATCCATTGTAGTAACAAAAATCTCGACAAGAGACTACCTTCCATAATGACAAGGCTACCATCCATTGTAGTAACTAAAATATCGACAACAAACTACCTTCCATAATGACAAGGGTACCATCCATTGGAGTAACAAGAATATCCACAAGAGACTACCTTCCATAATGATAAGGCTACCATCCATTGGAGTAACAAAAATCTCGACAACAGACTACCTTCCATAATGTCAAGGCTACAATCCATTGTAGTAACAAAAATCTCGACAACAGACTACCTTACATAATGACAAGGCTACCATCCATTGGAGTAACAAAAATCTCGACAATAGACTACCTTCCATAATGACAAGGCTACCATTCATTGGAGTAACAAAGATATCGACAACATACTACCTTCCATGATGACAAGCCTACCATCCACTGGAGTAACAAAAATCACGACAACAGACTACCTTCCATAATGAAAAGTCTACCATCCATTGGAGTAACAAAGATATCGATAACATACTACCTTCCATAATGACAAGGCTACCATCCATTGGAGTAATAAAGATATCAACAATAGACTACCTTACATTATTAGAAGGCTACAATCCATTGCAGTAACAAAAATCTCGACAAGAGACTACCTTCCATAATGACAAGGCTACCATCCATTGTAGTAACTAAAATATTGACAACAGACTACCTTCTATAATGACAAGGGTACCATCCATTGGAGTAACAAAAATATCCACAAGAGACTACCTTCCATAATGATAAGGCTACCATCCATTGGAGTAACAAAAATATCGACAATAGACTACCTTCCATAATGTCAAGGCTACAATCCATTGTAGTAACAAAAATCTAGGCAACAGACTACCTTACATAATGACAAGTCTACCATCCATTGTAGTAACAAAAATCTCGACAACAGATTACCTTCCATAATTACAAGGCAACCATCCATTGTAGTAACAAAAATCTCGACAACAGACTACCTTCTATAATGACTTGTCTTCCATTTATTGGAGTAACAAAAATCTCGACAATAGACTACCTTCCATAATGACAAGGCTAACATCCATTGGAGTAACAAAGATATCGACAACATACTACCTTCCATAATGACCAGGCTACCATCCATTGGAGTAACAAAAATAACGACAACAGACTACCTTCCATAATGAAAAGGCTACCATCCATTGGAGTAACAAAGATATCGATAACATACTACCTACCAAAATGACAAGGCAACCATCCATTGGAGTAATAAAGATATCAACAATAGACTACCTTACATTATGAGAATGCTACAATCCAATGGACTAACAAAAATCTCGACAACAAACTACCTTCCATAACGACAAGTATACCATCCATTGGAGTAACAAAAATCTCGACAAGAGACTACCTTCCATAATGACAAGGCTACCATCCATTGTAGTAACAAGAATATCGACAACAGACTACCTTCCATAATGACCTGGCTACCATCCATTGGAGTAACAAAAATCTCGACAATAGACTACCTTCCATAATGAAAAGGCTACCATCCATTGGAGTAACAAAGATATCGATAACATACTACCTTCGATAATGACAAGGCGACCATCCATTGGAGTAACAAAAATCACGACAACAGACTACCTTCCATAATGACTTGGCTACCATCCATTGGAATTACAAAAATCTCGACAATAGACTACCTTCCATAATGACAAGGCTACCATCCATTAGAGTAACAAAAATATCCACAAGAGATTAGCTTCCATAATGATAAGGCTATAATCCATTGTAATAACAAAAATCTCGACAACAGACTACCTTACATAACGACAAGGCTACGATCCATTGTAGTAACAAAAATCTCGACAACAGACTACCTTCCATAATGACAAGGCTACCATCCTTTGTAGTAACAAAAATCTCGATAACAAACTACCTCCCATAATGACTTGTCAACCATCCATTGGAGTAACAAATATCTCGGCAATAGACTACCTTCCATAATGACAAGGCTACCATCCATTGGAGTAACAAAGATATCGACAACATACTACCTTCAATAATGACAAGGATACCATCCATTGGAGTAATAAAAATCATGACAACAGACTACCTTCCATAATGACAAGGCTACCATCCATTGGAATAACAAAAATCTCGACAAGAGATGACCTTCCATAATGACTAGGCTACCATCCATTGGAGTAATAAAGATATCAACAACAGACTACCTTCCATTATGAGAAGGCTACAATCCATTGTATTAACAAAAATCTCGACAAGAGACTACCTTCCATAATGACAAGGCTACCATCCATTGTAGTAACAAAAATCTCGACAACAGACTACCTTCCATAATGACTTGGCTACCATTCATTGGAGTAAGAAAAATCTCGGCAATAGACTACCTTCCATAATGACAAGGCTACCATCCATTGGAGTAACAAAGATATCGATAACATACTAACTTCCATAATGACAAGGCTACCATCCATTGGAGTAACCAAAATCACGACAACAAACTACCTTCCATAATGACCAGGCTACCATCCATTGGAATAACACAAATCTCGATAACAAATGACCTTCCATAATGACTAGGCTACCATCCATTGGATTAATAAAGATATCAACAATAGACTACCTTTCATTATGAGAAGGCTACAATCCATTGTAGTAACAAAAATCTCGACAAGAGACTACCTTGCATAATGACAAGGCTACCATCCATTGTAGTAACTAAAATATCGACAACAAACTACCTTCCATAATGACAAGGGTACCATCCATTGGAGTAATAAGAATATCCACAAGAGACTACCTTCCATAATGATAAGGCTACCATCCATTAAAATCTCGACAACAGACTACCTTGCATAATGTCAAGGCTACAATCCATTGTAGTAACAAAAATCTCGACAACAGACTACCTTACATAATGACAAGGCTACCATCCATTGGAGTAACAAAAATCTCGACAATAGACTACCTTCCATAATGACAAGGCTACCATCCATTGGAGTAACAAAGATATCGACAACATACTACCTTCCATAATGACAAGCCTACCATCCATTGGAGTAACAAAAATCACGACAACAGACTACCTTCCATAATGAAAAGGCTACCATCCATTGGAGTAACAAAGATATCGATAACATACTACCTTCCATAATGACAAGGCTACCATCCATTGGAGTAATAAAGATATCAACAATAGACTACCTTACATTATTAGAAGGCTACAATCCATTGTAGTAACAAAAATCTCGACAAGAGACTACCTTCCATAATGACAAGGCTACCATCCATTGTAGTAACTAAAATATTAACAACAAACTACCTTCTATAATGACAAGGGTACCATCCATTGGAGTAACAAAAATATCCACAAGAGACTACCTTACATAATGATAAGGCTACCATCCATTGGAGTAAAAAAAATCTAGACAACAGACTACCTTACATAATAACAAGGCTACCATCCATTGTAGTAACAAAAATCTCGACAGCAGACTGCCTTCCATAATTACAAGGCTACCATCCATTGTAGTAACAAAAATCTCGACAACAGACTACCTTCCATAATGACTTGTCTTCCATTTATTGGAGTAACAAAAATCTCGACAATAGACTACCTTCCATAATGGCAAGGCTACCATCCATTCGAGTAACAAAGATATCGACAACATACTACCTTCCATAAGGACAAGGCTACCATCCAATGGAGTAACAAAAATCACGACAACAGACTACCTTCCATAATGAAAAGGCTACCATCCATTGGAGTAACAATGATATCGATAACATACTACCTACCATAATGACAAGGCAACCATCCATTGGAGTAATAAAGATATCAACAATAGACTACCTTACATTATGAGAATTCTACAATCCAATGGACTAACAAAAATCTTGACAACAAACTACCTTCCATAACGACAAGTATACCATCCATTGGAGTAACAAAAATCTCGACAAGAGACTACCTTCCATAATGACAAGGCTACCATCCATTGTAGTAACAAAAATCTCGACAACAGACTACCTTCCATAATGACAAGGCTACCATCCATTGGAGTAACAAAAATCACGACAACAGACTACATTCCATAATGACAAGGCTACCATCCAATGAACTAACAAAAATATCGACAAGAGACTACCTTCCATAATGACAAGGCTACCATCCATTGTAGTAACAAAAATCTCGACAAGAGACTACCTTCCATAATGACAAGGCTACAATCCATTGTAGTAACAAAAATCTCGACAACAGACTACCTTCCATAATGACTTGGCTACCATCCATTGGAGTAACAAAAATCTCGACAATAGACTACCTTCCATAATGACAAGCCTACCATCCATTAGAGTAACAAAAATATCCACAAGAGATTACCTTCCATAATGATAAGGCTATAATCCATTGTAGTAAAAAAAATCTCGACAACAGACTACCTTACATAATGACAAGGCTACGATCCATTTTAGTAACAAAAATCTCGACAACAGACTACCTTCCATAATGACAAGGCAACCATCCTTTGTAATAACAAAAATCTCGACAACAAACTACCTTCCATAATTACTTGGCTACCATCCAATGGACTAACAAAAATCTCGACAAGAGACTACCTACCATAATGAAAAGGATCCCATCCATTGTAGTAACAAAAATCTCGACAAGAGACTACATTCCATAATGACAAGGCTACCATCCATGGTAGTAACAAAAATCTCGACAACATACTACCTTCCATAATGACTTGGCTACCATCCATTGGAGTAACAAAAATCTCGACAATAGACTAACTTCCATAATGACATGGCTACCATCCATTAGAGTAACAAAAATATCCACAAGAAATTACCTTCCATAATGACAAGGCTAAGATCCATTGTAGTATCAAAAATCTCGACAACAGACTACCTTCCATAATGACAAGGCTACCATTCTTTATAATAACAAAAATCTCGACAACAAACTACCTTCCATAATTACTTGGCTACCATCCAATGGACTAACAAAAATATCGACAATAGACTACCTTCCATAATGACAAGGCTACCATCCATTAGAGTAACAAAAATATCCACAAGAGATTACCTTCCATAATGATAAGGTTATAATCCATTGTAGTAAAAAAAATCTCGACAATAGACTACCTTACATAATGACAAGGCTACGATCCATTGTAGTAACAAAAATCTCGACAACAGACTACCTTCCATAATGACAAGGCTACCATCCTTTGTAATAACAAAAATCTTGACAACAAACTACCTTCCATAATTACTTGGCTACCATCCATTGGAGTATCAAAAATCTCGGAAATAGACTACCTTCCATAATGACAAGGCTAACATCCATTGGAGTAACAAAGATATTGACAACATACTACCTTCCATAATGACAAGGCCACCATCCATTGGAGTAACAAAATACACGACAACAGACTACCTTCCACAATGACAAGGCTATCATCCATTAGAATAACAAAAATCTCGACAAGAGATAACCTTCCATAATGACTAGGCTACCATCCATTGAAGTAATAAAGATATCAACAACAGACTACCTTCCATTATTAGAAGGCTACAATCCATTGTAGTAACAAAAATCTCAACAATAGACTACTTTACATAATGACTAGGCTACAATCCATTGTAGTAACAAAAATCTCAACAAGAGACTACCTTCCATAATGACAAGGCTACCATTCATTGGAGTAACAAATATCACGACAACAGACTACCTTCCATAATGAAAAGGCTACCATCCATTGGTTTAAAAAAAATCTCGACAACTTACTACCTTCGATAATGACAAGGCTACCATCCAATGGACTAACAAAAATCTCGACAACAGACTACCTTCCATAACGACAAGTATACCATCCATTAGAGTAAAAAAAATCTCGACAACAGATGACCTTCCATAATGACTAGGCTACCATCCATTGGAGTAATAAAGATATCGACAACAGACTACCTTCCATTATGAGAAGGCTACAATCCATTGTAGTAACAAAAATCTCGACAAGAGACTACCTTACATACTGACAAGGCTACCATCCATTGTAGTAACAAAAATCTCGACAACAGACTACCTTTCATAATTACAAGTCTACCATCCATTGTAGTAACAAAAATCTCGACAATAGACTACCTTCCATAATGACTTGTCTTCCATCCATTGGAGTAACAAAAATCTCGACAATAGACTACCTTCCATAATGACATGGCTACCATCCATTAGAGTAACAAAAATATCTACAAGAGATTACCTTCCATAATGATAAGGCAATAATCCATTGTAGTAAAAAAAATCTCGACAACAGACTACCTTACATAATGACAAGGCTACCATCCTTTGTAATAACAAAAATCTCGACAACAAACTACCGTCCATAATTACTTGGCTACCATCCAATGGACTAACAAAAATCTCGACAAGAGACTACCTTCCATAATGACAAGGCTACCATCCATTGTAGTAACAAAAATCTCGACAAGAGACTACCTTACATAATGACAAGGGTACGATCCATTGTAGTAACAAAAATCTCGACAACAGACTACCTTCCATAATGACAAGGCTACCATCCTTTGTAATAACAAAAGTCTCGACAACAAACTACCATCCATAATGACTTGGCTACCATCCATTGGAGTAACAAAAATCTCGACAATAGGCTACCTTCCATAATGACTTGGCTACCATCCATTGGAGTAACAAAAATCTCGACAATAGACTACCTTCCTTAATGACAAGGCTACCATCCATTAGAGTAACAAAAATATGCACAAGAGATTACCTTCCATAATGATAAGGCTATAATCCATTGTAGTAAAAAAAATCTCGCCAACAGACTACCTTACATAATGACAAGGCTACGATCCATTGTAGTAACAAAAATCTCGACAACAGACTACCTTCCATAATGACAAGGCTACCATCCTTTGTAATAACCAAAATATCGACAACAAACTACCTTCCATAATTACTTGGCTACCATCCATTGGAGTATCAAAAATCTCGGAAATAGACTACCTTCCATAATGACAAGGCTACCATCCATTGGAGTAACAAAGATATTGACAACATACTACATTCCATAATGACAAGGCCACCATCCATTGGAGTAACAAAATACACGACAACAGACTACCTTCCATAATGACAAGGCTATCATCCATTATAATAACAAAAATCTCGACAAGAGATAACCTTCCATAATGACTCGGCTACCATCCATTGGAGTAATAAAGATATCAACAACAGACTACCTTCCATTATGAGAAGGCTACAATCCATTGTAGTAACAAAAATCTCAATAATAGACTACCTTACATAATGACTAGGCTACAATCCATTGTAGTAACAAAAATCTCAATAAGAGACTACCTTCCATAATGACAAGGCTACCATTCATTGGAGTAACAAATATCACGACAACAGACTACCTTCCATAATGAAAAGGCTACCATCCATTGGTATAAAAAAAATCTTGACAACTTACTACCTTCGATAATGACAAGGCTACCATCCAATGGACTAACAAAAATCTCGACAACAGACTACCTTCCATAACGACAAGTATACCATCCATTGGAGTAACAAAAATCTCGACAACAGATGACCTTCCATAATGACTAGGCTGCCATCCATTGGAGTAATAAAGATATCGACAACAGACTACCTTCCATTATGAGAAGGCTACAATCCATTGTAGTAACAAAAATCTCGACAAGAGACTACCTTACATAATGACAAGGCTACCATCCATTGTAGTAACAAAAATCTCGACAACATACTACCTTCCATAATGACTTGGCTACCATCCATTGGAGTAACAAAAATCTCGACAATAGACTAACTTCCATAATGACATGGCTAAAATCCATTAGAGTAACAAAAATATCCACAAGAAATTACCTTCCATAATGACAAGGCTACGATCCATTGTAGTAACAAAAATCTCGACAACAGACTACCTTCCATAATGACAAGGCTACCATCCATTGGAGTTACAAAAATCACGACATTAGACTACCTTCCATAATGAAAAGGCTACCATCCATTGGAGTAACAAAGATATCGATAACATACTACCTTCCATAATGACAAGGCTACCATCCATTGGAGTAACAAAAATCACGACAACAGACTACCTTCCATAATGACAAGGCTACCATCCAAAGGACTAACAAAAATCTCGACAAGAGACTACCTTCCATAATGACAAGGCTACCATCCATTGTAGTAACAAAAATCTCAACAAGAGACTACCTTCCATAATGACAAGGCTACCATCCATTGTAGTAACAAAAATCTCGACAACAGACTACCTTCCATAATGACTTGGCTACCATCCATTGGAGTAACAAAAATCTCGACAATAGACTACCTTCCATAATGACAAGGCTACCATCCATTAGAGTGACAAAAATATCCACAAGAGATTACCTTCCATAATTATAAGGCTATAATCCATTGTAGTAAAAAAAATCTCAACAACAGACTACCTTACATAATTACAAAGCTACGATCCATTGTAGTAACAAAAATCTCGACAACAGACTACCTTCCATAATGACAAGGCTACCATCCTTTGTAGTAACAAAAATCTCCACAACAAACTACCTTTCATAATTACTTGGCTACCATCCTTTGGAGTATCAAAAATCTCGGCAATAGACTACCTTCCATAATGACAAGGCTACCATCCATTGGAGTAACAAAGATGTTGACAACATACTACCTTCCATAATGAGAAGGCTACCATCCATTGGAGTAACAAAATACACGACAACAGACTACCTTCCATAATGACAAGGCTACCATCCATTAGAATAATAAAAATCTCGACAAGAGATGACCTTCCATAATGACTACGCTACCATCCATTGGAGTAATAAAGATATCAACAACAAACTACCTTCCATTATGAGAAGGCTACAATCCATTGTAGTAACAAAAATCTTGACAATAGACTACCTTACATAATGACTAGGCTATAATCCATTGTAGTAACAAAAATCTCGACAAGAGACTACCTTCCATAATGACAAGGCTACCATTCATTGGAGTAACAAAAATCACGACAACAGACTACCTTCCATAATGAAAAGGCTACCATCCATTGGAATAACAAAAATCTCGACAACTTAATACCTTCGATAATGACAAGGCTACCATCCAATGGACTAACAAAAATCTCGACAACAGACTACCTTCCATAACGACAAGTATACCATCCATTGGAGTAACAAAAATCTCGACAACAGATGACCTTCTATAATGACTAGGCTACCATCCATTGGAGTAATAAAGATATCGACAACAGACTACCTTCCATTATGAGAAGGCTACAATCCATTATAGTAACAAAAATGTCGACAAGAGACTACCTTCCATAATGACAAGGCTACCATCCATTGTAGTAACAAAAATCTCGACAAGAGACTACCTTCCATAATGACAAGGCTACCATCCATTGTAGTAACAAAAATCTCGACAACAGACTACCTTCCATAATGACTTGGCTACCATCCATTGGAGTAACAAAAATCTCGACAATAGACTACCTTCCATAATGACAAGGCTACCATCCATTAGAATAACAGAAATATCCACAAGAGATTACCTTCAATAATGATAAGGCTATAATCCATTGTAGTAAAAAAAATCTCGACAACATACTACCTTACATAATGACAAGGCTACGATCCATTGTAGTAACAAAAATCTCGACAACAGACTACCTTCCATAATGACAAGGCTACCATCCTTTGTAATAACAAAAATCTCGACAACAAACTACCTTCCATAATTACTTGGCTACCATCCATTGGAGTATCAAAAATCTCGGAAATAGACTACCTTCCATAATGACAAGGCTACCATCCATTGGAGTAACAAAGATATTGACAATATACTACTTTCCATAATGAGAAGGCTACCATCCATTGGAGTAACAAAATACACGACAACAAACTACCTTCCTTAATGACAAGGCTACCATCCATTAGAATAACAAAAATCTCGACAAGAGATGACCTTCCATAATGACTAGGCTACCATCCATTTGAAGTAATAAAGATATCAACAACAGACTACCTTCCATTATGAGAAGGCTACGATCCATTATAGAAACAAAAATATTGGCAATAGACTACCTTACATAATGACTAGGCTACAATCCATTGTAGTAACAAAAATCTCAACAAGAGACTACCTTCCATAATGACAAGGCTACCATTCATTGGAGTAACAAAAATCACGACAACAGACTACCTTCCATAATGAAAAGGCTACCATCCATTGGTATAAAAAAAATCTCGACAACTTACTACCTTCGATAATGACAAGGCTACCATCCAATGGACTAAAAAAAATCTCGACAACAGACTACCTTCCATAACGACAAGTATACCATCCATTGGAGTAACAAAAATCTCGACAACAGATGACCTTCCATAATAACTAGGCTACCATCCATTGGAGTAATAAAGATATCGACAACAGACTACCTTCCATTATGAGAAGGCTACAATCCATTGTAGTAACAAAAATCTCGACAAGAGACTACCTTACATAATGACAAGGCTACCATCCATTGTAGTAACAAAAATCTCGACAACAGACTACCTTCCAGAATTACAAGTCTACCATCCATTGTAGTAACAAAAATCTCGACAATAGACTACCTTCCATTATGACTTGTCTTCCATCCATTGGAGTAACAAAGATATCGACAACATACTACCTTCCATAATGACAAGGCTACCATCCATTAGAGTAACAAAAATATCCACAAGAGATTACCTTCCATAATTATAAGGCTATAATCCATTGTAGTAAAAAAAATCTCAACAACAGACTACCTTACATAATTACAAAGCTACGATCCATTGTAGTAACAAAAATCTCGACAACAGACTACCTTCCATAATGACAAGGCTACCATCCTTTGTAGTAACAAAAATCTCCACAACAAACTACCTTTCATAATTACTTGGCTACCATCCTTTGGAGTATCAAAAATCTCGGCAATAGACTACCTTCCATAATGACAAGGCTACCATCCATTGGAGTAACAAAGATATCGACAACATACTACCTTCCATAATGACAAGGCTACCATCCATTGGAGTGACAAAAATCACGACAACAAACTACCTTCCATAATGACAAGGCTACCATCCAATGGACTAACAAAAATCTCGACAACAGACTACCTTCCATAACGACAAGTATACCATCCATTGGAGTAACAAAAATCTCGACAAGAGACTACCTTCCATAATGACAAGGCTACCATCCATTGTAGTAACAAAAATCTCGACAATAGACTACCTTCCATAATGACTAGGCTACCATCCATTATAGTAACAAAAATCTCGACAAGAGACTACCTTCCATAATGACTTGACTACCATTCATTGGAGTAACAAAAATCTCGACAACAGACTACCTTCCATAATTACTTGGATACCATCCATTGGAGTAACCTAAATATCGACAATAGACTACCTTCGATAATGACAAGGCTACCATCCAATGGACTAACAAAAATCTCGACAACAGACTACCTTCCATAACGACAAGACTACCATCCATTTCAGTAACAAAAATCTCGACAACAGATGACCTTCTATAATGACTAGGCTACCATCCATTGGAGTAATAAAGATATCGACAACAGACTACCTTCCATTATGAGAAGGCTACAATCCATTATAGTAACAAAAATGTCGACAAGAGACTACCTTCCATAATGACAAGGCTACCATCCATTGTAGTAACAAAAATTTCGACAAGAGACTACCTTCCATAATGACAAGGCTACCATCCATTGTAGTAACAAAAATCTCGACAACAGACTACCTTCCATAATGACTTGGCTACCATCCATTGGAGTAACAAAAATCAAGATAATAGACTACCTTCCATAATGACAAGGCTACCATCCATTAGAATAACAGAAATATCCACAAGAGATTACCTTCAATAATGATAAGGCTATAATCCATTGTAGTAAAAAAAATCTCGACAACATACTACCTTACATAATGACAAGGCTACGATCCATTGTAGTAACAAAAATCTCGACAACAGACTACCTTCCATAATGACAAGGCTACCATCCTTTGTAATAACAAAAATCTCGACAACAAACTACCTTCCATAATGACTTGTATACCATCCATTGGAGTATCAAAAATCTCGGCAATAGACTACCTTCCATAATGACAAGGCTACCATCCATTGGAGTAACAAAGATATCGATAACATACTACCTTCCATAATGACAAGGCTACAATCCATTGGAGTAACAAAATACACGACAACAGACTACCTTCCTTAATGACAAGGCTACCATCCAATGGACTAACAAAAATCTCGACAAGAGATGACCTTCCATAATGACAAGTATACCATCCATTGGAGTAACAAAAATCTCGATATCAGACTACCTTCCATAATGACAAGGCTACCATCCATTGTAGTAACAAAAATCTCGACAACAGACTACCTTCTATAATGACAAGGCTACCATCCATTGTAGTAACAAAAATCTCGACAATAGACTACCTTCCATAATGACTTGGCTACCATCCATTGGAGTAACAAAAATCACGACAATAGACTACCTTCCATAATGACAAGGCTACACCCATTAGAGTAACAAAAAAATCCACAAGAGACTACCTTCCATAATGACAAGGCTACCATCCATTGTAGTTACAAAAATCTCGACAACAGACTACCTTACATAATGACAAGGCCACGATCCATTGTAGTAACAAAAATCTCGACAACAGACTACCTTCCATAATGACAAGGCTACCATCCTTTGTAGTAACAAAAATATCGACAACGAACTACCTTCCATAATGACTTGGCTACCATCCATTGGAGTAACAAAAATCACGACAATAGACTACCTTCCATAATGACAAGGCTACCATCCATTGGAAGAACAAAAAACTCGACAACAGATGACCTTCCATAATGACTAGGCTACCATCCGTTGGAGTAATAAAGATATCAACAACAGACTACCTTCCATTATGAGAAGGCTACAATCCATTGTAGTAACAAAAATCTCGACAAGAGACTACCTTCCATAATGACAAGGCTATCATCCATTGTAGTAACAAAAATCTCGACAACGAACTACCTTCCATAATGACTTGGCTACCATCCATTTGAGTAACAAAAATATCGGCAATAGACTACCTTCCATAATGACAAGGCTACCATCCATTGGAGTAACAAAGATATTGACAACATACTACCTTCCATAATGACAAGACTACCACCCATTGGAGTAACAAAAATCATGAAAACAAACTACCTTCCATAATGACAAGGCTGCCATCCATTGGAATAACAAAAATCTCGACAATAGATGACCTTCCATAATTACAAGGCTACAATCCATTGTAGTAACAAAAATCTAGACAAGAGACTACCTTCCGTAATGACAAGGCAACCATCCATTGTAGTAACTAAAATATCGACAACAGACTACCTTCCATAATGACAAGGGTACCATCCATTGGAGTAACAAAAATCTCGACAACAGACTACCTTCCATTATGAATTGGCTACCATCCATTGGAATAACAAAAATCTCGATAATAGACTACCTTCCATAATGACAAGGCTACCATCCATTAGAGCAACAAAACTATCCACAAGAGATTACCTTCCATAATGATAAGGCTATAATCCATTGTAGTAACAAAAATCTCGACAACAGACTACCTTCCATAATGACAAGGCTACCATCCTTTGTAGTAACAAAAATCTTGACAACAAACTACCTTCCATAATGACTTGTATACCATCCCTTGGAGTAAAAAAAATCTCGGCAATAGACTACCTTCCATAATGACAAGGCTACCATCCATTGGAGTTACAAAGATATCGACAACATACTACCTTTCATAATGACAAGGCTACAATCCATTGGAGTAACAAAAATCACGACAACAGACTACCTTCCATAACGACAAGTATACCATCCATTGGAGTAACAAAAATCACGACAAGAGACTACCTTCCATAATGACAAGGCTACCATCCATTGTAGTAACAAAACTCTCGACAACAGACTACCTTCCATAATGAATTGGCTACCATCCGTTGGAGTAACAAAAATCTCGACAATAGACTACCTTCCATAATGACAAGGCTACCATCCATTAGAGTAACAAAAATATCCACAAGAGATTACCTTCCATAATGATAAGGCTATAATCCATTGTAGTAACAAAAATCTCGACAACAGACTTCCTGACATAATGACAAGGCTACGATCCATTGTAGTAACAAAAATCTCGACAACAGACTACCTTCCATAATGACAAGGCTACCATCCTTTGTAGTAACAAAAATCTCGACAACAAATTACCTTCCATAATGACTTGGGTACCATCCATTGGAGTAATAAAGATATCAACAATAGACAACCTTCCATTATGAGAAGGCTACAATCCATTGTAGTAACAAAAATCACGACAAGAGACTACCTTCCATAATGACAAGGCTACCATCCATTGTAGTAACAAAAATCACGACAACAGACTACCTTCCATAACGACAAGTATACCATCCATTGGAGTAACAAAAATCTCGACAAGAGACTACCTTCCATAATGACAAGGCTACCATCCATTGTAATAACAAAACTCTCGACATCAGACTACCTTCCATAATGACAAGGCTACAATCCATTGTAGTAACAAAAATCTCGACAACAGACTACCTTCCATAATGAATTGGCTACCATCCATTGGAGTAACAAAAATCTTGACAATAGACTACCTTCCATAATGACAAGGCTACCATCCATTAGAGTAACAAAAATATCCACAAGAGATTACCTTACATAATTATAAGGCTATAATCCATTGTAGTAACGAAAATCTCGACAACAGACTACCTTACATTATGAGAAGGCTACAATCCATTGTAGTAACAAAAATCACGACAAGAGACTACCTTCCATAATGACAAGGCTACCATCCATTGTAGTAACTAAAATATCAACAACAGACTACCTTCCATAATGACATGGGTACCATCCATTGGAGTAACAAAAATATCCACAAGAGACTACCTTCCATAATGATATGGCTACCATCCATTGGAGTAATAAAAATCTCGACAACAAACTAAATTCCATTATGTCAAGGCTACAATCCATTGTAGTAACAAAAATCTCGACAACGGACTACCATACATAATGACAAGGCTACCATCCATTGTAGTAACAAAAATCTCGACAACAGACTACCTTCCATAATGACAAGGCTAGCATCCATTGTAGTAACAAAAATCTCGACAACAGACTACCTTCAATAATGACTTGGTTTCCATCCATTTGAGTAACAAAAATATCGACAATAGACTACCTTCCATAATGACAAGGCTACCATCCATTGGACTAACAAAGATATCGACAACAGACTACCTTCCATAACGACAAGTATACCATCCATTGGAGTAACAAAAATATCGACAAGAGACTACCTTCCATAATGACAAGGCTACGATCCATTGTAGTAAAAAAAATCTCGACAAAAAACTACCTTCCATAATGACTTATCTACCATCCATTGGAGTAACAAAAATCTCGGCAATAGACTACTTTCCATAATGACAAGGCTACCATCCATTGGAGTAACAAAGATATCGACAACATACTACCTTCCATAATGACAAGGCTACCATCCATTGGAGTGACAAAAATCACGACAACAGACTACCTTCCATAATGACAAGGCTACCATCCAATGGACTAACAAAAATCTCGACAACAGACTACCTTCCATAACGACAAGTATACCATCCATTGGAGTAACAAAAATCTCGACAAGAGACTACCTTCCATAATGACAAGGCTACCATCCATTGTAGTAACAAAAATCTCGACAATAGACTACCTTCCATAATGACAAGGCTACCATCCATTGTAGTAACAAAAATCTCGACAACAGACTACCTTCCAAAATGACTTGACTACCATCCATTATTGTAACAAAAATCTCGACAACAGACTACCTTCCATAATTACTTGGATACCATCCATTGGAGTAACCTAAATATCGGCAATAGACTACCTTCCATAATGACAAGGCTACCAACCATTGGAGTAACAAAGATATTGACAACATACTACCTTACATAATGACAAGACTACCATCCATTTCAGTAACAAAAATCATGAAAACAAACTACCTTCCATTGGAATAACATAAATCTCTACAATAGATGACCTTCCATAATGACTAGGCTACCATCCATTGGAGTAATAAATATATCAACAATAGACTACCTTCCATTATGAGAAGGCAACCATCCATTGTAGTAACTAAAATATCGACAATAGACTACCTTCCATAATGACAAGGGTACCATCCATTGGAGTAACAAAAATCTCGACAACAGACTACCTTCCATAATGACTTGGCTACCATCCATTGGAGTAACAAAAATCAAGATAATAGACAACCTTCCATAATGACAAGGCTACCATCCATTAGAGTAACAAAAATATCCACAAGAGATTACCTTCCATAATGATAAGGCTATAATCCATTGTAGTAACAAAAATCTCGACAACAGACTACCTTACATAACGACAAGGCTATGATCCATTGTAGTAACAAAAATCTCGACAACAGACTACCTTCCAGAATGACAAGGCTACCATCCTTTGTAGTAACAAAAATCTCGATAACAAACTACCTTCCATAATGACTTGTATACCATCCATTGGAGTAAAAAAAATCTCGGCAATAGACTACCTTCCATAATGACAAGGCTACCATCCATTGGAGTAACAAAGATATCGATAACATACTACCTTCCATAATGACAAGGCTACAATCCATTGGAGTAACAAAAATCACGACAACAGACTACCTTCCATAATGACAAGGCTACCATCCAATGGACTAACAAAAATCTCGACAACAGACTACCTTCCATAACGACAAGTATACCATCCATTGGAGTAACAAAAATCTCGATATCAGACTACCTTCCATAATGACAAGGCTACCATCCATTGTAGTAACAAAAATCTCGACAACAGACTACCTTCTATAATGACAAGGCTACCATCCATTGTAGTAACAAAAATCTCGACAATAGACTACCTTCCATAATGACTTGGCTACCATCCATTGGAGTAACAAAAATCACGACAATAGACTACCTTCCATAATGACAAGGCTACATCCATTAGAGTAACAAAAAAATCCACAAGAGACTACCTTCCATAATGACAAGGCTACCATCCATTGTAGTTACAAAAATCTCGACAACAGACTACCTTACATGATGACAAGGCCACGATCCATTGTAGTAACAAAAATCTCGACAACAGACTACCTTCCATAATGACAAGGCTACCATCCTTTGTAGTAACAAAAATATCGACAACGAACTACCTTCCATAATGACTTGGCTACCATCCATTGGAGTAACAAAAATCACGACAATAGACTACCTTCCATAATGACAAGGCTACCATCCATTGGAAGAACAAAAAACTCGACAACAGATGACCTTCCATAATGACTAGGCTACCATCCGTTGGAGTAATAAAGATATCAACAACAGACTACCTTCCATTATGAGAAGGCTACAATCCATTGTAGTAACAAAAATCTCGACAAGAGACTACCTTCCATAATGACAAGGCTATCATCCATTGTAGTAACAAAAATCTCGACAACGAACTACCTTCCATAATGACTTGGCTACCATCCATTTGAGTAACAAAAATATCGGCAATAGACTACCTTCCATAATGACAAGGCTACCATCCATTGGAGTAACAAAGATATTGACAACATACTACCTTCCATAATGACAAGACTACCACCCATTGGAGTAACAAAAATCATGAAAACAAACTACCTTCCATAATGACAAGGCTGCCATCCATTGGAATAACAAAAATCTCGACAATAGATGACCTTCCATAATTACAAGGCTACAATCCATTGTAGTAACAAAAATCTAGACAAGAGACTACCTTCCGTAATGACAAGGCAACCATCCATTGTAGTAACTAAAATATCGACAACAGACTACCTTCCATAATGACAAGGGTACCATCCATTGGAGTAACAAAAATCTCGACAACAGACTACCTTCCATTATGAATTGGCTACCATCCATTGGAATAACAAAAATCTCGATAATAGACTACCTTCCATAATGACAAGGCTACCATCCATTAGAGCAACAAAACTATCCACAAGAGATTACCTTCCATAATGATAAGGCTATAATCCATTGTAGTAACAAAAATCTCGACAACAGACTACCTTCCATAATGACAAGGCTACCATCCTTTGTAGTAACAAAAATCTTGACAACAAACTACCTTCCATAATGACTTGTATACCATCCCTTGGAGTAAAAAAAATCTCGGCAATAGACTACCTTCCATAATGACAAGGCTACCATCCATTGGAGTTACAAAGATATCGACAACATACTACCTTTCATAATGACAAGGCTACAATCCATTGGAGTAACAAAAATCACGACAACAGACTACCTTCCATAACGACAAGTATACCATCCATTGGAGTAACAAAAATCTCGACAAGAGACTACCTTCCATAATGACAAGGCTACCATCCATTGTAGTAACAAAACTCTCGACAACAGACTACCTTCCATAATGAATTGGCTACCATCCATTGGAGTAACAAAAATCTCGACAATAGACTACCTTCCATAATGACAAGGCTACCATCCATTAGAGTAACAAAAATATCCACAAGAGATTACCTTCCATAATGATAAGGCTATAATCCATTGTAGTAACAAAAATCTCGACAACAGACTACCTGACATAATGACAAGGCTACGATCCATTGTAGTAACAAAAATCTCGACAACAGACTACCTTCCATAATGACAAGGCTACCATCCTTTGTAGTAACAAAAATCTCGACAACAAATTACCTTCCATAATGACTTGGGTACCATCCATTGGAGTAATAAAGATATCAACAATAGACAACCTTCCATTATGAGAAGGCTACAATCCATTGTAGTAACAAAAATCACGACAAGAGACTACCTTCCATAATGACAAGGCTACCATCCATTGTAGTAAAAAAAATCACGACAAGAGACTACCTTCCATAACGACAAGTATACCATCCATTGGAGTAACAAAAATCTCGACAAGAGACTACCTTCCATAATGACAAGGCTACCATCCATTGTAGTAACAAAACTCTCGACATCAGACTACCTTCCATAATGACAAGGCTACAATCCATTGTAGTAACAAAAATCTCGACAACAGACTACCTTCCATAATGAATTGGCTACCATCCATTGGAGTAACAAAAATCTTGACAATAGACTACCTTCCATAATGACAAGGCTACCATCCATTAGAGTAACAAAAATATCCACAAGAGATTACCTTACATAATTATAAGGCTATAATCCATTGTAGTAACAAAAATCTCGACAACAGACTACCTTACATTATGAGAAGGCTACAATCCATTGTAGTAACAAAAATCACGACAAGAGACTACCTTCCATAATGACAAGGCTACCATCCATTGTAGTAACTAAAATATCAACAACAGACTACCTTCCATAATGACATGGGTACCATCCATTGGAGTAACAAAAATATCCACAAGAGACTACCTTCCATAATGATATGGCTACCATCCATTGGAGTAATAAAAATCTCGACAACAAACTAAATTCCATTATGTCAAGGCTACAATCCATTGTAGTAACAAAAATCTCGACAACGGACTACCATACATAATGACAAGGCTACCATCCATTGTAGTAACAAAAATCTCGACAACAGACTACCTTCCATAATGACAAGGCTAGCATCCATTGTAGTAACAAAAATCTCGACAACAGACTACCTTCAATAATGACTTGGTTTCCATCCATTTGAGTAACAAAAATATCGACAATAGACTACCTTCCATAATGACAAGGCTACCATCCATTGGACTAACAAAGATATCGACAACAGACTACCTTCCATAACGACAAGTATACCATCCATTGGAGTAACAAAAATATCGACAAGAGACTACCTTCCATAATGACAAGGCTACGATCCATTGTAGTAACAAAAATCTCGACAACAGACTACCTTCCATAATGACAAGGCTACCATCCTTTGTAGTAACAAAAAGCTCGACAACAAATTACCTTCCATAATGACTTGCGTACCATCCATTGGAGTAACAAAAATCTCGGCAATAGACTACCTTCCATAATGACAAGGCTACCATCCATTGGAGTAACAAAGATATCGACAACATACTACCTTCCATAATGACAAGGCTACCATCCATTGGAGTAACAAAAATCACGACAACAGACTACCTTCCATAATGACAAGGCTACCATCCATTGGAATAACAAAAATCTCAACAACATATGACCTTCCATAATGACTAGTCTACCATCCATTGGAGTAATAAAGATATCAACAATAGACTACCTTCCATTATGAGAAGGCTACAATCCATTGTAGTAACAAAAATCTCGACAAGAGACTACCTTCCATAATGAGAAGGCTACCATCCATTGTAGTAACTAAAATATCAACAATAGACTACCTTCCATAATGACATGGGTACCATCCATTGGAGTAACAAAAATATCCACAAGAGACTACCTTCCATAATGATATGGCTACCATCCATTGGAGTAATAAAAATCTCGACAACAAACTAAATTCCATTATGTCAAGGCTACAATCCATTGTAGTAACAAAAATCTCGACAACGTACTACCTTACATAATGACAAGGCTACCATCCATTGTAGTAACAAAAATCTCGACAACAGACTACCTTCCATAATGACAAGGCTACCATCCATTGTAGTAACTAAAATATCAACAACAGACTACCTTCCATAATGACAAGGGTACCATCCATTTGAGTAACAAAAATATCCACAAGAGACTACCTTCCATAATGAGAAGGCTACCATCCATTGGAGTAACAAAAATCTCGACAACAGACTACCTTCCATAATGTCAAGGCTACAATCCATTGTAGTAACAAAAATATCGACAACAGACTACCTTCCATAATGACTTGATTTCCATCCATTGGAGTAACAAAAATCTCGACAATAGACTACCTTCAATAATGACAAGGCTACCATGCATTGTAGTAACAAAGATATCGATAACATACTACCTTCCATAATGACAAGGCTACCATCCATTGGAGTAACAAAAATCACTACAACAGACTACCTTCCATAATGAAAAGGCTACCATCCATTGGAGTAAAAATGTATATCTATAACATACTACCTTCCATAAGGACAAGGCTACCATCCACCGGAGTAACAAAAATCACGACAACAAACAACCTTCCATAATGACAAGGCTACCATCCAATGGACTAACAAGAATCTCGACAACAGACTACCTTCCATAACGACAAGTATACCATACATTGAAGTAACAAAAATCTCGACAAGAGACTACCTTCCATAATGACAAGGCTACCATCCATTGTAGTAACAAAACTCTCGACAACAGACTATCTTCCATAATGACAAGGCTACAATCCATTGTAGTAACAAAAATCTCGACAATAGACTACCTTCCATAATGAATTGGCTACCATCCATTAGAGTAACAAAAATATCGACAATAGACTACCTTCCATAATGACAAGGCTACCATCCATTAGAGTAACAAAAATATCCACAAGAGATTACCTTCCATAATGATAAGGCTATAATCCATTGTAGTAACAAAAATCTCGACAACAGACTACCTTATATAATGACAAGGCTATCATCCATTGTAGTAACAAAAATCTCGACAACAGACTACCTTCCATAATGACAAGGCTACCATCCTTTGTAGTAACAAAAATCTCGACAACAGACTACCTTCCATAATGACTTGGCTACCATCCATTGGAGTAAGAAAAATCTCGGCAATAGAATACCTTCCATAATGACAAGGCTACCATCCATTGGAGTAACAAAGATATCGACAACATACTACCTTCCATAATGACAAGGCTACCATCCATTAGAGTAACAAAAATCACGACAACATACTACCTTCCATAATGACAAGGCTACCATCCATTTGAATAACAAAAATCTCGACAATAGATGACCTTCAATAATGACTAGGCTACCATCCATTGGAGTAATAAAGATATCAACAATAGACTACCTTCCATTATGAGAAGGCTACAATCCATTGTAGTAACAAAAATTTCGACAAGAGACTACCTTCGATAATGAGAAGGCTACCATCCATTGTAGTAACAAAAATATCGACAACAGACTACCTTCCATAATGACTTGGGTACCATCCATTGGAGTAACAAAAATATCCACAAGAGACTACCTTCCATAATGATATGGCTACCATCCATTGGAGTAACAAAGATATCGACAACAGACTAACTTCCATTATGTCAAGGCTACAATCCATTGTAGTAACAAAAATCTCACCAACAGACTACCTTCCATAATGACAAGGCTACCATCCATTGGAATAACAAAAATCTCGACAACATATGACCTTCCATAATGACTAGTCTACCATCCATTGGAGTAATAAAGATATCAACAATAGACTACCTTCAATTATGAGAAGGCTACAATCCATTGTAGTAACAAAAATCTCGACAAGAGACTACCTTCCATAATGAGAAAGCTACCATCCATTGTAGTAACTAAAATATCAACAACACACTACCTTCCATAATGACATGGGTACCATCCATTGGAGTAACAAAAATATCCACAAGAGACTACCTTCCATAATGATATGGCTACCATCCATTGGAGTAATAAAAATCTCGACAACAGACTAACTTCCATTATGTCAAGGCTACAATCCATTGTAGTAACAAAAATCTCGACAACGGACTACCTTACGTAATGACAAGGCTACCATCCATTGTAGTAACAAAAATCTCGACAACAGACTACCTTCCATAATGACAAGGCTACCATCCTTTGTAGTAACAAAAATCTCGACAACAGACTACCTTCAATAATGAATTGGTTTCCATCCATTTGAGTAACAAAAATCTCGACAATAAACTACCTTCCATAATGACAAGGCTACCATCCATTGGAGTAACAAAGATATCGATAACATACTACCTTCCATAATGACAAGGCTACCATCCATCGGAGTAACAAAAATCACGACAACAGACTACCTTTCATAATGACAAGGCTACCATCCAATGGACTAACAAAAATCTCGACAACAGACTACCTTCCATAACGACCAGTATACCATCCATTGGAGTAACAAAAATATCGACAAGAGACTACCTTCCATAATGACAAGGCTACCATCCATTGTAGTAACAAAAATCTCGACAACAGACTACCTTCCATAATGACAAGGCTACCATTCATTGTAGTAACAAAAATCTCAACAACAGACTACCTTCCATAATGACCTGGCTACCATCCATTAGAGTAACAAAAATCTCGGCAATAGACTACCTTCCATAATGACAAGGCTACCATACATTAGAGTAACAAAAATACCCACAAGAGATTACCTTCCATAATGGTAAGGCTATAATCCATTGTAGTAACAAAAATCTCGACAACAGACTACCTTGCATAATGACAAGGCTACGATCCATTGTAGTAACAAAAGTCTCGACAACAGACTACCTTCCATAATGACAAGGCTACCATCCTTTGTAGTAACAAAAATCTCGACAACAAATTACCTTCCATAATGACTTGGCTACCATCCATTGGAGTACCAAATTTTTTGGCAATAAACTACCTTACATAATGACAAGGCTACCATCCCTTGAAGTAACAAAGATATCAATAACATACTACCTTCCATAATGACAAGGCTACCATCCATTGGAGTATCAAAAATCAAGACAACAGACTACCTTCCATAATGACAAGACTACCATCCTTTGGAATAACAAAAATCTTGACAAGAGATGACCTTCCATAATGACTAGGCTACCATCCATTGGAGTAATAAAGATATCAACAACAGACTACCTTCTATTATGACAAGGCTATCATCCATTGTAGTAACAAAAATCTCGACAACAGACTACCTTCCATAATGACTTGGCTACCATCCATTGGAGTAACAAAAAATTTGGCAATAGACTACCTTCCATAATGACAAGGCTACCATCCATTGGAGTAACAAAGATATAGATAACATACTACCTTCCATAATGACAAGGCTACCATCCATCGGAGTAACAAAAATCACGAAAACATACTACCTTCCATAATGACAAGGCTACCATCCAATGGACTAACAAAAATATCGACAACAGACTACCTTCCATAACGACAAGTATACCATCCATTGGAGTAACAAAAATATCGACAAGAGACTACCTTCCATAATGACAAGGCTACCATCCATTGTAGTAACAAAAATCTCGACAACAGACTACCTTCCATAATGACAAGGCTACCATCCATTGTAGTAACAAAAATCTCGACAACAGACTACCTTCCATAATGACTGGCTACCATCCATTGGAGTAACAAAAATTTCGACAATAGACTACCTTCCATAATGACTAGGCTACCATACATTAGAGTAACGAAAATATCCACAAGAGATTACCTTCCATAATGATAAGGCTATAATCCATTGTAGTAACAAAAATCTCGACAACAGACTACCTTGCATAATGACAAGGCTACGATCCATTGTAGTAACAAAAGTCTCGACATCATACTACCTTCCATAATGACAAGGCTACCATCCTTTGTAGTAACAAAAATATCGACAACAAATTACCATCCATAATGACTTGGCTACCATCCATTGGAGTAACAAAAAATTTGGCAATAGACTACCTTCCATAATGACAAGGCTACCATCCCTTGGAGTAACAAAGATATCGATAACATACTACCTTCCATAATGACAAGGCTACCATCCATTGGAGTAACAAAAATCAAGACAACAGACTACCTTCCATAATGACAAGACTACCATCCTTTGGAATAACAAAAATCTCGACAAGAGATGACCTTCCATAATGACTAGGCTACCATCCATTGGAGTAATAAAGATATCAACAACAGACTACCTTCTATTATGACAAGGCTATCATCTATTGTAGTAACAAAAATCTCGACAACAGACTACCTTCCATAATGACTTGGCTACCATCCATTGGAGTAAGAAAAATCTTGGCAATAGACTACCTTCCATAATGACAAGGCTACCATCCATTGGAGTAACAAAGATATCGATAACATACTACCTTCCATAATGACAAGGCTACCATCCATCGGGTTACCAAAATCACGACAACAGACAACCTTCCATAATGACAAGGCTACCATCCAATGGACTAACAAGAATCTCGACAACAGACTACCTTCCATAACGACAAGTATACCATCCATTGGAGTAACAAAAATCTCGACAAGAGACTACCTTCCATAATGACAAGGCTACCATCCATTGTAGTAACAAAACTCTCGACAACATACTATCTTCCATAATGACAAGGCTACAATCCATTGTAGTAACAAAAATCTCGACAAATAGACTACCTTCCATAATGAATTGGCTACCATCCATTAGAGTAACAAAAATATCGACAATAGACTACCTTCCATAATTACAAGGCTACCATCCATTAGAGTAACAAAAATATCCACAAGAGATTACCTTCCATAATGATAAGGCTATAATCCATTGTAGTAACAAAAATCTCGACAACAGACTACCTTACATAATGACAAGGCTACCATCCATTGTAGTAACAAAAATCTCGACAACAGACTACCTTCCATAATGACAAGGCTACCATCCTTTGTAGTAACAAAAATCTCGACAACAGACTACCTTCCATAATGACTTGGCTACCATCCATTGGAGTAAGAAAAATCTCGGCAATAGAATACCTTCCATAATGACAAGGCTACCATCCATTGGAGTAACAAAGATATCGACAACATACTTCTCTCCATAATGACAAGGCTACCATCCATTAGAGTAACAAAAATCACGACAACATACTACCTTCCATAATGACAAGGCTACCATCCATTTGAATAACAAAAATCTCGACAATAGATGACCTTCAATAATGACTAGGCTACCATCCATTGGAGTAATAAAGATATCAACAATAGACTACCTTCCATTATGAGAAGGCTACAATCCATTGTAGTAACAAAAATTTCGACAAGAGACTACCTTCGATAATGAGAAGGCTACCATCCATTGTAGTAACAAAAATATCGACAACAGACTACCTTCCATAATGACTTGGGTACCATCCATTGGAGTAACAAAAATATCCACAAGAGACTACCTTCCATAATGATATGGCTACCATCCATTGGAGTAACAAAGATATCGACAACAGACTAACTTCCATTATGTCAAGGCTACAATCCATTGTAGTAACAAAAATCTCACCAACAGACTACCTTCCATAATGACAAGGCTACCATCCATTGGAATAACAAAAATCTCGACAACATATGACCTTCCATAATGACTAGTCTACCATCCATTGGAGTAATAAAGATATCAACAATAGACTACCTTCAATTATGAGAAGGCTACAATCCATTGTAGTAACAAAAATCTCGACAAGAGACTACCTTCCATTATGAGAAGGCTACCATCCATTGTAGTAACTAAAATATCAACAACACACTACCTTCCATAATGACATGGGTACCATCCATTGGAGTAACAAAAATATCCACAAGAGACTACCTTCCATAATGATATGGCTACCATCCATTGGAGTAATAAAAATCTCGACAACAGACTAACTTCCATTATGTCAAGGCTACAATCCATTGTAGTAACAAAAATCTCGACAACGGACTACCTTACATAATGACCAGGCTACCATCTATTGTAGTAACAAAAATCTCGACAACAGACTACCTTCCATAATGACAAGGCTACCATCCTTTGTAGTAACAAAAATCTCGACAACAGACTACCTTCAATAATGAATTGGTTTCCATCCATTTGAGTAACAAAAATCTCGACAATAAACTACCTTCCATAATGACAAGGCTACCATCCATTGGAGTAACAAAGATATCGATAACATAAGGCTACCATCCATCGGAGTAACAAAAATCACGACAACAGACTACCTTTCATAATGACAAGGCTACCATCCAATGGACTAACAAAAATCTCGACAACAGACTACCTTCCATAACGACCAGTATACCATCCATTGGAGTAACAAAAATATCGACAAGAGACTACCTTCCATAATGACAAGGCTACCATCCATTGTAGTAACAAAAATCTCGACAACAGACTACCTTCCATAATGACAAGGCTACCATTCATTGTAGTAACAAAAATCTCAACAACAGACTACCTTCCATAATGACCTGGCTACCATCCATTAGAGTAACAAAAATCTCGGCAATAGACTACCTTCCATAATGACAAGGCTACCATACATTAGAGTAACAAAAATACCCACAAGAGATTACCTTCCATAATGGTAAGGCTATAATCCATTGTAGTAACAAAAATCTCGACAACAGACTACCTTGCATAATGACAAGGCTACGATCCATTGTAGTAACAAAAGTCTCGACAACAGACTACCTTCCATAATGACAAGGCTACCATCCTTTGTAGTAACAAAAATCTCGACAACAAATTACCTTCCATAATGACTTGGCTACCATCCATTGGAGTACCAAATTTTTTGGCAATAGACTACCTTACATAATGACAAGGCTACCATCCCTTGGAGTAACAAAGATATCAATAACATACTACCTTCCATAATGACAAGGCTACCATCCATTGGAGTATCAAAAATCAAGACAACAGACTACCTTCCATAATGACAAGACTACCATCCTTTGGAATAACAAAAAGCTTGACAAGAGATGACCTTCCATAATGACTAGGCTACCATCCATTGGAGTAATAAAGATATCAACAACAGACTACCTTCTATTATGACAAGGCTATCATCCATTGTAGTAACAAAAATCTCGACAACAGACTACCTTCCATAATGACTTGGCTACCATCCATTGGAGTAACAAAAAATTTGGCCATAGACTACCTTCCATAATGACAAGGCTACCATCCATTGGAGTAACAAAGATATAGATAACATACTACCTTCCATAATGACAAGGCTACCATCCATCGGAGTAACAAAAATCACGACAACAGACTACCTTCCATAATGACAAGGCTACCATCCAATGGACTAACAAAAATCTCGACAACAGACTACCTTCCATAACGACAAGTATACCATCCATTGGAGTAACAAAAATATCGACAAGAGACTACCTTCCATAATGACAAGGCTACCATCCATTGTAGTAACAAAAATCTCGACAACAGACTACCTTCCATAATGACAAGGCTACCATCCATTGTAGTAACAAAAATCTCGACAACAGACTACCTTCCATAATGACTGGCTACCATCCATTGGAGTAACAAAAATCTCGACAATAGACTACCTTCCATAATGACAAGGCTACCATACATTAGAGTAACGAAAATATCCACAAGAGATTACCTTCCATAATGATAAGGCTATAATCCATTGTAGTAACAAAAATCTCGACAATAGACTACCTTGCATAATGACAAGGCTACGATCCATTTTAGTAACAAAAGTCTCGACATCATACTACCTTCCATAATGACAAGGCTACCATCCTTTGTAGTAACAAAAATATCGACAACAAATTACCGTCCATAATGACTTGGCTACCATCCATTGGAGTAACAAAAAATTTGGCAATAGACTACCTTCCATAATGACAAGGCTACCATCCCTTGGAGTAACAAAGATATCGATAACATACTACCTTCCATAATGACAAGGCTACCATCCATTGGAGTAACAAAAATCAAGACAACAGACTACCTTCCATAATGACAAGACTACCATCCTTTGGAATAACAAAAATCTCGACAAGAGATGACCTTCCATAATGACTAGGCTACCATCCATTGGAGTAATAAAGATATCAACAACAGACTACCTTCTATTATGACAAGGCTATCATCTATTGTAGTAACAAAAATCTCGACAACAGACTACCTTCCATAATGACTTGGCTACCATCCATTGGAGTAAGAAAAATCTTGGCAATAGACTACCTTCCATAATGACAAGGCTACCATCCATTGGAGTAACAAAGATATCGATAACATACTACCTTCCATAATGACAAGGCTACCATCCATCGGAGTAACAAAAATCACGACAACAGACTACCTTCCATAATGACAACGCTACCATCCAATGGACTAACAAAAATCTCGACAACAGACTACCTTCCATAACGACAAGTATACCATCCATTGGAGTAACAAAAATATCGACAAGAGACTACCTTCCATAATGACAAGGCTACCATCCATTGTAGTAACAAAAATCTCGACAACAGACTACCTTCCATAATGACAAGGCTACCATCCATTGTAGTAACAAAAATCTCGACAACAGACTACCTTCCATAATGACCTGGGTACCATCCATTGGAGTAACAAAAATCTCGACAATAGACTACCTTCCATAATGACAAGGCTACCATACATTAGAGTAACGAAAATATCCACAAGAGATTACCTTCCATAATGATAAGGCTATAATCCATTGTAGTAATAAAAATCTCGACAACAGACTACCTTGCATAATGACAAGGCTACGATCCATTATAGTAACAAAAGTCTCGACATCATACTACCTTCCATAATGACAAGGCTACCATCCTTTGTAGTAACAAAAATATCGACAACAAATTACCTTCCATAATGACTTGGCTACCATCCATTGGAGTAACAAAATTTTTGGCAATAGACTACCTTCCATAATGACAAGGCTACCATCCCTTGGAGTAACAAAGATATCGATAACATACTACCTTCCATAATGACAAGGCTACCATCCATTGGAGTAACAAAAATCAAGACAACAGACTACCATCCATAATGACAAGACTACCATCCTTTGGAATAACAAAAATCTCGACAAGAGATGACCTTCCATAATGACTAGGCTACCATCCAATGGAGTAATAAAGATATCAACAACAGACTACCTTCTATTATGACAAGGCTATCATCCATTGTAGTAACAAAAATCTCGACAACAGACTACCTTCCATAATGACTTGGCTACCATCCATTGGAGTAAGAAAAATATTGGCAATAGACTACCTTCCATAATGACAAGGCTACCATCCATTGGAGTAACAAAGATATCTATAACATACTACCTTCCATAATGACAAAGCTATCATCCATCGGAGTAACAAAAATCACGACAACAGACTACCTTCCATAATGACAAGGCTACCATCCAATGGACTAACAAAAATCTCGACAACAGACTACCTTCCATAACGACAAGTATACCATCCATTGGAGTAACAAAAATATCGACAAGAGACTACCTTCCATAATGACAAGGCTACCATCCATTGTAGTAACAAAAATATCGATAACAGACTACCTTCCATAATGACAAGGCTACCATCCATTGTAGTAACAAAAATCTCGACAAGAGACTACCTTCCATAATGACCTGGCTACCATCCATTGGAGTAACAAAAATCTCGACAATAGACTACCTTCCATAATGACAAGGCTACCATACATTAGAGTAACGAAAATATCCACAAGAGATTGCCTTCCATAATGATAAGGCTATAATCCATTGTAGTAAAAAAAATCTCGACAACAGACTACCTTGCATAATGACAAGGCTACGATCCATTGTAGTAACAAAAGTCTTGACAACATACTACCTTCCATAATGACAAGGCTACCATCCTTTGTAGTAACAAAAATCTCGACAACAAATTACCTTCCATAATGACTTGGCTACCATCCATTGGAGTAACAAAATTTTTGGCAATAGACTACCTTCCATAATGACAAGGCTACCATCCCTTGGAGTAACAAAGATATCGATAACATACTACCTTCCATAATGACAAGGCTACCATCCATTGGAGTAACAAAAATCAAGACAACAGACTACCTTCCATAATGACAAGACTACCATCCTTTGGAATAACAAAAATCTCGACAAGAGATGACCTTCCATAATGACTAGGCTACCATCCATTGGAGTAATAAAGATATCAAATACAGACTACCTTCTATTATGACAAGGCTATCATCCATTGAAGTAACAAAAATCTCGACAACAGACTACCTTCCATAATGACTTGGCTACCATCCATTGGGGTAAGAAAAATCTTGGCAATAGACTACCTTCCATAATGACAAGGCTACCATCCATTGGAGTAACAAATATATCAACAACATATTACCTTCCATAATGACAAGGCTACCATCCATTGGAATAACAAAAATCTCGACAACAGATGACCTTCCATAATGACTAGGCTACCATCCATTGGAGTAATAAAGATATCAACAACAGACTACCTTCTATTATGACAAGGCTATCATCTATTGTAGTAACAAAAATCTCGACAACAGACTACCTTCCATAATGACAAGGCTACCATCCATTGGAGTAAGAAAAATCTTGGCAATAGACTACCTTCCATAATGACAAGGCTACCATCCATTGGAGTAACAAAGATATCGATAACATACTACCTTCCATAATGACAAGGCTACCATCCATCGGAGTAACAAAAATCACGACAACAGACTACCTTCCATAATGACAAGGCTACCATCCAATGGACTAACAAAAATCTCGACAACAGACTACCTTCCATAACAACAAGTATACCATCCATTGGAGTAACAAAAATATCGACAAGAGACTACCTTCCATAATGACAAGGCTACCATCCATTGTAGTAACAAAAATCTCGACAACAGACTACCTTCCATAATGACAAGGCTACCATCCATTGTAGTAACAAAAATCTCGACAACAGACTACCTTCCATAATGACCTGGGTACCATCCATTGGAGTAACAAAAATCTCGACAATAGACTACCTTCCATAATGACAAGGCTACCATACATTAGAGTAACGAAAATATCCACAAGAGATTACCTTCCATAATGATAAGGCTATAATCCATTGTAGTAATAAAAATCTCGACAACAGACTACCTTGCATAATGACAAGGCTACGATCCATTATAGTAACAAAAGTCTCGACATCATACTACCTTCCATAATGACAAGGCTACCATCCTTTGTAGTAACAAAAATATCGACAACAAATTACCTTCCATAATGACTTGGCTACCATCCATTGGAGTAACAAAATTTTTGGCAATAGACTACCTTCCATAATGACAAGGCTACCATCCCTTAGAGTAACAAAGATATCGATAACATACTACCTTCCATAATGACAAGGCTACCATCCATTGGAGTAACAAAAATCAAGACAACAGACTACCATCCATAATGACAAGACTACCATCCTTTGGAATAACAAAAATCTCGACAAGAGATGACCTTCCATAATGACTAGGCTACCATCCATTGGAGTAATAAAGATATCAACAACATACTACCTTCTATTATGACAAGGCTATCATCCATTGTAGTAACAAAAATCTCGACAACAGACTACCTTCCATAATGACTTGGCTACCATCCATTGGAGTAAGAAAAATCTTGGCAATAGACTACCTTCCATAATGACAAGGCTACCATCCATTGGAGTAACAAAGATATCTATAACATACTACCTTCCATAATGACAATTCTATCATCCATCGGAGTAACAAAAATCACGACAACAGACTACCTTCCATAATGACAAGGCTACCATCCAATGGACTAACAAAAATCTCGACAACAGACTACCTTCCATAACGACAAGTATACCATCCATTGGAGTAACAAAAATATCGACAAGAGACTACCTTCCATAATGACCAGGCTACCATCCATTGTAGTAACAAAAATATCGATAACAGACTACCTTCCATAATGACAAGGCTACCATCCATTGTAGTAACAAAAATCTCGACAAGAGACTACCTTCCATAATGACCTGGCTACCATCCATTGGAGTAACAAAAATCTCGACAATAGACTACCTTCCATAATGACAAGGCTACCATACATTAGAGTAACGAAAATATCCACAAGAGATTACCTTCCATAATGATAAGGCTATAATCCATTGTAGTAACAAAAATCTCGACAACAGACTACCTTGCATAATGACAAGGCTACGATCCATTGTAGTAACAAAAGTCTCGACAACATACTACCTTCCATAATGACAAGGCTACCATCCTTTGTAGTAACAAAAATCTCGACAACAAATTACCTTCCATAATGACTTGGCTACCATCCATTGGAGTAACAAAATTTTTGGCAATAGACTACCTTCCATAATGACAAGGCTACCATCCCTTGGAGTAACAAAGATATCGATAACATACTACCTTCCATAATGACAAGGCTACCATCCATTGGAGTAACAAAAATCAAGACAACAGACTACCTTCCATAATGACAAGACTACCATCCTTTGGAATAACAAAAATCTCGACAAGAGATGACCTTCCATAATGACTAGGCTACCATCCATTGGAGTAATAAAGATATCAAATACAGACTACCTTCTATTATGACAAGGCTATCATCCATTGAAGTAACAAAAATCTCGACAACAGACTACCTTCCATAATGACTTGGCTACCATCCATTGGGGTAAGAAAAATCTTGGCAATAGACTACCTTCCATAATGACAAGGCTACCATCCATTGGAGTAACAAAGATATCAACAACATATTACCTTCCATAATGACAAGGCTACCATCCATTGGAATAACAAAAATCTCGACAACAGATGACCTTCCATAATGACTAGTCTAGCATCCATTGGAGTAATAAAGATATCAACAATAGACTACCTTCCATTATGAGAAGTCTACATTCCATTGTAGTAACAAAAATCTCGACAAGAGACTACCTTCCATAATGACAAGGCTACCATCCATTGTAGTAACTAAAATATCGACAACAGACTACCTTCCATAATGACATGGGTACCATCCATTGGAGTAACAAAAATATCCACAAGAGACTACCTTCCATAATGATAAGGCTACCATCCATTGGAGTAATAAAAATCTCGACAACAGACTAACTTCCATTATGTCAAGGCTACAATCCATTGTAGTAACAAAAATCTCGACAACAGACTACCTTACATAATGAAAAGGCTACCATCCATTGTAGTAACAAAAATCTCAACAACAGACTTCCTTCCATAATGACAAGGCTACCATCCATTGTAGTAACAAAAATCTCGACAACAAACTACCTTCCATAATGACTTGGCTACCATCCATTGGAGTAACAAAGATATCGACAACATACTACCTTCCATAATGACAAGGCTACCATCCATTGGAGTAACAAAAATCATTACAACAGACTACCTTGCATAATGACAAGGCTACCATCCATTGGAATAACAAAAATCTCGACAACAGATGACCTTCCATAATGACTAGTCTAGCATCCATTGGAGTAATAAATCTATCAACAATAGACAACCTTCCATTATGAGAAGGCTAAAATCCATTGTAGTAACAAAAATCTCGACAAGAGACTACCTTCCATAATGACAAGGCTATCATCCATTATAGTAACTAAAATATCGACAACAGACTACCTTCCATAATGACAAGGGTACCAACCATTGGAGTAAAAAAAATATCCACAAGAGGCTACCTTCCATAATGATAAGGCTACCATCCATTGGAGTAACAAAAATATTGACAATAGACTACCTTCCATAATGTCAAGGCTAGAATCCATTGTAGTAACAAAAATCTCAACAACAGACTACCTTACATAATGACAAGGCTACCATCCATTGTAGTAATAAAAATCTCGACAACAAACTACCTTCCATAATGACTTGGCTACCATCCATTGGAGTAACAAAAATCACGACAACAGACTACCTTCTTATAATGACAAGGCTAACATCCATTGGAAGAACAAAAATCTCGACAACAGATGACCTTCTATAATGACTAGGCTACCATCCGTTGGAGTAATAAAGATATCAACAACAGACTACCTTCCATTATGAGAAGGCTACAATCCATTGTAGTAACAAAAATCTCGACAAGAGACTACCTTCCATCATGACAAGGCTACCATCCATTGTAGTAACAAAAATCTCTACAACAGACTACCTTCCATAATGACTTGGCTACCATCCATTGGAGTAACAAAAATATCGGCAATAGACTACCTTCCATAATGACAAGGCTACCATCCATTGGAGTAACAAAGATATTGACAACATACTACCTTCAATAATGACAAGACTACCATCCATTGGAGTAACAAAAATCATGAAAACAAACTACCTTCCATAATGACAAGGCTGCCATCCATTGGAATAACAAAAATCTCGACAATAGATGACCTTCCATAATTACTAGGCTACCATCCATTGGAGTAATAAATATATCAACAATAGACTACCTTCCATAATGAGAAGGCTACAATCCATTGTAGTAACAAAAATATCGATAAGAGACTACCTTCTATAATGACAAGGCAACCATCCATTGTAGTAACTAAAATATCGACAACAGACGACCTTCCATAATGACAAGGGTACCATCCATTGGAGTAACAAAAATCTCGACATCAGACTACCTTCCATTATGACTTGGCTACCATCCATTAGAGCAATAAAATTATCCACAAGAGATTACCTTCCATAATGATAAGGTTATAATCCATTGTAGTAACAAAAATCTCGACAATAGACTAACTTACATAATGACAAGGCTATGATCCATTGTAATAACAAAAATCTCGACAACAGACTACCTTCCATAATGACAAGGCTACCATCCTTTGTAGTAACAAAAATCTCGACAACAAACTACCTTCCATAATGACTTATATACCATCCATTGGAGTAAAAAATATCTCGGCAATAGACTACCTTCCATAATGACAAGGCTACCATTCATTGGAGTAACAAAGATATCGAAAACATACTACCTTCCATAATGACAAGGCTACAATCCATTGGGGTAACAAAAATCACGACAACAGACTACCTTCCATAATGACAAGGCTACCATCCAATGGACTAACAAAAATCTTGACAACAAACTACCTTCAATAATGATAATTATACCATCCATTGGAGTAACAAAAATCTGGACAAGAGACTACCTTCCATAATGACAAGGCTACCATCCATTGTAGTAACAAAAATCTCGACAACAAACTACCTTCCATAATGACAAGGCTACCATCCATTGTAGTAACAAAAATCTCGACAACAGACTACCTTCCATAATGACTTGGCTACCATCCATTATTGTAACAAAAATCTCGACAATAGACTACCTTCCATAATGACAAGGCTACCATCCATTAGAGTAACAAAAATATCCACATGAGATTACCTTTCATAATGACAAGGCTACCGTCCTTTGTAGTAACAAAAATCTCGACAACAAACTACCTTCCATAATGACTTGGCTACCATCCATTGGAGTAACAAAAATCTCGGCAATAGACTACCTTCCATAATGACAAGGCTACCATCCATTGGAGAAACAAAGATATCAACAACATACCACCTTCCATAATGACAAGGCTACCATCCATTAGAGTAACAAAAATCACGTCAACATACTACCTTCCATAATGACAAGGTTACCATCCATTGGAATAACAAAAATCTCGACAACAGATGACCTTCCATAATGACTAGGCTACCATCCATTGGAGTATTAAAGATATCAACAATAGACTACCTTCCATGATGAGAAGGCTACAATCCATTGTAGTTACAAAAATCTCGACAAGAGACTACCTTCCATAATGAGAAGGCTACCATCCATTGTAGTTACAAAAATATCGACAACAGACTACCTTCCATAATGACTTGGGTACCATCCATTGGAGTAACAAAAATATCCACAAGAGACTACCTTCCATAATGATATGGCTACCATCCATTGGAGTAACAAAGATATCGACAACAGACTAACTTCCATTATGTCAAGGCTACAATCCATTATAGTAACAAAAATCTCGACAACTGACTACCTTCCATAATGACAAGGCTACCATCCATTAGAGTAATAAAGATATCAACAATAGACTACCTTCCATTATGAGAAGGCTACAATCCATTGGAGTAACAAAAATCTCGACAAGAGACTACCTTCCATAATGAGAAGGCTACCATCCATTGTAGTAACTAAAATATCGACAACAGACTACCTTCCATAATGACATGGGTACCATCCATTGGAGTAACAAAAATATCCACAAGAGACTACCTTACATAATGACAAGGCTACCATCCATTGTAGTAACAAAAATCTCGACAACAGACTACCTTCCATAATGACAAGGCTATCATCCATTGTAGTAACAAAAATCTCGACAACAGACTACCTTCCATAATGACTTGGCTTCCATCCATTTGAGTAACAAAAATCTCGACAATAGACTACCTTCCATAACGACAACGCTACAATCCATTATAGTAACAAAAATATTGACAACAGACTACCTTCCTTAATGATAAGGCTACAATCCATTGGAGTAACAAAAATCTCGACAAGAGACTACCTTCCATAATGAGAAGGCTACCATCCATTGTAGTAACTAAAATATTGACAACAGACTACCTTCCATAATGACATGGGTACCATCCATTGGAGTAACAAAAATATCCACAAGAGACTACCTTACATAATGACAAGGCTACCATCCATTGTAGTAACAAAAATCTCGACAACAGACTACCTTCCATAATGACAAGGCTATCATCCATTGTAGTAACAAAAATCTCGACAACAGACTACCTTCCATAATGACTTGGCTTCCATCCATTTGAGTAACAAAAATCTCGACAATAGACTACCTTCCATAACGACAACGCTACAATCCATTATAGTAACAAAAATATTGACAACAGACTACCTTCCTTAATGATAAGGCTACCATCCATTGTAGTAACAAAAATCTCGACAATAGACTACCTTCCATAATGACAAGGCTACCATCCAATGGACTAACAAAAATATCAACAATAGACTACCTTCCCTAACGATAAGTATACCATCCATTGGAGTAACAAAAATATCGACAAGAGACTACCTTCTATAATGACAAGGCTACTATCCATTGTAGTAACAAAAATCTCGAAAACAGACTACCTTCCATAATGACAAGGCTACCATCCATTGTAGTAACAAAAATCTCGACAACAGACTACCTTCCATAATGAATTGGCTACCATCCATTGGAGTAACAAAAATCTCGACAATAGACTACCTTCCATAATGACTTGCCTACCATCCATTAGAGTAACAAAAATATCCACAAGAGATTACCTTCCATAATGATAAGGCTATAATCCATTGTAGTAACAAAAATCTTGACAACAGACTACCTTGCATAATGACAAGGCTACGATCCATTGTAGTAACAAAAATCTCGACAACAGACTACCTTCCATAATGACAAGGCTACCATCCATTGGAGAAACAAAAATATCGGCAATAGACTACCTTCCATAATGACAAGGCTACCATCCATTGGAGTAACAAAGATATCGATAACATACTACCTTCCATAATGACAAGGCTACCATCCATTGGAGTAACAAAAATCATGACAACAGACTACCTTCCATAATGACAAGGCTACCATCCTTTGGAATAACAAAAATCTCGACAAGAGATGACCTTCCATAATGACTAGGCAACCATCCATCGGAGTAATAAAGATAATAACAACAGACTACCTTCTATTATGACAAGGCTATCATCCATTGTAGTAACAAAAATCTCGACAACAGACTACCTTCCATAATGACTTGGCTACAATCCATTGGAGTAAGAACAATCTCGGCAATAGACTACCTTCCATAATAACAAGGCTACCTTCCATTGGAGTAACAAAGATATCGACAACATACTACCTTCCATAATGACAAGGCTACCATCCATTGGAGTAACAAAAATCATTACAACAGACTACCTTCCATAATGACAAGGCTATCATCCATTGGATTAACAAAAATCTCGACAACAGATGACCTTCCATAATGACTAGTCTAGCATCCATTGGAGTAATAAAGATATCAACAATAGACTACCTTCCATTATGAGAAGGATACAATCCATTGTAGTAACAAAAATCTCGACAAGAGACTACCTTCCATAATGACAAGGCTACCATCCTTTGTAGTAACTAAAATATCGACAACAAACTACCTTCCATAATGACACGGGTACCATCCATTGGAGTAACAAAAATATCCACAAGAGACTACCTTCCATAATGATAAGGCTACCATCCATTGGAGTAATAAAAATCTCGACAACAGACTAACTTCCATTATGTCAAGGCTACAATCCATTGTAGTAACAAAAATCTCGACAACAGACTACCTTACATAATGACAAGGCTACCATCCATTGTAGTAACAAAAATCTCGACAACAGACTACCTTCCATAATGACAAGGCTACCATCCATTGTAGTAACAAAAATCTCGACAACAGACTACATTCCATAATGACTTGGCTTCCATCCATTGGAGTAACAAAGATATCGATAACATACTAGCTTCCATAATGACAATCTACCATCCATTGGAGTAACAAAAATCACGACAAGATACTACCTTCCATAATGACAAGGCTAGCAACCATTGGAATAACAAAAATCTCGACAACAGATGACCTTCCATAATGACTAGGCTACCATCCATTGGAGTAATAAAGATATCAACAATAGACAACCTTCTATTATGAGAAGGCTACAATCCATTGTAGTAACCAAAATCTCGACAAGAGACTACCTTCCATAATGACAAGGCTATCATCCATTGTAGTAACTAAAATATCGACAACAGACTACCTTCCATAATGACAAGGGTACCATCCATTGGAGTAAAAAAAATATCCACAAGAGGCTACCTTACATAATGATAAGGCTACCGTCCATTGGAGTAACAAAAATATCGACAACAGACTACCTTCCATAATGTCAAGGCTACAATCCATTGTAGTAACAAAAATCTCGACAACAGACTACCTTACATAATGACAAGGCTACCATCCATTGTAGTAACAAAAATATCGACAACAAACTACCTTCCATAATGACAAGGCTACCATCCATTGTAGTAACAAAAATCTCGATAACAGACTACCTTCCATAATGACATGGCTTCCATCCATTGGAGTAACAAAAATCTCGACAATAGACTACCTTCCATAATGACAAGGCTACCATCTATTGGAGTAACAAAAATCACGACAACATACTACCTTCCATAATGACAAGGATACCATCCATTGGAATAACAAAAATCTCGACAAGAGATAACCTTCCATAATGACTAGGCTACCATCCACTGGAGTAATAAAGATATCAACAACAGACTACCTTCCATTATGAGAAGGCTACAACCCATTGTAGTAACAAAAATCTCGACAAGAGACTACCTTCCATAATGACAAGGCTACCGTCTATTGTAGTAACAAAAATCTCGACAACAGACTACCTTCCATAATGACAAGGCTACCATCCATTGTAGTAACAAAAATCTAGACAACAGACTACCTTCCATAATGACTTGGCTACCATCCATTGGAGTAACAAAAATATCGACAATAGACAACCTTCCATAATGACAAGGCTACCATCCATTGGAGTAACAAAGATATCGATAACGTACTACCTTCCATAATGACAAGGCTACCATCTATTGGAGTAACAAAAATCTCGACAACAGACTACCTTCCATAATGATAAGGCTACCATCCTTTGTAGTAACAAAAATCTCGACAACAAACTACCTGCCATAATGACTTGGCTACCATCCATTGGAGTAACAAAAATCTCAGCAATAGACTACCTTCCATAATGACAAGGCTACCATCCATTGGAGTAACAAAGATATCGACAACATACTACCTTCCATAATGACAAGGCTACCATACATTGGAGTAACAAAAATCACGACAACAAACTACCTTCCATAATGACAAGGCTACCATCCAATGGACTAACAAAAATCTCGACAACATACTACCCTCCATAACGACAAGTATACCATCTATTGGAGTAACAAAAATCTTGACAAGAGACTACCTTCCATAATGACAAGGCTACCATCCATTGTAGTAACAAAAATCTCGACAACAGACTACCTTCCATAATGACAAGGCTACCGTCTATTGTAGTAACAAAAATCTCGACAACAGACTACCTTCCATAATGACAAGGCTACCATCCATTGTAGTAACAAAAATCTAGACAACAGACTACCTTCCATAATGACTTGGCTTCCATCCATTTGAGTAACAAAAATCTCGACAATAGACTACCTTCCATAACGACAACGCTACAATCCATTATAGTAACAAAAATATTGACAACAGACTACCTTCCTTAATGATAAGGCTACCATCCATTGTAGTAACAAAAATCTCGACAATAGACTACCTTCCATAATGACAAGGCTACCATCCAATGGACTAACAAAAATATCAACAATAGACTACCTTCCCTAACGATAAGTATACCATCCATTGGAGTAACAAAAATATCGACAAGAGACTACCTTCTATAATGACAAGGCTACTATCCATTGTAGTAACAAAAATCTCGAAAACAGACTACCTTCCATAATGACAAGGCTACCATCCATTGTAGTAACAAAAATCTCGACAACAGACTACCTTCCATAATGAATTGGCTACCATCCATTGGAGTAACAAAAATCTCGACAATAGACTACCTTCCATAATGACTTGCCTACCATCCATTAGAGTAACAAAAATATCCACAAGAGATTACCTTCCATAATGATAAGGCTATAATCCATTGTAGTAACAAAAATCTTGACAACAGACTACCTTGCATAATGACAAGGCTACGATCCATTGTAGTAACAAAAATCTCGACAACAGACTACCTTCCATAATGACAAGGCTACCATCCATTGGAGAAACAAAAATATCGGCAATAGACTACCTTCCATAATGACAAGGCTACCATCCATTGGAGTAACAAAGATATCGATAACATACTACCTTCCATAATGACAAGGCTACCATCCATTGGAGTAACAAAAATCATGACAACAGACTACCTTCCATAATGACAAGGCTACCATCCTTTGGAATAACAAAAATCTCGACAAGAGATGACCTTCCATAATGACTAGGCAACCATCCATCGGAGTAATAAAGATAATAACAACAGACTACCTTCTATTATGACAAGGCTATCATCCATTGTAGTAACAAAAATCTCGACAACAGACTACCTTCCATAATGACTTGGCTACAATCCATTGGAGTAAGAACAATCTCGGCAATAGACTACCTTCCATAATAACAAGGCTACCTTCCATTGGAGTAACAAAGATATCGACAACATACTACCTTCCATAATGACAAGGCTACCATCCATTGGAGTAACAAAAATCATTACAACAGACTACCTTCCATAATGACAAGGCTATCATCCATTGGATTAACAAAAATCTCGACAACAGATGACCTTCCATAATGACTAGTCTAGCATCCATTGGAGTAATAAAGATATCAACAATAGACTACCTTCCATTATGAGAAGGATACAATCCATTGTAGTAACAAAAATCTCGACAAGAGACTACCTTCCATAATGACAAGGCTACCATCCTTTGTAGTAACTAAAATATCGACAACAAACTACCTTCCATAATGACACGGGTACCATCCATTGGAGTAACAAAAATATCCACAAGAGACTACCTTCCATAATGATAAGGCTACCATCCATTGGAGTAATAAAAATCTCGACAACAGACTAACTTCCATTATGTCAAGGCTACAATCCATTGTAGTAACAAAAATCTCGACAACAGACTACCTTACATAATGACAAGGCTACCATCCATTGTAGTAACAAAAATCTCGACAACAGACTACCTTCCATAATGACAAGGCTACCATCCATTGTAGTAACAAAAATCTCGACAACAGACTACATTCCATAATGACTTGGCTTCCATCCATTGGAGTAACAAAGATATCGATAACATACTAGCTTCCATAATGACAATCTACCATCCATTGGAGTAACAAAAATCACGACAAGATACTACCTTCCATAATGACAAGGCTAGCAACCATTGGAATAACAAAAATCTCGACAACAGATGACCTTCCATAATGACTAGGCTACCATCCATTGGAGTAATAAAGATATCAACAATAGACAACCTTCTATTATGAGAAGGCTACAATCCATTGTAGTAACCAAAATCTCGACAAGAGACTACCTTCCATAATGACAAGGCTATCATCCATTGTAGTAACTAAAATATCGACAACAGACTACCTTCCATAATGACAAGGGTACCATCCATTGGAGTAAAAAAAATATCCACAAGAGGCTACCTTACATAATGATAAGGCTACCGTCCATTGGAGTAACAAAAATATCGACAACAGACTACCTTCCATAATGTCAAGGCTACAATCCATTGTAGTAACAAAAATCTCGACAACAGACTACCTTACATAATGACAAGGCTACCATCCATTGTAGTAACAAAAATATCGACAACAAACTACCTTCCATAATGACAAGGCTACCATCCATTGTAGTAACAAAAATCTCGATAACAGACTACCTTCCATAATGACATGGCTTCCATCCATTGGAGTAACAAAAATCTCGACAATAGACTACCTTCCATAATGACAAGGCTACCATCTATTGGAGTAACAAAAATCACGACAACATACTACCTTCCATAATGACAAGGATACCATCCATTGGAATAACAAAAATCTCGACAAGAGATAACCTTCCATAATGACTAGGCTACCATCCACTGGAGTAATAAAGATATCAACAACAGACTACCTTCCATTATGAGAAGGCTACAACCCATTGTAGTAACAAAAATCTCGACAAGAGACTACCTTCCATAATGACAAGGCTACCGTCTATTGTAGTAACAAAAATCTCGACAACAGACTACCTTCCATAATGACAAGGCTACCATCCATTGTAGTAACAAAAATCTAGACAACAGACTACCTTCCATAATGACTTGGCTACCATCCATTGGAGTAACAAAAATATCGACAATAGACAACCTTCCATAATGACAAGGCTACCATCCATTGGAGTAACAAAGATATCGATAACGTACTACCTTCCATAATGACAAGGCTACCATCTATTGGAGTAACAAAAATCTCGACAACAGACTACCTTCCATAATGATAAGGCTACCATCCTTTGTAGTAACAAAAATCTCGACAACAAACTACCTGCCATAATGACTTGGCTACCATCCATTGGAGTAACAAAAATCTCAGCAATAGACTACCTTCCATAATGACAAGGCTACCATCCATTGGAGTAACAAAGATATCGACAACATACTACCTTCCATAATGACAAGGCTACCATACATTGGAGTAACAAAAATCACGACAACAAACTACCTTCCATAATGACAAGGCTACCATCCAATGGACTAACAAAAATCTCGACAACATACTACCCTCCATAACGACAAGTATACCATCTATTGGAGTAACAAAAATCTTGACAAGAGACTACCTTCCATAATGACAAGGCTACCATCCATTGTAGTAACAAAAATCTCGACAACAGACTACCTTCCATAATGACAAGGCTACCGTCTATTGTAGTAACAAAAATCTCGACAACAGACTACCTTCCATAATGACAAGGCTACCATCCATTGTAGTAACAAAAATCTAGACAACAGACTACCTTCCATAATGACTTGGCTACCATCCATTGGAGTAACAAAAATATCGACAATAGACAACCTTCCATAATGACAAGGCTACCATCCATTGGAGTAACAAAGATATCGATAACGTACTACCTTCCATAATGACAAGGCTACCATCTATTGGAGTAACAAAAATCTCGACAACAGACTACCTTCCATAATGATAAGGCTACCATCCTTTGTAGTAACAAAAATCTCGACAACAAACTACCTGCCATAATGACTTGGCTACCATCCATTGGAGTAACAAAAATTTCAGCAATAGACTACCTTCCATAATGACAAGGCTACCATCCATTGGAGTAACAAAGATATCGACAACATACTACCTTCCATAATGACAAGGCTACCATACATTGGAGTAACAAAAATCACGACAACAAACTACCTTCCATAATGACAAGGCTACCATCCTTTGGAATAACAAAAATCTCGACAAGAGATGACCTTCCATAATGACTAGGCAACCATCCATCGGAGTAATAAAGATATCAACAACAGACTACCTTCTATTATGACAAGGCTATCATCCATTGTAGTAACAAAAATATCGACAACAGACTACCTTCCATAATGACTTGGCTACCATCCATTGGAGTAAGAAAAATCTCGGAAATAGACTACCTTCCATAATGACAAGGCTACCATCCATTGGAGTAACAAAGATATCGACAACATACTACCTTCAATAATGACAAGGCTACCATCCATTGGAGTAACAAAAATCATTACAACAGACTATCTTCCATAATGACAAGGCTATCATCCATTGGAATAACAAAAATCTCGACAACAGATGACCTTCCATAATGACTAGTCTAGCATCCATTGGAGTAATAAAGATATCAACAATAGACTACCTTCCATTTTGAGAAGGCTACAATCCATTGTAGTAACAAAAATCTCGACAAGAGACTACCTTCCAAAATGACAAGGCTACAATCCTTTGTAGTAACTAAAATATCGACAACAGACTACCTTCCATAATGACACGGGTACCATCCATTGGAGTAACAAAAATATCCACAAGAGACTACCTTCCATAATGATAAGGCTACCATCCATTGGAGTAATAAAAATCTCAACAACAGACTAACTTCCATTATGTCAAGGTTACAATCCATTGTAGTAACAAAAATCTCGACAACATACTACCTTTCATAATGACAAGGCTACCCCATCCATTGTAGTAACAAAAATCTCGACAACAGACTACCTTCCATAATGACAAGGCTACCATCCATTGTAGTAACAAAAATCTCGACAACAGACTACCTTCCATAATAACTTGGCTTCCATCCATTGGAGTAACAAAGATATCGATAACATACTAGCTTCCATAATGACAAGGCTACCATCCATTGGAGTAATAAAAATCACGACAACATACTACCTTCCATAATGACAAGGCTACCATCCATTGGAATAACAAAAATCTCGACAACATATGACCTTCCATAATGACTAGGCTACCATCCATTGGAGTAATAAAGATATCAACAATAGACAACCTTCCATTATGAGAAGGCTACAATCCATTGTAGTAACAAAAATATCGACAACATACTACCTTCCATAATGACAAGGGTACCATCCATTGGAGTAAAAAAAATATCCACAAGAGGCTACCTTCCATAATGATAAGGCTACCGTCCATTGGAGTAACAAAAATATCGACAACAGACTACCTTCCATAATGTCAAGGCTACAATCCATTGTAGTAACAAAAATCTCGACAACAGACTACCTAACATAATGACAAGGCTACCATCCATTGTAGTAACAAAAATCTCGACAACAAACTACCTTCCATAATGACATGGCTTCCATCCATTGGAGTAACAAAAATCTCGACAATAGACTACCTTCCACAATGACAAGGCTACCATCTATTGGAGTAACAAAAATCACGACAACATACTACCTTCCATAATGAAAAGTATACCATCCATTGGAATAACAAAAATCTCGACAAGAGATAACCTTCCATAATGACTAGGCTACCATCCACTGGAGTAATAAAGATATCAACAACAGACTACCTTCCATTATGAGAAGGCTACAACCCATTGTAGTAACAAAAATCTCGACAAGAGACTACCTTCCATAATGACAAGGCTACCGTCTATTGTAGTAACAAAAATCTCGACAACAGACTACCTTCCATAATGACAAGGCTACCATCCATTGTAGTAACAAAAATCTGGACAACAGACTACCTTCCATAATGACTTGGCTACCATCCATTGGAGTAACAAAAATATCGACAATAGACAACCTTCCATAATGACAAGGCTACCATCCATTGGAGTAACAAAGATATCGATAACGTACTACCTTCCATAATGACAAGGCTACCATCTATTGGAGTAACAAAAATCTCGACAACAGACTACCTTCCATAATGATAAGGCTACCATCCTATGTAGTAACAAAAATCTCGACAACAAACTACCTGCCATAATGACTTGGCTACCATCCATTGGAGTAACAAAAATCTCAGCAATAGACTACCTTCCATAATTACAAGGCTACCATCCATTGGAGTAACAAAGATATCGACAACATACTACCTTCCATAATGACAAGGCTACCATACATTGGAGTAACAAAAATCACGACAACAAACTACCTTCCATGATGACAAGGCTACCATCCAATGGACTAACAAAAATCTCGACAACATACTACCCTCCATAACGACAAGTATACCATCCATTGGAGTAACAAAAATATTGACAAGAGACTACCTTCCATAATGACAAGGCTACCATCCATTGTAGTAACAAAAATCTCGACAACAGACTACCTTCCATAATGACAAGGCTTCCATCCATTGTAGTAACAAAAATCTCGAGAACAGACTACCTTCCATAATGACTTGGCTACCATCCATTGGAGTAACAAAAATCTCGACAATAGACTACCTTCCATAATGACAAGGCTACCATCAATTAGAGTAACAAAAATATCCACAAGAGATTACCTTCCATAATGATAAGGCTATAATCCATTGTAGTAACAAAAATCTCGACAAGAGACTACCTTCCATAATGACAAGGCTACGATCCATTGTAGTAACAAAAATGTCGACAACAGACTACCTTCCATAATGACAAGGCTACCATCCTTTGTAGTAACAAAAATCTCGACAACAAACTACCTTCCATAATGACTTGGCCACTGTTGTACCCCAAAATTTGCCCTCCCATATTCTCCAAGAAATTGCCAAATCAAGCTGCAAAATTCCCCAAGGGTTGCACAGTGCAAAGGGCTCCTAAGACAATCAAATTAGGGTTTTTGTTCTGATCAAGAAAATGAAGTTTCCAAAGGTCCAATCAAGTCTCACATGCCTACAAATATGGTCAAGCATCCTCATACAATATTTCAAGACTTTCAGCACAAAATTGCACAGTCAAAAACCCTAATTGCACTACAGTCAACTGCAGGGGCAAAATGGTCATTTGACAGTCAAAAGTTCAAACTTTTGGTCAACCTATCATTTTGAAGCCACAAACATCATTTTATCAATTCTTGATCATGATTCTCAAAGTTTGGCTCAGAAAATCATCAAAATGCAAAAGTTTCCTTATTTGGACAGTTGAAAAAGTCAACTGAAATTGACCAGGGCATAACTTTCACATGGATTATCAGAAAAATCCCATCCAAAGCTCATTTTGAAGAGAAAGACATTTCCTACAACTCATATTCATACTTCAAGTCCAAGAAATGCTCTCACAAAAAGTTATCAATTTCAACATTATAGGTCATTTTCAAAAGTCAACAAAAAAGGACTTTAAGTCAAAGACCATAACTTGAGATTGGTAAATCAAAATGACATGGGACCAAAGTCATTGGTTAGAGGACTCAAAGACCTTTCCAAAATGTCCAAGAACATGAGAAAAGCTTAAAAATTGAGCAAGTTATGCCTTGTGGAAGTTGGGAAAGTTTTGGATATTTTGAAAAGTCAACATTGATGCAAATGACTTAAAATTGCTAATGGGCCCATTTTTCTTCCATGATTCATCATTCCAAGTATATGCACGACCACTTGGCACAAAGGGAAGTATTTTCTCATTTTTTATTTATTTATTTGAATTATTATTCATATTAATTCATTTAAATTACTTAAATATATGAAAAATATCTAACTTGACCTAATCAATCTTTTTATGCATGTTCTAGACTCAATATTTCGTGCCTAAGCAAATGAGGAAAGATTTGGAGTGATTTGATCTTAATTGATACAAAATACACATGAAAAAAAAGATATGGAAAATCTTAAGAAATCAAATATTCAAAAACAATGATTACAAGAGATTTGATTGAGTTTTCTTAACCTAATGCATTCACTACATATGCTAGAACATAACCCTAATGGCCATACACAGAAAACTGCGCAAGAAAGCCATTGAAAAACTTGGGAAAATTCTCTAAAAACTCAATTCTGAAAACAACTTTTTAGGTGGATTCAAAGCAGAAGACCTATTCCATTAGCTTCCTTGAAAGTTCCTGAACACATTCCAATCAGAAACCACCATCAGAACTCCAAGAATTGGTATATTGAACGCGAACTACATCAAAGAAAATTCATAATCGTATATCATATTCCATGCATTATTTGTGAAATTTATTCATTGATTCATGTTCATTATGATGTTTTGAAGCTAACCCATATATTCAATTGCTTTTTTCTGTGCTATACGCGATTTTGCCATGTTTTTTTTCTAGGGTTTTCAGAAGTTGGAATTGGGGGTTTTCAAACGAGGAAAAATTAAGACTCAAGACCACCACCATTGTAATCAGTAGACCTAGACGATCCTAAACATGCCCTCGCGCCTAATTTATGTTCAAGGATAGCCTAATCGCTATTTTCCCAAAAGACCCATTCTGAAACGCATAAGAAACCGTGGCCTAATACTTTATGTTTCAGGAAAACGAAGAAGATAGAGTCGTGGCAAGAGGGGATAGGCCAATTCAAAAACTCGCGCGCTGGATGAATTAAGGGATTGTTTTCCTTTATTATATTTATTTGCTTATTATATATCAAAACGCGTAGTAATGGCTCAGTGGCACAGGTGTTAACTGGTGATGCTAGTGACCTGGGTATGAACCCCAGGTCTGTATAATTTCTCATGTTATTTTTCATTAACCATTCCCATGCAGCGCCCAAGGCCAAGACGCACCATACACCTCAAGAATCTCTCCTTCCACGCGTCCATCAGAATTAAACCAAAGGCTGGGATTGAAGGTACATCATATACCATGGTCAACGCATGTGCACGCTGTCTGGAAAAGTCAATAGATCTGAAGGTCATTGGGCTTAAACTGCTTGGGCGATACCTCCTAATTTGGGATTAAACCCCCCCTGGTTTGCAAATTCTACATTTTCTTATATTTTATTTTTAATTGTTATTTTATTTGCTTTATTGTTTTGATTCAATTAATTATTTTTACCAAATATAAAAAAATACCTAAAAATCAGAAAAGACAAAAAAAAACATAATAAATATTTTATTTTAATTATTTTCATAAACAAATTGCATGTAAATTAATTAATTCAAATTAGGTGCTCTAACTTTAATTCTTTTAACAAAAATATAAAAAATGTAGAACTAGGTTTAATTGATAATTTTTATTTCCTTTTAATTTTTCTTTTTACCATGATATTATTTATTTATTTATTTCTATAATTAAATTATGCATGAAAATAACTTAGGTTTAAATTAGGTCAAATTTCAATATTTCTTAATAAATAATAAAAAATAACTAGAATTAGGGTTTGCCTATTATTTTAATTTTAATTAATTCTTTTTCGCATTAAATTCCTAAAAACATAAAAATACCAAAAAAAATTTCTTTTAATTTTAATTTTAATTCCTTATTAATTTAATTTTGCAAAAGGGTCCAACGCCCATGTTCTTAATTGTTTAATTTCGCGTATTTATTTTATGTCGCTTGAATAATTATGTACTTCTCCCGAAGCCTTGTAACGTTTAATTGCTTTTCGCACTCTTATTTACTTTATTTAATTTCTTTATTTTCCGTCAAATCGGGTCCGGTTTAATTTGGCGATGTGGACCCGCGCCATTTGTAATAGCTTAGAATTTACTTTTCCGCAAATATTTTAACTGTTAACAAAAAGCATGAAAGAATGAATGGACATAATAAAAACAAGCGTAGAACACCAATAAACATGACAAGACAAATATCAATGAAAACGACACACAAATCGCACACACCACCCCTAGGGTACGCCTCACTGTTGCCTTTCGAAAGGTGATCGTCGAGTAGAGGATGTCTTAGTAAGTCCTCATGATCCGGGAACCTGGCATGAGGGTAGCTTCTAAGGTGTCTTCCCATTGCTCTGGTGATCACCATGTCCCTAAACTCGAATTGACCCGAACACCTCCAACGGTGGTGCTACCTACCTCTCAATGGTGGGATGGCACTACTTTAAAGGACATTTACATAGACGAATTCCTTAGGGTAGGTAGGTTCTCAAGGATACTTGCTCTAATTTCAAACCAAAATACTTTTCACACCAACACATTTTCAAAAGCTTTCACAGCAATTTTTCAAACACTCTGATACAAGAGTCGAACTGAAATTTTCAAAGAAACTTTTTTAAAACCCACAGTTGAAAAGCAAACAAACCTTTTTGAAAACACAATGAGCAAGTATCTAAGAGCCCATGGATAACCATGGATAGAAAGGGTGCTAACACCTTCCCTTTCTATAACCCACCTCCCGAACCGAGAGCAATCTCTTTAAGGAATTTTTCTGTGCTTTTGTCCTTTCCATTTGGAGAAAATAAAAGACGGTGGCGACTCTTGCTTCCGCGACATTTCGCGAACCAGCGTTAAACAGTCAGTTCCAGATCCACCGATCACAGAACTGGCGACTCTGCTGGGGATAATCTTAAAGTGAGGTGTACCTTAGGGCTAGCTCATAACTATGTTTTCAATTGTTTTCCTTGTATGCTTTAAATTGTGGGTTGCTTGGGAGTTCTATAGATCCTAACCCGGATCTGGGGGATACCTTCTTAGAAAGTAGCAACAAGGCTGTGAGGGAACTGTGCGGGGTATACCGACATGGTTGAAACAGTCTGCTACGTTGATGTGGCACTTTGGTGTGTACCGGTAACCCTTGAGTTCAGTCAAGGAGAGTACGGGGCCTCCGCGTGGTGTCGTGAAGCATCAACAGACCTTAGGAACCTTAATTGAACTATCTTGGCCTCTTTAGGGTAGTGAGATAACTGACTTTGGTGCAGTCCGAGGTTGGTTGATACTCGATACTACACTCAATTGAGGGTTGCTTTCCTGGAATATTTCGGTCGCCAGTTCAGTGGCTAAATCGAAATGATGAACAATGAAAGCAATCTCGTGATATTGGGAACCTTAGAACCCGGTTACTTTGATTAGGACAGGTTGAACCCACCAACTTCAAGAGGGTACTACCCAGACCCCATGCTGGCCTTAAACCTTAAGGGCTTGTCTTGTGTGCCTTGTGTGCCTTACATGTTTGTCTTTGTAAATATCTGTGGTGTGTTTAATCATAGCATCATGACATCATCCAGCATCATATGCATTGACTAACCATTTCAGGGGTTCGAATTTTCATCTTTGTTCTTGTTTTGTAGGACATGGAAACTGTTCGTAGAAAGACAATTCAAATCAGTCTGGTAAGGATCCCTCCTCAGCTTAAGGAGCTTATATCCAGGATTCCCGAGAACTCGTCCTTTAGTGAAAGGCATGGAAGCCTCATCAGCTTGGTCAACACCAACATTGAGGAAGATATGATCAAGGTCCTGTTCCAATTCTTTGACCCTATGCATCATTGTTTCACCTTCTTGGATTATCAGTTGGTACCTACATTGGAGGAGTTCTCCCGGCTCCTGAAGATTCCTATCCTTGATCAGCTACCCTTCAACGGTACAGAAAAGGAACCTAAGCTTGAAGAGATTGCTAAAGCCTTGCACCTACAGTCATCTGACCTCAAAGGACATTGGGAAGTTAGAAGTGGTATCAAAGGGTTCTTAGCCAGGTTTCTGTTTGAAAAGGCCCATGAATGTTGGAACTCCCTTGACTTGCAAGCTTTTGAAGAGGTTGTGGCCCTCCTTGTCTATGGTTTGGTGTTGTTCCCTAATCCAGATCAGCTTATAGATATCAGTGCTGTCCAGATCTTTATGTCCAGGAATCCTATACCTACGTTGCTGGGGGACATCCTTCACTCATGTTACACTCGAACCGTGAGAAAAAGAGGTGTCCTTATGTGTTGCACTCCTCTCCTGGGAAGGTGGTTTATTTCGCACCTTCCACAATTAGTCTTGAAGAATGAGCGGGGCTTGAGATGGTCACAACGGTTGATGACTCTTACACAGGAAGATATACATTGGTGCCCTAGGTCTAGAGGAGATGTCACTATCATTGATCGTTGCGGGGAGTACCCTAATGTTCCTTTACTTGGAATCAGAGGAGGTATCACTTACAGCCCATGCCTGGCCTGGAGACAGTTTGGTTACGCTCGGAGGGATGGTCCTCATGACATGTTAATTCCTGACATAGTCTTTGACTTCGACAACGATACTCAAGGACTTCGCCAGAGATTTATCAGAGCTTGGAGGATGCCAAGTAGGATAAACAACAAGACACTGGGGCACAAGAATTCCATCCCGTTGGAACCTTATCTCAAGTGGGTACGAGCCCGCTCCCAGAAGTTAGTGATGCCTTATCCTCATGTGCTCCCGGTAATCAAAGAACCAGTCTTGGAAGGAGAAGTATCCTACACTATTCAGCACCCTGACATGCCCACATCCTGGGAAGAGATGCAGAAGAGCTGGATCCAGCTTAAGGAAGAACGGAATTCTCTTGAGACTAATCTACATGCCAGTGAAAAGAAGGTCTTGGAGCTCACCCGCCTTTTGCACGAGGAGAGGAATCTCAACACCTACATAGCTCCAAAGAGGATGCGCAGTGTATTTTGGGATTGATTTGATTTTTGTATTATTTTCCCATGAGGCTTTGATGTACTAAACAATTATTTCCCTAATGATAACGTGTGTTCCTTTTTGTCTACAACAAATGTGGACTTTCGAACCCTTGAATGCATTGCATAAACACATCTCATTCATCATGCACATAGCAGGTCTTTCCTCTTTTCAGGTTGCTTACAGTTCTTCGCTGTTTATTTCAGCATCATGAATCCCGACTCGTCAGCAACTGAGACGACTATCAAAGCTCTTCAGGCGCAGAATGCGCAGTTTCAGGAATTAATCATGGGTTTGGCTCAAGGCCAGGAAGAATTAAAGGCTATGCTCCTGAAGAAGGAGAAGAAGAAGAAGAAAAGGACTGTTCTGTTCAACTCGGGCCGAAGGTTTGGTAATGCTCTGCGACAGGAAGAGGCTGGTTCTTCTGTTGGCAAGAGTGCTCCTCAGGTGGAAGCAAGGGTTCCTAGTCCGGTAGTCTCCGACAATGAGACTGATTTTGATGAAGAGCAGTACCCTCCTGCAGAAGACAGATACAAGCAACTGGAGGATAGGTTGAAAGCTATGGAAGTTCAACAAGTGCTTGGGCTGGATTTCGGAGATCTGGGTTTGTCAACTGGTGTGATCATCCCTCACAAGTTCAAAGCACCATCCTTCTCTAAATATGACGGGGCGTCTTGTCCCAAGCTGCATCTAAGGTCCTATGTTCGGAAAATTCAGCCGTATTCTGCGGATAAGAATTTATGGATCCACTTCTTCCAGGAGAGTCTTTCAGGGACTCATCTCGAATGGTTCTATCAGCTGGATGGGACCAAAGTTCGTAACTGGGAGGAGTTGGCTACTGCTTTCTACAAGCAGTATCAATATAATGTCGACCTTGCCCCTACACGTACCCAACTCCAGGGTATGTCGCTAGGTGCAAGCGAAGGTTTTAAGGAGTACGCTCAGAAGTGGAGAGACCTGGCTGGCAGGGTGCAGCCACCGCTGACTGATCGAGAGTTGGTAGACATGTTCTTGGGAACCCTATCAGGGCCATTTTTCAACCATCTCATTGGGAATTCTTCTACTGGGTTCACTGATTTGATTCTGACTGGAGAGAGAATTGAGGCTGGGCTGAAGTCTGGAAAAATTCCGAAGGGTGCATCGTCTAGTTCTGAAAAGAAACCGTTCAAGAAGGAGTCTAGTGCCGTATATGGTTCCAGGAGATCAGAGAGACCTGAGCGCCGCCAATCTGTCAGTGCGGTAATGATTGCTAAGCCTGCTTCCGCTCCTCGGCCAACCAATCCCCAAAAGGTTGAAAGACCTCGGAGAGAGTTCACCCGCTTAAGCATGACTTTGTCGCAGATCCTGCCACAGCTGCTCTCAACCAACCTAATGACTGTCAGGGAGGCTCCGAGGTTCCCCAATACTGCATCTCCTAAGTACAACCCGAATGCTCGTTGTGCTTACCATTCAGATAGCCCGGGACATTCTACTGATGACTGTTGGGCGTTAAGGAACAAGCTGCAGGACCTTATTGACGCCAAGGAGGTACAGTTTGAGGCATCCGAGAAGCCTAATGTGATTTCAGCTCCCCTAGTGAATGCTATTGGGGACGAAGACGAAGTGGACGAAGCTGAGTTTGATAGCTGGATCTACCCGGCAACCGACAGTGGACTTAACAATTGGAGTGCAAAGGACAACCTATCTGTTTCTCTTGTTACTAAGTAATGAATTCCCATGTTTTGGTTCTGTAATAAACAATAATAAACTCTTTGGCCCGGTGTCTTACCCGAGGCACCGTGGTTGCATTTGTGAGGGCATATAAATTGTCATTTCATATATCATGAATGAAAATCTTGGACGTATTTTCGCATTGCAAATATTGTGCTCCTTTTCTGTCTTTCTTTCCTTTACATATTTCAAAACAGCTGTATTTACACACACACTCACTCATACAGGTTTCAATCCACTCTGGATCTCACTGGTAACGACTCTGCTACTGCCAGTTATGACTTCGAAAATCCGATCAACTTAGCCGAAGACGAAGGTGAAGATGATTGCGAAGTGCCTGGCGAGCTTGCAAGACTGTTGCTTCAGGAAGAGAGGGCAATTCAATCCCATGAAGGGCCAGTGGAAACCATAAACCTAGGTACTGAGGCAGACAGGAAAGAGGTAAAGATTGGTGCCAACCTAGAGCTCAGCGTGAAGCAACGGTTAACCAAGATGCTGCATGATTATATGGAGATCTTTGCCTGGTCCTACGAAGACATGCCCGGTTTGGATACTGATATTGTGGTCCATCACTTGCCAACTAGGGAAGACTGCCCTCCAGTTAAGCAAAAGGTCTGTCGGATGCGTCCAGAGATGTCTGAGAAGATTAAGGCCGAAGTTATGAAACAGTTTGATGCCGGGTTTCTTGCAGTGACTTCTTACCCTCAGTGGGTTGCCAATGTGGTGCCGGTACCTAAAAAGGACGGTAAGGTCAGAATGTGTGTCGACTATAGGGATCTGAACAGGGCCAGCCCCAAGGATGACTTCCCTTTACCTCACATTGATGTCCTTGTTGATAATACAGCTCAGCACAAGGTGTTCTCTTTCATGGATGGTTTTTCAGGTTACTATCAGATCAAGATGGCACCTGAAGACATGGAAAAGACTACATTCGTTACTCAGTGGGGTACCTTCTGTTACAAGGTCATGCCTTTCGGGTTGAAGAATGCTGGGGAAACCTACCAACGTGCCATGGTTGCTTTATTTCATGATATGATCCATCATGAGATAGAGGTGTATGTTGACGACATGATCGCAAGGTCCCAGACTGAGGAAGAGCACTTAGATCATCTGCAGAAGTTGTTTGACCGATTGAAACTGTACAAACTGAGATTGAACCCGAACAAGTGCACCTTCGGGGTAAGATCTGGAAAGTTGCTAGGCTTCGTGGTCAGTGATAAGGGTATTCAAGTGGACCCCGCCAAGGTCAAAGCTATTCAAGAAATGCCCGTCCCTAAGACAGAGAAAGAGGTCAGAGGCTTTTTAGGACGCCTGAATTACATTGCTCGATTCATCTCGCATCTAACTGCTACTTGTGAACCAATTTTCAAGCTGCTGAAGAAAGATCAGGTAGTACGATGGAATGATGAATGTCAGGCCGCTTTTGACAAAATCAAAGAGTATCTCCAACAACCACCTATCCTTATGCCACCGGTTGAAGGGAGACCTCTGATACTATACCTAACAGTGCTTGATAACTCAATGGGGTGTGTGCTGGGGCAGCATGACGAGTCTGGCCGAAAAGAGCATGCCATTTATTACCTTAGCAAAAAGTTTACCGACTGTGAGACCCGATACTCACTGCTCGAGAAAACTTGCTGCGCTTTGGTATGGGCTGCTCGCCGGCTGAGACAGTATATGCTGACTCACACTACTTTGTTGATCTCAAAAATGGATCCTATCAAGTACATATTCGAAAAGCCGGCGCTATCTGGGAGGATTGCAAGATGGCAGATGATCTTGACAGAATACGACATTCAGTACACGACCCAGAAAGCCATCAAGGGAAGTGTATTGGCAGACCACTTGGCTCATCAAGCTGTAGATGACTACCAATCGATGAACTTCGAGTTTCCGGATGAAAGCATTATGATAGTGACTGATTGTGAAGTACCTGGACCGGATGAAGGACCTGAGCCAGGATCCCGATGGTCTATGCACTTTGACGTAGCCTCCAATGCTTTAGGAAATGGTATCGGCGCCATAATCATATCTCCACAAGGTACTCATACTCCACTCACTTCCCGGCTATGTTTCAACTGTACCAACAACATGGCGGAGTATGAGGCGTGCATCATGGGTCTTCAAGCTGCGATCGACCTAAGGATCAAGTTTCTGAGTGTCTTCGGAGATTCCGCTCTTGTGATCAATCAGATCAAAGGAGAGTGGGATACGAAACATCCGAATCTTATTCCTTACAGAGAATGTGTGTTGACCTTGATCCCCCACTTCACGGAGATAACCTTTGAACACTTTCCAAGAGAGGAGAATCAGTTGGCGGACGCGTTAGCTACGATGTCTTCTATGTTCAAGGTCAAATGGGACAATAAGGCTCCCCAGATAATCATCTGGAAACTGGACGAACCGGCATACTGTTGTGATCTCGAGACTGAATCGGTGGCTGAGAAGCCTTGGTACTATGAGGTGAAGAGATATTTGTAAGCTCAGGAATATCCGGAAGGTGCATCTGTCAACGATAAGAAGTTTCTGAGAAGGTTCGCAGCGAAGTTCTTCCTCAGCAATGGCATCCTGTATAAGCGAAACCATGATTCGACCTTACTGTGTTGTGTGGATAAGACAGAAGCATAAAGGATCATGGAAGAGTTACATGAAGGGACCTTCGGAACATATTCCAGTGGACACACTATGGCAAAGAAAATCCTACGGGCAGGATATTACTAGTCCACAATGGAAGCTGACTGCTACCAACATTCCAGGACATGCCACAAGTGCCAGATTTACGCAGACAAAGTGCACGTTCCTCCAGTGCCTCTGAATGTCTTGACAACACCTTGGCCGTTTGCAATGTGGGGCATAGATATGATCGGCGAGATTAAACCAACGGCATCCAATGGGCATCGCTTCATCCTGGTGGCAATTGATTACTTCACGAAGTGGGTTGAAGCAGCATCCTACGCTACGGTAACCAAGACTGTTGTGGCACGGTTCATTCGGCATAACCTGATCTGTCGGTACGGCATCCCGGAGCGGATTATTACAGACAACGGTACCAATCTGAACAACAAGATGATCGCTGAGCTCTGCGAACAGTTCAAGATACAGCACCACAATTCTTCTCCTTACAGACCGAAGATGAATGGGGCTGTAGAAGCAGCAAATAAGAACATCAAGAAAATCGTGCAGAAGATGACAGTGACTTATAAAGATTGGCACGAGATGTTACCGTTCGCTCTACATGGGTACCGTACCTCAGCTAGGACGTCAACCGGGGCAACTCCTTTCTCTCTGGTTTATGGCATGGAGGCAGTCTTACCGATCGAAGTGCAAATACCCTCTCTCCGGATAATGAAGGATGCAAATCTGAACGAAGATGATTGGATCCAGACACGACTTGATCAGCTCAACCTCATTGATGAAAAGAGACTTGCTGCTATCTGTCATGGTCAGACGTATCAGAAACGAATGATCAGGGCATTTAACAAAAAGGTCAGACCACAAGAATATCGAGTTGGGGATCTGGTAATCAAGAGAATCATCCTTCCTCAGAGAGATCCAAGAGGCAAATGGACCCCTACATACGAAGGGCCATTTGTGGTTAAGCATGTGTTCTCAGGAGGAGCCATGATATTGACCAACATGGATGGTGACGACCTTCCTCGCCCCGCCAATGCAAACATAGTAAAAAAATACTACGCATAAAAAAGACCCGCTAGGCTGACATGCCTAGGCGAAAATTAGGGCTTCCCGTCGAACCAAAAGGGTTCGGGCAAAATGAAGGGATAAAAATAAAAAAAATCTGTACACCCGGCAAGTCGAAAACCTGAAAAGGCGGCTTGGGCAAAAATGGGTATCCCGGTGGACTGAAAACCCGAAAGGGCGGTCCAGGCAAAAATTAGGGATAAAAGCGTAATACTATGTCTCATTGATCGCTTTGCATCCAGAATCCGGTATCTACATCAAGTTCAGACAGCATCGATCAGTCAGCTTCACCTTCAACCAAGGTCATCAAGTGATGAGACGCTCGGAGTTATAAAGACAATAGCAGAGTTGAAACCCAGTGGGATCATTCATTTCACACAGCTGTTTTATTTTCTTTTGTACAAAATTTGTATAAACTCTTTTGTTCGGCGGCGTTCTCTTACTAGGACGTCAGCCTCTTGTACACAAAACGCCTATTTTCAGGCCATTCAAAATCAATACAAATACATTTTCAGTTAAACGTGCCAAATGTTGTTCTTTTTTCTGTTTTGTTTTGCGAAGAACGTCCAAGGTTCAATTTGTGATATATGCATTCACAATAGCTTGCTAACTCATAAATATTTGCATACGAAACAAAGGAATTAATTACAGGTGACACTAGAAACAGGGGCAATAAAAGAGTTGTCTGAGAAGTCTAATTGTTCAATCCTCCGAGGTACCAAGGTAGGTTCAGCCAAAGAATACGACCAGCACATCTTAATTCCCAAGAGAGTAAGCAAGTCAGTACATTCTCTCCCCAAGCAGAGTATCAAATCCCAAGGAAATTAGGTATCCTCCAGCCGATCTCAAACATTCCCCAGCAGCATATATACATATTCTTAACAAGCATCCCCGGCAGTGTTGGTCTAAAGATTGTTCCCCGGCGGCATATCAAGTATTCAAAGGAATCACTTCCCTAGCATATCAAAACTCCCCCGGAGAGTCCAATCAGTTCCCCGGGAAATTTGGAATTCATCTCCCAAGCAGTAAGCTTATCCCCAGTAAATTCTGGAAGCTTATCCTTCGCAGAACACGAACGCGTCGTCCGGCTTTATTTAAAGAGTTATTTCCTTAACAGGATATAACTGGGTTATCCTCAGCCAAAAGCCACGAAAAGAGCATCCTCGACGAAGTCTTCTTACCCCAGCGAAGTCTATTAGCACTTCCAATCCATCATCATATCCCCAGCAAGTGGTTTTCAACAATCAACAGAGCATGTCTCTCCCCACAGAGTATTACTCCTCAGCATGGTCGCTAGAGTATCTTTTCTCCCCGCAGAATCCTTCATTTGCCAAGTTTATTCCGCAACGGAGTCATCTTCTCCTACCGGTATTCTTGCAGTTATCGTCCCCAGCGGAAGAAAAATCTATTCTTCAACATCAGCCCAGGATACGACTTCCCGGCACCCGTCAAGGATTCACTTTCCTAGACAAAAACATACATAAAACATCACATACATCATTATAGCATGCATAGACGCATTATATCATACAAATCTCATTTATATTGAGAACATCATTGCTTGATCCATATCATGCATTGCATGTGACTGACCTTTACCTTTCAGGGAAGATCCAGTTAAGTTCTCAAGCAATATTTCAAGCCTTCTCTGGTTCAGTCAGATCGACCCTAAGATCTCCCTGATGCTTATCCAGTTGAAGATTTCAAGACCTAGACCGGTTCAGTTAAATCGACCCTAAGATTTTCCTGATTCTTATCCAGTCAAAGGCCTTCTCTGGTTCAGTCAGATCGACCCTAAGATCTCCCTGATGCTTATCCAGTTGAAGATATTCCAAGACCTTGTCCGGTTCAGTTAAATCGACCCTAAGATTTTCCTGATTCTTATCCAGTCAAAGGCCTTCTCTGGTTCAGTCAGATCGACCCTAAGATCTCCCTGATGCTTATCCAGTTGAAGATATTCCAAGACCTTGTCCGATTCAGTTAAATCGACCCTAAGATTTTCCTGATTCTTATCCAGTCAAAGGCCTTCTCTGGTTCAGTCAGATCGACCCTAAGATCTCCCTGATGCTTATCCAGTTGAAGATATTCCAAGACCTTGTCCGGTTCAGTTAAATCGACCCTAAGATTTTCCTGATGCTTATCCAGTCAAAGGCCTCCTCTGGTTCAGTCAGATCGACCCTAAGATCTCCCTGATGCTTATCCCAGTAGAAGACACCCAAGATTTTTCTCAACGAGCGTTGTTGAAGTTAAAGTCACCCAAGGTTCTCTTACCATTCATGCTAAGGAAGTAACCATACCTGGTTCATTCATCATCTTGTGAAGCTCCAGACTCAGCTCCTGTAACCAGTCAGGACACATCTATACCAAGCATCTGAAAACCAGCTCCTGCAACGTGTCAGGTACTCATTTTCTGTTTTGCAGGTATGCAGGTTTTCGCTAAGGAATCTCTTACGCGATCAACAGCCAGATGGCATCTATAAGCCCATTACCCTATCCAGCAACCTCTAAATGGCATCTATAAGCCCATTCCCCATCATCATACTGCTACTATGTGAGCGCAAATTTCTGGGCACTCTAGTGTTCAATCATCTTCTACCCTCGGATTACGAAAGGCACGCCAGCCAATCTGCATCCTCAGGTCTGAGAAGATTTAACAGGGGCAACTGTTGTACCCCAAAATTTGCCCTCCCATATTCTCCAAGAAATTGCCAAATCAAGCTGCAAAATTCCCCAAGGGTTGCACAGTGCAAAGGGCTCCTAAGACAGTCAAATTAGGGTTTTTGTTCTGATCAAGAAAATGAAGTTTCCAAAGGTCCAATCAAGTCTCACATGCCTACAAATATGGTCAAGCATCCTCATACAAAATTTCAAGACTTTCAGCACAAAATTGCACAGTCAAAAACCCTAATTGCACTACAGTCAACTGCAGGGGCAAAATGGTCATTTGACAGTCAAAAGTTCAAACTTTTGGTCAACCTATCATTTTGAAGCCACAAACATCATTTGATCAATGCTTGATCATGATTCTCAAAGTTTGGCTCAGAAAATCATCAAAATGCAAAAGTTTCCTTATTTGGACAGCTGAAAAAGTCAACTGAAATTGACCAGGGCATAACTTTCACATGGATTATCAGAAAAATCCCATCCAAAGCTCATTTTGAAGAGAAAGACATTTCCTACAACTCATCTTCATACTTCAAGTCCAAGAAATGCTCTCACAAAAAGTTATCAATTTCAACATTATAGGTCATTTTCAAAAGTCAACAAAAAAGGACTTTAAGTCAAAGACCATAACTTGAGATTGGTAAATAAAAATGACATGGGACCAAAGGCATTGGTTAGAGGACTCAAATACCTTTCCAAAATGTCAAAGAACATGAGCAAAGCTTAAAAATTGAGCATGTTATGCCTTGTGGAAGTTGGGAAATGTTTGGATATTTTGAAAAGTCAACATTGATGCAAATGACTTAAAATTGCTAATGGGCCCATTTTTCTTCCATGATTCATCATTCCAAGTATATGCACGACCACTTGGCCAAAAGGGAAGTATTTTCTCATTTTTTATTTATTTATTTGAATTATTATTCATATTAATTCATTTAAATTACTTAAATATATGAAAAATATCTAACTTGACCTAATCAATCTTTTTATGCATGTTCTAGACTCAATATTTCGTGCCTAAGCAAATGAGGAAAGATTTGGAGTGATTTGATCTTAATTGATACAAAATACACATGAAAAAAAAGATATGGAAAATCTTAAGAAATCAAATATTCAAAAACAATGATTACAAGAGATTTGATTGAGTTTTCTTAACCTAATGCATTCACTACATATGCTAGAACATAACCCTAATGGCCATACACAGAAAACTGCGCAAGAAAGCCATTGAAAAACTTGGGAAAATTCTCTAAAAACTCAATTCTGAAAACAGCTTTTTAGGTGGATTCAAAGCACAAGACCTATTCCATTAGCTTCCTTGAAAGTTCCTGAACACATTCCAATCAGAAACCACCATCAGAACTCCAAGAATTGGTATATTGAACGCGAACTGCATCAAAGAAAATTCATAATCGTATATCATATTCCATGCATTATTTGTGAAATTTATTCATTGATTCATGTTCATTATGATGTTTTGAAGCTAACCCATATATTCAATTGCTTTTTTCTGTGCTATACGCGATTTTGCCATGTTTATTTTCTAGGGTTTTCAGAAGTTGGAATTGGGGGTTTTCAAACGAGGAAAAATTAAGACTCAAGACCACCACCATTGTAATCAGTAGACCTAGACGATCCTAAACATGCCCTCGCGCCTAATTTATGTTCAAGGATAGCCTAATCGCTATTTTCCCAAAAGACCCATTCTGAAACGCATAAGAAACCGTGGCCTAATACTTTATGTTTCAGGAAAACGAAGAAGATAGAGTCGTGGCAAGAGGGGATAGGCCAATTCAAAAACTCGCGCGCTGGATGCATTAAGGGATTGTTTTCCTTTATTATATTTATTTGCTTATTATATATCAAAACGCGTAGTAATGGCTCAGTGGCACAGGTGTTAACTGGTGATGCTAGTGACCTGGGTTCGAACCCCATGTCTGTATAATTTCTCATGTTATTTTTCATTAACCATTCCCATGCAGCGCCCAAGGCCAAGACGCACCATACACCTCAAGAATCTCTCCTTCCACGCGTCCATCAGAATTAAACCAAAGGCTGGGATTGAAGGTACATCATATACCATGGTCAACGCATGTGCACGCTGTCTGGAAAAGTCAATAGATCTGAAGGTCATTGGGCTTAAACTGCTTGGGCCATACCTCCTAATTTGGGACTGAACCCCCCTGGTTTGCAAATTCTACATTTTCTTATATTTTATTTTTAATTGTTATTTTATTTGCTTTATTGTTTTGATTCAATTAATTATTTTTACCAAATATAAAAAATACCTAAAAATCAGAAAAGACAAAAAAAAACATAATAAATATTTTATTTTAATTATTTTCATAAACAAATTGCATGTAAATTAATTAATTCAAATTAGGTGCTCTAACTTTAATTCTTTTAACAAAAATATAAAAAATGTAGAACTAGGTTTAATTGATAATTTTTATTTCCTTTTAATTTTTCTTTTTACCATGATATTATTTATTTATTTATTTCTATAATTAAATTATGCATGAAAATAACTTAGGTTTAAATTAGGTCAAATTTCAATATTTCTTAATAAATAATAAAAAATAACTAGAATTAGGGTTTGCCTATTATTTTAATTTTAATTAATTCTTTTTCGCATTAAATTCCTAAAAACATAAAAATACCAAAAACATTTTCTTTTAATTTTAATTTTAATTCCTTATTAATTTAGTTTTGCAAAAGGGTCCAACGCCCATGTTCTTAATTGTTTAATTTCGCGTATTTATTTTATGTCGCTTGAATAATTATGTACTTCTCCCGAAGCCTTGTAACGTTTAATTGCTTTTCGCACTCTTATTTACTTTATTTAATTTCTTTATTTTCCGTCAAATCGGGTCCGGTTTAATTTGGCGATGTGGACCCGCGCCATTTGTAATAGCTTAGAATTTACTTTTCCGCAAATATTTTAACTGTTAACAAAAAGCATGAAAGAATGAATGGACATAATAAAAACAAGCGTAGAACACCAATAAACATGACAAGACAAATATCAATGAAAACGACACACAAATCGCACACACCACCCCTAGGGTACGCCTCACTGTTGCCTTTCGAAAGGTGATCGTCGAGTAGAGGATGTCTTAGTAAGTCCTCATGATCCGGGAACCTGGCATGAGGGTAGCTTCTAAGGTGTCTTCCCATTGCTCTGGTGATCACCATGTCCCTAAACTCGAATTGACCCGAACACCTCCAACGGTGGTGCTACCTACCTCTCAATGGTGGGATGGCACTACTTTAAAGGACATTTACACAGACGAATTCCTTAGGGTAGGTAGGTTCTCAAGGATACTTGCTCTAATTTCAAACCAAAATACTTTTCACACCAACACATTTTCAAAAGCTTTCACAGCAATTTTTCAAACACTCTGATACAAGAGTCGAACTGAAATTTTCAAAGAAACTTTTTTAAAACCCACAGTTGAAAAGCAAACAAACCTTTTTGAAAACACAATGAGCAAGTATCTAAGAGCCCATGGATAACCATGGATAGAAAGGGTGCTAACACCTTCCCTTTCTATAACCTACCTCCCGAACCGAGAGCAATCTCTTTAAGGAATTTTTCTGTGCTTTTGTCCTTTCCATTTGGAGAAAATAAAAGACGGTGGCGACTCTTGCTTCTGCGACATTTCGCGAACCAGCGTTAAACAGTCAGTTCCAGATCCACCGATCACAGCCACCATCCATTGGAGTAACAAAAAGCTCGACAATAGACTACCTTCCATAATGACAAGGCTACCATCCATTGGAGTAACAAAGATATCGACAACATACTACCTTCCATAATGACAAGGATACCATCCATTGGAGTAACAAAAATCACGACAACAGACTACCTTCCATAATGACAAGGCTACCATCCATTGGAATAACAAAAATCTCGACAACAAATGACCTTCCATAATGACTAGGCTACCATCCATTAGAGTAATAAAGATATCAACAATAGACTACCTTCCATTATGAGAAGGCTACAATCCATTGTAGTAACAAAAATCTCGACAAGAGACTACCTTCCATAATGACAAGGCTACCATCCATTGTAGTAACTAAAATATCGACAACAGACTACCTTCCATAATGACAAGGGTACCATCCATTGGAGTAACAAAAATATCCACAAGACACTACCTTCAATAATGATAAGGCTACCATCCATTGGAGTAACAAAAATCTCGACAACAGACTACCTTCCATAATGTCAAGGCTACAATCCATTATAGTAACAAAAATCTCGACAACAGACTACCTTACATAATGACAAGGCTACCATCCATTATAGTAACAAAAATCTCGACAACAGACTACCTTCCATAATGACAAGGCTACCATCCATTGTAGTAACAAAAATCTCGACAACAGACTACCTTCCATAATGACTTGGCTTCCATCCATTGGAGTAACAAAAATATCGACAATAGACTACCTTCCATAATGACAAGGCTACCATACATTGGAGTAACAAAGATATCGATAACATACTACCTTCCATAATAACAAGGCTACCATCCATTGGAGTAACAAAAATCACGATAACAGAATACCTTCCATAATGACTAGGCTACCATCCATTGGAGTAATAAAGATATCAACAATAGACTACCTTCCATTATGAGAAGGCTACAATCCATTGTAGTAACAAAAATCTCGACAAGAGACTACCTTCCATAATGAGAAGGCTACCATCCATTGTAGTAACAAAAATATCGACAACAGACTACCTTCCATAATGACTTGGGTACCATCCATTGGAGTAACAAAAATATCCACAAGAGACTACCTTCCATAATGATATGGCTACCATCCATTGGAGTAACAAAGATATCGACAACAGACTAACTTCCATTATGTCAAGGCTACAATCCATTGTAGTAACAAAAATCTCGACAACTGACTACCTTCCATAATGACAAGGCTACCATCCATTGGAATAACAAAAATCTCGACAACATATGACCTTCCATAATGACTAGTCTACCATCCATTGGAGTAATAAAGATATCAACAATAGACTACCTTCCATTATGAGAAGGCTACAATCCATTGGAGTAACAAAAATCTCAATAAGAGACTACCTTCCATAATGAGAAGGCTACCATCCATTGTAGTAACTAAAATATCGACAACAGACTACCTTCCATAATGACATGGGTACCATCCATTGAAATAACAAAAATATCCACAAGAGACTACGTTACATAATGACAAGGCTACCATCCATTGTAGTAACAAAAATCTCGACAACAGACTACCTTCCATAATGACAAGGCTATCATCCATTGTAGTAACAAAAATCTCGACAACAGACTACCTTCCATAATGACTTGGCTTCCATCCATTTGAGTAACAAAAATCTCGACAATAGACTACCTTCCATAATGACAAGGCTACCATCCATTGGAGTAACAAAGATATCGATAACATACTACCTTCCATAATGACAAGGCTACCATCCATCGGAGTAACAAAAATCACGACAACAGACTACCTTCCATAATGACAAGGCTACCATCCAATGGACTAACAAAAATCTCGACAACAGACTACCTTCCCTAACGATAAGTATACCATCCATTGGAGTAACAAAAATATCGACAAGAGACTACCTTCTATAATGACAAGGCTACTATCCATTGTAGTAACAAAAATATCGAAAACAGACTACCTTCCATAATGACAAGGCTACCATCCATTGTAGTAACAAAAATCTCGACAACAGACTACCTTCCATAATGACTTGGCTACCATCCATTGGAGTAACAAAAATCTCTACAATAGACTACCTTCCATAATGACAAGGCTACCATCCATTAAAGTAACAAAAATATCCACAAGAGATTACCTTCCATAATGATAAGGCTATAGTCCATTGTAGTAACAAAAATCTCGACAAGAGACTACCTTCCATAATGACAAGGCTACGATCCATTGTAGTAACAAAAATGTCGACAACAGACTACCTTCCATAATGACAAGGCTACCATCCTTTGTAGTAACAAAAATCTCGACAACAAACTACCTTCCATAATGACTTGGCCACCATCCATTGGAGTAACAAAAAGCTCGACAATAGACTACCTTCCATAATGACAAGGCTACCATCCATTGGAGTAACAAAGATATCGACAACATACTACCTTCCATAATGACAAGGATACCATCCATTGGAGTAACAAAAATCACGACAACAGACTACCTTCCATAATGACAAGGCTACCATCCATTGGAATAACAAAAATCTCGACAACAAATGACCTTCCATAATGACTAGGCTACCATCCATTAGAGTAATAAAGATATCAACAATAGACTACCTTCCATTATGAGAAGGCTACAATCCATTGTAGTAACAAAAATCTCGACAAGAGACTACCTTCCATAATGACAAGGCTACCATCCATTGTAGTAACTAAAATATCGACAACAGACTACCTTCCATAATGACAAGGGTACCATCCATTGGAGTAACAAAAATATCCACAAGAGACTACCTTCCATAATGATAAGGCTACCATCCATTGGAGTAACAAAAATCTCGACAACAGACTACCTTCCATAATGTCAAGGCTACAATCCATTATAGTAACAAAAATCTCGACAACAGACTACCTTACATAATGACAAGGCTACCATCCATTATAGTAACAAAAATCTCGACAACAGACTACCTTCCATAATGACAAGGCTACCATCCATTGTAGTAACAAAAATCTCGACAACAGACTACCTTCCATAATGACTTGTCTTCCATCCATTGGAGTAACAAAAATATCGACAATAGACTACCTTCCATAATGACAAGGCTACCATACATTGGAGTAACAAAGATATCGATAACATACTACCTTCCATAATAACAAGGCTACCATCCATTGGAGTAACAAAAATCACGACAACAGAATACCTTCCATAATGACTAGGCTACCATCCATTGGAGTAATAAAGATATCAACAATAGACTACCTTCCATTATGAGAAGGCTACAATCCATTGTAGTAACAAAAATCTCGACAAGAGACTACCTTCCATAATGAGAAGGCTACCATCCATTGTAGTAACAAAAATATCGACAACAGACTACCTTCCATAATGACTTGGGTACCATCCATTGGAGTAACAAAAATATCCACAAGAGACTACCTTCCATAATGATATGGCTACCATCCATTGGAGTAACAAAGATATCGACAACAGACTAACTTCCATTATGTCAAGGCTACAATCCATTGTAGTAACAAAAATCTCGACAACTGACTACCTTCCATAATGACAAGGCTACCATCCATTGGAATAACAAAAATCTCGACAACATATGACCTTCCATAATGACTAGTCTACCATCCATTGGAGTAATAAAGATATCAACAATAGACTACCTTCCATTATGAGAAGGCTACAATCCATTGGAGTAACAAAAATCTCAACAAGAGACTACCTTCCATAATGAGAAGGCTACCATCCATTGTAGTAACTAAAATATCGACAACAGACTACCTTCCATAATGACATGGGTACCATCCATTGGAGTAACAAAAATATCCACAAGAGACTACGTTACATAATGACAAGGTTACCATCCATTGTAGTAACAAAAATCTCGACAACAGACTACCTTCCATAATGACAAGGCTATCATCCATTGTAGTAACAAAAATCTCGACAACAGACTACCTTCCATAATGACTTGGCTTCCATCCATTTGAGTAACAAAAATCTCGACAATAGACTACCTTCCATAATGACAAGGCTACCATCCATTGGAGTAACAAAGATATCGATAACATACTACCTTCCATAATGACAAGGCTACCATCCATCGGAGTAACAAAAATCACGACAACAGACTACCTTCCATAATGACAAGGCTACCATCCAATGGACTAACAAAAATCTCGACAACAGACTACCTTCCCTAACGATAAGTATACCATCCATTGGAGTAACAAAAATATCGACAAGAGACTACCTTCTATAATGACAAGGCTACTATCCATTGTAGTAACAAAAATATCGAAAACAGACTACCTTCCATAATGACAAGGCTACCATCCATTGTAGTAACAAAAATCTCGACAACAGACTACCTTCCATAATGACTTGGCTACCATCCATTGGAGTAACAAAAATCTCTACAATAGACTACCTTCCATAATGACAAGGCTACCATCCATTAGAGTAACAAAAATATCCACAAGAGATTACCTTCCATAATGATAAGGCTATAATCCATTGTAGTAACAAAAATCTCGACAAGAGACTACCTTCCATAATGACAAGGCTACGATCTATTGTAGTAACAAAAATGTCGACAACAAACTACCTTCCATAATGACAAGGCTACCATCCTTTGTAGTAACAAAAATCTCGACAACAAACTACCTTCCATAATGACTTGGCCACCATCCATTGGAGTAACAAAAAGCTCGACAATAGACTACCTTCCATAATGACAAGGCTACCATCCATTGGAGTAACAAAGATATCGACAACATACTACCTTCCATAATGACAAGGATACCATCCATTGGAGTAACAAAAATCACGACAACAGACTACCTTCCATAATGACAAGGCTACCATCCATTGGAATAACAAAAATCTCGACAACAAATGACCTTCCATAATGACTAGGCTACCATCCATTAGAGTAATAAAGATATCAACAATAGACTACCTTCCATTATGAGAAGGCTACAATCCATTGTAGTAACAAAAATCTCGACAAGAGACTACCTTCCATAATGACAAGGCTACCATCCATTGTAGTAACTAAAATATCGACAACAGACTACCTTCCATAATGACAAGGGTACCATCCATTGGAGTAACAAAAATATCCACAAGAGACTACCTTCCATAATGATAAGGCTACCATCCATTGGAGTAACAAAAATCTCGACAACAGACTACCTTCCATAATGTCAAGGCTACAATCCATTATAGTAACAAAAATCTCGACAACAGACTACCTTACATAATGACAAGGCTACCATCCATTATAGTAACAAAAATCTCGACAACAGACTACCTTCCATAATGACAAGGCTACCATCCATTGTAGTAACAAAAATCTCGACAACAGACTACCTTCCATAATGACTTGGCTTCCATCCATTGGAGTAACAAAAATATCGACAATAGACTACCTTCCATAATGACAAGGCTACCATACATTGGAGTAACAAAGATATCGATAACATACTACCTTCCATAATAACAAGGCTACCATCCATTGGAGTAACAAAAATCACGACAACAGAATACCTTCCATAATGACTAGGCTACCATCCATTGGAGTAATAAAGATATCAACAATAGACTACCTTCCATTATGAGAAGGCTACAATCCATTGTAGTAACAAAAATCTCGACAAGAGACTACCTTCCATAATGAGAAGGCTACCATCCATTGTAGTAACAAAAATATCGACAACAGACTACCTTCCATAATGACTTGGGTACCATCCATTGGAGTAACAAAAATATCCACAGGAGACTACCTTCCATAATGATATGGCTACCATCCATTGGAGTAACAAAGATATCGACAACAGACTAACTTCCATTATGTCAAGGCTACAATCCATTGTAGTAACAAAAATCTCGACAACTGACTACCTTCCATAATGACAAGGCTACCATCCATTGGAATAACAAAAATCTCGACAACATATGACCTTCCATAATGACTAGTCTACCATCCATTGGAGTAATAAAGATATCAACAATAGACTACCTTCCATTATGAGAAGGCTACAATCCATTGGAGTAACAAAAATCTCAACAAGAGACTACCTTCCATAATGAGAAGGCTACCATCCATTGTAGTAACTAAAATATCGACTACAGACTACCTTCCATAATGACATGGGTACCATCCATTGGAGTAACAAAAATATCCACAAGAGACTACGTTACATAATGACAAGGCTACCATCCATTGTAGTAACAAAAATCTCGACAACAGACTACCTTCCATAATGACAAGGCTATCATCCATTGTAGTAACAAAAATCTCGACAACAGACTACCTTCCATAATGACTTGGCTTCCATCCATTTGAGTAACAAAAATCTCGACAATAGACTACCTTCCATAATGACAAGGCTACCATCCATTGGAGTAACAAAGATATCGATAACATACTACCTTCCATAATGACAAGGCTACCATCCATCGGAGTAACAAAAATCACGACAACAGACTACCTTCCATAATGACAAGGCTACCATCCAATGGACTAACAAAAATCTCGACAACAGACTACCTTCCCTAACGATAAGTATACCATCCATTGGAGTAACAAAAATATCGACAAGAGACTACCTTCTATAATGACAAGGCTACTATCCATTGTAGTAACAAAAATATCGAAAACAGACTACCTTCCATAATGACAAGGCTACCATCCATTGTAGTAACAAAAATCTCGACAACAGACTACCTTCCATAATGACTTGGCTACCATCCATTGGAGTAACAAAAATCTCTACAATAGACTACCTTCCATAATGACAAGGCTACCATCCATTAGAGTAACAAAAATATCCACAAGAGATTACCTTCCATAATGATAAGGCTATAATCCATTGTAGTAACAAAAATCTCGACAAGAGACTACCTTCCATAATGACAAGGCTACGATCCATTGTAGTAACAAAAATGTCGACAACAGACTACCTTCCATAATGACAAGGCTACCATCCTTTGTAGTAACAAAAATCTCGACAACAAACTACCTTCCATAATGACTTGGCCACCATCCATTGGAGTAACAAAAAGCTCGACAATAGACTACCTTCCATAATGACAAGGATACCATCCATTGGAGTAACAAAGATATCGATAACATACTACCTTCCATAATGACAAGGCTACCATCCAATGGACTAACAAAAATCTCGACAACAGACTACCTTCCCTAACGATAAGTATACCATCCATTGGAGTAACAAAAATATCGACAAGAGACTAGCTTCTATAATGACAAGGCTACTATCCATTGTAGTAACAAAAATATCGAAAACAGACTACCTTCCATAATGACAAGGCTACCATCCATTGTAGTAACAAAAATCTCGACAACAGACTACCTTCCATAATGACTTGGCTACCATCCATTGGAGTAACAAAAATCTCTACAATAGACTACCTTCCATAATGACAAGGCTACCATCCATTAGAGTAACAAAAATATCCACAAGAGATTACCTTCCATAATGATAAGGCTATAATCCATTGTAGTAACAAAAATCTTGACAACAGACTACCTTGCGTAATGACAAGGCTACGATGCATTGTAGTAACAAAAATCTCGACAACAGACTACCTTCCATAATGACAAGGCTACCATCCATTGGAGAAACAAAAATATCGGCAATAGACTACCTTCCATAATGACAAGGCTACCATCCATTGGAGTAACAAAGATATCGATAACATACTACCTTCCATAATGACAAGGCTACCATCCATTGGAGTAACAAAAATCATGACAACAGACTACCTTCCATAATGACAAGGCTACCATCCTTTGGAATAACAAAAATCTCGACAAGAGATGACCTTCCATAATGACTAGGCAACCATCCATCGGAGTAATAAAGATATCAACAACAGACTACCTTCTATTATGACAAGGCTATCATCCATTGTAGTAACAAAAATCTCGACAACAAACTACCTGCCATAATGACTTGGCTACCATCCATTGGAGTAACAAAAATCTCAGCAATAGACTACCTTCCATAATGACAAGGCTACCATCCATTGGAGTAACAAAGATATCGACAACATACTACCTTCCATAATGACAAGGCTACCATACATTGGAGTAACAAAAATCACGACAACAAACTACCTTCCATAATGACAAGGCTACCATCCAATGGACTAACAAAAATCTCGACAACATACTACCCTCCATAACGACAAGTATACCATCCATTGGAGTAACAAAAATCTCGACAAGAGACTACCTTCCATAATGACAAGGCTACCATCCATTGTAGTAACAAAAATCTCGACAACAGACTACCTTCCATAATGATAAGGCTACCATCCATTGTAGTAACAAAAATCTCGACAACAGACTACCTTCCATAATGACTTGGCTACCATCCATTGGAGTAACAAAAATCTCGACAATAGACTACCTTCCATAATGACAAGGCTACCATCAATTAGAGTAACAAAAATATCCACAAGAGATTACCTTCCATAATGATAAGGCTATAATCCATTGTAGTAACAAAAATCTCGACAACAGACTACCTTACATAATGACAAGGCTACGATCCATTGTAGTAACAAAAATGTCGACAACAGACTACCTTCCATAATGACAAGGCTACCATCCTTTGTAGTAACAAAAATCTCGACAACAAACTACCTTCCATAATGACTTGGCCACCATCCATTGGAGTAACAAAGATATCGACAACATACTACCTTCCATAATGACAAGGATACCATCCATTGGAGTAACAAAAATCACGACAACAGACTACCTTCCATAATGACAAGGCTACCATCCATTGGAATAACAAAAATCTCGACAACAAATGACCTTCCATAATGACTAGGCTACCATCCATTAGAGTAATAAAGATATCAACAATAGACTACCTTCCATAATGATAAGGCTATAATCCATTGTAGTAACAAAAATCTCGACAAGAGACTACCTTCCATAATGACAAGGCTACGATCCATTGTAGTAACAAAAATGTCGACAACAGACTACCTTCCATAATGACAAGGCTACCATCCTTTGTAGTAACAAAAATCTCGACAACAAACTACCTTCCATAATGACTTGGCCACCATCCATTGGAGTAACAAAAAGCTCGACAATAGACTACCTTCCATAATGACAAGGCTACCATCCATTGGAGTAACAAAGATATCGACAACATACTACCTTCCATAATGACAAGGATACCATCCATTGGAGTAACAAAAATCACGACAACAGACTACCTTCAATAATGACAAGGCTACCATCCATTGGAATAACAAAAATCTCGACAACAAATGACCTTCCATAATGACTAGGCTACCATCCATTAGAGTAATAAAGATATCAACAATAGACTACCTTCCATTATGAGAAGGCTACAATCCATTGTAGTAACAAAAATCTCGACAAGAGACTACCTTCCATAATGACAAGGCTACCATCCATTGTAGTAACTAAAATATCGACAACAGACTACCTTCCATAATGACAAGGGTACCATCCATTGGAGTAACAAAAATATCCACAAGAGACTACCTTCCATAATGATAAGGCTACCATCCATTGGAGTAACAAAAATCTCGACAACAGACTACCTTCCATAATGTCAAGGCTACAATCCATTATAGTAACAAAAATCTCGACAACAGACTACCTTACATAATGACAAGGCTACCATCCATTATAGTAACAAAAATCTCGACAACAGACTACCTTCCATAATGACAAGGCTACCATCCATTGTAGTAACAAAAATCTCGACAACATACTACCTTCCATAATGACTTGGCTTCCATCCATTGGAGTAACAAAAATATCGACAATAGACTACCTTCCATAATGACAAGGCTACCATACATTGGAGTAACAAAGATATCGATAACATACTACCTTCCATAATAACAAGGCTACCATCCATTGGAGTAACAAAAATCACGACAACAGAATACCTTCCATAATGACTAGGCTACCATCCATTGGAGTAATAAAGATATCAACAATAGACTACCTTCCATTATGAGAAGGCTACAATCCATTGTAGTAACAAAAATCTCGACAAGAGACTACCTTCCATAATGAGAAGGCTACCATCCATTGTAGTAACAAAAATATCGACAACAGACTACCTTCCATAATGACTTGGGTACCATCCATTGGAGTAACAAAAATATCCACAGGAGACTACCTTCCATAATGATATGGCTACCATCCATTGGAGTAACAAAGATATCGACAACAGACTAACTTCCATTATGCCAAGGCTACAATCAATTGTAGTAACAAAAATCTCGACAACTGACTACCTTCCATAATGACAAGGCTACCATCCATTGGAATAACAAAAATCTCGACAACATATGACCTTCCATAATGACTAGTCTACCATCCATTGGAGTAATAAAGATATCAACAATAGACTACCTTCCATTATGAGAAGGCTACAATCTATTGGAGTAACAAAAATCTCAACAAGAGACTACCTTCCATAATGAGAAGGCTACCATCCATTGTAGTAACTAAAATATCGACAACAGACTACCTTCCATAATGACATGGGTACCATCCATTGGAGTAACAAAAATATCCACAAGAGACTACGTTACATAATGACAAGGCTACCATCCATTGTAGTAACAAAAATCTCGACAACAGACTACCTTCCATAATGACAAGGCTATCATCCATTGTAGTAACAAAAATCTCGACAACAGACTACCTTCCATAATGACTTGGCTTCCATCCATTTGAGTAACAAAAATCTCGACAATAGACTACCTTCCATAATGACAAGGCTACCATCCATTGGAGTAACAAAGATATCGATAACATACTACCTTCCATAATGACAAGGCTACCATCCATCGGAGTAACAAAAATCACGACAACAGACTACCTTCCATAATGACAAGGCTACCATCCAATGGACTAACAAAAATCTCGACAACAGACTACCTTCCCTAACGATAAGTATACCATCCATTGGAGTAACAAAAATATCGACAAGAGACTACCTTCTATAATGACAAGGCTACTATCCATTGTAGTAACAAAAATATCGAAAACAGACTACCTTCCATAATGACAAGGCTACCATCCATTGTAGTAACAAAAATCTCGACAACAGATTACCTTCCATAATGACTTGGCTACCATCCATTGGAGTAACAAAAATCTCTACAATAGACTACCTTCCATAATGACAAGGCTACCATCCATTAGAGTAACAAAAATATCCACAAGAGATTACCTTCCATAATGATAAGGCTATAATCCATTGTAGTAACAAAAATCTTGACAACAGACTACCTTGCGTAATGACAAGGCTACGATCCATTGTAGTAACAAAAATCTCGACAACAGACTACCTTCCATAATGACAAGGCTACCATCCATTGGAGAAACAAAAATATCGGCAATAGACTACCTTCCATAATGACAAGGCTACCATCCATTGGAGTAACAAAGATATCGATACCATACTACCTTCCATAATGACAAGGCTACCATCCATTGGAGTAACAAAAATCATGACAACAGACTACCTTCCATAATGACAAGGCTACCATCCTTTGGAATAACAAAAATCTCGACAAGAGATGACCTTCCATAATGACTAGGCAACCATCCATCGGAGTAATAAAGATATCAACAACAGACTACCTTCTATTATGACAAGGCTATCATCCATTGTAGTAACAAAAATCTCGACAACAAACTACCTGCCATAATGACTTGGCTACCATCCATTGGAGTAACAAAAATCTCAGCAATAGACTACCTTCCATAATGACAAGGCTACCATCCATTGGAGTAACAAAGATATCGACAACATACTACCTTCCATAATGACAAGGCTACCATACATTGGAGTAACAAAAATCACGACAACAAACTACCTTCCATAATGACAAGGCTACCATCCAATGGACTAACAAAAATCTCGACAACATACTACCCTCCATAACGACAAGTATACCATCCATTGGAGTAACAAAAATCTCGACAAGAGACTACCTTCCATAATGACAAGGCTACCATCCATTGTAGTAACAAAAATCTCGACAACAGACTACCTTCCATAATGATAAGGCTACCATCCATTGTAGTAACAAAAATCTCGACAACAGACTACCTTCCATAATGACTTGGCTACCATCCATTGGAGTAACAAAAATCTCGACAATAGACTACCTTCCATAATGACAAGGCTACCATCAATTAGAGTAACAAAAATATCCACAAGAGATTACCTTCCATAATGATAAGGCTATAATCCATTGTAGTAACAAAAATCTCGACAACAGACTACCTTACATAATGACAAGGCTACGATCCATTGTAGTAACAAAAATGTCGACAACAGACTACCTTCCATAATGACAAGGCTACCATCCTTTGTAGTAACAAAAATCTCGACAACAAACTACCTTCCATAATGACTTGGCCACCATCCATTGGAGTAACAAAGATATCGACAACATACTACCTTCCATAATGACAAGGATACCATCCATTGGAGTAACAAAAATCACGACAACAGACTACCTTCCATAATGACTAGGCTACCATCCATTAGAGTAATAAAGATATCAACAATAGACTACCTTCCATTATGAGAAGGCTACAATCCATTGTAGTAACAAAAATCTCGACAAGAGACTACCTTCCATAATGACAAGGCTACCATCCATTGTAGTAACTAAAATATCGACAACAGACTACCTTCCATAATGACAAGGGTACCATCCATTGGAGTAAAAAAAATATCCACAAGAGACTGCCTTCCATAATGATAAGGCTACCATCCATTGGAGTAACAAAAATCTTGACAACAGACTACCTTCCATAATGTCAAGGCTACAATCCATTATAGTAACAAAAATCTCGACAACAGACTACCTTACATAATGACAAGGCTACCATCCATTATAGTAACAAAAATCTCGACAACAGACTACCTTCCATAATGACAAGGCTACCATCCATTGTCGTAACAAAAATCTCGGCAACAGACTACCTTCCATAATGACTTGGCTTCCATCCATTGGAGTAACAAAAATATCGTCAATAGACTACCTTCCATAATGACAAGGCTACCATACATTGGAGTAACAAAGATATCGATAACATACTACCTTCCATAATAACAAGGCTACCTTCCATTGGAGTAACAAAAATCACGACAACAGAATACCTTCCATAATGAAAAGGCTACCATCCATTGGAGTAACAAAGATATCGATAACATACAACCTTCCATAATGACAAGGCTACCATCCGTTGGAGTAACAAAAATCACGACAACAGACTACCTTCCATAATGACAAGGCTGCCATCCAATGGACTAACAAAAATCTCGACAAGAGACTACCTTCCATAACAACAAGTATACCATCCATTGGAGTAACAAAAATCTCGACAACAGACTACCTTCCATAACGACAAGTATACCATCCATTGTAGTAACAAAAATATCGACAATAGACTACCTTCCATAATGACTTGGCTACCATCCATTATAGTAACAAAAATCTCGACAACAGAATACCTTCCATAATGACTTGGCTTCCATCCATTGGATTAACAATGATATCGATAACATACTAGCTTCCATAATGACAAGGCTACCATCCATTGGAGTAACAAAAATCACGACAACATACTACCTTCCATAATGACAAGGCTACCATCCATTGGAATAACAAAAATCTCGACAACAAATGACCTTCCATAATGACTAGGCTACCATCCATTGGAGTAATAAAGATATCAACAATAGACAACCTTCCATTATGAGAAGGCTACAATCCATTGTAGTAACAAAATTCTCGACAAGAGACTACCTTCCATAATGACAAGGCTATCATCCATTGTAGTAACTAAAATATCGACAACAGACTACCTTCCATAATGACAAGGGTACCATCAATTGGAGTAAAAAAAATATCCACAAGAGGCTACCTTCCATAATGATAAGGCTACCGTCCATTGGAGTAACAAAAATATCGACAACAGACTACCTTCCATAATGTCAAGGCTACAATCCATTTTAGTAACTAAAATCTCGACAACATACTACCTTACATAATGACAAGGCTACCATCCATTGTAGTAACAAAAATCTCGACAACAAACTACCTTCCATAATGACAAGTCTACCATCCATTGTAGTAACAAAAATCTCGATAACAGACTACCTTCCATAATGACATGGCTTCCATCCATTGGAGTAACAAAAATCTCGACAATAGACTACCTTCCATAATGACTAGGCTACCATCTATTGGAGTAACAAAAATCACGACAACATACTACCTTCCATAATGACAAGGCTACCATCTATTGGAATAACAAAAATCTCGACAAGAGATAACCTTCCATAATGACTAGGCTACCATCCACTGGAGTAATAAAGATATCAACAACAGACTACCATCCATAATGACAAGGCTACCATCTATTGGAGTAACAAAAATCTCGACAACAGACTACCTTCCATAATGACAAGGCTACCATCCATTGTAGTAACAAAAATCTGGACAACAGACTACCTGCCATAATGACTTGGCTACCATCCATTGGAGTTACAAAAATCTCAGCAATAGACTACCTTCCATAATGACAAGGCTACCATCAATTAGAGTAACAAAGATATTGACAACATACTAACTTCCATAATGACAAAGCTACTATACATTGGAGTAACAAAAATCAGACAACAAACTACCTTCCATAATGACAAGGCTACCATCCATTGGAGTAACAAAAATCTCGACAACATACTACCCTCCATAACGACATGTATACCATCCATTGGAGTAACAAAAATCTCGACAAGAGACTACCTTCCATAATGACAAGGCTACCATCCATTGTAGTAACAAAAATCTCGACAACAGACTACCTTCCATAATGACAAGGCTACCATCCATTGTAGTAACAAAAATCTCGACAACAGACTACCTTCCATAATGACTTGGCTACCATCCATTGGAGTATCAAAAATCTCGACAATAGACTACCTTCCATAATGACAAGGCTACCATCAATTAGAGTAACAAAAATATCCATAAGAGATTACCTTCCATAATGATAAGGCTATAATCCATTGTAGTAACAAAAATCTCGACAATAGACTACCTTACATAATGACAAGGCTACGATCCATTGTAGTAACAAAAATGTCGACAATAGACTACCTTCCATAATGACAAGGCTACCATCCTCTGTAGTAACAAAAATCTCGACAACAAACTACCTTCCATAATGACTTGGCTACCATCCATTGTAGTAACAAAAATCTCGACAATAGACTACCTTCCATAATGACAAGGCTACCATCCATTGGAGTAACAAAGATATCGACAACATACTACCTTCCATAATGATAAGGATACCATCCATTGGAGTAACAAAAATCACGACAACAGACTACCTTCCATAATGACAAAGCTACCATCCATTGGAATAACAAAAATCTGGACAACAAACGGCCTTCCATAATGACTAGGCTACCATCCATTAGAGTAATAAAGATATCAACAATAGACTACCTTCCATTATGAGAAGGCTACAATCCATTGTAGTAACAAAAATCTCGACAAGAGACTACCTTCCATAATGACAAGGCTACCATCCATTGTAGTAACTAAAATATCGACAACAGACTACCTTCCATAATGACAAGGGTACCATCCATTGGAGTAACAAAAATATCCACAAGAGACTACCTTCCATAATGATAAGGCTACCATCTATTGGAGTAACAAAAATCTCGACAAAAGACTACCTTCTATAATGTCAAGGCTACAATCCATTATAGTACCAAAAATCTCGACAACAGACTACCTTACATAATGACAAGGCTACCATCAATTATAGTAACAAAAATCTCGACAACAGACTACCTTCCATAATGACAAGGCTACCATCCATTGTAGTAACAAAAATCTCGACAACAGACTACCTTCCATAATGACTTGGCTTCCATCCATTGGAGTAACAAAAATATCGACAATAGACTACCTTCCATAATGACAAGGCTACCATACATTGGAGTAACAAAGATATCGATAACATACTACCTTCCATAATAACAAGGCTACCATCCATTGGAGTAAAAAAAATCACGACAACAGACTACCTTCCATAATGAAAAGGCTACCATCCATTGGAGTAACAAAGATATCGATAACATACTACCTTCCATAATGACAAGGCTACCATCCGTTGGAGTAACAAAAATCACGACAACAAACTACCTTCCATAACGACAAGGCTGCCATCCAATGGACTGACAAAAATCTCGACAAGAGACTACCTTCCATAACGAAAAGTATACCATCCATTGGAGTAACAAAAATCTCGACAACAGACTACCTTCCATAACGACAAGTATACCATCCATTGTAGTAACAAAAATATCGACAACAGACTAATTTCCATAATGACTTGGCTACCATCCATTGTAGTAACAAAAATGTCGACAACAGACTACCTTCCATAATGACTTGGCTTCCATCCATTGGAGTAACAAAAAATCACGACATTAGACTACCTTCCATAATGATAAGGCTACCATCCATTAGAGTAACAAAGATATTGATAACATACTACCTTCCATAATGACAAGGCTACCATCCATTAGAGTAACAAAAATCACGACAACAGACTACCTTCCATAATGTAAAGGCTACCATCCATTGGAATAACAAAGATATCGATAACATACTACCCTCCATAATGACAAGGCTACCATCCATTGGAGTAACAAAAATCAAGACAAAAGACTACCTTCCATAATGACAAGGCTACCATCCATTGGGGTAACAAAAATCTCGACAAGAGACTACCTTCTATAATGACAAGGCTACCATCCATTGTAGTAACAAAAATCTCGACAACATACTACCTTCCATAATGACAAGGCTACCATCCATTGTAGTAACAAAAATCTCGACAACAGACTACCTTCCATAATGACTTGGCTACAATCCATTGGAGTAACAAAAATCTCGACAATAGACTACCTTCCATAATGACAAGGCTACCATCCATTAGAGTAACAAAAATATCCACAAGAGATTACCTTCCATTATGATAAGGATATAATCCATTGTAGTAACAAAAATATTGACAACAGACTACCTTACATAATGACAAGGCTACGATCCATTGCAGTAACAAAAATATCGACAACAGACTACCTTCCATAATGACAAGGCTACCATCCTTTGTAGTAAAAAAAATATCGACAACAAACTACCTTGCATAATAACTTGGCTACCATCCATTGGAGTAACAAAAATCTCGGCAATAGACTACCTTCCATAATGACAAGGCTACCATCCATTGGAGTAACAAAGATATCGATAACATACTACCTTCCATAATGACAAGGCTACCATCTATTGGAGTAACAAAAATCACGACAACATACTACCTTCCATAATGACAAGGCTACCATCCATTGGAATAACAAAAATCTCGACAAGAGATAACCTTCCATAATGACTAGGCTACCATCCACTGGAGTAATAAAGATATCAACAACAGACTACCTTCCATTATGAGAAGGCTACAACCTATTGTAGTAACAAAAATCTCGACAAGAGACTACCTTCCATAATGACAAGGCTACCATCTATTGTAGTAACAAAAATCTCGACAACAGACTACCTTCCATAATGACAAGGCTACCATCCATTGTAGTAACAAAAATCTGGACAACAGACTACCTTCCATAATGACTTGGCTACCATCCATTGGAGTAACAAAAATATCGACAATAGACAACCTTCCATAATGACAAGGCTACCATCCATTGGAGTAACAAAGATATCGATAACATACTACCTTCCATAATGACAAGGCTACCATCTATTGTAGTAACAAAAATCTCGACAACAAACTACCTTCCATAATGACAAGGCTACCATCCATTGGAGTAACAAAGATATCAACAACATACTACCTTCCATAATGACAAGGCTACTATACATTGGAGTAACAAAAATCACGACAACAAACTACCTTCCATAATTACAAGGCTACCATCCAATGGACTAACAAAAATGTCGACAGCATACTACCCTCCATAACGACAAGTATACCATCCATTGGAGTAACAAAAATCTCGACAAGAGACTACCTTCCATAATGACAAGGCTACCATCCATTGTAGTAACAAAAATCTCGACAACAGACTACCTTCCATAATGACAAGGCTACCATCCATTGTAGTAACAAAAATCTCGACAACAGACTACCTTCCATAATGACTTGGCTACCATCCATTGGAGTATCAAAAATCTCGACAATAGACTACCTTCCATAATGACAAGGCTACCATCAATTAGAGTAACAAAAATATCCACAAGAGATTACCTTCCATAATGATAAGGCTATAATCCATTGTAGTAACAAAAATCTCGACAATAGACTACCTTACATAATGACAAGGCTACGATCCATTGTAGTAACAAAAATGTCGACAACATACCACCTTCCATAATGACAAGGCTACCATCCTTTGTAGTAACAAAAATATCGACAACAAACTACCTTCCATAATGACTTGGCTACCATCCATTGGAGTAACAAAAATCTCGACAATAGACTACCTTCCATAATGACAAGGCTACCATCCATTGGAGTAACAAAGATATCGACAACATACTACCTTCCATAATGACAAGGATACCATCCATTGGAGTAACAAAAATCACGACAACAGACTACCTTCCATAATGACAAGGCTACCATCCATTGGAATAACAAAAATCTGGACAACAAACGGCCTTCCATAATGACTAGGCTACCATCCATTAGAGTAATAAAGATATCAACAATAGACTACCCTCCATTATGAGAAGGCTATAATCCATTGAAGTAACAAAAATCTCGACAAGAGACTACCTTCCATAATGACAAGGCTATCATCCATTGTAGTAACTAAAATATGGACAATAGACTACCTTCCATAATGACAAGGGTACCATCCATTGGAGTAACAAAAATATCCAGAAGAGACTACCTTCCATAATGATAAGGCTACCATCCATTGGAGTAACAAAAATCTCGACAACAGACTACCTTCTATAATGTCAAGGCTACAATCCATTATAGTAACAAAAATCTCGACAACAGACTACCTTACATAATGACAAGGATACCATCCATTATAGTAACAAAAATCTCGACAACAGACTACCTTCCATAATGACAAGGCTACCATCCATTGTAGTAACAAAAATCTCGACAACAGACTACCTTCCATAATGACTTGGCTTCCATCCATTGGAGTAACAAAAATATCGACAATAGACTACCTTCCATAATGACAAGGCTACCATACATTGGAGTAACAAAGATATCGATAACATACTACCTTCCATAATAACAAGGCTACCATCCGTTGGAGTGACAAAAATCACGACAACAGACTACCTTCCATAATGACAAGGCTGCCATCCAATGGACTGACAAAAATCTCGACAAGAGACTACCTTCCATAACGACAAGTATACCATCCATTGGAGTAACAAAAATTTCGACAACAGACTACCTTCCATAACGACAAGTATACCATCCATTGTAGTAACAAAAATATCGACAACAGACTAATTTCCATAATGACTTGGCTACCATCCATTGTAGTAACAAAAATCTCGACAACAGACTACCTTCCATAATGACTTGGCTTCCATCCATTGGAGTAACAAAAATCACGACATTAGACTACCTTCCATAATGACAAGGCTACCATCCATTAGAGTAACAAAGATATTGATAACATACTACCTTCCATAATGACAAGGCTACCATCCATTGGAGTAACAAAAATCACGACAACAGACTACCTTCCATAATGTAAAGGCTACCATCCATTGGAGTAACAAAGATATCGATAACATACTACCCTCTATAATGATAAGGCTACCATACATTGGAGTAACAAAAATCAAGACAAAAGACTACCTTCCATAATGACAAGGCTACCATCCATTGGAGTAACAAAAATCTCGACAAGAGACTACCATCTATAATGACAAGGCTACCATCCATTGTAGTAACAAAAATCTCGACAACAGACTACCTTCCATAATGACAAGGCTACCATCCATTGTAGTAACAAAAATATCGACAACAGACTACCTTCCATAATGACTTGGCTACAATCCATTGGAGTAACAAAAATCTCGACAATAGACTTCCTTCCATAATGACAAGGCTACCATCCATTAGAGTAACAAAAATATCCACAAGAGATTACCTTCCATTATGATAAGGATATAATCCATTGTAGTAACAAAAATATCGACAACAGACTACCTTACATAATGATAAGGCTACGATCCATTGTAGTAACAAAATTATCGACAACAGACTACCTTCCATAATGACAAGGCTACCATCCTTTATAGTAACAAAAATATCGACAACAAACTACCTTGCATAATAACTTGGCTACCATCCATTGGAGTAAGAAAAATATCGGCAATAGACTACCTTCCATATTGACAAGGCTACCATCCATTGGAGTAACAAAGATATCGACAACATACTACCTTCCATAATGACAAGGCTACCATCCATTGGAGTAACAAAAATCACAACAACAGACTACCTTCCATAATGACAAGGATACCATCCATTGGAATAACAAAAATCACGACAACAGATGACCTTCCATAATGACTAGGCTACCATCCATTGGAGTAATAAAGATATCAACAATAGACTACCTTCCATTATGATAAGGCTACAATCCATTGTAGTAACAAAAATCTCGACATGAGACTACCTTCCATAATGACAAGGCTACCATCCATTGTAGTAACTAAAATATCGACAACAGACTACCTTCCATAATGACAAGGGTACCATCCATTGGAGTAACAAAAATATCCACAAGATACTACCTTCCATAATGATAAGGCTACCATCCATTGGAGTAACAAAAATCTCGGCAATAGACTACCTTCCATATTGACAAGGCTACCATCCATTGGAGTAACAAAGATATCGACAACATACTACCTTCCATAATGACAAGGCTACCATCCATTGGAGTAACAAAAATCACGACAATAGACTACCTTCCATAATGACAAGGCTACCATCCATTGGAATAACAAAAATCTTGACAAGAGATGACCTTCCATAATGACTAGGCTACCATCCATTGGAGTAATAAAGATATCAACAACAGACTACCTTCCATTATGAGAAGGCTACAATCCATTGTAGTAACAAAAATATCGACAAGAGACTACCTTCTATAATGACAAGGCTACCATCCATTGTAGTAACAAAAATCTCGACAACAGACTACCTTCCATAATGACTTGGCTACCATCCATTGGAGTTAGAAAAATCTTGGCAATACACTACCTTCCATTATGAGAAGGCTACAATCCATTGTAGTAACAAAAATCTCGACAAGAGACTACCTTCCATAATGACAAGGCTACCATCCATTGTAGTAACTAAAATATCGACAACAGACTACCTTCCATAATGACAAGGGTACCATCCATTGGAGTAACAAAAATATCCACAAGAGACTACCTTCCATAATGATAAGGCGACCATCTATTGGAGTAACAAAAATCTCGACAACAGACTACCTTCTATAATGTCAAGGCTACAATCCATTATAGTAACAAAAATCTCGACAACACACTACCTTACATAATGACAAGGCTACTATCAATTATAGTAACAAAAATCTCGACAACAGACTACCTTCCATAATGACAAGGCTACCATCCATTGTAGTAACAAAAATCTCGACAACAGACTACCTTCCATAATGACTTGGCTTCCATCCATTGGAGTAACAAAAATATCGACAATAGACTACCTTCCATAATGACAAGGCTACCATACATTGGAGTAACAAAGATATCGATAACATACTACCTTCCATAATAACAAGGCTACCATCCATTGGAGTAAAAAAAATCACGACAACAGACTACCTTCCATAATGAAAAGGCTACCATCCATTGGAGTAACAAAGATATCGATAACATACTACCTTCCATAATGACAAGGCTACCATCCGTTGGAGTAACAAAAATCACGACAACAGACTACCTTCCATAACGACAAGGCTGCCATCCAATGGACTGACAAAAATCTCGACAAGAGACTACCTTTTGTAACGACAAGTATACCATCCATTGGAGTAACAAAAATCTCGACAACAGACTACCTTCCATAACGACAAGTATACCATCCATTGTAGTAACAAAAATATCGACAACAGACTAATTTCCATAATGACTTGGCTACCATCCATTGTAGTAACAAAAATCTCGACAACAGACTACCTTCCATAATGACTTGGCTTCCATCCATTGGAGTAACAAAAATCACGACATTAGACTACCTTCCATAATGACAAGGCTACCATCCATTAGAGTAACAAAGATATTGATAACATACTACCTTCCATAATGACAAGGCTACCATCCATTGGAGTAACAAAAATCACGACAATAGACTACCTTCCATAATGTAAAGGCTACCATCCATTGGAATAACAAAGATATCGATAACATACTACCCTCCATAATGACAAGGCTACCATCCATTGGAGTAACAAAAATCAAGACAAAAGACTACCTTCCATAATGACAAGGCTACCATCCATTGGGGTAACAAAAATCTCGACAAGAGACTACCTTCTATAATGACAAGGCTACCATCCATTGTAGTAACAAAAATCTCGACAACAGACTACCTTCCATAATGACAAGGCTACCATCCATTGTAGTAACAAAAATCTCGACAACAGACTACCTTCCATAATGACTTGGCTACAATCCATTGGAGTAACAAAAATCTCGACAATAGACTACCTTCCATAATGACAAGGCTACCATCCATTAGAGTAACAAAAATATCCACAAGAGATTACCTTCCATTATGATAAGGATATAATCCATTGTAGTAACAAAAATATTGACAACAGACTACCTTACATAATGACAAGGCTACGATACATTGTAGTAACAAAAATATCGACAACAGACTACCTTCCATAATGACAAGGCTACCATCCTTTGTAGTAAAAAAATATCGACAACAAACTACCTTGCATAATAACTTGGCTACCATCCATTGGAGTAACAAAAATCTCGGCAATAGACTACCTTCCATAATGACAAGGCTACCATCCATTGGAGTAACAAAGATATCGATAACATACTACCTTCCATAATGACAAGGCTACCATCTATTGGAGTAACAAAAATATCGACAACATACTACCTTCCATAATGACAAGGCTACCATCCATTGGAATAACAAAAATCTCGACAAGAGATAACCTTCCATAATGACTAGGCTACCATCCACTGGAGTAATAAAGATATCAACAACAGACTACCTTCCATTATGAGAAGGCTACAACCTATTGTAGTAACAAAAATCTCGACAACAGACTACCTTCCATAATGACAAGGCTACCATCTATTGTAGTAACAAAAATCTCGACAACAGACTACCTTCCATAATGACAAGGCTACCATCCATTGTAGTAACAAAAATCTGGACAACAGACTACCTTCCATAATGACTTGGCTACCATCCATTGGAGTAACAAAAATATCGACAATAGACAACCTTCCATAATGACAAGGCTACCATCCATTGGAGTAATAAAGATATCGATAACATACTACCTTCCATAATGACAAGGCTACCATCTATTGGAGTAACAAAATTCTCGACAACAGACTACCTTCCATAATGACAAGGCTACCATCCTTTGTAGTAACAAAAATCTCGACAACAAACTACCTTCCATAATGACAAGGCTACCATCCATTGGAGTAACAAAGATATCAACAACATACTACCTTCCATAATGACAAGGCTACTATACATTGGAGTAACAAAAATCACGACAACAAACTACCTTCCATAATTACAAGGCTACCATCCAATGGACTAACAAAAATCTCGACAGCATACTACCCTCCATAACGACAAGTATACCATCCATTGGAGTAACAAAAATCTCGACAAGAGACTACCTTCCATAATGACAAGGCTACCATCCATTGTAGTAACAAAAATCTCGACAACAGACTACCTTCCATAATGACAAGGCTACCATCCATTGTAGTAACAAAAATCTCGACAACAGACTACCTTCCATAATGACTTGGCTACCATCCATTGGAGTATCAAAAATCTCGACAATAGACTACCTTCCATAATGACAAGGCTACCATCAATTAGAGTAACAAAAATATCCACAAGAGATTACCTTCCATAATGATAAGTCTATAATCAATTGTAGTAACAAAAATCTCGACAATAGACTACCTTACATAATGACAAGGCTACGATCCATTGTAGTAACAAAAATGTCGACAACAGAGTACCTTCCATAATGACAAGGCTACCATCCTTTGTAGTAACAAAAATATCGACAACAAACTACCTTCCATAATGACTTGGCTACCATCCATTGGAGTAACAAAAACCTCGACAATAGACTACCTTCCATAATGACAAGGCTACCATCCATTGGAGTAACAAAGATATCGACAACATACTACCTTCCATAATGACAAGGATACCATCCATTGGAGTAACAAAAATCACGACAACAGACTACCTTCCATAATGACAAGGCTACCATCCATTGAAATAACAAAAATCTGGACAACAAACGGCCTTCCATAATGACTAGGCTACCATCCATTAGAGTAATAAAGATATCAACAATAGACTACCTTCCATTATGAGAAGGCTATAATCCATTGTAGTAACAAAAATCTCGACAAGAGACTACCTTCCATAATGACAAGGCTACCATCCATTGTAGTAACTAAAATATCGACAATAGACTACCTTCCATAATGACAAGGGTACCATCCATTGGAGTAACAAAAATATCCAGAAGAGACTACCTTCCATAATGATAAGGCTACCATCCATTGGAGTAACAAAAATCTCGACAACAGACTACCTTCTATAATGTCAAGGCTACAATCCATTATAGTAACAAAAATCTCGACAACAGACTACCTTACATAATGACAAGGCTACCATCCATTATAGTAACAAAAATCTCGACAACAGACTACCTTCCATAATGACAAGGCTACCATCCATTGTAGTAACAAAAATCTCGACAACAGACTACCTTCCATAATGACTTGGCTTCCATCCATTGGAGTAACAAAAATATCGACAATATACTACCTTCCATAATGACAAGGATACCATCCATTGGAGTAACAAAGATATCGATAACATACTACCTTCCACAATAACAAGGCTACCATCCGTTGGAGTGACAAAAATCACGACAACAGACTACCATCCATAATGACAAGGCTGCCATCCAATGGACTGACAAAAATCTCGACAAGAGACTACCTTCCATAACGACAAGTATACCATCCATTGGAGTAACAAAAATCTCGACAACAGACTACCTTCCATAACGACAAGTATACCATCCATTGTAGTAACAAAAATATCGACAACAGACTAATTTCCATAATGACTTGGCTACCATCCATTGTAGTAACAAAAATCTCGACAACAGACTACCTTCTATAATGACTTGGCTTCCATCCATTGGAGTAACAAAAATCACGACATTAGACTACCTTCCATAATGACAAGGCTACCATCCATTAGAGTAACAAAGATATTGATAACATACTACCTTCCATAATGACAAGGCTATCATCCATTGGAGTAACAAAAATCACGACAACAGACTCTATTCCATAATGTAAAGGCTACCATCCATTGGAATAACAAAGATATCGATAACATACTACCCTCCATAATGATAAGGCTACCATCCATTGGAGTAACAAAAATCAAGACAAAAGACTACCTTCCATAATGACAAGGCTACCATCCATTGGAGTAACAAAGATATCGACAACATACTACCTTCCATAATGACAAGGCTACCATCCATTGGAGTAACAAAAATATCGACAATAGACAACCTTCCATAATGACAAGGCTACCATCCATTGTATTAACAAAAATCTCGACAACAGACTACCTTCCATAATGACTTGGCTACAATCCATTGGAGTAACAAATATCTCGACAATAGACTTCCTTCCATAATGACAAGGCTACCATCCATTAGAGTAACAAAAATATCCACAAGATATTACCTTCCATTATGATAAGGATAGAATCCATTGTAGTAACAAAAATATCGACAACAGACTACCTTACATAATGATAAGGCTACGATCCATTGTAGTAACAAAAATATCGACAACAGACTACCTTCCATAATGACAAGGCTACCATCCTTTGTAGTAACAAAAATATCGATAACAAACTACCTTGCATAATAACTTGGCTACCATCCATTGGAGTAAGAAAAATCTCGGCAATAGACTACCTTCCATATTGACAAGGCTACCATCCATTGGAGTAACAAAGATATCGACAACATACTATCTTCCATAATGACAAGGCTACCATCCATTGGAGTAACAAAAATCACAACAACAGACTACCTTCCATAATGACTAGGCTACCATCCATTGGAGTAATAAAGATATCAACAATAGACTACCTTCCATTATGAGAAGGCTACAATCCATTGTAGTAACAAAAATCTCGACATGAGACTACCTTCCATAATGACAAGGCTACCATCCATTGTAGTAACTAAAATATCGACAATAGACTACCTTCCATAATGACAAGGGTACCATCCATTGGAGTATCAAAAATATCCACAAGATACTACCTTCCATAATGATAAGGCTACCATCCATTGGAGTAACAAAAATCACGACAACAGATGACCTTCCATAATGACTAGGCTACCATCCATTGGAGTAATAAAGATATCAACAATAGACTACCTTCCATTATGAGAAGGCTACAATCCATTGTAGTAACAAAAATCTCGACATGAGACTACCTTCCATAATGACAAGGCTACCATCCATTGTAGTAACTAAAATATCGACAATAGACTACCTTCCATAATGACAAGGGTACCATCCATTGGAGTATCAAAAATATCCACAAGATACTACCTTCCATAATGATAAGGCTACCATCCATTGGGGTAACAAAAATCTCGGAAATAGACTACCTTCCATATTGACAAGGCTACCATCCATTGGAGTAACAAAGATATCGACAACATACTACCTTCCATAATGACAAGGCTACCATCCATTGGAGTAACAAAAATCACGACAACAGACTACCTTCCATAATGACAAGGCTACCATCCATTGGAATAACAAAAATCTCGACAAGAGATGACCTTCCATAATGACTAGGCTACCATCCATTGGTGTAATAAAGATATCAACAACAGACTACCTTCCATTATGAGAAGGCTACAATCCATTGTAGTAACAAAAATCTCGACAAGAGACTACCTTCTATAATGACAAGGCTACCATCCATTGTAGTAACAAAAATCTCGACAACAGACTACCTTCCATAATGACTTGGCTACCATCCATTGGAGTAAGAAAAATTTCGGCAATAGACTACCTTCCATAATGACAAGGCTACCATCCATTGGAGTAACAAAGATATCGACAACATACTACCTTCCATAATGACAAGGCTACCATCCATTGGAGTAACAAAAATCACGACAACAGTCTACCTTCCATAATGACAAGGATACCATCCATTGGAATAACAAAAATCACGACAACAGATGACCTTCCATAATGACTAGGCTACCATCCGTTGGAGTAATAAAGATATCAACAATAGACTACCTTCCATTATGAGAAGGCTACAATCCATTGTAGTAACAAAAATCTCGACAAGAGACTACCTTCCATAATGACAAGGCTACCATCCATTGTAGTAACTAAAATATCGACAACAAACTACCTTCCATAATGACAAGGGTACCATCCATTGGAGTAACAAAAATATCCACAAGAGACTACCTTCCATAATGATATGGCTACCATCCATTGGAGTAACAAAAATCTCGACAACAGACTACCTTCCATAATGTCAAGGCTACAATCCATTGTCGTAACAAAAATCTCGACAACAGACTACCTTCCATAATGACTTGGCTACCATCCATTGTAGTAACAAAAATCTCGACAACAGACTACCTTCCATAATGTCTTGGCTTCCATCCATTTGAGTAACAAAAATCTTGACAATAGACTACCTTCCATAATGACAAGGCTACCATCCATTGGAGTAACAAAGATATCGATAACATACTACCTTCCATAATGACAAGGCTACCATCCATTGGAGTAACAAAAATCACGACAACAGACTACCTTCCATAATGTCAAGGCTACCATCCATTGGAGTATCAAAGATATCGATAACATACTACCTTCTATAATGACAAGGCTACCATCCATTGGAGTAACAAAAATCATGACAAAAGACTACCTTCCATAATGACAAGGCTACCATCCAATGGACTAACAAAAATCTCGACAACAGACTACCTTCCATAACGACAAGTATACCATCCATTGGAGTAACAAAAATCTCGACAACAGACTACCTTCCATAATGACTTGGCTACCATCCATTGGAGTAAGAAAAATCTTGCCAATAGACTACCTTCCATAATGACAAGGCTACCATCCATTGGAGTAACAAAGATATCGACAACATACTACCTTCCATAATGACAAGGATACCATCCATTGGAGTAACAAAAATATCGACAATAGACAACCTTCCATAATGACAAGGCTACCATCCATTGGAGTAACAAAGATATCGATAACATACTACCTTCCATAATGACAAGGCTACCATCTATTGGAGTAACAAAAATCTCGACAACAAACTACCTTCCATAATGACAAGGCTACCATCCTTTGTAGTAACAAAAATCTCGACAACAAACTACCTGCCATAATGACTTGGCTACCATCCATTGGAGTAACAAAAATCTCGACAAGAGACTACCTTCTATAATGACAAGGCTACCATCCATTGTAGTAACAAAAATCTCGACAACAGACTACCTTCCATAATGACTTGGCTACCATCCATTGGAGTAAGAAAAATCTCGGCAATAGACTACCTTCCATAATGACAAGGCTACCATCCATTGGAGTAACAAAGATATCGACAACATACTACCTTCCATAATGACAAGGCTACCATCCATTGGAGTAACAAAAATCACGACAACAGTCTACCTTCCATAATGACAAGGATACCATCCATTGGAATAACAAAAATCACGACAACAGATGACCTTCCATAATGACTAGGCTACCATCCATTGGAGTAATAAAGATATCAACAATAGACTACCTTCCATTATGAGAAAGCTACAATCCATTGTAGTAACAAAAATCTCGACAAGAGACTACCTTCCATAATGACAAGGCTACCATCCATTGTAGTAACTAAAATATCGACAACAAACTACCTTCCATAATGACAAGGGTACCATCCATTGGAGTAACAAAAATATCCACAAGAGACTACCTTCCATAATGATAAGGCTACCATCCATTGGAAAAACAAAAATCTCGACAACAGACTACCTTCCATAATGTCAAGGCTACAATCCATTGTCGTAACAAAAATCTCGACAACAGACTACCTTCCATAATGACTTGGCTACCATCCATTGTAGTAACAAAAATCTCGACAACAGACTACCTTCCATAATGTCTTGGCTTCCATCCATTTGAGTAACAAAAATCTTGACAATAGACTACCTTCCATAATGACAAGGCTACCATCCATTGGAGTAACAAAGATATCGATAACATACTACCTTCCATAATGACAAGGCTACCATCCATTGGAGTAACAAAAATCACGACAACAGACTACCTTCCATAATGTCAAGGCTACCATCCATTGGAGTATCAAAGATATCGATAACATACTACCTTCTATAATGACAAGGCTACCATCCATTGGAGTAACAAAAATCATGACAAAAGACTACCTTCCATAATGACAAGGCTACCATCCAATGGACTAACAAAAATCTCGACAACAGACTACCTTCCATAACGACAAGTATACCATCCATTGGAGTAACAAAAATCTCGACAACAGACTACCTTCCATAATGACTTGGCTACCATCCATTGGAGTAAGAAAAATCTTGCCAATAGACTACCTTCCATAATGACAAGGCTACCATCCATTGGAGTAACAAAGATATCGACAACATACTACCTTCCATAATGACAAGGATACCATCCATTGGAGTAACAAAAATATCGACAATAGACAACCTTCCATAATGACAAGGCTACCATCCATTGGAGTAACAAAGATATCGATAACATACTACCTTCCATAATGACAAGGCTACCATATGTTGGAGTAACAAAAATCTCGACAACAGACTACCTTCCATAATGACAAGGCTACCATCCTTTGTAGTAACAAAAATCTCGACAACAAACTACCTGCCATAATGACTTGGCTACCATCCATTGGAGTAACAAAAATCTCAGCAATAGACTACCTTCCATAATGACAAGGCTACCATCCATTGGAGTAACAAAGATATCGACAACATACTACCTTCCATAATGACAAGGCTACTATACATTGGAGTAACAAAAATCACGACAACAAACTACCTTCCATAATGACAAGGCTACCATCCAATGGACTAACAAAAATCTCGACAACATACTACCCTCCATAACGACAAGTATACCATCCATTGGAGTAACAAAAATCTCGACAAGAGACTACCTTCCATAATGACAAGGCTACCATCCATTGTAGTAACAAAAATCTCGACAACAGACTACCTTCCATAATGACAAGGCTACCATCCATTGTAGTAACAAAAATCTCGACAACAGACTACCTTCCATAATGACTTGGCTACCATCCATTGGAGTAACAAAAGTCTCGACAATAGACTACCTTCCATAATGACAAGGCTACGATCCATTGTAGTAACAAAAATGTCGACAACAGACTACCTTCCATAATGACTTGGCTACCATCCATTGTAGTAACAAAAATATCGACAACAGACTACCTTCCATAATGTCTTGGCTTCCATCCATTTGAGTAACAAAAATCTTGACAATAGACTACCTTCCATAATGACAAGGCTACCATCCATTGGAGTAACAAAGATATCGATAACATACTACCTTCCATAATGACAAGGCTACCATCCATTGGAGTAACAAAAATCACGACAACAGACTACCTTCCATAATGACAAGGCTACCATCCATTGGAATAACAAAAATCTCGACAAGAGATGACCTTCCATAATGACTAGGCTACCATCCATTGGAGTAATAAAGATATCAACAACAGACTACCTTCCATTATGAGAAGGCTACAATCCATTGTAGTAACAAAAATCTCGACAAGAGACTACCTTCTATAATGACAAGGCTACCATCCATTGTAGTAACAAAAATCTCGACAACAGACTACCTTCCATAATGACTTGGCTACCATCCATTGGAGTAAGAAAAATCTCGGCAATAGACTACCTTCCATAATGACAAGGCTACCATCCATTGGAGTAACAAAGATATCGACAACATACTACCTTCCATAATGACAAGGCTACCATCCATTGGAGTAACAAAAATCACGACAACAATCTACCTTCCATAATGACAAGGATACCATCCATTGGAATAACAAAAATCACGACAACAGATGACCTTCCATAATGACTAGGCTACCATCCATTGGAGTAATAAAGATATCAACAATATACTACCTTCCATTATGAGAAGGCTACAATCCATTGTAGTAACAAAAATCTCGACAAGAGACTACCTTCCATAATGACAAGGCTACCATCCATTGTAGTAACTAAAATATCGACAACAAACTACCTTCCATAATGACAAGGGTACCATCCATTGGAGTAACAAAAATATCCACAAGAGACTACCTTCCATAATGATAAGGCTACCATCCATTGGAGTAACAAAAATCTCGACAACAGACTACCTTCCATAATGTCAAGGCTACAATCCATTGTCGTAACAAAAATCTCGACAACAGACTACCTTCCATAATGACTTGGCTACCATCCATTGTAGTAACAAAAATCTCGACAACAGACTACCTTCCATAATGTCTTGGCTTCCATCCATTTGAGTAACAAAAATCTTGACAATAGACTACCTTCCATAATGACAAGGCTACCATCCATTGGAGTAACAAAGATATCGATAACATACTACCTTCCATAATGACAAGGCTACCATCCATTGGAGTAACAAAAATCACGACAACAGACTACCTTCCATAATGTCAAGGCTACCATCCATTGGAGTATCAAAGATATCGATAACATACTACCTTCTATAATGACAAGGCTACCATCCATTGGAGTAACAAAAATCATGACAAAAGACTACCTTCCATAATGACTTGGCTACCATCCAATGGACTAACAAAAATCTCGACAACAGACTACCTTCCATAACGACAAGTATACCATCCATTGGAGTAACAAAGATATCGACAACATACTACCTTCCATAATGACAAGGCTACCATCCATTGGAGTAACAAAAATCACGACAACAGTCTACCTTCCATAATGACAAGGATACCATCCATTGGAATAACAAAGATATCGACAACATACTACCTTCCATAATGACAAGGCTACCATCCATTGGAGTAACAAAGATATCGACAACATACTACCTTCCATAATGACAAGGATACCATCCATTGGAGTAACAAAAATATCGACAATAGACAACCTTCCATAATGACAAGGCTACCATCCATTGGAGTAACAAAGATATCGATAACATACTACCTTCCATAATGACAAGGCTACCATATGTTGGAGTAACAAAAATCTCGACAACAGACTACCTTCCATAATGACAAGGCTACCATCCTTTGTAGTAACAAAAATCTCGACAACAAACTACCTGCCATAATGACTTGGCTACCATCCATTGGAGTAACAAAAATCTCAGCAATAGACTACCTTCCATAATGACAAGGCTACCATCCATTGGAGTAACAAAGATATCGACAACATACTACCTTCCATAATGACAAGGCTACTATACATTGGAGTAACAAAAATCACGACAACAAACTACCTTCCATAATGACAAGGCTACCATCCAATGGACTAACAAAAATCTCGACAACATACTACCCTCCATAACGACAAGTATACCATCCATTGGAGTAACAAAAATCTCGACAAGAGACTACCTTCCATAATGACAAGGCTACCATCCATTGTAGTAACAAAAATCTCGACAACAGACTACCTTCCATAATGACAAGGCTACCATCCATTGTAGTAACAAAAATCTCGACAACAGACTACCTTCCATAATGACTTGGCTACCATCCATTGGAGTAACAAAAGTCTCGACAATAGACTACCTTCCATAATGACAAGGCTACGATCCATTGTAGTAACAAAAATGTCGACAACAGACTACCTTCCATAATGACTTGGCTACCATCCATTGTAGTAACAAAAATATCGACAACAGACTACCTTCCATAATGTCTTGGCTTCCATCCATTTGAGTAACAAAAATCTTCACAATAGACTACCTTCCATAATGACAAGGCTACCATCCATTGGAGTAACAAAGATATCGATAACATACTACCTTCCATAATGACAAGGCTACCATCCATTGGAGTAACAAAAATCACGACAACAGACTACCTTCCATAATGACAAGGCTACCATCCATTGGAATAACAAAAATCTCGACAAGAGATGACCTTCCATAATGACTAGGCTACCATCCATTGGAGTAATAAAGATATTAACAACAGACTACCTTCCATTATGAGAAGGCTACAATCCATTGTAGTAACAAAAATCTCGACAAGAGACTACCTTCTATAATGACAAGGCTACCATCCATTGTAGTAACAAAAATCTCGACAACAGACTACCTTCCATAATGACTTGGCTACCATCCATTGGAGTAAGAAAAATCTCGGCAATAGACTACCTTCCATAATGACAAGGCTACCATCCATTGGAGTAACAAAGATATCGACAACATACTACCTTCCATAATGACAAGGCTACCATCCATTGGAGTAACAAAAATCACGACAACAATCTACCTTCCATAATGACAAGGATACCATCCATTGGAATAACAAAAATCACGACAACAGATGACCTTCCATAATGACTAGGCTACCATCCATTGGAGTAATAAAGATATCAACAATATACTACCTTCCATTATGAGAAGGCTACAATCCATTGTAGTAACAAAAATCTCGACAAGAGACTACCTTCCATAATGACAAGGCTACCATCCATTGTAGTAACTAAAATATCGACAACAAACTACCTTCCATAATGACAAGGGTACCATCCATTGGAGTAACAAAAATATCCACAAGAGACTACCTTCCATAATGATAAGGCTACCATCCATTGGAGTAACAAAAATCTCGACAACAGACTACCTTCCATAATGTCAAGGCTACAATCCATTGTCGTAACAAAAATCTCGACAACAGACTACCTTCCATAATGACTTGGCTACCATCCATTGTAGTAACAAAAATCTCGACAACAGACTACCTTCCATAATGTCTTGGCTTCCATCCATTGGAGTAACAAAGATATCGATAACATACTACCTTCCATAATGACAAGGCTACCATCCATTGGAGTAACAAAAATCACGACAACAGACTACCTTCCATAATGTCAAGGCTACCATCCATTGGAGTATCAAAGATATCGATAACATACTACCTTCTATAATGACAAGGCTACCATCCATTGGAGTAACAAAAATCATGACAAAAGACTACCTTCCATAATGACAAGGCTACCATCCAATGGACTAACAAAAATCTCGACAACAGACTACCTTCCATAACGATAAGTATACCATCCATTGGAGTAACAAAAATCTCGACAACAGACTACCTTCCATAATGACTTGGCTACCATCCATTGGAGTAAGAAAAATCTTGGCAATAGACTACCTTCCATAATGACAAGGCTACCATCCATTGGAGTAACAAAGATATCGACAACATACTACCTTCCATAATGACAAGGCTACCATCCATTGGAGTAACAAAAATATCGACAATAGACAACCTTCCATAATGACAAGGCTACCATCCATTGGAGTAACAAAGATATCAATAACATACTACCTTCCATAATGACAAGGCTACCATCTATTGGAGTAACAAAAATCTCGACAACAGACTACCTTTCATAATGACAAGGTTACCATCCTTTGTAGTAACAAAAATCTCGACAACAAACTACCTGCCATAATGACTTGGCTACCATCCATTGGAGTAACAAAAATCTCAGCAATAGACTACCTTCCATAATGACAAGGCTACCATCCATTGGAGTAACAAAGATATCGACAACAAACTACCTTCCATAATGACAAGGCTACCATCCAATGGACTAACAAAAATCTCGACAACATACTACCCTCCATAACGACAAGTATACCATCCATTGGAGTAACAAAAATCTCGACAAGAGACTACCTTCCATAATGACAAGGCTACCATCCATTGTAGTAACAAAAATCTCGACAACAGACTACCTTCCATAATGACAAGGCTACCATCCATTGTAGTAACAAAAATCTCGACAACAGACTACCTTCCATAATGACAAGGCTACCATCCATTGGAGTAACAAAAATCTCGACAATAGACTACCTTCCATAATGACAAGGCTACGATCCATTGTAGTAACAAAAATTTCGACAACAGACTACCTTCCATAATGACTTGGCTACCATCCATTGTAGTAACAAAAATCTCGACAACAGACTACCTTCCATAATGTCTTGGCTTCCATCCATTTGAGTAACAAAAATCTTGACAATAGACTACCTTCCATAATGACAAGGCTACCATCTATTGGAGTAACAAAGATATCGATAACATACTACCTTCCATAATGACAAGGCTACCATCCATTGGAGTAACAAAAATCACGACAACAAACTACCTTCCATAATGTCAAGTCTACCATCCATTGGAGTATCAAAGATATCGATAACATACTACCTTCTATAATGACAAGGCTACCATCCATTGGAGTAACAAAAATCATGACAAAAGACTACCTTCCATTATGACAAGGCTACCATCCAATGGACTAACAAAAATCTCGACAACAGACTACCTTCCATAATGACACGTATACCATCCATTGGAGTAACAAAAATCTCGACAACAGACTACCTTCCATAATGACTTGGCTACCATCCATTGGAGTAAGAAAAATCTTGGCAATAGACTACCGTCCATAATGACAAGGCTACCATCCATTGGAGTAACAAAGATATCGACAACATACTACCTTCCATAATGACAAGGCTACCATCCATTGGAGTAACAAAAATATCGACAATAGACAACCTTCCATAATGACAAGGCTACCATCCATTGGAGTAACAAAGATATCGATAACATACTACCTTCCATAATGACAAGGCTACCATCTATTTTAGTAACAAAAATCTCGACAACATACTACCTTCCATAATGACAAGGCTACCATCCTTTGTTGTAACAAAAATCTCGACAACAAACTACCTGCCATAATGACTTGGCTACCATCCATTGGAGTAACAAAAATCTCAGTAATAGACTACCTTCCATAATGACAAGGCTACCATCCATTGGAGTAACAAAGATATCGACAACATACTACCTTCCATAATGACAAGGCTACTATACATTGGAGTAACAAAAATCACGACAACAAACTACCTTCCATAATGACAAGGCTACCATCCAATGGACTAACAAAAATCTCAACAACATACTACCCTCCATAACGACAAGTATACCATCCATTGGAGTAACAAAAATCTCGACAAGAGACTACCTTCCATAATGACAAGGCTACCATCCATTGTAGTAACAAAAATATCGACAACAGACTACCTTCCATAATGACAAGGCTACCATCCATTGTAGTAACAAAAATCTCGACAACAGACTACCTTCCATAATGACTTGGCTACCATCCATTGGAGTAACAAAAATCTCGACAATAGACTACCTTCCATAATGACAAGGCTACGATCCATTGTAGTAACAAAAATGTCGACAACAGACTACCTTCCATAATGACAAGGCTACCATCCATTGGAGTAAACAAGATATCGACAACATACTACCTTCCATAATGACAAGGATACCATCCATTGGAGTAACAAAAATCACGACAACAGACTACCTTCCATAATGACAAGGCTACCATTCATTGGAATAACAAAAATCTCGACAACAAACGGCCTTCCATAATGACTAGGCTACAATCCATTAGAGTAATAAAGATATCAACAATAGACTACCTTCCATTATGAGAAGGCTACAATCCATTGTAGTAACAAAAATCTCGACAAGAGACTACCTTCCATAATGACAAGGATACCATCCATTGTAGTAACTAAAATATCGACAACAGACTACCTTCCATAATGACAAGGGTACCATCCATTGGAGTAACAAAAATATCCACTAGAGACTACCTTCCATAATGATAAGGCTACCATCCATTGGAGTAACAAAAATCTCGACAACAGACTACCTTCTATAATGTCAAGGCTACAATCCATTATAGTAACAAAAATCTCGACAACAGACTACCTTACATAATGACAAGGCTACCATCCATTATAGTAACAAAAATCTCGACAACAGACTACCTTCCATAATGACAAGGCTACCATCCATTGTAGTAACAAAAATCTCGACAACAGACTAACTACCATAATGACTTGGCTTCCATCAATTGGAGTAACAAAAATATCGACAATAGACTACCTTCCATAATGACAAGGCTACCATACATTGGAGTAACAAAGATATCGATAACATACTACCTTCCATAATAACAAGGCTACCATCCATTGGAGTAACAAAAATCACGACAACAGACGACCTTCCATAATGAAAAGGCTACCATCCATTGGAGTAACAAAGATATCGATAACATACTACCTTCCATAATGACAAGGCTACCATCCGTTGGAGTTACAAAAATCACGACATTAGACTACCTTCCATAATGACAAGGCTACCATCCATTAGAGTAACAAAGATATTAATAACATACTACCTTCCATAATGACAAGGCTACCATCCATTGGAGTAACAAAAATCACGACAACAGACTACCTTCCATAATGTAAAGGCTACCATCCATTGGAGTAACAAAGATATCGATAACATACTACCCTCCATAATGATAAGGCTACCATCCATTAGAGTAACAAAAATCTCGACAACAGACTACCTTCTATAATGTCAAGGCTATAATCCATTATAGTAACAAAAATCTCGACAACAGACTACCTTACATAATGACAAGGCTACCATCCATTATAGTAACAAAAATCTCGACAACAAACTACCTTCCATAATGACAAGGCTACCATCCATTGTAGTAACAAAAATCTCGACAACAGACTACCTACCATAATGACTTGGCTACAATCAATTGGAGTAACAAAAATATCGACAATAGACTACCTTCCATAATGACAAGGCTACCATACATTGGAGTAACAAAGATATCGATAACGTACTACCTTCCATAATAACAAGGCTACCATCCATTAGAGTAACAAAAATCACGACAACAGACGACCTTCCATAATGAAAAGGCTACCATCCATTGGAGTAACAAAGATATCGATAACATACTACCTTCCATAATGACAAGGCTACCATCCGTTGGAGTAACAAAAATCACGACATTAGACTACCTTCCAAATGACAAGGCTACCATCCATTAGTGTAACAAAGATATTAATAACATACTACCTTCCATAATGACAAGGCTACCATCCATTGGAGTAACAAAAATCACGACAACAGACTACCTTCCATAATGTAAAGGCTACCATCCATTGGAGTAACAAAGATATCGATAACATACTACCCTCCATAATGATAAGGCTACCATCCATTGGAGTAACAAAAATCTCGACAACAGACTACCTTACATAATGACAAGGCTACCATCCATTATAGTAACAAAAATCTCGACAACAGACTACCTTCCATAATGACAAGGCTACCATCCATTGTAGTAACAAAAATCTCGACAACAGACTACCTACCATAATGACTTGGCTACAATCAATTGGAGTAACAAAAATATCGACAATAGACTACCTTCCATAATGACAAGGCTACCATACATTGGAGTAACAAAGATATCGATAACGTTCTACCTTCCATAATAACAAGGCGACCATCCATTGGAGTAACAAAAATCACGACAACAGACGACCTTCCATAATGAAAAGGCTACCATCCATTGGAGTAACAAAGATATCGATAACATACTACCTTCCATAATGACAAGGCTACCATCCGTTGGAGTAACAAAAATCACGACATTAGACTACCTTCCAAATGACAAGGCTACCATCCATTAGTGTAACAAAGATATTAATAACATACTACCTTCCATAATGACAAGGCTACCATCCATTGGAGTAACAAAAATCACGACAACAGACTACCTTCCATAATGTAAAGGCTACCATCCATTGGAGTAACAAAGATATCGATAACATACTACCCTCCATAATGACAAGGCTACCATCCATTGGAGTAACAAAAATCAAGACAAAAGACTATCTTCCATAATGACAAGGCTACCATCCATTGGAGTAACAAAAATCTCGGCAAGAGACTACCTTCTATAATGACAAGGCTACCATCCATCGTAGTAACAAAAATCTCGACAACAGACTACCTTCCATAATGACTTGGCTACAATCCATTGGAGTAACAAAAATCTCGACAATCAACTACCTTCCATAATGACAAGGCTACCATCCATTAGAGTAACAAAAATATCCACAAGAGATTACCTTCCATTATGATAAGGATATAATCCATTGTAGTAACAAAAATATCGACAACAGACTACCTTACATAATGACAAGGCTACGATCCATTATAGTAACAAAAATGTCGACAACAAACTACCTTCCATAATGACAAGGCTACCATCCTTTGTAGTAACAAAAATATCGACAACAAACTACCTTGCATAATAACTTGGCTAGCATCCATTGGAGTAACAAAAATCTCGGCAATAGACTACCTTCCATATTGACAAGGCTACCATCCATTGGAGTAACAAAGATATCGACAACATACTACCTTCCATAATGACAAGGCTACCATCCATTGGAGTAACAAAAATCACGACAACAGTCTACCTTCCATAATGACAAGGATACCATCCATTGGAATAACAAAAATCACGACATTAGACTACCTTCCAAATGACAAGGCTACCATCCTTTGTAGTAACAAAAATATCGACAACAAACTACCTTGCATAATAACTTGGCTAGCATCCATTGGAGTAACAAAAATCTCGGCAATAGACTACCTTCCATATTGACAAGGCTACCATCCATTGGAGTAACAAAGATATCGACAACATACTACCTTCCATAATGACAAGGCTACCATCCATTGGAGTAACAAAAATCACAACAACAGACTACCTTCCATAATGACAAGGCTACCATCCATTAGAATAACAAAAATCACGACAAGAGATGACCTTCCATAACGACTAGGCTACCATCCATTGGAGTAATAAAGATATCAACAACAGACTACCTTCCATTATGAGAAGGATAGAATCCATTGTAGTAACAAAAATCTCGACAAGAGACTACCTTCTATAATGGCAAGGCTACCATCCATTGTACTAACAAAAATCTCGACAACAGACTACCTTCCATAATGACTTGGCTACCATCCATTGGATTAAGAAAAATCTTGGCAATAGACTACCTTCCATATTGACAAGGCTACCATCCATTGGAGTAACAAAGATATCGACAACATACTACCTTCCATAATGACAAGGCTACCATCCATTGGAGTAACAAAAATCACGACAACAGACTACCTTCCATAATGACAAGGCTACCATCCATTGGAATAACAAAAATCACGACAACAAATGACCTTCCATAATGACTAGGCTACCATCCATTGGAGTAATAAAGATATCAACAACAGACTACCTTCCATTATGAGAAGGCTACAATCCATTGTAGTAACAAAAATCTCGACAAGAGACTACCTTCAATAATGACAAGGCTACCATCCATTGTAGTAACAAAAATCTCGACAACAGACTACCTTCCATAATGACTTGGCTACCATCCATTGGAGTAAGAATAATATCGGCAATAGACTACCTTCCATAATGACAAGGCTACCATCCATTGGAGTAACAAAGATATCGACAACATACTACCTTCCATAATGACAAGGCTACCATCCATTGGAGTAACAAATATCACGACAACAGTCTACCTTCCATAATGACAAGGATACCATCCATTGGAATAACAAAAATCACGACAACAAATGACCTTCCATAATGACTAGGCTACCATCCATTGGAGTAATAAAGATATCAACAATAGACTACCTTCCATTATGAGAAGGCTACAATCCATTGTAGTAACAAAAATCTCGACAAGAGACTACCTTCCATAATGACAAGGCTACCATCCATTGTAGTAACTAAAATATCGACAACAAACTACCTTTCATAATGACAAGGGTACCATCCATTGGAGTAACAAAAATATCCACAAGAGACTACCTTCCATAATGATAAGGCTACCATCCATTGGAGTAACAAAAATCTCGACAACAGACTACCTTCCATAATGTCAAGGCTACAATCCATTGTAATAACAAAAATCTCGACAACAGACTACCTTCCATAATGACTTGGCTACCATCCATTGTAGTAACAAAAATCTCGACAACAGACTACCTTCCATAATGTCTTGGCTTCCATCCATTTAAGTAACAAAAATCTTGACAATAGACTACCTTCCATAATGACAAGGCTACCATCCATTGGAGTAACAAAGATATCGATAAGATACTACCTTCCATAATGACAAGGCTACCATCCATTTGAGTAACAAAAATCACGACAACAGACTACCTTCCATAATGTCAAGGCTACCATCCATTGGAGTATCAAAGATATCGATAACATACTACCTTCTATAATGACAAGGCTACCATCCATTGGAGTAACAAAAATCATGACAAAAGACTACCTTCGATAATGACAAGGCTACCATCCAATGGACTAACAAAAATCTCTACAACAGACTACCTTCCATAATGACAAGTATACCATCCATTGGAGTAACAAAAATCTCGACAACAGACTACCTTCCATAATGACTTGGCTACCATCCATTGGAGTAAGAAAAATCTCGGCAATAGACTACCTTCCATAATGACAAGGCTACCATCCATTGGAGTAACAAAGATATCGACAACATACTACCTTCCATAATGACAAGGCTACCATCCATTGGAGTAACAAAAATCACGATAACAGACTACCTTCCATAATGACAAGGATACCATCCATTGGAATAACAAAAATCACGACAACAGATGACCTTCCTTAATGACTAGGCTACCATCCATTGGAGTAATAAAGATATCAACAATAGACTACCTTCCATTATGAGAAGGCTACAATCCATTGTAGTAACAAAAATCTCGACAAGAGACTACCTTCCATAATGACAAGGCTACCATCCATTGTAGTAACTAAAATATCGACAATAGACTACCTTCCATAATGACAAGGGTACCATCCATTGGAGTTACAAAAATCTCGGCAATAGACTACCTTCCATATTGACAAGGCTACCATCCATTGGAGTAACAAAGATATCGACAACATACTACCTTCCATATTGACAAGGCTACCATCCATTGGAGTAACAAAAATCACGACAACAGACTACCTTCCATAATGACAAGGCTACCATCCATTGGAATAAAAAAAATCTCGACAAAAGATAACCTTCCATAATGACTAGGGTACCATCCATTGGAGTAATAAAGATATCAACAACAGACTACCTTCCATTATGAGAAGGCTACAATCCATTGTAGTAACAAAAATCTCGACAAGAGACTACCTTCTATAATGACAAGGCTACCATCCATTGTAGTAACAAAAATCTCGACAACAGACTACCTTCCATAATGACTTGGCTACCATCCATTGGAGTAAGAAAAATCTCGGCAATAGACTACCTTCCATAATGACAAGGCTACCATCCATTGGAGTAACAAAGATATCGACAACATACTACCTTCCATAATGACAAGGCTACCATCCATTGGAGTAACAAAAATCACGACAACAGTCTACCTTCCATAATGACAAGGATACCATCCATTGGAATAATAAAAATCACGACAACAGATGACCTTCCATAATGACTAGGCTACCATCCATTGGAGTAATAAAGATATCAACAATATACTACCTTCCATTATGAGAAGGCTACAATCCATTGTAGTAACAAAAATCTCGACAAGAGACTACCTTCCATAATGACAAGGCTACCATCCATTGTAGTAACTAAAATATAGACAACAAACTACCTTCCGTAATGACAAGGGTACCATCCATTGGAGTAACAAAAATATCCACAAGATACTACCTTCCATAATGATAAGGCTACCATCCATTGGAGTAACAAAAATCTCGGCAATAGACTACCTTCCATATTGACAAGGCTACCATCCATTGGAGTAACAAAGATAACAACAACATACTACCTTCCATAATGACAAGGCTACCATCCATTGATGTAACAAAAATCACGACAACAGACTACCTTCCATAATGACAAGGCTACCATCCATTGGAATAACAAAAATCTCGACAAGAGATGACCTTCCATAATGACTAGGCTACCATCCATTGGAGTAATAAAGATATCAACAACAGACTACCTTCCATTATGAGAAGGCTACAATCCATTGTAGTAACAAAAATCTCGACAAGAGACTACCTTCTATAATGACAAGGCTACCATCCATTGTAGTAACAAAAATCTCGACAACAGACTACCTTCCATAATGACTTGGCTACCATCCATTGGAGTAAGAAAAATCTCGGCAATAGACTACCTTCCATAATGACAAGGCTACCATCCATTGGAGTAACAAAGATATCGAAAACATACTACCTTCCATAATGACAAGGCTACCATCCATTGGAGTAACAAATATCACGACAACAGTCTACCTTCCATAATGACAAGGATACCATCCATTGGAATAACAAAAATCACGACAACAAATGACCTTCCATAATGACTAGGCTACCATCCATTGGAGTAATAAATATATCAACAATAGACTACCTTCCATTATGAGAAGGCTACAATCCATTGTAGTAACAAAAATCTCGACAAGAGACTACCTTCCATAATGACAAGGCTACCATCCATTGTAGTAACTAAAATATCGACAACCAACTACCTTCCATAATGACAAGGGGACCATCCATTGGAGTAACAAAAATATCCACAAGAGACTACCTTCCATAATGATAAGGCTACCATCCATTGGAGTAACAAAAATCTCGACAACAGACTACCTTCCATAATGTCAAGGCTACAATCCATTGTAATAACAAAAATCTCGACAACAGACTACCATCCATAATGACTTGGCTACCATCCATTGTAGTAACAAAAATCTCGACAACAGACTACCTTCCATAATGTCTTGGCTTCCATCCATTTAAGTAACAAAAATCTTGACAATAGACTACCTTCCATAATGACAAGGCTACCATCCATTGGAGTAACAAAGATATCGATAACATACTACCTTCCATAATGACAAGGCTACCATCCATTGGAGTAACAAAAATCACGACAACAGACTACCTTCCATAATGTCAAGGCTATCATCCATTGGAGTATCAAAGATATCGATAACATACTACCTTCTATAATGACAAGGCTACCATCCATTGGAGTAACAAAAATCATGACAAAAGACTACCTTCGATAATGACAAGGCTACCATCCAATGGACTAACAAAAATCTCGACAACAGACTACCTTCCATAACGACAAGTATACCATCCATTGGAGTAACAAAAATCTCGACGACAGACTACCTTCCATAATGACTTGGCTACCATCCATTGGAGTAAGAAAAATCTTGGTAATAGACTACCTTCCATAATGACAAGGCTACCATCCATTGGAGTAACAAAGATATCGACAACATACTACCTTCCATAATGACAAGGCTACCATGCATTGGAGTAACAAAAATCACGATAACAGACTACCTTCCATAATGACAAGGATACCATCCATTGGAATAACAAAAATCACGACAACAGATGACCTTCCTTAATGACTAGGCTACCATCCATTGGAGTAATAAAGATATCAACAATAGACTACCTTCCATAATGACAAGGCTACCATCCATTGTAGTAACTAAAATATTGACAACAGACTACCTTCCATAATAACAAGGGTACCATCCATTGGAGTAACAAAAATCTCGGCAATAGACTACCTTCCATATTGACAAGGCTACCATCCATTGGAGTAACAAAGATATCGACAACATAATACCTTCCATAATGACAAGGCTACCATCCATTGGAGTAACAAAAATCACGACAACAGACTACCTTCCATAATGACAAGGCTACCATCCATTGGAATAACAAAAATCTCGACAAGAGATGACCTTCTATAATGACTAGGGTACCATCCATTGGAGTAATAAAGATATCAACAACAAACTACCTTCCATTATGAGAAGGCTACAATCCATTGTAGTAACAAAAATCTCGACAAGAGACTACCTTCTATAATGACAAGGCTACCATCCATTGTAGTAACAAAAATCTCGACAACAGACTACCTTCCATAATGACTTGGCTACCATCCATTGGAGTAAGAAAAATCTCGGCAATAGACTACCTTCCATAATGACAAGGCTACCATCCATTGGAGTAACAAAGATATCGACAACATACTACCTTCCATAATGACAAGGCTACCATCCATTGGAGTAACAAAAATCACGACAACAGTCTACCTTCCATAATGACAAGAATACCATCCATTGGAATAATAAAAATCACGACAACAGATGACCTTCCATAATGACTAGGCTACCATCCATCGGAGTAATAAAGATATCAACAATATACTACCTTCCATTATGAGAAGGCTACAATCCATTGTAGTAACAAAAATCTCGACAAGAGACTACCTTCCATAATGACAAGGCTACCATCCATTGTAGTAACTAAAATATCGACAACAAACTACCTTCCATAATGACAAGGGTACCATACATTGGAGTAACAAAAATATCCACAAGATACTACCTTCCATAATGATAAGGCTACCATCCATTGGAGTAACAAAAATCTCGGCAATAGACTACCTTCCATATTGACAAGGCTACCATCCATTGGAGTAACAAAGATATCGACAACATACTACCTTCCATAATGACAAGGCTACCATCCATTGGAGTAACAAAAATCACGACAACAGACTACCTTCCATAATGACAAGGCTACCATCCATTGGAATAACAAAAATCTCAACAAGAGATGACCTTCCATAATGACTAGGCTACCATCCATTAGAGTAATAAAGATATCAACAACAGACTGCCTTCCATTATGAGAAGGCTACAATCCATTGTAGTAACAAAAATCTCGACAAGATACTACCTTCTATAATGACAAGGCTACCATCCATTGTAGTAACAATAATCTCGACAACAGACTACCTTCCATAATGACTTGGCTACCATCCATTGGAGTAAGAAAAATCTCGGCAATAGACTACCTTCCATAATGACAAGGCTACCATCCATTGGAGTAACAAAGATATCGACAACATACTACCTTCCATAATGACAAGGCTACCATCCATTGGAGTAACAAAAATCACGACAACAGTCTACCTTCCATAATGACAAGAATACCATCCATCGGAATAATAAAAATCACGACAACAGATGACCTTCCATAATGACTAGGCTACCATCCATCGGAGTAATAAAGATATCAACAATATACTACCTTCCATTATGAGAAGGCTACAATCCATTGTAGTAACAAAAATCTCGACAAGAGACTACCTTCCATAATGACAAGGCTACCATCCATTGTAGTAACTAAAATATCGACAACAAACTACCTTCCATAATGACAAGGGTACCATACATTGGAGTAACAAAAATATCCACAAGATACTACCTTCCATAATGATAAGGCTACCATCCATTGGAGTAACAAAAATCTCGGCAATAGACTACCTTCCATATTGATAAGGCTACCATCTATTGGAGTAACAAAGATATCGACAACATACTACCTTCCATAATGACAAGGCTACCATCCATTGGAGTAACAAAAATCACGACAACAGACTACCTTCCATAATGACAAGGCTACCATCCATTGGAATAACAAAAATCTCGACAAGAGATGACCTTCCATAGTGACTAGGCTACCATCCATTGGAGTAATAAAGATATCAACAACAGACTGCCTTCCATTATGAGAAGGCTACAATCCATTGTAGTAACAAAAATCTCGACAAGATACTACCTTCTATAATGACAAGGATACCATCCATTGGAATAACAAAAATCACGACAACAGATGACCTTCCTTAATGACTAGGCTACCATCCATTGGAGTAATAAAGATATCAACAATAGACTACCTTCCATAATGACAAGGCTACCATCCATTGTAGTAACTAAAATATTGACAACAGACTACCTTCCATAATAACAAGGGTACCATCCATTGGAGTAACAAAAATCTCGGCAATAGACTACCTTCCATATTGACAAGGCTACCATCCATTGGAGTAACAAAGATATCGACAACATAATACCTTCCATAATGACAAGGCTACCATCCATTGGAGTAACAAAAATCACGACAACAGACTACCTTCCATAATGACAAGGCTACCATCCATTGGAATAACAAAAATCTCGACAAGAGATGACCTTCTATAATGACTAGGGTACCATCCATTGGAGTAATAAAGATATCAACAACAGACTACCTTCCATTATGAGAAGGCTACAATCCATTGTAGTAACAAAAATCTCGACAAGAGACTACCTTCTATAATGACAAGGCTACCATCCATTGTAGTAACAAAAATCTCGACAACAGACTACCTTCCATAATGACTTGGCTACCATCCATTGGAGTAAGAAAAATCTCGGCAATAGACTACCTTCCATAATGACAAGGCTACCATCCATTGGAGTAACAAAGATATCGACAACATACTACCTTCCATAATGACAAGGCTACCATCCATTGGAGTAACAAAAATCACGACAACAGTCTACCTTCCATAATGACAAGAATACCATCCATTGGAATAATAAAAATCACGACAACAGATGACCTTCCATAATGACTAGGCTACCATCCATCGGAGTAATAAAGATATCAACAATATACTACCTTCCATTATGAGAAGGCTACAATCCATTGTAGTAACAAAAATCTCGACAAGAGACTACCTTCCATAATGACAAGGCTACCATCCATTGTAGTAACTAAAATATCGACAACAAACTACCTTCCATAATGACAAGGGTACCATACATTGGAGTAACAAAAATATCCACAAGATACTACCTTCCATAATGATAAGGCTACCTTCCATTGGAGTAACAAAAATCTCGGCAATAGACTACCTTCCATATTGACAAGGCTACCATCCATTGGAGTAACAAAGATATCGACAACATACTACCTTCCATAATGACAAGGCTACCATCCATTGGAGTAACAAAAATCACGACAACAGACTACCTTCCATAATGACAAGGCTACCATCCATTGGAATAACAAAAATCTCGACAAGAGATGACCTTCCATAATGACTAGGCTACCATCCATTGGAGTAATAAAGATATCAACAACAGACTGCCTTCCATTATGAGAAGGCTACAATCCATTGTAGTAACAAAAATCTCGACAAGATACTACCTTCTATAATGACAAGGCTACCATCCATTGTAGTAACAATAATCTCGACAACAGACTACCTTCCATAATGACTTGGCTACCATCCATTGGAGTAAGAAAAATCTCGGCAATAGACTACGTTCCATAATGACAAGGCTACCATCCATTGGAGTAACAAAGATATCGACAATATACTACCTTCCATAATGACAAGGCTACCATCCATTGGAGTAACAAAAATCACGACAACAGTCTACCTACCATAATGACAAGGATACCATCCATTGGAATAATAAAAATCACGACAACAGATGACCTTCCATAATGACTAGGCTTCCATCCATTGGAGTAATAAAGATATCAACAATAGACTACCTTCCATTATGAGAAGGCTACAATCCATTGTAGTAACAAAAATCTCGACAAGAGACTACCTTCCATAATGACAAGGCTACCATCCATTGTAGTAACTAAAATATCGACAACAAACTACCTTCCATAATGACAAGGGTACCATACATTGGAGTAACAAAAATATCCACAAGAGACTACCTTCCATAATGATAAGGCTACCATCCATTGGAGTAACAAAAATCTCGACAACAGACTACCTTCCATATTGACAAGGCTACCATCCATTGGAGTAACAAAGATATCGACAACATACTACCTTCCATAATGACAAGGCTACCATCCATTGGAGTAACAAAAATCACGTCAACAGACTACCTTCCATAATGACAAGGCTACCATCCATTGGAATAACAAAAATCTCGACAAGAGATGACCTTCCATAATGACTAGGCTACCATCCATTAGAGTAATAAAGATATCAACAACAGACTGCCTTCCATTATGAGAAGGCTACAATCCATTGTAGTAACAAAAATCTCGACAAGATACTACCTTCTATAATGACAAGGCTACCATCCATTGTAGTAACAATAATCTCGACAACAGACTACCTTCCATAATGACTTGGCTACCATCCATTGGAGTAAGAAAAATCTCGGCAATAGACTACCTTCCATAATGACAAGGCTACCATCCATTGGAGTAACAAAGATATCGACAACATACTACCTTCCATAATGACAAGGCTACCATCCATTGGAGTAACAAAAATCACGACAACAGTCTACCTTCCATAATGACAAGAATACCATCCATTGGAATAATAAAAATCACGACAACAGATGACCTTCCATAATGACTAGGCTACCATCCATCGGAGTTATAAAGATATCAACAATATACTACCTTCCATTATGAGAAGGCTACAATCCATTGTAGTAACAAAAATCTCGACAAGAGACTACCTTCCATAATGACAAGGCTACCATCCATTGTAGTAACTAAAATATCGACAACAAACTACCTTCCATAATGACAAGGGTACCATACATTGGAGTAACAAAAATATCCACAAGATACTACCTTCCATAATGATAAGGCTACCATCCATTGGAGTAACAAAAATCTCGGCAATAGACTACCTTCCATATTGACAAGGCTACCATCCATTGGAGTAACAAAGATATCGACAACATACTACCTTCCATAATGACAAGGCTACCATCCAGTGGAGTAACAAAAATCACGACAACAGACTACCTTCCATAATGACAAGGCTACCATCCATTGGAATAACAAAAATCTCGACAAGAGATGACCTTCCATAATGACTAGGCTACCATCCATTGGAGTAATAAAGATATCAACAACAGACTGCTTCCATTATGAGAAGGCTACAATCCATTGTAGTAACAAAAATCTCGACAAGATACTACCTTCTATAATGACAAGGATACCATCCATTGGAATAACAAAAATCACGACAACAGATGACCTTCCTTAATGACTAGGCTACCATCCATTGGAGTAATAAAGATATCAACAATAGACTACCTTCCATAATGACAAGGCTACCATCCATTGTAGTAACTAAAATATTGACAACAGACTACCTTCCATAATAACAAGGGTACCATCCATTGGAGTAACAAAAATCTCGGCAATAGACTACCTTCCATATTGACAAGGCTACCATCCATTGGAGTAACAAAGATATCGACAACATAATACCTTCCATAATGACAAGGCTACCATCCATTGGAGTAACAAAAATCACGACAACAGACTACCTTCCATAATGACAAGGCTACCATCCATTGGAATAACAAAAATCTCGACAAGAGATGACCTTCTATAATGACTAGGGTACCATCCATTGGAGTAATAAAGATATCAACAACAGACTACCTTCCATTATGAGAAGGCTACAATCCATTGTAGTAACAAAAATCTCGACAAGAGACTACCTTCTATAATGACAAGGCTACCATCCATTGTAGTAACAAAAATCTCGACAACAGACTACCTTCCATAATGACTTGGCTACCATCCATTGGAGTAAGAAAAATCTCGGCAATAGACTACCTTCCATAATGACAAGGCTACCATCCATTGGAGTAACAAAGATATCGACAACATACTACCTTCCATAATGACAAGGCTACCATCCATTGGAGTAACAAAAATCACGACAACAGTCTACCTTCCATAATGACAAGAATACCATCCATTGGAATAATAAAAATCACGACAACAGATGACCTTCCATAATGACTAGGCTACCATCCATCGGAGTAATAAAGATATCAACAATATACTACCTTCCATTATGAGAAGGCTACAATCCATTGTAGTAACAAAAATCTCGACAAGAGACTACCTTCCATAATGACAAGGCTACCATCCATTGTAGTAACTAAAATATCGACAACAAACTACCTTCCATAATGACAAGGGTACCATACATTGGAGTAACAAAAATATCCACAAGATACTACCTTCCATAATGATAAGGCTACCTTCCATTGGAGTAACAAAAATCTCGGCAATAGACTACCTTCCATATTGACAAGGCTACCATCCATTGGAGTAACAAAGATATCGACAACATACTACCTTCCATAATGACAAGGCTACCATCCATTGGAGTAACAAAAATCACGACAACAGACTACCTTCCATAATGACAAGGCTACCCTCCATTGGAATAACAAAAATCTCGACAAGAGATGACCTTCCATAATGACTAGGCTACCATCCATTGGAGTAATAAAGATATCAACAACAGACTGCCTTCCATTATGAGAAGGCTACAATCCATTGTAGTAACAAAAATCTCGACAAGATACTACCTTCTATAATGACAAGGCTACCATCCATTGTAGTAACAATAATCTCGACAACAGACTACCTTCCATAATGACTTGGCTACCATCCATTGGAGTAAGAAAAATCTCGGCAATAGACTACCTTCCATAATGACAAGGCTACCATCCATTGGAGTAACAAAGATATCGACAATATACTACCTTCCATAATGACAAGGCTACCATCCATTGGAGTAACAAAAATCACGACAACAGTCTACCTTCCATAATGACAAGGATACCATCCATTGGAATAATAAAAATCACGACAACAGATGACCATCCATTGGAGTAATAAAGATATCAACAATAGACTACCTTCCATTATGAGAAGGCTACAATCCATTGTAGTAACAAAAATCTCGACAAGAGACTACCTTCCATAATGAAAAGGCTACCATCCATTGTAGTAACTAAAATATCGACAACAAACTACCTTCCATAATGACAAGGGTATCATCCATTGGAGTAACAAAAATATCCACAAGAGACTACCTTCCATAATAATAAGGCTACCATCCATTGGAGTAACAAAAATCTCGACAACAGACTACATTCCATAATGTCAAGGCTACAATCCATTGTAGTATCAAAAATCTCGACAACAGACTACCTTCCATAATGACTTGGCTACCATCCATTGTAGTAACAAAAATTTCGACAACAGACTACCTTCCATAATGTCTTGGCTTCCATCCATTTGAGTAAAAAAAATCTTGACAATAGACTACCTTCCATAATGACAAGGCTACCATCCATTGGAGTAACAAAGATATCGATAACATACTACCTTCCATAATGACAAGGCTACCATCCATTGGAGTAACAAAAATCACGACAACAGACTACCTTCCATAATGTCAAGGCTACCATCCATTGGAGTAACAAAGATATCGATAACATACTACCTTCCATAATGACAAGGCTGCCATCCATTGGAGTAACAAAAATCATGACAAAAGACTACCTTCCATAACGACAAGTATACCATCCATTGTAGTAACAAAAATCTCGACAACAGACTACCTTCCATAATGACTTGGCTACCATCCATTGGAGTAATAAAAATCTCGACAATAGACTACCTTCCATAATGACAAGGCTACCATCCATTAGAGTAACAAAAATATCCACAAGAGATTACCTTCCATAATGTCAAGGATATAATCCATTGTAGTAACAAAAATCTCGAAAACAGACTACCTTACATAATGACAAGGCTACCATCCATTGTAGTAACAAAAATCTCGACAACAGACTACCTTCCATAATGACAAGGCTACCATCCATTATAGTAACAAAAATCTCGACAACAGACTACCTTCCATAATGACTTAGCTACCATCCATTGGAGTAAGAAAAATCTCGACAATAGACTACCTTCCATAATGAAAAAGGCTACCATCCATTGGAGTAACAAAGATATCGACAACATACTACCTTCCATAATTACAAGGATACCATCCATTGGAGTAACAAAAATCACGACAACAGACTACCTTCCATAATGACAAGGATACCATTCATTGGAATAACAAAAAACACGACAACAGATGACCTTCCATAATGACTAGGCTACCATCCATTGGAGTAATAAAGATATCAACAATAGACTACCTTCCATTATGAGAAGGATACAATCCATTGTAGTAACAAAAATCTCGACAAGAGACTACCTTCCATAATGACAAGGCTACCATCCATTGTAGTAACTAAAATATCGACAACAGACTACCTTCCATAATGACAAGGGTACCATCCATTGGAGTAACAAAAATATCCACAAGAGACTACCTTCCATAATGATAAGGCTACCATCCATTGGAGTAACAAAAATCTCGACAACAGACTACCTTCCATAATGTCAAGGCTACAATCCATTGTAGTGACAAAAATCTCGACAACAGACTACCTTACATAATGACAAGGCTACCATCCATTGTAGTAACAAAAATCTCGACAACAGACTACCTTCCATAATGACAAGGCTACCATCCATTATATTAACAAAAATCTCGACTACAGACTACCTTCCATAATGACTTGGCTTCCATCCATTGGAGTAATAAAAATCTCGACAATAGACTACCTTCCATAATGACAAGGCTACCATCCATTGGAGTAACAACGATATTGATAACATACTACCTTCCATAATGACAAGGCTACAATCCATTGGAATAATAAAAATCTCGACAACTTAATACCTTCCATAACGACAAGTATACCATCCATTGAAGTAACAAAAAATCTCGACAACAGATGACCTTCCATAATGACTAGGCTACCATCCATTGGAGTAATAAAGATATCGACAACAAACTACCTTCCATAATGACAAGGCTACAATCCATTGTAGTAACAAAAATCTCGACAACAGACTACCTTCTATAATGACAAGGCTACCATCCATTGTAGTAACAAAAATCTCGACAACAGTCTACCTTCCATAATGACAAGGATACCATCCATTGGAATAATAAAAATCACGACAACAGATGACCTTCCATAATGACTAGGCTACCATCCATCGGAGTAATAAAGATATCAACAATATACTACCTTCCATTATGAGAAGGCTACAATCCATTGTAGTAACAAAAATCTCGACAAGAGACTACCTTCCATAATGACAAGGCTACCATCCATTGTAGTAACTAAAATATCGACAACAAACTACCTTCCATAATGACAAGGGTACCATACATTGGAGTAACAAAAATATCCACAAGATACTACCTTCCATAATGATAAGGCTACCATCCATTGGAGTAACAAAAATCTCGGCAATAGACTACCTTCCATATTGACAAGGCTACCATCCATTGGAGTAACAAAGATATCGACAACATACTACCTTCCATAATGACAAGGCTACCATCCATTGGAGTAACAAAAATCACGACAACAGACTACCTTCCATAATGACAAGGCTACCATCCATTGGAATAACAAAAATCTCGACAAGAGATGACCTTCCATAATGACTAGGCTACCATCCATTGGAGTAATAAAGATATCAACAACAGACTGCCTTCCATTATGAGAAGGCTACAATCCATTGTAGTAACAAAAATCTCGACAAGATACTACCTTCTATAATGACAAGGCTACCATCCATTGTAGTAACAATAATCTCGACAACAGACTACCTTCCATAATGACTTGGCTACCATCCATTGAAGTAAGAAAAATCTCGGCAATAGACTACCTTCCATAATGACAAGGCTACCATCCATTGGAGTAACAAAGATATCGACAACATACTACCTTCCATAATGACAAGGCTACCATCCATTGGAGTAACAAAAATCACGACAACAGTCTACCTTCCATAATGACAAGGATACCATCCATTGGAATAATAAAAATCACGACAACAGATGACCTTCCATAATGACTAGGCTACCATCCATTGGAGTAATAAAGATATCAACAATAGACTACCTTCCATTATGAGAAGGCTACAATCCATTGTAGTAACAAAAATCTCGACAAGAGACTAGCTTCCATAATGAAAAGGCTACCATCCATTGTAGTAACTAAAATATCGACAACAAACTACCTTCCATAATGACAAGGGTACCATCCACTGGAGTAACAAAAATATCCACAAGAGACTACCTTCCATAATGATAAGGCTACCATCCATTGGAGTAACAAAAATCTCGACAACAGACTACATTCCATAATGTCAAGGCTACAATCCATTGTAGTATCAAAAATCTCGACAACAGACTACCTTCCATAATGACTTGGCTACCATCCATTGTGGTAACAAAAATCTCGACAACAGACTACCTTCCATAATGTCTTGGCTTCCATCCATTTGAGTAAAAAAAATCTTGACAATAGACTACCTTCCATAATGACAAGGCTACCATCCATTGGAGTAACAAAGATATCGATAACATACTACCTTCAATAATGACAAGGCTGCCATCCATTGGAGTAACAAAAATCATGACAAAAGACTACCTTCCATAACGACAAGTATACCATCCATTGTAGTAACAAAAATCTCGACAACAGACTACCTTCCATAATGACTTGGCTACCATCCATTGGAGTAACAAAAATCTCGACAATAGACTACCTTCCATAATGACAATGCTACCATCCATTAGAGTAACAAAAATATCCACAAGAGATTACCTTCCATAATGTCAAGGATATAATCCATTGTAGTAACAAAAATCTCGACAACAGACTACCTTACATAATGACAAGGCTACCATCCATTGTAGTAACAAAAATCTCGACAACAGACTACCTTCCATAATGACAAGGCTACCATCCATTATAGTAACAAAAATCTCGACAACAGACTACCTTCCATAATGACTTGGCTACCATCCATTGGAGTAAGAAAAATCTCGGCAATAGACTACCTTCCATAATGAAAAAGGCTACAATCCATTGGAGTAACAAAGATATCGACAACATACTACCTTCCATAATTACAAGGATACCATCCATTGGAGTAACAAAAATCACGACAACAGACTACCTTCCATAATGACAAGGATACCATTCATTGGAATAACAAAAAACACGACAACAGATGACCTTCCATAATGACTAGGCTACCATCCATTGGAGTAATAAAGATATCAACAATAGACTACCTTCCATTATGAGAAGGATACAATCCATTGTAGTAACAAAAATCTCGACAAGAGACTACCTTCCATAATGACAAGGCTACCATCCATTGTAGTAACTAAAATATCGACAACAGACTACCTTCCATAATGACAAGGGTACCATCCATTGGAGTAACAAAAATATTCACAAGAGACTACCTTCCATAATTATAAGGCTACCATCCATTGGAGTAACAAAAATCTCGACAACAGACTACCTTCCATAATGTCAAGGCTACAATCCATTGTAGTGACAAAAATCTTGACAACAGACTACCTTACATAATGACAAGGCTACCATCCATTGTAGTAACAAAAATCTCGACAACAGACTACCTTCCATAATGACAAGGCTACCATCCATTATATTAACAAAAATCTCGACAACAGACTACCTTCCATAATGACTTGGCTTCCATCCATTGGAGTAATAAAAATATCGACAATAGACTACCTTCCATAATGACAAGGCTACCATCCATTGGAGTAACAACGATATTGATAACATACTACCTTCCATAATGACAAGGCTACAATTCATTGGAATAATAAAAATCTCGACAACTTAATACCTTCAATAATGACAAGGCTACCATCCAATGGACTAACAAAAATCTCGACAACAGACTACCTTCCATAACGACAAGTATACCATCCATTGAAGTAACAAAAAATCTCGACAACAGATGACCTTCCATAATGACTAGGCTACCATCCATTGGAGTAATAAAGATATCGACAACAAACTACCTTCCATAATGACAAGGCTACAATCCATTGTAGTAACAAAAATCTCGACAACAGACTACCTTCTATAATGACAAGGCTACCATCCATTGTAGTAACAAAAATCTCGACAGCAGACTACCTTCCATAATGACAAGGCTACCATCCATTATAGTAACAAAAATCTCGACAACAGACTACCTTCCATAATGACTTGGCTACCATCCATTGGAGTAAGAAAAATCTCGGCAATAGACTACCTTCCATAATGAAAAAGGCTACCATCCATTGGAGTAACAAAGATATCGACAACATACTACCTTCCATAATGACAAGGCTACCATCCATTGGAGTAACAAAAATCACGACAACATACTACCTTCCATAATGACAAGGATACCATCCATTGGAATAACAAAAAACACGACAACAGATGACCTTCCATAATGACTAGGCTACCATCCATTGGAGTAATAAAGATATCAACAATAGACTACCTTCCATTATGAGAAGGATACAATCCATTGTAGTAACAAAAATCTCGACAAGAGACTACCTTCCATAATGACAAGGCTACCATCCATTGTAGTAACTAAAATATCGACAACAGACTACCTTCCATAATGACAAGGGTACCATCCATTGGAGTAACAAAAATATCCACAAGAGACTACCTTCCATAATGATAAGGCTACCATCCATTGGAGTAACAAAAATCTCGACAACAGACTACCTTCCATAATGTCAAGGCTACAATCCATTGTAGTGACAAAAATCTCGACAACAGACTACCTTACATAATGACAAGGCTACCATCCATTGTAGTAACAAAAATCTCGACAACAGACTACCTTCCATAATGACAAGGCTACCATCCATTATATTAACAAAAATATCGACAATAGACTACCTTCCATAATGACTTGGCTTCCATCCATTGGAGTAATAAAAATCTCGACAATAGACTACCTTCCATAATGACAAGGCTACCATCCATTGGAGTAACAACGATATTGATAACATACTACCTTCCATAATGACAAGGCTACAATCCATTGGAATAATAAAAATCTCGACAACTTAATACCTTCAATAATGACAAGGCTACCATCCAATGGACTAACAAAAATCTCGACAACAGACTACCTTCCATAACGACAAGTATACCATCCATTGAAGTAACAAAAAATCTCGACAACAGATGACCTTCCATAATGACTAGGCTACCATCCATTGGAGTAATAAAGATATCGACAACAAACTACCTTCCATAATGACAAGGCTACAATCCATTGTAGTAACAAAAATCTCGACAACAGACTACCTTCTATAATGACAAGGCTACCATCCATTGTAGTAACAAAAATCTCGACAACAGACTACCTTCCATAATGACAAGGCTACCATCCATTATAGTAACAAAAATCTCGACAACAGACTACCTTCCATAATGACTTGGCTACCATCCATTGGAGTAAGAAAAATCTCGGCAATAGACTACCTTCCATAATGAAAAAGGCTACCATCCATTGGAGTAACAAAGATATAGACAACATACTACCTTCCATAATGACAAGGCTACCATCCATTGGAGTAACAAAAATCACGACAACATACTACCTTCCATAATGACAAGGATACCATCCATTGGAATAACAAAAAACACGACAACAGATGACCTTCCATAATGACTAGGCTACCATCCATTGGAGTAATAAAGATATCAACAATAGACTACCTTCCATTATGAGAAGGATACAATCCATTGTAGTAACAAAAATCTCGACAAGAGACTACCTTCCATAATGACAAGGCTACCATCCATTGTAGTAACTAAAATATCGACAACAGACTACCTTCCATAATGACAAGGGTACCATCCATTGGAGTAACAAAAATATCCACAAGAGACTACCTTCCATAATGATAAGGCTACCGTCCATTGGAGTAACAAAAATCTCGACAACAGACTACCTTCCATAATGTCAAGGCTACAATCCATTGTAGTGACAAAAATCTCGACAACAGACTACCTTACATAATGACAAGGCTACCATCCATTGTAGTAACAAAAATCTCGACAACAGACTACCTTCCATAATGACAAGGCTACCATCCATTATATTAACAAAAATCTCGACAATAGACTACCTTCCATAATGACTTGGCTTCCATCCATTGGAGTAATAAAAATCTCGACAATAGACTACCTTCCATAATGACAAGGCTACCATCCATTGGAGTAACAACGATATTGATAACATACTACCTTCCATAATGACAAGGCTACAATCCATTGGAATAATAAAAATCTCGACAACTTAATACCTTCAATAATGACAAGGCTACCATCCAATGGACTAACAAAAATCTCGACAACAGACTACCTTCCATAACGACAAGTATACCATCCATTGAAGTAACAAAAAATCTCGACAACAGATGACCTTCCATAATGACTAGGCTACCATCCATTGGAGTAATAAAGATATCGACAACAAACTACCTTCCATAATGACAAGGCTATAATCCATTGTAGTAACAAAAATCTCGACAACAGACTACCTTCTATAATGACAAGGCTACCATCCATTGTAGTAACAAAAATCTCGACAACAGACTACCTTCCATAATGACAAGGCTACCATCCATTATAGTAACAAAAATCTCGACAACAGACTACCTTCCATAATGACTTGGCTACCATCCATTGGAGTAAGAAAAATCTCGGCAATAGACTACCTTCCATAATGAAAAAGGCTACCATCCATTGGAGTAACAAAGATATCGACAACATACTACCTTCCATAATGACAAGGCTACCATCCATTGGAGTAACAAAAATCACGACAACATACTACCTTCCATAATGACAAGGATACCATCCATTGGAATAACAAAAAACACGACAACAGATGACCTTCCATAATGACTAGGCTGCCATCCATTGGAGTAATAAAGATATCAACAATAGACTACCTTCCATTATGAGAAGGATACAATCCATTGTAGTAACAAAAATCTCGACAAGAGACTACCTTCCATAATGACAAGGCTACCATCCATTGTAGTAACTAAAATATCGACAACAGACTACCTTCCATAATGACAAGGGTACCATCCATTGGAGTAACAAAAATATCCACAAGAGACTACCTTCCATAATTACTTGGCTACCATCCATTGGAGTAAGAAAAATCTCGGCAATAGACTACCTTCCATAATGACAAGGCTACCATCCATTGGAGTAACAAAGATATCGACAACATACTACCTTCCTTTATTACAAGGCTACCATCCATTGGATTAACAAAAATCACGACAACAGACTACCTTCCCTAATGACAAGGATACCATCCATTGGAATAACAAAAAACACGACAATAGATGACCTTCCATAATGACTAGGCTACCATCCATTAGAGTAATAAAGATATCAACAATAGACTACCTTCCATTATGAGAAGGATACAATCCATTGAAGTAACAAAAATCTCGACAAGAGACTACCTTCCATAATGACAAGGCTACCATCCATTGTAGTAACTAAAATATCGACAACAGACTACCTTCCATAATGACAAGGGTACCACCCATTGGAGTAACAAAAATATCCACAAGAGACTACCTTCCACAATGACTTGGCTACCATCCATTGGAGTAAGAAAAATCTCGGCAATAGACTACCTTCCATAATGACAAGGCTACCATCCATTGGAGTAACAAAGATATCGACAACATACTACCTTCCATAATTACAAGGCTACCATCCATTGGAGTAACAAAAATCACGACAACAGACTACCTTCCATAATGACAAGGATACCATCCATTGGAATAACAAAAAACACGACAATAGATGACCTTCCATAATGACTAGGCTACCATCTTTTGGAGTAATAAAGATATCAACAATAGACTACCTTCCATTATGAGAAGGATACAATCCATTGTAGTAACAAAAATCTCGACAAGAGACTACCTTCCATAATGACAAGGCTACCATCCATTGTAGTAACTAAAATATCGACAACAGACTACCTTCCATAATGACAAGGGTACCACCCATTGGAGTAACAAAAATATCCACAAGAGACTACCTTCCATAATGACTTGGCTACCATCCATTGGAGTAAGAAAAATCTCGGCAATAGACTACCTTCCATAATGACAAGGCTACCATCCATTGGAGTAACAAAGATATCGACAACATACTACCTTCCATAATTACAAGGCTACCATCCATTGGAGTAACAAAAATCACGACAACAGACTACCTTCCATAATGACAAGGATACCATCCATTGGAATAACAAAAAACACGACAACAAATGACCTTCCATAATGACTAGGCTACCATCCATTGGAGTAATAAAGATATCAACAATAGACTACCTTCCATTATGAGAAGGATACAATCCATTGTAGTAACAAAAATCTCGACAAGAGACTACCTTCCATAATGACAAGGCTACCATCTATTGTAGTAACAAAAATCTCGACAACAGACTACCTTACATAATGACAAGGCTACCATCCATTGTAGTAACAAAAATCTCGACAACAGACTACCTTCCATAATGACAAGGCTACCATCCATTATAGTAACAAAAATCTCGACAACAGACTACCTTCCATAATGACTTGGCTTCCATCCATTGGAGTAACAAAAATCTCGACAATAGACTACCTTCCATAATGACAAGGCTACCATCCATTGGAGTAACAAAGATATCGATAACATACTACCTTCCATAATGACAAGGCTACAATCCATTGGAATAACAAAAATCTCGACAACTTAATACCTTCCATAATGACAAGGCTACCATCCAATGGACTAACAAAAATCTCGACAACAGACTACCTTCCATAAAGACAAGTATACCATCCATTGGAGTAACAAAAAATCTCGACAACAGATGACCTTCCATAATGACTAGGCTACCATCCATTGGAATAATAAAGATATCGGCAACAAACTACCTTCCATTATGAGAAGGCTACAATTCATTGTAGTAAAAAAAATCTCGACAATAGACTACCTTCCATAATGACAAGGCTACCATCCATTGTAGTAACAAAAATCTCGACAACAGACTACCTTCTATAATGACAAGGCTACCATCCATTGTAGTAACAAAAATATCGACAACAGACTACCTTCCATAATGACTTGGCTACCATCCATTGGAGTAACAAAAATCTCGACAATAGACTACCTTCCATAATTACAAGGCTACCATCCATTAGAGTAACAAAAATATCCACAAGAGACTACCTTCCATAATGACTTGGCTACCATCCATTGGAGTAAGAAAAATCTCGGCAATAGACTACCTTCCATAATGACAAGGCTACCATCCATTGGAGTAACAAAGATATCGACAACATACTACCTTCCATAATTACAAGGCTACCATCCATTGGAGTAACAAAAATCACGACAACAGACTACCTTCCATAATGACAAGGATACCATCCATTGGAATAACAAAAAACACGACAACAAATGACCTTCCATAATGACTAGGCTACCATCCATTGGAGTAATAAAGATATCAACAATAGACTACCTTCCATTATGAGAAGGATACAATCCATTGTAGTAACAAAAATCTCGACAAGAGACTACCTTCCATAATGACAAGGCTACCATCTATTGTAGTAACAAAAATCTCGACAACAGACTACCTTACATAATGACAAGGCTACCATCCATTGTAGTAACAAAAATCTCGACAACAGACTACCTTCCATAATGACAAGGCTACCATCCATTATAGTAACAAAAATCTCGACAACAGACTACCTTCCATAATGACTTGGCTTCCATCCATTGGAGTAACAAAAATCTCGACAATAGACTACCTTCCATAATGACAAGGCTACCATCCATTGGAGTAACAAAGATATCGATAACATACTACCTTCCATAATGACAAGGCTACAATCCATTGGAATAACAAAAATCTCGACAACTTAATACCTTCCATAATGACAAGGCTACCATCCAATGGACTAACAAAAATCTCGACAACAGACTACCTTCCATAACGACAAGTATACCATCCATTGGAGTAACAAAAAATCTCGACAACAGATGACCTTCCATAATGACTAGGCTACCATCCATTGGAATAATAAAGATATCGGCAACAAACTACCTTCCATTATGAGAAGGCTACAATTCATTGTAGTAACAAAAATCTCGACAATAGACTACCTTCCATAATGACAAGGCTACCATCCATTGTAGTAACAAAAATCTCGACAACAGACTACCTTCTATAATGACAAGGCTACCATCCATTGTAGTAACAAAAATATCGACAACAGACTACCTTCCATAATGACTTGGCTACCATCCATTGGAGTAACAAAAATCTCGACAATAGACTACCTTCCATAATTACAAGGCTACCATCCATTAGAGTAACAAAAATATCCACAAGAGACTACCTTCCATAATGATAAGGCTACAATCCATTGTAGTAACAAAAATCTCGACAACAGACTACCTTCCATAATGACAAGGCCACGATCCATTGTAGTAACTAAAATATCGACAACAGACTACCTTCCATAATGACAAGGGTACCATCCATTGGAGTAACAAAAATATCCACAAGAGACTACCTTCCATAATGACTTGGCTACCATCCATTGGAGTAAGAAAAATCTCGGCAATAGACTACCTTCCATAATGACAAGGCTACCATCCATTGGATTAACAAAGATATCGACAACATACTACCTTCCATAATTACAAGGCTACCATCCATTGGAGTAACAAAAATCACGACAACAGACTACCTTCCATAATGACAAGGATACCATCCATTGGAATAACAAAAAACACGACAACAGATGACCTTCCATAATGACTAGGCTACCATCCATTGGAGTAATAAAGATATCAACAATAGACTACCTTCCATTATGAGAAGGATACAATCCATTGTAGTAACAAAAATCTCGACAAGAGACTACCTTCCATAATGACAAGGCTACCATCCATTGTAGTAACTAAAATATCGACAACAGACTACCTTCCATAACGACAAGGGTACCATCCATTGGAGTAAAAAAAATATCCACAAGAGACTACCTTCCATAATGACTTGGCTACCATCCATTGGAGTAAGAAAAATCTCGGCAATAGACTACCTTCCATAATGACAAGGCTACCATCCATTGGAGTAACAAAGATATCGACAACATACTACCCTCCATAATTACAAGGCTACCATCCATTGGAGTAACAAAAATCACGACAACAGACTACCTTCCATAATGACAAGGATACCATCCATTGGAATAACAAAAAACACGACAACAGATGACCTTCCATAATGACTAGGCTACCATCCATTGGAGTAATAAAGATATCAACAATAGACTACCTTCCATTATGAGAAGGATACAATCCATTGGAGTAACAAAAATCACGACAACAGACTACCTTCCATAATGACAAGGATACCATCCATTTGAATAACAAAAAACACGACAACAAATGACCTTCAATAATGACTAGGCTACCATCCATTGGAGTAATAAAGATATCAACAATAGACTACCTTCCATTATGAGAAGGATACAATCCATTGTAGTAACAAAAATCTCGACAAGAGACTACCTTCCATAATGACAAGGCTACCATCTATTGTAGTAACAAAAATCTCGACAACAGACTACCTTACATAATGACAAGGCTACCATCCATTGTAGTAACAAAAATCTCGACAACAGACTACCTTCCATAATGACAAGGCTACCATCCATTATAGTAACAAAAATCTCGACAACAGACTACCTTCCATAATGACTTGGCTTCCATCCATTGGAGTAACAAAAATCTCGACAATAGACTACCTTCCATAATGACAAGGCTACCATCCATTGGAGTAACAAAGATATCGATAACATACTACCTTCCATAATGACAAGGCTACAATCCATTGGAATAACAAAAATCTCGACAACTTAATACCTTCCATAATGACAAGGCTACCATCCAATGGACTAACAAAAATCTCGACAACAGACTACCTTCCATAACGACAAGTATACCATCCATTGGAGTAACAAAAAATCTCGACAACAGATGACCTTCCATAATGACTAGGCTACCATCCATTGGAATAATAAAGATATCGGCAAAAAACTACCTTCCATTATGAGAAGGCTACAATCCATTGTAGTAACAAAAATCTCGACAATAGACTACCTTCCATAATGACAAGGCTACCATCCATTGTAGTAACAAAAATATCGACAACAGACTACCTTCTATAATGACAAGGCTACCATCCATTGTAGTAACAAAAATATCGACAACAGACTACCTTCCATAATGACTTGGCTACCATCCATTGGAGTAACAAAAATCTCGACAATAGACTACCTTCCATAATTACAAGGCTACCATCCATTAGAGTAACAAAAATATCCATAAGAGACTACCTTCCATAATGATAAGGCTACAATCCATTGTAATAACAAAAATCTCGACAACAGACTACCTTACATAATGACAAGGCCACGATCCATTGTAGTAACAAAAATCTCGACAACAGACTACCTTCCATAATGACAAGGCTACCATCCTTTGTAGTAACAAAAATCTCGACAACACATTACCTTCCATAATGATTTGGCTACCATCCATTGGAGTAACACAAATCTCGGCAATAGACTACCTTCCATAATGACAAGGCTACCATCCATTGGAGTAACAAAGATATCTACAACATACTACCTTCCATAAAGACAAGGCTACCATCCATTGGAGTAACAAAAATGACGACAACAGACTACCTTCCATAATGACAAGGCTACCATCCATTGGAATAACAAAAATCTCGACAAGAGATGACCTTCCATAATGAATAGGCTACCATCCGTTGGAGTAATAAAGATATCAACAACAGACTACCTTCCATTATGAGAAGGCTACAATCCATTGTAGTAACAAAAATCTCGACAAGAGACTACCTTCCATAATGACAAGGCTACCATCCATTGTAGTAACAAAAATCTCGACAACAAACTACCTTCCATAATGACTTGGCTACCATCCATTGGAGTAACAAAAATATCGGCAACTGACTACCTTCCATAATGATAAGGCTACCATCCATTGGAGTAACAAAGATATCGACAACATACTACCTTCCATAATGACAAGACTACCATCCATTAGAGTAAAAAAAATCATGACAACAAACTACCTTCCATAATGACAAGGCTACCATCCATTGGAATAACAAAAATCTCGACAATAGATGACCTTCCATAATGACTAGGCTACCATCCATTGGAGTAATAAATATATTAACAATAGACTACCTTCCATTATGATAAGGCTACAATCCATTGTAGTAACAAAAATCTCGACAAGAGACTACCTTCCATAATGACAAGGCTACCATCCATTGTAGTAACTAAAATATCGACAACACACTACCTTCCATAATGACAAGGGTACCATCCATTAGAGTAACAAAAATATCCACAAGAGACTACCTTCCATAATGATAAGGCTACCATCCATTGGAGTAACAAAAATGTCGATAACAGACTACCTTCCATAATGTCAAGGCTACATTCCATTATAGTAACAAAAATCTTGACAACAGACAACCTTACATAATGACAAGGCTACAATCCATTGGAGTAACAAAGATATCGACAACATACTACCTTCCATAATTACAAGGCTACCATCCATTGGAGTAACAAAAATCACGACAACAGACTACCTTCCATAATGACAAGGATACCATCCATTGGAATAACAAAAAACACGACAATAGATGACCTTCCATAATGACTAGGCTACCATTCATTGGAGAAATAAAGATATCAACAATAGACTACCTTCCATTATGAGAAGGATACAATCCATTGTAGTAACAAAAATCTCGACAAGAGACTACCTTCCATAATGACAAGGCTACCATCCATTGTAGTAACTAAAATATCGACAACAGACTACCTTCCATAATGACAAGGGTACCACCCATTGGAGTAACAAAAATATCCACAAGAGACTACCTTCCATAATGACTTGGCTACCATCCATTGGAGTAAGAAAAATCTCGGCAATAGACTACCTTCCATAATGACAAGGCTACCATCCATTGGAGTAATAAAGATATCAACAATAGACTACCTTCCATTATGAGAAGGATACAATCCATTGTAGTAACAAAAATCTCGACAAGAGACTACCTTCCATAATGACAAGGCTACCATCTATTGTAGTAACAAAAATCTCGACAACAGACTACCTTACATAATGACAAGGCTACCATCCATTGTAGTAACAAAAATCTCGACAACAGACTACCTTCCATAATGACAAGGCTACCATCCATTATAGTAACAAAAATCTCGACAACAGACTACCTTCCATAATGACTTGGCTTCCATCCATTGGAGTAACAAAAATCTCGACAATAGACTACCTTCCATAATGACAAGGCTACCATCCATTGGAGTAACAAAGATATCGATAACATACTACCTTCCATAATGACAAGGCTACAATCCATTGGAATAACAAAAATCTCGACAACTTAATACCTTCCATAATGACAAGGCTACCATCCAATGGACTAACAAAAATCTCGACAACAGACTACCTTCCATAACGACAAGTATACCATCCATTGGAGTAACAAAAAATCTCGACAACAGATGACCTTCCATAATGACTAGGCTACCATCCATTGGAATAATAAAGATATAAGCAACAAACTACCTTCCATTATGAGAAGGCTACAATTCATTGTAGTAACAAAAATCTCGACAATAGACTACCTTCCATAATGACAAGGCTACCATCCATTGTAGTAACAAAAATCTCGACAACAGACTACCTTCTATAATGACAAGGCTACCATCCATTGTAGTAACAAAAATATCGACAACAGACTACCTTCCATAATGATTGGCTACCATCCATTGGAGTAACAAAAATCTCGACAATAGACTACCTTCCATAATTACAAGGCTACCATCCATTAGAGTAACAAAAATATCCACAAGAGACTACCTTCCATAATGATAAGGCTACAATCCATTGTAGTAACAAAAATCTCGACAACAGACTACCTTCCATAATGACAAGGCCACGATCCATTGTAGTAACTAAAATATCGACAACAGACTACCTTCCATAATGACAAGGGTACCATCCATTGGAGTAACAAAAATATCCACAAGAGACTACCTTCCATAATGACTTGGCTACCATCCATTGGAGTAAGAAAAATCTCGGCAATAGACTACCTTCCATAATGACAAGGCTACCATCCATTGGAGTAACAAAGATATCGACAACATACTACCTTCCATAATTACAAGGCTACCATCCATTGGAGTAACAAAAATCACGACAACAGACTACCTTCCATAATGACAAGGATACCATCCATTGGAATAACAAAAAACACGACAACAGATGACCTTCCATAATGACTAGGCTACCATCCATTGGAGTAATAAAGATATCAACAATAGACTACCTTCCATTATGAGAAGGATACAATCCATTGTAGTAACAAAAATCTCGACAAGAGACTACCTTCCATAATGACAAGGCTACCATCCATTGTAGTAACTAAAATATCGACAACAGACTACCTTCCATAATGACAAGGGTACCATCCATTGGAGTAACAAAAATATCCACAAGAGACTACCTTCCATAATGACATGGCTACCATCCATTGGAGTAAGAAAAATCTCGGCAATAGACTACCTTCCATAATGACAAGGCTACCATCCATTGGAGTAACAAAGATATCGACAACATACTACCCTCCATAATTACAAGGCTACCATCCATTGGAGTAACAAAAATCACGACAACAGACTACCTTCCATAATGACAAGGATACCACCCATTGGAATAACAAAAAACACGACAACAGATGACCTTCCATAATGACTAGGCTACCATCCATTGGAGTGATAAAGATATCAACAATAGACTACCTTCCATTATGAGAAGGATACAATCCATTGTAGTAACAAAAATCTCGACAAGAGACTACCTTCCATAATGACAAGGCTACCATCTATTGTAGTAACTAAAATATCGACAACAGACTACCTTCCATAATGACAAGGGTACCATCCATTGGAGTAACAAAAATATCCACAAGAGACTACCTTCCATAATGATAAGGCTACCATCCATTGGAGTAACAAAAATCTCGACAACAGACTACCTTCCATAATGTCAAGGCTACAATCCATTGTAGTAACAAAAATCTCGACAAAAGACTACCTTACATAATGACAAGGCTACCATCCATTGTAGTAACAAAAATCTCGACAACAGACTACCTTCCATAATGACAAGGCTACCATCCATTATAGTAACAAAAATCTCGACAACAGACTACCTTCCACAATGACTTGGCTTCCATCCATTGGAGTAACAAAAATCTCGACAATAGACTACCTTCCATAATGACAAGGCTACCATCCATTGGAGTAACAAAGATATCGATAACATACTACCTTCCATAATGACAAGGCTACAATCCATTGGAATAACAAAAATCTCGACAACTTAATACCTTCCATAATGACAAGGCTACCATCCAATGGACTAACAAAAATCTCGACAACAGACTACCTTCCATAACGACAAGTATACCATCCATTGGAGTAACAAAAAATCTCGACAACAGATGACCTTCCATAATGACTAGGCTACCATCCATTGGAATAATAAAGATATCGGCAACAAACTACCTTCCATTATGAGAAGGCTACAATCCATTGTAGTAACAAAAATCTCGACAATAGACTACCTTCCATAATGACAAGGCTACCATCCATTGTAGTAACAAAAATATCGACAACAGACTACCTTCTATAATGACAAGGCTACCATCCATTGTAGTAAGAAAAATATCGACAACAGACTACCTTCCATAATGACTTGGCTACCATCCATTGGAGTAAAAAAAATCTAGACAATAGACTACCTTCCATAATTACAAGGCTACCATCCATTAGAGTAACAAAAATATCCACAAGAGACTACCTTCCATAATGATAAGGCTACAATCCATTGTAGTAACAAAAATCTCGACAACAGACTACCTTACATAATGACAAGGCCACGATCCATTGTAGTAACAAAAATCTCGACAACAGACTACCTTCCATAATGACAAGGCTACCATCCTTTGTAGTAACAAAAATCTCGACAACACATTACCTTCCATAATGATTTGGCTACCATCCATTGGAGTAACACAAATCTCGGCAATAGACTACCTTCCATAATGACAAGGCTACCATCCATTGGAGTAACAAAGATATCTACAACATACTACCTTCCATAAAGACAAGGCTACCATCCATTGGAGTAATAAAAATGACGACAACAGACTACCTTCCATAATGACAAGGCTACCATCCATTGGAATAACAAAAATCTCGACAAGAGATGACCTTCCATAATGAATAGGCTACCATCCGTTGGAGTAATAAAGATATCAACAACAGACTACCTTCCATTATGAGAAGGCTACAATCCATTGTAGTAACAACAATCTCGACAAGAGACTACCTTCCATAATGACAAGGCTACCATCCATTGTAGTAACAAAAATCTCGACAACAGACTACCTTCCATAATGACTTGGCTACCATCCATTGGAGTAAGAAAAATCTCGGCAATAGATTACCTTCCATAATGACAAGGCTACCATCCATTGGAGTAACAAAGATATCGACAACATACTACCTTCCATAATTACAAGGCTACCATCCATTGGAGTAACAAAAATCACGACAACAGACTACCTTCCATAATGACAAGGATACCATCCATTGGAATAACAAAAAACACGACAACAGATGACCTTCCATAATGACTAGGCTACCATCCATTGGAGTAATAAAGATATCAAGAATAGACTACCTTCCATTATGAGAAGGATACAATCCATTGTAGTAACAAAAATCTCGACAAGAGACTACCTTCCATAATGAAAAGGCTACCATCCATTGTAGTAACTAAAATATCGACAACATACTACCTTCCATAATGACAAGGGTACCATCCATTGGAGTAACAAAAATATCCACAAGAGACTACCTTCCATAATGATAAGGCTACCATCCATTAGAGTAACAAAAATCTCGACAACAGACTACCTTCCATAATGTCAAGGCCACGATCCATTGTAGTAACAAAAATCTCGACAACAGACTACCTTCCATAATGACAAGGCTACCATCCTTTGTAGTAACAAAAATCTCGACAACACATTACCTTCCATAATGATTTGGCTACCATCCATTGGAGTAACACAAATCTCGGCAATAGACTACCTTCCATAATGACAAGGCTACCATCCATTGGAGTGACAAAGATATCTACAACATACAACCTTCCATAATGACAAGGCTACCATCCATTGGAGTAACAAAAATGACGACAACAGACTACCTTCCATAATGACAAGGCTACCATCCATTGGAATAACAAAAATCTCGACAAGAGATGACCTTCCATAATGAATAGGCTACCATCCGTTGGAGTAATAAAGATATCAACAACAGACTACCTTACATTATGAGAAGGCTACAATCCATTGTAGTAACAAAAATCTCGACAAGAGACTACCTTCCATAATGACAAGGCTACCATCCATTGTAGTAACAAAAATCTCGACAACAGACTACCTTCCATAATGACTTGGCTACCATCCATTGGAGTAACAAAAATATCGGCAATTGACTACCTTCCATAATGATAAGGCTACCATCCATTGGAGTAACAAAGATATCGACAACATACTACCTTCCATAATGACAAGACTACCATCCATTAGAGTAAAAAAAATCATGACAACAAACTACCTTCCATAATGACAAGGATACCATCCATTGGAGTAACAAAAATCATGACAAAAGACTACCTTCCATAACGAGAAGTATACCATCCATTGTAGAAACAAAAATCTCGACAACGGACTACCTTCCATAATGACTTGGCTACCATCCATTGGAGTAACAAAAATCTCGACAATAGACTACCTTCCATAATGACAAGGCTACCATCCATTAGAGTAACAAAAATATCCACAAGAGATTACCTTCCATAATGTCAATGATATAATCCATTGTAGTAACAAAAATCTCGACAACAGACTACCTTACATAATGACAAGGCTACCATCCATTGTAATAACAAAAATCTCGACAACAGACTACCTTCCATAATCACAAGGCTACCATCCATTATAGTAACAAAAATCTCGACAACAGACTACCTTCCATAATGACTTGGCTACCATCCATTGGAGTAAGAAAAATCTCGGCAATAGACTACCTTCCATAATGACAAGGCTACCATCCATTGGAGTAACAAAGATATCGACAACATACTACCTTCCATAATTACAAGGCTACCATCCATTGGAGTAACAAAAATCATGACAACAGACTACCTTCCATAATGACAAGGCTACCATCCATTGTAGTAACAAAAATCTCGACAACAGACTACCTTCCATAATGACTTGGCTACCATCCATTGGAGTAACAAAAATATCGGCAATTGACTACCTTCCATAATGATAAGGCTACCATCCATTGGAGTAACAAAGATATCGACAACATACTACCTTCCATAATGACAAGACTACCATCCATTAGAGTAAAAAAAATCATGACAACAAACTACCTTCCATAATGACAAGGCTACCATCCATTGGAATAACAAAAATCTCGACAATAGATGACCTTCCATAATGACTAGGCTACCATCCATTGGAGTAATAAATATATCAACAATAGACTACCTTCCATTATGATAAGGCTACAATCCATTGTAGTAACAAAAATCTCGACAAGAGACTACCTTCCATAATGACAAGGCTACCATCCATTGTAGTAACTAAAATATCGACAACACACTACCTTCCATAATGACAAGGGTACCATCCATTGGAGTAACAAAAATATCCACAAGAGACTACCTTCCATAATGATAAGTCTACCATCCATTGGAGTAACAAAAATGTCGATAACAGACTACTTTCCATAATGTCAAGGCTACATTCCATTATATTAACAAAAATCTCGATAACAGACAACCTTACATAATGACAAGGCTACCATCCATTGTAGTAACAAAAATCTCGACAACAGACTACCTTCCATAATGTCTTGGCTTCCATCCATTTGAGTAACAAAAATCTTGACAATAGACTACCTTCCATAATGACAAGGCTACCATCCATTGGAGTAACAAAGATATCAATAACATACTACCTTCCATAATGACAAGGCTACCATCCATTGGAGTAACAAAAATCACGACAACAGACTACCTTCCATAATGTCAAGGCTACCATCCATTGGAGTAACAAAGATATCGATAACATACTACCTTCCATAATGACAAGGCTACCATCCATTGGAGTAACAAAAATCATGACAAAAGACTACCTTCCATAACGACAAGTATACCATCCATTGTAGTAACAAAAATCTCGACAACGGACTACCTTCCATAATGACTTGGCTACCATCCATTGGAGTAACAAAAATCTCGACAATAGACTACCTTCCATAATGACAAGGCTACCATCCATTAGAGTAACAAAAATATCCACAAGAGATTACCTTCCATAATGTCAATGATATAATCCATTGTAGTAACAAAAATCTCGACAACAGACTACCTTACATAATGACAAGGCTACCATCCATTGTAATAACAAAAATCTCGACAACAGACTACCTTCCATAATCACAAGGCTACCATCCATTATAGTAACAAAAATCTCGACAACAGACTACCTTCCATAATGACTTGGCTACCATCCATTGGAGTAAGAAAAATCTCGGCAATAGACTACCTTCCATAATGACAAGGCTACCATCCATTGGAGTAACAAAGATATCGACAACATACTACCTTCCATAATTACAAGGCTACCATCCATTGGAGTAACAAAAATCATGACAACAGACTACCTTCCATAATGACAAGGCTACCATCCATTGTAGTAACAAAAATCTCGACAACAGACTACCTTCCATAATGACTTGGCTACCATCCATTGGAGTAACAAAAATATCGGCAATTGACTACCTTCCATAATGATTAGGCTACCATCCATTGGAGTAACAAAGATATCGACAACATACTACCTTCCATAATGACAAGACTACCATCCATTAGAGTAAAAAAAATCATGACAACAAACTACCTTCCATAATGACAAGGCTACCATCCATTGGAATAACAAAAATCTCGACAATAGATGACCTTCCATAATGACTAGGCTACCATCCATTGGAGTAATAAATATATCAACAATAGACTACCTTCCATTATGATAAGGCTACAATCCATTGTAGTAACAAAAATCTCGACAAGAGACTACCTTCCATAATGACAAGGCTACCATCCATTGTAGTAACTAAAATATCGACAACACACTACCTTCCATAATGACAAGGGTACCATCCATTGGAGTAACAAAAATATCCACAAGAGACTACCTTCCATAATGATAAGGCTACCATCCATTGGAGTAACAAAAATGTCGATAACAGACTACTTTCCATAATGTCAAGGCTACATTCCATTATATTAACAAAAATCTCGATAACAGACAACCTTACATAATGACTTGGCTACCATCCATTGTAGTAACAAAAATCTCGACAACAGACTACCTTCCATAATGTCTTGGCTTCCATCCATTTGAGTAACAAAAATCTTGACAATAAACTACCTTCCATAATGACAAGGCTACCATCCATTGGAGTAACAAAGATATCAATAACATACTACCTTCCATAATGACAAGGCTACCATCCATTGGAGTAACAAAAATCACGACAACAGACTACCTTCCATAATGTCAAGGCTACCATCCATTGGAGTAACAAAGATATCGATAACATACTACCTTCCATAATGACAAGGCTACCATCCATTGGAGTAACAAAAATCATGACAAAAGACTACCTTCCATAACGACAAGTATACCATCCATTGTAGTAACAAAAATCTCGACAACGGACTACCTTCCATAATGACTTGGCTACCATCCATTGGAGTAACAAAAATCTCGACAATAGACTACCTTCCATAATGACAAGGCTACCATCCATTAGAGTAACAAAAATATCCACAAGAGATTACCTTCCATAATGTCAATGATATAATCCATTGTAGTAACAAAAATCTCGACAACAGACTACCTTACATAATGACAAGGCTACCATCCATTGTAATAACAAAAATCTCGACAACATACTACCTTCCATAATGACAAGGCTACCATCCATTATAGTAACAAAAATCTCGACAACAGACTACCTTCCATAATGACTTGGCTACCATCCATTGGAGTAAGAAAAATCTCGGCAATAGACTACCTTCCATAATGACAAGGCTACCATCCATTGGAGTAACAAAGATATCGACAACATACTACTTTCCATAATTACAAGGCTACCATCCATTGGAGTAACAAAAATCACGACAACAGACTACCTTCCATAATGACAAGGATACCATCCATTGGAGTAATAAAGATATCAACAATAGACGACCTTCCATTATGAGAAGGATACAATCCATTGTAGTAACAAAAATCTCGACAAGACACTACCTTCCATAATGACAAGGCTACCATACATTGTAGTAACTAAAATATCGACAACAGACTACCTTCCATAATGACAAGGGTACCATCCATTGGAGTAACAAAAATATCCACAAGAGACTACCTTCCATAATGATAAGGCTACCATCCATTGGAGTAACAAAAATCTCGACAACAGACTACCTTCCATAATGTCAAGGCTACAATCCATTGTAGTAACAAAAATCTCGACAACAGACTACCTTACATAATGACAAGGCTACAATCCATTGTAGTAACAAAAATCTCGACAATAGACTACCTTCCATAATGACACGGCTACCATCCATTGTAGTAACAAAAATCTCGACAACAGACTACCTTCTATAATGACAAGGCTATCATCCATTGTAGTAACAAAAATCTCGACAATAGACTACCTTCCATAATGACTTGGCTACCATCCATTGGAGTAACACAAATTTCGACAATAGACTACCTTCCATAATTACAAGGCTACCATCCATTAGAGTAACAAAAATATCCACAAGAGACTACCTTCCATAATGATAAGGCTACAATCCATTAGAGTAACAAAAATATCGGCAATTGACTACCTTCCATAATGATAAGGCTACCATCCATTAGAGTAACAAAGATTTCGACAACATACTACCTTCCATAATGACAAGACTACCATCCATTGGAGTGAAAAAAATCATGACAACAAACTACCTTCCATAATGACAAGGCTACCATCCATTGGAATAACAAAAATCTCGTCAATAGATGACCTTCCATAATGACTAGGCTACCATCCATTGGAGTAATAAATATATCAACAATAGACTACCTTCCATTATGATAAGGCTACAATCCATTGTAGTAACAAAAATCTCGACAAGAGACTACCTTCCATAATGACAAGGCTACCATCCATTGTAGTAACTAAAATATCGACAACACACTACCTTCCATAATGACAAGGGTACCATCCATTGGAGTAACAAAAATATCCACAAGAGACTACCTTCCATAATGATTTGGCTACCATCCATTGGAGTAACACAAATCTCGGCAATAGACTACCTTCCATAATGACAAGGCTACCATCCATTGGAGTAACAAAGATATCTACAACATACTACCTTCCATAAAGACAAGGCTACCATCCATTGGAGTAACAAAAATGACGACAACAGACTACCTTCCATAATGACAAGGCTACCATCCATTGGAATAACAAAAATCTCGACAAGAGATGACCTTCCATAATGAATAGGCTACCATCCGTTGGAGTAATAAAGATATCAACAACAGACTACCTTCCATTATGAGAAGGCTACAATCCATTGTAGTAACAAAAATCTCGACAAGAGACTACCTTCCATAATGACAAGGCTACCATCCATTGTAGTAACAAAAATCTCGACAACAAACTACCTTCCATAATGACTTGGCTACCATCCATTGGAGTAACAAAAATATCGGCAACTGACTACCTTCCATAATGATAAGGCTACCATCCATTGGAGTAACAAAGATATCGACAACATACTACCTTCCATAATGACAAGACTACCATCCATTAGAGTAAAAAAAATCATGACAACAAACTACCTTCCATAATGACAAGGCTACCATCCATTGGAATAACAAAAATCTCGACAATAGATGACCTTCCATAATGACTAGGCTACCATCCATTGGAGTAATAAATATATCAACAATAGACTACCTTCCATTATGATAAGGCTACAATCCATTGTAGTAACAAAAATCTCGACAAGAGACTACCTTCCATAATGACAAGGCTACCATCCATTGTAGTAACTAAAATATCGACAACACACTACCTTCCATAATGACAAGGGTACCATCCATTGGAGTAACAAAAATATCCACAAGAGACTACCTTCCATAATGATAAGGCTACCATCCATTGGAGTAACAAAAATGTCGATAACAGACTACCTTCCATAATGTCAAGGCTACATTCCATTATAGTAACAAAAATCTCGACAACAGACAACCTTACATAATGACAAGGCTACAATCCATTGGAGTAACAAAGATATCGACAACATACTACCTTCCATAATTACAAGGCTACCATCCATTGGAGTAACAAAAATCACGACAACAGACTACCTTCTATAATGACTAGGCTACCATCCATTGGAGAAATAAAGATATCAACAATAGACTACCTTCCATTATGAGAAGGATACAATCCATTGTAGTAACAAAAATCTCGACAAGAGACTACCTTCCATAATGACAAGGCTACCATCCATTGTAGTAACTAAAATATCGACAACAGACTACCTTCCATAATGACAAGGGTACCACCCATTGGAGTAACAAAAATATCCACAAGAGACTACCTTCCATAATGACTTGGCTACCATCCATTAGAGTAAGAAAAATCTCGGCAATAGACTACCTTCCATAATGACAAGGCTACCATCCATTGGAGTAACAAAGATATCGACAACATACTACCTTCCATAATTACAAGGCTACCATCCATTGGAGTAACAAAAATCACGACAACAGACTACCTTCCATAATGACAAGGATACCATCCATTGGAGTAACAAAAAATCTCGACAACAGATGACCTTCCATAATGACTAGGCTACCATCCATTGGAATAATAAAGATATCGGCAACAAACTACCTTCCATTATGAGAAGGCTACAATTCATTGTAGTAACAAAAATCTCGACAATAGACTACCTTCCATAATGACAAGGCTACCATCCATTGTAGTAACAAAAATCTCGACAACAGACTACCTTCTATAATGACAAGGCTACCATCCATTGTAGTAACAAAAATATCGACAACAGACTACCTTCCATAATGACTTGGCTACCATCCATTGGAGTAACAAAAATCTCGACAATAGACTACCTTCCATAATTACAAGGCTACCATCCATTAGAGTAACAAAAATATCCACAAGAGACTACCTTCCATAATGATAAGGCTACAATCCATTGTAGTAACAAAAATCTCGACAACAGACTACCTTCCATAATGACAAGGCCACGATCCATTGTAGTAACTAAAATATCGACAACAGACTACCTTCCATAATGACAAGGGTACCATCCATTGGAGTAACAAAAATATCCACAAGAGACTACCTTCCATAATGACTTGGCTACCATCCATTGGAGTAAGAAAAATCTCGGCAATAGACTACCTTCCATAATGACAAGGCTACCATCCATTGGAGTAACAAAGATATCGACAACATACTACCTTCCATAATTACAAGGCTACCATCCATTGGAGTAACAAAAATCACGACAACAGACTACCTTCCATAATGACAAGGATACCATCCATTGGAATAACAAAAAACACGACAACAGATGACCTTCCATAATGACTAGGCTACCATCCATTGGAGTAATAAAGATATCAACAATAGACTACCTTCCATTATGAGAAGGATACAATCCATTATAGTAACAAAAATCTCGACAAGAGACTACCTTCCATAATGACAAGGCTACCATCCATTGTAGTAACTAAAATATCGACAACAGACTACCTTCCATAATGACAAGGGTACCATCCATTGGAGTAACAAAAATATCCACAAGAGACTACCTTCCATAATGACTTGGCTACCATCCATTGGAGTAAGAAAAATCTCGGCAATAGACTACCTTCCATAATGACAAGGCTACCATCCATTGGAGTAACAAAGATATCGACAACATACTACCCTCCATAATTACAAGGCTACCATCCATTGGAGTAACAAAAATCACGACAACAGACTACCTTCCATAATGACAAGGATACCACCCATTGGAATAACAAAAAACACGACAACAGATGACCTTCCATAATGACTAGGCTACCATCCATTGGAGTAATAAAGATATCAACAATAGACTACCTTCCATTATGAGAAGGATACAATCCATTGTAGTAACAAAATTCTCGACAAGAGACTACCTTCCATAATGACAAGGCTACCATCTATTGTAGTAACTAAAATATCGACAACAGACTACCTTCCATAATGACAAGGGTACCATCCATTGGAGTGACAAAAATATCCACAAGAGACTACCTTCCATAATGATAAGGCTACCATCCATTGGAGTAACAAAAATCTCGACAACAGACTACCTTCCATAATGTCAAGGCTACAATCCATTGTAGTAACAAAAATCTCGACAAAAGACTACCTTACATAATGACAAGGCTACCATCCATTGTAGTAACAAAAGATATCGATAACATACTACCTTCCATAATGACAAGGCTACAATCCATTGGAATAACAAAAATCTCGACAACTTAATACCTTCCATAATGACAAGTCTACCATCCAATGGACTAACAAAAATCTCGACAACAGACTACCTTCCATAACGACAAGTATACCATCCATTGGAGTAACAAAAAATCTCGACAACAGATGACCTTCCATAATGACTAGGCTACCATCCATTGGAATAATAAAGATATCGGCAACAAACTACCTTCCATTATGAGAAGGCTACAATTCATTGTAGTAACAAAAATCTCGACAATAGACTACCTTCCATAATGACAAGGCTACCATCCATTGTAGTAACAAAAATCTCGACAACAGACTACCTTCTATAATGACAAGGCTACCATCCATTGTAGTAACAAAAATATCGACAACAGACTACCTTCCATAATGACTTGGCTACCATCCATTGGAGTAACAAAAATCTCGACAATAGACTACCTTCCATAATTACAAGGCTACCATCCATTAGAGTAACAAAAATATCCACAAGAGACTACCTTCCATAATGATAAGGCTACAATCCATTGTAGTAACAAAAATCTCGACAACAGACTACCTTCCATAATGACAAGGCCACGATCCATTGTAGTAACTAAAATATCGACAACAGACTACCTTCCATAATGACAAGGGTACCATCCATTGGAGTAACAAAAATATCCACAAGAGACTACCTTCCATAATGACTTGGCTACCATCCATTGGAGTAAGAAAAATCTCGGCAATAGACTACCTTCCATAATGACAAGGCTACCATCCATTGGAGTAACAAAGATATCGACAACATACTACCTTCCATAATTACAAGGCTACCATCCATTGGAGTAACAAAAATCACGACAACAGACTACCTTCCATAATGACAAGGATACCATCCATTGGAATAACAAAAAACACGACAACAGATGACCTTCCATAATGACTAGGCTACCATCCATTGGAGTAATAAAGATATCAACAATAGACTACCTTCCATTATGAGAAGGATACAATCCATTGTAGTAACAAAAATCTCGACAAGAGACTACCTTCCATAATGACAAGGCTACCATCCATTGTAGTAACTAAAATATCGACAACAGACTACCTTCCATAATGACAAGGGTACCATCCATTGGAGTAACAAAAATATCCACAAGAGACTACCTTCCATAATGACTTGGCTACCATCCATTGGAGTAAGAAAAATCTCGGCAATAGACTACCTTCCATAATGACAAGGCTACCATCCATTGGAGTAACAAAGATATCGACAACATACTACCCTCCATAATTACAAGGCTACCATCCATTGGAGTAACAAAAATCACGACAACAGACTACCTTCCATAATGACAAGGATACCACCCATTGGAATAACAAAAAACACGACAACAGATGACCTTCCATAATGACTAGGCTACCATCCATTGGAGTAATAAAGATATCAACAATAGACTACCTTCCATTATGAGAAGGATACAATCCATTGTAGTAACAAAAATCTCGACAAGAGACTACCTTCCATAATGACAAGGCTACCATCTATTGTAGTAACTAAAATATCGACAACAGACTACCTTCCATAATGACAAGGGTACCATCCATTGGAGTGACAAAAATATCCACAAGAGACTACCTTCCATAATGATAAGGCTACCATCCATTGGAGTAACAAAAATCTCGACAACAGACTACCTTCCATAATGTCAAGGCTACAATCCATTGTAGTAACAAAAATCTCGACAAAAGACTACCTTACATAATGACAAGGCTACCATCCATTGTAGTAACAAAAGATATCGATAACATACTACCTTCCATAATGACAAGGCTACAATCCATTGGAATAACAAAAATCTCGACAACTTAATACCTTCCATAATGACAAGGCTACCATCCAATGGACTAACAAAAATCTCGACAACAGACTACCTTCCATAACGACGGGTATACCATCCATTGGAGTAACAAAAAATCTCGACAACAGATGACCTTCCATAATGACTAGGCTACCATCCATTGGAATAATAAAGATATCGGCAACAAACTACCTTCCATTATGAGAAGGCTACAATTCATTGTAGTAACAAAAATCTCGACAATAGACTACCTTCCATAATGACAAGGCTACCATCCATTGTAGTAACAAAAATCTCGACAACAGACTACCTTCTATAATGACAAGGCTACCATCCATTGTAGTAACAAAAATATCGACAACAGACTACCTTCCATAATGACTTGGCTACCATCCATTGGAGTAACAAAAATCTCGACAATAGACTACCTTCCATAATTACAAGGCTACCATCCATTAGAGTAACAAAAATATCCACAAGAGACTACCTTCCATAATGATAAGGCTACAATCCATTGTAGTAACAAAAATCTCAACAACAGACTACCTTCCATAATGACAAGGCCACGATCCATTGTAGTAACTAAAATATCGACAACAGACTACCTTCCATAATGACAAGGGTACCATCCATTGGAGTAACAAAAATATCCACAAGAGACTACCTTCCATAATGACTTGGCTACCATCCATTGGAGTAAGAAAAATCTCGGCAATAGACTACCTTCCATAATGACAAGGCTACCATCCATTGGAGTAACAAAGATATCGACAACATACTACCTTCCATAATTACAAGGCTACCATCCATTGGAGTAACAAAAATCACGACAATAGACTACCTTCCATAATGACAAGGATACCATCCATTGGAATAACAAAAAACACGACAACAGATGACCTTCCATAATGACTAGGCTACCATCCATTGGAGTAATAAAGATATCAACAATAGACTACCTTCCATTATGAGAAGGATACAATCCATTGTAGTAACAAAAATCTCGACAAGAGACTACCTTCCATAATGACAAGGCTACCATCCATTGTAGTAACTAAAATATCGACAACAGACTACCTTCCATAATGACAAGGGTACCATCCATTGGAGTAACAAAAATATCCACAAGAGACTACCTTCCATAATGACTTGGCTACCATCCATTGGAGTAAGAAAAATCTCGGCAATAGACTACCTTCCATAATGACAAGGCTACCATCCATTGGAGTAACAAAGATATCGACAACATACTACCCTCCATAATTACAAGGCTACCATCCATTGGAGTAACAAAAATCACGACAACAGACTACCTTCCATAATGACAAGGATACCACCCATTGGAATAACAAAAAACACGACAACAGATGAACTTCCATAATGACTAGGCTACCATCCATTGGAGTAATAAAGATATCAACAATAGACTACCTTCCATTATGAGAAGGATACAATCCATTGTAGTAACAAAAATCTCGACAAGAGACTACCTTCCATAATGACAAGGCTACCATCTATTGTAGTAACTAAAATATCGACAACAGACTACCTTCCATAATGACAAGGGTACCATCCATTGGAGTGACAAAAATATCCACAAGAGACTACCTTCCATAATGATAAGGCTACCATCCATTGGAGTAACAAAAATCTCGACAACAGACTACCTTCCATAATGTCAAGGCTACAATCCATTGTAGTAACAAAAATCTCGACAAAAGACTACCTTACATAATGACAAGGCTACCATCCATTGTAGTAACAAAAGATATCGATAACATACTACCTTCCATAATGACAAGGCTACAATCCATTGGAATAACAAAAATCTCGACAACTTAATACCTTCCATAATGACAAGGCTACCATCCAATGGACTAACAAAAATCTCGACAACAGACTACCTTCCATAACGACAAGTATACCATCCATTGGAGTAACAAAAAATCTCGACAACAGATGACCTTCCATAATGACTAGGCTACCATCCATTGGAATAATAAAGATATCGGCAACAAACTACCTTCCATTATGAGAAGGCTACAATTCATTGTAGTAACAAAAATCTCGACAATAGACTACCTTCCATAATGACAAGGCTACCATCCATTGTAGTAACAAAAATCTCGACAACAGACTACCTTCCATAATGACAAGGGTACCATCCATTGGAGTAACAAAAATATCCACAAGAGACTACCTTCCATAATGACTTGGCTACCATCCATTGGAGTAAGAAAAATCTCGGCAATAGACTACCTTCCATAATGACAAGGCTACAATCCATTGGAGTAACAAAGATATCGACAACATACTACCTTCCATAATTACAAGGCTACCATCCATTGGAGTAACAAAAATCACGACAACAGACTACCTTCCATAATGACAAGGATACCATCCATTGGAATAACAAAAAACACGACAACAGATGACCTTCCATAATGACTAGGCTACCATCCATTGGAGTAATAAAGATATCAACAATAGACTACCTTCCATTATGAGAAGGATACAATCCATTGTAGTAACAAAAATCTCGACAAGAGACTACCTTCCATAATGACAAGGCTACCATCCATTGTAGTAACTAAAATATCGACAACAGACTACCTTCCATAATGACAAGGGTACCATCCATTGGAGTAACAAAAATATCCACAAGAGACTACCTTCCATAATGACTTGGCTACCATCCATTGGAGTAAGAAAAATCTCGGCAATAGACTACCTTCCATAATGACAAGGCTACCATCCATTGGAGTAACAAAGATATCGACAACATACTACCCTCCATAATTACAAGGCTACCATCCATTGGAGTAACAAAAATCACGACAACAGACTACCTTCCATAATGACAAGGATACCACCCATTGGAATAACAAAAAACACGACAACAGATGACCTTCCATAATGACTAGGCTACCATCCATTGGAGTAATAAAGATATCAACAATAGACTACCTTCCATTATGAGAAGGATACAATCCATTGTAGTAACAAAAATCTCGACAAGAGACTACCTTCCATAATGACAAGGCTACCATCTATTGTAGTAACTAAAATATCGACAATAGACTACCTTCCATAATGACAAGGGTACCATCCATTGGAGTGACAAAAATATCCACAAGAGACTACCTTCCATAATGATAAGGCTACCATCCATTGGAGTAACAAAAATCTCGACAACAGACTACCTTCCATAATGTCAAGGCTACAATCCATTGTAGTAACAAAAATCTCGACAAAAGACTACCTTACATAATGACAAGGCTACCATCCATTGTAGTAACAAAAATCTCGACAACAGACTACCTTCCATAATGACAAGGCTACCATCCATTATAGTAACAAAAATCTCGACAACAGACTACCTTCCATAATGACTTGGCTTCCATCCATTGGAGTAACAAAAATCTTGACAATAGACTACCTTCCATAATGACAAGGCTACCATCCATTGTAGTAACAAAAATATCGACAACAGACTACCTTCTATAATGACAAGGCTACCATCCATTGTAGTAACAAAAATATCGACAACAGACTACCTTCCATAATGACTTGGCTACCATCCATTGGAGTAAAAAAAATCTCGACAATAGACTACCTTCCATAATTACAAGGCTACCATCCATTAGAGTAACAAAAATATCCACAAGAGACTACCTTCCATAATGATAAGGCTACAATCCATTGTAGTAACAAAAATCTCGACAATAGACTACCTTACATAATGACAAGGCCACGATCCATTGTAGTAACAAAAATCTCGACAACAGACTACCTTCCATAATGACAAGGCTACCATCCTTTGTAGTAACAAAAATCTCGACAACACATTACCTTCCATAATGATTTGGCTACCATCCATTGGAGTAACACAAATCTCGGCAATAGACTACCCTCCATAATGACAAGGCTACCATCCATTGGAGTAACAAAGATATCTACAACATACTACCTTCCATAAAGACAAGGCTACCATCCATTGGAGTAACAAAAATAACGACAACAGACTACCTTCCATAATGACAAGGCTACCATCCATTGGAATAACAAAAATCTCGACAAGAGATGACCTTCCATAATGAATAGGCTACCATCCGTTGGAGTAATAAAGATATCAACAACAGACTACCTTCCATTATGAGAAGGCTACAATCCATTGTAGTAACAAAAATCTCGACAAGAGACTACCTTCCGTAATGACAAGGCTACCATCCATTGTAGTAACTAAAATATAGACAACAGACTACCTTCCATAATGACAAGGGTACCATCCATTGGAGTAACAAAAATATCCACAAGAGACTACCTTCCATAATGACTTGGCTACCATCCATTGGAGTAAGAAAAATCTCGGCAATAGACTACCTTCCATAATGACAAGGCTACCATCCATTGGAGTAACAAAGATATCGACAACATACTACCCTCCATAATTACAAGGCTACCATCCATTGGAGTAACAAAAATCACGACAACAGACTACCTTCCATAATGACAAGGATACCACCCATTGGAATAACAAAAAACACGACAACAGATGACCTTCCATAATGACTAGGCTACCATCCATTGGAGTAATAAAGATATCAACAATAGACTACCTTCCATTATGAGAAGGATACAATCCATTGTAGTAACAAAAATCTCGACAAGAGACTACCTTCCATAATGACAAGGCTACCATCTATTGTAGTAACTAAAATATCGACAACAGACTACCTTCCATAATGACAAGGGTACCATCCATTGGAGTGACAAAAATATCCACAAGAGACTACCTTCCATAATGATAAGGCTACCATCCATTGGAGTAACAAAAATCTCGACAACAGACTACCTTCCATAATGTCAAGGCTACAATCCATTGTAGTAACAAAAATCTCGACAAAAGACTACCTTACATAATGACAAGGCTACCATCCATTGTTGTAACAAAAATCTCGACAACAGACTACCTTCCATAATGACAAGGCTACCATCCATTATAGTAACAAAAATCTCGACAACAGACTACCTTCCATAATGACTTGGCTTCAATCCATTGGAGTAACAAAAATCTCGACAATAGACTACCTTCCATAATGACAAGGCTACCATCCATTAGAGTAACAAAGATATCGATAACATACTACCTTCCATAATGACAAGGCTACAATCCATTGGAATAACAAAAATCTCGACAACTTAATACCTTCCATAATGACAAGGCTACCATCCAATGGACTAACAAAAATCTCGACAACAGACTACCTTCCATAACGACAAGTATACCATCCATTGGAGTAACAAAAAATCTCGACAACAGATGACCTTCCATAATGACTAGGCTACCATCCATTGGAATAATAATGATATCGGCAACAAACTACCTTCCATTATGAGAAGGCTACAATCCATTGTAGTAACAAAAATCTCGACAATAGACTACCTTCCATAATGACAAGGCTACCATCCATTGTAGTAACAAAAATATCGACAACAGACTACCTTCTATAATGACAAGGCTACCATCCATTGTAGTAACAAAAATATCGACAACAGACTACCTTCCATAATGACTTGGCTACCATCCATTGGAGTAAAAAAAATCTCGACAATAGACTACCTTCCATAATTACAAGGCTACCATCCATTAGAGTAACAAAAATATCCACAAGAGACTACCTTCCATAATGATAAGGCTACAATCCATTGTAGTAACAAAAATCTCGACAACAGACTACCTTACATAATGACAAGGCCACGATCCATTGTAGTAACAAAAATCTCGACAACAGACTACCTTCCATAATGACAAGGCTACCATCCTTTGTAGTAACAAAAATCTCGACAACACATTACCTTCCATAATGATTTGGCTACCATCCATTGGAGTAACACAAATCTCGGCAATAGACTACCCTCCATAATGACAAGGCTACCAGCCATTGGAGTAACAAAGATATCTACAACATACTACCTTCCATAAAGACAAGGCTACCATCCATTGGAGTAACAAAAATAACGACAACAGACTACCTTCCATAATGACAAGGCTACCATCCATTGGAATAACAAAAATCTCGACAAGAGATGACCTTCCATAATGAATAGGCTACCATCCGTTGGAGTAATAAAGATATCAACAACAGACTACCTTCCATTATGAGAAGGCTACAATCCATTGTAGTAACAAAAATCTCGACAAGAGACTACCTTCCATAATGACAAGGCTACCATCCATTGTAGTAACAAAAATCTCGACAACAAACTACCTTCCATAATGACTTGGCTACCATCCATTGGAGTAACAAAAATATCGGCAATTGACTACCTTCCATAATGATAAGGCTACCATCCATTGGAGTAACAAAGATATCGACAACATACTACCTTCCATAATGACAAGACTACCATCCATTAGAGTAAAAAAAATCATGACAACAAACTACCTTCCATAATGACAAGGCTACCATCCATTGGAATAACAAAAATCTCGACAATAGATGACCTTCCATAATGACTAGGCTACCATCCATTGGAGTAATAAATATATCAACAATAGACTACCTTCCATTATGATAAGGCTACAATCCATTGTAGTAACAAAAATCTCGACAAGAGACTACCTTCCATAATGACAAGGCTACCATCCATTGTAGTAACTAAAATATCGATAACACACTACCTTCCATAATGACAAGGGTACCATCCATTGGAGTAACAAAAATATCCACAAGAGACTACCTTCCATAATGACTTGGCTACCATCCATTGGAGTAAGAAAAATCTCGGCAATAGACTACCTTCCATAATGACAAGGCTACCATCCATTGGAGTAACAAAGATATCGACAACATACTACCCTCCATAATTACAAGGCTACCATCCATTGGAGTAACAAAAATCACGACAACAGACTACCTTCCATAATGACAAGGATACCACCCATTGGAATAACAAAAAACACGACAACAGATGACCTTCCATAATGACTAGGCTACCATCCATTGGAGTAATAAAGATATCAACAATAGACTACCTTCCATTATGAGAAGGATACAATCCATTGTAGTAACAAAAATCTCGACAAGAGACTACCTTCCATAATGACAAGGCTACCATCTATTGTAGTAACTAAAATATCGACAACAAACTACCTTCCATAATGACAAGGGTACCATCCATTGGAGTGACAAAAATATCCACAAGAGACTACCTTCCATAATGATAAGGCTACCATCCATTGGAGTAACAAAAATCTCGACAACAGACTACCTTCCATAATGTCAAGGCTACAATCCATTGTAGTAACAAAAATCTCGACAAAAGACTACCTTACATAATGACAAGGCTACCATCCATTGTAGTAACAAAAATCTCGACAACAGACTACCTTCCATAATGACAAGGCTACCATCCATTATAGTAACAAAAATCTCGACAACAGACTACCTTCCATAATGACTTGGCTTCAATCCATTGGAGTAACAAAAATCTCGACAATAGACTACCTTCCATAATGACAAGGCTACCATCCATTGGAGTAACAAAGATATCGATAACATACTACCTTCCATAATGACAAGGCTACAATCCATTGGAATAACAAAAATCTCGACAACTTAATACCTTCCATAATGACAAGGCTACCATCCAATGGACTAACAAAAATCTCGACAACAGACTACCTTCCATAACGACAAGTATACCATCCATTGGAGTAACAAAAAATCTCGACAACAGATGACCTTCCATAATGACTAGGCTACCATCCATTGGAATAATAATGATATCGGCAACAAACTACCTTCCATTATGAGAAGGCTACAATCCATTGTAGTAACAAAAATCTCGACAATAGACTACCTTCCATAATGACAAGGCTACCATCCATTGTAGTAACAAAAATATCGACAACAGACTACCTTCTATAATGACAAGGCTACCATCCATTGTAGTAACAAAAATATCGACAACAGACTACCTTCCATAATGACTTGGCTACCATCCATTGGAGTAAAAAAAATCTCGACAATAGACTACCTTCCATAATTACAAGGCTACCATCCATTAGAGTAACAAAAATATCCACAAGAGACTACCTTCCATAATGATAAGGCTACAATCCATTGTAGTAACAAAAATGTCGACAACAGACTACTTTCCATAATGTCAAGGCTACATTCCATTATAGTAACAAAAATCTCGATAACAGACAACCTTACATAATGACAAGGCTACCATCCATTGTAGTAACAAAAATCTCGACAACAGACTACCTTCCATAATGACTTGGCTACCATCCAATGTAGTAACAAAAATCTCGACAACAGACTACCTTCCATAATGTCTTGGCTTCCATCCATTTGAGTAACAAAAATCTTGACAATAGACTACCTTCCATAATGACAAGGCTACCATCCATTGGAGTAACAAAGATATCAATAACATACTACCTTCCATAATGACAAGGCTACCATCCATTGGAGTAACAAAAATCACGACAACAGACTACCTTCCATAATGTCAAGGCTACCAGCCATTGGAGTAACAAAGATATCGATAACATACTACCTTCCATAATGACAAGGCTACCATCCATTGGAGTAACAAAAATCATGACAAAAGACTACCTTCCATAACGACAAGTATACCATCCATTGTAGTAACAAAAATCTCGACAACGGACTACCTTCCATAATGACTTGGCTACCATCCATTGGAGTAACAAAAATCTCGACAATAGACTACCTTCCATAATGACAAGGCTACCATCCATTAGAGTAACAAAAATATCCACAACATACTACCTTCCATAATGACAAGACTACCATCCATTAGAGTAAAAAAAATCATGACAACAAACTACCTTCCATAATGACAAGGCTACCATCCATTGGAATAACAAAAATCTCGACAATAGATGACCTTCCATAATGACTAGGCTACCATCCATTGGAGTAATAAATATATCAACAATAGACTACCTTCCATTATGATAAGGCTACAATCCATTGTAGTAACAAAAATCTCGACAAGAGACTACCTTCCATAATGACAAGGCTACCATCCATTGTAGTAACTAAAATATCGACAACACACTACCTTCCATAATGACAAGGGTACCATCCATTGGAGTAACAAAAATATCCACAAGAGACTACCTTCCATAATGATAAGGCTACCATCCATTGGAGTAACAAAAATGTCGATAACAGACTACCTTCCATAATGTCAAGGCTACATTCCATTATAGTAACAAAAATCTCGACAACAGACAACCTTACATAATGACAAGGCTACCATCCATTGTAGTAACAAAAATCTCGACAACAGACTACCTTCCATAATGACTTGGCTACCATCCATTGTAGTAAGAAAAATATCGACAACAGACTACCTTCCATAATGTCTTGGCTTCCATCCATTTGAGTAACAAAAATCTTGACAATAGACTACCTTCCATAATGACAAGGCTACCATCCATTGGAGTAACAAAAATCACGACAACAGACTACCTTCCATAATGTCAAGGCTACCATCCATTGGAGTAACAAAGATATCAATAACATACTACCTTCCATAATGACAAGGCTACCATCCATTGGAGTAACAAAATCATGACAAAAGACTACCTTCCATAACGACAAGTATACCATCCATTGTAGTAACAAAAATCTCGATAACAGACTACCTTCCATAATGACTTGGCTACCATCCATTGGAGTAACAAAAATCTCGACAATAGACTACCTTCCATAATGACAAGGCTACCATCCATTAGAGTAACAAAAATATCCACAAGAGATTACCTTCCATAATGTCAATGATATAATCCATTGTAGTAACAAAAATCTCGACAACAGAGTACCTTACATAATGACAAGGCTACCATCCATTGTAATAACAAAAATCTCGACAACAGACTACCTTCCATAATGACAAGGCTACCATCCATTATAGTAACAAAAATCTCGACAACAGACTACCTTCCATAATGACTTGGCTACCATCCATTGGAGTAAGAAAAATCTCGGCAATAGACTACCTTCCATAATGACAAGGCTACTATCCATTGGAGTAACAAAGATTTCGACAACATACTACCTTCCATAATTACAAGGCTACCATCCATTGGAGTAACAAAAATCACGACAACAGACTACCTTCCATAATGACAAGGATACCATCCATTGGAATAACAAAAAACACGACAACAGATGACCTTCCATAATGACTAGGCTACCATCCATTGGAGTAATAAAGATATCAAGAATAGACTACCTTCCATTATGAGAAGGATATAATCCATTGTAGTAACAAAAATCTCGACAAGAGACTACCTTCCATAATGACAAGGCTACCATCCATTGTAGTAACTAAAATATCGACAACAGACTACCTTCCATAATGACAAGGGTACCATCCATTGGAGTGACAAAAATATCCACAAGAGACTACCTTCCATAATGATAAGGCTACCATCCATTGGAGTAACAAAAATCTCGACAACAGACTACCTTCCATAATGTCAAGGCTACAATCCATTGTAGTAACAAAAATCTCGACAAAAGACTACCTTCCATAATGACAAGGCTACCATCCTTTGTAGTAACAAAAATCTCGAAAACACATTACCTTCCATAATGATTTGGCTACCATCCATTGGAGTAACACAAATCTCGGCAATAGACTACCTTCCATAATGACAAGGCTACCATCCATTGGAGTGACAAAGATATCTACAACATTCTACCTTCCATAATGACAAGGCTACCATCCATTGGAGTAACAAAAATGACGACAACAGACTACCTTCCATAATGACAAGGCTACCATCCATTGGAATAACAAAAATCTCGACAAGAGATGACCTTCCATAATGAATAGGCTACCATCCGTTGGAGTAATAAAGATATCAACAACAGACTACCTTCCATTATGAGAAGGCTACAATCCATTGTAGTAACAAAAATCTCGACAAGAGACTACCTTCCATAATGACAAGGCTACCATCCATTGTAGTAACAAAAATCTCGACAACAGACTACCTTCCATAATGACAAGACTACCATCCATTAGAGTAAAAAAAATCATGACAACAAACTACCTTCCATAATGACAAGGCTACCATCCATTGGAGTAACAAAAATCATGACAAAAGACTACCTTCCATAACGACAAGTATACCATCCATTGTAGTAACAAAAATCTCGACAACGGACTACCTTCCATAATGACTTGGCTACCATCCATTGGAGTAACAAAAATCTCGACAATAGACTACCTTCCATAATGACAAGGCTACCATCCATTAGAGTAACAAAAATATCCACAAGAGATTACCTTCCATAATGTCAATGATATAATCCATTGTAGTAACAAAAATCTCGACAACAGACTACCTTACATAATGACAAGGCTACCATCCATTGTAATAACAAAAATCTCGACAACAGACTACCTTCCATAATGACAAGGCTACCATCCATTATAGTAACAAAAATCTCGACAACAGACTACCTTCCACAATGACTTGGCTACCATCCATTGGAGTAAGAAAAATCTCGGCAATAGACTACCTTCCATAATGACAAGGCTACCATCCATTGGAGTAACAAAGATATCGACAACATACTACCTTCCATAATTACAAGGCTACCATCCATTGGAGTAACAAAAATCACGACAACAGACTACCTTCCATAATGACAAGGCTACCATCCATTGTAGTAACAAAAATCTCGACAACAGACTACCTTCCATAATGACAAGGGTACCATCCATTGGAGTAACAAAAATATCCACAAGAGACTACCTTCCATAATGATAAGGCTACCATCCATTGGAGTAACAAAAATGTCGATAACAGACTACTTTCCATAATGTCAAGGCTACATTCCATTATAGTAACAAAAATCTCGATAACAGACAACCTTACATAATGACAAGGCTACCATCCATTGTAGTAACAAAAATCTCGACAACAGACTACCTTCCATAATGACTTGGCTACCATCCAATGTAGTAACAAAAATCTCGACAACAGACTACCTTCCATAATGTCTTGGCTTCCATCCATTTGAGTAACAAAAATCTTGACAATAGACTACCTTCCATAATGACAAGGCTACCATCCATTGGAGTAACAAAGATATCAATAACATACTACCTTCCATAATGACAAGGCTACCATCCATTGGAGTAACAAAAATCACGACAACAGACTACCTTCCATAATGTCAAGGCTACCAGCCATTGGAGTAACAAAGATATCGATAACATACTACCTTCCATAATGACAAGGCTACCATCCATTGGAGTAACAAAAATCATGACAAAAGACTACCTTCCATAACGACAAGTATACCATCCATTGTAGTAACAAAAATCTCGACAACGGACTACCTTCCATAATGACTTGGCTACCATCCATTGGAGTAACAAAAATCTCGACAATAGACTACCTTCCATAATGACAAGGCTACCATCCATTAGAGTAACAAAAATATCCACAAGAGATTACCTTCCATAATGTCAATGATATAATCCATTGTAGTAACAAAAATCTCGACAACAGACTACCTTACATAATGACAAGGCTACCATCCATTGTAATAACAAAAATCTCGACAACATACTACCTTCCATAATGACAAGGCTACCATCCATTATAGTAACAAAAATCTCGACAATAGACTACCTTCCATAATGACTTGGCTACCATCCATTGGAGTAAGAAAAATCTCGGCAATAGACTACCTTCCATAATGACAAGGCTACCATCCATTCGAGTAACAAAGATATCGACAACATACTACCTTCCATAATTACAAGGCTACCATCCATTGGAGTAACAAAAATCACGACAACAGACTACCTTCCATAATGACAAGGATACCATCCATTGGAGTAATAAAGATATCAACAATAGACGACCTTCCATTATGAGAAGGATACAATCCATTGTAGTAACAAAAATCTCGACAAGAGACTACCTTCCATAATGACAAGGCCACCATACATTGTAGTAACTAAAATATCGACAACAGACTACCTTCCATAATGACAAGGGTACCATCCATTGGAGTAACAAAAATATCCACAAGAGACTACCTTCCATAATGATAAGGCTACCATCCATTGGAGTAACAAAAATCTCGACAACAGACTACCTTCCATAATGTCAAGGCTACAATCCATTGTAGTAACAAAAATCTCGACAACAGACTACCTTACATAATGACAAGGCTACAATACATTGTAGTAACAAAAATCTCGACAATAGACTACCTTCCATAATGACACGGCTACCATCCATTGTAGTAACAAAAATCTCGACAACAGACTACCTTCTATAATGACAAGGCTACCATCCATTGTAGTAACAAAAATCTCGACAATAGACTACCTTCCATAATGACTTGGCTACCATCCATTGGAGTAACACAAATCTCGACAATAGACTACCTTCCATAATTACAAGGCTACCATCCATTAGAGTAACAAAAATATCCACAAGAGACTACCTTCCATAATGATAAGGCTACAATCCATTGGAGTAACAAAAATATCGGCAATTGACTACCTTCCATAATGATAAGGCTACCATCCATTGGAGTAACAAAGATTTCGACAACATACTACCTTCCATAATGACAAGACTACCATCCATTGGAGTGAAAAAAATCATGACAACAAACTACCTTCCATAATGACAAGGCTACCATCCATTGGAATAACAAAAATCTCGTCAATAGATGACCTTCCATAATGACTAGGCTACCATCCATTGGAGTAATAAATATATCAACAATAGACTACCTTCCATTATGATAAGGCTACAATCCATTGTAGTAACAAAAATCTCGACAAGAGACTACCTTCCATAATGACAAGGCTACCATCCATTGTAGTAACTAAAATATCGACAACACACTACCTTCCATAATGACAAGGGTACCATCCATTGGAGTAACAAAAATATCCACAAGAGACTACCTTCCATAATGATAAGGCTACCATCCATTGGAGTAACAAAAATGTCGATAACAGACTACCTTCCATAATGTCAAGGCTACATTCCATTATAGTAACAAAAATCTCGACAACAGACAACCTTACATAATGACAAGGCTACCATCCATTGTAGTAACAAAAATCTCGACAACAGACTACCTTCCATAATGACAAGGCTACAATCCATTGTAGTAACAAAAATCTCGACAACAGACTACCTTCTATAATGACTTGGCTACCATCCATTGGAGTAACAAAAATCTCGACAATAGACTACCTTCCATAATGACAAGGCTACCATCCATTAGAGTAACAAAAATATCCACAAGAGATTACCTTCCATAATGATAAGGATATAATCCATTGTAGTATCAAAAATCTCGACAACAGACTACCTTACATAATGACAAGGCTACGATCCATTGTAGTAACAAAAATCTCGACAACAGACTACCTTCCATAATGACAAGGCTACCATCCTTTGTAGTAACAAAAATATCGACAACAAAACAACCTTCCATAATGGCTTGGCTACCATCCATTGGAGTAACAAAAATCTCGGCAATAGACTACCTTCCATATTGACAAGGTTACCATCCATTGGAGTAACAAAGATATCGACAACATACTACCTTCCATAATGACAAGGCTACCATCCATTGGAGTAACAAAAATCACGACAACAGACTACCTTCCATAATGACAAGGCTACCCTCCATTGGAATAACTAAAATCTCGACAAGAGATGACCTTCCATAATGACTAGGCTACCATCCATTGGAGTAATAAAGATATCAACAACAGACTACCTTCCATTATGAGAAGGCTACAATCCATTATAGTAACAAAAATCTCGACAAGAGACTACTTTCTATAATGACAAGGCTACCATCCATTGTAGTAACAAAAATATCGACAACAGACTACCTTCCATAATGACTTGGCTACCATCCATTGGAGTAAGAAAAATCTCGGCAATAGACTACCTTCAATAATGACAAGGCTACCATCCATTGGAGTAACAAAGATATCGACAATATATTACCTTCCATAATGACAAGGCTACCATCCATTGGAGTAACAAAAATCACGACAACAGACTACCTTCCATAATGACTTGGATACCATCCATTGGAATAACAAAAATCACGACAATAGATGACCTTCCATAATGACTAGGCTACCATCCATTGGAGTAATAAAGATATCAACAATAGACTACCTTCCATTATGAGAAGGCTACAATCCATTGTAGTAACAAAAATCTCGACAAGCGACTACCTTCCATAATGACAAGGCTACCATCCATTGGAGTAACAAAAATATCCACAAGTAACTACCTTCCGAAATGATAAGGCTACCATCCGTTGGAGTAAAAAAAATTTCGACAACAGACTACCTTCCATAATGTCAAGGCTACAAGCCATTGTAGTAACAAAAATCTCGACAACAGACTACCTTCCATAATGACTTGGATACCATCCATTGGAATAACAAAAATGACGACAACAAATGACCTTCCATAATGACTAGGATACCATCCATTGGAGTAATAAAGATATCAACAATAGACTACCTTCCATTATGATAAGGCTACAATCCATTGTAGTAACAAAAATCTCGACAAGAGACTACCTTCCATAATGACAAGGCTACCATCCATTGGAGTAACAAAAATCTCGACAACAGACTACCTTCCATAATGACAAGGGTACCATCCATTGGAGTAACAAAAATCACGACAACAGACTACCTTCCATAATGACAACGCTACCAGCCATTGGAATAACTAAAATCTCGACAAGAGATGACCTTCCAAAATGACTAGGCTACCATCCATTGGAGTAATAAAGATATCAACAACAGACTACCTTCCATTATGAGAAGGCTACAATCCATTGTAGTAACAAAAATATCGACAAGAGACTACCTTCTATAATGACAAGGCTACCATCCATTGTAGTAACAAAAATATCAACAACAGACTACCTTCCATAATGACTTGGCTACCATCCATTGGAGTAAGAAAAATCTCAGCAATAGACTACCTTCAATAATTGACAAGGCTACCATCCATTGGAGTAACAAAGATATCGACAACATACAACCTCCCATAATTACAAGGCTACCATCCATTGGAGTAACAAAAATCACGACAATAGACTACCTTCCATAATGACAAGGATACCATCCATTAGAATAACAAAAATCACGACAACAGATGACCTTCCATAATGACTAGGCTACCATCCATTGGAGTAATAAAGATATCAACAATAGACTACCTTCCATTATGAGAAGGCTACAATCCATTGTAGTAACAAAAATCTCGACAAGAGACTACCTTCCATAATGACGAGGCTACCATCCATTGTAGTAACTAAAATATCGACAACAGACTACCTTCCATAATGACAAGGGTACTATCCATTGGAGTAACAAAAATATCCACAAGAGACTACCTTCCATTATGATAAGGCTACCATCCATTGGAGTAAAAAAAATCTCGACAACAGACTACCTTCCATAATGTCAAGGCTACAATCCATTGTAGTACCAAAAATCTCGACAACAGAATACCTTCCATAATGACAAGGCTACAATCCATTGTAGTAACAAAAATCTCGACAACAGACTACCTTCTATAATGACTTGGCTACCATCCATTGGAGTAACAAAAATCTGGACAATAGACTACCTTCCCTAATGACAAGGCTACCATCCATTAGAGTAACAAAAATCTCGACAACAGACTACCTTACATAATGACAAGGCTACGAGCCATTGTAGTAACAAAAATCTCGACAACAGACTACCTTTCCTAATGACAAGGCTACCATCCTTTGTAGTAACAAAAATATCGACAACAAACTTCCATCCATAATGACTTGGCTACCATCCATTGGAGTAACAAAAATCTCGGCAATAGACTACCTTCCATATTGACAAGGTTACCATCCATTGGAGTAACAAAGATATCGACAACATACTACCTTCCATAATGACAAGGCTACCATCCATTGGAGTAACAAAAATCACGACAACAGACTACCTTCCATAATGACAAGGCTACCATCCATTGGAATAACTAAAATCTCGACAAGAGATGACCTTCCATAATGACTAGGCTACCATCCATTGGAATAATAAAGATATCAACAACATACTACCTTCCATTATGTGAAGGCTACAATCCATTGTAGTAACAAAAATCTCGACAAGAGACTACCTTCTATAATGACAAGGCTACCATCCATTGTAGTAACAAAAATATCGACAACAGACTACCTTCCATAATGACTTGGCTGCCATCCATTGGAGTAAGAAAAATCTCAGCAATTGACTACCTTCAATAATGATAAGGCTACCATCTATTGGAGTAACAAAGAATTCGACAACATACTACCTTCCATAATGACAAGGCTACCATCCATTGGTGTAACAAAAATCACGACAATAGACTACCTTCCATAATGACAAGGATACCATCCATTGGAAAACCAAAAATCACGACAACAGATGACCTTCCATAATGACTAGGCTACCATCCATTGGAGTAATAAAGATATCAACAATAGACTACCTTCCATTATGAGAAGGCTACAATCCATTGTAGTAACAAAAATCTCGACAAGAGACTACCTTCCATAATGACAAGGCTACCATCCATTGTAGTAACTAAAATATCGACAACATACTACCTTCCATAATGACAAGGGTACCATCCATTGGAGTAACAAAAGTATCCACAAGAGACTACCTTCCATAATGATAAGGCTACCATCCGTTGGAGTAAAAAAAGTCTCGACAACAGACTACCTTCCATAATGTCAAGGCTACAATCCATTGTAGTAACAAAAATCTCGACAACAGACTACCTTACATAATGACAAGGCTACCATCCATTGTAGTAAGAAAAATCTCGACAACAGACTACCTTCCATAATGACAAGGGTACCATCCATTGGAGTAAAAAAATCACGACAACAGACTACCTTCCATAATGACAAGGCTACCATCCATTGGAATTACTAAAATCTCGACAAGAGATGACCTTCCATAATGACTAGGCTACCATCCATTGGAGTAATAAAGATATCAACAACAGACTACCTTCCATTATGAGAAGGCTACAATCCATTGTAGTAACAAAAATCTCGACAAGGGACTACCTTCTATAATGACAAGGCTACCATCCATTGTAGTAACAAAAATATCGACAACAGACTACCTTCCATAATGACTTGGATACCATCCATTGGAGTAAGAAAAATCTCAGCAATTGACTACCTTCAATAATGATAAGGCTACCATCTATTGGAGTAACAAATAATTCGACAACATACTACCTTCCATAATGACAAGGCTACCATCCATTGGAGTAACAAAAATCACGACAACAGACTACCTTCCATAATGACAAGGCTACCATCCATTGTAGTAACAAAAATCTCGACAACAGACTACCTTCCATAATGACTTGGCTACCATCCATTGGAGTAACAAAAATATCGGCAATTGACTACCTTCCATAATGATAAGGCTACCATCCATTGGAGTAACAAAGATATCGACAACATACTACCTTCCATAATGACAAGACTACCATCCATTAGAGTAAAAAAAATCATGACAACAACCTACCTTCCATAATGACAAGGCTACCATCCATTGGAATAACAAAAATCTCGACAATAGATGACCTTCCATAATGACTAGGCTACCATCCATTGGAGTAATAAATATATCAACAATAGACTACCTTCCATTATGATAAGGCTACAATCCATTGTAGTAACAAAAATCTCGACAAGAGACTACCTTCCATAATGACAAGGCTACCATCCATTGTAGTAACTAAAATATCGACAACACACTACCTTCCATAATGACAAGGGTACCATCCATTGGAGTAACAAAAATATCCACAAGAGACTACCTTCCATAATGATAAGGCTACCATCCATTGGAGTAACAAAAATGTCGATAACAGACTACCTTCCTTAATGTCAAGGCTACATTCCATTATAGTAACAAAAATCTCGATAACAGACAACCTTACATAATGACAAGGCTACCATCCATTGTAGTAACAAAAATCTCGACAACAGACTACCTTCCATAATGACTTGGCTACCATCCATTGTAGTAACAAAAATCTCGACAACAGACTACCTTCCATAATGTCTTGGCTTCCATCCATTTGAGTAACAAAAATCTTGACAATAGACTACCTTCCATAATGACAAGGCTACCATCCATTGGAGTAACAAAGATATCAATAACATACTACCTTCCATAATGACAAGGCTACCATCCATTGGAGTAACAAAAATCACGACAACAGACTACCTTCCATAATGTCAAGGCTACCATCCATTGGAGTAACAAAGATATCGATAACATACTACCTTCCATAATGACAAGGCTACCATCCATTGGAGTAACAAAAATCATGACAAAAGACTACCTTCCATAACGACAAGTATACCATCCATTGTAGTAACAAAAATCTCGACAACGGACTACCTTCCATAATGACTTGGCTACCATCCATTGGAGTAACAAAAATCTCGACAATAGACTACCTTCCATAATGACAAGGCTACCATCCATTAGAGTAACAAAAATATCCACAAGAGATTACCTTCCATAATGTCAATGATATAATCCATTGTAGTAACAAAAATCTCGACAACAGACTACCTTACATAATGACAAGGCTACCATCCATTGTAATAACAAAAATCTCGACAACAGACTACCTTCCATAATGACTTGGCTACCATCCATTGGAGTAAGAAAAATCTCGGCAATAGACTACCTTCCATAATGACAAGGCTACCATCCATTGGAGTAACAAAGATATCGACAACATACTACCTTCCATAATTACAAGGCTACCATCCATTGGAGTAACAAAAATCACGACAACAGACTACCTTCCATAATGACAAGGATACCATCCATTGGAATAACAAAAAACACGACAACAGATGACCTTCCATAATGACTAGGCTACCATCCATTGGAGTAATAAAGATATCAACAATAGACTACCTTCCATTATGAGAAGGATACAATCCATTGTAGTAACAAAAATCTCGACAAGAGACTACCTTCCATAATGACAAGGCTACCATACATTGTAGTAACTAAAATATCAACAACAGACTACCTTCCATAATGACAAGGGTACCATCCATTGGAGTAACAAAAATATCCACAAGAGACTACCTTCCATAATGATAAGGCTACCATCCATTGGAGTAACAAAAATCTCGACAACAGACTACCTTCCATAATGTCAAGGCTACAATCCATTGTAGTAACAAAAATCTCGACAACAGACTACCTTACATAATGACAAGGCTACAATCCATTGTAGTAACAAAAATCTCGACAATAGACTACCTTCCATAATGACACAGCTACCATCCATTGTAGTAACAAAAATCTCGACAACAGACTACCTTCTATAATGACAAGGCTACCATCCATTGTAGTAACAAAAATCTCGACAATAGATTACCTTCCATAATGACTTGGCTACCATCCATTGGAGTAACACAAATCTCGACAATAGACTACCTTCCATAATTACAAGGCTACCATCCATTAGAGTAACAAAAATATCCACAAGAGACTACCTTCCATAATGATAAGGCTACAATCCATTGGAGTAACAAAAATATCGGCAATTGACTACCTTCCATAATGATAAGGCTACCATCCATTGGAGTAACAAAGATTTCGACAACATACTACCTTCCATAATGAAAAGACTACCATCCATTGGAGTGAAAAAAATCATGACAACAAACTACCTTCCATAATGACAAGGCTACCATCCATTGGAATAACAAAAATCTCGTCAATAGATGACCTTCCATAATGACTAGGCTACCATCCATTGGAGTAATAAATATATCAACAATAGACTACCTTCCATTATGATAAGGCTACAATCCATTGTAGTAACAAAAATCTCAACAGGAGACTACCTTCCATAATGACAAGGCTACCATCCATTGTAGTAACTAAAATATCGACAACACACTACCTTCCATAATGACAAGGGTACCATCCATTGGAGTAACAAAAATATCCTCAAGAGACTACCTTCCATAATGATAAGGCTACCATCCATTGGAGTAACAAAAATGTCGATAACAGACTACCTTCCATAATGTCAAGGCTACATTCCATTATAGTAACAAAAATCTCGACAACAGACAACCTTACATAATGACAAGGCTACCATCCATTGTAGTAACAAAAATCTCGACAACAAACTACCTTCCATAATGACAAGGCTACAATCCATTGTAGTAACAAAAATCTCGACAACAGACTACCTTCTATAATGACTTGGCTACCATCCATTGGAGTAACAAAAATCTCGACAATAGACTACCTTCCATAATGACAAGGCTACCATCCATTAGAGTAACAAAAATATCCACAAGAGATTACCTTCCATAATGATAAGGATATAATCCATTGTAGTATCAAAAATCTCGACAACAGACTACCTTACATAATAACAAGGCTACGATCCATTGTAGTAACAAAAATCTCGACAACAGACTACCTTCCATAATGACAAGGCTACCATCCTTTGTAGTAACAAAAATATCGACAACAAACTACCTTCCATAATGGCTTGGCTACCATCCATTGGAGTAACAAAAATCTCGGCAATAGACTACCTTCCATATTGACAAGGTTACCATCCATTGGAGTAACAAAGATATCGACAACATACTACCTTCCATAATGACAAGGCTACCATCCATTGGAGTAACAAAAATCATGACAACAGACTACCTTCCATAATGACAAGGCTACCATCCATTAGAATAACTAAAATCTCGACAAGAGATGACCTTCCATAATGACTAGGCTACCATCCATTGGAGTAATAAAGATATCAACAACAGACTACCTTCCATTATGAGAAGGCTACAATCCATTATAGTAACAAAAATCTCGACAAGAGACTACTTTCTATAATGACAAGGCTACCATCCATTGTAGTAACAAAAATATCGACAACAGACTACCTTCCATAATGACTTGGCTACCATCCATTGGAGTAAGAAAAATCTCGGCAATAGACTACCTTCAATAATGACAAGGCTACCATCCATTGGAGTAACAAAGATATCGACAATATACTACCTTCCATAATGACAAGGCTACCATCCATTGGAGTAACAAAAATCACGACAACAGACTACCTCCCATAATGACTTGGATACCATCCATTGGAATAACAAAAATCACGACAATAGATGACCTTCCATAATGACTAGGCTACCATCCATTGGAGTAATAAAGATATCAACAATAGACTACCTTCCATTATGAGAAGGCTACAATCCATTGTAGTAACAAAAATCTCGACAAGCGACTACCTTCCATAATGACAAGGCTACCATCCATTAGAGTAACAAAAATATCCATAAGTAACTACCTTCCACAATGATAAGGCTACCATCCGTTGGAGTAAAAAAAATCTCGACAACAGGCTACCTTCCATAATGTCAAGGCTACAAGCCATTGTAGTAACAAAAATCTCGACAACAGACTACCTTCCATAATGACTTGGATACCATCCATTGGAATAACAAAAATGACGACAACAAATGACCTTCCATAATGACTAGGATACCATCCATTGGAGTAATAAAGATATCAACAATAGACTACCTTCCATTATGATAAGGCTACAATCCATTGTAGTAACAAAAATCTCGACAAGAGACTACCTTCCATAATGACAAGGCTACCATCCATTGGAGTAACAAAAATCTCGACAACAGACTACCTTCCATAATGACAAGGGTACAATCCATTGGAGTAACAAAAATCACGACAACAGATTACCTTCCATAATGACAACGCTACCAGCCATTGGAATAACTAAAATCTCGACAAGAGATGACCTTCCAAAATGACTAGGCTACCATCCATTGGAGTAATAAAGATATCAACAACAGACTACCTTCCATTATGAGAAGGCTACAATCCATTGTAGTAACAAAAATATCGACAAGAGACTACCTTCTATAATGACAAGGCTACCATCCATTGTAGTAACAAAAATATCAACAACAGACTACCTTCCATAATGACTTGGCTACCATCCATTGGAGTAAGAAAAATCTCAGCAATAGACTACCTTCAATAATTGACATGGCTACCATCCATTGGAGTAACAAAGATATCGACAAGAGACTACCTTCCATAATGACGAGGCTACCATCCATTGTAGTAACTAAAATATCGACAACAGACTACCTTCCATAATGACAAGGGTACTATCCATTGGAGTAACAAAAATATCCACAAGAGACTACCTTCCATAATGATAAGGCTACCATCCATTGGAGTAAAAAAAATCTGGACAACAGACTACCTTCCATAATGTCAAGGCTACAATCCATTGTAGTAACAAAAATCTCGACAACAGACTACCTTCCATAATGACAAGGCTACAATCCATTGTAGTAACAAAAATCTCGACAACAGACTACCTTCTATAATGACTTGGCTACCATCCATTGGAGTAACAAAAATCTCGACAATAGATTACTTTCCATAATGACAAGGCTACCATCCATTAGAGTAACAAAAATATCGACAACAGACTACCTTACATAATGACAAGGCTACGAGCCATTGTAGTAACAAAAATCTCGACAACAGACTACCTTTCATAATGACAAGGCTACCATCCTTTGTAGTAACAAAAATATCGACAACAAACTTCCATCCATAATGACTTGGCTACCATCCATTGGAGTAACAAAAATCTCGGCAATAGACTACCTTCCATATTGACAAGGTTACCATCCATTGGAGTAACAAAGATATCGACAACATACTACCTTCCATAATGACAAGGCTACCATCCATTGGAGTAACAAAAATCACGACAACAGACTACCTTCCATAATGACAAGGCTACCATCCATTGGAATAACTAAAATCTCGACAAGAGATGACCTTCCATAATGACTAGGCTACCATCCATTGGAATAATAAAGATATCAACAACATACTACCTTCCATTATGCGAAGGCTACAATCCATTGTAGTAACAAAAATCTCGACAAGAGACTACCTTCTATAATGACAAGGCTACCATCCATTGTAGTAACAAAAATATCGACAACAGACTACCTTCCATAATGACTTGGCTGCCATCCATTGGAGTAAAAAAAATCTCGGCAATATACTACCTTCAATAATGACAAGGCTACAATCCAATGGAGTAACAAAGATATCGACAACATACTACCTTCCGTAATGACAAGGCTACCATCCATTGGTGTAACAAAAATCACAACAATAGACTACCTTCCATAATGACAAGGATACCATCCATTGGAAAAACAAAAATCACGACAACAGATGACCTTCCATAATGACTAGGCTACCATCCATTGGAGTAATAAAGATATCAACAATTGACTACCTTCCATTATGAGAAGGCTACAATCCATTGTAGTAACAAAAATCTCGACAAGAGACTACCTTCCATAATGACAAGGCTACCATCCATTGTAGTAACTAAAATATCGACAATAGACTACCTTCCATAATGACAAGGGTACCATCCATTGGAGTAACAAAAATATCCACAAGAGACTACCTGCCATAATGATAAGGCTACCATCCGTTGGAGTAAAAAAAGTCTCGACAACAGACTACCTTCCATAATGTCAAGGCTACAATCCATTGTAGTAACAAAAATCTCGACAACAGACTACCTTACATAATGACAAGGCTACCGTCCATTGTAGTAAGAAAAATCTCGACAACAGACTACCTTACATAATGACAAGGGTACCATCCATTGGAGTAACAAAAATCACGACAACAGACTACCTTCCATAATGACAAGGCTACCATCCATTTGAATAACTAAAATCTCGACAAGAGATGACCTTCCATAATGACTAGGCTACCATCCATTGGAGTAATAAAGATATCAACAACAGACTACCTTCCATTATGAGAAGGCTACAATCCATTGTAGTAACAAAAATCTCGACAAGGGACTACCTTCTATAATGACAAGGCTACCATCCATTGTAGTAACAAAAATATCGACAACAGACTACCTTCCATAATGACTTGGCTACCATCCATTGGAGTAAGAAAAATCTCAGCAATTGACTACCTTCAATAATGATAAGGCTACCATCTATTGGAGTAAAAAAGAATTCGACAACATACTACCTTCCATAATGACAAGGCTACCATCCATTGGTGTAACAAAAATCACGACAATAGACTACCTTCCATAATGACAAGGATACCATCCATTGGAAAACCAAAAATCGCGACAACAGATGACCTTCCATAATGACTAGGCTACCATCCATTGGAGTAATAAAGATATCAACAATAGACTACCTTCCATTATGAGAAGGCTACAATCCATTGTAGTAACAAAAATCTCGACAAGAGACTACCTTCCATAATGACAAGGCTACCATCCATTGTAGTAACTAAAATATCGACAACAGACTACCTTCCATAATGACAAGGGTACCATCCATTGGAGTAACAAAAATATCCACAAGAGACTACCTTCCATAATGATAAGGCTACCATCCGTTGGAGTAAAAAAATTCTCGACAACAGACTACCTTCCATAATGTCAAGGCTATAATCCATTGTAGTAACAAAAATCTCGACAACAAACTACCCTACATAATGACAAGGCTACCATCCATTGTAGTAAGAAAAATCTCGACAACAGACTACCTTCCATAATGACAAGGGTACCATCCATTGGAGTAACAAAAATCACGACAACAGACTACCTTCCATAATGACAAGGCTACCATCCATTGGAATAACTAAAATCTCGACAAGAGATGACCTTCCATAATGACTAGGCTACCATCCATTGGAGTAATAAAGATATCAACAACAGACTACCTTCCATTATGAGAAGGCTACAATCCATTGTAGTAACAAAAATCTCGACAAGGGACTACCTTCTATAATGACAAGGCTACCATCCATTGTAGTAACAAAAATATCGACAACAGACTACCTTCCATAATGACTTGGCTACCATCCATTGGAGTAAGAAAAATCTCAGCAATTGACTACCTTCAATAATGATAAGGCTACCATCTATTGGAGTAACAAAGAATTCGACAACATACTACCTTCCATAATGACAAGGCTACCATCCATTGGAGTAACAAAAATCACGACAACAGACTACCTTCCATATTGACAAGGATACAATCCATTGGAATAACAAAAATCACGACAACAGATGACCTTCCATAATGACTAGGCTACAATCCATTGTAGTAACAAAAATCTCGACAAGAAACTATCTTCCATAATGACAAGGCTACCATCCATTGTAGTAACTAAAATCTCAACAACATACTACCTTCCATAATGACAAGGCTACCATCCATTGGAGTAACAAAAATCACGACAACATACTACCTTCCATAATAACAAGGCTACCATCCATTGGAATAACAAAAATCTTGACAACAGACTACCTTCCATAATGACAAGGCTGCCATCCATTGGAGTAAAAAAAATCACGACAACAAACTACCTTCCATAATGAAGAGGCTACCATCCACTGGTATAACAAAAATCTCGACAACATAATACCTTCCATAATGACAAGGCTACCATCTAATGGAGTAACAAAAATCTCGACAACAGACTACCTTCCATAACGACAAGTCTACTATCCATTGGAGTAACAAAAATCTCGACAATAGATGAGCTTCCATAATTACTAGGCTACCATCCATTGGAGTAATAAAGATATCGCCAACAGACTACCTTCCATTTTGAGAAGGCTACAATCCATTGTAGTAACCAAAATCTCGACAAAAGACTACCTTCCATAATGACAAAGCTACCATCCATTGTAGTAACTAAAATCTCGACAACAGACTACCTTCCATAATGGCAAGGCTACCATCCATTGAGGTAACAAAAATCTTGACAACAGACTACCTTCTATAATGACTTGGCTACCATCCATTGGAGTAACAAAAATCTCGACGATAGACTACCTTTCATAATGACAAGGCTACAATCCATTGGAGTAACAAAGATATCGACAACATACTACCTTCCATAATGACAAGGCTACCATCCATTGGAGTAACAAAAATCACGAAAACAGACTACCTTCCATAATGACAAGGCTACCATCCATTGGAATAACAAAAATCTCGACAACAGATGACCTTCCATATTGACTAGGCTACCATCCATTGGAGTAATAAATATATCAACAATAGACTACCTTCCATTATGATAAGGCTACAATCCATTATAGTAACAAAAATCTCATCAAGAGACTACCTTCCATAATGACAAGGCTACCATCCATTGTAGTAACTAAAATATCGATAACACACTACCTTCCATAATGATAAGGGTACCATCCGTTGGAGTTACAAAAATATCCATAAGAGACTACCTTCCATAATGATAAGGCTACCATCCATTGGAGTAACAAAAATGTCGACAACAGACTACCTTACATAATGTCAAGGCTACATTCCATTGTAGTAACAAAAATCTCGACAACAGACAACCTTACATAATGACAAGGCTACCATCCATTGTAGTAACAAAAATCTTGACAACAGACTACCTTCCATAATGACAAGGCTACCATCCATTGTAGTAACAAAAATGTCGACAACAGACTACCTTCCATAATGACAAGGCTACCATCCATTGGAGTAACAAAGATATCGATAAAATACTACCTTCCATAATGACAAGGCTACCATCCATTGGAGTAACAAAAATCACGACAACAGACTACCTTCCATAATGAAAAGGCTACCATCCAATGGACTAACAAAAATCTCGACAACAGACTACCTTACATAAAGAAAAGTATACCATCCATTGGAGTAACAAAAATCTCGCCAACAGATGACCTTCCGTAATGACTAGGCTACCATCCATTGGAGTAATAAAGATATCGACAACAAACTACCTTCCATAATGAAAAGGCTACCATCCATTGGAATAACAAAAATCTCGACAACTTAATACCTTCCATAATGACAAGGCTACCATCCAATGGACTAACAAAAATCTCGACAACAAACTACCTTCCATAACGACAAGTATACCATCCATTGGAGTAACAAAAATCTCGGCAACATATGACCTTCCATAATGACTAGGCTACCATCCATTGGAGTAATAAAGATATCGACAACAGACTACCTTCCATTATGAGAAGGCTACAATCCATTATAGTAACAAAAATCTCGACAAGAGACTACCTTCCATAATGACAAGGCTACCATCCATTGTAGTAACAATAATCTCGACAATAGACTACCTTCTATAATGACAAGGCTACCATCCATTGTAGTAATAAATATCTCGACAATAGACTACCTTCCATAATGACTTGGCTACCATCCATCGGAGTAACAAAAATCTCGACAATAGACTACCTTCCTTAATGACAAGGCTACCATCCATTAGAGTAACAAAAATATCCACAAGAGACTACCTTCCATAATGATAAGGCTACAATCCATTATAGTAACAAAAATCTCGACAACAAACTACCTTACATAATGACAAGGCCACGATCCATTGTAGTAACAAAAATCTCGACAACAGACTACTCTCCATAATGACAAGGCTACCATCCTTTGTAGTAACAAATATCTCGACAACAAACTACCTTCCATAATGACTTGGCTACCATCCATTGGAGTAACACAAATCTCGGCAATAGACTACCTTCCATAATGACGAGGCTACCATCCATTGGAGTAACAAAGATATCGAAAACATACTACCTTCCATAATGACAAGGCTACCATCCATTGGAGTAACAAAAATCACGAACACAGACTACCTTCCATAATGACAAGGCTACCATCCATCGGAATAACAAAAATCTCGACAAGAGATGACCTTCCATAATGAATAGGCTACCATCCATTGGAGTAATAAAGATATCAACAACAAACTACCTTCCATTATGAGACGGCTACAATCCATTGTAGTAACAAAAATCTCGACAAGAGACTACCTTCCATAATGACAAGGATACCATCCATTGTAGTAACAAAAATCTCGACAACAGACTACCTTCCATAATGACTTGGCTACCATCCATTGGAGTAACAAAAATATCGGCAATAGACTACCTTCCATAATGATAAGGCTACCATCCATTGGAGTAACTAAGATATCGACAACATACTACCTTCCATAATGACAAGACTACCATCCATTGGAGTAAAAAAAATCATGACAACAAACTACCTTCCACAATGACAAGGCTACCATCCGTTGGAATAACAAAAATCTCAACAATAGATGACCTTCCATAATGACTAGGCTACCATCCATTGGAGTAATAAATGTATCAACAATAGACTACCTTCCATTATGATAAGGCTACAATCCATTGCGGTAACAAAAATCTCGACAAGAGACTACTTTCCATAATGACAAGTCTACCATCCATTGTAGTAACTAAAATATCGACAACACACTACCTTCCATAATGACAAGGGTACCATCCATTGGAGTAACAAAAATATCCACAAGAGACTACCTTCCATAATGATAAGGCTACCATCCATTGGAGTAACAAAAATGTCGACAACAGACTACCTTCCATAATGTCAAGGCTACATTCCATTATAGTAACAAAAATCTCGACAACAGACAACCTTACATAATGACAAGGCTACCATCCATTGGAATAACAAAAATATCCACAAGAGACTACCTTACATAATGACAAGGCTACCATCCATTGTAGTAACAAAAATCTCGACAACAGACTACCTTCCATAATGACAAGGCCACAATCCATTGTAGTAACAAAAATCTCGACAACAGACTACCTTCCATAATGACTTGGCTACCATCCATTGGAGTAACAAAAATCTCGACAATAGACTACCTTCCATAATGACAAGGCTACCATCCATTAGAGTAACAAAAATATCCACAAGAGATTACCTTCCGTAATGATAAGGATATAATCCATTGTAGTAACAAAAATCTCGACAACAGACTACCTTACATAATGACAAGGCTACGATCCATTGTAGTAACAAAAATCTCGACAACAGACTACCTTCCATAATGACAAGGCTACCATCCTTTGTAGTAACAAAAATCTCGAAAACAAACTACCTTCCATAATGACTTGGCTACCATCCATTGGAGTAACAAAAATCTCGGCAATAGACTACCTTCCATATTGACAAGGTTACCATCCATTGGAGTAACAAAGATATCGACAACATACTACCTTCCATAATGACAAGGCTACCATCCATTGGAGTAACAAAAATCACGACAACAGACTACCTTCCATAATGAAAAGGCTACCATCCATTGGAATATCAAAAATCTCGACAACTTAATACCTTCCATAATGACAAAGCTACCATCCAATGGACTAACAAAAATCTCGACAACAGACTACCTTCCCTAACGACAAGTATACCATCAATTGGAATAACAAAAATCTCGACAACAGATGACCTTCCATAATGACTAGGCTACCATCCATTGGAGTAATAAAGATATCGACAACAGACTACCTTCCATTATGAGAAGGCTACAATCCATTATAGTAACAAAAATCTCGACAAGAGACTACCTTCCATAATGACAAGGCTACCATCCATTATAGTAACAAAAATCTCGACAATAGACTACCTTCTATAATGACAAGGCTACCATCCATTGTAGTAACAAATATCTCGACAATAGTCTACCTTTCATAATGACTTGGATACCATCCATTGGAGTAACAAAAATCTCGACAATAGACTACCTTCCTTAATGACAAGGCTACTATCCATTAGAGTAACAAAAATATCCACAAGAGACTACCTTCCATAATGATAAGGCTCCAATCCATTGTAGTAACAAAAATCTCGACAACAGACTACCTTACATAATGACAAGGCCACGATCCATTGTAGTAACAAAAATCTCGACAACAGACTACCTTCCATAATGACAAGGCTACCATCCTTTGTAGTAACAAAAATATCGACAACAAACTACCTTCCATAATGACTTGGCTACCATCCATTGGAGTAACACAAATCTCGGCAATAGACTACCTTCCATAATGACAAGGCTACCATCCATTGGAGTAACAAAGATATCGACAACATACTACCTTCCATAATGACAAGGCTACCATCCATTAGAGTAACAAAAATCACGACCACAGACTACCTTCCATAATGACACGGCTACCATCCATTGGAATAACAAAAATCTCGACAAGAGATGACCTTCCATAATGAATAGGCTACCATCCATTGGAGTAATAAAGATATCAACAACAGACTACCTTCCATTATGAGAAGGCTACAATCCATTGTAGTAACAAAAATATCGACAAGAGACTACCTTCCATAATGACAAGGATACCATCCATTGTAGTAACAAAAATCTCGACAACAGACTGCCTTCCATAATGACTTGGCTACCATCCATTGGAGTAACAAAAATATCTGCAATAGACTACCTTCCATAATGATAAGGCTACCATCCATTGGAGTAACAAAGATATCGACAACATACTACCTTCCATAATGACAAGACTATCATCCATTGGAGTAAAAAAAATCATGACAACAAACTACCTTCCATAATGACAAGGCTACCATCCATTGGAGTAACAAAAATCTCGAGAATAGATGACCTTCCATAATGACTAGGATACCATCCATAGGAGTAATAAATATATCAACAATAGACTACCTTCCATTATGATAAGGCTACCATCCATTGTAGTAACAAAAATCTCGACAAGAGACTACCTTCCATAATGACAAGGCTACCATCCATTGTAGTAACTAAAATATCGACAACACACTACCTTCCATAATGACAAGGGTACCATCCATTGGAGTGACAAAAATATCCACAAGAGAATACCTTCCATAATGAAAAGGCTACCATCCATTGGAGTAACAAAAATTTCGACAACAGACTACCTTCCATAATGTCAAGGCTACATTCCATTGTAGTAACAAAAATCTCGACAACAGACTACCTTCCATAATGACAAGGCTACCATCCATTGTAGTAAGAAAATGTCGACAACAGACTACCTTCCATAATGACTTGGCTACCATCCATTGGAGTAACAAAAATCTCGACAATAGACTACCTTCCATAATGACAAGGCTACCATCCATTGGAGTAACAAAGATATCGATAAAATACTACCTTCCATAATGACAAGGCTACCATCTATTGGAGTAACAAAAATCACGACAACAGGCTACCTTCCATAATGAAAAGGCTACCATCCAATGGACTAAAAAAAATCTCGACAACAGACTACCTTCCATAAAGACAAGTATACCATCCATTGGAGTAACAAAAATCACGCCAACAAATGACCTTCCATAATGACTAGGCTACCATCCATTGGAGTAATAAAGATATCGACAACAGACTACCTTCCATTATGAGAAGGATACAATCCATTGTAGTAACAAATATCTCGACAAGAGACTATCATCCATAATGACAAGGCTACCATCCATTGTAGTAACAAAAATCTCTACAAAAAATACCTTCCATAATGACAAGGCTACCATCCATTGGAGTAACAAAAATCACGACAACATACTACATTCCATAATGAGAACACTACCATCCATTGGAATAACAAAAATCTCGACAACATACTACCTTCCATAATGACAAGGCTTCCATCCAATGGAGTAACAAAAATCTCGACAATAGACTACCTTCCATAATGACAAGGGTACCATCCATTGGAGTAACAAAAATCTCGACTACAGACTACCTTCCATAATGAAAAGGCTACCATCCATAGGAATAACAAAAATCTCGACAACAGAATACCTTCCATAATGACAAGGCTACCATCCAATGGAGTAACAAAAATCTCGACAACAGACTACCTTCCACAAGGACAAGTATACCATCCATTGAAGTTACAAAAATCTCGATAACAGATGACCTTCCATAATGACTAGACTACCATCCATTGGAGTAATAAAGATATCGACAACAAACTACCTTCCATTATGAGAAGGCTACAATCCATTATAGTAACAAAAATCTCGACAAGAAACTATCTTCCATAATGACAAGGCTACCATCCATTGTAGTAACTAAAATCTCGACAACATACTACCTTCCATAATGACAAGGCTACCATCCATTGGAGTAACAAAAATCACGACAACATACTACCTTCCATAATAACAAGGCTACCATCCATTGGAATAACAAAAATCTTGACAACAGCCTACCTTCCATAATGACAAGGCTGCCATCCATTGGAGTAAAAAAAATCACGACAACAAACTACCTTCCATAATGAAAAGGATACCATCCACTGGTATAACAAAATTCTCGACAATATAATACCTTCCATAATGACAAGGCTACCATCTAATGGAGTAACAAAAATCTCGACAACAGACTACCTTCCATAACGACAAGTCTACCATCCATTGGAGTAACAAAAATCTCGACAATAGATGAGCTTCCATAATTACTAGGCTACCATCCATTGTAGTAACTAAAATCTCGACAACAGACTACCTTCCATAATGGCAAGGCTACCATCCATTGAAGTAACAAAAATCTTGACAACAGACTACCTTCTATAATGACTTGGCTACCATCCATTGGAGTAACAAAAATCTCGACGATAGACTACCTTTCATAATGACAAGGCTACAATCCATTGGAGTAACAAAGATATCGACAACATACTACCTTCCATAATGACAAGGCTACCATCCATTGGAGTAACAAAAATCACGAAAACAGACTCCCTTCCATAATGACAAGGCTACCATCCATTGGAATAACAAAAATCTCGACAACATATGACCTTCCATATTGACTAGGCTACCATCCATTGGAGTAATAAATATATCAACAATAGACTACCTTCCATTATGATAAGGCTACAATCCATTATAGTAACAAAAATCTCGTCAAGAGACTACCTTCCATAATGACAAGGCTACCATCCATTGTAGTAACTAAAATATCGATAACACACTACCTTCCATAATGATAAGGGTACCATCCGTTGGAGTGACAAAAATATCCATAAGAGACTACCTTCCATAATGATAAGGCTACCATCCATTGGAGTAACAAAAATGTCGACAACAGACTACCTTACATAATGTCATGGCTACATTCCATTGTAGTAACAAAAATCTCGACAACAGACAACATTACATAATGACAAGGCTACCATCCATTGTAGTAACAAAAATCTTGACAACAGACTACCTTCCATAATGACAAGGCTACCATCCATTGTAGTAACAAAAATGTCGACAACAGACTACCTTCCATAATGACAAGGCTACCATCCATTGGAGTAACAAAGATATCGATAAAATACTACCTTCCATAATGACAAGGCTACCATCCATTGGAGTAACAAAAATCACGACAACAGACTACCTTCCATAATGAAAAGGCTACCATCCAATGGACTAACAAAAATCTCGACAACAGACTACCTTCCATAAAGACAAGTATACCATCCATTGGAGTAACAAAAATCTCGCCAACAGATGACCTTCCGTAATGACTAGGCTACCATCCATTGGAGTAATAAAGATATCGACAATAGACTACCTTCCATAATGAAAAGGCTACCATCCATTGGAATAACAAAAATCTCGACAACTTAATACCTTCCATAATGACAAGGCTACCATCCAATGGACTAACAAAAATCTCGACAACAAACTACCTTCCATAACGACAAGTATACCATCCATTGGAGTAACAAAAATCTCGGCAACATATGACCTTCCATAATGACTAGGCTACCATCCATTGGAGTAATAAAGATATCGACAACAGACTACCTTCCATTATGAGAAGGCTACAATCCATTATAGTAACAAAAATCTCGACAAGAGACTACCTTCCATAATGACAAGGCTACCATCCATTGTAGTAACAATAATCTCGACAACAGACTACCTTCTATAATGACAAGGCTACCATCCATTGTAGTAATAAATATCTCGACAATAGACTACCTTCCATAATGACTTGGCTACCATCCATCGGAGTAACAAAAATCTCGACAATAGACTACCTTCCTTAATGACAAGGCTACCATCCATTAGAGTAACAAAAATATCCACAAGAGACTACCTTCCATAATGATAAGGCTACAATCCATTATAGTAACAAAAATCTCGACAACAGACTACCTTACATAATGACAAGGCCACGATCCATTGTAGTAACAAAAATCTCGACAACAGACTACTCTCCATAATGACAAGGCTACCATCCTTTGTAGTAACAAAAATCTCGACAACAAACTACCTTCCATAATGACTTGGCTACCATCCATTGGAGTAACACAAATCTCGGCAATAGACTACCTTCCATAATGACGAGGCTACCATCCATTGGAGTAACAAAGATATCGAAAACATACTACCTTCCATAATGACAAGGCTACCATCCATTGGAGTAACAAAAATCACGAACACAGACTACCTTCCATAATGACAAGGCTACCATCCATCGGAATAACAAAAATCTCGACAAGAGATGACCTTCCATAATGAATAGGCTACCATCCATTGGAGTAATAAAGATATCAACAACAAACTACCTTCCATTATGAGACGGCTACAATCCATTGTAGTAACAAAAATCTCGACAAGAGACTACCTTCCATAATGACAAGGATACCATCCATTGTAGTAACAAAAATCTCGACAACAGACTACCTTCCATAATGACTTGGCTACCATCCATTGGAGTAACAAAAATATCGGCAATAGACTACCTTCCATAATGATAAGGCTACCATCCATTGGAGTAACTAAGATATCGACAACATACTACCTTCCATAATGACAAGACTACCATCCATTGGAGTAAAAAAAATCATGACAACAAACTACCTTCCACAATGACAAGGCTACCATCCGTTGGAATAACAAAAATCTCAACAATAGATGACCTTCCATAATGACTAGGCTACCATCCATTGGAGTAATAAATGTATCAACAATAGACTACCTTCCATTATGATAAGGCTACAATCCATTGCGGTAACAAAAATCTCGACAAGAGACTACTTTCCATAATGACAAGTCTACCATCCATTGTAGTAACTAAAATATCGACAACACACTACCTTCCATAATGACAAGGGTACCATCCATTGGAGTAACAAAAATATCCACAAGAGACTACCTTCCATAATGATAAGGCTACCATCCATTGGAGTAACAAAAATGTCGACAACAGACTACCTTCCATAATGTCAAGGCTACATTCCATTATAGTAACAAAAATCTCGACAACAGACAACCTTACATAATGACAAGGCTACCATCCATTGGAATAACAAAAATATCCACAAGAGACTACCTTACATAATGACAAGGCTACCATCCATTGTAGTAACAAAAATCTCGACAACAGACTACCTTCCATAATGACAAGGCCACAATCCATTGTAGTAACAAAAATCTCGACAACAGACTACCTTCCATAATTACTTGGCTACCATCCATTGGAGTAACAAAAATCTCGACAATAGACTACCTTCCATAATGACAAGGCTACCATCCATTAGAGTAACAAAAATATCCACAAGAGATTACCTTCCGTAATGATAAGGATATAATCCATTGTAGTAACAAAAATCTCGACAACAGACTACCTTACATAATGACAAGGCTACGATCCATTGTAGTAACAAAAATCTCGACAACAGACTACCTTCCATAATGACAAGGCTACCATCCTTTGTAGTAACAAAAATCTTGAAAACAAACTACCTTCCATAATGACTTGGCTACCATCCATTGGAGTAACAAAAATCTCGGCAATAGACTACCTTCCATATTGACAAGGTTACCATCCATTGGAGTAACAAAGATATCGACAACATACTACCTTCCATAATGACAAGGCTACCATCCATTGGAGTAACAAAAATCACGACAACAGACTACCTTCCATAATGAAAAGGCTACCATCCATTGGAATATCAAAAATCTCGACAACTTAATACCTTCCATAATGACAAGGCTACCATCCAATGGACTAACAAAAATCTCGACAACAGACTACCTTCCCTAACGACAAGTATACCATCAATTGGAATAACAAAAATCTCGACAACAGATGACCTTCCATAATGACTAGGCTACCATCCATTGGAGTAATAAAGATATCGACAACAGACTACCTTCCATTATGAGAAGGCTACAATCCATTATAGTAACAAAAATCTCGACAAGAGACTACCTTCCATAATGACAAGGCTACCATCCATTATAGTAACAAAAATCTCGACAATAGACTACCTTCTATAATGACAAGGCTACCATCCATTGTAGTAACAAATATCTCGACAATAGTCTACCTTTCATAATGACTTGGCTACCATCCATTGGAGTAACAAAAATCTCGACAATAGACTACCTTCCTTAATGACAAGGCTACTATCCATTAGAGTAACAAAAATATCCACAAGAGACTACCTTCCATAATGATAAGGCTCCAATCCATTGTAGTAACAAAAATCTCGACAACAGACTACCTTACATAATGACAAGGCCACGATCCATTGTAGTAACAAAAATCTCGACAACAGACTACCTTCCATAATGACAAGGCTACCATCCTTTGTAGTAACAAAAATATCGACAACAAACTACCTTCCATAATGACTTGGCTACCATCCATTGGAGTAACACAAATCTCGGCAATAGACTACCTTCCATAATGACAAGGCTACCATCCATTGGAGTAACAAAGATATCTACAACATACTACCTTCCATAATGACAAGGCTACCATCCATTGGAGTAACAAAAATCACGACCACAGACTACCTTCCATAATGACACGGCTACCATCCATTGGAATAACAAAAATCTCGACAAGAGATGACCTTCCATAATGAATAGGCTACCATCCATTGGAGTAATAAAGATATCAACAACAGACTACCTTCCATTATGAGAAGGCTACAATCCATTGTAGTAACAAAAATATCGACAAGAGACTACCTTCCATAATGACAAGGATACCATCCATTGTAGTAACAAAAATCTCGACAACAGACTGCCTTCCATAATGACTTGGCTACCATCCATTGGAGTAACAAAAATATCTGCAATAGACTACCTTCCATAATGATAAGGCTACCATCCATTGGAGTAACAAAGATATCGACAACATACTACCTTCCATAATGACAAGACTATCATCCATTGGAGTAAAAAAAATCATGACAACAAACTACCTTCCATAATGACAAGGCTACCATCCATTGGAGTAACAAAAATCTCGAGAATAGATGACCTTCCATAATGACTAGGATACCATCCATAGGAGTAATAAATATATCAACAATAGACTACCTTCCATTATGATAAGGCTACAATCCATTGTAGTAACAAAAATCTCGACAAGAGACTACCTTCCATAATGACAAGGCTACCATCCATTGTAGTAACTAAAATATCGACAACACACTACCTTCCATAATGACAAGGGTACCATCCATTGGAGTGACAAAAATATCCACAAGAGAATACCTTCCATAATGAAAAGGCTACCATCCATTGGAGTAACAAAAATTTCGACAACAGACTACCTTCCATAATGTCAAGGCTACATTCCATTGTAGTAACAAAAATCTCGACAACAGACTACCTTCCATAATGACAAGGCTACCATCCATTGTAGTAAGAAAATGTCGACAACAGACTACCTTCCATAATGACTTGGCTACCATCCATTGGAGTAACAAAAATCTCGACAATAGACTACCTTCCATAATGACAAGGCTACCATCCATTGGAGTAACAAAGATATCGATAAAATACTACCTTCCATAATGACAAGGCTACCATCTATTGGAGTAACAAAAATCACGACAACAGGCTACCTTCCATAATGAAAAGGCTACCATCCAATGGACTAACAAAAATCTCGACAACAGACTACCTTCCATAAAGACAAGTATACCATCCATTGGAGTAACAAAAATCACGCCAACAAATGACCTTCCATAATGACTAGGCTACCATCCATTGGAGTAATAAAGATATCGACAACAGACTACCTTCCATTATGAGAAGGATACAATCCATTGTAGTAACAAATATCTCGACAAGAGACTATCATCCATAATGACAAGGCTACCATCCATTGTAGTAACAAAAATCTCTACAAAAAATACCTTCCATAATGACAAGGCTACCATCCATTGGAGTAACAAAAATCACGACAACATACTACATTCCATAATGAGAACACTACCATCCATTGGAATAACAAAAATCTCGACAACATACTACCTTCCATAATGACAAGGCTTCCATCCAATGGAGTAACAAAAATCTCGACAATAGACTACCTTCCATAATGACAAGGGTACCATCCATTGGAGTAACAAAAATCTCGACTACAGACTACCTTCCATAATGAAAAGGCTACCATCCATAGGAATAACAAAAATCTCGACAATAGAATACCTTCCATAATGACAAGGCTACCATCCAATGGAGTAACAAAAATCTCGACAACAGACTACCTTCCACAAGGACAAGTATACCATCCATTGAAGTAACAAAAATCTCGATAACAGATGACCTTCCATAATGACTAGACTACCATCCATTGGAGTAATAAAGATATCGACAACAAACTACCTTCCATTATGAGAAGGCTACAATCCATTATAGTAACAAAAATCTCGACAAGAAACTATCTTCCATAATGATAAGGCTACCATCCATTGTAGTAACTAAAATCTCGACAACATACTACCTTCCATAATGACAAGGCTACCATCCATTGGAGTAACAAAAATCACGACAACATACTACCTTCCATAATAACAAGGCTACCATCCATTGGAATAACAAAAATCTTGACAACAGTCTACCTTCCATAATGACAAGGCTGCCATCCATTGGAGTAAAAAAAATCACGAAAACAAACTACCTTCCATAATGAAAAGGATACCATCCACTGGTATAACAAAATTCTCGACAATATAATACCTTCCATAATGACAAGGCTACCATCTAATGGAGTAACAAAAATCTCGACAACAGACTACCTTCCATAACGACAAGTCTACCATCCATTGGAGTAACAAAAATCTCGACAATAGATGAGCTTCCATAATTACTAGGCTACCATCCATTGTAGTAACTAAAATCTCGACAACAGACTACCTTCCATAATGGCAAGGCTACCATTCATTGAAGTAACAAAAATCTTGACAACAGACTACCTTCTATAATGACTTGGCTACCATCCATTGGAGTAACAAAAATCTCGACGATAGACTACCTTTCATAATGACAAGGCTACAATCCATTGGAGTAACAAAGATATCGACAACATACTACCTTCCATAATGACAAGGCTACCATCCATTGGAGTAACAAAAATCACGAAAACAGACTCCCTTCCATAATGACAAGGCTACCATCCATTGGAATAACAAAAATCTCGACAACAGATGACCTTCCATATTGACTAGGCTACCATCCATTGGAGTAATAAATATATCAACAATAGACTACCTTCCATTATGATAAGGCTACAATCCATTATAGTAACAAAAATCTCGTCAAGAGACTACCTTCCATAATGACAAGGCTACCATCCATTGTAGTAACTAAAATATCGATAACACACTACCTTCCATAATTATAAGGGTACCATCCGTTGGAGTGACAAAAATATCCATAAGAGACTACCTTCCATAATGATAAGGCTACCATCCATTGGAGTAACAAAAATGTCGACAACAGACTACCTTACATAATGTCATGGCTACATTCCATTGTAGTAACAAAAATCTCGACAACAGACAACATTACATAATGACAAGGCTACCATCCATTGTAGTAACAAAAATCTTGACAACAGACTACCTTCCATAATGACAAGGCTACCATCCATTGTAGTAACAAAAATGTCGACAACAGACTACCTTCCATAATGACAAGGCTACCATCCATTGGAGTAACAAAGATATCGATAAAATACTACCTTCCATAATGACAAGGCTACCATCCATTGGAGTAACAAAAATCACGACAACAGACTACCTTCCATAATGAAAAGGCTACCATCCAATGGACTAACAAAAATCTCGACAACAGACTACCTTCCATAAAGACAAGTATACCATCCATTGGAGTAACAAAAATCTCGCAAACAGATGACCTTCCGTAATGACTAGGCTACCATCCATTGGAGTAATAAAGATATCGACAACAGACTACCTTCCATAATGAAAAGGCTACCATCCATTGGAATAACAAAAATCTCGACAACTTAATACCTTCCATAATGACAAGGCTACCATCTAATGGACTAACAAAAATCAACAAACTACCTTCCATAACGACAAGTATACCATCCATTGGAGTAACAAAAATCTCGATAACAGATGACCTTCTATAATGACTAGGCTACCATCCATTGGAGTAATAAAGATATCGACAACAGACTACCTTCCATTATGAGAAGGCTACAATCCATTATAGTAACAAAAATCTCGACAAGAGACCACCTTCCATAATGACAAGGCTACCATCCATTGTAGTAACAAAAATCTCGACAACAGACTACCTTCTATAATGACAAGGCAACCATCCATTGTAGTAATAAATATCTCGACAACAAACTACCTTCCATAATGACAAGGCTAACATCCTTTGTAGTAACAAAAATCTCGACAACAAACTACCTTCCATAATGACTTGGCTACCATCCATTGGAGTAACACAAATCTCGGCAATAGACTACCTTACATAATGACAAGGCCACGATCCATTGTAGTAACAAAACTCTCGACAACAGACTACCTTCCATAATGACAAGGCTACCATCCATTGTAGTAACTAAAATATCGACAACAAACTACCTTCCATAATGACTTGGCTACCATCCATTGGAGTAACACAAATCTCGGCAATAGACTACCTTCCATAATGACAAGGCTACCATCCATTGGAGTAACAAAGATATCGACAACATACTACCTTCCATAATGACAAGGCTACCATCCATTGGAGTAACAAAAATCTCGACAATAGACTACCTTCCTTAATGACAAGGCTACCATACATTAGAGTAACACAAATATCCACAAGAGACTACCTTCCATAATGATAAGGCTACAATCCATTCTAGTAACAAAAATCTCGACAACAGACTACCCTCTATAATGACAAGGCTACCATCCATTGTAGTAACAAATATCTCGACAATAGACTACCTTCCATAATGACTTGGCTACCATCCATTGGAGTAACAAAAATCTCGACAATAGACTACCTTCCTTAATGACAAGGCTACCATCCATTAGAGTAACAAAAATATCCACAAGAGACTACCTTCCATAATGATAAGGCTACAATCTATTGTAGTAACAAAAATCTCGACAACAGACTACCTTACATAATGACAAGGCCACGATCCATTGTAGTAACAAAAATCTCGACAACAAACTACCTTCCATAATGACAAGGCTACCATCCTTTGTAGTAACAAAAATCTCGACAAAAAACTACCTTCCATAATGACTTGGCTACCATCCATTGGAGTAACACAAATCTCGGCAATAGACTACCTTCCATAATGACAAGGCTACCATCCATTGGAGTAACAAAGATATCGACAACATACTACCTTCCATAATGACAAGGCTACCATCCATTGGAGTAACAAAAATCATGACCACAGACTACCTTCCATAATGACAAGGCTACCATCCATTGGAATAACAAAAATCTCGACAATAAATGAACTTCCATAATGACTAGGCTACCATCCATTGGAGTAATAAATATATCAACAATAGACTACCTTCCATTATGATAAGGCTACAATCCATTATAGTAACAAAAATCTCGACAAGAGACTACCTTCCATAATGACAAGGCTACCATCCATTGTAGTAACTAAAATATCAACAACACACTACCTTCCGTAATGATAAGGGTACCATCCGTTGGAGTGACAAAAATATCCACAAGAGACTACCTTCCATAATGATAAGGCGACCATCCATTAGAGTAACAAAAATGTCGACAACAGACTACCTTCCATAATGTCAAGGTTACATTCCATTGTAGTAACAAAAATCTCGACAACAGACAACCTTACATAATGACAAGGCTACCATACATTGTAGTAAAAAAAATCTCGACAACAGACTACCTTCCATAATGACAAGGCAACCATCCATTGTAGTAACAAAAATGTCGACGCCAGACTACCTTCCATAATGACTTGGCTACCATCCATTGGAGTAAGAAAAATATCGACAATAGACTACCTTCCATAATGACAAGGCTACCATCCATTGGAGTAACAAAGATATCGATAAAATACTACCTTCCATAATGACAAGGCTACCATCCATTGGAGTAACAAAAATCACGACAACAGACTACCTTCCATAATGAAAAGGCTACCATCCATTGGAATATCAAAAATCTCGACAACTTAATACCTTCCATAATGACAAGGCTACCATCCAATGGACTAACAAAAATCTCGACAACAGACAACCTTCCATAATGACAAGGCTACCTTCCATTGGAGTAACAAATATATCGACAACACACTACCTTCCATAATGACAAGGCTACCATCAGTTGGAGTAACAAAAATATCGACAACAAACTACCTTCTAAAATGACAAGGCTACAAACCGTTGGAATAACAAAAATCTCGACAACAGACTACGTTCCATAATGACAAGGCTACCATCCATTGGAGTAACAAAATATCGACAACAAAGTACCTCCTATAATGAAAAGGCTACCATTCATTGGAGTAAAAAAAATATGGACTACAAACTACCTTTCATAATGACAAGGCTACCATCCATTGGAATAACAAAAATCTCGACAATAGACTACCTTCCATAATGACAAGGCTACCATCCATTGGAGTAACAAAAATCTCGACAACAAACTACCTTCCATAATGACAAGGCTACCATCCATTAGAGTAACAAAGATATCAACAACATACTACCTTCCATAATGACAAGGATACCTTCCATTGGAGTAACAAAAATTTTGACAACAGACTACCTTCCATAATGACAAGGCTACCATCCATTGGAGTTACAAAAATATAGACAACAGACTACCTTCCATAATGACAAGTCTACAATCTAATGGAGTAACTAAAATTTCGACAACAGACTACCTTCCATAATGACAAGGCTACCATCCAATGGAGTATAAAAAATCTCGACAACAGACTACCTTCCATAATGACAAGGCTACCATCCATTGGAGTAATAAAAATCTCGACAATAAACTACCTTCCATAATGACAAGGCTACCATCCATTAGAGTAACAAAGATATCGACAACATACTACCTTCCATATTGAAAAGGATACCATCCATTGAAGTAACAAAAATCTTGACAACAGACTACCTTGCATAATGACAAGGCTACCATCCATTGGAGTAACAAAAATATCGACAACATACTACGTACCACAATGACAAGGCTACCATCCATTGTAGTTTCAAAAATATAGACAACAGACTACCTTCCATAATGACAAGGCCACAATCCATTGGAGTAACAAAAATCAGGACAACATACTACCTTCCGTAATGACAAGGCTACCTTCCATTGGAGTAACAAAGATATCGACAACATAATACTTTCCATAATGACAAGGCTACCATCCATTGGAGTACTGAAAATATTGTCTACTGACTACCTACCATAATTACAATGCTAGCATCCATTGGAATAACTAAAATATCGACAACAGCCTACCTTCCATAATTAAAAGGCTACCATCCTTTGGAGTAACAATAATTATTGACAACAGACTACCTTCCATAATGACAAGGCTACCATCCATTGGAGTAACAAAAATTTCGAGAACAGACTTCCTTCCATAATGACAAGGCTATCATCCATTGGAGTAACAAAATAGCGACAACATACTACCTTCCGTAATGAAAAGGCTACCATTCATTGGATACCAAAAATCTCGACTACAGACTACCTTCCATAATGGCAAGACTACCATCCATTGGAATAACAAAAATCTCGACAACAGACTACCTTCCATAATGGCAAGGATACCATCCAATGGAGTAAAAAAAATCTTGACAACAGAAAACCTTCCATAATGACAAGGCTACCTTCCATTGGAGTAAAAAATATATCGACAACATACTACCTTCCATAATGACAAGGCTACCATCAATTGGAGTAATAAAAATATCGATAACAAACTACCTTCTAAAATGACAAGGCTACCAGCTGTTGGAATAACAAAAATCTCGACACAAGACTACGTTCCATAATGACAAGGAAACCATCCATTGGAGTAAAAAAATATCGACAACTGACTACCTTCCATAATGACAATGTTACCATCCATTGGAATAACAAAAATCTCGACAACAGACTACCTTCCATAATGATAAGGCTGCCATCCATTGGAGTAATAAAAATATTAACAACAGACTACTTTCCATAATGACAAGGCTACCATCCATTAGAGTAACAAAGATATCAACAACATACTACATTCCATAATGACAAGGATACCATCCATTGGAGTAACAAATATCTTGACAACAGACTACCTTCCATAATGACAAGGCTACCATCCATTGGAGTAACAGAAATATCGACAACAGACTACGTACCACAATGATAAGGCTACCATCAATTGGAGTTACAAAAATATAGACAACAGACTACCTTCCATAATGACAAGTCTACAATCTAATGGAGTAACTAAAATTTCGACAACAGACTACCTTCCATAATGACAAGGCTACCATCCAATGGAGTAACAAAAATCTCGACAATAGACTACCTTCCATAATGACAGGCTACCATCCATTGGAGTAACAAAAATCTCGACTACAGACTACCTTCCATAATGGCAAGGCTACCATCCATTGGAATAACAAGAATCTCGACAACAGACTACCTTCCATAATGACAAGGATACCATCCAATGGAGTAACAAAAATCTCGACAACAGAAAACCTTCCATAATGACAAGGCTACCTTCCATTGGAGTAACAAATATATCGACAACATACTACCTTCCATAATGACAAGGCTACCATCAATTGGAGTAACAAAAATATCGACAACAGACTACCTTCCATAATGACAAGGCTACAATCCATTGGAGTAACAAAAATCAGTACAACATACTACCTTCCGTAATGACAAGGCTACCTTCCATTGGAGTACTAAAAATATTGTCAACTGACTACCTACCATAATGACAATGCTAGCATCCATTGGAATAATTAAAATATCGACAACATGACTACCTTCCATAATAAAAAGGCTACCATCCTTTGGAGTAACAATAATTATCGACAACAGACTACCTTCCATAATGACAAGGCTACCATCCATTGGAGTAACAAAAATTTCGACGACAGACTTCCTTCCATTATGACAAGGCTATCATCCATTGGAGTAACAAAATAGCGACAACATACTACCTTCCATAATGAAAAGGCTACCATTCATTGGAGTACCAAAAATCTCGACTACAGACTACCTTCCATAATGGCAAGGCTACCATCCATTGGAAAAACAAAAATCTCGACAACAGACTACCTTCCATAATGACAAGGATACCATCCAATGGAGTAACAAAAATCTCGATAACAGACAGCCTTCCATATTGACAAGGCTACCTTCCATTAGAGTAACAAATATATCGACAACACACTACCTTCCATAATGACAAGGCTACCATCAGTTGGAGTAACAAAAATATCGACAACAAACTACCTTCTAAAATGACAAGGCTACCAGCCGTTGGAATAACAAAAATCTCGACAACAGACTACGTTCCATAATGACAAGGATACCATCCATTGGAGTAAAAAAATATCGTCAACTGACTACCTACCAAAATGACAATGTTACCATCCATTGGATTAACAAAAATCTCGACAACAGACTACCTTCCATAATGACAATGCTACCATTCATTGGAGTAATAAAATATTAACAACAGACTACCTTCCATAATGACAAGGCTACCATCCATTGGAGTAACAAAATATCGACAACAAAGTACCTCCCATAATGAAAAGGCTACCATTCATTGGAGTAAAAAAAATATGGACTACAAACTACCTTTCATAATGACAAGGCTACCATCCATTGGAATAACAAAAATCTCGACAATATACTACCTTCCATAATGACAAGGCTACCATCCATTGGAGTAACAAAAATCTCGACAACAAACTACCTTCCATAATGACAAGGCTACCATCCATTAGAGTAACAAAGATATCAACAACATACTACCTTCCATAATGACAAGGATACCATCCATTGGAGTAACAAAAATCTCGACAACAGACTACCTTCCATAATGACAAGGCTACCATCCATTGGAGTTACAAAAATATAGACAACAGACTATCTTCCATAATGACAAGTCTACAATCTAATGGAGTAACTAAAATTTCGACAACAGACTACTTTCCATAATGACAAGGCTACCATCCAATGGAGTAACAAAAATCTCGATAACAGACTACCTTCCATAATTACAAGGCTACCATCCATTGGAGTAATAAAAATCTCGACAACAAACTACCTTCCATAATGACAAGGCTACGATCCATTAGAGTAACAAAGATATCAACAACATACTACCTTCCATATTGAAAAGGATACCATCCATTGGAGTAACAAAGATATCAACAACATACTACCTTCCATATTGAAAAGGATACCATCCATTGGAGTAACAAAAATCTTGACAACAGACTACCTTGCATAATGACAAGGCTACCATCCATTGTAGTTTCAAAAATATAGACAACAAACTACCTTCCATAATGACAAGGCCACAATCCATTGGAGTAACAAAAATCAGGACAACATACCACCTTCCGTAATGACAAGGCTACCTTCCATTGGAGTAACAAAGATATCGACAACATAATACCTTCCATAATGACAAGGCTGCCATCCATTGGAGTACTAAAAATATTGTCAACTGACTACCTACCATAATGACAATGCTAACATCCATTGGAATAACTAAAATATCGACAACAAACTACCTTCCATAATGAAAAGGCTACCATCCTTTGGAGTAACAATAATTATTGACAACAGACTACCTTCCATAATGACAAGGCTACCATCCATTGGAGTAACAAAAATTTCGACAACATACTTCCTTCCATAACGACAAGGATATCATCCATTGGAGTAACAAAATAGCGACAACATACTACCTTCTGTAATGAAAAGGCTACCATTCATTGGAGTACCAAAAATCTCGACTACAGACTACCTTCCATAATGGCAAGGCTACCATCCGTTGGAATAACAAAAATCTCGACAACAGACTACCTTCCATAATGACAAGGATACCATCCAATGGAGTAACAAAAATCTTGACAACAGACAACCTTCCATAATGACAAGGCTACCTTCCATTGGAGTAACAAAAATATCGACAACTGACTACGTACCACAATGACAAGGCTACCATCCATTGTAGTTTCAAAAATATAGACAACAAACTACCTTCCATAATGACAAGGCCACAATCCATTGGAGTAACAAAAATCAGGACAACATACTACCTTCCGTAATGACAAGGCTGCCTTCCATTGGATTAACAAAGATATCGATAACATAATACCTTCCATAATGACAAGGCTACCATCCATTGGAGTACTAAAAATATTTTCAACTGTTTACCTACCATAATGACAATGCTAGCATCCATTGGAATAACTAAAATATCGACAACAGACTACCTCCCATAATGAAAAGGCTACCATCCTTTGGAGTAACAACACTTATTGACAACAGACTACCTTCCATAATGACAAGGCTACCATCCAATGGAGTAACAAAAATCTCGACAATAGACTACCTTCCATAATGACAGGCTACCATCCATTGGAGTAACAAAAATCTCGACTACAGACTACCTTCCATAACGGCAAGGCTACCATCCATTGGAATAACAAGAATCTCGACAACAGACTACCTTCCATAATGACAAGGATACCATCCAATGGAGTAACAAAAATCTCGATAACAGACAGCCTTCCATATTGACAAGGCTACCTTCCATTAGAGTAACAAATATATCGACAACACACTACCTTCCATAATGACAAGGCTACCATCAGTTGGAGTAACAAAAATATCGACAACAAACTACCTTCTAAAATGACAAGGCTACCAGCCGTTGGAATAACAAAAATCTCGACAACAGACTACGTTCCATAATGACAAGGATACCATCCATTGGAGTAAAAAAATATCGTCAACTGACTACCTACCAAAATGACAATGTTACCATCCATTGGATTAACAAAAATCTCGACAACAGACTACCTTCCATAATGACAATGCTACCATCCATTGGAGTAATAAAATATTAACAACAGACTACCTTCCATAATGACAAGGCTACCATCCATTGGAGTAACAAAATATCGACAACCAAGTACCTCCCATAATGAAAAGGCTACCATTCATTGGAGTAAAAAAAATATGGACTACAAACTACCTTTCATAATGACAAGGCTACCATCCATTGGAATAACAAAAATCTCGACAATATACTACCTTCCATAATGACAAGGCTACCATCCATTGGAGTAACAAAAATCTCGACCACAAACTACCTTCCATAATGACAAGGCTACCATCCATTAGAGTAACAAAGATATCAACAACATACTACCTTCCATAATGACAAGGATACCATCCATTGGAGTAACAAAAATCTCGACAACAGACTACCTTCCATAATGACAAGGCTACCATCCATTGGAGTTACAAAAATATAGACAACAGACTATCTTCCATAATGACAAGTCTACAATCTAATGGAGTAACTAAAATTTCGACAACAGACTACTTTCCATAATGACAAGGCTACCATCCAATGGAGTAACAAAAATCTCGATAACAGACTACCTTCCATAATTACAAGGCTACCATCCATTGGAGTAATAAAAATCTCGACAACAAACTACCTTCCATAATGACAAGGCTACGATCCATTAGAGTAACAAAGATATCAACAACATACTACCTTCCATATTGAAAAGGATACCATCCATTGGAGTAACAAAGATATCAACAACATACTACCTTCCATATTGAAAAGGATACCATCCATTGGAGTAACAAAAATCTTGACAACAGACTACCTTGCATAATGACAAGGCTACCATCCATTGTAGTTTCAAAAATATAGACAACAAACTACCTTCCATAATGACAAGGCCACAATCCATTGGAGTAACAAAAATCAGGACAACATACCACCTTCCGTAATGACAAGGCTACCTTCCATTGGAGTAACAAAGATATCGACAACATAATACCTTCCATAATGACAAGGCTGCCATCCATTGGAGTACTAAAAATATTGTCAACTGACTACCTACCATAATGACAATGCTAACATCCATTGGAATAACTAAAATATCGACAACAAACTACCTTCCATAATGAAAAGGCTACCATCCTTTGGAGTAACAATAATTATTGACAACAGACTACCTTCCATAATGACAAGGCTACCATCCATTGGAGTAACAAAAATTTCGACAACATACTTCCTTCCATAACGACAAGGATATCATCCATTGGAGTAACAAAATAGCGACAACATACTACCTTCTGTAATGAAAAGGCTACCATTCATTGGAGTACCAAAAATCTCGACTACAGACTACCTTCCATAATGGCAAGGCTACCATCCGTTGGAATAACAAAAATCTCGACAACAGACTACCTTCCATAATGACAAGGATACCATCCAATGGAGTAACAAAAATCTTGACAACAGACAACCTTCCATAATGACAAGGCTACCTTCCATTGGAGTAACAAAAATATCGACAACTGACTACGTACCACAATGACAAGGCTACCATCCATTGTAGTTTCAAAAATATAGACAACAAACTACCTTCCATAATGACAAGGCCACAATCCATTGGAGTAACAAAAATCAGGACAACATACTACCTTCCGTAATGACAAGGCTGCCTTCCATTGGATTAACAAAGATATCGATAACATAATACCTTCCATAATGACAAGGCTACCATCCATTGGAGTACTAAAAATATTTTCAACTGTTTACCTACCATAATGACAATGCTAGCATCCATTGGAATAACTAAAATATCGACAACAGACTACCTCCCATAATGAAAAGGCTACCATCCTTTGGAGTAACAACACTTATTGACAACAGACTACCTTCCATAATGACAAGGCTACCATCCAATGGAGTAACAAAAATCTCGACAATAGACTACCTTCCATAATGACAGGCTACCATCCATTGGAGTAACAAAAATCTCGACTACAGACTACCTTCCATAACGGCAAGGCTACCATCCATTGGAATAACAAGAATCTCGACAACAGACTACCTTCCATAATGACAAGGATACCATCCAATGGAGTAACAAAAATCTCGACAACAGAAAACCTTCCATAATGACAAGGCTACCTTCCATTGGAGTAACAAATATATCGACAACATACTACCTTCCATAATGACAAGGCTACCATCAATTGGAGTAACAAAAATATCGACAACAGACTACCTTCCATAATGACAAGGCTACAATCCATTGGAGTAACAAAAATCAGTACAACATACTACCTTCCGTAATGACAAGGCTACCTTCCATTGGAGTACTAAAAATATTGTCAACTGACTACCTACCATAATGACAATGCTAGCATCCATTGGAATAACTAAAATATCGACAACATGACTACCTTCCATAATAAAAAGGCTACCATCCTTTGGAGTAACAATAATTATCGACAACAGACTACCTTCCATAATGACAAGGCTACCATCCATTGGAGTAACAAAAATTTCGACGACAGACTTCCTTCCATTATGACAAGGCTATCATCCATTGGAGTAACAAAATAGCGACAACATACTACCTTCCATAATGAAAAGGCTACCATTCATTGGAGTACCAAAAATCTCGACTACAGACTACCTTCCATAATGGCAAGGCTACCATCCATTGGAAAAACAAAAATCTCGACAACAGACTACCTTCCATAATGACAAGGATACCATCCAATGGAGTAACAAAAATCTCGATAACAGACAGCCTTCCATAATGACAAGGCTACCTTCCATTAGAGTAACAAATATATCGACAACACACTACCTTCCATAATGACAAGGCTACCATCAGTTGGAGTAACAAAAATATCGACAACAAACTACCTTCTAAAATGACAAGGCTACCAGCCGTTGGAATAACAAAAATCTCGACAACAGACTACGTTCCATAATGACAAGGATACCATCCATTGGAGTAAAAAAATATCGTCAACTGACTACCTACCAAAATGACAATGTTACCATCCATTGGATTAACAAAAATCTCGACAACAGACTACCTTCCATAATGACAATGCTACCATCCATTGGAGTAATAAAATATTAACAACAGACTACCTTCCATAATGACAAGGCTACCATCCATTGGAGTAACAAAATATCGACAACAAAGTACCTCCCATAATGAAAAGGCTACCATTCATTGGAGTAAAAAAAATATGGACTACAAACTACCTTTCATAATGACAAGGCTACCATCCATTGGAATAACAAAAATCTCGACAATATACTACCTTCCATAATGACAAGGCTACCATCCATTGGAGTAACAAAAATCTCGACAACAAACTACCTTCCATAATGACAAGGCTACCATCCATTAGAGTAACAAAGATATCAACAACATACTACCTTCCATAATGACAAGGATACCATCCATTGGAGTAACAAAAATCTCGACAACAGACTACCTTCCATAATGACAAGGCTACCATCCATTGGAGTTACAAAAATATAGACAACAGACTATCTTCCATAATGACAAGTCTACAATCTAATGGAGTAACTAAAATTTCGACAACAGACTACTTTCCATAATGACAAGGCTACCATCCAATGGAGTAACAAAAATCTCGATAACAGACTACCTTCCATAATTACAAGGCTACCATCCATTGGAGTAATAAAAATCTCGACAACAAACTACCTTCCATAATGACAAGGCTACGATCCATTAGAGTAACAAAGATATCAACAACATACTACCTTCCATATTGAAAAGGATACCATCCATTGGAGTAACAAAAATCTTGACAACAGACTACCTTGCATAATGACAAGGCTACCATCCATTGGAGTAACAAAAATATCGACAACAGACTACGTACCACAATGACAAGGCTACCATCCATTGTAGTTTCAAAAATATAGACAACAAACTACCTTCCATAATGACAAGGCCACAATCCATTGGAGTAACAAAAATCAGGACAACATACCACCTTCCGTAATGACAAGGCTACCTTCCATTGGAGTAACAAAGATATCGACAACATAATACCTTCCATAATGACAAGGCTGCCATCCATTGGAGTACTAAAAATATTGTCAACTGACTACCTACCATAATGACAATGCTAACATCCATTGGAATAACTAAAATATCGACAACAAACTACCTTCCATAATGAAAAGGCTACCATCCTTTGGAGTAACAATAATTATTGACAACAGACTACCTTCCATAATGACAAGGCTACCATCCATTGGAGTAACAAAAATTTCGACAACATACTTCCTTCCATAACGACAAGGATATCATCCATTGGAGTAACAAAATAGCGACAACATACTACCTTCTGTAATGAAAAGGCTACCATTCATTGGAGTACCAAAAATCTCGACTACAGACTACCTTCCATAATGGCAAGGCTACCATCCGTTGGAATAACAAAAATCTCGACAACAGACTACCTTCCATAATGACAAGGATACCATCCAATGGAGTAACAAAAATCTTGACAACAGACAACCTTCCATAATGACAAGGCTACCTTCCATTGGAGTAACAAAAATATCGACAACTGACTACGTACCACAATGACAAGGCTACCATCCATTGTAGTTTCAAAAATATAGACAACAAACTACCTTCCATAATGACAAGGCCACAATCCATTGGAGTAACAAAAATCAGGACAACATACTACCTTCCGTAATGACAAGGCTGCCTTCCATTGGATTAACAAAGATATCGATAACATAATACCTTCCATAATGACAAGGCTACCATCCATTGGAGTACTAAAAATATTTTCAACTGTTTACCTACCATAATGACAATGCTAGCATCCATTGGAATAACTAAAATATCGACAACAGACTACCTCCCATAATGAAAAGGCTACCATCCTTTGGAGTAACAACACTTATTGACAACAGACTACCTTCCATAATGACAAGGCTACCATCCAATGGAGTAACAAAAATCTCGACAATAGACTACCTTCCATAATGACAGGCTACCATCCATTGGAGTAACAAAAATCTCGACTACAGACTACCTTCCATAATGGCAAGGCTACCATCCATTGGAATAACAAGAATCTCGACAACAGACTACCTTCCATAATGACAAGGATACCATCCAATGGAGTAACAAAAATCTCGACAACAGAAAACCTTCCATAATGACAAGGCTACCTTCCATTGGAGTAACAAATATATCGACAACATACTACCTTCCATAATGACAAGGCTACCATCAATTGAAGTAACAAAAATATCGACAACAGACTACCTTCCATAATGACAAGGCTACAATCCATTGGAGTAACAAAAATCAGTACAACATACTACCTTCCGTAATGACAAGGCTACCTTCCATTGGAGTACTAAAAATATTGTCAACTGACTACCTACCATAATGACAATGCTAGCATCCATTGGAATAACTAAAATATCGACAACATGACTACCTTCCATAATAAAAAGGCTACCATCCTATGGAGTAACAATAATTATCGACAACAGACTACCTTCCATAATGACAAGGCTACCATCCATTGGAGTAACAAAAATTTCGACGACAGACTTCCTTCCATTATGACAAGGCTATCATCCATTGGAGTAACAAAATAGCGACAACATACTACCTTCCATAATGAAAAGGCTACCATTCATTGGAGTACCAAAAATCTCGACTACAGACTACCTTCCATAATGGCAAGGCTACCATCCGTTGGAAAAACAAAAATCTCGACAACAGACTACCTTCCATAATGACAAGGATACCATCCAATGGAGTAACAAAAATCTCGATAATAGACAGCCTTCCATAATGACAAGGCTACCTTCCATTAGAGTAACAAATATATCGACAACACACTACCTTCCATAATGACAAGGCTACCATCAGTTGGAGTAACAAAAATATCGACAACAAACTACCTTCTAAAATGACAAGGCTACCAGCCGTTGGAATAACAAAAATCTCGACAACAGACTACGTTCCATAATGACAAGGATACCATCCATTGGAGTAAAAAAATATCGTCAACTGACTACCTACCAAAATGACAATGTTACCATCCATTGGATTAACAAAAATCTCGACAACAGACTAAATTCCATAATGACAATGCTACCATCCATTGGAGTAATAAAATATTAACAACAGACTACCTTCCATAATGACAAGGCTACCATCCATTGGAGTAACAAAATATCGACAACAAAGTACCTCCCATAATGAAAAGGCTACCATTCATTGGAGTAAAAAAAATATGGACTACAAACTACCTTTCATAATGACAAGGCTACCATCCATTGGAATAACAAAAATCTCGACAATATACTACCTTCCATAATGACAAGGCTACCATCCATTGGAGTAACAAAAATCTCGACAACAAACTACCTTCCATAATGACAAGGCTACCATCCATTAGAGTAACAAAGATATCAACAACATACTACCTTCCATAATGACAAGGATACCATCCATTGGAGTAACAAAAATCTCGACAACAGACTACCTTCCATAATGACAAGGCTACCATCCATTGGAGTTACAAAAATATAGACAACAGACTATCTTCCATAATGACAAGTCTACAATCTAATGGAGTAACTAAAATTTCGACAACAGACTACTTTCCATAATGACAAGGCTACCATCCAATGGAGTAACAAAAATCTCGATAACAGACTACCTTCCATAATTACAAGGCTACCATCCATTGGAGTAATAAAAATCTCGACAACAAACTACCTTCCATAATGACAAGGCTACGATCCATTAGAGTAACAAAGATATCAACAACATACTACCTTCCATATTGAAAAGGATACCATCCATTGGAGTAACAAAAATCTTGACAACAGATTAACTTGCATAATGACAAGGCTACCATCCATTGGAGTAACAAAAATATCGACAACAGACTACGTACCACAATGACAAGGCTACCATCCATTGTAGTTTCAAAAATATAGACAACAAACTACCTTCCATAATGACAAGGCCACAATCCATTGGAGTAACAAAAATCAGGACAACATACCACCTTCCGTAATGACAAGGCTACCTTCCATTGGAGTAACAAAGATATCGACAACATAATACCTTCCATAATGACAAGGCTGCCATCCATTGGAGTACTAAAAATATTGTCAACTGACTACCTACCATAATGACAATGCTAACATCCATTGGAATAACTAAAATATCGACAACAAACTACCTTCCATAATGAAAAGGCTACCATCCTTTGGAGTAACAATAATTATTGACAACAGACTACCTTCCATAATGACAAGGCTACCATCCATTGGAGTAACAAAAATTTCGACAACATACTTCCTTCCATAATGACAAGGATATCATCCATTGAAGTAACAAAATAGCGACAACATACTACCTTCTGTAATGAAAAGGCTACCATTCATTGGAGTACCAAAAATCTCGACTACAGACTACCTTCCATAATGGCAAGGCTACCATCCGTTGGAATAACAAAAATCTCGACAACAGACTACCTTCCATAATGACAAGGATACCATCCAATGGAGTAACAAAAATCTTGACAACAGACAACCTTCCATAATGACAAGGCTACCTTCCATTGGAGTAACAAAAATATCGACAACTGACTACGTACCACAATGACAAGGCTACCATCCATTGTAGTTTCAAAAATATAGACAACAAACTACCTTCCATAATGACAAGGCCACAATCCATTGGAGTAACAAAAATCAGGACAACATACTACCTTCCGTAATGACAAGGCTGCCTTCCATTGGATTAACAAAGATATCGATAACATAATACCTTCCATAATGACAAGGCTACCATCCATTGGAGTACTAAAAATATTTTCAACTGTTTACCTACCATAATGACAATGCTAGCATCCATTGGAATAACTAAAATATCGACAACAGACTACCTCCCATAATGAAAAGGCTACCATCCTTTGGAGTAACAACACTTATTGACAACAGACTACCTTCCATAATGACAAGGCTACCATCCAATGGAGTAACAAAAATCTCGACAATAGACTACCTTCCATAATGACAGGCTACCATCCATTGGAGTAACAAAAATCTCGACTACAGACTACCTTCCATAATGGCAAGGCTACCATCCATTGGAATAACAAGAATCTCGACAACAGACTACCTTCCATAATGACAAGGATACCATCCAATGGAGTAACAAAAATCTCGACAACAGAAAACCTTCCATAATGACAAGGCTACCTTCCATTGGAGTAACAAATATATCGACAACATACTACCTTCCATAATGACAAGGCTACCTTCCATTGGAGTAACAAATATATCGACAACATACTACCTTCCATAATGACAAGGCTACCATCAATTGGAGTAACAAAAATATCAACCACAAACTATCTTCTAAAATGAAAAGGCTACCAGCCGTTGGTATAACAAAAATCTCGACAACAAACTACGTTCCATAATGACAAGGATACCATCCATTGGAGTAAAAAAATATCGACAACTGACTACCTACCATAATGACAATGTTACCATCCTTTGGAATAACAAAAATCTCGACAACAGACTACCTTCCATAATGACAAGGCTACCATCCATTGGAGTAATAAAATTATTAACAACAGACTACCTTCCATAATGACGAGGCTACCATCCATTGGAGTAACAAAATATCGAAAACAAACTACCTCCCATAATCAAAAGGCTACCATTCATTGGAGTAAAAAAAATATGGACTACAGACTACCTTTCATAATGACAAGACTACCATCCATTGGAATAACAAAAATCTCGACAATAGACTACCTTCCATAATGACAAGGCTACCATCCATTGGAGTAACAAAAATCTCGACAACAAACTACCTTCCATAATGACAAGGCTACCTCCATTAGAGTAACAAAGATATCAACAACATACTACCTTCCATAATGACAAGGATACCATCCATTGGAGTAACAAAAATCTTGCCAACAGACTACCTTCCAAAATGACAAGGCTACCATCCATTGGAGTAACAAAAATATCGACAACAGACTTCGTACCACAATGACAAGGCTACCGTCCATTGAAGTTACAAAAATATTGACAACAGACTACCTTCCATAATGACAAGTCTACAATCTAATGGAGTAACTAAAATTTCGACAACAGACTACCTTCCATAATGACAAGGCTACCATCCAATGGAATAACAAAAATCTCGACAACATACTACCTTCCATAATGACAAGGCTACCATCCATTGGAGTAACAAAAATCTCGACAACATACTACCTTCCATAATGAAAAGGATACCATCCATTGGAGTAACAAAAATCTTGACAACAGACTACCTTCCATAATGACAAGGCTACCATCCATTGGAGTAACAAAAATATCGACAACAGACTACGTACCACAATGACAAGGCTACCATCCATTGTAGTTTCAAAAATATAGACAACAGGCTACCTTCCATAATGACAAGGCTACAATCCATTGGAGTAACAAAGATATCGACAACATAATACCTTCCATAATGACAAGGCTACCATCCATTGGAGTACTAAAAATATTTTCAACTAACTACCTACCATAATGACAATGCTAGCATCCATTGGAATAACTAAAATATCGACAACAGACTACCTTCCATAATGAAAAGGCTACCATCCTTTGGAGTAACAATAATTATTGACAACAGACTACATTCCATAATGACAAGGCTACCATCCATTGGAGTAACAAAAATTTCGACAAAAGACTTCCTTCCATAATGACAAGGCTATCATCCATTGGAGTAACAAAATAGCGACAACATACTACCTTCCGTAATGAAAAGGCTACCATTCATTGTAGTACCAAAAATCTCGACTACAGACTACCTTCCATAATGGCAAGGCTACCATCCATTGGAATAACAAAAATCTCGACAACGGACTACCTTCCATAATGACAAGGATACCATCCAATGGAGTAACAAAATCTCGACAACAGACAACCTTCCATAATGACAAGGCTACCTTCCATTGGAGTAACAAATATATCGACAACATACTACCTTCCATAATGACAAGGCTACCATCAATTGGAGTAACAAAAATATAGACAACAAACTACCTTCTAAAATGACAATGTTACCATCCATTGGAATAACAAAAATCTCGACAACATACTACCTTCCATAATGACAAGGCTACCATCCGTTGGAGTAATAAAAATATTAACAACATACTACCTTCCATAATGACAATGCTACCATCCATTGGAGTAACAAAATATCGACAACAAACTACCTCCCATAATGAAAAGGCTACCATTCATTAGAGTAAAAAAATATGGACTACAGACTACCTTTCATAATGACAAGGCTACAATCCATTGGAATAACAAAAATCTCGACAATAGACTACCTTCCATAATGACAAGGCTACCATCCATTGGAGTAACAAAAATCTCGAAAACACACTACCTTCCATAATGACAAGGCTACCATCCATTAGAGTAACAAAGATATCAACAACATACTACCTTACATAATGACAAGGATACCATCCATTGGAGTAACAAAAATCTTTACAACAGACTACCTTCCATAATGACAAGGCTACCATCCATTGGAGTAACAAAAATCTCGACAACAGACTACCTTCCATAATGACAAGGATACCATCCAATGGAGTAACAAAAATCTCGACAACAGACAACCTTCCATAATGACTTGGCTACCATCCATTGGACTAACAAAAATCTCGGCAATAGACTACCTTCCATATTGACAAGGTTACCATCCATTGGAGTAACAAAGATATCGACAACATACTACCTTCCATAATGACAAGGCTACCATCCATTGGAGTAACAAAAATCACGACAACAGACTACCTTCCATAATGAAAAGGCTACCATCCATTGGAATATCAAAAATCTCGACAACTTAATACCTTCCATAATGACAAGGCTACCATCCAATGGACTAACAAAAATCTCGACAACAGACTACCTTCCCTAACGACAAGTATACCATCAATTGGAATAACAAAAATCTCGACAACAGATGACCTTCCATAATGACTAGGCTACCATCCATTGGAGTAATAAAGATATCGACAACAGACTACCTTCCATTATGAGAAGGCTACAATCCATTATAGTAACAAAAATCTCGACTAGAGACTACCTTCCATAATGACAAGGCTACCATCCATTGTAGTAACAAAAATCTCGACAATAGACTACCTTCTATAATGACAAGGCTACCATCCATTGTAGTAACAAATATCTCGACAACTGTCTACCTTTCATAATGACTTGGCTACCATCCATTGGAGTAACAAAAATCTCGACAATAGACTACCTTCCTTAATGACAAGGCTATTATCCATTAGAGTAACAAAAATATCCACAAGAGACTACCTTCCATAATGATAAGGCTCCAATCCATTGTAGTAACAAAAATCTCGACAACAGACTACCTTACATAATGACAAGGCCACGATCCATTGTAGTAACAAAAATCTCGACAACAGACTACCTTCCATAATGACAAGGCTACCATCCTTTGTAGTAACAAAAATCTCGACAACAAACTACCTTCCATAATGACTTGGCTACCATCCATTGGAGTAACACAAATCTCGGCAATAGACTACCTTCCATAATGACAAGGCTACCATCCATTGGAGTAACAAAGATATCGACAACATACTACCTTCCATAATGACAAGGCTACCATCCATTGGAGTAACAAAAATCACGACCACAGACTACCTTCCATAATGACACGGCTACCATCCATTGGAATAACAAAAATCTCGACAAGAGATGACCTTCCATAATGAATAGGCTACCATCCATTGGAGTAATAAAGATATCAACAACAGACTACCTTCCATTATGAGAAGGCTACAATCCATTGTAGTAACAAAAATATCGACAAGAAACTACCTTCCATAATGACTTGGCTACCATCCATTGGAGTAACAAAAATATCTGCAATAGACTACCTTCCATAATGATAAGGCTACCATCCATTGGAGTAACAAAGATATCGACAACATACTACCTTCCATAATGACAAGACTATCATCCATTGGAGTAAAAAAAATCATGACAACAAACTACCTTCCATAATGACAAGGCTACCATCCATTGGAGTAACAAAAATCTCGAGAATAGATGACCTTCCATAATGACTAGGATACCATCCATAGGAGTAATAAATATATCAACAATAGACTACCTTCCATTATGATAAGGCTACAATCCATTGTAGTAATAAAAATCTCGACAAGAGACTACCTTCCATAATGACAAGGCTACCATCCATTGTAGTAACTAAAATATCGACAACACACTACCTTCCATAATGACAAGGGTACCATCCATTGGAGTGACAAAAATATCCACAAGAGAATACCTTCCATAATGAAAAGGCTACCATCCATTGGAGTAACAAAAATTTCGACAACAGACTACCTTCCATAATGTCAAGGCTACATTCCATTGTAGTAACAAAAATCTCGACAACAGACTACCTTCCATAATGACAAGGCTACCATCCATTGTAGTAAGAAAATGTCGACAACAGACTACCTTCCATAATGACTTGGCTACCATCCATTGGAGTAACAAAAATCTCGACAATAGACTACCTTCCATAATGACAAGGCTACCATCCATTGGAGTAACAAAGATATCGATAAAATACTACCTTCCATAATGACAAGGCTACCATCTATTGGAGTAACAAAAATCACGACAACAGGCTACCTTCCATAATGAAAAGGCTACCATCCAATGGACTAACAAAAATCTCGACAACAGACTACCTTCCATAAAGACAAGTATACCATCCATTGGAGTAACAAAAATCACGCCAACAAATGACCTTCCATAATGACTAGGCTACCATCCATTGGAGTAATAAAGATATCGACAACAGACTACCTTCCATTATGAGAAGGATACAATCCATTGTAGTAACAAATATCTCGACAAGAGACTATCATCCATAATGACAAGGCTACCATCCATTGTAGTAACAAAAATCTCTACAAAAAATACCTTCCATAATGACAAGGCTACCATCCATTGGAGTAACAAAAATCACGACAACATACTACATTCCATAATGACAACACTACCATCCATTGGAATAACAAAAATCTCAACAACAGACTACCTTCCATAATGACAAGGCTTCCATCCAATGGAGTAACAAAAATCTCGACAATAGACTACCTTCCATAATGACAAGGGTACCATCCATTGGAGTAACAAAAATCTCGACTACAGACTACCTTCCATAATGAAAAGGCTACCATCCATAGGAATAACAAAAATCTCGACAACAGAATACCTTCCATAATGACAAGGCTACCATCCAATGGAGTAACAAAAATCTCGACAACAGACTACCTTCCACAACGACAAGTATACCATCCATTGAAGTAACAAAAATCTCGATAACAGATGACCTTCCATAATGACTAGACTACCATCCATTGGAGTAATAAAGATATCGACAACAAACTACCTTCCATTATGAGAAGGCTACAATCCATTATAGTAACTAAAATCTCGACAACATACTACCTTCCATAATGACAAGGCTACCATCCATTGGAGTAACAAAAATCACGACAACATACTACCTTACATAATAACAAGGCTACCATCCATTGGAGTAACAAAAATCACGACAACATACTACCTTCCATAATAACAAGGCTACCATCCATTGGAATAACAAAAATCTTGACAACAGTCTACCTTCCATAATGACAAAGCTGCCATCCATTGGAGTAAAAAAAATCACGACAACAAACTACCTTCCATAATGAAAAGGATACCATCCACTGGTATAACAAAAATCTCGACAACATAATACCTTCCATAATGACAAGGCTACCATCTAATGGAGTAACAAAAATCTCGACAACAGACTACCTTCCATAACGACAAGTCTACCATCCATTGGAGTAACAAAAATCTCGACAATAGATGAGCTTCCATAATTACTAGGCTACCATCCATTGTAGTAACTAAAATCTCGACAATAGACTACCTTCCATAATGGCAAGGCTACCATCCATTGAAGTAACAAAAATCTTGACAACAGACTACCTTCTATAATGACTTGGCTACCATCCATTGGAGTAACAAAAATCTCGACGATAGACTACCTTTCATAATGACAAGGCTACAATCCATTGGAGTAACAAAGATATCGACAACATACTACCTTCCATAATGACAAGGCTACCATCCATTGGAGTAACAAAAATCACGAAAACAGACTACCTTCCATAATGACAAGGCTACCATCCATTGGAATAACAAAAATCTCGACAACAGATGACCTTCCATATTGACTAGGCTACCATCCATTGGAGTAATAAATATATCAACAATAGACTACCTTCCATTATGATAAGGCTACAATCCATTATAGTAACAAAAATCTCGTCAAGAGACTACCTTCTATAATGACAAGGCTACCATCCATTGTAGTAACTAAAATATCGATAACACACTACCTTCCATAATGATAAGGGTACCATCCGTTGGAGTGACAAAAATATCCATAAGAGACTACCTTCCATAATGATAAGGCTACCATCCATTGGAGTAACAAAAATGTCGACAACAGACTACCTTACATAATGTCAAGGCTACATTCCATTGTAGTATCAAAAATCTCGACAACAGACAACCTTACATAATGACAAGGCTACCATCCATTGTAGTAACAAAAATCTTGACAACAGACTACCTTCCATAATGACAAGGCTACCATCCATTGTAGTAACAAAAATGTCGACAACAGACTACCTTCCATAATGACAAGGCTACCATCCATTGGAGTAACAAAGATATCGATAAAATACTACCTTCCATAATGACAAGGCTACCATCCATTGGAGTAACAAAAATCACGACAACAAACTACCTTCCATAATGAAAAGGCTACCATCCAATGGACTAACAAAAATCTCGACAACAGACTACCTTCCATAAAGACAAGTATACCATCCATTGGAGTAACAAAAATCTCGCCAACATATGACCTTCCGTAATGACTAGGCTACCATCCATTGGAGTAATAAAGATATCGACAACAGACTACCTTCCATAATGAAAAGGCTACCATCCATTGGAATAACAAAAATCTCGACAACTTAATACCTTCCATAATGACAAGGCTACCATCTAATGGACTAACAAAAATCTCGACAACAAACTACCTTCCATAACGACAAGTATACCATCCATTGGAGTAACAAAAATCTCGATAACAGATGACCTTCCATAATGACTAGGCTACCATCCATTGGAGTAATAAAGATATCGACAACAGACTACCTTCCATTATGAGAAGGCTACAATCCATTATAGTAACAAAAATCTCGACAAGAGACCACCTTCCATAATGACAAGGCTACCATCCATTATAGTAACAAAAATCTCGACAACAGACTACCTTCTATAATGACAAGGCAACCATCCATTGTAGTAACAAATATCTCGAAAATAGACTACCGTCCATAATGAAATGGCTACCATCCATTGTAGTAACAAAAATCTCGACAACAGACTACCTTACATAATGACAAGGCCACGATCCATTGTAGTAACAAAACTCTCGACAACAGACTACCTTCCATAATGACAAGGCTACCATCCTTTGTAGTAACAAAAATCTCGACAACAAACTACCTTCCATAATGACTTGGCTACCATCCATTGGAGTAACACAAATCTCGGCAATAGACTACCTTCCATAATGACAAGGCTACCATCCATTGGAGTAACAAAGATATCGACAACATACTACCTTCCATAATGACAAGGCTACCATCCATTGGAGTAACAAAAATCTCGACAATAGACTACCTTCCTTAATGACAAGGCTACCATACATTAGAGTAACACAAATATCCACAAGAGACTACCTTCCATAATGATAAGGCTACAATCCATTCTAGTAACAAAAATCTCGACAACAGACTACCCTCTATAATGAAAAGGCTACCATCCATTGTAGTAACAAATATCTCGACAATAGACTACCTTCCATAATGACTTGGCTACCATCCATTGGAGTAACAAAAATCTCGACAATAGACTACCTTCCTTAATGACAAGGCTACCATCCATTAGAGTAACAAAAATATGCACAAGAGACTACCTTCCATAATGATAAGGCTACAATCTATTGTAGTAACAAAAATCTCGACAACAGACTACCTTACATAATGACAAGGCCACGATCCATTGTAGTAACAAAAATCTCGACAACAGGCTACCTTTCATAATGACAAGGCTACCATCCTTTGTAGTAACAAAAATCTCGACAACAAACTACCTTCCATAATGACTTGGCTACCATCCATTGGAGTAACACAAATCTCGGCAATAGACTACCTTCCATAATGACAAGGCTACCATCCATTGGAGTAACAAAGATATTGACAACATACTACCTTCCATAATGACAAGGCTACCATCCATTGGAGTAACAAAAATCATGACCACAGACTACCTTCCATAATGACAAGGCTACCATCCATTGGAATAACAAAAATCTCGACAATAAATGAACTTCCATAATGATTAGGCTACCATCCATTGGAGTAATAAATATATCAACAATAGACTACCTTCCATTATGATAAGGCTACAATCCATTATAGTAACAAAAATCTCGACAAGAGACTACCTTCCATAATGACAAGGCTACCATCCATTGTAGTAACTAAAATATCAACAACACACTACCTTCCGTAATGATAAGGCTACCATCCATTGGAGTAACAAAAATCTCGACAATAGACTACCTTCCTTAATGACAAGGCTACCATACATTAGAGTAACACAAATATCCACAAGAGACTACCTTCCATAATGATAAGGCTATAATCCATTGTAGTAACAAAAATCTCGACAACAGACTACCCTCTATAATGACAAGGCTACCATCCATTGTAGTAACAAATATCTCGACAATATACTACCTTCCATAATGACTTGGCTACCATCCATTGGAGTAACAAAAATCTCGACAATAGACTACCTTCCTTAATGACAAGGCTACCATCCATTAGAGTAACAATCTATTGTAGTAACAAAAATCTGGACAACAGACTACCTTACATAATGACAAGGCCACGATCCATTGTAGTAACAAAAATCTCGACAACAGACTACCTTCCATAATGACAAGGCTACCATCCTTTGTAGTAACAAAAATCTCGACAACAAACTACCTTCCATAATGACTTGGCTACCATCCATTGGAGTAACACAAATCTCGGCAATAGACTACCTTCCATAATGACAAGGCTACCATCCATTGGAGTAACAAAGATATCGACAACATACTACCTTCCATAATGAAAAGGCTACCATCCAATGGACTAACAAAAATCTCGACAACACACTACCTTCCATAAAGACAAGTATACCATCCATTGGAGTAAACAAAAATCTCGCCAACAGATGACCTTCCGTAATGACTAGGCTACCATCTATTGGAGTAATAAAGATATCGACAACAGACTACCTTCCATAATGAAAAGGCTACCATCCATTGGAATAACAAAAATATCGACAACTTAATACCTTCCATAATGACAAGGCTACCATCCAATGGACTAACAAAAATCTCGACAACAGACTACCTTCCATAACGACAAGTATACCATCCATTGGAGTAACAAAAATCTCGACAACAGATGACCTTCCATAATGACTAGGCTACCATCCATTGGAGTAATAAAGATATCGACAACAGACTACCTTCCATTATGAGAAGGCTACAATCCATTGTAGTAACAAAAATCTTGACAAAAGACTACCTTCCATAATGACAAGGATACCATCCATTGTAGTAACAAAAATCTCGAAAACAGACTACCTTCCATAATGACAAGGCTACCATCCATTGCAGTAACGAAAATCATGACAACAGACTACCTTCTATAATGACTTGGCTACCATCCATTGGAGTAACACAAATCTCGACGATAGACTACCTTCCATAATGACAAGGCTACAATCCAGTGGAGTAACAAAGATATCGATAACATACTACCTTCCATAATGACAAGGCTACCATCCATTGGAGTAACAAACATCACGAAAACAGACTACCTTCCATAATGACAAGGCTACCATCCATTGGAATAACAAAAATCTCGACAATAGATGAACTTCCATAATGACTAGGCTACCATCCATTGGAGTAATAAATATATCAACAATAGACTACCTTCCATTATGATAAGGCTACAATCCATTATAGTAACAAAAATCTCGACAAGAGACTACCTTCCATAATGACAAGGCTACCATCCACTGTAGTAACTAAAATATCGACAACACACTACCTTCCGTAATGATAAGGGTACCATCCGTTGGAGTGACAAAAACTTCCACAAGAGACTACCTTCCATAATGATAAGGCTACCATCCATTGGAGTAACAAAAATGTCGACAACAGACTACCTTCCATAATGTCAAGGCTACATTCCATTGTAGTAACAAAAATCTCGACAACAGACAACCTTACATAATGACAAGGCTACCATCCATTGTAGTAACAAAAATCTCGACAACAGACTACCTTCCATAATGACAAGGCTACCATCCATTATAGTAACAAAAATGTTGACAACAGACTACCTTCCATAATGACTTGGCTACCATCCATTGGAGTAACAAAAATCTCGACAATAGACTACCTTCCATAATGACAAGGCTACCATCCATTGGAGTAACAAAGATATCGATAAAATACTACCTTCCATAATGACAAGGCTACCATCCATTGGAGTAACAAAAATCACAACAGACTACCTTCCATAATGAAAAGGCTACCATCCAATGGACTAACAAAAATCTAGACAACAGACTACCTTCCATAAACACAAGTATACAATCCATTGGAGTAACAAAAATCTCGCCAACAGATGACCTTCCGTAATGACTAGGCTACCATCCATTGGAGTAATAAAGATATCGACAACAGACTACCTTCCATAATGAAAAGGCTACCATCCATTGGAATAACAAAAATCTCGAAAACTTAATACCTTCCATAATTACAAGGCTACCATCCAATGGACTAACAAAAATCTCGATAACAGACTACCTTCCATAACGACAAGTATACCATCCATTGGAGTAACAAAAATCTCGATAACAGATGACCTTCCATAATGACTAGGCTACCATCCATTGGAGTAATAAAGATATCGACAACAGACTACCTTCCATTATGAGAAGGCTACAATCCATTATAGTAACAAAAATCTCGACAAGAGACCACCTTCCATAATGACAAGGCTACCATCCATTGTAGTAACAAAAATCTCGACAACAGACTACCTTCTATAATGACAAGGCAACCATCCATTGTAGTAACAAATATCTCGACAATAGACTACCGTCCATTGGAGTAAGAAAAATCTCGACAATAGACTACCTTCCTTAATGACAAGGCTACCATCCATTAGAGTAACAAAAATATCCACAAGAGACTACCTTCCATAATGATAAGGCTACAATCCATTGTAGTAAATAAAATATCGACAACAGACTACCTTACATAATGACAAGGCCACGAACCATTGTAGTAACAAAAATCTCGACAACAGACTACCTTCCATAATGACAAGGCTACCATCCTTTGTAGTAACAAAAATCTCGACAACAAACTACCTTCCATAATTACTTGGCTACCATCCATTGGAGTAACACAAATCTCGGCAATAGACTACCTTCCATAATGACAAGGCTACCATCCATTGGAGTAACAAAGATATCGACAACATACTACCTTCCATAATGACAAGGCTACCATCCATTGGAGTAACAAAAATCTCGACAATAGACTACCTTCCTTAATGACAAGGCTACGATACATTAGAATAACACAAATATCCACGAGAGACTACCTTCCATAATGATAAGGCTACAATCCATTCTAGTAACAAAAATCTCGACAACAGACTACCCTCTATAATGACAAGGCTACCATCCATTGTAGTAACAAATATCTTGACAATAGACTACCTTCCATAATGACTTGGCTACCATCCATTGGAGTAACAAAAATCTCGACAATAGACTACCTTCCTTAATGACAAGGCTACCATCCATTAGAGTAACAAAAATATCCACAAGAGACTACCTTCCATAATGATAAGGCTACAATCTATTGTAGTAAAAAAAATCTTGACAACAGACTACCTTACATAATAAGAAGGCCACGATCCATTGTAGTAACAAAAATCTCGACAACAGACTACCTTCCATAATGACAAGGCTACCATCCTTTGTAGTAACAAAAATCTCGACAACAAACTACCTTCCATAATGACTTGGCTACCATCCATTGGAGTAACACAAATCTCGGCAATAGACTACCTTCCATAATGACAAGGCTACCATCCATTGGAGTAACAAAGATATCGACAACATACTACCTTCCATAATGACAAGGCTACCATCCATTGGAGTAACAAAAATCATGACCACAGACTACCTTCCATAATGACAAGGCTACCATCCATTGGAATAACAAAAATCTCGACAATAAATGAACTTCCATAATGACTAGGCTACCATCCATTGGAGTAATAAATATATCAACAATAGACTACCTTCCATTATGATAAGGCTACAATCCATTATAGTAACAAAAATCTCGACAAGAGACTACCTTCCATAATGACAACGCTACCATCCATTGTAGTAACTAAAATATCAACAACACACTACCTTCCGTAATGATAAGGGTACCATCCGTTGGAGTGACAAAAATATCCACAAGAGACTACCTTCCATAATGATAAGGCGACCATCCATTGTAGTAACAAAAATCTCGACAACAGACAACCTTACATAATGACAAGGCTACCATACATTGTAGTAAAAAAAATCTCGACAACAGACTACCTTCCATAATGACAAGGCAACCATCCATTGTAGTAACAAAAATGTCGACGCCAGACTACCTTCCATAATGACTTGGCTACCATCCATTGGAGTAAGAAAAATATCGACAATAGACTACCTTCCATAATGACAAGGCTACCATCCATTGGAGTAACAAAGATATCGATAAAATACTACCTTCCATAATGACAAGGCTACCATCCATTGGAGTAACAAAAATCACGACAACAGACTACCTTCCATAATGAAAAGGCTACCATCCAATGGACTAACAAAAATCTCGACAACAGACTACCTTCCATAAAGACAAGTATACCATCCATTGGAGTAACAAAAATCTCGCCAACAGATGACCTTCCGTAATGACTAGGCTACCATCCATTGGAGTAATAAAGATATCGACAACAGACTACCTTCCATAATAAAAAGGCTACCATCCATTGGAATAACAAAAATATCGACAACTTAATACCTTCCATAATGACAAGGCTACCATCCAATGGACTAACAAAAATCTCGACAACAAACTACCTTCCATAACGACAAGTATACCATCCATTGGAGTAACAAAAATCTCGACAACAGATGACCTTCCATAATGACTAGGCTACCATCCATTGGAGTAATAAAGATATCGACAACAAACTACCTTCCATTATGAGAAGGCTACAATCCATTGTAGTAACAAAAATCTTGACAAAAGACTACCTTCCATAATGACAAGGCTACCATCCATTGTAGTAACAAAAATCTCGACAACAGACTAACTTCCATAATGACAAGGCTACCATCCATTGCAGTAACAAAAATCATGACAACAGACTACCTTCTATAATGACTTGGCTACCATCCATTGGAGTAACACAAATCTCGACGATAGACTACCTTCCATAATGACAAGGCTACAATCCATTGGAGTAACAAAGATATCGATAACATACTACCTTCCATAATGACAAGGCTACCATCCATTGGAGTAACAAACATCACGAAAACAGACTACCTTCCATAATGACAAGGCTACCATCCATTGGAATAACAAAAATCTCGACAATAGATGAACTTCCATAATGACTAGGCTACCATCCATTGGAGTAATAAATATATCAACAATAGACTACCTTCCATTATGATAAGGCTACAATCCATTATAGTAACAAAAATCTCGACAAGAGACTACCTTCCATAATGACAAGGCTACCATCCACTGTAGTAACTAAAATATCGACAACACACTACCTTCCGTAATGATAAGGGTAGCATCCGTTGGAGTGACAAAAATTTCCACAAGAGACTACCTTCCATAATGATAAGGCTACCATCCATTGGAGTAACAAAAATGTCGACAACAGACTACCTTCCATAATGTCAAGGCTACATTCCATTATAGTAACAAAAATATCGACAACAGACAACCTTACATAATGACAAGGCTACCATCCATTGTACTAACAAAAATATCGACAACAGACTACCTTCCATAATGACAAGGCTACCATCCATTATAGTAACAAAAATGTCGACAACAGACTACCTTCCATAATGACTTGGCTACCATCCATTGGAGTAACAAAAATCTCGACAATAGACTACCTTCCATAATGACAAGGCTACCATCCATTGGAGTAACAAAGATATCGATAAAATACTACCTTCCATAATGACAAGGCTACCATCCATTGGAGTAACAAAGATATCGATAAAATACTACCTTCCATAATGACAAGGCTACCATCCATTGGAGTAACAAAAATCAAGACAACAGACTACCTTCCATAATGAAAAGGCTACCATCCAATGGAATAACAAAAATCTCGACAACAGACTACCTTCCATAAAGACAAGTATACCATCCATTGGAGTAACAAAAATCTCGCCAACATATGACCTTCCGTAATGACTAGGCTACCATCCATTGGAGTAATAAAGATATCGACAACAGACTACCTTCCATAATGAAAAGGCTACCATCCATTGGAATAACAAAAATCTCGAAAACTTAATACCTTCCATAATGACAAGGCTACCATCCAATGGACTAACAAAAATCTCGACAACAGACTACCTTCCATAACGACAAGTATACCATCCATTGGAGTAACAAAAATCTTGATAACAGATGACCTTCCATAATGACTAGGCTACCATCCATTGGAGTAATAAAGATATCGACAACAGACTACCTTCCATTATGAGAAGGCTACAATCCATTATAGTAACAAAAATCTCGACAAGAGACCACCTTCCATAATGACAAGGCTACCATCCATTGTAGTAACAAAAATCTCGACAATAGACTACCTTCTATAATGACAAGGCTACCATCCATTGTAGTAACAAATATCTCGACAATAGACTACCGTCCATAATGACTTGGCTACCATCCATTGGAGTAACAAAAATCTCGACAATAGACTACCTTCCTTAATGACAAGGCTACCATCCATTAGAGTAACAAAAATATCCCCAAGAGACTACCTTCCATAATGATAAGGCTAGAATCCATTGTAGTAACAAAAATATCGACAACAGACTACCTTACATAATGACAAAGCCACCATCCTTTGTAGTAACAAAAATCTCGACAACAAACTACCTTCCATAATGACTTGGCTACCATCCATTGGAGTAACACAAATCTCGGCAATAGATTACCTTCCATAATGACAAGGCTACCATCCATTGGAGTAACAAAGATATCGACAACATACTACCTTCCATAATGACAAGGCTACCATCCATTGGAGTAACAAACATCACGAAAACAGACTACCTTCCATAATGAAAAGGCTACCATCCAATGGACTAACAAAAATCTCGACAACAGACTACCTTCCATAAAGACAAGTATACCATCCATTGGAGTAACAAAAATCTCGCCAACAGATGACCTTCCGTAATGACTAGGCTACCATCCATTGGAGTAATAAAGATATCGACAACAGACTACCTTCCATAATAAAAAGGCTACCATCCATTGGAATAACAAAAATATCGACAACTTAATACCTTCCATAATGACAAGGCTACCATCCAATGGACTAACAAAAATCTCGACAACAAACTACCTTCCATAACGACAAGTATACCATCCATTGGAGTAACAAAAATCTCGACAACAGATGACCTTCCATAATGACTAGGCTACCATCCATTGGAGTAATAAAGATATCGACAACAAACTACCTTCCATTATGAGAAGGCTACAATCCATTGTAGTAACAAAAATCTTGACAAAAGACTACCTTCCATAATGACAAGGCTACCATCCATTGTAGTAACAAAAATCTCGACAACAGACTAACTTCCATAATGACAAGGCTACCATCCATTGCAGTAACAAAAATCATGACAACAGACTACCTTCTATAATGACTTGGCTACCATCCATTGGAGTAACACAAATCTCGACGATAGACTACCTTCCATAATGACAAGGCTACAATCCATTGGAGTAACAAAGATATCGATAACATACTACCTTCCATAATGACAAGGCTACCATCCATTGGAGTAACAAACATCACGAAAACAGACTACCTTCCATAATGACAAGGCTACCATCCATTGGAATAACAAAAATCTCGACAATAGATGAACTTCCATAATGACTAGGCTACCATCCATTGGAGTAATAAATATATCAACAATAGACTACCTTCCATTATGATAAGGCTACAATCCATTATAGTAACAAAAATCTCGACAAGAGACTACCTTCCATAATGACAAGGCTACCATCCACTGTAGTAACTAAAATATCGACAACACACTACCTTCCGTAATGATAAGGGTAGCATCCGTTGGAGTGACAAAAATTTCCACAAGAGACTACCTTCCATAATGATAAGGCTACCATCCATTGGAGTAACAAAAATGTCGACAACAGACTACCTTCCATAATGTCAAGGCTACATTCCATTATAGTAACAAAAATATCGACAACAGACAACCTTACATAATGACAAGGCTACCATCCATTGTACTAACAAAAATATCGACAACAGACTACCTTCCATAATGACAAGGCTACCATCCATTATAGTAACAAAAATGTCGACAACAGACTACCTTCCATAATGACTTGGCTACCATCCATTGGAGTAACAAAAATCTCGACAATAGACTACCTTCCATAATGACAAGGCTACCATCCATTGGAGTAACAAAGATATCGATAAAATACTACCTTCCATAATGACAAGGCTACCATCCATTGGAGTAACAAAGATATCGATAAAATACTACCTTCCATAATGACAAGGCTACCATCCATTGGAGTAACAAAAATCAAGACAACAGACTACCTTCCATAATGAAAAGGCTACCATCCAATGGAATAACAAAAATCTCGACAACAGACTACCTTCCATAAAGACAAGTATACCATCCATTGGAGTAACAAAAATCTCGCCAACATATGACCTTCCGTAATGACTAGGCTACCATCCATTGGAGTAATAAAGATATCGACAACAGACTACCTTCCATAATGAAAAGGCTACCATCCATTGGAATAACAAAAATCTCGAAAACTTAATACCTTCCATAATGACAAGGCTACCATCCAATGGACTAACAAAAATCTCGACAACAGACTACCTTCCATAACGACAAGTATACCATCCATTGGAGTAACAAAAATCTTGATAACAGATGACCTTCCATAATGACTAGGCTACCATCCATTGGAGTAATAAAGATATCGACAACAGACTACCTTCCATTATGAGAAGGCTACAATCCATTATAGTAACAAAAATCTCGACAAGAGACCACCTTCCATAATGACAAGGCTACCATCCATTGTAGTAACAAAAATCTCGACAATAGACTACCTTCTATAATGACAAGGCTACCATCCATTGTAGTAACAAATATCTCGACAATAGACTACCGTCCATAATGACTTGGCTACCATCCATTGGAGTAACAAAAATCTCGACAATAGACTACCTTCCTTAATGACAAGGCTACCATCCATTAGTGTAACAAAAATATCCCCAAGAGACTACCTTCCATAATGATAAGGCTAGAATCCATTGTAGTAACAAAAATATCGACAACAGACTACCTTACATAATGACAAAGCCACCATCCTTTGTAGTAACAAAAATCTCGACAACAAACTACCTTCCATAATGACTTGGCTACCATCCATTGGAGTAACACAAATCTCGGCAATAGATTACCTTCCATAATGACAAGGCTACCATCCATTGGAGTAACAAAGATATCGACAACATACTACCTTCCATAATGACAAGGCTACCATCCATTGGAGTAACAAACATCACGAAAACAGACTACCTTCCATAATGACAAGGCTACCATCCATTGGAATAACAAAAATCTCGACAATAGATGAACTTCCATAATGACTAGGCTACCATCCATTGGAGTAATAAATATATCAACAATAGACTACCTTCCATTATGATAAGGCTACAATCCATTATAGTAACAAAAATCTCGACAAGAGACTACCTTCCATAATGACAAGGCTACCATCCACTGTAGTAACTAAAATATCGACAACACACTACCTTCCGTAATGATAAGGGTAGCATCCGTTGGAGTGACAAAAATTTCCACAAGAGACTACCTTCCATAATGATAAGGCTACCATCCATTGGAGTAACAAAAATGTCGACAACAGACTACCTTCCATAATGTCAAGGCTACATTCCATTATAGTAACAAAAATATCGACAACAGACAACCTTACATAATGACAAGGCTACCATCCATTGTACTAACAAAAATATCGACAACAGACTACCTTCCATAATGACAAGGCTACCATCCATTATAGTAACAAAAATGTCGACAACAGACTACCTTCCATAATGACTTGGCTACCATCCATTGGAGTAACAAAAATCTCGACAATAGACTACCTTCCATAATGACAAGGCTACCATCCATTGGAGTAACAAAGATATCGATAAAATACTACCTTCCATAATGACAAGGCTACCAACCATTGGAGTAACAAAGATATCGATAAAATACTACCTTCCATAATGACAAGGCTACCATCCATTGGAGTAACAAAAATCAAGACAACAGACTACCTTCCATAATGAAAAGGCTACCATCCAATGGAATAACAAAAATCTCGACAACAGACTACCTTCCATAAAGACAAGTATACCATCCATTGGAGTAACAAAAATCTCGCCAACATATGACCTTCCGTAATGACTAGGCTACCATCCATTGGAGTAATAAAGATATCGACAACAGACTACCTTCCATAATGAAAAGGCTACCATCCATTGGAATAACAAAAATCTCGAAAACTTAATACCTTCCATAATGACAAGGCTACCATCCAATGGACTAACAAAAATCTCGACAACAGACTACCTTCCATAACGACAAGTATACCATCCATTGGAGTAACAAAAATCTTGATAACAGATGACCTTCCATAATGACTAGGCTACCATCCATTGGAGTAATAAAGATATCGACAACAGACTACCTTCCATTATGAGAAGGCTACAATCCATTATAGTAACAAAAATCTCGACAAGAGACCACCTTCCATAATGACAAGGCTACCATCCATTGTAGTAACAAAAATCTCGACAATAGACTACCTTCTATAATGACAAGGCTACCATCCATTGTAGTAACAAATATCTCGACAATAGACTACCGTCCATAATGACTTGGCTACCATCCATTGGAGTAACAAAAATCTCGACAATAGACTACCTTCCTTAATGACAAGGCTACCATCCATTAGAGTAACAAAAATATCCCCAAGAGACTACCTTCCATAATGATAAGGCTAGAATCCATTGTAGTAACAAAAATATCGACAACAGACTACCTTACATAATGACAAGGCCACCATCCTTTGTAGTAACAAAAATCTCGACAACAAACTACCTTCCATAATGACTTGGCTACCATCCATTGGAGTAACACAAATCTCGGCAATAGACTACCTTCCATAATGACAAGGCTACCATCCATTGGAGTAACAAAGATATTGACAACATACTACCTTCCATAATGACAAGGCTACCATCCATTGGAGTAACAAAAATCATGACCACAGACTACCTTCCATAATGACAAGGCTACCATCCATTGGAATAACAAAAATCTCGACAATAAATGAACTTCCATAATGATTAGGCTACCATCCATTGGAGTAATAAATATATCAACAATAGACTACCTTCCATTATGATAAGGCTACAATCCATTATAGTAACAAAAATCTCGACAAGAGACTACCTTCCATAATGACAAGGCTACCATCCATTGTAGTAACTAAAATATCAACAACACACTACCTTCCGTAATGATAAGGCTACCATCCATTGGAGTAACAAAAATCTCGACAATAGACTACCTTCCTTAATGACAAGGCTACCATACATTAGAGTAACACAAATATCCACAAGAGACTACCTTCCATAATGATAAGGCTACAATCCATTGTAGTAACAAAAATCTCGACAACAGACTACCCTCTATAATGACAAGGCTACCATCCATTGTAGTAACAAATATCTCGACAATAGACTACCTTCCATAATGACTTGGCTACCATCCATTGGAGTAACAAAAATCTCGACAATAGACTACCTTCCTTAATGACAAGGCTACCATCCATTAGAGTAACAAAAATATCCACAAGAGACTAACTTCCATAATGATAAGGCTACAATCTATTGTAGTAACAAAAATCTGGACAACAGACTACCTTACATAATGACAAGGCCACGATCCATTGTAGTAACAAAAATCTCGACAACAGACTACCTTCCATAATGACAAGGCTACCATCCTTTGTAGTAACAAAAATCTCGACAACAAACTACCTTCCATAATGACTTGGCTACCATCCATTGGAGTAACACAAATCTCGGCAATAGACTACCTTCCATAATGACAAGGCTACCATCCATTGGAGTAACAAAGATATCGACAACATACTACCTTCCATAATGAAAAGGCTACCATCCAATGGACTAACAAAAATCTCGACAACACACTACCTTCCATAAAGACAAGTATACCATCCATTGGAGTAACAAAAATCTCGCCAACAGATGACCTTCCGTAATGACTAGGCTACCATCTATTGGAGTAATAAAGATATCGACAACAGACTACCTTCCATAATGAAAAGGCTACCATCCATTGGAATAACAAAAATATCGACAACTTAATACCTTCCATAATGACAAGGCTACCATCCAATGGACTAACAAAAATCTCGACAACAGACTACCTTCCATAACGACAAGTATACCATCCATTGGAGTAACAAAAATCTCGACAACAGATGACCTTCCATAATGACTAGGCTACCATCCATTGGAGTAATAAAGATATCGACAACAGACTACCTTCCATTATGAGAAGGCTACAATCCATTGTAGTAACAAAAATCTTGACAAAAGACTACCTTCCATAATGACAAGGATACCATCCATTGTAGTAACAAAAATCTCGACAACAGACTACCTTCCATAATGACAAGGCTACCATCCATTGCAGTAACGAAAATCATGACAACAGACTACCTTCTATAATGACTTGGCTACCATCCATTGGAGTAACACAAATCTCGACGATAGACTACCTTCCATAATGACAAGGCTACAATCCAGTGGAGTAACAAAGATATCGATAACATACTACCTTCCATAATGACAAGGCTACCATCCATTGGAGTAACAAACATCACGAAAACAGACTACCTTCCATAATGACAAGGCTACCATCCATTGGAATAACAAAAATCTCGACAATAGATGAACTTCCATAATGACTAGGCTACCATCCATTGGAGTAATAAATATATCAACAATAGACTACCTTCCATTATGATAAGGCTACAATCCATTATAGTAACAAAAATCTCGACAAGAGACTACCTTCCATAATGACAAGGCTACCATCCACTGTAGTAACTAAAATATCGACAACACACTACCTTCCGTAATGATAAGGGTACCATCCGTTGGAGTGACAAAAACTTCCACAAGAGACTACCTTCCATAATGATAAGGCTACCATCCATTGGAGTAACAAAAATGTCGACAACAGACTACCTTCCATAATGTCAAGGCTACATTCCATTGTAGTAACAAAAATCTCGACAACAGACAACCTTACATAATGACAAGGCTACCATCCATTGTAGTAACAAAAATCTCGACAACAGACTACCTTCCATAATGACAAGGCTACCATCCATTATAGTAACAAAAATGTTGACAACAGACTACCTTCCATAATGACTTGGCTACCATCCATTGGAGTAACAAAAATCTCGACAATAGACTACCTTCCATAATGACAAGGCTACCATCCATTGGAGTAACAAAGATATCGATAAAATACTACCTTCCATAATGACAAGGCTACCATCCATTGGAGTAACAAAAATCACAACAGACTACCTTCCATAATGAAAAGGCTACCATCCAATGGACTAACAAAAATCTAGACAACAGACTACCTTCCATAAAGACAAGTATACAATCCATTGGAGTAACAAAAATCTCGCCAACAGATGACCTTCCGTAATGACTAGGCTACCATCCATTGGAGTAATAAAGATATCGACAACAGACTACCTTCCATAATGAAAAGGCTACCATCCATTGGAATAACAAAAATCTCGAAAACTTAATACCTTCCATAATTACAAGGCTACCATCCAATGGACTAACAAAAATCTCGATAACAGACTACCTTCCATAACGACAAGTATACCATCCATTGGAGTAACAAAAATCTCGATAACAGATGACCTTCCATAATGACTAGGCTACCATCCATTGGAGTAATAAAGATATCGACAACAGACTACCTTCCATTATGAGAAGGCTACAATCCATTATAGTAACAAAAATCTCGACAAGAGACCACCTTCCATAATGACAAGGCTACCATCCATTGTAGTAACAAAAATCTCGACAACAGACTACCTTCTATAATGACAAGGCAACCATCCATTGTAGTAACAAATATCTCGACAATAGACTACCGTCCATTGGAGTAAGAAAAATCTCGACAATAGACTACCTTCCTTAATGACAAGGCTACCATCCATTAGAGTAACAAAAATATCCACAAGAGACTACCTTCCATAATGATAAGGCTACAATCCATTGTAGTAAATAAAATATCGACAACAGACTACCTTACATAATGACAAGGCCACGAACCATTGTAGTAACAAAAATCTCGACAACAGACTACCTTCCATAATGACAAGGCTACCATCCTTTGTAGTAACAAAAATCTCGACAACAAACTACCTTCCATAATTACTTGGCTACCATCCATTGGAGTAACACAAATCTCGGCAATAGACTACCTTCCATAATGACAAGGCTACCATCCATTGGAGTAACAAAGATATCGACAACATACTACCTTCCATAATGACAAGGCTACCATCCATTGGAGTAACAAAAATCTCGACAATAGACTACCTTCCTTAATGACAAGGCTACGATACATTAGAATAACACAAATATCCACGAGAGACTACCTTCCATAATGATAAGGCTACAATCCATTCTAGTAACAAAAATCTCGACAACAGACTACCCTCTATAATGACAAGGCTACCATCCATTGTAGTAACAAATATCTTGACAATAGACTACCTTCCATAATGACTTGGCTACCATCCATTGGAGTAACAAAAATCTCGACAATAGACTACCTTCCTTAATGACAAGGCTACCATCCATTAGAGTAACAAAAATATCCACAAGAGACTACCTTCCATAATGATAAGGCTACAATCTATTGTAGTAAAAAAAATCTTGACAACAGACTACCTTACATAATAAGAAGGCCACGATCCATTGTAGTAACAAAAATCTCGACAACAGACTACCTTCCATAATGACAAGGCTACCATCCTTTGTAGTAACAAAAATCTCGACAACAAACTACCTTCCATAATGACTTGGCTACCATCCATTGGAGTAACACAAATCTCGGCAATAGACTACCTTCCATAATGACAAGGCTACCATCCATTGGAGTAACAAAGATATCGACAACATACTACCTTCCATAATGACAAGGCTACCATCCATTGGAGTAACAAAAATCATGACCACAGACTACCTTCCATAATGACAAGGCTACCATCCATTGGAATAACAAAAATCTCGACAATAAATGAACTTCCATAATGACTAGGCTACCATCCATTGGAGTAATAAATATATCAACAATAGACTACCTTCCATTATGATAAGGCTACAATCCATTATAGTAACAAAAATCTCGACAAGAGACTACCTTCCATAATGACAAGGCTACCATCCATTGTAGTAACTAAAATATCAACAACACACTACCTTCCGTAATGATAAGGGTACCATCCGTTGGAGTGACAAAAATATCCACAAGAGACTACCTTCCATAATGATAAGGCGACCATCCATTGTAGTAACAAAAATCTCGACAACAGACAACCTTACATAATGACAAGGCTACCATACATTGTAGTAAAAAAAATCTCGACAACAGACTACCTTCCATAATGACAAGGCAACCATCCATTGTAGTAACAAAAATGTCGACGCCAGACTACCTTCCATAATGACTTGGCTACCATCCATTGGAGTAAGAAAAATATCGACAATAGACTACCTTCCATAATGACAAGGCTACCATCCATTGGAGTAACAAAGATATCGATAAAATACTACCTTCCATAATGACAAGGCTACCATCCATTGGAGTAACAAAAATCACGACAACAGACTACCTTCCATAATGAAAAGGCTACCATCCAATGGACTAACAAAAATCTCGACAACAGACTACCTTCCATAAAGACAAGTATACCATCCATTGGAGTAACAAAAATCTCGCCAACAGATGACCTTCCGTAATGACTAGGCTACCATCCATTGGAGTAATAAAGATATCGACAACAGACTACCTTCCATAATAAAAAGGCTACCATCCATTGGAATAACAAAAATATCGACAACTTAATACCTTCCATAATGACAAGGCTACCATCCAATGGACTAACAAAAATCTCGACAACAAACTACCTTCCATAACGACAAGTATACCATCCATTGGAGTAACAAAAATCTCGACAACAGATGACCTTCCATAATGACTAGGCTACCATCCATTGGAGTAATAAAGATATCGACAACAAACTACCTTCCATTATGAGAAGGCTACAATCCATTGTAGTAACAAAAATCTTGACAAAAGACTACCTTCCATAATGACAAGGCTACCATCCATTGTAGTAACAAAAATCTCGACAACAGACTAACTTCCATAATGACAAGGCTACCATCCATTGCAGTAACAAAAATCATGACAACAGACTACCTTCTATAATGACTTGGCTACCATCCATTGGAGTAACACAAATCTCGACGATAGACTACCTTCCATAATGACAAGGCTACAATCCATTGGAGTAACAAAGATATCGATAACATACTACCTTCCATAATGACAAGGCTACCATCCATTGGAGTAACAAACATCACGAAAACAGACTACCTTCCATAATGACAAGGCTACCATCCATTGGAATAACAAAAATCTCGACAATAGATGAACTTCCATAATGACTAGGCTACCATCCATTGGAGTAATAAATATATCAACAATAGACTACCTTCCATTATGATAAGGCTACAATCCATTATAGTAACAAAAATCTCGACAAGAGACTACCTTCCATAATGACAAGGCTACCATCCACTGTAGTAACTAAAATATCGACAACACACTACCTTCCGTAATGATAAGGGTAGCATCCGTTGGAGTGACAAAAATTTCCACAAGAGACTACCTTCCATAATGATAAGGCTACCATCCATTGGAGTAACAAAAATGTCGACAACAGACTACCTTCCATAATGTCAAGGCTACATTCCATTATAGTAACAAAAATATCGACAACAGACAACCTTACATAATGACAAGGCTACCATCCATTGTACTAACAAAAATATCGACAACAGACTACCTTCCATAATGACAAGGCTACCATCCATTATAGTAACAAAAATGTCGACAACAGACTACCTTCCATAATGACTTGGCTACCATCCATTGGAGTAACAAAAATCTCGACAATAGACTACCTTCCATAATGACAAGGCTACCATCCATTGGAGTAACAAAGATATCGATAAAATACTACCTTCCATAATGACAAGGCTACCATCCATTGGAGTAACAAAGATATCGATAAAATACTACCTTCCATAATGACAAGGCTACCATCCATTGGAGTAACAAAAATCAAGACAACAGACTACCTTCCATAATGAAAAGGCTACCATCCAATGGAATAACAAAAATCTCGACAACAGACTACCTTCCATAAAGACAAGTATACCATCCATTGGAGTAACAAAAATCTCGCCAACATATGACCTTCCGTAATGACTAGGCTACCATCCATTGGAGTAATAAAGATATCGACAACAGACTACCTTCCATAATGAAAAGGCTACCATCCATTGGAATAACAAAAATCTCGAAAACTTAATACCTTCCATAATGACAAGGCTACCATCCAATGGACTAACAAAAATCTCGACAACAGACTACCTTCCATAACGACAAGTATACCATCCATTGGAGTAACAAAAATCTTGATAACAGATGACCTTCCATAATGACTAGGCTACCATCCATTGGAGTAATAAAGATATCGACAACAGACTACCTTCCATTATGAGAAGGCTACAATCCATTATAGTAACAAAAATCTCGACAAGAGACCACCTTCCATAATGACAAGGCTACCATCCATTGTAGTAACAAAAATCTCGACAATAGACTACCTTCTATAATGACAAGGCTACCATCCATTGTAGTAACAAATATCTCGACAATAGACTACCGTCCATAATGACTTGGCTACCATCCATTGGAGTAACAAAAATCTCGACAATAGACTACCTTCCTTAATGACAAGGCTACCATCCATTAGAGTAACAAAAATATCCCCAAGAGACTACCTTCCATAATGATAAGGCTAGAATCCATTGTAGTAACAAAAATATCGACAACAGACTACCTTACATAATGACAAGGCCACCATCCTTTGTAGTAACAAAAATCTCGACAACAAACTACCTTCCATAATGACTTGGCTACCATCCATTGGAGTAACACAAATCTCGGCAATAGATTACCTTCCATAATGACAAGGCTACCATCCATTGGAGTAACAAAGATATCGACAACATACTACCTTCCATAATGACAAGGCTACCATCCATTGGAGTAACAAACATCACGAAAACAGACTACCTTCCATAATGACAAGGCTACCATCCATTGGAATAACAAAAATCTCGACAATAGATGAACTTCCATAATGACTAGGCTACCATCCATTGGAGTAATAAATATATCAACAATAGACTACCTTCCTTATGATAAGGCTACAATCCATTATAGTAACAAAAATCTCGACAAGAGACTACCTTCCATAATGACAAGGCTACCATCCACTGTAGTAACTAAAATATCGACAACACACTACCTTCCGTAATGATAAGGGTAGCATCCGTTGGAGTGACAAAAATTTCCACAAGAGACTACCTTCCATAATGATAAGGCTACCATCCATTGGAGTAACAAAAATGTCGACAACAGACTACCTTCCATAATGTCAAGGCTACATTCCATTATAGTAACAAAAATATCGACAACAGACAACCTTACATAATGACAAGGCTACCATCCATTGTACTAACAAAAATATCGACAACAGACTACCTTCCATAATGACAAGGCTACCATCCATTATAGTAACAAAAATGTCGACAACAGACTACCTTCCATAATGACTTGGCTACCATCCATTGGAGTAACAAAAATCTCGACAATAGACTACCTTCCATAATGACAAGGCTACCATCCATTGGAGTAACAAAGATATCGATAAAATACTACCTTCCATAATGACAAGGCTACCATCCATTGGAGTAACAAAGATATCGATAAAATACTACCTTCCATAATGACAAGGCTACCATCCATTGGAGTAACAAAAATCAAGACAACAGACTACCTTCCATAATGAAAAGGCTACCATCCAATGGAATAACAAAAATCTCGACAACAGACTACCTTCCATAAAGACAAGTATACCATCCATTGGAGTAACAAAAATCTCGCCAACATATGACCTTCCGTAATGACTAGGCTACCATCCATTGGAGTAATAAAGATATCGACAACAGACTACCTTCCATAATGAAAAGGCTACCATCCATTGGAATAACAAAAATCTCGAAAACTTAATACCTTCCATAATGACAAGGCTACCATCCAATGGACTAACAAAAATCTCGACAACAGACTACCTTCCATAACGACAAGTATACCATCCATTGGAGTAACAAAAATCTTGATAACAGATGACCTTCCATAATGACTAGGCTACCATCCATTGGAGTAATAAAGATATCGACAACAGACTACCTTCCATTATGAGAAGGCTACAATCCATTATAGTAACAAAAATCTCGACAAGAGACCACCTTCCATAATGACAAGGCTACCATCCATTGTAGTAACAAAAATCTCGACAATAGACTACCTTCTATAATGACAAGGCTACCATCCATTGTAGTAACAAATATCTCGACAATAGACTACCGTCCATAATGACTTGGCTACCATCCATTGGAGTAACAAAAATCTCGACAATAGACTACCTTCCTTAATGACAAGGCTACCATCCATTAGAGTAACAAAAATATCCCCAAGAGACTACCTTCCATAATGATAAGGCTAGAATCCATTGTAGTAACAAAAATATCGACAACAGACTACCTTACATAATGACAAGGCCACCATCCTTTGTAGTAACAAAAATCTCGACAACAAACTACCTTCCATAATGACTTGGCTACCATCCATTGGAGTAACACAAATCTCGGCAATAGACTACCTTCCATAATGACAAGGCTACCATCCATTGGAGTAACAAAGATATCGACAACATACTACCTTCCATAATGACAAGGCTACCATCCTTTGGAGTAACAAAAATCATGACCACAGACTACCTTCCATAATGATAAGGCTACCATCCATTGGAATAACAAAAATCTCGACAATAGATGAACTTCCATAATGACTAGGCTACCATCCATTGGATTAATAAATATATCAACAATAGACTACCTTCCATTATGATAAGGCTACAATCCATTATAGTAACAAAAATCTCGACAAGAGACTACCTTCCATAATGACAAGGCTACCATCCATTGTAGTAACTAAAATATCAACAACACACTACCTTCCGTAATGATAAGGGTACCATCCGTTGGAGTGACAAAAATATCCACAAGAGACTACCTTCCATAATGATAAGGCGACCATCCATTGGAGTAACAAAAATGTCGACAACAGACTACCTTCCATAATGTCTAGGCTACATTCCATTGTAGTAACAAAAATCTCGACAACAGACAACCTTACATAATGACAAGGCAACCATACATTATAGTAAAAAAAATCTCGACAACAGACTACCTTCCATAATGACAAGGCAACCATCCATTGTAGTAACAAAAATGTCAACGCCAGACTACCTTCCATAATGACTTGGCTACCATCCATTGGAGTAACAAAAATCTCGACAATAGACTACCTTCCATAATGACAAGGCTACCATCCATTGGAGTAACAAAGATATCGATAAAATACTACCTTCCATAATGACAAGGCTACCATCCATTGGAGTAACAAAAATCAAGACAACAGACTACCTTCCATAATGAAAAGGCTACCATCCAATGGAATAACAAAAATCTCGACAACAGACTACCTTCCATAAAGACAAGTATACCATCCATTGGAGTAACAAAAATCTCGCCAACATATGACCTTCCGTAATGACTAGGCTACCATCCATTGGAGTAATAAAGATATCGACAACAGACTACCTTCCATAATGAAAAGGCTACCATCCATTGGAATAACAAAAATCTCGAAAACTTAATACCTTCCATAATGACAAGGCTACCATCCAATGGACTAACAAAAATCTCGACAACAGACTACCTTCCATAACGACAAGTATACCATCCATTGGAGTAACAAAAATCTTGATAACAGATGACCTTCCATAATGACTAGGCTACCATCCATTGGAGTAATAAAGATATCGACAACAGACTACCTTCCATTATGAGAAGGCTACAATCCATTATAGTAACAAAAATCTCGACAAGAGACCACCTTCCATAATGACAAGGCTACCATCCATTGTAGTAACAAAAATCTCGACAATAGACTACCTTCTATAATGACAAGGCTACCATCCATTGTAGTAACAAATATCTCGACAATAGACTACCGTCCATAATGACTTGGCTACCATCCATTGGAGTAACAAAAATCTCGACAATAGACTACCTTCCTTAATGACAAGGCTACCATCCATTAGAGTAACAAAAATATCCCCAAGAGACTACCTTCCATAATGATAAGGCGACCATCCATTGGAGTAACAAAAATATCGACAACAGACTACCTTCCATAATGTCTAGGCTACATTCCATTGTAGTAACAAAAATCTCGACAACAGACTACCTTCCATAATGACTTGGCTACCATCCATTGGAGTAACACAAATCTCGGCAATAGACTACCTTCCATAATGACAAGGCTACCATCCATTGGAGTAACAAAGATATCGACAACATACTACCTTCCATAATGACAAGGCTACCATCCTTTGGAGTAACAAAAATCATGACCACAGACTACCTTCCATAATGATAAGGCTACCATCCATTGGAATAACAAAAATCTCGACAATAGATGAACTTCCATAATGACTAGGCTACCATCCATTGGATTAATAAATATATCAACAATAGACTACCTTCCATTATGATAAGGCTACAATCCATTATAGTAACAAAAATCTCGACAAGAGACTACCTTCCATAATGACAAGGCTACCATCCATTGTAGTAACTAAAATATCAACAACACACTACCTTCCGTAATGATAAGGGTACCATCCGTTGGAGTGACAAAAATATCCACAAGAGACTACCTTCCATAATGATAAGGCGACCATCCATTGGAGTAACAAAAATGTCGACAACAGACTACCTTCCATAATGTCTAGGCTACATTCCATTGTAGTAACAAAAATCTCGACAACAGACAACCTTACATAATGACAAGGCAACCATACATTATAGTAAAAAAAATCTCGACAACAGACTACCTTCCATAATGACAAGGCAACCATCCATTGTAGTAACAAAAATGTCAACGCCAGACTACCTTCCATAATGACTTGGCTACCATCCATTGGAGTAACAAAAATCTCGACAATAGACTACCTTCCATAATGACAAGGCTACCATCCATTGGAGTAACAAAGATATCGATAAAATACTACCTTCCATAATGACAAGGCTACCATCCATTGGAGTAACAAAAATCACGACAACAGACTACCTTCTATAATGAAAAGGCTACCATCCAATGGACTAACAAAAATCTCGACAACAGACTACCTTCCATAAAGACAAGTATACCATCCATTGGAGTAACAAAAATCTCGCCAACAGATGACCTTCCGTAATGACTAGGCTACCATCCATTGGAGTAATAAAGATATCGACAACAGACTACCTTCCATAATGAAAAGGCTACCATCCATTGGAATAACAAAAATCTCGAAAACATAATACCTTCCATAATGACAAGGCTACCATCCAATGGACTAACAAAAATCTCGACAACAGACTACCTTCCATAACGACAAGTATACCATCCATTGGAGTAACAAAAATCTCGATAACAGATGACCTTCCATAATGACTAGGCTACCATCCATTGGAGTAATAAAGATATCGACAACAGACTACCTTCCATTATGAGAAGGCTACAATCCATTATAGTAACAAAAATCTCGACAATAGACTACCTTCTATAATGAGAAGGCTACCATCCATTGTAGTAACAAATATCTCGACAATAGACTACCGTCCATAATGACTTGGCTACCATCCATTGGAGTAACAAAAATCTCGACAATAGACTACCTTCCTTAATGACAAGGCTACCATCCATTAGAGTAACAAAAATATCCACAAGAGACTACCTTCCATAATGATAAGGCTAGAATCCATTGTAGTAAGAAAAATATCGACAACAGACTACCTTACATAATGACAAGGCTACCATCCTTTGTAGTAACAAAAATCTCGACAACAAACTACCTTCCATAATGACTTGGCTACCATCCTTTGGAGTAACACAAATCTCGGCAATAGATTACCTTCCATAATGACAAGGCTACCATCCATTGGAGTAACAAAGATATCGACAACATACTACCTTCCATAATGACAAGGCTACCATCCATTGGAGTAACAAAAATCATGACCACAGACTACCTTCCATAATGACAAGGCTACCATCCATTGGAATAACAAAAATCTCGACAATAGATGAACTTCCATAATGACTAGGCTACCATCCATTGGATTAATAAATATATCAACAATAGACTACCTTCCATTATGATAAGGCTACAATCCATTATAGTAAAAAAAATCTCGACAAGAGACTACCTTCCATAATGACAAGGCTACCATCCATTGTAGTAACTAAAATATCAACAACACACTACCTTCCGTAATGATAAGGGTACCATCCGTTGGAGTGACAAAAATATCCACAAGAGACTACCTTCCATAATGATAAGGCGACCATCCATTGGAGTAACAAAAATGTCGACAACAGACTACCTTCCATAATGTCTAGGCTACATTCCATTGTAGTAACAAAAATCTCGACAACAGACAACCTTACATAATGACAAGGCAACCATACATTATAGTAAAAAAAATCTCGACAACAGACTACCTTCCATAATGACAAGGCAACCATCCATTGTAGTAACAAAAATGTCGACGCCAGACTACCTTCCATAATGACTTGGCTACCATCCATTGGAGTAACAAAACTCTCGACAATAGACTACCTTCCATAATGACAAGGCTACCATCCATTGGAGTAACAAAGATATCGATAAAATACTACCTTCCATAATGACAAGGCTACCATCCATTGGAGTAACAAAAATCACGACAACAGACTACCTTCCATAATGAAAAGGCTACCATCTAATGGACTAACAAAAATCTCGACAACAGACTACCTTCCATAAAGACAAGTCTACCATCCATTGGAGTAACAAAAATCTCGCCAACAGATGACCTTCCGTAATGACTAGGCTACCATCCATTTGAGTAATAAAGATATCGATAACAGACTACCTTCCATAATGAAAAGGCTACCATCCATTGGAATAATAAAAATCTTGATAACTTAATACCTTCCATAATGACAAGGCTACCATCCAATGGACTAACAAAAATCTCGACAACAGATGACCTTCCATAATGACTAGGCTACCATCCATTGGAGTAATAAAGATATCGACAACAGACTACCTTCCATTATGAAAAGGCTACAATCCATTATAGTAACAAAAATATCGACAAGAGACCACCTTCCATAATGACAAGGCTACCATCCATTGTAGTAACAAAAATCTCGACAACAGACTACCTTCTATAATGACAAGGCTACCATCCATTGTAGTAACAAATATCTCGACAATAGACTACCTTCCATAATGACTTGGCTACCATCCATTGGAGTAAAAAAAATCTCGACAATAGACTACCTTCCTTAATGACAAGGCTACCATCCATTAGAGTAACAAAAATATCCAAAAGAGACTACCTTCCATAATGATAAGGCTACAATCCATTGTAGTAACAAAAATCTCGACAACAGACTACCTTACATAATGACAAGGCTACCATCCTTTGTAGTAACAAAAATCTCGACAACAAACTACCTTCCATAATGACTTGGCTACCATCCATTGGAGTAACACAAATCTCGGCAATAGACTACCTTCCATAATGACAAGGCTACCATCCATTGGAGTAACAAAGATATCGACAACCGACTACCTTCCATAATGAAAAGGCTACCATCCTATTGACTAACAAAAATCTCGACAACAGACTACCTTCCATAAAGACAAGTATACCATCCATTGGAGTAACAAAAATCTCGCCAACAGATGACCTTCCGTAATGACTAGGCTACCATCCATTTGAGTAATAAAGATATCGACAATAGACTACCTTCCATAATGAAAAGGCTACCATCCATTGGAATAACAAAAATCTTGATAACTTAATACCTTCCATAATGACAAGGCTACCATCCAATGGACTAACAAAAATCTCGACAACAGACTACCTTCCATAACGACAAGTATACCATCCATTGGAGTAACAAAAATCTCGATAACAGATGACCTTCCATAATGACTAGGCTACCATCCATTGGAGTAATAAAGATATCGACAACAGACTACCTTCCATTATGAGAAGGCTATAATCCATTATAGTAACAAAAATCTCGACAAGAGACCACCTTCCATAATGACAAGGCTACCATCCATTGTAGTAACAAAAATCTCGACAATAGACTACCTTCTATAATGACAAGGCTACCATCCATTGTAGTAACAAATATCTCGACAATAGATGACCGTCCATAATGACTTGGCTACCATCCATTGGAGTAACAAAAATCTCGACAATAGACTACCTTCCTTAATGACAAGGCTACCATCCATTAGAGTAACAAAAATATCCACAAGAGACTACCTTCCATAATGATAAGGCTATAATCCATTGTAGTAACAAAAATATCGACAACAGACTACCTTAAATAATGACAAGGCTACCATCCTTTGTAGTAACAAAAATCTCGACAACAAACTACCTTCCATAATGACTTGGCTACCATCCATTGGAGTAACACAAATCTCGGCAATAGACTACCTTCCATAATGACAAGGCTACCATCCATTGGAGTAACAAAGATATCGACAACATACTACCTTCCATAATGACAAGGCTACCATCCATTGGAGTAACAAAAATCATGACCACAGACTACCTTCCATAATGACAAGGCTACCATCCATTGGAATAACAAAAATCTCGACAATAGATGAACTTCCATAATGACTAGGCTACCATCCATTGGATTAATAAATATATCAACAATAGACTACCTTCCATTATGATAAGGCTACAATCCATTATAGTAACAAAAATCTCGACAAGAGACTACCTTCCATAATGACAAGGCAACCATCCATTGTAGTAACAAAAATGTCGACGCCAGACTACCTTCCATAATGACTTGGCTACCATCCATTGGAGTAACAAAAATCTCGATAATAGACTACCTTCCATAATGCCAAGGCTACCATCCATTGGAGTGACAAAGATATCGATAAAATACTACCTTCCATAATGACAAGGCTACCATCCATTGGAGTAACAAAAATCACGACAACAGACTACCTTCCATAATGAAAAGGCTACCATCCAATGGACTAACAAAAATCTCGACAACAGACTACCTTCCATAAAGACAAGTATACCATCCATTGGAGTAACAAAAATCTCGCCAACAGATGACCTTCCGTAATGACTAGGCTACCATCCATTGGAGTAATAAAGATATCGACAACAGACTACCTTCCATAATGAAAAGGCTACCATCCATTGGAATAACAAAAATCTCGAAAACATAATACCTTCCATAATGACAAGGCTACCATCCAATGGACTAACAAAAATCTCGACAACAGACTACCTTCAATAACGACAAGTATACCATCCATTGGAGTAACAAAAATCTCGATAACAGATGACCTTCCATAATGACTAGGCTACCATCCATTGGAGTAATAAAGATATCGACAACAGACTACCTTCCATTATGAGAAGGCTACAATCCATTATAGTAACAAAAATCTCGACAAGAGACCACCTTCCATAATGACAAGGCTACCATCCATTGTAGTAACAAAAATCTCGACTACAGACTACCTTCTATAATGACAAGGCTACCATCCATTGTAGTAACAAATATCTCGACAATAGACTACCGTCCATAATGACTTGGCTACCATCCATTGGAGTAACAAAAATCTCGACAATAGACTACCTTCCTTAATGACAAGGCTACCATCCATTAGAGTAACAAAAATATCCACAAGAGACTACCTTCCATAATGATAAGGCTACAATCCATTGTAGTAACAAAAATATCGACAACAGACTACCTTACATAATGACAAGGCTACCATCCTTTGTAGTAACAAAAATATCGACAACAAACTACCTTCCATAATGAATTGGCTACCATCCATTGGAGTAACACAAATCTCGGCAATAGACTACCTTCCATAATGACAAGGCTACCATCCATTGGAGTAACAAAGATATCGACAACATACTACCTTCCATAATGACAAGGCTGCCATCCATTGGAGTAACAAAAATCTCGACAATAGACTACCTTCCTTAATGACAAGGCTACCATCCATTAGAGTAACAAAAATATCCACAAGAGACTACCTTCCATAATGATAAGACTACAATCCATTGTAGTAAAAAAATCTCGACAATAGACAACCTTACATAATGACAAGGCCACGATCCATTGTAGTAACAAAAATCTCGACAACAGACTACCTTCCATAATGACAAGGCTACCATCCTTTGTAGTAACAAAAATCTCGACAACAAACTACCTTCCATAATGACTTGGCTACCATCCATTGGAGTAACACAAATCTCGGCAATAGACTACCTTCCATAATGACAAGGCTACCATCCATTGGAGTAACAAAGATATCGACAACATACTACCTTCCATAATGACAAGGCTACCATCCATTGGAGTAACAAAAATCATGACCACAGACTACCTTCCATAATGACAAGGCTACCATCCATTGGAATAACAAAAATCTCGACAATAGATGAACTTCCATAATGACTAGGCTACCATCCATTGGAGTAACAAAAATCTCGACAATAGACTACCTTCCATAATGACAAGGCTACCATCCATTGGAGTAACAAAGATATCGATAAAATACTACCTTCCATAATGACAAGGCTACCATCCATTGGAGTAACAAAAATCACGACAACAGACTACCTTCCATAATGAAAAGGCTACCATCCAATGGACTTACAAAAATCTCGACAACAGGCTACCTTCCATAAAGACAAGTATACCATCCACTGGAGTAACAAAAATCTCGCCAACAGATGACCTTCCGTAATGAGTAGGCTACCATCCATTCGAGTAATAAAGATATCGACAACAGACTACCTTCCATAATGAAAAGGCTACCATCCATTGGAATAACAAAAATCTCGACAACTTAATACCTTCCATAATGACAAGGCTACCATCCAATGGACTAACAAAGATCTCGACAACAGACTACCTTCCATAACGACAAGTATACCATCCATTGGGTTAACAAAAATCTCGACAACAAATGACCTTCCATAATGACTAGGCTACCATCCATTGGAGTAATAAAGATATCGACCACAGACTACATTCCATTATGAAAAGGCTACAATCCATTATAGTAACAAAAATCTCGACAAGAGACCACCTTCCATAATGACAAGGCTACCATCCATTGTAGTAACAAAAATCTCGACAACAGACTACCTTCTATATTGACAAGGCTACCATCCATTGTAGTAACAAATATCTCGACAATAGACTACCGTCCATAATGACTTGGCTACCATCCATTGGAGTAACAAAAATCTCGACAATAGACTACCTTCCTTAATGACAAGGCTACCATTCATTAGAGTAACAAAAATATCCACAAGAGACTACCTTCCATAATGATAAGGCTACAATCCATCGTAGTAACAAAAATATCGACAACAGACTACCTTACATATTGACAAGGCTACCATCCTTTGTAGTAACAAAAATCTCGACAACAAACTACCTTCCATAATGACTTGGCTACCATGCATTGGAGTAACACAAATCTCGGCAATAGACTACCTTCCATAATGACAAGGCTACCATCCATTGGAGTAACAAAGATATCGACAACATACTACCTTCCATAATGACAAGGCTACCATCCATTGGAGTAACAAAAATCTCGACAATAGACTACCTTCCTTAATGACAAGGCTACCATCCATTAGAGTAACAAAAATATCCACAAGAGACTACCTTCCATAATGATAAGGCTACAATCCATTGTAGTAAAAAAAATCTCGACAACAGACTACCTTACATAATGACAAGGCCACGATCCATTGTAGTAACAAAAATCTCGACAACAGACTACCTTCCATAATGACAAGGCTACCATCCTTTGTAGTAACAAAAATCTCGACAACAAACTACCTTCCATAATGACTTGGCTACCATCCATTGGAGTAACACAAATCTCGGCAATAGACTACCTTCCATAATGACAAGGCTACCATCCATTGGAGTAACAAAGATATCGCCAACATACTACCTTCCATAATGACAAGGCTACCATCCATTGGAGTAACAAAAATCATGACCACAGACTACCTTCCATAATGACAAGGCTACCATCCATTGGAATAACAAAAATCTCGACAATAGATGAACTTCCATAATGACTAGGCTAGCATCCATTGGAGTAATAAAAATCTCGAAAACAGACTACCTTCCATAATGACAAGGCTACCATCCTTTGTAGTAACAAAAATCTCGACAACAAACTACCTTCCATAATGACAAGGCTACCATCCATTGGAGTAACAAAAATCATGACCACAGACTACCTTCCATAATGACAAGGCTACCATCCATTGTAGTAACAAAAATCTCGACTACAGACTACCTTCTATAATGACAAGGCTACCATCCATTGTAGTAACAAATATCTCGACAATAGACTACCTTCCATAATGACTTGGCTACCATCCATTGGAGTAACAAAAATCTCGACAATAGACTACCTTCCTTAATGACAAGGCTACCATCCATTTGAGTAACAAAAATATCCAAAAGAGACTACCTTCCATAATGATAAGGCTACAATCCATTGTTGTAACAAAAATCTCGACAACAGACTACCTTACATAATGACAAGGCCACGATCCATTGTAGTAACAAAAATTTTGCCAACAGACTACCTTCCATAATGACAAGGCTACCATCCTTTGTAGTAACAAAAATCTCAACAAACTACCTTCCATAATGACTTGGCTACCATCCATTGAAGTAACACAAATCTCGGCAATAGACTACCTTCCATAATGACAAGGCTACCATCCATTGGAGTAACAAAGATATCGACAACATACTACCTTCCATAATGACAAGGCTACCATCCATTGGAGTAACAAAAATCTCGACAATAGACTACCTTCCTTAATGACAAGGCTACCATCCATTAGAGTAACAAAAATATCCACAAGAGACTACCTTCCATAATGATAAGGCTACAATCCATTGTAGTAACAAAAATCTCGACAACAGACTACCTTACATAATGACAAGGCCACGATCCATTGTAGTAACAAAAATCTCGAAAACAGACTACCTTCCATAATGACAAGGCTACCATCCTTTGTAGTAACAAAAATCTCGACAACAAACTACCTTCCATAATGACTTGGCTACCATCCATTGGAGTAACACAAATCTCGGCAATAGACTACCTTCCATAATGACAAGGCTACCATCCATTGGAGTAACAAAGATATCGACAACATACTACCTTCCATAATGACAAGGCTACCATCCATTGGAGTAACAAAAATCATGACCACAGACTACCTTCCATAATGACAAGGCTTCCATCCATTGGAATAACAAAAATCTCGACAATAGATGAACTTCCATAATGACTAGGCTACCATCCATTGGAGTAATAAATATATCAACAATAGACTACCTTCCATTATGATAAGGCTACAATCCATTATAGTAACAAAAATCTCGACAAGAGACTACCTTCCATAATGACAAGGCTACCATCCATTGTAGTAACTAAAATATCAACAACACACTACCTTCCGTAATGATAAGGGTACCATCCGTTGGAGTGACAGAAATATCCACAAGAGACTACCTTTCATAATGATAAGGCGACCATCCATTGGAGTAACAAAAATGTCGACAACAGACTACCTTCCATAATGTCAAGGCTACATTCCATTGTAGTAACAAAAATCTCGACAACAGACAACCTTACATAATGACAAGGCTACCATACATTGTAGTAAAAAAAATCTCGACAACAGACTACCTTCCATAATGACAAGGCAACCATCCATTGTAGTAACAAAAATGTCGACGCCAGACTACCTTCCATAATGACTTGGCTACCATCCATTGGAGTAACAAAAATCTCGACAATAGACTACCTTCCATAATGACAAGGCTACCATCCATTGGAGTAACAAAGATATCGATAAAATACTACCTTCCATAATGACAAGGCTACCATCCATTGGAGTAACAAAAATCACGACAACAGACTACCTTCCATAATGAAAAGGCTACCATCCAATGGACTAACAAAAATCTCGACAACAGGCTACCTTCCATAAAGACAAGTATACCATCCATTGGAGTAACAAAAATCTCGCCAACAGATGACCTTCCGTAATGAGTAGGCTACCATCCATTCGAGTAATAAAGATATCGACAACAGACTACCTTCCATAATGAAAAGGCTACCATCCATTGGAATAACAAAAATCTCGACAACTTAATACCTTCCATAATGACAAGGCTACCATCCAATGGACTAACAAAGATCTCGACAACAGACTACCTTCCATAACGACAAGTATACCATCCATTGGATTAACAAAAATCTCGACAACAAATGACCTTCCATAATGACTAGGCTACCATCCATTGGAGTAATAAAGATATCGACAACAGACTACATTCCATTATGAAAAGGCTACAATCCATTATAGTAACAAAAATCTCGACAAGAGACCACCTTCCAAAATGACAAGGCTACCATCCATTGTAGTAACAAAAATCTCGACAACAGACTACCTTCTATATTGACAAGGCTACCATCCATTGTAGTAACAAATATCTCGACAATAGACTACCGTCCATAATGACTTGGCTACCATCCATTGGAGTAACAAAAATCTCGACAATAGACTACCTTCCTTAATGACAATGCTACCATTCATTAGAGTAACAAAAATATCCACAAGAGACTACCTTCCATAATGATAAGGCTACAATCCATCGTAGTAACAAAAATATCGACAACAGACTACCTTACATATTGACAAGGCTACCATCCTTTGTAGTAACAAAAATCTCGACAACAAACTACCTTCCATAATGACTTGGCTACCATGCATTGGAGTAACACAAATCTCGGCAATAGACTACCTTCCATAATGACAAGGCTACCATCCATTGGAGTAACAAAGATATCGACAACATACTACCTTCCATAATGACAAGGCTACCATCCATTGGAGTAACAAAAATCTCGACAATAGACTACCTTCCTTAATGACAAGGCTACCATCCATTAGAGTAACAAAAATATCCACAAGAGACTACCTTCCATAATGATAAGGCTACAATCCATTGTAGTAAAAAAAATCTCGACAACAGACTACCTTACATAATGACAAGGCCACGATCCATTGTAGTAACAAAAATCTCGACAACAGACTACCTTCCATAATGACAAGGCTACCATCCTTTGTAGTAACAAAAATCTCGACAACAAACTACCTTCCATAATGACTTGGCTACCATCCATTGGAGTAACACAAATCTCGGCAATAGACTACCTTCCATAATGACAAGGCTACCATCCATTGGAGTAACAAAGATATCGCCAACATACTACCTTCCATAATGACAAGGCTACCATCCATTGGAGTAACAAAAATCATGACCACAGACTACCTTCCATAATGACAAGGCTACCATCCATTGGAATAACAAAAATCTCGACAATAGATGAACTTCCATAATGACTAGGCTAGCATCCATTGGAGTAATAAATATATCAACAATAGACTACCTTCCATTATGATAAGGCTACAATCCATTATAGTAACAAAAAACTCGACAAGAGACTACCTTCCATAATGACAAGGCTACCATCCATTGTAGTAACTAAAATATCAACAACGCACTACCTTCCGTAATGATAAGGGTACCATCCGTTGGAGTGACAAAAATATCCACAAGAGACTACCTTCCATAATGATAAGGCGACCATCCATTGGAGTAACAAAAATGTCGACAATAGACTACCTTCCATAATGTCAAGGCTACATTCCATTGTAGTAACAAAAATCTCGACAACAGACAACCTTACATAATGACAAGGCTACCATACATTGCAGTAAAAAAAATCTCGACAACAGACTACCTTCCATAATGACAAGGCAACCATCCATTGTAGTAACATAAATGTCGACGCCAGACTACCTTCCATAATGACTTGGCTACCATCCATTGGAGTAACAAAAATCTCGACAATAGACTACCTTCCATAATGACAAGGCTACCATCCATTGGAGTAACAAAGATATCGATAAAATACTACCTTCCATAATGACAAGGCTACCATCCATTGGAGTAACAAAAATCACGACAACAGACTACCTTCCATAATGAAAAGGCTACCATCCAATGGACTAACAAAAATCACGACAACAGACTACCTTCCATAACGACAAGTATACCATCCATTGGAGTAACAAAAATCTCGACAACAGATGACCTTCCATAATGACTAGGCTACCATCCATTGGAGTAATAAAGATATCGACAACAGACTACCTTCCATTATGAGAAGGCTACAATCCATTATAGTAATAAAAATCTCGACAAGATACCACCTTCCATAATGACAAGGCTACCATCCATTGTAGTAACAAAAATCTCGACAACAGACTACCTTCTATAATGACAAGGCTACCATCCACTGTAGTAACAAATATCTCGACAATAGACTACCTTCCATAATGACTTGGCTACCATCCATTGGAGTAACAAAAATCTCGACAATAGACTACCTTCCTTAATGACAAGGCTACCATCCATTAGAGTAACAAAAATATCCAAAAGAGACTACCTTCCATAATGATAAGGATAAAATCCATTATAGTAACAAAAATCTCGACAACAGACTACCTTACATAATGACAAGGCCACGATCCATTGTAGTAACAAAAATCTCGCCAACAGACTACCTTCCATAATGACAAGGCTACCATCCTTTGTAGTAACAAAAATCTCGACAACAAACTACCTTCCATAATGACTTGGATACCATCCATTGGAGTAACACAAATCTCGGCAATAGACTACCTTCCATAATGACAAGGCTACCATCCATTGGAGTAACAAAGATATCGACAACATACTAAATTCCATAATGACAAGGCTACCATCCATTGTAGTAACAAAAATCATGACCACAGACTACCTTCCTTAATGACAAGGCTACCATCCATTAGAGTAACAAAAATATCCACAAGAGACTACCTTCCATAATGATAAGGCTACAATCCATTATAGTAACAAAAATCTCGACAACAGACTACCTTACATAATAACAAGGCCACGATCCATTGTAGTAACAAAAATCTCGACAACAGACTACCTTCCATAATGACAAGGCTACCATCCTTTGTAGTAACAAAAATCTCGACAACAAACTACCTTCCATAATGACTTGGCTACCATCCATTGGAGTAACACAAATCTCGGCAATAGACTACCTTCCATAATGACAAGGCTACCATCCATTGGAGTAACAAAGATATCGACAACATACTACCTTCCATAATGACAAGGCTACCATCCATTGGAGTAACAAAAATCATGACCATAGACTACCTTCCATAATGACAAGGCTACCATCCATTGGAATAACAAAAATCTCGACAATAGATGAACTTCCATAATGACTAGGCTACCATCCATTGGAGTAATAAATATATCAACAATAGACTACCTTCCATTATGATAAGGCTACAATCCATTATAGTAACAAAAATCTCGACAAGAGACTATCTTCCATAATGACAAGGCTACCATCCATTGTAGTAACAAAAATATCAACAACACACTACCTTCCGTAATGATAAGGGTACCATCCGTTGGAGTGACAAAAATATCCACAAGAGACTACCTTCCATAATTATAAGGCTACCATCCATTGGAGTAACAAAAATGTCGACAACAGACTACCTTCCATAATGTCAAGGTTACATTCCATTGTAGTAACAAAAATCTCGACAACAGACAACCTTACATAATGACAAGGCTACCATCCATTGTAGTAACAAAAATCTCGACAACAGACTACCTTCCATAATGACAAGGCTACCATCCATTGTAGTAAGAAAATGTCGACAACAGACTACCTTCCATAATGACGTGGCTACCATCCATTGGAGTAACAAAAATCTCGACAATAGACTACCTTCCATAATGACAAGGCTACCATTTATTGGAGTAACAAAGATATCGATAAAATACTACCTTCCATAATGACAAGGCTACCATCCATTGGAGTAATAAAAATCACGACAATAGACTACCTTCCGTAATGAATAGGCTACCATCCAATGGACTAACAAAAATCTCGACAATAGACTACCTTCCATAAAGACAAGTATACCATCCATTGGAGTAACAAAACTCTCGCCAACAGATGACCTTCCGTAATTACTAGGCTACCATCCATTGGAGTAATAAAGATATCGACAACAGACTACCTTCCATAATGAAAAGGCTACCATCTATTGGAATAACAAAAATCTCGACAACTTAATACCTTCCATAATGACAAGGCTACCATCCAATGTACTAACAAAAATCTCGACTACTAACTACCTTCCATAACGACAAGTATACCATCCATTGGAGTAACAAAAATCTCGACAACAGATGACCTTCCATAATGACTAGGCTACCATCCATTGGAGTAATAAAGATATCGACAACAGACTACCTTCCATTATGAGAAGGCTACAATCCATTATAGTAACAAAAATCTCGATAAGAGACCACCTTCCATAATGACAAGGCTACCATCCATTGTAGTAACAAAAATCTCGACAACAGACTACCTTCTATAATGACAAGGCTACCATCCATTGTAGTAACAAATATCTCGACAATAGACTACCTTCCATAATGACTTGGCTACCATCCATTGGAGTAACAAAAATCTCGACAATAGACTACTTTCCTTAATGACAAGGCTACCATCCATTAGAGTAACAAAAATATCCACAAGAGACTACCTTCCATAATGATAAGGCTACAATCCATTGTAGTAACGAAAATCTCGACAACAGACTACCTTACATAATGACAAGGCCACGATCCATTGTAGTAACAAACATCTCGACAACAGACTACCTTACATAATGACAAGGCTACCATCCTTTGTAGTAACAAAAATCTCGACAATAAACTACCTTCCATAATGACTTGGCTACCATCCATTGGAGTAACACAAATCTCGGCAATAGACTACCTTCCATAATGACAAGGCTACCATCCATTGGAGTAACAAAGATATCGACAACATACTACCTTCCATAATGACAAGGCTACCATCCATTGGAGTAACAAAAATCACGACCACAGACTACATTCCATAATGACAAGGCTACCATCCATTGGAATAACAAAAATCTCGACAAGAGATGACCTTCCATAATGAATAGGCCTCCATCCATTGGAGTAATAAAGATATCAACAACAGACTACCTTCCATTATGAGAAGGCTACAATCCATTGTAGTAACAAAAATCTCGACAAGAGACTACCTTCCATAATGACAAGGATACCATCCATTGTAGTAACAAAAATCTCGAGAATAGACTGCCTTCCATAATGACTTGGCTACCATCCATTGGAGTAACAAAAATATCTGCAATAGACTACCTTCCATAATTATAAGGCTACCATCCATTGGAGTAACAAAAATGTCGACAACAGACTACCTTCCATAATGTCAAGGTTACATTCCATTGTAGTAACAAAAATCTCGACAACAGACAACCTTACATAATGACAAGGCTACCTTCCATTGGAGTAACAAAAATCTCGACAATAGATTACCTTCCATAATGACAAGGCTACCATCCATTGGAGTAACAAAGATATCGATAAAATACTACCTTCCATAATGACAAGGCTACCATCTATTGGAGTAACAAAAATCACGACAACAGACTACCTTCCATAATGAAAAGGCTACCATCCAATGGACTAAAAAAAATATCGACAACAGACTACCTTCCATAAAGACAAGTATACCATCCATTGGAGTAACAAAAATCACGCCAACAAATGACCTTCCATAATGACTAGGCTACCATCCATTGGAGTAATAAAGATATCGACAACAGACTACCTTCCATTATGAGAAGGATACAATCCATTTATTAACAAATATCTCGACAAGAGACTATCATCCATAATGACAAGGCTACCATCCATTGTAGTAACAAAAATCTCTACAACAAAATACCTTCCATAATGACAAGGCTACCATCCATTGGAGTAACAAAAATCACGACAACATACTACATTCCATAATGACAACACTACCATCCATTGGAATAACAAAAATCTCGACAACATACTACCTTCAATAATGACAAGGCTTCCATCCAATGGAGTAACAAAAATCTCGACAATAGACTACCTTCCATAATGACAAGGGTACCATCCATTGGAGTAACAAAAATCTCGACAACAGACTACCTTACATTTTGACAAGGGTACCATCCATTGGAGTAACAAAAATATCCACAAGAGACTACATTCAATAATGATAAGGCTACCATCCATTGGAGTAACAAAAATCTCGACAACAGATTACCTTCCATAATGACAAGGCTACCATCCATTGTAATTAGAAAAATCGCGACAACAAACTACCTTACATAATGACAAGGCTACCATATATTGGAGTAGCAAAGATATCGATAACATACTACCTTCCATAATGACAAGGCTACCATCCATTGGAGTAACAAAAATCATGACAACAGACTACCTTCCATAATGAAAAGGCTACCATCCATTGGAATAACAAAAATCTCGACAACAAAATACCTTTCATAATGACAAGGCTACCATCCAATGGAGTAACAAAAATCTCAACAACAGACTACCTTCCACAACGACAAGTATACCATCCATTGGAGTAACAAAAATCTCGATAACAGATGACGTTCCATAATGACTAGGCTACCATCCATTGGAGTAATAAAGATATCGACAACAAACTACCTTCCATTATGAGAAGGCTACAATCCATTATAGTAACAAAAATCTCGACAAGAGACTATCTTCCATAATGACAAGGCTACCATCCATTGTAGTAACTAAAATCTCGACAACTGACTACCTTCCATAATGACAAGGCTACCATCCATTGGAGTAACAAAAATCACAACAACATACTACCTTCCATAATAACAAGGCTACCATCCATTGGAATAACAAAAATCTTGACAACATACTACCTTCCATAATGACAAGGCTGCCATCCATTGGAGTAAAAAAATCACGACAACAGACTACCTTCCATAATGACCAGGCTACCATCCATTGGAATAACAAAAATATCGACAACATAATACCATACATAATGACAAGGCTACCATCTAATGGAGTAACAAAAATCTCGACAACAGACTACCTTCCATAACGACAAGTCTACCATCCATTGGAGTAACAAAAATCTCGACAACAAATGAGCTTCCATAATGACTAGGCTACCATCCATTGGAGTAATAAAGATATCGACAACGTACTACCTTCCATTATGAGAAGGCTACAATCCATTGTAGTAACAAAAATTTCGACAAGAGACTACCTTTCATAATGATAAGGCTATCATCCATTGTAGTAAAAAAAATCTCGACAACAGACTATCTTCCATAATAACAAGGCTACCATCCATTGTAGTAACAAAAATCTCGACAACAGACTACCTTCTATAATGACTTGGCTACCATCCATTGGAGTAACAAAAATCTCGATGATAGACTACCTTCCATAATGACAAGGCTACCATCCATTAGAGGAACAAAAACATCCACAATAGACTACCTTCCATAATGATAAGGCTACAATCCATTGTAGTAACAAAAATCTCGACAACAGACTACCTTACATAATGACAAGGCTACGATCCATTGTAGTAAAAAAATCTCGACCACAAACTACCTTCCATAATGAAAAGGCTACAATCCTTTGTAGTAACAAAAATCTCGACAACATACTACCTTCCATAATGACTTGGCTACCATCCATTGGAGTAACAAAAATCTCGAAAATAGACTACCTTCCATAATGACAAGGCTACCATCCATTGGAGTAACAAAGTTATCGACAACATACTACCTTTCATAATGACAAGGCTACCATCCATTGGAGTAACAAAAATCACGACAACAGACTACCTTCCATAATGACAAGGCTACCATCCATTGGAATAACAAAAATCTCGACAACAGATGACCTTCCATAATGACTAGGCTACCATCCATTGGAGTAATCAAGATATCAACAACAGACTACCTTCCATTATGATAAGGCTACGATCCATTGTAGTAACAAAAATCTCGACAAGAGACTACCTTCCATAATGACAAAGCTACCATCCATTGTAGTAACTAAAATATCGACAACAAACTACCTTCCATAATGACAAGGGTACCATCCATTGGAGTATCAAAAATATCGGCAATAGACTACCATCCATAATGATAAGGCTACCATCCATTGGAGTAAGAAAGATATCGACAACATACTACCTTCCATAATGACAAGACTGCCATCCATTGGAGTAAAAAAAATCACGACAACAAACTACCTTCCATAATGAAAAAGCTACCATCTATTGGTATGACAAAAATCTCGACAACAGAATACCTTCCATAATGACAAGGCTACCATCTAATGGAGTAACAAAAATCTCGACAATAGACTACCTTCCATAACGACAAGTCTACCATCCATTTTTGTAACAAAAATCTCGACAACAGATGAGCTTCCATAATGACTAGGCTACCATCCATTGGAGTAATAAAGATATCGACAACATACTACCATCCATTATGAGAAGGCTACAATCCATTGTAGTAACAAAAATTTCGACAAGAGACTACCTTCCATAATGATAAGGCTATCATCCATTGTAGTAAAAAAAATCTCGACAACAGACTATCTTCCATAATGACAAGGCTACCATCCATTGTAGTAACAAAAATCTCGACAACAGACTACCTTCTATAATGACTTGGCTACCATCCATTGGAGTAACAAAAATCTCGATGATAGACTACCTTCCATAATGACAAGGCTACCATCCATTAGAGGAACAAAAACATCCACAATAGACTACCTTCCATAATGATAAGGCTACAATCCATTGTAGTAACAAAAATCTCGACAACAGACTACCTTACATAATGACAAGGCTACGATCCATTGTAGTAACTAAAATATCGACAACAAACTACCTTCTATAATGACAAGGGTACCATCCATTGGAGTATCAAAAATATCGGCAATAGACTACCATCCATAATGATAAGGCTACCATCCATTGGAGTAACAAAGATATCGACAACATACTACCTTCCATAATGACAAGACTGCCATCCATTGGAGTAAAAAAAATCACGACAACAAACTACCTTCCATAATGAAAAGGCTACCATCCATTGGTATGACAAAAATCTCGACAACAGAATACCTTCCATAATGACAAGGCTACCATCTAATGGAGTAACAAAAATCTCGACAACAGACTACCTTCCATAACGACAAGTCTACCATCCATTTTTGTAACAAAAATCTCGACAACAGATGAGCTTCCATAATGACTAGGCTACCATCCATTGGAGTAATAAAGATATTGACAACAGACTACCTTCCATTATGAGAAGGCTACAATCCATTATAGTAACAAAAATCTCGACAAGAGACTATCTTCCATAATGACAAGGCTACCATCCATTGTAGTAACTAAAATCTCGACAACAGACTACCATCCATAATGACAAGGCTACCATCCATTGGAGTAACAAAAATCACGACAACATACTACCTTCCATAATAACAAGGCTACCATCCATTGGAATAACAAAAATCTTGACAACATACTACCTTCCATAATGACAAGGCTGCCATCCATTGGAGTAAAAAAATCCCGACAACAGACTACCTTCCATAATGACAAGGCTACCATCCATTGGAATAACAAAAATATCGACAACATAATACCTTCCATAATGACAAGGCTACCATCTAATGGAGTAACAAAAATCTCGACAATAGACTACCTTCCATAACGACAAGTCTACCATCCATTGGAGTAACAAAAATCTCGACAACAAATGAGCTTCCATAATGACTAGGCTACCATCCATTGGAGTAATAAAGATATCGACAACATACTACCTTCCATTATGAGAAGGCTACAACCCATTGTAGTAACAAAAATCTCGACAAGAGACTACCTTCCATAATGATAAGGCTATCATCCATTGTAGTAAAAAAAATCTCGACAACAGACTATTTTCCATAATGACAAGGCTACCATCCATTGTAGTAACAAAAATCTCGACAACAGACTACCTTCTATAATGACTTGGCTACCATCCATTGGAGTAACAAAAATCTCGATGATAGACTACCTTCCATAATGACAAGGCTACCATCCATTAGAGTAACAAAAACATCCATAATAGACTACCTTCCATAATGATAAGGCTACAATCCATTGTAGTAACAAAAATCTCGACAACAGACTACCTTACATAATGACAAGGCTACGATCCATTGTAGTAACAAAATCTCGACAACAAACTACCTTCCATAATGAAAAGGCTACAATCCTTTGTAGTAACAAAAATCTCGACAACATACTACCTTCCATAATGACTTGGCTACCATCCATTGGAGTAACAAAAATCTCGAAAATAGACTACCTTCCATAATGACAAGGCTACCATCCATTGGAGTAACAAAGATATCGACAACATACTACCTTTCATAATGACAAGGCTACCATCCATTGGAGTAACAAAAATCACGACAACAGACTACCTTCCATAATGACAAGGCTACCATCCATTGGAATAATAAAAATCTCGACAACAGATGACCTTCCATAATGACTAGGCTACCATCCATTGGAGTAATCAAGATATCAACAACATACTACCTTCCATTATGATAAGGCTACGATCCATTGTAGTAACAAAAATCTCGACAAGAGACTACCTTCCATAATGACAAGGCTACCATCCATTGTAGTAACTAAAATATCGACAACAAACTACCTTCCATAATGACAAGGGTACCATCCATTGGAGTAACAAAAATATCGGCAATACACTACCATCCATAATGATAAGGATACCATCCATCGGAGTAACAAAGATATCGACAACATACTACCTTCCATAATGACAAGACTGCCATCCATTGGAGTAAAAAAAATCACGACAACAAACTACCTTCCATAATGAAAAGGCTACCATCCATTGGTATGACAAAAATCTAGACAACAGAATACCTTCCATAATGACAAGGCTACCATCTAATGGAGTAACAAAAATCTCGACAACAGACTACCTTCCATAACGACAAGGCTACCATCCATTGGAATAACAAAAATCTCGACAACAGATGACCTTCCATAATGACTAGGCTACCATCCATTGGAGTAATCAAGATATCAACAACATACTACCTTCCATTATGATAAGGCTACGATCCATTGTAGTAACAAAAATCTCGACAAGAGACTACCTTCCATAATGACAAAGCTACCATCCATTGTAGTAACTAAAATATCGACAACAAACTACCTTCCACAATGACAAGGGTACCATCCATTGGAGTATCAAAAATATCGGCAATAGACTACCATCCATAATGATAAGGCTACCATCCATTGGAGTAACAAAGATATCGACAACATACTACCTTCCATAATGACAAGACTGCCATCCATTGGAGTAAAAAAAATCACGACAACAAACTACCTTCCATAATGAAAAGGCTACCATCCATTGGTATGACAAAAATCTCGACAACAGAATACCTTCCATAATGAAAAGGCTACCATCTAATAGAGTAACAAAAATCTCGACAACAGACTACCTTCCATGACGACAAGTCTACCATCCATTTGAGTAACAAAAATCTCGACAACAGATGAGCTTCCATAATGAATAGGCTACCATCCATTGGAGTAATAAAGATATCGACAACAAACTACCTTCCATTATGAGAAGGCTACCATCCATTGGAGTAACAAAAATCACGACAACAGACTACCTTCCATAATGACAAGGCTACCATCCATTGGAATAACAAAAATCTCGACAACAGATGACCTTCCATAATGACTAGGCTACCATCCATTGGAGTAATCAAGATATCAATAATATACTACCTTCCATTATGATAAGGCTACGATCCATTGTAGTAACAAAAATCTCGACAAGAGACTACCTTCCATAATGACAAGGCTACCATCCATTGTAGTAACTAAAATATCGACAACAAACTACCTTCCATAATGACAAGGGTACCATCCATTGGAGTAACAAAAATATCGGCAATACACTACCATCCATAATGATAAGGCTACCATCCATTGGAGTAACAAAGATATCGACAACTTACTACCTTCCATAATGACAAGACTGCCATCCATTGGAGTAAAAAAAATCACGACAACAAACTACCTTCCATAATAAAAAGGCTACCATCCATTGGTATGACAAAAATCTAGACAACAGAATACCTTCCATAATGACAAGGCTACCATCTAATGGAGTAACAAAAATCTCGACAACAGACTACCTTCCATAACGACAAGGCTACCATCCATTGGAATAACAAAAATCACGACAACAGATGACCTTCCATAATGACTAGGCTACCATCCATTGGAGTAATCAAGATATCAACAACATACTACCTTCCATTATGATAAGGCTACGATCCATTGTAGTAACCAAAATCTCGACAAGAGACTACCTTCCATAATGACAAAGCTACCATCCATTGTAGTAACTAAAATATCGACAACAAACTACCTTCCACAATGACAAGGGTACCATCCATTGGAGTATCAAAAATATCGGCAATAGACTACCATCCATAATGATAAGGCTACCATCCATTGGAGTAACAAAGATATCGACAACATACTACCTTCCATAATGACAAGACTGCCATCCATTGGAGTAAAAAAAATCACGACAACAAACTACCTTCCATAATGAAAAGGCTACCATCCATTGGTATGACAAAAATCTCGACAACAGAATAGCTTCCATAATGACAAGGCTACCATCTAATAGAGTAACAAAAATCTCGACAACAGACTACCTTCCATAACGACAAGTCTACCATCCATTTGAGTAACAAAAATCTCGACAACAGATGGGCTTCCATAATGACTAGGCTACCATCCATTGGAGTAATAAAGATATCGACAACAAACTACCTTCCATTATGAGAAGGCTACAATCCATTGTAGTAACAAAAATCTCGACAAAAGACTACCTTCCATAATGACAAGGCTACCATCCATTGTAGTAACAAAACTCTCGACAACAGACTACCTTCCATAATGACAAGGCTACCATCCATTGTAGTAACAAAAATCTCGACAACAGACTACCTTCTATAATGACTTGGCTACCGTCCATTGGAGTAACAAAAATCTCGACGATAGACTACCTTCCATAATGACAAGGATACCATACATTAGAGTAACAAAAACATCCACAAGAGAATAAATTCCATAATGATAAGGCTACAATCCATTGTAGTAACAAAAATCTCGACAACAGACTACCTTACATAATGACAAGGCTACGATCCATTGTCGTAACAAAATCTCGACAACATTCTACCTTCCATAATGAAAAGGCTACAATCCTTTGTAGTAACAAAAATCTCGACAACATACTACCTTCCATAATGACTTGGCTACCATCCATTGGAGTAACAAAAATCTCGGCAATAGACTACCTTTCATAATGACAAGGCTACCATCCATTGTAGTAACTAAAATATCGACAACATACTACCTTCCATAATGACAAGGCTACCATCCATTGGAGTAACAAAAATATCCATAAGAGACTACCTTCCATAATGATAAGGCTACCATCCATTGGAGTAACAAAAATCTCGACAACAGACTACCTTCCATAATGACAAGGCTACCATCCATTGGAATAACAAAAATCTCGGCAACAAAATACCTTACATAATGAGAAGGCTACCATCCAATGGAGTAACAAAAATCTCAACAACAGACTACCTTCCATAACGACAAGTCTACCATCCATTGAAGTAACAAAAATCTCGACAACATATGACCTTCCATAATGACTAGGCTACCATCCATTGGAGTAATAAAGATATCGACAACAGACTACCTTCCATTATGAGAAGGCTACAATTCATTGTTGTAACAAAAATCTCGACAAGAGACTACCTTCCATAATGAAAAGGCTACCATCCAATGGACTAACAAAAATCTCGACAACAGACTACCTTCCATAAAGACAAGTATACCATCCATTGGAGTAACAAAACTCTCGCCAACAGATGACCTTCCATAATGACTAGGCTACCATCCATTAGAGTAATAAAGATATCGACAACAGACTAACTTCCATAATGAAAAGGCTACCATCCATTGGAATAACAAAAATCTCGACAACTTAATACCTTCCATAATGACAAGGCTACCATCCAATGGACTAACAAAAATCTCGACAACTGACTACCTTCCATAACGACAAGTATACCATCCATTGGAGTAACAAAAATCTCGACAACAGATGACCTTCCATAATGACTAGGCTACCATCCATTGGAGTAATAAAGATATCGACAACAGACTACCTTCCATTATGAGAAGGCTACAATCCATTATAGTAACAAAAATCTCGACAAGAGACCACCTTCCATAATGACAAGGCTACCATCCATTGTAGTAACAAAAATCTCGAGAACAGACTACCTTCTATAATGACAAGGCTACCATCCATTGTAGTAACAAATATCTCGACAATATACTACCTTCCATAATGTCTTGGCTACCATCCATTGGAGTAACAAAAATCTCGACAATAGACTACTTTCCTTAATGACAAGGCTACCATCCATTAGAGTAACAAAAATATCCACAAGAGACTACCTTCCATAATGATAAGGCTACAATCCATTGTAGTAACAAAAATCTCGACAACAGACTACCTTACATAATGACAAGGCCACGATCCATTGTAGTAACAAAAATCTCGACAACAGACTACCTTACATAATGATAAGGCTACCATCCTTTGTAGTAACAAAAATCTCGACAATAAACTACCTTCCATAATGACTTGGCTACCATCCATTGGAGTAACACAAAACTCGGCAATAGACTACCTTCCATAATGACAAGGCTACCATCCATTGGAGTAACAAAGATATCGACAACATACTACCTTCCATAATGACAAGGCTACCATCCATTGGAGTAACAAAAATGACGACCACAGACTACATTCCATAATGACAAGGCTACCATCCATTGGAATAACAAAAACCTCGACAAGAGATGACCTTCCATAATGAATAGGCTACCATCCATTGGAGTAATAAAGATATCAACAACAGACTACCTTCCATTATGAGAAGGCTACAATCCATTGTAGTAACAAAAATCTCGACAAGAGACTACCTTCCATAATGACAAGGATACCATCCATTGTAGTAACAAAAATCTCGACAATAGACTGCCTTCCATAATGACTTGGCTACCATCCATTGGAGTAACAAAAATATCTGCAATAGACTACCTTCCATAATGATAAGGCTACCATCCATTGGTGTAACAAAAATGTCGACAACATACTACCTTCCATAATGTCAAGGCTACATTCCATTGTAGTAACAAAAATCTCGACAACAGACAACCTTACATAATGACAAGGCTACCATCCATTGTAGTAACAAAAATCTCGACAACAGACGACATTCCATAATGACAAGGCTACCATCCATTGTAGTAAGAAAATGTCGACAACAGACTACCTTCCATAAGGACTTGGCTACCATCCATTGGAGAAACAAAAATCTCGACAATAGATTACCTTCCATAATGACAAGGCTACCATCCATTGGAGTAACAAAGATATTGATAAAATACTACCTTCCACAATGACAAGGCTACCATCTATTGGAGTAACAAAAATCACGACAACAGACTACCTTCCATAATGAAAAGGCTACCATCCAATGGACTAAAAAAAATCTCGACAACAGACTACCTTCCATAAAGACAAGTATACCATCCATTGGAGTAACAAAAATCACGCCAACAAATGACCTTCCATAATGACTAGGCTACCATCCATTGGAGTAATAAAGATATCAACAACAGACTACCTTCCATTATGAGAAGGACACAATCCATTTAGTAACAAATATCTCGACAAGAGACTATCATCCATAATGACAAGGCTACCATCCATTGTAGTAACAAAAATCTCTACAACAAAATACCTTCCATAATGACAAGGCTACCATCCATTGGAGTAACAAAAATCACGACAACATACTACATTCCATAATGACAACACTACCATCCATTGGAATAACAAAAATCTCGACAACAAACTACCTTCCATAATGACAAGGCTTCCATCCAATGGAGTAACAAAAATCTCGACAATAGACTACCTTCAATAACGACAAGGGTACCATCCATTGGAGTAACAAAAATCTCGACAACAGACTACCTTACATTTTGACAAGGGTACCATCCATTGGAGTAACAAAAATATCCACAAGAGACTACATTCAATAATGATAAGGCTACCATCCATTGGAGTAACAAAAATCTCGACAACAGATTACCTTCCATAATGACAAGGCTACCATCCATTGTAATTACAAAAATCTCGACAACAAACTACCTTACATAATGACAAGGCTACCATATATTGGAGTAGCAAAGATATCGATAACATACTACCTTCCATAATGACAAGGCTACCATCCATTGGAGTAACAAAAATCATGACAACAGACTACCTTCCATAATGAAAAGGCTACCATCCATTGGAATAACAAAAATCTCGACAACAGAATACCTTTCATAATGACAAGGCTACCATCCAATGGAGTAACAAAAATCTCAACAACAGACTACCTTCCACAACGACAAGTATACCATCCATTGGAGTAACAAAAATCTCGATAACAGATGAAGTTCCATAATGAATAGGCTACCATCCATTGGAGTAATAAAGATATCGACAACAAACTACCTTCCATTATGAGAAGGCTACAATCCATTATAGTAACAAAAATCTTGACAAGAGACTATCTTCCATAATGACAAGGCTACCATCCATTGTAGTAACTAAAATCTCGACAACAGACTACCTTCCATAATGACAAGGCTACCATCCATTGGAGTAACAAAAATCACGACAACATACTACCTTCCATAATAACAAGGCTACCATCCATTGGAATAACAAAAATCTTGACAACATACTACCTTCCATAATGACAAGGCTGCCATCCATTGGAGTAAAAAAATCACGACAACAGACTACCTTCCATAATGACAAGGCTACCATCCATTGGAATAACAAAAATATCGACAACAAAATACCTTCCATAATGACAAGGCTACCATCTAATGGAGTAACAAAAATCTCGACAACAGACAACCTTCCATAACGACAAGTCTACCATCCATTGGAGTAACAAAAATCTCGACAACAAATGAGCTTCCATAATGACTAGGCTACCATCCATTGGAGTAATAAAGATATCGACAACATACTACCTTCCATTATGAGAAGGCTACAATCCATTGTAGTAACAAAAATCTCGACAAGAGACTACCTTCCATAATGATAAGGCTATCATCCATTGTAGTAAAAAAAATCTCGACAACAGACTATCTTCCATAATGACAAGTCTACCATCCATTGTAGTAACAAAAATCTCGACAACAGACTACCTTCTATAATGACTTGGCTACCATCCATTGGAGTAACAAAAATCTCGATGACAGACTACCTTTCATAATGACAAGGCTACCATCCATTAGAGTAACAAAAACATCCATAATAGACTACCTTCCATAATGATAAGGCTACAATCCATTGTAGTAACAAAAATCTCGACAACAGACTACCTTACATAATGACAAGGCTACGATCCATTGTAGTAACAAAATCTCGACAACAAACTACCTTCCATAATCAAAAGGCTACAATCTATTGTAGTAACAAAAATTTGGACAACATACTACCTTCCATAATGACTTGGCTACCATCCATTGGAGTAACAAAAATCTCGAAAATAGACTACCTTCCATAATGACAAGGCTACCATCCATTGGAGTAACAAAGATATCGACAACATACTACCTTTCATAATGACAAGGCTACCATCAATTGGAGTAACAAAAATCTCGACAACAGACTACCTTCCATAACGACAAGGCTACCATCCATTGGAATAACAAAAATCTCGACAACAGATGACCTTCCATAATGACTAGGCTACCATCCATTGGAGTAATCAAGATATCAACAACATACTACCTTCCATTATGATAAGGCTACGATCCATTGTAGTAACAAAAATCTCGACAAGAGACTACCTTCCATAATGACAAGGCTACCATCCATTGTAGTAACTAAAATATCGACAACAAACTACCTTCCATAATGACAAGGGTACCATCCATTGGAGTAACAAAAATATCGGCAATAGACTACCATCCATAATGATAAGGCTACCATCCATTGGAGTAACAAAGATATCGACAACATACTACCTTCCATAATGACAAGCCTGCCATCCATTGGAGTAAAAAAAATCACGATAACAAACTACCTTCCATAATGAAAAGGCTACCATCCATTGGTATGACAAAAATCTCGACAACAAAATACCTTCCATAATGAAAAGTCTACCATCTAATGGAGTAACAAAAATCTCGACAACAGACTACCTTCCATAACGACAAGGCTACCATCCATTGGAATAACAAAAATCTCGACAACAGATGACCTTCCATATTGACTACGCTACCATCCATTGGAGTAATCAAGATATCAACAACATACTACCTTCCATTATGATAAGGCTACGATCCATTGTAGTAACAAAAATCTCGACAAGAGACTACCTTCCATAATGAAAAGGCTACCATCCATTGTAGTAACTAAAATATCGACAACAAACTACCTTCCATAATGACAAGGGTACCATCCATTGGAGTATAAAAAATATCGGCAATAGACTACCATCCATAATGATAAGGCTACCATCCATTGGAGTAACAAAGATATCAACAACATACTACCTTCCATAATGACAAGACTGCCATCCATTGGAGTAAAAAAAATCACGACAACAAACTACCTTCCATTATGAAAAGGCTACCATCCATTGGTATGACAAAAATCTCGACAACAGAATACCTTCCATAATGACAAGGCTACCATCTAATGGAGTAACAAAAATCTCGACAACAGACTACCTTCCATAACGACAAGTCTACCATCCATTTGAGTAACAAAAATCTCGACAACAGATGAGCTTCCATAATGACTAGGCTACCATCCATTGGAGTAATAAAGATATTGACAACAGACTACCTTCCATTATGAGAAGGCTACAATCCATTGTAGTAACAAAAATCTCGACAAAAGACTACCTTCCATAATGACAAGGCTACCATCCATTGTAGTAACAAAAATCTCGACAACAGACTACCTTCCATAATGACAAGGCTACCATCCATTGTAGTAACAAAAATCTCGACAACAGACTACCTTCTATAATGACTTGGCTACCGTCCATTGGAGTTACAAAAATCTCGACGATAGACTACCTTCCATAATGACAAGGATACCATACATTAGAGTAACAAAAACATCCACAAGAGAATACCTTCCATAATGATAAGGCTACAATCCATTGTAGTAACAAAAATCTCGACAACAGACTACCTTACATATTGACAAGGCTACGATCCATTGTCGTAACAAAATCCCGACAACATTCTACCTTCCATAATGAAAAGGCTACAATCCTTTATAGTAACAAAAATCTCGACAACATACTACCTTCCATAATGACTTGGCTACCATCCATTGGAGTAACAAAAATCTCGGCAATAGACTACCTTCCAAAATTACAAGGCTACCATCCATTGGAGTAACAAAGATATCGACAACATACTACCTTCCATAATGACAAGGCTACCATCCATTGGAGTAACAAAAATCACGAAAACAGACTACCTTCCATAATGACAAGGCTACCATCCATTTGAATAACAAAAATCTCGACAATAGATGACCTTCCTTATTGACTATGCTACCATCCATTGGAGTAATCAAGATATCAACAACATACTACCTTCCATTATGATAAGGCTACAATCCATTGTAGTAACAAAAATCTCGACAAGAGACTACCTTCCATAATGACAAGGCTACCATCCATTGTAGTAAATAAAATATCGACAACAAACTACCTTCCATAATGACAAGGGTACCATCCATTGGAGTAACAAAAATATCCACAAGAGACTACCTTCCATAATGATAAGGCTACCATCCATTGTAGTAACAAAAATCTCGACAAGAGACTACCTTCCATAATGACAAGGCTACCATCCATTGTAGTAACAAAAATCTCGACAACAGACTACCTTCCATAATGACTTGGCTACCATCCATTGGAGTAACAAAAATATCTGCAATAGACTACCATCCATAATGATAAGGCTACCATCCATTGGAGTAAAAAAGATATCGACAACATACTACCTTCCATATATACAAGACTACCATCAATTGGAGTAAAAAAAATCATGATAACAAACTACCTTCCATAATGACAAGGCTACCATCCCTTGGAATAACAAAAATCTCGACAATAGATGAACTTCCATAATGACTAGGCTACCATCCATTGGCGTAATAAATATATCTATAATAAACTACCTTCCATTATGATAAGGCTACAATCCATTATAGTAACAAAAATCTCGACAAGAGACTACCTTCCATAATGACAAGGCTACCATCCATTGTAGTAACTAAAATATCGACAACACACTACCTTCCGTAATGATAAGGGCACCATCCGTTGGAGTGACAAAAATATCCACAAGAGACTACCTTCCATAATGATAAGGCTACCATCCATTGGATTAACAAAAATGTCGACAACAGACTACCTTCCATAATGTCAAGGCTACATTCCATTGTAGTAACAAAAATCACGACAACAAACAACCTTACATAATGACAAGCCTACCATCCATTGTAGTAACAAAAATCTCGACAACAGACTACCTTCCATAATGACAAGGCTACCATCCATTGTAGTAACAAAAATGTCGACAACAGACTACCTTCCATAATGACTTGGCTACCATCCATTGGAGTAACAAAAATCTCGACAATAGACTACCTTCCATAATGACAAGGCTACCATCCATTGGAGTAACAAAGATATCGATAAAATACTACCTTCCATAATGACAAGGCTACCATCCATTGGAGTAACAAAAATCTCGACAACAGACTACCTTCCATAATGAAAAGGCTACCATCCAATGGACTAACAAAAATCTCGACAACAAACTACCTTCCATAAAGACAAGTATACCATCCATTGGAGTAACAAAAATCTCGCCAACAGATGACCTTCCGTAATGACTAGGCTACCATCCATTGGAGTAATAAAGATATCGACAACAGACTACCTTCCATTATGAGAAGGATACAATCCATTGTAGTAACAAATATCTCGACAAGAGACTATCATCCATAATGACAAGGCTACCATCCATTGTAGTAACAAAAATCTCGACAACAAAATACCTTCCATAATGACAAGGCTACCATCCATTGGAGTAACAAAAATCATGACAACATACTACATTCCATAATGACAACACTACCATTCATTGGAATAACAAAAATCTCTACAACAGACTACCTTCCATAATGACAAGGCTTCCATCCAATGGAGTAACAAAAATCTCGACAATAGACTACCTTCCATAATGACAAGGCTACCATCCATTGGAGTAACAAAAATCTCGACAACAGACTACCTTATATTTTAACAAGGGTACCATCCATTGGAGTAACAAAAATATCCACAAAAGACTACATTCCATAATGATAAGGCTACCATCCATTGGAGTAACAAAAATATCGACAACATATTACCTTCCATAATGACAAGGCTACCATCCATTGTAATTACAAAAATCTCGACAACAAACTACCTTACATAATGACAAGGCTACCATATATTGGAGTAGCAAAGATATCGATAACATACTACCTTCCATAATGACAAGGCTACCATCCATTGGAGTAACAAATATCATGACAACAGACTACCTTCCTTAATGAAAAGGCTACCATCCATTGGAATAACAAAAATCTCGACAACAGAATACCTTCCATAATGACAAGGCTACCATCCAATGGAGTAACAAAAATCTCAACAACAGACTACCTTCCACAACGACAAGTATACCATCCATTGGAGTAACAAAAATCTCGATAACATATGACGTTCCATAATGACTAAGCTACCATCCATTGGAGTAATAAAGATATCGACAACAAACTACCTTCCATTATGAGAAGGCTACAATCCATTGTAGTAACAAAAATCTCGACAAGAGACTACCTTCCATAATGATAAGGCTATCATCCATTATAGTAAAAAAAATCTCGACAACAGACTACCTTCCATAATGACAAGGCTACCATCCATTGTAGTAACAAAAATCTCGACAACAGACTACCTTCTATAATGACTTGGCTACCATCCATTGGAGTAACAAAAATCTCGATGATAGACTACCTTCCATAATGACAAGGCTACCATCCATTAGAGTAACAAAACCATCCACAATAGACTACCTTCCATAATGATAAGGCTACAATCCATTGTAGTAACAAAAATCTCGACAACAGACTACCTTACATAATGACAAGGCTACGATCCATTGTAGTAACAAAATCTCGACAACAAACTACCTTCCATAATGAAAAGGCTACAATCCTTTGTAGTAACAAAAATCTCGACAACATACTACCTTCCATAATGACTTGGCTACCATCCATTGGAGTAACAAAAATCTCAAAAATAGACTACCTTCCATAATGACAAGGCTACCATCCATTGGAGTAACAAAGATATCGACAATTTACTACCTTTCATAATGACAAGGCTACCATCCATTGGAGTAACAAAAATCACGACAATAGACTACCTTCCATAATGACAAGGCTACCATCCATTGGAATAACAAAAATCTCGACAACAGATGACCTTCCATAATGACTAGGCTACCATCCATTGGAGTAATCAAGATATCAACAACATACTACCTTCCATTATGATAAGGCTACGATCCATTGTAGTAACAAAAATCTCGACAAGAGACTACCTTCCATAATGACAAGGCTACCATCCAATGTAGTAACTAAAATATCGACAACAAACTACCTTCCATAATGACAAGGGTACCATCCATTGGAGTAACAAAAATATCGGCAATAGACTACCATCCATAATGATAAGGCTATCATCCATTGGAGTAACAAAGATATCGACAACATACTACCTTCAATAATGACAAGACTACCATCCATTGGAGTAAAAAAAATCATGACAACAGACTACCTTCCATAATGACAAGGCTACCATCCATTGTAGTAACAAAAATCTCGACAACAGACTACCTTCTATAATGACTTGGCTACCATCCATTGGAGTAACAAAAATCTCGATGATAGACTACCTTCCATAATGACAAGGCTACCATCCATTAGAGTAACAAAAACATCCACAATAGACTACCTTCCATAATGATAAGGCTACAATCCATTGTAGTAACAAAAATCTCGACAACAGACTACCTTACATAATGACAAGGCTACGATCCATTGTAGTAACAAAATCTCGACAACAAACTACCTTCCATAATGAAAAGGCTACAATCCTTTGTAGTAACAAAAATCTCGACAACATACTACCTTCCATAATGACTTGGCTACCATCCATTGGAGTAACAAAAATCTCGAAAATAGACTACCTTCCATAATGACAAGGCTACCATCCATTGGAGTAACAAAGATATCGGCAATTTACTACCTTTCATAATGACAAGGCTACCATCCATTGGAGTAACAAAAATCACGACAATAGACTACCTTCCATAATGACAAGGCTACCATCCATTGGAATAACAAAAATCTCGACAACAGATGACCTTCCATAATGACTAGGCTACCATCCATTGGAGTAATCAAGATATCAACAACATACTACCTTCCATTATGATAAGGCTACGATCCATTGTAGTAACAAAAATCTCGACAAGAGACTACCTTCCATAATGACAAGGCTACCATCCATTGTAGTAACTAAAATATCGACAACAAACTACCTTCCATAATGACAAGGGTACCATCCATTGGAGTAACAAAAATATCGGCAATAGACTACCATCCATAATGATAAGGCTACCATCCATTGGAGTAACAAAGATATCGACAATAGACTACCTTCCATAATGACAAGGATACCATCCATTGGAGTATAAAAATCTCGACAACAGACTACCTTCCATAATGACAAGGTTACCATCCATTACAATAACAAAAATCTCGACATCAGACTACCTTCCATAATGACAAGGCTACCATCCAACGGAATAACAAAATTCTCGACAACAGATGACCTTCCATAATGACAAGGCTACCATCCATTGGAGTAACAAAAATCTCGACAACAGACTACCTTCCATAATGAGAAGGTTACCATTCTTTGGAGTAAAAAATATCTCGACATCAGACTACCTTCCAAATTGACAAGGCTGCCATCCAATGGAATAACAAAATTCTCGACATATGAAAACCATCCATAATGACAAGGCTAACACACATTGATGTAACATATATCTCAATGACAAACTACCTTCCATAATGACAAGGCTACCATCCATTGGAGTAAAACAAATATCGACAACAAACTACCTTCCATAATGACAAGGCTACCACCCATTGGAGTAAAAAATATATCTATATTATACTACCTTCCATAATGATAAGGCTACCATCCATTGGAGTAACAAAAATATCCACAATAGACTACCTTTTGTAATGACAAGGCTACCATTCATTGGAGTAACAAAAATCTGAACAAAAGACTACCTTCCATAATGGCTAGGCTACCATCCATTGGAGTAACAAAAATCTCGCCAACAGATGACCTTCCGTAATGACTAGGCTACCATCCATTGGAGTAATAAAGATATCGACAACAGACTACCTTCCATTATGAGAAGGATACAATCCATTGTAGTAACAAATATCTCGACAAGAGACTATCATCCATAATGACAAGGCTACCATCCATTGTAGTAACAAAAATCTCGACAACAAAATACCTTCCATAATGACAAGGCTACCATCCATTGGAGTAACAAAAATCATGACAACATACTACATTCCATAATGACAACACTACCATTCATTGGAATAACAAAAATCTCTACAACAGACTACCTTCCATAATGACAAGGCTTCCATCCAATGGAGTAACAAAAATCTCGACAATAGACTACCTTCCATAATGACAAGGCTACCATCCATTGGAGTAACAAAAATCTCGACAACAGACTACCTTATATTTTAACAAGGGTACCATCCATTGGAGTAACAAAAATATCCACAAGAGACTACATTCCATAATGATAAGGCTACCATCCATTGGAGTAACAAAAATATCGACAACATATTACCTTCCATAATGACAAGGCTACCATCCATTGTAATTACAAAAATCTCGACAACAAACTACCTTACATAATGACAAGGCTACCATATATTGGAGTAGCAAAGATATCGATAACATACTACCTTCCATAATGACAAGGCTACCATCCATTGGAGTAACAAATATCATGACAACAGACTACCTTCCTTAATGAAAAGGCTACCATCCATTGGAATAACAAAAATCTCGACAACAGAATACCTTCCATAATGACAAGGCTACCATCCAATGGAGTAACAAAAATCTCAACAACAGACTACCTTCCACAACGACAAGTATACCATCCATTGGAGTAAAAAAAATCTCGATAACAGATGACGTTCCATAATGACTAAGCTACCATCCATTGGAGTAATAAAGATATCGACAACAAACTACCTTCCATTATGAGAAGGCTACAATCCATTATAGTAACAAAAATCTCGACAAGAGACTATCTTCCATAATGACAAGGCTACCATCTAATGGAGTAACAAAAATCTCTACAATAGACTACCTTCCATTATGACAAGTCTACAATCCATTGGAGTCACAAAAATCTCGACAACAAATGAGCTTCCGTAATGACTAGGCTACCATCCATTGAGGTAATAAAGATATCGATAACATACTACCTTCCATTATGAGAAGGCTACAATCCATTGTAGTAACAAAAATCTCGACAAGAGACTACCTTCCATAATGATAAGGCTATCATCCATTATAGTAAAAAAAATCTCGACAACAGACTACCTTCCATAATGACAAGGCTACCATCCATTGTAGTAACAAAAATCTCGACAACAGACTACCTTCTATAATGACTTGGCTACCATCCATTGGAGTAACAAAAATCTCGATGATAGACTACCTTCCATAATGACAAGGCTACCATCCATTAGAGTAACAAAAACATCCACAATAGACTACCTTCCATAATGATAAGGCTACAATCCATTGTAGTAACAAAAATCTCGACAACAGACTACCTTACATAATGACAAGGCTACGATCCATTGTAGTAACAAAATCTCGACAAGAAACTACCTTCCATAATGAAAAGGCTACAATCCTTTGTAGTAACAAAAATCTCGACAACATACTACCTTCCATAATGACTTGGCTACCATCCATTGGAGTAACAAAAATCTCGAAAATAGACTACCTTCCATAATGACAAGGCTACCATCCATTGGAGTAACAAAGATATCGACAATTTACTACCTTTCATAATGACAAGGCTACCATCCATTGGAGTAACAAAAATCACGAAAATAGACTACCTTCCATAATGACAAGGCTACCATCCATTGGAATAACAAAAATCTCGACAACAGATGACCTTCCATAATGACTAGGCTACCATCCATTGGAGTAATCAAGATATCAACAACATACTACCTTCCATTATGATAAGGCTACGATCCATTGTAGTAACAAAAATCTCGACAAGAGACTACCTTCCATAATGACAAGGCTACCATCCAATGTAGTAACTAAAATATCGACAACAAACTACCTTCCATAATGACAAGGGTACCATCCATTGGAATAACAAAAATATCGGCAATAGACTACCATCCATAATGATAAGGCTATCATCCATTGGAGTACCAAAGATATCGACAACATACTACCTTCAATAATGACAAGACTACCATCCATTGGAGTAAAAAAAATCATGACAACAGACTACCTTCCATAATGACAAGGCTACCATCCATTGTAGTAACAAAAATCTCGACAACAGACTACCTTCTATAATGACTTGGCTACCATCCATTGGAGTAACAAAAATCTCGATGATAGACTACCTTCCATAATGACAAGGCTACCATCCATTAGAGTAACAAAAACATCCACAATAGACTACCTTCCATAATGATAAGGCTACAATCCATTGTAGTAACAAAAATCTCGACAACAGACTACCTTACATAATGACAAGGCTACGATCCATTGTAGTAACAAAATCTCGACAACAAACTACCTTCCATAATGAAAAGGCTACAATCCTTTGTAGTAACAAAAATCTCGACAACATACTACCTTCCATAATGACTTGGCTACCATCCATTGGAGTAACAAAAATCTCGAAAATAGACTACCTTCCATAATGACAAGGCTACCATCCATTGGAGTAACAAAGATATCGACAATTTACTACCTTTCATAATGACAAGGCTACCATCCATTGGAGTAACAAAAATCACGACAATAGACTACCTTCCATAATGACAAGGCTACCATCCATTGGAATAACAAAAATCTCGACAACAGATGACCTTCCATAATGACTAGGCTACCATCCATTGGAGTAATCAAGATATCAACAACATACTACCTTCCATTATGATAAGGCTACGATCCATTGTAGTAACAAAAATCTCGACAAGAGACTACCTTCCATAATGACAAGGCTACCATCCAATGTAGTAACTAAAATATCGACAACAAACTACCTTCCATAATGACAAGGGTACCATCCATTGGAGTAACAAAAATATCGGCAATAGACTACCATCCATAATGATAAGGCTATCATCCATTGGAGTAACAAAGATATCGACAACATACTACCTTCAATAATGACAAGACTACCATCCATTGGAGTAAAAAAAATCATGACAACAGACTACCTTCAATAATGACAAGGCTACCATCCATTGTAGTAACAAAAATCTCGACAACAGACTACCTTCTATAATGACTTGGCTACCATCCATTGGAGTAACAAAAATCTCGATGATAGACTACCTTCCATAATGACAAGGCTACCATCCATTAGAGTAACAAAAACATCCACAATAGACTACCTTCCATAATGATAAGGCTACAATCCATTGTAGTAACAAAAATCTCGACAACAGACTACCTTACATAATGACAAGGCTACGATCCATTGTAGTAACAAAATCTCGACAACAAACTACCTTCCATAATGAAAAGGCTACAATCCTTTGTAGTAACAAAAATCTCGACAACATACTACCTTCCATAATGACTTGGCTACCATCCATTGGAGTAACAAAAATCTCGAAAATAGACTACCTTCCATAATGACAAGGCTACCATCCATTGGAGTAACAAAGATATCGACAATTTACTACCTTTCATAATGACAAGGCTACCATCCATTGGAGTAACAAAAATCACGACAATAGACTACCTTCCATAATGACAAGGCTACCATCCGTTGGAATAACAAAAATCTCGACAACAGATGACCTTCCATAATGACTAGGCTACCATCCATTGGAGTAATCAAGATATCAACAACATACTACCTTCCATTATGATAAGGCTACGATCCATTGTAGTAACAAAAATCTCGACAAGAGACTACCTTCCATAATGACAAGGCTACCATCCAATGTAGTAACTAAAATATCGACAACAAACTACCTTCCATAATGACAAGGGTACCATCCATTGGAGTAACAAAAATATCGGCAATAGACTACCATCCATAATGATAAGGCTATCATCCATTGGAGTAACAAAGATATCGACAACATACTACCTTCAATAATGACAAGACTACCATCCATTGGAGTAAAAAAAATCATGACAACAGACTACCTTCAATAATGACAAGGCTACCATCCATTGTAGTAACAAAAATCTCGACAACAGACTACCTTCTATAATGACTTGGCTACCATCCATTGGAGTAACAAAAATCTCGATGATAGACTACCTTCCATAATGACAAGGCTACCATCCATTAGAGTAACAAAAACATCCACAATAGACTACCTTCCATAATGATAAGGCTACAATCCATTGTAGTAACAAAAATCTCGACAACAGACTACCTTACATAATGACAAGGCTACGATCCATTGTAGTAACAAAATCTCGACAACAAACTACCTTCCATAATGAAAAGGCTACAATCCTTTGTAGTAACAAAAATCTCGACAACATACTACCTTCCATAATGACTTGGCTACCATCCATTGGAGTAACAAAAATCTCAAAAATAGACTACCTTCCATAATGACAAGGCTACCATCCATTGGAGTAACAAAGATATCGACAATTTACAACCTTTCATAATGACAAGGCTACCATCCATTGGAGTAACAAAAATCACGTAAATAGACTACCTTCCATAATGACAAGGCTACCATCCATTGGAATAACAAAAATCTCGACAACAGATGACCTTCCATAATGACTAGGCTACCATACATTGGAGTAATCAAGATATCAATAACATACTACCTTCCATTATGATAAGGCTACGATCCATTGTAGTAACAAAAATCTCGACAAGAGACTACCTTCCATAATGACAAGGCTACCATCCATTGTAGTAACTAAAATATCGACAACAAACTACCTTCCATAATGACAAGGGTACCATCCATTGGAGTAACAAAAATATCGGCAATAGACTACCATCCATAATGATAAGGCTACCATCCATTGGAGTAACAAAGATATCGACAACATACTACCTTCAATAATGACAAGACTACCATCCATTGGAGTAAAAAAAATCATGACAACAAACTACCTTCCATAATGACAAGGCTACCATCAATTGGAATAACAAAAATCTCGACAATAGATGACCTTCCATAATGACTAGGCTACCATCCATTGGAGTAATAAATATATCAACAATAGACTACCTTCCATTATGATAAGGCTACAATCCATTGTAGTAACAAAAATCTCGAAAAGAGACTACCTTCCATAATGACAAGGCTACCATCCATTGTAGTAACTAAAATATCAACAACACACTACCTTCCATAATGATAAGGGTACCATCCATTGGAGTGACAAAAATATCAACAAGAGACTACCTTCCATAATGATAAGGATACCATCCATTGGAGTATCAAAAATGTCGACAACAGACTACCTTCCATAATGTCAAGGCTACATTCCATTGAAGTAACAAAAATCTCGACAACAGACAACCTTCCATAATGACTATGCTACCATCCATTGGAATAACAAAAATCTCGACAACAGACTACCTTCCATAATGACAAGGCTTCCATCCAATGGAGTAACAAAAATCTCGACAATAGACTACCTTCCTTAATGACAAGGCTACCATCCATTGGAGTAACAAAAATATCGACAATAGACTACCTTCCATAATGACAAGGCTACCATCCATTGGAGTAACAAAGATATCGATAAAATACTACCTTCCATAATGATAAGGCGACCATCGATTGGAGGCTACCTTCCATAATGATAAGGCGACCATCCATTGGAGTAACAAAAATGTCGACAACAGACTACCTTCCATAATGTCAAGGCTACATTCCATTGTAGTAACAAAAATCTCGACAACAGACAACCTTACATAATGACAAGGCAACCATACATTATAGTAAAAAAAATCTCGACAACAGACTACCTTCCATAATGACAAGGCAACCATCCATTGTAGTAACAAAAATGTCGACGCCAGACTACCTTCCATAATGACTTGGCTACCATCCATTGGAGTAACAAAAATCTCGACAATAGACTACCTTCCATAATGACAAGGCTACCATCCATTGGAGTAACAAAGATATCGATAAAATACTACCTTCCATAATGACAAGGCTACCATCCATTGGAGTAACAAAAATCACGACAACAGACTACCTTCCATAATGAAAAGGCTACCATCCAATGGGCTAACAAAAATCTCGACAACAGACTACCTTCCATAAAGACAAGTATACCATCCATTGGAGTAACGAAAATCTCGCCAACAGATGACCTTCTGTAATGACTAGGCTACCATCCATTGGAGTAATAAAGATATCGACAACAGACTACCTTCCATTATGAGAAGGATACAATCCATTGTAGTAACAAATATCTCGACAAGAGACTATCATCCATAATGACAAGGCTACCATCCATTGTAGTAAATAAAATCTCGACAACAAAATACCTTCCATAATGACAAGGCTACCATCCATTGGAGTAATAAAAATCACGACAACATACTACATTCCATAATCACAACACTACCATCCATTGGAATAACAAAAATCTCGACAACATACTACCTTCCATAATAACAAGGCTTCCATCCAATGGAGTAACAAAAATCTCGACAATAGACTACCTTCCATAATGACAAGGGTACCATCCATTGGAGTAACAAAAATCTCGACAACAGACTACCTTACATTTTGACAAGGGTACCATCCATTGGAGTAACAAAAATATCCACAAGAGACTACATTCCATAATGATAAGGCTACCATCCATTGGAGTAACAAAAATCTTGACAACAGATTACCTTCCATAATGACAAGGCTACCATCCATTGTAATTACAAAAATCGCGACAACAAACTACCTTACATAATGACAAGGCTACCATCTATTGGAGTAGCAAAGATATCGATAACATACTACCTTCCATAATGACAAGGATACCATCCATTGGAGTAACAAAAATCATGATAACAGACTACCTTCAATAATGAAAAGGCTACCATCCATTGGAATAACAAAAATCTCGACAACAGAATACCTTCCATAATGACAAGGCTACCATCCAATGGAGTAACAAAAATCTCAACAACAGACTACCTTCCACAACGACAAGTATACCATCCATTGGAGTAACAAAAATCTCGATAATAGATGACCTTCCATAATGACTAGGCTACCATCCATTGGAGTAATAAAGATATCGACAACAAACTACCTTCCATAATGACAAGGATACCATCCATTGGAGTAACAAAAATCATGAGAACATACTCCGTTTCGATAATAACAAGGCTACCATCCATTGGAATAACAAAAATCTCGACAATAGACTACCTTCCATAATGACAAGGCTACCATCCATTGGAGTAACAAAAATCTCGACAACAGACTACCTTACATTTTGACAAGGGTACCATCCATTGGAGTAACAAAAATATCCACAAGAGACTACATTCCATAATGATAACGCTACCATCCATTGGAGTAACAAAAATCTTGACAACAGATTACCTTCCATAATGACAAGGCTACCATCCATTGTAATTACAAAAATCGCGACAACAAACTACCTTACATAATGACAAGGCTACCATCCATTGGAATAACAAAAATACCGACAACAGAATACCTTCCATAATGACAAGGCTACCTTCTAATGGAGTAACAAAAATCTCGACAACAGACTACCTTCCATAACGACAAGTCTACCATCCATTGGAGTAACAAAAATCTCGACAAAAAATTAGCTTCCATAATGACTAGGCTACCATCCATTAGAGTAATAAAGATATCGACAACAGACTACCTTCCATTATGAGAAGGCTACAATCCATTATAGTAACAAAAATCTCGACAAGAGACTACCTTCCATAATGACAAGGCTATCATCCATTGTAGTAACTAAAATATCGACAACCAACTACCTTCCATAATGACAAGGCTACCATCCATTGTAGTAACAAAAATCTCGACAATAGACTACCTTCTATAATGATAAGGCTACCATCCATTGGAGTAACAAAAATCTCGACATTAGACTACCTTCCACAATGTCAAGGCTACCATCCATTGTAGTAACAAAAATCTCAACAACAGACTACCTTCTATAATGACAAGGCTACCATCCATTATAGTAACAAAAATCTCGACAAGAGACTATCTTCCATAATGACAAGGCTACCATCCATTGTAGTAACTAAAATATCGACAACATACTACCTTCCATAATGACAAGGCTACAATCCATTGGAGTAACAAAAATCACGACAACATACTACCTTCCATAATAACAAGGCTACCATCCATTGGAATAACAAAAATCTTGACAATAGACTACCTTCCATAATGACAAGGCTACCATCCATTGGAGTAACAAAAATCACGACAACATACTACCTTCCATAATAACAAGGCTACCATCCATTGGAATAATAAAAATCTTGACAACCGACTACCTTCCATAATGACAAGGCTACCATCCATTGGAATAACAAAAATATCGACAACAGAATACCTTCCATAATGACAAGGCTACCATCCATTGGAGTAACAAAAATCATGCCAACAGACTACCTTCCATAATCAAAAGGCTACCATCCATTGGAATAACAAAAATCTCGACAACAGAATACCTTCCATAATGACAAGGCTACCATCTAATGGAGTAACAAAAATCTCGACAACAGACTACCTTCCATAACTACAAGTCTACCATCCATTGGAGTAACAAAAATCTCGCCAACAGATGAGCTTCCATAATGACTACGCTACCATCAATTGGAGTAATAAAGATATCGACAACAGACTACCTTCCATTATGAGAAGGCTACAATCCATTGTAGTAACAATAATCTCGACAAGAGACTACCTTCCATAATGACAAGGCTATCATCCATTGTAGTAACTAAAATATCGACAACAAACTACCTTCCATAATGACAAGGCTACCATCCATTGTAGTTACAAAAATCTCGACAACAGATTACCTTCTCTAATGATAAGGCTACCATCCATTGGAGTAACAAAAATCTCGACAACAGACTACCTTCCATAATGTCAAGGCTACAATCCATTGTAGTAACAAAAATCTCGACAACAAACTACCTTACATAATGACAAGGCTACCATCCATTGTAGTAACAAAAATCTCAACAACAGACTACCTTCCATAATGACAAGGCTACCATCCATTGTAGTAACAAAAATATCGACAACAGACTACCTTCCATAATGACTTGGCTACCATCCATTGGAGTAACAAAGAACTCGACAATAGACTACCTTCCATAATGACAAGGCTACCATCCATTGGAGTAACAAAGATATCGATAACATACTACCTTCCATAATGACAAGGCTACCATCTATTGGAGTAAAAAAAATCTCGACAATAGACTACCTTCCATAATGACAAGGCTACCATCCATTGGAGTAACAAAGATATTGATAACATACTACCTACCAAAATGACAAGGCTACCATCCATTGTAGTAACAAATATCTCGACAAGAGCCTATCATCCATAATGACAAGGCTACCATCCATTGTAGTAACAAAAATCTCGACAACAAACTACCTTCCATAATGACAAGGCTACCATCCATTGGAGTAACAAAAATCACGACAACATACTACATTCCATAATGAAAACACTACCATCCATTGGAATAACAAAAATCTCACAACAGACTACCTTCCACAATGACAAGGCTTCCATCCAATGGAGTAACAAAAATCTCGACAATAGACTACCTTCCTTAATGACAAGGCTACCATCCATTAGAGTAATAAAAATCTCGACAATAGACTACCTTCCATTTTGACAAGGGTACCATCTATTGGAGTAACAAAAATATCCACAAGAGACTACCTTCCATAATGATAAGCCTACCATCCATTGGAGTAACAAAAATCTCAACAACAGACTACCTTCCATAATGACAAGGCTACCATCCATTGTAATTACAAAAATCTCGACAATCGACTACCTTACATAATGACAAGGCTACCATCTATTGGAGTAGGAATGAGATCGATAACATACTACCTTCTATAATGACAAGGCTACCATCCATTGGAGTAACAACAATCACGACAACAGACTACCTTCCCCAATGAAAAGGCTACCATCCAATGGGATAACAAAAATCTCGACAACAAAATACCTTCCATAATGACAAGGCTACCATCCATTGGAGTAACAAAAATCACGATAACATACTACCTTCCATAATAACAAGGCTACCATCCATTGGAATAACAAAAATCATGACAACGGACTACCTTCCATAATGACAAGGCTACCATCCATTGGAGTAACAAAAATCACGACAACATACTACCTTCCATAATAACAAGGCTACCATCCATTGGAATAACAAAAATCTTGACAACAAACTACCTTCCATAATGACAAGGATACCATCCATTGGAATAACAAAAATATCGACAACAGAATATCTTCCATAATGACAAGGCTACCATCCATTGGAGTAACAAAAATCATGACAACAGACTACCTTCCATAATGAAAAGGCTACCATCCATTGGAATAACAAAAATCTCGACAACAGAATACCTTCCATAATGACAAGGCTACCATCTAATGGAGTAACAAAAATCTCGACAACAGACTACCTTCCACAACGACAAGTCTACCATCCATTGGAGTAACAAAAATCTCGATAACAGATGACGTTCCATAATGACTAAGCTACCATCCATTGGAGTAATAAAGATATCGACAACAAACTACCTTCCATTATGAGAAGGCTACAATCCATTATAGTAACAAAAATCTCGACAAGAGACTATCTTCCATAATGACAAGGCTACCTTCCATTGTAGTAACTAAAATCTCGACAACAGACTACCTTCCATAATGACAAAGCTACCATCCATTGGAGTAACAAAAATCAAGAAAACATACTACCTTCCATAATAACAAGGCTACCATCCATTGGAATAACAAAAATCTTGACAACATACTACCTTCCATAATGACAAGGCTGCCATCCATTGGAGTAAAAAAATCACGACAATAGACTACCTTCCATAATGACAAGGCTACCATCCATTGGAATAACAAAAATATCGACAACAGAATACCTTCCATAATGACAAGGCTACCATCTAATGGAGTAACAAAAATCTCTACAATAGACTACCTTCCATTATGACAAGTCTACAATCCATTGGAGTAACAAAAATCTCGACAACAAATGAGCTTCCATAATTACTAGGCTACCATCCATTGAGGTAATAAAGATATCGATAACATACTACCTTCCATTATGAGAAGGCTACAATCCATTGTAGTAACAATAATCTCGATAAGAGACTACCTTCCATAATGATAAGGCTATCATCCATTATAGTAAAAAAAATCTCGACAACAGACTACCTTCCATAATGACAAGGCTACCATCCATTGTAGTAACAAAAATCTCGACAACAGACTACCTTCTATAATGACTTGGCTACCATCCATTGGAGTAACAAAAATCTCGATGATAGACTACCTTCCATAATGACAAGGCTACCATCCATTAGAGTAACAAAAACATCCACAATAGACTACCTTCCATAATGATAAGGCTACAATCCATTGTAGTAACAAAAATCTCGACAACAGACTACCTTACATAATGACAAGGCTACGATCCATTGTAGTAACAAAATCTCGACAACAAACTACCTTCCATAATGAAAAGGCTACAATCCTTTGTAGTAACAAAAATCTCGACAACATACTACCTTCCATAATGACTTGGCTACCATCCATTGGAGTAACAAAAATCTCGAAAATAGACTACCTTCCATAATGACAAGGCTACCATCCATTGGAGTAACAAAGATATCGACAATTTACTACCTTTCATAATGACAAGGCTACCATCCATTGGAGTAACAAAAATCACGACAACATACTACCTTCCATAATGACAAGGCTACCATCCATTGGAATAACAAAAATCTCGACAACAGATGACCTTCCATAATGACTAGGCTACCATCCATTGGAGTAATCAAGATATCAACAACATACTACCTTCCATTATGATAAGGCTACGATCCATTGTAGTAACAAAAATCTCGACAAGAGACTACCTTCCATAATGACAAGGCTACCATCCATTGTAGTAACTAAAAAATCGACAACAAACTACCTTCCATAATGACAAGGGTACCATCCATTGGAGTAACAAAAATATCGGCAATAGACTACCATCCATAATGATAAGGCTACCATCCATTGGAGTAACAAAGATATCGACAACATACTACCTTCAATAATGACAAGACTACCATCCATTGGAGTAAAAAAAATCATGACAACAAACTACCTTCCATAATGACAAGGCTACCATCAATTGGAATAACAAAAATATCGACAATAGATGACCTTCCATAATGACTAGGCTACCATCCATTGGAGTAATAAATATATCAACAATAGACTACCTTCCATTATGATAAGGCTACAATCCATTGTAGTAACAAAAATCTTGAAAAGAGACTACCTTCCATAATGACAAGGCTACCATCCATTGTAGTAACTAAAATATCGACAACACACTACCTTCCATAATGATAAGGGTACCATCCATTGGAGTGACAAAAATATCCACAAGAGACTACCTTCAATAATGATAAGGCTACCATCCATTGGAGTATCAAAAATGTCGACAACAGACTACCTTCCGTAATGTCAAGGCTACATTCCATTGTAGTAACAAAAATCTCGACAACAGACAACCTTCCATAATGACTATGCGACCATCCATTGGAATAACAAAAATCTCGACAACAGACTACCTTCCATAATGACAAGGCTTCCATCCAATGGAGTAACAAAAATCTCGACAATAGACTACATTCCTTAATGACAAGGCTACCATCCATTGGAGTAACAAAAATCTCGACAATAGACTACCTTCCATAATGACAAGGCTACCATCCATTGGAGTAACAAAGATATCGATAAAATACTACCTTCCATAATGATAAGGCGACCATCCAATGGAGACTACCTTCCATAATGATAAGGCGACCATCCATTGGAGTAACAAAAATGTCGACAACAGACTACCTTCCATAATGTCAAGGCTACATTCCATTGTAGTAACAAAAATCTCGACAACAGACAACCTTACATAATGACAAGGCAACCATACATTATAGTAAAAAAAATCTCGACAACAGACTACCTTCCATAATGACAAGGCAACCATCCATTGTAGTAACAAAAATGTCGACGCCAGACTACCTTCCATAATGACTTGGCTACCATCCATTGGAGTAACAAAAATCTCGACAATAGACTACCTTCCATAATGACAAGGCTACCATCCATTGGAATAACAAAGATATCGATAAAATACTACCTTCCAAAATGACAAGGCTACCATCCATTGGAGAAACAAAAATCACGACAACAGACTACCTTCCATAATGAAAAGGCTACCATCCAATGGACTAACAAAAATCTCGACAACAGACTACCTTCCATAAAGACAAGTATACCATCCATTGGAGTAACAAAAATCTCGCCAACAGATGACCTTCCGTAATGACTAGGCTACCATCCATTGGAGTAATAAAGATATCGACAACAGACTACCTTCCATTATGAGAAGGATACAATCCATTGTAGTAACAAATATCTCGACAAGAGACTATCATCCATAATGACAAGGCTACCATCCATTGTAGTAAATAAAATCTCGACAACAAAATACCTTCCATAATGACAAGGCTACCATCCATTGGAGTAATAAAAATCACGACAACATACTACATTCCATAATCACAACACTACCATCCATTGGAATAACAAAAATCTCGACAACATACTACCTTCCATAATGACAAGGCTTCCATCCAATGGAGTAACAAAAATCTCGACAATAGACTACCTTCCATAATGACATGGCGACCATCCATTGGAGTAACAAAAATCTCGACAACAGACTACCTTACATTTTGACAAGGGTACCATCCATTGGAGTAACAAAAATATCCACAAGAGACTACATTCCATAATGATAAGGCTACCATCCATTGGAGTAACAAAAATCTTGACAACAGATTACCTTCCATAATGACAAGGCTACCATCCATTGTAATTACAAAAATCGCGACAACAAACTACCTTACATAATGACAAGGCTACCATCTATTGGAGTAGCAAAGATATCGATAACATACTACCTTCCATAATGACAAGGATACCATCCATTGGAGTAACAAAAATCATGATAACAGACTACCTTCAATAATGAAAAGGCTACCATCCATTGGAATAACAAAAATCTCGACAACAGAATACCTTCCATAATGACAAGGCTACCATCCAATGGAGTAACAAAAATCTCAACAACAGACTACCTTCCACAACGACAAGTATATGATCCATTGGAGTAACAAAAATCTCGATAATAGATGACCTTCCATAATGGCTAGGCTACCATCCATTGGAGTAATAAAGATATCGACAACAAACTACCTTCCATTATGAGAAGGCTACAATCCATTATAGTAACAAAAATCTCGACAAGAGACTATCTTCCATAATGACAAGGCTACCATCCATTGTAGAAACTAAAATCTCGACAACAGACTACCTTCCATAATGACAAGGCTACCATCCATTGGAGTAACAAAAATCATGACAACATACTACCTTTCGATAATAACAAGGCTACCATCTATTGGAATAACAAAAATCTTGACAACAAACTACCTTCCATAATGACAAGGCTGCCATCCATTGGAGTAAAAAAAATCACGACAACAGACTACCTTCCATAATGACAAGGCTACCATCCATTGGAATAACAAAAATATCGACAACAGAATACCTTCCATAATGAAAAGGCTACCATCCATTGGAGTAACAAAAATCATGACAACAGACTACCTTCCATAATGAAAAGGCTACCATCCATTGGAATAACAAAAATCTCGACAACAGAATACCTTCCATAATGACAAGGATACCATCTAATGGAGTAACAAAAATCTCGACAACAGACTACCTTCCATAACGACAAGTCTACCATCCATTGGAGTAACAAAAATCTCGACAACAGATGAGCTTCCATAATGACTAGGCTACCATCCATTAGAGTAATAAAGATATCGACAACAGACTACCTTCCATTATGAGAAGGCTACAATCCATTGTAGTAACAAAAATCTCGACAAGAGACTACCTTCCATAATGACAAGGCTATCATCCATTGTAGTAACTAAAATATCGACAACAAACTACCTTCCATAATGACAAGGCTACCATCCATTGTAGTAACAAAAATCTCGACAACGGACTACCTTCTATAATGATAAGGCTACCATCCATTGGAGTAACAAAAATCTCGACAACAGACTACCTTCCATAATGTCAAGGCTACCATCCATTGTAGTAACAAAAATCTCAACAACAGACTACCTTATATAATGACAAGGCTACCATCCATTATAGTAACAAAAATCTCGACAAGAGACTATCTTCCATAATGACAAGGCTACCATCCATTGTAGTAACTAAAATCTCGACAACATACTACCTTCCATAATGACAAGGCTACAATCCATTGGAGTAACAAAAATCACGACAACATGCTAGCTTCCATAATAACAAGGCTACCATCCATTGGAATAACAAAAATCTTGACAACAGACTACCTTCCATAATGACAAGGCTACCATCCATTGGAGTAACAAAAATCTCGACAACATACTACCTTCCATAATAACAAGGCTACCATCCATTGGAATAACAAAAATCATGACAACAGACTACCTTCCATAATGACAAGGCTACCATCCATTGGAATAACAAAAATATCAACAACAGAATACCTTCCATAATGACAAGTCTACCATCCATTGGAGTAACAAAAATCATGACAACAGACTACCTTCCATAATGAAAAGGCTACCATCCATTGGAATAACAAAAATCTCGACAACAGAATACCTTCCATAATGACAAGGCTACCATCTAATGGAGTAACAAAAATCTCGACAACAGACTACCTTCCATAACGACAAGTCTACCATCCATTGGAGTAACAAAAATCTCGACAACAGATGAGCTTCCATAATGACTAGGCTACCATCCATTGGAGTAATAAAGATATCGACAACAGACTACCTTCTATTATGAGAAGGCTACAATCCATTGTAGTAACAAAAATCTCGACAAGAAACTACCTTCCATAATGACAAGGCTATCATCTATTGTAGTAACTAAAATATCGACAACAAACTACCTTCCATAATGACAAGGCTACCATCCATTGTAGTTACAAAAATCTCGACAACAGACTACCTTCTATAATGATAAGGCTACCATCCATTGGAGTAACAAAAATCTCGACAACAGACTACCTTCCATAATGTCAAGGCTACAATCCATTGTAGTAACAAAAATCTCGACAACAGACTACCTTACATAATGACAAGGCTACCATCCATTGTAGTAACAAAAATCTCAACAACAGACTACCTTCCATAATGACAAGGCTACCATCCATTGTAGTAACAAAAATCTCGACAACAGACTACCTTCCATAATGACTTGGCTACCATCCATTGGAGTAACAAAAAACTCGACAATAGACTACCTTCCATAATGACAAGGCTACCATCCATTGGAGTAACAAAGATATCGATAACATACTACCTTCCATAATGACAAGGCTACCATCTATTGGAGTAACAAAAATCTCGACAATAGACTACCTTCCATAATGACAAGGCTACCATCCATTGGAGTAACAAAGATATTGATAACATACTACCTTCCAAAATGACAAGGCTACCATCCATTGGAGTAACAAAAATCACGACAACAGACTACCTTCCATAATGAAAAGGCTACCATCTATTGGAATAACAAAAATCTCGAAAACTTAATACCTTCCACAATGACAAGGCTACCATCCAATGGACTAACAAAAATCTCGACAACAGACTACCTTCCATAACGACAAGTATACCATCCATTGGAGTAACAAAAATCTCGACAAAAAATGACCTTCCATAATGACTAGGCTACCATCCATTGGAGTAATAAAGATATCGATATCAGTCTACTATCCATTATGAGAATGCTACAATCCATTGTAGTAACAAATATCTCGACAAGAGTCTATCATCCATAATGACAAGGCTACCATCCATTGTAGTAACAAAAATCTCGACAACAAACTACCTTCCATAATGACAAGGCTACCATCCATTGGAGTAACAAAAATCACGACAACATACTACATTCCATAATGAAAACACTACCATCCATTGGAATAACAAAAATCTCACAACAGACTACCTTCCATAATGACAAGGCTTCCATCCAATGGAGTAACAAAAATCTCGACAATAGACTACCTTCCTTAATGACAAGGCTACCATCCATTAGAGTAATAAAAATCTCGACAACAGACTACCTTCCATTTTGACAAGGGTACCATCCATTGGAGTAACAAAAATATCCACAAGAGACTACCTTCCATAATGATAAGGCTACCATCCATTGGAGTAACAAAAATCTCAACAACAGACTACCTTCCATAATGACAAGGCTACCATCCATTGTAATTACGAAAATCTCGACAACCGACTACCTTACATAATGACAAGGCTACCATCTATTGGAGTAGGAATGATATCGATAACATACTACCTTCTATAATGACAAGGCTACCATCCATTGGAGTAACAACAATCACGACAACAGACTACCTTCCATAATGAAAAGGCTACCATCCATTGGGATAACAAAAATCTCGACAACAGACTACCTTCCATAATGACTTGGCTACCATCCATTGGAGTAACAAAAAACTCGACAATAGACTACCTTCCATAATGACAAGGCTACCATCCATTGGAGTAACAAAGATATCGATAACATACTACCTTCCATAATGACAAGGCTACCATCTATTGGAGTAACAAAAATCTCGACAATAGACTACCTTCCATAATGACAAGGCTACCATCCATTGGAGTAACAAAGATATTGATAACATACTACCTTCCAAAATGACAAGGCTACCATCCATTGGAGTAACAAAAATCATGACAACAGACTACCTTCCATAATGAAAAGGCTACCATCTCTTGGAATAACAAAAATCTCGAAAACTTAATACCTTCCACAATGACAAGGCTACCATCCAATGGACTAACAAAAATCTCGACAACAGACTACCTTCCATAACGACAAGTATACCATCCATTGGAGTAACAAAAATCTCGACAAAAAATGACCTTCCATAATGACTAGGCTACCATCCATTGGAGTAATAAAGATATTGATATCAGTCTACCTTCCATAATGAGAAGGCTACAATCCATTGTAGTAACAAATATCTCGACAAGAGTCTATCATCCATAATGACAAGGCTACCATCCATTGTAGTAACAAAAATCTCGACAACAAACTACCTTCCATAATGACAAGGCTACCATCCATTGGAGTAACAAAAATCACGACAACATACTACATTCCATAATGAAAACACTACCATCCATTGGAATAACAAAAATCTCACAACAGACTACCTTCCATAATGACAAGGCTTCCATCCAATGGAGTAACAAAAATCTCGACAATAGACTACCTTCCTTAATGACAAGGCTACCATCCATTAGAGTAATAAAAATCTCGACAACAGACTACCTTCCATTTTGACAAGGGTACCATCCATTGGAGTAACAAAAATATCCACAAGAGACTACCTTCCATAATGATAAGGCTACCATCCATTGGAGTAACAAAAATCTCAACAACAGACTACCTTCCATAATGACAAGGCTACAATCCATTTTAATTACAAAAATCTCGACAACCGACTACCTTACATAATGACAAGGCTACCATCTATTGGAGTAGGAATGATATCGATAACATACTACCTTCTATAATTAGAAGGCTACAATCCATTGGAGTAACAACAATCACGACAACAGACTACCTTCCCTAATGAAAAGGCTACCATCCATTGGGATAACAAAAATCTCGACAACAGAATACCTTCCATAATGACAAGGCTACCATCCATTGGAGTAACAAAAATCACGATAACATACTACCTTCCATAATAACAAGGCTACCATCCATTGGAATAACAAAAATCTTGACAACAGACTACCTTCCATAATGACAAGGCTACCATCCATTGGAGTAACAAAAATCACGACAACATACTACCTTCCATAATAACAAGGCTACCATCCATTGGAATAACAAAAATCTTGACAACAGACTACCTTCCATAATGACAAGGATACCATCCATTGGAATAACAAAAATATCGACAACAGAATACCTTCCATAATGACAAGGCTACCATTCATTGGAGTAACAAAAATCATGACAACAGACTACCTTCCATAATGAAAAGGCTACCATCCATTGGAATAACAAAAATCTCGACAACAGAATACCTTCCATAATGACAAGGCTACCATCTAATGGAGTAACAAAAATCTCGACAACAGACTACCTTCCATAACGACAAGTCTACCATCCATTGGAGTAACAAAAATCTCGACAACAGATGAGCTTCCATAATGACTAGGCTACCATCCATTGGAGTATTAAAGATATCGACAACAGACTACCTTCCATTATGAGAAGGATACAATCCATTGTACTAACAAAAATCTCGACAAGAGACTACCTTCCATAATGACAAGGCTATCATCCATTGTAGTAACTAAAATATCGACAACAAACTACCTTCCATAATGACAAGGCTACCATCCATTGTAGTTACAAAAATCTCGACAACAAACTACCTTCTATAATGATAAGGCTACCATCCATTGGAGTAACAAAAATCTCGACAACAGACTACCTTCCATAATGTCAAGGCTACAATCCATTGTAGTAACAAAAATCTCAACAACAGACTACCTTACATAATGACAAGGCTACCATCCATTATAGTAACAAAAATCTCAACAACAGACTACCTTCCATAATGACAAGGCTACCATCCATTGTAGTAACAAAAATATCGACAACAGACTACCTTCCATAATGACTTGGCTACCATCCATTGGAGTAACAAAAAACTCGACAATAGACTACCTTCCATAATGACAGGGCTACCATCCATTGGAGTAACAAAGATATCGATAACATACTACCTTCCATAATGACAAGGCTACCATCTATTGGAGTAACAAAAATCTCGACAATAGACTACCTTCCATAATGACAAGGCTACCATCCATTGGAGTAACAAAGATATTGATAACATACTACCTTCCAAAATGACAAGGCTACCATCCATTGGAGTAACAAAAATCACGACAGCGGACTACCTTCCATAATGAAAAGGCTTCCATCTATTGGAATAACAAAAATCTCGAAAACTTAATACCTTCCACAATGACAAGGCTACCATCCAATAGACTAACAAAAATCTCGACAACAGACTACCTTCCATAACGACAAGTATACCATCTATTGGAGTAACAAAAATCTCGACAACAAATGACCTTCCATAATGACTAGGCTACCATCCATTGGAGTAATAAAGATATCGATAACAGTCTACCTTCCATTATGAGAAGGCTACAATCAATTGTAGTAACAAATATCTCGACAAGAGTCTATCATCCATAATGACAAGGCTACCATCCATTGTAGTAACAAAAATCTCGACAACAAACTACCTTCCATAATGACAAGGCTACCATCCATTGGAGTAACAAAAATCACGACAACATACTACATTCCATAATGAAAACACTACCATCCATTGGAATAACAAAAATGTCGACAACAGACTACCTTCCATAATGACAAGGCTTCCATCCAATGGAGTAACAAAAATCTCGACAATAGACTACCTTCCTTAATGACAAGGCTACCATCCATTGGAGTAACAAAAATCTCGACAATAGACTACCTTCCATTTTGACAAGGGTACCATGCATTGGAGTAACAAAAATATCCACAAGAGACTACCTTCCATAATGATAAGGCTACCATCCATTGGAGTAACAAAAATCTCGACAACAGACTACCTTCCATAATGACAAGGCTACCATCCATTGTAATTACAAAAATCTCGACAACCGACTACCTTACATAATGACAAGGCTACCATCTATTGGAGTAGGAATGATATCGATAACATACTACCTTCTATAATGACAAGGCTACCATCCATTAGAGTAACAACAATCACGACAACAGACTACCTTCCATAATGAAAAGGCTACCATCCATTGGGATAACAAAAATCTCGACAACAGAATACCTTCCATAATGACAACGCTACCATCCATTGGAGTAACAAAAATCATGACAACATACTACCTTCCATAATAACAAGGCTACCATCCATTGGAATAACAAAAATCTTGACAACAGACTACCTTCCATAATGATAAGGCTACCATCCATTGGAGTAACAAAAATCACGACAACATACTACCTTCCATAATAACAAGGCTACCATCCATTGGAATAACAAAAATCTTGACAACAAGTTACCTTCCATAATGACAAGGCTACCATCCATTGGAATAACAAAAATATCGACAACAGAATACCTTCCATAATGACAAGGCTACCATCCATTGGAGTAACAAAAATCATAACAACATACTACCTTCCATAATGAAAAGGCTACCATCCATTGGAATAACAAAAATCTCGACCACAGAATACCTTCCATAATGACAAGGCTACCATCTAATCGAGTAACAAAAATCTCCACAACAGACTACCTTCCATAACGACAAGTCTACCATCCATTGGAGTAACAAAAATCTCGACAATAGATGAGCTTCCATAATGACTAGGCTACCATCCATTGGAGTAATAAAGATATCGACAACAGACTACCTTCCATTATGAGAAGGCTACAATCCATTGTAGTAACAAAAATCTCGACAAGAGACTACCTTCCATAATGACAAGGCTATCATCCATTGTAGTAACTAAAATATCGACATCAAACTACCTTCCATAATGACTTGGCTACCATCCATTGGAGTAACAAAAAACTCGACAATAGACTACCTTCCATAATGACAAGGCTACCATCCATTGGAGTAACAAAGATATCGATAACATACTACCTTCCATAATGACAAGGCTACCATCTATTGGAGTGACAAAAATCTCGACAATAGACTACCTTCCATAATGACAAGGCTACCATCCATTGGAGTAACAAAGATATTGATAACATACTACCTTCCAAAATGACAAGGCTACCATCCATTGGAGTAACAAAAATCACGACAACAGACTACCTTTCATAATGAAAAGGCTACCATCTATTGGAATAACAAAAATCTCGAAAACTTAATACCTTCCACAATGACAAGGCTACCATCCAATGGACTAACAAAAATCTCGACAACAGACTACCTTCCATAACGAAAAGTATAACATCCATTGGAGTAACAAAAATATCGACAACAAATGACCTTCCATAATGACTAGGCTACCATCCATTGGAGTAATAAAGATATCGATAACAGTCTACCTTCCATTATGAGAAGGCTACAATCCATTGTAGTAACAAATATCTCGACAAGAGTCTATCATCCATAATGACAAGGCTACCATCCATTGTAGTAACAAAAATCTCGACAACAAACTACCTTCCATAATGACAAGGCTACCATCCATTGGAGTAACAAAAATCACGACAACATACTACATTCCATAATGAAAACACTACCATCCATTGGAATAACAAAAATCTCGACAACAGACTACCTTCCATAATGACAAGGCTTCCATCCAATGGAGTAACAAAAATCTCGACAATAGACTACCTTCCTTAATGACAAGGCTACCATCCATTGGAGTAACAAAAATCTCGACAACTGACTACCTTCCATTTTGACAAGGCTACCATCCATTGGAGTAACAAAAATCTCGACAACAGACTACCTTCCATAACGACAAGGCTACCATCCATTGTAATTACAAAAATCTCGACAACAAACTACCTTCCATAATGACAAGGCTACCATCCATTGGAGTAACAAAAATCACGACAACATACTACATTCCATAATGAAAACACTACCATCCATTGGAATAACAAAAATGTCGACAACAGACTACCTTCCATAATGACAAGGCTTCCATCCAATGGAGTAACAAAAATCTCGACAATAGACTACCTTCCTTAATGACAAGGCTACCATCCATTGGAGTAACAAAAATCTCGACAATAGACTACCTTCCATTTTGACAAGGGTACCATCCATTGGAGTAACAAAAATATCCACAAGAGACTACCTTCCATAATGATAAGGCTACCATCCATTGGAGTAACAAAAATCTCGACAACAGACTACCTTCCATAATGACAAGGCTACCATCCATTGTAATTACAAAAATCTTGACAACCGACTACCTTACATAATGACAAGGCTACCATCTATTGGAGTAGGAATGATATCGATAACATACTACCTTCTATAATGACAAGGCTACCATCCATTAGAGTAACAACAATCACGACAACAGACTACCTTCCATAATGAAAAGGCTACCATCCATTGGGATAACAAAAATCTCGACAACAGAATACCTTCCATAATGACAACGCTACCATCCATTGGAGTAACAAAAATCATGACAACATACTACCTTCCATAATAACAAGGCTACCATCCATTGGAATAACAAAAATCTTGACAACAGACTACCTTCCATAATGATAAGGCTACCATCCATTGGAGTAACAAAAATCACGACAACATACTACCTTCCATAATAACAAGGCTACCATCCATTGGAATAACAAAAATCTTGACAACAAGTTACCTTCCATAATGACAAGGCTACCATCCATTGGAATAACAAAAATATCGACAACAGAATACCTTCCATAATGACAAGGCTACCATCCATTGGAGTAACAAAAATCATAACAACATACTACCTTCCATAATGAAAAGGCTACCATCCATTGGAATAACAAAAATCTCGACCACAGAATACCTTCCATAATGACAAGGCTACCATCTAATCGAGTAACAAAAATCTCCACAACAGACTACCTTCCATAACGACAAGTCTACCATCCATTGGAGTAACAAAAATCTCGACAATAGATGAGCTTCCATAATGACTAGGCTACCATCCATTGGAGTAATAAAGATATCGACAACAGACTACCTTCCATTATGAGAAGGCTACAATCCATTGTAGTAACAAAAATCTCGACAAGAGACTACCTTCCATAATGACAAGGCTATCATCCATTGTAGTAACTAAAATATCGACATCAAACTACCTTCCATAATGACTTGGCTACCATCCATTGGAGTAACAAAAAACTCGACAATAGACTACCTTCCATAATGACAAGGCTACCATCCATTGGAGTAACAAAGATATCGATAACATACTACCTTCCATAATGACAAGGCTACCATCTATTGGAGTGACAAAAATCTCGACAATAGACTACCTTCCATAATGACAAGGCTACCATCCATTGGAGTAACAAAGATATTGATAACATACTACCTTCCAAAATGACAAGGCTACCATCCATTGGAGTAACAAAAATCACGACAACAGACTACCTTTCATAATGAAAAGGCTACCATCTATTGGAATAACAAAAATCTCGAAAACTTAATACCTTCCACAATGACAAGGCTACCATCCAATGGACTAACAAAAATCTCGACAACAGACTACCTTCCATAACGAAAAGTATAACATCCATTGGAGTAACAAAAATATCGACAACAAATGACCTTCCATAATGACTAGGCTACCATCCATTGGAGTAATAAAGATATCGATAACAGTCTACCTTCCATTATGAGAAGGCTACAATCCATTGTAGTAACAAATATCTCGACAAGAGTCTATCATCCATAATGACAAGGCTACCATCCATTGTAGTAACAAAAATCTCGACAACAAACTACCTTCCATAATGACAAGGCTACCATCCATTGGAGTAACAAAAATCACGACAACATACTACATTCCATAATGAAAACACTACCATCCATTGGAATAACAAAAATCTCGACAACAGACTACCTTCCATAATGACAAGGCTTCCATCCAATGGAGTAACAAAAATCTCGACAATAGACTACCTTCCTTAATGACAAGGCTACCATCCATTGGAGTAACAAAAATCTCGACAACAGACTACCTTCCATTTTGACAAGGGTACCATCCATTGGAGTAACAAAAATATCCACAAGAGACTACCTTCCATAATGATAAGGCTACCATCCATTGGAGTAACAAAAATCTCGACAACAGACTACCTTCCGTAACGACAAGGCTACCATCCATTGTAATTACAAAAATCTCGACAACCGACTACCTTACATAATGACAAGGCTACTATCTATTGGAGTAGGAATGATATCGATAACATACTACCTTCTATAATGACAAGGCTACCATCCATTGGAGTAACAATAGGCACGACAACAGACTACCTTCCATAATGAAAAGGCTACCATCCATTGGGATAACAAAAATCTCGACAACAGAATACCTTTCATAATGACAAGGCTACCATCCAATGGAGTAACAAAAATCTTGACAACAAACTACCTTCCACAACGACAACTATACCATCCATTGGAGTAACAAAAATCTCGATAACAGATGACCTTCCATAATGACTAGGCTACCATCCATTGGAGTTATAAAGATATCGACAACAGACAACCTTCCATTAGGAGAAGGCTATAATCAATTGTAGTAACAAAAATCTCGACAAGAGACTATCTTCCATAATGACAAGGCTACCATCCATTGTAGTAACTAAAATCTCGACAATAGACTACCTTCCATAATGACATGGCTACCATCCATTGGAGTAACAAAAATCACGCGAACATACTACCTTCCATAATAACAAGGCTAGCATCCATTGGAATAACAAAAATCTTGACAACAGACTACCTTCCATATTGACAAGGCTACCATCCATTGGAGTAACAAAAATCACGACAACAGACTACGTTCCATAATGACAAGGCTACCATCCATTGGAATAACAAAAATCTCGACAATAGATGACCTTCCATAATGACTAGGCTACCATCCATTGGAGTAATCAAGATATCAACAACAAACTACCTTCCATTATGATAAGGCTATAATCCATTGTAGTAAATAAAATCTCGACAAGAGACTACTTTCCATAATGACAAGGCTACCATCCATTGTAGTAACTAAAATATCGACAACAAACTACCTTCCATAATGACATGGGTACCATCCATTGGAGTAACAAAAATATCCACAAGAGACTACCTTCCATAATGATAAGGCTACCATCCATTGGAGTAACAAAAATCTCGACAACAAAATACCTTCCATAATGTCAAGGCTACAATCCATTGTAGTAACAAAAATCTCGACAACAGACTACCTTACATAATGACAAGGCTACCATCCATTGTAGTAACAAAAATCTCGACAACAGACTACTTTCCATAATGACAAGGCTACCATCCATTGTAGTAACAAAAATCTCGACAACAGACTACCTTCCATAATGACTTGGCTACCATCCATTGGAGTAACAAAAAACTCGACAATAAACTACCTTCCATAATGACAAGGCTACCAATCATCGGAGTAACAAAGATATTGATAACATATTAACTTCCATAATGACAAGGCTACCATCCATTGGAGTAACAAAAATCTCGACAATAGACTACCTTCCATAATGACAAGGCTACCATCCATTGGAGTAACAAAGATATGGATAACATACTACCTTTCATAATGACAAGGCTACCATCCATTAGAGTAACAAAAATCACGACAACAGACTACCTTCCATTATGAAAAGGCTACCATCCATTGGAATAACAAAAATCTCGAAAACTTAATACCTTCCATAATGACAAGGCTACCATCCAATGGACTAACAAAAATCTCGACAACAGACTACCTTCCATAATGACAAGTATACCATCCATTGGAGTAACAAAAATCTCGACAACAAATGACTTTCCATAATGACTAGGCTACCATCCATTGGAGTAATAAAGATATCGACAACAAACTACCTTCCATTATGAGAAGGCTACAATCGATTGTAGAAACAAATATCTCGACAAGAGTCTATCATCCATAATGACAAGGCTACCATCCATTGTAGTAACAAAAATCTCGACAACAAACTACCTTCCATAATGACAAGGCTACCATCCATTGGAGTAACAAAAATCACGGCAACATACTACATTCCATAATGAAAACACTACCATCTATTGGAATAACAAAAATCTCGACAACATACTACCTTCCATAATGAAAATTCTACCATCCATTGTAGTAACTAAAATATCGACAACAAACTACCTTCCATAATGACATAGGTACCATCCATTGGAGTAACAAAAATATCCACAAGAGACTACCTTCCATAATGATAAGGCTACCAACCATTGGAGTAACAAAAATATCGACAAGAGAATACCTTCCGTAATGTCAAGGCTACAATCCATTGTAGTAACAAAAATCTCGACAATAGACTACCTTACATAATGACAAGGCTACCATCCATTGTAGTAACAAAAATATCGACAACAAACTACTTTCCATAATGACAAGGCTACCATCCATTGTAGTAACAAAAATCTCGACAATAGACTGCCTTCCATAATAACAAGGCTACCATCCATTGGAATAACAAAAATCTTGACAACACGTTACCTTCCATAATGACAAGGCTACCATCCATTGGAATAACAAAAATATCGACAACAGAATACCTTCCATAATGACAAGGCTACCATCCATTGGAGTAACAAAAATCATGTCAACATACTACCTTCCATAATGAAAAGGATACCATCCATTGGAATAACAAAAATCTCGACCACAGAATACCTTCCATAATGACAAGGCTACCATCTAATGGAGTAACAAAAATCTCCACAACAGACTACCTTCCATAACGACAAGTCTACCATCCATTGGAGTAACAAAAATCTCGACAATAGATGAGCTTCCATAATGACTAGGCTACCATCCATTGGAGTAATAAAGATATCGACAACAGACTACCTTCCATTATTAGAAGGCTACAATCCATTGTAGTAACAAAAATCTCGACAAGAGACTACCTTCCATAATGACAAGGCTATCATCCATTGTAGTAACTAAAATATCGACATCAAACTACCTTCCATAATGACAAGGCTACCATCCATTGTAGTTACAAAAATCTCGAAAACAGACTACCTTTTTTAATGATAAGGCTACCATCCATTGGAGTAACAAAAATATCGACAAGAGAATACCTTCCATAATGTCAAGGCTACAATCCATTGTAGTAACAAAAATCTCGACAACAGACTACCTTACATAATGACAAGTCTACCATCCATTGTAGTAACAAAAATCTCAACAACAGACTACCTTCCATAATGACAAGGCTACCATCCATTGTAGTAACAAAAATATCGACAACAGACTACCTTCCATAATGACTTAGCTACCATCCATTGGAGTAACAAAAAACTCGACAATAGACTACCTTCCATAATGACAAGGCTACCATCCATTGGAGTAACAAAAATATCGATAACATACTACCTTCCATAATGACAAGGCTACCATCTATTGGAGTGACAAAAATCTCGACAATAGACTACCTTCCATAATGACAAGGCTACCATCCATTGGAGTAACAAAGATATTGATAACATACTACCTTCCAAAATGACAAGGCTACCATCCATTGGAGTAACAAAAATCACGACAACAGACTACTTTCCATAATGAAAAGGCTACCATCTATTGGAATAACAAAAATCTCGAAAACTTAATACCTTCCACAATGACAAGGCTACCATCCAATGGACTAACAAAAATCTCGACAACAGACTACCTTCCATAACGAAAAGTATAACATCCATTGGAGTAACAAAAATCTCGACAACAAATGACCTTCCATAATGACTAGGCTACCATCCATTGGAGTAATAAAGATATCGATAAAAGTCTACCTTCCATTATGAGAAGGCTACAATCCATTGTAGTAACAAATATCTCGACAAGAGTCTATCATCCATAATGACAAGGCTACCATCCATTGTAGTAACAAAAATCTCGACAACAAACTACCTTCCATAATGACAAGGCTACCATCCATTGGAGTAACAAAAATCACGACAACATACTACATTCCATAATGAAAACACTACCATCCATTGGAATAACAAAAATGTCGACAACAGACTACCTTCCATAATGACAAGGCTTCCATCCAATGGAGTAACAAAAATCTCGACAATAGACTACCTTCCTTAATGACAAGGCTACCATCCATTGGAGTAACAAAAATCTCGACAACAGACTACCTTCCATTTTGACAAGGGTACCATCCATTGGAGTAACAAAAATATCCACAAGAGACTACCTTCCATAATGATAAGGCTACCATCCATTGGAGTAACAAAAATCTCGACAACAGACTACCTTCCGTAACGACAAGGCTACCATCCATTGTAATTACAAAAATCTCGACAACAGACTACCTTACATAATGACAAGGCTACTATCTATTGGAGTAGGAATGATATCGATAACATACTACCTTCTATAATGACAAGGCTACCATCCATTGGAGTAACAACAGGCACGACAACAGACTACCTTCCATAATGAAAAGGCTACCATCCATTGGGATAACAAAAATCTCGACAACAGAATACCTTCCATAATGACAAGGCTACCATCCAAAGGAGTAACAAAAATCATGACAACAAACTACCTTCCACAAGGACAACTATACCATCCATTGGAGTAACAAAAATCTCGATAACAGATGACCTTCCATAATGACTAGGCTACCATCCATTGGAGTTATAAAGATATCGACAACAGACTACCTTCCATTAGGAGAAGGCTATAATCAATTGTAGTAACAAAAATCTCGACAAGAGACTATCTTCCATAATGACAAGGCTACCATCCATTGTAGTAACTAAAATCTCGACAATAGACTACCTTCCATAATGACATGGCTACCATCCATTGGAGTAACAAAAATCACGCGAACATACTACCTTCCATAATAACAAGGCTAGCATCCATTGGAATAACAAAAATCTTGACAACAGACTACCTTCCATATTGACAAGGCTACCATCCATTGGAGTAACAAAAATCACGACAACAGACTACGTTCCATAATGACAAGGCTACCATCCATTGGAATAACAAAAATCTCGACAATAGATGACCTTCCATAATGACTAGGCTACCATCCATTGGAGTAATCAAGATATCAACAACAGACTACCTTCCATTATGATAAGGCTATAATCCATTGTAGTAAATAAAATCTCGACAAGAGACTACTTTCCATAATGACAAGGCTACCATCCATTGTAGTAACTAAAATATCGACAACAAACTACCTTCCATAATGACATGGGTACCATCCATTGGAGTAATAAAAATATCCATAAGAGACTACCTTCCATAATGATAAGGCTACCATCCATTGGAGTAACAAAAATCTCCACAATAAAATACCTTCCATAATGTCAAGGCTACAATCCATTGTAGTAACAAAAATCTCGACAACAGACTACCTTACATAATGACAAGGCTACCATCCATTGTAGTAACAAAAATCTCGACAACAGACTACTTTCCATAATGACAAGGCTACCATCCATTGTAGTAACAAAAATCTTGACAACAGACTACCTTCCATAATGACTTGGCTACCATCCATTGGAGTAACAAAAAACTCGACAATAAACTACCTTCCATAATGACAAGGCTACCAATCATCGGAGTAACAAAGATATTGATAACATATTAACTTCCATAATGACAAGGCTACCATCCATTGGAGTAACAAAAATCTCGACAATAGACTACCTTCCATAATGACAAGGCTACCATCCATTGGAGTAACAAAGATATGGATAACATACTACCTTCCATAATGACAAGGCTACCATCCATTAGAGTAACAAAAATCACGACAACAGACTACCTTCCATTATGAAAAGGCTACCATCCATTGGAATAACAAAAATCTCGAAAACTTAATACCTTCCATAATGACAAGGCTACCATCCAATGGACTAACAAAAATCTCGACAACAGACTACCTTCCATAATGACAAGTATACCATCCATTGGAGTAACAAAAATCTCGACAACAAATGACCTTCCATAATGACTAGGCTACCATCCATTGGAGTAATAAAGATATCGACAACAAACTACCTTCCATTATGAGAAGGCTACAATCGATTGTAGAAACAAATATCTCGACAAGAGTCTATCATCCATAATGACAAGGCTACCATCCATTGTAGTAACAAAAATCTCGACAACAAACTACCTTCCATAATGACAAGGCTACCATCCATTGGAGTAACAAAAATCACGGCAACATACTACATTCCATAATGAAAACACTACCATCTATTGGAATAACAAAAATCTCGACAACATACTACCTTCCATAATGAAAATTCTACCATCCATTGTAGTAACTAAAATATCGACAACAAACTACCTTCCATAATGACATGGGTACCATCCATTGGAGTAACAAAAATATCCACAAGAGACTACCTTCCATAATGATAAGGCTACCATCCATTGGAGTAACAAAAATATCGACAAGAGAATACCTTCCGTAATGTCAAGGCTACAATCCATTGTAGTAACAAAAATCTCGACAATAGACTACCTTACATAATGACAAGGCTACCATCCATTGTAGTAACAAAAATATCGACAACAAACTACTTTCCATAATGACAAGGCTACCATCCATTGTAGTAACAAAAATCTCGACAATAGACTGCCTTCCATAATAACAAGGCTATCATCCATTGGAATAACAAAAATCTTGACAACACGTTACCTTCCATAATGACAAGGCTACCATCCATTGGAATAACAAAAATATCGACAACAGAATACCTTCCATAATGACAAGGCTACCATCCATTGGAGTAACAAAAATCATGACAACATACTACCTTCCATAATGAAAAGGCTACCATCCATTGGAATAACAAAAATCTCGACCACAGAATACCTTCCATAATGACAAGGCTACCATCTAATGGAGTAACAAAAATCTCCACAACAGACTACCTTCCATAACGACAAGTCTATCATCCATTGGAGTAACAAAAATCTCGACAATAGATGAGCTTCCATAATGACTAGGCTACCATCCATTGGAGTAATAAAGATATCGACAACAGACTACCTTCCATTATGAGAAGGCTACAATCCATTGTAGTAACAAAAATCTCGACAAGAGACTACCTTCCATAATGACAAGGCTATCATCCATTGTAGTAACTAAAATATCGACATCAAACTACCTTCCATAATGACAAGGCTACCATCCATTGTAGTTACAAAAATCTCGACAACAGACTACCTTTTTTAATGATAAGGCTACCATCCATTGGAGTAACAAAAATCTCGACAACAGACTACCTTCCATAATGTCAAGGCTACAATCCATTGTAGTAACAAAAATCTCGACAACAGACTACCTTACATAATGACAAGTCTACCATCCATTGTAGTAACAAAAATCTCAACAACAGACTACCTTCCATAATGACAAGGCTACCATCCATTGTAGTAACAAAAATATCGACAACAGACTACCTTCCATAATGACTTAGCTACCATCCATTGGAGTAACAAAAAACTCGACAATAGACTACCTTCCATAATGACAAGGCTACCATCCATTGGAGTAACAAAAATATCGATAACATACTACCTTCCATAATGACAAGGCTACCATCTATTGGAGTGACAAAAATCTCGACAATAGACTACCTTCCATAATGACAAGGCTACCATCCATTGGAGTAACAAAGATATTGATAACATACTACCTTCCAAAATGACAAGGCTACCATCCATTGCAGTAACAAAAATCACGACAACAGACTACCTTCCATAATGAAAGGGCTACCATCTATTGGAATAACAAAAATCTCGAAAACTTAATACCTTCCACAATGACAAGGCTACCATCCAATGGACTAACAAAAATCTCGACAACAGACTACCTTCCATAACGAAAAGTATAACATCCATTGGAGTAACAAAAATCTCGACAACAAATGACCTTCCATAATGACTAGGCTACCATCCATTGGAGTAATAAAGATATCGATAACATTCTACCTTCCATTATGAGAAGGCTACAATCCATTGTAGTAACAAATATCTCGACAAGAGTCTATCATCCATAATGACAAGGCTACCATCCATTGTAGTAACAAAAATCTCGACAACAAACTACCTTCCATAATGACAAGGCTACCATCCATTGGAGTATCAAAAATCACGACAACATACTACATTCCATAATGAAAACACTACCATCCATTGGAATAACAAAAATCTCGACAACAGACTACCTTCCATAATGACAAGGCTTCCATCCAATGGAGTAATAAAAATCTCGACAATAGACTACCTTCCTTAATGACAAGGCTACCATCCATTGGAGTAACAAAAATCTCGACAACAGACTACCTTCCATTTTGACAAGGGTACCATCCATTGGAGTAACAAAAATATCCACAAGAGACTACCTTCCATAATGATAAGGCTACCATCCATTGGAGTAACAAAAATCTCGACAACAGACTACCTTCCGTAACGACAAGGCTACCATCCATTGTAATTACAAAAATCTCGACAACCGACTACCTTACATAATGACAAGGCTACTATCTATTGGAGTAGGAATGATATCGATAACATACTACCTTCTATAATGACAAGGCTACCATCCATTGGAGTAACAACAGGCACGACAACAGACTACCTTCCATAATGAAAAGGCTACCATCCATTGGGATAACAAAAATCTCGACAACAGAATACCTTCCATAATGACAAGGCTACCATCCAATGGAGTAACAAAAATCTTGACAACAAACTACCTTCCACAACGACAACTATACCATCCATTGGAGTAACAAAAATCTCGATAACAGATGACCTTCCATAATGACTAGGCTACCATCCATTGGAGTTATAAAGATATCGACAACAGACTACCTTCCATTAGGAGAAGGCTATAATCAATTGTAGTAACAAAAATCTCGACAAGAGACTATCTTCCATAATGACAAGGCTACCATCCATTGTAGTAACTAAAATCTCGACAATAGACTACCTTCCATAATGACATGGCTACCATCCATTGGAGTAACAAAAATCACGCGAACATACTACCTTCCATAATAACAAGGCTAGCATCCATTGGAATAACAAAAATCTTGACAACAGACTACCTTCCATATTGACAAGGCTACCATCCATTGGAGTAACAAAAATCACGACAACAGACTACGTTCCATAATGACAAGGCTACCATCCATTGGAATAACAAAAATCTCGACAATAGATGACCTTCCATAATGACTAGGCTACCATCCATTGGAGTAATCAAGATATCAACAACAGACTACCTTCCATTATGATAAGGCTATAATCCATTGTAGTAAATAAAATCTCGACAAGAGACTACTTTCCATAATGACAAGGCTACCATCCATTGTAGTAACTAAAATATCGACAACAAACTACCTTCCATAATGACATGGGTACCATCCATTGGAGTAACAAAAATATCCACAAGAGACTACCTTCCATAATGATAAGGCTACCATCCATTGGAGTAACAAAAATCTCGACAACAGAATACCTTCCATAATGTCAAGGCTACAATCCATTGTAGTAACAAAAATCTCGACAACAGACTACCTTACATAATGACAAGGCTACCATCCATTGTAGTAACAAAAATCTCGACAACAGACTACTTTCCATAATGACAAGGCTACCATCCATTGTAGTAACAAAAATCTCGACAACAGACTACCTTCCATAATGACTTGGCTACCATCCATTGGAGTAACAAAAAACTCGACAATAAACTACCTTCCATAATGACAAGGCTACCAATCATCGGAGTAACAAAGATATTGATAACATATTAACTTCCATAATGACAAGGCTACCATCCATTGGAGTAACAAAAATCTCGACAATAGACTACCTTCCATAATGACAAGGCTACCATCCATTGGAGTAACAAAGATATGGATAACATACTACCTTCCATAATGACAAGGCTACCATCCATTAGAGTAACAAAAATCACGACAACAGACTACCTTCCATTATGAAAAGGCTACCATCCATTGGAATAACAAAAATCTCGAAAACTTAATACCTTCCATAATGACAAGGCTACCATCCAATGGACTAACAAAAATCTCGACAATAGACTACCTTCCATAATGACAAGTATACCATCCATTGAAGTAACAAAAATCTCGACAACAAATGACCTTCCATAATGACTAGGCTACCATCCATTGGAGTAATAAAGATATCGACAACAAACTACCTTCCATTATGAGAAGGCTACAATCGATTGTAGAAACAAATATCTCGACAAGAGTCTATCATCCATAATGACAAGGCTACCATCCATTGTAGTAACAAAAATCTCGACAACAAACTACCTTCCATAATGACAAGGCTACCATCCATTGGAGTAACAAAAATCACGGCAACATACTACATTCCATAATGAAAACACTACCATCTATTGGAATAACAAAAATCTCGACAACATACTACCTTCCATAATGAAAATTCTACCATCCATTGTAGTAACTAAAATATCGACAACAAACTACCTTCCATAATGACATGGGTACCATCCATTGGAGTAACAAAAATATCCACAAGAGACTACCTTCCATAATGATAAGGCTACCATCCATTGGAGTAACAAAAATATCGACAAGAGAATACCTTCCGTAATGTCAAGGCTACAATCCATTGTAGTAACAAAAATCTCGACAATAGACTACCTTACATAATGACAAGGCTACCATCCATTGTAGTAACAAAAATATCGACAACAAACTACTTTCCATAATGACAAGGCTACCATCCATTGTAGTAACAAAAATCTCGACAATAGACTGCCTTCCATAATAACAAGGCTATCATCCATTGGAATAACAAAAATCTTGACAACACGTTACCTTCCATAATGACAAGGCTACCATCCATTGGAATAACAAAAATATCGACAACAGAATACCTTCCATAATGACAAGGCTACCATCCATTGGAGTAACAAAAATCATGACAACATACTACCTTCCATAATGAAAAGGCTACCATCCATTGGAATAACAAAAATCTCGACCACAGAATACCTTCCATAATTACAAGGCTACCATCTAATGGAGTAACAAAAATCTCCACAACAGACTACCTTCCATAACGACAAGTCTACCATCCATTGGAGTAACAAAAATCTCGACAATAGATGAGCTTCCATAATGACTAGGCTACCATCCATTGGAGTAATAAAGATATCGACAACAGACTACCTTCCATTATGAGAAGGCTACAATCCATTGTAGTAACAAAAATCTCGACAAGAGACTACCTTCCATAATGACAAGGCTATCATCCATTGTAGTAACTAAAATATCGACATCAAACTACCTTCCATAATGACAAGGCTACCATCCATTGTAGTTACAAAAATCTCGACAACAGACTACCTTTTTTAATGATAAGGCTACCATCCATTGGAGTAACAAAAATCTCGACAACAGACTACCTTCCATAATGTCAAGGCTACAATCCATTGTAGTAACAAAAATCTCGACAACAGACTACCTTACATAATGACAAGTCTACCATCCATTGTAGTAACAAAAATATCAACAACAGACTACCTTCCATAATGACAAGGCTACCATCCATTGTAGTAACAAAAATATCGACAACAGACTACCTTCCATAATGACTTAGCTACCATCCATTGGAGTAACAAAAAACTCGACAATAGACTACCTTCCATAATGACAAGGCTACCATCCATTGGAGTAACAAAAATATCGATAACATACTACCTTCCATAATGACAAGGCTACCATCTATTGGAGTGACAAAAATCTCGACAATAGACTACCTTCCATAATGACAAGGCTACCATCCATTGGAGTAACAAAGATATTGATAACATACTACCTTCCAAAATGACAAGGCTACCATCCATTGGAGTAACAAAAATCACGACAACAGACTACCTTCCATAATGAAAAGGCTACCATCTATTGGAATAACAAAAATCTCGAAAACTTAATACCTTCCACAATGACAAGGCTACCATCCAATGGACTAACAAAAATCTCGACAACAGACTACCTTCCATAACGAAAATTATAACATCCATTGGAGTAACAAAAATCTCGACAACAAATGACCTTCCATAATGACTAGGCTACCATCCATTGGAGTAATAAAGATATCGATAACAGTCTACCTTCCATTATGAGAAGGCTACAATCCATTGTAGTAACAAATATCTCGACAAGAGTCTATCATCCATAATGACAAGGCTACCATCCATTGTAGTAACAAAAATCTCGACAACAAACTACCTTCCATAATGACAAGGCTACCATCCATTGGAGTAACAAAAATCACGACAACATACTACATTCCAAAATGAAAACACTACCATCCATTGGAATAACAAAAATCTCGACAACAGACTACCTTCCATAATGACAAGGCTTCCATCCAATGGAGTAACAAAAATCTCGACAATAGACTACCTTCCTTAATGACAAGGCTACCATCCATTGGAGTAACAAAAATCTCGACAACAGACTACCTTCCATTTTGACAAGGGTACCATCCATTGGAGTAACAAAAATATCCACAAGAGACTACCTTCCATAATGATAAGGCTACCATCCATTGGAGTAACAAAAATCTCGACAACAGACTACCTTCCGTAACGACAAGGCTACCATCCATTGTAATTACAAAAATCTCGACAACCGACTACCTTACATAATGACAAGGCTACTATCTATTGGAGTAGGAATGATATCGATAACATACTACCTTCTATAATGACAAGGATACCATCCATTGGAGTAACAACAGGCACGACAACAGACTACCTTCCATAATGAAAAGGCTACCATCCATTGGGATAACAAAAATCTCGACAACAGAATACCTTCCATAATGACAAGGCTACCATCCAATGGAGTAACAAAAATCTTGACAACAAACTACCTTCCACAACGACAACTATACCATCCATTGGAGTAAAAAAAATCTCGATAACAGATGACCTTCCATAATGACTAGGCTACCATCCATTAGAGTTATAAAGATATCGACAACAGACTACCTTCCATTAGGAGAAGGCTATAATCAATTGTAGTAACAAAAATCTCGACAAGAGACTATCTTCCATAATGACAAGGCTACCATCCATTGTAGTAACTAAAATCTCGACAACAGACTACCTTCCATAATGACATGGCTACCATCCATTGGAGTAACAAAAATCACGAGAACATACTACCTTCCATAATAACAAGGCTAGCATCCATTGGAATAACAAAAATCTTGACAACAGACTACCTTCCATATTGACAAGGCTACCATCCATTGGAGTAACAAAAATCACGACAACAGACTACGTTCCATAATGACAAGGCTACCATCCATTGGAATAACAAAAATCTCGACAATAGATGACCTTCCATAATGACTAGGCTACCATCCATTGGAGTAATCAAGATATCAACAACAGACTACCTTCCATTATGATAAGGCTATAATCCATTGTAGTAAATAAAATCTTGACAAGAGACTACTTTCCATAATGACAAGGCTACCATCCATTGTAGTAACTAAAATATCGACAACAAACTACCTTCCATAATGACATGGGTACCATCCATTGGAGTAACAAAAATATCCACAAGAGACTACCTTCCATAATGATAAGGCTACCATCCATTGGAGTAACAAAAATCTCGACAACAGAATACCTTCCATAATGTCAAGGCTACAATCCATTGTAGTAACAAAAATCTCGACAACAGACTACCTTACATAATGACAAGGCTACCATCCATTGTAGTAACAAAAATATCGACAACAGACTACTTTCCATAATGACAAGGCTACCATCCATTGTAGTAACAAAAATCTCGACAACAGACTACCTTCCATAATGACTTGGCTACCATCCATTGGAGTAACAAAAAACTCGACAATAAACTACCTTCCATAATGACAAGGCTACCAATCATCGGAGTAACAAAGATATTGATAACATATTAACTTCCATAATGACAAGGCTACCATCCATTGGAGTAACAAAAATCTCGACAATAGACTACCTTCCATAATGACAAGGCTACCATCCATTGGAGTAACAAAGATATGGATAACATACTACCTTCCATAATGACAAGGCTACCATCCATTAGAGTAACAAAAATAACGACAACAGACTACCTTCCATTATGAAAAGGCTACCATCCATTGGAATAACAAAAATCTCGAAAACTTAATACCTTCCATAATGACAAGGCTACCATCCAATGGACTAACAAAAATCTCGACAACAGACTACCTTCCATAATGACAACTATACCATCCATTGGAGTAACAAAAATCTCGACAACAAATGACCTTCCATAATGACTAGGCTACCATCCATTGGAGTAATAAAGATATCGACAACAAACTACCTTCCATTATGAGAAGGCTACAATCGATTGTAGAAACAAATATCTCGACAAGAGTCTATCATCCATAATGACAAGGCTACCATCCATTGTAGTAACAAAAATCTCGACAACAAACTACCTTCCATAATGACAAGGCTACCATCCATTGGAGTAACAAAAATCACGGCAACATACTACATTCCATAATGAAAACACTACCATCTATTGGAATAACAAAAATCTCGACAACATACTACCTTCCATAATGAAAATTCTACCATCCATTGTAGTAACTAAAATATCGACAACAAACTACCTTCCATAATGACATGGGTACCATCCATTGGAGTAACAAAGATATTGATAACATACTACCTTCCAAAATGACAAGGCTACCATCCATTGGAGTAACAAAAATCACGACAACAGACTACCTTCCATAATGAAAAGGCTACCATCTATTGGAATAACAAAAATCTCGAAAACTTAATACCTTCCATAATGACAAGGCTACCATCCAATGGACTAACAAAAATCTCGACAACAGACTACCTTCCATAACGAAAATTATAACATCCATTGGAGTAACAAAAATCTCGACAACAAATGACCTTCCATAATGACTAGGCTACCATCCATTGGAGTAATAAAGATATCGATAACAGTCTACCTTCCATTATGAGAAGGCTACAATCCATTGTAGTAACAAATATCTCGACAAGAGTCTATCATCCATAATGACAAGGCTACCATCCATTGTAGTAACAAAAATCTCGACAACAAACTACCTTCCATAATGACAAGGCTACCATCCATTGGAGTAACAAAAATCACGACAACATACTACATTCCATAATGAAAACACTACCATCCATTGGAATAACAAAAATCTCGACAACAGACTACCTTCCATAATGACAAGGCTTCCATCCAATGGAGTAACAAAAATCTCGACAATAGACTACCTTCCTTAATGACAAGGCTACCATCCATTGGAGTAACAAAAATCTCGACAACAGACTACCTTCCATTTTGACAAGGGTACCATCCATTGGAGTAACAAAAATATCCACAAGAGACTACCTTCCATAATGATAAGGCTCCCATCCATTGGAGTAACAAAAATCTCGACAACAGACTACCTTCCGTAACGACAAGGCTACCATCCATTGTAATTACAAAAATCTCGACAACCGACTACCTTACATAATGACAAGGCTACTATCTATTGGAGTAGGAATGATATCGATAACATACTACCTTCTATAATGACAAGGCTACCATCCATTGGAGTAACAACAGGCACAACAACAGACTACCTTCCATAATGAAAAGGCTACCATCCTTGGGATAACAAAAATCTCGACAACAGAATACCTTCCATAATGACAAGGCTACCATCCAATGGAGTAACAAAAATCTTGACAACAAACTACCTTCCACAACGACAACTATACCATCCATTGGAGTAACAAAAATCTCGATAACAGATGACCTTCCATAATGACTAGGCTACCATCCATTAGAGTTATAAAGATATCGACAACAGACTACCTTCCATTAGGAGAAGGCTATAATCAATTGTAGTAACAAAAATCTCGACAAGAGACTATCTTCCATAATGACAAGGCTACCATCCATTGTAGTAACTAAAATCTCGACAACAGACTACCTTCCATAATGACATGGCTACCATCCATTGGAGTAACAAAAATCACGAGAACATACTACCTTCCATAATAACAAGGCTAGCATCCATTGGAATAACAAAAATCTTGACAACAGACTACCTTCCATATTGACAAGGCTACCATCCATTGGAGTAACAAAAATCACGACAACAGACTACGTTCCATAATGACAAGGCTACCATCCATTGGAATAACAAAAATCTCGACAATAGATGACCTTCCATAATGACTAGGCTACCATCCATTGGAGTAATCAAGATATCAACAACAGACTACCTTCCATTATGATAAGGCTATAATCCATTGTAGTAAATAAAATCTCGACAAGAGACTACTTTCCATAATGACAAGGCTACCATCCATTGTAGTAACTAAAATATCGACAACAAACTACCTTCCATAATGACATGGGTACCATCCATTGGAGTAACAAAAATATCCACAAGAGACTACCTTCCATAATGATAAGGCTACCATCCATTGGAGTAACAAAAATCTCGACAACAGAATACCTTCCATAATGTCAAGGCTACAATCCATTGTAGTAACAAAAATCTCGACAACAGACTACCTTACATAATGACAAGGCTACCATCCAATGGAGTAACAAAAATCTCGACAACAGACTACTTTCCATAATGACAAGGCTACCATCCATTGTAGTAACAAAAATCTCGACAACAGACTACCTTCCATAATGACTTGGCTACCATCCATTGGAGTAACAAAAAACTCGACAATAAACTACCTTCCATAATGACAAGGCTACCAATCATCGGAGTAACAAAGATATTGATAACATATTAACTTCCATAATGACAAGGCTACCATCCGTTGGAGTAACAAAAATCTCGACAATAGACTACCTTCCATAATGACAAGGCTACCATCCATTGGAGTAACAAAGATATGGATAACATACTACCTTCCATAATGACAAGGCTACCATCCATTAGAGTAACAAAAATAACGACAACAGACTACCTTCCATTATGAAAAGGCTACCATCCATTGGAATAACAAAAATCTCGAAAACTTAATACCTTCCATAATGACAAGGCTACCATCCAATGGACTAACAAAAATCTCGACAACAGACTACCTTCCATAATGACAACTATACCATCCATTGGAGTAACAAAAATCTCGACAACAAATGACCTTCCATAATGACTAGGCTACCATCCATTGGAGTAATAAAGATATCGACAACAAACTACCTTCCATTATGAGAAGGCTACAATCGATTGTAGAAACAAATATCTCGACAAGAGTCTATCATCCATAATGACAAGGCTACCATCCATTGTAGTAACAAAAATCTCGACAACAAACTACCTTCCATAATGACAAGGCTACCATCCATTGGAGTAACAAAAATCACGGCAACATACTACATTCCATAATGAAAACACTACCATCTATTGGAATAACAAAAATCTCGACAACATACTACCTTCCATAATGAAAATTCTACCATCCATTGTAGTAACTAAAATATCGACAACAAACTACCTTCCATAATGACATGGGTACCATCCATTGGAGTAACAAAAATATCCACAAGAGACTACCTTCCATAATGATAAGGCTACCATCCATTGGAGTAACAAAAATCTAAACAAGAGAATACCTTCCGTAATGTCAAGGCTACAATCCATTGTAGTAACAAAAATCTCGACAATAGACTACCTTACATAATGACAAGGCTACCATCCATTGTAGTAACAAAAATATCGACAACAGACTACTTTCCATAATGACAAGGCTACCATCCATTGTAGTAACAAAAATCTCGACAATAGACTGCCTTCCATAATGACTTGGCTACCATCCATTGGAGTAACAAAAAAATCGACGATAGACTAACTTCTATAATGACAATGCTACCATCCATCGGAGTAACAAAGATATCGATAACATATTACCTTCCATAATAACAAGGCTACCATCCATTGGAGTAACAAAAATCTCGACAATAGACTACCTTCCATAATGACAAGGCTACCATCCATTGGAGTAACAATGATATCGATAACATATTACCTTCCATAATGACAAGGCTACCATCCATTGGAGTAACAAAAATCACGACAACAGACTACCTTCCATAATGAAAAGGCTACCATCCATTGGAGTAATAAAGATATCGACAATAGACTACCTTCCATTAGGAGAAGGCTATAATCCATTGTAGTAACAAAAATCTCGACAAGAGACTATCTTCCATAATGACAAGGCTACCATCCATTGTAGTAACTAAAATCTCGACAACAGACTACCTTCCATAATGACATGGCTACCATCCATTGGAGTAACAAAAATCACAACAACATACTACCTTCCGTAATAACAAGGCTACCATCCATTGGAATAACAAAAATCTTGACAACAGACTACCTTCCATAATGACAAGGCTACCATCCATTGGAGTAACAAAAATCACGACAACAGACTACGTTCCGTAATGACAAGGCTACCATCCATTGGAATAACAAAAATGTCAACAATAGATGACCTTCCATAATGACTAGGCTACCATCCATTGGAGTAATCAAGATATCAACAATAGACTACCTTCCATTATGATAAGGCTACAATCCATTTTAGTAACAAAAATCTCGACAAGAGACTACCTTCCATAATGACAAGGCTACCATCCATTGTAGTAACTAAAATATCGACAACAAACTAGCTTCCATAATGACATGGGTACCATCCATTGGAGTAACAAAAATATCCACAAGAGACTACCTTCCATAATGATAAGGCTACCATCCATTGGAGTAATAAAGATATCGACAATAGACTACCTTTCATTAGGAGAAGGCTATAATCCATTGTAGTAACAAAAATCTCGACAAGAGACTATCTTCCATAATGACAAGGCTACCATCCATTGTAGTAACTAAAATCTCGACAACAAACTACCTTCCATAATGACATGGCTACCATCCATTGGAGTAACAAAAATCACAACAACATACTACCTTCCGTAATAACAAGGCTACCATCCATTGGAATAACAAAAATCTTGACAACAGACTACCTTCCATAATGACAAGGCTACCATCCATTGGAGTAACAAAAATCATGACAACAGACTACGTTCCATAATGACAAGGCTACCATCCATCGGAATAACAAAAATCTAGACAATAGATGACCTTCCATAATGACTAGGCTACCATCCATTGGAGTAATCAAGATATCAACAACAGACTACCTTCCATTATGATAAGGCTACAATCCATTGTAGTAACAAAAATCTCGACAAGAGACTACCTTCCATAATGACAAGGCTACCATCCATTGTAGTAACTAAAATATCGACAACAAACTAGCTTCCATAATGACATGGGTACCATCCATTGGAGTAACAAAAATATCCACAAGAGACTACCTTCCATAATGATAAGGCTACCATCCATTGGAGTAACAAAAATCTCGACAACAGAATACCTTCCATAATGTCAAGGCTACAATCCATTGTAGTAAGAAAAATCTCGACAACAGACTACCTTACATAATGGCAAGGCTACCATCCATTGTAGTAACAAAAATATCGAAAACAAACTACTTTCCATAATGTCAAGGCTACAATCCAATTGTAGTAACAAAAATCTCGACAACAGACTACCTTACATAATGACAAGGCTACCATCCATTGTAGTACCAAAAATATCGACAACAGACTACTTTCCATAATGACAAGGCTACCATCCATTGTAGTAACAAAAATCTCGACAATAGACTACCTTCTATAATGACTTGGCTACCATCCATTGGAGTAACAAAAAACTCGACAATAGACTACCTTCCATAATGACAAGGATACCATCCATCGGAGTAACAAAGATATCGATAACATATTACCTTCCATAATGACAAGGCTACCATCCATTGGAGTAACAAAAATCTCCACAATAAACTACCTTCCATAATGACAAGGCTACCATCCATTGGAGTAACAAAGATATCGATAACATATTACCTTCCATAATGACAAGGCTACCATCCATTGGAGTAACAAAAATCACGACAATAGACTACCTTCCATAATGAAAAGGCTACCATCCATTGGAATAACAAAAATCTCGAAAACTTAATACCTTCCATAATGACAAGGCTACCATCCAATGGACTAACAAAAATCTCGACAACAGACTACCTTCCATAACGACAAGTATATCATCCATTGGAGTAACAAAAATCTCGACAACAAATGACCTTCCATAATGACTAGGCTACCATCCATTGGAGTAATAAAGATATCGACAACAGACTACCTTCCATTATGAGAAGGCTACAATCCATTGTAGTAACAAATATCTCGACAAGAGTCTATCATCCATAATTACAAGGCTACCATCCATTGTAGTAACAAAAATCTCAACAACAAACTACCTTCCATAATGACAAGGCTACCATCTATTGGAGTAACAAAAATCACGACAACATACTACATTCCATAATTAAAACACTACCATCCATTGGAATAACAAAAATCTCGACAACATACTACCTTCCATAATGACAAGGCTTCCATCCAATGGAGTAACAAAAATATCGAAAATAGACTACCTTCCATAATGACAAGGCTACCATCCATTGGAGTAACAAAAATCTCGACAACAGACTACCTTCCATTTTGACAAGGGTACCATCCATTGGAGTAACAAAAATATCCACAACAAACTACCTTCCATAATGATAAGGCTACCATCCATTGGAGTAACAAAAATCTCGACAACAGACTACCTACCATAATGACAAGGCTACCATCCATTGTAATTAAAAAAATCTCGACAACCGACTACCTTACATAATGACAAGGCTACCATCTATTGGAGTAGGAAAGATATCGATAACATACTACCTTCTATAATGATAAGGCTAACATCCATTAGAGTAACAACAATCACGACAACAGACTACCTTCCATAATGAAAAGGCTACCATCCATTGGAATAACAAAACTCTCGACAACAGAATACCATCCATAATGACAAGGCTACCATCCAATGGAGTAACAAAATTCTTGACAACAGACTACCTTCCATAATGACAAGTATACCATCCATTGGAGTAACAAAAATCTCGATAACAGATGACTTCCATAATGATTAGGCTACCATCCATTGAAGTAATAAAGATATCGACAACAGACTACCTTCCATTAGGAGAAGGCTATAATCCATTATAGTAACAAAAATCTCGATAAGAGACTATCTTCCATAATGACAAGGCTACCATCCATTGGAGTAACAAAAATCACGACAACATACTACCTTCCATAATAACAAGGCTTCCATCCATTGGAATAACAAAAATCTTGACAACAAACTACCTTCCATAATGACAAGGAGTAACAAAAATCACGACTACAGACTGCGGTCCATAATGACAAGGCTACCATCCATTGGAATAACAAAAATCTCGACAACAGATGACCTTCCATAATGACTAGGCTACCATCCATTGGAGTAATCAAGATATCAACAACATACTACCTTCCATTATGATAAGGCTACAATCCATTGTAATAACAAAAATCTCGACAAGAGACTACCTTCCATAATGACAAGGCTACCATCCATTGTAGTAACTAAAATATCGACAACAAACTTCTTCCATAATGACACGGGTACCATCCATTGGAGTAACAAAAATACCCATAAGAGACTACCTTCCATAATTATAAGGCTACCATCCATTGGAGTAACAAAAATCTCGACAACAGAATACCTTCCATAATGTCAAGGCTACAATCCATTGTAGTAACAAATATATTGACAACAGACTACCTTACATAATGACAAGGCTACCATCCATTGTAGTAACAAAAATCTCGACAACAGACTACCTTCCATAATGACAAGGCTACCATCCATTGTTGTAACAAAAATCTCGACAACAGACTACCTTCCATAATGACTTGGCTACCATCCATTGGAGTAACAAAAAACTAGACAATAGACTATCTTCCATAATGATAATGCTACCATCCATTGGAGTAACAAAAATCTCGACAAAAGAATACCTTCCATAATTACAAGGCACCATCCGTTGTAATTACAAAAATCTTGACAACCGACTACCTTACAAAATGACAAGGCTACCATCTATTGGAGTAGCAAAGATATCGATAACATACTACCTTCCATAATGACAAGGCTACCATCCATTGGAGTAACAAAAATCATGACAACGTACTACCTTCCATAATGAAAAGGCTACCATCCATTGGAATAACAAAAGTCTCGACAACATAATACCTTCCATAATGACAAGGCTACCATCCAATGGAGTAACAAAAATCACGACAATATACTACCTTCCACAACGACAAGTATACCATCCATTGGAGTAACAAAAATCTCGATAACAAATGACCTTCCATAATGACTAGGCTACCATCCATTGGAGTAATAAAGATATCGACAACAGACTACCTTCCATTATGAGAAGGCTACAATCCATTGTACTAACAAAAGTCTCGTCAAGAGGCTATCTTCCATAATGACAAGGCTACCATCCATTGTAGTAACTAAAATCTCGATAATAGACTACCTTCCATAATGACAAGGCTACCATCCATTGGAGTAACAAAAATCACGACAACATACTACATTCCGTAATAATAAGGCTACCATCCATTGGAATAACAAAAATCTTGACAACAGACTACCTTCCATAATGACAAGGCTACCATCCATTGGAGTAACAAAAATCACGACAACAGACTACCTTCCATAATGACAAGGCTACCATCCATTGGAATAACAAAAATATCGACAACAGAATACCTTCCATAATGAAAAGGCTACCATCCAATGGAGTAACAAAAATCTCGACAACAGACTACCTTCCATAACAACAAGTCTGCCATCCATTGGAGTAACAAAAATCTCGACAACAGATCACCTTCCATAATGACTAGGCTACCATCCATTGGAGTAATAAAGATATCGACAATAGACTACCTTCCATTATGAGAAGGCTAAAATCCATTGTAGTTACAAAAATCTCGACAAGAGACTACCTTCCATAATGACAAGGCTACCATCCATTGTAGTAACAAAAATCTCGACAACAGACTACCTTTTATAAGGACTTGGCTACCATTCATTGGAGTAACAAAAATCTCGACAATAGACTACCTTCCATAATGACAAGGCTACCATCCATTAGAGTAACAAAAATATCCACAAGAGACTACCTTCCATAATGATAAGGCTACAATCCATTGTAGTAACAAAAATCTAGACAACAGACTACTTTACATAATGACAAGGCTACGATCTATTGTAGTAACAAAAATCTCAACAACAGACTACCTTCCATAATGACAAAGCTACCATCCTTTGTAGTAACAAAAATCTCTACAACAGACTACCTTCCATAATGACTTGGCAACCATCCATTGGAGTAACAAAAATCTCGGCAACATACTACCTTCCATAATGACAAGGCTACCATCCATTGGAGTAACAAAGATATCGACAACATAATACATTTAATAATGACAAGGCTACCATCCATTGGAGTAACAAAAATCACCACAACAGACTACCTTCCATAATGACAAGGATACCATCCATTGGAATAACAAAAATCTCGACAATAGATGACCTTCCATAATTACTAGGCTACCATCCATTGGAGTAATAAAGATATCAACAACAGACTACCTTCCATTATAATAAGGCTACAATCCATTGTAGTTTCAAAAATCTCGACAAGAGACTACCTTCCATAATGACAAGGCTACCATCCATTGTAGTAACTAAAATATCGACAACAGACTACCTTCCATAATGACAAGGGTAACATCCATTGGAGTAACAAAAATATCCACAAGAGACTACCTTCCATAATGATAAGGCTACCATCCATTGGAGTAAAAAAAATCTCGACAACAAACTACCTTCCATAATGTCAAGGCTACAATCCATTGTAGTAACAAAAATCTCGACAACAGACTACCTTACATAATGACAAGGCTACCATCCATTGTAGTAACAAAAATCACGACAACAAACTACCTTACATAATGACAAGGCTACCATCCATTATTGTAACAAAAATCTCGACAACAGACTACCTTCCATAATGACTTGGCTACCATTCGTTGGAGTAACAAAAAACCCGACAATAGACTACCTTCCATAATGACAAGGCTACCATCCATTGGAGTAACAAGGATATCGATAACATACTACCTTCCATAATGACAAGGCTACCATCCATTGGAGAAACAAAAATCACGACAATAGACTACCTTCCATAATGACAAGGCTACCATCCATTGGAGTAACAAAAATCACGACAACATACTACATTCCGTAATAACAAGGCTACCATCCATTGGAATAACAAAAATCTTGACAACAGACTACCTTCCATAATGACAAGGCTACCATCCATTGGAGTAACAAAAATCACGACAACAGACTACCGTCCATAATGACAAGGCTACCATCCATTGGAATAACAAAAATATCGACAACAGAATACCTTCCATAATGACAAGGCTACCATCCAATGGAGTAACAAAAATCTCGACAACAGACTACCTTCCATAACAACAAGTCTGCCATCCATTGGAGTAACAAAAATCTCGACAACAGATCACCTTCCATAATGACTAGGCTACCATCCATTGGAGTAATAAATATATCGACAATAGACTACCTTCCATTATGAGAAGGCTACAATCCATTGTAGTTACAAAAATCTCGACAAGAGACTACCTTCCATAATGACAAGGCTACCATCCATTGTAGTAACAAAAATCTCGACAACAGACTACCTTCCATAATGACAAGGCTACCATCCATTGTAGTAACAAAAATCTCGACAACAGACTACCTTCTATAATGACTTGGCTACCATTCATTGGAGTATCAAAAATCTCGACAATAGACTACCTTCCATAATGACAAGGATACCATACATTAGAGTAACAAAAATATCCACAAGAGACTACCTTCCATAATGATAAGGCTACAATCCATTGTAGTAACAAAAATCTCGACAACAGACTACTTTACATAATGACAAGGCTACGATCTATTGTAGTAACAAAAATCTCAACAACCGACTACCTTCCATAATGACAAGGCTACCATCCTTTGTAGTAACAAAAATCTCTACAACAGACTACCTTCCATAATGACTTGGCAACCATCCATTCGAGTAACAAAAATCTCGGCAACAGACTACCTTCCATAATGACAAGGCTACCATCCATTGGAGTAACAAAGATATCGACAACATAATACCTTTAATAATGACAAGGCTACCATCCATTGGAGTAACAAAAATCACCACAACAGACTACCTTCCATAATGACAAGGATACCATCCATTGGAATAACAAAAATCTCGACAATAGATGACCTTCCATTATTACTAGGCTACCATCCATTGGAGTAATAAAGATATCAACAACAGACTACCTTCCATTATAATAAGGCTACAATCCATTGTAGTTTCAAAAATCTCGACAAGAGACTACCTTCCATAATGACAAGGCTACCATCCATTGTAGTAACTAAAATATCGACAACAGACTACCTTCCATAATGACAAGGGTAACATCCATTGGAGTAACAAAAATATCCATAAGAGACTACCTTCCATAATGACAAGGCTACCATCCATTGGAGTAAAAAAAATCTCGACAACAAACTACCTTCCATAATGTCAAGGCTACAATCCATTGTAGTAACAAAAATCTCGACAACAGACTACCTTACATAATGACAAGGCTACCATCCATTGTAGTAACAAAAATCACGACAACAAACTACCTTACATAATGACAAGGCTACCATCCATTATTGTAACAAAAATCTCGACAACAGACTACCTTCCATAATTACTTGGCTATCATTCGTTGGAGTAACAAAAAACTCGACAATAGACTACCTTCCATAATGACAAGGCTACCATCCATTGGAGTAACAAGGATATCGATAACATACTACCTTCCATAATGACAAGGCTACCTTCCATTGGAGAAACAAAAATCACGACAATAGACTACCTTCCATAATGACAAGGCTACCATCCATTGGAGTAACAAAAATCACGACAACATACTACATTCCGTAATAACAAGGCTACCATCCATTGGAATAACAAAAATCTTGACAACAGACTACCTTCCATAATGACAAGGCTACCATCCATTGGAGTAACAAAAATCACGACAACAGACTACCGTCCATAATGACAAGGCTACCATCCATTGGAATAACAAAAATATCGACAACAGAATACCTTCCATAATGACAAGGCTACCATCCAATGGAGTAACAAAAATCTCGACAACAGACTACCTTCCATAACAACAAGTCTGCCATCCATTGGAGTAACAAAAATCTCGACAACAGATCACCTTCCATAATGACTAGGCTACCATCCATTGGAGTAATAAAGATATCGACAATAGACTACCTTCCATTATGAGAAGGCTACAATCCATTGTAGTTACAAAAATATCGACAAGAGACTACCTTCCATAATGACAAGGCTACCATCCATTGTAGTAACAAAAATCTCGACAACAGACTACCTTCCATAATGACAAGGCTACCATCCATTGTAGTAACAAAAATCTCGACAACAGACTACCTTCTATAATGACTTGGCTACCATTCATTGGAGTATCAAAAATCTCGACAATAGACTACCTTCCATAATGACAAGGCTACCATCCATTAGAGTAACAAAAATATCCATAAGAGACTACCTTCCATAAAGATAAGGCTACAATCCATTGTAGTAACAAAAATCTCGACAACAGACTACTTTACATAATGACAAGGCTACGATCTATTGTAGTAACAAAAATCTCAACAACCGACTACCTTCCATAATGACAAGGCTACCATCCTTTGTAGTAACAAAAATCTCTACAACAGACTACCTTCCATAATGACTTGGCAACCATCCATTCGAGTAACAAAAATCTCGGCAACAGACTACCTTCCATAATGACAAGGCTACCATCCATTGGAGTAACAAAGATATCGACAACATAATACCTTTAATAATGACAAGGCTACCATCCATTGGAGTAACAAAAATCACCACAACAGACTACCTTCCATAATGACAAGGATACCATCCATTGGAATAACAAAAATCTCGACAATAGATGACCTTCCATTATTACTAGGCTACCATCCATTGGAGTAATAAAGATATCAACAACAGACTACCTTCCATTATAATAAGGCTACAATCCATTGTAGTTTCAAAAATCTCGACAAGAGACTACCTTCCATAATGACAAGGCTACCATCCATTGTAGTAACTAAAATATCGACAACAGACTACCTTCCATAATGACAAGGGTAACATCCATTGGAGTAACAAAAATATCCATAAGAGACTACCTTCCATAATGACAAGGCTACCATCCATTGGAGTAAAAAAAATCTCGACAACAAACTACCTTCCATAATGTCAAGGCTACAATCCATTGTAGTAACAAAAATCTCGACAACAGACTACCTTACATAATGACAAGGCTACCATCCATTGTAGTAACAAAAATCACGACAACAAACTACCTTACATAATGACAAGGCTACCATCCATTATTGTAACAAAAATCTCGACAACAGACTACCTTCCATAATTACTTGGCTATCATTCGTTGGAGTAACAAAAAACTCGACAATAGACTACCTTCCATAATGACAAGGCTACCATCCATTGGAGTAACAAGGATATCGATAACATACTACCTTCCATAATGACAAGGCTACCATCCATTGGAGAAACAAAAATCACGACAATAGACTACCTTCCATAATGACAAGGCTACCATCCATTGGAGTAACAAAAATCACGACAACATACTACATTCCGTAATAACAAGGCTACCATCCATTGGAATAACAAAAATCTTGACAACAGACTACCTTCCATAATGACAAGGCTACCATCCATTGGAGTAACAAAAATCACGACAACAGACTACCGTCCATAATGACAAGGCTACCATCCATTGGAATAACAAAAATATCGACAACAGAATACCTTCCATAATGACAAGGCTACCATCCAATGGAGTAACAAAAATCTCGACAACAGACTACCTTCCATAACAACAAGTCTGCCATCCATTGGAGTAACAAAAATCTCGACAACAGATCACCTTCCATAATGACTAGGCTACCATCCATTGGAGTAATAAAGATATCGACAATAGACTACCTTCCATTATGAGAAGGCTACAATCCATTGTAGTTACAAAAATATCGACAAGAGACTACCTTCCATAATGACAAGGCTACCATCCATTGTAGTAACAAAAATCTCGACAACAGACTACCTTCCATAATGACAAGGCTACCATCCATTGTAGTAACAAAAATCTCGACAACAGACTACCTTCTATAATGACTTGGCTACCATTCATTGGAGTATCAAAAATCTCGACAATAGACTACCTTCCATAATGACAAGGCTACCATCCATTAGAGTAACAAAAATATCCATAAGAGACTACCTTCCATAAAGATAAGGCTACAATCCATTGTAGTAACAAAAATCTCGACAACAGACTACTTTACATAATGACAAGGCTACGATCTATTGTAGTAACAAAAATCTCAACAACCGACTACCTTCCATAATGACAAGGCTACCATCCTTTGTAGTAACAAAAATCTCTACAACAGACTACCTTCCATAATGACTTGGCAACCATCCATTCGAGTAACAAAAATCTCGGCAACAGACTACCTTCCATAATGACAAGGCTACCATCCATTGGAGTAACAAAGATATCGACAACATAATACCTTTAATAATGACAAGGCTACCATCCATTGGAGTAACAAAAATCACCACAACAGACTACCTTCCATAATGACAAGGATACCATCCATTGGAATAACAAAAATCTCGACAATAGATGACCTTCCATTATTACTAGGCTACCATCCATTGGAGTAATAAAGATATCAACAACAGACTACCTTCCATTATAATAAGGCTACAATCCATTGTAGTTTCAAAAATCTCGACAAGAGACTACCTTCCATAATGACAAGGCTACCATCCATTGTAGTAACTAAAATATCGACAACAGACTACCTTCCATAATGACAAGGGTAACATCCATTGGAGTAACAAAAATATCCACAAGAGACTACCTTCCAGAATGATAAGGCTACCATCCATTGGAGTAAAAAAAATCTCGACAACAAACTACCTTCCATAATGTCAAGGCTACAATCCATTGTAGTAACAAAAATCTCGACAACAGACTACCTTACATAATGACAAGGCTACCATCCATTGTAGTAACAAAAATCACGACAACAAACTACCTTACATAATGACAAGGCTACCATCCATTATTGTAACAAAAATCTCGACAACAGACTACCTTCCATAATGACTTGGCTACCATTCGTTGGAGTAACAAAAAACTCGACAATAGACTACCTTCCATAATGACAAGGCTACCATCCATTGGAGTAACAAGGATATCGATAACATACTACCTTCCATAATGACAAGGCTACCATCCATTGGAGAAACAAAAATCACGACAATAGACTACCTTCCATAATGACAAGGCTACCATCCATTGGAGTAACAAAAATCACGACAACATACTACATTCTGTAATAACAAGGCTACCATCCATTGGAATAACAAAAATCTTGACAACAGACTACCTTCCATAATGACAAGGCTACCATCCATTGGAGTAACAAAAATCACGACAACAGACTACCTTCCATAATGACAAGGCTACCATCCATTGGAATAACAAAAATATCGACAACAGAATACCTTCCATAATGACAAGGCTACCATCCAATGGAGTAACAAAAATCTTGACAACAGACTACCTTCCATAACAACAAGTCTGCCATCCATTGGAGTAACAAAAATCTCGACAACAGATCACCTTCCATAATGACTAGGCTACCATCCATTGGAGTAATAAAGATATCGACAATAGACTACCTTCCATTATGAGAAGGCTACAATCCATTGTAGTTACAAAAATCTCGACAAGTGACTACCTTCCATAATGACAAGGCTACCATCCATTGTAGTAACAAAAATCTTGACAACCGACTACCTTCCATAATGACAAGGCTACCATCCATTGTAGTAACAAAAATCTCGACAACAGACTACCTTCTATAATGACTTGGCTACCATTCATTGGAGTAACAAAAATCTCGACAATAGACTACCTTCCATAATGACAAGGCTACCATCCATTAGAGTAACAAAAATATCCACAAGAGACTACCTTCCATAATGATAAGGCTACAATCCATTGTAGTAACAAAAATATCGACAACAGACTACTTTACATAATGACAAGGCTACGATCTATTGTAGTAACAAAAATCTCAACAACAGACTACCTTCCATAATGACAAGGCTACCATCCTTTGTAGTAACAAAAATCTCTACAACAGACTACCTTCCATAATGACTTGGCAACCATCCATTGGAGTAACAAAAATCTCGGCAACAGACTACCTTACATAATGACAAGGCTACCATCCATTGGAGTAACAAAGATATCGACAACATAATACCTTTAATAATGACAAGGCTACCATCCATTGGAGTAACAAAAATCACCACAACAGACTACCTTCCATAATGACAAGGATACCATCCATTGGAATAACAAAAATCTCGACAATAGATGACCTTCCATAATTACTAGGCTACCATCCATTGGAGTAATAAAGATATCAACAACAGACTACCTTCCATTATAATAAGGCTAAAATCCATTGTAGTTTCAAAAATCTCGACAAGAGACTACCTTCCATAATGACAAGGCTACCATCCATTGTAGTAACTAAAATATCGACAACAGACTACCTTCCATAATGACAAGGGTAACATCCATTGGAGTAACAAAAATATCCACAAGAGACTACCTTCCATAATGATAAGGCTACCATCCATTGGAGTAAAAAAAATCTCGACAACAAACTACCTTCTATAATGTCAAGGCTACAATCCATTGTAGTAACAAAAATCTCGACAACAGACTCCCTTACATAATGACAAGGCTACCATCCATTGTAGTAACAAAAATCACGACAACAAACTACCTTCCATAATGACAAGGCTACCATCCATTATTGTAACAAAAATCTCGACAACAGACTACCTTCCATAATGACTTGGCTACCATTCATTGGAGTAACAAAAAAGTCGACAATAGAATACCTTCCATAATGACAAGGCTACCATCCATTGGAGTAACAAGGATATCGATAACATACTACCTTCCATAATGACAAGGCTACCATCCATTGGAGAAACAAAAATCACGACAATAGACTACCTTCCATAATGACAAGGCTACCATCCATTGGAGTAACAAAAATCACGACAACAAACTACCTTCCATAATGACAAGGCTACCATCCATTATTGTAACAAAAATCTCGACAACAGACTACCTTCCATAATGACTTGGCTACCATTCATTGGAGTAACAAAAAAGTCGACAATAGAATACCTTCCATAATGACAAGGCTACCATCCATTGGAGTAACAAGGATATCGATAACATACTACCTTCCATAATGACAAGGCTACCATCCATTGGAGAAACAAAAATCACGACAATAGACTACCTTCCATAATGACAAGGCTACCATCCATTGGAGTAACAAAAATCACGACAACATACTACATTCCGTAATAACAAGGCTACCATCCATTGGAATAACAAAAATCTTGACAACAGACTACCTTCCATAATGACAAGGCTACCATCCATTAGAGTAACAAAAATCACGACAACAGACTACCTTCCATAATGACAAGGCTACCATCCATTGGAATAACAAAAATATCGACAACAGAATACCTTCCATAATGACAAGGCTACCATCCAATGGAGTAACAAAAATCTCGACAACAGACTACCTTCCATAACAACAAGTCTGCCATCCATTGGAGTAACAAAAATCTCGACAACAGATCACCTTCCATAATGACTAGGCTACCATCCATTGGAGTAATAAAGATATCGACAATAGACTACCTTCCATTATGAGAAGGCTACAATCCATTGTAGTTACAAAAATCTCGACAAGAGACTACCTTCCATAATGACAAGGCTACCATCCATTGTAGTAACAAAAATCTCGACAACAGACTACCTTCCATAATGACAAGGCTACCATCCATTGTAGTAACAAAAATCTCGACAACAGACTACCTTCTATAATGACTTGGCTACCATTCATTGGAGTATCAAAAATCTCGACAATAGACTACCTTCCATAATGACAAGGCTACCATCCATTAGAGTAACAAAAATATCCACAAGAGACTACCTTCCATAATGATAAGGCTACAATCCATTGTAGTAACAAAAATCTCGACAACAGACTACTTTACATAATGACAAGGCTACGATCTATTGTAGTAACAAAAATCTCAACAACAGACTACCTTCCATAATGACAAGGCTACCATCCTTTGTAGTAACAAAAATCTCTACAAGAGACTACCTTCCATAATGACTTGGCAACCATCCATTGGAGTAACAAAAATCTCGGCAACAGACTACCTTCCATAATGACAAGGCTACCATCCATTGGAGTAACAAAGATATCGACAACATAATACCTTTAATAATGACAAGGCTACCATCCATTGGAGTAACAAAAATCACCACAACAGACTACCTTCCATAATGACAAGGATACCATCCATTGGAATAACAGAAATCTCGACAATAGATGACCTTCCATAATTACTAGGCTACCATCCATTGGAGTAATAAAGATATCAACAACAGACTACCTTCCATTATAATAAGGCTACAATCCATTGTAGTTTCAAAAATCTCGACAAGAGACTACCTTCCATAATGACAAGGCTACCATCCATTGTAGTAACTAAAATATCGACAACAGACTACCTTCCATAATGACAAGGGTAACATCCATTGGAGTAACAAAAATATTTACAAGAGACTACCTTCCATAATGATAAGGCTACCATCCATTGGAGTAAAAAAAATCTCGACAACAAACTACCTTCCATAATGTCAAGGCTACAATCCATTGTAGTAACAAAAATCTCGACAACAGACTACCTTACATAATGACAAGGCTACCATCCATTGTAGTAACAAAAATCACGACAACAAACTACCTTCCATAATGACAAGGCTACCATCCATTATTGTAACAAAAATCTCGACAACAGACTACCTTCCATAATGACTTGGCTACCATTCATTGGAGTAACAAAAAACTCGACAATAGACTACCTTCCATAATGACAAGGCTACCATCCATTGGAGTAACAAGGATATCGATAACATACTACCTTCCATAATGACAAGGCTACCATCCATTGGAGAAACAAAAATCACGAAAATAGACTACCTTCCATAATGACAAGGCTACCATCCATTGGAGTAACAAAAATCACGACAACATACTACATTCCGTAATAACAAGGCTACCATCCATTGGAATAACAAAAATCTTGACAACAGACTACCTTCCATAATGACAAGGCTACCATCCATTGGAGTAACAAAAATCACGACAACAGACTACCTTCCTTAATGACAAGGCTACAATCCATTGGAATAACAAAAATATCGACAACAGAATACCTTCCATAATGACAAGGCTACCATCCAATGGAGTAACAAAAATCTCGACAACAGACTACCTTCCATAACAACAAGTCTGCCATGCATTGGAGTAACAAAAATCTCGACAACAGATCACCTTCCATAATGACTAGGCTACCATCCATTGGAGTAATAAAGATATCGACAATAGACTACCTTCCATTATGAGAAGGCTACAATCCATTGTAGTTACAAAAATCTCGACAAGTGACTACCTTCCATAATGACAAGGCTACCATCCATTGTAGTAACAAAAATCTTGACAACAGACTACCTTCCATAATGACAAGGCTACCATCCATTGTAGTAACAAAAATCTCGACAACAGACTACCTTCTATAATGACTTGGCTACCATTCATTGGAGTAACAAAAATCTCGACAATAGACTACCTTCCATAATGACAAGGCTACCATCCATTAGAGTAACAAAAATATCCAAAAGAGACTACCTTCCATAATGATAAGGCTACAATCCATTGTAGTAACAAAAATCTCGATAACAGACTACTTTACATAATGACAAGGCTACGATCTATTGTAGTAAGAAAAATCTCAACAACAGACTACCTTCCATAATGACAAGGCTACCATCCTTTGTAGTAACAAAAATCTCTACAACAGACTACCTTCCATAATGACTTGGCAACCATCCATTGGAGTAACAAAAATCTCGGCAACAGACTACCTTCCATAATGACAAGGCTACCATCCATTGGAGTAACAAAGATATCGACAACATAATACCTTTAATAATGACAAGGCTACCATCCATTGGAGTAACAAAAATCACCACAACAGACTACCTTCCATAATGACAAGGATACCATCCATTGGAATAACAAAAATCTCGACAATAGATGACCTTCAATAATTACTAGGCTACCATCCATTGGAGTAATAAAGATATCAACAACAGACTACCTTCCATTATAAAAAGGCTACAATCCATTGTAGTTTCAAAAATCTCGACAAGAGACTACCTTCCATAATGACAAGGCTACCATCCATTGTAGTAACTAAAATATCGACAACAGACTACCTTCCATAATGACAAGGGTAACATCCATTGGAGTAACAAAAATATCCACAAGAGACTAACTTCCATAATGATAAGGCTACCATCCATTGGAGTAAAAAAATTCTCGACAACAAACTACCTTCTATAATGTCAAAGCTACAATCCATTGTAGTAACAAAAATCTCGACAACAGACTACCTTACATAATGACAAGGCTACCGTCCATTGTAGTAACAAAAATCACGTCAACAAACTACCTTCCATAATGACAAGGCTACCATCCATTATTGTAACAAAAATCTCGACAACAGACTACCTTCCATAATGACTTGGCTACCATTCATTGGAGTAACAAAAAACTCGACAATAGACTACCTTCCATAATGACAAGGCTACCATCCATTGGAGTAACAAGGATATCGATAACATACTACCTTCCATAATGACAAGGCTACCATCCATTAGAGAAACAAAAATCACGACAATAGACTACCTTCCATAATGACAAGGCTACCATCCATTGGAATAACAAAAATATCGACAACTGAATACCTTCCATAACGACAAGTATACCATCCATTGGAGTAACAAAAATCTCAACAACAGATGACCTTCCATAATGACTAGGCTACCATCCATTGGAGTAATAAAGATAACGACAACAGACTACCTCCCATTATGAGAAGTCTACAATCCATTGTAGTAATAAAATATCTCAACAAGAGACTATCTTCCATAATGACAAGGCTACCATCCATTGTAGTAACAAAAATCTCGAAAAAAGACTACCTTCCATAATGACAAGGCTACCATCCATTGGAGTAAAAAAATCACGACAACATACTACCTTTCTTAATGACAACACTACCATCCATTGTAATAACAAAAATCTCGACAATAGACTACCTTGCATAATGACAAGGCTTCCATCGAATGGAGTAACAAAAATCTCGATAATATACTACCTTTCATATTGACAAGGCTACCATCCATTGGAGTAACAAAAATCTCGACAATAGACTACCTTCCATTATGACAAGGGTACCGTCCATTGGAGTAACAAAAATATCCACAAGAGACTACCTTCCATAATGATAAGGCTACCATCCATTGGAGTAACAAAAATCTCGACAATAGACTACCTTACATAATGACAAGTCTATTATCGATTGTAGTAACAAAAATCTTGACAATAGACTACCTTCCATAATGACAAGGCTACCACCCATTGTAGTAAAAAAGATATCGATAACATACTACCTTCCATAATGACAAGGCTACCATCCACTGGAGTAACAAAAATCACGAAAACAGACTACCTTCTATAATGACAATGCTACCATCCATTGGGATAACAAAATTTTCGACAACAGAATACCTTCCATAATGACAAGGCTACCATCCAATGGAGTAACAAAAATATCGACAAGAGACTACCTTCCATAACGACAAGTATACCATCCATTGGAGTAACAAAAATCTCGACAACAAATGACCTTCCATAATGACTAGGCTACCATCCATTGGAGTAATAAAGATAACGACAACAGACTACCTTCCTTTATGAGAAGGCTACAATCCATTGTAGTAACAAATATCTCGACAAGAGACTTTCTTCCATAATGACAAGGCTACCATCCATTGTAGTAACAAAAATCTCGACAACAGACTACCTTCCATAATGACAAGGCTACCATCCATTGGATTAACAAAAATCATGACAACATACTACCTTTCATAATGACAACACTACCATCCATTGGAATAACAAAAATCTCGACAACAGACTACCTTCCATAATGACAAGGCTACCATCCATTGGAGTAACAAAAATCTCGACAACAGACTACCTTCCATATTATTATTTTTTTAAAATATTTGTGACAACAAAGGTTTTTTTTTATAAATATTGTAACAAAACATTTTTTTTAAATATGGGACAGCAATGCATTTTTAAGATATTGTAACAAAACATATTTTTTTTAAATATGGGACAACAATGCATTTTTAAGATATTGTAACAAAACATATATTTTTTTTAAATAAGGGACAAAAATGTATTTTTGAGATATTGTAACAAAACATATTTTTTTAAAATATGGGACAACAATGTATTTTTGTAACAGCAACATATTTTGGTTTTTGATATTATAACAAAATGATTTTTTTTTATTATTCAGATTAAATAGTTTTTTTTTTTTATTTGTATTTTGTAGAAGCAAAAAAAACAAGCTTTTTTTTACAGCAACATCAAAAAAATATTTTTTTTGTGGATTTTCAGATTTTTAAAACAACAAAATATGTTTTGGTTATTTGGAACAGCAAAGGTGTTTTTTAGACAGCAAGCATTTTTTGGACAGCAAAGTAAGCTTTTATTACACTTATTATTATTATCAATATTATGAATACTAACATGTTTAAATATTAACATTTATGCAGCAACTCAACTCAAATGCAGTACAACAAAACAACAACAAAAAATGATACAACAAATATTTCATGGCAAAGAAAAATAGTACAACAAATATTACAAACATGAACATATGCAACAGTAGAGCAACAATAGATAGAGAAGAGGAAAAGAATATACCTACCGAAGCCTCTCCGATGGGGATTCTAAAAAATGGTAAGCTTCCTTGACTTTGCTATCTTTTTCTCCTTGCTGGATTATTCTTAGAACCACGCTAATTTTCTGTTTTCACTCTTGATGAAAATTTTAGAACAACACTCTATTTTTCTATTTTCTTTTACTGTTGAATTTTTCTTCCTCCCTTCTTTGTGTTGACAAAAGATCTTATTTATAGTGGAGTGTGGAGGAATTGAGGGGGAAAAAACAGTAGAAATTCAAATTGTTTTGGCAAACTGTTTCTATACTTTGTTCTCACAAATTGCTTTAGCCATTTTGATACATATTGCTGCTACATTGATGCAGGTTGGAGCAGGTTTTTGGCAGCACTTGGAGCTGCTGTATGTTGCTGTTTTTTTTACTGTTTTGTAGCATTTTTAAAACATTTGTCTTTGCTATTTTTTCAAGTTATTTGGAGCATTTTTTTTACCAACAAAAATGCAACAAAATGGGCTTGAAGAAAGGTTGCAAATATGGGCTGCACTAGCACTTTGCTGAATTTTTTTCATGTTGAACATAAATCTTGTACACACTTGTAGCTTCTTGTAACCTTGTGATAAACTCCAATAAATTGTAACATTGAATAAATATGCATTCCTCAATATATTTTCCATTCTTTGGGTAGTTATGAATGATCTTGAATCTTCACATAAACATTAATCTTGATATATCTTGATAAAAATTCAAGATCTTCCATTTAAATTTGGGAAATAATGGAATAATACTTGGATGAATTATTGAATAAAGAATAAATAATAATGCAAGTCTTGGACTTTAATCTTGCATTCTTGTAATAGAAATCCAAATAAATCACATGGATTAATTTGTAGTCAAATAAAATTCCTCATGTAATTAAATAGAATTCCCCACTAACTTCTTGAAATAGTACTTCAATGTATTTAAATAACCATGATGTAGATCTTCCAAAATAATCACAAAAAAATAATCTTGAATAAGTATTCCATGTGATAAATGAATATTCTTGAATGAAATCTCTTGAATAGGTCTATTTTTAATTATCACTTGGATTCAAATAAAGAAAATTCCAAATATTCCGAATATTCCAAATAAATTCTTCTAGAAAAGTTGTGAATTTAATTATCCCATTTTGGCGAAATTAAGCCTGCGTAGTGAGAAAATTTGCAGATGACTTTTAGTCTAAGAAATCGAAAATGACAGTATAACCTGTTTTTCTTGTACTTTAGAATAATTTGAAACACACAAGAACCAAAGCCGGTAGAATTTTGACTGTTCTTCCTGAAAAATACCCGGAGAAAACGGAGACCATTTGCTGGACAGAGTGTGGAAATAAATGCACAATTCTCTGAAATTCTTTGATGAGCCAGTTCTTTTGGAAATTAATGAAAGACATCATTTCTGTTCTGAGACTCGAAATACTGATCGACGTACAACGTCTAATGCTATTCTTTCAGACCTATTTTTTGCACATGAAAATAAAACAGAAAAACATGCACTTCATGCTTGATTAGTGGTTCCTCATTCATAAAATGCTCACAACACTCGGTAATCTCTACACAGTCAAAGCTCGAAACGTTCGAAACCAACCGTATTTTGTGACCTTGATGTGTATGAAAAATTATGCAGATGAAGCAGGGATCTTAGGTCAAAAGTTGGGGTATGACAGCTGCCCCTATTTAAGTTTCTTCTATCCAGAGATATGAAGACTAAAATCTTCGTCTCGACGAGATTGAAGGTACTTAAATACATAATGCGTAATTTTTGCCCTAAGATACCGCCATTATATTTATGATATGAATGTGGTATTTAAATTCATAGAGAATGATATTGTATGAGACAAAATAATGCTGGAGAAACCAAGCACCAACAAACCACAAGAACATAGATTATACACTACTGGGGAAATGAGTCATCGACTTGGAATGATAGACTCTCGACAGCGAATAAAATTTGAGAGAAAACGACCTCTGATCTTAACAAAGAAGACATCTAGCATAGGCTACAAAAATAGATTATTGACCCAAAATAACAGTGAGTTCACAACTCAAGGTCAAAAATAGACAAGAGATATATCAACTTTTGCTGATAACGGACTACTGACTTCTAAAGGTACAGATTTCATAGCAAACTTTATCTGCGAAATTTTTCCAGAGGGATACCAATTAATGCTGAAATAATAATATGGTTGTAGATACACAAGCTGCTCAAATAAAGAAGCTGCCACTTGCTGTCTTCCAAAAATACTATGACATACAAGCTGCTCAAATCAAGAAGTTGCCACATGCTGTCTTCCAAAAATAACCAATAACATACAAGTTGCTCAAATAAAGAAGTCGCCACTTGCTGTCTTCCAAAAATACTATGACATACAAGCTTCTCAAATAAAGAAGTTGCCACTTGTTGTCTTCCAAAAATAACCAATAACATACAAGCTGCTCAAATAAAGAAGCCGCCACTTGCTGTATTCTAGAAAAATAATAACGTACAAGTTGCTCATGAAGAGACTGCCGCTTTCCGTTTTCCAAAAAATAATAACGTACAAGTTGCTCATCAAGAGACTGCCGCTTTTCGTTTTCCACAAAAAAGATAACGCAGAAGGTTCTCATGAAGAGACCGCCGCTTGTCGTTTTCCACAAAAAAGATAACGCACAAGTTGCTCATGAAGAGACCGACGCTTGTCGTTTTCTAACAATGTCTATAACGTACAAGTTGCTCATGAAGAGACCTTTGCTTGTCGTTTTCCCAAAATAATGACGTACAAGTTGCTCATGAAGATACTTCCGCTTGCCGTTTTCCAAAAAATAAATAACGTATAAGTTGCTCATGAAGAGATCTCCGCTTGCCGTTTTCCAAAAAATAAATAACGTACAAGTTCCTCATGAAGAGACCGCCGCTTGCCGTTTTCCAAAGATGTTTCAGAAGAAAAATGCGGTAACACTGCCAGAGAATAAAATTCTCGTCAAAGGGAACCATGAATAGATCCTTCTTGAGGAGATCAAACACTTAAATGCGCAAAATAAATGCACCATTCGTCTAGGTTTCCTAGCTAGGAGTAAACTACGAGATAGCCTATGCAAGACACAACAACTCCCTCCAGGAATAAACCAGAGAGAAAAAAATCAAACAAGACTCCACCCAATGAGAAAATAACTTGATTGGGGATTCATCCTATCCAAAAATGGACAAGGAAGGCTAAATCAACAAAATCATCCACGAGGATTAGCTCAGTTGGGGAATTTAGAAAGGAAGCACATTTTCTGCCTAAGTTAACATTCTACATGGAAAGAACATGTACATTGTCTGAATAAACATAAACAAGGTATACGACCCAAAATCAACGACAAATGTGAATATGCATGCGTGATATAAGTGTAAATGAATGAATGAATGTTATGTTGACAAAACAGGTAGACGGAATATCTTGAAGATGATAAGATATCACAAAATAATAGATACTCGGCCAATCTTAAAGAGACGCAAAATAATTGGAACTGGAACTACAAAGCAACGTCAGAGCGTATCACGCTACAAGGCTCAAATCTTCTGGGAGAAAAGTATTCAAATCCAATCTTCTAACACCATTAGAACACTAAAATGATACAAAGCATATCACACTGCAGAAATCTGCTCAACTAAAGACACCCAAAACAAAGCTTAACCAGAATGCTGGGGAGTCACTATGCTTAGTACCACTAGAAATGCAAGTTTACACAACCAACACCTCGTGACGATTTTGAAAGAAAACATGTTCAACATGCAAGGATAAATTACTGTATTATTTTGCATTTCGTGGCTTAACCATCCTTGGAACAACTGTTAATATTCCTTTCAGTATTCACGACTCATTTAAAAATAAAAATACTTTAAATAACTTTGTTTCAAATATTGCCGTAAAATTAAAATTTTGCCCACAAAAAGATAAATGCTCAAATTTCATTAATAAAATGGTAGTTTGCTAACAAAGCGATTCCAACGGTTTACAAAAGTTTTGGAAATAGTACATGAAAGAAAAAGGTTACACAAAAACAATGATCACTATTCTCCCTAACAACTTCGAATTCTAAAATGTGCTCAAATGCCAAGACTGGTCTGACCAAAAGCCTGCCTAAGCTGCCCCTTCGGGTTTTCAACTTAGCAAACCGTCAACTCAAACCTAGGAGAAATACTTCTTGACTGCATCGGTGTTCACGGAGCGCAGGAGCTCTTCACCGTCCATATTTGTGGGAATCATGGAACCTCCAGAGAAAACCTTCTTAACGACATACGGTCCTTTATAATTCGGAGCCCACTTGCCCCTAGAATTAGGTTGGAAAGATAATATCTTCTTGAGCACGAGGTCACCTTATCTGAACTCGCATGTTCGAACCTTCTTATCAAAATCCTTCTTCATTCTCTGCTGATATAATTGACCGTGACACAGCACTGTCAATCTCTTTTCTTCAATTAAATTCAACTGATCATATCTACTTTGACACCATTCAGCCTCAGAAAGTTCAGCTTCCATCAACACTCTCATAGACGGAATCTCAACCTCCACGGGGAGTACTGCTTCCATGCCATAAACTAGGGAAAATGGGGTTGCACCTGTTGAAGTTTGAACTGAAGTACGGTATCCATGTAAAGCAAACCGAAGCATATCATGCCAATCTTTATAAGTTACCACCATCTTCTGGACAATCTTTTTGATGTTCTTGTTAGCAGCTTCAATAGCCCCATTCATCTTCGGCCTGTAAGGAGAAGAATTATGGTGTTCGATCTTGAATTCTTCACAAAGCTCTTTCATCATCTTATTATTCAAATTCGAGCCATTATCAGTGATGATCTTACTCGGGATGCTGTATCGACAAATGATCTGATTCTTGATAAATCTGACTATCACCTGTCTGGTTACATTAGCATAAGATTCTGCTTCCACCCATTTAGTAAAATAAGCAATCACTACCAAGATGAAACAATGACCATTTGAAGCTTTGGGTTCAATCATTCTGATCATGTCAATGCCCCACATAGAGAAAGGCCAAGGTAAAGAGATAACGTTGAGGAGGATCGGTGGCACATGTATCTTGTCCGCATAAATTTGGCATTTATGACATTTCTTCACATATTTGCAACGATCAGATTCCATCGTCATCCAATAGTAACCAGCTCTCAACATCTTTTTAGCCATTGCATGTCTGTTGGCATGAGTGCCAATGGATCCTTCATGTACTTCTTGCATTAGCATGTCTGCTTCATGTCTGTCTACACATCTGAGAAAGACCATGTCGTAATTCCTCTTATACAATACTTCTTCATTGAGGAAGAAACTACTTGCTAATATCCTCAACGTCTTTCTATCTTTATTGGATGCCCCAGGCGGGTACTCTTGAGTTTGAAGAACACGTTTAATGTCATAGGACCAAGGTTTGTCATTGGTGACCTCTTCTACTGAGAACACATGAGTAGGTCTATCGAGGCGCATAACTCTAATTGTAGGTACATCATTCCAACCATTCACTTGAAACATTGAAGACAAAGTAGCTAAAGCATCAGCCATTTGATTTTCATCTATAGGGATATGATGTAATTCCACTTTGTTGAAGAAAGTTAACAATCTTCTAGCATAATCTCTCTAAGGGATTAGACCAGGATGACGAGTCTCCCATTCTCCTTTGATTTGATTAATTACCAATGTCAAATCTCCGTAAATATCAAGAATCTTAATCCTTAGATCCACTGCTTCTTTGAGACCCATAATACATGCCTCATATTCAGCCATGTTGTTCGAGCAGTCAAACTTCAATCTCGCCATGAACGGGATATGAGTACCTCGGGGAGTGACAATGATTGCCCCAATTCCATTTCCATAAGAGTTCACAGCTCCGTCAAATATCAAACCCCAACGGGATTCAGGATCAAGTCCTTCTTCGGAGTAACAAAAATCTCGACAATAGACTACCTTCCATAATGACAAGGCTACTATCCATTAGAGTAACAAAAATATCCATAAGAGACTACCTTCCATAATGATAAGGCTACAATCCATTGTAGTAAAAAAAATCTCGACAACAGACTACCTTACATAATGATAAGGCTACGATCCATTGTAGTAACAACAATCTCGACAATAGACTACCTTCCATAATGACAAGGCTACCATCCATTAGAGTAACAAAAATATCCACAAGAGACTACCTTCCATAATGATAAGGCTACAATCCATTGTAGTAATAAAAATCTCGACAACAGACTACCTTACATAATGACAAGGCTACGATCCAATGTAGTAACAAAAATCTCGACAACAGACTACCTTCCATAATTACAAGGCTACCATCCTTTGTAGTAACAAAAATCTCGACAACAGACTACCTTCCATAATGACTTGGCTACCATCCATTGGAGTAACAAAAATCTCGGCAATATACTACCTTCCATAATGACAAGGCTACCATCCATTGGAGTAACAAATATATCGACAACATACTACCTTCCATAATGGCAAGGCTACCATCTATTGGAATAACAAAAATCTCGAAAACAAATGACCTTCCATAATGACAAGGCTACCATCCATTGGAGTAACAAAAATCTCGAAAATAGACTACCTTCCATAATGACAAGGCTACCATCCATTGGAGTAACAAAGATATCGATAACATACTACCTTCCATAATGACAAGGCTACCATCCATTGGAGTAACAAAAATCACGACAACAGACTGCCTTCCATAATTACAAGGCTACCATCCATTGGAATAACAAAAATATCGACAACAGAAAACCTTCCATAATGACAAGTCTACCATCCAATGGAGTAACAAAAATATCGACAAGAGACTACCTTCCATAACGACAAGAATACCGTCCATTGGAGTAACAAAAATCTCGACAACAGATGACCTTCCATAATGACTAGGCTACCATCCATTGGAGTAATAAAGATAACAACAACAGACTACCTTCCATTATGAGAAGGCTACCATCCATTGTAGTAACAAAAATCTCGACAACAGACTACCTTACATAATGACAAGGCTACCATCCGTTAGAGTAACAAAAATGACGACAACATACTACCTTCCATAATGACAACACTACCATCCATTGGAATAACAAAAATCTCGACAACAGACTACCTTCCATAATGACAAGGCTTCCATCCAATGGAGTAACAAAAATCTCGACAATGGACTACCTTCCATAATGACAAGGCTACCATCCATTGGAGTAACAAAAATCTCGACAATAGACTACCTTCCATTATGACAAGGGTACGATCCATTGGAGTAACAAAAATATCCACAAGAGACTACCTTCCATAATGAACAGACTGCCTTCCAGAATGACAAGGCTACCATCCATTGTAGTTACAAAAATATCAACAACATACTACCTTACATAATGACAAGGCTACCATCCATTGTAGTATCAAAAATCTCGACAACATACTACCTTCCATAATGACAAGGCTACCATCCATTGTAGTAACAAAAATATCGACAACATACTACCTTCTATAATGACAAGACTACCATCCATTGGAGTAACAAAAATCACGACAACATACTACCTTCCATAATAACAAGGCTACCATCCATTGGAATAATAAAAATCTTGACAACAAACTACCTTCCATAATGACAAGGCTACCATCCATTGGAGTAACAAAAATCACGACAACAGACTACCTTCCATAACGACAAGTCTACCATCCATTGGAGTAACAAAAATCTCGACAACAGATGACCTTCCATAATGACTAGGCTACCATCCATTGGAGTAATAAAGATATCTACAACGGGCTACCTTCCATTATGAGAAGGCTAAAATCCATTGTAGTAATAAAAATCTCGACAAGAGACTACCTTCCATAATGACAAGGCTACCATCCATTGGAGTAACAAAAATCACGTCAACATACTACCTTCCATAATGACTTGGCTACCATCCAATGGAGTAACAAAAATCTCGACAATAGACTACCTTCCATAATGACAAGGCTACCATCCATTAGAGTAACAAAAATATCCACAAGAGACTACCTTCCATAATGATAAGGCTACAATCCATTATAGTAACAAAACTCTCGACAACAGACTACCTTACATAATGACAAGGCTACGATCCATTGTAGTAACAAAAATCTCGACAAAACACTACCTTCCATAATGAAAAGGCAACCATCCTTTGTAGTAACAAAAATCTCGACAACAAACTACCTTCCATAATGACTTGGCTACCATCCATTGGAAAAACAAAAATCTCGGCAATAGACTACCTTCCATAATTAAAAGGCTACCATCCATTGGAGTAACAAAGATATCGACAACATACTACCTTCCATAATGACAAGGCTACCACCCATTGGAGTAACAAAAATCACGACAACAGACTACCTTCCTTAATGACAAGGCTACCATCCATTGGAATAACAAAAATCTCGACAATAGATGACCTTCCATAATTATTAGGCTACCATCCATTGGAGGAATAAAGATATCAACAACATACTACCTTCCATTATGAGAAGGCTACAATCCATTGTAGTAACAAAAATCTCAACAAGAGACTACCTTCCATAATGACAAGGCTACCATCCATTGTAGTAACTAAAATATCGACAACAAACTACCTTCCATAATGATAAGGCTACCATCCATTGGAGTAACAAAAATCTCGGCAACAGATTACCTTCCATAATGTCAAGGCTACAATCCATTGTAGTAACAAAAATCTCGAAAACAGACTACCTTAAATAATGACAAGGCTACCATCCATTGTAGTAACAAAAATCTCAACAACAGACTACCTTCAATAATAACAAGGCTACCATCCATTGTAGTAAAAAAAATCTCGACAACAGACTACCTTCCATAATGACTTCGCTACCATCCATTGTAGTAACAAAAATCTCAACAATAAACTACCTTCCATAATGACAAGGCTTTCATCTATTGTAGTAACAAATATCTCGACAACAGACTACCTTCCATAATGACTTGGCTACCATCCATTGGAGTAACAAAAATCTCGACAATAGACTACCTTCCATAATGACAAGGCTACTATCCATTAGAGTAACAAAAATATCCACAAGAGACTACCTTCCATAATGATAAGGCTACAATCCATTGTAGTAAAAAAAATCTCGACAACAGACTACCTTACATAATGATAAGGCTACGATCCATTGTAGTAACAACAATCTCGACAATAGACTACCTTCCATAATGACAAGGCTACCATCCATTAGAGTAACAAAAATATCCACAAGAGACTACCTTCCATAATGATAAGGCTACAATCCATTGTAGTAATAAAAATCTCGACAACAGACTACCTTACATAATGACAAGGCTACGATCCATTGTAGTAACAAAAATCTCGACAACAGACTACCTTCCATAATTACAAGGCTACCATCCTTTGTAGTAACAAAAATCTCGACAACAGACTACCTTCCATAATGACTTGGCTACCATCCATTGGAGTAACAAAAATCTCGGCAATATACTACCTTCCATAATGACAAGGCTACCATCCATTGGAGTAACAAATATATCGACAACATACTACCTTCCATAATGACAAGGCTACCATCCATTGGAATAACAAAAATCTCGAAAACAAATGACCTTCCATAATGACAAGGCTACCATCCATTGGAGTAACAAAAATCACGAAAATAGACTACCTTCCATAATGACAAGGCTACCATCCATTGGAGTAACAAAGATATCGATAACATACTACCTTCCATAATGACAAGGCTACCATCCATTGGAGTAACAAAAATCACGACAACAGACTGCCTTCCATAATTACAAGGCTACCATCCATTGGAATAACAAAAATATCGACAACAGAAAACCTTCCATAATGACAAGTCTACCATCCAATGGAGTAACAAAAATATCGATAAGAGACTACCTTCCATAAAGACAAGAATACCGTCCATTGGAGTAACAAAAATCTCGACAACAGATGACCTTCCATAATGACTAGGCTACCATCCATTGGAGTAATAAAGATAACAACAACAGACTACCTTCCATTATGAGAAGGCTACCATCCATTGTAGTAACAAAAATCTCGACAACAGACTACCTTACATAATGACAAGGCTACCATCCGTTAGAGTAACAAAAATGACGACAACATACTACCTTCCATAATGACAACACTACCATCCATTGGAATAACAAAAATCTCGACAACAGACTACCTTCCATAATGACAAGGCTTCCATCCAATGGAGTAACAAAAATCTCGACAATGGACTACCTTCCATAATGACAAGGCTACCATCCATTGGAGTAACAAAAATCACGACAATAGACTACCTTCCATTATGACAAGGGTACCATCCATTGGAGTAACAAAAATATCCACAAGAGACTACCTTCCATAATGAACAGACTGCCTTCCATAATGACAAGGCTACCATCCATTGTAGTTACAAAAATATCAACAACATACTACCTTACATAATGACAAGGCTACCATCCATTGTAGTATCAAAAATCTTGACAACATACTACCTTCCATAATGACAAGGCTACCATCCATTGTAGTAACAAAAATATCGACAACATACTACCTTATATAATGACAAGACTACCATCCATTGGAGTAACAAAAATCACGACAACATACTACCTTCCATAATAACAAGGCTACCATCCATTGGAATAATAAAAATCTTGACAACAAACTACCTTCCATAATGACAAGGCTACCATCCATTGGAGTAACAAAAATCACGACAACAGACTACCTTCCATAACGACAAGTCTACCATCCATTGGAGTAACAAAAATCTCGACAACAGATGACCTTCCATAATGACAAGGCTACCATCCATTGTAGTAACTAAAATATCGACAACAGACTACCTTCCATAATGATAAGGCTACCATCCATTGGAGTAACAAAAATCTCGGCAACAGACTACCTTCCATAATGTCAAGGCTACAATCCATTGTAGTAACAAAAATCTCGAAAACAGACTACCTTAAATAATGACAAGGCTACCATCCATTGTAGTAACAAAAATCTCGACAATAGACTACCTTCCATAATGACAAGGCTACCATCCATTAGAGTAACAAAAATATCCACAAGAGACTACCTTCCATAATGATAAGGCTACAATCCATTATAGTAACAAAACTCTCGACAACAGACTACCTTACATAATGACAAGGCTAGATCCATTGTAGTAACAAAAATCTCGACAAAACACTACCTTCCATAATGAAAAGGCAACCATCCTTTGTAGTAACAAAAATCTCGACAACAAACTACCTTCCATAATGACTTGGCTACCATCCATTGGAAAAACAAAAATCTCGGCAATAGACTACCTTCCATAATTACAAGGCTACCATCCATTGGAGTAACAAAGATATCGACAACATACTACCTTCCAAAATGACAAGGCTACCACCCATTGGAGTAACAAAAATCACGACAACAGACTACCTTCCTTAATGACAAGGCTACCATCCATTGGAATAACAAAAATCTCGACAATAGATGACCTTCCATAATTATTAGGCTACCATCCATTGGAGGAATAAAGATATCAACAACATACTACCTTCCATTATGAGAAGGCTACAATCCATTGTAGTAACAAAAATCTCAACAAGAGACTACCTTCCATAATGACAAGGCTACCATCCATTGTAGTAACTAAAATATTGACAACAAACTACCTTCCATAATGATAAGGCTACCATCCATTGGAGTAACAAAAATCTCGGCAACAGACTACCTTCCATAATGTCAAGGCTACAATCCATTGTAGTAACAAAAATCTCGAAAACATACTACCTTAAATAATGACAAGGCTACCATCCATTGTAGTAACAAAAATCTCAACAACAGACTACTTTCAATAATAACAAGGCTACCATCCATTGTAGTAACAAAAATCTCGACAACAAACTACCTTCCATAATGACTTCGCTACCATCCATTGTAGTAACAAAAATCTCGACAATAAACTACCTTCCATAATGACAAGGCTTTCATCCATTGTAGTAACAAATATCTCGACAACAGACTACCTTCCATAATGACTTGGCTACCATCCATTGGAGTAACAAAAATCTCGACAATAGACTACCTTCCATAATGACAAGGCTACCATCCATTAGAGTAACAAAAATATCCACAAGAGACTACCTTCCATAATGATAAGGCTAAAATCAATTGTAGTAACAAAAATCTCGACAATAGACTACCTTACATAATGACAAGGCTAGGATCCATTGTAGTAACAAAAATCTCGACAACATACTACCTTCCATAATGACAAGGCTACCATCCTTTGTAGTAACAAAAATCTCGACAACAGACTACCTTCCATAATGACTTGGCTACCATCCATTGGAAAAACAAAAATCACGGCAATAGACTACCTTCCATAATGACAAGGCTACCATCCATTGGAGTAACAAAGATATCGACAACATACTACCTTCCATAATGACAAGGCTATCATCCATTGGAGTAACAAAAATCACGACAACAGACTACCTTCCATAATGACAAGGCTACCATCCATTGGAATAACAAAAATCTCGACAACAGAGGAACTTCCATAATGACTAGGATACCATCCATTGGAGAAATAAAGATATCAACAACAGATTACCTTCCATTATGAGAAGGCTACAATCCATTGTAGTAACACAAATATCAACAAGAGACTACCTTCCATAATGACAAGGCTACCATCCATTGTAGTAACTAAAATATCGACAAAAGACTACCTTTCATAATGATAAGGCTACCATCCATTGTAGTAACAAAAATCTCGACAATAGACTATCTTCCATAATTACAAGGCAACCATCCATTGTAGTAACAAAAATCTCGACAATAGACTATCTTCCATAATGACAAGGCTACCATCCATTGGAGTAACAAAAATCACGTCAACATACTACCTTCCATAATGACAACACTAACATCCATTGGAATAACTAAAATCTCGACAACAGACTACCGTCCATAATGACAAGGCTTCCATCCAATGGAGTAACAAAAATCTCGATAATATACTACCTTCCATAATGACAAGGCTACCATCCAATGGAGTAACAAAAATCTCGACAACATACTACCTTCCATTATGACAAGGGTACCATCCTTTGGAGTAACAAAAATATCCACAAGAGACTACCTTCCATAATGATAAGGCTACCATCCATTGGAGTAACAAAAATCTCGACAACAGACTACCTTCCATAAAGACAAGGCTACCATCCATTGTAGTTACAAAAATATCGACAACAGACTACCTTACATAATGACAAGGCTACCATCCATTGTAGTAACTAAAATATCGACAACATACTACCTTCCATAATGACAACACTACCATCCATTGGAGTAACAAAAATCAGGATAACATACTACCTTCCATAATAACAAGGCTACCATCCATTGAAATAACAAAAATCTTGACAATAGACTACCTTCCATAATGACAAGGCTACCATCCATTGGAGTAACAAAAATCACGACAACAAACTTCCTTCCATAACGACAAGTCTACCATCCATTGAAGTAACAAAAATATCGACAACAGATGACCTTCCATAATGACTAGGCTACCATCCATTGGAGTAACAAAAATCACGATAACAGACTACCTTCCATAATGGCAAGGCTACCATCCATTGGAATAACAAAAATCTCGACAACAGATGACCTTCCATAATGACTAGGCTACCATCCATTGGAGGAATAAAGATATCAACAACAGACTACCTTCCATTATGAGAAGGCAACAATCCATTGTAGTAACAAAAATCTCAACAAGAGACTACCTTCCATAATGACAAGGCTACCATCCATTGTAGTAACTAAAATATCGAAAACAGACTACCTTCCATAATGATAAGGCTACCATCCATTAGAGTAACAAAGATATCAATAACATACTACCTTCCATAATGACAAGGCTACCACCCATTGGAGTAACAAAAATCACGACAACAGACTACCTTCCATAATGACAAGGCTACCATCTATTGGAATAAAAAAAATATCGACAAGAGAATACCTTCCATAATGAGAAGGCTACAATCCATTGTAGTAACAAAAATCTTGACAAGAGACTATCTTCCATAATGACAAGGCTACCATCCACTGTAGTAACTAAAATCTCGACAACAGACTACCTTCCATAATGACAAGGCTACCATCCATTGGAGTAACAAAAATCACGTCAACATACTACCTTCCATAATGACAACACTAACATCCATTGGAATAACTAAAATCTCGACAACAGACTACCTTCCATAATGACAAGGCTACCATCCATTGGAGTAACAAAAATCACGTCAACATACTACCTTCCATAATGACAACACTAACATCCATTGGAATAACAAAAATCTCGACAACAGACTACCGTCCATAATGATAAGGCTTCCATCCAATGGAGTAACAAAAATCTCGATAATATACTACCTTCTATAATGACAAGGCTACCATCCAATGGAGTAACAAAAATCTCGACAACATACTACCTTCCATTATGACAAGGGTACCATCCTTTGGAGTAACAAAAATATCCACAAGAGACTACCTTCCATAATGATAAGGCTACCATCCATTGGAGTAACAAAAATCTCGACAACAGACTACCTTACATAATGATAAGGCTACGATCCATTGTAGTAACAACAATCTCGACAATAGACTACCTTCCATAATGACAAGGCTACCATCCATTAGAGTAACAAAAATATCCACAAGAGACTACCTTCCATAATGATAAGGCTACAATCCATTGTAGTAATAAAAATCTCGACAACAGACTACCTTACATAATGACAAGGCTACGATCCATTGTAGTAACAAAAATCTCGACAACAGACTACCTTCCATAATTACAAGGCTACCATCCTTTGTAGTAACAAAAATCTCGACAACAGACTACCTTCCATAATGACTTGGCTACCATCCATTGGAGTAACAAAAATCTCGGCAATATACTACCTTCCATAATGACAAGGCTACCATCCATTGGAGTAACAAATATATCGACAACATACTACCTTCCATAATGACAAGGCTACCATCCATTGGAATAACAAAAATCTCGAAAACAAATGACCTTCCATAATGACAAGGCTACCATCCATTGGAGTAACAAAAATCACGAAAATAGACTACCTTCCATAATGACAAGGCTACCATCCATTGGAGTAACAAAGATATCGATAACATACTACCTTCCATAATGACAAGGCTACCATCCATTGGAGTAACAAAAATCACGACAACAGACTGCCTTCCATAATTACAAGGCTACCATCCATTGGAATAACAAAAATATCGACAACAGAAAACCTTCCATAATGACAAGTCTACCATCCAATGGAGTAACAAAAATATCGATAAGAGACTACCTTCCATAAAGACAAGAATACCGTCCATTGGAGTAACAAAAATCTCGACAACAGATGACCTTCCATAATGACTAGGCTACCATCCATTGGAGTAATAAAGATAACAACAACAGACTACCTTCCATTATGAGAAGGCTACCATCCATTGTAGTAACAAAAATCTCGACAACAGACTACCTTACATAATGACAAGGCTACCATCCGTTAGAGTAACAAAAATGACGACAACATACTACCTTCCATAATGACAACACTACCATCCATTGGAATAACAAAAATCTCGACAACAGACTACCTTCCATAATGACAAGGCTTCCATCCAATGGAGTAACAAAAATCTCGACAATGGACTACCTTCCATAATGACAAGGCTACCATCCATTGGAGTAACAAAAATCACGACAATAGACTACCTTCCATTATGACAAGGGTACCATCCATTGGAGTAACAAAAATATCCACAAGAGACTACCTTCCATAATGAACAGACTGCCTTCCATAATGACAAGGCTACCATCCATTGTAGTTACAAAAATATCAACAACATACTACCTTACATAATGACAAGGCTACCATCCATTGTAGTATCAAAAATCTTGACAACATACTACCTTCCATAATGACAAGGCTACCATCCATTGTAGTAACAAAAATATCGACAACATACTACCTTATATAATGACAAGACTACCATCCATTGGAGTAACAAAAATCACGACAACATACTACCTTCCATAATAACAAGGCTACCATCCATTGGAATAATAAAAATCTTGACAACAAACTACCTTCCATAATGACAAGGCTACCATCCATTGGAGTAACAAAAATCACGACAACAGACTACCTTCCATAACGACAAGTCTACCATCCATTGGAGTAACAAAAATCTCGACAACAGATGACCTTCCATAATGACAAGGCTACCATCCATTGTAGTAACTAAAATATCGACAACAGACTACCTTCCATAATGATAAGGCTACCATCCATTGGAGTAACAAAAATCTCGGCAACAGACTACCTTCCATAATGTCAAGGCTACAATCCATTGTAGTAACAAAAATCTCGAAAACAGACTACCTTAAATAATGACAAGGCTACCATCCATTGTAGTAACAAAAATCTCGACAATAGACTACCTTCCATAATGACAAGGCTACCATCCATTAGAGTAACAAAAATATCCACAAGAGACTACCTTCCATAATGATAAGGCTACAATCCATTATAGTAACAAAACTCTCGACAACAGACTACCTTACATAATGACAAGGCTAGATCCATTGTAGTAACAAAAATCTCGACAAAACACTACCTTCCATAATGAAAAGGCAACCATCCTTTGTAGTAACAAAAATCTCGACAACAAACTACCTTCCATAATGACTTGGCTACCATCCATTGGAAAAACAAAAATCTCGGCAATAGACTACCTTCCATAATTACAAGGCTACCATCCATTGGAGTAACAAAGATATCGACAACATACTACCTTCCAAAATGACAAGGCTACCACCCATTGGAGTAACAAAAATCACGACAACAGACTACCTTCCTTAATGACAAGGCTACCATCCATTGGAATAACAAAAATCTCGACAATAGATGACCTTCCATAATTATTAGGCTACCATCCATTGGAGGAATAAAGATATCAACAACATACTACCTTCCATTATGAGAAGGCTACAATCCATTGTAGTAACAAAAATCTCAACAAGAGACTACCTTCCATAATGACAAGGCTACCATCCATTGTAGTAACTAAAATATTGACAACAAACTACCTTCCATAATGATAAGGCTACCATCCATTGGAGTAACAAAAATCTCGGCAACAGACTACCTTCCATAATGTCAAGGCTACAATCCATTGTAGTAACAAAAATCTCGAAAACATACTACCTTAAATAATGACAAGGCTACCATCCATTGTAGTAACAAAAATCTCAACAACAGACTACTTTCAATAATAACAAGGCTACCATCCATTGTAGTAACAAAAATCTCGACAACAAACTACCTTCCATAATGACTTCGCTACCATCCATTGTAGTAACAAAAATCTCGACAATAAACTACCTTCCATAATGACAAGGCTTTCATCCATTGTAGTAACAAATATCTCGACAACAGACTACCTTCCATAATGACTTGGCTACCATCCATTGGAGTAACAAAAATCTCGACAATAGACTACCTTCCATAATGACAAGGCTACCATCCATTAGAGTAACAAAAATATCCACAAGAGACTACCTTCCATAATGATAAGGCTAAAATCAATTGTAGTAACAAAAATCTCGACAATAGACTACCTTACATAATGACAAGGCTAGGATCCATTGTAGTAACAAAAATCTCGACAACATACTACCTTCCATAATGACAAGGCTACCATCCTTTGTAGTAACAAAAATCTCGACAACAGACTACCTTCCATAATGACTTGGCTACCATCCATTGGAAAAACAAAAATCACGGCAATAGACTACCTTCCATAATGACAAGGCTACCATCCATTGGAGTAACAAAGATATCGACAACATACTACCTTCCATAATGACAAGGCTATCATCCATTGGAGTAACAAAAATCACGACAACAGACTACCTTCCATAATGACAAGGCTACCATCCATTGGAATAACAAAAATCTCGACAACAGAGGAACTTCCATAATGACTAGGATACCATCCATTGGAGAAATAAAGATATCAACAACAGATTACCTTCCATTATGAGAAGGCTACAATCCATTGTAGTAACACAAATATCAACAAGAGACTACCTTCCATAATGACAAGGCTACCATCCATTGTAGTAACTAAAATATCGACAAAAGACTACCTTTCATAATGATAAGGCTACCATCCATTGTAGTAACAAAAATCTCGACAATAGACTATCTTCCATAATTACAAGGCAACCATCCATTGTAGTAACAAAAATCTCGACAATAGACTATCTTCCATAATGACAAGGCTACCATCCATTGGAGTAACAAAAATCACGTCAACATACTACCTTCCATAATGACAACACTAACATCCATTGGAATAACAAAAATCTCGACAACAGACTACCGTCCATAATGACAAGGCTTCCATCCAATGGAGTAACAAAAATCTCGATAATATACTACCTTCCATAATGACAAGGCTACCATCCAATGGAGTAACAAAAATCTCGACAACATACTACCTTCCATTATGACAAGGGTACCATCCTTTGGAGTAACAAAAATATCCACAAGAGACTACCTTCCATAATGATAAGGCTACCATCCATTGGAGTAACAAAAATCTCGACAACAGACTACCTTCCATAAAGACAAGGCTACCATCCATTGTAGTTACAAAAATATCGACAACAGACTACCTTACATAATGACAAGGCTACCATCCATTGTAGTAACTAAAATATCGACAACATACTACCTTCCATAATGACAACACTACCATCCATTGGAGTAACAAAAATCAGGATAACATACTACCTTCCATAATAACAAGGCTACCATCCATTGAAATAACAAAAATCTTGACAATAGACTACCTTCCATAATGACAAGGCTACCATCCATTGGAGTAACAAAAATCACGACAACAAACTTCCTTCCATAACGACAAGTCTACCATCCATTGAAGTAACAAAAATATCGACAACAGATGACCTTCCATAATGACTAGGCTACCATCCATTGGAGTAACAAAAATCACGATAACAGACTACCTTCCATAATGGCAAGGCTACCATCCATTGGAATAACAAAAATCTCGACAACAGATGACCTTCCATAATGACTAGGCTACCATCCATTGGAGGAATAAAGATATCAACAACAGACTACCTTCCATTATGAGAAGGCAACAATCCATTGTAGTAACAAAAATCTCAACAAGAGACTACCTTCCATAATGACAAGGCTACCATCCATTGTAGTAACTAAAATATCGAAAACAGACTACCTTCCATAATGATAAGGCTACCATCCATTAGAGTAACAAAGATATCAATAACATACTACCTTCCATAATGACAAGGCTACCACCCATTGGAGTAACAAAAATCACGACAACAGACTACCTTCCATAATGACAAGGCTACCATCTATTGGAATAAAAAAAATATCGACAAGAGAATACCTTCCATAATGAGAAGGCTACAATCCATTGTAGTAACAAAAATCTTGACAAGAGACTATCTTCCATAATGACAAGGCTACCATCCACTGTAGTAACTAAAATCTCGACAACAGACTACCTTCCATAATGACAAGGCTACCATCCATTGGAGTAACAAAAATCACGTCAACATACTACCTTCCATAATGACAACACTAACATCCATTGGAATAACTAAAATCTCGACAACAGACTACCTTCCATAATGACAAGGCTACCATCCATTGGAGTAACAAAAATCACGTCAACATACTACCTTCCATAATGACAACACTAACATCCATTGGAATAACAAAAATCTCGACAACAGACTACCGTCCATAATGATAAGGCTTCCATCCAATGGAGTAACAAAAATCTCGATAATATACTACCTTCTATAATGACAAGGCTACCATCCAATGGAGTAACAAAAATCTCGACAACATACTACCTTCCATTATGACAAGGGTACCATCCTTTGGAGTAACAAAAATATCCACAAGAGACTACCTTCCATAATGATAAGGCTACCATCCATTGGAGTAACAAAAATCTCGACAACAGACTACCTTCCATAATGACAAGGCTACCATCCATTGTAGTTACAAAAATATCGACAACAGACTACCTTACATAATGACAAGGCTACCATCCATTGTAGTATCAAAAATCTCGACAACAGACTACTTTCCATAATGACAAGGCTACCATCCATTGTAGTAACTAAAATATCGACAACATACTAACTTCCATAACGACAACACTACCATCCATTGGAGTAACAAAAATCAGGACAACATACTACCTTCCATAATAACAAGGCTACCATCCATTGAAATAACAAAAATCTTGACAATAGACTACCTTCCATAATGACAAGGCTACCATCCATTGGAGTAACAAAAATCACGACAACAAACTTCCTTCCATAACGACAAGTCTACCATCCATCGAAGTAACAAAAATCTCGACAACAGATGACCTTCCATAATGACTAGGCTACCATCCATTGGAGTAACAAAAATCACGACAACAAACTACCTTCCATAATGACAAGGCTACCATCCATTGGAATAACAAAAATCTCGACAACAGATGACCTTCCATAATGACTAGGCTACCATTCATTGGGGGAATAAAGATATCAACAACAGACTACCTTCCATTATGAGAAGGCTACAATCCATCGTAGTAACAAAAATCTCAACAAGAGACTACCTTCCATAATGACAAGGCTACCATCCATTGTAGTAACTAAAATATCGAAAACAGACTACCTTCCATAATGATAAGGCTACCATCCATTTGAGTAACAAAGATATCAATAACATACTACCTTCCAAAATGACAAGGCTACCACCCATTGGAGTAACAAAAATCACGACAACAGACTACCTTCCATAATGACAAGGCTACCATCCATTGGAATAAAAAAATATCGACAAGAGAATACCTTCCATAATGAGAAGGCTACAATCCATTGTAGTAACAAAAATCTCGACAAGAGACTATCTTCCATAATGACAAGGCTACCATCCACTGTAGTAACTAAAATCTCGACAACAGACTACCTTCCATAATGACAAGGCTACCATCCATTGGAGTAACCAAAATCACGCCAGCATACTACCTTCCATAATGACAACACTAACATCCATTGGAATAACAAAAATCTCGACAACAGACTACCGTCCATAATGATAAGGCTTCCATCCAATGGAGTAACAAAAATCTCGATAATATACTACCTTCCATAATGACAAGGCTACCATCCAATGGAGTAACAAAAATCTCGACAACATACTACCTTCCATTATGACAAGGGTACCATCCTTTGGAGTAACAAAAATATCCACAAGAGACTACCATCCATAATGATAAGGCTACCATCCATTGGAGTAACAAAAATCTCGACAACAGACTACCTTCCGTAATGACAAGGCTACCATCCATTGTAGTAACAAAAATCTCGACAACAGACTACCTTTCATAATGACTTCGCTACCATCAATTGGAGTAACAAAAATCTCGACAATAAACTACCTTCCATAATGACAAGGCTACCATCCATTGTAGTAACAAATATCTCGACAACAGACTACCTTCCATAATGACTTGGCTACCATCCATTGGAGTAACAAAAATCTTGACAATAGACTACCTTCCATAATGACAAGGCTACCATCCATTGGAATAACAAAAATCTCGACAACAGATGATCTTCCATAATGACTAGGCTACCATTCATTGGAGGAATAAAGATATCAACAACATACTACCTTCCATTATGAGAAGGCTACAATCCATTGTAGTAACAAAAATCTCAACAAGAGACTACCTTCCATAATGACAAGGCTACCATCCATTGTAGTAACTAAAATATCGAAAACAGACTACCTTCCATAATGATAAGGCTACCATCCATTGGAGTAACAAAGATATCAATAACATACTACCTTCCAAAATGACAAGGCTACCACCCATTGGAGTAACAAAAATCATGACAACAGACTACCTTCCATAATGACAAGGCTACCATCCATTGGAATAAAAAAAATATCGACAAGAGAATACCTTCCATAATGAGAAGGCTACAATCCATTGTAGTAACAAAAATCTCGACAAGAGACTATCTTCCATAATGACAAGGCTACCATCCACTGTAGTAACTAAAATCTCGACAACAGACTACCTTCCATAATGACAAGGCTACCATCCATTGGAGTAACAAAAATCACGCCAGCATACTACCTTCCATACTGACAACACTAACATCCATTGGAATAACAAAAATCTCGACAACAGACTACCGTCCATAATGATATTGCTTCCATCCAATGGAGTAACAAAAATCTCGATAATATACTACCTTCCATAATGACAAGGCTACCATCCAATGGAGTAACAAAAATCTCGACAACATACTACCTTCCATTATGACAAGGGTACCATCCTTTGGAGTAACAAAAATATCCACAAGAGACTACCTTCCATAATGATAAGGCTACCATCCATTGGAGTAACAAAAATCTCGACAATAGACTACCTTCCGTAATGACAAGGCTACCATCCATTGTAGTAACAAAAATCTCGACAACAGACTACCTTCCATAATGACTTCGCTACCATCAATTGGAGTAACAAAAATATCGACAATAAACTACCTTCCATAATGACAAGGCTACCATCCATTATAGTAACAAATATCTCGACAACAGACTACCTTCCATAATTACTTGGCTACCATCCATTGGAGTAACAAAAATCTCGACAATAGACTACCTTCCATAATGACAAGGCTAGCATCCATTAGAGTAACAAAAATATCCACAAGAGACTACCTTCCATAATGGTAAGGCTAAAATCCATTGTAGTAACAAAAATCTCGACAATAGACTACCTTACATAATGACAAGGCTACAATCCATTGTAGTAACAAAAATCTCGACAACAGACTACCTTCCATAATGACAAGGCTACCATCCTTTGTAGTAACAAAAATCTCGACAACAGACTACCTTCCATAATGACTTGGCTACCATCCATTGGAAAAACAAAAATCTCAGAAATAGAATACCTTCCATAATGACAAGGCTACCATCCATTGGAGTAACAAAAATCACGACAACAAACTTCCTTCCATAACGACAAGTCTACCATCCATTAAAGTAACAAAAATATCGACAACAGATGACCTTCCATAATGACTAGGCTACCATCCATTGGAGTAACAAAAATCACGATAACAGACTACCTTCCATAATGGCAAGGCTACCATCCATTGGAATAACAAAAATCATGACAACAGATGACCTTCCATAATGACTAGGCTACCATCCATTGGAGGAATAAAGATATCAACAACAGACTACCTTCCATTATGAGAAGGCAACAATCCATTGTAACAAAAATCTCAACAAGAGACTACCTTCCATAATGACAAGGCTACCATCCATTGTAGTAACTAAAATATCGAAAACAGACTACCTTCTATAATGATAAGGCTACCATCCATTGGAGTAACAAAGATATCAATAACATACTACCTTCCATAATGACAAGGCTACCACCCATTGGAGTAACAAAAATCACGACAACAGACTACCTTCCATAATAACAAGGCTACCATCCATTGGAATAAAAAAATATCGACAAGAGAATACCTTCCATAATGAGAAGGCTACAATCCATTGTAGTAACAAAAATCTCGACAAGAGACTATCTTCCATAATGACAAGGCTACCATCCACTGTAGTAACTAAAATCTCGACAACAGACTACCTTCCATAATGACAAGGCTACCATCCATTGGAGTAACAAAAATCACGTCAACATACTCCCTTCCATAATGACAACACTAACATCCATTGGAATAACAAAAATCTCGATAACAGACTACCGTCCATAATGATAAGGCTTCCATCCAATGGAGTAACAAAAATCTCGATAATATACTACCTTCTATAATGACAAGGCTACCATCCAATGGAGTAACAAAAATCTCGACAACATACTACCTTCCATTATGACAAGGGTACCATCCTTTGGAGTAACAAAAATATCCACAAGAGACTACCTTCCATAATGATAAGGCTACCATCCATTGGAGTAACAAAAATCTCGACAACAGACTACCTTCCATAATGACAAGGCTACAATCCATTGTAGTTACAAAAATATCGACAACAGACTACCTTACATAATGACAAGGCTACCATCCATTGTAGTATCAAAAATCTCGACAACAGACTACTTTCCATGATGACAAGGCTACCATCCATTGTGGTAACTAAAATATCGACAACATACTACCTTCCATAACGACAACACTACCATCCATTGGAGTAACAAAAATCAGGACAACATACTACCTTCCATAATAACAAGGCTACCATCCATTGAAATAACAAAAATCTTGACAATAGACTACCTTCCATAATGACAAGGCTACCATCCATTGGAGTAACAAAAATCACGACAACAAACTTCCTTCCATAACGACAAGTCTACCATCCATCGAAGTAACAAAAATCTCGACAACAGATGACCTTCCATAATGACTAGGCTACCATCCATTGCAGTAACAAAAATCACGACAACAAACTACCTTCCATAATGACAAGGCTACCATCCATTGGAATAACAAAAATCTCGACAACAGATGACCTTCCATAATGACTAGGCTACCATTCATTGGAGGAATAAAGATATCAACAACAGACTACCTTCCATTATGAGAAGGCTACAATCCATTGTAGTAACAAAAATCTCAACAAGAGACTACCTTCCATAATGACAAGGCTACCATCCATTGTAGTAACTAAAATATCGAAAACAGACTACCTTCCATAATGATAAGGCTACCATCCATTGGAGTAACAAAGATATCAATAACATACTACCTTCCAAAATGACAAGGCTACCACCCATTGGAGTAACAAAAATCACGACAACAGACTACCTTCCATAATGACAAGGCTACCATCCATTGGAATAAAAAAATATCGACAAGAGAATACCTTCCATAATGAGAAGGCTACAATCCATTGTAGTAACAAAAATCTCGACAAGAGACTATCTTCCATAATGACAAGGCTACCATCCACTGTAGTAACTAAAATCTCGACAACAGACTACCTTCCATAATGACAAGGCTACCATCCATTGGAGTAACCAAAATCACGCCAGCATACTACCTTCCATAATGACAACACTAACATCCATTGGAATAACAAAAATCTCGACAACAGACTACCGTCCATAATGATAAGGCTTCCATCCAATGGAGTAACAAAAATCTCGATAATATACTGCCTTCCATAATGACAAGGCTACCATCCAATGGAGTAACAAAAATCTCGACAACATACTACCTTCCATTATGACAAGGGTACCATCCTTTGGAGTAACAAAAATATCCACAAGAGACTACCTTCCATAATGATAAGGCTACCATCCATTGGAGTAACAAAAATCTCGACAACAGACTACCTTCCGTAATGACAAGGCTACCATCCATTGTAGTAACAAAAATCTCGACAACAGACTACCTTCCATAATGACTTCGCTACCATCAATTGTAGTAACAAAAATCTCGACAATAAACTACCTTCCATAATGACAAGGCTACCATCCATTGTAGTAACAAATATCTCGACAACAGACTACCTTCCATAATGACTTGGCTACCATCCATTGGAGTAACAAAAATCTCGACAATAGACTACCTTCCATAATGACAAGGATACCATCCATTAGAGTAACAAAAGTATCCACAAGAGACTACCTTCCATAATGGTAAGGCTAAAATCCATTGTAGTAACAAAAATCTCGACAATAGACTACCTTACATAATGACAAGGCTACAATCCATTGTAGTAACAAAAATCTCGACAACAGACTACCTTCCATAATGACAAGGCTACCATCCTTTGTAGTAACAAAAATCTCGACAACAGACTACCTTCCATAATGACTTGGCTACCATCCATTGGAAAAACAAAAATCTCGGAAATAGACTACCTTCCATAATGACAAGGCTACCATCCATTGGAGTAACAAAGATATTGACAACATACTACCTTCCATAATGACAAGGCTATCATCCATTGGAGTAACAAAAATCACGACAACAGACTACCTTCCATAATGACAAGGCTACCATCCATTGGAATAACAAAAATCTCGACAATAGAGGACCTTCCATAATGACTAGGCTACCATCCATTAGAGGAATAAAGATATCAACAACAAATTACCAACCATTATGAGAAGGCTACAATCCATTGTAGTAACACAAATATCAACAAGAGACTACTTTCCATAATAATAAGGCTACCATCCATTGGAGTAACAAAAATCTCGACAACAGACTACCTTCCATAATGTCAAGGCTACAATCATTTGTAGTGACAAAAATCTTGACAACAGACTACCTTAAATAATGACAAGGCTACCATCCATTGTAGTAACTAAAATCTCGACAACAAACTACCTTCCATAATGACAAGGCTATAATCCATTGTAGTAACAAAAATCTCGACAACAGACTACCTTCCATAATGACTTGGCTACCATCCATTGGAGTAACAAAAATCTCGACAATAGACTACCTTCCATAATGACAAGGCTACCATCCATTGGAGTAACAAAGATATCGATAACATACTACCTTCCATAATGACAAGGCTACCACCCATTGGAGTAACAAAAATCACGACAACAGACTACCTTCCATAATGACAAGGCTACCAGCCATTGGAATAACAAAAATATCAACAATAGAATACCTTCCATATTGAGAAGGCTACAATCCATTGTAGTAACAAAAATCTCGACAAGAGACTATCTTCCATAATGACAAGGCTACCATTCATTGTAGTAACAAAAATCTCGACAACAGACTACCTTCCATAATGACAAGGCTACCATCCATTAGAGTATCAAAAATCACGTCAACATACTCCCTTCCATAATGACAAGGCTTCCATCCAATGGAGTAACAAAAATCTCGATAATATACTACCTTCCATAATGACAAGGCTACCATCCAATGGAGTAATAAAAATCTCGACAACATACTACCTTCCATTATGACAAGGGTACCATCCTTTGGAGTAACAAAAATATCCACAAGAGACTACCTTCCATAATGATAAGGCTACCATCCATTGGAGTAACAAAAATCTAGACAACAGACTACCTTCCATAATGACAAGGCTACCATCCATTGTAGTTACAAAATTATCGACAACAAACTACCTTACATAATGACAAGGCTACCATCCATTGTAGTAACAAAAATCTCGACAACAGACTACCTTCCATAATGACAAGGCTACCATCCATTGTAGTAACTAAAATATCGACAACATACTACCTTCCATAATGACAACACTACCATCCATTGGAGTAACAAAAATCACGACAACATACTACCTTCCATAATAACAAGGCTACCATCCATTGGAATAACAAAAATCTTGACAATAGACTACCTTCCATAATGACAAGGCTACCAGCCATTGGAGTAACAAAAATCACGACAACAAACTTCCTTCCATAACCACAAGTCTACCATCCATTGAAGTAACAAAAATCTCGACAACAGACTACCGTCCATAATGATAAGGCTTCCATCCAATGGAGTAACAAAAATCTCGATAATATACTACCTTCCATAATGACAAGGCTACCATCCAATGGAGTAACAAAAATCTCGACAACATACTACCTTCCATTATGACAAGGGTACCATCCTTTGGAGTAACAAAAATATCCACAAGAGACTACCTTCCATAATGATAAGGCTACCATCCATTGGAGTAACAAAAATCTCGACAACAGACTACCTTTCATAATGACAAGGCTACCATCCATTGTAGTAACAAAAATCTCGACAACAGACTACCTTCCATAATGACTTCGCTACCATCAATTGGAGTAACAAAAATCTCGACAATAAACTACCTTCCATAATGACAAGGCTACCATCCATTGTAGTAACAAATATCTCGACAACAGACTTCCTTCCATAATGACTTGGCTACCATCCATTGGAGTAACAAAAATCTCGACAATAGACTACCTTCCATAATGACAAGGCTACCATCCATTGGAATAACAAAAATCTCGACAACAGATGACCTTCCATAATGACTAGGCTACCATTCATTGGAGGAATAATGATATCAACAACAGACTACCTTCCATTATGAGAAGGCTACAATCCATTGTAGTAACAAAAATCTCAACAAGAGACTACCTTCCATAATGACAAGGCTACCATCCATTGTAGTAACTAAAATATCGAAAACAGACTACCTTCCATAATGATAAGGCTACCATCCATTGGAGTAACAAAGATATCAATAACATACTACCTTCAAAAATGACAAGGCTACCACCCATTGGAGTAACAAAAATCACGACAACAGACTACCTTCCATAATGACAAGGCTACCATCCATTGGAATAAAAAAAATATCGACAAGAGAATACCTTCCATAATGAGAAGGCTACAATCCATTGTAGTAACAAAAATATCGACAAGAGACTATCTTCCATAATGACAAGGCTACCATCCACTGTAGTAACTAAAATCTCGACAACAGACTACCTTCCATAATGACAAGGCTACCATCCATTGGAGTAACAAAAATCACGCCAGCATACTACCTTCCATAATGACAACACTAACATCCATTGGAATAACAAAAATCTCGACAACAGACTACCGTCCATAATGATAAGGCTTCCATCCAATGGAGTAACAAAAATCTCGATAATATACTACCTTCCATAATGACAAGGCTACCATCCAATGGAGTAACAAAAATCTCGACAACATACTACCTTCCATTATGACAAGGGTACCATCCTTTGGAGTAACAAAAATATCCACAAGAGACTACCTTCCATAATGATAAGGCTACCATCCATTGGAGTAACAAAAATCTCGACAACAGACTACCTTCCGTAATGACAAGGCTACCATCCATTGTAGTAACAAAAATCTCGACAACAGACTACCTTCCATAATGACTTCGCTACCATCAATTGGATTAACAAAAATCTCGACAATAAACTACCTTCCATAATGACAAGGCTACCAACCATTGTAGTAACAAATATCTCGACAACAGACTACCTTCCATAATGACTTGGCTACCATCCATTGGAGTAACAAAAATCTCGACAATAGACTACCTTCCATAATGACAAGGCTACCATCCATTAGAGTAACAAAAATATCCACAAGTGACTACCTTCCATAATGGTAAGGCTAAAATCCATTGTAGTAACAAAAATCTCGACAATAGACTACCTTACATAATGACAAGGCTACAATCGATTGTAGTAACAAAAATCTCGACAACAGACTACCTTCCATAATGACAAGGCTACCATCCTTTGTAGTAACAAAAATCTCGACAACAGACTACCTTCCATAATGACTTGGCTACCATCCATTGGAAAAACAAAAATCTCGGAAATAGACTACCTTCCATAATGACAAGGCTACCATCCATTGGAGTAACAAAGATATCGACAACATACTACCTTCCATAATGACAAGGCTATCATCCATTGGAGTAACAAAAATCACGACAACAGACTACCTTCCATAATGACAAGGCTACCATCCATTGGAATAACAAAAATCTCGACAATAGAGGACCTTCCATAATGACTAGGCTACCATCCATTAGAGGAATAAAGATATCAACAACAAATTACCAACCATTATGAGAAGGCTACAATCCATTGTAGTAACACAAATATCAACAAGAGACTACCTTCCATAATAATAAGGCTACCATCCATTGGAGTAACAAAAATCTCGACAACAGACTACCTTCCATAATGTCAAGGCTACAATCCATTGTAGTGACAAAAATCTCGACAACAGACTACCTTCCATAATGACTTGGCTACCATCCATTGGAGTAACAAAAATCTCGACAATAGAGTACCTTCCATAATGACAAGGCTACCATCCATTGGAGTAACAAAGATATCGATAACATACTACCTTCCATAATGACAAGGCTACCACCCATTGGAGTAACAAAAATAACGACAACAGACTACCTTCCATAATGACAAGGCTACCATCCATTGGAATAACAAAAATATCAACAATAGAATACCTTCCATATTGAGAAGGCTACAATCCATTGTAGTAACAAAAATTTCGACAAGAGACTATCTTCCATAATGACAAGGCTACCATTCATTGTAGTAACAAAAATCTCGACAACAGACTACCTTCCATAATGACAAGGCTACCATCCATTAGTGTATCAAAAATCACGTCAACATACTCCCTTCCATAATGACTAGGCTTCCATCCAATGGAGTAACAAAAATCTCGATAATATACTACCTTCCATAATGACAAGGCTACCATCCAATGGAGTAATAAAAATCTCGACAACATACTACCTTCCATTATGACAAGGGTACCATCCATTGTAGTTACAAAATTATCGACAACAGACTACCTTCCATAATGATAAGGCTACCATCCATTGGAGTAACAAAAATCTAGACAACAGACTACCTTCCATAATGACAAGGCTACCATCCATTGTAGTTACAAAATTATCGACAACAAACTACCTTACATAATGACAAGGCTACCATCCATTGTAGTAACAAAAATCTCGACAACAGACTACCTTCCATAATGACAAGGCTACCATCCATTGTAGTAACTAAAATATCGACAACATACTACCTTCCATAATGACAACACTACCATCCATTGGAGTAACAAAAATCACGACAACATACTACCTTTCATAATAACAAGGCTACCATCCATTGGAATAACAAAAATCTTGACAATAGACTACCTTCCATAATGACAAGGCTACCAGCCATTGGAGTAACAAAAATCACGACAACAAACTTCCTTCCATAACCACAAGTCTACCATCCATTGAAGTAACAAAAATCTCGACAACAGATGACCATCCATAATGACTAGGCTACCATCCATTGGAGTAATAAAGTATCGACAACAGGCTACCTTCCATTATAAGAAGGCAACAATCCATTGTAGTAACAAAAATCTCGACAAGAGACTACCTTCCAGAATGACAAGGCTACCATCCATTGTAGTAACAAAAATCTCCACAACAGACTACCTTCCATTATGACAAGGCTACCATCCATTGTAGTAACAAAAATCTCGACAACAGACTACCTTCCATAATGACAAGGCTATCATCCATTAGAGTAACAAAAATATCCACAAGAGACTACCTTCCATAATGATAAGGCTACAATCCATTGTAGTAACAAAAATCTCGACAACAGACTACCTTACATAATGACAAGGCTACGAACCATTGTAGTAACAAAAATCTCGACAACAGACTACCTTCCATAATGACAAGCCTACCATCCTTTGTAGTAACAAAAATATCGACAACAGACTATCTTCCATAATGACTTGGCTAGAATCCATTGGAAAAACAGAAATCTCGGCAATAGACTACCTTCCATACTGACAAGGCTACCATCCATTGGAGTAACAAAGATATCGACAACATACTACCTTTCATAATGACAAGGCCCCCATCCATTGGAGAAACAAAAATCTCGATAACAGACTACCTTCCATAATGACAAGGCTACAATCCAGTGTAGTAACAAAAATCTCGACAACAGACTACCTTACATAATGACTTAGCTACCATCCATTGGAGTAATAAAAATCTCGACAACAGAGTACCTTCCATAATGACAAGGCTACCATCCATTGTAGTAACAAAAATCCCGACAACAGACTACCTTCCATAATGACTTGGCTACCATCCATTGGAGTAACAAAAATCTCGACAATAGACTACCTTCCATAATGATAAGGCTACCATCCATTAGAGTAATAAAATTATCCAAAAGAGACTACCTTCCATAATGATAAGGCTACAATCCATTGTAGTAACAAAAATCTCGACAACAGACTACCTTACATAATGACAAGGCTACGATCCATTGTAGTAACAAAAATCTCGAAAACAAACAACCTTACGTAATGACAAGGCTACCATCCATTGTAGTTACAAAAATCTCGACAACAGACTACCTTCCATAATGACAAGTCTACCATCCATTGTAGTAACAAAAATATTGACAACATACTACCTTCCATAATGACAAGACTACCATCCATTGGAGTAACAAAAATCCCGACAACATACTACCTTCCATAATAACAAGGCTACCATCGATTAGAATAACAAAAATCATGACAACAGACTACCTTCCATAATGACAAGGCTACCATCCATTTGAGTAACAAAAATCTCGACAACAGACTACCTTCCATAATGACAAGGCTACCATCCATTGTAGTAACAAAAATCTAGACAACATACTACCTTCCATAATGACTTGGCTACCATCCATTGTAGTAACAAAAATCTCGACAACAGACTACCTTCCATAATGACAAGGCTACCATCCATTAGAGTAACAAAAATATCCACAAGAGACTACCTTCCATAATGATAAGGCTACAATCCATTGTGGTAACAAAAATCTCGACAACAGACTACCTTACATAATGACAAGGCTACGATCCATTGTAGTAACAAAAATCTCGACAACAGACTACCTTCCATAATGACAAGGCTACCATCCTTTGTAGTAACAAAAATCTGGACAACAGACTACCTTTCATAATGACTTGGCTACCATCCATTGGAGTAATAAAGATATCGACAACAGGCTACATTCCATTATGAGAAGGCTACAATCCATTGTAGTAATAAAAATCTCAACAAGAGACTACCTTCCATAATGACAAGGCTACCATCCATTGTAGTAACAAAAATCTCGACAAAAGACTACCTTCCATAATGACAAGGCTACCATCCATTGTAGTAACAAAAATCTCGACAACAGACTACCTTCCATAATGACTTGGCTACCATCCATTGGAGTAACAAAAATTTCGACAAGAGACTACCTTTCATAATGACAAGGCTACCATCCATTGTAGTAACAAAAATCTCAAGAACAAACTACCTTCCATAATGACTTGGCTACCATCCATTGGAGTAACAAAAATCTCGACAATAGACTACCTTCCATAATGACAAGGCTACCATCCATTAGAGTAACAAAAATATCCACAAGAGACTACCTTCCATAATGATAAGGCTACAATCCATTGTAGTAACACAAATCTCGACAACAGACTACCTTACATAATGACAAGGCTACGATCCATTGTAGTAACAAAAATCTCGACAACAGACTACTTTCCATAATGACAAGGCTACCATCCTTTGTAGTAACAAAAATCTTGACAACAGACTACCTTCCATAATGACTTGGCTACCATCCATTGGAGTAATAAAGATATCGACATCAGGCTACATTCCATTATGAGAAGGCTACAATCCATTGTTGGAAAAAAAATCTCAACAAGAGACTACCTTCCATAATGACAAGGCTACCATCCATTGTAGTAACAAAAGTCTCGACAACAGACTACCTTCCATAATGACAAGGCTACTATCCATTGGAGTAACAAAAATCAGGACAACATACTACCTTCCATAATAACAAGGCTACCATCAATTGGAATAACAAAAATCTTGACAATAGACTACCTTCCATAATGACTTGGCTACCATCCATTGTAGTTACAAAAATCTCGACAACAGACTACCTTACATAATTACAAGGCTACCATCCATTGTAGTAACAAAAATCTCAAAAACATACTACCTTCCATAATGACTTGGCTACCATCCATTGGAGTAACAAAAATCTCGACAACAGACTACCTTCCATAATGACAAGGCTACCATCCATTGGAGTAACAAAAATCAGGACAACATACTACCTTCCTTAATAACAAGGCTATCATCCATTGGAATAACAAAAATCTGGACAATAGACTACCTTCCATAATGACAAGGCTACCATCCATTGGAGTAACAAAAATCACGACAACAAACTTCCTTCCATAACGACAAGTCTACCATCCATTGAAGTAACAAAAATTTCGACAATAGACTACCTTCCACAATGACAAGGCTACCATCCATTAGACTAACAAAAATATCCACAAGAGACTACCTTCCATAATGATAAGGCTACAATCCATTGTAGTAACAAAAATCTCGACAACAGACTACCTTACATAATGATAAGGCTACAATCCATTGTAGTAACAAAAATCTCGACAACAGACTACCTTACATAATGACAAGGCTACCATCCTTTATAGTAAAAAAAATCTCGACAACAGACTACCTTCCATAATGAGAAGGCTACAATCCATTGTAGTAATAAAAATCTCAACAAGAGACTACCTTCCATAATGACAAGGCTACCATCCATTGTAGTAACAAAAATCTCGACAGCAGACTACCTTCCATAATAACAAGGCTACCATCCATTGTAGTAACAAAAATCTCGACAACAGACTACCTTCCATAATGACTTGGCTATCATCCATTGGAGTAACTAAAATTTCTACAATAGACTACCTTCCATAATGACAAGGCTACCATCCATTGGAGTAACAAAAATCTCAACAACATACTACATTCCATAATGACTTGGCTACCATCCATTGGAGTAACAAAAATCTCGACAATAGACTACCTTCCAAAATGACAAGGCTACCATCCATTAGAGTAAAAGAAATATCCATAAGAGACTACCTTCCATAATGATAAGGCTACAATCCATTGTTGTAACAAAAATCTCGACAACAGACTACCTTACATAATGACAAGGCTACGATCCATTGTAGTAACAAAAATCTCGACAATAAACTACCTTCCATAATGACTTGGCTACCATCCATTGTAGTAACTAAAATATCGACAACATACTACCTTCCATAATGACAACACTACCATCCATTGGAGTAACAAAAATCACGACAACATACTACCTTTCATAATAACAAGGCTACCATCCATTGGAATAACAAAAATCTTGACAATAGACTACCTTCCATAATGACAAGGCTACCATCCATTGTAGTTACAAAATTATCGACAACAAACTACCTTACATAATGACAAGGCTACCATCCATTGTAGTAACAAAAATCTCGACAACAGACTACCTTCCATAATGACAAGGCTACCATCCATTGTAGTAACTAAAATATCGACAACATACTACCTTCCATAATGACAACACTACCATCCATTGGAGTAACAAAAATCACGACAACATACTACCTTTCATAATAACAAGGCTACCATCCATTGGAATAACAAAAATCTTGACAATAGACTACCTTCCATAATGACAAGGCTACCAGCCATTGGAGTAACAAAAATCACGACAACAAACTTCCTTCCATTATGATAAGGGTACCATCCTTTGGAGTAACAAAAATATCCACAAGAGACTACCTTCCATAATGATAAGGCTACCATCCATTGGAGTAACAAAAATCTAGACAACAGACTACCTTCCATAATGACAAGGCTACCATCCATTGTAGTTACAAAATTATCGACAACAAACTACCTTACATAATGACAAGGCTACCATCCATTGTAGTAACAAAAATCTCGACAACAGACTACCTTCCATAATGACAAGGCTACCATCCATTGTAGTAACTAAAATATCGACAACATACTACCTTCCATAATGACAACACTACCATCCATTGGAGTAACAAAAATCACGACAACATACTACCTTTCATAATAACAAGGCTACCATCCATTGGAATAACAAAAATCTTGACAATAGACTACCTTCCATAATGACAAGGCTACCAGCCATTGGAGTAACAAAAATCACGACAACAAACTTCCTTCCATAACCACAAGTCTACCATCCATTGAAGTAACAAAAATCTCGACAACAGATGACCATCCATAATGACTAGGCTACCATCCATTGGAGTAATAAAGTATCGACAACAGGCTACCTTCCATTATAAGAAGGCAACAATCCATTGTAGTAACAAAAATCTCGACAAGAGACTACCTTCCAGAATGACAAGGCTACCATCCATTGTAGTAACAAAAATCTCCACAACAGACTACCTTCCATTATGACAAGGCTACCATCCATTGTAGTAACAAAAATCTCGACAACAGACTACCTTCCATAATGACTTGGCTATCATCCATTAGAGTAACAAAAATATCGACAATAGACTACCTTCCATAATGACAAGGCTATCATCCATTAGAGTAACAAAAATATCCACAAGAGACTACCTTCCATAATGATAAGGCTACAATCCATTGTAGTAACAAAAATCTCGACAACAGACTACCTTACATAATGACAAGGCTACGAACCATTGTAGTAACAAAAATCTCGACAACAGACTACCTTCCATAATGACAAGCCTACCATCCTTTGTAGTAACAAAAATATCGATAACAGACTATCTTCCATAATGACTTGGCTAGAATCCATTGGAAAAACAGAAATCTCGGCAATAGACTACCTTCCATACTGACAAGGCTACCATCCATTGGAGTAACAAAGATATCGACAACATACTACCTTTCATAATGACAAGGCCCCCATCCATTGGAGTAACAAGAATCTCGATAACAGACTACCTTCCATAATGACAAGGCTACAATCCAGTGTAGTAACAAAAATCTCGACAACAGACTACCTTACATAATGACTTAGCTACCATCCATTGGAGTAATAAAAATCTCGACAACAGAGTACCTTCCATAATGACAAGGCTACCATCCATTGTAGTAACAAAAATCCCGACAACAGACTACCTTCCATAATGACTTGGCTACCATCCATTGGAGTAACAAAAATCTCGACAATAGACTACCTTCCATAATGATAAGGCTACCATCCATTAGAGTAATAAAATTATCCAAAAGAGACTACCTTCCATAATGATAAGGCTACAATCCATTGTAGTAACAAAAATCTCGACAACAGACTACCTTACATAATGACAAGGCTACGATCCATTGTAGTAACAAAAATCTCGAAAACAAACAACCTTACATAATGACAAGGCTACCATCCATTGTAGTTACAAAAATCTCGACAACAGACTACCTTCCATAATGACAAGTCTACCATCCATTGTAGTAACAAAAATATTGACAACATACTACCTTCCATAATGACAAGACTACCATCCATTGGAGTAACAAAAATCACGACAACATACTACCTTCCATAATAACAAGGCTACCATCGATTAGAATAACAAAAATCATGACAACAGACTACCTTCCATAATGACAAGGCTACCATCCATTTGAGTAACAAAAATCTCGACAACAGACTACCTTCCATAATGACAAGGCTACCATCCATTGTAGTAACAAAAATCTAGACAACATACTACCTTCCATAATGACTTGGCTACCATCCATTGTACTAACAAAAATCTCGACAACAGACTACCTTCCATAATGACAAGGCTACCATCCATTAGAGTAACAAAAATATCCACAAGAGACTACCTTCCATAATGATAAGGCTACAATCCATTGTGGTAACAAAAATCTCGACAACAGACTACCTTACATAATGACAAGGCTACGATCCATTGTAGTAACAAAAATCTCGACAACAGACTACCTTCCATAATGACAAGGCTACCATCCTTTGTAGTAACAAAAATCTGGACAACAGACTACCTTTCATAATGACTTGGCTACCATCCATTGGAGTAATAAAGATATCGACAACAGGCTACATTCCATTATGAGAAGGCTACAATCCATTGTAGTAATAAAAATCTCAACAAGAGACTACCTTCCATAATGACAAGGCTACCATCCATTGTAGTAACAAAAATCTCGACAAAAGACTACCTTCCATAATGACAAGGCTACCATCCATTGTAGTAACAAAAATCTCGACAACAGACTACCTTCCATAATGACTTGGCTACCATCCATTGGAGTAACAAAAATTTCGACAATAGACTACCTTTCATAATGACAAGGCTACCATCCATTGTAGTAACAAAAATCTCAAGAACAAACTACCTTCCATAATGACTTGGCTACCATCCATTGGAGTAACAAAAATCTCGACAATAGACTACCTTCCATAATGACAAGGCTACCATCCATTAGAGTAACAAAAATATCCACAAGAGACTACCTTCCATAATGATAAGGCTACAATCCATTGTAGTAACACAAATCTCGACAACAGACTACCTTACATAATGACAAGGCTACGATCCATTGTAGTAACAAAAATCTCGACAACAGACTACTTTCCATAATGACAAGGCTACCATCCTTTGTAGTAACAAAAATCTCGACAACAAATGACCTTCCATAATGACTTGGGTACCATCCATTGGAGTAATAAAGATATCGACATCAGGCTACATTCCATTATGAGAAGGCTACAATCCATTGTTGGAAAAAAAATCTCAACAAGAGACTACCTTCCATAATGACAAGGCTACCATCCATTGTAGTAACAAAAGTCTCGACAACAGACTACCTTCCATAATGACAAGGCTACTATCCATTGGAGTAACAAAAATCAGGACAACATACTACCTTCCATAATAACAAGGCTACCATCAATTGGAATAACAAAAATCTTGACAATAGACTACCTTCCATAATGACTTGGCTACCATCCATTGTAGTTACAAAAATCTCGACAACAGACTACCTTACATAATTACAAGGCTACCATCCATTGTAGTAACAAAAATCTCAACAACATACTACCTTCCATAATAACTTGGCTACCATCCATTGGAGTAACAAAAATCTCGACAACAGACTACCTTCCATAATGACAAGGCTACCATCCATTGGAGTAACAAAAATCAGGACAACATACTACCTTCCTTAATAACAAGGCTATCATCCATTGGAATAACAAAAATCTGGACAATAGACTACCTTCCATAATGACAAGGCTACCATCCATTGGAGTAACAAAAATCACGACAACAAACTTCCTTCCATAACGACAAGTCTACCATCCATTGAAGTAACAAAAATTTCGACAATAGACTACCTTCCACAATGACAAGGCTACCATCCATTAGACTAACAAAAATATCCACAAGAGACTACCTTCCATAATGATAAGGCTACAATCCATTGTAGTAACAAAAATCTCGACAACAGACTACCTTACATAATGATAAGGCTACAATCCATTGTAGTAACAAAAATCTCGACAACAGACTACCTTACATAATGACAAGGCTACCATCCTTTATAGTAAAAAAAATCTCGACAACAGACTACCTTCCATAATGAGAAGGCTACAATCCATTGTAGTAATAAAAATATCGACAAGAGACTACCTTCCATAATGAGAAGGCTACCATCCATTGTAGTAACAAAAATCTCGACAACAGACTACCTTCCATAATGACAAGGCTACCTTCCATTATAGTAACAAAAATCTCGACAACAGACTACCTTCCATAATGACTTGGCTACCATCCATTGGAGTAACAAAAATTTCGACAATAGACTACCTTCCATAATGACAAGGCTACCATCCATTGTAGTAACAAAAATCTCGACAACATACTACCTTCCATAATGACTTGGCTACCATCCATTGGAGTAACAAAAATCTCGACAATAGACTACCTTCCATAATTTCAAGGCTACCATCCGTTAGAGTAACAAAAATATCCACAAGAGACTACCTTCCATAATGATAAGGCTACAATCCATTGTAGTAACAAAAATCTCGACAACAGACAACCTTACATAATAACAAGGCTACGAGCCATTGTAGTAACAAAAATCTCGACAACAGACTACCTTCCATAATGACAAGACTACCATCATTGTAGTAACAAAAATCTCGACAACAGACTACCTTCCATAATGACTTGGCTACCATCCATTGGAGTAATAAAGATATCGACAAAAGGCTATATTCCATTATGAGAAGGCTACAATCCATTGTAGTAATAAAAATCTCAACAAGAGACTACCTTCCATAATGACAAGGCTACCATCCATTGTAGTAACAAAAATCTCGACAACATACTACCTTCCATAATGACAAGGCTACCATCCATTGTAGTAACAAAAATCTTGTCAACAGACTACCTTCCATAATGACAAGGCTACAATCCATTGTAGTAACAAAAATCTCGACAACAGACTATCTTCCACAATGACATGTCTACCATCCATTGTAGTTACAAAAATCTCGACAACAGACCACCTTACATAATTACAAGGCTACCACCCATTGTAGTAACAAAAATCTCGACAACAGACTACCTTCCATAATGACTTGGCTACCATCCATTGGAGTAACAAAAATCTCGACAACAGACTACCTTCCATAATGACAAGGCTACCATCCATTGGAGTAACAAAAATCAGGACAACAGACTACCTTCCATAATGACAAGGCTACCATCCATTGTAGTAACAAAAATCTTGACAACAGACTACCTTCCATAATGACAAGGCTACAATCCATTGTAGTAACAAAAATCTCAACAACAGACTATCTTCCATAATGACTTGTCTACCATCCATTGTAGTTACAAAAATCTCGACAACAGACTACCTTACATAATTACAAGGCTACCACCCATTGTAGTAACAAAAATCTCGACAACATACTACCTTCCATAATGACTTGCCTACCATCCATTGGAGTAACAAAAATCTCGACAACAGACTACCTTCCATAATGACAAGGCTACCATCCATTGGAGTAACAAAAATCAGAACAACATACTACCTTCCATAATAACAAGGCTAACATCCATTGGAATAACAAAAATATTGACAATAGACTACCTTCCATAATGACAAGGCTACCATCCATTGGAGTAACAAAAATCACGATAAACAAACTTCCTTCCATAACGACAAGTCTACCATCCATTGAAGTAACAAAAATCTAGACAATAGATAACCTTTCATAATAACTAGGCTACCATCCATTGGAGTAATAATGATATCGACGACAAGCTACCTTCCATTATGAGAAGGCTACAATCCATTGTAGTTACAAAAATCTCGACAAGAGACTACCTTCCATAATGACAAGGCTACCATCCATTGTAGTAACAAAAATCTCGACAACAGACTACCTTCCATAATAACAAGGCTACCATCCATTGTAGTAACAAAAATCTCGACAACAGACTACCTTCCATAATGAATTGGCTATCATCCATTGGAGTAACTAAAATTTCGTCAATAGACTACCTTCCATAATGACAAGGCTACCATCCATTGGAGTAACAAAAATCTCAACAACATACTACATTCCATAATGACTTGGCTACTATCCATTGGAGTAACAAAAATCTCGACAATAGACTACCTTCCAAAATGACAAGGCTACCATCCATTAGATTAAAAGAAATATCCATAAGAGACTACCTTCCATAATGATAAGGCTACAATCCATTGTAGTAACAAAAATCTCGACAACAGACTACCTTACATAATGACAAGGCTACGATCCATTGTAGTAACAAAAATCTCGACAATAAACTACCTTCCATAATGACTTGGCTACCATCCATTGGAGTAATAAAGATATCGACAACAGGCTACATTCCATTATGAGAAGGCTACAATCCATTGTTGTAATAAAAATATCAACAAGAGACTACCTTCCATAATGACAAGGCTACCATCCATTGTAGTAACAAAAATCTCGACAACAGACTACCTTCCATAACGACAAGTCTACCGTCCATTAGAGTAACAAAAATCTCGACAACAGATGACCTTCCATAATGACTAGGCTACCATCCATTGGAGTAATAAAGATATCGACAACAGGCTACCTTCCATTATGAGAAGGCTACAATCCATTGTAGTAATAAAAATATCTACAAGAGACTACCTTCCATAATGAGAAGGCTACCATCCATTGTAGTAACAAACATCTCGACAACAGACTACCTTCCATAATGACAAGGCTACCATCCATTATAGTAACAAAAATCTCAACAACAGACTATCTTCCATAATGACTTGGCTACCATCCATTGGAGTAACAAAAATTTCGACAATAGACTACCTTCCATAATGACAAGGCTACCATCCATTGTAGTAACAAAAATCTCGACAACATACTACCTTCCATAATGACTTGGCTACCATCCATTGGAGTAACAAAAATCTCGACAATAGACTACCTTCCATAATGACAAGGCTACCATCCATTAGAGTAACAAAAATATCCACAAGAGACTACCTTCCATAATGATAAGGCTACAATCCATTGTAGTAACAAAAATCTCGACAACAGACAACCTTACATAATAACAAGGCTACGAGCCATTGTAGTAACAAAAATCTCGACAACAGACTACCTTCCATAATGACAAGACTACCATCCTTTGTAGTAACAATAATCTCGACAACAGACTACCTTCCATAATGACTTGGCTACCATCCATTGGAGTAATAAAGATATCGACAAAAGGCTACATTCCATTATGAGAAGGCTACAATCCATTGTAGTAATAAAAATCTCAACAAGAGACTACCTTCCATAATGACAAGGCTACCATCCATTGTAGTAACAAAAATCTCGACAACATAATACCTTCCATAATGACAAGGCTACCATCCATTGTAGTAACAAAAATCTTGTCAACAGACTACCTTCCATAATGACAAGGCTACAATCCATTGTAGTAACAAAAATCTCGACAACAGACTATCTTCCATAATGACTTGTCTACCATCCATTGTAGTTACAAAAATCTCGACAACAGACCACCTTACATAATTACAAGGCTACCACCCATTGTAGTAACAAAAATCTCGACAACAGACTACCTTCCATAATGACTTGGCTACCATCCATTGGAGTAACAAAAATCTCGACAACAGACTACCTTCCATAATGACAAGGCTACCATCCATTGGAGTAACAAAAATCAGGACAACAGACTACCTTCCATAATGACAAGGCTACCATCCATTGTAGTAACAAAAATCTTGACAACAGACTACCTTCCATAATGACAAGGCTACAATCCATTGTAGTAACAAAAATCTCAACAACAGACTATCTTCCATAATGACTTGTCTACCATCCATTGTAGTTACAAAAATCTCGACAACAGACTACCTTACATAATTACAAGGCTACCACCCATTGTAGTAACAAAAATCTCGACAACATACTACCTTCCATAATGACTTGCCTACCATCCATTGGAGTAACAAAAATCTCGACAACAGACTACCTTCCATAATGACAAGGCTACCATCCATTGGAGTAACAAAAATCAGGACAACATACTACCTTCCATAATAACAAGGCTAACATCCATTGGAATAACAAAAATATTGACAATAGACTACCTTCCATAATGACAAGGCTACCATCCATTGGAGTAACAAAAATCACGATAAACAAACTTCCTTCCATAACGACAAGTCTACCATCCATTGAAGTAACAAAAATCTAGACAATAGATAACCTTTCATAATAACTAGGCTACCATCCATTGGAGTAATAATGATATCGACGACAAGCTACCTTCCATTATGAGAAGGCTACAATCCATTGTAGTTACAAAAATCTCGACAAGAGACTACCTTCCATAATGACAAGGCTACCATCCATTGTAGTAACAAAAATCTCGACAACAGACTACCTTCCATAATAACAAGGCTACCATCCATTGTAGTAACAAAAATCTCGACAACAGACTACCTTCCATAATGAATTGGCTATCATCCATTGGAGTAACTAAAATTTCGTCAATAGACTACCTTCCATAATGACAAGGCTACCATCCATTGGAGTAACAAAAATCTCAACAACATACTACATTCCATAATGACTTGGCTACCATCCATTGGAGTAACAAAAATCTCGACAATAGACTACCTTCCAAAATGACAAGGCTACCATCCATTAGAGTAAAAGAAATATCCATAAGAGACTACCTTCCATAATGATAAGGCTACAATCCATTGTAGTAACAAAAATCTCGACAACAGACTACCTTACATAATGACAAGGCTACGATCCATTGTAGTAACAAAAATCTCGACAATAAACTACCTTCCATAATGACTTGGCTACCATCCATTGGAGTAATAAAGATATCGACAACAGGCTACATTCCATTATGAGAAGGCTACAATCCATTGTTGTAATAAAAATATCAACAAGAGACTACCTTCCATAATGACAAGGCTACCATCCATTGTAGTAACAAAAATCTCGACAACAGACTACCTTCCATAACGACAAGTCTACCGTCCATTGGAGTAACAAAAATCTCGACAACAGATGACCTTCCATAATGACTAGGCTACCATCCATTGGAGTAATAAAGATATCGACAACAGGCTACCTTCCATTATGAGAAGGCTACAATCCATTGTAGTAATAAAAATATCGACAAGAGACTACCTTCCATAATGAGAAGGCTACCATCCATTGTAGTAACAAACATCTCGACAACAGACTACCTTCCATAATGACAAGGCTACCATCCATTATAGTAACAAAAATCTCAACAACAGACTATCTTCCATAATGACTTGGCTACCATCCATTGGAGTAACAAAAATTTCGACAATAGACTACCTTCCATAATGACAAGGCTACCATCCATTGTAGTAACAAAAATCTCGACAACATACTACGTTCCATAATGACTTGGCTACCATCCATTGGAGTAACAAAAATCTCGACAATAGACTACCTTCCATAATGACAAGGCTACCATCCATTAGAGTAACAAAAATATCCACAAGAGACTACCTTCCATAATGATAAGGCTACAATCCATTGTAGTAACAAAAATCTCGACAACAGACAACCTTACATAATAACAAGGCTACGATCCATTGTAGTAACAAAAATCTCGACAACAGACTACCTTCCATAATGACAAGACTACCATCCTTTGTAGTAACAAAAATCTCGACAACAGACTACCTTCCATAATGACTTGGCTACCATCCATTGGAGTAATAAAGATATCGACAAAAGGCTACATTCCATTATGAGAAGGCTACAATCCATTGTAGTAATAAAAATCTCAACAAGAGACTACCTTCCATCATGACAAGGCTACCATCCATTGTAGTAACAAAAATCTCGACAACAGACTACCTTCCATAATGACAAGGCTACCATCCATTGTAGTAACAAAAATCTTGTCAACAGACTACCTTCCATAATGACAAGGCTACAATCCATTGTAGTAACAAAAATCTCGACAACAGACTATTTTCTATAATGACTTGTCTACCATCCATTGTAGTTACAAAAATCTCGACAACAGACTACCTTACATAATTACAAGGCTACCACCCATTGTAGTAACAAAAATCTCGACAACAGACTACCTTCCATAATGACTTGGCTACCATCCATTGGAGTAACAAAAATCTCGACAACAGACTACCTTCCATAATGACAAGGCTACCATCCATTGGAGTAACAAAAATCAGGACAACAAACTACCTTCCATAATGACAAGGCTACCATCCATTGTAGTAACAAAAATCTTGACAACAGACTACCTTCCATAATGACAAGGCTACAATCCATTGTAGTAACAAAAATCTCGACAACAGACTATCTTCCATAATGACTTGTCTACCATCCATTGTAGTTACAAAAATCTCGACAACAGACTACCTTACATAATTACAAGGCTACCACCCATTGTAGTAACAAAAATCTCGACAACATACTACCTTCCATAATGACTTGGCTACCATCCATTGGAGTAACAAAAATCTCGACAACTGACTACCTTCCATAATGACAAGGCTACCATCCATTGGAGTAACAAAAATCAGGACAACATACTACCTTCCATAATAACAAGGCTAACATCCATTGGAATAACAAAAATCTTGACAATAGACTACCTTCCATAATGACAAGGCTACCATCCATTGGAGTAACAAAAATCACGATAAACAAACTTCCTTCCATAACGACAAGTCTACCATCCATTGAAGTAACAAAAATCTAGACAATAGATAACCTTCCATAATAACTAGGCTACCATCCATTGGAGTAATAATGATATCGACGACAAGCTACCTTCCATTATGAGAAGGCTACAATCCATTGTAGTTACAAAAATCTCGACAAGAGACTACCTTCAATAATGACAAGGCTACCATCCATTGTAGTAACAAAAATGTCGACAATAGACTACCTTCCATAATGACTTGGCTATCATCCATTGGAGTAACAAAAATCTCGACAATAGACTACCTTCCATAATGACAAGGCTACCATCCATTAGAGTAACAAAAATATCCACAAGAGACTACCTTCCTTAATGATAAGGCTACAATCCATTGTAGTAACAAAAATATCGACAACAGACTACCTTCCATAATGACTTGGCTACCATCCATTGGAGTAATAAAGATATCGACAATAGGCTACATTCCATTATGAGAAGGCTACAATCCATTGTAGTAATAAAAATCTCAACAAGAGACTTCCTTCCATAATGACAAGGCTACCATCCATTGTAGTAACAAAAATCTCGACAACAGACTACCTTCCATAATGACAAGGCTACCATCCATTGGAGTAACAAAAATTAGGACAACATACTACCTTCCATAATAACAAGGCTAACATCCATTGGAATAACAAAAATCTTGACAATAGACTACCTTCCATAATGACTAGGCTACCATCCATTGGAGTAACAAAAATCACGATAACAAACTTCCTTCCATAACGACAAGTCTACCATCCATTGAAGTAACAAAAATCTAGACAACAGATGACCGTCCATAATGACTAGGCTACCATCCATTGGAGTAATAAAGATATCGACGACAGGCTACCTTCCATTATGAGAAGGCTACAATCCATTGTAGTAACAAAAATCTCGACAAGAGACTACCTTCCATAATTACAAGGCTACCATCCATTGTAGTAACAAAAATCTCGACAATAGACTACCTTCTATAATGACAGGGCTACCATCCATTGTAGTAACAAAAATCTCGACAACAGACTACCTTCCATAATGATTTGGCTGTCATCCATTGGAGTAACAAAAATCTCGACAATAGACTACCTTCCATAATGACAAGGCTACCATCCATTAGAGTAACAAAAATATCCACAAGAGACTACCTTCCATAATGATAAGGCTACAATCCATTGTAGTAACAAAAATCTCGACAACAGACTACCTTACATAATGACAAGGCTACCATCCTTTGTAGTAACAAAAATCTCGACAACAGACTAACTTCCATAATGACTTGGCTACCATCCATTGGAGTAATAAAGATATCGACAACAGGCTACATTCCATTATGAGAAGGCTACAATCCATTCTAGTAATAAAAATATCAACAAGAGACTACCTTCCATAATGACAAGGCTACCATCCATTGTAGTAACAAAAATCTCGACAACAGACTACCTTCCATAATGACAAGGCTATCATCCATTGTAGTAACAAAAATCTCGACAACAGACTACCTTCCATAATGACAAGGCTACAATCCATTGTAGTAACAAAAATCTCGACAACAGACTATCTTCCATAATGACTTGGCTAGCATCCATTGTAGTTACAAAAATCTCGACAATAGTCTACCTTCCATAATGAATTGGCTACCATCCATTGGAGTAACAAAAATCTCGACAACAAACTACCTTCCACAATGACAAGGCTACCATCCATTGGAGTAAGAAAAATCAGGACAACATACTACCTTCCATAATAACAAGGCTACTATCCATTGGAATAATAAAAATCTTGACAATAGACTACCTTCCATAATGACAAGGCTACCATCCATTGGAGTAACAAAAATCACAACAACAAACTTCCTTCCATAACGACAAGTCTACCATCCATTGAAGTAACAAAAATCTATACAATAGATGACCTTTCATAATGACTAGGCTACCATCCATTGGAGTAATAAAGATATCGACAACAGGCTACCTTCCATTATGAGAAGGCTACAATCCATTGTAGTAACAAAAATCTCGACAAGAGACTACCTTCCATAATGACAAGGCTACCATCCATTGTAGTAATAAAAATCTCGACAACATACTACCTTCCATAATGACAAGGCTACCATCCATTGTAGTAACAAAAATCTCGACAACAGACTACCCTCCATAATGACTTGGCTATCATCCATTGGAGTAACAAAAATATCGACAATAGACTACTTTCCATAATGACAAGGCTACCATCCATTAGAGTAACAAAAATATCCAAAAGAGACTACCTTCCATAATGATAAGGCTACAATCCATTGTAGTAACAAAAATCTCGACAACAGACTACCTTACATAATGACAAGGCTACGATCCATTGTAGTAACAAAAATCTCGACAACAGACTACCTTCCATAATGACAAGGCTACCATCCTTTGTAGTAACAAAAATCTCAACAACAGACTATCTTCCATAATGACTTGGCTAGCATCCATTGGAGTAATAAAGATATCGACTACAGGCTACATTCCATTATGAGAAGGCTACAATCCATTGTACCAATAAAAATCTCAACAAGAGACTACCTTCCATAATGACAAGGCTACCATCCATTGTAGTAACAAAAATCTCGACAACAAACTACCTTCCAAAACGACAAGTCTACCATCCATTGGAGTAACAAAAATCTCGACAACAGATGACCTTCCATAATGACTAGGATACCATCCATTGGAGTAATAAAGATATCAATAACAGGCTACCTTCCATTATGAGAAGGCTACAATCCATTGTAGTAATAAAAATATCGACAAGAAACTACCTTCCATAATGACAAGGCTACCATCCATTGTAGTAACAAAAATCTCGACAACAGACTACCTTCCATAATGACAAGGCTACCATCCATTGTAGTAACAAAAATCTCAACAACAGACTGCCTTCCATAATGACTTGGCTACCATCCATTGGAGTAACAAAAATTTCGACAATAGACTACCTTCCATAATGACAAGGCTACCATCCATTGTAGTAACAAAAATCTCGACAGCAGACTACCTTCCATAATGACAAGGCTACAATCCATTGTAGTAACAAAAATCTCAACAACAGACTACCTTACATAATGACAAGGCTACCATCCTTTGTATTAACAAAAATCTCGACAACAGACTACCTTCCATAATGAGAAGATAACAATCCATTGTAGTAATAAAAATCTCAGCAAGAGACTACCTTCCATAATGACAAGGCTACCATCTATTGTAGTAACAAAAATCTCGACAACAGACTACCTTCCATAATGACAAGGCTACCATCCTTTGTAGTAACAAAAATCTCGACAACAGACTATCTTCCATAATGACTTGGCTAGCATCCATTGGAGTAATAAAGATATCGACTACAGGCTACATTCCATTATGAGAAGGCTACAATCCATTGTACCAATAAAAATCTCAACAAGAGACTACCTTCCATAATGACAAGGCTACCATCCATTGTAGTAACAAAAATCTCGACAACAGACTACCTTCCATAACGACAAGTCTACCATCCATTGGAGTAACAAAAATCTCGACAACAGATGACCTTCCATAATGACTAGGCTACCATCCATTGGAGTAATAAAGATATCAACAACAGGCTACCTTCCATTATGAGAAGGCTACAATCCATTGTAGTAATAAAAATATCGACAAGAAACTACCTTCCATAATGAGAAGGCTACCATCCATTGTAGTAACAAAAATCTCGACAACAGACTACCTTCCATAATGACAAGGCTACCATCCATTATAGTAACAAAAATCTCAACAACAGACTATCTTCCATAATGACTTGGCTACCATCCATTGGAGTAACAAAAATTTCGACAATAGACTACCTTCCATAATGACAAGGCTACCATCCATTGTAGTAACAAAAATCTCGACAACATACTACCTTCCATAATGACTTGGCTACCATCCATTGGAGTAACAAAAATCTCGACAATAGACTACCTTCCATAATGACATGGCTACCATCCATTAGAGTAACAAAAATATCCACAAGAGACTACCTTCCATAATGATAAGGCTACAATCCATTATAGTAACAAAAATCTCGACAACAGACAACCTTACATAATAACAAGGCTACGATCCATTGTAGTAACAAAAATCTCGACAACAGACTACCTTCCATAATGACAAGACAACCATCCTTTGTAGTAACAAAAATCTCGACAACAGACTACCTTCCATAATGACTTGGCTACCATCCATTGGAGTAATAAAGATATCGACAAAAGGCTACATTCCATTATGAGAAGGCTACAATCCATTGTAGTAATAAAAATCTCAACAAGAGACTACCTTCCATCATGAAAAGGCTACCATCCATTGTAGTAACAAAAATCTCGACAACAGACTACCTTCCATAATGACAAGGCTACCATCCATTGTAGTAACAAAAATCTTGTCAAGAGACTACCTTCCATAATGACAAGGCTACAATCCATTGTAGTAACAAAAATCTCGACAACAGACTATTTTCTATAATGACTTGTCTACCATCCATTGTAGTTACAAAAATCTCGACAACAGACTACCTTACATAATTACAAGGCTACCACCCATTGTAGTAACAAAAATCTCGACAACAGACTACCTTCCATAATGACTTGGCTACCATCCATTGGAGTAACAAAAATCTCGACAACAGACTACCTTCCATAATGACAAGGCTACCATCCATTGGAGTAACAAAAATCAGGACAACAGACTACCTTCCATAATGACAAGGCTACCATCTATTGTAGTAACAAAAATCTTGACAACAGACTACCTTCCATAATGACAAGGCTACAATCCATTGTAGTAACAAAAATCTCGACAACAGACTATCTTCCATAATGACTTGTCTACCATCCATTGTAGTTACAAAAATCTCGACAACAGACTACCTTACATAATTACAAGGCTACCACCCATTGTAGTAACAAAAATCTCGACAACATACTACCTTCCATAATGACTTGGCTACCATCCATTGGAGTAACAAAAATCTCGACAACTGACTAGCTTCCATAATGACAAGGCTACCATCCATTGGAGTAACAAAAATCAGGACAACATACTACCTTCCATAATAACAAGGCTAACATCCATTGGAATAACAAAAATCTTGACAATAGACTACCTTCCATAATGACAAGGCTACCATCCATTGGAGTAACAAAAATCACGATAAACAAACTTCCTTCCATAACGACAAGTCTACCATCCATTGAAGTAACAAAAATCTAGACAATAGATAACCTTCCATAATAACTAGGCTATCATCCATTGGAGTAATAATGATATCGACGACAAGCTACCTTCCATTATGAGAAGGCTACAATCCATTGTAGTTACAAAAATCTCGACAAGAGACTACCTTCAATAATGACAAGGCTACCATCCTTTGTAGTAACAAAAATGTCGACAATAGACTACCTTCCATAATGACTTGGCTATCATCCATTGGAGTAACAAAAATCTCGACAATAGACTACCTTCCATAATGACAAGGCTACCATCCATTAGAGTAACAAAAATATCCACAAGAGACTACCTTCCTTAATGATAAGGCTACAATCCATTGTAGTAACAAAAATATCGACAACAGACTACCTTCCATAATGACTTGGCTACCATCCATTGGAGTAATAAAGATATCGACAATAGGCTACATTCCATTATGAGAAGGCTACAATCCATTGTAGTAATAAAAATCTCAACAAGAGACTTCCTTCCATAATGACAAGGCTACCATCCATTGTAGTAACAAAAATCTCGACAACAGACTACCTTCCATAATGACAAGGCTACCATCCATTGGAGTAACAAAAATTAGGACAACATACTACCTTCCATAATAACAAGGCTAACATCCATTGGAATAACAAAAATCTTGACAATAGACTACCTTCCATAATGACTAGGCTACCATCCATTGGAGTAACAAAAATCACGATAACAAACTTCCTTCCATAACGACAAGTCTACCATCCATTGAAGTAACAAAAATCTAGACAACAGATGACCGTCCATAATGACTAGGCTACCATCCATTGGAGTAATAAAGATATCGGTGACAGGCTACCTTCCATTATGAGAAGGCTACAATCCATTGTAGTAACAAAAATCTCGACAAGAGACTACCTTCCATAATTACAAGGCTACCATCCATTGTAGTAACAAAAATCTCGACAATAGACTACCTTCCATAATGACAGGGCTACCATCCATTGTAGTAACAAAAATCTCGACAACAGACTACCTTCCATAATGACTTGGCTGTCATCCATTGGAGTAACAAAAATCTCGACAATAGACTACCTTCCATAATGACAAGGCTACCATCCATTAGAGTAACAAAAATATCCACAAGAGACTACCTTCCATAATGATAAGGCTACAATCCATTGTAGTAACAAAAATCTCGACAACAGACTACCTTACATAATGACAAGGCTACCATCCTTTGTAGTAACAAAAATCTCGACAACAGACTAACTTCCATAATGACTTGGCTACCATCCATTGGAGTAATAAAGATATCGACAACAGGCTACATTCCATTATGAGAAGGCTACAATCCATTCTAGTAATAAAAATATCAACAAGAGACTACCTTCCATAATGACAAGGCTACCATCCATTGTAGTAACAAAAATCTCGACAACAGACTACCTTCCATAATGACAAGGCTATCATCCATTGTAGTAACAAAAATCTCGACAACAGACTACCTTCCATAATGACAAGGCTACAATCCATTGTAGTAACAAAAATCTCGACAACAGACTATCTTCCATAATGACTTGGCTAGCATCCATTGTAGTTACAAAAATCTCGACAATAGTCTACCTTCCATAATGAATTGGCTACCATCCATTGGAGTAACAAAAATCTCGACAACAAACTACCTTCCACAATGACAAGGCTACCATCCATTGGAGTAAGAAAAATCAGGACAACATACTACCTTCCATAATAACAAGGCTACTATCCATTGGAATAATAAAAATCTTGACAATAGACTACCTTCCATAATGACAAGGCTACCATCCATAATGATAAGGCTACAATCCATTGTAGTAACAAAAATCTCGACAACAGACTACCTTACATAATGACAAGGCTACGATCCATTGTAGTAACAAAAATCTCGACAACAGACTACCTTCCATAATGACAAGGCTACCATCCTTTGTAGTAACAAAAATCTCAACAACAGACTATCTTCCATAATGACTTAGCTAGCATCCATTGGAGTAATAAAGATATCGACTACAGGCTACATTCCATTATGAGAAGGCTACAATCCATTGTACCAATAAAAATCTCAACAAGAGACTACCTTCCATAATGACAAGGCTACCATCCATTGTAGTAACAAAAATCTCGACAACAGACTACCTTCCATAACGACAAGTCTACCATCCATTGGAGTAACAAAAATCTCGACAACAGATGACCTTCCATAATGACTAGGATACCATCCATTGGAGTAATAAAGATATCAACAACAGGCTACCTTCCATTATGAGAAGGCTACAATCCATTGTAGTAATAAAAATATCGACAAGAAACTACCTTCCATAATGACAAGGCTACCATCCATTGTAGTAACAAAAATCTCGACAACAGACTACCTTCCATAATGACAAGGCTACCATCCATTGTAGTAACAAAAATCTCAACAACAGACTGCCTTCCATAATGACTTGGCTACCATCCATTGGAGTAACAAAAATTTCGACAATAGACTACCTTCCATAATGACAAGGCTACCATCCATTGTAGTAACAAAAATCTCGACAACAGACTACCTTCCATAATGACAAGGCTACAATCCATTGTAGTAACAAAAATCTCAACAACAGACTACCTTACATAATGACAAGGCTACCATCCTTTGTATTAACAAAAATCTCGACAACAGACTACCTTCCATAATGAGAAGATAACAATCCATTGTAGTAATAAAAATCTCAGCAAGAGACTACCTTCCATAATGACAAGGCTACCATCCATTGTAGTAACAAAAATCTCGACAACAGACTACCTTCCATAATGACAAGGCTACCATCCATTGTAGTAACAAAAATCTCGACAACAAACTACCTTCCATAATGACAAGGCTACCATCCTTTGTAGTAACAAAAATCTCGACAACAGACTATCTTCCATAATGACTTGGCTAGCATCCATTGGAGTAATAAAGATATCGACTACAGGCTACATTCCATTATGAGAAGGCTACAATCCATTGTACCAATAAAAATCTCAACAAGAGACAACCTTCCATAATGACAAGGCTACCATCCATTGTAGTAACAAAAATCTCGACAACAGACTACCTTCCATAACGACAAGTCTACCATCCATTGGAGTAACAAAAATCTCGACAACAGATGACCTTCCATAATGACTAGGCTACCATCCATTGGAGTAATAAAGATATCAACAACAGGCTACCTTCCATTATGAGAAGGCTACAATCCATTGTAGTAATAAAAATATCGACAAGAAACTACCTTCCATAATGACAAGGCTACCATCCATTGTAGTAACTAAAATCTCGACAACAGACTACCTTCCATAATGACAAGGCTACCATCCATTGTAGTAACAAAAATCTCAACAACAGACTGCCTTCCATAATGACTTGGCTACCATCCATTGGAGTAACAAAAATTTCGACAATAGACTACCTTCCATAATGACAAGGCTACCATCCATTGTAGTAACAAAAATCTCGACAACAGACTACCTTCCATAATGACAAGGCTACAATCCATTGTAGTAACAAAAATCTCGACAACAGACTACCTTACATAATGACAAGGCTACCATCCTTTGTATTAACAAAAATCTCGACAACAGACTACCTTCCATAATGAGAAGATTACAATCCATTGTAGTAATAAAAATCTCAGCAAGAGACTACCTTCCATAATGACAAGGCTACCATCCATTGTAGTAACAAAAATCTCGACAACAAACTACCTTCCATAATGACAAGGCTACCATCCATTGTAGTAACAAAAATCTCGACAACAGACTACCTTCCATAATGACAAGGCTACCATCCATTGTAGTAACAAAAATCTCGACAACAGACTACCCTCCATATTGACTTTGCTATCATCCATTGGAGTAACAAAAATATCGACAATAGACTACCTTCCATAATGACAAGGCTACCATCCATTAGAGTAACAAAAATATCCACAAGAGACTACCTTCCATAATGATAAGGCTACAATCCATTGTAGTAACAAAAATCTCGACAACAGACTACCTTACATAATGACAAGGCTACGATCCATTGTAGTAACAAAAATCTCGACAACAGACTACCTTCCATAATGACAAGGCTACCATCCTTTGTAGTAACAAAAATCTCAACAACAGACTATCTTCCATAATGACTTGGCTAGCATCCATTGGAGTAATAAAGATATCGACTACAGGCTACATTCCATTATGAGAAGGCTACAATCCATTGTACCAATAAAAATCTCAACAAGAGACTACCTTCCATAATGACAAGGCTACCATCCATTGTAGTAACAAAAATCTCGACAACAGACTACCTTCCATAACGACAAGTATACCATCCATTGGAGTAACAAAAATCTCGACAACAGATGACCTTCCATAATGACTAGGATACCATCCATTGGAGTAATAAAGATATCAACAACAGGCTACCTTCCATTATGAGAAGGCTACAATCCATTGTAGTAATAAAAATATCGACAAGAAACTACCTTCCATAATGACAAGGCTACCATCCATTGTAGTAACAAAAATCTCGACAACAGACTACCTTCCATAATGACAAGGCTACCATCCATTGTAGTAACAAAAATATCAACAACAGACTGCCTTCCATAATGACTTGGCTACCATCCATTGGAGTAACAAAAATTTCGACAATAGACTACCTTCCATAATGACAAGGCTACCATCCATTGTAGTAACAAAAATCTCGACAACAGACTACCTTCCATAATGACAAGGCTACAATCCATTGTAGTAACAAAAATCTCGACAACAGACTACCTTACATAATGACAAGGCTACCATCCTTTGTATTAACAAAAATCTCGACAACAGACTACCTTCCATAATGAGAAGATAACAATCCATTGTAGTAATAAAAATCTCAGCAAGAGACTACCTTCCATAATGACAAGGCTACCATCCATTGTAGTAACAAAAATCTCGACAACAGACTACCTTCCATAATGACAAGGCTACCATCCATTGTAGTAACAAAAATCTCGACAACAGACTACCTTCCATAATGACAAGGCTACCATCCTTTGTAGTAACAAAAATCTCGACAACAAACTATCTTCCATAATGACTTGGCTAGCATCCATTGGAGTAATAAAGATATCGACTACAGGCTACATTCCATTATGAGAAGGCTACAATCCATTGTACCAATAAAAATCTCAACAAGAGACTACCTTCCATAATGACAAGGCTACCATCCATTGTAGTAACAAAAATCTCGACAACAGACTACCTTCCATAACGACAAGTCTACCATCCATTGGAGTAACAAAAATCTCGACAACAGATGACCTTCCATAATGACTAGGCTACCATCCATTGGAGTAATAAAGATATCAACAACAGGCTACCTTCCATTATGAGAAGGCTACAATCCATTGTAGTAATAAAAATATCGACAAGAAACTACCTTCCATAATGACAAGGCTACCATCCATTGTAGTAACTAAAATCTCGACAACAGACTACCTTCCATAATGACAAGGCTACCATCCATTGTAGTAACAAAAATCTCAACAACAGACTGCCTTCCATAATGACTTGGCTACCATCCATTGGAGTAACAAAAATTTCGACAATAGACTACCTTCCATAATGACAAGGCTACCATCCATTGTAGTAACAAAAATCTCGACAACAGACTACCTTCCATAATGACAAGGCTACAATCCATTGTAGTAACAAAAATCTCGACAACAGACTACCTTACATAATGACAAGGCTACCATCCTTTGTATTAACAAAAATCTCGACAACAGACTACCTTCCATAATGAGAAGATTACAATCCATTGTAGTAATAAAAATCTCAGCAAGAGACTACCTTCCATAATGACAAGGCTACCATCCATTGTAGTAACAAAAATCTCGACAACAAACTACCTTCCATAATGACAAGGCTACCATCCATTGTAGTAACAAAAATCTCGACAACAGACTACCTTCCATAATGACAAGGCTACCATCCATTGTAGTAACAAAAATCTCGACAACAGACTACCCTCCATAATGACTTTGCTATCATCCATTGGAGTAACAAAAATATCGACAATAGACTACCTTCCATAATGACAAGGCTACCATCCATTAGAGTAACAAAAATATCCACAAGAGACTACCTTCCATAATGATAAGGCTACAATCCATTGTAGTAACAAAAATCTCGACAACAGACTACCTTACATAATGACAAGGCTACGATCCATTGTAGTAACAAAAATCTCGACAACAGACTACCTTCCATAATGACAAGGCTACCATCCTTTGTAGTAACAAAAATCTCAACAACAGACTATCTTCCATAATGACTTGGCTAGCATCCATTGGAGTAATAAAGATATCGACTACAGGCTACATTCCATTATGAGAAGGCTACAATCCATTGTACCAATAAAAATCTCAACAAGAGACTACCTTCCATAATGACAAGGCTACCATCCATTGTAGTAACAAAAATCTCGACAACAGACTACCTTCCATAACGACAAGTCTACCATCCATTGGAGTAACAAAAATCTCGACAACAGATGACCTTCCATAATGACTAGGATACCATCCATTGGAGTAATAAAGATATCAACAACAGGCTACCTTCCATTATGAGAAGGCTACAATCCATTGTAGTAATAAAAATATCGACAAGAAACTACCTTCCATAATGACAAGGCTACCATCCATTGTAGTAACAAAAATCTCGACAACAGACTACCTTCCATAATGACAAGGCTACCATCCATTGTAGTAACAAAAATATCAACAACAGACTGCCTTCCATAATGACTTGGCTACCATCCATTGGAGTAACAAAAATTTCGACAATAGACTACCTTCCATAATGACAAGGCTACCATCCATTGTAGTAACAAAAATCTCGACAACAGACTACCTTCCATAATGACAAGGCTACAATCCATTGTAGTAACAAAAATCTCGACAACAGACTACCTTACATAATGACAAGGCTACCATCCTTTGTATTAACAAAAATCTCGACAACAGACTACCTTCCATAATGAGAAGATAACAATCCATTGTAGTAATAAAAATCTCAGCAAGAGACTACCTTCCATAATGACAAGGCTACCATCCATTGTAGTAACAAAAATCTCGACAACAGACTACCTTCCATAATGACAAGGCTACCATCCATTGTAGTAACAAAAATCTCGACAACAGACTACCTTCCATAATGACAAGGCTACCATCCTTTGTAGTAACAAAAATCTCGACAACAAACTATCTTCCATAATGACTTGGCTAGCATCCATTGGAGTAATAAAGATATCGACTACAGGCTACATTCCATTATGAGAAGGCTACAATCCATTGTACCAATAAAAATCTCAACAAGAGACTACCTTCCATAATGACAAGGCTACCATCCATTGTAGTAACAAAAATCTCGACAACAGACTACCTTCCATAACGACAAGTCTACCATCCATTGGAGTAACAAAAATCTCGACAACAGATGACCTTCCATAATGACTAGGCTACCATCCATTGGAGTAATAAAGATATCAACAACAGGCTACCTTCCATTATGAGAAGGCTACAATCCATTGTAGTAATAAAAATATCGACAAGAAACTACCTTCCATAATGACAAGGCTACCATCCATTGTAGTAACTAAAATCTCGACAACAGACTACCTTCCATAATGACAAGGCTACCATCCATTGTAGTAACAAAAATCTCAACAACAGACTGCCTTCCATAATGACTTGGCTACCATCCATTGGAGTAACAAAAATTTCGACAATAGACTACCTTCCATAATGACAAGGCTACCATCCATTGTAGTAACAAAAATCTCGACAACAGACTACCTTCCATAATGACAAGGCTACAATCCATTGTAGTAACAAAAATCTCGACAACAGACTACCTTACATAATGACAAGGCTACCATCCTTTGTATTAACAAAAATCTAGACAACAGACTACCTTCCATAATGAGAAGATTACAATCCATTGTAGTAATAAAAATCTCAGCAAGAGACTACCTTCCATAATGACAAGGCTACCATCCATTGTAGTAACAAAAATCTCGACAACAAACTACCTTCCATAATGACAAGGCTACCATCCATTGTAGTAACAAAAATCTCGACAACAGACTACCTTCCATAATGACTTGGCTACCATCCATTGGAGTAACAAAAATTTCGACAATAGACTACCTTCCATAATGACAAGGCTACCATCCATTGGAGTAACAAAAATCTCAACAACATACTACATTCCATAATGACAAGGCTACCATCCATTAGAGTAACAAAAATATCCACAAGAGACTACCTGCCATAATGATAAGGCTACAATCCATTTTAGTAACAAAAATCTCGACAACAGACTACCTTACATAATGACAAGGCTACGATCCATTGTAGTAACAAAAATCTCGACAACAGACTACCTTCCATAATGACAAGGCAACCATCCTTTGTAGTAACAAAAATCTCGACAACAGACTACCTTCCATAATGACTTGGCTACCATCCATTGGAGTAATAAAGATATCGACTACAGGCTACATTCCATTATGAAAAGGCTACAATCCATTGTAGTAATAAAAATCTCAACAAGAGACTACCTTCCATAATGACAAGGCTACCATCCATTGTAGTAACAAAAATCTCGACAATAGACTACCTTCCATAATGACTTGGTTACCATCCATTAGAGTAACAAAAATATCCACAAGAGACTACCTTTCATAATGATAAGGCTACAATCCATTGTAGTAACAAAAATCTCTACAACAGACTACCTTCCATAATGAGAAGACTACAATCCATTGTAGTAATAAAAATCTCAACAAGAGACTACATTCCATAATAACAAGGCTACCATCCATTGTAGTAACAGAAATCTCGACAACGGACTACCTTCCATAATGACTTGGCTACCATCAATTGGAGTAACAAAAATTTCGACAATAGACTACCTTCCATAATGACAAGGCTACCATCCATTGGAGTAACAAAAATCTCAACAACATACTACATTCCATAATGACTTGGCTACCATCCATTGGAGTAACAAAAATCTCGACAATAGACTACCTTCCAAAATGAGGAGGCTACCATCCATTAGAGTAACAAAAATATACACAAGAGACTACCTTCCATAATGATAAGGCAACAATCCATTGTAGTAAAAAAAATCTCGACAACAGACTACCTTACATAATGACAAGGCTACGATCCATTGTAGTAACAAAAATCTCGACAATAGACTACCTTCCATAATGACAAGGCTACAATGCATTGTAGTAACAAAAATCTCGACAAGAGACTATCTTCCATAATGACTTGGCTATCATCCATTGTAGTTACAAAAATCTCGACAACAGACTACCTTACATAATGACAAGGCTACCATCCATTGTAGTAACAAAAATCTCGACAACAGACTACCTTCCATAATGACTTGGTTACCATCCATTGGAGTAACAAAAATCTCGACAACAGACTACCTTCCATAATGACTAGGCTACCATCCATTGGAGTAACAAAAATCAGGACAACATACTACCTTCCATAATAAAAAGGCTACCATTCATTGGAATAACAAAAATCTGGACAATAGACTACCTTCCATAATGACAAGGCTACCATCCATTGGAGTAACAAAAATCACGACCACAAACTTCCTTCCATAACGACAAGTCTACCATCCATTGAATTAACAAAAATTTCGACAATAGACTACCTTCCATAATGACAAGGCTACCATCCATTAGAGTAACAAAAATATCCACAAGAGACTACCTTTCATAATGATAAGGCTACAATCCATTGTAGTAACAAAAATCTCTACAACAGACTACCTTACATAATGATAAGGCTACAATCCATTATAGTAACAAAAATCTTGACAACAGACTACCTTACATAATGACAAGGCTACCATCCTTTGTATTAACAAAAATCTCGACAACAGACTACCTTCCATAATGAGAAGACTACAATCCATTGTAGTAATAAAAATCTCAACAAGAGACTACATTCCATAATGACAAGGCTACCATCCATTGTAGTAACAAAAATCTCGACAACAGACTACCTTCCATAATGACAAGGCTACCATCCATTGTAGTAACAAAAATCTCGACAACAGACTACCATACATAATGACAAGGCTACGATCCATTGTAGTAACAAAAATCTCGACAACAAACTACCTTCCATAATGACAAGGCAACCATCCTTTGTAGTAACAAAAATCTCGACAACAGACTACCTTCCATAATGACTTGGCTACCATCCATTGGAGTAATAAAGATATCGACAACAGGCTACATTCCATTATGAGAAGGCTACAATCCATTGTAGTAATAAAAATCTCAACAAGAGACTACCTTCCATAATGACAAGGCTACCATCCATTGTAGTAACAAAAATCTCGACAACAGACTACCTTCCATAACGACAAGTCTACCATCCATTGGAGTAACAAAAATCTCGACAACAGATGACCTTCCATAATGACTAGGCTACCATCCATTGGAGTAATAAAGATATCAACAACAAGCTACCTTCCATTATGAGAAGGCTACAATCCATTGTAGTAATAAAAATATCGACAAGAGACTACCTTCCATAATGACAAGGCTACCATCCATTGTAGTAACAAAAATCTCGACAACATACTACCTTCCATAATGACAAGGCTACCATCTATTGTAGTAACAAAAAACTAAACAACAGACTGCCTTCCATGATGACTTGGCTACCATCCATTGGAGTAACAAAAATTTCGACAATAGACTACCTTCCATAATGATAAGGCTACCATCCATTGTAGTAACAAAAATCTCGACAACAGACTACCTTCCATAATGACAAGGCTACAATGCATTGTAGTAAAAAAAATCTCGACAACAGACTATCTTCCATAATGACTTGGCTACCATCCATTGTTGTTACAAAAATCTCGACAACAGACTACCTTACATAATGACAAGGCTACCATCCATTATAGTAACAAAAATCTCGACAACAGACTACCTTCCATAATGACTTGGCTACCATCCATTGGAGTAACAAAAATCTCGACAACAGACTACCTTCCATAATGACAAGGCTACCATCCATTGGAGTAACAAAAATTAGGACAACATACTACCTTCCATAATAACCAGGCTACCATCCATTGGAATAACAAAAATCTTGACAATAGACTACCTTCCATAATGACGAGGCTACCATCCATTGGAGTAACAAAAATCACGACAACAAACTTCCTTCCATAACGACAAGTCTACCATCCATTGGAGTAATAAAGATATCGACAACAGGCTACCTTCCATTATGAGAAGGCTACAATCCATTGTAGTAACAAAAATCTCGACAAGAGACTACCTTCCATAATGACGAGTCTACCATCCATTGTAGTAATAAAAATCTCGACAACAGACTACCTTCCATAATGACAAGGCTACCATCCATTGTAGTAACAAAAATCTCGACAACAGACTACCTTCCATAATGACTTGGCTATCATCCATTGGAGTAACTAAATTCTCGACAATAGACTACCTTCCATAATGACAAGGCTATCATCCATTAGAGTAACAAAAATATCCACAAGAGACTACCTTCCATAATTATAAGGCTACAATCCATTAGAGTAACAAAAATCACGACAACACACTTCCTTCCATAACGACAAGTCTACCATCCATTGAAGTAACAAAAATCTATACAATAGATGACCTTTCATAATGACTAGGTTACCATCCATTGGAGTAATAAAGATATCGACAACAGGCTACCTTCCATTATGAGAAGGCTACAATCCATTGTAGTAACAAAAATCTCGACAAGAGACTACCTTCCATAATGACAAGGCTACCATCCATTGTAGTAATAAAAATCTCGACAACAGACTACCTTCCATAATGACAAGGCTACCATCCATTGTAGTAACAAAAATCTCGACAACAGACTACCTTCCATAATGACTTGGCTATCATCCATTGGAGTAACAAAAATCTCGACAATATACTACCTTCCATAATGACAAGGCTACCATCCATTAGAGTAACAAAAATATCCACAAGAGACTACCTTCCATAATGATAATGCTACAATCCATTGTAGTAACAAAAATCTCGACAACAAACTACCTTCCATAATGACAAGGCTACCATCCTTTGTAGTAACAAAAATCTCGACAACAGACTATCTTCCATAATGACTTGGCTAGCATCCATTGGAAAAACAAAAATCTTGGCAATAGACTACCTTCCATAATGACAAGCCTACCATCCATTGGAGTAACAAAGATATCGATAACATACTACCTTCCATAATGACAAGGCTACCATCCATTGGAGTAACAAAAATCTCGACAACAGTCTACCTTCCATAATGACTTGGCTACCATCCATTGGAGTAACAAAAACCTCGACAACAGACTACATTCCATAATGACAAGGCTACCATCCATTGGACTAACAAAAATCAGGACAACATACTACCTTCCATAATAACAAGGCTACCATCCATTGGAATAACAAAAATCTGGACAATAGACTACCTTCTATAATGACAAGGCTACCATCCATTGGAGTAACAAAAATCACAACAACAAACTTCCTTCGATAACGACAAGTCTACCATCCATTGAAGTAACAAAAATTTCGACAATAGACTACCTTCCATAATGACAAGGCTACCATCCATTAGAGTAACAAAAATATCCACAAGAGACTACCTTTCAGAATGATAAGGCTACAATCCATTGTAGTAACAAAAATCTCGACAATAGACTACCTTACATAATGACAAGGCTACCATCCTTTGTATTAACAAAAATCTCGACAACAGACTACCTTCCATAATGAGAAGACTACAATCCATTGTAGTAATAAAAATCTCAACAAGAGACTACCTTCCATAATGACAAGGCTACCATCCATTGTCTTAACAAAAATCTCGACAACAGACTACCTTCCATAATGACAAGGCTACCATCCATTGTAGTAACAAAAATCTCGACAACAGACTACCTTCCATAATGACTTGGCTACCATCCATTGGAGTAACAAAAATTTCGACAATAGACTACCTTCCATAATAACAAGGCTACCATCCATTGGAGTAACAAAAATCTCAACAACATACTACATTCTATAATGACTTGGCTACCATCCATTGGAGTAACAAAAATCTTGACAATAGACTACCTTCCAAAATGACAAGGATACCATCCATTAGAGTAACAAAAATATCCACAAGAGACTACCTTCCATAATGATAAGGCTACAATCCATTGTAGTAACAAAAATCTCGACAACAGACTACCTTACATAATGACAAGGCTACGATCCATTGTAGTAACAAAAATCTCGACAACAGACTACCTTCCATAATGACAAGGCAACCATCCTTTGTAGTAACAAAAATCTCGACAACAGACTACCTTCCATAATGACTTGGCTACCATCCATTGGAGTAATAAAGATATCGACAACAGGCTACATTCCATTATGAGAAGGCTACAATCCATTGTAGTAATAAAAATCTCAACAAGAGACTACCTTCCATAATGACAAGGCTACCATCCATTGTAGTAACAAAAATCTCGATAACAGACTACCATCCATAACGACAAGTCTACCATCCATTGGAGTAACAAAAATCTCGACAACAGACGACCTTCCATAATGACTAGGCTTCCATCCATTGGAGTAATAAAGATATCAACAACAGGCTACCTTCGATTATGAGAAGGCTACAATCCATTGTAGTAATAAAAATATCGACAAGAGACTACCTTCCATAATGACAAGGCTACCATCCACTGTAGTAACAAAAATCTCGACAACAGACTAACTTCCATAATGACAAGGCTACCATCCATTGTAGTAACAAAAATCTCAACAAGAGACTGCCTTCCATAATGATTTGGCTACCATCCATTGGAGTAACAAAAATTTCGAAAATAGACTAACTTCCATAATGACAAGGCTACCATCCATTGTAGTAACAAAAATATTGACAACATACTACCTTCCATAATGACTTGGCTACCATCCATTGGAGTAACAAAAATCTCGACAATAGACTACCTTCCACAATGACAAGGCTACCATCCATTAGAGTAACAAAAATATCCACAAGAGACTATCTTCCATAATGATAAAGCTACAATCCATTGTAGTAACAAAAATCTTGACAACAGACTACCTTACATAATGACAAGGCTACGATCCATTGTAGTAACAAAAATCTCGACAACAGACTACCTTCCATAATGACAAGACTACTATCCTTTGTAGTAACAAAAATCTCGACAACAGACTACCTTCCATAATGACTTGGCTACCATCCATTGGAGTAATAAAGATATCGACAACAGGCTACATTCCATTATGAGAAGGCTATAATCCATTGTAGTAATAAAAATCTCAACAAGAGACTACCTTCCATAATGACAAGGCTACCATCCATTGTAGTAACAAAAATCTCGACAACAGACTACCTTCCATAATGACAAGGCTACCATCCATTGTAGTAACAAAAATCTCGACAACAGACTACCTTCCATAATGACAAGGCTACAATCCATTGTAGAAACAAAAATCTCAACAACAGACTATCTTCCATAATGACTTGGCTACCATCCATTGTAGTTACAAAAATCTAAACAACAGACTACCTTACATAATTTCAAGGCTACCATCCATTGTAGTAACAAAAATCTCGATAACATACTACCTTCCATAATGACTTGGCTACCATCCATTGGAGTCAAAAAAATCTCGACAATAGACTACCTTCCACAATGACAGGGCTACCATCCGTTAGAGTAACAAAAATATCCACAAGAGACTACCTTCCATAATGATAAGGCTACAATCCATTGTAGTAAGAAAAATCTTGACAACAGACTACCTTACATAATGACAAGGCTATGATCCATTGTAGTAACAAAAATCTCGAAAACAGACTACCTTCCATAATGACAAGACTACCATCCTTTGTAGTACCAAAAATCTCGACAACAGACTACCTTCCATAATGACTTGGCTACCATCCATTGGAGTAATAAAGATATCGACAACAGGCTACATTCCATTATGAGAAGGCTACAATCCATTGTAGTAATAAAAATCTCAACAAGAGACTACCTTCCATAATGACAAGGCTACCATCCATTGTAGTAACAAAAATCTCGACAACAGACTACCTTCCATAATGACAAGGCTACCATCCATTGTAGTAACAAAAATCTCGACAACAGACTACCTTCCATTATGACAAGGCTACAATCCATTGTAGTAACAAAAATCTCGACAACAGACTATCTTCCATAATGACTTGGCTACCATCCATTGTAGTTACAAAAATCTCAACAACAGACTACCTTACATAATTACAAGGCTACCATCCATTGTAGTAACAAAAATATCCACAAGAGACTACCTTCCATAATGACTTGGCTAACATCCATTGGAGTAACAAAAATCTCGACAACAGACTACCTTCCATAATGACAAGGATACCATCCATTGGAGTAACGAAAATCTCGACAACAGACTACCTTCCATAATGACAAGGCTACCATCCATTGTAGTAACAAAAATCTCGACAACAGACTACCTTCCATAATGACTTGGCTACCATCCATTGGAGTAACAAAAATTTCGACAATAGACTACCTTCCATAATGACAAGGCTACCATCCATTGGAGTAACAAAAATCACAATAACATACTACATTCCATAATGACTTGGCTACCATCCATTGTAGTAACAAAAATATTGACAACATACTACCTTCCATAATGACTTGGCTACCATCCATTGGAGTAACAAAAATCTCGACAATAGACTACCTTCCACAATGACAAGGCTACCATCCATTAGAGTAACAAAAATATCCACAAGAGACTATCTTCCATAATGATAAGGCTACAATCCATTGTAGTAACAAAAATCTTGACAACAGACTACCTTACATAATGACAAGGCTACGATCCATTGTAGTAACAAAAATCTCAACAACAGACTACCTTCCATAATGACAAGACTACTATCCTTTGTAGTAACAAAAATCTCGACAATAGACTACCTTCCATAATGACTTGGCTACCATCCATTGGAGTAATAAAGATATCGACAACAGGCTACATTCCATTATGAGAAGGCTATAATCCATTGTAGTAATAAAAATCTCAACAAGAGACTACCTTCCATAATGACAAGGCTACCATCCATTGTAGTAACAAAAATCTCGACAACAGACTACCTTCCATAATGACAAGGCTACCATCCATTGTAGTAACAAAAATCTCGACAACAGACTACCTTCCATAATGACAAGTCTACAATCCATTGTAGAAACAAAAATCTCAACAACAGACTATCTTCCATAATGACTTGGCTACCATCCATTGTAGTTACAAAAATCTCAACAACAGACTACCTTACATAATTTCAAGGCTACCATCCATTATAGTAACAAAAATCTCGACAACATACTACCTTCCATAATGACTTGGCTACCATCCATTGGAGTCACAAAAATCTCGACAATAGACTACCTTCCACAATGACAAGGCTACCATCCGTTAGAGTAACAAAAATATCCACAAGAGACTACCTTCCATAATGATAAGGCTACAATCCATTGTAGTAACAAAAATCTTGACAACAGACTACCTTACATAATGACAAGGCTACGATCCATTGTAGTAACAAAAATCTCGAAAACAGACTACCTTCCATAATGACAAGACTACCATCCTTTGTAGTAACAAAAATCTCGACAACAGACTACCTTCCATAATGACTTGGCTACCATCCATTGGAGTAATGAAGATATCGACAACAGGCTACATTCCATTATGAGAAGGATACAATCCATTGTAGTAATAAAAATCTCAACAAGAGACTACCTTCCATAATGACAAGGCTACCATCCATTGTAGTAACAAAAATCTTTACAACAGACTACCTTCCATAATGACAAGGCTACCATCCATTGTAGTAACAAAAATCTCGACAACAGACTACCTTCCATTATGACAAGGCTACAATCCATTGTAGTAACAAAAATCTCGACAACAGACTATCTTCCATAATGACTTGGCTACCATCCATTGTAGTTACAAAAATCTCAACAACAGACTACCTTACATAATTACAAGGCTACCATCCATTGTAGTAACAAAAATCTCGACAACAGACTACCTTCCATAATGACTTGGCTACCATCCATTGGAGTAACAAAAATCTCGACAACAGACTACCTTCCATAATGACAAGGATACCATCCATTGGAGTAACGAAAATCTCGACAACAGACTACCTTCCATAATAACAAGGCTACCATCCATTGTAGTAACAAAAATCTCGACAACAGACTACCTTCCATAATGACTTGGCTACCATCCATTGGAGTAACAAAAATTTCGACAATAGACTACCTTCCATAATGACAAGGCTACCATCCATTGGAGTAACAAAAATCTCAACAACATACTACATTCCATAATGACTTGGCTACCATCCATTGGAGTAACAAAAATCTCGACAATAGACTACCTTCCAAAATGACAAGGCTACCATCCATTAGAGTAACAAAAATATCCACAAGAGACTACCTTCCATAATGATAAGGCTACAATCCATTGTAGTAACAAAAATCTCGACAACAGACTACCTTACATAATGACAAGGCTACGATCCATTGTAGTAACAAAAATCTCGACAATAGACTACCTTCCATAATGACAAGGCAACCATCCTTTATAGTAACAAAAATCTCGACAAAAGACTACCTTCCATAATGACTTGGCTACCATCCATTGGAGTAATAAAGATATCGACAACAGGCTACATTCCATTATGAGAAGGCTAGAATACATTGTAGTAATAAAAATCTCAACAAGAGACTACCTTCCATAATGACAAGGCTACCATCCATTGTAGTAACAAAAATCTCGACAACAGACTACCTTCCATAACGACAAGGCAACCATCCTTTGTAGTAACAAAAATCTCGACAATAGACTACCTTCCATAATGACTTGGCTACCATCCATTGGAGTAATAAAGATATCGACCACAGGCTACATTCCATTATGAGAAGGCTACAATCCATTGTAGTAATAAAATTCTCAACAAGAGACTACCTTCCATAATGACAAGGCTACCATCCATTGTAGTAACAAAAATCTCGACAACAGACTACCTTCCATAACGACAAGTCTACCATCCATTGGAGTAACAAAAATCTCGACAACAGATGACCTTCCATAATGACTAGGCTACCATTCATTGGAGTAATAAAGATATCAAGAACAGGCTACCTTCCATTATGAGAAGGATACAATCCATGGTAGTAATAAAAATATCGACAAGAGACTACCTTCCATAATGACAAGGCTACCATCCACTGTAGTAACAAAAATCTCGACAACAGACTACCTTCCATAATGACTTGGCTACCATCCATTGGAGTAACAAAAATTTCGAAAATAGACTACCTTCCATAATGACAAGGCTACCATCCATTGTAGTAACAAAAATCTTGACAACATACTACCTTCCATAATGACTTGGCTACCATCCATTGGAGTAACAAAAATCTCGACAATAGACTACCTTCCACAATGACAAGGCTACCATCCATTAGAGTAACAAAAATATCCACAAGAGACTACCTTCCATAATGATAAGGCTACAATCCATTGTAGTAACAAAAATCTTGACAACAGACTACCTTACATAATGACAAGGCTACGATCCATTGTAGTAACAAAAATCTCGACAACAGACTACCTTCCATAATGACAAGACTACCATCCTTTGTAGTAACAAAAATCTCGACAACAGACTACCTCTTATAATGACTAGGCTACCATCCATTGGAGTAATAAAGATATCGACAACATGCTACATTCCATTATGAGAAGGCTACAATCCATTATAGTAATAAAAATCTCAACAAGAGACTACCTTCCATAATGACAAGGCTACCATCCATTATAGTAACAAAAATCTCGACAACAGACTACCTTCCATAATGACAAGGCTACCATCTAATGTAGTAACAAAAATCTCGACAACAGACTACCTTCCATAATGACAAGGCTACAATCCATTGTAGAAACAAAAATCTCAACAACAGACTATCTTCCATAATGACTTGGCTACCATCCATTGTAGTTACAAAAATCTCAACAACAGACTACCTTACATAATTACAAGGCTACCATCCATTGTAGTAACAAAAATCTCGACAACATACTACCTTCCATAATAACTTGGCTACCATCCATTGGAGTCACAAAAATCTCGACAATAGACTACCTTCCACAATGACAAGGCTACCATCCATTAGAGTAACAAAAATATCCACAAGAGACTACCTTCCATAATGATAAGGCTACAATCCATTGTAGTAACAAAAATCTTGACAACAGACTACCTTACATAATGACAAGGCTACGATCCATTGTAGTAACAAAAATCTCGAAAACAGACTACCTTCCATAATGACAAGACTACCATCCTTTGTAGTAACAAAAATCTCGACAACAGACTACCTTCTATAATGACTTGGCTACCATCCATTGGAGTAATAAAGATATCGACAACAGGCTACATTCCATTATGAGAAGGCTACAATACATTGTAGTAATAAAAATCTCAACAAGAGACTACCTTCCATAATGACAAGGCTACCATCCATTGTAGTAACAAAAATCTCGACAACAGACTACCTTCCATAATGACAAGGCTACCATCCATTGTAGTAACAAAAATCTCGACAACAGACTACCTTCCATTATGACAAGGCTACAATCCATTGTAGTAACAAAAATCTCGACAACAGACTATCTTCCATAATGACTTGGCTACCATCCATTGTAGTTACAAAAATCTCAACAACAGACTACCTTACATAATTACAAGGCTACCATCCATTGTAGTAACAAAAATCTCGACAACAAACTACCTTCCATAATGACTTGGCTACCATCCATTGGAGTAACAAAAATCTCGACAACAGACTACCTTCCATAATGACAAGGATACCATCCATTGGAGTAACGAAAATATCGACAACAGACTACCTTCCATAATGACAAGGCTACCATCCATTGTAGTAACAAAAATCTCGACAACAGACTACCTTCCATAATGACTTGGCTACCATCCATTGGAGTAACAAAAATTTCGACAATAGACTACCTTCCATAATGACAAGGCTACCATCCATTGGAGTAACAAAAATCTCAACAACATACTACATTCCATAATGACTTGGCTACCATCCATTGGAGTAACAAAAATCTCGACAATAGACTACCTTCCAAAATGACAAGGCTACCATCAATTAGAGTAACAAAAATATCCACAAGAGACTACCTTCCATAATGATAAAGCTACAATCCATTGTAGTAACAAAAATCTCGACAACAAACTACCTTACATAATGACAAGGCTACAATCCATTTTAGTAACAAAAATCTCTACAACAGACTACCTTCCATAATGACAAGGCAACCATCGTTTGTAGTAACAAAAATCTCGATAACAGACTACCTTCCATAATGACTTGGCTACCTTCCATTGGAGTAATAAAGATATCGACAACAGGCTACATTCCATTATGAGAAGGCTACATTCCATTGTAGTAATAAAAATCTCAACAAGAGACTACCTTCCGTAATGACAAGGCTACCATCTATTGTAGTAACAAAAATCTCGACAACAGACTACCTTCCATAACGACAAGGCAACCATCCTTTGTAGTAACAAAAATCTCGACGACAGACTACCTTCCATAATGACATGGCTACCATCCATTGGAGTAATAAAGATATCGACAACAGGCTACATTCCATTATGAGAAGGCTATAATCCATTGTAGTAATAAAAATCTCAACAAGAGACTACCTTCCATAATGACAAGGCTACCATCCACTGTAGTAACAAAAATCTCGACAACAGACTACCTTCCATAATGACTTGGCTACCATCCATTGGAGTAACAAAAATTTCGAAAATAGACTACCTTCCATAATGACAAGGCTACCATCCATTGTAGTAACAAAAATCTCGACAACAGACTACCTTCCATAATGACAAGGCTACCATCCATTGTAGTAACAAAAATCTCGACAACAGACTACCTTCCATTATGACAAGGCTACAATCCATTGTAGTAACAAAAATCTCGACAACAGACTATCTTCCATAATGACTTGGCTACCATCCATTGTAGTTACAAAAATCTCAACAACAGACTACCTTACATAATTACAAGGCTACCATCCATTGTAGTAACAAAAATCTCGACAACAAACTACCTTCCATAATGACTTGGCTACCATCCATTGGAGTAACAAAAATCTCGACAACAGACTACCTTCCATAATGACAAGGATACCATCCATTGGAGTAACGAAAATATCGACAACAGACTACCTTCCATAATGACAAGGCTACCATCCATTGTAGTAACAAAAATCTCGACAACAGACTACCTTCCATAATGACTTGGCTATCATCCATTGGAGTAACAAAAATTTCGACAATAGACTACCTTCCATAATGACAAGGCTACCATCCATTGGAGTAACAAAAATCTCAACAACATACTACATTCCATAATGACTTGGCTACCATTCATTGGAGTAACAAAAATCTCGACAATAGACTACCTTCCAAAATGACAAGGCTACCATCAATTAGAGTAACAAAAATATCCACAAGAGACTACCTTCCATAATGATAAAGCTACAATCCATTGTAGTAACAAAAATCTCGACAACAAACTACCTTACATAATGACAAGGCTACAATCCATTGTAGTAACAAAAATTTCTACAACAGACTACCTTCCATAATGACAAGGCAACCATCGTTTGTAGTAACAAAAATCTCGATAACAGACTACCTTCCATAATGACTTGGCTACCTTCCATTGGAGTAATAAAGATATCGACAACAGGCTACATTCCATTATGAGAAGGCTACATTCCATTGTAGTAATAAAAATCTCAACAAGAGACTACCTTCCGTAATGACAAGGCTACCATCTATTGTAGTAACAAAAATCTCGACAACAGACTACCTTCCATAACGACAAGGCAACCATCCTTTGTAGTAACAAAAATCTCGACGACAGACTACCTTCCATAATGACTTGGCTACCATCCATTGGAGTAATAAAGATATCGACAACAGGCTACATTCCATTATGAGAAGGCTATAATCCATTGTAGTAATAAAAATCTCAACAAGAGACTACCTTCCATAATGACAAGGCTACCATCCACTGTAGTAACAAAAATCTCGACAACAGACTACCTTCCATAATGACTTGGCTACCATCCATTGGAGTAACAAAAATTTCGAAAATAGACTACCTTCCATAATGACAAGGCTACCATCCATTGTAGTAACAAAAATCTTGACAACATACTACCTTCCATAATGACTTGGCTACCATCCATTGGAGTAACAAAAATCTCGACAATAGACTACCTTCCACAATGACAAGGCTACCATCCATTAGAGTAACAAAAATATCCACAAGAGACTACCTTCCATAATGATAAGGCTACAATCCATTGTAGTAACAAAAATCTTGACAACAGACTACCTTACATAATGACAAGGCTACGATCCATTGTAGTAACAAAAATCTCGACAACAGACTACCTTCCATAATGACAAGACTACCATCCTTTGTAGTAACAAAAATCTCGACAACAGACTACCTTCCATAATGACTAGGCTACCATCCATTGGAGTAATTAAGATATCGACAACATGCTACATTCCATTATGAGAAGGCTACAATCCATTGTAGTAATAAAAATCTCAACAAGAGACTACCTTCCATAATGACAAGGCTACCATCCATTGTAGTAACAAAAATCTCGACAACAGACTACCTTCCATAATGACAAGGCTACCATCCAATGTAGTAACAAAAATCTCGACAACAGACTACCTTCCATAATGACAAGGCTACAATCCATTGTAGAAACAAAAATCTCAACAACAGACTATCTTCCATAATGACTTGGCTACCATCCATTGTAGTTACAAAAATCTCAACAACAGACTACCTTACATAATTACAAGGCTACCATCCATTGTAGTAACAAAAATCTCGACAACATACTACCTTCCATAATAACTTGGCTACCATCCATTGGAGTCACAAAAATCTCGACAATAGACTACCTTCCACAATGACAAGGCTACCATCCATTAGAGTAACAAAAATATCCACAAGAGACTACCTTCCATAATGATAAGGCTACAATCCATTGTAGTAACAAAAATCTTGACAACAGACTACCTTACATAATGACAAGGCTACGATCCATTGTAGTAACAAAAATCTCGAAAACAGACTACCTTCCATAATGACAAGACTACCATCCTTTGTAGTAACAAAAATCTCGACAACAGACTACCTTCCATAATGACTTGGCTACCATCCATTGGAGTAATAAAGATATCGACAACAGGCTACATTCCATTATGAGAAGGCTACAATCCATTGTAGTAATAAAAATCTCAACAAGAGACTACCTTCCATAATGACAAGGCTACCATCCATTGTAGTAACAAAAATCTCGACAACAGACTACCTTCCATAATGACAAGGCTACCATCCATTGTAGTAACAAAAATCTCGACAACAGACTACCTTCCATTATGACAAGGCTACAATCCATTGTAGTAACAAAAATCTCGACAACAGACTATCTTCCATAATGACTTGGCTACCATCCATTGTAGTTACAAAAATCTCAACAACAGACTACCTTACATAATTACAAGGCTACCATCCATTGTAGTAACAAAAACCTCGACAACAAACTACCTTCCATAATGACTTGGCTACCATCCATTGGAGTAACAAAAATCTCGACAACAGACTACCTTCCATAATGACAAGGATACCATCCATTGGAGTAACGAAAATCTCGACAACAGACTACCTTCCATAATGACAAGGCTACCATCTATTGTAGTAACAAAAATCTCGACAACAGACTACCTTCCATAATGACTTGGCTACCATCCATTGGAGTAACAAAAATTTCGACAATAGACTACCTTCCATAATGACAAGGCTAAAATCCATTGGAGTAACAAAAATCTCAACAACATACTACATTCCATAATGACTTGGCTACCATCCATTGGAGTAACAAAAATCTCGACAATAGACTACCTTCCAAAATGACAAGGCTACCATCCATTAGAGTAACAAAAATATCCACAAGAGACTACCTTCCATAATGATAAAGCTACAATCCATTGTAGTAACAAAAATCTCGACAACAAACTACCTTACATAATGACAAGGCTACAATCCATTGTAGTAACAAAAATCTCGACAACAGACTACCTTCCATAATGACAAGGCAACCATCCCTTGTAGTAACAAAAATCTCGATAACAGACTACCTTCCATAATGACTTGGCTACCTTCCATTGGAGTAATAAAGATATCGACAACAGGCTACATTCCATTATGAGAAGGCTACATTCCATTGTAGTAATAAAAATCTCAACAAGAGACTACCTTCCGTAATGACAAGGCTACCATCTATTGTAGTAACAAAAATCTCGACAACAGACTACCTTCCATAACGACAAGGCAACCATCCATTGTAGTAACAAAAATCTCGACGACAGATTACCTTCCATAATGACTTGGCTACCATCCATTGGAGTAATAAAGATATCGACAACAGGCTACATTCCATTATGAGAAGGCTATAATCCATTGTAGTAATAAAAATCTCAACAAGAGACTACCTTCCATAATGACAAGGCTACCATCCATTGTAGTAACAAAAATCTCGACAACAAACTACCTTCCATAACGACAAGTCTACCATCCATTGGAGTAACAAAAATCTCGACAACAGATGACCTTCCATAATGACTAGGCTACCATCCATTGGAGTAATAAAGATATCAACAGCAGGCTACCTTCCATTATGAGAAGGCTACAATCCATTGTAGTAATAAAAATATCGACAAGAGACTACCTTCCATAATGACAAGGCTACCATCCACTATAGTAACAAAAATCTCGACAACAGACTACCTTCCATAATGACAAGGCTACCATCCATTGTAGTAACAAAAATCTCAACAAGAGACTGCCTTCCATAATGACTTGGCTACCATCCATTGGAGTAAAAAAAATTTCGAAAATAGACTACCTTCCATAATGACAAGGCTACCATCAATTGTAGTAACAAAAATCTCGACAACATACTACCTTCCATAATGACTTGGCTACCATCCATTGGAGTAACAAAAATCTCGACAATAGACTACCTTCCACAATGACAAGGCTACCATCCATTAGAGTAACAAAAATATCCACAAGAGACTACCTTCCATAATGATAAGGCTACAATCCATTGTAGTAACAAAAATCTTGACAACAGACTACCTGACATAATGACAAGGCTACGGTCCATTGTAGTAACAAAAATCTCGACAACAAACTACCTTCCATAATGACAAGACTACCATCCTTTGTAGTAACAAAAATCTCGACAACAGACTACCTTCCATAATGAGTTGGCTACCATCCATTGGAGTAATAAAGATATCGACAACAGGCTACATTCCATTATGAGACGGCTACAATCCATTGTAGTAATAAAAATCTCAACAAGAGACTACCTTCCATAATGACAAGGCTACCATCCATTGTAGTAACAAAAATATCGACAACAGACTACCCTCCATAAAGACAAGGCTACCATCCATTGTAGTAACAAAAATCTCGACAACAGACTACCTTCCATAATGACAAGGCTACAATCCATTGTAGTAACAAAAATCTCGACAACAGACTATCTTCCATAATGACTTGGCTACCATATATTGTAGTTACAAAAATCTCAACAACAGACTACCTTACATAATTACAAGGCTACCATCCATTGTAGTAACAAAAATCTCGACAACAGACTACCTTCCATAATGACTTGGCTACCATCCATTGGAGTAACAAAAATCTCGACAACAGACTACCTTCCATAATGACAAGGATACCATCCATTGGAGTAACGAAAATCAGGACAACATACTACCTTCCATAATAACAAGGCTAAAATCCATTGGAATAACAAAAATCTTGACAATAGACTACCTTCCATAATGACAAGGCTACCATCCATTGGAGTAACAAAAATCACGAGAACAAACTTCCTTCCATAACGACAAGTCTACCATCCATTGAAGTAAACAAAAATCTAGACAACAAATGACCTTCCATAATGACTAGGCTACCATCCATTGGAGTACTAAAGATATCGACAACAGGCTACCTTCCATTATGAGAAGGCTACAATCTATTGTAGTAACAAAAATATAGACAAGAGACTACCTTCCATAATGCCAAGGCTACCATCCATTGTAGTAAAAAAAATCTCGATAACAGACTACCTTCCATAATGACAAGTCTACCGTCCATTGTAGTAACAAAAATCTCGACAACAGACTACCTGCCATAATGACTTGGCTATCATCCATTGGAGTAACAAAAATATCGATAATAGACTACCTTCCATAATGAAAAGGATACCATCCATTATAGTAACAAAAATATCCACAAGAGACTACCTTCCATAATGATAAGGCTACAATCCATTGTAGTAACAAAAATCTCAACAACAGACTACCTTACATAATGACAAGGCTACCATCCTTTGTAGTAACAAAAATCTCGACAACAGACTACCTTCCAAAATGACTTGGCTACCATCCATTGGAGTAATAAAGATATCGACAATAGGCTACATTCCATTATGAGAAGGCTACAATCCATTGTAGTAATAAAAATCTCAACAAGAGACTACCTTCCATAATGACAAGGCTACCATCCATTGTAGTAACAAAAATCTCGACAACAGACTACCTTCCATAATGACAAGGCTACCATCCATTGGAGTAACAAAAATAAGGACAACATACTACCTTCCATAATAACAAGGCTACCATCCATTGGAATAACAAAAATCATGACAATAGACTACCTTCCATAATGACAAGGCTACCATCCATTGGAGTAACAAAAATCACGACAACAAACTTACTTCCATAACGACAAGTCTACCATCCATTGAAGTAACAAAAATCTAGACAATAGATGACCTTCCATAATGACTAGGCTTCCATCCATTGGAGTAATAAAGATATCGATAACAGGCTACCTTCCATTATGAGAAGGCTACAATCCATTGTAGTAACAAAAATCTCGACAAGAGAATACCTTCCATAATGACAAGGCTACCATCCATTGTAGTAAAAAAAATCTCGACAACATACTACCTTCCATAATAACAAGGCTACCATCCATTGGAATAACAAAAATCTTGACAATAGACTACCTTCCATAATGACAAGGCTACCATCCATTGGAGTAACAAAAATCACGACAACAAACTTATTTCCATAACGACAAGTCTACCATCCATTGAAGTAACAAAAATCTAGACAATAGATGACCTTCCATAATGACAAGGCTACCATCCATTGGAGTAACAAAAATATCGACAACAGTCTACCTTCCATAATGACTTGGCTACCATCCATTGGAGTAACAAAAACCTCGACAACAGACTACCTTCCATAATGACAAGGCTACTATCAATTAGAGTAACAAAAATCAGGACAACATACTACCTTCCATAATAACAAGGCTACCATCCATTGGAATAACAAAAATCTGGACAATAGACTACCTTCCATAATGACAAGGCTACCATCCATTGGATTAACAAAAATCACAACAACAAACTTCCTTCCATAACGACAAGTCTACCATCCATTGAAGTAACAAAAATTTCGACAATAGACTACCTTCCATAATGACAAGGCTACAATCCATTAGAGTAACAATAATATCAACAAGAGACTACCTTTCATAATGATAAGGCTACAATCCATTGTAGTAACAAAAATCTCGACAACAGACTACCTTACATAATGACAAGGCTACCATCCTTTGTATTAACAAAAATCTCGACAACAGACTACCTTCCATAATGAGAAGACTACAATCCATTGTAGTAATAAAAATCTCAACAAGAGACTACCTTCCATAATGACAAGGCTACCATCCATTGTAGTAACAAAAATCTCGACAACAGACTACTTTCCATAATGACAAGGCTACCATCCATTGTAGTAACAAAAATCTCGACAACAGACTACCTTCCATAATGACTTGGCTACCATCCATTGGAGTAACAAAAATTTCGAAAATAGACTACCTTCCATAATGACAAGGCTACCATCCATTGTAGTAACAAAAATCTCGAAAACATACTACCTTCCATAATGACTTGGCTACCATCCATTGGAGTAACAAAAATCACGATAATAGACTACCTTCCACAATGACAAGGCTATCATCCATTAGAGTAACAAAAATATCCACAAGAGACTACCTTCTATAATGATAAGGCTACAATCCAATGTAGTAACAAAAATCTTGACAACAGACTACCTTACATAATGACAAGGCTACGATCCATTGTAGTAACAAAAATCTCGACAACAGACTACCTTCCATAATGACAAGACTACCATCCTTTGTAGTAACAAAAATCTCGACAACAGACTACCTTCCATAATGACTTGGCTACCATCCATTGGAGTAATAAAGATATCGACAACAGGCTACATTCCATTATGAGAAGGCTACAATCCATTGTAGTAATAAAAATTTCAACAAGAGACTACCTTCCATAATGACAAGGCTACCATCCATTGTAGTAACAAAAATCTCGACAACATACTACCTTCCATAATAACTTGGCTACCATCCATTGGAGTCACAAAAATCTCGACAATAGACTACCTTCCACAATGACAAGGCTACCATCCATTAGAGTAACAAAAATATCCACAAGAGACTACCTTCCATAATGATAAGGCTACAATCCATTGTAGTAACAAAAATCTTGACAACAGACTACCTTACATAATGACAAGGCTACGATCCATTGTAGTAACAAAAATCTCGAAAACAGACTACCTTCCATAATGACAAGACTACCATCCTTTATAGTAACAAAAATCTCGACAACAGACTACCTTCCATAATGACTTGGCTACCATCCATTGGAGTAATAAAGATATCGACAACAGGCTACATTCCATTATGAGAAGGCTACAATCCATTATAGTAATAAAAATCTCAACAAGAGACTACCTTCCATAATGACAAGGCTACCATCCATTGTAGTAACAAAAATCTCGACAACAGACTACCTTCCATAATGACAAGGCTACCATCCATTGTAGTAACAACAATCTCGACAACAGACTACCTTCCATTATGACAAGGCTACAATCCATTGTAGTAACAAAAATCTCGACAACAGACTATCTTCCATAATGACTTGGCTACCATCCATTGTAGTTACAAAAATCTCAACAACAGACTACCTTACATAATTACAAGGCTACCATCCATTGTAGTAACAAAAATCTCGACAACAAACTACCTTCCATAATGACTTGGCTACCATCCATTGGAGTAACAAAAATCTCGACAACAGACTACCTTCCATAATGACAAGGATACCATCCATTGGAGTAACGAAAATCTCGACAACAGACTACCTTCCATAATGACAAGGCTACCATCCATTGTAGTAACAAAAATCTCGACAACAGACTACCTTCCATAATGACTTGGCTACCATCCATTGGAGTAACAAAAATTTCGACAATAGACTACCTTCCATAATGACAAGGCTACCATCCATTGGAGTAACAAAAATCTCAACAACATACTACATTCCATAATGACTTGGCTACCATCCATTGGAGTAACAAAAATCTCGACAATAGACTACCTTCCAAAATGACAAGGCTACCATCCATTAGAGTAACAAAAATATCCACAAGAGACTACCTTGCATAATGATAAAGCTACAATCCATTGTAGTAACAAAAATCTCGACAACAAACTACCTTACATAATGACAAGGCTACAATCCATTGTAGTAACAAAAATCTCGACAACAGACTACCTTCCATAATGACAAGGCAAGCATCCTTTGTAGTAACCAAAATCTCGATAACAGACTACCTTCCATAATGACTTGGCTACCATCCATTGGAGTAATAAAGATATCGACAACAGGCTACATTCCATTATGAGAAGGCTACAATCTATTGTAGTAATAAAAATCTCAACAAGAGACTACCTTCCGTAATGACAAGGCTACCATCTATTGTAGTAACAAAAATCTCGACAACAGACTACCTTCCATAACGACAAGGCAACCATCCTTTGTAGTAACAAAAATCTCGACAACAGACTACCTTCCATAATGACTTGGCTACAATCCATTGGAGTAATAAAGATATCGACAACAGGCTACATTCCATTATGAGAAGGCTATAATCCATTGTAGTAATAAAAATCTCAACAAGAGACTACCTTCCATAATGACAAGGCTACCATCCATTGTAGTAACAAAAATCTCGACAACAGACTACCTTCCATAACGACAAGTCTACCATCCATTGGAGTAACAAAAATCTCGACAACATACTACCTTCCATAATGACTTGGCTACCATCCATTGGAGTAACAAAAATCTCGATAATAGACTACCTTCCACAATGATAAGGCTATCATCCATTAGAGTAACAAAAATATCCACAAGAGACTACCTTCTATAATGATAAGGCTACAATCCATTGTAGTAACAAAAATCTTGACAACAGACTACCTTACATAATGACAAGGCTACGATCCATTGTAGTAACAAAAATCTCGACAACAGACTACCTTCCATAATGACAAGACTACCATCCTTTGTAGTAACAAAAATCTCGACAACAGACTACCTTCCATAATGACTTTGCTACCATCCATTGGAGTAATAAAGATATCGACAACAGGCTACATTCCATTATGAGAAGGCTACAATCCATTGTAGTAATAAAAATTTCAACAAGAGACTACCTTCCATAATGACAAGGCTACCATCCATTGTAGTAACAAAAATCTCGACAACATACTACCTTCCATAATAACTTGGCTACCATCCATTGGAGTCACAAAAATCTCGACAATAGACTACCTTCCACAATGACAAGGCTACCATCCATTAGAGTAACAAAAATATCCACAAGAGACTACCTTCCATAATGATAAGGCTACAATCCATTGTAGTAACAAAAATCTTGACAACAGACTACCTTACATAATGACAAGGCTACGATCCATTGTAGTAACAAAAATCTCGAAAACAGACTACCTTCCATAATGACAAGACTACCATCCTTTGTAGTAACAAAAATCTCGACAACAGACTACCTTCCATAATGACTTGGCTACCATCCATTGGAGTAATAAAGATATCGACAACAGGCTACATTCCATTATGAGAAGGCTACAATCCATTGTAGTAATAAAAATCTCAACAAGAGACTACCTTCCATAATGACAAGGCTACCATCCATTGTAGTAACAAAAATCTCGACAACAGACTACCTTCCATAATGATAAGGCTACCATCCATTGTAGTAACAAAAATCTCGACAACAGACTACCTTCCATTATGACAAGGCTACAATCCATTGTAGTAACAAAAATCTCGACAACAGACTATCTTCCATAATGACTTGGCTACCATCCATTGTAGTTACAAAAATCTCAACAACAGACTACCTTACATAATTACAAGGCTACCATCCATTGTAGTAACAAAAATCTCGACAACAAACTACCTTCCATAATGACTTGGCTACCATCCATTGGAGTAACAAAAATCTCGACAACAGACTACCTTCCATAATGACAAGGATACCATCCATTGGAGTAACGAAAATCTCGACAACAGACTACCTTCCATAATGACAAGGCTACCATCCATTGTAGTAACAAAAATCTCGACAACAGACTACCTTCCATAATGACAAGGCTACCATCCATTGGAGTAACAAAAATCTCAACAACATACTACATTCCATAATGACTTAGCTACCATCCATTGGAGTAACAAAAATCTCGACAATAGACTACCTTCCAAAATGACAAGGCTACCATCCATTAGAGTAACAAAAATATCCACAAGAGACTACCTTCCATAATGATAAAGCTACAATCCATTGTAGTAACAAAAATCTCGACAACAAACTACCTTACATAATGACAAGGCTACAATCCATTGTAGTAACAAAAATCTCGACAACAGACTACCTTCCATAATGACAAGGCAACCATCCTTTGTAGTAACAAAAATCTAGATAACATTCTACCTTCCATAATGACTTGGCTACCATCCATTGGAGTAATAAAGATATCGACAACAGGCTACATTCCATTATGAGAAGGCTACAATCCATTGTAGTAATAAAAATCTCAACAAGAGACTACCTTCCGTAATGACAAGGCTACCATCTATTGTAGTAACAAAAATCTCGACAACAGACTACCTTCCATAACGACAAGGCAACCATCCTTTGTAGTAACAAAAATCTCGACAACAGACTACCTTCCATAATGACTTGGCTACCATCCATTGGAGTAATAAAGATATCGACAACAGGCTACATTCCATTATGAGAAGGCTATAATCCATTGTCGTAATAAAAATCTCAACAAGAGACTACCTTCCATAATGACAAGGCTACCATCCATTGTAGTAACAAAAATCTCGACAACAGACTACCTTCCATAACGACAAGTCTACCATCCATTGGAGTAACAAAAATCTCGACAACAGATGACCTTTCATAATAACTAGGCTACCATCCATTGGAGTAATAAAGATATCAACAACAGGCTACCTTCCATTATGAGAAGGCTACAATCCATTGTAGTAATAAAAATATCGACAAGAGACTACCTTCCATAATGACAAGGCTACCATCCACTGTAGTAACAAAAATCTCGACAACAGACTACCTTCCATAATGACAAGGCTACCATCCATTGTAGTAACAAAAATCTCAACAAGAGACTGCCTTCCATAATGACTTGGCTACCATCCATTGGAGTAACAAAAATTTCGAAAATAGACTACCTTCCATAATGACAAGGCTACCATCCAATGTAGTAACAAAAATCTCGACAACATACTACCTTCCATAATGACTTGGCTACCATCCATTGGAGTAACAAAAATCTCGACAATAGACTACCTTCCACAATGACAAGGCTACCATTCATTAGAGTAACAAATATATCCACAAGAGACTACCTTCCATAATGATAAGGCTACAATCCATTGTAGTAACAAAAATCTTGACAACAGACTATCTGACATAATGACAAGGCTACGATCCATTGTAGTAACAAAAATCTCGACAACAGACTACCTTCCATAATGACAAGACTACCATCCTTTGTAGTAACAAAAATCTCGACAACAGACTACCTTCCATAATGAGTTGGCTACCATCCATTGGAGTAATAAAGATATCGACAACAGGCTACATTCCATTATGAGAAGGCTACAATCCATTGTAGTAATAAAAATCTCAACAAGAGACTACCTTCCATAATGACAAGGCTACCATCCATTGTAGAAACAAAAATCTCGACAACAGACTACCCTCCATAATGACAAGGCTACCATCCATTGTAGTAACAAAAATCTCGACAACAGACTACCTTCCATAATGACAAGACTACAATCCATTGTAGTAACAAAAATCTCGACAACAGACTATCTTCCATAATGACTTGGCTACCATATATTGTAGTTACAAAAATCTCAACAACAGACTACCTTACATAATTACAAGGCTACCATCCATTGTAGTAACAAAAATCTCGACAACAGACTACCTTCCATAATGACTTGGCTACCATCCATTGGAGTAACAAAAATCTCGACAACAGACTACCTTCCATAATGACAAGGATACCATCCATTGGAATAACGAAAATCAGGACAACATACTACCTTCCATAATAACAAGGCTAAAATCCATTGGAATAACAAAAATCTTGACAATAGACTACCTTCCATAATGACAAGGCTACCATCCATTGGAGTAACAAAAATCACGACAACAAACTTCCTTCCATAACGACAAGTCTACCATCCATTGAAGTAAACAAAAATCTAGACAACAAATGACCTTCCATAATGACTAGGCTACCATCCATTGCAGTACTAAAGATATCGACAACAGGCTACCTTCCATTATGAGAAGGCTACAATCTATTGTAGTAACAAAAATATCGACAAGAGACTACCTTCCATAATGACAAGGCTACCATCCATTGTAGTAACAAAAATCTCGACAACAGACTACCTTCCATAATGACAAGACTACCATCCATTGTAGTAACAAAAATCTTGACAACAGACTACCTTCCATAATGACTTGGCTACCATCCATTGGAGTAATAAAGATATCGACAACAGGCTACATTCCATTATGAGAAGGCTACAATCCATTGTAGTAATAAAAATCTCAACAAGAGACTACCTTCCATAATGACAAGGCTACCATCCATTGTAGTAACAAAAATCTCGACAACATACTACCTTCCATAATAACTTGGCTACCATCCATTGGAGTCACAAAAATCTTGACAATAGACTACCTTCCACAATGACAAGGCTACCATCCATTAGAGTAACAAAAATATCCACAAGAGACTACCTTCCATAATGATAAGGCTACAATCCATTGTAGTAACAAAAATCTTGACAACAGACTACCTTACATAATGACAAGGCTACGATCCATTGTAGTAACAAAAATCTCGAAAACAGACTACCTTCCATAATGACAAGACTACCATCCTTTGTAGTAACAAAAATCTCGACAACAGACTACCTTCCATAATGACTTGGCTACCATCCATTGGAGTAATAAAGATATCGACAACAGGCTACATTCCATTATGAGAAGGCTACAATCCATTGTAGTAATAAAAATCTCAACAAGAGACTACCTTCCATAATGACAAGGCTACCATCCATTGTAGTAACAAAAATCTCGACAACAGACTACCTTCCATAATGACAAGGCTACCATCCATTGTAGTAACAAAAATCTCGACAACAGACTACCTTCCATTATGACAAGGCTACAATCCATTGTAGTAACAAAAATCTCGATAACAGACTATCTTCCATAATGACTTGGCTACCATCCATTGTAGTTACAAAAATCTCAACAACAGACTACCTTCCATAATGACAAGGCTACCATCCATTGTAGTATCAAAAATCTCGACAACAAACTACCTTCCATAATGACTTGGCTACCATTCATTGGAGTAACAAAAATCTCGACAACAGACTACCTTCCATAATGACAAGGATACCATCCATTGGAGTAACGAAAATCTCGACAACAGACTACCTTCCATAATGACAAGGCTACCATCCATTGTAGTAACAAAAATCTCGACAACAGACTACCTTCCATAATGACTTGGCTACCATCCATTGGAGTAACAAAAATTTCGACAATAGACTACCTTCCATAATGACAAGGCTACCATCCATTGGAGTAACAAAAATCTCAACAACATACTACATTCCATAATGACTTGGCTACCATCCATTGGAGTAACAAAAATCTCGACAATAGACTACCTTCCAAAATGACAAGGCTACCATCCATTAGAGTAACAAAAATATCCACAAGAGACTACCTTCCATAATGATAAAGCTACAATCCATTGTAGTAACAAAAATCTCGAGAACAAACTACCTTACATAATGACAAGGCTACAATCCATTGTAGTAACAAAAATCTCGACAACATACTACCTTCCATAATGACAAGGCAACCATCCTTTGTAGTAACAAAAATCTCGATAACAGACTACCTTCCATAATGACTTGGCTACCATCCATTGGAGTAACAAAGATATCGACAACAGGCTACATTACATTATGAGAAGGCTACAATCCATTGTAGTAATAAAAATCTCAACAAGAGACTACCTTCCATAATGATAAGGCTACAATCCATTGTAGTAACAAAAATCTTGACAACAGACTACCTTACATAATGACAAGGCTACGATCCATTGTAGTATCAAAAATCTCGAAAACAGACTACCTTCCATAATGACAAGACTACCATCCTTTGTAGTAACAAAAATCTCGACAACAGACTACCTTCCATAATGACATGGCTACCATCCATTGGAGTAATAAAGATATCGACAACAGGCTACATTCCATTATGAGAAGGCTACAATCCATTGTAGTAATAAAAATCTCAACAAGAGACTACCTTCCATAATGACAAGGCTACCATCCATTGTAGTAACAAAAATCTCGACAACAGACTACCTTCCATAATGACAAGGCTACCATCCATTGTAGTAACAAAAATCTCGACAACAGACTACCTTCCATTATGACAAGGCTACAATCCATTGTAGTAACAAAAATCTCGACAACAGACTATCTTCCATAATGACTTGGCTACCATCCATTGTAGTTACAAAAATCTCAACAACAGACTACCTTCCATAATGACAAGGCTACCATCCATTGTAGTAACAAAAATCTCGACAACAAACTACCTTCCATAATGACTTGGCTACCATCCATTGGAGTAACAAAAATCTCGACAACAGAATACCTTCCATAATGACAAGGATACCATCCATTGGAGTAACGAAAATCTCGACAACAGACTACCTTCCATAATGACAAGGCTACCATCCATTGTAGTAACAAAAATCTCGACAATAGACTACCTTCCATAATGACTTGGCTACCATCCATTGGAGTAACAAAAATTTCGACAATAGACTACCTTCCATAATGACAAGGCTACCATCCATTGGAGTAACAAAAATCTCAACAACATACTACATTCCATAATGACTTGGCTACCATCCATTGGAGTAACAAAAATCTCGACAATAGACTACCTTCCAAAATGACAAGGCTACCATCCATTAGAGTAACAAAAATATCCACAAGAGACTACTTTCCATAATGATAAAGCTACAATCCATTGTAGTAACAAAAATCTCGACAACAAACTACCTTACATAATGACAAGGCTACAATCCATTGTAGTAACAAAAATCTCGACAACAGACTACCTTCCATAATGACAAGGCAACCATCCTTTGTAGTAACAAAAATCTCGATAACAGACTACCTTCCATAATGACTTGGCTACTATCCATTGGAGTAATAAAGATATCGACAACAGGCTACATTCCATTATGAGAAGGCTACAATCCATTGTAGTAATAAAAATCTCAACAAGAGACTACCTTCCGTAATGATAAGGCTACCATCTATTGTAGTAACAAAAATCTCGACAACAGACTACCTTCCATAACGACAAGGCAACCATCCTTTGTAGTAACAAAAATCTCGACAACAGACTACCTTCCATAATGACTTGGCTACCATCCATTGGAGTAATAAAGATATCGACAACAGGCTACATTCCATTATGAGAAGGCTATAATCCATTGTAGTAATAAAATTCTCAACAAGAGACTACCTTCCATAATGACAAGGCTACCATCCATTGTAGTAACAAAAATCTCGACAACAGACTACCTTCCATAACGACAAGTCTACCATCCATTGGAGTAACAAAAATCTCGACAACAGATGACCTTCCATAATGACTAGGCTACCATCCATTGGAGTAATAAAGATATCAACAACAGGCTACCTTCCATTATGAGAAGGCTACAATCCATTGTAGTAATAAAAATATCGACAAGAGACTACCTTCCATAATGACAAGGCTACCATCCACTGTAGTAACAAAAATCTCGACAACAGACTACCTTCCATAATGACAAGGCTACCATCCATTGTAGTAACAAAAATCTCAACAAGAGACTGCCTTCCATAATGACTTGGCTACCATCCATTGGAGTAACAAAAATTTCGAAAATAGACTACCTTCCATAATGACAAGGCTACCATCCATTGTAGTAACAAAAATCTCGACAACATACTACCTTCCATAATGACTTGGCTACCATCCATTGGAGTAACAAAAATCTCGACAATAGACTACCTTCCACAATGACAAGGCTACCATCCATTAGAGTAACAAAAATATCCACAAGAGACTACCTTCCATAATGATAAGGCTACAATCCATTGTAGTAACAAAAATCTTGACAACAGACTACCTGACATAATGACAAGGCTACGTTCCATTGTAGTAACAAAAATCTCGACAACAGACTACCTTCCATAATGACAAGACTACCATCCTTTGTAGTAACAAAAATCTCGACAACAGACTACCTTCCATAATGAGTTGGCTACCATCCATTGGAGTAACAAAAATATCGACAACAGGCTACATTCCATTATGAGAAGGCTACAATCCATTGTAGTAATAAAAATCTCAACAAGAGACTACCTTCCATAATGACAAGGCTACCATCCATTGTAGTAACAAAATCTCGACAACAGACTACCCTCCATAATGACAAGGCTACCATCCATTGTAGTAACAAAAATCTCGACAACAGACTACCTTCCATAATGACAAGGCTACAATCCATTGTAGTAACAAAAATCTCGACAACAGACTATCTTCCATAATGACTTGGCTACCATATATTGTAGTTACAAAAATCTCAACAACAGACTACCTTACATAATTACAAGGCTACCATCCATTGTAGTAACAAAAATCTCGACAACAGACTACCTTCCATAACGACTTGGCTACCATCCATTGGAGTAACAAAAATCTCGACAACAGACTACCTTCCATAATGACAAGGATACCATCCATTGGAATAACGAAAATCAGGACAACATACTACCTTCCATAATAACAAGGCTAAAATCCATTGGAATAACAAAAATCTTGACAATAGACTACCTTCCATAATGACAAGGCTACCATCCATTGGAGTAACAAAAATCACGACAACAAACTTCCTTCCATAACGACAAGTCTACCATCCATTGAAGTAAACAAAAATCTAGACAACAAATGACCTTCCATAATGACTAGGCTACCATCCATTGGAGTACTAAAGATATCGACAACAGCCTACCTTCCATTATGAGAAGGCTACAATCTATTGTAGTAACAAAAATATCGACAAGAGACTACCTTCCATAATGACAAGGCTACCATCCATTGTAGTAAAAAAAATCTCGACAACAGACTACCTTCCATAATGACAAGTCTACCGTCCATTGTAGTAACAAAAATCTCGACAACAGACTACCTGCCATAATGACTTGGCTATCATCCATTGGAGTAACAAAAATCTCGATAATAGACTACCTTCCATAATAGTAACAAAAATATCCACAAGAGACTACCTTCCATAATGATATGGTTACAATCCATTGTAGTAACAAAAATCTCAACAACAGACTACCTTACATAATGACAAGGCTACCATCCTTTGTAGTAACAAAAATCTCGACAACAGACTACCTTCCAAAATGACTTGGCTACCATCCATTGGAGTAATAAAGATATCGACAATAGGCTACATTCCATTATGAGAAGGCTACAATCCATTGTAGTAATAAAAATCTCAACAAGAGACTACCTTCCATAATGACAAGGCTACCATCCATTGTAGTAACAAAAATCTCGACAACAGACTACCTTCCATAATGACAAGGCTACCATCCATTGGAGTAACAAAAATAAGGACAACATACTACCTTCCATAATAATAAGGCTACCATCCGTTGGAATAACAAAAATCATGACAATAGACTACCTTCCATAATGACAAGGCTACCATCCATTGGAGTAACAAAAATCACGACAACAAACTTACTTCCATAACGACAAGTCTACCATCCATTGAAGTAACAAAAATCTAGACAACAGATGACCTTCCATAATGACTAGGCTTCCATCCATTGGAGTAATAAAGATATCGACAACAGGCTACCTTCCATTATGAGAAGGCTACAATCCATTGTAGTAACAAAAATCTCGACAAGAGAATACCTTCCATAATGACAAGGCTACCATCCATTGTAGTAAAAAAAATCTCGACAACAGACTACCTGACATAATGACAAGGCTACGTTCCATTGTAGTAACAAAAATCTCGACAACAGACTACCTTCCATAATGACAAGACTACCATCCTTTGTAGTAACAAAAATCTCGACAACAGACTACCTTCCATAATGAGTTGGCTACCATCCATTGGAGTAACAAAAATATCGACAACAGGCTACATTCCATTATGAGAAGGCTACAATCCATTGTAGTAATAAAAATCTCAACAAGAGACTACCTTCCATAATGACAAGGCTACCATCCATTGTAGTAACAAAATCTCGACAACAGACTACCCTCCATAATGACAAGGCTACCATCCATTGTAGTAACAAAAATCTCGACAACAGACTACCTTCCATAATGACAAGGCTACAATCCATTGTAGTAACAAAAATCTCGACAACAGACTATCTTCCATAATGACTTGGCTACCATATATTGTAGTTACAAAAATCTCAACAACAGACTACCTTACATAATTACAAGGCTACCATCCATTGTAGTAACAAAAATCTCGACAACAGACTACCTTCCATAACGACTTGGCTACCATCCATTGGAGTAACAAAAATCTCGACAACAGACTACCTTCCATAATGACAAGTATACCATCCATTGGAATAACGAAAATCAGGACAACATACTACCTTCCATAATAACAAGGCTAAAATCCATTGGAATAACAAAAATCTTGACAATAGACTACCTTCCATAATGACAAGGCTACCATCCATTGGAGTAACAAAAATCACGACAACAAACTTCCTTCCATAACGACAAGTCTACCATCCATTGAAGTAAACAAAAATCTAGACAACAAATGACCTTCCATAATGACTAGGCTACCATCCATTGGAGTACTAAAGATATCGACAACAGCCTACCTTCCATTATGAGAAGGCTACAATCTATTGTAGTAACAAAAATATCGACAAGAGACTACCTTCCATAATGACAAGGCTACCATCCATTGTAGTAAAAAAAATCTCGACAACAGACTACCTTCCATAATGACAAGTCTACCGTCCATTGTAGTAACAAAAATCTCGACAACAGACTACCTGCCATAATGACTTGGCTATCATCCATTGGAGTAACAAAAATCTCGATAATAGACTACCTTCCATAATAGTAACAAAAATATCCACAAGAGACTACCTTCCATAATGATATGGCTACAATCCATTGTAGTAACAAAAATCTCAACAACAGACTACCTTACATAATGACAAGGCTACCATCCTTTGTAGTAACAAAAATCTCGACAACAGACTACCTTCCAAAATGACTTGGCTACCATCCATTGGAGTAATAAAGATATCGACAATAGGCTACATTCCATTATGAGAAGGCTACAATCCATTGTAGTAATAAAAATCTCAACAAGAGACTACCTTCCATAATGACAAGGCTACCATCCATTGTAGTAACAAAAATCTCGACAACAGACTACCTTCCATAATGACAAGGCTACCATCCATTGGAGTAACAAAAATAAGGACAACATACTACCTTCCATAATAATAAGGCTACCATCCGTTGGAATAACAAAAATCATGACAATAGACTACCTTCCATAATGACAAGGCTACCATCCATGGGAGTAACAAAAATCACGACAACAAACTTACTTCCATAACGACAAGTCTACCATCCATTGAAGTAACAAAAATCTAGACAACAGATGACCTTCCATAATGACTAGGCTTCCATCCATTGGAGTAATAAAGATATCGACAACAGGCTACCTTCCATTATGAGAAGGCTACAATCCATTGTAGTAACAAAAATCTCGACAAGAGAATACCTTCCATAATGACAAGGCTACCATCCATTGTAGTAAAAAAAATCTCGACAACATACTACCTTCCATAATAACAAGGCTACCATCCATTGGAATAACAAAAATCTTGACAATAGACTACCTTCCATAATGACAAGGCTACCATCCATTGGAGTAACAAAAATCACGACAACAAACTTACTTCCATAACGACAAGTCTACCATCCATTGAAGTAACAAAAATCTAGACAATAGATGACCTTCCATAATGACAAGGCCTACATCCGTTGGAGTAACAAGAATCTCGACAACAGTATACCTTCCATAATGACTTGGCTACCATCCATTGGAGTAACAAAAACCTCGACAACAGACTACCTTCCATAATGACAAGGCTACTATCAATTGGAGTAACAAAAATCAGGACAACATACTACCTTCCATAATAACAAGGCTACCATCCATTGGAATAACAAAAATCTGGACAATAGACTACCTTCCATAATGACAAGGCTACCATCCATTGGATTAACAAAAATCACAACAACAAACTTCCTTCCATAACGACAAGTCTACCATCCATTGAAGTAACAAAAATTTCGACAATGGACTACCTTCCATAATGACAAGGCTACCATCCATTAGAGTAACAATAATATCAACAAGAGACTACCTTTCATAATGATAAGGCTACAATCCATTGTAGTAACAAAAATCTCGACAACAGAATACCTTACATAATGACAAGGCTACCATCCTTTGTATTAACAAAAATCTCGACAACAGACTACCTTCCATAATGAGAAGACTACAATCCATTGTAGTAATAAAAATCTCAACAAGAGACTACCTTCCATAATGACAAGGCTACCATCCATTGTAGTAACAAAAATCTCGACAACAGACTACCTTCCATAATGACAAGGCTACCATCCATTGTAGTAACAAAAATCTCGACAACAGACTACCTTCTATAATGACTTGGCTACCATCCATTGGAGTAACAAAAATTTCGACAATAGACTACCTTCCATAATGACAAGGCTACCATCCATTGGAGTAACAAAAATATCAACAACATACTACATTCCATAATGACTTAGCTACCATCCATTGGAGTAATAAAAATCTCGACAATAGACTACCTTCTAAAATGACAAGGCTACCATCCATTAGAGTAACAAAAATATCCACAAGAGACTACCTTCCATAATGATAAGGCTACAATCCATTGTAGTAACAAAAATATCGACAACAGACTACCTTACATAATGACAAGGCTACGATCCATTGTAGTAACAAAAATCTCGACAACAGACTACCTTCCATAATGACAAGGCAACCATCCTTTGTAGTAACAAAAATCTCGACAATAGACTACCTTCCATAATGACAAGGCTACCATCCACTGTAGTAACAAAAATCTCGACAACAGACTACCTTTCATAATGACAAGGCTACCATCCATTCTAGTAACAAAAATCTCAACAACAGACTGCCTTCCATAATGACTTGGCTACCATCCATTGGAGTAACAAAAATTTCGAAAATAGACTACCTTCCATAATGACAAGGCTACCATCCATTGTAGTAACAAAAATCTCGACAACATACTACCTTCCATAATGACTTGGCTACCATCCATTGGAGTAACAAAAATCTCGACAATAGACTACCTTCCACAATGACAAGGCTATCATCCATTAGAGTAACAAAAATATCCACAAGAGACTACCTTCTATAATGATAAGGCTACAATCCATTGTAGTAACAAAAATCATGACAACAGACTACCTTACATAATGACAAGGCTACGATCCATTGTAGTAACAAAAATCTCGACAACAGACTACCTTCGATAATGACAAGACTACCATCCTATGTAGTAACAAAAATCTCGACAACAGACTACCTTCCATAATGACTTGGCTACCATCCATTGGAGTAATAAAGATATCGACAACAGGCTACATTCCATTATGAGAAGGCTATAATCCATTGTAGTAATAAAAATCTCAACAAGAGACTACCTTCCATAATGACGAGGCTACCATCCATTGTAGTAACAAAAATCTCGACAACAGACTACCTTCCATAATGACAAGGCTACCATCCATTGTAGTAACAAAAATCTCGACAACAGACTACCTTCCATAATGACAAGGCTACAATCCATTGTAGTAACAAAAATCTCGACAACAGACTATCTTCCATAATGACTTGGCTACCATCCATTGTAGTTACAAAAATCTCAACAACAAACTACCTTACATAATTACAAGGCTACCATCCATTGTAGTAACGAAAATCTCGACAACATATTACCTTCCATAATGACTTGGCTACCATCCATTGGAGTAACAAAAATATCGACAATAGACTACCTTCCACAATGACAAGGCTACCACCCATTAGAGTAATAAAAATACCCACAAGAGACTACCTTCCATAATGATATGGCTACAATCCATTGTATTAACAAAAATCTTGACAATAGACTACCTTATATAATGACAAGGCTACGATCCATTGTAGTAACAAAAATCTCGAAAACAGACTACCTTCCATAATGACAAGACTACCATCCTTTGTAGTAACAAAAATCTCGACAACAGACTACCTTCCATAATGACTTGGCTACCATTCATTGGAGTAATAAAGATATCGACAACAGGCTACATTCCATTATAAGAAGGCTACAATCCATTGTAGTAATAAAAATCTCAACAAGAGACTACCTTCCATAATGACAAGGCTACCATCCATTGTAGTAACAAAAATCTCGACAACAGACTACCTTTCATAATGACAAGGCTACCATCCATTGTAGTAAAAAAAATCTCGACAACAGACTACCTTCCATAATGACAAGGCTACAATCCATTGTAGTAACAAAAATCTCGACAACAGACTATCTTCCATAATGACTTGGCTACCATCCATTGTAGTTACCAAAATCTCAACAACAGACTACCTTCCATAATGACAAGGCTACCATCCATTGTAGTAACAAAAATCTCGACGACATACTACCTTCCATAATGACTTGGCTACCATCCATTGGAGTAACAAAAATCTCGACAATAGACTACCTTTCACAATGACAAGGCTATCATCCATTAGAGTAACAAAAATATCCACAAGAGACTACCTTCTATAATGATAAGGCTACAATCCATTGTAGTAACAAAAATCTTGACAACAGACTACCTTACATAATGACAAGGCTACGATCCATTGTAGTAACAAAAATCTCAAAAACAGACTACCTTACATAATGACAAGACTACCATCATTTGTAGTAATAAAAATCTCGACAATAGACTACCTTCCATAATGAATTGGCTACCATTCATTGGAGTAATAAACATATCGACAACAGGCTACATTCCATTATAAGAAGGCTACAATCCATTGTAGTAATAAAAATCTCAACAAGAGACTACCTTCCATAATGACAAGGCTACCATCCATTGTAGTAACAAAAATCTCGACAACAGACTACCTTTAATAATGTCAAGGCTACCATCCATTGTAGTAAAAAAAATCTCGACAACAGACTACCTTCCATAATGACAAGGCTACAATCCATTGGAGTAACAAAAATCTCGACAACAGACTATCTTCCATAATGACTTGGCTACCATCCATTGTAGTTACAAAAATCTCAACAACAGACTACCATCCATAATCACAAGGCTACCATCCATTGTAGTAACAAAAATCTCGACAACATACTACCTTCCATAATGACTTGGCTACCATCCATTGGAGTAACAAAAATCTCGACAATAGACTACCTTCCATAATGACAAGGCTACCATCCATTGGAGTAACAAAAATATCAACAACATACTACATTCCATAATGACTTAGCTACAATCCATTGTAGTAACAAAAATCATGACAATAGACTACCTTCTAAAATGACAAGGCTATGATCCATTGTAGTAACAAAAATCTCGACAACAGACTACCTTCCATAATGATCAGGCTACAATCCATTGTAGTAACAAAAATATCGACAACAGACTACCTTACATAATGACAAGGCTACGATCCATTGTAGTAACAAAAATCTCGACAACAAACTACCTTCCATAATGACAAGGCAACCATCCTTTGTAGTAACAAAAATCTCGACAATAGACTACCTTCCATAATGACAAGGCTACCATCCACTGTAGTAACAAAAATCTCGACAACAGACTACCTTTCATAATGACAAGGCTACCATCCATTCTAGTAACAAAAATCTCAACAACAGACTGCCTTCCATAATGACTTGGCTACCATCCATTGGAGTAACAAAAATTTCGAAAATAGACTACCTTCCATAATGACAAGGCTACCATCCATTGTAGTAACAAAAATCTCGACAACATACTACCTTCCATAATGACTTGGCTACCATCCATTGGAGTAACAAAAATCTCGACAATAGACTACCTTCCACAATGACAAGGCTATCATCCATTAGAGTAACAAAAATATCCACAAGAGACTACCTTCTATAATGATAAGGCTACAATCCATTGTAGTAACAAAAATCTTGACAACAGACTACCTTACATAATGACAAGGCTACGATCCATTGTAGTAACAAAAATCTCGACAACAGACTACCTTCGATAATGACAAGACTACCATCCTTTGTAGTAACAAAAATCTCGACAACAGACTACCTTCCATAATGAATTGGCTACCATCCATTGGAGTAATAAAGATATCGACAACAGGCTACATTCCATTATGAGAAGGCTATAATCCATTGTAGTAATAAAAATCTCAACAAGAGACTACCTTCCATAATGACAAGGCTACCATCCATTGTAGTAACAAAAATCTCGACAACAGACTACCTTCCATAATGACAAGGCTACCATCCATTGTAGTAACAAAAATCTCGACAACAGACTACCTTCCATAATGACAAGGCTACAATCCATTGTAGTAACAAAAATCTCGACAACAGACTATCTTCCATAATGACTTGGCTACCATCCATTGTAGTTACAAAAATCTCAACAACAAACTACCTTACATAATTACAAGGCTACCATCCATTGTAGTAACGAAAATCTCGACAACATATTACCTTCCATAATGACTTGGCTACCATCCATTGGAGTAACAAAAATCTCGACAATAGACTACCTTCCACAATGACAAGGCTACCACCCATTAGAGTAATAAAAATACCCACAAGAGACTACCTTCCATAATGATATGGCTACAATCCATTGTATTAACAAAAATCTTGACAACAGACTACCTTATATAATGACAAGGCTACGATCCATTGTAGTAACAAAAATCTCGAAAACAGACTACCTTCCATAATGACAAGACTACCATCCTTTGTAGTAACAAAAATCTCGACAACAGACTACCTTCCATAATGACTTGGCTACCATTCATTGGAGTAATAAAGATATCGACAACAGGCTACATTCCATTATAAGAAGGCTACAATCCATTGTAGTAATAAAAATCTCAACAAGAGACTACCTTCCATAATGACAAGGCTACCATCCATTGTAGTAACAAAAATCTCGACAACAGACTACCTTTCATAATGACAAGGCTACCATCCATTGTAGTAAAAAAAATCTCGACAACAGATTACCTTCCATAATGACAAGGCTACAATCCATTGTAGTAACAAAAATCTCGACAACAGACTATCTTCCATAATGACTTGGCTACCATCCATTGTAGTTACCAAAATCTCAACAACAGACTACCTTCCATAATGACAAGGCTACCATCCATTGTAGTAACAAAAATCTCGACAACATACTACCTTCCATAATGACTTGGCTACCATCCATTGGAGTAACAAAAATCTCGACAATAGACTACCTTTCACAATGACAAGGCTATCATCCATTAGAGTAACAAAAATATCCACAAGAGACTACCTTCTATAATGATAAGGCTACAATCCATTGTAGTAACAAAAATCTTGACAACAGACTACCTTACATAATGACAAGGCTACGATCCATTGTAGTAACAAAAATCTCAAAAACAGACTACCTTACATAATGACAAGACTACCATCATTTGTAGTAATAAAAATCTCGACAACAGACTACCTTCCATAATGAATTGGCTACCATTCATTGGAGTAATAAAGATATCGACAACAGGCTACATTCCATTATAAGAAGGCTACAATCCATTGTAGTAATAAAAATCTCGACAAGAGACTACCTTCCATAATGACAAGGCTACCATCCATTGTAGTAACAAAAATCTCGACAACAGACTACCTTTTATAATGACAAGGCTACCATCCATTGTAGTAAAAAAAATCTCGACAACAGACTACCTTCCATAATGACAAGGCTACAATCCATTGTAGTAACAAAAATCTCGACAACAGACTATCTTCCATAATGACTTGGCTACCATCCATTGTAGTTACAAAAATCTCAACAACAGACTACCTTCCATAATGACAAGGCTACCATCCATTGTAGTAACAAAAATCTCGATAACATACTACCTTCCATAATGACTTGGCTACCATCCATTGGAGTAATAAAAATCTCGACAATAGACTACCTTTCACAATGACAAGGCTATCATCCATTAGAGTAACAAAAATATCCATAAGAGACTACCTTCTATAATGATAAGGCTACAATCCATTGTAGTAACAAAAATCTTGACAACAGACTACCTTACATAATGACAAGGCTATGATCCATTGTAGTAACAAAAATCTCGACAACAGACTACCTTCCATAATGACAAGACTACCATCCTTTGTAGTAACAAAAATCTCGATAACAGACTACCTTCCATAATGACTTGGCTACCATCCATTGGAGTAATAAAGATATCGACAACAGGCTACATTCCATTATGAGAAGGCTACAATCCATTGTAGTAATAAAAATCTCAACAAGAGATTACCTTCCATAATGACAAGGCTACCATCCATTGTAGTAACAAAAATCTCGACAACAAACTACCTTCCATAATGACAAGGCTACCATCCATTGTAGTAACAAAAATCTCGACAACAGACTACCTTCCATAATGACAAGACTACAATCCATTGTAGTAACAAAAATCTCGACAACAGACTATCTTCCATAATGACTTGGCTACCATCCATTGTAGTTAAAAAAATCTCAACAACAAACTACCTTACATAATTACAAGGCTACCATCCATTGTAGTAACAAAAATCTCGACAACATACTACCTTCCATAATGACTTGGCTACCATCCATTGGAGTAACAAAAATCTCGACAATAGACTACCTTCCACAATGACAAGGCTACCATCCATTAGAGTAACAAAAATATCCACAAGAGACTACCTTCCATAATGATAAGGCTACAATCCATTGTATTAACAAAAATCTTGACAACAGACTACCTTACATAATGACAAGGCTACGATCCATTGTAGTAACAAAAATCTCGAAAACAGACTACCTTTCATAATGACAAGACTACCATCCTTTGTAGTAACAAAAATCTCGACAACAGACTACTTTTCATAATGACTTGGCTACCATTCATTGGAGTAATAAAGATATCGACAACAGGCTACATTCCATTGGAGTACCTTCCATAATGACAAGGCTACCATCCATTGTAGTAACAAAAATCTCGACAACAGACTACCTTCCATAATGACAAGGCTACCATCCATTGTAGTAATAAAAATCTCAACAAGAGACTACCTTCCATAATGACAAGGCTACCATCCATTGTAGTAACAAAAATCTCGACAACAGACTACCTTCCATAATTACAAGGCTACCATCAATTGTAGTAACAAAAATCTCGACAACAGACTACCTTCCATAATGACAAGGCTACAATCCATTATAGTAACAAAAATCTCGACAACAGACTATCTTCCATAATGACTTGGCTACCATCAATTGTAGTTACAAAAATCTCGACAACAGACTACCTTCCATAATGAATTGGCTACCATTCATTGGAGTAATAAAGTTATCGACAACAGGCTACATTCCATTATAAGAAGGCTACAATCCATTGTAGTAATAAAAATCTCAACAAGAGACTACCTTCCATAATGACAAGGCTACCATCCATTGTAGTAACAAAAATCTCGACAACAGACTACCTTTCATAATGACAAGGCTACCATCCATTGTAGTAAAAAAAATCTCGACAACAGACTACCTTCCATAATGACAAGGCTACAATCCATTGTAGTAACAAAAATCTCGACAACAAACTATCTTCCATAATGACTTGGCTACCATCCATTGTAGTTACAAAAATCTCAACAATAGACTACCTTCCATAATGACAAGGCTACCATCCATTGTAGTAACAAAAATCTCGACAACATACTACCTTCCATAATGACTTGGCTACCATCCATTGGAGTAACAAAAATCTCGACAATAGACTACCTTTCACAATGACAAGGCTATCATCCATTAGAGTAACAAAAATATCCATAAGAGACTACCTTCTATAATGATAAGGCTACAATCCATTATAGTAACAAAAATCTTGACAACAGACTACCTTACATAATGACAAGGCTATGATCCATTGTAGTAACAAAAATCTCGACAACAGACTACCTTCCATAATGACAAGACTACCATCCTTTGTAGTAACAAAACCCTCGACAACAGACTACCTTCCATAATGACTTGGCTACCATCCATTGGAGTAATAAAGATATCGACAACAGGCTACATTCCATTATGAGAAGGCTACAATCCATTGTAGTAATAAAAATCTCAACAAGAGATTACCTTCCATAATGACAAGGCTACCATCCATTGTAGTAACAAAAATCTCGACAACAGACTACCTTCCATAATGACAAGACTACCATCCATTGTAGTAACAAAAATCTCGACAACAGACTACCTTCCATAATGACAAGACTACAATCCATCGTAGTAACAAAAATCTCGACAACAGACTATCTTCCATAATGACTTGGCTACCATCCATTGTAGTTAAAAAAATCTCAACAACAAACTACCTTACATAATTACAAGGCTACCATCCATTGTAGTAACAAAAATCTCGACAACATACTACCTTCCATAATGACTTGGCTACCATCCATTGGAGTAACAAAAATCTCGACACTAGACTACCTTCCACAATGACAAGGCTACCATCCATTAGAGTAACAAAAATATCCACAAGAGACTACCTTCCATAATGATAAGGCTACAAACCATTGTATTAACAAAAATCTTGACAACAGACTACCTTACATAATGAAAAGGCTACGATCCATTGTAGTAACAAAAATCTCGAAAACAGACTACCTTCCATAATGACAAGACTACCATCCTTTGTAGTAACAAAAATCTCGACAACAGACTACCTTCCATAATGACTTGGCTACCATTCATTGGAGTAATAAAGATATCGACAACAGGCTACATTCCATTGGAGTACCTTCCATAATGACAAGGCTACCATCCATTGTAGTAACAAAAATCTCGACAACAGACTACCTTCCATAATGACAAGGCTACCATCCATTGTAGTAATAAAAATCTCAACAAGAGACTACCTTCCATAATGATAAGGCTACCATCCATTGTAGTAACAAAAATCTCGACAACAGACTACCTTCCATAATTACAAGGCTACCATCAATTGTAGTAACAAAAATCTCGACAACAGACTACCTTCCATAATGACAAGGCTACAATCCATTGTAGTAACAAAAATCTCGACAACAGACTATCTTCCATAATGACTTGGCTACCGTCCATTGTAGTTACAAAAATCTCGACAACAGACTACCTTCCATAATGACTTGGCTACCATCCATTGGAGTAACAAAAATCTCGACAACAGACTACCTTACATAATGACAAGGATACCATCCATTGGAGTAACGAAAATCAGGACAACATACTACCTTCCATAATAACAAGGCTAAAATCCATTGGAATAACTAAAATCTTGACAGTAGACTACCTTCCATAATGACAAGGCTACCATCCATTGGAGTAACAAAAATCACGACAACAAACTTCCTTCCATAACGACAAGTCTACCATCCATTGAAGTAAACAAAAATCTAGACAACAGATGACCTTCCATAATGACTAGGTTACCATCCATTGGAGTACTAAAGATATCGACAACAGGCTACCTTCCATTATGAGAAGGCTACAATCTATTGTAGTAACAAAAATCTCGACAAGAGATTACCTTCCATAATGACAAGGCTACCATCCATTTTAGTAACAAAAATCTCGACAACAGACTACCTTCCATAATGACAAGTCTACCATCCATTGTAGTAACAAAAATCTCGACAACAGACTACCTGCCATAATGACTTGGCTATCATCCATTGGAGTAACAAAAATCTCGATAATAGACTACCTTCCATAATGAAAAGGCTACCATCCATTATAGTAACAAAAATATCAACAATAGACTACCTTCCATAATGATAAGGCTACAATCTATTATAGTAACAAAAATCTCAACAACAGACTACCTTACATAATGACAAGGCTACCATCCTTTGTAGTAACAAAAATCTCGACAACAGACTACCTTCCAAAATGACTTGGCTACCATCCATTGGAGTAATAAAGATATCGAAAACAGGCTACATTCCATTATGAGAAGGCTACAATCCATTGTAGTAATAAAAATCTTAACAAGAGACTACCTTCCATAATGACAAGGCTACCATCCATTGTAGTAACAAAAATCTCGACAACAGACTACCTTCCATAATGACAAGGCTACCATCCATTGGAGTAACAAAAATCAGGACAACATACTACCTTCCATAATAACAAGTCTACCATCCATTGTAGTAACAAAAATCTCGACAACAGACTACCTTCCATAATGACAAGACTACCATCCATTGTAGTAACAAAAATCTCGACAACAGACTACCTTCCATAATGACAAGACTACAATCCATTGTAGTAACAAAAATCTCGACAACAGACTATCTTCCATAATGACTTGGCTACCATCCATTGTAGTTAAAAAAATCTCAACAACAAACTACCTTACATAATTACAAGGCTACCATCCATTGTAGTAACAAAAATCTCGACAACATACTACCTTCCATAATGACTTGGCTACCATCCATTGGAGTAACAAAAATCTCGACACTAGACTACCTTCCACAATGACAAGGCTACCATCCATTAGAGTAACAAAAATATCCACAAGAGACTACCTTCCATAATGATAAGGCTACAATCCATTGTATTAACAAAAATCTTGACAACAGACTACCTTACATAATGACAAGGCTACGATCCATTGTAGTAACAAAAATCTCGAAAACAGACTACCTTCCATAATGACAAGACTACCATCCTTTGTAGTAACAAAAATCTCGACAACAGACTACCTTCCATAATGACTTGGCTACCATTCATTGGAGTAATAAAGATATCGACAACAGGCTACATTCCATTGGAGTACCTTCCATAATGACAAGGCTACCATCCATTGTAGTAACAAAAATCTCGACAACAGACTACCTTCCATAATGACAAGGCTACCATCCATTGTAGTAATAAAAATCTCAACAAGAGACTACCTTCCATAATGATAAGGCTACCATCCATTGTAGTAACAAAAATCTCGACAACAGACTACCTTCCATAATTACAAGGCTACCATCAATTGTAGTAACAAAAATCTCGACAACAGAGTACCTTCCATAATGACAAGGCTACAATCCATTGTAGTAACAAAAATCTCGACAACAGACTATCTTCCATAATGACTTGGCTACCATCCATTGTAGTTACAAAAATCTCGACAACAGACTACCTTCCATAATGACTTGGCTACCATCCATTGGAGTAACAAAAATCTCGACAACAGACTACCTTACATAATGACAAGGATACCATCCATTGGAGTAACGAAAATCAGGACAACATACTACCTTCCATAATAACAAGGCTAAAATCCATTGGAATAACAAAAATCTTGACAGTAGACTACCTTCCATAATGACAAGGCTACCATCCATTGGAGTAACAAAAATCACGACAACAAACTTCCTTCCATAACGACAAGTCTACCATCCATTGAAGTAAACAAAAATCTAGACAACAGATGACCTTCCATAATGACTAGGTTACCATCCATTGGAGTACTAAAGATATCGACAACATGCTACCTTCCATTATGAGAAGGCTACAATCTATTGTAGTAACAAAAATCTCGACAAGAGACTACCTTCCATAATGACAAGGCTACCATCCATTTTAGTAACAAAAATCTCGACAACAGACTACCTTCCATAATGACAATTCTACCATCCATTGTAGTAACAAAAATCTCGACAACAGACTACCTGCCATAATGACTTGGCTATCATCCATTGGAGTAACAAAAATCTCGATAATAGACTACCTTCCATAATGAAAAGGCTACCATCCATTATAGTAACAAAAATATCCACAAGAGACTACCTTCCATAATGATAAGGCTACAATCTATTATAGTAACAAAAATCTCAACAACAGACTACCTTACATAATGACAAGGCTACCATCCTTTGTAGTAACAAAAATCTCGACAACAGACTACCTTCCAAAATGACTTGGCTACCATCCATTGGAGTAATAAAGATATCGACAACAGGCTACATTCCATTATGAGAAGGCTACAATCCATTGTAGTAATAAAAATCTTAACAAGAGACTACCTTCCATAATGACAAGGCTACCATCCATTGTAGTAATAAAAATCTCGACAACAGACTACCTTCCATAATGACAAGGCTACCATCAATTGTAGTAACAAAAATCTCGACAACAGACTACCTTCCATAATGTCAAGGCTACAATCCATTGGAATAACAAAAATCTCGACAACAGACTACCTTCCATAATGACTTGGCTACCGTCCATTGTAGTTACAAAAATCTCGACAACAGACTACCTTCCATAATGACTTGGCTACCATCCCTTGGAGTAACAAAAATCTCGACAACAGACTACCTTACATAATGACAAGGATACCATCCATTGGAGTAACGAAAATCAGGACAACATACTACCTTCCATAATAACAAGGCTAAAATCCATTGGAATAACAAAAATCTTGACAGTAGACTACCTTCCATAATGACAAGGCTACCATCCATTGGAGTAACAAAAATCACGACAACAAACTTCCTTCCATAACGACAAGTCTACCATCCATTGAAGTAAACAAAAATCTAGACAACAGATGACCTTCCATAATGACTAGGTTACCATCCATTGGAGTACTAAAGATATCGACAACAGGCTACCTTCCATTATGAGAAGGCTACAATCTATTGTAGTAACAAAAATCTCGACAAGAGACTACCTTCCATAATGACAAGGCAACCATCCATTGTAGTAACAAAAATCTCGACAACAGACTACCTTCCATAATGACAAGTCTACCATCCATTGTAGTAACAAATATCTCGACAACAGACTACCTGCCATAATGACTTGGCTATCATCCATTGGAGTAACAAAAATCTCGATAATAGACTTCCTTCCATAATGAAAAGGCTACCATCCATTATAGTAACAAAAATATCCACAAGAGACTACCTTCCATAATGATAAGGCTACAATCCATTATAGTAACAAAAATCTCGACAACAGACTACCTTCCATAATGACAAGGCTACCATCCTTTGTAGTAACAAAAATCTCGACAACAGACTACCTTCCAAAATGACTTGGCTACCATCCATTGGAGTAATAAAGATATCGACAACAGGCTACATTCCATTATGAGAAGGCTACAATCCATTGTAGTAATAAAAATCTTAACAAGAGACTACCTTCCATAATGACAAGGCTACCATCCATTGTAGTAACAAAAATCTCGACAACAGACTACCTTCCATAATGACAAGGCTACCATCCATTGGAGTAACAAAAATCAGGACAACATACTACCTTCCATAATAACAAGTCTACCATCCATTGTAGTAACAAAAATCTCGACAACAGACTACCTTCCATAATGACAAGACTACCATCCATTGTAGTAACAAAAATCTCGACAACAGACTACCTTCCATAATGACAAGACTACAATCCATTGTAGTAACAAAAATCTCGACAACAGACTATCTTCCATAATGACTTGGCTACCTTCCATTGTAGTTAAAAAAATCTCAACAACAAACTACCTTACATAATTACAAGGCTACCATCCATTGTAGTAACAAAAATCTCGACAACATACTACCTTCCATAATGACTTGGCTACCATCCATTGGAGTAACAAAAATCTCGACACTAGACTACCTTCCACAATGACAAGGCTACCATCCATTAGAGTAACAAAAATATCCACAAGAGACTACCTTCCATAATGATAAGGCTACAATCCATTGTATTAACAAAAATCTTGACAACAGACTACCTTACATAATGACAAGGCTACGATCCATTGTAGTAACAAAAATCTCGAAAACAGACTACCTTCCATAATGACAAGACTACCATCCTTTGTAGTAACAAAAATCTCTACAACAGACTACCTTCCATAATGACTTGGCTACCATTCATTGGAGTAATAAAGATATCGACAACAGGCTACATTCCATTGGAGTACCTTCCATAATGACAAGGCTACCATCCATTGTAGTAACAAAAATCTCGACAACAGACTACCTTCCATAATGACAAGGCTACCATCCATTGTAGTAATAAAAATCTCAACAAGAGACTACCTTCCATAATGATAAGGCTACCATCCATTGTAGTAACAAAAATCTCGACAACAGACTACCTTCCATAATTACAAGGCTACCATCAATTGTAGTAACAAAAATCTCGACAACAGAGTACCTTCCATAATGACAAGGCTACAATCCATTGTAGTAACAAAAATCTCGACAACAGACTATCTTCCATAATGACTTGGCTACCATCCATTGTAGTTACAAAAATCTCGACAACAGACTACCTTCCATAATGACTTGGCTACCATCCATTGGAGTAACAAAAATCTCGACAACAGACTACCTTACATAATGACAAGGATACCATCCATTGGAGTAACGAAAATCAGGACAACATACTACCTTCCATAATAACAAGGCTAAAATCCATTGGAATAACAAAAATCTTGACAGTAGACTACCTTCCATAATGACAAGGCTACCATCCATTGGAGTAACAAAAATCACGACAACAAACTTCCTTCCATAACGACAAGTCTACCATCCATTGAAGTAAACAAAAATCTAGACAACAGATGACCTTCCATAATGACTAGGTTACCATCCATTGGAGTACTAAAGATATCGACAACAGGCTACCTTCCATTATGAGAAGGCTACAATCTATTGTAGTAACAAAAATCTCGACAAGAGACTACCTTCCATAATGACAAGGCTACCATCCATTTTAGTAACAAAAATCTCGACAACAGACTACCTTCCATAATGACAAGTCTACCATCCATTGTAGTAACAAAAATCTCGACAACAGACTACCTGCCATAATGACTTGGCTATCATCCATTGGAGTAACAAAAATCTCGATAATAGACTACCTTCCATAATGAAAAGGCTACCATCCATTATAGTAACAAAAATATCCACAAGAGACTACCTTCCATAATGATAAGGCTACAATCTATTATAGTAACAAAAATCTCAACAACAGAGTACCTTACATAATGACAAGGCTACCATCCTTTGTAGTAACAAAAATCTCGACAACAGACTACCTTCCAAAATGACTTGGCTACCATCCATTGGAGTAATAAAGATATCGACAACAGGCTACATTCCATTATGAGAAGGCTACAATCCATTGTAGTAATAAAAATCTTAACAAGAGACTACCTTCCATAATGACAAGGCTACCATCCATTGTAGTAATAAAAATCTCGACAACAGACTACCTTCCATAATGACAAGGCTACCATCCATTGGAGTAACAACAATCAGGACAACATACTACCTTCCATAATAACAAGTCTACCATCCATTGGAATAACAAAAATCTTGACAATAGACTACCTTCCATAATGACTTGGCTACCATCCATTGTAGTTACAAAAATCTCGATTATAGACTACCTTCCATAATGACTTGGCTACCATCCGTTGGAGTAACAAAAATCTCGACAACAGACTACCTTCCATAATGACAAGGAAACCATCCATTGGAGTAACGAAAATCAGGACAACATACTACCTTCCATAATAACAAGGCTAAAATCCATTGGAATAACAAAAATCTTGATAATAGACTACCTTCCATAATGACAAGGCTACCATCCATTGGAGTAACAAAAATCACGACAACAAACTTCCTTCCATAACGACAAGTCTACCATCCATTGAAGTAAACAAAAATCTAGACAACAAATGACCTTCCATAATGACTAGGCTACCATCCATTGGAGTACTAAAGATATCGACAACAGTCTACCTTCCATTATGAGAAGGCTACAATCTATTGTAGTAACAAAAATCTCGACAAGAGACTACCTTCCATAATGACAAGGCAACCATCCATTGTAGTAACAAAAATCTCGACAACAGACTACCTTCCATAATGACAAGTCTACCATCCATTGTAGTAACAAATATCTCGACAACAGACTACCTGCCATAATGACTTGGCTATCATCCATTGGAGTAACAAAAATCTCGATAATAGACTTTCTTCCATAATGAAAAGGCTACCATCCATTATAGTAACAAAAATATCCACAAGAGACTACCTTCCATAATGATAAGGCTACAATCCATTATAGTAACAAAAATCTCAACAACAGACTACCTTACATAATGACAAGACTACCATCCTTTGTAGTAACAAAAATCTCGACAACAGACTACCTTCCAAAATGACTTGGCTACCATCCATTGGAGTAATAAAGATATCGACAACAGGCTACATTCCATTATGAGAAGGCTACCATCCATTGTAGTAAAAAAAATCTCGACAACAGACTACCTTCCATAATGACAAGGCTACAATCCATTGTAGTAACAAAAATCTCTACAACAGACTACCTTACATAATGACAAGGCTACCATCCTTTGTAGTAACAAAAATCTCGACAACAGACTACCTTCCATAATGACTTGGCTACCATCCATTGGAGTAATAAAGATATCGACAACAGGCTACATTCCATTATGAGAAGGCTACAATCCATTCTCGTAATAAAAATCTCAACAAGAGACTACCTTCCATAATGACAAGGCTACCATCCATTGTAGTAACAAAAATCTCGACAACAGACTACCTTCCATAATGACAAGGCTACCATCCACTGTAGTAAAAAAATCTCCACAACAGACTACCTTCCATAATGACAAGGCTACCATCCATTGTAGTAACAAAAATCTCCACAACAGACTACCTTCCATAATGACAAGGCTACCATCCTTTGTAGTAACAAAAATCTCCACAACAGACTTTCTTCAATAATGACTTGGCTACCATCCATTGTAGTTACAAAAATCTCAACAACAGACTACCTTACATAATTACAAGGCTACCATCCATTGTAGTACTAAAAATCTCGACAACAAACTACCTTCCATAATGACTTGGCTACCATCCATTGGAGTAATAAAGATATCGACAACAGGCTACATTCCATTATGAGAAGGCTACAATCCATTGTAGTAATAAAGATATCAACAAGAGACTACCTTCCATAATGAGAAGGCTACCATCCATTGTAGTAACAAAAATCTCGACAACAGACTACCTTCCATAATGACAAGGCTACCATCCATTGTAGTAAAAAAAATCTCGACAACAAACTACCTTCCATAATGACAAGGCTACAATCCATTGTAGTAACAAAAATCTCGACAATAGACTATCTTCCATAATGACTTGGCTACCATCCATTGTAGTTACAAAAATCTCAACAACAGACTACCTTACATAATTACAAGGCTACCATCCATTGTAGTAACAAAAATCTCGACAACAGACTACCTTCCATAATGACTTGGCTACCATCCATTGGAGTACCAAAAATCTCGACAACAAACTTACTTCCATAACGACAAGTCTACCATCCATTGAAGTAACAAAAATCTAGACAATAGATGACCTTCCATAATGACTAGGCTACCATCCATTGGAGTAATAAAGATATCGACAACAGGCTACCTTCCATTATGAGAAGGCTACAATCCATTGTAGTATCAAAAATCTCGACAAGAGAATACCTTCCATAATGACAAGGCTACCATCCATTGTAGTAACAAAAATCTCGACAACAGACTACCTTCCATAATGACAAGGCTACCATCCATTGTAGTAACAAAAATCTCGACAACAGACTACCTTCCATAATGACTTGGCTATCATCCATTGGAGTAACAAAAATCTCGACAAGAGACTACCTTCCATAATGATAAGGCTACAATCCATTATAGTAACAAAAATCTAAACAACAGACTACCTTACATAATAACAAGGCTACCATCCTTTGTAGTAACAAAAATCTCGACAACAGACTACCTTCCAAAATGACTTTGCTACCATCCATTGGAGTAATAAAGATATCGACAACAAGCTACATTCCATTATGAGAATGCTACCATCCATTGTAGTAAAAAAAATCTCGACAACAGACTACCTTCCATAATGACAAGGCTACAATCCATTGTAGTAACAAAAATCTCGACAACAGACTATCTTCCATAATGACTTGGCTACCATCCATTGTAGTTACAAAAATCTCAACAACAGACTACCTTACATAATTACAAGGCTACCATCCATTGTAGTAACAAAAATCTCGACAACAGACTACCTTCCATAATGACTTGGCTACCATCCATTGGAGTACCAAAAATCTCGACAACAAACTTACTTCCATAACGACAAGTCTACCATCCATTGAAGTAACAAAAATCTAGACAATAGATGACCTTCCATAATGACTAGGCTACCATCCATTGGAGTAATAAAGATATCGACAACAGGCTACCTTCCATTATGAGAAGGCTACAATCCATTGTAGTATCAAAAATCTCGACAAGAGAATACCTTCCATAATGACAAGGCTACCATCCATTGTAGTAACAAAAATCTCGACAACAGACTACCTTCCATAATGACAAGGCTACCATCCATTGTAGTAACAAAAATCTCGACAACAGACTACCTTCCATAATGACTTGGCTATCATCCATTGGAGTAACAAAAATCTCGACAATAGACTACCTTCCATAATGACAAGGCTATCATCCATTAGAGTAACAAAAATATCCACAAGAGACTACCTTCCATAATGATAAGGCTACAATCCATTGTAGTAACAAAAATCTCGACAACAGACTACCTTACATAATGACAAGGCTACCATCCTTTGTAGTAAAAAAAATCTCGACAACAGACTACCTTCCATAATGACTTGGCTACCATCCATTGGAGTAATAAAGATATCGACAACAGGCTACATTCCATTATGAGAAGGCTACAATCCATTCTCGTAATAAAAATCTCAACAAGAGACTACCTTCCATAATGACAAGGCTACCATCCATTGTAGTAACAAAAATCTCGACAACAGACTACCTTCCATAATGACAAGGCTACCATACATTGTAGTAACAAAAATCTCCACAACAGACTACCTTCCATAATGACAAGGCTACCATCCTTTGTAGTAACAAAAATCTCGACAACAGACTATCTTCAATAATGACTTGGCTACCATCCATTGTAGTTACAAAAATCTCAACAACAGACTACCTTACATAATTACAAGGCTACCATCCATTGTAGTAACAAAAATCTCGAGAACAAACTACCTTCCATAATGACTTGGCTACCATCCATTAGAGTAATAAAGATATCGACAACATGCTACATTCCATTATGAGAAGGCTACAATCCATTGTAGTAATAAAAATCTCAACAAGAGACTACCTTCCATAATGACAAGGCTACCATCCATTGTAGTAACAAAAATCTCGACAACAGACTACCTTCCATAATGACAAGGCTACCATCCATTGTAGTAAAAAAAATCTCGACAACAAACTACCTTCCATAATGACAAGGCTACAATCCATTGTAGTAACAAAAATCTCGACAACAGACTATCTTCCATAATGACTTGGCTACCATCCATTGTAGTTACAAAAATCTCAACAACAGACTACCTTACATAATTACAAGGCTACCATCCATTGTAGTAACAAAAATCTCGACAACAGACTACCTTCCATAATGACTTGGCTACCATCCATTGGAGTAACAAAAATCTCGACAACAGACTACCTTCCATAATGACAAGGCTACCATCCATTGGAGTAACGAAAATCAGGACAACATACTACCTTCCATAATAACAAGGCTAAAATCCATTGGAATAACAAAAATCTTGACAATAGACTACCTTCCATAATGACAAGGCTACCATCCATTGGAGTAACAAAAATCACGACAACAAACTTCCTTCCATAACGACAAGTCTACCATCCATTGAAGTAAACAAAAATCTAGACAACATATGACCTTCCATAATGACTAGGCTACCATCCATTGGAGTACTAAAGATATCGACAACAGGCTACCTTCCATTATGAGAAGGCTGCAATCTATTGTAGTAACAAAAATCTCGACAAGAGACTACCTTCCATAATGACAAGGCTACCATCCATTGTAGTAACAAAAATCTCGACAACAGACTACCTTCCATAATGACAAGTCTACCATCCATTGTATTAACAAAAATCTCGACAACAGACTACCTGCCATAATGACTTGGCTATCATCCATTGGAGTAACAAAAATCTAGATAATAGACTACCTTCCATAATGACAAGGCTACCATCCATTAGAGTAACAAAAATATCCACAAGAGACTACCTTCCATAATGATAAGGCTACAATCCATTGTAATAACAAAAATCTCAACAACATACTACCTTCCATAATGACAAGGTTACCATCCATTGTAGTAACAAAAATCTCGGCAACAGACTACCTTCCATAATGTCAAGGCTACCATCCATTGTAGTAAAAAAAATCTCGACAACAGACTACCTTCCATAATGACAAGGCTACAATCCATTGTAGTAACAAAAATCTCGACAACAGACTATCTTCCATAATGACTTGGCTACCATCCATTGTAGTTACAAAAATCTCAACAACAGACTACCTTACATAATTACAAGGCTACCATCCATTGTAGTAACAAAAATCTCGACAACAGACTACCTTCCATAATGACTTGGCTGCCATCCATTGGAGTACCAAAAATCTCGACAACAAACTTACTTCCATAACGACAAGTCTACCATCCATTGAAGTAACAAAAATCTAGACAATAGATGACCTTCCATAATGACTAGGCTACCATCCATTGGAGTAATAAAGATATCGTCAACAGGCTACCTTCCATTATGAGAAGGCTACAATCCATTGTAGTATCAAAAATCTCGACAAGAGAATACCTTCCATAATGACAAGGCTACCATCCATTGTAGTAACAAAAATCTCGACAACAGACTACCTTCCAAAATGACAAGGCTACCATCCATTGTAGTAACAAAAATCTCAACAACAGACTACCTTCCATAATGACTTGGCTATCATCCATTGGAGTAACAAAAATCTCGACAATAGACTACCTTCCATAATGACAAGGCTATCATCCATTAGAGTAACAAAAATATCCACAAGAGACTACCTTCCATAATGATAAGGCTACAATCCATTGTAGTAACAAAAATCTCGACAACAGACTACCTTACATAATGACAAGGCTACCATCCTTTGTAGTAACAAAAATCTCGACAACAGACTACCTTCCATAATGACTTGTCTACCATCCATTGGAGTAATAAAGATATCGACAACAGGCTACATTCCATTATGAGAAGGCTACAATCCATTCTCGTAATAAAAATCTCAACAAGAGACTACCTTCCATAATGACAAGGCTACCATCCATTGTAGTAACAAAAATCTCGACAACAGACTACCTTCCATAATGACAAGGCTACCATCCATTGTAGTAACAAAAATCTCCACAACAGACTACCTTCCATAATGACAAGGCTACCATCCTTTGTAGTAACAAAAATCTCGACAACAGACTATCTTCAATAATGACTTGGCTACCATCCATTGTAGTTACAAAAATCTCAACAACAGACTACCTTACATAATTACAAGGCTACCATCCATTGTAGTAACAAAAATCTCGACAACAAACTACCTTCCATAATGACTTGGCTACCATCCATTAGAGTAATAAAGATATCGACAACAGGCTACATTCCATTATGAGAAGGCTACAATCCATTGTAGTAATAAAAATCTCAACAAGAGACTACCTTCCATAATGACAAGGCTACCATCCATTGTAGTAACAAAAATCTCGACAACAGACTACCTTCCATAATGACAAGGCTACCATCCATTGTAGTAAAAAAAATCTCAACAACAAACTACCTTCCATAATGACAAGGCTACAATCCATTGTAGTAACAAAAATCTCGACAACAGACTATCTTCCATAATGACTTGGCTAGCATCCATTGTAGTTACAAAAATCTCAACAACAGACTACCTTACATAATTACAAGGCTACCATCCATTGTAGTAACAAAAATCTCGACAACAGACTACCTTCCATAATGACTTGGCTACCATCCATTGGAGTAACAAAAATCTCGACAACAGACTACCTTCCATAATGACAAGGCTACCATCCATTGGAGTAACGAAAATCAGGACAACATACTACCTTCCATAATAACAAGGCTAAAATCCATTGGAATAACAAAAATCTTGACAATAGACTACCTTCCATAATGACAAGGCTACCATCCATTGGAGTAACAAAAATCACGACAACAAACTTCCTTCCATAACGACAAGTCTACCATCCATTGAAGTAAACAAAAATCTAAACAACATATGACCTTCCATAATGACTAGGCTACCATCCATTGGAGTACTAAAGATATCGACAACAGGCTACCTTCCATTATGAGAAGGCTACAATCTATTGTAGTAACAAAAATCTCGACAAGAGACTACCTTCCATAATGACAAGGCTACCATCCATTGTAGTAACAAAAATCTCGACAACAGACTACCTTCCATAATGACAAGTCTACCATCCATTGTATTAACAAAAATCTCGACAACAGACTACCTGCCATAATGACTTGGCTATCATCCATTGGAGTAACAAAAATCTCGATAATAGACTACCTTCCATAATGACAAGGCTACCATCCATTAGAGTAACAAAAATATCCACAAGAGACTACCTTCCATAATGATAAGGCTACAATCCATTGTAATAACAAAAATCTCAACAACAGACTACCTTCCATAATGACAAGGTTACCATCCATTGTAGTAACAAAAATCTCGGCAACAGACTACCTTCCATAATGTCAAGGCTACCATCCATTGTAGTAAAAAAAATCTCGACAACAGACTACCTTCCATAATGACAAGGCTACAATCCATTGTAGTAACAAAAATCTCGACAACAGACTATCTTCCATAATGACTTGGCTACCATCCATTGTAGTTACAAAAATCTCAACAACAGACTACCTTACATAATTACAAGGCTACCATCCATTGTAGTAACAAAAATCTCGACAACAGACTACCTTCCATAATGACTTGGCTACCATCCATTGGAGTACCAAAAATCTCGACAACAAACTTACTTCCATAACGACAAGTCTACCATCCATTGAAGTAACAAAAATCTAGACAATAGATGACCTTCCATAATGACTAGGCTACCATCCATTGGAGTAATAAAGATATCGTCAACAGGCTACCTTCCATTATGAGAAGGCTACAATCCATTGTAGTATCAAAAATCTCGACAAGAGAATACCTTCCATAATGACAAGGCTACCATCCATTGTAGTAACAAAAATCTCGACAACAGACTACCTTCCATAATGACAAGGCTACCATCCATTGTAGTAACAAAAATCTCAACAACAGACTACCTTCCATAATGACTTGGCTATCATCCATTGGAGTAACAAAAATCTCGACAATAGACTACCTTCCATAATGACAAGGCTATCATCCATTAGAGTAACAAAAATATCCACAAGAGACTACCTTCCATAATGATAAGGCTACAATCCATTGTAGTAACAAAAATCTCGACAACAGACTACCTTACATAATGACAAGGCTACCATCCTTTGTAGTAACAAAAATCTCGACAACAGACTACCTTCCATAATTACTTGGCTACCATCCATTGGAGTAATAAAGATATCGACAACAGGCTACATTCCATTATGAGAAGGCAACAATCCATTCTCGTAATAAAAATCTCAACAAGAGACTACCTTCCATAATGACAAGGCTACCATCCATTGTAGTAACAAAAATCTCGACAACAGACTACCTTCCATAATGACAAGGCTACCATCCATTGTAGTAACAAAAATCTCCACAACAGACTACCTTCCATAATGACAAGGCTACCATCCTTTGTAGTAACAAAAATCTCGACAACAGACTATCTTCAATAATGACTTGGCTACCATCCATTGTAGTTACAAAAATCTCAACAACAGACTACCTTACATAATTACAAGGCTACCATCCGTTGTAGTAACAAAAATCTCGACAAAAAACTACCTTCCATAATGACTTGGCTACCATCCATTGGAGTAATAAAGATATCGACAACAGGCTACATTCCATTATGAGAAGGCTACAATCCATTGTAGTAATAAAAATCTCAACAAGAGACTACCTTCCATAATGACAAGGCTACCATCCATTGTAGTAACAAAAATCTCGACCACAGACTACCTTCCATAATGACAAGGCTACCATCCATTGTAGTAAAAAAATCTCGAAAACAAACTACCTTCCATAATGACAAGGCTACAATCCATTGTAGTAACAAAAATATCGACAACAGACTATCTTCCATAATGACTTGGCTACCATCCATTGTAGTTACAAAAATCTCAACAACAGACTACCTTACATAATTACAAGGCTACCATCCATTGTAGTAACAAAAATCTCGACAACAAACTACCTTCCATAATGACTTGGCTACCATCCATTAGAGTAACAAAGATATCGACAACAGACTACCTTCCATAATGACAAGGCTACCATCCATTGGAGTAACGAAAATCTGGACAACATACTACCTTCCATAATAACAAGGCTAAAATCCATTGGAATAACAAAAATCTTGACAATAGACTACCTTCCATAATGACAAGGCTACCATCCATTAGAGTAACAAAAATCACGACAACAAACTTCCTTCCATAACGACAAGTCTACCATCCATTGAAGTAAACAAAAATCTAGACAACATATGACCTTCCATAATGACTAGGCTACCATCCATTGGAGTACTAAAGATATCGACAATAGGCTACCTTCCATTATGAGAAGGCTACAATCTATTGTAGTAACGAAAATCTCGACAAGAGACTACCTTCCATAATGACAAGGCTACCATCCATTGTAGTAACAAAAATCTCGACAACAGACTACCTTCCATAATGACAAGTCTACCATCCATTGTATTAACAAAAATCTCGACAACAGACTACCTGCCATAATGACATGGCTATCATCCATTGGAGTAACAAAAATCTCGATAATAGACTACCTTCCATAATGACAAGGCTACCATCCATTAGAGTAACAAAAATATCCACAAGAGACTACCTTCCATAATGATAAGGCTACAATCCGTTGTAGTAACAAAAATCTCAACAACAGACTACCTTCCATAATGACAAGGTTACCATCCATTGTAGTAACAAAAATCTCGACAACAGACTACCTTCCATAATGTCAAGGCTACCATCCATTGTAGTAAAAAAAATCTCGACAACAGACTACCTTCCATAATGACAAGGCTACAATCCATTGTAGTAACAAAAATCTCGACAACAGACTATCTTCCATAATGACTTGGCTACCATCCATTGTAGTTACAACAATCTCAACAACAGACTACCTTACTTAATTACAAGGCTACCATCCATTGTAGTAACAAAAATCTCGACAACAGACTACCTTCTATAATGACTTGGCTACCATCCATTGGAGTACCAAAAATCTCGACAACAGACTACCTTCCATAATGACAAGGCTACCATCCATTGGAGTAACAAAAATCAGGACAACATACTACCTTCCATAATAACAAGGCTAAAATCCGTTGGAATAACAAAAATCTTGACAATAGACTACCTTCCATAATGACAAGGCTACCATCCATTGGAGTAACAAAAATCACGACAACAAACTTCCTTCCATAACGACAAGTCTACCATCCATTGAAGTAAACAAAAATCTAGACAATAGATGACCTTCCATAATGACTAGGCTACCATCCATTGGAGTACTAAATATATCGACAACAGGCTACCTTGCATTATGAGAAGGCTACAATCTATTGTAGTAACAAAAATCTCGACAAGAGACTACCTTCCATAATGACAAGGCTACCATCCATTGTAGTAACAAAAATCTCGACAACAGACTACCTTCCATAATGACAAGTCTACCATCCATTGTAGAAACAAAAATCTCGATAACAGACTACCTGCCATAATGACATGGCTATCATCCATTGGAGTAACAAAAATCTCGATAATAGACTACCTTCAATAATGACAAGGCTACCATCCATTAGAGTAACAAAAATATCCACAAGAGACTTCCTTCCATAATGATAAGGCTACAATCCATTGTAGTAACAAAAATCTCAACAACAGACTACCTTACATAATGACAAGGCTACCATCCTTTGTAGTAACAAAAATCTCGACAACAGACTACCTTCCATAATGACTTGGCTACCATCCATTGGAGTAATAAAGATATCGACAACTGGCTACATTCCATTATGAGAAGGCTACAATCCATTCTCGTAATAAAAATCTCAACAAGAGACTACCTTCCATAATGACAAGGCTACCATCCATTGTAGTAACAAAAATCTCGACAACAGACTACCTTCCATAATGACAAGGCTACCATCCATTGTAGTAACAAAAATCTCCACAACAGACTACCTTCCATAATGACAAGGCTACCATCCTTTGTAGTAACAAAAATCTCGACAACAGACTATCTTCAATAATGACTTGGCTACCATCCATTGTAGTTACAAAAATCTCAACAACAGACTACCTTACATAATTACAAGGCTACCATCCATTGTAGTAACAAAAATCTCGACAACAAACTACCTTCCATAATGACTTGGCTACCATCCATTGGAGTAATAAAGATATCGACAACAGGCTACATTCCATTATGAGAAGGCTACAATCCATTGTAGTAATAAAAATATCAACAAGAGACTACCTTCCATAATGACAAGGCTACCATCCATTGTAGTAACAAAAATCTCGACAACAGACTACCTTCCATAATGACAAGGCTACCATCCATTGTAGTAAAAAAATCTCGAAAACAAACTACCTTCCATAATGACAAGGCTACAATCCATTGTAGTAACAAAAATCTCGACAACAGACTATCTTCCATAATGACTTGGCTACCATCCATTGTAGTTACAAAAATCTCAACAACAGACTACCTTACATAATTACAAGGCTACCATCCATTGTAGTAACAAAAATCTCGACAACAGACTACCTTCCATAATGACTTGGCTACCATCCATTGGAGTAACAAAAATCTCGGCAACAGACTACCTTCCATAATGACAAGGCTACCATCCATTGGAGTAACGAAAATCAGGACAACATACTACCTTCCATAATAACAAGGCTAAAATCCATTGGAATAACAAAAATCTTGACAATAGACTACCTTCCATAATGACAAGGCTACCATCCATTAGAGTAACAAAAATCACGACAACAAACTTCCTTCCATAACGACAAGTCTACCATCCATTGAAGTAAACAAAAATCTAGACAACAGATGACCTTCCATAATGACTAGGCTACCATCCATTGGAGTACTAAAGATATCGACAACAGGCTACCTTCCATTATGAGAAGGCTACAATCTATTGTAGTAACGAAAATCTCGACAAGAGACTACCTTCCATAATGACAAGGCTACCATCCATTATAGTAACAAAAATCTCGACAACAGAATACCTTCCATAATGACAAGTCTACCATCCATTGTATTAACAAAAATCTCGACAACAGACTACCTGCCATAATGACATGGCTATCATCCATTGGAGTAACAAAAATCTCGATAATAGACTACCTTCCATAATGACAAGGCTACCATCCATTAGAGTAACAAAAATATCCACAAGAGACTACCTTCCATAATGATAAGGCTACAATCCGTTGTAGTAACAAAAATCTCAACAACAGACTACCTTCCATAATGACAAGGTTACCATCCATTGTAGTAACAAAAATCTCGACAACAGACTACCTTCCATAATGTCAAGGCTACCATCCATTGTAGTAAAAAAAATCTCGACAACAGACTACCTTCCATAATGACAAGGCTACAATCCATTGTAGTAACAAAAATCTCGACAACAGACTATCTTCCATAATGACTTGGCTACCATCCATTGTAGTTACAAAAATCTCAACAACAGACTACCTTACATAATTACAAGGCTACCATCCATTGTAGTAACAAAAATCTCGACAACAGACTACCTTCTATAATGACTTGGCTACCATCCATTGGAGTACCAAAAATCTCGACAACAGACTACCTTCCATAATGACAAGGCTACCATCCATTGGAGTAACAAAAATCAGGACAACATACTACCTTCCATAATAACAAGGCTAAAATCCGTTGGAATAACAAAAATCTTGACAATAGACTACCTTCCATAATGACAAGGCTACCATCCATTGGAGTAACAAAAATCACGACAACAAACTTCCTTCCATAACGACAAGTCTACCATCCATTGAAGTAAACAAAAATCTAGACAATAGATGACCTTCCATAATGACTAGGCTACCATCCATTGGAGTACTAAATATATCGACAACAGGCTACCTTGCATTATGAGAAGGCTACAATCTATTGTAGTAACAAAAATCTCGACAAGAGACTACCTTCCATAATGACAAGGCTACCATCCATTGTAGTAACAAAAATCTCGACAACAGACTACCTTCCATAATGACAAGTCTACCATCCATTGTAGTAACAAAAATCTCGATAACAGACTACCTGCCATAATGACATGGCTATCATCCATTGGAGTAACAAAAATCTCGATAATAGACTACCTTCAATAATGACAAGGCTACCATCCATTAGAGTAACAAAAATATACACAAGAGACTACCTTCCATAATGATAAGGCTACAATCCATTGTAGTAACAAAAATCTCAACAACAGACTACCTTACATAATGACAAGGCTACCATCCTTTGTAGTAACAAAAATCTCGACAACAGACTACCTTCCAAAATGACTTGGCTACCATCCATTGGAGTAATAAAGATATCGACAACAGGCTACATTCCATTATGAGAAGACTACAATCCATTGTAGTAATAAAAATCTCAACAAGAGACTACCTTCCATAATGACAAGGCTACCATCAATTGTAGTAACAAAAATCTCGACAACAGACTACCTTCCATAATGACAAGGCTACCATCCATTGGAGTAACAAAAATCAGGACAACATACTACCTTCCATAATAACAAGGCTACCATCCATTGGAATAACAAAAATCTTGACAATAGACTACCTTCCATAATGACAAGGCTACCATCCATTGGAGTAACAAAAATCACGACAACAAACTTACTTCCATAACAACAAGTCTACCATCCATTGAAGTAACTAAAATCTAGACAATAGATGACCTTCCATAATGACTAGGCTACCATCCATTGGAGTAATAAAGATATCGACAACAGGCTACCTTCCATTATGAGAAGGCTACAATCCATTGTAGTAACAAAAATCTCGACAAGAGAATACCTTCCATAATGACAAGGCTACAATCCATTGTAGTAACAAAAATCTCGACAACAGACTACCTTCCATAATTACAAGGCTACCATCCATTGTAGTAACAAAAATCTCGACAACAGACTACCTTCCATAATGACTTGGCTATCATCCATTGGAGTAACAAAAATCTCGACAATAGACTACCTTCCATAATGACAAGGCTACCATTCATTAGAGTAACAAAAATATCCTCAAGAGACTACCTTCCATAATGATAAGGCTACAATCCATTGTAGTAACAAAAATCTCAACAAGAGACTACTTTCCATAATGACAAGGCTACCATCCATTGTAGTAACAAAAATCTCGACAATAGACTACCTTCCATAATGACAAGGCTACCATTCATTATAGTAACAAAAATCTCGACAACAGACTACCTTCCATAATGACTTGGCTACCATCCATTGGAGTAACAAAAATTTCGACAATAGACTACCTTCCATAATGACAAGGCTACCATCCTTTGGAGTAACAAAAATCTCAACAACATACTACATTCCATAATGACTTGGCTAACATCCATTGGAGTAACAAAAATCTCGACAATAGACTACCTTCCAAAATGACAAGGCTACCATCCATTAGAGTAACAAAAATATCCACAAGAGACTACCTTCCATAATGATAAGGCTACAATCCATTGTAGTAACAAAAATCTCGACAACAGACTACCTTACATAATGACAAGGCTACGATCCATTGTAGTAACAAAAATCTCGACAACAGACTACCTTCCATAACGACAAGTCTACCATCCATTGGAGTAACAAAAATCTCGAAAACAGATGACCTTCCATAATGACTAGGCTACCATCCATTGGAGTAATAAAGATATCAACAACAAGCTACCTTCCATTATGAGAAGGCTACAATCCATTGTAGTAATAAAAATATCGACAAGAGACTACCTTCCATAATGACAAGGCTACCATCCACTGTAGTAACAAAAATCTCGACAACAGACTACCTTCCATAATGACAAGGCTACCATCCATTGTAGTAACAAAAATCTCAACAACAGACTGCCTTCCATAATGACTTGGCTACCATCCATTGGAGTAACAAAAATTTCGACAATAGACTACCTTCCGTAATGACAAGGCTACCATCCATTGTATTAACAAAAATCTCGACAACATACTACCTTCCATAATGCCTTGGCTACCATCCATTGGAGTAACAAAAATCTCGACAACAGACTACCTTCCATAATGACAAGGCTACCATCCATTAGAGTAACAAAAATAGCCACAAGAGACTACCTTCCATAATGATAAGGCTACAATCCATTTTAGTAACAAAAATCTTGACAACAGACTACCTTACATAATGACAAGGCTACGATCCATTGTAGTAACAAAAATCTCGACAACAGACTACCTTCCATAATGACAAGGCAACCATCCTTTGTAGTAACAAAAATCTCGACAACAAACTACCTTCCATAATTACTTGGCTACCATCCATTGGAGTAATAAAGATATCGACAACAGGCTACATTCCATTATGAGAAGGATATAATCCATTGTTCCATAATGAGAAGGCTACCATCCATTGTAGTAACAAAAATCTCGACAACAGACTACCTTCCATAATGACAAGTCTACCATCCATTGGAGTAACAAAAATCTCGACAACAAATGACCTTCCATAATTACTAGGCTACCATACATTGGAGTAATAACGATATCAACAACAAGCTACCTTCCATTATGAGAAGGCTACAATCCATTGTAGTAATAAAAATATCGACAAGAGACTACCTTCCATAATGACAAGGCTACCATCCACTGTAGTAACAAAAATCTCGACAACAGACTACCTTCCATAATGACTAGGCTACCATCCATTGTAGTAAAAAAAATCTCAACAACAGACTGCCTTCCATAATGACTTGGCTACCATCCATTGGAGTAACAAAAGTTTCGACAATAGACTACCTTCCATAATGACAAGGCTACCATCCATTAGAGTAACAAAAATATCCATAAGAGACTACCTTCCATAATGATAAGGCTACAATCCATTGTAGTAACAAAAATCTTGACAACAGACTACCTTACATAATGACAAGGCTACGATCCATTGTAGTAACAAAAATCTCGACAACAGACTACCTTCCATAATGACAAGGCAACCATCCTTTGTAGTAACAAAAATCTCGAAAACAGACTACCTTCCATAATGACTTGGCTACCATACATTGGAGTAATAAAGATATCGACAATAGGCTACATTCCATTATGAGAAGGCTACAATCCATTGTAGTAATAAAAATCTCAACAAGAGACTACCTTCCATAATGACAAGGCTACCATCCATTGTAGTAACAAAAATCTCGACAACATACTACGTTCCATAATGACAAGGCTACCATCCATTGTAGTAACAAAAATCTCGACAACAGACTACCTTCCATAATTACTTGGCTACCATCCATTGGAGTAATAAAGATATCGACAACAGGCTACATTCCATTATGAGAAGGCAACAATCCATTCTCGTAATAAAAATCTCAACAAGAGACTACCTTCCATAATGACAAGGCTACCATCCATTGTAGTAACAAAAATCTCGACAACAGACTACCTTCCATAATGACAAGGCTACCATCCATTGTAGTAATAAAAATCTCCACAACAGACTACCTTCCATAATGACAAGGCTACCATCCTTTGTAGTAACAAAAATCTCGACAACAGACTATCTTCAATAATGACTTGGCTACCATCCATTGTAGTTACAAAAATCTCAACAAGAGACTACCTTACATAATTACAAGGCTACCATCCGTTGTAGTAACAAAAATCTCGACAAAAAACTACCTTCCATAATGACTTGGCTACCATCCATTGGAGTAATAAAGATATCGACAACAGGCTACATTCCATTATGAGAAGGCTACAATCCATTGTAGTAATAAAAATCTCAACAAGAGACTACCTTCCATAATGACAAGGCTACCATCCATTGTAGTAACAAAAATCTCGACCACAGACTACCTTCCATAATGACAAGGCTACCATCCATTGTAGTAAAAAAATCTCGAAAACAAACTACCTTCCATAATGACAAGGCTACATTCCATTGTAGTAACAAAAATATCGACAACAGACTATCTTCCATAATGACTTGGCTACCATCCATTGTAGTTACAAAAATCTCAACAACAGACTACCTTACATAATTACAAGGCTACCATCCATTGTAGTAACAAAAATCTCGACAACAGACTACCTTCCATAATGACTTGGCTACCATCCATTGGAGTAACAAAAATCTCGACAACAGACTACCTTCCATAATGACAAGGCTACCATCCATTGGAGTAACGAAAATCAGGACAACATACTACCTTCCATAATAACAAGGCTAAAATCCATTGGAATAACAAAAATCTTGACAATAGACTACCTTCCATAATGACAAGGCTACCATCCATTAGAGTAACAAAAATCACGACAACAAACTTCCTTCCATAACGACAAGTCTACCATCCATTGAAGTAAACAAAAATCTAGACAACAGATGACCTTCCATAATGACTAGGCTACCATCCATTGGAGTACTAAAGATATCGACAACAGGCTACCTTCCATTATGAGAAGGCTACAATCTATTGTAGTAACGAAAATCTCGACAAGAGACTACCTTCCATAATGACAAGGCTACCATCCATTGTAGTAACAAAAATCTCGACAACAGACTACCTTCCATAATGACAAGTCTACCATCCATTGTATTAACAAAAATCTCGACAACAGACTACCTGCCATAATGACATGGCTATCATCCATTGGAGTAACAAAAATCTCGATAATAGACTACCTTCCATAATGACAAGGCTACCATCCATTAGAGTAACAAAAATATCCACAAGAGACTACCTTCCATAATGATAAGGCTACAATCCGTTGTAGTAACAAAAATCTCAACAACAGACTACCTTCCATAATGACAAGGTTACCATCCATTGTAGTAACAAAAATCTCGACAACAGACTACCTTCCATAATGTCAAGGCTACCATCCATTGTAGTAAAAAAAATCTCGACAACAGACTACCTTCCATAATGACAAGGCTACAATCCATTGTAGTAACAAAAATCTCGACAACAGACTATCTTCCATAATGACTTGGCTACCATCCATTGTAGTTACAAAAATCTCAACAACAGACTACCTTACATAATTACAAGGCTACCATCCATTGTAGTAACAAAAATCTCGACAACAGACTACCTTCTATAATGACTTGGCTACCATCCATTGGAGTACCAAAAATCTCGACAACAGACTACCTTCCATAATGACAAGGCTACCATCCATTGGAGTAACAAAAATCAGGACAACATACTACCTTCCATAATAACAAGGCTAAAATCTGTTGGAATAACAAAAATCTTGACAATAGACTACCTTCCATAATGACAAGGCTACCATCCATTGGAGTAACAAAAATCACGACAACAAACTTCCTTCCATAACGACAAGTCTACCATCCATTGAAGTAAACAAAAATCTAGACAATAGATGACCTTCCATAATGACTAGGCTACCATCCATTGGAGTACTAAATATATCGACAACAGGCTACCTTGCATTATGAGAAGGCTACAATCTATTGTAGTAACAAAAATCTCGACAAGAGACTACCTTCCATAATGACAAGGCTACCATCCATTGTAGTAACAAAAATCTCGACAACAGACTACCTTCCATAATGACAAGTCTACCATCCATTGTAGTAACAAAAATCTCGATAACAGACTACCTGCCATAATGACATGGCTATCATCCATTGGAGTAACAAAAATCTCGATAATAGACTACCTTCAATAATGACAAGGCTACCATCCATTAGAGTAACAAAAATATCCACAAGAAACTACCTTCCATAATGATAAGGCTACAATCCATTGTAGTAACAAAAATCTCAACAACAGACTACCTTACATAATGACAAGGCTACCATCCTTTGTAGTAACAAAAATCTCGACAACAGACTACCTTCCATAATGACTTGGCTACCATCCATTGGAGTAATAAAGATATCGACAACAGGCTACATTCCATTATGAGAAGGCTACAATCCATTCTCGTAATAAATATCTCAACAAGAGACTACCTTCCATAATGACAAGGCTACCATCCATTGTAGTAACAAAAATCTCGAAAACAGACTACCTTCCATAATGACAAGGCTACCATCCATTGTAGTAACAAAAATCTCCACAACAGACTACCTTCCATAATGACAAGGCTACCATCCTTTGTAGTAACAAAAATCTCGACAACAGACTATCTTCAATAATGACTTGGCTACCATCCATTGTAGTTACAAAAATCTCAACAACAGACTACCTTACATAATTACAAGGCTACCATCCATTGTAGTAACAAAAATCTCGACAAAAAACTACCTTCCATAATGACTTGGCTACCATCCATTGGAGTAATAAAGATATCGACAACAGGCTACATTCCATTATGAGAAGGCTACAATCCATTGTAGTAATAAAAATCTCAACAAGAGACTACCTTCCATAATGACAAGGCTACCATCCATTGTAGTAACAAAAATCTCGACCACAGACTACCTTCCATAATGACAAGGCTACCATCCATTGTAGTAAAAAAATCTCGAAAACAAACTACCTTCCATAATGACAAGGCTACAATCCATTGTAGTAACAAAAATATCGACAACAGACTATCTTCCATAATGACTTGGCTACCATCCATTGTAGTTACAAAAATCTCAACAACAGACTACCTTACATAATTACAAGGCTACCATCCATTGTAGTAACAAAAATCTCGACAACAGACTACCTTCCATAATGACTTGGCTACCATCCATTGGAGTAACAAAAATCTCGACAACAGACTACCTTCCATAATGACAAGGCTACCATCCATTGGAGTAACGAAAATCAGGACAACATACTACCTTCCATAATAACAAGGCTAAAATCCATTGGAATAACAAAAATCTTGACAATAGACTACCTTCCATAATGACAAGGCTACCATCCATTAGCGTAACAAAAATCACGACAACAAACTTCCTTCCATAACGACAAGTCTACCATCCATTGAAGTAAACAAAAATCTAGACAACAGATGACCTTCCATAATGACTAGGCTACCATCCATTGGAGTACTAAAGATATCGACAACAGGCTACCTTCCATTATGAGAAGGCTACAATCTATTGTAGTAACGAAAATCTCGACAAGAGACTACCTTCCATAATGACAAGGCTACCATCCATTGTAGTAACAAAAATCTCGACAACAGACTACCTTCCATAATGACAAGTCTACCATCCATTGTATTAACAAAAATCTCGACAACAGACTACCTGCCATAATGACATGGCTATCATCCATTGGAGTAACAAAAATCTCGATAATAGACTACCTTCCATAATGACAAGGCTACCATCCATTAGAGTAACAAAAATATCCACAAGAGACTACCTTCCATAATGATAAGGCTACAATCCGTTGTAGTAACAAAAATCTCAACAACAGACTACCTTCCATAATGACAAGGTTACCATCCATTGTAGTAACAAAAATCTCGACAACAGACTACCTTCCATAATGTCAAGGCTACCATCCATTGTAGTAAAAAAAATCTCGACAACAGACTACCTTCCATAATGACAAGGCTACAATCCATTGTAGTAACAAAAATCTCGACAACAGACTATCTTCCATAATGACTTGGCTACCATCCATTGTAGTTACAAAAATCTCAACAACAGACTGCCTTACTTAATTACAAGGCTACCATCCATTGTAGTAACAAAAATCTCGACAACAGACTACCTTCTATAATGACTTGGCTACCATCCATTGGAGTACCAAAAATCTCGACAACAGACTACCTTCCATAATGACAAGGCTACCATCCATTGGAGTAACAAAAATCAGGACAACATACTACCTTCCATAATAACAAGGCTAAAATCCGTTGGAATAACAAAAATCTTGACAATAGACTACCTTCCATAATGACAAGGCTACCATCCATTGGAGTAACAAAAATCACGACAACAAACTTCCTTCCATAACGACAAGTCTACCATCCATTGAAGTAAACAAAAATCTAGACAATAGATGACCTTCCATAATGACTAGGCTACCATCCATTGGAGTACTAAATATATCGACAACAGGCTACCTTGCATTATGAGAAGGCTACAATCTATTGTAGTAACAAAAATCTCGACAAGAGACTACCTTCCATAATGACAAGGCTACCATCCATTGTAGTAACAAAAATCTCGACAACAGACTACCTTCCATAATGACAAGTCTACCATCCATTGTAGAAACAAAAATCTCGATAACAGACTACCTGCCATAATGACATGGCTATCATCCATTGGAGTAACAAAAATCTCGATAATAGACTACCTTCAATAATGACAAGGCTACCATCCATTAGAGTAACAAAAATATCCACAAGAGACTTCCTTCCATAATGATAAGGCTACAATCCATTGTAGTAACAAAAATCTCAACAACAGACTACCTTACATAATGACAAGGCTACCATCCTTTGTAGTAACAAAAATCTCGACAACAGACTACCTTCCATAATGACTTGGCTACCATCCATTGGAGTAATAAAGATATCGACAACAGGCTACATTCCATTATGAGAAGGCTACAATCCATTCTCGTAATAAAAATCTCAACAAGAGACTACCTTCCATAATGACAAGGCTACCATCCATTGTAGTAACAAAAATCTCGACAACAGACTACCTTCCATAATGACAAGGCTACCATCCATTGTAGTAACAAAAATCTCCACAACAGACTACCTTCCATAATGACAAGGCTACCATCCTTTGTAGTAACAAAAATCTCGACAACAGACTATCTTCAATAATGACTTGGCTACCATCCATTGTAGTTACAAAAATCTCAACAACAGACTACCTTACATAATTACAAGGCTACCATCCATTGTAGTAACAAAAATCTCGACAACAAACTACCTTCCATAATGACTTGGCTACCATCCATTGGAGTAATAAAGATATCGACAACAGGCTACATTCCATTATGAGAAGGCTACAATCCATTGTAGTAATAAAAATCTCAACAAGAGACTACCTTCCATAATGACAAGGCTACCATCCATTGTAGTAACAAAAATCTCGACAACAGACTACCTTCCATAATGACAAGGCTACCATCCATTGTAGTAAAAAAATCTCGAAAACAAACTACCTTCCATAATGACAAGGCTACAATCCATTGTAGTAACAAAAATCTCGACAACAGACTATCTTCCATAATGACTTGGCTACCATCCATTGTAGTTACAAAAATCTCAACAACAGACTACCTTACATAATTACAAGGCTACCATCCATTGTAGTAACAAAAATCTCGACAACAGACTACCTTCCATAATGACTTGGCTACCATCCATTGGAGTAACAAAAATCTCGACAACAGACTACCTTCCATAATGACAAGGCTACCATCCATTGGAGTAACGAAAATCAGGACAACATACTACCTTCCATAATAACAAGGCTAAAATCCATTGGAATAACAAAAATCTTGACAATAGACTACCTTCCATAATGACAAGGCTACCATCCATTAGAGTAACAAAAATCACGACAACAAACTTCCTTCCATAACGACAAGTCTACCATCCATTGAAGTAAACAAAAATCTAGACAACAGATGACCTTCCATAATGACTAGGCTACCATCCATTGGAGTACTAAAGATATCGACAACAGGCTACCTTCCATTATGAGAAGGCTACAATCTATTGTAGTAACGAAAATCTCGACAAGAGACTACCTTCCATAATGACAAGGCTACCATCCATTATAGTAACAAAAATCTCGACAACAGAATACCTTCCATAATGACAAGTCTACCATCCATTGTATTAACAAAAATCTCGACAACAGACTACCTGCCATAATGACATGGCTATCATCCATTGGAGTAACAAAAATCTCGATAATAGACTACCTTCCATAATGACAAGGCTACCATCCATTAGAGTAACAAAAATATCCACAAGAGACTACCTTCCATAATGATAAGGCTACAATCCGTTGTAGTAACAAAAATCTCAACAACAGACTACCTTCCATAATGACAAGGTTACCATCCATTGTAGTAACAAAAATCTCGACAACAGACTACCTTCCATAATGTCAAGGCTACCATCCATTGTAGTAAAAAAAATCTCGACAACAGACTACCTTCCATAATGACAAGGCTACAATCCATTGTAGTAACAAAAATCTCGACAACAGACTATCTTCCATAATGACTTGGCTACCATCCATTGTAGTTACAAAAATCTCAACAACAGACTACCTTACATAATTACAAGGCTACCATCCATTGTAGTAACAAAAATCTCGACAACAGACTACCTTCTATAATGACTTGGCTACCATCCATTGGAGTACCAAAAATCTCGACAACAGACTACCTTCCATAATGACAAGGCTACCATCCATTGGAGTAACAAAAATCAGGACAACATACTACCTTCCATAATAACAAGGCTAAAATCCGTTGGAATAACAAAAATCTTGACAATAGACTACCTTCCATAATGACAAGGCTACCATCCATTGGAGTAACAAAAATCACGACAACAAACTTCCTTCCATAACGACAAGTCTACCATCCATTGAAGTAAACAAAAATCTAGACAATAGATGACCTTCCATAATGACTAGGCTACCATCCATTGGAGTACTAAATATATCGACAACAGGCTACCTTGCATTATGAGAAGGCTACAATCTATTGTAGTAACAAAAATCTCGACAAGAGACTACCTTCCATAATGACAAGGCTACCATCCATTGTAGTAACAAAAATCTCGACAACAGACTACCTTCCATAATGACAAGTCTACCATCCATTGTAGTAACAAAAATCTCGATAACAGACTACCTGCCATAATGACATGGCTATCATCCATTGGAGTAACAAAAATCTCGATAATAGACTACCTTCAATAATGACAAGGCTACCATCCATTAGAGTAACAAAAATATACACAAGAGACTACCTTCCATAATGATAAGGCTACAATCCATTGTAGTAACAAAAATCTCAACAACAGACTACCTTACATAATGACAAGGCTACCATCCTTTGTAGTAACAAAAATCTCGACAACAGACTACCTTCCAAAATGACTTGGCTACCATCCATTGGAGTAATAAAGATATCGACAACAGGCTACATTCCATTATGAGAAGACTACAATCCATTGTAGTAATAAAAATCTCAACAAGAGACTACCTTCCATAATGACAAGGCTACCATCAATTGTAGTAACAAAAATCTCGACAACAGACTACCTTCCATAATGACAAGGCTACCATCCATTGGAGTAACAAAAATCAGGACAACATACTACCTTCCATAATAACAAGGCTACCATCCATTGGAATAACAAAAATCTTGACAATAGACTACCTTCCATAATGACAAGGCTACCATCCATTGGAGTAACAAAAATCACGACAACAAACTTACTTCCATAACAACAAGTCTACCATCCATTGAAGTAACTAAAATCTAGACAATAGATGACCTTCCATAATGACTAGGCTACCATCCATTGGAGTAATAAAGATATCGACAACAGGCTACCTTCCATTATGAGAAGGCTACAATCCATTGTAGTAACAAAAATCTCGACAAGAGAATACCTTCCATAATGACAAGGCTACAATCCATTGTAGTAACAAAAATCTCGACAACAGACTACCTTCCATAATTACAAGGCTACCATCCATTGTAGTAACAAAAATCTCGACAACAGACTACCTTCCATAATGACTTGGCTATCATCCATTGGAGTAACAAAAATCTCGACAATAGACTACCTTCCATAATGACAAGGCTACCATTCATTAGAGTAACAAAAATATCCTCAAGAGACTACCTTCCATAATGATAAGGCTACAATCCATTGTAGTAACAAAAATCTCAACAAGAGACTACTTTCCATAATGACAAGGCTACCATCCATTGTAGTAACAAAAATCTCGACAATAGACTACCTTCCATAATGACAAGGCTACCATCCATTATAGTAACAAAAATCTCGACAACAGACTACCTTCCATAATGACTTGGCTACCATCCATTGGAGTAACAAAAATTTCGACAATAGACTACCTTCCATAATGACAAGGCTACCATCCTTTGGAGTAACAAAAATCTCAACAACATACTACATTCCATAATGACTTGGCTAACATCCATTGGAGTAACAAAAATCTCGACAATAGACTACCTTCCAAAATGACAAGGCTACCATCCATTAGAGAAACAAAAATATCCACAAGAGACTACCTTCCATAATGATAAGGCTACAATCCATTGTAGTAACAAAAATCTCGACAACAGACTACCTTACATAATGACAAGGCTACGATCCATTGTAGTAACAAAAATCTCGACAACAGACTACCTTCCATAACGACAAGTCTACCATCCATTGGAGTAACAAAAATCTCGAAAACAGATGACCTTCCATAATGACTAGGCTACCATCCATTGGAGTAATAAAGATATCAACAACAAGCTACCTTCCATTATGAGAAGGCTACAATCCATTGTAGTAATAAAAATATCGACAAGAGACTACCTTCCATAATGACAAGGCTACCATCCACTGTAGTAACAAAAATCTCGACAACAGACTACCTTCCATAATGACAAGGCTACCATCCATTGTAGTAACAAAAATCTCAACAACAGACTGCCTTCCATAATGACTTGGCTACCATCCATTGGAGTAACAAAAATTTCGACAATAGACTACCTTCCGTAATGACAAGGCTACCATCCATTGTATTAACAAAAATCTCGACAACATACTACCTTCCATAATGACTTGGCTACCATCCATTGGAGTAACAAAAATCTCGACAACAGACTACCTTCCATAATGACAAGGCTACCATCCATTAGAGTAACAAAAATAGCCACAAGAGACTACCTTCCATAATGATAAGGCTACAATCCATTTTAGTAACAAAAATCTTGACAACAGACTACCTTACATAATGACAAGGCTACGATCCATTGTAGTAACAAAAATCTCGACAACAGACTACCTTCCATAATGACAAGGCAACCATCCTTTGTAGTAACAAAAATCTCGACAACAAACTACCTTCCATAATTACTTGGCTACCATCCATTGGAGTAATAAAGATATCGACAACAGGCTACATTCCATTATGAGAATGATATAATCCATTGTTCCATAATGAGAAGGCTACCATCCATTGTAGTAACAAAAATCTCGACAACAGACTACCTTCCATAATGACAAGTCTACCATCCATTGGAGTAACAAAAATCTCGACAACAAATGACCTTCCATAATTACTAGGCTACCATACATTGGAGTAATAACGATATCAACAACAAGCTACCTTCCATTATGAGAAGGCTACAATCCATTGTAGTAATAAAAATATCGACAAGAGACTACCTTCCATAATGACAAGGCTACCATCCACTGTAGTAACAAAAATCTCGACAACAGACTACCTTCCATAATGACAAGGCTACCATCCATTGTAGTAAAAAAAATCTCAACAACAGACTGCCTTCCATAATGACTTGGCTACCATCCATTGGAGTAACAAAAGTTTCGACAATAGACTACCTTCCATAATGACAAGGCTACCATCCATTAGAGTAACAAAAATATCCATAAGAGACTACCTTCCATAATGATAAGGCTACAATCCATTGTAGTAACAAAAATCTTGACAACAGACTACCTTACATAATGACAAGGCTACGATCCATTGTAGTAACAAAAATCTCGACAACAGACTACCTTCCATAATGACAAGGCAACCATCCTTTGTAGTAACAAAAATCTCGAAAACAGACTACCTTCCATAATGACTTGGCTACCATACATTGGAGTAATAAAGATATCGACAATAGGCTACATTCCATTATGAGAAGGCTACAATCCATTGTAGTAATAAAAATCTCAACAAGAGACTACCTTCCATAATGACAAGGCTACCATCCATTGTAGTAACAAAAATCTCGACAACATACTACGTTCCATAATGACAAGGCTACCATCCATTGTAGTAACAAAAATCTCGACAACAGACTACCTTCTATAATGACAAGGCTACAATCCATTGTAGTAACAAAAATCTCGACAACAGACTATCTTCAATAATGACTTGGCTACCATCCATTGTAGTTACAAAAATCTCAACAACAGACTACCTTACATAATTACAAGGCTACCATCCATTGTAGTAACAAAAAATCTCGACAACAGACTACCTTCCATAATGACTTGGCTACCATCCATTGGAGTAACAAAAATCTCGACAACAGACTACCTTCCATAATGACAAGGCTACCATCCATTGGAGTAACAAAAATCAGGACAACATACTACCTTCCATAATAACAAGGCTAAAATCCGTTGGAATAACAAAAATCTTGACAATAGACTACCTTCCATAATGACAAGGCTACCATCCATTGGAGTAACAAAAATCACGACAACAAACTTCCTTCCATAACGACAAGTCTACCATCCATTGAAGTAAACAAAAATCTAGACAATAGATGACCTTCCATAATGACTAGGCTACCATCCATTGGAGTACTAAATATATCGACAACAGGCTACCTTGCATTATGAGAAGGCTACAATCTATTGTAGTAACAAAAATCTCGACAAGAGACTACCTTCCATAATGACAAGGCTACCATCCATTGTAGTAACAAAAATCTCGACAACAGACTACCTTCCATAATGACAAGTCTACCATCCATTGTAGTAACAAAAATCTCGATAACAGACTACCTGCCATAATGACATGGCTATCATCCATTGGAGTAACAAAAATCTCGATAATAGACTACCTTCAATAATGACAAGGCTACCATCCATTAGAGTAACAAAAATATCCACAAGAGACTACCTTCCATAATGATAAGGCTACAATCCATTGTAGTAACAAAAATCTCAACAACAGACTACCTTACATAATGACAAGGCTACCATCCTTTGTAGTAACAAAAATCTCGACAACAGACTACCTTCCAAAATGACTTGGCTACCATCCATTGGAGTAATAAAGATATCGACAACAGGCTACATTCCATTATGAGAAGACTACAATCCATTGTAGTAATAAAAATCTCAACAAGAGACTACCTTCCATAATGACAAGGCTACCATCAATTGTAGTAACAAAAATCTCGACAACAGACTACCTTCCATAATGACAAGGCTACCATCCATTGGAGTAACAAAAATCAGGACAACATACTACCTTCCATAATAACAAGGCTACCATCCATTGGAATAACAAAAATCTTGACAATAGACTACCTTCCATAATGACAAGGCTACCATCCATTGGAGTAACAAAAATCACGACAACAAACTTACTTCCATAACAACAAGTCTACCATCCATTGAAGTAACTAAAATCTAGACAATAGATGACCTTCCATAATGACTAGGCTACCATCCATTGGAGTAATAAAGATATCGACAACAGGCTACCTTCCATTATGAGAAGGCTACAATCCATTGTAGTAACAAAAATCTCGACAAGAGAATACCTTCCATAATGACAAGGCTACAATCCATTGTAGTAACAAAAATCTCGACAACAGACTACCTTCCATAATTACAAGGCTACCATCCATTGTAGTAACAAAAATCTCGACAACAGACTACCTTCCATAATGACTTGGCTATCATCCATTGGAGTAACAAAAATCTCGACAATAGACTACCTTCCATAATGACAAGGCTACCATTCATTAGAGTAACAAAAATATCCTCAAGAGACTACCTTCCATAATGATAAGGCTACAATCCATTGTAGTAACAAAAATCTCAACAAGAGACTACTTTCCATAATGACAAGGCTACCATCCATTGTAGTAACAAAAATCTCGACAATAGACTACCTTCCATAATGACAAGGCTACCATCCATTATAGTAACAAAAATCTCGACAACAGACTACCTTCCATAATGACTTGGCTACCATCCATTGGAGTAACAAAAATTTCGACAATAGACTACCTTCCATAATGACAAGGCTACCATCCTTTGGAGTAACAAAAATCTCAACAACATACTACATTCCATAATGACTTGGCTAACATCCATTGGAGTAACAAAAATCTCGACAATAGACTACCTTCAAAAATGACAAGGCTACCATCCATTAGAGTAACAAAAATATCCACAAGAGACTACCTTCCATAATGATAAGGCTACAATCCATTGTAGTAACAAAAATCTCGACAACAGACTACCTTACATAATGACAAGGCTACGATCCATTGTAGTAACAAAAATCTCGACAACAGACTACCTTCCATAACGACAAGTCTACCATCCATTGGAGTAACAAAAATCTCGAAAACAGATGACCTTCCATAATGACTAGGCTACCATCCATTGGAGTAATAAAGATATCAACAACAAGCTACCTTCCATTATGAGAAGGCTACAATCCATTGTAGTAATAAAAATATCGACAAGAGACTACCTTCCATAATGACAAGGCTACCATCCACTGTAGTAACAAAAATCTCGACAACAGACTACCTTCCATAATGACAAGGCTACCATCCATTGTAGTAACAAAAATCTCAACAACAGACTGCCTTCCATAATGACTTGGCTACCATCCATTGGAGTAACAAAAATTTCGACAATAGACTACCTTCCGTAATGACAAGGCTACCATCCATTGTATTAACAAAAATCTCGACAACATACTACCTTCCATAATGACTTGGCTACCATCCATTGGAGTAACAAAAATCTCGACAACAGACTACCTTCCATAATGACAAGGCTACCATCCATTAGAGTAACAAAAATAGCCACAAGAGACTACCTTCCATAATGATAAGGCTACAATCCATTTTAGTAACAAAAATCTTGACAACAGACTACCTTACATAATGACAAGGCTACGATCCATTGTAGTAACAAAAATCTCGACAACAGACTACCTTCCATAATGACAAGGCAACCATCCTTTGTAGTAACAAAAATCTCGACAACAAACTACCTTCCATAATTACTTGGCTACCATCCATTGGAGTAATAAAGATATCGACAACAGGCTACATTCCATTATGAGAAGGATATAATCCATTGTTCCATAATGAGAAGGCTACCATCCATTGTAGTAACAAAAATCTCGAGAACAGACTACCTTCCATAATGACAAGTCTACCATCCATTGGAGTAACAAAAATCTCGACAGCAAATGACCTTCCATAATTACTAGGCTACCATCCATTGGAGTAATAACGATATCAACAACAAGCTACCTTCCATTATGAGAAGGCTACAATCCATTGTAGTAATAAAAATATCGACAAGAGACTACCTTCCATAATGACAAGGCTAACATCCACTGTAGTAACAAAAATCTCGACAACAGACTACCTTCCATAATGACAAGGCTACCATCCATTGTAGTAAAAAAAATCTCAACAACAGACTGCCTTCCATAATGACTTGGCTACCATCCATTGGAGTAACAAAAGTTTCGACAATAGACTACCTTCCATAATGACAAGGCTACCATCCATTAGAGTAACAAAAATATCCATAAGAGACTACCTTCCATAATGATAAGGCTACAATCCATTGTAGTAACAAAAATCTTGACAACAGACTACCTTACATAATGACAAGGCTACGATCCATTGTAGTAACAAAAATCTCGACAACAGACTACCTTCCATAATGACAAGGCAACCATCCTTTGTAGTAACAAAAATCTCGACAACAGACTACCTTCCATAATGACTTGGCTACCATACATTGGAGTAATAAAGATATCGACAATAGGCTACATTCCATTATGAGAAGGCTACAATCCATTGTAGTAATAAAAATCTCAACAAGAGACTACCTTCCATAATGACAAGGCTACCATCCATTGTAGTAACAAAAATCTCGACAACATACTACGTTCCATAATGACAAGGCTACCATCCATTGTAGTAACAAAAATCTCGACAACAGACTACCTTCTATAATGACAAGGCTACAATCCATTGTAGTAACAAAAATCTCGACAACAGACTATCTTCAATAATGACTTGGCTACCATCCATTGTAGTTACAAAAATCTCAACAACAGACTACCTTACATAATTACAAGGCTACCATCCATTGTAGTAACAAAAAATCTCGACAACAGACTACCTTCCATAATGACTTGGCTACCATCCATTGGAGTAACAAAAATCTCGACAACAGACTACCTTCCATAATGACAAGGATACCATCCATTGGAGTAACAAAAATCAGGACAACATACTACCTTCCATAATAACAAGGCTAACATCCATTGGAATAACAAAAATCTTGACAATGGACTACCTTACATAATGACAAGGCTACCATCCACTGGAGTAACAAAAATCACGAAAACAAACTTCCTTCCATAACGACAAGTCTACCATCCATTGAAGTAAACAAAAATCTAGACAACAGATGACCTTCCATAATGACTAGGCTACCATCCATTGGAGTACTAAAGATATCGACAACAGGCTACCTTCCATTATGAGAAGGCTACAATCTATTGTAGTAACAAAAATCTCGACAAGTGACTACCTTCCATAATGACAAGGCTACCATCCATTGTAGTAACAAAAATCTCGACAACAAACTACCTTCCATAATGACAAGTCTACCATCCATTGTAGTAACAAAAATCTCGACAACAGACTTCCTGCCATAATGACTTGGCTATCATCCATTGGAGTAACAAAAATCTCGATAATAGACTACCTTCCATAATGACAAGGCTATCTTCCATTAGAGTAACAAAAATATCCACAAGAGACTACCTTCCATAATGATAAGGCTACAATCCATTGTAGTAACAAAAATCTGAACAACAGACTACCTTACATAATGACAAGGCTACCATCCTTTGTAGTAACAAAAATCTCGACAACAGACTACCTTCCAAAATGACTTGGCTACCATCCATTGGAGTAATAAAGATATCGACAACAGGCTACATTCTATTATGAGAAGGCTACAATCCATTGTAGTAATAAAAATCTCAACAAGAGACTACCTTCCATAATGACAAGGCTACCATCCATTGTAGTAACAAAAATCTCGACAACAGACTACCTTCCATAATGACAAGGCTACCATCCATTGTAGTAACAAAAATCTCGACAACAGACTACCTTCCATAATGACAAGGGTACCATCCATTAGAGTAACAAAAATCTCGACAACAGACTACCTTCCATAATGACTTGGCTATCATCAATTGGAGTAACAAAAATCTCGACAATAGACTACCTTCCATAATGACAAGGCTACCATCCATTAGAGTAACAAAAATATCTTCAAGAGACTACCTTCCATAATGATAAGGCTACAATCCATTGTAGTAACAAAAATCTCGACAACAGACTACCTTACATAATGACAAGGCTACCATCCTTTGTAGTAACAAAAATCACGACAACAGACTACTTTCCATAATGACTTGGCTACCATCCATTGGAGTAATAAAGATATCGACAACAGGCTACATTCCATTATGAGAAGGCTACAATCCATTCTAGTAATAAAAATCTCAACAAGAGACTACCTTCCATAATGACAAGGCTACCATCCATTGTAGTAACAAAAATCTCGACAACAGACTACCTTCCATAATGACAAGGCTATCATCCATTGTAGTAACAAAAATCTCGACAACAGACTACCTTCCATAATGACAAGGCTACAATCCATTGTAGTAACAAAAATCTCGACAACAGACTATCTTCCATAATGACTTGGCTACCATCCATTGTAGTTACAAAAATCTTGACAACAGACTACCTTACATAATGACAAGGCTACTATCCATTATAGTAACAAAAATCTCGACAACAGACTACCTTCCATAATGACTAGGCTACCATCCATTGGAGTAACAAAAATTTCGACAACATACTACCTTCCATAATGACAAGGCTACTATCCATTGGAATAACAATAATCTTGACAATAGACTACCTTCCATAATGACAAGGCTACCATCCATTGGAGTAACAAAAATCACGACAACAAACTTCCTTCCATAACGACCAGTCTACCATCCATTGAAGTAACAAAAATCTAGACAACAGATGACCTTCCATATTGACTAGCCTACCATCCATTGGAGTAATAAAGATATCGACAACAGGCTACCTTCCATTATGAGAAGGCTACAATCCATTGTAGTAACAAAAATCTCGACAACAGACTACCTTCCATAATGACAAGGCTACCATCCATTGTAGTAATAAAAATCTCGAAAACAGACTACCTTCCATAATGACAAGACTACCATCCATTGTAGTAACAAAAATCTCGACAACAGACTACCTTCCATAATGACTTGGCTATCATCCATTGGAGTAACAAAAATCTCGACAATAGACTACCTTCCATAATGACAAGGCTACCATCCATTAGAGTAACAAAAATATCCACAAGAGACTACCTTCCATAATGATAAGGCTACAATCCATTGTAGTAACAAAAATCTCCACAACAGACTACCTTACATAATGACAAGGCTACGATCCATTGTAGTAACAAAAATCTCGACAACAGACTACCTTCCATAATGGCAAGGCTACCATCCTTTGTAGTAACAAAAATCTTGACAACAGACTATCTTCCGTAATGACTTGGCTAGCATCCATTGGAAAAACAAAAATCTCGGCAATAGACTACCTTCCATAATGACAAGGCTACCATCCATTGGAGTAACAAAGATATCGGCAACATACTACCTTCCATAATGACAAGGCTACCATCCATTGGAGTAACAAAAATCTCGACAACAGTCTACCTTTCATAATGACAAGGCTACAATCCATTGTAGTAACAAAAATCTCGACAACAGACTACCTTCCATAATGACTTGGCTACCATCCATTGGAGTAACAAAAATCTCGACAACAGACTACCTTCCATAATGACAAGGCTACCATCCATTGTAGTAACAAAAATCTCGACAACATACTACCTTCCATAATAACTTGGCTACCATCCATTGGAGTAACAAAAATCTCGACAATAGACTACCTTCCATAATGACAAGGCTACCATTCATTAGAGTAACAAAAATATCCTCAAGAGGCTACCTTCCATAATGATAAGGTTACAATCCATTGTAATAAAAAAAATCTCGACAATAGACTACCTTACATAATGACAAGGCTACGATCCATTGTAGTTACAAAAATATCGACAACAGACTACCTTACATAATGAGAAGGCTACCATCCATTGTAGTAACAAAAATCTCGACAACAGACTACCTTCCATAATGACAAGGCTACCATCCATTGTAGTAACTAAAATATCGACAACATACTACCTTCCATAATGACAAGACTACCATCCATTGCAGTAACAAAAATCACGACAACATACTACCTTCCATAATAATAAGGCTACCATCCATTGGAATAACAAAAATCTTGTCAACAGACTACCTTCCATAATGACAAGGCTACCATCCATTGGAGTAACAAAAATCACGACAACAGACTACCTTCCATAACGACAAGTCTACCATCCATTGGAGTAACAAAAATCTCGACAACAGATGACCTTCCATAATGACTAGGCTACCATCCATTGGAGTAATAAAGATATCGACAACAGGCTACCTTCCATTATGAGAAGGCTATAATCCATTATAGTAATAAAAATCTCGACAAGAGACTACCTTCCATAATGACAAGGCTACCATCCATTATAGTAACAAAAATCTCGACAACAGACTACCTTCCATAATGACAAGGCTACCATCCATTGTAGTAACAAAAATCTCGACAACAAACTACCTTCCATAATGACTTGGCTACCATCCATTGGAGTAACAAAAATTTCGACAATAGACTACCTTCCATAATGACAAGCCTACCATCCATTGTAGTAACAAAAATCTCGACAACATACTACCTTCCATAATGACTTGGCTACCATCCATTGGAGTAACAAAAATCTCGACAATAGACTACCTTCCATAATGACAAGGCTACCATTCATTAGAGTAACAAAAATATCCACAAGAGACTACCTTCATTAATGATAAGGCTACAATCCATTGTAGTAACAAAAATCTCGACAACAGACTACCTTACATAATGACAAGGCTACGATCCATTGTAGTAACAAAAATCTCGACAAAAGACTACCTTACATAATGACAAGGCTACCATCCTTTGTAGTAACAAAAATCTCGACAAATAACTACCTTCCATAATGACTTGGCTACCATCCATTGGAGTAATAAAGATATCGACAACAGGCTACATTCCATTATGAGAAGGTTACAATCCATTGTAGTAATAAAAATCTCAACAAGAGACTACCTTCCATAATGACAAGGCTACCATCCATTGTAGTAACAAAAATCTCGACAACAGACTACCTTCCATAATGACAAGGCTACCATCCATTGTAGTAACAAAAATCTCGACAACAGACTACCTTCCATAATGACAAGGGTACCATCCATTGTAGTAACAAAAATCTCGACAACAGACTACCTTCCATAATGACTTGGCTATCATCAATTGGAGTAACAAAAATCTCGACAATAGACTACCTTCCATAATGACAAGGCTACCATCCATTAGAGTAACAAAAATATCTTCAAGAGACTACCTTCCATAATGATAAGGCTACAATCCATTGTAGTAACAAAAATCTCGACAACAGACTACCTTACATAATGATAAGGCTACCATCCTTTGTAGTAACAAAAATCACGACAACAGACTACTTTCCATAATGACTTGGCTACCATCCATTGGAGTAATAAAGATATCGACAACAGGCTACATTCCATTATGAGAAGGCTACAATCCATTCTAGTAATAAAAATCTCAACAAGAGACTACCTTCCATAATGACAAGGCTACCATCCATTGTAGTAACAAAAATCTCGACAACAGACTACCTTCCATAATGACAAGGCTATCATCCATTGTAGTAACAAAAATCTCGACAACAAACTACCTTCCATAATGACAAGGCTACAATCCATTGTAGTAACAAAAATCTCGACAACAGACTATCTTCCATAATGACTTGGCTACCATCCATTGTAGTTACAAAAATCTTGACAACAGACTACCTTACATAATGACAAGGCTACTATCCATTATAGTAACAAAAATCTCGACAACAGACTACCTTCCATAATGACTAGGCTACCATCCATTGGAGTAACAAAAATTTCGACAACATACTACCTTCCATAATGACAAGGCTACTATCCATTGGAATAACAATAATCTTGACAATAGACTACCTTCCATAATGACAAGGCTACCATCCATTGGAGTAACAAAAATCACGACAACAAACTTCCTTCCATAACGACAAGTCTACCATCCATTGAAGTAACAAAAATCTAGACAACAGATGACCTTCCATATTGACTAGCCTACCATCCATTGGAGTAATAAAGATATCGACAACAGGCTACCTTCCATTATGAGAAGGCTACAATCCATTGTAGTAACAAAAATCTCGACAACAGACTACCTTCCATAATGACAAGGCTAACATCCATTGTAGTAATAAAAATCTCGAAAACAGACTACCTTCCATAATGACAAGGCTACCATCCATTGTAGTAACAAAAATCTCGACAACAGACTACCTTCCATAATGACTTGGCTATCATCCATTAGAGTAACAAAAATCTCGACAATAGACTACCTTCCATAATGACAAGGCTACCATCCATTAGAGTAACAAAAATATCCACAAGAGACTACCTTCCATAATGATAAGGCTACAATCCATTGTAGTAACAAAAATCTCCACAACAGACTACCTTACATAATGACAAGGCTACGATCCATTGTAGTAACAAAAATCTCGACAACAGACTACCTTCCATAATGGCAAGGCTACCATCCTTTGTAGTAATAAAAATCTTGACAACAGACTATCTTCCATAATGACTTGGCTAGCATCCATTGGAAAAACAAAAATCTCGGCAATAGACTACCTTCCATAATGACAAGGCTACCATCCATTGGAGTAACAAAGATATCGGCAACATACTACCTTCCATAATGACAAGGCTACCATCCATTGGAGTAACAAAAATCTCGACAACAGTCTACCTTCCATAATGACAAGGCTACAATCCATTGTAGTAACAAAAATCTCGACAACAGACTACCTTCCATAATGACTTGGCTACCATCCATTGGAGTAACAAAAATCTCGACAACAGACTACCTTCCATAATGACAAGGCTACCATCCATTGTAGTAACAAAAATCTCGACAACATACTACCTTCCATAATAACTTGGCTACCATCCATTGGAGTAACAAAAATCTCGACAATAGACTACCTTCCATAATGAGAAGGCTACAATTCATTAGAGTAACAAAAATATCCTCAAGAGACTACCTTCCATAATGATAAGGTTACAATCCATTGTAGTAAAAAAAATCTCGACAATAGACTACCTTACATAATGACAAGGCTACGATCCATTGTAGTTACAAAAATATCGACAACAGACTACCTTACATAATGACAAGGCTACCATCCATTGTAGTAACAAAAATCTCGACAACAGACTACCTTCCATAATGACAAGGCTACCATCCATTGTAGTAACTAAAATATCGACAACATACTACCTTCCATAATGACAAGACTACCATCCATTGCAGTAACAAAAATCACGACAACATACTACCTTCCATAATAATAAGGCTATCATCCATTGGAATAACAAAAATCTTGACAACAGACTACCTTCCATAATGACAAGGCTACCATCCGTTGGAGTAACAAAAATCACGACAACAGACTACCTTCCATAACGACAAGTCTACCATCCATTGGAGTAACAAAAATCTCGACAACAGATGACCTTCCATAATGACTAGGCTACCATCCATTGGAGTAATTAAGATATCGACAACAGGCTACCTTCCAATATGAGAAGGCTATAATCCATTATAGTAATAAAAATCTCAACAAGAGACTACCTTCCATAATGACAAGGCTACCATCCATTATAGTAACAAAAATCTCGACAACAGACTACCTTCCATAATGACAAGGCTACCATCCATTGTAGTAACAAAAATCTCGACAACAAACTACCTTCCATAATGACTTGGCTACCATCCATTGGAGTAACAAAAATTTCGACAATAGACTACCTTCCATAATGACAAGCCTACCATCCATTGTAGTAACAAAAATCTCGACAACATACTACCTTCCATAATGACTTGGCTACCATCCATTGGAGTAACAAAAATCTCGACAATAGACTACCTTCCATAATGACAAGGCTACCATTCATTAGAGTAACAAAAATATCCACAAGAGACTACCTTCATTAATGATAAGGCTACAATCCATTGTAGTAACAAAAATCTCGACAACAGACTACCTTACATAATGACAAGGCTACGATCCATTGTAGTAACAAAAATCTCGACAAAAGACTACCTTACATAATGACAAGGCTACCTTCCTTTGTAGTAACAAAAATCTCGACAAATAACTACCTTCCATAATGACTTGGCTACCATCCATTGGAGTAATAAAGATATCGACAACAGGCTACATTCCATTATGAGAAGGTTACAATCCATTGTAGTAATAAAAATCTCAACAAGAGACTACCTTCCATAATGACAAGGCTACCATCCATTGTAGTAACAAAAATATCGACAACAGACTACCTTCCATAATGACAAGGCAACCATCCATTGTAGTAACAAAAATCTCGACAACAGACTACCTTCCATAATGACTTGGCTACCATCCATTGGAGTAACAAAAATCTCGACAACAGGCTACCTTCCATATTGACAAGGCTACCATCCATTGTAGTAACAAAAATCTCGACAACAGACTACCTTCCATAATGACTTGGCTACCATCCATTGGAGTAACAAAAATCTCCACAATAGACTACCTTCCATAATTACAAGGCTACCATCCATTAGAGTAACAAAAATATCCAAAAGAGACTACCTTCCATAATGATAAGGCTACAATCCATTGTAGTAACAAAAATCTCGACAACAAACTACCTTACATAATGAAAAGGCTACGATCCATTGTAGTAACAAAAATCTCGACAACAGACTACCTTCCATAATGACTTGGCTAGCATCCATTAGAAAAACAAAAATCTCGGCAATAGACTACCTTCCATAATGACAAGGCTACCATCCATTTGAGTAACAAAGATATCGACAACAGACTACCTTCCATAATGACAAGGCTACCATCCATTGTAGTAACAAAAATCTCGACAACATACTACCTTCCATAATAACTTGGCTACCATCCATTGGAGTAACAAAAATCTCGACAATAGACTACCTTCCATAATGATAAGGTAACAATCCATTGTAGTAAAAAAAATCTCGACAATAGACTACCTTACATAATGACAAGGCTACGATCCATTGTATTTACAAAAATATCGACAACAGACTACCTTACATAATGACAAGGCTACCATCCATTGTAGTAACAAAAATCTCGACAACAGACTACCTTCCATAATGACAAGGCTACCATCCATTGTAGTAACTAAAATATCGACAACATACTACCTTCCATAATGACAAGACTACCATCCATTGCAGTAACAAAAATCACGACAACATACTACCTTCCATAATAATAAGGCTACCATCCATTGGAATAACAAAAATCTTGACAACAGACTACCTTCCATAATGACAAGGCTACCATCCATTGGAGTAACAAAAATCACGACAACAGACTACCTTCCATAACGACAAGTCTACCATCCATTGGAGTAACAAAAATCTCGACAACAGATGACCTTCCATAATGACTAGGCTACCATCCATTGGAGTAATAAAGATATCGACAACAGGCTACCTTCCATTATGAGAAGGCAATAATCCATTATAGTAATAAAAATCTCGACAAGAGACTACCTTCCATAATGACAAGGCTACCATCCATTATAGTAACAAAAATCTCGACAACAGACTACCTTCCATAATGACAAGGCTACCATCCATTGTAGTAACAAAAATCTCGACAACAAACTACCTTCCATAATGACTTGGCTACCATCCATTGGAGTAACAAAAATTTCGACAATAGACTACCTTCCATAATGACAAGCCTACCATCCATTGTAGTAACAAAAATCTCGACAACATACTACCTTCCATAATGACTTGGCTACCATCCATTGGAGTAACAAAAATCTCGACAATAGACTACCTTCCATAATGACAAGGCTACCATTCATTAGAGTAACAAAAATATCCACAAGAGACTACCTTCATTAATGATAAGGCTACAATCCATTGTAGTAACAAAAATCTCGACAACAGACTACCTTACATAATGACAAGGCTACGATCCATTGTAGTAACAAAAATCTCGACAAAAGACTACCTTACATAATGACAAGGCTACCATCCTTTGTAGTAACAAAAATCTCGACAACAGACTACCTTCCATAATGACTTGGCTACCATCCATTAGAGTAATAAAGATATCGACAACAGGCTACATTCCATTATGAGAAGGTTACAATCCATTGTAGTAATAAAAATCTCAACAAGAGACTACCTTCCATAATGACAAGGCTACCATCCATTGTAGTAACAAAAATATCGACAACAGACTACCTTCCATAATGACAAGGCAACCATCCATTGTAGTAACAAAAATCTCGACAACATACTACCTTCCATAATGACTTGGCTACCATCCATTGGAGTAACAAAAATCTAGACAACAGGCTACCTTCCATATTGACAAGGCTACCATCCATTGTAGTAACAAAAATCTCGACAACAGACTACCTTCCATAATGACTTGGCTACCATCCATTGGAGTAACAAAAATCTCGACAATAGACTACCTTCCATAATTACAAGGCTACCATCCATTAAACTAACAAAAATATCCAAAAGAGACTACCTTCCATAATGATAAGGCTACAATCCATTGTAGTAACAAAAATCTCGACAACAAACTACCTTACATAATGAAAAGGCTACGATCCATTGTAGTAACAAAAATCTCGACAACAGACTACCTTCCATAATGACTTGGCTAGCATCCATTGGAAAAACTAAAAAATCTCGGCAATAGACTACCTTCCATAATGACAAGGCTACCATCCATTTGAGTAACACAGATATCGACAACATACTACCTTCCATAATGACAAGGCTACCATCCATTGGAGTAATAAAAATCTCTACAATAGACTACCTTCAATAATGACAAGGCTACAATCCATTGTAGTAACAAAATTCTCGACAAGAGACTACCTTCCATAATGACAAGGCTACCATCCATTGTAGTAACAAAAATCTCGACAACAGACTACCTTCCATAATGACTTGGCTAAAATCCATTGGAGTAACAAAAATTTCGACAATACACTACCTTCCATAATGACAAGGCTACCATCCATTGTAGTAACAAAAATCTCGACAACATACTACCTTCCATAATGACTTGGCTACCATCCATTGGAGTAACAAAAATCTTGACAATAGACTACCTTCCATAATGACAAGGCTACCATCCATTAGAGTAACAAAAATATCCACAAGAGACTACCTTCCATAATGATAAGGCTACAATCCATTGTAGTAACAAAAATCTCGACAACAGACTACCTTACATAATGACAAGGCTACGATCCATTGGAGTAACAAAAATCTCGACAACAGACTACCTTCCATAATGCCTTGTCTACCATCCATTGGAGTAATAAAGATATCGACAACAGGCTACATTCCATTATGAGAAGGCTACGATCCATTGTAGTAATAAAAATCTCAACAAGAGACTACCTTCTATAATGACAAGGCTACCATCCATTATAGTAATAAAAATCTCGACAACATACTACCTTCCATAATGACAAGGCTACCATCCATTGTAGTAACAAAAATCTCGACAACAGACTACCTTCCATAATGACTTGGCTACCATCCATTGGAGTAACAAAAATCTCGACAATAGACTACCTTCCATAATGACAAGGATACCATCCATTTGAGTAACAAAAATATCCACAAGAGACTACCTTCCATAATGATAAGGCTACAATCCATTGTAGTAACAAAAATATCGATAACAGACTACCTTCCATAATGACTTGTCTACCATCCATTGGAGTAATAAAGATATCGACAACAGGCTACATTCCATTATGAGAAGGCTACAATCCATTGTAGTAATAAAAATCTCAACAAGAGACTACCTTCTATAATGACAAGGCTACCATCCATTATGGTAATAAAAATCTCGACAACAGACTACCTTCCATAATGACAAGGCTATCATCCATTGTAGTAACAAAAATCTTGACAACAGACTACCTTCCATAATGACTTGGCTACCATCCATTGGAGTAACAAAAATCACGACAACAGACTACCTTCCATAATGACAAGGCTACCATCCATTGTAGTAACAAAAATCTCGACAACAGACTACCTTCCATAATGACTTGGCTACCATCCATTGGAGTAACAAAAGTCTCGACAATAGACTACCTTCCATAATGACAAGGATACCATCCATTAGAGTAACAAAAATATCCACAAGAGACTACCTTCCATAATGATAAGGCTACAATCCATTGTAGTAACAAAAATCTCGAAAATAGACTACCTTACATAATGACAAGGCTACGATCCATTGTAGTAACAAAAATCTCGACAATAGACTACCTTCCATAATGACAAGGATACCATCCTTTGTAGTAACAAAAATCTCGACAACAGACTACCTTCCATAATGACTTGGCTAGCATCCATTAGAAAAACAAAAATCTCGGCAATAGACTACCTTCCATAATGACAAGGCTACCATCCATTGGAGTAACAAAGATATCGACAACATACTACCTTCCATAATGACAAGGCTACCATCCATTGGAGTAATAAAAATCTCGACAAGAGACTACCTTCAATAATGACAAGGCTACAATCCATTGTAGTAACAAAAATCTCGACAAGAGACTTCCTTCTATAATGACAAGGCTACCATCCATTGTAGTAACAAAAATCTCGACAACAGACTACCTTCAATAATGACAAGGCTACCATCCATTATAGTAACAAAAATCTCGAAAACAGACTACCTTCCATAATGACTTGGCTAACATCCATTGGAGTAACAAAAATCTCGACAATAGACTACCTTCCATAATGACAAGGCTACCATCCATTAGGGTAACAAAAATATCCACAAGAGACTACCTTCCATAATGATAAGGCTACAATCCATTGTAGGAACAAAAATCTCGACAACCGACTACCTTACATAATGACAAGGCTACGATCCATCGTAGTAACAAAAATCTCGACAATAGACTACCTTACATAATGACAAGGCTACCATCCATCGTAGTAACAAAAATCTCGACAACAGACTACCTTCCATAATGACAAGGCTACCATCCATTGTAGTAACTAAAATATCGATAACATACTACCTTCCATAATGACAAGACTACCATCCATTGGAGTAACAAAAATCACGACAACATACTACCTTCCATAATAAGAAGGCTACCATCCATTGGACTAACAAAAATCTTGACAACACACTACCTTCCATAATGACAAGGCTACCATCCATTGGAGTAACAAAAATCACGACAACAGACTGCCTTCCATAACGACAAGTCTACCATCCATTGGAGTAACAAAAATCATGACAACAGATGACCTTCCATAATGACTAGGCTACCATCCATTGGAGTAATAAAGATATCGACAACAGGCTACCTTCCATTATGAGAAGGCTACGATCCATTGTAGTAACAAAAATCTCGACAACAAACTACCTTACATAATGACAAGGCTACCATCCTTTGTAGTAACAAAAATCTCGACAACAAACTACCTTCCATAATGACTTGGCTACCATCCATTGGAGTAATAAAGATATCGACAACAGGCTACATTCCATTATGAGAAGGTTACAATCCATTGTAGTAATAAAAATCTCAACAAGAGACTACCTTCCATAATGACAAGGCTACCATCCATTGTAGTAACAAAAATATCGACAACAGACTACCTTCCATAATGACAAGGCTACCATCCATTGTAGTAACAAAAATCTCGACAACAGACTACCTTCCATAATGACTTGGCTACCATCCATTGGAGTAACAAAAATCTCGACAACAGACTACCTTCCATAATGACAAGGCTACCATCCATTGGAAAAACAAAAATCTCGGCAATAGACTACCTTCCATAATGACAAGGCTACCATCCATTGGAGTAATCAAAATCTCGACAAGAGACTACCTTCCATAATGACAAGGCTACCATCCATTGGAGTAACAAAAATCACGACAACATACTACCTTCCATAATAACAAGGCTACCATCCATTGGAATAACAAAAATCTTGACAACACACTACCTTCCATAATGACAAGGCTACCATCCATTGGAGTAACAAAAATCACGACAACAGACTACCTTCCATAACGACAAGTCTACCATCCATTGGAGTAACAAAAATCTTGACAACAGATGACCTTCCATAATGACTAGGCTACCATCCATTGGAGTAATAAAGATATCGACAACAGGCTACCTTCCATTATGAGAAGGCTACGATCCATTGTAGTAATAAAAATCTCAACAAGAGACTACCTTCCATAATGACAAGGCTATCATCCATTGTAGTAACAAAAATCTCGACAATTGACTACCTTCCATAATGACTTGGCTACCATCCATTAGAGTAACAAAAATCTCGACAATAGACTACCTTCCATAATGACAAGGCTACCATCCATTAGAGTAACAAAAATATCCACAAGAGACTACCTTCCATAATGATAAGGCTACAATCCATTGTAGTAACAAAAATCTCGACAACAAACTACCTTACATAATGAAAAGGCTACGATCCATTGTAGTAACAAAAATCTCGACAATAGACTACCTTCCATAATGACAAGGCTACCATCCTTTGTAGTAACAAAAATCTCGACAACAGACTACCTTCCATAATGACTTGGCTACCATCCATTGGAAAAACAAAAATCTTGGCAATAGACTACCTTCCATAATGACAAGGCTACCATCGATTTGAGTAACAAAGATATCGACAACATACTACCTTCCATAATGACAAGGCTACCATCCATTGGAGTAATAAAAATCTCGACAATAGACTACCTTCCATAATGACAAGGCTACCATCCATTGTAGTAACAAAAATCTCGACAGACTACCTTCCATAATGACTTGGCTACCATCCATTGGAGTAATAAAGATATCGACAACAGGCTACATTCCATTATGAGAAGGCTACAATCCATTCTAGTAATAAAAATCTCAACAAGAGACTACCTTCCATAATGACAAGGCTACCATCCATTGTAGTAACAAAAATCTCGACAACAGACTACCTTCCATAATGACAAGGCTATCATCCATTGTAGTAACAAAAATCTCGACAACAGACTACCTTCCATAATGACAAGGCTACAATCCATTGTAGTAACAAAAATCTCGACAACAGACTATCTTCCATAATGACTTGGCTACCATCCATTGTAGTTACAAAAATCTTGACAACAGACTACCTTACATAATGACAAGGCTACTATCCATTATAGTAACAAAAATCTCGACAACAGACTACCTTCCATAATGACTTGGCTACCATCCATTGGAGTAACAAAAATTTCGACAACAGACTACCTTCCATAATGACAAGGCTACCATCCATTGGAGTAACAAAAATCAGGACAATATACTACCTTCCATAATAACAAGGCTACCATCCATTGGAATAACAATAATCTTGACAATAGACTACCTTCCATAATGACAAGGCTACCATCCATTGGAGTAACAAAAATCACGACAACAAACTTCCTTCCATAACGACAAGTCTACCATCCATTGAAGTAACAAAAATCTAGACAACAGATGACCTTCCATATTGACTAGCCTACCATCCATTGGAGTAATAAAGATATCGACAACAGGCTACCTTCCATTATGAGAAGGCTACAATCCATTGTAGTAACAAAAATCTCGACAACAGACTACCTTCCATAATGACAAGGCTACCATCCATTGTAGTAATAAAAATCTGGAAAACAGACTACCTTCCATAATGACAAGGCTACCATCCATTGTAGTAACAAAAATCTCGACAATAGACTACCTTCCATAATGACAAGGCTACCATCCATTGGAGTAACAAAAATCTCGACAACAGTCTACCTTCCATAATGACAAGGCTACAATCCATTGTAGTAACAAAAATCTCGACAACAGACTACCTTCAATAATGATAAGGCTACAATCCATTGTAGTAACAAAAATCTCCACAACAGACTACCTTACATAATGACAAGGCTACGATCCATTGTAGTAACAAAAATCTCGACAACAGACTACCTTCCATAATGGCAAGGCTACCATCCTTTGTAGTAACAAAAATCTTGACAACAGACTATCTTCCATAATGACTTGGCTAGCATCCATTGGAAAAACAAAAATCTCGGCAATAGACTACCTTCCATAATGACAAGGCTACCATCCATTGGAGTAACAAAGATATCGGCAACATACTACCTTCCATAATGACAAGGCTACCATCCATTGGAGTAACAAAAATCTCGACAACAGTCTACCTTCCATAATGACAAGGCTACAATCCATTGTAGTAACAAAAATCTCGACAACAGACTACCTTCCATAATGACTTGGCTACCATCCATTGGAGTAACAAAAATCTCGACAACAGACTACCTTCCATAATGATAAGGTTACAATCCATTGTAGTAAAAAAAATTACGACAGCATACTACCTTCCATAATGACAAGGCTACCATCCATTGGAGTAAAAAAAATCTCGACAATAGACTACCTTCCATAATGACAAGGCTACCATCCATTGTAGTAACAAAAATCTCGACAACAGACTACCTTCCATAATGACAAGGCTACCATCCATTGTAGTAACTAAAATATCGATAACATACTACCTTCCATAATGACAAGACTACCATATATTGGAGTAACAAAAATCACGACAACATACTACCTTCCATAATAACAAGGCTACCATCCATTGGAATAACAAAAATCTTGACAACACACTACCTTCCATAATGACAAGGCTACCATCCATTGGAGTAACAAAAATCACGACAACAGACTACCTTCCATAACGACAAGTCTACCATCCATTGGAGTAACAAAAATCTTGACAACATATGACCTTCCATAATGACTAGGCTACCATCCATTGGAGTAATAAAGATATCGACAACAGGCTACCTTCCATTATGAGAAGGCTACGATCCATTGTAGTAATAAAAATCTCGACAAGAGACTACCTTCCATAATGACAAGGCTACCATCCATTGTAGTAACAAAAATCTCGACAACTGACTACCTTCCATAATGACTTGGCTACCATCCATTAGAGTAACAAAAATCTCGACAATAGACTACCTTCCATAATGACAAGGCTACCATCCATTAGAGTAACAAAAATATCCACAAGAGACTACCTTCCATAATGATAAGGCTACAATCCATTGTAGTAACAAAAATCTCGACAACAAACTACCTTACATAATGAAAAGGCTACGATCCATTGTAGTAACAAAAATCTCGACAATAGACTACCTTCCATAATGACAAGGCTACCATCCTTTGTAGTAACAAAAATCTCGACAACAGACTACCTTCCATAATGACTTGGCTACCATCCATTGGAAAAACAAAAATCTCGGCAATAGACTACCTTCCATAATGACAAGGCTACCATCCATTTGAGTAACAAAGATATCGACAACATACTACCTTCCATAATGACAAGGCTACCATCCATTGGAGTAATAAAAATCTCGACAATAGACTACCTTCCATAATGACAAGGCTACCATCCATTGTAGTAACAAAAATCTCGACAACAGACTACCTTCCATAATGACTTGGCTACCATCCATTGGAGTAATAAAGATATCGACAACAGGCTACATTCCATTATGAGAAGGCTACAATCCATTCTAGTAATAAAAATCTCAACAAGAGACTACCTTGCATAATGACAAGGCTACCATCCATTGTAGTAACAAAAATCTCGACAACAGACTACCTTCCATAATGACAAGGCTATCATCCATTGTAGTAACAAAAATCTCGACAACAAACTACCTTTCATAATGACAAGGGTACAATCCATTGTAGTAACAAAAATCTCGACAACAGACTATCTTCCATAATGACTTGGCTACCATACATTGTAGTTACAAAAATCTTGACAACAGACTACCTTACATAATGACAAGGCTACTATCCATTATAGTAACAAAAATCTCGACAACAGACTACCTTCCATAATGACTTGGCTACCATCCATTGGAGTAACAAAAATTTCGACATCAGACTACCTTCCATAATAACAAGGCTACCATCCATTGGAGTAACAAAAATCAGGACAACATACTACCTTCCATAATAACAAGGCTACCATCCATTGGAATAACAATAATCTTGACAATAGACTACCTTCCATAATGACAAGGCTACCATCCATTGGAGTAACAAAAATCACGACAACATACTTCCTTCCATAACGACAAGTCTACCATCCATTGAAGTAACAAAAATCTAGACAACAGATGACCTTCCATATTGACTATCCTACCATCCATTGGAGTAATAAAGATATCGACAACAGGCTACCTTCCATTATGAGAAGGCTACAATCCATTGTAGTAACAAAAATCTCGACAACAGACTACCTTCCATAATGACAAGGCTACCATCCATTGTAGTAATAAAAATCTCGAAAACAGACTACCTTCCATAATGACAAGGCTACCATCCATTGTAGTAACAAAAATCTCGACAATAGACTACCTTCCATAATGACTTGGCTATCATCCATTGGAGTAACAAAAATCTCGACAACATACTACCTTCCATAATGACAAGGCTACCATCCATTAGAGTAACAAAAATATCCACAAGAGACTACCTTCCATAATGATAAGGCTACAATCCATTGTAGTAACAAAAATCTCCACAACAGACTACCTTACATAATGACAAGGCTACGATCCATTGTAGTAACAAAAATCTCGACAACAGACTACCTTCCATAATGGCAAGGCTACCATCCTTTGTAGTAACAAAAATCTTGACAACAGACTATCTTCCATAATGACTTGGCTAGCATCCATTGGAAAAACAAAAATCTCGGCAATAGACTACCTTCCATAATGACAAGGCTACCATCCATTGGAGTAACAAAGATATCGGCAACATACTACCTTCCATAATGACAAGGCAACCATCCATTGAAGTAACAAAAATCTCGACAACAGTCTACCTTCCATAATGACAAGGCTACAATCCATTGTAGTAACAAAAATCTCGACAACAGACTACCTTCCATAATGACTTGGCTACCATCCATTGGAGTAACAAAAATCTCGACAACAGACTACCTTCCATAATGACAAGGCTACCATCCATTGTAGTAACAAAAATCTCGACAACATACTACCTTCCATAATAACTTGGCTACCAACCATTGGAGTAACAAAAATCTCGACAACAGACTACCTTCCATAATGACAAGGCTACCATCCATTGTAGTAACAAAAATCTCGACAACAGACTACCTTCCATAATGAATTGGCTACCATCCATTGGAGTAACAAAAATCTAGACAACAGACTACCTTCCATAATGACAAGTCTACCATCCATTGTAGTAACAAAAATCTCGACAACATACTACCTTCCATAATAACTTGGCTACCATCCATTGGAGTAACAAAAATCTCGACAATAGACTACCTTCCATAATGACAAGGCTACCATTCATTAGAGTAACAAAAATATCCTCAAGAGACTACCTTCCATAATGATAAGGTTACAATCCATTGTAGTAAAAAAAATCACGACAACATACTACCTTCCATAATGACAAGGCTACCATCCATTGGAGTAATAAAAATCTCGACAAGAGACTACCTTCCATAATGACAAGGCTACCATCCATTGTAGTAACAAAAATCTCGACAACAGACTACCTTCCATAATGACAAGGCTACCATCCATTGTAGTAACTAAAATATCGATAACATACTACCTTCCATAATGACAAGACTACCATCCATTGGAGTAACAAAAATCACGACAACATACTACCTTCCATAATAACAAGGCTACCATCCATTGGAATAACAAAAATCTTGACAACACACTACCTTCCATAATGACAAGGCTACCATCCATTGGAGTAACAAAAATCACGACAACAGACTACCTTCCATAACGACAAGTCTACCATCCATTGGAGTAACAAAAATCTTGACAACATATGACCTTCCATAATGACTAGGCTACCATCCATTGGAGTAATAAAGATATCGACAACAGGCTACCTTCCATTATGAGAAGGCTACGATCCATTGTAGTAATAAAAATCTCGACAAGAGACTACCTTCCATAATGACAAGGCTACCATCCATTGTAGTAACAAAAAACTCGACAACTGACTACCTTCCATAATGACTTGGCTACCATCCATTAGAGTAACAAAAATCTCGAAAATAGACTACCTTCCATAATGACAAGGCTACCATCCATTAGAGTAAAAAAAATATCCACAAGAGACTACCTTCCATAATGATAAGGCTACAATCCATTGTAGTAACAAAAATCTCGACAACAAACTACCTTACATAATAAAAAGGCTACGATCCATTGTAGTAACAAAAATCTCGACAATAGACTACCTTCCATAATGACAAGGCTACCATCCTTTGTAGTAACAAAAATCTCGACAACAGACTACCTTCCATAATGACTTGGCTACCATCCATTGGAAAAACAAAAATCTCGGCAATAGACTACCTTCCATAATGACAAGGCTACCATCCATTTGAGTAACAAAGATATCGACAACATACTACCTTCCATAATGACAAGGCTACCATCCATTGGAGTAATAAAAATCTCGACAATAGACTACCTTCCATAATGACAAGGCTACCATCCATTGTAGTAACAAAAATCTCGACAACAGACTACCTTCCATAATGACTTGGCTACCATCCATTGGAGTAATAAAGACATCGACAACAGGCCACATTCCATTATGAGAAGGCTACAATCCATTCTAGTAATAAAAATCTCAACAAGAGACTACCTTCCATAATGACAAGGCTACCATCCATTGTAGTAACAAAAATCTCAACAACAGACTACCTTCCATAATGACAAGGCTATCATCCATTGTAGTAACAAAAATCTCGACAACAAACTACCTTCCATAATGACAAGGCTACAATCCATTGTAGTAACAAAAATCTCGACAACAGACTATCTTCCATAATGACTTGGCTGCCATCCATTGTAGTTACAAAAATCTTGACAACAGACTACCTTACATAATGACAAGGCTACTATCCATTATAGTAACAAAAATCTCGACAACAGACTACCTTCCATAATGACTTGGCTACCATCCATTGGAGTAACAAAAATTTCGACATCAGACTACCTTCCATAATAACAAGGCTACCATCCATTGGAGTAACAAAAATCAGGACAACATACTACCTTCCATAATAACAAGGCTACCATCCATTGGAATAACAATAATCTTGACAATAGACTACCTTACATAATGACAAGGCTACCATCCATTGGAGTAACAAAAATCACGACAACAAACTTCCTTCCATAACGACAAGTCTACCATCCATTGAAGTAACAAAAATCTAGACAACAGATGACCTTCCATATTGACTAGCCTACCATCCATTGGAGTAATAAAGATATCGACAACAGGCTACCTTCCATTATGAGAAGGCTACAATCCATTGTAGTAACAAAAATCTCGACAACAGACTACCTTCCATAATGACAAGGCTACCATCCATTGTAGTAATAAAAATCTCGAAAACAGACTACCTTCCATAATGACAAGGCTACCATCCATTGTAGTAACAAAAATCTCGACAATAGACTACCTTCCATAATGACTTGGCTATCATCCATTGGAGTAACAAAAATCTCGACAATAGACTACCTTCCATAATGACAAGGCTACCATCCATTAGAGTAACAAAAATATCCACAAGAGACTACCTTCCATAATGATAAGGCTACAATCCATTGTAGTAACAAAAATCTCCACAACAGACTACCTTACATAATGACAAGGCTACGATCCATTGTAGTAACAAAAATCTCGACAACAGACTACCTTCCATAATGGCAAGACTACCATCCTTTGTAGTAACAAAAATCTTGACAACAGACTATCTTCCATAATGACTTGGCTAGCATCCATTGGAAAAACAAAAATCTCGGCAATAGACTACCTTCCATAATGACAAGGCTACCATCCATTGGAGTAACAAAGATATCGGCAACATACTACCTTCCATAATGACAAGGCTACCATCCATTGGAGTAACAAAAATCTCGACAACAGTCTACCTTCCATAATGACAAGGCTACAATCCATTGTAGTAACAAAAATCTCGACAACAGACTACCTTCCATAATGACTTGGCTACCATCCATTGGAGTAACAAAAATCTCGACAACAGACTACCTTCCATAATGACAAGGCTACCATCCATTGTAGTAACAAAAATCTCGACAACATACTACCTTCCATAATAACTTGGCTACCATCCATTGGAGTAACAAAAATCTCGACAATAGACTACCTTCCATAATGACAAGGCTACCATTCATTAGAGTAACAAAAATATTCTCAAGAGACTACCTTCCATAATGATAAGGTTACAATCCATTGTAGTAAAAAAAATCTCGACAATAGACTACCTTACATAATGACAAGGCTACGATCCATTGTAGTTACAAAAATCTCGACAACAGACTACCATACATAATGACAAGGCTACCATCCATTGTAGTAACAAAAATCTCGACAACAGACTACCTTCCATAATGACAAGGCTACCATCCATTGTAGTAACTAAAATATCGACAACATACTACCTTCCATAATGACAAGACTACCATCCATTGCAGTAACAAAAATCACGACAACATACTACCTTCCATAATAATAAGGATACCATCCATTGGAATAACAAAAATCTTGACAACAGACTACCTTCCATAAATAGAAGGCTACCATCCATTGGAGTAACAAAAATCACGACAACAGACTACCTTCCATAACGACAAGTCAACCATCCATTGGAGTAACAAAATCTCGACAACAGATGACCTTCCATAATGACTAGGCTACCATCCATTGGAGTAATAAAGATATCGACAACAGGCTACCTTCCATTATGAGAAGGCTATAATCCATTATAGTAATAAAAATCTCGACAAGAGACTACCTTCCATAATGACAAGGCTACCATCCATTATAGTAACAAAAATCTCGACAACAGACTACCTTCCATAATGACAAGGCTACAATCCATTGTAGTAACAAAAATCTCGACAACAAACTACCTTCCATAATGACTTGGCTACCATCCATTGGAGTAACAAAAATTTCGACAATAGACTACCTTCCATAATGACAAGCCTACCATCCATTGTAGTAACAAAAATCTCGACAACATACTACCTTCCATAATGACTTGGCTACCATCCATTGGAGTAAAAAAAATCTCGATAATAGACTACCTTCCTTAATGACAAGGCTACCATTCATTAGAGTAACAAAAATATCCACAAGAGACTACCTTCATTAATGATAAGGCTACAATCCATTGTAGTAACAAAAATCTCGATAACAGACTACCTTACATAATGACATGGCTACGATCCATTGTAGTAACAAAAATCTCGACAAAAGACTACCTTACATAATGACAAGGCTACCATCCTTTATAGTAACAAAAATCTCGACAACAGACTACCTTCCATAATGACTTGGCTACCATCCATTGGAGTAATAAAGATATCGACAACAGGCTACATTCCATTATGAGAAGGTTACAATCCATTGTAGTAATAAAAATCTCAACAAGAGACTACCTTCCATAATGACAAGGCTACCATCCATTGTAGTAACAAAAATATCGACAACAGACTACCTTCCATAATGACAAGGCTACCATCCATTGTAGTAACAAAAATCTCGACAACAGACTACCTTCCATAATGACTTGGCTACCATCCATTGGAGTAACAAAAATCTCGACAACAGGCTACCTTCCATAATGACAAGGCTACCATCCATTGTAGTAACAAAAATCTCGACAACAGACTACCTTCCATAATGACTTGGCTACCATCCATTGGAGTAACAAAAATCTCGACAATAGACTACCTTCCATAATGACAAGGCTACCATCCATTAGAGTAACAAAAATATCCACAAGAGACTACCTTCCATAATGATAAGGCTACAATCCATTGTAGTAACAAAAATCTCGACAACAAACTACCTTACATAATGAAAAGGCTACGATCCATTGTAGTAACAAAAATCTCGACAACAGACTACCTTCCATAATGACTTGGCTAGCATCCATTGGAAAAACAAAAATCTCGGCAATAGACTACCTTCCATAATGACAAGGCTACCATCCATTTGAGTAACAAAGATATCGACAACATACTACCTTCCATAATGACAAGGCTACCATCCATTGGAGTAATAAAAATCTCTACAATAGACTACCTTCAATAATGACAAGGCTACAATCCATTGGAGTAATAAAAATCTCGACAAGAGACTACCTTCCATAATGACAAGGCTACCATCCATTGTAGTAACAAAAATCTCGACAACAGACTACCTTCCATAATGACTTGGCTACAATCCATTGGAGTAACAAAAATTTCGACAATACACTACCTTCCATAATGACAAGGCTACCATCCATTGTAGTAACAAAAATCTCGACAACATACTACCTTCCATAATGACTTGGCTACCATCCATTGGAGTAACAAAAATCTTGACAATAGACTACCTTCCATAATGACAAGGCTACCATCCATTAGAGTAACAAAAATATCCACAAGAGACTACCTTCCATAATGATAAGGCTACACTCCATTGTAGTAACAAAAATCTCGACAACAGACTACCTTACATAATGACAAGGCTACGATCCATTGGAGTAACAAAAATCTCGACAACAGACTACCTTCCATAATGACAAGGCTACCATCCTTTGTAGTAACAAAAATCTCGACAACAGACTACCTTCCATAATGACTTGTCTACCATCCATTGGAGTAATAAAGATATCGACAACAGGCTACATTCCATTATGAGAAGGCTAAAATCCATTGTAGTAATAAAAATCTCAACAAGAGACTACCTTCTATAATGACAAGGCTACCATCCATTATAGTAATAAAAATCTCGACAACAGACTACCTTCCATAATGACAAGGCTACCATCCATTGTAGTAACAAAAATCTCGACAACAGACTACCTTCCATAATGACTTGGCTACCATCCATTGGAGTAACAAAAATCACAACAACGGACTACCTTCCATAATGACAAGGCTACCATCCATTGTAGTAACAAAAATCTCGACAACAAACTACCTTCCATAATGACTTGGCTACCATCCATTGGAGTAACAAAAATCTCGACAATAGACTACCTTCCATAATGACAAGGATACCATCCATTAGAGTAACAAAAATATCCACAAGAGACTACCTTCCATAATGATAAGGCTACAATCCATTGTAGTAACAAAAATCTCGAAAACAGACTACCTTACATAATGACAAGGCTACGATCCATTGTAGTAACAAAAATCTCGACAATAGACTACCTTCCATAATGACAAGGCTACCATCCTTTGTAGTAACAAAAATCTCGACAACAGACTACCTTCCATAATGACTTGGCTAGCATCCATTGGAAAAACAAAAATCTCGGCAATAGACTACCTTCCATAATGCAAAGGCTACCATCCATTGGAGTAACAAAGATATCGACAAGATACTACCTTCCATAATGACAAGGCTACCATCCATTGGAGTAATAAAAATCTCGACAAGAGACTACCTTCAATAATGACAAGGCTACAATCCATTGTAGTAACAAAAATCTCGACAAGAGACTACCTTCTATAATGACAAGGCTATCATCCATTGTAGTAACAAAAATCTCGCCAACAGACTACCTTCCATAATGACAAGGCTACCATCCATTATAGTAACAAAAATCTCGAAAATAGACTACCTTCCATAATGAATTGGCTACCATCCATTGGAGTAACAAAAATCTCGACAATAGACTACCTTCCATAATGACAAGGCTACCATCCATTAGGGTAACAAAAATATCCACAAGAGACTACCTTCCATAATGATAAGGCTACAATCCATTGTAGGAACAAAAATCTGGACAACCGACTACCTTACAAAATGACAAGGCTACGATCCATTGTAGTAACAAAAATCTCGACAATAGACTACCTTCCATAATGACAAGGCTACCATCCTTTGTAGTAACAAAAATCTCGACAACAGACTACCTTCCATAATGACTTGGCTAGCATCCATTGGAAAAACAAAAATCTCGGCAATAGACTACCTTCCATAATGACAAGGCTACCATCCATTGGAGTAACAAAGATATCGACAACATACTACCTTCCATAATGACAAGGCTACCATCCATTGGAGTAATAAAAATCTCGACAAGAGACTACCTTCAATAATGACAAGGCTACAATCCATTGTAGTAACAAAAATCTCGACAAGAGACTACCTTCTATAATGACAAGGCTATCATCCATTGTAGTAACAAAAATCTCGCCAACAGACTACCTTCCATAATGACAAGGCTACCATCCATTATAGTAACAAAAATCTCGAAAACAGACGACCTTCCATAATGAATTGGCTATCATCCATTGGAGTAACAAAAATCTCGACAATAGACTACCTTCCATAATGACAAGGCTACCATCCATTAGGGTAACAAAAATATCCACAAGAGACTACCTTCCATAATGATAAGGCTACAATCCATTGTAGGAACAAAAATCTGGACAACCGACTACCTTACATAATGACAAGGCTACGATCCATTGTAGTAACAAAAATCTCGACAATAGACTACCTTACATAATGACAAGGCTACCATCCATCGTAGTAACAAAAATCTCGACAATAGACTACCTTACATAATGACAAGGCTACCATCCATTGTAGTAACTAAAATATCGATAACAAACTACCTTCCATAATGACAAGACTACCATCCATTGGAGTAACTGTTGTACCCCAAATTTTGACCTAAGATACCGTCTTCCATCCGCATTATTCGCATTGCAAGAGTTTTGACCTATTTTTATCAAATTTTCAAAACAGTTTAAAAATTCACACCTTTTTCGAGTCAGAAGCTGTTTATTTGTTGAACGCTAAATTTATTAACTGATCAAGACTTAAACAATGTTCATTAATTATTTATTATCTTAAATTCAAATAATTGGAATTTATTTTCGATTATTACGTAATTTAAAGACTTATAAATAATAAAAAGAATATTTGAGAAAAGGTTTATTAATGGGTCAAATAATGTTTATTAATTATTCATTATCCTAAATTTAAATAATGGGAACCTGTTTTCCGTTATTATATAATTTGAAGGTTTATGAATAACGAAATAAACATTTAAAAAGGAGTCTATTAATTGATCAAGCAATGTTTATTTAATTATTTATTGTTCTAAATTTAAATAGCTGAAATTCTATTTTTTAAGTTATTATAATTTAGAAGAATTAAAAATAATAATAAAATAAATAATTGAAGTTATTAATTGATCAATGATGTTTATTTATTTGTTTATCATTTTAAATTTAAATGATTGAATTTGATTTTTAATCATTATATAATTTAAAGAATTATAAACAATAAATAAATAATTGGAAAGAAAAAGAATTAATTAAAATAATAGAATTTTTATTCACTTTATTCTATTTATTACAATTGTCATTTAAATGTTGTGTTATTACAAAATATTTATAAAGACAATTACATAAATGCTTAAAGTAAATAAAAAACTATTTTTCTAAATTCTAATTCTAAATCTTCAATCCAATGCTCTTGTTCGCTCATTTAATTTTACCTGCGAAAACGATCAAAAGAAAGAAATTAGAATTCGAATAAATAATTAAAATGCAGAAAATAAATTCAATGTTCATCATTAAAAGCAATGGCCGGAATCAGTTACTCTTTTTTGCAAATCACGGGATTTCTCCCGGTTCACAAAAAAGAGAGGAATTTTTAAATGAATGCACAATTAAAAAATAGCACATTTCAAAATCAATTGCATTTTTATCAAAAAAAACCCACTGCATATTTCAAATATGCATACATTTCAAAACTGCATAAACCATACAAACAGCATGTTTAGTTCACAAATAACAAGCCAACGTTAACCTGCAAAAAACAATATGAAATTTCCAGCATGTGCAGTTTTAAAACTTTGAAAGCAAGCAATGTATATTTCCTCCTTCATCATATTCCAGCCCATTACAATTTCAGAAAAATGTACAGTATATCATTTATATATATCAATTTCTGTACTTGGGAGAGAGAGAGAAGAGGTTCAATTTTGCAGGTTTTGGCCTAAGCATGAATTGGGAATAAAGTCAACCTTGTAGCAGCATATGTGCAGAACAGCAGAAAAATATATTAAGATATTCAAAACCTGAGCCATGAGAGTAAAGCAACGGCTATTTGGAATCCCTTCAAAAAAGGAAGTGTGAGCTTGCATAGTGGGAGGACCAGAACATCACTGCATAGTCCAAAAAGAATCATAACCAGCATACTACAATCAAAACCATCTCTAAGCATTTGCAAACCTGCATACTGCTATGATTCCCAAACAGAACCTAAACCATCTCTAAGCATTTGCAAACCTGCATACTGCTATGATTCCCAAACAGAACCTAAACCATCTCTAAGCATTTGCAAACCTGCATACTGCTATGATTCCCAAACAGAACCTAAACCATCTCTAAGCATTTGCAAACCTGCATACTGCTATTATTCCCAATCAAAACCATCTCTAAGCATTTGCAAACCTGCATACTGCTATCAAAACATAACCTACTGCCAAATCATTTTTACATAGCATAAAACCATAACCGGCATATTGCAAAATCTGCATTACTGTTAAACCATTTTGCATAGCATATTGCAAATCGCACAACCAGGAAACCTGCATATTGCTAAACCGTTTCTAAGCACATTGTCAAACCATCCAGCATACTGACCAAAACCGAATAAACCACAAAAAACCATTTATTCAATATTTCCATTCAGTTTTTTTTAGACGGAGAAGAAGAGAAGAATTAGTGGCAGAAAGCAAGGAGCGAGGAGTCTTCGGAGCTTACCTGACTTCGCCGGAATCGTACCGTCGGACTAGCTCCGACCATGTGAGTTTCTTCAGTTTTTCGCATAAACCGTTATACCGTTTGCGTTGTCTTTGTCTCGCTTAACAATACTCTCTTTAATTTCCTGAAATCATGTAAATGGCCATTTAATATCATTGCGAATCATCAACACATTAAATCCCTATTTTAACACAGGCAATAATTTGATCGATAAATTTCAAAATTCATATGTTGCAAAACCGGCACAATCACATAAGTACTGTTAATTTAAAACCAACGTGTAAAAAAATATAACAAATTCACAAACCTTTTTCAATTACTCATTCGGACTTCGCGGTTCATTACTATCATCTTCGTTCAATTCTTCTGCCGCTCTTAAATCCGCATCTGATACAACGGTATCCTCCTTCCTATACTATCATCACATTTCAATCATCTTCATCGAGTTGCTCCTTTACTTCTTTCACCACTAGGACAGCATGAAGATACTCTACTTTCATCTGTTTTGTCTACTGCAATTTTGCATTTTGAGGATTCTACGCTTGTTGCTTCTTGTGCTTTTCTTTTGGAGCTATGTGGTTTATCTGCCGGCAAGATGCGCATTGACATGGCTGTGCTAAAACGGATATCTTATTTCTACAAATCACATGAAACTTACAAAATCTCAAGCAATTATCACCACCATGGATATGTTAATGCTGCAAGTGTTTCCGATGAAGGGCCTGCTTCTCTTTCCAAGATGGTTGCAGTGCTTTGTGAACAACAGTTGTTTTCGCCTTTGCTAAGGGCGTTTGAGATGTTCCTTCCATCATGCCCCCTGCTTGCCGTACCACCGACCCACCTCTCTCTTTTTCTCGCTCTCTCCAATTACCACAACTAGTATTTAGAGTAAACATTGCCTCATAAAGAAACAAAGTAGTCCAAAATAATGAAGCTCAGCTTAGAACTAGGAGTAACAACATTTCTTCTATGTGCTGCTATTTCTTTCTTCCACATTACTTCAGCTGAAGATCCATATAAATTCTTCAACTGGAATGTTACTTACGGTGACATTTACCCACTTGGAGTTCGCCAAACAGGTATATTGATCAATGGACAATTCCCTGGTCCAGACATTCATTCTGTTACCAACGACAATCTCATTATCAATGTCTTCAACAGTTTAGATGAACCCTTTCTCATATCCTGGAATGGGATCCAGCAGAGAAGGAATTCATTTGAGGATGGTGTATTTGGAACAACATGTCCAATTCCACCAGGGAAGAATTTCACTTACATACTTCAAGTGAAAGATCAAATTGGAAGTTTTTACTATTTTCCATCTCTTGCATTTCACAAAGCAGCTGGTGGTTTTGGAGGTATTAGGATACTGAGTAGGCCAAGAATTCCAGTTCCTTTTCCTGATCCGTCTGGTGATTACACTGTGCGTATTGGTGATTGGTACAAGTCCAACCATACGACTCTAAAAGCCCATCTTGATAATGGAAAAAAGCTTCCTATACCTGATGGAATCCTCATCCAAATCGCATCCCTCGCTTAAATCGTCTTCTTTTCAAATCAAAACGCTATCTCCTCGCCGCGACCTCCAAGATCTCCTCCGCGCAAACCTCTCTTCGATTCCTTCTAAACAGCGAAACCCCTTCTCTTCAAATCGAAACGCTCCTCTAAGACAGCCGGCACCGACCTCCAAGACAGTCACCAGCGGCGGCCAAGCTTGCGTTTCCTAGGTTTTTCGTACAGCTCTGCGTTTTCTTTTCCTGGGTCCGGGTCTTCCAAGCGACCCGCTCCACTCCCCTCAACCCATTTCATTTCCTTTTTTGCTCAAGCCCATGCATTTGTTTACCCCCCTTTGGTTATTGATACTTCTTTTTCTACTTTTAATTTCCTTAGCCCCTTTTTTAGAATTACTATCAACTTAGTTAAATTAGTAAGATCTAATAAAAGAAAAAAGAGATATAAGTTAATTAAACAAATTTTAATAACTTGACATTTTTTATTTTATTAGTTTAAACTTTAGGATTAATCTATTAATTTTAGTTTTTTTTAACTAGATTTAATTTAAGAGCTTAAAGATTTAATCTAATTGTTTAATAATTCTTAAATAATACTCTGTGTTATTAATAAAAACATAAAAAATAGAAACGTATAAAATCTAAAAAACATTTCTATTAATTCTCATTACCTTTTATCATGAAAAATGCGTAAAAAAAGTGAAAGCCAATTAAAACATTTTTCTCTTCACATATTAAACCAAAAATCATTAAAAATGCAAGTCCACATTTAATTTGTTATATATCATTTATCGCATAATTTTCTGTCAATTATTTCATCGTATTTGATTATTCTGTTTGTGCCAATCCAAAGGGAATAGTCTAATTTTTGTTGACTTCATGTCCAAAAAAAAACGATCGAGCGAGTACCCTCATTTCATTGAAACTTAGGATGATTTTTCCAAATATCCGATTTCTCCGAAACTCACACCTTTTAAGTCAAAACTTCAACGTTAGGTTGTCGTATCTTCAAAAACCCGTCCGTATCCCTTTTCGGCCAAAACAATTTATTTTCGATCAAACAAATCAATTTTAAATAAAAACAGATATTTCAAAAGGTTCCTATAGAATACTATAGATGCATTGGGTGCTAATACCTTCCCATTGTATAACCAACCCCCGAACCATAAGATCTCTTTTCAAAATCGCTTTGTATTTTCAGTATTATTTACATTGCATATTTAGGGTTTTATTTCGCTCTTTTCCCTTTCCCTTTGGAAATAATAAAGCGCGGTGGCGACTCTTGCTTTTGTGAGACGAATTAATCAATAATTCGATCTCCGATTTACCCCGCTACATTTTTATCGCTACAGAATTGGCGACTCTGCTGGGGAAAGATTGACCTCTTGCTGGTCCATCCCTAAGTGGGTTAAGCCTAACTTGGCTTATCTGTTTTACTATTATTTGATTTGCTTGATTACGTGTTTAAATTTGGGGTGTTTGGGTTTTTTTTTGCAAAGGATGAATCCTATACCCGGATTAAGCAACATTTAAGGAATAGGACGGGCGGTACAGTCATGTTAACTTTGAGGGAGTAATCCCGAAGAAGGAGGCATGAGATCCCCCACTCAATGGAAGGCCCTCTTGAACTTAATATTTGTTTACCGAGTAATCGGGAAGACATTATTATTTTCGACCTAGGAGCCCGAGAAGTTGAGGACCGTAGAACCCTAACCCATCTTGGCCTTTTTAGGTGTAGCGCGGAGACTATAACGGAGTAATTCGGAAGTAGTTGTTACGCGATGCTACGCTCGGACGAGTTTCTCTTGAGAATATTGCTAATTATCGAGTAATCCAGACGTTGGCAATATCCGAAGGAGGAATGTAGACTCTGGGAACTTTTAGAACCTTGTCTTACAGGTGCGATTGAAACGTTAGTACATACCTTTGGGTGGGCTTTACCCTCGACTCCATGCGGAACGTTGAACCTTTAAACCCCATGTTTTTGACCTTGCTTGTGGTTGTTGCATCGCCATGCATTCATGCATCCATAAAACTCTTTTCACTTGACTTTGAAGGAGTTTGGAGGTCTTTCTTTGTAAACATCACTAGTTTCATCAAACTCAATGGATCTTGGGTGTCGATAGGGCGAAAACCCTAATCCACCAAAATGGATGATTGATCTTGACGATAACTTGATCAACGTTTGGAGCCGATTTAAAATTCATCTTTTATCTTCATATATGGATGTTTATAACTTGATATCTTGAGTTCCTTGAAAGTCAAATAAAACTCTCTTTTGCACATCATACATCATTCTACATTTTCTTTGTCTCACTTTCAAAGGTCTTTTTCCGAGTCTTATTTTTTCCTTGGTCTCGCCAGTACAACACTCGCGCTAAGAGGATAATGGAGAATATCAAGCAAGAGGTTTCTGAACTCCGCAGAGAGGTGACTATTTTGAAAGCTGGTTTGGATCACTTAACTGGTTTGGTTGAAATTCTGATCTCCGCCCAAGTCAATCCTTCTAGGAGGGAGGAAGCAGGGATAAAAGTCTTCACGGAGACTCTAAAATCTTTTTCTCATGAGAAGGTGACGGTTAATGCACCTGATGACTTTCCTGACAAGGTGAATGTGGGAGTGCGTCTAGAAGAAGATGTCGGAAAGGGATGTTTATATGAAGTGGGTAGCTCAGTTAATGGTGTGAAGAAGTTTGATAATGACTTTTCCAAGAAGAGAACTAAGGGAAGGAATAATCATCATCAGAATCATCATGTTCATCATCAGAATCAGCAAGTTCCTAATCAGAGGAAAACCCAGTTTGATTCAATTCCAATCACCTATACAGAGTTGTTCCCTATCCTGATGCAGAGGAATTTGGTTCAGACCCGACCTCTACCGAAGGTCCCTAAGAAGATACATTGGAACTACAAAGTTGATTTGGCTTGTACTTTTCATCAAGGTGCTCGTGGGCATGACTTGGAGGGTTGCTTCGCTTTGAAGATTGAGGTTCAGAAGTTGGTCCGAAGTGGTATCTTGTCATTCAAGGACGTTGGTTTTGAAGTTCAAATCAAACAGGCGCCGAAGAGTAAACACGATTGAGGGTGACTTTGAGTTTTTGAAGATGTTTTCGGTAGTTCAAGTGGAAAGCCTTCCCAGATTATTAACTTGTTTCTGCTTTTGTAGCTTTTCTTATTTATCAAAACATTGTTTGCATGTAAGAACTTATTTGCATCTGAATGATCATTTTAATACAATGAGTATGTTTGTCTTGAAGAAATTCATTCGTTTCACTCATATTTGCTCTCAAATTTTAAATTTCTTTTGCATTATGATACCAACATGTGGCCCATTCTCTTGCCTAGGCAGAGATTGAAGGGGGGATGATGATCTAAAGAACACAAAATCTTTGGTTGCATGCTTTTGAATAAAATCTTGTTGATGATGTACAGGCATTGTTTCAAATCCCTAAACACCGGAGATATAAGGAAGATAATCCTTCGCTAACCCCTTTTGAGCCTTTGAAGCAGAAGTTTCTTTTCTATACGAAAAAACCTTGAATTTTAACCTGGGGCAGGGTAGCTTTCTGGTAATTTGATTGAGTGTTCAAAATTCGTAAGAAAGATGTTACCGTCACAAAATCCTCTTTATAGATGAACACTCAGTTTGAATTAACCAAGCATAGGTTTGGAGAACATCATGAAGAATGGGTGGGCACCAAATATTTCGAGCCTTAAGACCTTTTTCTAAAAAACCCATAAACCAGACCACATTACAACCTTCAAAAGTCCTAATTGAAGCAAGGTCATTTCGAAAGCATACTTCAATGAGATATTGTTCCTGACTCCCATTGAGTTTCAAATAGTTATGTTGGTATCATATGTTTTTCCTATACGAAAATAAATGATGCTCTAACTCGCACAACTTGTGCGATATCTTTTCAAAATCTTCAAGACTTACATAACTGTTGCATTAGAGTTTTCATTCTCATTGTAAACTCTTTCTAACTGCAAAACATGCGTTTGATGTCAAGGAAGCTCACATAAACACCAGTGATGAGTTTACTCTTTTGAGGCTTGAAACTTTGTTGAGTAATTGGCGGATCACGTCGAGAGAATCATATCCAGGGGCATGTTAGTTGAAGACCTTAAGCATGGACAGGTTGCTTCTCCTAGTTTTTGTTTTTCCCATTTTGTTTGCTCGTTTGGGGCAAAAAATTCGAAGACTTTGTTGTGCCGACTACAGTCTATCCGGGGCAATCACGTCGAGATTGGATGAATTCCTCTAAGAGTTTGAAGACACCAGAGCATGGTGAATGCCAGGTCTTTTGTAAACCCTCTTGAGACGATTTCTCCTCATCAACCAGATAGCTTGGGGCACTTTGGAGAAGTGCAGCTATTCGCAAGAATCGTCGTGCATCATGCAGCTCGTCAGCAGTAATTTGGGGCGTCCATTTGGTCCCCGGGGCAATCTAGACTTGTCAGAATGTGTGCTAGGCATTGCACACTTTATCAGAGGGTGGTGTTCCCAGTCTCCAGCTAAGCATGACTCCTTCCAGCAGAAGATTTGTTCGTGTTGTCGACGATAGAAGACTGGACTTTGGGTTGAATATTTTCCTCTCCAAAGAGATTTAAGCCTTGTAGAAGGATTTTACAGCGTTGTTGGCTTTTGTCTTCTATCTCCAGTGATGTTCCCCTCCTGTTAAGTTTAGCCGAGCGTCGGGTTGTACTGTGATGTTTCATCATCTTCTGTCCGTCTCCCCTGTCGGTTTTGTCAGCATATACATGGCATTCATTTATTCATTTACACTTGCATCATGCACGCACGATTGTATTTGTTTATGTCATTGAGTTCGTACACCTTGGTTGTGTCTTTTCAAATAACACATTTGATCTTTCCAAATAGAGTGCCAACTTAAGCATAAAATGTGCCTCCTTTCTAATTCCCCAACTGAGCTAATCCTCGTGGATGATTTTTGATTTAGCTTACCTTGTCCGTTTCTGGATAGGATAATTTCCCCCAATCGATTTACTTTCTCATTGGGTAGAGTCTTGTTTGACTGTTTTCTCTCTGGTTATTCCTGGATGAAGTTGTTGCCTCTTGCATAGGCTATACTCTTTGATTTTCCCCAGTGAGTTTGCGACCAAGACGACTGGTGCATTTATTTTGCACATTTAAGTATATGATCTCCTCGGGAAGGATTGATTCAGGGTTCTCTTTGACGAAGATTTTATTCTCTGCCAATATCATCGCAGTTTCCTTCTGAATTATTTTAGAAAATGACAAGCGGAAGCTCTTCATGAGCAACTTGTACGTTACTCTTTGAAAACGCCGAGCAGCAGTTCTTCATGAGCTACTAGTGCGTCATTTATCCTTTTTGGGAAGCGCCGAGCAGCAGTTCTTCATGAGCTACTAGTGCGTCATTTTATTTTTTCTGAAGCGCCGAGCAGCAGTTCTTCATGAGCTACTAGTGCGTCAGTTATGACTTTGTGAAAACGCCAGCAGTTCTTCATGAGCTACTAGTGCGTTGTTTATTTTCTGAAGCGCCGAGCAGCAGTTCTTCATGAGCTACTAGTGCGTTGTTTATTTTCTGAAGCGCCGAGCAGCAGTTCTTCACGAGCTACTAGTGCGTCATTTATTTTTCTGAAAAGCGACAAGCAGCAAACTCTTCATGAGTTACCAGTGCGTTATTACTTTTCTTCGGACGACAACAAGCGGTAGCTTCTTTATTTGAGCAACTTGTTTGTTATCGGTATTTTCTCTGGACACCAACAACTGGCAGTTTTCTTTATTTGAACAACCTTCGTATCTACAGTCTCATTACCTCAGCATTAATAAGTATACCTCCGAAACCTCGCAGAGAAGTCTGGTACGAATCTGTACCTCCAGAAGTCGGTAATCAGTTATCCGCAATTTGATATTCTCTGTCTATCGTTGACCTTGAGTCGCGAACTCACTGTTTTGGATCAATGATCTGTTATAGCCTATGCAAGATGCTCTCTTTGTTAGGGTTAGAGGTTGTTTCCCCTCGATTTTATTCGCTGTCGGGAGTCTGTCGTTTGAAGTCAATAGCTTGTCTCCCCAGTAATGTATAATCCGAACCGCTGTGTTTTGTTGGTGTTCGATTCCCCAACATTGTCTTGTTTCATACAATATCTTTCTCTGTGAATTCATACACTACATTCATATCACTGCATGATGACGGCATCATAGGACAAAATTTGCGTAGTTATGTATTTAAGTACCTTCAATCTCGTCGAAACGAAGATTTCAAATCTTCATATCTCCGGATAGAAGGAACTTAAATAGGGGAAGCTGTTGTACCCCAAATTTTGACCTAAGATACCGTCTTCCATCCGCATTATTCGCATTGCAAGAGTTTTGACCTATTTTTATCAAATTTTCAAAACAGTTTAAAAATTCACACCTTTTTCGAGTCAGAAGCTGTTTATTTGTTGAACGCTAAATTTATTAACTGATCAAGACTTAAACAATGTTCATTAATTATTTATTATCTTAAATTCAAATAATTGGAATTTATTTTCGATTATTACGTAATTTAAAGACTTATAAATAATAAAAAGAATATTTGAGAAAAGGTTTATTAATGGGTCAAATAATGTTTATTAATTATTCATTATCCTAAATTTAAATAATGGGAACCTGTTTTCCGTTATTATATAATTTGAAGGTTTATGAATAACGAAATAAACATTTAAAAAGGAGTCTATTAATTGATCAAGCAATGTTTATTTAATTATTTATTGTTCTAAATTTAAATAGCTGAAATTCTATTTTTTAAGTTATTATAATTTAGAAGAATTAAAAATAATAATAAAATAAATAATTGAAGTTATTAATTGATCAATGATGTTTATTTATTTGTTTATCATTTTAAATTTAAATGATTGAATTTGATTTTTAATCATTATATAATTTAAAGAATTATAAACAATAAATAAATAATTGGAAAGAAAAAGAATTAATTAAAATAATAGAATTTTTATTCACTTTATTCTATTTATTACAATTGTCATTTAAATGTTGTGTTATTACAAAATATTTATAAAGACAATTACATAAATGCTTAAAGTAAATAAAAAACTATTTTTCTAAATTCTAATTCTAAATCTTCAATCCAATGCTCTTGTTCGCTCATTTAATTTTACCTGCGAAAACGATCAAAAGAAAGAAATTAGAATTCGAATAAATAATTAAAATGCAGAAAATAAATTCAATGTTCATCATTAAAAGCAATGGCCGGAATCAGTTACTCTTTTTTGCAAATCACGGGATTTCTCCCGGTTCACAAAAAAGAGAGGAATTTTTAAATGAATGCACAATTAAAAAATAGCACATTTCAAAATCAATTGCATTTTTATCAAAAAAAACCCACTGCATATTTCAAATATGCATACATTTCAAAACTGCATAAACCATACAAACAGCATGTTTAGTTCACAAATAACAAGCCAACGTTAACCTGCAAAAAACAATATGAAATTTCCAGCATGTGCAGTTTTAAAACTTTGAAAGCAAGCAATGTATATTTCCTCCTTCATCATATTCCAGCCCATTACAATTTCAGAAAAATGTACAGTATATCATTTATATATATCAATTTCTGTACTTGGGAGAGAGAGAGAAGAGGTTCAATTTTGCAGGTTTTGGCCTAAGCATGAATTGGGAATAAAGTCAACCTTGTAGCAGCATATGTGCAGAACAGCAGAAAAATATATTAAGATATTCAAAACCTGAGCCATGAGAGTAAAGCAACGGCTATTTGGAATCCCTTCAAAAAAGGAAGTGTGAGCTTGCATAGTGGGAGGACCAGAACATCACTGCATAGTCCAAAAAGAATCATAACCAGCATACTACAATCAAAACCATCTCTAAGCATTTGCAAACCTGCATACTGCTATGATTCCCAAACAGAACCTAAACCATCTCTAAGCATTTGCAAACCTGCATACTGCTATGATTCCCAAACAGAACCTAAACCATCTCTAAGCATTTGCAAACCTGCATACTGCTATGATTCCCAAACAGAACCTAAACCATCTCTAAGCATTTGCAAACCTGCATACTGCTATTATTCCCAATCAAAACCATCTCTAAGCATTTGCAAACCTGCATACTGCTATCAAAACATAACCTACTGCTAAATCATTTTTACATAGCATAAAACCATAACCGGCATATTGCAAAATCTGCATTACTGTTAAACCATTTTGCATAGCATATTGCAAATCGCACAACCAGGAAACCTGCATATTGCTAAACCGTTTCTAAGCACATTGTCAAACCATCCAGCATACTGACCAAAACCGAATAAACCACAAAAAACCATTTATTCAATATTTCCATTCAGTTTTTTTTAGACGGAGAAGAAGAGAAGAATTAGTGGCAGAAAGCAAGGAGCGAGGAGTCTTCGGAGCTTACCTGACTTCGCCGGAATCGTACCGTCGGACTAGCTCCGACCATGTGAGTTTCTTCAGTTTTTCGCATAAACCGTTATACCGTTTGCGTTGTCTTTGTCTCGCTTAACAATACTCTCTTTAATTTCCTGAAATCATGTAAATGGCCATTTAATATCATTGCGAATCATCAACACATTAAATCCCTATTTTAACACAGGCAATAATTTGATCGATAAATTTCAAAATTCATATGTTGCAAAACCGGCACAATCACATAAGTACTGTTAATTTAAAACCAACGTGTAAAAAAATATAACAAATTCACAAACCTTTTTCAATTACTCATTCGGACTTCGCGGTTCATTACTATCATCTTCGTTCAATTCTTCTGCCGCTCTTAAATCCGCATCTGATACAACGGTATCCTCCTTCCTATACTATCATCACATTTCAATCATCTTCATCGAGTTGCTCCTTTACTTCTTTCACCACTAGGACAGCATGAAGATACTCTACTTTCATCTGTTTTGTCTACTGCAATTTTGCATTTTGAGGATTCTACGCTTGTTGCTTCTTGTGCTTTTCTTTTGGAGCTATGTGGTTTATCTGCCGGCAAGATGCGCATTGACATGGCTGTGCTAAAACGGATATCTTATTTCTACAAATCACATGAAACTTACAAAATCTCAAGCAATTATCACCACCATGGATATGTTAATGCTGCAAGTGTTTCCGATGAAGGGCCTGCTTCTCTTTCCAAGATGGTTGCAGTGCTTTGTGAACAACAGTTGTTTTCGCCTTTGCTAAGGGCGTTTGAGATGTTCCTTCCATCATGCCCCCTGCTTGCCGTACCACCGACCCACCTCTCTCTTTTTCTCGCTCTCTCCAATTACCACAACTAGTATTTAGAGTAAACATTGCCTCATAAAGAAACAAAGTAGTCCAAAATAATGAAGCTCAGCTTAGAACTAGGAGTAACAACATTTCTTCTATGTGCTGCTATTTCTTTCTTCCACATTACTTCAGCTGAAGATCCATATAAATTCTTCAACTGGAATGTTACTTACGGTGACATTTACCCACTTGGAGTTCGCCAAACAGGTATATTGATCAATGGACAATTCCCTGGTCCAGACATTCATTCTGTTACCAACGACAATCTCATTATCAATGTCTTCAACAGTTTAGATGAACCCTTTCTCATATCCTGGAATGGGATCCAGCAGAGAAGGAATTCATTTGAGGATGGTGTATTTGGAACAACATGTCCAATTCCACCAGGGAAGAATTTCACTTACATACTTCAAGTGAAAGATCAAATTGGAAGTTTTTACTATTTTCCATCTCTTGCATTTCACAAAGCAGCTGGTGGTTTTGGAGGTATTAGGATACTGAGTAGGCCAAGAATTCCAGTTCCTTTTCCTGATCCGTCTGGTGATTACACTGTGCGTATTGGTGATTGGTACAAGTCCAACCATACGACTCTAAAAGCCCATCTTGATAATGGAAAAAAGCTTCCTATACCTGATGGAATCCTCATCCAAATCGCATCCCTCGCTTAAATCGTCTTCTTTTCAAATCAAAACGCTATCTCCTCGCCGCGACCTCCAAGATCTCCTCCGCGCAAACCTCTCTTCGATTCCTTCTAAACAGCGAAACCCCTTCTCTTCAAATCGAAACGCTCCTCTAAGACAGCCGGCACCGACCTCCAAGACAGTCACCAGCGGCGGCCAAGCTTGCGTTTCCTAGGTTTTTCGTACAGCTCTGCGTTTTCTTTTCCTGGGTCCGGGTCTTCCAAGCGACCCGCTCCACTCCCCTCAACCCATTTCATTTCCTTTTTTGCTCAAGCCCATGCATTTGTTTACCCCCCTTTGGTTATTGATACTTCTTTTTCTACTTTTAATTTCCTTAGCCCCTTTTTTAGAATTACTATCAACTTAGTTAAATTAGTAAGATCTAATAAAAGAAAAAAGAGATATAAGTTAATTAAACAAATTTTAATAACTTGACATTTTTTATTTTATTAGTTTAAACTTTAGGATTAATCTATTAATTTTAGTTTTTTTTAACTAGATTTAATTTAAGAGCTTAAAGATTTAATCTAATTGTTTAATAATTCTTAAATAATACTCTGTGTTATTAATAAAAACATAAAAAATAGAAACGTATAAAATCTAAAAAACATTTCTATTAATTCTCATTACCTTTTATCATGAAAAATGCGTAAAAAAAGTGAAAGCCAATTAAAACATTTTTCTCTTCACATATTAAACCAAAAATCATTAAAAATGCATGTCCACATTTAATTTGTTATATATCATTTATCGCATAATTTTCTGTCAATTATTTCATCGTATTTGATTATTCTGTTTGTGCCAATCCAAAGGGAATAGTCTAATTTTTGTTGACTTCATGTCCAAAAAAAAACGATCGAGCGAGTACCCTCATTTCATTGAAACTTAGGATGATTTTTCCAAATATCCGATTTCTCCGAAACTCACACCTTTTAAGTCAAAACTTCAACGTTAGGTTGTCGTATCTTCAAAAACCCGTCCGTATCCCTTTTCGGCCAAAACAATTTATTTTCGATCAAACAAATCAATTTTAAATAAAAACAGATATTTCAAAAGGTTCCTATAGAATACTATAGATGCATTGGGTGCTAATACCTTCCCATTGTATAACCAACCCCCGAACCATAAGATCTCTTTTCAAAATCGCTTTGTATTTTCAGTATTATTTACATTGCATATTTAGGGTTTTATTTCGCTCTTTTCCCTTTCCCTTTGGAAATAATAAAGCGCGGTGGCGACTCTTGCTTTTGTGAGACGAATTAATCAATAATTCGATCTCCGATTTACCCCGCTACATTTTTATCGCTAAAGTAACAAAAATCTTGACAACACACTACCTTCCAAAATGACAAGGCTACCATCCATTGGAGTAACAAAAATCACGACAACAGACTACCTTCCATAACGACAAGTCTACCATCCATTGGAGTAACAAAAATCTTGACAACAGATGACCTTCCATAATGACTAGGCTACCATCCATTGGAGTAATAAAGATATCGACAACAGGCTACCTTCCATTATGAGAAGGCTACAATCCATTGTAGTAATAAAAATCTCGACAAGAGACTACCTTCCATAATGACAAGGCTACCATCCATTGTAGTAACAAAAATCTCGACAACAGACTACCTTCCATAATGACTTGGCTACCATCCATTGGAGTAACAAAAATCACGACAACGGACTACCTTCCATAATGACAAGGCTACCATCCATTGTAGTAACAAAAATCTCGACAACAAACTACCTTCCATAATGACTTGGCTACCATCCATTGGAGTAACAAAAATCTCGACAATAGACTACCTTCCATAATGACAAGGATACCATCCATTAGAGTAACAAAAATATCCACAAGAGACTACCTTCCATAATGATAAGGCTACAATCCATTGTAGTAACAAAAATCTCGAAAACAGACTACCTTACATAATGACAAGGCTACGATCCATTGTAGTAACAAAAATCTCGACAATAGACTACCTTCCATAATGACAAGGCTACCATCCTTTGTAGTAACAAAAATCTCGACAACAGACTACCTTCCATAATGACTTGGCTAGCATCCATTGGAAAAACAAAAATCTCGGCAATAGACTACCTTCCATAATGACAAGGCTACCATCCATTGGAGTAACAAAGATATCGACAAGATACTACCTTCCATAATGACAAGGCTACCATCCATTGGAGTAATAAAAATCTCGACAAGAGACTACCTTCAATAATGACAAGGCTACAATCCATTGTAGTAACAAAAATCTCGACAAGAGACTACCTTCTATAATGACAAGGCTATCATCCATTGTAGTAACAAAAATCTCGCCAACAGACTACCTTCCATAATGACAAGGCTACCATCCATTATAGTAACAAAAATCTCGAAAATAGACTACCTTCCATAATGAATTGGCTACCATCCATTGGAGTAACAAAAATCTCGACAATAGACTACCTTCCATAATGACAAGGCTACCATCCATTAGGGTAACAAAAATATCCACAAGAGACTACCTTCCATAATGATAAGGCTACAATCCATTGTAGGAACAAAAATCTGGACAACCGACTACCTTACATAATGACAAGGCTACGATCCATTGTAGTAACAAAAATCTCGACAATAGACTACCTTCCATAATGACAAGGCTACCATCCTTTGTAGTAACAAAAATCTCGACAACAGACTACCTTCCATAACGACTTGGCTAGCATCCATTGGAAAAACAAAAATCTCGGCAATAGACTACCTTCCATAATGACAAGGCTACCATCCATTGGAGTAACAAAGATATCGACAACATACTACCTTCCATAATGACAAGGCTACCATCCATTGGAGTAATAAAAATCTCGACAAGAGACTACCTTCAATAATGACAAGGCTACAATCCATTGTAGTAACAAAAATCTCGACAAGAGACTACCTTCTATAATGACAAGGCTATCATCCATTGTAGTAACAAAAATCTCGCCAACAGACTACCTTCCATAATGACAAGGCTACCATCCATTATAGTAACAAAAATCTCGAAAACAGACGACCTTCCATAATGAATTGGCTACCATCCATTGGAGTAACAAAAATCTCGACAATAGACTACCTTCCATAATGACAAGGCTACCATCCATTAGGGTAACAAAAATATCCACAAGAGACTACCTTCCATAATGATAAGGCTACAATCCATTATAGGAACAAAAATCTGGACAACCGACTACCTTACATAATGACAAGGCTACGATCCATTGTAGTAACAAAAATCTCGACAATAGACTACCTTACATAATGACAAGGCTACCATCCATCGTAGTAACAAAAATCTCGACAATACACTACCTTACATAATGACAAGGCTACCATCCATTGTAGTAACTAAAATATCGATAACAAACTACCTTCCATAATGACAAGACTACCATCCATTGGAGTAACAAAAATCTTGACAACACACTACCTTCCATAATGACAAGGCTACCATCCATTGGAGTAACAAAAATCACGACAACAGACTACCTTCCATAACGACAAGTCTACCATCCATTGGAGTAACAAAAATCTTGACAACAGATGACCTTCCATAATGACTAGGCTACCATCCATTGGAGTAATAAAGATATCGACAACAGGCTACCTTCCATTATGAGAAGGCTACAATCCATTGTAGTAATAAAAATCTCGACAAGAGACTACCTTCCATAATGACAAGGCTAACATCCATTGTAGTAACAAAAATCTCGACAACAGACTACCTTCCAAAATGACTTGGCTACCATCCATTGGAGTAACAAAAATCTCGACAATAGACTACCTTCCATAATGACAAGGCTACCATCCTTTAGAGTAACAAAAATATCCACAAGAGACTACCTTCCATAATGATAAGGCTACAATCCATTGTAGTAACAAAAATCTCGACAACAAACTACCTTACATAATGAAAAGGCTACGATCCATTGTAGTAACAAAAATCTCGACAATAGACTACCTTCCATAATGACAAGGCTACCATCCTTTGTAGTAACAAAAATCTAGACAACATACTACCTTTCATAATGACTTGGCTAGCATCCATTGGAAAAACAAAAATCTCAGCAATAGACTACCTTCCATAATGACAAGGCTACCATCCATTTGAGTAACAAAGATATCGACAACATACTACCTTCCATAATGACAAGGCTACCATCCATTGGAATAATAAAAATCTCGACAATAGACTACCTTCAATAATGACAAGGCTACAATCCATTGTAGTAACAAAAATCTCGACAAGAGACTACCTTCCATAATGACAAGGCTACCATCCATTGTAGTAACAAAAATATCGACAACAGACTACCTTCCATAATGACTTGGCTACAATCCATTGGAGTAACAAAAATTTCGACAATACACTACCTTCCATAATGACAAGGCTACCATCCATTGTAGTAACAAAAATCTTGACAACATACTACCTTCCATAATGACTTGGCTACCATCCATTGGAGTAACAGAAATCTCGAAAATAGACTACCTTCCATAATGACAAGGCTACCATCCATTAGAGTAACAAAAATATCCACAAGAGACTACCTTCCATAATGATAAGGCTACAATCCATTGTAGTAACAAAAATCTCGACAACAGACTACCTTACATAATGACAAGGCTACGATCCATTGTAGTAACAAAAATCTCGACAAGAGACTACCTTCTATAATGACAAGGCTACCATCCATTGTAGTAACAAAAATCTCGACAACAGACTACCTTCCATAATGACAAGGCTACCATCCATTGTAGTAACAAAAATCTCGAAAACAAACTACCTTCCATAATGACTTGGCTACCATCCGTTGGAGTAACAAAAATCTCGACAATAGACTACCTTTCATAATGACAAGGCTACCATCCATTAGGGTAACAAAAATATCCACAAGAGACTACCTTCCATAATGATAAGGCTACAATCCATTGTAGGAACAAAAATCTCGACAACCGACTACCTTACATAATGACAAGGCTACGATCCATTGTAGTGAAAAAAATCTCGACAATAGACTACCTTACATAATGAAAAGGCTACCATCCATTTTAGTAACTAAAATATTGACAACATACTACCTTCCATAATGACAAGACTACCATCCTTTGTAGTAACAAAAATCTCGACAACAGACTACCTTCCATAATGACTTGTCTACCATTCATTGGAGTAATAAAGATATCGACAACAGGCTACATTCCATTATGAGAAGGCTACAATCCATTGTAGTAATAAAAATCTCAACAAGAGACTACCTTCTATAATGACAAGGCTACCATCCATTATAGTAATAAAAATCTCGACAACAGACTACCTTCCATAATGACAAGGCTACCATCCATTGTAGTAACAAAAATCTCGACAACAGACTACCTTCCATAATGACTTGGCTACCATCCATTGTAGTAACAAAAATCTCGACAACAGACTACCTTCCATAATGACAAGGCTACCATCCTTTGTAGTAACAAAAATCTCGACAACAGACTACCTTCCATAATGACTTGTCTACCATCCATTGGAGTAATAAAGATATCGACAACAGGCTACATTCCATTATGAGAAGGCTACAATCCATTGTAGTAATAAAAATCTCAACAAGAGACTACCTTCTATAATGACAAGGCTACCATCCATTATAGTAATAAAAATCTCGACAACAGACTACCTTCCATAATGACAAGGCTACCATCCATTGTAGTAACAAAAATCTCGACAACAGACTACCTTCCATAATGACTTGGCTACCATCCAATGGAGTAACAAAAATCACGACAACGGACTACCTTCCATAATGACAAGGCTACCATCCATTGTAGTAACAAAAATCTCGACAACAAACTACCTTCCATAATGACTTGGCTACCATCCATTGGAGTAACAAAAATCTCGACAATAGACTACCTTCCATAATGACAAGGATACCATCCATTAGAGTAACAAAAATATCCACAAGAGACTACCTTCCATAATGATAAGGCTACAATCCATTGTAGTAACAAAAATCTCGAAAACAGACTACCTTACATAATGACAAGGCTACGATCCATTGTAGTAACAAAAATATCGACAATAGACTACCTTCCATAATGACAAGGCTACCATCCTTTGTAGTAACAAAAATCTCGACAACAGACTACCTTCCATAATGACTTGGCTAGCATCCATTGGAAAAACAAAAATCTCAGCAATAGACTACCTTCCATAATGACAAGGCTACCATCCATTGGAGTAACAAAGATATCGACAACATACTACCTTCCATAATGAAAAGGCTACCATTCATTGGAGTAATAAAAATCTCGACAAGAGACTACCTTCAATAATGACAAGGCTACAATCCATTGTAGTAACAAAAATCTCGACAAGAGACTACCTTCTATAATGACAAGGCTATTATCCATTGTAGTAACAAAAATCTCGCCAACAGACTACCTTCCATAATGACAAGGCTACCATCCATTATAGTAACAAAAATCTCGAAAACAGACTACCTTCCATAATGAATTGGCTACCATCCATTGGAGTATCAAAATCTCGACAATAGACTACCTTCCATAATGACAAGGCTACCATTCATTAGGGTAACAAAAATATCCACAAGAGACTACCGTCCATAATGATAAGGCTACAATCCATTGTAGGAACAAAAATCTGGACAACCGACTACCTTACATAATGACAAGGCTACGATCCATTGTAGTAACAAAAATCTCGACAATAGACTACCTTACATAATGACAAGGCTACCATCCATCGTAGTAACAAAAATCTCGACAACAAACTACCTTCCATAATGACAAGGCTACCATCCATTGTAGTAACTAAAATATCGATAACATACTACCTTCCATAATGACAAGACTACCATCCATTGGAGTAACAAAAATCTTGACATAACACTACCTTCCATAATGACAAGGCTACCATCCATTGGAGTAACAAAAATCACGACAACAGACTACCTTCCATAACGACAAGTCTACCATCCATTGGAGTAACAAAAATCTTGACAACAGATGACCTTCCATAATGACTAGGCTACCATCCATTGGAGTAATAAAGATATCGACAACAGGCTACCTTCCATTATGAGAAGGCTACAATCCATTGTAGTAATAAAAATCTCGACAAGAGACTACCTTCCATAATGACAAGGCTAACATCCATTGTAGTAACAAAAATCTCGACAACAGACTACCTTCTAAAATGACTTGGCTACCATCCATTGGAGTAACAAAAATCTCGACAATAGACTACCTTCCATAATGACAAGGCTACCATCCTTTAGAGTAACAAAAATATCCACAAGAGACTACCTTCCATAATGATAAGGCTACAATCCATTGTAGTAACAAAAATCTCGACAACAAACTACCTTACATAATGAAAAGGCTACGATCCATTGTAGTAACAAAAATCTCGACAATAGACTACCTTCCATAATGACAAGGCTACCATCCTTTGTAGTAACAAAAATCTAGACAACATACTACCTTTCATAATGACTTGGCTAGCATCCATTGGAAAAACAAAAATCTCGGCAATAGACTACCTTCCATAATGACAAGGCTACCATCCATTTGAGTAACAAAGATATCGACAACATACTACCTTCCATAATGACAAGGCTACCATCCATTGGAATAATAAAAATCTCGACAATAGACTACCTTCAATAATGACAAGGCTACAATCCATTGTAGTAACAAAAATCTCGACAAGAGACTACCTTCCATAATGACAAGGCTACCATCCATTGTAGTAACAAAAATATCGACAACAGACTACCTTCCATAATGACTTGGCTACAATCCATTGGAGTAACAAAAATTTCGACAATACACTACCTTCCATAATGACAAGGCTACCATCCATTGTAGTAACAAAAATCTCGACAACATACTACCTTCCATAATGACTTGGCTACCATCCATTGGAGTAACAGAAATCTCGAAAATAGACTACCTTCCATAATGACAAGGCTACCATCCATTAGAGTAACAAAAATATCCACAAGAGACTACCTTCCATAATGATAAGGCTACAATCCATTGTAGTAACAAAAATCTCGACAACAGACTACCTTACATAATGACAAGGCTACGATCCATTGTAGTAACAAAAATCTCGACAAGAGACTACCTTCTATAATGACAAGGCTACCATCCATTGTAGTAACAAAAATCTCGACAACAGACTACCTTCCATAATGACAAGGCTACCATCCATTGTAGTAACAAAAATCTCGAAAACAAACTACCTTCCATAATGACTTGGCTACCATCCGTTGGAGTAACAAAAATCTCGACAATAGACTACCTTTCATAATGACAAGGCTACCATCCATTAGGGTAACAAAAATATCCACAAGAGACTACCTTCCATAATGATAAGGCTACAATCCATTGTAGGAACAAAAATCTCGACAACCGACTACCTTACAAATGACAAGGCTACGATCCATTGTAGTGAAAAAAATCTCGACAATAGACTACCTTACATAATGAAAAGGCTACCATCCATTTTAGTAACTAAAATATCGACAACATACTACCTTCCATAATGACAAGACTACCATCCTTTGTAGTAACAAAAATCTCGACAACAGACTACCTTCCATAATGACTTGTCTACCATCCATTGGAGTAATAAAGATATCGACAACAGGCTACATTCCATTATGAGAAGGCTACAATCCATTGTAGTAATAAAAATCTCAACAAGAGACTACCTTCTATAATGACAAGGCTACCATCCATTATAGTAATAAAAATCTCGACAACAGACTACCTTCCATAATGACAAGGCTACCATCCATTGTAGTAACAAAAATCTCGACAACAGACTACCTTCCATAATGACTTGGCTACCATCCATTGTAGTAACAAAAATCTCGACAACAGACTACCTTCCATAATGACAAGGCTACCATCCTTTGTAGTAACAAAAATCTCGACAACAGACTACCTTCCATAATGACTTGTCTACCATCCATTGGAGTAATAAAGATATCGACAACAGGCTACATTCCATTATGAGAAGGCTACAATCCATTGTAGTAATAAAAATCTCAACAAGAGACTACCTTCTATAATGACAAGGCTACCATCCATTATAGTAATAAAAATCTCGACAACAGACTACCTTCCATAATGACATGGCTACCATCCATTGTAGTAACAAAAATCTCGACAACAGACTACCTTCCATAATGACTTGGCTACCATCCAATGGAGTAACAAAAATCACGACAACGGACTACCTTCCATAATGACAAGGCTACCATCCATTGTAGTAACAAAAATCTCGACAACAAACTACCTTCCATAATGACTTGGCTACCATCCATTGGAGTAACAAAAATCTCGACAAAAGACTACCTTCCATAATGACAAGGATACCATCCATTAGAGTAACAAAAATATCCACAAGAAACTACCTTCCATAATGATAAGGCTACAATCCATTATAGTAACAAAAATCTCGAAAACAGACTACCTTACATAATGACAAGGCTACGATCCATTGTAGTAACAAAAATCTCGACAATAGACTACCTTCCATAATGACAAGGCTACCATCCTTTGTAGTAACAAAAATCTCGACAACAGACTACCTTCCATAATGACAAGGCTACCATCCATTGGAGTAACAAAGATATCGACAACATACTACCTTCCATAATGAAAAGGCTACCATCCATTGGAGTAATAAAAATCTCGACAAGAGACTACCTTCAATAATGACAAGGCTACAATCCATTGTAGTAACAAAAATCTCGACAAGAGACTACCTTCTATAATGACAAGGCTATTATCCATTGTAGTAACAAAAATCTCGCCAACAGACTACCTTCCATAATGACAAGGCTACCATCCATTATAGTAACAAAAATCTCGAAAACAGACTACCTTCCATAATGAATTGGCTACCATCCATTGGAGTAACAAAAATCTCGACAATAGACTACCTTCCATAATGACAAGGCTACCATTCATTAGGGTAACAAAAATATCCACAAGAGACTACCTTCCATAATGATAAGGCTACAATCCATTGTAGGAACAAAAATCTGGACAACCGACTACCTTATATAATGACAAGGCTACGATCCATTGTAGTAACAAAAATCTCGACAATAGACTACCTTACATAATGACAAGGCTACCATCCATCGTAGTAACAAAAATCTCGACAACAAACTACCTTCCATAATGACAAGGCTACCATCCATTGTAGTAACTAAAATATCGATAACATACTACCTTCCATAATGACAAGACTACCATCCATTGGAGTAACAAAAATCTTGACAACACACTACCTTCCATAATGGCAAGGCTACCATCCATTGGAGTAACAAAAATCACGACAACAGACTACCTTCCATAACGACAAGTCTACCATCCATTGGAGTAACAAAAATCTTGACAACAGATGACCTTCCATAATGACTAGGCTACCATCCATTGGAGTAATAAAGATATCGACAACAGGCTACCTTCCATTATGAGAAGGCTACAATCCATTGTAGTAATAAAAATCTCGACAAGAGACTACCTTCCATAATGACAAGGCTACCATCCATTGTAGTAACAAAAATCTCGACAACAGACTACCTTCCATAATGAATTGGCTACCATCCATTGGAGTAACAAAAATCTCGACAATAGACTACCTTCCATAATGACAAGGCTACCATCCTTTAGAGTAACAAAAATATCCACAAGAGACTACCTTCCATAATGATAAGGCTACAATCCATTGTAGTAACAAAAATCTCGACAACAAACTACCTTACATAATGAAAAGGCTACGATCCATTATAGTAACAAAAATCTCGACAATAGACTACCTTCCATAATGACAAGGCTACCATCCTTTGTAGTAACAAAAATCTCGATAACATACTACCTTTCATAATGACTTGGCTAGCATCCATTGGAAAAACAAAAATCTCGGCAATAGACTACCTTCCATAATGACAAGGCTACCATCCATTTGAGTAACAAAGATCTCGACAATAGACTACCTTCAATAATGACAAGGCTACAATCCATTGTAGTAACAAAAATCTCGACAAGAGACTACCTTCCATAATGACAAGGCTACCATCCATTGTAGTAACAAAAATCTCGACAATAGACTACCTTCCATAATGACTTGGCTACAATCCATTGGAGTAACAAAAATTTCGACAATACACTACCTTCCATAATGACAAGGCTACCATCCATTGTAGTAACAAAAATATCGACAACATACTACCTTCCATAATGACTTGGCTACCATCCATTGGAGTAACAGAAATCTCGAAAATAGACTACCTTCCATAATGACAAGGCTACCATCCATTAGAGTAACAAAAATATCCACAAGAGACTACCTTCCATAATGATAAGGCTACAATCCATTGTAGTAACAAAAATCACGACAACAGACTACCTTACATAATGACAAGGCTACGATCCATTGTAGTAACAAAACTCTCGACAAGAGACTACCTTCTATAATGACAAGGCTACCATCCATTGTAGTAACAAAAATCTCGACAACAGACTACCTTCCATAATGACAAGGCTACCATCCATTGTAGTAACAAAAATCTCGAAAACAAACTACCTTCCATAATGACTTGGCTACCATCCGTTGGAGTAACAAAAATCTCGACAATAGACTACCTTTCATAATGACAAGGCTACGATCCATTGTAGTGAAAAAAATCTCGACAATAGACTACCTTACATAATGAAAAGGCTACCATCCATTTTAGTAACTAAAATATCGACAACATACTACCTTCCATAATGACAAGACTACCATCCATTGGAGTAACAAAAATCACGACAACATACTACCTTCCATAATAACAAGGCTACCATCCATTGGAATAACAAAAATCTTGACAACACACTACCTTCCATAATGACAAGGCTACCATCCATTGGAGTAACAAAAATCACGACAACAGACTACCTTCCATAACGACAAGTCTACCATCCATTGGAGTAACAAAAATCTTGACAACAAATGACCTTCCATAATGACTAGGCTACCATCCATTGGAGTAATAAAGATATCGACAACAGGCTACCTTCCATTATGAGAAGGCTACAATCCATTGTAGTAATGAAAATCTCGACAAGAGACTACCTTACATAATGACAAGGCTACGATCCATTGTAGTAACAAAAATCTCGACAATAGACTACCTTCCATAATGACAAGGCTACCATCCTTTGTAGTAACAAAAATCTCAACAACAGACTACCTTCCATAATGACTTGGCTAGCATCCATTGGAAAAACAAAAATCTCGGCAATAGACTACCTTCCATAATGACAAGGCTACCATCCATTGGAGTAACAAAGATATCGACAACATACTACCTTCCATAATGATAAGGCTACCATTCATTAGGGTAACAAAAATATCCACAAGAGACTACCTTCCATAATGATAAGGCTACAATCCATTGTAGGAACAAAAATCTGGACAACCGACTACCTTACATAATGACAAGGCTACGATCCATTGTAGTAACAAAAATCTCGACAATAGACTACCTTACATAATGACAAGGCTACCATCCATCGTAGTAACAAAAATCTCGACAACAAACTACCTTCCATAATGACAAGGCTACCATCCATTGTAGTAACTAAAATATCGATAACATACTACCTTCCATAATGACAAGACTACCATCCATTGGAGTAACAAAAATCTTGACAACACACTACCTTCCATAATGACAAGGCTACCATCCATTGGAGTAACAAAAATCACGACAACAGACTACCTTCCATAACGACAAGTCTACCATCCATTGGAGTAACAAAAATCTTGACAACAGATGACCTTCCATAATGACTAGGCTACCATCCATTGGAGTAATAAAGATATCGACAACAGGTTACCTTCCATTATGAGAAGGCTACAGTCCATTGTAGTAATAAAAATCTCGAAAAGAGACTACCTTCCATAATGACAAGGCTACCATCCATTGTAGTAACAAAAATCTCGACAACAGACTACCTTCCATAATGACTTGGCTACCATCCATTGGAGTAACAAAAATCTCGACAATAGACTACCTTCCATAATGACAAGGCTACCATCCTTTAGAGTAACAAAAATATCCACAAGAGACTACCTTCCATAATGATAAGGCTACAATCCATTGTAGTAACAAAAATCTCGACAACAAACTACCTTACATAATGAAAAGGCTACGATCCATTGTAGTTACAAAAATCTCGACAATAGACTACCTTCCATAATGACAAGGCTACCATCCTTTGTAGTAACAAAAATCTCGACAACATACTACCTTTCATAATGACTTGGCTAGCATCCATTGGAAAAACAAAAATCTCGGCAATAGACTACCTTCCATAATGACAAGGCTACCATCCATTTGAGTAACAAAGATCTCGACAATAGACTACCTTCAATAATGACAAGGCTACAATCCATTGTAGTAACAAAAATCTCGACAAGAGACTACCTTCCATAATGACAAGGCTACCATCCATTGTAGTAACAAAAATCTCGACAACAGACTACCTTCCATAATGACTTGGCTACAATCCATTGGAGTAACAAAAATTACGACAATACACTACCTTCCATAATGACAAGGCTACCATCCATTGTAGTAACAAAAATATCGACAACATACTACCTTCCATAATGACTTGGCTACCATCCATTGGAGTAACAGAAATCTCGAAAATAGACTACCTTCCATAATGACAAGGCTACCATCCATTAGAGTAACAAAAATATCCACAAGAGACTACCTTCCATAATGATAAGGCTACAATCCATTGTAGTAACAAAAATCACGACAATAGACTACCTTACATAATGACAAGGCTACGATCCAATGTAGTAACAAAACTCTCGACAAGAGACTACCTTCTATAATGACAAGGCTACCATCCATTGTAGTAACAAAAATCTCGACAACAGACTACCTTCCATAATGACAAGGCTACCATCCATTGTAGTAACAAAAATCTCGAAAACAAACTACCTTCCATAATGACTTGGCTACCATCCGTTGGAGTAACAAAAATCTCGACAATAGACTACCTTTCATAATGACAAGGCTACGATCCATTGTAGTGAAAAAAATCTCGACAATAGACTACCTTACATAATGAAAAGGCTACAATCCATTTTAGTAACTAAAATATCGACAACATACTACCTTCCATAATGACAAGACTACCATCCATTGGAGTAACAAAAATCACGACAACATACTACCTTCCATAATAACAAGGCTACCATCCATTGGAATAACAAAAATCTTGACAACACACTACCTTCCATAATGACAAGGCTACCATCCATTGGAGTAACAAAAATCACGACAACAGACTACCTTCCATAACGACAAGTCTACCATCCATTGGAGTAACAAAAATCTTGACAACAAATGACCTTCCATAATGATTAGGCTACCATCCATTGGAGTAATAAAGATATCGTCAACAGGCTACCTTCCATTATGAGAAGGCTACAATCCATTGTACTAATAAAAATCTCGACAAGAGACTACCTTACATAATGACAAGGCTACGATCCATTGTAGTAACAAAAATCTCGACAATAGACTACCTTCCATAATGACAAGGCTACCATCCTTTGTAGTAACAAAAATCTCAACAACAGACTACCTTCCATAATGACTTGGCTAGCATCCATTGGAAAAACAAAAATCTCGGCAATAGACTACCTTCCATAATGACAAGGCTACCATCCATTGGAGTAACAAAGATATCGACAACATACTACCTTCCATAATGACAAGGCTACCATCCATTGGAGTAATAAAAGTCTCGACAAGAGACTACCTTCAATAATGACAAGGCTACAATCCATTGTAGTAACAAAAATCTCGACAAGAGACTAACTTCTATAATGACAAGGCTACCATCCATTGTAGTAACAAAAATCTCGACAACAGACTACCTTCCATAATGACAAGGCTACCATCCATTATAGTAACAAAAATCTCGAAAATAGACTACCTTCCATAATGACTTGGCTACCATCAATTGGAGTAACAAAAATATCGACAATAGACTACCTTCCATAATGACAAGGCTACCATCCATTAGGGTAACAAAAATATCCACAAGAGACTACCTTCCATAATGATAAGGCTACAATCCATTGTAGTAACAAAAATCTCGACAATAGACTACCTTACATAATGACAAGGCTACCATCCATCGTAGTAACAAAAATCTCGATAACAGACTACCTTCCATAATGACAAGGCTACCATCCATTTTAGTAACTAAAATATCGACAAATACTACCTTCCATAATGACAAGACTACCATCCATTGGAGTAACAAAAATCACGACAACATACTACCTTCCATAATAACAATGCTACCATCCATTGGAATAACAAAAATCTTGACAACACACTACCTTCCATAATGACAAGGCTACCATCCATTGGAGTAACAAAAATCACGACAAAAGACTACCTTCCATAACGACAAGTCTACCATCCATTGGAGTAACAAAAATATCCACAACAGATGAACTTCCATAATGACTAGGCTACCATCCATTGGAGTAATAAAGATATCGACAACAGGCTACCTTCCATTATGAGAAGGCTACAATCCATTGTAGTAATAAAAATCTCAACAAGAGACTACCTTCCATAATGACAAGGCTACCATCCATTGTAGTAACAAAAATCTCGACAACAGACTACCTTCCATAATGACTTGGCTACCATCCATTGGAGTAACAAAAATCACGTCAACATACTACCTTCCATAATGACAACACTACCATCCATTGGAATAACAAAAAACTCGACAACAGACTACCGTCCATAATGACAAGGCTTCCATCCAATGGATTAACAAAAATCTCGATATTATACTACCTTCCATAACGACAAGGCTATCATCCACTGAAGTAACAAAAATCTCGACAACAGACTACCTTCCATAATGACAAGGCTACCATCCATTGTAGTTACAAAAATCTCAACAATAGACTACCTTACATAATGACAAGGCTACCATCCATTGTAGTAACAAAAATCTCGACAACAGACTACCTTCCATAATGACAAGGCTACCATTCATTGTAGTAACTAAAATATCGACAACATACTACCTTCCATAATGACAAGACTACCATCCATTATAGTAACAAAAATCTCAAAAACAAACTACCTTCCATAATGACTTGGCTACCATCCGTTGGAGTAACAAAAATCTCGACAATACACTACCTTTCATAATGACAAGGCTACCATCCATTAGGGTAACAAAAATATCCATAAGAGACTACCTTCCATAATGATAAGGCTAAAATCCATTGTAGGAACAAAAATCTCGACAACCGACTACCTTACATTATGAGAAGGCTACAATCCATTGTAGTAACAAAAATCTCGACAAGAGACTACCTTCCATAATGACAAGGCTACCATCCATTGTAGTAACAAAAATATCGACAACAGACTACCTTCCATAATGACAAGGGTACCATCCATTGTAGTAACAAAAATATCGACAACAGACTACCTTCCATAATGACTTGTCTACCATCCATTGGAGTAACAAAAATCTCGGCAATAGGCTACCTTCCACAATGACAAGGCTACCATCCATTGTAGTAACAAAAATCTCGAGAACAGACTACCTTCCATAATGAATTGGCTAACATCCATTGGAGTAAGAAAAATCTCGGCAATAGACTACCTTCCATAATGACAAGGCTACCATCCAATGGAGTAACAAAGATATCGACAACATACTACCTTCCATAATGACAAGGCTACCATCCATTGGAGTAACAAAAATCACGACAACAGACTACCTTCCATAATGACCAGGCTACCATCCATTGGAATAACACAAATCTCGATAACAGATGGCCTTCCATAATGAGTAGGCTAACATCCATTGGATTAATAAAGATATCAAAAATAGACTACCTTTCATTATGAGAAGGCTACAATCCATTGTAGTAACAAAAATCTCGACAAGAGACTACCTTCCATAATGACAAGGCTACCATCTATTGGAGTAACAAAAATCTCGACAACATACTACCTTCCATAATGTCAAGGCTACAATCCATTATAGTAACAAAAATCTCGACAACAGACTACCTTACATAATGACAAGGCTACCATCCTTTGTAGTAACAAAAATCTCGACAACAGACTACCTTCCATAATGACAAGGGTACCATCCATTGTAGTAACAAAAATATCGAAAACAAACGACCTTCCACAATGACTTGGCTTCCATTCATTGGAGTAACAAAAATCTCGACAATAGACTACCTTCCATAATGTCAAGGATACCATCCATTTGAGTAACAAAGATATCGATAACATACTACCTTCCATAATGATAAGGCTACCATCCATTGGAGTAACAAAAATCACGACAAAAGACTACCTTCCATAATGACTTGGCTACCATCCATTGGAATAACAAAAATCTCGACAACAGATGACCTTCCATAATGACTAGGCTACCATCCATTGGAGTAATAAAGATATCAACAATAGACTACCTTACATTATGAGAAGGCTACAATCCATTGTAGTAACAAAAATCTCGACAAGAGACTACCTTCCATAATGACAAGGCTACCATCCATTGTAGTAACAAAAATATCGACAACAGACTACCTTCCATAATGACAAGGGTACCATCCATTGTAGTTATAAAAATATCGACAACAGACTACCTTCCATAATGACTTGGCTACAATCCATTGTAGTAACAAAAATCTCGACAACAAACTACCTTACATAATGACAAGGCTACGATCCATTGTAGTAACAAAAATCTCGACAACAGACTACCTTCCATAATTACAAGGCTACCATCCTTTGTAGTAACAAAATTCTCGACAACAAATTACCTTCCATAATGACTTGTCTACCATCCAATGGAGTAACAAAAGTATCGGCAATAGACTACCTTCCACAATGACAAGGCTACCATCCATTGGAGTAACAAAGATATCGATAACATACTACCTTCCATAATGACAAGGCTACCATCCATTGGAGTAACAAAAATCAGGACAACATACTACCTTCCATAATAACAAGGCTACCATCCATTGGAGTAACAAAGATATTGATAACATACTACCTTCCATAATGACAAGGCTACCATCCATTGGAGTAACTAAAATCACGACAATAGACTACCTTCCATAATGATAAGGCTACCATCCAATGGACTTACAAAAATCTCGACAACAGATTACCTTCCATAACGACAAGTATACCATGCATTGGAGTAACAAAAATCTCGACAAGAGACTACCTTCCATAATGACAAGGCTACCATCCATTGTAGTAACAAAAATCTCGACAACTGACTACCTTCCATAATTACAAGGCTACCATCCATTGTAGTAACAAAAATCTCGACAACAGACTACCTTCCATAATGACTTGGCTACCATCCATTGGAGTAACAAAAATCTCGACAATAGAATACCTTCCATAATGACAAGGCTACCATCCATTAGAGTAACAAAAATATCCTCAAGAGATTACCTTCCATAATGATAAGGCTATAATCCATTGTAGTAACAAAAATATCGACAATAGACTACCTTACATAATGACAAGGCTACGATCCATTGTAGTAACAAAAATCTAGACAACAAACTACCTTCCACAATGTCTTGGCTACCATCCATTGGAGTAACAAAAATCTCGGCAATAGACTACCTTCCATAATGACAAGGCTACCATCCATTGGAGTAACAAAGATATCGACAACATACTAACTTCCATAATGACAAGGCTACCATCCATTGGAGTAACAAAAATCACGACAACAGAATACCTTCCATAATGACTAGGCTACCATCCAATGGACTAACAAAAATCTCGACAATAGACTACCCACCATAACGACAAGTATACCATCCATTGGAGTAAAAAAAATCTCGACAAGAGACTACCTTCCATAATGACAAGGCTACCATCCATTGGAGTAACAAAAATCTCGACAACAGACTACCTTCCATAATGACAAGGCTACCATCCATTATAGTAACAAAAATATCCACAAGAGATTACCTTCCATAATGATAAGGCTATAATCCATTGTAGTAACAAAAATCTCGACAACAGACTACCTTATATAATGACAAGGCTACGATCCATTGTAGTAACAAAAATCTCGACAATAGACTACCTTCCATAATGACAAGGCTACTATCCTCTGTAGTAACAAAAATCTCGACAACAAACTACCTTCCATAATGACTTGGCTACCATCCATTGGAGTAACAAAAATATCGGCAATAGACTACCTTCCATAATTACAAGGCTACCATCCATTGGAGTAACAAAGATATCGACAACATACTACCTTCCATAATGACAAGGCTACCATCCATTGGAGTAACAAAGATATCCATAACATACTACCTTCCATAATGACAAGGCTACCATCCATTGGAGTAACAAAAATCAAGACAACAGACTACCTTCCATAATGAAAAGGCTACCATCCATTGGAGTAACAAAGATATTGATAACATACTACCTTCCATAATGACAAGGCTACCATCCATTGGAGTAACAAAAATCACGACAACAGACTACCTTCCACAATGACAAGGCTACCATCCAATGGACTAACAAAAATCTCGACAACATAGTACCTTCCATAATGTCAAGGCTACAATCCATTGTAGTAACAAAAATCTCGACAACAGACTACCTTACATAATGACAAGGCTACCATCCTTTGTAGTAACAAAAATCTTGAGAACAGACTACCTTCCATAATGACAAGGCTACCATCCATTGTAGTAACAAAAATATCGAAAACAGACTACCTTCCACAATGACTTGGCTACCATCCATTGGAGTAACAAAAATCTCGACAATAAACTACCTTCCATAATGACAAGGCTACCATCCATTAGAGTAACAAAAATATCCATAAGAGATTACCTTCCATAATGATAAGGCTTTAATCCATTGTAGTAACAAAAATCTTGACAACAGACTACCTTACATAATGACAAGGCTACGATCCATTGTAGTAACAAAAATCTCGACAACAGACTAACTTCCATAATAACAAGGCTACCATCCTTTGTAGTAACCAAATTCTCGACAACAAACTACCTTCCATAATGACTTGTCTACCATCCTTTGGAGTAACAAAAATCTCGGCAATAGACTACCTTCCACAATGACAAGGCTACCATCCATTGGAGTAACAAAGATATCGACAACATACTACCTTCAATAATGACAAGGCTACCATCCATTGGAGTAACAAAAATCACGAAAATAGACTACCTTCCATAATGACAAGGCTACCATCCATTGGAATAACAAAAATCTTGACAAGAGATGACCTTCCATAATGACTAGGCTACCATCCATTGGAGTAATAAAGATATCAACAACAGACTACCTTCCATTATGAGAAGGCTACAATCCATTCTAGTAACAAAAATCTCGACAAGAGACTACCTTCCATAATGACAAGGCTACCATCCATTGTAGTAACAAAAATCTCGAGAACAAACTACCTTCCATAATGACTTGGCTAACATCCATTGGAGTAAGAAAAATCTCGGCAATACACTACCTTCCATAATGACAAGGCTACCATCCATTGGAGTAACAAAGATATCGACAACATACTACCTTCCATAATGACAAGGCTACCATCCATTGGAGTAACAAAAATCACGACAACAGACTACCTTCCATAATGACCAGGCTACCATCCATTGGAATAACACAAATCTCGATAACAAATGACCTTCCATAACGAGTAGGCTAACATCCATTGGATTAATAAAGATATCAAAAATAGACTACCTTTCATTATGAGAAGGCTACAATCCATTGTAGTAACAAAAATCTCGACAAGAGACTACCTTCCATAATGACAAGGCTACCATCTATTAGAGTAACAAAAATCTCGACAACATACTACCTTCCATAATGTGAAGGCTACAATCCATTGTAGTAACAAAAATCTCGACAAACAGACTACCTTACATAATGACAAGGCTACCATCCTTTGTAGTAACAAAACTCTCGACAACAGACTACCTTCCATAATGACAAGGCTACCATCCATTGTAGTAACAAAAATGTCGAAAACAGACTACCTTCCACAATGACTTGGCTTCCATCCATTGGAGTAACAAAAATCTCGACAATAGACTACCTTCCATAATGACAAGGATACCATCCATTTGAGTAACAAAGATATCGATAACATACTACCTTCCATAATGATAAGGCTTCCATCCATTGGAGTAACAAAAATCACGACAACAGACTACCTTCCATAATGACAAGGCTACCATCCATTGGAATAACAAAAATCTCGACAACAGATGACCTTCCATAATGACTAGGCTATCATCCATTGGAGTAATAAAGATATCAACAATAGACTACCTTACATTATGAGAAGGCTACAATCCATTGTAGTAACAAAAATCTCGACAAGAGACTACCTTCCATAATGACAAGGCTACCATCCAATGTAGTAACAAAAATATCGACAACAGACTACCTTCCATAATGACAAGGGTACCATCCATTGTAGTAACAAAAATATCGAAAACAGACTACCTTCCATAATGACTTGGCTACCATCCATTGAAGTAACAAAAATCTCGACAATAGACTACCTTCCATAATGACAAGGCTACCATCCATTAGAGTAACAAAAATATCCACATGAGATTACCTTCCATAATGATAAGGCTATAATCCATTGTAGTAACAAAAATCTCGACAACGAACTACCTTACATAATGACAAGGCTACGATCCATTGTAGTAACAAAAATCTCGACAACAGACTACCTTCCATAATGACAAGGCTACCATCCTTTGTAGTAACGAAATTCTCGACAACAATCTACCTTCCATAATGACTTGTCTACCATCCATTGGAGTAACAAAAATCTCGGCAATAGACTACCTTCCACAATGACAAGGCTACCATCCATTGGAGTAACAAAGATATCGACAACATACTACCTTCAATAATGACAAGGCTACCATCCATTGGAGTAACAAAAATCACGACAATAGACTACCTTCGATAATGATAAGGCTACCATCCATTGGAATAACAAAAATCTCGACAAGAGATGACCTTCCATAATGACTAGGCTACCATCCATTGGAGTAATAAAGATATCAACAACAGACTACCTTCCATTATGAGAAGGCTACAATCCATTGTAGTAACAAAAATCTCGACAAGAGACTACCTTCCATAATGACAAGGCTACCATCCATTGTAGTAACAAAAATCTCGAGAACAGACTACCTTTCATAATGACTTGGCTAACTTCCATTGGAGTAAGAAAAATCTCGGCAATAGACTACCTTCCATAATGACAAGGCTACCATCCATTGGAGTAACAAAGATATCGACAACATACTACCTTCCATAATGACAAGGCCACCATCCATTGGAGTAACAAAAATCACGACAACAGACTACCTTCCATAATGACCAGGCTACCATACATTGGAATAACACAAATCTCGATAATAGATGACCTTCCATAATGAGTAGGCTAACATCCATTGGATTAATAAAGATATCAAAAATAGACTACCTTTCATTATGAGAAGGCTACAATCCATTGTAGTAACAAAAATCTCGACAAGAGACTACCTTCCATATTGACAAGGCTACCATCTATTGGAGTAACAAAAATCTCGACAACATAGTACCTTCCATAATGTCAAGGCTACAATCCATTGTAGTAACAAAAATCTCGACAACAGACTACCTTACATAATGACAAGGCTACCATCCTTTGTAGTAACAAAAATCTTGAGAACAGACTACCTTCCATAATGACAAGGCTACCATCCATTGTAGTAACAAAAATATCGAAAACAGACTACCTTCCACAATGACTTGGCTTCCATCCATTGGAGTAACAAAAATCTCGACAATAGACTACCTTCCATAATGACAAGGATACCATCCATTTGAGTAACAAAGATATCGATAACATACTACCTTCCATAATGATAAGGCTACCATCCATTGGAGTAACAAAAATCACGACAACAGACTACCTTCCATAATGACAAGGCTACCATCCATTGGAATAACAAAAATCTCGACAACAGATGACCTTCTATAATGACAAGGCTACCATCCATTGGATTAACAAAGATATCGACAACATACTACCTTCAATAATGACAAGGCTACCATCCATTGGAGTAACAAAAATCACGACAATAAACTACCTTCCATAATGATAAGGCTACCATCCATTGGAATAACAAAAATCTCGACAAGAGATGACCTTCCATAATTACTAGGCTACCATCCATTGGAGTAATAAAGATATCAACAACAGACTACCTTCCATTATGAGAAGGCTACAATCCATTGTAGTAACAAAAATCTCGACAAGAGACTACCTTCCATAATGACAAGGCTACCATCCATTGTAGTAACAAAAATCTCGAGAACAGACTACATTTCATAATGACTTGGCTAACATCCATTGGAGTAAGAAAAATCTCGGCAATAGACTACCTTCCATAATGACAAGGCTACCATCCATTGGAGTAACAAAGATATCGACAACATACTACCTTCCATAATGACAAGGCTACCATCCATTGGAGTAACAAAAATCACGACAACAGACTACCTTCCATAATGACCAGGCTACCATCCATTGGAATAACACAAATCTCGATAATAGATGACCTTCCATAATGAGTAGGCTAACATCCATTGGATTAATAAAGATATCAAAAATAGACTACCTTTCATTATGAGAAGGCTACAATCCATTGTAGTAACAAAAATCTCGACAAGAGACTACCTTCCATATTGACAAGGCTACCATCTATTGGAGTAACAAAAATCTCGACAACATAGTACCTTCCATAATGTCAAGGCTACAATCCATTGTAGTAACAAAAATCTCGACAACAGACTACCTTACATAATGACAAGGCTACCATCCTTTGTAGTAACAAAAATCTTGAGAACAGACTACCTTCCATAATGACAAGGCTACCATCCATTGTAGTAACAAAAATATCGAAAACAGACTACCTTCCACAATGACTTGGCTTCCATCCATTGGAGTAACAAAAATCTCGACAATAGACTACCTTCCATAATGACAAGGATACCATCCATTTGAGTAACAAAGATATCGATAACATACTACCTTCCATAATGATAAGGCTACCATCCATTGGAGTAACAAAAATCACGACAACAGACTACCTTCCATAATGACAAGGCTACCATCCATTGGAATAACAAAAATCTCGACAACAGATGACCTTCTATAATGACAAGGCTACCATCCATTGGATTAACAAAGATATCGACAACATACTACCTTCAATAATGACAAGGCTACCATCCATTGGAGTAACAAAAATCACGACAATAAACTACCTTCCATAATGATAAGGCTACCATCCATTGGAATAACAAAAATCTCGACAAGAGATGACCTTCCATAATGACTAGGCTACCATCCATTGGAGTAATAAAGATATCAACAACAGACTACCTTCCATTATGAGAAGGCTACAATCCATTGTAGTAACAAAAATCTCGACAAGAGACTACCTTCCATAATGACAAGGCTACCATCCATTGTAGTAACAAAAATCTCGAGAACAGACTACATTTCATAATGACTTGGCTAACATCCATTGGAGTAAGAAAAATCTCGGCAATAGACTACCTTCCATAATGACAAGGCTACCATCCATTGGAGTAACAAAGATATCGACAACATACTACCTTCCATAATGACAAGGCCACCATCCATTGGAGTAACAAAAATCACGACAACAGACTACCTTCCATAATGACCAGGCTACCATACATTGGAATAACACAAATCTCGATAATAGATGACCTTCCATAATGAGTAGGCTAACATCCATTGGATTAATAAAGATATCAAAAATAGACTACCTTTCATTATGAGAAGGCTACAATCCATTGTAGTAACAAAAATCTCGACAAGAGACTACCTTCCATATTGACAAGGCTACCATCTATTGGAGTAACAAAAATCTCGACAACATAGTACCTTCCATAATGTCAAGGCTACAATCCATTGTAGTAACAAAAATCTCGACAACAGACTACCTTACATAATGACAAGGCTACCATCCTTTGTAGTAACAAAAATCTTGAGAACAGACTACCTTCCATAATGACAAGGCTACCATCCATTGTAGTAACAAAAATATCGAAAACAGACTACCTTCCACAATGACTTGGCTTCCATCCATTGGAGTAACAAAAATCTCGACAATAGACTACCTTCCATAATGACAAGGATACCATCCATTTGAGTAACAAAGATATCGATAACATACTACCTTCCATAATGATAAGGCTACCATCCATTGGAGTAACAAAAATCACGACAACAGACTACCTTCCATAATGACAAGGCTACCATCCATTGGAATAACAAAAATCTCGACAACAGATGACCTTCTATAATGACAAGGCTACCATCCATTGGATTAACAAAGATATCGACAACATACTACCTTCAATAATGACAAGGCTACCATCCATTGGAGTAACAAAAATCACGACAATAAACTACCTTCCATAATGATAAGGCTACCATCCATTGGAATAACAAAAATCTCGACAAGAGATGACCTTCCATAATGACTAGGCTACCATCCATTGGAGTAATAAAGATATCAACAACAGACTACCTTCCATTATGAGAAGGCTACAATCCATTGTAGTAACAAAAATCTCGACAAGAGACTACCTTCCATAATGACAAGGCTACCATCCATTGTAGTAACAAAAATCTCGAGAACAGACTACATTTCATAATGACTTGGCTAACATCCATTGGAGTAAGAAAAATCTCGGCAATAGACTACCTTCCATAATGACAAGGCTACCATCCATTGGAGTAACAAAGATATCGACAACATACTACCTTCCATAATGACAAGGCTACCATCCATTGGAGTAACAAAAATCACGACAACAGACTACCTTCCATAATGACCAGGCTACCATCCATTGGAATAACACAAATCTCGATAATAGATGACCTTCCATAATGAGTAGGCTAACATCCATTGGATTAATAAAGATATCAAAAATAGACTACCTTTCATTATGAGAAGGCTACAATCCATTGTAGTAACAAAAATCTCGACAAGAGACTACCTTCCATATTGACAAGGCTACCATCTATTGGAGTAACAAAAATCTCGACAACATAGTACCTTCCATAATGTCAAGGCTACAATCCATTGTAGTAACAAAAATCTCGACAACAGACTACCTTACATAATGACAAGGCTACCATCCTTTGTAGTAACAAAAATCTTGACAACAGACTACCTTCCATAATGACAAGGCTACCATCCATTGTAGTAACAAAAATATCGAAAACATACTACCTTCCACAATGACTTGGCTTCCATCCATTGGAGTAACAAAAATCTCGACAATAGACTACCTTCCATAATGACAAGGATACCATCCATTTGAGTAACAAAGATATCGATAACATACTACCTTCCATAATGATAAGGCTACCATCCATTGGAGTAACAAAAATCACGACAACAGACTACCTTCCATAATGACAAGGCTACCAACAATTGGAATAACAAAAATCTCGACAACAGATGACCTTCTATAATGACTAGGCTACCATCCATTGGAGTAATAAAGATATCAACAATAGACTTCCTTACATTATGAGAAGACTACAATCCATTGTAGTAACAAAAATCTCGACAAGAGACTACCATCCGTAATGACAAGGCTACCATCCATTGTAGTAACAAAAATATCGACAACAGACTACCTTCCATAATGACAAGGGTACCATCCATTGTAGTAACAAAAATATCGACAACAGACTACCTTCCAAAATGACTTGGCTACCATCCATTGAAGTAACAAAAATCTCGACAAAAGACTACCTTCCATAATGACAAGGCTACCATCCATTAGAGTAACAAAAATATCCACATGAGATTACCTTCCATAATGATAAGGCTATAATCCATTGTAGTAACAAAAATCTCGACAACAAACTACCTTACATAATGACAAGGCTACGATCCATTGTAGTAACAAAAATCTCGACAACAGACTACCTTCCATAATGACAAGGCTACCATCCTTTGTAGTAACAAAATTCTCGACAACAAACTACCTTCCATAATGACTTGTCTACCATCCTTTGGAGTAACAAAAATCTCGGCAATAGACTACCTTCCACAATGACAAGGCTACCATCCATTGGAGTAACAAAGATATCGACAACATACTACCTTCAATAATGACAAGGCTACCATCCATTGGAGTAACAAAAATCACGACAATAGACTACCTTCCATTATGACAAGGCTACCATCCATTGGAATAACAAAAATCTCGACAAGAGATGACCTTCCATAATGACTAGGCTACCATCCATTGGAGTAATAAAGATATCAACAACAAACTACCTTCCATTATGAGAAGGCTACAATCCATTGTAGTAACAAAAATCTCGACAAGAGACTACCTTCCATAATGACAAGGCTACCATCCATTGTAGTAACAAAAATCTCGAGAACAGACTACCTTCCATAATGACATGGCTAACATCCATTGGAGTAAGAAAAATCTCGGCAATAGACTACCTTCCATAATGACAAGGCTACGATCCATTGGAGTAACAACGATCTCGACAAGAGACTACCTTCCATATTGACAAGGCTACCATCTATTGGAGTAACAAAAATCTCGACAACATACTACCTTCCATAATCACCAGGCTACAATCCATTGTAGTAACAAAAATCTCGACAACAGACTACCTTCCATAATGACAAGGCTACCATCCTTTGTAGTAACAAAAATCTTGACAACAGACTACCTTCCATAATGACAAGGCTACCATCCATTGTAGTAACAAAAATATCGAAAATAGACTACCTTCCACAATGACTTGGCTTCCATCCATTGGAGTAACAAAAATCTCGACAATAGACTACCTTCCATAATGACAAGGATACCATCCATTTGAGTAACAAAGATATCGATAACATACTACCTTCCATAATGATAAGGCTACCATCCATTGGAGTAACAAAAATCACGACAACAGACTACCTTCCATAATGATAGTGCTACCATCCATTGGAATAACAAAAATCTCGACAACAGATGACCTTCCATAATGACTAGGCTACCATCCATTGGAATAATAAAGATATCAACAATAGACTACCTTACATTATGAGAAGGCTACAATCCATTGTAGTCACAAAAATCTCGACAAGAGACTACCTTCCATAATGATAAGGCTATAATCCATTGTAGTAACAAAAATCTCGACAACAAACTACCTTACATAATGACAAGGCTACGATCCATTGTAGTAACAAAAATCTCGACAACAGACTACCTTCCATAATGACAAGGCTACCATCCTTTGTAGTAACAAAAATCTCGACAACAAACTACCTTCCATAATGACTTGTCTACCATCCATTGGAGTAACAAAAATCTTGGCATTAAACTACCTTCCATAATGACAAGGCTACCATCCATTGGAGTAACAAAGTTATCGACAACATACTACCTTCAATAATGACAAGGCTACCATCCATTGGAGTAACAAAAATCACGACAATAGACTACCTTCCATAATGACAAGGCTACCATCCATTGAAATAACAAAAATCTCGACAACAGATGACCTTCCATAATGACCAGGCTACCATCCATTGGAGTAATAAAGATATCAACAACAGACTACCTTCCATTATGAGAAGGCTACAATCCATTGTAGTTATAAAAATCTCGACAAGAGACTACCTTCCATAATGACAAGGCTACCATCCCTTGTAGTAACAAAAATCTCGACAACAGACTACCTTCCATAATGACTTGGCTACCATCCATTGGAGTAAGAAAAATCTCGGCAATAGACTACCTTCCATAATGACAAGGCTACCATCCATTGGAGTAACAAAAATCACGACAACAGTCTACCTTCCATAATGACCAGGCTACCATCCATTGGAATAACACAATTCTCGACAACAGATGACCTTCCATAATGACAAGGCTACCATCCATTGGAGTAACAAAGATATCGATAACATACTACCTTCAATAATTACAAGGCTACCATCCATTGGAGTAACAAAAATCACGACAACAGACTACCTTCCATAATGACAAGGCTACCATCCATTGGAATAACAAAAATCTCGACAACAAATGACCTTCCATAATGACTAGGCTACCATCCATTGGAGTAATAAAGATATAAAAAATAAACTACCTTACATTATTAGAAGTCTACAATCCATTGTAGTAACAAAAATCTCGACAACAGACTACCTTCCATAATGACAAGGCTACCATCCATTGTAGTAACAAAAATATCGACAACAGACTACCTTCCATAATGACAAGGGTACCATCCATTGTAGTAACAAAAATCTCGACAACAGACTACCTTCCATAATGACTTGGCTACCATCCATTGGAGTAACAAAAATCTCGACAATAGGCTACCTTCCATAATGACAAGGCTACCATCCATTAGAGTAACAAAAATATCCACAAGAGATTACCTTCCATAATGATAAGGCTATAATCCATTGTAGTAACAAAAATCTCGACAACAGACTACCTTACATAATGATAAGGCTACGATCCATTGTAGTAACAAAAATCTCGGCAACAGACTACCTTCCATAATGACAAGGCTACCATCCTTTGTAGTAACAAAAATCTCGACAACAAACTACCTTCCATAAAGACAAGGCTACCATCCATTGGAGTAACAAAGTTATCGACAACATACTACCTTCAACAATGACAAGGCTACCATCCATTGGAGTAACAAAAATCACGACAATAGACTACCTTCCATAATGACAAGGCTACCATCCATTGGAATAACAAAAATCTCGACAAGAGATGACCTTCCATAATGACAAGGCTACCATCCATTGGAGTAATAAAGATATCAACAACAGACTACCTTCCATTATGAGAAGGCTACAATCCATTGTAGTTACAAAAATCTCGACAAGAGACTACATTCCATAATGACAAGGCTACCATCCCTTGTAGTAACAAAAATCTCGACAACAGACTACCTTCCATAATGACTTGGCTACCATCCATTGGAGTAAGAAAATTATCGGCAATAGACTACCTTACATAATGACAAGGCTACCATCCATTGGAGTAACAAAGATATCGACAACATACTACCTTCCATAATGACAAGGCTACCATCCATTGGAGTAACAAAAATCACGACAACAGACTACCATCCATAATGACCAGGCTACCATCCATTGGAATAACACAAATCTCGACAACAGATGAATTTCCATAATGACAAGGCTACCATCCATTGGAGTAACAAAGATATCGATAACATACTACCTTCTATAATGACAAGGCTACCATCCATTGGAGTAACAAAGATATCGACAACATACTACCTTCCATAATGACAAGGCTACCATCCATTGGAATAACAAAAATCTCGACAACAGATGACCTTCCATAATGACTAGACTACCATCCATTGGAGTAATAAAGATATCAACAATAGACTACCTTACATTATGAGAAGGCTACAATCCATTGTAGTAACAAAAATCTCGACAAGAGACTACCTTCCATAATGACAAGGCTACCATCCATTGTAGTAACAAAAATCTCGACAACAGACTACCTTCCATAATGACAAGGGTACCATCCATTGTAGTAACAAAAATCTCGACAACAAACTACCTTCCATAATGACTTGGCTACCATCCATTGTAGAAACAAAAATCTCGACAAGAGACTACCTTCCATAATGACAAGGCTACCATCCATTGTAGTAACAAAAATATCGACAAGAGAATACCTTCCATAATGACTTGGCTACCATTCATTGGAGTAAGAAAAATCTCGGCAATAGACTACCTTCCATAATGACAAGGCTACCATCCATTGGAGTAACAAAGATATAGACAACATACTACCTTCAATAATGACAAGGCTACCATCCATTGGAGTAACAAAAATCACGACAACAGACTACCTTCCATAACGACAAGGCTACCATCCATGGGAATAACAAAAATCTCGACAAGAGATGACCTTCCATAATGACTAGGCTACCATCCATTGGAGTAATAAAGATATCAACAACAGACTACCTTCCATTATGAGAAGACTACAATCCATTGTAGTAACAAAAATCTCGACAAGAGACTACCTTCCATAATGACAAGGCTACCATCCATTGTAGTAACAAAAATCTCGACAATAGACTACCTTCCATAATGACTTGGCTACCATCCATTGGAGTAAGAAAAATCTCGGCAATGGACTACCTTCCATAATGACAAGGCTACCATCCATTGGAGTAACAAAGATATCGACAACATACTACCTTCCATTATGACAAGGCTACCATCCATTGGAGTAACAAAAATCACGACAACAGACTACCTTCCATAATGACCACGCTACCATCCATTGGAATAACACAAATCTCGACAACAAATGACCTTCCATAATGACAAGGCTACCATCCATTGGAGTAACAAAAATCACGACAACAGACTACCTTCCATAATGACAAGGCTACCATCCATTGGAATAACAAAAATCTCGACAACAAATGACCTTCCATAATGACTAGGCTACCATCCATTGGAGTAATAAAGATATCAACAACAGACTACTTTCCATTATGAGAAGGCTATAATCCATTGTAGTAACAAAAATCTCGACAAGAGACTACCTTCCATAATGACAAGGCTACCATCCATTGTTGTAACAAAAATCTCGACAACAGACTACCTTCCATAATGACTTGGCTACCATTCATTGGAGTAAGAAAAATCTCGGCAATAGACTACCTTCCATAATGACAAGGCTACCATCCATTGGAGTAACAAAAATCACGACAACAGACTACCTTCCATAATGACAAGGCTACCATCCATTGGAATAACAAAAATATCGACAACAAATGACCTTCCATAATGACTAGGCTACCATCCATTGGAGTAATAAAGATATCAAGAACAGACTACTTTCCATTATGAGAAGGCTATAATCCATTGTAGTAACAAAAATCTCGACAAGAGACTACCTTCCATAATGACAAGGCTACCATCCATTGTTGTAACAAAAATCTCGACAACAGACTACCTTCCATAATGACTTGGCTACCATTCATTGGAGTAAGAAAAATCTCGGCAATAGACTACCTTCCATAATGACAAGGCTACCATTCATTGGAATAACAAAAATCTCGACAAGAGATGACCTTCCATAATGACTAGGCTACCATCCATTGGAGTAATAAAGATATCAACAACAGACTACCTTCCATTATGAGAAGGCTACAATCCATTGTAGTAACAAAAATCTCGACAAGAGACTACCTTCCATAATGACAAGGCTACCATCCATTGTTGTAACAAAAATCTCGACAACAGACTACCTTCCATAATGACTTGGCTACCATTCATTGGAGTAAGAAAAATCTCGGCAATAGACTACCTTCCATAATGACAAGGCTACCATTCATTGGAATAACAAAAATCTCGACAAGAGATGACCTTCCATAATGACTAGGCTACCATCCATTGGAGTAATAAAGATATCAACAACAAACTACCTTCCATTATGAGAAGGCTTCAATCCATTGTAGTAACAAAAATCTCGACAAGAGACTACCTTCCATAATGACAAGGCTACCATCCATTGTAGTAACAAAAATCTCGACAACAGACTACCTTCCATAATGACTTGGCTACCATTCATTGGAGTAAGAAAAATCTCGGCAATAGACTACCTTCCATAATGACAAGGCTACCATCCATTGGAGTAACAAAGATATAGACAACATACTACCTTCAATAATGACAAGGCTACCATCCATTGGAGTAACAAAAATCACGACAACAGACTACCTTCCATAATGACAAGGCTACCATCCATGGGAATAACAAAAATCTCGACAAGAGATGACCTTCCATAATGACTAGGCTACCATCCATTGGAGTAATAAAGATATCAACAACAGACTACCTTCCATTATGAGAAGACTACAATCCATTGTAGTAACAAAAATCTCGACAAGAGACTACCTTCCATAATGACAAGGCTACCATCCATTGTAGTAACAAAAATCTCGACAATAGACTACCTTCCATAATGACTTGGCTACCATCCATTGGAGTAAGAAAAATCTCGGCAATGGACTACCTTCCATAATGACAAGGCTACCATCCATTGGAGTAACAAAGATATCGACAACATACTACCTTCTATTATGACAAGGCTACCATCCATTGGAGTAACAAAAATCACGACAATAGACTACCTTCCATAATGACCAGGCTACCATCCATTGGAATAACACAAATCTCGATAACAAATGACCTTCTATAATGACAAGGCTATCATCCATTGGAGTAACAAAGATATCGATAACATACTACCTTCCATAATGACAAGGCTACCATCCATTGGAGTAACAAAAATCACGACAACAGACTACCTTCCATAATGACAAGGCTACCATCCATTGGAATAACAAAAATCTCGACAACAAATGACCTTCCATAATGACTAGGCTACCATCCATTGGAGTAATAAAGATATCAACAATAGACTACCTTACATTATGAGAAGGCTACAATCCATTGTAGTAACAAAAATCTCGACAAGAGACTACCTCCCATAATGACAAAGCTACTATCCATTGTAGTAACAAAAATATCGACAACAGACTACCTTCCATAATGACAAGGGTACCAACCATTGTAGTAACAAAAATCTCGACAACAGACTACCTTCCATTATGACTTGGCAATCATCCATTGGAGTAACAAAAATCTCGACAATAGACTACCTTCCATAATGACAAGGCTACCATCCATTATAGTAACAAAAAATATCCACAAGAGATTAGCTTCCATAATGATAAGGCTATAATCCATTGTAGTAACAAAAATCTCGACAACAGACTACCTTACATAATGACAAGGCTACGATCCATTGTAGTAACAAAAATCTCGACAATAGACTACCTTCCATAATGACTTGGCTACCATCCATTGGAGTAAGAAAAATCTCGGCAATGGACTACCTTCCATAATGACAAGGCTACCATCCATTGGAGTAACAAAGATATCGACAACATACTACCTTCTATTATGACAAGGCTACCATCCATTGGAGTAACAAAAATCACAACAATAGACTACCTTCCATAATGACCAGGCTACCATCCATTGGAATAACACAAATCTCGATAACAAATGACCTTCTATAATGACAAGGCTACCATCCATTGGAGTAACAAAGATATCGATAACATACTACCTTCCATAATGACAAGGCTACCATCCATTGGAGTAACAAAAATCACGACAACAGACTACCTTCCATAATGACAAGGCTACCATCCATTGGAATAACAAAAATCTCGACAACAAATGACCTTCCATAATGACTAGGCTACCATCCATTGGAGTAATAAAGATATCAACAATAGACTACCTTACATTATGAGAAGGCTACAATCCATTGCAGTAACAAAAATCTCGACAAGAGACTACCTCCCATAATGACAAAGCTACTATCCATTGTAGTAACAAAAATATCGACAACAGACTACCTTCCATAATGACAAGGGTACCAACCATTGTAGTAACAAAAATCTAGACAACAGACTACCTTCCATAATGACTTGGCTACCATCCATTGGAGTAACAAAAATCTCGACAATAGACTACCTTCCATAATGACAAGGCTACCATCCATTAGAGTAACAAAAAATATCCACAAGAGATTAGCTTCCATAATGATAAGGCTATAATCCATTGTAGTAACAAAAATCTCGACAACAGACTACCTTACATAATGACAAGGCTACGATCCATTGTAGTAACAAAAATCTCGACAACAGACTACCTTCCATAATGACAAGGCTACCATCCTTTGTAGTAACAAAAATCTCGACAACAAACTACCTTCCATAATGACTTGTCTACCATCGATTGGAGTAACAAAAATCTCGGTAATAGACTACCTTCCATAATGACAAGGCTACCATCCATTGGAGTAACAAAGATATCGACAACATACTACCTTCAATAATGACAAGGATACCATCCATTGGAGTAACAAACATCACGACAACAGACTACCTTCCATAATGACAAGGCTACCATTCATTGGAATAACAAAAATCTCGACAAGAGATGACCTTCCATAATGACTAGGCTACCATCCATTGGAGTAATAAAGATATCAACAACAGACTACCTTCCATTATGAGAAGGCTACAATCCATTGTAGTAACAAAAATCTCGACAAGAGACTACCTTCCATAATGACAAGGCTACCATCCATTGTTGTAACAAAAATCTCGACAACAGACTACCTTCCATAATGACTTGGCTACCATTCATTGGAGTAAGAAAAATCTCGGCAATAGACTACCTTCCATAATGACAAGGCTACCATTCATTGGAATAACAAAAATCTCGACAAGAGATGACCTTCCATAATGACTAGGCTACCATCCATTGGAGTAATAAAGATATCAACAACAAACTACCTTACATTATGAGAAGGCTTCAATCCATTGTAGTAACAAAAATCTCGACAAGAGACTACCTTCCATAATGACAAGGCTACCATCCATTGTAGTAACAAAAATCTCGACAACAGACTACCTTCCATAATGACTTGGCTACCATTCATTGGAGTAAGAAAAATCTCGGCAATAGACTACCTTCCATAATGACAAGGCTACCATCCATTGGAGTAACAAAAATCACGACAACAGACTACCTTCCATAATGACAAGGCTACCATCCATGGGAATAACAAAAATCTCGACAAGAGATGACCTTCCATAATGACTAGGCTACCATCCATTGGAGTAATAAAGATATCAACAACAGACTACCTTCCATTATGAGAAGACTACAATCCATTGTAGTAACAAAAATCTCGACAAGAGACTACCTTCCATAATGACAAGGCTACCATCCATTGTAGTAAAAAAATCTCGACAATAGACTACCTTCCATAATGACTTGGCTACCATCCATTGGAGTAAGAAAAATCTCGGCAATGGACTACCTTCCATAATGACAAGGCTACCATCCATTGGAGTAACAAAGATATCGACAACATACTACCTTCTATTATGACAAGGCTACCATCCATTGGAGTAACAAAAATCACGACAATAGACTACCTTCCATAATGACCAGGCTACCATCCATTGGAATAACACAAATCTCGATAACAAATGACCTTCTATAATGACAAGGCTATCATCCATTGGAGTAACAAAGATATCGATAACATACTACCTTCCATAATGACAAGGCTACCATCCATTGGAGTAACAAAAATCACGACAACAGACTACCTTCCATAATGACAAGGCTACCATCCATTGGAATAACAAAAATCTCGACAACAAATGACCTTCCATAATGACTAGGCTACCATCCATTGGAGTAATAAAGATATCAACAATAGACTACCTTACATTATGAGAAGGCTACAATCCATTGTAGTAACAAAAATCTCGACAAGAGACTACCTCCCATAATGACAAAGCTACTATCCATTGTAGTAACAAAAATATCGACAACAGACTACCTTCCATAATGACAAGGGTACCAACCATTGTAGTAACAAAAATCTCGACAACAGACTACCTTCCATTATGACTTGGCAATCATCCATTGGAGTAACAAAAATCTCGACAATAGACTACCTTCCATAATGACAAGGCTACCATCCATTATAGTAACAAAAAATATCCACAAGAGATTAGCTTCCATAATGATAAGGCTATAATCCATTGTAGTAACAAAAATCTCGACAACAGACTACCTTACATAATGACAAGGCTACGATCCATTGTAGTAACAAAAATCTCGACAATAGACTACCTTCCATAATGACTTGGCTACCATCCATTGGAGTAAGAAAAATCTCGGCAATGGACTACCTTCCATAATGACAAGGCTACCATCCATTGGAGTAACAAAGATATCGACAACATACTACCTTCTATTATGACAAGGCTACCATCCATTGGAGTAACAAAAATCACGACAATAGACTACCTTCCATAATGACCAGGCTACCATCCATTGGAATAACACAAATCTCGATAACAAATGACCTTCTATAATGACAAGGCTACCATCCATTGGAGTAACAAAGATATCGATAACATACTACCTTCCATAATGACAAGGCTACCATCCATTGGAGTAACAAAAATCACGACAACAGACTACCTTCCATAATGACAAGGCTACCATCCATTGGAATAACAAAAATCTCGACAACAAATGACCTTCCATAATGACTAGGCTACCATCCATTGGAGTAATAAAGATATCAACAATAGACTACCTTACATTATGAGAAGGCTACAATCCATTGTAGTAACAAAAATCTCGACAAGAGACTACCTCCCATAATGACAAAGCTACTATCCATTGTAGTAACAAAAATATCGACAACAGACTACCTTCCATAATGACAAGGGTACCAACCATTGTAGTAACAAAAATCTCGACAACAGACTACCTTCCATTATGACTTGGCAATCATCCATTGGAGTAACAAAAATCTCGACAATAGACTACCTTCCATAATGACAAGGCTACCATCCATTATAGTAACAAAAAATATCCACAAGAGATTAGCTTCCATAATGATAAGGCTATAATCCATTGTAGTAACAAAAATCTCGACAACAGACTACCTTACATAATGACAAGGCTACGATCCATTGTAGTAACAAAAATCTCGACAATAGACTACCTTCCATAATGACTTGGCTACCATCCATTGGAGTAAGAAAAATCTCGGCAATGGACTACCTTCCATAATGACAAGGCTACCATCCATTGGAGTAACAAAGATATCGACAACATACTACCTTCTATTATGACAAGGCTACCATCCATTGGAGTAACAAAAATCACGACAATAGACTACCTTCCATAATGACCAGGCTACCATCCATTGGAATAACACAAATCTCGATAACAAATGACCTTCTATAATGACAAGGCTACCATCCATTGGAGTAACAAAGATATCGATAACATACTACCTTCCATAATGACAAGGCTACCATCCATTGGAGTAACAAAAATCACGACAACAGACTACCTTCCATAATGACAAGGCTACCATCCATTGGAATAACAAAAATCTCGACAACAAATGACCTTCCATAATGACTAGGCTACCATCCATTGGAGTAATAAAGATATCAACAATAGACTACCTTACATTATGAGAAGGCTACAATCCATTGTAGTAACAAAAATCTCGACAAGAGACTACCTCCCATAATGACAAAGCTACTATCCATTGTAGTAACAAAAATATCGACAACAGACTACCTTCCATAATGACAAGGGTACCAACCATTGTAGTAACAAAAATCTAGACAACAGACTACCTTCCATAATGACTTGGCTACCATCCATTGGAGTAACAAAAATCTCGACAATAGACTACCTTCCATAATGACAAGGCTACCATCCATTAGAGTAACAAAAAATATCCACAAGAGATTAGCTTCCATAATGATAAGGCTATAATCCATTGTAGTAACAAAAATCTCGACAACAGACTACCTTACATAATGACAAGGCTACGATCCATTGTAGTAACAAAAATCTCGACAACAGACTACCTTCCATAATGACAAGGCTACCATCCTTTGTAGTAACAAAAATCTCGACAACAAACTACCTTCCATAATGACTTGTCTACCATCGATTGGAGTAACAAAAATCTCGGTAATAGACTACCTTCCATAATGACAAGGCTACCATCCATTGGAGTAACAAAGATATCGACAACATACTACCTTCAATAATGACAAGGATACCATCCATTGGAGTAACAAACATCACGACAACAGACTACCTTCCATAATGACAAGGCTACCATCCATTGGAATAACAAAAATCTCGACAAGAGATGACCTTCCATAATGACTAGGCTACCATCCATTGGAGTAATAAAGATATCAACAACAGACTACCTTCCATTAAGAGAAGGCTACAATCCATTGTAGTAACAAAAATCTCGACAAGAGACTACCTTCCATAATGACAAGGCTACCATCCAGTGTAGTAACGAAAATCTCGACAACAGACTACCTTCCATAATGACTTGGCTACCATTCATTGGAGTAAGAAAAATCTCGGCAATAGACTACCTTCCATAATGACAAGGCTACCATCCATTGGAGTAACAAAGATATCGACAACATACTACCTTCCATAATGACAAGGCTACCATCCATTGGAGTAACAAAAATCACGACAATAGACTACCTTCCATAATGACCAGGCTACCATCCATTGGAATAACACAAATCTCGATAACAGATGACCTTCCATAATGACTAGGCTACCATCCATTGGATTAATAAAGATATCAACAATAGACTACCTTTCATTATGAGAAGGCTACAATCCATTGTAGTTACAAAAATCTCGACAACAGACTACCTTCCATAATGACAATGCTACCATCCATTGTAGTAACTAAAATATCGACAACAGACTACCTTCCATGATGACAAGGGTACCATCCATTGGAGTAACAAGAATATCCGCAAGAGACTACCTTCCATAATGATAAGGCTACCATCCATTGGAGTAACAAAAATCTCGACAACAGACTACCTTCCATAATGTCAAGGCTACAATCCATTGTAGTAACAAAAATCTCGACAACAGACTACCTTCCATAATGACAACGCTACCATCCATTGTAGTAACTAAAATATCGACAACAGACTACCTTCCATAATGACAAGGGTACCATCCATTGGAGTAACAAGAATATCCACAAGAGACTACCTTCCATAATGATAAGGCTACCATCCATTGGAGTAACAAAAATCTCGACAACAGACTACCTTTCATAATGACAAGGCTACCATCCATTATAGTAACAAAAAATATCCACAAGAGATTAGCTTCCATAATGATAAGGCTATAATCCATTGTAGTAACAAAAATCTCGACAACATACTACCTTACATAATGACAAGGCTACGATCCATTGTAGTAACAAAAATCTCGACAATAGACTACCTTCCATAATGACTTGGCTACCATCCATTGGAGTAAGAAAAATCTCGGCAATGGACTACCTTCCATAATGACAAGGCTACCATCCATTGGAGTAACAAAGATATCGACAACATACTACCTTCTATTATGACAAGGCTACCATCCATTGGAGTAACAAAAATCACGACAATAGACTACCTTCCATAATGACCAGGCTACCATCCATTGGAATAACACAAATCTCGATAACAAATGACCTTCTATAATGACAAGGCTACCATCCATTGGAGTAACAAAGATATCGATAACATACTACCTTCCATAATGACAAGGCTACCATCCATTGGAGTAACAAAAATCACGACAACAGACTACCTTCCATAATGACAAGGCTACCATCCATTGGAATAACAAAAATCTCGACAACAAATGACCTTCCATAATGACTAGGCTACCATCCATTGGAGTAATAAAGATATCAACAATAGACTACCTTACATTATGAGAAGGCTACAATCCATTGTAGTAACAAAAATCTCGACAAGAGACTACCTCCCATAATGACAAAGCTACTATCCATTGTAGTAACAAAAATATCGACAACAGACTACCTTCCATAATGACAAGGGTACCAACCATTGTAGTAACAAAAATCTAGACAACAGACTACCTTCCATAATGACTTGGCTACCATCCATTGGAGTAACAAAAATCTCGACAATAGACTACCTTCCATAATGACAAGGCTACCATCCATTAGAGTAACAAAAAATATCCACAAGAGATTAGGTTCCATAATGATAAGGCTATAATCCATTGTAGTAACAAAAATCTCGACAACAGACTACCTTACATAATGACAAGGCTACGATCCATTGTAGTAACAAAAATCTCGACAACAGACTACATTCCATAATGACAAGGCTACCATCCTTTGTAGTAACAAAAATCTCGACAACAAACTACCTTCCATAATGACTTGTCTACCATCGATTGGAGTAACAAAAATCTCGGTAATAGACTACCTTCCATAATGACAAGGCTACCATCCATTGGAGTAACAAAGATATCGACAACATACTACCTTCAATAATGACAAGGATACCATCCATTGGAGTAACAAACATCACGACAACAGACTACCTTCCATAATGACAAGGCTACCATCCATTGGAATAACAAAAATCTCGACAAGAGATGACCTTCCATAATGACTAGGCTACCATCCATTGGAGTAATAAAGATATCAACAACAGACTACCTTCCATTAAGAGAAGGCTACAATCCATTGTAGTAACAAAAATCTCGACAAGAGACTACCTTCCATAATGACAAGGCTACCATCCAGTGTAGTAACGAAAATCTCGACAACAGACTACCTTCCATAATGACTTGGCTACCATTCATTGGAGTAAGAAAAATCTCGGCAATAGACTACCTTCCATAATGACAAGGCTACCATCCATTGGAGTAACAAAGATATCGACAACATACTACCTTCCGTAATGACAAGGCTACCATCCATTGGAGTAACAAAAATCACGACAATAGACTACCTTCCATAATGACCAGGCTACCATCCATTGGAATAACACAAATCTCGATAACAGATGACCTTCCATAATGACTAGGCTACCATCCATTGGATTAATAAAGATATCAACAATAGACTACCTTTCATTATGAGAAGGCTACAATCCATTGTAGTTACAAAAATCTCGACAACAGACTACCTTCCATAATGACAACGCTACCATCCATTGTAGTAACTAAAATATCGACAACAGACTACCTTCCATGATGACAAGGGTACCATCCATTGGAGTAACAAGAATATCCACAAGAGACTACCTTCCATAATGATAAGGCTACCATCCATTGGAGTAACAAAAATCTCGACAACAGACTACCTTCCATAATGTCAAGGCTACAATCCATTGTAGTTACAAAAATCTCGACAACAGACTACCTTCCATAATGACAACGCTACCATCCATTGTAGTAACTAAAATATCGACAACAGACTACCTTCCATGATGACAAGGGTACCATCCATTGGAGTAACAAGAATATCCACAAGAGACTACCTTCCATAATGACAAGGCTACCATCCTTTGTAGTAACAAAAATCTCGACAACAAACTACCTTCCATAATGACTTGTCTACCATCGATTGGAGTAACAAAAATCTCGGTAATAGACTACCTTCCATAATGACAAGGCTACCATCCATTGGAGTAACAAAGATATCGACAACATACTACCTTCAATAATGACAAGGATACCATCCATTGGAGTAACAAACATCACGACAACAGACTACCTTCCATAATGACAAGGCTACCATTCATTGGAATAACAAAAATCTCGACAAGAGATGACCTTCCATAATGACTAGGCTACCATCCATTGGAGTAATAAAGATATCAACAACAGACTACCTTCCATTATGAGAAGGCTACAATCCATTGTAGTAACAAAAATCTCGACAAGAGACTACCTTCCATAATGACAAGGCTACCATCCATTGTTGTAACAAAAATCTCGACAACAGACTACCTTCCATAATGACTTGGCTACCATTCATTGGAGTAAGAAAAATCTCGGCAATAGACTACCTTCCATAATGACAAGGCTACCATTCATTGGAATAACAAAAATCTCGACAAGAGATGACCTTCCATAATGACTAGGCTACCATCCATTGGAGTAATAAAGATATCAACAACAAACTACCTTCCATTATGAGAAGGCTTCAATCCATTGTAGTAACAAAAATCTCGACAAGAGACTACCTTCCATAATGACAAGGCTACCATCCATTGTAGTAACAAAAATCTCGACAACAGACTACCTTCCATAATGACTTGGCTACCATTCATTGGAGTAAGAAAAATCTCGGCAATAGACTACCTTCCATAATGACAAGGCTACCATCCATTGGAGTAACAAAAATCACGACAACAGACTACCTTCCATAATGACAAGGCTACCATCCATGGGAATAACAAAAATCTCGACAAGAGATGACCTTCCATAATGACTAGGCTACCATCCATTGGAGTAATAAAGATATCAACAACAGACTACCTTCCATTATGAGAAGACTACAATCCATTGTAGTAACAAAAATCTCGACAAGAGACTACCTTCCATAATGACAAGGCTACCATCCATTGTAGTAAAAAAATCTCGACAATAGACTACCTTCCATAATGACTTGGCTACCATCCATTGGAGTAAGAAAAATCTCGGCAATGGACTACCTTCCATAATGACAAGGCTACCATCCATTGGAGTAACAAAGATATCGACAACATACTACCTTCTATTATGACAAGGCTACCATCCATTGGAGTAACAAAAATCACGACAATAGACTACCTTCCATAATGACCAGGCTACCATCCATTGGAATAACACAAATCTCGATAACAAATGACCTTCTATAATGACAAGGCTATCATCCATTGGAGTAACAAAGATATCGATAACATACTACCTTCCATAATGACAAGGCTACCATCCATTGGAGTAACAAAAATCACGACAACAGACTACCTTCCATAATGACAAGGCTACCATCCATTGGAATAACAAAAATCTCGACAACAAATGACCTTCCATAATGACTAGGCTACCATCCATTGGAGTAATAAAGATATCAACAATAGACTACCTTACATTATGAGAAGGCTACAATCCATTGTAGTAACAAAAATCTCGACAAGAGACTACCTCCCATAATGACAAAGCTACTATCCATTGTAGTAACAAAAATATCGACAACAGACTACCTTCCATAATGACAAGGGTACCAACCATTGTAGTAACAAAAATCTCGACAACAGACTACCTTCCATTATGACTTGGCAATCATCCATTGGAGTAACAAAAATCTCGACAATAGACTACCTTCCATAATGACAAGGCTACCATCCATTATAGTAACAAAAAATATCCACAAGAGATTAGCTTCCATAATGATAAGGCTATAATCCATTGTAGTAACAAAAATCTCGACAACAGACTACCTTACATAATGACAAGGCTACGATCCATTGTAGTAACAAAAATCTCGACAATAGACTACCTTCCATAATGACTTGGCTACCATCCATTGGAGTAAGAAAAATCTCGGCAATGGACTACCTTCCATAATGACAAGGCTACCATCCATTGGAGTAACAAAGATATCGACAACATACTACCTTCTATTATGACAAGGCTACCATCCATTGGAGTAACAAAAATCACGACAATAGACTACCTTCCATAATGACCAGGCTACCATCCATTGGAATAACACAAATCTCGATAACAAATGACCTTCTATAATGACAAGGCTACCATCCATTGGAGTAACAAAGATATCGATAACATACTACCTTCCATAATGACAAGGCTACCATCCATTGGAGTAACAAAAATCACGACAACAGACTACCTTCCATAATGACAAGGCTACCATCCATTGGAATAACAAAAATCTCGACAACAAATGACCTTCCATAATGACTAGGCTACCATCCATTGGAGTAATAAAGATATCAACAATAGACTACCTTACATTATGAGAAGGCTACAATCCATTGTAGTAACAAAAATCTCGACAAGAGACTACCTCCCATAATGACAAAGCTACTATCCATTGTAGTAACAAAAATATCGACAACAGACTACCTTCCATAATGACAAGGGTACCAACCATTGTAGTAACAAAAATCTCGACAACAGACTACCTTCCATTATGACTTGGCAATCATCCATTGGAGTAACAAAAATCTCGACAATAGACTACCTTCCATAATGACAAGGCTACCATCCATTATAGTAACAAAAAATATCCACAAGAGATTAGCTTCCATAATGATAAGGCTATAATCCATTGTAGTAACAAAAATCTCGACAACAGACTACCTTACATAATGACAAGGCTACGATCCATTGTAGTAACAAAAATCTCGACAATAGACTACCTTCCATAATGACTTGGCTACCATCCATTGGAGTAAGAAAAATCTCGGCAATGGACTACCTTCCATAATGACAAGGCTACCATCCATTGGAGTAACAAAGATATCGACAACATACTACCTTCTATTATGACAAGGCTACCATCCATTGGAGTAACAAAAATCACGACAATAGACTACCTTCCATAATGACCAGGCTACCATCCATTGGAATAACACAAATCTCGATAACAAATGACCTTCTATAATGACAAGGCTACCATCCATTGGAGTAACAAAGATATCGATAACATACTACCTTCCATAATGACAAGGCTACCATCCATTGGAGTAACAAAAATCACGACAACAGACTACCTTCCATAATGACAAGGCTACCATCCATTGGAATAACAAAAATCTCGACAACAAATGACCTTCCATAATGACTAGGCTACCATCCATTGGAGTAATAAAGATATCAACAATAGACTACCTTACATTATGAGAAGGCTACAATCCATTGTAGTAACAAAAATCTCGACAAGAGACTACCTCCCATAATGACAAAGCTACTATCCATTGTAGTAACAAAAATATCGACAACAGACTACCTTCCATAATGACAAGGGTACCAACCATTGTAGTAACAAAAATCTAGACAACAGACTACCTTCCATAATGACTTGGCTACCATCCATTGGAGTAACAAAAATCTCGACAATAGACTACCTTCCATAATGACAAGGCTACCATCCATTAGAGTAACAAAAAATATCCACAAGAGATTAGCTTCCATAATGATAAGGCTATAATCCATTGTAGTAACAAAAATCTCGACAACAGACTACCTTACATAATGACAAGGCTACGATCCATTGTAGTAACAAAAATCTCGACAACAGACTACCTTCCATAATGACAAGGCTACCATCCTTTGTAGTAACAAAAATCTCGACAACAAACTACCTTCCATAATGACTTGTCTACCATCGATTGGAGTAACAAAAATCTCGGTAATAGACTACCTTCCATAATGACAAGGCTACCATCCATTGGAGTAACAAAGATATCGACAACATACTACCTTCAATAATGACAAGGATACCATCCATTGGAGTAACAAACATCACGACAACAGACTACCTTCCATAATGACAAGGCTACCATCCATTGGAATAACAAAAATCTCGACAAGAGATGACCTTCCATAATGACTAGGCTACCATCCATTGGAGTAATAAAGATATCAACAACAGACTACCTTCCATTAAGAGAAGGCTACAATCCATTGTAGTAACAAAAATCTCGACAAGAGACTACCTTCCATAATGACAAGGCTACCATCCAGTGTAGTAACGAAAATCTCGACAACAGACTACCTTCCATAATGACTTGGCTACCATTCATTGGAGTAAGAAAAATCTCGGCAATAGACTACCTTCCATAATGACAAGGCTACCATCCATTGGAGTAACAAAGATATCGACAACATACTACCTTCCATAATGACAAGGCTACCATCCATTGGAGTAACAAAAATCACGACAATAGACTACCTTCCATAATGACCAGGCTACCATCCATTGGAATAACACAAATCTCGATAACAGATGACCTTCCATAATGACTAGGCTACCATCCATTGGATTAATAAAGATATCAACAATAGACTACCTTTCATTATGAGAAGGCTACAATCCATTGTAGTTACAAAAATCTCGACAACAGACTACCTTCCATAATGACAATGCTACCATCCATTGTAGTAACTAAAATATCGACAACAGACTACCTTCCATGATGACAAGGGTACCATCCATTGGAGTAACAAGAATATCCGCAAGAGACTACCTTCCATAATGATAAGGCTACCATCCATTGGAGTAACAAAAATCTCGACAACAGACTACCTTCCATAATGTCAAGGCTACAATCCATTGTAGTAACAAAAATCTCGACAACAGACTACCTTCCATAATGACAACGCTACCATCCATTGTAGTAACTAAAATATCGACAACAGACTACCTTCCATAATGACAAGGGTACCATCCATTGGAGTAACAAGAATATCCACAAGAGACTACCTTCCATAATGATAAGGCTACCATCCATTGGAGTAACAAAAATCTCGACAACAGACTACCTTTCATAATGACAAGGCTACCATCCATTATAGTAACAAAAAATATCCACAAGAGATTAGCTTCCATAATGATAAGGCTATAATCCATTGTAGTAACAAAAATCTCGACAACATACTACCTTACATAATGACAAGGCTACGATCCATTGTAGTAACAAAAATCTCGACAATAGACTACCTTCCATAATGACTTGGCTACCATCCATTGGAGTAAGAAAAATCTCGGCAATGGACTACCTTCCATAATGACAAGGCTACCATCCATTGGAGTAACAAAGATATCGACAACATACTACCTTCTATTATGACAAGGCTACCATCCATTGGAGTAACAAAAATCACGACAATAGACTACCTTCCATAATGACCAGGCTACCATCCATTGGAATAACACAAATCTCGATAACAAATGACCTTCTATAATGACAAGGCTACCATCCATTGGAGTAACAAAGATATCGATAACATACTACCTTCCATAATGACAAGGCTACCATCCATTGGAGTAACAAAAATCACGACAACAGACTACCTTCCATAATGACAAGGCTACCATCCATTGGAATAACAAAAATCTCGACAACAAATGACCTTCCATAATGACTAGGCTACCATCCATTGGAGTAATAAAGATATCAACAATAGACTACCTTACATTATGAGAAGGCTACAATCCATTGTAGTAACAAAAATCTCGACAAGAGACTACCTCCCATAATGACAAAGCTACTATCCATTGTAGTAACAAAAATATCGACAACAGACTACCTTCCATAATGACAAGGGTACCAACCATTGTAGTAACAAAAATCTAGACAACAGACTACCTTCCATAATGACTTGGCTACCATCCATTGGAGTAACAAAAATCTCGACAATAGACTACCTTCCATAATGACAAGGCTACCATCCATTAGAGTAACAAAAAATATCCACAAGAGATTAGGTTCCATAATGATAAGGCTATAATCCATTGTAGTAACAAAAATCTCGACAACAGACTACCTTACATAATGACAAGGCTACGATCCATTGTAGTAACAAAAATCTCGACAACAGACTACCTTCCATAATGACAAGGCTACCATCCTTTGTAGTAACAAAAATCTCGACAACAAACTACCTTCCATAATGACTTGTCTACCATCGATTGGAGTAACAAAAATCTCGGTAATAGACTACCTTCCATAATGACAAGGCTACCATCCATTGGAGTAACAAAGATATCGACAACATACTACCTTCAATAATGACAAGGATACCATCCATTGGAGTAACAAACATCACGACAACAGACTACCTTCCATAATGACAAGGCTACCATCCATTGGAATAACAAAAATCTCGACAAGAGATGACCTTCCATAATGACTAGGCTACCATCCATTGGAGTAATAAAGATATCATCAACAGACTACCTTCCATTAAGAGAAGGCTACAATCCATTGTAGTAACAAAAATCTCGACAAGAGACTACCTTCCATAATGACAAGGCTACCATCCAGTGTAGTAACGAAAATCTCGACAACAGACTACCTTCCATAATGACTTGGCTACCATTCATTGGAGTAAGAAAAATCTCGGCAATAGACTACCTTCCATAATGACAAGGCTACCATCCATTGGAGTAACAAAGATATCGACAACATACTACCTTCCGTAATGACAAGGCTACCATCCATTGGAGTAACAAAAATCACGACAATAGACTACCTTCCATAATGACCAGGCTACCATCCATTGGAATAACACAAATCTCGATAACAGATGACCTTCCATAATGACTAGGCTACCATCCATTGGATTAATAAAGATATCAACAATAGACTACCTTTCATTATGAGAAGGCTACAATCCATTGTAGTTACAAAAATCTCGACAACAGACTACCTTCCATAATGACAACGCTACCATCCATTGTAGTAACTAAAATATCGACAACAGACTACCTTCCATGATGACAAGGGTACCATCCATTGGAGTAACAAGAATATCCACAAGAGACTACCTTCCATAATGATAAGGCTACCATCCATTGGAGTAACAAAAATCTCGACAACAGACTACCTTCCATAATGTCAAGGCTACAATCCATTGTAGTTACAAAAATCTCGACAACAGACTACCTTCCATAATGACAACGCTACCATCCATTGTAGTAACTAAAATATCGACAACAGACTACCTTCCATGATGACAAGGGTACCATCCATTGGAGTAACAAGAATATCCACAAGAGACTACCTTCCATAATGATAAAGCTACCATCCATTGGAGTAACAAAAATCTCGACAACAGACTACCTTCCATAATGTCAAGGCTACAATCCATTGTAGTAACAAAAATCTCGACAACAGACTACCTTCCATAATGACAACGCTACCATCCATTGTAGTAACTAAAATATCGACAACAGACTACCTTCCATAATGACAAGGGTACCATCCATTGGAGTAACAAGAATATCCACAAGAGACTACCTTCCATAATGATAAGGCTACCATCCATTGGAGTAACAAAAATCTCGACAACAGACTACCTTTCATAATGACAAGGCTACCATCCATTGTAGTAACAAAAATCTCGACAACAGACTACCTTCCATAATGACTTGGCTTCCATCTATTGGAGTAAAAAAAATCTCGACAATAGACTACCTTCCATAATGACAAGGCTACCGTCCATTGGAGTAACAAAGATATCGACAACATACTACCTTCCATAATGACAAGCCTACCGTCCATTGGAGTAACAAAAATCACGACAAGAGACTACCTTCCATAATGAAAAGGCTACCATCCATTGGAGTAACAAAGATATCGATAACATACTACCTTCCATAATGACAAGGCTACCATCCATTGGAGTAATAAAGATATCAATAATAGACTACCTTACATTATGAGAAGGCTACAATCCATTGTAGTAACAAAAATCTCGACAAGAGACTACCTTCCATAAAGACAAGGCTACCATCCATTGTAGTAACTAAAATATTGACAACAGACTACCTTCCATAATGACAAGGGTACCATCCATTGGAGTAACAAAAATATCCATAAGAGACTACCTTCCATAATGATAAGGCTACCATCCATTCGAGTAACAAAAATATCGACAACAGACTACCTTCCATAATGTCAAGGATACAATCCATTGTAGTAACAAAAATCTAGACAACAGACTACCTTACATAATGACAAGGCTACCATCCATTGTAGTAACAAAAATCTCGGCAACAGACTACCTTCCATAATTACAAGGCTACCATCCATTGTAGTAACAAAAATCTCGACAATAGACTACCTTCCATAATGACTTGTCTTCCATTTATTGGAGTAACAAAAATCTCGACAATAGACTACCTTCCATAATGACAAGGCTACCATCCATTGGAGTAACAAAGATATCGACAACATACTACCTTCCATAATGACAAGGCTACCATCCATTGGAGTAACAAATATCACGACAATAGACTACCTTCCATAATGAAAAGGCTACCATCCATTGGAGTAACAAAGATATCGATAACATACTACCTACCATAATGACAAGGCAACCATCCATTGGAGTAATAAAGATATCAACAATAGACTACCTTACATTATGAGAAGGCTACAATCCATTGTAGTAACAAAAATCTCGACAAGAGACTACCTTCCATAATGACAAGGCTACCATCCGTTGTAGTAACAAAAATATCGACAACAGACTACCTTCCATAATGACTTGGCTACCATCCATTGTAGTAACAAAAATCTCGGCAACAGACTACCTTCCATAATGACAAGGCTACCATCCATTGGAGTAACAAAGATATCGACAACATACTACCTTCCATTATGACAAGGCTACCATCCATTGGAGTAACAAAAATCACGACAACAGACTACTTTCCATAATGACCAGGCTACCATCCTTTGGAATAAAACAAATCTCGACAACAAATGACCTTCCATAATGACAAGGCTACCATCCATTGGAGTGACAAAGATATCGATAACATACTACCTTCCATAATGACCAGGCTACCATCCATTGGAATAACACAAATCTCGACAACAAATGACCTTCCATAATGACAAGGCTACCATCCATTGGAGTAACAAAAATCACGACAACAGACTACCTTCCATAATGACAAGGCTACCATCCATTGGAATAACAAAAATCTCGACAACAAATGACCTTCAATAATGAAAAGGCTACCATCCATTGGAGTAACAAAAATCACGACAACAAACTACCTTCCATAATGACAAGGCTACCATCCATTGGAATAACAAAAATCTCGACAAGAGTTGACCTTCCATAATGACTAGGCTACCATGCATTGGAGTAATAAAGATATCAACAACAGACTACCTTCCATTATGAGAAGGCTACAATCCATTGTAGTAACAAAAATCTCGACAAGAGACTACCTTCCATAATGACAAGGCTACCATCCATTGTAGTAACAAAAATCTCGACAACAGACTACCTTCCATAATGACTTGGCTACCATCCATTGGAGTAAGTAAAATCTCGGCAATAGACTACCTTCCATAATGACAAGGCTACCATCCATTGGAGTAACGAAGATATCGACAACACACTACCTTCCATTATGACAAGTCTACCATCCATTAGCGTAACAAAAATCACGACAACAGACTACCTTCCATAATGTCCAGGCTACCATCCATTGGAATAAAACAAATCTCGACAACAACTGACCTTCCATAATGACAAGGCTACCATCCATTGGAGTGACAAAGATATCGATAACATACTACCTTCCATAATGACAAGGCTACCATCCATTGGAATAACAAAAATCTCGACAACAAATGACCTTCCATAATGACTAGGCTACCATCCATTGGAGTAACAAAAATCTCTACAAGAGACTACCTTCCATAATGACAAGGCTACCATCCATTGTAGTAACAAAAATCTCGACAACAGACTACCTTCCATAATGACTTGGCTACCATCCATTGGAGTAAGAAAAATCTCGGCAATGGACTACCTTCCATAATGACAAGGCTACCATCCATTAGAGTAACAAAGATATCGACAACATACTACCTTCAATAATTACAAGGATACCATCCATTGGAGTAACAAAAATCACGACAACAGACTACCTTCCATAATGACCAGGCTACCATCCATTGGAATAACACAAATCTCGACAACAAATGACCTTCCATAATGACAAGGCTACCATCCATTGGAGTGACAAAGATATCGATAACATACTACCTTCCATAATGACAAGGCTACCATCCATTGGAATAACAAAAATCTCGACAACAAATGACCTTCCATAATGATTAGGCTACCATCCATTGGAGTAATAAAGATATCAACAATAGACTACCTTACATTATGAGAAGGCTACAATCCATTGTAGTAACAAAAATCTCGACAAGAGACTACCTTCCATAATGACAAAGCTACCATCCATTGTAGTAACAAAAATATCGACAACAGACTACCTTCCATAATGACAAGGGTACCATCCATTGTAGTAACAAAAATCTCGACAACAGACTACCTTCCATAATGACTTGGCTACCATCCATTGGAGTAACAAAAATCTCGACAATAGACTACCTTCCATAATGACAAGGCTACCATCCATTGGAGTAACGAAGATATCGACAACACACTACCTTCCATTATGACAAGTCTACCATCCATTAGCGTAACAAAAATCACGACAACAGACTACCTTCCATAATGTCCAGGCTACCATCCATTGGAATAAAACAAATCTCGACAACAACTGACCTTCCATAATGACAAGGCTACCATCCATTGGAGTGACAAAGATATCGATAACATACTACCTTCCATAATGACAAGGCTACCATCCATTGGAATAACAAAAATCTCGACAACAAATGACCTTCCATAATGACTAGGCTACCATCCATTGGAGTAACAAAAATCTCTACAAGAGACTACCTTCCATAATGACAAGGCTACCATCCATTGTAGTAACAAAAATCTCGACAACAGACTACCTTCCATAATGACTTGGCTACCATCCATTGGAGTAAGAAAAATCTCGGCAATGGACTACCTTCCATAATGACAAGGCTACCATCCATTAGAGTAACAAAGATATCGACAACATACTACCTTCAATAATTACAAGGATACCATCCATTGGAGTAACAAAAATCACGACAACAGACTACCTTCCATAATGACCAGGCTACCATCCATTGGAATAACACAAATCTCGACAACAAATGACCTTCCATAATGACAAGGCTACCATCCATTGGAGTGACAAAGATATCGATAACATACTACCTTCCATAATGACAAGGCTACCATCCATTGGAATAACAAAAATCTCGACAACAAATGACCTTCCATAATGATTAGGCTACCATCCATTGGAGTAATAAAGATATCAACAATAGACTACCTTACATTATGAGAAGGCTACAATCCATTGTAGTAACAAAAATCTCGACAAGAGACTACCTTCCATAATGACAAAGCTACCATCCATTGTAGTAACAAAAATATCGACAACAGACTACCTTCCATAATGACAAGGGTACCATCCATTGTAGTAACAAAAATCTCGACAACAGACTACCTTCCATAATGACTTGGCTACCATCCATTGGAGTAACAAAAATCTCGACAATAGACTACCTTCCATAATGACAAGGCTACCATCCATTAGAGTAACAAAAATATCCACAAGAGATTAGCTTCCATAATGATAAGGCTATAATCCATTGTAATAACAAAATACTCGACAACATACTACCTTACATAATGACAAGGCTACGATCCTTTGTAGTAACAAAAATCTCGACAACAAACTACCTTCCATAATGACTTGTCAACCATCCATTGGAGTAACGAAAATTTCGGCAATGGACTACCTTCCATAATGACAAGGCTATCATCCATTGGAGTAACAAAGATATCGACAACATACTACCTTCAATAATGACAAGGATACCATCCATTGGAGTAACAAAAATCAAGACAACAGACTACCTTCCATAATGACAAGGCTACCATCCATTGGAATACCAAAAATCTCGACAAGAGATGACCTTCGATAATGACTAGGCTACCATCCATTGGAGTAATAAAGATATCAACAACAGACTACCTTCCATTATGAGAAGGCTACAATCCATTGTATTAACAAAAATCTCGACAAGAGACTACCTTCAATAATGACAAGGCTACCATCCATTGTAGTAACAAAAATCTTGACAACAGACTACCTTCCATACTGACTTGGCTACCATTCATTGGAGTAAGAAAAATCTCGACAATAGACTACCTTCCATAATGACAAGGCTATCATCCATTGGAGTAACAAAGATATCGACAACATACTACCTTCAATAATGACAAGGCTACCATCCATTGGAGTAACAAAAATCACGACAACAGACTACCTTCCATAATGACAAGGCTACCATCCATGGGAATAACATAAATCTCGACAAGAGATGACCTTCCATAATGACTAGGCTACCATCCATTGGAGTAATAAAGATATCAACAACATACTACCTTCCATTATGAGAAGGCTACAATCCATTGTAGTAACAAAAATCTCGACAAGAGACTACCTTCCATAATGACAAGGCTACCATCCATTGTAGTAACAAAAATCTCGACAACAGACTACCTTCCATAATGACTTGGCTACCATCCATTGGAGTAAGAAAAATCTCGGCAATGGACTACCTTCCATAATGACAAGGCTACCATCCATTGGAGTAACAAAGATATCGACAACATACTACCTTCCATTATGACAAGGCTACCATCCATTGGAGCAACAAAAATCACGACAACAGACTACCTTCCATAATGACCAGGCTACCATCCATTGGTATAACACAAATCTCGACAACAAATGACCTTCCATAATGACAAGGCTACCATCCATTGGAGTAACAAAGATATCGATAACATACTACCTTCCATAATGACAAGGCTACCATCCACTGGAGTAAGAAAAATCACGACAACAGACTACCTTCCATAATGACAAGGCTACCATCCATTGGAATAACAAAAATATCGACAACAAATGACCTTCCATAATGACTAGGCTACCATCAATTGGAGTAATAAAGATATCAACAATAGACTATCTTACATTATGAGAAGGCTACAATCCATTGTAGTAACAAAAATCTCGACAAGAGACTACCTTCCATAATGACAAAGCTACCATCCATTGTAGTAACAAAAATATCGACAACAGACTACCTTCCATAATGACAAGGGTACCATCCATTGTAGTAACTAAAATATCGCCAACAGACTACCTTCCATAATGACTTGGCTACCATCCATTGTAGTAACAAAGATATCGTCAACATACTACCTTCAATAATGACAAGGATACCATCCATTGGAGTAACAAAAATCACGACAACAGACTACCTTCCATAATGACAAGGCTACCATCCATTGGAATAACAAAAATCTCGACAAGAGATGACCTTCCATAATGACTAGGCGACCATCCATTGGAGTAATAAAGATATCAACAACATACTACCTTCCATTATGAGAAGGCTACAATCCATTGTATTAACAAAAATCTCGACAAGAGACTACCTTCCATAATGAGAAGGCTACCATCCATTATAGTAACAAAAATCTCGACAACAGACTACCTTCCATAATGACTTGGTTACCATTCATTGGAGTAAGAAAAATCTCGGCAATAGACTACCTTCCATAATGACAAGGCTACCATCCATTGGAGTAACAAAGATATCGATAACATACTACCTTCCATAATGACAAGGCTACCATCCATTGGAGTAACAAAAATCATGACAACAGACTACCTTCCATAATGACCAGGCTACCATCCATTGGAATAACACAAATCTCGATAACAGATGACCTTCCATAATGACTAGGCTACCATCCATTTGATTAATAAAGATATCAACAATAGACTACCTTTCATTATGAGAAGGCTACAATCCATTGTACTAACAAAAATCTCGACAAGAGACTACCTTCCATAATGACAAGGCTACCATCCATTGTAGTAACTAAAATATCGACAACAAACTACCTTCCATAATGACAAGGGTACCATCCATAAGAGTAACAAGAATATCCACAAGAGACTACCTTCCATAATGATATAGCTACCTTCCATTGGAGTAAAAAAAATCTCGACAACAGACTACCTTCCATAATGTCAAGGCTACAATCCATTGTAGTAACAAAAATATCAACAACAGATTACCTTACATAATGACAAGGCTACCATCCATTGGAGTAACAAAAATCTCGACAATAAACTACCTTCCATAATGACAAGGCTACCATCCATTGGAGTAACAAAGATATCGACAACATACTACCTTCCATAATGACAATCCTACCATCCATTGGAGTAACAAAAATCACGACAACATACTACCTTCCATAATGAAATGGATACCATCCATTGGAGTAACAAAGATATAGATAACATACTACCTTCCATAATGACAAGGCTACCATCCATTAGAGTAATAAAGATATCAACAATAGACTACCATACATTATTAGAAGGCTACAATCCATTGTAGTAACAAAAATCTCGACAAGAGACTACCTTCCATAATGACAAGGCTACCATCCATTGTAGTAACTAAAATATTGACAACAGACTACCTTCTATCATGACAAGGGTACCATCCATTGGAGTAACAAAAATATCCACAAGAGACTACCTTCCATAATGATAAGGCTACCATCCATTGGAGTAACAAAAATATCGACAACAGACTACCTTCCATAATGTCAAGGCTACAATCCATTGTAGTAACAAAAATCTAGACAACAAACTACCTTACATAATGACAAGGCTACCATCCATTGTAGTAACAAAAATCTCGACAACAGACTACCTTCCATAATTACAAGGCTACCATCCATTGTAGTAACAAAAATCTCGACAACAGACTACCTTCCATAATGACTTGTCTTCCATTTATTGGAGTAATAAAAATCTCGACAATAGACTACCTTCCATAATGACAAGGCTACCATCCATTGGAGTAACAAAGATATCGACAACATACTACCTTCCATAATGACAAGGCTACCATCCATTGGAGTAACAAAAATCACGACAACAGACTACCTTCCATAATGAAAAGGCTACCATCCATTGGAGTAACAAAGATATCGATAACATACTACCTACCATAATGACAAGGCAACCATCCATTGGAGTAATAAAGATATCAACAATAGACTACCTTACATTATGAGAATGCTACAATCCAATGGACTAACAAAAATCTCGACAACAAACTACCTTCCATAACGACATGTATACCATCCATTGGAGTAACAAAAATCTCGACAAGAGACTACCTTCCATAATGAGAAGGCTACCATCCATTGTAGTAACAAAAATCTCGACAACAGACTACCTTCCATAATGACAAGGCTACCATCCATTGTAGTAACAAAAATATCGACAACAGACTACCTTCCATAATGACCTGACTACCATCCATTGGAGTAACAAAAATATCAACAATAGACTACCTTCCATAATTAAAAGGCTACCATCCATTGGAGTAACAAAGATATCGATAACATACTACGTTCCATAATGACAAGGCTACCATCCATTGGAGTAACAAAAATCACGACAACAAACTACCTTCCATAATGACTTGGCTACCATCCATTGGAGTAACAAAAATCTCGACAATAGACTACCTTCCATAATGACAAGGCTACCATCCATTAGAGTAACAAAAATATCCACAAGAGATTAGCTTCCATAATGATAAGGCTATAATCCAATGTAATAACAAAAATCTCGACAACAGACTACCTTACATAATGACAAGGCTACGATCCATTATAGTAACAAAAATATCGACAACAGACTACCTTCCATAATGACAAGGCTACCATCCTTTGTAGTAACAAAAATCTCGACAACAAACTACCTTCCATAATGACTTGTCAACCATCCATTGGAGTAACAAAAATCTCGGCAATAGACTACCTTCCATAATGACAAGGCTACCATCCATTGGAGTAACAAAGATATCGACAACATACTACCTTCAATAATGACAAGGATACCATCCATTGGAGTAACAAAAATCACGACAACAGACTACCTTCCATAATGACAAGGCTACCATCCATTGGAATAACAAAAATCTCGACAAGAGATGACCTTCCATAATGACTAGGCTACCATCCATTGGAGTAATAAAGATATCAACAACAGACTACCTTCCATTATGAGAAGGCTACAATCCATTGTATTAACAAAAATCTCGACAAGAGACTACCTTCCATAATGAGAAGGCTACCATCTATTATAGTAACAAAAATCTCGACAACAAACTACCTTCCATAATGACTTGGTTACCATTCATTGGAGTAAGAAAAATCTCGGCAATAGACTACCTTCCATAATGACAAGGCTACCATCCATTGGAGTAACAAAAATATCGATAACATACTACCTTCCATAATGACAAGGCTACCATCCATTGGAGTAACAAAAATCACGACAACAGACTACCTTCCATAATGACCAGGCTACCATCCATTGGAATAACACAAATCTCGATAACAGATGACCTTCCATAATGACTAGGCTACCATCCATTTGATTAATAAAGATATCAACAATAGACTACCTTTCATTATGAGAAGGCTACAATCCATTGTAGTAATAAAAATCTCGACAAGAGACTACCTTCCATAATGACAAGGCTACCATCCATTGTAGTAACTAAAATATCGACAACAAACTACCTTCCATAATGACAAGGGTACCATCCATTGGAGTAACAAGAATATCCACAAGAGACTACCTTCCATAATGATATAGCTACCTTCCATTGGAGTAAAAAAAATCTCGACAACAGACTACCTTCCCTAATGTCAAGGCTACAATCCATTGTAGTAACAAAAATCTCGACAACAGACTACCTTACATAATGACAAGGCTACCATCCATTGGAGTAACAAAAATCTCGTCAATAGACTACCTTCCATAATGACAAGGCTACCATCCATTGGAGTAACAAAGATATCGACAACATACTACCTTCCATAATGACAAGCCTACCATCCATTGGAGTAACAAAAATCACGACAACATACTACCTTCCATAATGAAAAGGCTACCATCCATTGGAGTAACAAAGATATCGATAACATACTACCTTCCATAATGTCAAGGCTACCATCCATTGGAGTAATAAAGATATCAACAATAGACTACCATACATTATTAGAAGGCTACAATCCATTGTAGTAACAAAAATCTCGACAAGAGACTACCTTCCATAATGACAAGGCTACCATCCATTGTAGTAACTAAAATATTGACAACAGACTACCTTATATAATGACAAGGGTACCATCCATTGGAGTAACAAAAATATCCACAAGAGACTACCTTCCATAATGATAAGGCTACCATCCATTGGAGTAACAAAAATATCGACAACAGACTACCTTCCATAATGTCAAGGCTACAATTCATTGTAGTAACAAAAATCTAGACAACAAACTACCTTACATAATGACAAGGCTACCATCCATTGTAGTAACAAAAGTCTCGACAACAGAATACCTTCCATAATTACAAGGCTACCATCCATTGTAGTAACAAAAATCTCGACAACAGACTACCTTCCATAATGACTTGTCTTCCATTTATTGGAGTAATAAAAATCTCGAAAATAGACTACCTTCCATAATGACAAGGCTACCATCCATTGGAGTAACAAAGATATCGACAACATACTACCTTCCATAATGACAAGGCTACCATCCATTGGAGTAACAAAAATCACGACAACAGACTACCTTCCATAATGAAAAGGCTACCATCCATTATAGTAACAAAGATATCGATAACATACTACCTACCATAATGACAAGGCAACCATCCATTGGAGTAATAAAGATATCAACAATAGACTACCTTACATTATGAGAATGCTACAATCCAATGGACTAACAAAAATCTCGAAAACAAACTACCTTCCATAACGACATGTATACCATCCATTGGAGTAACAAAAATCTCGACAAGAGACTACCTTCCATAATGACAAGGCTACCATCCATTGTAGTAACAAAAATCTCGACAACAGACTACCTTCCATAATGACAAGGCTACCATCCATTGTAGTAACAAAAATATCGACAACAGACTACCTTCCATAATGACCTGGCTACCATCCATTGGAGTAACAAAAATATCGACAATAGACTACCTTCCATAATGAAAAGGCTACCACCCATTGGAGTAACAAAGATATCGATAACATACTACCTTCCATAATGAAAAGGCTACCATCCATTGGAGTAACAAAAATCACGACAACAGACTACCTTCCATAATGACTTGGCTACCATCCATTGGAGTAACAAAAATCTCGACAATAGACTACCTTCCATAATGACAAGGCTACCATCCATTAGAGTAACAAAAATATCCACAAGAGATTAGCTTCCATAATGATAAGGCTATAATCCAATGTAATAACAAAAATCTCGACAACAGACTACCTTACATAATGACAAGGCTACGATCCATTGTAGTAACAAAAATCTCGACAACAAACTACCTTCCATAATGACAAGGCTACCATCCTTTGTAGTAACAAAAATCTCGACAACAAACTACCTTCCATAATGACTTGTCAACCATCCATTGGAGTAACAAAAATCTCGGCAATAGACTACCTTCCATAATGACAAGGCTACCATCCATTGGAGTAACAAAGATATGGACAACATACTACCTTCAATAATGACAAGGATACCATCCATCGGAGTAACAAAAATCACGATAACATACTACCTTCCATAATGACAAGGCTACCATCCATTGGAATAACAAAAATCTTGACAAGAGATGACCTTCCATAATGACTAGGCTACCATCCGTTGGAGTAATAAAGATATCAACAACAGACTACCTTCCATTATGAGAAGGCTACAATCCATTGTATTAACAAAAATCTCGACAAGAGACTACCTTCCATAATGACAAGGCTACCATCCATTGTAGTAACAAAAATCTCGACAACAGACTACCTTCCATAATGACTTGGCTACCATCCATTGGAGTAAGAAAAATATCGGCAATGGACTACCTTCCATAATGACAAGGCTACCATCCAACTGAGTAACAAAGATATCGACAACATACTACCTTCCATTATGACAAGGCTTCCATCCATTGGAGTAACAAAAATCACGACAACAGACTACCTTCCATAATGACAAGGCTACCATCCATTGGAATAACAAAAATCTCAACAACAAATGACCTTCCATAATGACTAGGATACCATCCATTGGAGTAATAAATATATCAACAATAGACTACCTTACATTATGAGAAGGCTACAATCCATTGTAGTAACAAAAATCTCGACAATAGAATACCTTCCATAATGACAAAGCTACCATCCATTGTAGTAACAAAAATATCGACAACAGACTACCTTCCATAATGACAAGGGTACCATCCATTGTAGTAACAAAAATATCGACAACAGACTACCTTCCATAATGACTTGGCTACCATCCATTGGAGTAACAAAAATCTCGACAATAGACTACCTTCCATAATGACAAGGCTACCATCCATTAGAGTAACAAAAATATCCACAAGAGATTAGCTTCCATAATGATAAGGCTATAATCCATTGTAATAACAAAAATCTCGACAACAGACTACCTTCCATAATGACAAGGCTACCATCCATTGGAGTAACAAAAATCACGACAACAGACTACCTTCCATAATGACTTGGCTACCATCCATTGGAGTAACAAAAATCTCGACAATAGACTACCTTCCATAATGACAAGGCTACCATCCATTAGAGTAACAAAAATATCCACAAGAGATTAGCTTCCATAATGATAAGGCTATAATCCAATGTAATAACAAAAATCTTGACAACAGACTACCTTACATAATGACAAGGCTACGATCCATTGTAGTAACAAAAATCTCGACAACAAACTACCTTCCATAATGACAAGGCTACCATCCTTTGTAGTAACAAAAATCTCGACAACAAACTACCTTCCATAATGACTTGTCAACCATCCATTGGAGTAACAAAAATCTCGGCAATAGACTACCTTCCATAATGACAAGGCTACCATCCATTGGAGTAACAAAGATATGGACAACGTACTACCTTCAATAATGACAAGGATACCATCCATTGGAGTAACAAAAATCACGATAACATACTACCTTCCATAATGACAAGGCTACCATCCATTGGAATAACAAAAATCTCGACAAGAGATGACCTTCCATAATGACTAGGCTACCATCCGTTGGAGTAATAAAGATATCAACAACAGACTACCTTCCATTATGAGAAGGCTACAATCCATTGTATTAACAAAAATCTCGACAAGAGACTACCTTCCATAATGACAAGGCTACCATCCATTGTAGTAACAAAAATCTCGACAACAGACTACCTTCCATAATGACTTGGCTACCATCCATTGGAGTAAGAAAAATATCGGCAATGGACTACCTTCCATAATGACAAGGCTACCATCCAACTGAGTAACAAAGATATCGACAACATACTACCTTCCATTATGACAAGGCTTCCATCCATTGGAGTAACAAAAATCACGACAACAGACTACCTTCCATAATGACAAGGCTACCATCCATTGGAATAACAAAAATCTCAACAACAAATGACCTTCCATAATGACTAGGATACCATCCATTGGAGTAATAAATATATCAACAATAGACTACCTTACATTATGAGAAGGCTACAATCCATTGTAGTAACAAAAATATCGACAATAGAATACCTTCCATAATGACAAAGCTACCATCCATTGTAGTAACAAAAATATCGACAACAGACTACCTTCCATAATGACAAGGGTACCATCCATTGTAGTAACAAAAATATCGACAACAGACTACCTTCCATAATGACTTGGCTACCATCCATTGGAGTAACAAAAATCTCGACAATAGACTACCTTCCATAATGACAAGGCTACCATCCATTAGATTAACAAAAATATCCACAAGAGATTAGCTTCCATAATGATAAGGCTATAATCCATTGTAATAACAAAAATCTCGACAACAGACTACCTTACATAATGACAAGGCTACGATCCATTGTAGTAACAAAAATCTCGACAACAGACTACCTTCCATAATGACAAGGCTACCATCCTTTGTAGTAACAAAAATCTCGACAACAAACTACCTTCCAGAATGACTTGTCAACCATCCATTGGAGTAACAAAAATCTCTGCAATAGACTACCTTCCATAATGACAAGGCTACCATCCATTGGAGTAACAAAGATATCGACAACATACTACCTTCAATAATGACAAGGATACCATCCATTGGAGTAACAAAAATCACGACAACAGACTACCTTCCATAACGACAAGGCTACCATCCATTGGAATAACAAAAATCTCGACAAGAGATGACCTTCCATAATGACTAGGCTACCATCCATTGGAGTAATAAAGATATCAACAACAGACTACCTTCCATTATGAGAAGGCTACAATCCATTGTATTTACAAAAATCTCGACAAGAGACTACCTTCCATAATGACAACGCTACCATCCATTGTAGTAACAAAAATCTCGACAACAGACTACCTTCCATAATGACTTGGCTACCATTCATTGGAGTAAGAAAAATCTCGGCAATAGACTACCTTCCATAATGACAAGGCTACCATCCATTGGAGTAACAAAGATATCGATAACATACTACCTTCCATAATGACAAGGCTACCATCCATTGGAGTAACAAAGATATCGACAACATACTACCTTCAATAATGACAAGGATACCATCCATTGGAGTAACAAAAATCACGACAACAGACTACCTTCCATAATGACAAGGCTACCATCCATTGGAATAACAAAAATCTCGACAAGAGATGACCTTCCATAATGACTAGGCTACCATCCATTGGAGTAATAAAGATATCAACAACAGACTACCTTCCATTATGAGAAGGCTACAATCCATTGTATTTACAAAAATCTCGACAAGAGACTACCTTCCATAATGACAAGGCTAACATCCATTGTAGTAACAAAAATCTCGACAACAGACTACCTTCCATAATGACTTGGCTACCATTCATTGGAGTAAGAAAAATCTCGGCAATAGACTACCTTCCATAATGACAAGGCTACCATCCATTGGAGTAACAAAGATATCGACAACATACTACCTTCAATAATGACAAGGATACCATCCATTGGAGTAACAAAAATCACGACAACAGACTACCTTCCATAATGACATGGCTACCATCCATTGGAATAACAAAAATCTCGACAAGAGATGACCTTCCATAATGACTAGGCTACCATCCATTGGAGTAATAAAGATATCAACAACAGACTACCTTCCATTATGAGAAGGCTACAATCCATTGTATTTACAAAAATCTCGACAAGAGACTACCTTCCATAATGACAACGCTACCATCCATTGTAGTAACAAAAATCTCGACAACAGACTACCTTCCATAATGACTTGGCTACCATTCATTGGAGTAAGAAAAATCTCGGCAATAGACTACCTTCCATAATGACAAGGCTACCATCCATTGGAGTAACAAAGATATCGATAACATACTACCTTCCATAATGACAAGGCTACCATCCATTGGAGTAACAAAGATATCGACAACATACTACCTTCAATAATGACAAGGATACCATCCATTGGAGTAACAAAAATCACGACAACAGACTACCTTCCATAATGACAAGGCTACCATCCATTGGAATAACAAAAATCTCGACAAGAGATGACCTTCCATAATGACTAGGCTACCATCCATTGGAGTAATAAAGATATCAACAACAGACTACCTTCCATTATGAGAAGGCTACAATCCATTGTATTTACAAAAATCTCGACAAGAGACTACCTTCCATAATGACAAGGCTACCATCCATTGTAGTAACAAAAATCTCGACAACAGACTACCTTCCATAATGACTTGGCTACCATTCATTGGAGTAAGAAAAATCTCGGCAATAGACTACCTTCCATAATGACAAGGCTACCATCCATTGGAGTAACAAAGATATCGATAACATACTACCTTCCATAATGACAAGGCTACCATACATTGGAGTAACAAAAATCACGACAACAGACTACCTTCCATAATGACCAGGCTCCCATCCATTGGAATAACACAAATCTCGATAACAGATGACCTTCCATAATGACTAGGCTACCATCCATTGGATTAATAAAGATATCAACAATAGACTACCTTTCATTATGAGAAGGCTACAATCCATTGTAGTAACAAAAATCTCGACAAGAGACTACCTTCCATAATGACAAGGCTACCATCCATTGTAGTAACTAAAATATCGACAACAAACTACCTTCCATAATGACAAGGGTACCATCCATTGGAGTAACAAGAATATCCACAAGAGACTACCTTCCATAATGATAAGGCTACCATCCATTGGAGTACCAAAAATCTCGACAATAGACTACCTTCCATAATGTCAAGGCTACAATCCATTGTAGTAACAAAAATCTCGACAACAGACTACCTTACATAATGACAAGGCTACCATCCATTGGAGTAACAAAAATCTCGAAAATAGACTACCTTCCATAATGACAAGGCTACCATCCATTGGAGTAACAAAGATATTGACAACATACTACCTTCCATAATTACAAGCCTACCATCCACTGAAGTAACAAAAATCACGACAACAGACTACCTTCCATAATGAAAAGGCTACCATCCATTGGAGTAACAAAGATATCGATAACATACTACCTTGTATAATGACAAGGCTACCATACATTGGAGTAATAAAGATATCAACAATAGACTACCTTACATTATTAGAAGGCTACAATCCATTGCAGTAACAAAAATCTCGATAAGAGACTACCTTCCATAATGACAAGGCTACCATCCATTGTAGTAACTAAAATATTGACAACAGACTACCTTCTATAATGACAAGGGTACCATCCATTGGAGTAACAAAAATATCCACAAGAGACTACCTTCCATAATGATAAGGCTACCATCCATTGGAGTAACAAAAATATCGACAACAGACTACCTTCCATAATGTCAAGGCTACAATCCATTGTAGTAACAAAAATCTAGACAACATACTACCTTACATAATGACAAGGCTACCATCCATTGTAGTAACAAAAATCTCGACAACAGACTACCTTCCATAATTACAAGGCTACCATCCATTGTAGTAACAAAAATCTCGACAACAGACTACCTTCCATAATGACTTGTCTTCCATTTATTGGAGTAACAAAAATCTCGACAATAGACTACCTTCCATAATGACAAGGCTACCATCCATCGGAGTAACAAAGATATCGACAACATACTACCTTCCATAATGACAAGGCTACCATCCATTGGAGTAACAAAAATCACGACAACAGACTACCTTCCATAATGACGAGGCTCCCATCCATTGGAATAACACAAATCTCGATAACAGATGACCTTCCATAATGACTAGGCTACCATCCATTGGATTAATAAAGATATCAACAAAGACTACATTTCATTATGAGAAGGCTACAATCCATTATAGTAACAAAAATCTCGACAAGAGACTACCTTCCTTAATGGCAAGGCTACCATCCATTGTAGTAACTAAAATATCGACAACAAACTACCTTCCATAATGACAAGGGTACCATCCATTGGAGTAACAAGAATATCCACAAGAGACTACCTTCCATAATGATAAGGCTACCATCCATTGGAGTAACAAAAATCTCGACAATAGACTACCTTCCATAATGTCAAGGCTACAATCCATTGTAGTAACAAAAATCTCGACAACAGACTACTTTACATAATGACAAGGCTACCATCCATTGGAGTAACAAAAATCTCGACAATAGACTACCTTCCATAATGACAAGGCTACCATCCATGGGAGTAACAAAGATATCGACAACATACTACCTTCCATAATGACAAGGCTACCATCCATTAGAGTAACAAAAATATCCACAAGAGATTAGCTTCCATAATGATAAGGCTATAATCCAATGTAATAACAAAAATCTCGACAACAGACTACCTTACATAATGACAAGGCTACGATCCATTATAGTAACAAAAATCTCGACAACAGACTACCTTCCATAATGACAAGGCTACCATCCTTTGTAGTAACAAAAATCTCGACAACAAACTACCTTCCATAATGACTTGTCAACCATCCATTGGAGTAACAAAAATCTCGGCAATAGACTACCTTCCATAATGACAAGGCTACCATCCATTGGAGTAACAAAGATATCGACAACATACTACCTTCAATAATGACAAGGATACCATCCATTGGAGTAACAAAAATCGCGACAACAGACTACCTTCCATAATGACAAGGCTACCATCCATTGGAATAACAAAAATCTCGACAAGAGATGACCTTCCATAATGACTAGGCTACCATCCATTGGAGTAATAAAGATATCAACAACAGACTACCTTCCATTATGAGAAGGCTACAATCCATTGTATTAACAAAAATCTCGACAAGAGACTACCTTCCATAATGAGAAGGCTACCATCCATTATAGTAACAAAAATCTCGACAATAAACTACCTTCCATAATGACTTGGTTACCATTCATTGGAGTAAGAAAAATCTCGGCAATAGACTACCTTCCATAATGACAAGGCTACCATCCATTGGAGTAACAAAGATATCGATAACATACTACCTTCCATAATGACAAGGCTACCATCCATTGGAGTAACAAAAATCACGACAACAAACTACCTTCCATAATGACCAGGCTCCCATCCATTGGAATAACACAAATCTCGATAACAGATGACCTTCCATAATGACTAGGCTACCATCCATTGGATTAATAAAGATATCAACAATAGACTACCTTTCAGTATGAGAAGGCTACAATCCATTGTAGTAACAAAAATCTCGACAAGAGACTACCTTCCATAATGACAAGGCTACCATCCATTGTAGTAACTAAAATATCGACAACAAACTACCTTCCATAATGACAAGGGTACCATCCATTGGAGTAACAAGAATATCCACAAGAGACTACCTTCCATAATGATAAGGCTACCATCCATTGGAGTAACAAAAATCTCGACAATAGACTACCTTCCATAATGTCAAGGCTACAATCCATTGTAGTAACAAAAATCTCGACAACAGACTACTTTACATAATGACAAGGCTACCATCCATTGGAGTAACAAAAATCTCGACAATAGACTACCTTCCATAATGACAAGGCTACCATCCATGGGAGTAACAAAGATATCGACAACATACTACCTTCCATAATGACAAGGCTACCATCCATTAGAGTAACAAAAATATCCACAAGAGATTAGCTTCCATAATGATAAGGCTATAATCCAATGTAATAACAAAAATCTCGACAACAGACTACCTTACATAATGACAAGGCTACGATCCATTATAGTAACAAAAATCTCGACAACAGACTACCTTCCATAATGACAAGGCTACCATCCTTTGTAGTAACAAAAATCTCGACAACAAACTACCTTCCATAATGACTTGTCAACCATCCATTGGAGTAACAAAAATCTCGGCAATAGACTACCTTCCATAATGACAAGGCTACCATCCATTGGAGTAACAAAGATATCGACAACATACTACCTTCAATAATGACAAGGATACCATCCATTGGAGTAACAAAAATCGCGACAACAGACTACCTTCCATAATGACAAGGCTACCATCCATTGGAATAACAAAAATCTCGACAAGAGATGACCTTCCATAATGACTAGGCTACCATCCATTGGAGTAATAAAGATATCAACAACAGACTACCTTCCATTATGAGAAGGCTACAATCCATTGTATTAACAAAAATCTCGACAAGAGACTACCTTCCATAATGAGAAGGCTACCATCCATTATAGTAACAAAAATCTCGACAATAAACTACCTTCCATAATGACTTGGTTACCATTCATTGGAGTAAGAAAAATCTCGGCAATAGACTACCTTCCATAATGACAAGGCTACCATCCATTGGAGTAACAAAGATATCGATAACATACTACCTTCCATAATGACAAGGCTACCATCCATTGGAGTAACAAAAATCACGACAACAAACTACCTTCCATAATGACCAGGCTCCCATCCATTGGAATAACACAAATCTCGATAACAGATGACCTTCCATAATGACTAGGCTACCATCCATTGGATTAATAAAGATATCAACAATAGACTACCTTTCAGTATGAGAAGGCTACAATCCATTGTAGTAACAAAAATCTCGACAAGAGACTACCTTCCATAATGACAAGGCTACCATCCATTGTAGTAACTAAAATATCGACAACAAACTACCTTCCATAATGACAAGGGTACCATCCATTGGAGTAACAAGAATATCCACAAGAGACTACCTTCCATAATGATAAGGCTACCATCCATTGGAGTAACAAAAATCTCGACAATAGACTACCTTCCATAATGTCAAGGCTACAATCCATTGTAGTAACAAAAATCTCGACAACAGACTACTTTACATAATGACAAGGCTACCATCCATTGGAGTAACAAAAATCTCGACAATAGACTACCTTCCATAATGACAAGGCTACCATCCATGGGAGTAACAAAGATATCGACAACATACTACCTTCCATAATGACAAGGCTACCATCCATTAGAGTAACAAAAATATCCACAAGAGATTAGCTTCCATAATGATAAGGCTATAATCCAATGTAATAACAAAAATCTCGACAACAGACTACCTTACATAATGACAAGGCTACGATCCATTATAGTAACAAAAATCTCGACAACAGACTACCTTCCATAATGACAAGGCTACCATCCTTTGTAGTAACAAAAATCTCGACAACAAACTACCTTCCATAATGACTTGTCAACCATCCATTGGAGTAACAAAAATCTCGGCAATAGACTACCTTCCATAATGACAAGGCTACCATCCATTGGAGTAACAAAGATATCGACAACATACTACCTTCAATAATGACAAGGATACCATCCATTGGAGTAACAAAAATCGCGACAACAGACTACCTTCCATAATGACAAGGCTACCATCCATTGGAATAACAAAAATCTCGACAAGAGATGACCTTCCATAATGACTAGGCTACCATCCATTGGAGTAATAAAGATATCAACAACAGACTACCTTCCATTATGAGAAGGCTACAATCCATTGTATTAACAAAAATCTCGACAAGAGACTACCTTCCATAATGAGAAGGCTACCATCCATTATAGTAACAAAAATCTCGACAATAAACTACCTTCCATAATGACTTGGTTACCATTCATTGGAGTAAGAAAAATCTCGGCAATAGACTACCTTCCATAATGACAAGGCTACCATCCATTGGAGTAACAAAGATATCGATAACATACTACCTTCCATAATGACAAGGCTACCATCCATTGGAGTAACAAAAATCACGACAACAAACTACCTTCCATAATGACCAGGCTCCCATCCATTGGAATAACACAAATCTCGATAACAGATGACCTTCCATAATGACTAGGCTACCATCCATTGGATTAATAAAGATATCAACAATAGACTACCTTTCATTATGAGAAGGCTACAATCCATTGTAGTAACAAAAATCTCGACAAGAGACTACCTTCCATAATGACAAGGCTACCATCCATTGTAGTAACTAAAATATCGACAACAAACTACCTTCCATAATGACAAGGGTACCATCCATTGGAGTAACAAGAATATCCACAAGAGACTACCTTCCATAATGATAAGGCTACCATCCATTGGAGTACCAAAAATCTCGACAATAGACTACCTTCCATAATGTCAAGGCTACAATCCATTGTAGTAACAAAAATCTCGACAACAGACTACCTTACATAATGACAAGGCTACCATCCATTGGAGTAACAAAAATCTCGAAAATAGACTACCTTCCATAATGACAAGGCTACCATCCATTGGAGTAACAAAGATATTGACAACATACTACCTTCCATAATTACAAGCCTACCATCCACTGAAGTAACAAAAATCACGACAACAGACTACCTTCCATAATGAAAAGGCTACCATCCATTGGAGTAACAAAGATATCGATAACATACTACCTTGTATAATGACAAGGCTACCATCCATTGGAGTAATAAAGATATCAACAATAGACTACCTTACATTATTAGAAGGCTACAATCCATTGCAGTAACAAAAATCTCGATAAGAGACTACCTTCCATAATGACAAGGCTACCATCCATTGTAGTAACTAAAATATTGACAACAGACTACCTTCTATAATGACAAGGGTACCATCCATTGGAGTAACAAAAATATCCACAAGAGACTGCCTTCCATAATGATAAGGCTACCATCCATTGGAGTAACAAAAATATCGACAACAGACTACCTTCCATAATGTCAAGGCTACAATCCATTGTAGTAACAAAAATCTAGACAACAGACTACCTTACATAATGACAAGGCTACCATCCATTGTAGTAACAAAAATCTCGACAACAGACTACCTTCCATAATTACAAGGCTACCATCCATTGTAGTAACAAAAATCTCGACAACAGACTACCTTCCATAATGACTTGTCTTCCATTTATTGGAGTAACAAAAATCTCGACAATAGACTACCTTCCATAATGACAAGGCTACCATCCATCGGAGTAACAAAGATATCGACAACATACTACCTTCCATAATGACAAGGCTACCATCCATTGGAGTAACAAAAATCACGACAACAGACTACCTTCCATAATGACGAGGCTCCCATCCATTGGAATAACACAAATCTCGATAACAGATGACCTTCCATAATGACTAGGCTACCATCCATTGGATTAATAAAGATATCAACAAAGACTACATTTCATTATGAGAAGGCTACAATCCATTATAGTAACAAAAATCTCGACAAGAGACTACCTTCCTTAATGGCAAGGCTACCATCCATTGTAGTAACTAAAATATCGACAACAAACTACCTTCCATAATGACAAGGGTACCATCCATTGGAGTAACAAGAATATCCACAAGAGACTACCTTCCATAATGATAAGGCTACCATCCATTGGAGTAACAAAAATCTCGACAATAGACTACCTTCCATAATGTCAAGGCTACAATCCATTGTAGTAACAAAAATCTCGACAACAGACTACTTTACATAATGACAAGGCTACCATCCATTGGAGTAACAAAAATCTCGACAATAGACTACCTTCCATAATGACAAGGCTACCATCCATGGGAGTAACAAAGATATCGACAACATACTACCTTCCATAATGACAAGGCTACCATCCATTAGAGTAACAAAAATATCCACAAGAGATTAGCTTCCATAATGATAAGGCTATAATCCAATGTAATAACAAAAATCTCGACAACAGACTACCTTACATAATGACAAGGCTACGATCCATTATAGTAACAAAAATCTCGACAACAGACTACCTTCCATAATGACAAGGCTACCATCCTTTGTAGTAACAAAAATCTCGACAACAAACTACCTTCCATAATGACTTGTCAACCATCCATTGGAGTAACAAAAATCTCGGCAATAGACTACCTTCCATAATGACAAGGCTACCATCCATTGGAGTAACAAAGATATCGACAACATACTACCTTCAATAATGACAAGGATACCATCCATTGGAGTAACAAAAATCACGACAACAGACTACCTTCCATAATGACAAGGCTACCATCCATTGGAATAACAAAAATCTCGACAAGAGATGACCTTCCATAATGACTAGGCTACCATCCATTGGAGTAATAAAGATATCAACAACAGACTACCTTCCATTATGAGAAGGCTACAATCCATTGTATTAACAAAAATCTCGACAAGAGACTACCTTCCATAATGAGAAGGCTACCATCCATTATAGTAACAAAAATCTCGACAATAAACTACCTTCCATAATGACTTGGTTACCATTCATTGGAGTAAGAAAAATCTCGGCAATAGACTACCTTCCATAATGACAAGGCTACCATCCATTGGAGTAACAAAGATATCGATAACATACTACCTTCCATAATGACAAGGCTACCATCCATTGGAGTAACAAAAATCACGACAACAAACTACCTTCCATAATGACCAGGCTACCATCCATTGGAATAACACAAATCTCGATAACAGATGACCTTCCATAATGACTAGGCTACCATCCATTTGATTAATAAAGATATCAACAATAAACTACCTTTCATTATGAGAAGGCTACAATCCATTGTAGTAACAAAAATCTCGACAAGAGACTACCTTCCATAATGACAAGGCTACCATCCATTGTAGTAACTAAAATATCGACAACAAACTACCTTCCATAATGACAAGGGTACCATCCATTGGAGTAACAAGAATATCCACAAGAGAATACCTTCCATAATGATATAGCTACCTTCCATTGGAGTAAAAAAAATCTCGACAACAGACTACCTTCCCTAATGTCAAGGCTACAATCCATTGTAGTAACAAAAATCTCGACAACAGACTACCTTACATAATGACAAGCCTACCATCCATTAGAGTAACAAAAATCTCGACAATAGACTACCTTCCATAATGACAAGGCTACCATCCATTGGAGTAACAAAGATATCGACAACATACTACCTTCCATAATGACAAGCTTACTATCCATTGGAGTAACAAAAATCACGACAACATACTACCTTCCATAATGAAAAGGCTACCATCCATTGGAGTAACAAAGATATCGATAACATACTACCTTCCATAATGACAAGGCTACCATCCATTGGAGTAACAAAGATATCGACAACATACTACCTTCAATAATGACAAGGATACCATCCATTGGAGTAACAAAAATCACGACAACAGACTACCTTCCATAATGACAAGGCTACCATCCATTGGAATAACAAAAATCTCGACAAGAGATGACCTTCCATAATGACTAGGCTACCATCCATTGGAGTAATAAAGATATCAACAACAGACTACCTTCCATTATGAGAAGGCTACAATCCATTGTATTTACAAAAATCTCGACAAGAGACTACCTTCCATAATGACAAGGCTACCATCCATTGTAGTAACAAAAATCTCGACAACAGACTACCTTCTATAATGACTTGGCTACCATTCATTGGAGTAAGAAAAATCTCGGCAATAGACTACCTTCCATAATGACAAGGCTACCATCCATTGGAGTAACAAAGATATCGATAACATACTACCTTCCATAATGACAAGGCTACCATCCATTGGAGTAACAAAAATCACGACAACAGACTACCTTCCATAATGACCAGGCTCCCATCCATTGGAATAACACAAATCTCGATAACAGATGACCTTCCATAATGACTAGGCTACCATCCACTGGATTAATAAAGATATCAACAATAGACTACCTTTCATTATGAGAAGGCTACAATCCATTGTAGTAACAAAAATCTCGACAAGAGACTACCTTCCATAATGACAAGGCTACCATCCATTGTAGTAACTAAAATATCGACAACAAACTAACTTCCATAATGACAAGGGTACCATCCATTGGAGTAACAAGAATATCCACAAGAGACTACCTTCCATAATGATAAGGCTACCATCCATTGGAGTAACAAAAATCTCGACAATAGACTACCTTCCATAATGTCAAGGCTACAATCCATTGTAGTAACCAAAATCTCAACAACAAACTACCTTACATAATGACAAGGCTACCATCCATTGGAGTAACAAAAATCTCGACAATAGACTACCTTCCATAATGACAAGGCTACCATCCATTGGAGTAACAAAGATATCGACAACATACTACCTTCCATAATGACAAGCCTACCATCCACTGGAGTAACAAAAATCACGACAACAGACTACCGTCCATAATGAAAAGGCTACCATCCATTGGAGTAACAAAGATATCGATAACATACTACCTTGCATAATGACAAGGCTACCATCCATTGGAGTAATAAAGATATCAACAATAGACTACCTTACATTATTAGAAGGCTTCAATCCATTGCAGTAATAAAAATCTCGACAAGAGACTACCTTCCATAATGACAAGGCTACCATCCATTGTAGTAACTAAAATATTGACAACAGACTACCTTCTATAATGACAAGGGTACCATCCATTGGAGTAACAAAAATATCCACAAGAGACTACCTTCCATAATGATAAGGCTACCATCCATTGGAGTAACAAAAATATCGACAACAAACTACCTTCCATAATGTCAAGGCTACAATCCATTGTAGTAACAAAAATCTAGACAACAGACTACCTTACATAATGACAAGGCTACCATCCATTGTAGTATCAAAAATCTCGACAACAGACTACCTTCCATAATTACAAGGCTACCATCCATTGTAGTAACAAAAATCTCGACAACAGACTACCTTCCATAATGACTTGTCTTCCATTTATTGGAGTAACAAAAATCTCGACAATAGACTACCTTCCATAATGACAAGGCTACCATCCATCGGAGTAACAAAGATATCGACAACATACTACCTTCCATAATGACAAGGCTACCATCCATTGGAGTAACAAAAATCACGACAACAGACTACCTTCCATAATGACGAGGCTCCCATCCATTGGAATAACACAAATCTCGATAACAGATGACCTTCCATAATGACTAGGCTACCATCCATTGGATTAATAAAGATATCAACAAAGACTACCTTTCATTATGAGAAGGCTACAATCCATTGTAGTAACAAAAATCTCGACAAGAGACTACCTTCCAGAATGACAAGGCTACCATCCATTGTAGTAACTAAAATATCGACAACAAACTACCTTCCATAATGACAAGGGTACCATCCATTGGAGTAACAAGAATATACACAAGAGACTACCTTCCATAATGATAAGGCTACCATCCATTGGAGTAACAAAAATCTCGACAATAGACTACCTTCCATAATGTCAAGGCTACAATCCATTGTAGTAACAAAAATCTCGACAACAGACTACTTTACATAATGACAAGGCTACCATCCATTGGAGTGTCAAAAATCTCGACAATAGACTACCTTCCATAATGACAAGGCTACCATCCATTGGAGTAACAAAGATATCGACAACATACTACCTTCCATAATGACAAGGCTACCATCCATTAGAGTAACAAAAATATCCATAAGAGATTAGCTTCCATAATGATAAGGCTATAATCCAATGTAATAACAAAAATCTCGACAACAGACTACTTTACATAATGACAAGGCTACGATCCATTATAGTAAAAAAAATCTCGACAACAGACTACCTTCCATAATGACAAGGCTACCATCCTTTGTAGTAACAAAAATCTCGACAACAAACTGCCTTCCATAATGACTTGTCAACCATCCATTGGAGTAACAAAAATCTCGGCAATAGACTACCTTCCATAATGACAAGGCTACCATCCATTGGAGTAACAAAGATATAGACAACATACTACCTTCAATAATGACAAGGATACCATCCATTGGAGTAACAAAAATCACGACAACAGACTACCTTCCATAATGACCAGGCTACCATCCATTGGAATAACAAAAATCTCGACAAGAGATGACCTTCCATAATGACTAGGCTACCATCCATTGGAGTAATAAAGATATCAACAACAGACTACCTTCCATTATGAGAAGGCTACAATCCATTGTATTAAAAAAAATCTCGACAAGAGACTACCTTCCATAATAAGAAGGCTACCATCCATTATAGTAACAAAAATCTCGACAACAAACTACCTTCCATAATGACTTGGTTACCATTCATTGGAGTAAGAAAAATCTCGGCAATAAACTACCTTCCATAATGACAAGGCTACCATCCATTGGAGTAACAAAGATATCGATAACATACTACCTTCCATAATGACAAGGCTACCATCCATTGGAGTAACAAAAATCACGACAACAGACTACCTTCCATAATGACCAGGCTACCATCCATTGGAATAACACAAATCTCGATAACAGATGACCTTCCATAATGACTAGGCTACCATCCATTTGATTAATAAAGATATCAACAATAGACTACCTTTCATTATGAGAAGGCTACAATCCATTGTAGTAACAAAAATCTCGACAAGAGACTACCTTCCATAATGACAAGGCTACCATCCATTGTAGTAACTAAAATATCGACAACAAACTACCTTCCATAATGACAAGGGTACCATCCATTGGAGTAACAAGAATATCCACAAGAGACTACCTTCCATAATGATATAGCTACCTTCCATTGGAGTAAAAAAAATCTCGACAAGAGACTACCTTCCCTAATGTCAAGGCTACAATCCATTGTAGTAACAAAAATCTCGACAACAGACTACCTTACATAATGACAAGGCTACCATCCATTAGAGTAACAAAAATCTCGACAATAGACTACCTTCCATAATGACAAGGCTACCATCCATTGGAGTAACAAAGATATCGACAACAAACTACCTTCCATAATGACAAGCCTACCATCCATTGGAGTAACAAAAATCACGACAACATACTACCTTCCATAATGAAAAGGCTACCATCCATTGGAGTAACAAAGATATCGATAACATACTACCTTCCATAATGACAAGGCTACCATCCATTGGAGTAATAAAGATATCAACAATAGACTACCATACATTATTAGAAGGCTACAATCCATTGTAGTAACAGAAATATCGACAAGAGACTACCTTCCATAATGACAAGGCTACCATCCATTGTAGTAACTAAAATATTGACAACAGACTACCTTTTATAATGACAAGGGTACCATCCATTGGAGTAACAAAAATATCCACAAGAGACTACCTTCCATAATGATAAGGCTACCATCCATTGGAGTAACAAAAATATCGACAACAGACTACCTTCCATAATGTCAAGGCTACAATCCATTGTAGTAACAAAAATCTAGACAACAAACTACCTTACATAATGACAAGGCTACCATCCATTGTAGTAACAAAAATCTCGACAACAGAATACCTTCCATAATTACAAGGCTACCATCCATTGTAGTAACAAAAATCTCGACAACAGACTACCTTCCATAATGACTTGTCTTCCATTTATTGGAGTAATAAAAATATCGACAATAGACTACCTTCCATAATGACAAGGCTACCATCCATTGGAGTAACAAAGATATCGACAACATACTACCTTCCATAATGACAAGGCTACCATCCATTGGAGTAACAAAAATCACGACAACAGACTACCTTCCATAATGACAAGGCTACCATCCATTGGAGTAACAAAGATATCGATAACATACTACCTACCATAATGACAAGGCAACCATCCATTGGAGTAATAAAGATATCAACAATAGACTACCTTACATTATGAGAATGCTACAATCCAATGGACTAACAAAAATCTCGAAAACAAACTACCTTCCATAACGACATGTATACCATCCATTGGAGTAACAAAAATCTCGACAAGAGACTACCTTCCATAATGACAAGGCTACCATCCATTGTAGTAACAAAAATCTCGACAACAGACTACCTTCCACAATGACAAGGCTACCATCCATTGTAGTAACAAAAATATCGACAACAGACTACCTTCCATAATGACCTGGCTACCATCCATTGGAGTAACAAAAATATCGACAATAGACTACCTTCCATAATGAAAAGGCTACCATCCATTGGAGTAACAAAGATATCGATAACATACTACCTTCCATAATGACAAGGCTACCATCCATTGGAGTAACAAAAATCACGACAACAGACTACCTTCCATAATGACTTGGCTACCATCCATTGGAGTAACAAAAATCTCGACAATAGACTACCTTCCATAATGACAAGGCTACCATCCATTAGAGTAACAAAAATATCCACAAGAGATTAGCTTCCATAATGATAAGGCTATAATCCAATGTAATAACAAAAATCTCGACAACAGACTACCTTACATAATGACAAGGCTACGATCCATTGTAGTAACAAAAATCTCGACAACAGACTACCTTCCATAATGACAAGGCTACCATCCTTTGTAGTAACAAAAATCTCGACAACAAACTACCTTCCATAATGACTTGTCAACCATCCATTGGAGTAACAAAAATCTCGGCAATAGACTACCTTCCATAATGACAAGGCTACCATCCATTGGAGTAACAAAGATATGGACAACATACTACCTTCAATAATGACAAGGATACCATCCATTGGAGTAACAAAAATCACGATAACAGACTACCTTCCATAATGACAAGGCTACCATCCATTGGAATAACAAAAATCTCGACAAGAGATGACCTTCCTTAATGACTAGGCTACCATCCGTTGGAGTAATAAAGATATCAACAACAGACTACCTTCCATTATGAGAAGGCTACAATCCATTGTATTAACAAAAATCTCGACAAGAGACTACCTTCCATAATGACAAGGCTACCATCCATTGTAGTAACAAAAATCTCGACAACAGACTACCTTCCATAATGACTTGGCTACCATCCATTGGAGTAAGAAAAATCTCGGCAATGGACTACCTTCCATAATGACAAGGCTACCATCCAACTGAGTAACAAAGATATCGACAACATACTACCTTCCATTATGACAAGGCTACCATCCATTGGAGTAACAAAAATAACGACAACAGACTACCTTCTATAATGACCAGGCTACCATCCATTGGAATAACACAAATCTCGACAACAAATGACCTTCCATAATGACAAGGCTACCATCCATTGTAGTAACAAAAATATCGACAACAGACTACCTTCCATAATGACCTGGCTACCATCCATTGGAGTAACAAAAATATCGACAATAGACTACCTTCCATAATGAAAAGGCTACCATCCATTGGAGTAACAAAGATATCGATAACATACTACCTTCCATAATGACAAGGCTACCATCCATTGGAGTAACAAAAATCACGACAACAGACTACCTTCCATAATGACTTGGCTACCATCCATTGGAGTAACAAAAATCTCGACAATAGACTACCTTCCATAATGACAAGGCTACCATCCATTAGAGTAACAAAAATATCCACAAGAGATTAGCTTCCATAATGATAAGGCTATAATCCAATGTAATAACAAAAATCTCGACAACAGACTACCTTACATAATGACAAGGCTACGATCCATTGTAGTAACAAAAATCTCGACAACAGACTACCTTCCATAATGACAAGGCTACCATCCTTTGTAGTAACAAAAATCTCGACAACAAACTACCTTACATAATGACTTGTCAACCATCCATTGGAGTAATAAAAATCTCGGCAATAGACTACCTTCCATAATGACAAGGCTACCATCCATTGGAGTAACAAAGATATGGACAACATACTACCTTCAATAATGACAAGGATACCATCCATTGGAGTAACAAAAATCACGATAACAGACTACCTTCCATAATGACAAGGCTACCATCCATTGGAATAACAAAAATCTCGATAAGAGATGACCTTCCATAATGACTAGGCTACCATCCGTTGGAGTAATAAAGATATCAACAACAGACTACCTTCCATTATGAGAAGGCTACAATCCATTGTATTAACAAAAATCTCGACAAGAGACTACCTTCCATAATGACAAGGCTACCATCCATTGTAGTAACAAAATTCTCGACAACAGACTACCTTCCATAATGACTTGGCTACCATCCATTGGAGTAAGAAAAATCTCGGCAATGGACTACCTTCCATAATGACAAGGCTACCATCCAACTGAGTAACAAAGATATCGACAACATACTAGCTTCCATTATGACAAGGCTACCATCCATTGGAGTAACAAAAATCACGACAACAGACTACCTTCTATAATGACCAGGCTACCATCCATTGGAATAACACAAATCTCGACAACAAATGACCTTCCATAATGACAAGGCTACCATCCATTGGAGTAACAAAGATATCGATAACATACTACCTTCCATAATGACAAGGCTACCATCCATTGGAGTAACAAAAATAACGACAACAGACTACCTTCCATAATGACAAGGCTACCATCCATTGGAATAACAAAAATCTCAACAACAAATGACCTTCCATAATGACTAGGCTACCATCCATTGGAGTAATAAATATATCAACAATAGACTACCTTACATTATGAGAAGGCTACAATCCATTGTAGTAACAAAAATCTCGACAATAGAATACCTTCCATAATGACAAAGCTACCATCCATTGTAGTAACAAAAATATCGACAACAGACTACCTTCCATAATGACAAGGGTACCATCCATTGTAGTAACAAAAATATCGACAACAGACTACCTTCCATAATGACTTGGCTACCATCCATTGGAGTAACAAAAATCTCGACAATAGACTACCTTCCATAATGACAAGGCTACCATCCATTAGAGTAACAAAACTATCCACAAGAGATTAGCTTCCATAATGATAAGGCTATAATCCATTGTAATAACAAAAATCTCGACAACAGACTACCTTACATAATGACAAGGCTACGATCCATTGTAGTAACAAAAATCTCGACAACAGACTACCTTCCATAATGACAAGGCTACCATCCTTTGTAGTAACAAAAATCTCGACAACAAACTACCTTCCAGAATGACTTGTCAACCATCCATTGGAGTAACAAAAATCTCTGCAATAGACTACCTTCCATAATGACAAGGCTACCATCCATTGGAGTAACAAAGATATCGACAACATACTACCTTCAATAATGACAAGGATACCATCCATTGGAGTAACAAAAATCACGACAACAGACTACCTTCCATAATGACAAGGCTACCATCCATTGGAATAACAAAAATCTCGACAAGAGATGACCTTCCATAATGACTAGGCTACCATCCATTGGAGTAATAAAGATATCAACAACAGACTACCTTCCATTATGAGAAGGCTACAATCTATTGTATTTACAAAAATCTCGACAAGAGACTACCTTCCATAATGACAACGCTACCATCCATTGTAGTAACAAAAATCTCGACAACAGACTACCTTCCACAATGACTTGGCTACCATTCATTGGAGTAAGAAAAATCTCGGTAATAGACTACCTTCCATAATGACAAGGCTACCATCCATTGGAGTAACAAAGATATCGATAACATACTACCTTCCATAATGACAAGGCTACCATCCATTGGAGTAACAAAGATATCGACAACATACTACCTTCAATAATGACAAGGATACCATCCATTGGAGTAACAAAAATCACGACAACAGACTACCTTCCATAATGACAAGGCTACCATCCATTGGAATAACAAAAATCTCGACAAGAGATGACCTTCCATAATGACTAGGCTACCATCCATTGGAGTAATAAAGATATCAACAACAGACTACCTTCCATTATGAGAAGGCTACAATCCATTGTATTTACAAAAATCTCGACAAGAGACTACCTTCCATAATGACAAGGCTACCATCCATTGTAGTAACAAAAATCTCGACAACAGACTACCTTCCATAATGACTTGGCTACCATTCATTGGAGTAAGAAAAATCTCGGCAATAGACTACCTTCCATAATGACAAGGCTACCATCCATTGGAGTAACAAAGATATCGATAACATACTACCTTCCATAATGACAAGGCTACCATCCATTGGAGTAACAAAAATCACGACAACAGACTACCTTCCATAATGACCAGGCTCCCATCCATTGGAATAACACAAATCTCGATAACAGATGACCTTCCATAATGACTAGGCTACCATCCATTGGATTAATAAAGATATCAACAATAGACTACCTTTCATTATGATAAGGCTACCATCCATTGGAGTAACAAAAATCTCGACAATAGACTACCTTCCATAATGTCAATTCTACAATCCATTGTAGTAACAAAAATCTCGACAACAAACTACCTTACATAATGACAAGGCTACCATCCATTGGAGTAACAAAAATCTCGACAATAGACTACCTTCCATAATGACAAGGCTACCATCCATTTGAGTAACAAAGATATCGACAACATACTACCTTCCATAATGACAAGCCTACCATCCACTGGAGTAACAAAAATCACGACAACAGACTACCTTCCATAATGAAAAGGCTACCATCCATTGGAGTAACAAAGATATCGATAACATACTACCTTGCATAATGACAAGGCTACCATCCATTGGAGTAATAAAGATATCAACAATAGACTACCTTACATTATTAGAAGGCTAAAATCCATTGCAGTAAAAAAAATCTCGACAAGAGACTACTTTCCATAATGACAAGGCTACCATCCATTGTAGTAACTAAAATATTGACAACAGACTACCTTCTATAATGACAAGGGTACCATCCATTGGAGTAACAAAAATATCCACAAGAGACTACCTTCCATAATGATAAGGCTACCATCCATTGGAGTAACAAAAATATCGACAACAGACTACCTTCCATAATGTCAAGGCTACAATCCATTGTAGTAACAAAAATCTAGACAACAGACTACCTTACATAATGACAAGGCTACCATCCATTGTAGTAACAAAAATCTCGACAACAGACTACCTTCCATAATTACAAGGCTACCATCCATTGTAGTAACAAAAATCTCGACAACAGACTACCTTCCATAATGACTTGTCTTCCATTTATTGGAGTAACAAAAATCTCGACAATAGACTACCTTCCATAATGACAAGGCTACCATCCATCGAAGTAACAAAGATATCGACAACATACTACCTTCCATAATGACAAGGCTACCATCCATTGGAGTAACAAAAATCACGACAACAGACTACCTTCCATAATGACGAGGCTCCCATCCATTGGAATAACACAAATCTCGATAACAGATGACCTTCCATAATGACTAGGCTACCATCCATTGGATTAATAAAGATATCAACAAAGACTACCTTTCATTATGAGAAGGCTACAATCCATTGTAGTAACAAAAATCTCGACAAGAGACTACCTTCCATAATGACAAGGCTACCATCCATTGTAGTAACTAAAATATCGACAACAAACTACCTTCCATAATGACAAGGGTACCATCCATTGGAGTAACAAGAATATACACAAGAGACTACCTTCCATAATGATAAGGCTACCATGCATTAGAGTAACAAAAATCTCGACAATAGAGTACCTTCCATAATGTCAAGGCTACAATCCATTGTAGTAACAAAAATCTCGACAACAGACTACTTTACATAATGACAAGGCTACCATCCATTGGAGTAACAAAAATCTCGACAATAGACTACCTTCCATAATGACAAGGCTACCGTCCATTGGAGTAACAAAGATATCGACAACATACTACCTTCCATAATGACAAGCCTACCATCCACTGGAGTAACAAAAATCACGACAACAGACTACCTTCCATAATGAAAAGGCTACCATCCATTGGAGTAACAAAGATATCGATAACATACTACCTTCCATAATGACAAGGCTACCATCCATTGGAGTAATAAAGATATCAACAATAGACTACCTTACATTATTAGAAGGCTACAATCCATTGCAGTAACAAAAATCTCGACAAGAGACTACCTTCCATAATGACAAGGCTACCATCCATTGTAGTAACTAAAATATTGACAACAGACTACCTTCTATAATGACAAGGGTACCATCCATTGGAGTAACAAAAATATCCACAAGAGACTACCTTCCATAATGATAAGGCTACCATCCATTGGAGTAACAAAAATATCGACAACAGACTACCTTCCATAATGTCAAGGCTACAATCCATTGTAGTAACAAAAATCTAGACAACAGACTACCTTACATAATGACAAGGCTACCATCCATTGTAGTAACAAAAATCTCGACAACAGACTACCTTCCATAATTACAAGGCTACCATCCATTGTAGTAACAAAAATCTCGACAACAGACTACCTTCCATAATGACTTGTCTTCCATTTATTGGAGTAACAAAAATCTCGACAATAGACTACCTTCCATAATGACAAGGCTACCATCCATTGGAGTAACAAAGATATCAACAACATACTACCTTCCATAATGACAAGGCTACCATCCATTGGAGTAACAAAAATCACGACAACAGACTACCTTCCATAATGAAAAGGCTACCATCCATTGGAGTAACAAAGATATCGATAACATACTACCTACCATAATGACAAGGCAACCATCCATTGGAGTAATAAAGATATCAACAATAGACTACCTTACATTATGAGAATGCTACAATCCAATGGACTAACAAAAATCTCGACAACAAACTACTTTCCATAACGACAAGTATACCATCCATTAGAGTAACAAAAATCTCGACAAGAGACTACCTTCCATAATGACAAGGCTACCATCCATTGTAGTAACAAAAATCTCGACAACAGACTACCTTCCATAATGACAAGGCTACCATCCATTGTTGTAACAAGAATATCGACAACAGACTACCTTCCATAATGACCTGGCTACCATCCATTGGAGTAACAAAAATCTCGACAATAGACTACCTTCCATAATGAAAAGGCTACCATCCATTGGAGTAACAAAGATATCGATAACATACTACCTTCCATAATGACAAGGCTACCATCCTTTGGAGTAACAAAAATCACGACAACAGACTACCTTCCATAATGACTTGGCTACCATCCATTGGAGTAACAAAAATCTCGACAATAGACTACCTTCCATAATGACAAGGCTACCATCCATTAGAGTAACAAAAATATCCACAAGAGATTAGCTTCCATAATGATAAGGCTATAATCCATTGTAATAACAAAAATCTCGACAACAAACTACCTTACATAATGACAAGGCTACGATCCATTGTAGTAACAAAAATCTCGACAACAGACTACTTTCCATAATGACAAGGCTACCATCCTTTGTAGTAACAAAAATCTCGACAACAAACTACCTCCCATAATGACTTGTCAACCATCCATTGGAGTAACAAAAATCTCGGCAATAGACTACCTTCCATAATGACAAGGCTACCATCCATTGGAGTAACAAAGATATCGACAACATACTACCTTCAATAATGACAAGGATACCATCCATTGGAGTAACAAAAATCACGACAACAGACTACCTTCCATAATGACAAGGCTACCATCCATTAGAATAACAAAAATCTCGACAAGAGACGACCTTCCATAATGACTAGGCTACGATCCATTGGAGTAATAAAGATATCAACAACAGACTACCGTCCATTATGAGAAGGCTACAATCCATTGTATTAACAAAAATCTCGACAAGAGACTACCTTCCATAATGACAAGGCTACCATCCATTGTAGTAACAAAAATCTTGACAACAGACTATCTTCCATAATGACTTGGCTACCATTCATTGGAGTAAGAAAAATCTCGGCAATAGACTACCTTCCATAATGACAAGGCTACCATCCATTGGAGTAACAAAGATATCGATAACATACTAACTTCCATAATGACAAGGCTACCATCCATTGGAGTAACAAAAATCACGACAACAGACTACCTTCCATAATGACCAGGCTACCATCCATTGGAATAACACAAATCTCGATAACAGATGACCTTCCATAATGACTAGGCTACCATCCATTGGATTAATAAAGATATCAACAATAGACTACCTTTCATTATGAGAAGGGTACAATCCATTGTAGTAACAAAAATCTCGACAAGAGACTACCTTGCATAATGACAAGGCTACCATCCATTGTAGTAACTAAAATATCGACAACAAACTACCTTCCATAATGACAAGGGTACCATCCATTGGAGTAACAAGAATATCCACAAGAGACTACCTTCCATAATGATAAGGCTACCATCCATTGGAGTAACAAAAATCTCAACAACAGACTACCTTCCATAATGTCAAGGCTACAATCCATTGTAGTAACAAAAATCTCGACAACAGACTACCTTACATAATGACAAGGCTACCATCCATTGGAGTAACAAAAATCTCGACAATAGACTACCTTCCATAATGACAAGGCTACCATCCATTGGAGTAACAAAGATATCGACAACATACTACCTTCCATAATGACAAGCCTACCATCCATTGGAGTAACAAAAATCACGACAACAGACTACCTTCCATAATGAAAAGGCTACCATCCATTGGAGTAACAAAGATATCGATAACATACTACCTTCCATAATGACAAGGCTACCATCCATTGGAGTAATAAATATATCAACAACAGACTACCTTACATTATTAGAAGGCTACAATCCATTGTAGTAACAAAAATCTCGACAAGAGACTACCTTCAATAATGACAAGGCTACCATCCATTGTAGTAACTAAAATATTGACAACAAACTACCTTCTATAATGACAAGGGAACCATCCATTGGAGTAACAAAAATATCCACAAGAGACTACCTTCCATAATGATAAGGCTACCATCCATTGGAGTAACAAAAATATCGACAACAGACTACCTTCCATAATGTCAAGGCTACAATCCATTGTAGTAACAAAAATCTAGACAACAGACTACCTTACATAATGACAAGGCTACCATCCATTGTAGTAACAAAAATCTCGACAACAGACTGCCTTCCATAATTACAAGGCTACCATCCATTTGAGTAACAAAGATATCGATAACATACTACCTTCCATAATGACAAGGCTACCATCCATTGGAGTAATAAAGATATCAACAATAGACTACCTTACATTATTAGAAGGCTACAATCCATTGCAGTAACAAAAATCTCGACAAGAGACTACCTTCCATAATGACAAGGCTACCATCCATTGTAGTAACTAAAATATTGACAACAGACTACCTTCTATAATGACAAGGGTACCATCCATTGGAGTAACAAAAATATCCACAAGAGACTACCTTCCATAATGATAAGGCTACCATCCATTGGAGTAACAAAAATATCGACAACAGACTACCTTCCATAATGTCAAGGCTACAATCCATTGTAGTAACAAAAATCTAGACAACAGACTACCTTACATAATGACAAGGCTACCATCCATTGTAGTAACAAAAATCTCGACAACAGACTACCTTCCATAATTACAAGGCTACCATCCATTGTAGTAACAAAAATCTCGACAACAGACTACCTTCCATAATGACTTGTCTTCCATTTATTGGAGTAACAAAAATCTCGACAATAGACTACCTTCCATAATGACAAGGCTACCATCCATTGGAGTAACAAAGATATCAACAACATACTACCTTCCATAATGACAAGGCTACCATCCATTGGAGTAACAAAAATCACGACAACAGACTACCTTCCATAATGAAAAGGCTACCATCAATTGGAGTAACAAATATATCGATAACATACTACCTACCATAATGACAAGGCAACCATCCATTGGAGTAATAAAGATATCAACAATAGACTACCTTACATTATGAGAATGCTACAATCCAATGGACTAACAAAAATCTCGACAACAAACTACTTTCCATAACGACAAGTATACCATCCATTGGAGTAACAAAAATCTCGACAAGAGACTACCTTCCATAATGACAAGGCTACCATCCATTGTAGTAACAAAAATCTCGACAACAGACTACCTTCCATAATGACAAGGCTACCATCCATTGTTGTAACAAGAATATCGACAACAGACTACCTTCCATAATGACCTGGCTACCATCCATTGGAGTAACAAAAATCTCGACAATAGACTACCTTCCATAATGAAAAGGCTACCATCCATTGGAGTAACAAAGATATCGATAACATACTACCTTCCATAATGACAAGGCTACCATCCTTTGGAGTAACAAAAATCACGACAACAGACTACCTTCCATAATGACTTGGCTACCATCCATTGGAGTAACAAAAATCTCGACAATAGACTACCTTCCATAATGACAAGGCTACCATCCATTAGAGTAACAAAAATATCCACAAGAGATTAGCTTCCATAATGATAAGGCTATAATCCATTGTAATAACAAAAATCTCGACAACAAACTACCTTACATAATGACAAGGCTACGATCCATTGTAGTAACAAAAATCTCGACAACAGACTACTTTCCATAATGACAAGGCTACCATCCTTTGTAGTAACAAAAATCTCGACAACAAACTACCTCCCATAATGACTTGTCAACCACCCATTGGAGTAACAAAAATCTCGGCAATAGACTACCTTCCATAATGACAAGGCTACCATCCATTGGAGTAACAAAGATATCGACAACATACTACCTTCAATAATGACAAGGATACCATCCATTGGAGTAACAAAAATCACGACAACAGACTACCTTCCATAATGACAAGGCTACCATCCATTGGAATAACAAAAATCTCGACAAGAGACGACCTTCCATAATGACTAGGCTACGATCCATTGGAGTAATAAAGATATCAACAACAGACTACCGTCCATTATGAGAAGGCTACAATCCATTGTATTAACAAAAATCTCGACAAGAGACTACCTTCCATAATGACAAGGCTACCATCCATTGTAGTAACAAAAATCTTGACAACAGACTATCTTCCATAATGAATTGGCTACCATTCATTGGAGTAAGAAAAATCTCGGCAATAGACTACCTTCCATAATGACAAGGCTACCATCCATTGGAGTAACAAAGATATCGATAACATACTAACTTCCATAATGACAAGGCTACCATCCATTGGAGTAACAAAAATCACGACAACAGACTACCTTCCATAATGACCAGGCTACCATCCATTGGAATAACACAAATCTCGATAACAGATGACCTTCCATAATGACTAGGCTACCATCCATTGGATTAATAAAGATATCAACAATAGACTACCTTTCATTATGAGAAGGGTACAATCCATTGTAGTAACAAAAATCTCGACAAGAGACTACCTTGCATAATGACAAGGCTACCATCCATTGTAGTAACTAAAATATCGACAACAAACTACCTTCCATAATGACAAGGGTACCATCCATTGGAGTAACAAGAATATCCACAAGAGACTACCTTCCATAATGATAAGGCTACCATCCATTGGAGTAACAAAAATCTCGACAACAGACTACCTTCCATAATGTCAAGGCTACAATCCATTGTAGTAACAAAAATCTCGACAACAGACTACCTTACATAATGACAAGGCTACCATCCATTGGAGTAACAAAAATCTCGACAATAGACTACCTTCCATAATGACAAGGCTACCATCCATTGGAGTAACAAAGATATCGACAACATACTACCTTCCATAATGACAAGCCTACCATCCATTGGAGTAACAAAAATCACGACAACAGACTACCTTCCATAATGAAAAGGCTACCATCCATTGGAGTAACAAAGATATCGATAACATACTACCTTCCATAATGACAAGGCTACCATCCATTGGAGTAATAAATATATCAACAATAGACTACCTTACATTATTAGAAGGCTACAATCCATTGTAGTAACAAAAATCTCGACAAGAGACTACCTTCAATAATGACAAGGCTACCATCCATTGTAGTAACTAAAATATTGACAACAAACTACCTTCTATAATGACAAGGGTAACATCCATTGGAGTAACAAAAATATCCACAAGAGACTACCTTCCATAATGATAAGGCTACCATCCATTGGAGTAACAAAAATATCGACAACAGACTACCTTCCATAATGTCAAGGCTACAATCCATTGTAGTAACAAAAATCTAGACAACAGACTACCTTACATAATGACAAGGCTACCATCCATTGTAGTAACAAAAATCTCGACAACAGACTGCCTTCCATAATTACAAGGCTACCATCCATTGGAGTAACAAAAATCACGACAACAGACTACCTTCCATAATGAAAAGTCTACCATCCATTGGAGTAACAATGATATCGATAAGATACTACCTACCATAATGACAAGGCAACCATCCATTGGAGTAATAAAGATATCAACAATAGACTACCTTACATTATGAGAATTCTACAATCCAATGGACTAACAAAAATCTCGACAACAAACTACCTTCCATAACGACAAGTATACCATCCATTGGAGTAACAAAAATCTCGACAAGAGACTACCTTCCATAATGACAAGGCTACCATCCATTGTAGTAACAAAAATCTCGACAATAGACTACCTTCCATAATGACAAGGCTACCATCCATTGTAGTAACAAAAATATCGACAACAGATTACCTTCCATAATGACCTGGCTACCATCCATTGGAGTAACAAAAATCTCGACAATAGACTACCATCCATAATGAAAAGGCTACCATCCATTGGAGTAACAAAGATATCGATAAGATACTACCTTCCATAATGATAAGGCTACCATCCATTGGAGTAACAAAAATCACGACAACAGACTACCTTCCATAATGACAAGGCTACAATCCATTGTAGTAACAAAAATCTCGACAACAGACTACCTTACATAATGACAAGGCTACCATCCATTGGAGTAACAAAAATCTCGACAATAGACTACCTTCCATAATGACAAGGCTACCATCCATTGGAGTAACAAAGATATCGACAACATACTACCTTCCATAATGACAAGCCTACCATCCATTGGAGTAATAAAAATCACGACAACAGACTACGTTCCATAATGAAAAGGCTACCATCCATTGGAGTAACAAAGATATCGATAACATACTACCTTCCATAATGACAAGGCTACCATCCATTGGAGTAATAAATATATCAACAATAGACTACCTTACATTATTAGAAGGCTACAATCCATTGTAGTAACAAAAATCTTGACAAGAGACTACCTTCAATAATGACAAGGCTACCATCCATTGTAGTAACTAAAATATTGACAACAAACTACCTTCTATAATGACAAGGGTAACATCCATTGGAGTAACAAAAATATCCACAAGAGACTACCTTCCATAATGATAAGGCTACCATCCATTGGAGTAACAAAAATATCGACAACAGACTACCTTCCATAATGTCAAGGCTACAATCCATTGTAGTAACAAAAATCTAGACAACAGACTACCTTACATAATGACAAGGCTACCATCCATTGTAGTAACAAAAATCTCGACAACAGACTGCCTTCCATAATTACAAGGCTACCATCCATTGGAGTAACAAAAATCACGACAACAGACTACCTTCCATAATGAAAAGGCTACCATCCATTGGAGTAACAATGATATCGATAACATACTACCTACCATAATGACAAGGCAACCATCCATTGGAGTAATAAAGATATCAACAATAGACTACCTTACATTATGAGAATTCTACAATCCAATGGACTAACAAAAATCTCGACAAGAGACTACCTTCCATAATGACAAGGCTACCATCCATTGTAGTAACAAAAATCTCGACAATAGACTACCTTCCATAATGACAAGGCTACCATCCATTGTAGTAACAAAAATATCGACAACAGATTACCTTCCATAATGACCTGGCTACCATCCATTGGAGTAACAAAAATCTCGACAATAGACTACCATCCATAATGAAAAGGCTACCATCCATTGGAGTAACAAAGATATCGATAAGATACTACCTTCCATAATGATAAGGCTACCATCCATTGGAGTAACAAAAATCACGACAACAGACTACCTTCCATAATGACAAGGCTACCATCCAATGAACTAACAAAAATCACGACAACAGACTACCTTCCATAATGACAAGGCTACCATCCAATGGAATAACAAAAATATCGACAAGAGACGACCTTCCATAATGACTAGGCTACCATCCATTGGAGTAATAAAGATATCAACAACAGACTACCCTCCATTATGAGAAGGCTACCATCCATTGTAGTAACAAAAATCTCGACAAGAGACTACCTTCCATAATGACAAGGCTAACATCCATTGTAGTAACAAAAATCTCGACAACAGACTACCTTCCTTAATGACAAGGCTGCCATCCATTGTAGTAACAAAAATCTCGACAACATACTACCTTCCATAATGACTTGGCTTCCATCTATTGGAGTAACAAAAATCTCGACAATAGACTACCTTCCATAATGACAAGGCTACCATCCATTGGAGTAACAAAGATATCGACAACATACTACCTTCCATAATGACAAGCCTACCATCCATTGGAGTAACAAAAATCACGACAACAGACTACCTTCCATAATGAAAAGGCTACCATCCATTGGAGTAACAAAGATATCGATAACATACTACCTTCCATAATGACAAGGCTACCATCCATTGGAGTAATAAAGATATCAATAATAGACTACCTTAAATTATGAGAAGACTACAATCCATTGTAGTAACAAAAATCTCGACAAGAGACTACCTTCCATAATGACAAGGCTACCATCCATTGTAGTAACTAAAATATTGACAACAGACTACCTTCCATAATGACAAGGGTACCATCCATTGGAGTAACAAAAATATCGACAACAGACTACCTTCCATAATGTCAAGGCTACAATCCTTTGTAGTAACAAAAATCTAGACAACAGACTACCTTACATAATGACAAGGCTACCATCCATTGTAGTAACAAAAATATCGACAACAGACTACCTTCCATAATTACAAGTCTACCATCCATTGTAATAACAAAAATCTTGACAACAGACTACCTTCCATAATGACTTGTCTTCCATTTATTGGAGTAACAAATATCTCGACAATAGACTACCTTCCATAATGACAAGGCTACCATCCATTGGAGTAACAGTATCGACAACATACTACCTTCCATAATGACAAGGCTACCATCCATTGGAGTAACAAAAATCACGACAACAGACTACCTTCCATAATGAAAAGGCTACCATCCATTGGAGAAAAAAAGATATCGATAACATACTACCTACCATAATGACAAGGCAACAATCCATTGGAGTATTAAAATTATCAACAATAGACTACCTTACATTATGAGAAGGCTACAATCCAATGGACTAACAAAAATCTCGACAACAAACTACCTTCCATAACGACAAGTATACCATCCATTGGAGTAACAAAAATCTCGACAAGAGACTACCTTCCATAATGACAAGGCTACCAACCATTGTAGTAACAAAAATCTCGACAACAGACTACCTTCCATAATGACAAGGCTACCATCCACTGTAGTAACAAAAATATCGACAATAGACTACCTTCCATAATGACTTGGCTACCATCCATTGGAGTACCAAAAATATCGACAATAGACTACCTTCCATAATGAAAAGGCTACCATCCAGTGGAGTAACAAAGATATCGATAACATACTACCTTCCATAATGACAAGGCTACCATCCATTGGAGTAACAAAAATCACGACAACAGACTACCTTCCATAATGACAAGGCTACCATCCAATGGACTAACAAAAATCTCGACAAGAGACTACCTTCCATAATGACAAGGCTACCATCCATTGTAGTAACAAAAATCTCGACAAGAGACTACCTTCCATAATGACAAGGCTACCATCCATTGTAGTAACAAAAATCTCGACAACAGACTACCTTCCATAATGACTTGGCTACCATCCATTGGAGTAACAAAATTCTCGACAATAGACTACCTTCCATAATGACAAGCCTACCATCCATTAGAGTAACAAAAATATCCACAAGAGATTACCTTCCATAACGATAAGGCTATAATCCATTGTAGTAAAAAAAATCTCGACAACAGACTACCTTACATAATGACAAGGCTACCATCCTTTGTAATAACAAAAATCTCGACAACAAACTACCTTCCATAATTACTTGGCTACCATCCAATGGACTAACAAAAATCTCGACAAGAGACTACCTACCATAATGAAAAGGCTACCATCCATTGTAGTAACAAAAATCTCGACAATAGACTACCTTCCATAATGACAAGGCTACCATCCATTGTAGTAACAAAAATCTCGACAACATACTACCTTCCATAATGACTTGGCTACCATCCATTGGAGTAACAAAAATCTCGACAATAGACTAACTTCCATAATGACATGGCTACCATCCATTAGAGTAACAAAAATATCCACAAGAGATTACCTTCCATAATGATAAGGCTATAATCCATTGTAGTAAAAAAAATCTCGACAACAGACTACCTTACATAATGACAAGGCTACCATCCTTTGTAATAACAAAAATCTCGACAACAAACTACCTTCCATAGTTACTTGGCTACCATCCAATGGACTAACAAAAATCTCGACAAGAGACTACCTTCCATAATGACAAGGCTACCATCCATTGTAGTAACAAAAATCTCTACAAGAGACTACCTTACATAATGACAAGGCTACGTTCCATTGTAGTAAAAAAAATCTCCACAATAGTCTACCTTCCATAATGACAAGGCTACCATCCTTTGTAATAACAAAAATCTCGACAACAAACTACCTTCCATAATTACTTGGCTACCATCCAATGGACTAACAAAAATACCGACAAGAGACTACCTACCATAATGAAAAGGCTACCATCCATTGTAGTAACAAAAATCTCGACAAGAGACTACCTTCCATAATGACAAGGCTACCATCCATTGTAGTAACAAAAATCTCGACAACATACTACCTTCCATAATGACTTGGCTACCATCCATTGGAGTAACAAAAATCTCGACCATAGACTAACTTCCATAATGACATGGCTACCATCCATTAGAGTAACAAAAATATCCACAAGAGATTACCTTCCATAATGATAAGGCTATAATCCATTGTAGTAAAAAAAATCTCGACAACAGACTACCTTACATAATGACAAGGCTACCATCCTTTGTAATAACAAAAATCTCGACAACAAACTACCTTCCATAATTACTTGGCTACCATCCAATGGACTAACAAAAATCTCGACAAGAGACTACCTTCCATAATGACAAGGCTACCATCCATTGTAGTAACAAAAATCTCGACAAGAGACTACCTTACATAATGACAAGGCTACGATCCATTGTAGTAACAAAAATCTCGACAACAGACTACCTTCCATAATGACAAGGCTACCATCCTTTGTAATAACAAAAATCTCGACAACAAACTACCTTCCATAATTACTTGGCTACCATCCAATGGACTAACAAAAATCTCGACAAGAGACTACCTACCATAATGACAAGGCTACCATCCATTGTAGTAACAAAAATCTCGACAAGAGACTACATTCCATAATGACAAGGCTACCATCCATTGTAGTAACAAAAATCTCGAAAATAGACTACCTTCCATAATGACTTGGCTACCATCCATTGGAGTAACAAAAATCTCGACAATAGACTACCTTCCATAATGACAAGGCTACCATACATTAGAGTAACAAAAATATCCACAAGAGATTACCTTCCATAATGATAAGGTTATAATCCATTGTAGTAAAAAAAATCTCGACAACAAACTACCTTACATAATGACAAGGCTACGATCCATTATAGTAACAAAAATCTCGACAACAGACTACCTTCCTTAATGACAAGGCTACCATCCTTTGTAATAACAAAAATCTTGACAACAAACTACCTTCCATAATTACTTGGCTACCATCCATTGGAGTATCAAAAATCTCGGATATAGACTACCTTCCATAATGACAAGGCTACCATCCATTGGAGTAACAAAGATATTGACAACATACTACCTTCCATAATGAGAAGGCTACCATCCATTGGAGTAACAAAATACACGACAACAGACCACCTTCCATAATGACAAGGCTACCATCCATTAGAATAACAAAGATATTGACAACATACTACCTTCCATAATGACAAGGCCACCATCCATTGGAGTATCAAAATACACGACAACAGACTACCTTCCATAATGACAAGGCTATCATCCATTAGAATAACAAAAATCTCGACAAGAGATAACCTTCCATAATGACTAGGCTACCATCCATTGGAGTAATAAGGATATCAACAACAGACTACCTTCCATTATGAGAAGGCTATAATCCATTGTAGTAACAAAAATCTCAACAATAGACTACCTTACATAATGACTAGGCTACAATCCATTGTAGTAACAAAAATCTCAACAAGAGACTACCTTCCATAATGACAAGGCTACCATTCATTGGAGTAATAAAAATCACGACAACAGACTACCTTCCATAATGAAAAGGCTACTATCCATTGGTATAAAAAAAATATCGACAACTTACTACCTTCGATAATGACAAGGCTACCATCCAATGGACTAACAAAAATCTCGACAACAGACTACCTTCCATAACGACAAGTATACCATCCATTGGAGTAACAAAAATCTCGACAACAGATGACCTTCCATAATGACTAGGCTACCATCCATTGGAGTAATAAAGATATCGACAACAGACTACCTTCCATTATGAGAAGGCTACAATCCATTGTAGTAACAAAAATCTCGACAAGAGACTACCTTAAATAATGACAAGGCTACCATCCATTGTAGTAACAAGAATCTCGACAACAGACTACCTTCCATAATTACAAGTCTACCATCCATTGTAGTAACAAAAATCTCGACAATAGACTACCTTCCATAATGACTTGTCTTCCATCCATTGGAGTAACAAAAATCTCGACAATAGACTACCTTCCATAATGACAAGGCTACCATCCATTGGAGTAACAAAGATATCGATAACATACTACCTTCCATAATGACAAGGCTACCATCCATTGGAGTTACAAAAATCACGACAATAGACTACCTTCCATAATGAAAAGGCTACCATCCATTGGAGTAACAAAGATATCGATAACATACTACCTTCCATAATGACAAGGCTACCATCCATTTGAGTAACAAAAATCTCGACAACAGACTACCTTCCATAATGACAAGGCTACCATCCAATGGACTAACAAAAATCTCGACAAGAGACTACCTTCCATAATAACAAGGCTACCATCCATTGTAGTAACAAAAATCTCGACAAGAGACTACCTTCCATAATGACAAGGCTACCATCCATTGTAGTAACAAAAATCTCGACAACAGACTACCTTCCATAATGACTTGGCTACCATCCATTGGAGTAACAAAAATCTCGACAATAGACTACCTTCCATAATAACAAGGCTACCATCCATTAGAGTGACAAAAATATCCACAAGAGATTAACTTCCATAATGATAAGGCTATAATCCATTGTAGTAAAAAAAATCTCGACAACAGACTACCTTACATAATTACAAAGCTACGATCAATTGTAGTAACAAAAATCTCGACAACAGACTACCTTCCATAATGATAAGGCTACCATCCTTTGTAGTAACAAAAATCTCGACAACAAACTACCTTCCATAATTACTTGGCTACCATCCATTGGAGTATCGAAAATCTCGGCAATAGACTACCTTCCATAATGACAAGGCTAACATCCATTGGAGTAACAAAGATATTGACAACATACTACCTTCCATAATAAGAAGGCTACCATCCATTGGAGTAACAAAATACACGACAATAGACTAACTTCTATAATGACAATGCTATCATCCATTAGAATAACAAAAATCTCGATAAGAGATGACCTTCCATAATGACTACGCTACCCTCCATTGCAGTAATAAAGATATCAACAACAGACTACCTTCCATTATGAGAAGGCTACAATCCATTGTAGTAACAAAAATCTCGACAAGAGACTACCTTCCATAATGACAAGGCTACCATTCATTGGAGTAACAAAAATCACGACAACAGACTACCTTCCATAATGAAAAGGCTACCATCCATTGGAATAACAAAAATCTCGACAACTTAATACCTTCGATAATGACAAGCCTACCATCCAATGGACTAACAAAAATCTCGACAACAGACTACCTTCCATAACGACAAGTATATCATCCATTGGAGTAACAAAAATCTCGACAACAGATGACCTTCCATAATGACTAGGCTACCATTCATTGGATTAATAAAGATATCAACAACAGACTACCTTCCATTATGAGAAGGCTACAATCCCGTGTAGTAACAAAAATGTTGACAAGAGACTACCTTCCATAATGACAAGGCTACCATCCATTGTAGTAACAAAAATCTCGACAACAGACTACCTTCTATAATGACAAGGCTACCATCCATTGTAGTAACAAAAATCTCGACAACAGACTACCTTCCATAATAACTTGGCTACCATCCATTGGAGTAACAAACATCTCGACAATAGACTACCTTCCATAATGACGAGGCTACCATCCATTAGAGTAACAAAAATATCCACAAGAGACTACCTTCCATAATGATAAGGCTACAATCCATTGTAGTAACAAAAATCTCGACAATAGTCTACCTTACATAATGACAAGGCCACAATCCATTGTAGTAACAAAAATCTCGACAACAGACTACCTTCCATAATGACAAGGCTACCATCCTTTGTAGTAACAAAAATCTCGACAACAAACTACCTTCCATAATGACTTGGCTACCATCCATTGGAGTAACACAAATCTCGGCATTAGACTACCTTCCATAATGACAAGGCTACCATCCATTGGAGTAACAAAGATATCGACAACATACTACCTTACATAATGACAAGGCTACCATCCATTGGAGTAACAAAAATCACGACAACAACCTACCTTCCATAATGACAAGGCTACCATCCATTGGAATAACAAAAATCTCGACAAGAGATGACCTTCCATAATGTCTAGGCTACCATCCGTTGGAGTAATAAAGATATAAACAACAGACTACCTTCCATTATGAGAAGGCTACAATCCATTGTAGTAACAAAAATCTCGACAAGAGACTACCTTCCATAATAACAAGGCTACCACCCATTCTAGTAACAAAAATGTCGACAACAGACTACCTTCTATAATGACTTGGCTACCATCCATTGGAGTAACAAAAATATCGGCAATAGACTACCTTCCATAATGACAAGGCTACCATCCATTGGAGTAACAAACATATTGACAACATACTACCTTCCATAATGACAAGACTACCATCCATTGGAGTAACAAAAATCATGAAAACAAACTACCTTCCATAATGACAAGGCTGCCATCCATTAGAATAACAAAAATCTCGACAATAGATGACCTTCCATAATGACTAGGCTACCATCCATTGGAGTAATAAATATATCAACAATAGACTACCTTCCATAATGAGAAGGCTACAATCCATTGTAGTAACAAATATCTCGACAAGAGACTACCTTCCATAATGACAAGGCAACCATCAATTGTAGTAACTAAAATATCGACAACAGACTACCTTCCATAATGACAAGAGAACCATCCATTGGAGTATCAAAAATATCGACAACAGAATACCTTCCATTATGACTTGGCTACCATCCATTGGAGTAACAAAGATATTGACAACATACTACCTTCCATAATGAGAAGGCTACCATCCATTGGAGTAACAAAATACACGACAACAGACTACCTTCCATAATGACAAGGCTACCATCCATTAGAATAACAAAGATATTGACAACATACTACCTTCCATAATGACAAGGCCACCATCCATTGGAGTAACAAAATACACGACAACAAACTACCTTCCATAATGACAAGGCTATCATCCATTAGAATAACAAAAATCTCGACAAGAGATAACCTTTCATAATGACTAGGCTACCATCCATTGGAGTAATAAGGATATCAACAACAGACTACCTTCCATTATGAGAAGGCTACAATCCATTGTAGTAACAAAAATCTCAACAAGAGACTACCTTCCATAATGACAAGGCTACCATTCATTGGAGTAATAAAAATCACGACAACAGACTACCTTCCATAATGAAAAGGCTACCATCCATTGGTATAAAAAAAATCTCGACAACTTACTACCTTCGATAATGACAAGGCTACCATCCAATGGACTAACAAAAATCTCGACAATAGACTACCTTCCATAACGACAAGTATACCATCCATTGGAGTAACAAAAATCTCGACAACAGATGACCTTCCATAATGACTAGGCTACCATCCATTGGAGTAATAAAGATATCGACAACAGACTACCTTCCATTATGAGAAGGCTACAATCCATTGTAGTAACAAAAATCTCGACAAGAGACTACCTTACATAATGACAAGGCTACCATCCATTGTAGTAACAAAAATCTCGACAACAGACTACCTTCCAAAATTACAAGTCTACCATCCATTGTAGTAACAAAAATCTCGACAATAGACTACCTTCCATAATGACTTGTCTTCCATCCATTGGAGTAACAAAAATCTCGACAATAGACTACCTTCCATAATGACAAGGCTACCATCCATTGGAGTAACAAAGATATCGATAACATACTACCTTCCATAATGACAAGGCTACCATCCATTGGAGTTACAAAAATCACGACAATAGACTACCTTCCATAATGAAAAGGCTACCATCCATTGGAGTAACAAAGATATCGATAACATACTACCTTCCATAATGACAAGGCTACCATCCATTGGAGTAACAAAAATCACGACAACAGACTACCTTCCATAATGACAAGGCTACCATCCAATGGACTAACAAAAATATCCACAAGAGATTCCCTTCCATAATGATAAGGCTATAATCCATTGTAGTAACAAAAATCTCGACAACAGACTACCTTACATAATGACAAGGCTACAATCCATTGTAGTAACAAAAAATCGACAACAGACTACCTTCCATAATGACAAGGCTACCATCCTTTGTAGTAAAAAAAATCTCGACATCAAACTACCTTCCATAATGACTTGTCTACCATCCATTGGAGTAACAAAGATATCGACAACATACTACCTTCCATAATGACAAGGCTACCATCCATTGGAGTGACAAAAATCACGCAACAGACTACCTTCCATAATGACAAGGCTACCATCCAATGGACTAACAAAAATCTCGACAACAGACTACCTTCCATAACGACAAGTATACCATCCATTGGAGTAACAAAAATCTCGACAAGAGACTACCTTCCATAATGACAAGGCTACCATCCATTGTAGTAACAAAAATCTCGACAACAGACTACCTTCCATAATGACAAGGCTACCATCCATTGTAGTAACAAAAATTTCGACAACAGACTACCTTCCAAAATGACTTGGCTACCATTCATTATTGTAACAAAAATCTCGACAACAGACTACCTTCCATAATGACTTGGATACCATCCATTGGAGTAACCTAAATATCGGCAATAGACTACCTTCCATAATGACAAGGCTACCAACCATTGGACTAACAAAGATATTGACAACATACTACCTTACATAATAACAAGACTACCATCCATTTCAGTAACAAAAATCATGAAAACAAACTACCTTCCATAATGACAAGGCTGCCATCCATTGGAATAACATAAATCTCTACAATAGATGACCTTCCATAATGACTAGGTTACCATCCATTGGAGTAATAAATATATCAACAATAGACTACCTTCCATAATGACAAGGCTACCTTCCAATGGACTAACAAAAATCTCGACAACAGACTACCTTCCATAACGACAAGTATACCATCCATTGGAGTAAGAAAAATCTCGACAACAGACTACCTTCCATAATGACAAGGCTACCATCCATTGTAGTAACAAAAATCTCGACAACAGACTACCTTCTATAATGACAAGGCTACCATCCATTGTAGTAACAAAAATCTCGACAACAGACTACCTTCCATAATGACTTGGCTACCATCCATTGGAGTAACAAAAATCTCGACAATAGACTACCTTCCATAATGACAAGGCTACCATCCATTAGAGTAACAAAAAAATCCACAAGAGACTACCTTCCATAATGATAAGGCTACAATCCATTGTAGTTACAAAAATCTCGACAACAGACTACCTTACATAATGACATGGCCACGATCCATTGTAGTAACAAAAATCTCGACAACAGACTACCTTCCATAATGACAAGGCTACCATCCTTTGTAGTAACAAAAATCTCGACAACGAACTACCTTCCATAATGACTTGGCTACCATCCATTGGAGTAACAAAAATCACGACAATAGACTACCTTCCATAATGACACGGCTACCATCCATTGGAAGAACAAAAAACTCGACAACAGATGACCTTCCATAATGACTAGGCTACCATCCGTTGGAGTAATAAAGATATCAACAAAAGACTACCTTCCATTATGAGAAGGATACAATCCATTGTAGTAACAAAAATCTCGACAAGAGACTACCTTCCATAATGACAAGGCTACCATCCATTGTAGTAACAAAAATCTCGCCAACGAACTACCTTCTATAATGACTTGGCTACCATCCATTGGAGTAACAAAAATATCGGCAATAGACTACCTTCCATAATGACAAGGCTACCATCCATTGGAGTAACAAAGATATTGACAACATACTACCTTCCATAATGACAAGACTACCACCCATTAGAGTAACAAAAATCATGAAAACAAACTACCTTCCATAATGACAAGGCTGCCATCCATTGGAATAACAAAAATCTCGACAATAGATGACCTTCCATAATTACTAGGCTACAATCCATTGTAGTAACAAAAATCTCGACAAAAGACTACCTTCCATAATGACAAGGCAACCATCCATTGTAGTAACTAAAATATCGACAACAGACTACCTTCCATAATGACAAGGGTACCATCCATTGGAGTAACAAAAATCTCGACAACAGACTACCTTCCATTATGAATTGGCTACCATCCATTGGAATAACAAAAATCTCGATAATAGACTACCTTCCATAATAACAAGGCTACCATCCATTAGAGCAACAAAACTATCCACAAGAGATTACCTTCCATAATGATAAGGCTATAATCCATTGTAGTAAAAAAAATCTCGACAACAGACTATCTTACATAATGACAAGGCTATGATCCATTGTAGTAACAAAAATCTCGACAACAGACTACCTTCCATAATGACAAGGCTACCATCCTTTGTAGTAACAAAAATCTTGACAACAAACTACCTTCCATAATGACTTGTATACCATCCCTTGGAGTAAAAAAAATCTCGGCAATAGACTACCTTTCATAATGACAAGGCTACCATCCATTGGAGTAACAAAGATATCGACAACATACTACCTTCCATAATGACAAGGCTACAATCCATTGGAGTAACAAAAATCACGACAACAGACTACCTTCCATAACGACAAGTATACCATCCATTGGAGTAACAAAAATCTCGACAAGAGACTACCTTCCATAATGACAAGGCTACCATCCATTGTAGTAACAAAACTCTCGACATTAGACTACCTTCTATAATGACAAGGCTACAATCCATTGTAGTAACAAAAATCTCGACAACAGACTACCTTCCATAATGAATTGGCTACCATCCATTGGAGTAACAAAAATCACGACAATAAACTACCTTCCATAATGACAAGGCTACCATCCATTAGAGTAACAAAAATATCCACAAGAGATTACCTTCCATAATGATAAGGCTATAATCCATTTTAGTAACAAAAATCTCGACAACAGACTACCTTACATAATGACAAGGCTACGATCCATTGTAGTAACAAAAATCTCGACAACAGACTACCTTCCATAATGACAAGGCTACCATCCTTTGTAGTAACAAAAATCTCGACAACAAATGACCTTCCATAATGACTTGGGTACCATCCATTGGAGTAATAAAGATATCAACAATAGAAAACCTTCCATTATGAGAAGGCTACAATCCATTATAGTAACAAAAATCTCGACAACAGACTAACTTCCATAATGACAAGGCTACCATCCATTGTAGTAACAAAAATATCAATAACAGATGACCTTCCATAATGACTTGGCTACCATCCATTGGAGTAATAAAGATATCAACAATAGACTACCTTCCATTATGAGAAGGCTACAATCCATTGTAGTAACAAAAATCTCGACAAGAGACTACCTTCCATAATGAGAAGGCTACCATCCATTATAGTAACAAAAATATCGACAACAGACTACCTTCCATAATGACTTGGGTACCATCCATTGGAGTAACAAAAATATCCACAAGAGACTACCTTCCATAATGATATGGCTACCATCCATTGGAGTAACAAAGATATCGACAACAGACTAACTTCCATTATGTCAAGGCTACAATCCATTGTAGTAACAAAAATCTCGACAACAGACTACCTTCCATAATGACAAGGCTACCATCCATTGGAATAACAAAAATCTCGACAACATATGACCTTCCATAATGACTAGTCTACCATCCATTGGAGTAATAAAGATATCAACAATAGACTACCTTCCATTATGAGAAGGCTACAATCCATTGTACTAACAAAAATCACGACAAGAGACTACCTTCCATAATGAGAAGGCTACCATCCATTATAGTAACTAAAATATCAACAATAGACTACCTTCCATAATGACATGGGTACCATCCATTGGAGTAACAAAAATATCCACAAGAGACTACCTTCCTTAATGATATGGCTACCATCCATTGGAGTAATAAAAATCTCGACAACAAACTAACTTCCATTATGTCAAGGCTACAATCCATTGTAGTAACAAAAATCTCGACAACGGACTACCTTACATAATGACAAGGCTACCATCCATTGTAGTAACAAAAATCTCGACAACAGACTACCTTCCATAGTGACAAGGCTACCATCCATTGTAGTAACAAAAATCTCGACAACAGACTACCTTTAATAATGACTTGGTTTCCATCCATTTGAGTAACAAAAATCTCGACAATAGACTACCTTCCATAATGACAAGGCTACCATCCATTGGAGTAACAAAGATATCGACAACAGACTACCTTCCATAACGACAAGTATACCATCCATTGGAGTAACAAAAATATCGACAAGAGACTACCTTCCATAATGACAAGGCTATGATCCATTGTAGTAACAAAAATCTCGACAACAGACTACCTTCCATAATGACAAGGCTACCATCCTTTGTAGTAACAAAAATCTCGACAACAAATTACCTTCCATAATGACTTGCGTACCATCCATTGGAGTAACAAAAATCTCGGCAATAGACTACCTTCCATAATGACAACGCTACCATCCTTTGTAGTAACAAAAATCTCGACAACAAATGACCTTCCATAATGACTTGGGTACCATCCATTGGAGTAATAAAGATATCAACAATAGAAAACCTTCCATTATGAGAAGGCTACAATCCATTCTAGTAACAAAATTCTCGACAACAGACTAACTTCCATAATGACAAGGCTACCATCCATTGTAGTAACAAAAATATCAATAACAGACTACCTTCCATAATGACAAGGGTACCATCCATTGGAGTAACAAAACTCTCGACAACAGACTACCTTCCATAATGACAAGGCTACAATCCATTGTAGTAACAAAAATCTCGACAACAGACTACCTTCCATAATGAATTGGCTACCATCCATTGGAGTAACAAAAATCTCGACAATAGACTACCTTCCATAATGACAAGGCTACCATCCATTAGAGTAACAAAAATATCCATAAGAGATTACCTTCCATAATGATAAGGCTATAATCCATTGTAGTAATAAAAATCTCGACAACAGACTACCTTACATAATGACAAGGCTACGATCCATTGTAGTAACAAAAATATCGACAATAGACTACCTTCCATAATGACAAGGCTACCATCCTTTGTAGTAACAAAAATCTCGACAACAGACTACCTTCCATAATGAATTGGCTACCATCCATTGGAGTAAGAAAAATCTCGGCAATAGACTACCTTCCATAATGACAAGGCTACCATCCATTAGAGTAACAAAAATCACGACAACATACTACCTTCCATAATGACAAGGCTACCATCCATTGGAATAACAAAAATCTCGATAACAGATGACCTTCCATTATGAGAAGGCTACAATCCATTGTAGTAACAAAAATCTCGACAAGAGACTACCTTCCATAATGAGAAGGCTACCATCCATTGTAGTAACAAAAATATCGACAACAGACTACCTTCCATAATGACTTGGGTACCATCCATTGGAGTAACAAAAATATCCACAAGAGACTACCTTCCATAATGATATGGCTACCATCCATTGGAGTAACAAAGATATCGACAACAGACTAACTTCCATTATGTCAAGGCTACAATCCATTGTAGTAACAAAAATCTCGACAACAGACTACCTTCCATAATGACAAGGCTACCATCCATTGGAATAACAAAAATCTCGACAACATATGACCTTCCATAATGACTAGTCTACCATCCATTGGAGTAATAAAGATATCAACAATAGACTACCTTCCATTATGAGAAGGCTACAATCCATTGTACTAACAAAAATCTCGACAAGAGACTACCTTCCATAATGAGAAGGCTACCATCCATTGTAGTAACTAAAATATCAACAATAGACTACCTTCCATAATGACATGGGTACCGTCCATTGGAGTAACAAAAATATCCATAAGAGACTACCTTCCTTAATGATATGGCTACCATCCATTGGAGTAATAAAAATCTCGACAACAAACTAACTTCCATTATGTCAAGGCTACAATCCATTGTAGTAACAAAAATCTCGACAACGGACTACCTTACATAATGACAAGGCTACCATCCATTGTAGTAACAAAAATCTCGACAACAGACTACCTTCCATAATGACAAGGCTACCATCCATTGTAGTAACAAAAATCTCGACAACAGACTACCTTCAATAATGACTTGGTTTCCATCCATTTGAGTAACAAAAATCTCGACAATAGACTACCTTCCATAATGACAAGGCTACCATCCATTGGAGTAACAAAGATATCGACAACAGACTACCTTCCATAACGACAAGTATACCATCCATTGGAGTAACAAAAATATCGACAAGAGACTACCTTCCATAATGACAAGGCTACGATCCATTGTAGTAACAAAAATCTCGACAACAGACTACCTTCCATAATGACAAGGCTACCATCCTTTGTAGTAACAAAAATCTCGACAAGAAATTACCTTCCATAATGACTTGCGTACCATCCATTGGAGTAACAAAAATCTCGGCAATAGACTACCTTCCATAATGACAACGCTACCATCCTTTGTAGTAACAAAAATCTCGACAACAAATGACCTTCCATAATGACTTGGGTACCATCCATTGGAGTAATAAAGATATCAACAATAGAAAACCTTCCATTAGGAGAAGGCTACAATCCATTCTAGTAACAAAAATCTCGACAACAGACTAACTTCCATAATGACAAGGCTACCATCCATTGTAGTAACAAAAATATCAATAACAGACTACCTTCCATAATGACAAGGGTACCATCCATTGGAGTAACAAAACTCTCGACAACAGACTACCTTCCATAATGACAAGGCTACAATCCATTGTAGTAACAAAAATCTCGACAACAGACTACCTTTCATAATGAATTGGCTACCATCCAATGGAGTAACAAAAATCTCGACAATAGACTACCTTCCATAATGACAAGGCTACCATCCATTAGAGTAACAAAAATATCCATAAGAGATTACCTTCCATAATGATAAGGCTATAATCCATTGTAGTAACAAAAATCTCGACAACAGACTACCTTACATAATGACAAGGCTACGATCCATTGTAGTAACAAAAATCTCGACAATAGACTACCTTCCATAATGACAAGGCTACCATCCTTTGTAGTAACAAAAATCTCGACAACAGACTACCTTCCATAATGAATTGGCTACCATCCATTGGAGTAAGAAAAATCTCGGCAATAGACTACGTTCCATAATGACAAGGCTACCATCCATTAGAGTAACAAAAATCACGACAACATACTACCTTCCATAATGACAAGGCTACCATCCATTGGAATAACAAAAATCTCGATAACAGATGACCTTCCATAATGACTTGGCTACCATCCATTGGAGTAATAAAGATATCAACAATAGACTACCTTCCATTATGAGAAGGCTACAATCCATTGTAGTAACAAAAATCTCGACAAGAGACTACCTTCCATAATGAGAAGGCTACCATCCATTGTAGTAACAAAAATATCGACAACAGACTACCTTCCATAATGACTTGGGTACCATCCATTGGAGTAACAAAAATATCCACAAGAGACTACCTTCCATAATGATATGGCTACCATCCATTGGAGTAACAAAGATATCGACAAGAGACTAACTTCCATTATGTCAAGGCTACAATCCATTGTAGTAACAAAAATCTCGACAACAGACTACCTTCCATAATGACAAGGCTACCATCCATTGGAATAACAAAAATCTCGACAACATATGACCTTCCATAATGACTAGTCTACCATCCATTGGAGTAATAAAGATATCAACAATAGACTACCTTCCATTATGAGAAGGCTACAATCCATTGTACTAACAAAAATCTCGACAAGAGACTACCTTCCATAATGAGAAGGCTACCATCCATTGTAGTAACTAAAATATCAACAATAGACTACCTTCCATAATGACATGGGTACCATCCATTGGAGTAACAAAAATATCCACAAGAGACTACCTTCCTTAATGATATGGCTACCATCCATTGAAGTAATAAAAATCTCGACAACAAACTAACTTCCATTATGTCAAGGCTACAATCCATTGTAGTAACAAAAATCTCGACAACGGACTACCTTACATAATGACAAGGCTACCATCCATTGTAGTAACAAAAATCTCGACAACAGACTACCTTCCATAATGACAAGGCTACCATCCATTGTAGTAACAAAAATCTCGACAAAAGACTACCTTCAATAATGACTTGGTTTCCATCCATTTGAGTAACAAAAATCTCGACAATAGACTACCTTCCATAATGACAAGGCTACCATCCATTGGAGTAACAAAGATATCGATAACAGACTACCTTCCATAACGACAAGTATACCATCCATTGGAGTAACAAAAATATCGACAAGAGACTACCTTCCATAATGACAAGGCTACGATCCATTGTAGTAACAAAAATCTCGACAACAGACTACCTTCCATAATGACAAGGCTACCATCCTTTGTAGTAACAAAAATCTCGACAACAAATTACCTTCCATAATGACTTGCGTACCATCCATTGGAGTAACAAAAATCTCGGCAATAGACTACCTTCCATAATGACAAGGCTACCATCCATTGGAGTAACAAAGATATCGACAACATACTACCTTCCATAATGACAAGGCTACCATCCATTGGAGTAAAAAAAATCACGACAACAGACTACCTTCCATAATGACAAGGCTACCATCCATTGGAATAACAAAAATCTCGACAACAAATGACCTTCCATAATGACTAGGCTACCATCCATTGGAGTAATAAAGATATCAACAATAGACAACCTTCCATTATGAGAAGGCTACAATCCATTGTAGTAACAAAAATCTCGACTAGAGACTACCTTCCATAATGACAAGGCTACCATCCATTGTAGTAACTAAAAGATCAACAACATACTACCTTCCATAATGACAAGGGTACCATCCATTGGAGTAACAAAAATATCCACAAGAGACTACCTTCCATAATGAGAATGCTACCATCCATTGGAGTAACAAAAATCTCGACAACAGACTACCTTCCATAATGTCAAGGCTACAATCCATTGTAATAACAAAAATATTGACAACAGACTACCTTCCATAATGACTTGATTTCCATCCATTGGAGTAACAAAAATATCGACAATATACTACCTTCAATAATGACAAGGCTACCATGCATTGGAGTAACAAAGATATCGATAACATACTACCTTCCATAATGACAAGGCTACCATCCATTGGAGTAACAAAAATCACGACCATAGACTACCTTCCATAATGAAAAGGCTATCATCCATTGGAGTAAAAAAGATATCTATAACATACTACCTTCCATAATGACAAGGCTACCATCCATTGGAGTAACAAAAATCACGACAACAAACAACCTTCCATAATGACAAGGCTACCATCCAATGGACTAACAAAAATCTCGTCAACAGACTACCTTCTATAACGACAAGTATACCATCCATTGGAGTAACAAAAATCTCGACAAGAGACTACCTTCCATAATGACAAGGCTACCATCCATTGTAGTAACAAAACTCTCGACAACAGACTACCTTCCATAATGACAAGGCTACAATCCATTGTAGTAACAAAAATCTCGACAACAGACTACCTTCCATAATGAATTGGCTACCATCCATTGGAGTAACAAAAATCTCGACAATAGACTACCTTCCATAATGACAAGGCTACCATCCATTAGAGTAACAAAAATATCCACAAGAGATTACATTCCATAATGATAAGGCTATAATCCATTGTAGTAACAAAAATTTCGACAACAGACTACCTTACATAATGACAAGGCTACGATCCATTGTAGTAACAAAAATCTCGACAATAGACTACCTTCCATAATGACAAGGCTACCATCCTTTGTAGTAACAAAAATCTCGACAACAGACTACCTTCCATAATAACTTGGCTACCGTCCATTGGAGTAAGAAAAATCTCGGCAATAGACTACCTTCCATAATGACAAGGCTACTATCCATTGGAGTAACAAAGATATCGACAACATACTACCTTCCATAATGACAAGGCTACCATCGATTAGAGTAACAAAAATCACGACAACATACTACCTTCCATAATGACAAGGCTACCATCCATTGGAATAACAAAAATCTCGACAACAGATGACCTTCCATAATGACTAGGCTACCATCCATTGGAGTAATAAAGATATCAACAATAGACTACCTTCCATTATGAGAAGGCTACAATCCATTGTAGTAACAAAAATCTCGACAAGAGACTACCTTCCATAATGAGAAGGCTACCATCCATTGTAGTAACAAAATTATCGACAACAGACTACCTTCCATAATGACTTGGGTACCATCCATTGGAGTAACAAAAATATCCACAAGAGACTACCTTCCATAATGATATGGCTACCATCCATTTGAGTAACAAAGATATCGACAACAGACTAACTTCCATTATGTCAAGGCTACAATCCATTGTAGTAACAAAAATCTCGACAACAGACTACCTTCCATAATGACAAGGCTACCATCCATTGGAATAACGAAAATCTCGACAACATATGACCTTCCATAATGACTAGTCTACCATCCATTGGAGTAATAAAGATTTCAACAATAGACTACCTTCCATTATGAGAAGGCTACAATCCATTGTAGTAACAAAAATCTCGACAAGAGACTACCTTCCATAATGAGAAGGCTACCATCCATTGTAGTAACAAAAATATCGACAACAGACTACCTTCCATAATGACTTGGGTACCATCCATTGGAGTAACAAAAATATCCACAAGAGACTACCTTCCATAATGATATGGCTACCTTCCATTGTTGTAACAAAGATATCGACAACAGACTAACTTCCATTATGTCAAGGCTACAATCCATTGTAGTAACAAAAATCTCGACAATAGACTACCTTCCATAATAACAAGGCTACCATCCATTGGAATAACAAAAATCTCAACAACATATGGCCTTCCATAATGACTAGTCTACCATCCATTGGAGTAATAAAGATATCAACAATAGACTACCTTCCATTATGAGAAGGCTACAATCCATTGTAGTAACAAAAATCTCGACAAGAGACTACCTTCCATAATGAGAAGGCTACCATCCATTGTAGTAACTAAAATATCAACAATAGACTACCTTCCATAATGGCATGGGTACCATCCATTGGAGTAACAAAAATATCCACAAGAGACTACCTTCCATAATGATATGGTTACCATCCATTGGAGTAATAAAAATTTCGACAACAAACTAAATTCCATTATGTCAAGGCTACAATCCATTGTAGTAACAAAAATCACGACAACGGACTACCTTACATAATGACAAGGTTACCATCCATTGTAGTAACAAAAATATCGACAACAGACTACCTTCCATAATGACAACGCTACCATCCATTGTAGTAACAAAAATCTCGACAACAGACTACCTTCAATAATGACTTGGTTTCCATCCATTTGAGTAACAAAAATCTCGACAATAGACTACCTTCCATAATGACAAGGCTACCATCCATTGGAGTAACAAAGATATCGACAACAGACTACCTTCCATAACGACAAGTATACCATCCATTGGAGTAACAAAAATCCCGACAACAGACTACCTTCCATAACGAGAAGTATACCATCCATTGGAGTAACAAAAATATCGACAAGAGAGTACCTTCCATAATGACAAGGCTACCATCCTTTGTAGTAACAAAAATCTCGACAACAAATTACCTTCCATAATGACTTGTGTACCATCCATTGGAGTAACAAAAATCTTGGCAATAGACTACCTTCCATAATGACAAGGCTACCATACATTGGAGTAACAAAGATATCGACAACATACTACCTTCCATAATGACAAGGCTACCATCCATTGGAGTAACAAAAATCAAGACAACAGACTACCTTCCATAATGACAAGGCTACCATCCATTGGAATAACAAAAATCTCGACAACAATTGACCTTCCATAATGACTAGGCTACCATCCATTGGAGTAATAAAGATATCAACAATAGACAACCTTCCATTATGAGAAAGCTACAATCCATTGTAGTAACAAAAATCTCGACAAGAGACTACCTTCCATAATGACAAGGCTACCATCCATTGTAGTAACTAAAATATCAACAACAGACTACCTTCCATAATGACAAGGGTACCATCCATTGGAGTAACAAAAATATCCACAAGAGACTACCTTTCATAATGAGAAGGCTACAATCCATTGGAGTAACAAAAATCTCGACAACAGACTACCTTCCATAATGTCAAGGCTACAATCCATTGTAGTAACAAAAATATCGACAACAGACTACCTTCCATAATGACTTGATTTCCATCCATTGGAGTAACAAAAATCTCGACAATAGACTACCTTCAATAATGACAAGGCTACCATGCATTGTAGTAACAAAGATATCGATAACATACTACCTTCCATAATGACAAGGCTACCATCCATTGGAGTAACAAAAATCACGACAACAGACTACCTTCCATAATGAAAAGCCTACCATCCATTGGAGTAAAAATATATATCTATAACATACTACCTTCCATAAGGACAAGGCTACCATCCATTGGAGTAACAAAAATCACAACAACAAACAACCTTCCATAATGACAAGGCTACCATCCAATGGACTAACAAAAATCTCGACAACAGACTACCTTCCATAACGACAAGTATACCATCCATTGGAGTAACAAAAATCTCGACAAGAGACTACCTTCCATAATGACAAGGCTACCATCCAATGTAGTAACAAAACTCTGGACAACAGACTATCTTCCATAATGACAAGGCTACAATCCATTGTAGTAACAAAAATCTCGACAATAGACTACCTTCCATAATGAATTGGCTACCATCCATTAGAGTAACAAAAATCTTGACAACAGCCTACCTTACATAATGACAAGGCTACCATCCATTGTAGTAACAAAAATCTCGACTACAGACTACCTTCCATAATGACAAGGCTATCATCCTTTGTAGTAACAAAAATCTCGACAACAGACTACCTTCCATAATGACTTGGCTACCATCCATTGGAGTAAGAAAAATCTCGGCAATAGACTACTTTCCATAATGACAAGGCTACCATCCATTGAAGTAACAAAGATATCGACAACAGACTACCTTCCATAATGACAAGGCTACCATCCATTTGAATAACAAAAATCTCGACAATAGATGACCTTCAATAATGACTAGGCTACCATCCATTAGAGTAATAAAGATATCAACAATAGACTACCTTCCATTATGAGAAGGCTACAATCCATTGTAGTAACAAAAATCTCGACAAGAGACTACCTTCCATAATGAGAAGTTTACCATCCATTGTAGTAACAAAAATATCGACAGCAGACTACCTTCCATAATGACTTGGGTACCATCCATTGGAGAAAAAAAAATATCCACAAGAGACTACCTTCCATAATGATATGGCTACCATCCATTGGAGTAATAAAAATCTCGACAACAAACTAACTTCCATTATGTCAAGGCTACAATCCATTGTAGTAACAAAAATCTCGACAACAAACTACCTTCAATAATGAATTGGTTTCCATCCATTTGAGTAACAAAAATCTCGATAATAAACTACCTTCCATAATGACAAGGCTACCATCCATTGGAGTAACAAAGATATCGATAACATACTACCTTCCATAATGACAAGGCTAACATCCATCGGAGTAACAAAAATCACGACAACAGACTACCTTCCATAATGACAAGGCTACCATCCAATGGACTAACAAAAATCTCGACAACAGACTACCTTGCATAACGACAAGTATACCATCCATTGGAGTAACAAAAATATCGACAAGAGACTACCTTCCATAATGACAAGGCTACCATCCATTGTAGTAACAAAAATCTCGACAACAGACTACCTTCCATAATGACAAGGCTACCATTCATTGTAGTAACAAAAATCTCGACAACAGACTACCTTCCATAATGACCTGGCTACCATCCATTAGAGTAACAAAAATCTCGACAATAGACTACCTTCCATACTGACAAGGCTACCATACATTAGAGTAACAAAAATAACCACAAGAGATTACCTTCCATAATGATAAGGCTATAATCCATTGTAGTAACAAAAATCTCGACAACAGACTACCTTGCATAATGACAAGGCTACGATCCATTGTAGTAACAAAAGTCTCGACAACAGACTACCTTCCATAATGACAAGGTTACCATCCTTTGTAGTAACAAAAATCTCGACAACAAATTACCTTCCATAATGACTTGGCTACCATCCATTGGAGTAACAAATTTTTTGGCAATAGACTACCTTCCATAATGACAAGGGTACCATCCCTTGGAGTAACAAAGATATCGATAACATACTACCTTCCATAATGACAAGGCTACCATCCATTGGAGTATCAAAAATCAAGACAACAGACTACCTTCCATAATGACAAGACTACCATCCTTTGGAATAACAAAAATCTTGACAAGAGATGACCTTCCATAATGACTAGGCTACCATCCATTGGAGTAATAAAGATATCAACAACAGACTACCTTCTATTATGACAAGGCTATCATCCATTGTAGTAACAAAAATCTCGACAACAGAATACCTTCCATAATGACTTGGCTACCATCCATTGGAGTAAGAAAAATCTTGGCAATAAACTACCTTCCATAATGACAAGGCTACCATCCATTGGAGTAACAAAGATATCGATAACATACTACCTTCCATAATGACAAGGCTACCATCCATCGGAGTAACAAAAATCACGACAACAGACTTCCTTCCATAATGACAAGGCTACCATCCAATGGACTAACAAAAATCTCGGCAACAGACTACCTTCCATAATGACAAGTATACCATCCATTGGAGTAAGAAAAATATCGACAAGAGACTACCTTCCATAATTACAAGGCTACCATCCATTGTAGTAACAAAAATCTCGACAACAGACTACCTTCCATAGTGACAAGGCTACCATCCATTGTAGTAACAAAAATCTCGACAACAGACTACCTTTCATAATGACTGGCTACCATCCATTGGAGTAACAAAAATCTCGACAATAGACTACCTTCCATAATGACAAGGCTACCATACATTAGAGTAACGAAAATATCCACAAGAGATTACCTTCCCTAATGATAAGGCTATAATCCATTGTAGTAACAAAAATCTCGACAACAGACTACCTTCCATAATGACTAGGCTACCATCCATTGGAGTAATAAAGATATCAACAACAGACTACCTTCTATTATGACAAGGCTATCATCCATTGTAGTAACAAAAATCTCGACAACAAATTACCTTCTATAATGACTTGGCTACCATCCATTGGAGTAAGAAAAATCTTGGCAATAGACTACCTTCCATAATGACAAGGCTACCATCCATTGGAGTAACAAAGATATCGATAACATAATACCTTCCATAATGACAAGGCTACCATCCATCGGAGTAACAAAAATCACGACGACAGACTACCTTCCATAATGACAAGGCTACCATCCAATGGACTAAAAAAAATCTCGACAATAGACTACCTTCCATAACGACAAGTATACCATCCATTGGAGTAACAAAAATATCGACAAGAGACTACCTTCCATAATGACAAGGCTACCATCCATTGTAGTAACAAAAATCTCGACAACAGACTACCTTCCATAGTGAAAAGGCTACCATCCATTGTAGTAACAAAAATCTCGACAACAGACTACCTTCCATAATGACCTGGCTACCATCCATTGGAGTAACAAAAATCTCGACAATAGACTACCTTCCATAATGACAAGGCTACCATACATTAGAGTAACGAAAATATCCACAAGAGATTACCTTCCATAATGATAAGGCTATAATCCATTGTAGTAACAAAAATCTCGACAACAGACTACCTTGCATAATGACAAGGCTACGATCCATTGTAGTAACAAAAGTCTCGACAACATACTACCTTCCATAATGACAAGGCTACCATCCTTTGTAGTAACAAAAATCTCGACAACAAATTACCTTCCATAATGACAAGGCAACCATCCATTGGAGAAACAAAAATATCGGCAATAGACTACCTTCCATAATGACAAGGCTACCATCCCTCGGAGTAACAAAGATATCGATAACATACTACCTTCCATAATGACAAGGCTACCATCCATTGGAGTAACAAAAATCATGACAACAGACTACGTTCCATAATGACAAGGCTACCATCCTTTGGAATAACAAAAATCTCGACAAGAGATGACCTTCCATAATGACTAGGCAACCATCCATCGGAGTAATAAAGATATCAACAACAGACTACCTTCTATTATGACAATGCTATCATCCATTGTAGTAACAAAAATCTCGACAACAGACTACCTTCATTATGACTTGGCTACCATCCATTGGAGTAAGAAAAATCTCGGCAATAGACTACCTTCCATAATGACAAGGCTACCATCCATTGGAGTAACAAAGATATCAACAACATATTACCTTCCATAATGACAAGGCTACCATCCATTGGAGTAACAAAAATCATGACAACAGACTACCTTCCATAATGACAAGGCTATCATCCATTGGAATAACAAAAATCTCGACAACAGATGACCTTCCATAATGACTAGTCTAGCATCCATTGGAGTAATAAAGATATCAACAATAGACTACCTTCCATTATGAGAAGGCTACAATCCATTGTAGTAACAAAAATCTCGACAAGTGACTACCTTCCATAATGACAAGGCTACCATCCTTTGTAGTAACTAAAATATCGACAACAGACTACCTTCCATAATGACACGGGTACCATCCATTGGAGTAACAAAAATATCCACAAGAGACTACCTTCCATAATGATAAGGCTACCATCCATTGGAGTAATAAAAATCTCGACAACAGACTAACTTCCATTATGTCAAGGCTACAATCCATTGTAGTAACAAAAATCTCGACAACAGACTACCTTACATAATGACAAGGCTACCATCCATTGTAGTAACAAAAATATCAACAACAGACTACCTTCCATAATGACAAGGCTACGATCCATTGTAGTAACAAAAATCTCGACAACAAACTACCTTCCATAATGACTTGGCTACCATCCATTGGAGTAACAAAGATATCGACAACATACTTCCTTCCATAATGACAAGGCTACCATCCATTGGAGTAACAAAAATCATTACAACAGACTACCTTGCATAATGACAAGGCTACCATCCATTGGAATAACAAAAATCTCGACAACAGATGACCTTCCATAATGAATAGTCTAGCATCCATTGGAGTAACAAATCTATCAACAATAGACAACCTTCCATTATGAGAAGGTTAAAATCCATTGTAGTAACAAAAATCTCGACAAGAGACTACCTTCCATAATGACAAGGCTATCATCCATTGTAGTAACTAAAATATCGACAACAGACTACCTTCCATAATGACAAGGGTACCATCCATTGGAGTAAAAAAAATATCCACAAGAGGCTACCTTCCATAATGATAAGGCTACCATCCATTAGAGTAACAAAAATATCGACAACAGACTACCTTCCATAATGTCAAGGCTACAATCCATTATAGTAACAAAAATCTCGACAATAGACTACCTTACATAATGGCAAGGCTACCATCCATTGTAGTAATAAAAATCTCGACAACAAACTACCTTCCATAATGACTTGGTTACCATCCATTGGAGTGACAAAAATCACGACAACAGACTACCTTCTATAATGACAAGGCTAACATCCATTGGAAGAACAAAAATCTCGACAACAGATGACCTTCCATAATGACTAGGCTACCATCCGTTGGAGTAATAAAGATATCAACAACAGACTACCTTCCATTATGAGAAGGCTACAATCCATTGTAGTAACAAAAATCTCGACAAGAGACTACCTTCCATAATGACAAGGCTACCATCCATTGTAGTAACAAAAATCTCTACAACAGACTACCTCTCATAATGACTTGGCTACCATCCATTGGAGTAACAAAAATATCGGCAATAGACTACATTCCATAATGAGAAGGCTACCATCCATTGGAGTAACAAAGATATTGACAACATACTACCTTCCATAATGACAAGACTACCATCCATTGGAGTAACAAAAATCATGAAAACAAACTACCTTCCATAATGACAAGGCTGCCATCCATTGGAATAACAAAAATCTCGACAATAGATGACCTTCCATAATTACTAGGCTACCATCCATTGGAGTAATAAATATATCAACAATAAACTACCTTCCATAATGAGAAGGCTACAATCCATTGTAGTAACAAAAATCTCGACAAGAGACTACCTTCTATAATGACAAGGCAACCATCCATTGTAGTAACTAAAATATCGACAACAGACGTCCTTCCATAATGACAAGGGTACCATCCATTGGAGTAACAAAAATCTCGACAACAGACTACCTTCCATTCTGACTTGGCTACGATCCATTGGAGTATCAAAAATCTCGATAATAGACTACCTTCCATAATGACAAGGCTACCATCCATTACAGCAACAAAATTATCCACAAGAGATTACCTTCCATAATGATAAAGCTATAATCCATTGTAGTAACAAAAATCTCGACAACAGACTAACTTACATAATGACAAGGCTATGATCCATTGTAATAACAAAAATCTTGACAACAGACTACCTTCCATAATGACAAGGCTACCATCCATTGGAGTAACAAAGATATCGAAAACATACTACCTTCCATAATGACAATGCTACAATCCATTGGGATAACAAAAATCACGACAACAGACTACCTTCCATAATGACAAGGCTACCATCCAATGGACTAACAAAAATCTTGACAACAGACTACCTTCAATAACGATAATTATACCATCCATTGGAGTAACAAAAATCTGGACAAGAGACTACCTTCCATAATGACAAGGTTACCATCCATTGTAGTAACAAAAATATCGACAACAGACTACCTTCCATAATGACAAGGCTACCATCCATTGTAGTAACAAAAATCTCAACAACAGACTACCTTCCATTATGACTTGGCTACCATCCATTGGAGTAACAAAAATCTTGATAATAGACTACTTTCCATAATGACAAGGCTACCATCCATTAGAGCAACAAAATTATCCACAAGAGATTACCTTCCATAATGATAAGGCTATAATCCATTGTAGTAACAAAAATCTGGACAACAGACTAACTTACATAATGACAAGGCTATGATCCATTGTAATAACAAAAATCTCGACAACAAACTACCTTCCATAATGACTTGGCTTCCATCCATTGGAGTAACAAAGATATCGATGACATAATAGCTTCCATAATGACAAGGCTACCATCCATTGGACTAACAAAAATCACGACAACATACTACCTTCCATAATGACAAGGCTACCATCCATTGGAATAACAAAAATCTCGACAACAGATGACCTTCCATAATAACTAGGCTACCATCCATTGGAGTAATAAAGATATCAACAATAGACAACCTTCCATTATGAGAATGCTACAATCCATTGTAGTAACAAAAATCTCGACAAGAGACTACCTTCCATAATGACAAGGCTATCATCCATTGTAGTAACTAAAATATCGACAACAGACTACCTTCCATAATGACAAGGCTACCATCCATTGTAGTAACAAAAATCTCGACAACAGACTACCTTCCATAATGTCTTGGCTTCCATCCATTAGAGTAACAAAAATATCGACAAGAGACTACCTTCCATAATGACAAGGCTACCATACATTGGAGTAACAGAGATATCGATAACATACTACCTTCCATAATAACAAGGCTACCATCCAATGGAGTAACAAAAATCACGACAACAGACTACCTTCCATAATGAAAAGGCTACCATCCATTGGATTAACAAAGATATCGATAACATACTACCTTCCATAATGACAAGGCTACCATCCGTTGGAGTAACAAAAATCACGACAACAGACTACCTTCCATAATGAAAAGGCTGCCATCCAATGGACTAACAAAAATCTCGACAAGAGACTACCTTCTATAACGACAAGTATACCATCCATTGGAGTAACAAAAATCTCGACAACAGACTACCTTCCATAACGACAAGTATACCATCCATTGTAGTAACAAAAATATCTACAATAAACTACCTTCCATAATGACTTGGCTACCATCCATTGTAGTAACAAAAATCTCGACAACAGACTACCTTCCATAATGACTTGGCTTCCATCCATTGGAGTAACAAAGATATCGAAAACATACTAGCTTCCATAATTACAAGGCTACCATCCATTGGAGTAACAAAAATCACGACAACATACTACCTTCCATAATGACAAGGCTACCATCCATTGGAATAACAAAAATCTCGACAACAGATGACCTTCCATAATGACTAGGCTACCATCCATTGGAGTAATAAAGATATCAACAATAGACAACCTTCCATTATGAGAAGGCTACAATCCATTGTAGTAACAAAAATCTCGACAAGAGACTACCTTCCATAATGACAAGGCTATCATCCATTGTAGTAACTAAAATATCGACAACAGACTACCTTCCATAATGACAAGGGTACCATCCATTGGAGTAAAACAAATATCCACAAGAGGCTACCTTCCATAATGATAAGGCTACCGTCCATTGGAGTAACAAAAATATCGACAACAGACTACCTTCCATAATGTCAAGGCTACAATCCATTGTAGTAACAAAAATCTCGACAACAGACTACCTTACATAATGACAAGGCTACCATCCATTGTAGTAACAAAAATCTCGACAACAAACTACCTTCCATAATGACAAGGCTACCATCCATTGTAGTAACAAAAATCTCGATAACAGACTACCTTCCATAATGACATGGCTTCCATCCAATGGAGTAACAAAAATCTCGACAATAGACTACCTTCCATAATGACAAGGCTACCATCCATTGGAGTAACAAAGATATCGATAACATACTACCTTCCATAATGACAAGGCTACCATCTATTGGAGTAACAAAAATCACGACAACATACTACCTTCCATAATGACAAGGCTACCATCCATTGGAATAACAAAAATCTCGACAAGAGATAACCTTCCATAATGACTAGGCTACCATCCACTGGAGTAATAAAGATATCAACAACAGACTACCTTCCATTATGAGAAGGCTACAACCCATTGTAGTAACAAAAATCTCGACAAGAGACTACCTTCCATAATGACAAGGCTACCATCTATTGTAGTAACAAAAATCTCGACAATAGACTACCTTCCATAATGACAAGGCTACCATCCATTGTAGTAACAAAAATCTGGACAACAGACTACCTTCCATAATGACTTGGCTACCATCCATTGGAGTAACAAAAATATCGACAATAGACAACCTTCCATAATGACAAGGCTACCATCTATTGGAGTAACAAAGATATCGACAACATACTACCTTCCATAATGACAAGGCTACTATACATTGGAGTAACAAAAATCACGACAACAAACTACCTTCCATAATGACAAGGCTACCATCCATTGGAGTAACAAAAATCTCGACAACATACTACCCTCCATAACGACAAGTATACCATCCATTGGAGTAACAAAAATCTCGACAAGAGACTACCTTCCATAATGACAAGGCTACCATCCATTGTAGTAACAAAAATCTCAACAACAGAGTACCTTCCATAATGACAAGGCTACCATCCATTGTAGTAACAAAAATCTCGACAACAGACTACCTTCCATAATGACTTGGCTACCATCCATTGGAGTATCAAAAATCTCGACAATAGACTACCTTCCATAATGACAAGGCTACCATCAATTAGAGTAACAAAAATATCCACAAGAGATTACCTTCCATAATGATAAGGCTATAATCCATTGTAGTAACAAAAATCTCGACAATAGACTACCTTACATAATGACAAGGCTACGATCCATTGTAGTAACAAAAATGTCGACAACAGACTACCTTCCATAATGACAAGGCTACCATCTTTTGTAGTAACAAAAATCTCGACAACAAACTACCTTCCATAATGACTTGGCTACCATCCATTGGAGTAACAAAAATCTCGACAATAGACTACCTTCCATAATGACAAGGCTACCATCCATTGGAGTAACAAAGATATTGACAACATACTACCTTCCATAATGACAAGGATACCATCCATTGGAGTAACAAAAATCACGACAACAGACTACCTTCCATAATGACAAGGCTACCATCCATTGGAATAACAAAAATTTGGACAACAAACGGCCTTCCATAATGACTAGGCTTCCATCCATTAGAGTAATAAAGATATCAACAATAGACTACCTTCCATTATGAGAAGGCTACAATCCATTGTAGTAACAAAAATCTCGACAAGAGACTACCTTCCATAATGACAAGGCTACCATCCATTGTAGTAACTAAAATATCGACAATAGACTGCCTTCCATAATGACAAGGGTACCATCCATTGGAGTAACAAAAATATCCACAAGAGACTACCTTCCATAATGATAAGGCTACCATCCATTGGAGTAACAAAAATCTCGACAACAGACTACCTTCTATAATGTCAAGGCTACAATCCATTATAGTAACAAAAATCCCGACAACAGACTACCTTACATAATGACAAGGCTACCATCCATTATAGTAACAAAAATCTCGACAACAGACTACCTTCCATAATGACAAGGCTACCATCCATTGTAGTAACAAAAATCTCGACAACAGACTACTTTCCATAATGACTTGGCTTCCATCCATTGGAGTAACAAAAATATCGACAATAGACTACCTTCCATAATGACAAGGCTACCATACATTGGAGTAACAAAGATATCGACAACAAACTACCTTCCATAATGACAAGGGTACCATCCATTGGAGTAACAAAAATATCCACAAGATACTACCTTCCATAATGATAAGGCTACCATCCATTGGAGTAACAAAAATCTCGGCAATAGACTACCTTCCATATTGACAAGGCTACCATCCATTGGAGTAACAAAGATATCGACAACATACTACCTTCCATAATGACAAGGCTACCATCCATTGGAGTAACAAAAATCACGACAACAGACTACCTTCCATAATGACAAGGCTACCATCCATTGGAGTAACAAAGATATCGATAACATACTACCTTCCATAATGACAAGGCTACCATCCGTTGGAGTAACAAAAATCACGACAACAGACTACCTTCCATAATGACAAGGCTGCCATCCAATGGACTGACAAAAATCTAGACAAGAGACTACCTTCCATAACGACAAGTATACCATCCATTGGAGTAACAAAAATCTCGACAACAGACTACCTTCCATAACGACAAGTATACCATCCATTGTAGTAACAAAAATATCGACAACAGACTAATTTCCATAATGACTTGGCTACCATCCATTGTAGTAACAAAAATCTCAACAACAGACTACCTTCCATAATGACTTGGCTTCTTTCCATTGGAGTAACAAAAATCACGACATTAGACTACCTTCCATAATGACAAGGCTACCATCCATTAGAGTAACAAAGATATTGATAACATACTACCTTCCATAATGACAAGGCTACCATCCATTGGAGTAACAAAAATCACGACAACAGACTACCTTCCATAATGTAAAGGCTACCATCCATTGGAGTAACAAAGATATCGATAACATACTACCCTCCATAATGACAAGGCTACCATCCATTGGAGTAACAAAAATCAAGACAAAAGACTACCTTCCATAATGACAAGGCTACCATCCATTGGAGTAACAAAAATCTCGACAAGAGACTACCTTCCATAATGACAAGGCTACCATCCATTGTAGTAACAAAAATCTCGACAACAGACTACCTTCCATAATGACAAGGCTACCATCCATTGTAGTAACAAAAATCTCGACAACAGACTACCTTCCATAATGACTTGGCTACCATCCATTGGAGTAACAAAAATCTCGACAATAGACTACCTTCCATAATGACAAGGCTACCATCAATTAGAGTAACAAAAATATCCACAAGAGATTACCTTCCATAATGATAAGGCTATAATCCATTGTAGTAACAAAAATCTCGACAACAGACTACCTTACATAATGACAAGGCTACAATCCATTGTAGTAACAAAAATCTCGACAAGAGACTATCTTCCATAATGACAAGGCTACCATCCATTGTAGTAACTAAAATATCAACAACAAACTACCTTCCATAATGACAAGGGTACCATCCATTAGAGTAACAAAAATATCCACAAGAGACTACCTTCCATAATGATAAGGCTACCATCCATTGGAGTAACAAAAATCTCGACAACAGACTACCTTCCATAATGTCAAGGCTACAATCCATTGTGGTAACAAAAATCTCGACAACAGACTACCTTCCATAATGACTTGGCTACCATCCATTGTAGTAACAAAAATCTCGACAACAGACTACCTTCCATAATGTCTTGGCTTCCATCCATTTGAGTAACAAAAATCTTGACAATAGACTACCTTCCATAATGACAAGGCTACCATCCATTGGAGTAACAAAGATATCGATAACATACTACCTTCCATAATGACAAGGCTACCATCCATTGGAGTAACAAAAATCACGACAACAGACTACCGTCCATAATGTCAAGGCTACCATCCATTGGAGTATCAAAGATATCGATAACATACTACCTTCTATAATGACAAGGCTACCATCCATTGGTGTAACAAAAATCCTGACAAAAGACTACCTTCCATAATGACAAGGCTACCATCCAATGGACTAACAAAAATCTCCACAACAGACTACCTTCCATAACGACAAGTATACCATCCATTGGAGTAACAAAAATCTCGACAACAGACTACCTTCCATAATGACTTGGCTACCATCCATTGGAGTAAGAAAAATCTCGGCAATAGACTACCTTCCATAATGACAAGGCTACCATCCATTGGAGTAACAAAGATATCGACAACATACTACCTTCCATAATGACAAGGCTACCATCCATTGGAGTAACAAAAATCACGACAACAGTCTACCTTCCATAATGACAAGGATACCATCCATTGGAATAATAAAAATCACAACAACAGATGACCTTCCATAATGACTAGGCTACCATCCATTGGAGTAATAAAGATATCAACAATAGACTACCTTCCATTATGATAAGGCTACAATCCATTGTAGTAACAAAAATCTCGACAAGAGACTACCTTCCATAATGACAAGGCTACCATCCATTGTAGTAACTAAAATATCGACAACAAACTACCTTCCATAATGACAAGGGTACCATCCATTGGAGTAACAAAAATATCCACAAGATACTACCTTCCATAATGATAAGGCTACCATCCATTGGAGTAACAAAAATCTCGACAACAGACTACCTTCCATAATGTCAAGGCTACAATCCATTGTAGTAACAAAAATCTTGACAACAGACTACCTTCCATAATGACTTGGCTACCATCCATTGTAGTAACAAAAATCTCGACAACAGACTACCTTCCATAATGTCTTGGCTTCCATCCATTTGAGTAACAAAAATCTTGACAATAGACTACCTTCCATAATGACAAGGCTACCTTTCATTGGAGTAACAAAGATATTGATAACATACTACCTTCCATAATGACAAGGCTACCATCCATTGGAGTAACAAAAATCACGACAACAGACTACCTTCCATAATGTCAAGGCTACCATCCATTGGAGTATCAAAGATATCGATAACATACTACCTTCTATAATGACAAGGCTACCATCCATTGGTGTAACAAAAATCCTGACAAAAGACTACCTTCCATAATGACAAGGCTACCATCCAATGGACTAACAAAAATCTCGACAACAGACTACCTTCCATAACGACAAGTATACCATCCATTGGAGTAACAAAAATCTCGACAACAGACTACCTTCCATAATGACTTGGCTACCATCCATTGGAGTAAGAAAAATCTCGGCAATAAACTACCTTCCATAATGACAAGGCTACCATCCATTGGAGTAACAAAGATATCGACAACATACTACCTTCCATAATGACAAGGCTACCATCCATTGGAGTAACAAAAATCACGACAACAGACTACCTTCCATAATGACAAGGATACCATCCATTGGAATAACAAAAATCACGACAACAGATGACCTTCCTTAATGACTAGGCTACCATCCATTGGAGTAATAAAGATATCAACAATAGACTACCTTCCATTATGAGAAGGCTACAATCCATTGTAGTAACAAAAATCTCGACAAGAGACTACCTTCCATAATGACAAGGCTACCATCCATTGTAGTAACTAAAATATCGACAACAGACTACCTTCCATAATGACAAGGGTACCATCCATTGGAGTAACAAAAATATCCACAAGATACTACCTTCCATAATGATAAGGCTACCATCCATTGGAGTAACAAAAATCTCGGCAATAGACTACCTTCCATATTGACAAGGCTACCATCCATTGGAGTAACAAAGATATCGACAACATACTACCTTCCATAATGACAAGGTTACCATCCATTGGAGTAACAAAAATCACGACAACGGTCTACCTTCCATAATGACAAGGATACCATCCATTGGAATAATAAAAATCACGACAACAGATGACCTTCCATAATGACTAGGCTACCATCCATTGGAGTAATAAAGATATCAACAATAGACTACCTTCCATTATGAGAAGGCTACAATCCATTGTAGTAACAAAAATCTCGACAAGAGACTACCTTCCATAATGACAAGGCTACCATCCATTGTAGTAACTAAAATATCGACAACAAACTACCTTCCATAATGACAAGGGTACCATCCATTGGAGTAACAAAAATATCCACAAGATACTACCTTCCATAATGATAAGGCTACCATCCATTGGAGTAACAAAAATCTCGGCAATAGACTACCTTCCATATTGACAAGGCTACCATCCATTGGAGTAACAAAGATATCGACAACATACTACCTTCCATAATGACAAGGCTACCATCCATTGGAGTAACAAAAATCACGACAACAGACTACCTTCCATAATGACAAGGCTACCATCCATTGGAGTAACAAAGATATCGATAACATACTACCTTCCATAATGACAAGGCTACCATCCGTTGGAGTAACAAAAATCACGACAACAGACTACCTTCCATAATGACAAGGCTGCCATCCAATGGACTGACAAAAATCTAGACAAGAGACTACCTTCCATAACGACAAGTATACCATCCATTGGAGTAACAAAAATCTCGACAACAGACTACCTTCCATAACGACAAGTATACCATCCATTGTAGTAACAAAAATATCGACAACAGACTAATTTCCATAATGACTTGGCTACCATCCATTGTAGTAACAAAAATCTCAACAACAGACTACCTTCCATAATGACTTGGCTTCCATCCATTGGAGTAACAAAAATCACGACATTAGACTACCTTCCATAATGACAAGGCTACCATCCATTAGAGTAACAAAGATATTGATAACATACTACCTTCCATAATGACAAGGCTACCATCCATTGGAGTAACAAAAATCACGACAACAGACTACCTTCCATAATGTAAAGGCTACCATCCATTGGAGTAACAAAGATATCGATAACATACTACCCTCCATAATGACAAGGCTACCATCCATTGGAGTAACAAAAATCAAGACAAAAGACTACCTTCCATAATGACAAGGCTACCATCCATTGGAGTAACAAAAATCTCGACAAGAGACTACCTTCCATAATGACAAGGCTACCATCCATTGTAGTAACAAAAATCTCGACAACAGACTACCTTCCATAATGACAAGGCTACCATCCATTGTAGTAACAAAAATCTCGACAACAGACTACCTTCCATAATGACTTGGCTACCATCCATTGGAGTAACAAAAATCTCGACAATAGACTACCTTCCATAATGACAAGGCTACCATCAATTAGAGTAACAAAAATATCCACAAGAGATTACCTTCCATAATGATAAGGCTATAATCCATTGTAGTAACAAAAATCTCGACAACAGACTACCTTACATAATGACAAGGCTACAATCCATTGTAGTAACAAAAATCTCGACAAGAGACTACCTTCCATAATGACAAGGCTACCATCCATTGTAGTAACTAAAATATCGACAACAAACTACCTTCCATAATGACAAGGGTACCATCCATTAGAGTAACAAAAATATCCACAAGAGACTACCTTCCATAATGATAAGGCTACCATCCATTGGAGTAACAAAAATCTCGACAACAGACTACCTTCCATAATGTCAAGGCTACAATCCATTGTAGTAACAAAAATGTCAACAACAGACTACCTTCCATAATGACTTGGCTACCATCCATTGTAGTAACAAAAATCTCGACAACAGACTACCTTCCATAATGTCTTGGCTTCCATCCATTTGAGTAACAAAAATCTTGACAATAGACTACCTTCCATAATGACAAGGCTACCATCCATTGGAGTAACAAAGATATCGATAACATACTACCTTCCATAATGACAAGGCTACCATCCATTGGAGTAACAAAAATCACGACAACAGACTACCGTCCATAATGTCAAGGCTACCATCCATTGGAGTATCAAAGATATCGATAACATACTACCTTCTATAATGGCAAGGCTACCATCCATTGGTGTAACAAAAATCCTGACAAAAGACTACCTTCCATAATGACAAGGCTACCATCCAATGGACTAACAAAAATCTCCACAACAGACTACCTTCCATAACGACAAGTATACCATCCATTGGAGTAACAAAAATCTCGACAACAGACTACCTTCCATAATGACTTCGCTACCATCCATTGGAGTAAGAAAAATCTCGGCAATAGACTACCTTCCATAATGACAAGGCTACCATCCATTGGAGTAACAAAGATATCGACAACATACTACCTTCCATAATGACAAGGCTACCATCCATTGGAGTAACAAAAATCACGACAACAGTCTACCTTCCATAATGACAAGGATACCATCCATTGGAATAATAAAAATCACGACAACAGATGACCTTCCATAATGACTAGGCTACCATCCATTGGAGTAATAAAGATATCAACAATAGACTACCTTCCATTATGAGAAGGCTACAATCCATTGTAGTAACAAAAATCTCGACAAGAGACTACCTTCCATAATGACAAGGCTACCATCCATTGTAGTAACTAAAATATCGACAACAAACTACCTTCCATAATGACAAGGGTACCATCCATTGGAGTAACAAAAATATCCACAAGATACTACCTTCCATAATGATAAGGCTACCATCCATTGGAGTAACAAAAATCTCGACAACAGACTACCTTCCATAATGTCAAGGCTACAATCCATTGTAGTAACAAAAATCTTGACAACAGACTACCTTCCATAATGACTTGGCTACCATTCATTGTAGTAACAAAAATCTCGACAACAGACTACCTTCCATAATGTCTTGGCTTCCATCCATTTGAGTAACAAAAATCTTGACAATAGACTACCTTCCATAATGACAAGGCTACCTTTCATTGGAATAACAAAGATATCGATAACATACTACATTCCATAATGACAAGGCTACCATCCATTGGAGTAACAAAAATCACGACAACAGACTACCTTCCATAATGTCAAGGCTACCATCCATTGGAGTATCAAAGATATCTATAACATACTACCTTCTATAATGACAAGGCTACCATCCATTGGTGTAACAAAAATCCTGACAAAAGACTACCCTCCATAATGACAAGGCTACCATCCAATGGACTAACAAAAATCTCGACAACAGACTACCTTCCATAACGACAAGTATACCATCCATTGGAGTAACAAAAATCTCGACAACAGACTACCTTCCATAATGACTTGGCTACCATCCATTGGAGTAAGAAAAATCTCGGCAATAAACTACCTTCCATAATGACAAGGCTACCATCCATTAGAGTAACAAAGATATCGACAACATACTACCTTCCATAATGACAAGGCTACCATCCATTGGAGTAACAAAAATCACGACAATAGACTACCTTCCATAATGACAAGGATACCATCCATTGGAATAACAAAAATCACGACAACAGATGACCTTCCTTAATGACTAGGCTACCATCCATTGGAGTAATAAAGATATCAACAATAGACTACCTTCCATTATGAGAAGGCTACAATCCATTGTAGTAACAAAAATCTCGACAAGAGACTACCTTCCATAATGACAAGGCTACCATCCATTGTAGTAACTAAAATATCGACAACAGACTACCTTCCATAATGACAAGGGTACCATCCATTGGAGTAACAAAAATATCCACAAGATACTACCTTCCATAATGATAAGGCAACCATCCATTGGAGTAACAAAAATCTCGGCAATAGACTACCTTCCATATTTAAAAGGCTACCATCCATTGGAGTAACAAACATATCGACAACATACTACCTTCCATAATGACAAGGCTACAATCCATTGGAGTAACAAAAATCACGACAACAGACTACCTTCCATAATGACAAGGCTACCATCCATTGGAATAACAAAAATATCGACAAGAGATGACCTTCCATAATGACTAGGGTACCATCCATTGGAGTAATAAAGATATCAACAACAGACTACCTTCCATTATGAGAAGGCTACAATCCATTGTAGTAACAAAAATCTCGACAAGAGACTACCTTCTATAATGACAAGGCTACCATCCATTGTAGTAACAAAAATCTCGACAACAGACTACCTTCCATAATGACTTGGCTACCATCCATTGGAGTAAGAAAAATCTCGGCAATAGACTACCTTCCATAATGACAAGGCTACCATCCATTGGAGTAACAAAGATATCGACAACATACTACCTTCCATAATGACAAGGTTACCATCCATTGGAGTAACAAAAATCACGAAAACAGTCTACCTTCCATAATGACAAGGATACCATCCATTGGAATAATAAAAATCACGACAATAGATGACCTTCCATAATGACTAGGCTACCATCCATTGGAGTAATAAAGATATCAACAATAGACTACCTTCCATTATGAGAAGGCTACAATCCATTGTAGTAACAAAAATCTCGACAAGAGACTACCTTCCATAATGACAAGGCTACCATCCATTGTAGTAACTAAAATATCGACAACAAACTACCTTCCATAATGACAAGGGTACCATCCATTGGATTAACAAAAATATCCACAAGATACTACCTTCCATAATGATAAGGCTACCATCCATTGGAGTAACAAAAATCTCGGCAATAGACTACCTTCCATATTGACAAGGCTACCATCCATTGGAGTAACAAAGATATCGACAACATACTACCTTCCATAATGACAAGGCTACCATCCATTGGAGTAACAAAAATCACGACAACAGACTACCTTCCATAATGACAAGGCTACCATCCATTGGAATAACAAAAATCTCGACAAGAGATGACCTTCCATAATGACTAGGCTACCATCCATTGGAGTAATAAAGATATCAACAACAGACTACCTTCCATTATGAGAAGGCTACAATCCATTGTAGTAACAAAAATCTCGACAAGATACTACCTTCTATAATGACAAGGCTACCATCCATTGTAGTAACAATAATCTCGACAACAGACTACTTTCCATAATGACTTGGCTACCATCCATTGGAGTAAGAAAAATCTCGGCAATAGACTACCTTCCATAATGACAAGGCTACCATCCATTGGAGTAACAAAGATATCGACAACATACTACCTTCCATAATGACAAGGCTACCATCCATTGGAGTAACAAAAATCACGACAACAGTCTACCTTCCATATTGACGAGGATACCATCCATTGGAATAATAAAAATCACGACAACAGATGACCTTCCATAATGACTAGGCTACCATCCATTGGAGTAATAAAGATATCAACAATAGACTACCTTCCATTATGAGAAGGCTACAATCCATTGTAGTAACAAAAATCTCGACAAGAGACTACCTTCCATAATGACAAGGCTACCATCCATTGTAGTAACTAAAATATCGACAACAAACTACCTTCCATAATGACAAGGGTACCATCCATTGGAGTAACAAAAATATCCACAAGATACTACCTTCCATAATGATAAGGCTACCATCCATTGGAGTAACAAAAATCTCGACAACAGACTACCTTCCATAATGTCAAGGCTACAATCCATTGTAGTAACAAAAATCTCGACAACAGACTACCTTCCATAATGACTTGGCTACCATCCATTGTAGTAACAAAAATCTCGACAACAGAGTACCTTCCATAATGTCTTCGCTTCCATCCATTTTAGTAACAAAAATCTTGACAATAGACTACCTTCCATAATGACAAGGCTACCTTTCATTGGAGTAACAAAGATATCGATAACATACTACCTTCCATAATGAAAAGGCTACCATCCATTGGAGTAACAAAAATCACGACAACAGACTACCTTCCATAATGTCAAGGCTACCATCCATTGGAGTATCAAAGATATCGATAACATACTACCTTCTATAATGACAAGGCTACCATCCATTGGTGTAACAAAAATCCTGACAAAAGACTACCTTCCATAATGACAAGGCTACCATCCAATGGACTAACAAAAATCTCGACAACAGACTACCTTCCATAACGACAAGTATACCATCCATTGGAGTAACAAAAATCTCGACAACAGACTACCTTCCATAATGACTTGGCTACCATCCATTGGAGTAAGAAAAATCTCGGCAATAAACTACCTTCCATAATGACAAGGCTACCATCCATTGGAGTAACAAAGATATCGACAACATACTACCTTCCATAATGACAAGGCTACCATCCATTGGAGTAACAAAAATCACGACAACAGACTACCTTCCATAATGACAAGGATACCATCCATTGGAGTATCAAAGATATCGATAACATACTACCTTCTATAATGACAAGGCTACCATCCATTGGTGTAACAAAAATCCTGACAAAAGACTACCTTCCATAATGACAAGGCTACCATCCAATGGACTAACAAAAATCTCGACAACAGACTACCTTCCATAATGACAAGGCTACCATCCATTGGAGTAACAAAGATATCGACAACATACTACCTTCCATAATGACAAGGTTACCATCCATTGGAGTAACAAAAATCATGACAACAGTCTACCTTCCATAATGACAAGGATACCATCCATTGGAATAATAAAAATCACGACAACAGATGACCTTCCATAATGACTAGGCTACCATCCATTGGAGTAATAAAGATATCAACAATAGACTACCTTCCATTATGAGAAGGCTACAATCCATTGTAGTAACAAAAATCTCGACAAGAGACTACCTTCCATAATGACAAGGCTACCATCCATTGTAGTAACTAAAATATCGACAACAGACTACCTTCCATAATGACAAGGGTACCATCCATTGGAGTAACAAAAATATCCACAAGATACTACCTTCCATAATGATAAGGCTACCATCCATTGGAGTAACAAAAATCTCGGCAATAGACTACCTTCCATATTGACAAGGCTACCATCCATTGGAGTAACAAAGATATCGACAACATACTACCTTCCATAATGACAAGGCTACCATCCATTGGAGTAACAAAAATCACGACAACAGACTACCTTCCATAATGACAAGGCTACCATCCATTGGAATAACAAAAATATCGACAAGAGATGACCTTCCATAATGACTAGGGTACCATCCATTGGAGTAATAAAGATATCAACAACAGGCTACCTTCCATTATGAGAAGGCTACAATCCATTGTAGTAACAAAAATCTCGACAAGAGACTACCTTCTATAATGACAAGGCTACCATCCATTGTAGTAACAAAAATCTCGACAACAGACTACCTTCCATAATGACTTGGCTACCATCCATTGGAGTAAGAAAAATCTCGGTAATAGACTACCTTCCATAATGACAAGGCTACCATCCGTTGGAGTAACAAAAATCACGACAACAGTCTACCTTCCATAATGACAAGGATACCATCCATTGGAATAATAAAAATCACGACAACATATGACCTTCCATAATGACTAGGCTACCATCCATTAGAGTAATAAAGATATCAACAATAGACTACCTTCCATTATGAGAAGGCTACAATCCATTGTAGTAACAAAAATCTCGACAAGAGACTACCTTCCATAATGACAAGGCTACCATCCATTGTAGTAACTAAAATATCGACAACAAACTACCTTCCATAATGACAAGGGTACCATCCATTGGAGTAACAAAAATATCCACAAGATACTACCTTCCATAATGATAAGGCTACCATCCATTGGAGTAACAAAAATCTCGGCAATAGACTACCTTCCATATTGACAAGGCTACCATCCATTGGAGTAACAAAGATATCGACAACATACTACCTTCCATAATGACAAGGCTACCATCCATTGGAGTAACAAAAATCACGACAACAGACTACCTTCCATAATGACAAGGCTACCATCCATTGGAATAACAAAAATCTCGACAAGAGATGACCTTCCATAATGACTAGGCTACCATCCATTGGAGTAATAAAGATATCAACAACAGACTACCTTCCATTATGAGAAGGCTACAATCCATTGTAGTAACAAAAATCTCGACAAGATACTACCTTCTATAATGACAAGGCTACCATCCATTGTTGTAACAATAATCTCGACAACAGACTACTTTCCATAATGACTTGGCTACCATCCATTGGAGTAAGAAAAATCTCGGCAATAGACTACCTTCCATAATGACAAGACTACCATCCATTGGAGTAACAAAGATATCGACAACATACTACCTTCCATAATGACAAGGCTACCATCCATTGGAGTAACAAAAATCACGACAACAGTCTACCTTCCATAATGACAAGGATACCATCCATTGGAATAATAAAAATCACGACAACAGATGACCTTCCATAATGACTAGGCTACCATCCATTGGAGTAATAAAGATATCAACAATAGACTACCTTCCATTATGAGAAGGCTACAATCCATTGTAGTAACAAAAATCTCGACAAGAGACTACCTTCCATAATGACAAGGCTACCATCCATTATAGTAACTAAAATATCCACAACAAACTACCTTCCATAATGACAAGGGTACCATCCATTGGAGTAACAAAAATATCCACAAGATACTACCTTCCATAATGATAAGGCTACCATCCATTGGAGTAACAAAAATCTCGACAACAAACTACCTTCCATAATGTCAAGGCTACAATCCATTGTAGTAACAAAAATCTCGACAACAGACTACCTTCCATAATGACTTGGCTACCATCCATTGTAGTAACAAAAATCTCGACAACAGACTACCTTCCATAATGTCTTGGCTTCCATCCATTTGAGTAACAAAAATCTTGACAATAGACTACCTTCCATAATGACAAGGCTACCTTTCATTGGAGTAACAAAGATATCGATAACATACTACCTTCCATAATGACAAGGCTACCATCCATTGGAGTAACAAAAATCACGACAACAGACTACCTTCCATAATGTCAAGGCTACCATCCATTGGAGTATCAAAGATATTGATAACATACTACCTTCTATAATGACAAGGCTACCATCCATTGGTGTAACAAAAATCCTGACAAAAGACTACCTTCCATAATGACAAGGCTACCATCCAATGGACTAACAAAAATCTCGACAACAGACTACCTTCCATAACGACAAGTATACCATCCATTGGAGTAACAAAAATCTCGACAACAGACTACCTTCCATAATGACTTGGCTACCATCCATTGGAGTAAGAAAAATCTCGGCAATAAACTACCTTCCATAATGACAAGGCTACCATCCATTGGAGTAACAAAGATATCGACAACATACTACCTTCTATAATGACAAGGCTACCATCCATTGGAGTAACAAAAATCACGACAACAGACTACCTTCCATAATGACAAGGATACCATCCATTGGAATAACAAAAATCACGACAACAGATGACCTTCCTTAATGACTAGGCTACCATCCATTGGAGTAATAAAGATATCAACAATAGACTACCTTCCATTATGAGAAGGCTACAATCCATTGTAGTAACAAAAATCTCGACAAGAGACTACCTTCCATAATGACAAGGCTACCATCCATTATAGTAACTAAAATATCGACAACAGACTACCTTCCATAATGACAAGGGTACCATCCATTGGAGTAACAAAAATATCCACAAGATACTACCTTCCATAATGATAAGGCTACCATCCATTGGAGTAACAAAAATCTCGGCAATAGACTACCTTCCATATTGACAAGGCTACCATCCATTGGAGTAACAAAGATATTGACAACATACTACCTTCCATAATGACAAGGCTACCATCCATTGGAGTAACAAAAATCACGACAACAGACTACCTTCCATAATGATAAGGCTACCATCCATTGGAATAAAAAAAATATCGACAAGAGATGACCTTCCATAATGACTAGGGTACCATCCATTGGAGTAATAAAGATATCAACAACAGACTACCTTCCATTATGAGAAGGCTACAATCCATTGTAGTAACAAAAATCTCGACAAGAGACTACCTTCTATAATGACAAGGCTACCATCCATTGTAGTAACAAAAATCTCGACAACAGACTACCTTCCATAATGACTTGGCTACCATCCATTCGAGTAAGAAAAATCTCGGCAATAGACTACCTTCCATAATGACAAGGCTACCATCCATTGGAGTAACAAAGATATCGACAACATACTACCTTTCATAATGACAAGGTTACCATCCATTGGAGTAACAAAAATCACGACAACAGTCTACCTTCCATAATGACAAGGATACCATCCATTGGAATAATAAAAATCACGACAACAGATGACCTTCCATAATGACTAGGCTACCATCCATTGGAGTAATAAAGATATCAACAATAGACTACCTTCCATTATGAGAAGGCTACAATCCATTGTAGTAACAAAAATCTCGACAAGAGACTACCTTCCATAATGACAAGGCTACCATCCATTGTAGTAACTAAAATATCGACAACAAACTACCTTCCATAATGACAAGGGTACCATCCATTGGAGTAACAAAAATATCCATAAGATACTACCTTCCATAATGATAAGGCTACCATCCATTGGAGTAACAAAAATCTCGGCAATAGACTACCTTCCATATTGACAAGGCTACCATCCATTGGAGTAACAAAGATATCGACAACATACTACCTTCCATAATGACAAGGCTACCATCCATTGGAGTAACAAAAATCACGACAACAGACTACCTTCCATAATGACAAGGCTACCATCCATTGGAATAACAAAAATCTCGACAAGAGATGACCTTCCATAATGACTAGGCTACCATCCATTGGAGTAATAAAGATATCAACAACAGACTACCTTCCATTATGAGAAGGCTACAATCCATTGTAGTAACAAAAATCTCGACAAGATACTACCTTCTATAATGACAAGGCTACCATCCATTGTAGTAACTAAAATATCGACAACAAACTACCTTCCATAGTGACAAGGGTACCATCCATTGGAGTAACAAAAATATCCACAAGAGACTACCTTCCATAATGATAAGGCTACCATCCATTGGAGTAACAAAAATCTCGACAACAGACTACATTCCATAATGTCAAAGCTACAATCCATTGTAGTAACAAAAATCTCGACAACAGACTACCTTCCATAATGACTTGGCTACCATCCATTGTAGTAACAAAAATATCGACAACATACTACCTTCCATAATGACTTGGCTACCATCCATTAGAGTAACAAAGATATCGATAACATACTACCTTCCATAATGACAAGGCTACCATCCATTGGAGTATCAAAAATCAAGACAACAGACTACCTTCCATAATGACAAGACTACCATCCTTTGGAATAACAAAAATCTCGACAAGAGATGACCTTCCATAATGACTAGGCTACCATCCATTGGAGTAATAAAGATATCAACAACAGACTACCTTCTATTATGACAAGGCTATCATCCATTGTAGTAACAAAAATCTCGACAACAGACTACCTTCCATAATGACTTGGCTACCATCCATTGGAGTAAGAAAAATCTTGGCAATAGACTACCTTCCATAATGACAAGGCTACCATCCATTGGAGTAACAAAGATATCGATAACATACTACCTTCCATAATGACAAGGCTACCATCCATCGGAGTAACAAAAATCACGACAACAGACTACCTTCCATAATGACAAGGCTACCATCCAATGGACTAACAAAAATCTCGACAACAGACTACCTTCCATAACGACAAGTATACCATCCATTGGAGTAACAAAAATATCGACAAGAGACTACCTTCCATAATGATAAGGCTACCATCCATTGTAGTAACAAAAATCTCGACAACAGACTACCTTCCATAATGACAAGGCTACCATCCATTGTAGTAACAAAAATCTCGACAACAGACTACCTTCCATAATGACTGGCTACCATCCACTGGAGTAACAAAAATCTCGACAATAGACTACCTTCCATAATGACAAGGCAACCATACATTAGAGTAACGAAAATATCCACAAGAGATTACCTTCCATAATGATAAGGCTATAATCCATTGTAGTAACAAAAATCTCGACAACAGACTACCTTGCATAATGACAAGGCTACGATCCATTGTAGTAACAAAAGTCTCGACATCATACTACCTTCCATAATGACAAGGCTATCATCCATTGTAGTAACAAAAATCTCGACAACAGACTACCTTCCATAATTACTTGGCTACCATCCATTGGAGTAACAAATTTTTTTGCAATAGACTACCTTCCATAATGACAAGGCTACCATCCCTTGGAGTAACAAAGATATCGATAACATACTACCTTCCATAATGACAAGGCTACCATCCATTGGAGTAACAAAAATCAAGACAACAGACTACCTTCCATAATGACAAGACTACCATCCATTGTAGTAACTAAAATATCGACAACAAACTACCTTCCATAATGACTAGGCTACCATCCATTGGAGTAATAAAGATATCAACAACAGACTACCTTCTATTATTACAAGGCTATCATCCATTGTAGTAACAACAATCTCGACAACAGACTACCTTCCATAATGACTTGGCTACCATCCATTGGAGTAAGAAAAATCTTGGCAATAGACTACCTTCCATAATGACAAGGCTACCATCCATTGGAGTAACAAAGATATCTATAACATACTACCTTCCATAATGACAAGGCTACCATCCATCGGAGTAACAAAAATCACGACAACAGACTACCTTCCATAATGACAAGGCTAACATCCAATGGACTAACAAAAATCTCGACAACAGACTACCTTCCATAACGATAAGTATACCATCCATTGGAGTAACAAAAATATCGACAAGAGACTACCTTCCATAATGACAAGGCTACCATCCGTTGTAGTAACAAAAATCTCGACAACAGACTACCTTCCATAATGACTTGGCTACCATCCATTGGAGTAAGAAAAATCTCGGCAATAGACTACCTTCCATAATGACAAGGCTACCATCCATTGGAGTAACAAAGATATCGACAACATACTACCTTCCATAATGACAAGGTTACCATCCATTGGAGTAACAAAAATCACGACAACAGTCTACCTTCCATAATGACAAGGATACCATCCATTGGAATAATAAAAATCACGACAACAGATGACCTTCCAAAATGACTAGGCTACCATCCATTGGAGTAATAAAGATATCAATAATAGACTGCCTTCCATTATGAGAAGGCTACAATCCATTGTAGTAACAAAAATCTCGACAAGAGACTACCTTCCATAATGACAAGGCTACCATCCATTGTAGTAACTAAAATATCGACAACAAACTACCTTCCATAATGACAAGGGTACCATCCATTGGAGTAACAAAAATATCCACAAGATACTACCTTCCATAATGCTAAGGCTACCATCCATTGGAGTAACAAAAATCTCGGCAATAGACTACCTTCCATATTGACAAGGCTACCATCCATTGGAGTAACAAAGATATCGACAACATACTACCTTCCATAATGACAAGGCTACCATCCATTAGAGTAACAAAAATCACGACAACAGACTACCTTCCATAATGACAAGGCTACCATCCATTGGAATAACAAAAATCTCGACAAGAGATGACCTACCATAATGACTAGGCTACCATCCATTGGAGTAATAAAGATATCAACAACAGACTACCTTCCATTATGAGAAGGCTACAATCCATTGTAGTAACAAAAATCTCGACAAGATACTACCTTCTATAATGACAAGGCTACCATCCATTGTAGTAACAATAATCTCGACAACAGACTACTTTCCATAATGACTTGGCTACCATCCATTGGAGTAAGAAAAATCTCGGCAATAGACTACCTTCCATAATGATAAGGCTACCATCCATTGGAGTAACAAAGATATCGACAACATACTACCTTCCATAATGACAAGGCTACCATCCATTGGAGTAACAAAAATCACGACAACAGTCTACCTTCCATAATGACAAGGATACCATCCATTGGAATAATAAAAATCACGACAACAGATGACCTTCCATAATGACTATGCTACCATCCATTGGAGTAATAAAGATATCAACAATAGACTACCTTCCATTATGAGAAGGCTACAATCCATTGTAGTAACAAAAATCTCGACAAGAGACTACCTTCCATAATAAAAAGGCTACCATCCATTGTAGTAACTAAAATATCGACAACAAACTACCTTCCATAGTGACAAGGGTACCATCCATTGGAGTAACAAAAATATCCACAAGAGACTACCTTCCATAATGATAAGGCTACCATCCATTGGAGTAACAAAAATCTCGACAACAGACTACATTCCATAATGTCAAAGCTACAATCCATTGTAGTAACAAAAATCTCGACAACAGACTACCTTCCATAATGACTTGGCTACCATCCATTGTAGTAACAAAAATATCGACAACAGACTACCTTCCATAATGACTTGGCTACCATCCATTGGAGTAACAAATTTTTTGGCAATAGACTACCTTCCATAATGACAAGGCTACCATCCATTAGAGTAACAAAGATATCGATAACATACTACCTTCCATAATGACAAGGCTACCATCCATTGGAGTATCAAAAATCAAGACAACAGACTACCTTCCATAATGACAAGACTACCATCCTTTGGAATAACAAAAATCTCGACAAGAGATGACCTTCCATAATGACTAGGCTACCATCCATTGGAGTAATAAAGATATCAACAACAGACTACCTTCTATTATGACAAGGCTATCATCCATTGTAGTAACAAAAATCTCGACAACAGACTACCTTCCATAATGACTTGGCTACCATCCATTGGAGTAAGAAAAATCTTGGCAATATACTACCTTCCATAATGACAAGGCTACCATCCATTGGAGTAACAAAGATATCGATAACATACTACCTTCCATAATGACAAGGCTACCATCCATCGGAGTAACAAAAATCACGACAACAGACTACCTTCCATAATGACAAGGCTACCATCCAATGGACTAACAAAAATCTCGACAACAGACTACCTTCCATAACGACAAGTATACCATCCATTGGAGTAACAAAAATATCGACAAGAGACTACCTTCCATAATGTTAAGGCTACCATCCATTGTAGTAACAAAAATCTCGACAACAGACTACCTTCCATAATGACAAGGCTACCATCCATTGTAGTAACAAAAATCTCGACAACAGACTACCTTCCATAATGACTGGCTACCATCCACTGGAGTAACAAAAATCTCGACAATAGACTACCTTCCATAATGACAAGGCTACCATACATTAGAGTAACGAAAATATCCACAAGAGATTACCTTCCATAATGATAAGGCTATAATCCATTGTAGTAACAAAAATCTCGACAACAGACTACCTTGCTTAATGACAAGGCTACGATCCATTGTAGTAACAAAAGTCTCGACATCATACTACCTTTCATAATGACAAGGCTATCATCCATTGTAGTAACAAAAATCTCGACAACAGACTACCTTCCATAATGACTTGGCTACCATCCATTGGAGTAACAAAAATTTTGGCAATAGACTACCTTCCGTAATGACAAGGCTACCATCCCTTGGAGTAACAAAGATATCGATAACATACTACCTTCCATAATGACAAGGCTACCATCCATCAGAGTAACAAAAATCACGACAACAGACTACCTTCCATAATGACAAGGCTACCATCCAATGGACTAACAAAAATCTCGACAACAGACTACCTTCCATAACGACAAGTATACCATCCATTGGAGTAACAAAAATATCGACAAGAGACTACCTTCCATAATGAAAAGGCTACCATCCATTGTAGTAACAAAAATCTCGATAACAGACTACCTTCCATAATGACAAGGCTACCATCCATTGTAGTAACAAAAATCTCGACAACAGACTACCTTCCATAATGACTGGCTACCATCCACTGGAGTAACAAAAATCTCGACAATAGACTACCTTCCATAATGACAAGGCTACCATACATTAGAGTAACGAAAATATCCACAAGAGATTACCTTCCATAATGATAAGGCTATAATCCATTGTAGTAACAAAAATCTCGACAACAGACTACCTTGCATAATGACAAGGCTACGATCCATTGTAGTAACAAAAGTCTCGACATCATACTACCTTCCATAATGACAAGGCTACCATCCTTTGTAGTAACAAAAATATCGACAACAAATTACCTTCCATAATGACTTGGCTACCATCCATTGGAGTAACAAAATTTTAGGCAATAGACTACCTTCCATAATGACAAGGCTACCATCCCTTGGAGTAACAAAGATATCGATAACATACTACCTTCCATAATGACAAGGCTACCATCCATTGGAGTAACAAAAATCAAGACAACAGACTACCTTCCATAATGACAAGACTACCATCCTTTGGAATAACAAAAATCTCGACAAGAGATGACCTTCCATAATGACTACGCTACCATCCATTGGAGTAATAAAGATATCAACAACAGACTACCTTCTATTATGACAAGGCTATCATCCATTGTAGTAACAAAAATCTCGACAACAGACTACCTTCCATAATGACTTGGCTACCATCCATTGGAGTAAGAAAAATCTCGGCAATAGACTACCTTCCATAATGACAAGGCTACCATCCATTGGAGTAACAAAGATATCAAAACATATTACCTTCCATAATGACAAGGCTACCATCTATTGGAGTAACAAAAATCATGACAACAGACTACCTTCCATAATGACAAGGCTATCATCCATTGGAATAACAAAAATCTCGACAACAGATGACCTTCCATAATAACTAGTCTAGCATCCATTGGAGTAATAAAGATATCAACAATAGACTACCTTCCATTATGAGAAGGCTACAATCCATTGTAGTAACAAAAATCTCGACAAGTGACTACCTTCCATTATGACAAGGCTACCATCCTTTGTAGTAACTAAAATATCGACATCAGACTACCTTCCATAATGACACGGGTACCATCCATTGGAGTAACAAAAATATCCACAAGAGGCTACCTTCCATAATGATAAGGCTACCATCCATTGGAGTAACAAAAATGTCGACAACAGACTACCTTCCATAATGTCAAGGCTACAATCCATTGTAGTAACAAAAATCTCGACAACAGACTACCTTACATAATGACAAGGCTACCATCCATTGTAGTAATAAAAATCTCGACAACAAACTACCTTCCATAATGACTTGGCTACCATCCATTGGAGTAACAAAAATCACGACAACAGACTACCTTCTATAATGACAAGGCTAACATCCATTGGAAGAACAAAAATCTCGACAACAGATGAACTTCCATAATGACTAGGCTACCATCCGTTGGAGTAATAAAGATATCAACAACAGACTACCTTCCATTATGAGAAGGCTACAATCCATTGTAGTAACAAAAATCTCGACAAGAAACTACCTTCCATAATGACAAGGCTACCATCCATTGTAGTAACAAAAATCTCTACAACAGACTACCTTCCATAATGACTTGGCTACCATCCATTGGAGTAACAAAAATATCGGCAATAGACTACCTTCCATAATGACAAGGCTACCATCCATTGGAGTAACAAAGATATTGACAACATACTACCTTCCATAATGACAAGACTACCATCCATTGGAGTAACAAAAATCATGAAAACAAACTACCTTCCATAATGACAAGGCTATCATCCATTGTAGTAACTAAAATATCGACAACAGACTACCTTCCATAATGACAAGGGTACCATCCATTGGAGTAAAAAAAATATCCACAAGAGGCTACCTTCCATAATGATAAGGCTACCGTCCATTGGAGTAACAAAAATCTCGACAAGAGACTACCTTCTATAATGACAAGGCAACCATCCATTGTAGTAACAAAAATCTCGACAACAGACTACCTTCCATAATGACAAGGCTACCATCCATTGTAGTAACAAAAATCTCGACAATAGACTACCTTCCATAATGACTTGGCTACCATCCATTGGAGTAACAAAAATCTCGACAATAGACTACCTTCCATAATGACAAGGCTACCATCAATTATAGTAACAAAAATATCCACAAGAGATTACCTTCCATAATGATAAGGCTATAATCCATTGTAGTAACAAAAATCTCGACAACAGACTAACTTCCATAATGACAAGGCTACCATCCTTTGTAGTAACAAAAATTTCGACAACAAACTACCTTCCATAATGACTTATATACCATCCATTGGAGTAAAAAAAATCTCGGCAATAGACTACCTTCCATAATGACAAGGCTACCATCCATTGGAGTAACAATGATATCGAAAACATACTACCTTCCATAATGACAAGGCTACAATGCATTGGAATAACAAAAATCACGACAATAGACTACCTTCCATAATGACAAGGCTACCATCCATTGGAATAACAGACTACCTTCAATAACGATAATTATACCATCCATTGGACTATCAAAAATCTGGGCAAGAGACTACCTTCCATAATGACAAGGCTACCATCCATTGTAGTAGCAAAAATCTCGACAACAGACTACCTTCCATAATGACAAGGCTACCATCCATTGTAGTAACAAAAATCTCGACAACAGACTACCTTCCATTATGACTTGGCTACCATCCATTGGAGTAACAAAAATCTCGATAATAGACTACCTTCCATAATGACAAGGCTACCATCCATTAGAGCAACAAAATTATCCACAAGATATTACCTTCCATAAAGATAAGGCTATAATCCATTGTAGTAACAAAAATCTAGACAACAGACTAACTTACATAATGACAAGGCTATGATCCATTGTAATAACAAAAATCTCGACAATAGACTACCTTCCATAATGACAAGGCTACCATCCTTTGTAGTAACAAAAATCTCGACAACAAACTACCTTCCATAATGACTTGGCTTCCATCCATTGGAGTAACAAAGATATCGATAACATAATAGCTTCCATAATGACAAGGCTACCATCCATTGGACTAACAAAAATCACGACAACATACTACCTTCCATAATGACAAGGCTACCATCCATTGGAATAACAAAAATCTCGACAACAGATGACCTTCCATAATGACTAGGCTACCATCCATTGGAGTAATAAAGATATCAATAATAGACAACCTTCCATTATGAGAAGGCTGCAATCCAATGGAGTAACAAAAATATCGACAATAGACTACCTTCCATAATGACAAGGCTACCATACATTGGAGTAACAGAGATATCGATAGCATACTACCTTCCATAATAACAAGGCTACCATCCATTGGAGTAACAAAAATCACGACAACAGACTACCTTCCATAATGAAAAGGCTACCATCCATTGGAGTAACAAAGATATCGATAATATACTACCATCCATAATGACAAGGCTACCATCCGTTGGAGTAACAAAAATCACGACAACAGACTACCTTCCATAATGACAAGGCTGACATCCAATGGACTAACGAAAATCTCGACAAGAGACTACCTTCCATAACGACAAGTATACCATCCATTGGAGTAACAAAAATCTCGACAACAGACTACCTTCCATAACGACAAGTATACCATCCATTGTAGTAACAAAAATATCTACAACAGACTACCTTCCATAATGACTTGGCTACCATCCATTGTAGTAACAAAAATAATGACAACAGACTACCTTCCATAATGACTTGGCTTCCATCCATTGGAGTAACAAAGATAACGATAACATACTAGCTTCCATAATGACAAGGCTACCATCCATTGGAGTAACAAAAATCACGAAAACATACTACCTTCCATAATGACAAGGCTACCATCCATTGGAATAACAAAAATCTCGACAACAGATGACCTTCCATAATGACTAGGCTACCATCCATTGGAGTAATAAAGATATCAACAATAGACAACCTTCCATTATGAGAAGGCTACAATCCATTGTAGTAACAAAAATCTCGACAAGAGACTACCTTCCATAATGACAAGGCTATCATCCATTATAGTAACTAAAATATCGACAACAGACTACCTTCCATAATGACAAGGGTACCATCCATTGGAGTAAAAAAAATATCCACAAGAGGTTACCTTCCATAATGATAAGGCTACCGTCCATTGGAGTAACAAAAATATCGACAACAGACTACCTTCCATAATGTCAAAGCTACAATCCATTGTAGTAACAAAAATCTCGACAACAGACTACCTTACATAATGACAAGGCTACCATCCATTGTAGTAACAAAAATCTCGACAACAAACTACCTTCCATAATGACAAGGCTACCATCCATTGTAGTAACACAAATCTCGATAACAGACTACCTTCCATAATGACATGGCTTCCATCCAATGGAGTAACAAAAATCTCGACAATAGACTACCTTCCATAATGACAAGGCTACCATCCATTGGAGTAACAAAGATATCGATAACATACTACCTTCCGTAATGACAAGGCTACCATCTATTGGAGTAACAAAAATCACGATAACATACTACCTTCCATAATGACAAGGCTACCATCCATTGGAATAACAAAAATCTCGACAAGAGATAACCTTCCATAATGACTAGGCTACCATCCACTGGAGTAATAAAGATATCAACAACAGACTACCTTCCATTATGAGAAGGCTACCATCTATTGTAGTAACAAAAATCTCGACAACAGACTACCTTCCATAATGACAAGGCTACCATCCATTGTAGTAACAAAAATCTGGACAACAGACTACCTTCCATAATGACTTGGCTACCATCCATTGGAGTAACAAAAATATCGACAATAGACAACCTTCCATAATGACAAGGCTACCATCCATTGGAGTAACAAAGACATCGATAACATACTACCTTCCATAATGACAAGGCTACCATCTATTGGAGTAACAAAAATCTCGACAACAGACTACCTTCCATAATGACAAGGCTACCATCCTTTGTAGTAACAAAAATCTCGACAACAAACTACCTGCCATAATGACTTGGCTACCATCCATTGGAGTAACAAAAATCTCAGCAATAGACTACCTTCCATAATGACAAGGCTACCATCCATTGGAGTAACAAAGATATCGACAACATACTACCTTCCATAATGACAAGGCTACTATACATTGGAGTAACAAAAATCACGACAACAAACTACCTTCCCTAATGACAAGGCTACCATCCATTGGAGTAACAAAAATCTCGACAACATACTACCCTCCATAACGACAAGTATACCATCCATTGTAGTAACAAAAATCTCGACAATAGACTACCTTACATAATGACAAGGCTACGATCCATTGTAGTAATAAAAAATGTCGACAACAGACTACCTTCCTTAATGACAAGGCTACCATCCTTTGTAGTAACAAAAGTCTCGACAACAAACTACCTTCCATAATGACTTGGCTACCATCCATTGGAGTATCAAAAATCTCGACAATAGACTACCTTCCATAATGACAAGGCTACCATCCATTGGAGTAACAAAGATATTGACAACATACTACCTTCCATAATGACAAGGATACCATCCATTGGAGTAATAAAGATATCAACAATAGACTACCTTCCATTATGAGAAGGCTACAATCCATTGTAGTAACAAAAATCTCGACAAGAGACTACCTTCCATAATGACAAGGCTACCATCCATTGTAGTAACTAAAATATCGACAACAGACTACCTTCCATAATGACAAGGGTACCATCCATTGGAGTAACAAAAATATCCACAAGAGACTACCTTCCATAATGATAAGGCTACCATCCATTGGAGTAACAAAAATCTCAACAACAGACTACCTTCTATAATGTCAAGGCTACAATCCATTATAGTAACAAAAATCTTGACAACAGACTACCTTACATAATGACAAGGCTACCATCCATTATAGTAAAAAAAATCTCGAGAACAAACTACCTTCCATAATGACAAGGCTACCATCCATTGTAGTAACAAAAATCTCGACAACAGACTACCTTCCATAATGACTAGGCTACCATCCATTGGAGTAATAAAGATATCAACAATAGACAACCTTCCATTATGAGAAGGCTACAATCCATTGTAGTAACAAAAATATCGACAAGAGACTACCTTCCATAATGACAAGGCTATCATCCATTGTAGTAACTAAAATATCGACAACAGACTACCTTCCATAATGACAAGGGTACCATCCATTGGAGTAAAAAAAATATCCACAAGAGGCTACCTTCCATAATGATAAGGCTACCGTCCATTGGAGTAACAAAAATATCGACAACAGACTACCTTCCATAATGTCAAGGCTACAATCCATTGTAGTAACAAAAATCTCGACAACAGACTACATTACATAATGACAAGGCTACCATCCATTGTAGTAACAAAAATCTCGACAACAAACTACCTTCCATAATGACAAGGCTACCATCCATTGTAGTAACAAAAATCTCGATAACAGACTACCTTCCATAATGACATGGCTTCCATCCAATGGAGTAACAAAAATCTCGACAATAGACTACCTTCCATAATGACAAGGCTACCATCCATTGGAGTAACAAAGATATCGATAACATACTACCTTCCGTAATGACAAGGCTACCATCTATTGGAGTAACAAAAATAACAACAACATACTACCTTCCATAATGACAAGGCTACCATCCATTGGAATAACAAAAATCTCGACAAGAGATAACCTTCCATAATGACTAGGCTACCATCCACTGGAGTAATAAAGATATCAACAACAGACTACCTTCCATTATGAGAAGGCTACAACCCATTGTAGTAACAAAAATCTCGACAAGAGACTACCTTCCATAATGACAAGGCTACCATCCATTGTAGTAACAAAAATCTGGACAACAGACTACCTTCCATAATGACTTGGCTACCATCCATTGGAGTAACAAAAATATCGACAATAGACAACCTTCCATAATGACAAGGCTACCATCCATTGGAGTAACAAAGATATCGATAACATACTACATTCCATAATGACAAGGCTACCATCTATTGGAGTAACAAAAATCTCGACAACAGACTACCTTCCATAATGACAAGGCTACCATCCTTTGTAGTAACAAAAATCTCGACAACAAACTACCTGCCATAATGACTTGGCTACCATCCATTGGAGTAACAAAAATCTCAGCAATAGACTACCTTCCATAATGACAAGGCTACCATCCATTGGAGTAACAAAGATATCGACAACATACTACCTTCTATAATGACAAGGCTACTATACATTGGAGTAACAAAAATCACGACAACAAACTACCTTCCATAATGACAAGGCTACCATCCATTGGAGTAACAAAAATCTCGACAACATACTACCCTCCATAACGACAAGTATACCATCCATTGGAGTAACAAAAATCTCGACAAGAGGCTACCTTCCATAATGACAAGGCTACCATCCATTGTAGTAACAAAAATCTCGACAACAGACTACCTTCCATAATGACAAGGCTACCATACATTGTAGTAACAAAAATCTCGACAAAAAACTACCTTCCATAATGACTTGGCTACCATCCATTGGAGTATCAAAAATCTCGACAATAGACTACCTTCCATAATGACAAGGCTACCATCAATTAGAGTAACAAAAATATCCACAAGAGATTACCTTCCATAATGATAAGGCTATAATCCATTGTAGTAACAAAAATCTCGACAATTGACTACCTTACATAATGACAAGGCTACGATCCATTGTAGTAACAAAAATGTCGACAACAGACTACCTTCCATAATGACAAGGCTACCATCCTTTGTAGTAACAAATGTCTCGACAACAAACTACCTTCCATAATGACTTGGCTACCATCCATTGGAGTAACAAAATTCTCGACAATAGACTACCTTCCATAATGACAAGGCTACCATCCATTGGAGTAACAAAGATATTGACAACATACTACCTTCCATAATGACAAGGATACCATCCATTGGAGTAACAAAAATCACGACAACAGACTACCTTCCATAATGACAAGGCTACCATCCATTGGAATAACAAAATTTTGGACAACAAACGGCCTTCCATAATGACTAGGCTACCATCCATTAGAGTAATAAAGATATCAACAATAGACTACCTTCCATTATGATAAGGCTACAATCCATTGTAGTAACAAAAATCTCGACAAGAGACTACCTTCCATAATGACAAGGCTACCATCCATTGTAGTAACTAAAATATCGACAACAAACTACCTTCCATAATGACAAGGGTACCATCCATTGGAGTAACAAAAATATCCACAAGAGACTACCTTCTATAATGATAAGGCTACCAACCATTGGAGTAACAAAAATCTCAACAACAGACTACCTTCTATAATGTCAAGGCTACAATCCATTATAGTAACAAAAATCTCGACAACAGACTACCTTACATAATGACAAGGCTACCATCCGTTATAGTAAAAAAATCTCGAGAACAGACTACCTTCCATAATGACAAGGCTACCATCCATTGTAGTAACAAAAATCTCGACAACAGACTACCTTCCATAATGACTTGGCTTCCATCCATTGGAGTAACAAAAATATCGACAATAGACTACCTTCCATAATGACAAGGCTACCATACATTGGAGTAACAAATATATCGATAACATACGACCTTCCATAATAACAAGGCTACCATCCATTGGAGTAACAAAAATGACGACAACAGACTACCTTCCATAATGAAAAGGCTACCATCCATTGGAGTAACAAAGATATCGATAACATACTACCTTCCATAATGACAAGGCTACCATCCGTTGGAGTAACAGAAATCACGACAACAGACTACCTTCCATAATGACAAGGCTGCCATCCAATGGACTGACAAAAATCTCGACAAGAGACTACCTTCCATAACGACAAGTATACCATCCATTGGAGTAACAAAAATCTCGACAACAGACTACCTTCAATTACGACAAGTATACCATCCATTGTAGTAACAAAAATATCGACAACAGACTAATTTCAATAATGACTTGGCTACCATCCATTGTAGTAACAAAAATCTCAACAACAGACTACCTTCCATAATGACTTGGCTTCCATCCATTGGAGTAACAAAAATCACGACATTAGACTACCTTCCATAATGACAAGGCTACCATCCATTAGAGAAACAAAGATATTGATAACATACTACCTTCCATAATGACAAGGCTACCATCCATTGGAGTAACAAAAATCACGACAACAGACTACCTTCCATAATGTAAAGGCTACCATCCATTGGAGTAACAAAGATATCGATAACATACTACCCTCCATAATGACAAGGCTACCATCCATTGGAGTAACAAAAATCAAGACAAAAGACTACCTTCCATAATGACAAGGCTACCATCCATTGGAGTAACAAAAATCTCGACAAGAGACTACCTTCCATAATGACAAGGCTACCATCCATTGTAGTAACAAAAATCTCGACAACAGACTACCTTCCATAATGACAAGGCTACCATCCATTGTAGTAACAAAAATCTCGACAATAGACTACCTTCCATAATGACTTGGCTACCATCCATTGGAGTAACAAAAATCTCGACAATAGACTACCTTCCATAATGACAAGGCTACCATCAATTATAGTAACAAAAATATCCACAAGAGATTACCTTCCATAATGATAAGGCTATAATCCATTGTAGTAACAAAAATCTCGACAACAGACTACCTTACATAATGACAAGGCTACAATCCATTGTAGTAACAAAAATCTCGACAAGAGACTACCTTCCATAATGACAAGGCTACCATCCATTGTAGTAACTAAAATATCGACAACAAACTACCTTCCATAATGACAAGGGTACCATCCATTGGAGTAACAAAAATATCCACAAGAGACTACCTTCCATAATGATAAGGCTACCATCCATTGGAGTAACAAAAATCTCGACAACAGACTACCTTCCATAATGTCAAGGCTACAATCCATTGTCGTAACAAAAATCTCGACAACAGACTACCTTCCATAATGACTTGGCTACCATCCATTGTAGTAACAAAAATCTCGACAACAGACTACCTTCCATAATGTCTTGGCTTCCATCCATTTGAGTAACAAAAATCTTGACAATAGACTACCTTCCATAATGACAAGGCTACCATCCATTGGAGTAACAAAGATATCGATAACATACTACCTTCCATAATGACAAGGTTACCATCCATTGGAGTAACAAAAATCACGACAACAGACTACCTTCCATAATGTCAAGGCTACCATCCATTGGAGTATCAAAGATATCGATAACATACTACCTTCTATAATGACAAGGCTACCATCCATTGGTGTAACAAAAATCATGACAAAAGACTACCTTCCATAATGACAAGGCTACCATCCAATGGACTAACAAAAATCTCGACAACAGACTACCTTCCATAACGACAAGTATACCATCCATTGGAGTAACAAAAATCTCGACAACATACTACCTTCCATAATGACTTGGCTACCATCCATTGGAGTAAGAAAAATCTCGGCAATAGACTACCTTCCATAATGACAAGGCTACCATCCATTGGAGTAACAAAGATATCGACAACATACTACCTTCCATAATGACAAGGCTACCATCCATTGGAGTAACAAAAATCACGACAACAGACTACCTTCCATAATGACAAGGATACCATCCATTGGAATAACAAAAATCACGACAACAGATGACCTTCCTTAATGACTAGGATACCATCCATTGGAGTAATAAAGATATCAACAATAGACTACCTTCCATTATGAGAAGGCTACAATCCATTGTAGTAACAAAAATCTCGACAACAGACTACCTTCCATAATGACAAGGCTACCATCCATTGTAGTAACTAAAATATCGACAAAAGACTACCTTCCATAATGACAAGGGTACCATCCATTGGAGTAACAAAAATATCCACAAGATACTACCTTCCATAATGATAAGGCTACCATCCATTCGAGTAACAAAAATCTCGGCAATAAACTACCTTCCATATTGACAAGGCTACCATCCATTGGAGTAACAAAGATATCGACAACATACTACCTTCCATAATGACAAGGCTACCATCCATTAAAGTAACAAAAATCACGACAACAGACTACCTTCCATAATGACAAGGCTACCATCCAATGGAATAACAAAAATATCGACAAGAGATGACCTTCCATAATGACTAGGGTACCATCCATTGGAGTAATAAAGATATCAACAACAGACTACCTTCCATTATGAGAAGGCTACAATCCATTGTAGTAAAAAAAATCTCGACAAGAGACTACCTTCTATAATGACAAGGCTACCATCCATTGTAGTAACAAAAATCTCGACAACAGACTACCTTCCATAATGACTTGGCTACCATCCATTGGAGTAAGAAAAATCTCGGCAATAGACTACCTTCCATAATGACAAGGCTACCATCCATTGGAGTAACAAAGATATCGACAACATACTACCTTCCATAATGACAAGGCTACCATCCATTGGAGTAACAAAAATCACGACAACAGTCTACCTTCCATAATGACAAGGATACCATCCATTGGAATAATAAAAATCACGACAACAGATGACCTTCCATAATGACTAGGCTACCATCCATTGGAGTAATAATGATATCAACAATAGACTACCTTCCATTATGAGAAGGCTATAATCCATTGTAGTAACAAAAATCTCGACAAGAGACTACCTTCCATAATTACAAGGCTACCATCCATTGTAGTAACTAAAATATCGACAACTAACTACCTTCCATAATGACAAGGGTACCATCCATTGGAGTAACAAAAATATCCACAAGAGACTACCTTCCATAATGATAAGGCTACCATCCATTGGAGTAACAAAAATCTCGACAACAGACTACATTCCATAATGTCAAGGCTACAATCCATTGTAGTAACAAAAATCTCGACAACAGACTACCTTCCATAATGACTTGGCTACCATCCATTGTAGTAACAAAAATCTCGACAACAGACTACCTTCCATAATGTCTTGGCTTCCATCCATTTGAGTAACAAAAATCTTTACAATAGACTACCTTCCATAATGACAAGGCTACCATCCATTGGAGTAACAAAGATATCGATAACATACTACCTTCCATAATGACAAGGCTACCATCCATTGGAGTAACAAAAATCACGACAACAGACTACCTTCCATAATGTCAAGGCTACCATCCATTGGAGTAACAAAGATATCGATAACATACTACCTTTCATAATGACAAGGCTACCATCCATTGGAGTAACAAAAATCATGACAAAAGACTACCTTCCATAACGACAAGTATACCATCCATTGTAGTAACAAAAATCTCGACAACGGACTACCTTCCATAATGACTTGGCTACCATCCATTGGAGTAACAAAAATCTCGACAATAGACTACCTTCCATAATGACAAGGCTACCATCCATTAGAGTAACAAAAATATCCACAAGAGATTACCTTCCATAATGTCAAGGATATAATCCATTGCAGTAACAAAAATCTCGACAACAGACTACCTTACATAATGACAAGGCTACCATCCATTGTAGTAACAAAAATCTCGACAACAGACTACCTTCCATAATAACAAGGCTACCATCCATTATAGTAACAAAAATCTCGACAACAGACTACCTTCCATAATGACTTGGCTACCATCCATTGGAGTAAGAAAAATCTCGGCAATAGACTACCTTCCATAATGACAAGGCTACCATCCATTGGAGTAACAAAGATATCGACAACATACTACCTTCCATAATTACAAGGATACCATCCATTGGAGTAACAAAAATCACGACAACAGACTACCTTCCATAATGACAAGGATACCATCCATTGGAATAACAAAAAACACGACAACAGATGACCTTCCTTAATGACTAGGATACCATCCATTGGAGTAATAAAGATATCAACAATAGACTACCTTCCATTATGAGAAGGCTACAATTCATTGTAGTAACAAAAATCTCGACAAGAGACTACCTTCCATAATGACAAGGCTACCATCCATTGTAGTAACTAAAATATCGACAAAACACTACCTTCCATAATGACAAGGGTACCATCCATTGGAGTAACAAAAATATCCACAAGATACTACCTTCCATAATGATAAGGCTACCATCCATTGGAGTAACAAAGATATCGATAACATACTACCTTCCATAATGACAAGGCTACCATCCATTGGAGTAACAAAAATCATGACAAAAGACTACCTTCCATAACGACAAGTATACCATCCATTGTAGTAACAAAAATCTCGACAACGGACTACCTTCCATAATGACTTGGCTACCATCCATTGGAGTAACAAAAATCTCGACAATAGACTACCTTCCATAATGACAAGGCTACCATCCATTAGAGTAACAAAAATATCCACAAGAGATTACCTTCCATAATGTCAAGGATATAATCCATTGCAGTAACAAAAATCTCGACAACAGACTACCTTACATAATGACAAGGCTACCATCCATTGTAGTAACAAAAATCTCGACAATAGACTACCTTCCATAATAACAAGGCTACCATCCATTATAGTAACAAAAATCTCGACAACAGACTACCTTCCATAATGACTTGGCTACCATCCATTGGAGTAAGAAAAATCTCGGCAATAGACTACCTTCCATAATGACAAGGCTACCATCCATTGGAGTAACAAAGATATCGACAACATACTACCTTCCATAATTACAAGGATACCATCCATTGGAGTAACAAAAATCACGACAACAGACTACCTTCCATAATGACAAGGATACCATCCATTGGAATAACAAAAAACACGACAACAGATGACCTTCCTTAATGACTAGGATACCATCCATTGGAGTAATAAAGATATCAACAATAGACTACCTTCCATTATGAGAAGGCTACAATTCATTGTAGTAACAAAAATCTCATCAAGAGACTACCTTCCATAATGACAAGGCTACCATCCATTGTAGTAACTAAAATATCGACAAAAGACTACCTTCCATAATGACAAGGGTACCATCCATTGGAGTAACAAAAATATCCACAAGATACTACCTTCCATAATGATAAGGCTACCATCCATTGGAGTAACAAAAATCTCGGCAATAAACTACCTTCCATATTGACAAGGCTACCATCCATTGGAGTAACAAAGATATCGACAACATACTACCTTCCATAATGACAAGGCTACCATCCATTAAAGTAACAAAAATCACGACAACAGACTACCTTCCATAATGACAAGGCTACCATCCAATGGAATAACAAAAATATCGACAAGAGATGACCTTCCATAATGACTAGGGTACCATCCATTGGAGTAATAAAGATATCAACAACAGACTACCTTCCATTATGAGAAGGCTACAATCCATTGTAGTAAAAAAAATCTCGACAAGAGACTACCTTCTATAATGACAAGGCTACCATCCATTGTAGTAACAAAAATCTCGACAACAGACTACCTTCCATAATGACTTGGCTACCATCCATTGGAGTAAGAAAAATCTCGGCAATAGACTACCTTCCATAATGACAAGGCTACCATCCATTGGAGTAACAAAGATATCGACAACATACTACCTTCCATAATGACAAGGCTACCATCCATTGGAGTAACAAAAATCACGACAACAGTCTACCTTCAATAATGACAAGGATACCATCCATTGGAATAATAAAAATCACGACAACAGATGACCTTCCATAATGACTAGGCTACCATCCATTGGAGTAATAATGATATCAACAATAGACTACCTTCCATTATGAGAAGGCTATAATCCATTGTAGTAACAAAAATCTCGACAAGAGACTACCTTCCATAATTACAAGGCTACCATCCATTGTAGTAACTAAAATATCGACAACTAACTAACTTCCATAATGACAAGGGTACCATCCATTGGAGTAACAAAAATATCCACAAGAGACTACCTTCCATAATGATAAGGCTACCATCCATTGGAGTAACAAAAATCTCGACAACAGACTACATTCCATAATGTCAAGGCTACAATCCATTGTAGTAACAAAAATCTCGACAACAGACTACCTTCCATAATGACTTGGCTACCATCCATTGTAGTAACAAAAATCTCGACAACAGACTACCTTCCATAATGTCTTGGCTTCCATCCATTTGAGTAACAAAAATCTTTACAATAGACTACCTTCCATAATGACAAGGCTACCATCCATTGGAGTAACAAAGATATCGATAACATACTACCTTCCATAATGACAAGGCTACCATCCATTGGAGTAACAAAAATCACGACAAAAGACTACCTTCCATAACGACAAGTATACCATCCATTGTAGTAACAAAAATCTCGACAACAGACTACCTTCCATAATGACTTGGCTACCATCCATTGGAGTAACAAAAATCTCGACAATAGACTACCTTCCATAATGACAAGGCTACCATCCAATAGAGTAACAAAAATATCCACAAGAGATTACCTTCCATAATGTCAAGGATATAATCCATTGTAGTAACAAAAATCTCGACAACAGACTACCTTACATAATGACAAGGCTACCATCCATTGTAGTAACAAAAATATCGACAACAGACTACCTTCCATAATAACAAGGCTACCATCCATTATAGTAACAAAAATCTCGACAACAGACTACCTTCCATAATGACTTGGCTACCATCCATTGGAGTAAGAAAAATCTCGGAAATAGACTACCTTCCATAATGACGAGGCTACCATCCATTGGAGTAACAAAGATATCGACAACATACTACCTTCCATAATTACAAGGATACCATCCATTGGAGTAACAAAAATCACGACAACAGACTACCTTCCATAATGACAAGGATACCATCCATTGGAATAACAAAAAACACGACAACAGATGACCTTCCATAATGACAAGGCTACCATCCATTGGAGTAATAAAGATATCAACAATAGACTACCTTCCATTATGAGAAGGATACAATCCATTGTAGTAACAAAAATCTCGACAAGAGACTACCTTCCATATTGACAAGGCTACCATCCATTGTAGTAACTAAAATATCGACAACAGTCTACCTTCCATAATGACAAGGGTACCATCCATTGGAGTAACAAAAATATCCACAAGAGACTACCTTCCATAATGATAAGGCTACCATCCATTGGAGTAACAAAAATCTCGACAACAGACTACCTTCCATAATGTCAAGGCTACAATCCATTGTAGTGACAAAAATTTCGACAACAGACTACCTTACATAATGACAAGGCTACCATCCATTGTAGTAACAAAAATCTCGACAACAGACTACCTTCCATAATGACAAGGCTACCATCCATTATAGTAACAAAAATCTCGACAACAGACTACCTTCCATAATGACTTGGCTTCCATCCATTGGAGTAATAAAAATCTCGACAATGGACTACCTTCCATAATGACAAGGCTACCATCCATTGGAGTAACAAAGATATTGATAACATACTACCTTCCATAATGACAAGGCTACAATCCATTGGAATAACAAAAATCTCGACAACTTAATAACTTCCATAATGACAAGGCTACCATCCAATGGACTAACAAAAATCTCGACAACAGACTACCTTCCATAACGACAAGTATACCATCCATTGAAGTAACATAAAATCTTGACAATAGATGACCTTCCATAATGACTAGGCTACCATCCATTGGAGTAATAAAGTTATCGGCAACAAACTACCTTCCATTATGAGAAGGATACAATCCATTGTAGTAACAAAAATCTCGACAAGAGACTACCTTCCATAATGACAAGGGTACCATCCATTGGAGTAACAAAAATATCCACAAGAGACTACCTTCCATAATGATAAGGCTATCATCCATTGGAGTAACAAAAATCTCGACAACAGACTACCTTCCATAATGTCAAGGCTACAATCCATTGTAGTGACAAAAATTTGACAACAGACTACCTTACATAATGACAAGGCTACCATCCATTGTAGTAACAAAAATATCGACAACAGACTACCTTCCATAATGACAAGGCTACCATCCATTATAGTAACAAAAATCTCGACAACAGACTACCTTCAATAATGACTTGGCCTCCTTCCATTGGAGTAATAAAAATCTCGACAATAGACTACCTTCCATTATGACAAGGCTACCATCCATTGGAGTAACAAAGATATTGATAACATACTACCTTCAATAATGACAAGGCTACAATCCATTGGAATAACAAAAATCTCGACAACTTAATACCTTCCATAATGACAAGGCTACCATCCAATGGACTAACAAAAATCTCGACAACAGACTACCTTCCATAACGACAAGTATACCATCCATTGAAGTAACAAAAAATCTCGACAACAGATGACCTTCCATAATGACTAGGCTACCATCCATTGGAGTAATAAAGATATCGGCAACAAACTACCTTCCATTATGAGAATGCTACAATCCATTGTAGTAACAAAAATCTCGACAATAGACTACCTTCCATAATGACAAGGCTACCATCCATTGTAGTAACAAAAATCTCGACAACGAACTACCTTTTATAATGACAAGGCTACCATCCATTGTAGTAACAAAAATCTCGACAACAGACTACCTTCCATAATGACTTGGCTACCATCCATTGGAGTAAGAAAAATCTCGGCAATAGACTACCTTCCATAATGACAAGGCTACCATCCATTGGAGTAACAAAGATATCAACAACATACTACCTTCCATAATGACAAGGCTACCATCCATTGGAGTAACAAAAATCACGACAAGAGTCTACCTTCCATAATGACAAGGATACCATCCATTGGAATAATAAAAATCACGACAACAGATGACCTTCCATAATGACTATGCTACCATCCATTGGAGTAATAAAGATATCAACAATAGACTACCTTCCATTATGAGAAGGCTACAATCCATTGTAGTAACAAAAATCTCGACAAGAGACTACCTTCCATAATGACAAGGCTACCATCCATTGTAGTAACAAAGATATCGACAACAGACTACCTTCCATAATGACAAGGCTACCATCCATTATAGTAACAAAAATAACGACAACAGACTACCTTCCATAATGACTTGGCTACCATCCATTGGAGTAAGAAAAATCTCGGCAATAGACTACCTTCCATAATGACAAGGCTACCATCCATTGGAGTAACAAAGATATCGACAACATACTACCTTCCATAATTACAAGGCTACCATCCATTGGAGTAACAAAAATCACGACAACAGACTACCTTCCATAATGACAAGGATACAATCCATTGGAATAACAAAAAACACAACAACAGATGACCTTCCATAATGACTAGGCTACCATCCATTGGAGTAACAAAAATCATGACAAAAGACTACCTTCCATAACGACAAGTATACCATCCGTTGTAGTAACAAAAATCTCGACAACGAACTACCTTCCATAATGACTTGGCTACCATCCATTGGACTAACAAAAATCTCGACAATAGACTACCTTCCATAATGACAAGGCTACCATCCATTAGAGTAACAAAAATATCCACAAGAGATTACCTTCCATAATGTCAAGGATATAATCCATTGTAGTAACAAAAATCTCGACAACAGACTACCTTACATAATGACAAGGCTACCATCCATTGTTGTAACAAAAATCTCGACAACAGACTACCTTCCATAATGACAAGGCTACCATCCATTATAGTAACAAAAATCTCGACAACAGACTACCTTCCATAATGACTTGGCTACCATCCATTGGAGTAAGAAAAATCTCGGCAATAGACTACCTTCCATAATGACAAGGCTACCGTCCATTGGAGTAACAAAGATATCGACAACATACTACCTTCCATAATTACAAGGATACCATCCATTGGAGTAACAAAAATCACGACAACAGACTACCTTCCATAATGACAAGGATACCATTCATTGGAATAACAAAAAACACGACAACAGATGACATTCCATAATGACTAGGCTACCATCCATTGGAGTAATAAAGATATCAACAATAGACTACCTTCCATTATGAGAAGGATACAATCCATTGTAGTAACAAAAATCTCGACAAGAGACTACCTTCCATAATGACAAGGGTACCATCCATTGGAGTAACAAAAATATCCACAAGAGACTACCTTCCATAATGATAAGGCTATCATCCATTGGAGTAACAAAAATCTCGACAACAGCCTACCTTCCATAATGTCAAGGCTACAATCCATTGTAGTGACAAAAATCTCGACAACAGACTACCTTACATAATGACAAGGCTACCATCCATTGTAGTAACAAAAATCTCGACAACAGACTACAATCCATAATGACAAGGCTACCATCCATTATAGTAACAAAAATCTCGACAATAGACTACCTTCAATAATGACTTGGCTTCCATCCATTGGAGTAATAAAAATCTCGACAATAGACTACCTTCCATTATGACAAGGCTACCATCCATTGGAGTAACAAAGATATTGATAACATACTACCTTCCATAATGTCAAGGCTACAATCCATTGTAGTGACAAAAATCTCGACAACAGACTACCTTACATAATGACAAGGCTACCATCCATTGTAGTAACAAAAATCTCGACAACAGACTACCTTCCATAATGACAAGGCTACCATCCATTATAGTAACAAAAATCTCGACAACAGACTACCTTCAATAATGACTTGGCTTCCATCCATTGGAGTAATAAAAATCTCGACAATAGACTACCTTCCATTATGACAAGGCTACCATCCATTGGAGTAACAAAGATATTGATAACATACTACCTTCCATAATGACAAGGCTACAATCCATTGGAATAACAAAAATCTCGATAACTTAATACCTTCCATAATGACAAGGCTACCATCCAATGGACTAACAAAAATCGCGACAACAGACTACCTTCCATAACGACAAGTATACCATCCATTGAAGTAACAAAAAATCTCGACAACAGATGACCTTCCATAATGACTAGGCTACCATCCATTGGAGTAATAAAGATATCGGCAACAAACTACCTTCCATTATGAGAATGCTACAATCCATTGTATTAACAAAAATCTCGACAATAGACTACCTTCCATAATGACAAGGCTACCATCCATTGTAGTAACAAAAATCTCGACAACGGACTACCTTTTATAATGACAAGGCTACCATCCATTGTAGTAAGAAAAATCTCGACAACAGACTACCTTCCATAATGACTTGGCTACCATCCATTGGAGTAAGAAAAATCTCGGCAATAGACTACCTTCCATAATGACAAGGCTACCATCCATTGGAGTAACAAAGATATCAACAACATACTACCTTCCATAATGACAAGGCTACCATCCATTGGAGTAACAAAAATCACGACAACAGTCTACCTTCCATAATGACAAGGATACCATCCATTGGAATAATAAAAATCACGACAACAGATGACCTTCCATAATGACTAGGCTACCATCCATTGGAGTAATAAAGATATCAACAATAGACTACCTTCTATTATGAGAAGGCTACAATCCATTGTAGTAACAAAAATCTCGACAAGAGACTACCTTCCATAATGACAAGGCTACCATCCATTGGAGTAACAAAAATCTCGACAAAAGACTACCTTCCATAATGACAAGGCTACCATCCATTATAGTAACAAAAATATCGACAACAGACTACCTTCCATAATGACTTGGCTACCATCCATTGGAGTAAGAAAAATCTCGGCAATAGACTACCTTCCATAATGACAAGGCTACCATCCATTGGAGTGACAAAGATATCGACAACATACTACCTTCCATAATTACAAGGCTACCATCCATTGGAGTAACAAAAATCACGACAACAGACTACCTTCCATAATGACAAGGATACAATCCATTGGAATAACAAAAAACACGACAACAGATGACCTTCCATAATGACTAGGCTACCATCCATTGGAGTAACAAAAATCATGACAAAAGACTACCTTCCATAACGACAAGTATACCATCCATTGTAGTAACAAAAATCTCGACAACGGACTACCTTCCATAATGACTTGGCTACCATCCATTGGACTAACAAAAATCTCGACAATAGACTACCTTCCATAATGACAAGGCTACCATCCATTAGAGTAACTAAAATATCCATAAGAGATTACCTTCCATAATGTCAAGGATATAATCCATTGTAGTAACAAAAATCTCGACAACAGACTACCTTACATAATGACAAGGCTACCATCCATTGTAGTAACAAAAATCTCGACAACAGACTACCTTCCATAATGACAAGGCTACCATCCATTATAGTAACAAAAATCTCGACAACAGACTACCTTCCATAATGACTTGGCTACCATCCATTGGAGTAAGAAAAATCTCGGCAATAGACTACCTTCCATAATGACAAGGCTACCGTCCATTGGAGTAACAAAGATATCGACAACATACTACCTTCCATAATTACAAGGATACCATCCATTGGAGTAACAAAAATCACGACAACAGACTACCTTCCATAATGACAAGGATACCATTCATTGGAATAACAAAAAACACGACAACAGATGACCTTCCATAATGACTAGGCTACCATCCATTGGAGTAATAAAGATATCAACAATAGACTACCTTCCATTATGAGAAGGATACAATCCATTGTAGTAACAAAAATCTCGACAAGAGACTACCTTCCATAATGACAAGGGTACCATCCATTGGAGTAACAAAAATATCCACAAGAGACTACCTTACATAATGATAAGGCTATCATCCATTGGAGTAACAAAAATCTCGACAACAGACTACCTTCCATAATGTCAAGGCTACAATACATTGTAGTGACAAAAATCTCGACAACAGACTACCTTACATAATGACAAGGCTACCATCCATTGTAGTGACAAAAATCTCGACAACAGACTACCTTCCATAATGACAAGGCTACCATCCATTATAGTAACAAAAATCTCGACAACAGACTACCTTCAATAATGACTTGGCTTCCATCCATTGGAGTAATGAAAATCTCGACAATAGACTACCTTCCATTATGACAAGGCTACCATCCATTGGAGTAACAAAGATATTGATAACATACTACCTTCCATAATGACAAGGCTACAATCCATTGGAATAACAAAAATCTCGACAACTTAATACCTTCCATAATGACAAGGCTACCATCCAATGGACTAACAAAAATCTCGACAACAGACTACCTTCCATAACGACAAGTATACCATCCATTGAAGTAACAAAAAATCTCGACAACAGATGACCTTCTATAATGACTAGGCTACCATCCATTGGAGTAATAAAGATATCGGCAACAAACTACCTTCCATTATGAGAATGCTACAATCCATTGTAGTAACAAAAATCTCGACAATAGACTACCTTCCATAATGACAAGGCTACCATCCATTGTAGTAACAAAAATCTCGACAACGGACTACCTTTTATAATGACAAGGCTACCATCCATTGTAGTAACAAAAATCTCGACAACAGACTACCTTCCATAATGACTTGGCTACCATCCATTGGAGTAAGAAAAATCTCAGCAATAGACTACCTTCCATAATGACAAGGCTACCATCCATTGGAGTAACAAAGATATCAACAACATACTACCTTCCATAATGACAAGGCTACCATCCATTGGAGTAACAAAAATCACGACAACAGTCTACCTTCCATAATGACAAGGATACCATCCATTGGAATAATAAAAATCACGACAACAGATGACCTTCCATAATGACTAGGCTACCATCCATTGGAGTAATAAAGATATCAACAATAGACTACCTTCCATTATGAGAAGGCTACAATCCATTGTAGTAACAAAAATCTCGACAAGAGACTACCTTCCATAATGACAAGGCTACCATCCATTGTAGTAACAAAGATATCGACAACAGACTACCTTCCATAATGACAAGGCTACCATCCATTATAGTAACAAAAATAACGACAACAGACTACCTTCCATAATGACTTGGCTACCATCCATTGGAGTAAGAAAAATCTCGGCAATAGACTACCTTCCATAATGACAAGGCTACCATCCATTGGAGTAACAAAGATATCGACAACATACTACCTTCCATAATTACAAGGCTACCATCCATTGGAGTAACAAAAATCACGACAACAGACTACCTTCCATAATGACAAGGATACAATCCATTGGAATAACAAAAAACACAACAACAGATGACCTTCCATAATGACTAGGCTACCATCCATTGGAGTAACAAAAATCATGACAAAAGACTACCTTCCATAACGACAAGTATACCATCCGTTGTAGTAACAAAAATCTCGACAACGGACTACCTTCCATAATGACTTGGCTACCATCCATTGGACTAACAAAAATCTCGACAATAGACTACCTTCCATAATGACAAGGCTACCATCCATTAGAGTAACAAAAATATCCACAAGAGATTACCTTCCATAATGTCAAGGATATAATCCATTGTAGTAACAAAAATCTCGACAACAGACTACCTTACATAATGACAAGGCTACCATCCATTGTTTTAACAAAAATCTCGACAACAGACTACCTTCCATAATGACAAGGCTACCATCCATTATAGTAACAAAAATCTCGACAACAGACTACCTTCCATAATGACTTGGCTACCATCCATTGGAGTAAGAAAAATCTCGGCAATAGACTACCTTCCATAATGACAAGGCTACCGTCCATTGGAGTAACAAAGATATCGACAACATACTACCTTCCATAATTACAAGGATACCATCCATTGGAGTAACAAAAATCACGACAACAGACTACCTTCCATAATGACAAGGATACCATTCATTGGAATAACAAAAAACACGACAACAGATGACATTCCATAATGACTAGGCTACCATCCATTGGAGTAATAAAGATATCAACAATAGACTACCTTCCATTATGAGAAGGATACAATCCATTGTAGTAACAAAAATCTCGACAAGAGACTACCTTCCATAATGACAAGGGTACCATCCATTGGAGTAACAAAAATATCCACAAGAGACTACCTTCCATAATGATAAGGCTATCATCCATTGGAGTAACAAAAATCTCGACAACAGCCTACCTTCCATAATGTCAAGGCTACAATCCATTGTAGTGACAAAAATCTCGACAACAGACTACCTTACATAATGACAAGGCTACCATCCATTGTAGTAACAAAAATCTCGACAACAGACTACAATCCATAATGACAAGGCTACCATCCATTATAGTAACAAAAATCTCGACAATAGACTACCTTCAATAATGACTTGGCTTCCATCCATTGGAGTAATAAAAATCTCGACAATAGACTACCTTCCATTATGACAAGGCTACCATCCATTGGAGTAACAAAGATATTGATAACATACTACCTTCCATAATTTCAAGGCTACAATCCATTGTAGTGACAAAAATCTCGACAACAGACTACCTTACATAATGACAAGGCTACCATCCATTGTAGTAACAAAAATCTCGACAACAGACTACCTTCCATAATGACAAGGCTACCATCCATTATAGTAACAAAAATATCGACAACAGACTACCTTCAATAATGACTTGGCTTCCATCCATTGGAGTAATAAAAATCTCGACAATAGACTACCTTCCATTATGACAAGGCTACCATCCATTGGAGTAACAAAGATATTGATAACATACTACCTTACATAACGACAAGGCTACCATCCATTGTAGTAACAAAAATCTCGACAACAGACTACCTTCCATAATGACAAGGCTATCATCCATTATAGTAACAAAAATCTCGACAACAGACTACCTTCCATAATGACTTGGCTACCATCCATTGGAGTAAGAAAAATCTCGGCAATAGACTACCTTCCATAATGACAAGGCTACCGTCCATTGGAGTAACAAAGATATCGACAACATACTACCTTCCATAATTACAAGGATACCATCCATTGGAGTAACAAAAATCACGACAACAGACTACCTTCCATAATGACAAGGATACCATTCATTGGAATAACAAAAAACACGACAACAGATGACTTTCCATAATGACTAGGCTACCATCCATTGGAGTAATAAAGATATCAACAATAGACTACCTTCCATTATGAGAAGGATACAATCCATTGTAGTAACAAAAATCTCGACAAGAGACTACCTTCCATAATGACAAGGGTACCATCCATTGGAGTAACAAAAATATCCACAAGAGACTACCTTCCATAATGATAAGGCTATCATCCATTGGAGTAACAAAAATCTCGACAACAGCCTACCTTCCATAATGTCAAGGCTACAATCCATTGTAGTGACAAAAATCTCGACAACAGACTACCTTACATAATGACAAGGCTACCATCCATTGTAGTAACAAAAATCTCGACAACAGACTACCTTCCATAATGACAAGGCTACCATCCATTATAGTAACAAAAATCTCGACAACAGACTACCTTCAATAATGACTTGGCTTCCATCCATTGGAGTAATAAAAATCTCGACAATAGACTACCTTCCATTATGACAAGGCTACCATCCATTGGAGTAACAAAGATATTGATAACATACTACCTTCCATAATGACAAGGCTACAATCCATTGGAATAACAAAAATCTCGATAACTTAATACCTTCCATAATGACAAGGCTACCATCCAATGGACTAACAAAAATCTCGACAACAGACTACCTTCCATAACGACAAGTATACCATCCATTGAAGTAACAAAAAATCTCGACAACAGATGACCTTCCATAATGACTAGGCTACCATCCATTGGAGTAATAAAGATATCGGCAACAAACTACCTTCCATTATGAGAATGCTACAATCCATTGTATTAACAAAAATCTCGACAATAGACTACCTTCCATAATGACAAGGCTACCATCCATTGTAGTAACAAAAATCTCGACAACGGACTACCTTTTATAATGACAAGGCTACCATCCATTGTAGTAACAAAAATCTCGACAACAGACTACCTTCCATAATGACTTGGCTACCATCCATTGGAGTAAGAAAAATCTCGGCAATAGACTACCTTCCATAATGACAAGGCTACCATCCATTGGAGTAACAAAGATATCAACAACATACTACCTTCCATAATGACAAGGCTACCATCCATTGGAGTAACAAAAATCACGACAACAGTCTACCTTCCATAATGACAAGGATACCATCCATTGGAATAATAAAAATCACGACAACAGATGACCTTCCATAATGACTAGGCTACCATCCATTGGAGTAATAAAGATATCAACAATAGACTACCTTCCATTATGAGAAGGCTACAATCCATTGTAGTAACAAAAATCTCGACAAGAGACTACCTTCCATAATGACAAGGCTACCATCCATTGGAGTAACAAAAATCTCGACAAAAGACTACCTTCCATAATGACAAGGCTACCATCCATTATAGTAACAAAAATATCGACAACAGACTACCTTCCATAATGACTTGGCTACCATCCATTGGAGTAAGAAAAATCTCGGCAATAGACTACCTTCCATAATGACAAGGCTACCATCCATTGGAGTAACAAAGATATCGACAACATACTACCTTCCATAATTACAAGGCTACCATCCATTGGAGTAACAAAAATCACGACAACAGACTACCTTCCATAATGACAAGGATACAATCCATTGGAATAACAAAAAACACGACAACAGATGACCTTCCATAATGACTAGGCTACCATCCATTGGAGTAACAAAAATCATGACAAAAGACTACCTTCCATAACGACAAGTATACCATCCATTGTAGTAACAAAAATCTCGACAACGGACTACCTTCCATAATGACTTGGCTACCATCCATTGGACTAACAAAAATCTCGACAATAGACTACCTTCCATAATGACAAGGCTACCATCCATTAGAGTAACTAAAATATCCATAAGAGATTACCTTCCATAATGTCAAGGATATAATCCATTGTAGTAACAAAAATCTCGACAACAGACTACCTTACATAATGACAAGGCTACCATCCATTGTAGTAACAAAAATCTCGACAACAGACTACCTTCCATAATGACAAGGCTACCATCCATTATAGTAACAAAAATCTCGACAACAGACTACCTTCCATAATGACTTGGCTACCATCCATTGGAGTAAGAAAAATCTCGACAATAGACTACCTTCCATAATGACAAGGCTACCGTCCATTGGAGTAACAAAGATATCGACAACATACTACCTTCCATAATTACAAGGATACCATCCATTGGAGTAACAAAAATCACGACAACAGACTACCTTCCATAATGACAAGGATACCATTCATTGGAATAACAAAAAACACGACAACAGATGACCTTCCATAATGACTAGGCTACCATCCATTGGAGTAATAAAGATATCAACAATAGACTACCTTCCATTATGAGAAGGATACAATCCATTGTAGTAACAAAAATCTCGACAAGAGACTACCTTCCATAATGACAAGGGTACCATCCATTGGAGTAACAAAAATATCCACAAGAGACTACCTTACATAATGATAAGGCTATCATCCATTGGAGTAACAAAAATCTCGACAACAGACTACCTTCCATAATGTCAAGGCTACAATCCATTGTAGTGACAAAAATCTCGACAACAGACTACCTTACATAATGACAAGGCTACCATCCATTGTAGTGACAAAAATCTCGACAACATACTACCTTCCATAATGACAAGGCTACCATCCATTATAGTAACAAAAATCTCGACAACAGACTACCTTCAATAATGACTTGGCTTCCATCCATTGGAGTAATGAAAATCTCGACAATAGACTACCTTCCATTATGACAAGGCTACCATCCATTGGAGTAACAAAGATATTGATAACATACTACCTTCCATAATGACAAGGCTACAATCCATTGGAATAACAAAAATATCGACAACTTAATACCTTCCATAATGACAAGGCTACCATCCAATGGACTAACAAAAATCTCGACAACAGACTACCTTCCATAACGACAAGTATACCATCCATTGAAGTAACAAAAAATCTCGACAACAGATGACCTTCCATAATGACTAGGCTACCATCCATTGGAGTAATAAAGATATCGGCAACAAACTACCTTCCATTATGAGAATGCTACAATCCATTGTAGTAACAAAAATCTCGACAATAGACTACCTTCCATAATGACAAGGCTACCATCCAATGTAGTAACAAAAATCTCGATAACGGACTACCTTTTTATAATGACAAGGCTACCATCCATTGGAGTAACAAAAATCTCGACCACAGACTACCTTCCATAATGACTTGGCTACCATCCATTGGAGTAAGAAAAATCTCGGCAATAGACTACCTTCCATAATGACAAGGCTACCATCCATTGGAGTAACAAAGATATCAACAACATACTACCTTCCATAATGACAAGGCTACCATCCATTGGAGTAACAAAAATCACGACAACAGTCTACCTTCCATAATGACAAGGATACCATCCATTGGAATAATAAAAATCACGACAACAGATGACCTTCCATAATGACTAGGCTACCATCCATTGGAGTAATAAAGATATCAACAATAGACTACCTTCCATTATGAGAAGGCTACAATCCATTGTAGTAACAAAAATCTCGACAAGAGACTACCTTCCATAATGACAAGGCTACCATCCATTGTAGTAACAAAAATATCGACAACAGACTACCTTCCATAATGACAAGGCTACCATCCATTATAGTAACAAAAATATCGACAACAGACTACCTTCCATAATGACTTGGCTACCATCCATTGGAGTAAGAAAAATCTCGGCAATAGACTACCTTCCATAATGACAAGGCTACCATCCATTGGAGTAACAAAGATATCGACAACATACTACCTTCCATAATTACAAGGCTACCATCCATTGGAGTAAGAAAAATCACGACAACAGACTACTTTCCATAATGACAAGGATACCATCCATTGGAATAACAAAAAACACGACAACAGATGACCTTCCATAATGACTAGGCTACCATCCATTGGAGTAATAAAGATATCAACAATAGACTACCTTCCATTATGAGAAGGATACAATCCATTGTAGTAACAAAAATCTCGACAAGAGACTACCTTCCATAATGACAAGGCTACCATCCATTGTAGTAACTAAAATATCGACAACAGACTACCTTCCATAATGACAAGGGTACCATCCATTGGAGTAACAAAAATATCCACAAGAGACTACCTTCCATAATGATAAGGCTACCATCCATTGGAGTAACAAAAATCTCGACAACAGACTACCTTCCATAATGTCAAGGCTACAATCCATTGTAGTAACAAAAATCTCGACAACAGACTACCTTACATAATGACAAGGCTACCATCCATTGTAGTAACAAAAATCTCGACAACAGACTACCTTCCATAATGACAAGGCTACCATCCATATAGTAACAAAAATCTCGACAACAGACTACCTTCCATAATGACTTGGCTTCCATCCATTGGAGTAACAAAAATCTCGACAATAGACCACCTTCCATAATGACAAGGCTACCATCCATTGGAGTAACAAAGATATCGATAACATACTACCTTCCTTAATGACAAGGCTACAATCCATTGGAATAACAAAAATCTCGACAACTTAATACCTTCCATAATGACAAGGCTACCATCCAATGGACTAACAAAAATCTCGAAAACAGACTACCTTCCATAACGACAAGTATACCATCCATTGGAGTAACAAAAAATCTCGACAACAGATGACCTTCCATAATGACTAGGCTACCATCCATTGGAGTAATAAAGATATCGGCAACAAACTACCTTCCATTATGAGAAGGCTACAATCCATTGTAGTAACAAAAATCTCGACAATAGACTACCTTCCATAATGACAAGGCTACCATCCATTGTAGTAACAAAAATCTCGACAACAGACTACCTTCCATAATGACTTGGCTACCATCCGTTGGAGTAACAAAAATCTCGACAATAGACTACCTTCCATAATTACAAGGCTACCATCCATTAGAGTAACAAAAATATCCACAAGAGACTACCTTCCATAATGATAAGGCTACAATCCATTGTAGTAACAAAAATCTCGACAATAGACTACCTTACATAATGACAAAGCCACGATCCATTGTAGTAACAAAAATCTCGACAATAGACTACCTTCCATAATGACAAGGCTACCATCCTTTGTAGTAACAAAAATCTCGACAACAAACTACCTTCCATAATGACTTGGCTACCATCCATTGGAGTAACACAAATCTCGGTAATAGACTACCTTCCATAATGACAAGGCTACCATCCATTGGAGTAACAAAGATATCTACAACATAATACCTTCCATAATGACAAGGCTACCATCCATTGGAGTAACAAAAATTACGATAACAGACTACCTTCCATAATGACAAGGCTACCATCCATTGGAATAACAAAAATCTCGACAAGAGATGACCTTCCATAATGAATAGGCTACCATCCGTTGGAGTAATATAGATATCAACAACAGACTACCTTCCATTATGAGAAGGCTACAATTCATTGTAGTAACAAAAATCTCGACAAGAGACTACCTTCCATAATGACAAGGCTACCATCCATTGTAGTAACAAAAATCTCGACAACAGACTACCTTCCATAATGACTTGGCTACCATCCATTGGAGTAACATAAATCTCGGCAATAGACTACCTTCCATAATGATAAGGCTACCATCCATTGGAGTAACAAAGATATCGACAACATACTACCTTCCATAATGACAAGACTACCATCCATTGGAGTAAAAAAAATCATGACAACAAACTACCTTCCATAATGACAAGGCTACCATCCATTGGAATAACAAAAATCTCGATAATAGATGACCTTCCATAATGACTAGGCTACCATCCAGTGGAGTAATAAATATATCAACAATAGACTACCTTCCATTATGATAAGGCTACAATCCATTGTAGTAACAAAAATCTCGACAAGAGACTACCTTCCATAATGACAAGGCTACCATCCATTGTAGTAACTAAAATATCGACAACACACTACCTTCCATAATGACAAGGGTACCATCCATTGGAGTAACAAAAATATCCACAAGAGACTACCTTCCATAATGATATGGCTACCATCCATTGGAGTAACAAAAAAGTCGATAACAGACTACCTTCCATAATGTCAAGGCTACATTCCATTATAGTAACAAAAATCTCGACAACAGACAACCTTACATAATGACAAGGCTACCATCCATTGTAGTAACAAAAATCTCGACAACAGACTACCTTCCATAATGACAAGGCTACAATCCATTGTAGTAACAAAAATCTCGACAACAAACTACCTTCTATAATAACTTGGCTACCATCAATTGGAGTAACAAAAATCTCGACAATAGACTACCTTCCATAATGACAAGGCTACCATCCATTAGAGTAACAAAAATATCCACAAGAGATTACCTTCCATAATGATAAGGATATAATCCATTGTAGTATCAAAAATCTCGACAACAGACTACCTTACATAATGACAAGGCTACGATCCATTGTAGTAACAAGAATCTCGACAAAAGACTACCTTCCATAATGACAAGGCTACCATCCTTTGTAGTAACAAAAATATCGACAACATACTACCTTCCATAATGACAAGGCTACCATCCATTGGAATAACTAAAATCTCGACAAGAGATGACCTTTCATAATGACTAGGCTACCATCCATTGAAGTAATAAAGATATCAACAACAGACTACCTTCCATTATGAGAAGCCTAAAATCCATTATAGTAACAAAAATCTCGACAAGAGACTACCTTCTATAATGACAAGGCTACCATCCATTGTAGTAACAAAAATATCCACAAGAGATTACCTTCCATAATGTCAATGATATAATCCATTGTAGTAACAAAAATCTCGACAACAGACTACCTTACATAATGACAAGGCTACCATCCATTGTAGTAACAAAAATCTCGACAACAGATTACCTTCCATAATGACAAGGCTACCATCCATTATAGTAACAAAAATATCGACAACAGACTACCTTCCATAATGACTTAGCTACCATCCATTGGAGTAAGAAAAATCTCGGCAATCGACTACCTTCCATAATGACTAGGCTACCATCCATTGGAGTAACAAAAATATCGACAACAGACTACCTTCCATAATGACTTGGCTACCATCCATTGGAGTAAGAAAAATCTCGGCAATCGACTACCTTCTATAATGACAAGGCTACCATCCATTGGAGTAACAAAGATATCGACAACATACTACCTTCCATAATTATAAGGCTACCATCCATTGGAGTAACAAAAATCACGACAACAGACTACCTTCCATAATGACAAGGATACCATCCATTGGAATAACAAAAAACACGACAATCGATGACCTTCCATAATGACTAGGCTACCATCCATTGGAGTAATAAAGATATCAACAATAGACTACCTTCCATTATGAGAAGGATACAATCCATTGTAGTAACAAAAATCTCGACAAAAGACTACCTTCCATAATGACAAGGCTACCATCCATTGTAGTAACTAAAATATCGACAACAGACTACCTTCCATAATGACAAGGGTACCATCCATTGGAGTAACAAAAATATCCACAAGAGACTACCTTCCATAATGATAAGGATACCATCCATTGAAGTAACAAAAATCTCGACAACAGACTACCTTCCATAATGTCAAGGCTACAATCCATTGTAGTAACAAAAATCTCGACAACAGACTACCTTACATAATGACAAGGCTACCATCCATTGTAGTAACAAAAATCTCGACAACAGACTACCTTCCATAATGACAAGGCTACCATCCATTATAGTAACAAAAATCTCGACAACAGACTACCTTCCATAATGACTTGGCTTCCATCCATTGGAGTAACAAAAATCTCGACAATAGACTACCTTCCATAATGACAAGGCTACCATCCATTGGAGTAACAAAGATATCGATAACATACTACCTTCCATAATGACAAGGCTACCATCCAATGGACTAACAAAAATCTCGACAACTTAATACCTTCCATAATGGCAAGGCTACCATCCAATGGACTAACAAAAATCTCGACAACAGACTACCTTCCATAACGACAAGTATACCATCCATTGCAGTAACAAAAAATCTCGACAACAGATGACCTTCCATAATGACTAGGCTACCATCCATTGGAGTAATAAAGATATCGGCAACAAACTACCTTCCATTATGAGAAGGCTACAATCCATTGTAGTAACAAAAATCTCGACAATAGACTACCTTCCATAATGACAAGGCTACCATCCATTGTAGTAACAAAAATCTCGACAACAAACTACCTTCTATAATGACAAGGCTACCATCCATTGTAGTAACAAAAATCTCGACAACAGACTACCTTCCATAATGACTTGGCTACCATCCATTGGAGTAACAAAAATCTCGACAATAGACTACCTTCCATAATTACAAGGCTACCATCCATTAGAGTAACAAAAATATCCACAAGAGACTACCTTCCATAATGATAAGGCTACAATCCATTGTAGTAACAAAAATCTCGACAACAGACTACCTTACATAATGACAAGGCCACGATCCATTGTAGTAACAAAAATCTCGACAACAGACTACCTTTCATAATGACAAGGCTACCATCCTTTGTAGTAACAAAAATCTCGACAACAAACTACCTTCCATAATGATTTGGCTACCATCCATTGGAGTAACACAAATCTCGGCAATAGACTACCTTCCATAATGACAAGGCTACCATCCATTGGAGTAACAAAGATATCTACAACATACTACCTTCCATAATGACAAGGCTACCATCCATTGGAGTAACAAAATTTACGACAACAGACTACCTTCCATAATGACAAGGCTACCATCCATTGGAATAACAAAAAACTCGACAAGAGATGACCTTCCATAATGAATAGGCTACCATCTGTTGGAGTAATAAAGATATCAACAACAGACTACCTTCCATTATGAGAAGGCTACAATCCATTGTAGTAACAAAAATCTCGACAAGAGACTACCTTCCATAATGACAAGGCTACCATCCATTGTAGTAACAAAAATCTCGACAACAGACTACCTTCCATAATGACTTGGCTACCATCCATTGGAGTAAGAAAAATATCGGCAATTGACTACCTTCCATAATGATAAGGCTACCATCCATTGGAGTAACAAAGATATCGACAACATACTACCTTCCATAATGACAAGACTACCATCCATTGGAGTAAAAAAAATCATGACAAAAAACTACCTTCCATAATGACAAGGCTACCATCCATTGGAATAACAAAAATCTCGGCAATAGATGACTTCCATAATGACTAGGCTACCATCCATTGGAGTAATAAATATATCAACAATAGACTACCTTCCATTATGATAAGGCTACAATCCATTGTAGTAACAAAAATCTCGACAAGAGACTACCTTCCATAATGACAAGGCTACCATCCATTGTAGTAACTAAAATATCGACAACACATTACCTTCCAGAATGACAAGGGTACCACCCATTGGAGTAACAAAAATATCCAAAAGAGACTACCTTCCATAATGATAAGGCTACCATCCATTGGAGTAACAAAAATGTCGATAACAGACTACCTTCCATAATGTCAAGGCTACATTCCATTATAGTAACAAAAATCTCGACAACAGACAACCTTACATAATGACAAGGCTACCATCCATTGTAGTAACAAAAATCTCGACAACAGACTACCTTCCATAATGACAAGGCTACAATCCATTGTAGTAACAAAAATCTCGACAACAGACTACCTTCTATAATGACTTGGCTACCATCCATTGGAGTATCAAAAATCTCGACAATAGACTACCTTCCATAATGACAAGGCTACCATCCATTAGAGTAACAAAAATATCCACAAGAGATTACCTTCCATAATGATAAGGATATAATCCATTGTAGTATCAAAAATCTCGACAACAGACTACCTTACATAATGACAAGGCTACGATCCATTGTAGTAACAAAAATCTCGACAACAGACTACCTTCCATAATGACAAGGCTACCATCCTTTGTAGTAACAAAAATATTGACAACAAACTACCTTCCATAATGACTTGGCTACCATTCATTGGAGTAACAAAAATCTCGGCAATAAACTACCTTCCATATTGACAAGGTTACCATCCATTGGAGTAACAAAGATATCGACAACATACTACCTTCCATAATGACAAGGCTACCATCCATTGGAGTAACAAAAATCACGACAACAGACTACCTCCCATAATGACAAGGCTACCATCCATTGGAATAACTAAAATCTCGACAAGAGATGACCTTCCATAATGACTAGGCTACCATCCATTGGAGTAATAAATATATCAACCATAGACTACCTTCCATTATGATAAGGCTACAATCCATTGTAGTAACAAAAATCTCGACAAGAGACTACCTTCTATAATGACAAGGCTACCATCCATTGTAGTAACAAAAATATCGACAACAGACTACCTTCCATAATGACTTGGCTACCATCCATTGGAGTAAGAAAAATCTCGGCAATAGACTACCTTCAATAATGATAAGGCTACCATCCATTGGAGTAACAAAGATATCGACAACATACTACCTTCCATAATGACAAGGCTACCATCCATTGGAGTAACAAAAATCACGACAACAGACTACCTTCCATAATGACTTGGATACCATCCATTGGAATAACAAAAATCACGACAACAGATGACCTTCCATAATGACTAGGCTACCATCCATTGGAGTAATAAAGATATCAACAATAGACTACCTTCCATTATGAGAAGGCTACAATCCATTGTAGTAACAAAAATCTCGACAAGAGACTACCTTCCATAATGACAAGGCTACCATCCATTGGAGTAACAAAAATATCCACAAGTAACTACCTTCCACAATGATAAGGCTACCATCCGTTGGAGTAAAAAAAATCTCGACAACAGACTACCTTCCATAATGTCAAGGATACAAGCCATTATAGTAACAAAAATCTCGACAACAGACTACCTTACATAATGACAAGCCTACCATCCATTGTAGTATCAAAAATCTCGACAACAGACTACCTTCCATAATGACAAGGGTACCATCCATTGGAATAACAAAAATCACGACAACAGACTACCTTCCATAATGACAAGGCTACCGTCCATTGGAATAACTAAAATCTCGACAAGAGATGACCTTCCAAAATGACTAGGCTACCATCCATTGGAGTAATAAAGATATCAACAACAGACTACCTTCCATTATGAGAAGGCTACAATCCATTGTAGTAACAAAAATATCGACAAGAGACTACCTTCTATACTGACAAGGCTACCATCCATTGTAGTAACAAAAATATCGACAACAGACTACCTCCATAATGACTTGGCTACCATCCATTGGAGTTAAAAAAATCTCGGCAATAGACTACCTTCAATAATGACAAGGCTACCATCCATTGGAGTAACAAAGATATCGACAACATACTACCTTCCATAATGACAAGGCTACCATCCATTGGAGTAACAAAAATCACGACAACAGACTACCTTCCATAATGACAAGGATACCATCCATTGGAATAACAAAAATCACGACAACAGATGACCTTCCATAATGACTAGGCTACCATCCATTGGAGTAATAAAGATATCAACAATAGACTACCTTCCATTATGAGAAGGGTACAATCCATTGCAGTAACAAAAATCTCGACAAGAGACTACCTTCCATAATGACAAGGCTACCATACATTGTAGTAACTAAAATATCGACAACAAACTACCTTCCATAATGACAAGGGTACTATCCATTGGAGTAATAAAAATATCCACAAGAGACTACCTTCCATAATGATAAGGCTACCATCCATTGGAGTAAAAAAAATCTCGACAACAGACTACCTTCCATAATGTCAAGGCTACAATCCATTGTAGTAACAAAAATCTCTACAACAGACTACCTTCCATAATGACAAGGCTACAATCCATTGTAGTAACAAAAATCTCGACAACAGACTACCTTCTATAATGACTTGGCTACCATCCAGTGGAGTATCAAAAATCTCGACAATAGACTACCTTCCATAATGACAAGGCTACCATCCATTAGAGTAACAAAAATATCCACAAGAGATTACCTTCCATAATGATAAGGATATAATCCATTATAGTAACAAAAATCTCGACAACAGACTACCTTACATAATGACAAGGCTACGATCCATTGTAGTAACAAAAATCTCGACAACAGAATACCTTCCATACTGACAAGGCTACCATCCTTTGTAGTAACAAAAATATTGACAACAAACTACCTTCCATAATGACTTGGCTACCATTCATTGGAGTAACAAAAATCTCGGCAATAGACTACCTTCCATATTGACAAGGTTACCATCCATTGGAGTAACAAAGATATCGACAACATACTACCTTCCATAATGACAAGGCTACCATCCATTGGAGTAACAAAAATCACGACAACAGACTACCTCCCATAATGACAAGGCTACCATCCATTGGAATAACTAAAATGTCGACAAGAGATGACCTTCCATAATGACTAGGCTACCATCCATTGGAGTAATAAATATATCAACAATAGACTACCTTCCATTATGATAAGGCTACAATCCATTGTAGTAACAAAAATCTCGACAAGAGACTACCTTCTATAATGACAAGGCTACCATCCATTGTAGTAACAAAAATATCGACAACAGACTACCTTCCATAATGACTTGGCTACCATCCATTGGAGTAAGAAAAATCTCGGCAATAGACTACCTTCAATAATGATAAGGCTACCATCCATTGGAGTAACAAAGATATGGACAACATACTACCTTCCATAATGACAAGGCTACCATCCATTGGAGTAACAAAAATCACGACAACAGACTACCTTCCATAATGACTTGGATACCATCCATTAGAATAACAAAAATCACGACAACAGATGACCTTCCATAATGACTAGGCTACCATCCATTGGAGTAATAAAGATATCAACAATAGACTACCTTCCATTATGAGAAGGCTACAATCCATTGTAGTAACAAAAATCTCGACAAGAGACTAACTTCCATAATGACAAGGCTACCATCCATTGGAGTAACAAAAATATCCACAAGTAACTACCTTCCACAATGATAAGGCTACCATCCGTTGGAGTAAAAAAAATCTCGACAACATACTACCTTCCATAATGTCAAGGATACAAGCCATTGTAGTAACAAAAATCTCGACAACAGACTACCTTACATAATGACAAGCCTACCATCCATTGTAGTATCAAAAATCTCGACAACAGACTACCTTCCATAATGACAAGGGTACCATCCATTGGAGTAACAAAAATCACGACAACAGACTACCTTCCATAATGACAAGGCTACCATCCATTGGAATAACTAAAATCTCGACAAGAGATGACCTTCCAAAATGACTAGGCTACCATCCATTGGAGTAATAAAGATATCAACAACAGACTACCTTCCATTATGAGAAGGCTACAATCCATTGTAGTAAAAAAAATATCGACAAGAGACTACCTTCTATACTGACAAGGCTACCATCCATTGTAGTAACAAAAATATCGACAACAGACTACCTCCATAATGACTTGGCTACCATCCATTGGAGTTAAAAAATCTCGGCAATAGACTACCTTCAATAATGACAAGGCTACCATCCATTGGAGTAACAAAGATATCGACAACATACTACCTTCCATAATGACAAGGCTACCATCCATTGGAGTAACAAAAATCACGACAACAGACTACCTTCCATAATGACAAGGATACCATCCATTGGAATAACAAAAATCACGACAACAGATGACCTTCCATAATGACTAGGCTACCATCCATTGGAGTAATAAAGATATCAACAATAGACTACCTTCCATTATGAGAAGGCTACAATCCATTGCAGTAACAAAAATCTCGACAAGAGACTACCTTCCATAATGACAAGGCTACCATACATTGTAGTAACTAAAATATCGACAACAGACTACCTTCCATAATGACAAGGGTACTATCCATTGGAGTAATAAAAATATCCACAAGAGACTACCTTCCATAATGATAAGGCTACCATCCATTGGAGTAAAAAAAATCTCGACAACAGACTACCTTCCATAATGTCAAGGCTACAATCCATTGTAGTAACAAAAATCTCTACAACAGACTACCTTCCATAATGACAAGGCTACAATCCATTGTAGTAACAAAAATCTCGACAACAGACTACCTTCTATAATGACTTGGCTACCATCCATTGGAGTAACAAAAATCTCGACAATAGACTACCTTCCATAATGACAAGGCTACCATCCATTAGAGTAACAAAAATATCCACAAGAGATTACCTTCCATAATGATAAGGATATAATCCATTATAGTAACAAAAATCTCGACAACAGACTACCTTACATAATGACAAGGCTACGATCCATTGTAGTAACAAAAATCTCGACAACAAAATACCTTCCATACTGACAAGGCTACCATCCTTTGTAGTTACAAAAATATCGACAACAAACTTCCTTCCATAATGACTTGGCTACCATCCATTGGAGTAACAAAAATCTCGGCAATAGACTACCTTCCATATTGACAAGGTTACCATCCATTGGAGTAACAAAGATATCGACAACATACTACCTTCCATAATGACAAGGCTACCATCCATTAGAGTAACAAATATCACGACAACAGACTACCTTCCATAATGACAAGGCTACCATCCATTGGAATAACTAAAATCTCGACAAGAGATGACCTTCCATAATGACTAGGCTACCATCCATTGGAGTAATAAATATATCAACAATAGACTACCTTCCATTATGATAAGGCTACAATCCAATGTAGTAACAAAAATCTCGACAAGAGACTACCTTCTATAATGACAAGGCTACCATCCATTGTAGTAACAAAAATATCGACAACAGACTACCTTCCATAATGACTTGGCTACCATCCATTGGAGTAAGAAAAATCTCGGCAATAGACTACCTTCAACAATGATAAGGCTACCATCCATTGGAGTAACAAAGATATCGACAACATACTACCTTCCATAATGACAAGGCTACCATCCATTGGAGTAACAAAAATCACGACAACAGACTACCTTCCATAATGACTTGGATACCATCCATTGGAATAACAAAAATCACGACAACAGATGACCTTCCATAATGACTAGGCTACCATCCATTGGAGTAATAAAGATATCAACAATAGACTACCTTCCATTATGAGAAGGCTACAATCCATTGTAGTAACAAAAATCTCGACAAGAGACTAACTTCCATAATGACAAGGCTACCATCCATTGGAGTAACAAAAATATCCACAAGTAACTACCTTCCACAATGATAAGGCTACCATCCGTTGGAGTAAAAAAAATCTCGACAACATACTACCTTCCATAATGTCAAGGATACAAACCATTGTAGTAACAAAAATCTCGACAACAGACTACCTTACATAATGACAAGCCTACCATCCATTGTAGTATCAAAAATCTCGACAACAGACTACCTTCCATAATGACAAGGGTACCATCCATTGGAGTAACAAAAATCACGACAACAGACTACCTTCCATAATGACAAGGCTACCATCCATTGGAATAACTAAAATCTCGACAAGAGATGACCTTCCAAAATGACTAGGCTACCATCCATTGGAGTAATAAAGATATCAACAACAGACTACCTTCCCTTATGAGAAGGCTACAATCCATTGTAGTAAAAAAAATATCGACAAGAGACTACCTTCTATACTGACAAGGCTACCATCCATTGTAGTAACAAAAATATCGACAACAGACTACCTCCATAATGACTTGGCTACCATCCATTGGAGTTAAAAAATCTCGGCAATAGACTACCTTCAATAATGAAAAGGCTACCATCCATTGGAGTAACAAAGATATCGACAACATACTACCTTCCATAATGACAAGGCTACCATCCATTGGAGTAACAAAAATCACAACAACAGACTACCTTCCATAATGACAAGGATACCATCCATTGGAATAACAAAAATCACGACAACAGATGACCTTCCATAATGACTAGGCTACCATCCATTGGAGTAATAAAGATATCAACAATAGACTACCTTCCATTATGAGAAGGCTACAATCCATTGCAGTAACAAAAATCTCGACAAGAGACTACCTTCCATAATGACAAGGCTACCATACATTGTAGTAACTAAAATATCGACAACAGACTACCTTCCATAATGACAAGGGTACTATCCATTGGAGTAATAAAAATATCCACAAGAGACTACCTTCCATAATGATAAGGCTACCATCCATTGGAGTAAAAAAAATCTCGACAACAGACTACCTTCCATAATGTCAAGGCTACAATCCATTGTAGTAACAAAAATCTCTACAACAGACTACCTTCCATAATGACAAGGCTACAATCCATTGTAGTAACAAAAATCTCGACAACAGACTACCTTCTATAATGACTTGGCTACCATCCATTGGAGTAACAAAAATCTCGACAATAGACTACCTTCCATAATGACAAGGCTACCATCCATTAGAGTAACAAAAATATCCACAAGAGATTACCTTCCATAATGATAAGGATATAATCCATTATAGTAACAAAAATCTCGACAACAGACTACCTTACATAATGACAAGGCTACGATCCATTGTAGTAACAAAAATCTCGACAACAAAATACCTTCCATACTGACAAGGCTACCATCCTTAGTAGTTACAAAAATATCGACAACAAACTTCCTTCCATAATGACTTGGCTACCATCCATTGGAGTAACAAAAATCTCGGCAATAGACTACCTTCCATATTGACAAGGTTACCATCCATTGGAGTAACAAAGATATCGACAACATACTACCTTCCATAATGACAAGGCTACCATCCATTAGAGTAACAAATATCAAGACAACAGACTACCTTCCATAATGACAAGGCTACCATCCATTGGAATAACTAAAATCTCGACAAGAGATGACCTTCCATAATGACTAGGCTACCATCCATTGGAGTAATAAATATATCAACAATAGACTACCTTCCATTATGATAAGGCTACAATCCAATGTAGTAACAAAAATCTCGACAAGAGACTACCTTCTATAATGACAAGGCTACCATCCATTGTAGTAACAAAAATATCGACAACAGACTACCTTCCATAATGACTTGGCTACCATCCATTGGAGTAAGAAAAATCTCGGCAATAGACTACCTTCAACAATGATAAGGCTACCATCCATTGGAGTAACAAAGATATCGACAACATACTACCTTCCATAATGACAAGGCTACCATCCATTGGAGTAACAAAAATCACGACAACAGACTACCTTCCATAATGACTTGGATACCATCCATTGGAATAACAAAAATCACGACAACAGATGACCTTCCATAATGACTAGGCTACCATCCATTGGAGTAATAAAGATATCAACAATAGACTACCTTCCATTATGAGAAGGCTACAATCCATTGTAGTAACAAAAATCTCGACAAGAGACTAACTTCCATAATGACAAGGCTACCATCCATTGGAGTAACAAAAATATCCACAAGTAACTACCTTCCACAATGATAAGGCTACCATCCGTTGGAGTAAAAAAAATCTCGACAACATACTACCTTCCATAATGTCAAGGATACAAACCATTGTAGTAACAAAAATCTCGACAACAGACTACCTTACATAATGACAAGCCTACCATCCATTGTAGTATCAAAAATCTCGACAACAGACTACCTTCCATAATGACAAGGGTACCATCCATTGGAGTAACAAAAATCACGACAACAGACTACCTTCCATAATGACAAGGCTACCATCCATTGGAATAACTAAAATCTCGACAAGAGATGACCTTCCAAAATGACTAGGCTACCATCCATTGGAGTAATAAAGATATCAACAACAGACTACCTTCCATTATGAGAAGGCTACAATCCATTGTAGTAACAAAAATATCGACAAGAGACTACCTTCTATACTGACAAGGCTACCATCCATTGTAGTAACAAAAATATCGACAACAGACTACCTCCATAATGACTTGGCTACCATCCATTGGAGTTAAAAAAATCTCGGCAATAGACTACCTTCAATAATGACAAGGCTACCATCCATTGGAATAACAAAGATATCGACAACATACTACCTTCCATAATGACAAGGCTACCATCCATTGGAGTAACAAAAATCACGACAACAGACTACCTTCCATAATGACAAGGATACCATCCATTGGAATAACAAAAATCACGACAACAGATGACCTTCCATAATGACTAGGCTACCATCCATTGGAGTAATAAAGATATCAACAATAGACTACCTTCCATTATGAGAAGGCTACAATCCATTGCAGTAACAAAAATCTCGACAAGAGACTACCTTCCATAATGACAAGGCTACCATACATTGTAGTAACTAAAATATCGACAACAGACTACCTTCCATAATGACAAGGGTACTATCCATTAGAGTAATAAAAATATCCACAAGAGACTACCTTCCATAATGATAAGGCTACCATCCATTGGAGTAAAAAAAATCTCGACAACAGACTACCTTCCATAATGTCAAGGCTACAATCCATTGTAGTAACAAAAATCTCTACAACAGACTACCTTCCATAATGACAAGGCTACAATCCATTGTAGTAACAAAAATCTCGACAACAGACTACCTTCTATAATGACTTGGCTACCATCCATTGGAGTAACAAAAATCTCGACAATAGACTACCTTCCATAATGACAAGGCTACCATCCATTAGAGTAACAAAAATATCCACAACAGATTACCTTCCATAATGATAAGGATATAATCCATTATAGTAACAAAAATCTCGACAACAGACTACCTTACATAATGACAAGGCTACGATCCATTGTAGTAACAAAAATCTCGACAACAAAATACCTTCCATACTGACAAGGCTACCATCCTTTGTAGTTACAAAAATATCGACAACAAACTTCCTTCCATAATGACTTGGCTACCATCCATTGGAGTAACAAAAATCTCGGCAATAGACTACCTTCCATATTGACAAGGTTACCATCCATTGGAGTAACAAAGATATCGACAACATACTACCTTCCATAATGACAAGGCTACCATCCATTAGAGTAAAAAATATCACGACAACAGACTACCTTCCATAATGACAAGGCTACCATCCATTGGAATAACTAAAATCTCGACAAGAGATGACCTTCCATAATGACTAGGCTACCATCCATTGGAGTAATAAAGATATCAACAACAGACTACCTTCCATTATGAGAAGGCTACAATCCTTTGTAGTAAAAAAAATCTCGACAAGAGACTACCTTCTATAATGACAAGGCTACCATCCATTGTAGTAAAAAAAATGTCGACAACAGACTACCTCCATAATGACTCGGCTACCATCCATTGGAGTTAAAAAAATCTCGGCAATAGACTACCTTCAATAATGACAAGGCTGCCATCCATTGGAGTAACAAAGATATCGACAACATACTACCTTCCATAATGACAAGGCTACCATCCATTGGAGTAACAAAAATCACGACAACAGACTACCTTCCATAATGACAAGGATACCATCCATTGGAATAACAAAAATCACGACAACAGATGACCTTCCATAATGACTAGGCTACCATCCATTGGAGTAATAAAGATATCAACAATAGACTACCTTCCATTATGAGAAGGCTACAATCCATTGCAGTAACAAAAATCTCGACAAGAGACTACCTTCCATAATGACAAGGCTACCATACATTGTAGTAACTAAAATATCGACAACAGACTACCTTCCATAATTACAAGGGTACTATCCATTGGAGTAATAAAAATATCCACAAGAGACTACCTTCCATAATGATAAGGCTACCATCCATTGGAGTAAAAAAAATCTCGACAACAGACTACCTTCCATAATGTCAAGGCTACAATCCATTGTAGTAACAAAAATCTCTACAACAGACTACCTTCCATAATGACAAGGCTACAATCCATTGTAGTAACAAAAATCTCGACAACAGACTACCTTCTATAATGACTTGGCTACCATCCATTGGAGTAACAAAAATCTCGACAATAGACTACCTTCCATAATGACAAGGCTACCATCCATTAGAGTAACAAAAATATCCACAAGAGATTACCTTCCATAATGATAAGGATATAATCCATTATAGTAACAAAAAACTCGACAACAGACTACCTTACATAATGACAAGGCTACGATCCATTGTAGTAACAAAAATCTCGACAACAGACTACCTTCCATAATGACAAGGCTACCATCCTTTGTAGTTACAAAAATATCGACAACAAACTTCCTTCCATAATGACTTGGCTACCATCCATTGGAGTAACAAAAATCTCGGCAATAGACTACCTTCCATATTGACAAGGTTACCATCCATTGGAGTAACAAAGATATCGACAACATACTACCTTCCATAATGACAAGGCTACCATCCATTAGAGTAACAAATATCACGACAACAGACTACCTTCCATAATGACAAGGCTACCATCCATTGGAATAACTAAAATCTCGACAAGAGATGACCTTCCATAATGACTAGGCTACCATCCATTGGAGTAATAAAGATATCAACAACAGACTACCTTCCATTATGAGAAGGCTACAATCCTTTGTAGTAAAAAAAATCTCGACAAGAGACTACCTTCTATAATGACAAGGCTACCATCCATTGTAGTAACAAAAATATCGACAACAGACTACCTTCCATAATGACTTGGCTACCATCCATTGGAGTAAAACAAATCTCGGCAATATACTACCTTCAATAATGACAAGGCTACCATCCATTGGAGTAACAAAGATATCGACAACATACTACCTTCCATAATGACAAGGCTATCATCCATTGGTGTAACAAAAATCACGACAACAGACTACCTTCCATAATGACAAGGATACCATGCATTTGAAAAACAAAAATCACGACAACAGATGACCTTCCATAATGACTAGGCTACCATCCATTGGAGTAATAAAGATATCAACAATAGACTACCTTCCATTATGAGAAGGATACAATCCATTGCAGTAACAAAAATCTCGACAAGAGACTACCTTCCATAATGACAAGGCTACCATACATTGTAGTAACTAAAATATCGACAACAGACTACCTTCCATAATGACAAGGGTACTATCCATTGGAGTAATAAAAATATCCACAAGAGACTACCTTCCATAATGATAAGGCTACCATCCATTGGAGTAAAAAAAATCTCGACAACAGACTACCTTCCATAATGTCAAGGCTACAATCCATTGTAGTAACAAAAATCTCTACAACAGACTACCTTCCATAATGACAAGGCTACAATCCATTGTAGTAACAAAAATCTCGACAACAGACTACCTTCTATAATGACTTGGCTACCATCCATTGGAGTAACAAAAATCTCGACAATAGACTACCTTCCATAATGTCAAGGCTACCATCCATTAGAGTAACAAAAATATCCACAAGAGATTACCTTCCATAATGATAAGGATATAATCCATTATAGTAACAAAAATCTCGACAACAGACTACCTTACATAATGACAAGGCTACGATCCATTGTAGTAACAAAAATCTCGACAACAAAATACCTTCCATACTGACAAGGCTACCATCCTTTGTAGTTACAAAAATATCGACAACAAACTTCCTTCCATAATGACTTGGCTACCATCCATTGGAGTAACAAAAATCTCGGCAATATACTACCTTCCATATTGACAAGGTTACCATCCATTGGAGTAACAAAGATATCGACAACATACTACCTTCCATAATGACAAGGCTACCATCCATTAGAGTAAAAAATATCACGACAACAGACTACCTTCCATAATGACAAGGCTACCATCCATTGGAATAACTAAAATCTCGACAAGAGATGACCTTCCATAATGACTAGGCTACCATCCATTGGAGTAATAAAGATATCAACAACAGACTACCTTCCATTATGAGAAGGCTACAATCCTTTGTAGTAAAAAAAATCTCGACAAGAGACTACCTTCTATAATGACAAGGCTACCATCCATTGTAGTAACAAAAATGTCGACAACAGACTACCTCCATAATGACTCGGCTACCATCCATTGGAGTTAAAAAAATCTCGGCAATAGACTACCTTCAATAATGACAAGGCTACCATCCATTGGAGTAACAAAGATATCGACAACATACTACCTTCCATAATGACAAGGCTACCATCCATTGGAGTAACAAAAATCACGACAACAGACTACCTTCCATAATGACAAGGATACCATCCATTGGAATAACAAAAATCACGACAACAGATGACCTTCCATAATGACTAGGCTACCATCCATTGGAGTAATAAAGATATCAACAATAGACTACCTTCCATTATGAGAAGGCTACAATCCATTGCAGTAACAAAAATCTCGACAAGAGACTACCTTCCATAATGACAAGGCTACCATACATTGTAGTAACTAAAATATCGACAACAGACTACCTTCCATAATTACAAGGGTACTATCCATTGGAGTAATAAAAATATCCACAAGAGACTACCTTCCATAATGATAAGGCTACCATCCATTGGAGTAAAAAAAATCTCGACAACAGACTACCTTCCATAATGTCAAGGCTACAATCCATTGTAGTAACAAAAATCTCTACAATAGACTACCTTCCATAATGACAAGGCTACAATCCATTGTAGTAACAAAAATCTCGACAACAGACTACCTTCTATAATGACTTGGCTACCATCCATTGGAGTAACAAAAATCTCGACAATAGACTACCTTCCATAATGACAAGGCTACCATCCATTAGAGTAACAAAAATATCCACAAGAGATTACCTTCCATAATGATAAGGATATAATCCATTATAGTAACAAAAATCTCGACAACAGACTACCTTACATAATGACAAGGCTACGATCCATTGTAGTAACAAAAATCTCGACAACAGACTACCTTCCATAATGACAAGGCTACCATCCTTTGTAGTTACAAAAATATCGACAACAAACTTCCTTCCATAATGACTTGGCTACCATCCATTGGAGTAACAAAAATCTCGGCAATAGACTACCTTCCATATTGACAAGGTTACCATCCATTGGAGTAACAAAGATATCGACAACATACTACCTTCCATAATGACAAGGCAACCATCCATTAGAGTAACAAATATCACGACAACAGACTACCTTCCATAATGACAAGGCTACCATCCATTGGAATAACTAAAATCTCGACAAGAGATGACCTTCCATAATGACTAGGCTACCATCCATTGGAGTAATAAAGATATCAACAACAGACTACCTTCCATTATGAGAAGGCTACAATCCTTTGTAGTAAAAAAAATCTCGACAAGAGACTACCTTCTATAATGACAAGGCTACCATCCATTGTAGTAACAAAAATATCGACAACAGACTACCTTCCATAATGACTTGGCTACCATCCATTGGAGTAAAACAAATCTCGGCAATATACTACCTTCAATAATGACAAGGCTACCATCCATTGGAGTAACAAAGATATCGACAACATACTACCTTCCATAATGACAAGGCTATCATCCATTGGTGTAACAAAAATCACGACAACAGACTACCTTCCATAATGACAAGGATACCATGCATTTGAAAAACAAAAATCACGACAACAGATGACCTTCCATAATGACTAGGCTACCATCCATTGGAGTAATAAAGATATCAACAATAGACTACCTTCCATTATGAGAAGGATACAATCCATTGCAGTAACAAAAATCTCGACAAGAGACTACCTTCCATAATGACAAGGCTACCATACATTGTAGTAACTAAAATATCGACAACAGACTACCTTCCATAATGACAAGGGTACTATCCATTGGAGTAATAAAAATATCCACAAGAGACTACCTTCCATAATGATAAGGCTACTATCCATTGGAGTAAAAAAAATCTCGACAACAGACTACCTTCCATAATGTCAAGGCTACAATCCATTGTAGTAACAAAAATCTCTACAACAGACTACCTTCCATAATGACAAGGCTACAATCCATTGTAGTAACAAAAATCTCGACAACAGACTACCTTCTATAATGACTTGGCTACCATCCATTGGAGTAACAAAAATCTCGACAATAGACTACCTTCCATAATGTCAAGGCTACCATCCATTAGAGTAACAAAAATATCCACAAGAGATTACCTTCCATAATGATAAGGATATAATCCATTATAGTAACAAAAATCTCGACAACATACTACCTTACATAATGACAAGGCTACGATCCATTGTAGTAACAAAAATCTCGACAACAAAATACCTTCCATACTGACAAGGCTACCATCCTTTGTAGTTACAAAAATATCGACAACAAACTTCCTTCCATAATGACTTGGCTACCATCCATTGGAGTAACAAAAATCTCGGCAATAGACTACCTTCCATATTGACAAGGTTACCATCCATTGGAGTAACAAAGATATCGACAACATACTATCTTCCATAATGACAAGGCTACCATCCATTAGAGTAAAAAATATCACGACAACAGACTACCTTCCATAATGACAAGGCTACCATCCATTGGAATAACTAAAATCTCGACAAGAGATGACCTTCCATAATGACTAGGCTACCATCCATTGGAGTAATAAAGATATCAACAACAGACTACCTTCCATTATGAGAAGGCTACAATCCTTTGTAGTAAAAAAAATCTCGACAAGAGACTAACTTCTATAATGACAAGGCTACCATCCATTGTAGTAACAAAAATGTCGACAACAGACTACCTCCATAATGACTCGGCTACCATCCATTGGAGTTAAAAAAATCTCGGTAATAGACTACCTTCAATAATGACAAGGCTACCATCCATTGGATTAACAAAGATATCGACAACATACTACCTTCCATAATGACAAGGCTACCATCCATTGGAGTAACAAAAATCACGACAACAGACTACCTTCCATAATGACAAGGATACCATCCATTGGAATAACAAAAATCACGACAACAGATGACCTTCCATAATGACTAGGCTACCATCCATTGGAGTAATAAAGATATCAACAATAGACTACCTTCCATTATGAGAAGGCTACAATCCATTGCAGTAACAAAAATCTCGACAAGAGACTACCTTCCATAATGACAAGGCTACCATACATTGTAGTAACTAAAATATCGACAACAGACTACCTTCCATAATTACAAGGGTACTATCCATTGGAGTAATAAAAATATCCACAAGAGACTACCTTCCATAATGATAAGGCTACCATCCATTGGAGTAAAAAAAATCTCGACAACAGACTACCTTCCATAATGTCAAGGCTACAATCCATTGTAGTAACAAAAATCTCTACAACAGACTACCTTCCATAATGACAAGGCTACAATCCATTGTAGTAACAAAAATCTCGACAACAGACTACCTTCTATAATGACTTGGCTACCATCCATTGGAGTAACAAAAATCTCGACAATAGACTACCTTCCATAATGTCAAGGCTACCATCCATTAGAGTAACAAAAATATCCACAAGAGATTACCTTCCATAATGATAAGGATATAATCCATTATAGTAACAAAAATCTCGACAACATACTACCTTACATAATGACAAGGCTACGATCCATTGTAGTAACAAAAATCTCGACAACAAAATACCTTCCATACTGACAAGGCTACCATCCTTTGTAGTTACAAAAATATCGACAACAAACTTCCTTCCATAATGACTTGGCTACCATCCATTGGAGTAACAAAAATCTCGGCAATAGACTACCTTCCATATTGACAAGGTTACCATCCATTGGAGTAACAAAGATATCGACAACATACTATCTTCCATAATGACAAGGCTACCATCCATTAGAGTAAAAAATATCACGACAACAGACTACCTTCCATAATGACAAGGCTACCATCCATTGGAATAACTAAAATCTCGACAAGAGATGACCTTCCATAATGACTAGGCTACCATCCATTGGAGTAATAAAGATATCAACAACAGACTACCTTCCATTATGAGAAGGCTACAATCCTTTGTAGTAAAAAAAATCTCGACAAGAGACTAACTTCTATAATGACAAGGCTACCATCCATTGTAGTAACAAAAATGTCGACAACAGACTACCTCCATAATGACTCGGCTACCATCCATTGGAGTTAAAAAAATCTCGGTAATAGACTACCTTCAATAATGACAAGGCTACCATCCATTGGATTAACAAAGATATCGACAACATACTACCTTCCATAATGACAAGGCTACCATCCATTGGAGTAACAAAAATCACGACAACAGACTACCTTCCATAATGACAAGGATACCATCCATTGGAATAACAAAAATCACGACAACAGATGACCTTCCATAATGACTAGGCTACCATCCATTGGAGTAATAAAGATATCAACAATAGACTACCTTCCATTATGAGAAGGCTACAATCCATTGCAGTAACAAAAATCTCGACAAGAGACTACCTTCCATAATGACAAGGCTACCATACATTGTAGTAACTAAAATATCGACAACAGACTACCTTCCATAATTACAAGGGTACTATCCATTGGAGTAATAAAAATATCCACAAGAGACTACCTTCCATAATGATAAGGCTACCATCCATTGGAGTAAAAAAAATCTCGACAACAGACTACCTTCCATAATGTCAAGGCTACAATCCATTGTAGTAACAAAAATCTCTACAACAGACTACCTTCCATAATGACAAGGCTACAATCCATTGTAGTAACAAAAATCTCGACAACAGACTACCTTCTATAATGACTTGGCTACCATCCATTGGAGTAACAAAAATCTCGACAATAGACTACCTTCCATAATGACAAGGCTACCATCCATTAGAGTAACAAAAATATCCACAAGAGATTACCTTCCATAATGATAAGGATATAATCCATTATAGTAACAAAAATCTCGACAACAGACTACCTTACATAATGACAAGGCTACGATCCATTGTAGTAACAAAAATCTCGACAACAGACTACCTTCCATAATGACAAGGCTACCATCCTTTGTAGTTACAAAAATATCGACAACAAACTTCCTTCCATAATGACTTGGCTACCATCCATTGGAGTAACAAAAATCTCGGCAATAGACTACCTTCCATATTGACAAGGTTACCATCCATTGGAGTAACAAAGATATCGACAACATACTACCTTCCATAATGACAAGGCTACCATCCATTAGAGTAACAAATATCACGACAACAGACTACCTTCCATAATGACAAGGCTACCATCCATTGGAATAACTAAAATCTCGACAAGAGATGACCTTCCATAATGACTAGGCTACCATCCATTGGAGTAATAAAGATATCAACAACAGACTACCTTCCATTATGAGAAGGCTACAATCCTTTGTAGTAAAAAAAATCTCGACAAGAGACTACCTTCTATAATGACAAGGCTACCATCCATTGTAGTAACAAAAATATCGACAACAGACTACCTTCCATAATGACTTGGCTACCATCCATTGGAGTAAAACAAATCTCGGCAATATACTACCTTCAATAATGACAAGGCTACCATCCATTGGAGTAACAAAGATATCGACAACATACTACCTTCCATAATGACAAGGCTATCATCCATTGGTGTAACAAAAATCACGACAACAGACTACCTTCCATAATGACAAGGATACCATGCATTTGAAAAACAAAAATCACGACAACAGATGACCTTCCATAATGACTAGGCTACCATCCATTGGAGTAATAAAGATATCAACAATAGACTACCTTCCATTATGAGAAGGATACAATCCATTGCAGTAACAAAAATCTCGACAAGAGACTACCTTCCATAATGACAAGGCTACCATACATTGTAGTAACTAAAATATCGACAACAGACTACCTTCCATAATGACAAGGGTACTATCCATTGGAGTAATAAAAATATCCACAAGAGACTACCTTCCATAATGATAAGGCTACCATCCATTGGAGTAAAAAAAATCTCGACAACAGACTACCTTCCATAATGTCAAGGCTACAATCCATTGTAGTAACAAAAATCTCTACAACAGACTACCTTCCATAATGACAAGGCTACAATCCATTGTAGTAACAAAAATCTCGACAACAGACTACCTTCTATAATGACTTGGCTACCATCCATTGGAGTAACAAAAATCTCGACAATAGACTACCTTCCATAATGTCAAGGCTACCATCCATTAGAGTAACAAAAATATCCACAAGAGATTACCTTCCATAATGATAAGGATATAATCCATTATAGTAACAAAAATCTCGACTACAGACTACCTTACATAATGACAAGGCTACGATCCATTGTAGTAACAAAAATCTCGACAACAAAATACCTTCCATACTGACAAGGCTACCATCCTTTGTAGTTACAAAAATATCGACAACAAACTTCCTTCCATAATGACTTGGCTACCATCCATTGGAGTAACAAAAATCTCGGCAATAGACTACCTTCCATATTGACAAGGTTACCATCCATTGGAGTAACAAAGATATCGACAACATACTACCTTCCATAATGACAAGGCTACCATCCATTAGAGTAAAAAATATCACGACAACAGACTACCTTCCATAATGACAAGGCTACCATCCATTGGAATAACTAAAATCTCGACAAGAGATGACCTTCCATAATGACTAGGCTACCATCCATTGGAGTAATAAAGATATCAACAACAGACTACCTTCCATTATGAGAAGGCTACAATCCTTTGTAGTAAAAAAATCTCGACAAGAGACTACCTTCTATAATGACAAGGCTACCATCCATTGTAGTAACAAAAATGTCGACAACAGACTACCTCCATAATGACTCGGCTACCATCCATTGGAGTTAAAAAAATCTCGGTAATAGACTACCTTCAATAATGACAAGGCTACCATCCATTGGATTAACAAAGATATCGACAACATACTACCTTCCATAATGACAAGGCTACCATCCATTGGAGTAACAAAAATCACGACAACAGACTACCTTCCATAATGACAAGGATACCATCCATTGGAATAACAAAAATCACGACAACAGATGACCTTCCATAATGACTAGGCTACCATCCATTGGAGTAATAAAGATATCAACAATAGACTACCTTCCATTATGAGAAGGCTACAATCCATTGCAGTAACAAAAATCTCGACAAGAGACTACCTTCCATAATGACAAGGCTACCATACATTGTAGTAACTAAAATATCGACAACAGACTACCTTCCATAATTACAAGGGTACTATCCATTGGAGTAATAAAAATATCCACAAGAGACTACCTTCCATAATGATAAGGCTACCATCCATTGGAGTAAAAAAAATCTCGACAACAGACTACCTTCCATAATGTCAAGGCTACAATCCATTGTAGTAACAAAAATCTCTACAACAGACTACCTTCCATAATGACAAGGCTACAATCCATTGTAGTAACAAAAATCTCGACAACAGACTACCTTCTATAATGACTTGGCTACCATCCATTGGAGTAACAAAAATCTCGACAATAGACTACCTTCCATAATGACAAGGCTACCATCCATTAGAGTAACAAAAATATCCACAAGAGATTACCTTCCATAATGATAAGGATATAATCCATTATAGTAACAAAAATCTCGACAACAGACTACCTTACATAATGACAAGGCTACGATCCATTGTAGTAACAAAAATCTCGACAACAGACTACCTTCCATAATGACAAGGCTACCATCCTTTGTAGTTACAAAAATATCGACAACAAACTTCCTTCCATAATGACTTGGCTACCATCCATTGGAGTAACAAAAATCTCGGCAATAGACTACCTTCCATATTGACAAGGTTACCATCCATTGGAGTAACAAAGATATCGACAACATACTACCTTCCATAATGACAAGGCTACCATCCATTAGAGTAAAAAATATCACGACAACAGACTACCTTCCATAATGACAAGGCTACCATCCATTGGAATAACTAAAATCTCGACAAGAGATGACCTTCCATAATGACTAGGCTACCATCCATTGGAGTAATAAAGATATCAACAACAGACTACCTTCCATTATGAGAAGGCTACAATCCTTTGTAGTAAAAAAATCTCGACAAGAGACTACCTTCTATAATGACAAGGCTACCATCCATTGTAGTAACAAAAATGTCGACAACAGACTACCTCCATAATGACTCGGCTACCATCCATTGGAGTTAAAAAAATCTCGGTAATAGACTACCTTCAATAATGACAAGGCTACCATCCATTGGATTAACAAAGATATCGACAACATACTACCTTCCATAATGACAAGGCTACCATCCATTGGAGTAACAAAAATCACGACAACAGACTACCTTCCATAATGACAAGGATACCATCCATTGGAATAACAAAAATCACGACAACAGATGACCTTCCATAATGACTAGGCTACCATCCATTGGAGTAATAAAGATATCAACAATAGACTACCTTCCATTATGAGAAGGCTACAATCCATTGCAGTAACAAAAATCTCGACAAGAGACTACCTTCCATAATGACAAGGCTACCATACATTGTAGTAACTAAAATATCGACAACAGACTACCTTCCATAATTACAAGGGTACTATCCATTGGAGTAATAAAAATATCCACAAGAGACTACCTTCCATAATGATAAGGCTACCATCCATTGGAGTAAAAAAAATCTCGACAACAGACTACCTTCCATAATGTCAAGGCTACAATCCATTGTAGTAACAAAAATCTCTACAACAGACTACCTTCCATAATGACAAGGCTACAATCCATTGTAGTAACAAAAATCTCGACAACAGACTACCTTCTATAATGACTTGGCTACCATCCATTGGAGTAACAAAAATCTCGACAATAGACTACCTTCCATAATGACAAGGCTACCATCCATTAGAGTAACAAAAATATCCACAAGAGATTACCTTCCATAATGATAAGGATATAATCCATTATAGTAACAAAAATCTCGACAACAGACTACCTTACATAATGACAAGGCTACGATCCATTGTAGTAACAAAAATCTCGACAACAGACTACCTTCCATAATGACAAGGCTACCATCCTTTGTAGTTACAAAAATATCGACAACAAACTTCCTTCCATAATGACTTGGCTACCATCCATTGGAGTAACAAAAATCTCGGCAATAGACTACCTTCCATATTGACAAGGTTACCATCCATTGGAGTAACAAAGATATCGACAACATACTACCTTCCATAATGACAAGGCTACCATCCATTAGAGTAACAAATATCACGACAACAGACTACCTTCCATAATGACAAGGCTACCATCCATTGGAATAACTAAAATCTCGACAAGAGATGACCTTCCATAATGACTAGGCTACCATCCATTGGAGTAATAAAGATATCAACAACAGACTACCTTCCATTATGAGAAGGCTACAATCCTTTGTAGTAAAAAAAATCTCGACAAGAGACTACCTTCTATAATGACAAGGCTACCATCCATTGTAGTAACAAAAATATCGACAACAGACTACCTTCCATAATGACTTGGCTACCATCCATTGGAGTAAAACAAATCTCGGCAATATACTACCTTCAATAATGACAAGGCTACCATCCATTGGAGTAACAAAGATATCGACAACATACTACCTTCCATAATGACAAGGCTATCATCCATTGGTGTAACAAAAATCACGACAACAGACTACCTTCCATAATGACAAGGATACCATGCATTTGAAAAACAAAAATCACGACAACAGATGACCTTCCATAATGACTAGGCTACCATCCATTGGAGTAATAAAGATATCAACAATAGACTACCTTCCATTATGAGAAGGATACAATCCATTGCAGTAACAAAAATCTCGACAAGAGACTACCTTCCATAATGACAAGGCTACCATACATTGTAGTAACTAAAATATCGACAACAGACTACCTTCCATAATGACAAGGGTACTATCCATTGGAGTAATAAAAATATCCACAAGAGACTACCTTCCATAATGATAAGGCTACCATCCATTGGAGTAAAAAAAATCTCGACAATAGACTACCTTCCATAATGTCAAGGCTACAATCCATTGTAGTAACAAAAATCTCTACAACAGACTACCTTCCATAATGACAAGGCTACAATCCATTGTAGTAACAAAAATCTCGACAACAGACTACCTTCTATAATGACTTGGCTACCATCCATTGGAGTAACAAAAATCTCGACAATAGACTACCTTCCATAATGTCAAGGCTACCATCCATTAGAGTAACAAAAATATCCACAAGAGATTACCTTCCATAATGATAAGGATATAATCCATTATAGTAACAAAAATCTCGACAACAGACTACCTTACATAATGACAAGGCTACGATCCATTGTAGTAACAAAAATCTCGACAACAAAATACCTTCCATACTGACAAGGCTACCATCCTTTGTAGTTACAAAAATATCGACAACAAACTTCCTTCCATAATGACTTGGCTACCATCCATTGGAGTAACAAAAATCTCGGCAATAGACTACCTTCCATATTGACAAGGTTACCATCCATTGGAGTAACAAAGATATCGACAACATACTACCTTCCATAATGACAAGGCTACCATCCATTAGAGTAAAAAATATCACGACAACAGACTACCTTCCATAATGACAAGGCTACCATCCATTGGAATAACTAAAATCTCGACAAGAGATGACCTTCCATAATGACTAGGCTACCATCCATTGGAGTAATAAAGATATCAACAACAGACTACCTTCCATTATGAGAAGGCTACAATCCTTTGTAGTAAAAAAAATCTCGACAAGAGACTACCTTCTATAATGACAAGGCTACCATCCATTATAGTAACAAAAATGTCGACAACAGACTACCTCCATAATGACTCGGCTACCATCCATTGGAGTTAAAAAAATCTCGGTAATAGACTACCTTCAATAATGACAAGGCTACCATCCATTGGATTAACAAAGATATCGACAACATACTACCTTCCATAATGACAAGGCTACCATCCATTGGAGTAACAAAAATCACGACAACAGACTACCTTCCATAATGACAAGGATACCATCCATTGGAATAACAAAAATCACGACAACAGATGACCTTCCATAATGACTAGGCTACCATCCATTGGAGTAATAAAGATATCAACAATAGACTACCTTCCATTATGAGAAGGCTACAATCCATTGCAGTAACAAAAATCTCGACAAGAGACTACCTTCCATAATGACAAGGCTACCATACATTGTAGTAACTAAAATATCGACAACAGACTACCTTCCATAATTACAAGGGTACTATCCATTGGAGTAATAAAAATATCCACAAGCGACTACCTTCCATAATGATAAGGCTACCATCCATTGGAGTAAAAAAAATCTCGACAACAGACTACCTTCCATAATGTCAAGGCTACAATCCATTGTAGTAACAAAAATCTCTACAACAGACTACCTTCCATAATGACAAGGCTACAATCCATTGTAGTAACAAAAATCTCGACAACAGACTACCTTCTATAATGACTTGGCTACCATCCATTGGAGTAACAAAAATCTCGACAATAGACTACCTTCCATAATGTCAAGGCTACCATCCATTAGAGTAACAAAAATATCCACAAGAGATTACCTTCCATAATGATAAGGATATAATCCATTATAGTAACAAAAATCTCGACAACAGACTACCTTACATAATGACAAGGCTACGATCCATTGTAGTAACAAAAATCTCGACAACAAAATACCTTCCATACTGACAAGGCTACCATCCTTTGTAGTTACAAAAATATCGACAACAAACTTCCTTCCATAATGACTTGGCTACCATCCATTGGAGTAACAAAAATCTCGGCAATAGACTACCTTCCATATTGACAAGGTTACCATCCATTGGAGTAACAAAGATATCGACAACATACTACCTTCCATAATGACAAGGCTACCATCCATTAGAGTAAAAAATATCACGACAACAGACTACCTTCCATAATGACAAGGCTACCATCCATTGGAATAACTAAAATGTCGACAAGAGATGACCTTCCATAATGACTAGGCTACCATCCATTGGAGTAATAAAGATATCAACAACAGACTACCTTCCATTATGAGAAGGCTACAATCCTTTGTAGTAAAAAAAATCTCGACAAGAGACTACCTTCTATAATGACAAGGCTACCATCCATTGTAGTAACAAAAATGTCGACAACAGACTACCTCCATAATGACTCGGCTACCATCCATTGGAGTTAAAAAAATCTCGGCAATAGACTACCTTCAATAATGACAAGGCTACCATCCATTGGAGTAACAAAGATATCGACAACATACTACCTTCCATAATGACAAGGCTACCATCCATTGGAGTAACAAAAATCACGACAACAGACTACCTTCCATAATGACAAGGATACCATCCATTGGAATAACAAAAATCACGACAACAGATGACCTTCCATAATGACTAGGCTACCATCCATTGGAGTAATAAAGATATCAACAATAGACTACCTTCCATTATGAGAAGGCTACAATCCATTGCAGTAACAAAAATCTCGACAAGAGACTACCTTCCATAATGACAAGGCTACCATACATTGTAGTAACTAAAATATCGACAACAGACTACCTTCCATAATTACAAGGGTACTATCCATTGGAGTAATAAAAATATCCACAAGCGACTACCTTCCATAATGATAAGGCTACCATCCATTGGAGTAAAAAAAATCTCGACAACAGACTACCTTCCATAATGTCAAGGCTACAATCCATTGTAGTAACAAAAATCTCTACAACAGACTACCTTCCATAATGACAAGGCTACAATCCATTGTAGTAACAAAAATCTCGACAACAGACTACCTTCTATAATGACTTGGCTACCATCCATTGGAGTAACAAAAATCTCGACAATAGACTACCTTCCATAATGACAAGGCTACCATCCATTAGAGTAACGAAAATATCCACAAGAGATTACCTTCCATAATGATAAGGATATAATCCATTATAGTAACAAAAATCTCGACAACAGACTACCTTACATAATGACAAGGCTACGATCCATTGTAGTAACAAAAATCTCGACAACAGACTACCTTCCATAATGACAAGGCTACCATCCTTTGTAGTTACAAAAATATCGACAACAAACTTCCTTCCATAATGACTTGGCTACCATCCATTGGAGTAACAAAAATCTCGGCAATAGACTACCTTCCATATTGACAAGGTTACCATCCATTGGAGTAACAAAGATATCGACAACATACTACCTTCCATAATGACAAGGCTACCATCCATTAGAGTAACAAATATCACGACAACAGACTACCTTCCATAATGACAAGGCTACCATCCATTGGAATAACTAAAATATCGACAAGAGATGACCTTCCATAATGACTAGGCTACCATCCATTGGAGTAATAAAGATATCAACAACAGACTACCTTCCATTATGAGAAGGCTACAATCCTTTGTAGTAAAAAAAATCTCGACAAGAGACTACCTTCTATAATGACAAGGCTACCATCCATTGTAGTAACAAAAATATCGACAACAGACTACCTTCCATAATGACTTGGCTACCATCCATTGGAGTAAAACAAATCTCGGCAATATACTACCTTCAATAATGACAAGGCTACCATCCATTGGAGTAACAAAGATATCGACAACATACTACCTTCCATAATGACAACGCTATCATCCATTGGTGTAACAAAAATCACGACAACAGACTACCTTCCATAATGACAAGGATACCATGCATTTGAAAAACAAAAATCACGACAACAGATGACCTTCCATAATGACTAGGCTACCATCCATTGGAGTAATAAAGATATCAACAATAGACTACCTTCCATTATGAGAAGGATACAATCCATTGCAGTAACAAAAATCTCGACAAGAGACTACCTTCCATAATGACAAGGCTACCATACATTGTAGTAACTAAAATATCGACAACAGACTACCTTCCATAATGACAAGGGTACTATCCATTGGAGTAATAAAAATATCCACAAGAGACTACCTTCCATAATGATAAGGCTACCATCCATTGGAGTAAAAAAAATCTCGACAACAGACTACCTTCCATAATGTCAAGGCTACAATCCATTGTAGTAACAAAAATCTCTACAACAGACTACCTTCCATAATGACAAGGCTACAATCCATTGTAGTAACAAAAATCTCGACAACAGACTACCTTCTATAATGACTTGGCTACCATCCATTGGAGTAACAAAAATCTCGACAATAGACTACCTTCCATAATGTCAAGGCTACCATCCATTAGAGTAACAAAAATATCCACAAGAGATTACCTTCCATAATGATAAGGATATAATCCATTATAGTAACAAAAATCTCGACAACAGACTACCTTACATAATGACAAGGCTACGATCAATTGTAGTAACAAAAATCTCGACAACAAAATACCTTCCATACTGACAAGGCTACCATCCTTTGTAGTTACAAAAATATCGACAACAAACTTCCTTCCATAATGACTTGGCTACCATCCATTGGAGTAACAAAAATCTCGGCAATAGACTACCTTCCATATTGACAAGGTTACCATCCATTGGAGTAACAAAGATATCGACAACATACTACCTTCCATAATGACAAGGCTACCATCCATTAGAGTAAAAAATATCACGACAACAGACTACCTTCCATAATGACAAGGCTACCATCCATTAGAATAACTAAAATCTCGACAAGAAATGACCTTCCATAATGACTACGCTACCATCCATTGGAGTAATAAAGATATCAACAACAGACTACCTTCCATTATGAGAAGGCTACAATCCTTTGTAGTAAAAAAAATCTCGACAAGAGACTACCTTCTATAATGACAAGGCTACCATCCATTGTAGTAACAAAAATGTCGACAACAGACTACCTCCATAATGACTCGGCTACCATCCATTGGAGTTAAAAAAATCTCGGCAATAGACTACCTTCAATAATGACAAGGCTACCATCCATTGGAGTAACAAAGATATCGACAACATACTACCTTCCATAATGACAAGGCTACCATCCATTGGAGTAACAAAAATCACGACAACAGACTACCTTCCATAATGACAAGGATACCATCCATTGGAATAACAAAAATCACGACAACAGATGACCTTCCATAATGACTAGGCTACCATCCATTGGAGTAATAAAGATATCAACAATAGACTACCTTCCATTATGAGAAGGCTACAATCCATTGCAGTAACAAAAATCTCGACAAGAGACTACCTTCCATAATGACAAGGCTACCATACATTGTAGTAACTAAAATATCGACAACAGACTACCTTCCATAATTACAAGGGTACTATCCATTAGAGTAATAAAAATATCCACAAGCGACTACCTTCCATAATGATAAGGCTACCATCCATTGGAGTAAAAAAAATCTCGACAACAGACTACCTTCCATAATGTCAAGGCTACAATCCATTGTAGTAACAAAAATCTCTACAACAGACTACCTTCCATAATGACAAGGCTACAATCCATTGTAGTAACAAAAATCTCGACAACAGACTACCTTCTATAATGACTTGGCTACCATCCATTGGAGTAACAAAAATCTCGACAATAGACTACCTTCCATAATGACAAGGCTACCATCCATTAGAGTAACAAAAATATCCACAAGAGATTACCTTCCATAATGATAAGGATATAATCCATTATAGTAACAAAAATCTCGACAACAGACTACCTTACATAATGACAAGGCTACGATCCATTGTAGTAACAAAAATCTCGACAACAGACTACCTTCCATAATGACAAGGCTACCATCCTTTGTAGTTACAAAAATATCGACAACAAACTTCCTTCCATAATGACTTGGCTACCATCCATTGGAGTAACAAAAATCTCGGCAATAGACTACCTTCCATATTGACAAGGTTACCATCCATTGGAGTAACAAAGATATCGACAACATACTACCTTCCATAATGACAAGGCTACCATCCATTAGAGTAACAAATATCACGACAACAGACTACCTTCCATAATGACAAGGCTACCATCCATTGGAATAACTAAAATCTCGACAAGAGATGACCTTCCATAATGACTAGGCTACCATCCATTGGAGTAATAAAGATATCAACAACAGACTACCTTCCATTATGAGAAGGCTACAATCCTTTGTAGTAAAAAAAATCTCGACAAGAGACTACCTTCTATAATGACAAGGCTACCCTCCATTGTAGTAACAAAAATATCGACAACAGACTACCTTCCATAATGACTTGGCTACCATCCATTGGAGTAAAACAAATCTCGGCAATATACTACCTTCAATAATGACAAGGCTACCATCCATTGGAGTAACAAAGATATCGACAACATACTACCTTCCATAATGACAAGGCTATCATCCATTGGTGTAACAAAAATCACGACAATAGACTACCTTCCATAATGACAAGGATACCATGCATTGGAAAAACAAAAATCACGACAACATATGACCTTCCATAATGACTAGGCTACCATCCATTGGAGTAATAAAGATATCAACAATAGACTACCTTCCATTATGAGAAGGCTACAATCCATTGTAGTAACAAAAATCTCGACAAGAGACTACCTTCCATAATGACAAGGCTACCATCCATTGTAGTAACTAAAATATCGACAACAGACTACCTTCCATAATGACAAGGGTACCATCCATTGGAGTAACAAAAATATCCACAAGAGACTACCTTCCATAATGATAAGGCTACCATCCGTTGGAGTAAAAAAAGTCTCGACAACATACTACCTTCCATAATGTCAAGGCTACAATCCATTGTAGTAACAAAAATCTCGACAACAAACTACCTTACATAATGACAAGGCTACCATCCATTGTAGTAACAAAAATCTCGACAACAGACTACCTTCCATAATGACAAGGCTACAATCCATTGTAGTAACAAAAATCTCGACAACAAACTACCTTCTATAATGACTTGGCTACCATCCATTGGAGTAACAAAAATCTCGACAATAGACTACCTTCCATAATGACAAGGCTACCATCCATTAGAGTAACAAAAATATCCACAAGAGATTACCTTCCATAATGATAAGGATATAATCCATTATAGTAAAAAAAATCTCGACAACAGACTACCTTACATAATGACAAGGCTACGATCCATTGTAGTAACAAAAATCTCGACAACAAAATACCTTCCATACTGACAAGGCTACCATCCTTTGTAGTTACAAAAATATCGACAACAAACTTCCTTCCATAATGACTTGGCTACCATCCATTGGAGTAACAAAAATCTCGGCAATAGACTACCTTCCATATTGACAAGGTTACCATCCATTGGAGTAACAAAGATATCGACAACATACTACCTTCCATAATGACAAGGCTACCATCCATTAGAGTAAAAAATATCACGACAACAGACTACCTTCCATAATGACAAGGCTACCATCCATTGGAATAACTAAAATCTCGACAAGAGATGACCTTCCATAATGACTAGGCTACCATCCATTGGAGTAATAAAGATATCAACAACAGACTACCTTCCATTATGAGAAGGCTACAATCCTTTGTAGTAAAAAAAATCTCGACAAGAGACTACCTTCTATAATGACAAGGCTACCATCGATTGTAGTAAAAAAAATGTCGACAACAGACTACCTCCATAATGACTCGGCTACCATCCATTGGAGTTAAAAAAATCTCGGCAATAGACTACCTTCAATAATGACAAGGCTGCCATCCATTGGAGTAACAAAGATATCGACAACATACTACCTTCCATAATGACAAGGCTACCATCCATTGGAGTAACAAAAATCACGACAACAGACTACCTTCCATAATGACAAGGATACCATCCATTGGAATAACAAAAATCACGACAACAGATGACCTTCCATAATGACTAGGCTACCATCCATTGGAGTAATAAAGATATCAACAATAGACTACCTTCCATTATGAGAAGGCTACAATCCATTGCAGTAACAAAAATCTCGACAAGAGACTACCTTCCATAATGACAAGGCTACCATACATTGTAGTAACTAAAATATCGACAACAGACTACCTTCCATAATTACAAGGGTACTATCCATTGGAGTAATAAAAATATCCACAAGAGACTACCTTCCATAATGATAAGGCTACCATCCATTGGAGTAAAAAAAATCTCGACAACAGACTACCTTCCATAATGTCAAGGCTACAATCCATTGTAGTAACAAAAATCTCTACAACAGACTACCTTCCATAATGACAAGGCTACAATCCATTGTAGTAACAAAAATCTCGACAACAGACTACCTTCTATAATGACTTGGCTACCATCCATTGGAGTAACAAAAATCTCGACAATAGACTACCTTCCATAATGACAAGGCTACCATCCATTAGAGTAACAAAAATATCCACAAGAGATTACCTTCCATAATGATAAGGATATAATCCATTATAGTAACAAAAATCTCGACAACAGACTACCTTACATAATGACAAGGCTACGATCCATTGTAGTAACAAAAATCTCGACAACAGACTACCTTCCATAATGACAAGGCTACCATCCTTTGTAGTTACAAAAATATCGACAACAAACTTCCTTCCATAATGACTTGGCTACCATCCATTGGAGTAACAAAAATCTCGGCAATAGACTACCTTCCATATTGACAAGGTTACCATCCATTGGAGTAACAAAGATATCGACAACATACTACCTTCCATAATGACAAGGCTACCATCCATTAGAGTAACAAATATCACGACAACAGACTACCTTCCATAATGACAAAGCTACCATCCATTGGAATAACTAAAATCTCGACAAGAGATGACCTTCCATAATGACTAGGCTACCATCCATTGGAGTAATAAAGATATCAACAACAGACTACCTTCCATTATGAGAAGGCTACAATCCTTTGTAGTAAAAAAAATCTCGACAAGAGACTACCTTCTATAATGACAAGGGTACCATCCATTGTAGTAACAAAAATATCGACAACAGACTACCTTCCATAATGACTTGGCTACCATCCATTGGAGTAAAACAAATCTCGGCAATATACTACCTTCAATAATGACAAGGCTACCATCCATTGGAGTAACAAAGATATCGACAACATACTACCTTCCATAATGACAAGGCTATCATCCATTGGTGTAACAAAAATCACGACAACAGACTACCTTTCATAATGACAAGGATACCATGCATTTGAAAAACAAAAATCACGACAACAGATGACCTTCCATAATGACTAGGCTACCATCCATTGGAGTAATAAAGATATCAACAATAGACTACCTTCCATTATGAGAAGGATACAATCCATTGCAGTAACAAAAATCTCGACAAGAGACTACCTTCCATAATGACAAGGCTACCATACATTGTAGTAACTAAAATATCGACAACAGACTACCTTCCATAATGACAAGGGTACTATCCATTGGAGTAATAAAAATATCCACAAGAGACTACCTTCCATAATGATAAGGCTACCATCCATTGGAGTAAAAAAAATCTCGACAACAGACTACCTTCCATAATGTCAAGGCTACAATCCATTGTAGTAACAAAAATCTCTACAACAGACTACCTTCCATAATGACAAGGCTACAATCCATTGTAGTAACAAAAATCTCGACAACAGACTACCTTCTATAATGACTTGGCTACCATCCATTGGAGTAACAAAAATCTCGACAATAGACTACCTTCCATAATGTCAAGGCTACCATCCATTAGAGTAACAAAAATATCCACAAGAGATTACTTTCCATAATGATAAGGATATAATCCATTATAGTAACAAAAATCTCGACAACAGACTACCTTACATAATGACAAGGCTACGATCCATTGTAGTAACAAAAATCTCGACAACAAAATACCTTCCATACTGACAAGGCTACCATCCTTTGTAGTTACAAAAATATCGACAACAAACTTCCTTCCATAATGACTTGGCTACCATCCATTGGAGTAACAAAAATCTCGGCAATAGACTACCTTCCATATTGACAAGGTTACCATCTATTGGAGTAACAAAGATATCGACAACATACTACCTTCCATAATGACAAGGCTACCATCCATTAGAGTAAAAAATATCACGACAACAGACTACCTTCCATAATGACAAGGCTACCATCCATTGGAATAACTAAAATCTCGACAAGAGATGACCTTCCATAATGACTAGGCTACCATCCATTGGAGTAATAAAGATATCAACAACAGACTACCTTCCATTATGAGAAGGCTACAATCCTTTGTAGTAAAAAAAATCTCGACAAGAGACTACCTTCTATAATGACAAGGCTACCATCCATTGTAGTAACAAAAATGTCGACAACAGACTACCTCCATAATGACTCGGCTACCATCCATTGGAGTTAAAAAAATCTCGGCAATAGACTACCTTCAATAGTGACAAGGCTACCATCCATTGGAGTAACAAAGATATCGACAACATACTACCTTCCATAATGACAAGGCTACCATCCATTGGAGTAACAAAAATCACGACAACAGACTACCTTCCATAATGACAAGGATACCATCCATTGGAATAACAAAAATCACGACAACAGATGACCTTCCATAATGACTAGGCTACCATCCATTGGAGTAATAAAGATATCAACAATAGACTACCTTCCATTATGAGAAGGCTACAATCCATTGCAGTAACAAAAATCTCGACAAGAGACTACCTTCCACAATGACAAGGCTACCATACATTGTAGTAACTAAAATATCGACAACAGACTACCTTCCATAATTACAAGGGTACTATCCATTGGAGTAATAAAAATATCCACAAGCGACTACCTTCCATAATGATAAGGCTACCATCCATTGGAGTAAAAAAAATCTCGACAACAGACTACCTTCCATAATGTCAAGGCTACAATCCATTGTAGTATCAAAAATCTCTACAACAGACTACCTTCCATAATGACAAGGCTACAATCCATTGTAGTAACAAAAATCTCGACAACATACTACCTTCTATAATGACTTGGCTACCATCCATTGGAGTAACAAAAATCTCGACAATAGACTACCTTCCATAATGACAAGGCTACCATCCATTAGAGTAACAAAAATATCCACAAGAGATTACCTTCCATAATGATAAGGATATAATCCATTATAGTAACAAAAATCTCGACAACAGACTACCTTACATAATGACAAGGCTACGATCCATTGTAGTAACAAAAATCTCGACAACAGACTACCTTCCATAATGACAAGGCTACCATCCTTTGTAGTTACAAAAATATCGACAACAAACTTCCTTCCATAATGACTTGGCTACCATCCATTGGAGTAACAAAAATCTCGGCAATAGACTACCTTCCATATTGACAAGGTTACCATCCATTGGAGTAACAAAGATATCGACAACATACTACCTTCCATAATGACAAGGCTACCATCCATTAGAGTAAAAAATATCACGACAACAGACTACCTTCCATAATGACAAGGCTACCATCCATTGGAATAACTAAAATCTCGACAAGAGATGACCTTCCATAATGACTAGGCTACCATCCATTGGAGTAATAAAGATATCAACAACAGACTACCTTCCATTATGAGAAGGCTACAATCCTTTGTAGTAAAAAAAATCTCGACAAGAGACTACCTTCTATAATGACAAGGCTACCATCCATTGTAGTAACAAAAATATCGACAACAGACTACCTTCCATAATGACTTGGCTACCATCCATTGGAGTAAAACAAATCTCGGCAATATACTACCTTCAATAATGACAAGGCTACCATCCATTGGAGTAACAAAGATATCGACAACATACTACCTTCCATAATGACAAGGCTATCATCCATTGGTGTAACAAAAATCACGACAACAGACTACCTTTCATAATGACAAGGATACCATGCATTTGAAAAACAAAAATCACGACAACAGATGACCTTCCATAATGACTAGGCTACCATCCATTGGAGTAATAAAGATATCAACAATAGACTACCTTCCATTATGAGAAGGATACAATCCATTGCAGTAACAAAAATCTCGACAAGAGACTACCTTCCATAATGACAAGGCTACCATACATTGTAGTAACTAAAATATCGACAACAGACTACCTTCCATAATGACAAGGGTACTATCCATTGGAGTAATAAAAATATCCACAAGAGACTACCTTCCATAATGATAAGGCTACCATCCATTGGAGTAAAAAAAATCTCGACAACATACTACCTTCCATAATGTCAAGGCTACAATCCATTGTAGTAACAAAAATCTCTACAACAGACTACCTTACATAATGACAAGGCTACAATCCATTGTAGTAACAAAAATCTCGACAACAGACTACCTTCTATAATGACTTGGCTACCATCCATTGGAGTAACAAAAATCTCGACAATAGACTACCTTCCATAATGTCAAGGCTACCATCCATTAGAGTAACAAAAATATCCACAAGAGATTACCTTCCATAATGACTAGGCTACCATCCATTGGAGTAATTAAGATATCAACCACAGACTACCCTCCATTATGAGAAGGCTACAATCCTTTGTAGTAAAAAAAATCTCGACAAGAGACTACCTTCTATAATGACAAGGCTACCATCCATTGTAGTAACAAAAATATCGACAACAGACTACCTTCCATAATGACTTGGCTACCATCCATTGGAGTAAAACAAATCTCGGCAATATACTACCTTCAATAATGACAAGGCTACCATCCATTGGAGTAACAAAGATATCGACAACATACTACCTTCCATAATGACAAGGCTATCATCCATTGGTGTAACAAAAATCACGACAACAGACTACCTTTCATAATGACAAGGATACCATGCATTTGAAAAACAAAAATCACGACAACAGATGACCTTCCATAATGACTAGGCTACCATCCATTGGAGTAATAAAGATATCAACAATAGACTACCTTCCATTATGAGAAGGATACAATCCATTGCAGTAACAAAAATCTCGACAAGAGACTACCTTCCATAATGACAAGGCTACCATACATTGTAGTAACTAAAATATCGACAACAGACTACCTTCCATAATGACAAGGGTACTATCCATTGGAGTAATAAAAATATCCACAAGAGACTACCTTCCATAATGATAAGGCTACCATCCATTGGAGTAAAAAAAATCTCGACAACATACTACCTTCCATAATGTCAAGGCTACAATCCATTGTAGTAACAAAAATCTCTACAACAGACTACCTTACATAATGACAAGGCTACAATCCATTGTAGTAACAAAAATCTCGACAACAGACTACCTTCTATAATGACTTGGCTACCATCCATTGGAGTAACAAAAATCTCGACAATAGACTACCTTCCATAATGTCAAGGCTACCATCCATTAGAGTAACAAAAATATCCACAAGAGATTACCTTCCATAATGACTAGGCTACCATCCATTGGAGTAATTAAGATATCAACCACAGACTACCCTCCATTATGAGAAGGCTACAATCCTTTGTAGTAAAAAAAATCTCGACAAGAGACTACCTTCTATAATGACAAGGCTACCATCCATTGTAGTAACAAAAATATCGACAACAGACTACCTTCCATAATGACTTGGCTACCATCCATTGGAGTAAAACAAATCTCGGCAATATACTACCTTCAATAATGACAAGGCTACCATCCATTGGAGTAACAAAGATATCGACAACATACTACCTTCCATAATGACAAGGCTATCATCCATTGGTGTAACAAAAATCACGACAACAGACTACCTTTCATAATGACAAGGATACCATGCATTTGAAAAACAAAAATCACGACAACAGATGACCTTCCATAATGACTAGGCTACCATCCATTGGAGTAATAAAGATATCAACAATAGACTACCTTCCATTATGAGAAGGATACAATCCATTGCAGTAACAAAAATCTCGACAAGAGACTACCTTCCATAATGACAAGGCTACCATACATTGTAGTAACTAAAATATCGACAACAGACTACCTTCCATAATGACAAGGGTACTATCCATTGGAGTAATAAAAATATCCACAAGAGACTACCTTCCATAATGATAAGGCTACCATCCATTGGAGTAAAAAAAATCTCGACAACATACTACCTTCCATAATGTCAAGGCTACAATCCATTGTAGTAACAAAAATCTCTACAACAGACTACCTTACATAATGACAAGGCTACAATCCATTGTAGTAACAAAAATCTCGACAACAGACTACCTTCTATAATGACTTGGCTACCATCCATTGGAGTAACAAAAATCTCGACAATAGACTACCTTCCATAATGTCAAGGCTACCATCCATTAGAGTAACAAAAATATCCACAAGAGATTACCTTCCATAATGACTAGGCTACCATCCATTGGAGTAATTAAGATATCAACCACAGACTACCCTCCATTATGAGAAGGCTACAATCCATTGTAGTAACAAAAATCTCGACAAGAGACTACCTTCTATAATGACAAGGCTACCATCCATTGTAGTAACAAAAATATCGACAACAGACTACCTTCCATAATGACTTGGCTACCATCCATTGGAGTAAGAAAAATCTCAGCAATAGACTACCTTCAATAATGATAAGGCTACCATCCATTGGAGTAACAAAGAATTCGACAACATACTACCTTCCATAATGACAAGGCTACCATCCATTGGAGTAACAAAAATCACGACAACAGACTACCTTCCATATTGACAAGGATACAATCCATTGGAATAACAAAAATCACGACAACAGATGACCTTCCATAATGACTAGGCTACCATCCATTGGAGTAATAAAGATATCAACAATAGACTACCTTCCATTATGAGAAGGCTACAATCCATTGTTGTAACTAAAATCTCGACAAGAGACTACCTTCCATAATGACAAGGCTACCATCCATTGTAGTAACTAAAATATCGACAACAGACTACCTTCCATAATGACAAGGGTACCATCCATTGGAGTAACAAAAATATCCACAAGATACTACCTTCCATAATGATAAGGCTACCATCCGTTGGAGTAAAAAAAAATCTCGACAACAGACTACCTTCCATAATGTCAAGGCTACAATCCATTGTAGTAACATAAATCTCGACAACAGACTACCTTACATAATGACAAGGCTACCATCCATTGTAGTAACAAAAATCTCGACAACAGACTACCTTCAATAATGACAAGGGTACCATCCATTGGAGTAACAAAAATATCCATAATAGACTACCTTCCATAATGGTAAGGCTACCACCCGTTGGAGTAAAAAAAATCTCGACAACAGACTACCTTATATAATGTCAAGGCTACAATCCATTGTAGTAACAAAAATCTCGACAACAGACTACCTTACATAATGACAAGGCTACCATCCATTGGAGTAACAAAAATCACAACAATAGACTACCTTCCATAATGAAAAGGCTACCATCCATTGGAATAACAAAAATCTCTACAACTTAATACCTTCCATAATGACAAGGCTACCATCCAATGGACTAACAAAAATCTCGACAACAGACTACCTTCCATAACGACAAGTATACCATCCATTGGAGTAACAAAAATCTCGACAACAAATGACCTTCCATAATGACTAGGCTACCATCCATTGGAGTAATAAAGATAACGACAACAGACTACCTTCCATTATGAGAAGGGTACAATCCATTGTAGTAACAAAAATCTCGACAAGAGACTACCTTCCATAATGACAAGGCTACCATCCATTGTAGTAACAAAAATCTCGACAACAGACTACCTTCTATAATGACAAGGCTACCATCCATTGTAGTAACAAATATCTCGACAATAGACTACCTTCCATAATGACTTGGCTACCATCCATTGGAGTTACAAAAATCTCGACAATAGACTACCTTCCTTAATGACAAGGCTACCATCCATTAGAGTAACAAAAATATCCACAGGAGACTACCTTCCATAATGATAAGGCTACAATCCATTGTAGTAACAAAAATCTCGACAACAGACTACCTTACATAATGACAAGGCCACGATCCATTATAGTAACAAAAATCTCAACAACAGACTACCTTCCATAATGACAAGGCTACCATCCTTTGTAGTAACAAAAATCTCGACAACGGACTACCTTCCATAATGACAAGGGTACCATCCATTGGAGTAACAAAAATCACGACAACAGACTACCTTCCATAATGACAAGGCTACCATCCATTGGAATAACTAAAATCACGACAACAGATGACCTTCCATAATGACTAGGCTACCATCCATTGGAGTAATAAAGATATCAACAATAGACTACCTTCCATTATGAGAAGGATACAATCCATTGCAGTAACAAAAATCTCGACAAGAGACTACCTTCCATAATGACAAGGCTACCATACATTGTAGTAACTAAAATATCGACAACAGACTACCTTCCATAATGACAAGGGTACTATCCATTGGAGTAATAAAAATATCCACAAGAGACTACCTTCCATAATGATAAGGCTACCATCCATTGGAGTAAAAAAAATCTCGACAACATACTACCTTCCATAATGTCAAGGCTACAATCCATTGTAGTAACAAAAATCTCTACAACAGACTACCTTACATAATGACAAGGCTACAATCCATTGTAGTAACAAAAATCTCGACAACAGACTACCTTCTATAATGACTTGGCTACCATCCATTGGAGTAACAAAAATCTCGACAATAGACTACCTTCCATAATGTCAAGGCTACCATCCATTAGAGTAACAAAAATATCCACAAGAGATTACCTTCCATAATGACTAGGCTACCATCCATTGGAGTAATTAAGATATCAACCACAGACTACCCTCCATTATGAGAAGGCTACAATCCTTTGTAGTAAAAAAAATCTCGACAAGAGACTACCTTCTATAATGACAAGGCTACCATCCATTGTAGTAACAAAAATATCGACAACAGACTACCTTCCATAATGACTTGGCTACCATCCATTGGAGTAAAACAAATCTCGGCAATATACTACCTTCAATAATGACAAGGCTACCATCCATTGGAGTAACAAAGATATCGACAACATACTACCTTCCATAATGACAAGGCTATCATCCATTGGTGTAACAAAAATCACGACAACAGACTACCTTTCATAATGACAAGGATACCATGCATTTGAAAAACAAAAATCACGACAACAGATGACCTTCCATAATGACTAGGCTACCATCCATTGGAGTAATAAAGATATCAACAATAGACTACCTTCCATTATGAGAAGGATACAATCCATTGCAGTAACAAAAATCTCGACAAGAGACTACCTTCCATAATGACAAGGCTACCATACATTGTAGTAACTAAAATATCGACAACAGACTACCTTCCATAATGACAAGGGTACTATCCATTGGAGTAATAAAAATATCCACAAGAGACTACCTTCCATAATGATAAGGCTACCATCCATTGGAGTAAAAAAAATCTCGACAACATACTACCTTCCATAATGTCAAGGCTACAATCCATTGTAGTAACAAAAATCTCTACAACAGACTACCTTACATAATGACAAGGCTACAATCCATTGTAGTAACAAAAATCTCGACAACAGACTACCTTCTATAATGACTTGGCTACCATCCATTGGAGTAACAAAAATCTCGACAATAGACTACCTTCCATAATGTCAAGGCTACCATCCATTAGAGTAACAAAAATATCCACAAGAGATTACCTTCCATAATGACTAGGCTACCATCCATTGGAGTAATTAAGATATCAACCACAGACTACCCTCCATTATGAGAAGGCTACAATCCATTGTAGTAACAAAAATCTCGACAAGAGACTACCTTCTATAATGACAAGGCTACCATCCATTGTAGTAACAAAAATATCGACAACAGACTACCTTCCATAATGACTTGGCTACCATCCATTGGAGTAAGAAAAATCTCAGCAATAGACTACCTTCAATAATGATAAGGCTACCATCCATTGGAGTAACAAAGAATTCGACAACATACTACCTTCCATAATGACAAGGCTACCATCCATTGGAGTAACAAAAATCACGACAACAGACTACCTTCCATATTGACAAGGATACAATCCATTGGAATAACAAAAATCACGACAACAGATGACCTTCCATAATGACTAGGCTACCATCCATTGGAGTAATAAAGATATCAACAATAGACTACCTTCCATTATGAGAAGGCTACAATCCATTGTTGTAACTAAAATCTCGACAAGAGACTACCTTCCATAATGACAAGGCTACCATCCATTGTAGTAACTAAAATATCGACAACAGACTACCTTCCATAATGACAAGGGTACCATCCATTGGAGTAACAAAAATATCCACAAGATACTACCTTCCATAATGATAAGGCTACCATCCGTTGGAGTAAAAAAAAATCTCGACAACAGACTACCTTCCATAATGTCAAGGCTACAATCCATTGTAGTAACATAAATCTCGACAACAGACTACCTTACATAATGACAAGGCTACCATCCATTGTAGTAACAAAAATCTCGACAACAGACTACCTTCAATAATGACAAGGGTACCATCCATTGGAGTAACAAAAATATCCATAATAGACTACCTTCCATAATGGTAAGGCTACCACCCGTTGGAGTAAAAAAAATCTCGACAACAGACTACCTTATATAATGTCAAGGCTACAATCCATTGTAGTAACAAAAATCTCGACAACAGACTACCTTACATAATGACAAGGCTACCATCCATTGGAGTAACAAAAATCACAACAATAGACTACCTTCCATAATGAAAAGGCTACCATCCATTGGAATAACAAAAATCTCTACAACTTAATACCTTCCATAATGACAAGGCTACCATCCAATGGACTAACAAAAATCTCGACAACAGACTACCTTCCATAACGACAAGTATACCATCCATTGGAGTAACAAAAATCTCGACAACAAATGACCTTCCATAATGACTAGGCTACCATCCATTGGAGTAATAAAGATAACGACAACAGACTACCTTCCATTATGAGAAGGGTACAATCCATTGTAGTAACAAAAATCTCGACAAGAGACTACCTTCCATAATGACAAGGCTACCATCCATTGTAGTAACAAAAATCTCGACAACAGACTACCTTCTATAATGACAAGGCTACCATCCATTGTAGTAACAAATATCTCGACAATAGACTACCTTCCATAATGACTTGGCTACCATCCATTGGAGTTACAAAAATCTCGACAATAGACTACCTTCCTTAATGACAAGGCTACCATCCATTAGAGTAACAAAAATATCCACAGGAGACTACCTTCCATAATGATAAGGCTACAATCCATTGTAGTAACAAAAATCTCGACAACAGACTACCTTACATAATGACAAGGCCACGATCCATTATAGTAACAAAAATCTCAACAACAGACTACCTTCCATAATGACAAGGCTACCATCCTTTGTAGTAACAAAAATCTCGACAACGGACTACCTTCCATAATGACAAGGGTACCATCCATTGGAGTAACAAAAATCACGACAACAGACTACCTTCCATAATGACAAGGCTACCATCCATTGGAATAACTAAAATCTCGACAAGAGATGACCTTCCATAATGACTAGGCTACCATCCATTGGAGTAATAAAGATATCAACAACAGACTACCTTCCATTATGATAAGGCTACAATCCATTGTAGTAACAAAAATCTCGACAAGAGACAACCTTCTATAATGACAAGGCTACCATCCATTGTAGTAACAAAAATATCGACAACAGACTACCTTCCATAATGACTTGGCTACCATCCATTGGAGTAAGAAAAATCTCAGCAATAGACTACCTTCAATAATGATAAGGCTACCATCCATTGGAGTAACAAAGAATTCGACAACATACTACCTTCCATAATGACAAGGCTACCATCCATTGGAGTAACAAAAATCACGACAACAGACTACCTTCCATATTGACAAGGATACAATCCATTGGAATAACAAAAATCACGACAACAGATGACCTTCCATAATGACTAGGCTACCATCCATTGGAGTAATAAAGATATCAACAATAGACTACCTTCCATTATGAGAAGGCTACAATCCATTGTTGTAACAAAAATCTCGACAAGAGACTACCTTCCATAATGACAAGGCTACCATCCATTGTAGTAACTAAAATATCGACAACAGACTACCTTCCATAATGACAAGGGTACCATCCATTGGAGTAACAAAAATATCCACAAGATACTACCTTCCATAATGATAAGGCTACCATCCGTTGGAGTAAAAAAAATCTCGACAACAGACTACCTTCCATAATGTCAAGGCTACAATCCATTGTAGTAACATAAATCTCGACAACAGACTACCTTACATAATGACAAGGCTACCATCCATTGTAGTAACAAAAATCTCGACAACAGACTACCTTCCATAATGACAAGGGTACCATCCATTGGAGTAACAAAAATATCCACAATAGACTACCTTCCATAATGGTAAGGCTACCATCCGTTGGAGTAAAATAAAATCTCGACAACAGACTACCTCCCATAATGTCAAGGCTACAATCCATTGTAGTAAAAAAATCTCGACAACAGACTACCTTACATAATGACAAGGCTACCATCCATTGGAGTAACAAAAATCACAACAACAGACTACCTTCCATAATGAAAAGGCTACCATCCATTGGAATAACAAAAATCTCTACAACTTAATACCTTCCATAATGACAAGGCTACCATCCAATGGACTAACAAAAATCTCGACAACAGACTACCTTCCATAACGACAAGTATACCATCCATTGGAGTAACAAAAATCTCGACAACAGATGACCTTCCATAATGACTAGGCTACCATCCATTGGAGTAATAAAGATATCGACAACAGACTACCTTCCATTATGAGAAGGCTACAATCCATTGTAGTAACAAAAATCTCGACAATAGACTACCTTCCATAATGACAAGGCTACAATCCTTTGGAGTATAAAAAATCTCGACAATAGACTACCTTCCATAATGACAAGGCTACCATCCATTGGAATAACAAAAAACTCGAAAACCGACTACCTTCCATAATGACTAGGCTACCATCCATTGGAGTATAAAAAATCTCGACAATAGACTACCTTCCATAATGACTAGGCTACCATCCATTGGAGTAACAAAGATATCGACAATAGACTACCTTCCATAAAGACAAGGCTACAATCCATTGTAGTAAAAAAAATCTCGACAATAGACTACCTTCCATAATGACAAAGCTACCATCCATTATAGTGACAAAAATCTCAACAATATACTACCTTCTATAATGACAAGGCTACCACCCATTGGAGTAACAAAAATCTCGACAACATACTACCTTCCATAATGACAAGTCTACCATCCCTTAGAGTAACAAAAATCTCGACAACAGACTACCTTCAATAACGACAAGGCTACAATCCATTGTAGTAACAAAAATCTTGACAACAGACTACCTTCCATAATGACAAGGCTACCATCCATTGTAGTTACAAAAATCTCGACAATATACTACCTTCTATAATGACAAGGCTACCATCCATTGCAGTAACAAAAATCGACAACAGACTACCTTCCATAATGACAAGACTACAATCTATTATAGTAACAAAAATCTTGACAATAGACTACCTTTCATAATATAGAGGCTACCATCCATTGGAATAACAAAAATCTCGACAACAAACTACCTTCCATTATGACAAGGCTACCATCCCTTAGAGTAACAAAAATCTCGACAACAGACTACCTTCCATAATGGCAAGGCTACCATCCATTCGAGTAACAAAGATATCTACAAGATACTACCTTCCATAATGACAAGGATACTATCCATTGGAGTAACAAAAATCACGACAACTGACTACCTTCCATATTGACAAGGCTACCATCAAATGGATAAACAAAGATATCGACAACAGACTATCTTCCATAACGACAAGGCTATAATCCATTGGAGTATAAAAAATCTCGACAACAGACTACCTTCCATAATGACTAGGCTACCATCCATCGGAGTAACAAGGATATCAACAACAGACTACCTTCCATAACAACAAGGCTACAATCCATTGTAGTAACAAAAATATCGACAATAGACTACCTTCCATAATGACAAGGCTACCATCCATTGCATTGACTAAATCTCGACAATATACTACCTTCTATAATGACAACGCTACCATCCATTGTAATAACAAAAACATGGAAACAGACTACCTTCCATATGGACAAGGCTACCATCCCTTAGAGTAACAAAAATCACGACAACAGACTACCTTCCATAATGACAAGGCTACCATCCATTGGAGTAACTAAGATATCTACAACATACTACCTTCCATAATGACAAGCCGACCATTCATTGGAGTAACAAAAATCACGACAACAGACTACCTTCCATAATGACTAGGCTACCATCCATTGGAATAACAAAAATATCGACAACACACTACCTTACATAATGACAAGGCTACCATCTAATGGAGTAACAAAAATATCGACAACACACTACCTTCCATAATGAAAAGCCTACAATCCATTGTAGTAACAGAAATCTCAACAACAGACTACCTTCGATAATGAAAAGTCTACCATCCATTGGAGTAACAAAAATCTCGACAACAGACTACATTCCATAATGACAAGGGTACCATCGTTGGAGTAACCAAAATATCCACAAGAGACTTCCTTCCATAATGACAAGGATACGATCCATTGGAGTATAAAAAATCTCGACAATAGACTACCTTCCATAATGAAAAGGCTACCATCCATTGGAGTAACAAAAAACTAGACAACAGACTACCTTCCATAATGACTAGGCTACCATCCATTGGATTAACAAAGATATCGACAATAGACTACCTTCCATAAAGACAAGGCTACAATCCATTGTAGTAAAAAAAATCTCGACAACAGACTACCTTCCATAATGACAAAGCTACCATCCATTACAATGACAAAAATCTCAACAATATACTACCTTCTATAATGACAAAGCTACCACCCATTGGAGTAACAAAAATCTCGACAACAGACTACCTTCCATAATGAAAAGGGTACAATCCATTATAGTAACAAAAATCTCAACAATAGACTACCTTTCTTAATGACAAGGCTACCATCCATTGGAATAACAAAAATCTCGACAACGGATTACATTCCATAATGACAAGTCTACCATCCCTTAGAGTAACAAAAATCTCGACAACAGACTATCTTCCATAACGACAAGGCTACAATCCATTGGAGTATAAAAAATCTCGACAACAGACTACCTTCCATAATGACAAGGCTACCATCCATTGGAGTAACTAAAATCTCGATAATATGCTACCCTTTATAATGACAACGCTACCATCGATTGGAATAACAAAAATCTCAACAACAAACTACGTTCCATATTGACAAGGCTACCATCCCTTAGAGTAACAAATATCTCGACAACAGACCACCTTCCATAATGACAAGGCTACCATCCATTGGAGTAAAAAAGATATCAACAACATACTACCTTCCATAATGACAAGGCTACCATCCATTGGAGTAACAAAAACCACGACAACAGACTACCTTCCATCATTACAAGGCTAACATCCATTGGAATAACAAAAATATCGACAAGACACTACCTTCCATAATGACAAGGATACCATGCAACGGAGTAACAAAAATCATTGCAATAGACTACCTTCCATAATGACAAGGGTACCATCATTGGAGTAACCAAATTATCCACAAGAGACAACCTTCCATAATTACAAGGCTACAATCCATTGGAGTATAAAAAATCTCGACAACAGACTACCTTCCGTAATGACAAGGCAACCATCCATTGGAGTAACTAAAATCTCGTACACAAACTACCTTCCATAATGAATACGCTACCATCCATTAGAGTAACAAAGATATCGACAACAAACTACCTTCCATAACGACAAGGCTTCAATCCATTGTAGTAACAAAAATCTTGGCAACAGACTACCTTCCATAATGACAAGGCTACCATCCATTGTATTGACAAAAATCTCGATAATATACTACCTTCTATAATGACAATGCTACCATCCATTAGAATAACAAAAATCTCGACAACAAACTACGTTCCATTATGACAAGGCTACCATCCCTTAGAGTAACACAAATCTCGACAACAAACTACCTTCCATAATGACAAGGCTACCATCCATTAGAGTAACAAAGATATCGACAACATACTACCTTCCATAATGACAAGGGTACCATCCCTTAGAGTAACAAAAATCACGACAACATACTACCTTTCATAATGACAAGGCTACCATCCATTGGAATAACAAAAATATCGTACACAAACTACCTTCCATAATGACTAGGCTACCATCCATTGGAGTAACAAGGATATCGACAACAAACTACCTTCCATAACAACAAGGCTACAATCCATTGTAGTAACAAAAATATCGAAAACAGACTACCTTCCATAATGACTAGGCTACAATCCATTATAGTAACAAAAATCTTAACAATAGACTACCTTTCTTAATGACAAGGCTACCATCCATTGGAATAACAAAAATCTCGACAATAGACTACGTTCCATTATGACAAGTCTACCATCCCTTAGAGTAACAAAAATCTCGACAATAGACTACCTTCCATAACGACAAGGCTACAATCCATTGTAGTAACAAAAATCTCGACAACAGACTACCTTCCATAATGACAAGGCTACCATCCATTGTAGTTACAAAAATCTCTACAATATACTACCTTCTATAATGACAAGGCTACCATCCATTGGAGTAACAAAAATCGACAACAGACTACCTTCAATAATGACAAGACTACAATCTATTATAGTAACACAAATCTCGACAATAGACTACCTTTCATAATTAAAAGGCTACCATCCACTAGAATAACAAAAATCTCGACAATAGACGACCTTCCAAAATTAAAAGGCTACCATCCCTTAGAGTAACAAAAATTTCGACAACAGACTACCTTCCATAATGGCAAGGCTACCATCCATTGGAGTAACAAAGATATCGACAACAGACTATCTTCCATAACGACAAGGCTACAATCCATTGGAGTATAAAAAATCTCGACAACAGACTACCTTCCATAATGACAAGGCTACCATCCATTGTAGTGACAAAAATTTCGATAATATGACACCTTCTATAATGACAACGCTATCATCCATTGGAATAACAAAAATCTCGACAACAGACTACGTTACATAATGACAAGGCTACCATCCCTTAGAGTAACATATATCTCGACAACAGACTACCTTCGATAATGACAAGGCTACCATCCATTGTAGTGACAAAAATCTCGATAATATGACACCTTCTATAATGACAACCCTACCATCCATTGGAATAACAAAAATCTCGACAACAGACTACGTTCCATAATGACAAGGCTACCATCCCTTAGAGTAATAAAAATCTCGACAACAGACTACCTTCCATAACGACAAGGCTACAATCCATTATAGTAACAAAAATCTCGACAATAGACTACCTTCCATAATGACAAGGCTACCATCCATTGTAGTTACAAAAATCTCGACAATATACTACCTTCTATAATGACAAGGCTACCATCCATTGGAGTAACAAAAATTGACAACTGACTACCTTCCATAATGACAAGACTACAATCTATTATAGTAACAAAAATCTTGACAATAGACTACCTTTCATAATTAAGAGGCTACCATCCATAGGAATAACAAAAATCTCAAGAACAGACTACCTTCCATTATGATAAGGCTACCATCCCTTAGAGTAACAAAAATCTCGACAACAGACTACCTTCCATAATGGCAAGGCTACCATCCATTGGAGTAACAAAGATATCTACAACATACTACCTTCCATAATCACAACGATACTATCCATTAGAGTAACAAAAATCACGACAACAAACTACCTTCCATAATGACAAGGCTACCATCCAGTGGAGTAACAAAGATATCGACAACAGACTATTTTCCATAACGACAAGGCTACAATCCATTGGAGTATAAAAAATCTCAACAAGAGACTACCTACCATAATGACAAGCCTACCATCCACTGGAGTAACTAAAATCTCGTACACAAACTACCTTCCATAATGACTAGGCTACCATCCATTGGAGTAAAAAGGATATCGACAACAGACTACCTTCCATAACAACAAGGCTACAATCCATTGTAGTAACAAAAATCTCGACAACAGACTACCTTCCATAATGACAAGACTAGCATCCATTGCATTGACTAAAATCACGACAATATACTACCTTCTATAATGACAATGTTACCATCCATTATAATAACAAAAATCTCGGAAACAGACTACCTTCCATATGGACAAGGCTACCATCCCTTAGAGTAACAAAAATCACGACAACAGACTACCTTCCATAATGACAAGGCTACCATCCATTGGAGTAACAAAGATATCTACAACATACTACCTTCCATAATGACAAGGCGACCAATTATTGGAGTAACAAAAATCATTACAACAAACCACCTTCCATAATGACTGGGCTACCATCCATTGGAATAACAAAAATATCGACAACACGCTACCTTACATAATGACAAGGCTACCATCAAATGGAGTAACAAAAATATCGACAACACACTACCTTCCATAAGGAAAAGCCTACCATCCGTTAGAGTAACAGAAATCTCGACAACAGACTACCTTCGATAATGAAAAGTCTACCATCCATTGGAGTAATAAAAATCTCGACAACAGACTACATTCCATAATGACAAGGGTACCAGCATTGGAGTAACCAAAATATCCACAAGAGACTTCCTTCCATAATGACAAGGCTACGATCCTTTGGAGTATAAAAAATCTCGACAATAGACTACCTTCCATAATGACAAGGCTACCATCAATTGGAGTAACAAAAATCTCGACAATAGACTACCTTCCATAATGTCTAGGGTACCATCCATTGGAGTAACAAAGATATCGACAATAGACTACCTTCCATAAAGACAAGGCTACAATCCATTGTAGTAAAAAAAATCTCGACAACAGACTACCTTCCATAATGACAAAGCTACCATCCATTACAGTGACAAAAATCTCAACAATATACTACCTTCTATAATGACAAGGCTACCACCCATTGGAGTAACAAAAATCTCGACAACAGACTACTATCCATAATGACAAGGCTACAATCCATTATAATAACAAAAATCTCAACAATAGACTACCTTTCTTAATGACAAGGCTACCATCCATTGGAATAACAAAAATCTCGACAACAGACTATGTTCCATAATGACAAGTCTACCATCCCTTAGAGTAATAAAAATCTCGACAACAGACTACCTTCCATAACGACAAGGCTACAATCCATTGTAGTAACAAAAATCTCGACAACAGACTACCTTCCATAACGACAAGGCTACCATCCATTGTAGTTACAAAAATATCGACAATATACTACCTTCTATAATGACAAGGCTACCATCCATTGGAGTAGCAAAAATCGACAACAGACTATCTTCCATAACGACCAGACTACAATCTATTATAGTAACAAAAATCTCGACAATATACTACCTTTCATAATGACAAGGCTACCATCCCTTAGAGTAACAAAAATCTCGACAACAGACTACCTTCCATAATGGCAAGGCTACCATCCATTGGAGTAACAAAGATATCTACAACATACTACCTTCCATAATGACAAGGCTACTATCCATTGGAGTAACAAAAATCATGACAACATACTACCTTCGATAATGACAAGGCTACCATCCAATGGAGTAACAAAGATATCGACAACAGACAATCTTCCATAACGACAAGGTTACAATCCATTGGAGTATAAAATATCTCGACAATAGACTACCTTCCATAATGACAAGGCTACCATCCATTGGAGTAACTAAAATCTAGTACACAATCTACCTTCCATAATGACTAGGCTACCATCCATTGGAGTAACAAAGATATCGACAACAGACTATCTTCCATAACGACCAGGCTAAAATTCATTGTAGTAACAAAAATCTCGACAACAGACTACCTTCCATAATGACAAGGCTACCATCCATTGTAGTGACAAAAATCTCCATAATATGCTACCTTCTGTAATGACAATGCTACCATCCATTGGAATAACAAAAATCTCGACAACAGACTACGTTCCATAATGACAAGGCTACAATCCCTTAGAGTAACAAAGATATCGACAACAGACCACCTTCCATAATGACAAGGCTACCATCCATTGGAGTAACAAAAATCACGACTATAGACTACCTTCCATCATTACAAGGCTAACATCCATTGGAATAACAAAAATATCGACATGACACTACCTTCCATAATGACAAGGATACCATGCAATGGAGTAATAAAAATCTTTGCAATAGACTACCTTCCATAATGACAAGGGTACCATCATTGGAGTAACCAAAATATCCACAAGAGACAACCTTCCATAATTACAAGGCTACAATCCATTGGAGTATAAAAAATCTCGACAACAAACTACCTTCCATAATGACAAGGCGACCATCCATTGGAGTAACTAAAATCTCGTACACAAACTACCTTCCATAATGACTAGGCTACCATCCATTAGAGTAACAAAGATATCGACAACAAACTACCTTCCATAACGACAAGGCTACAATCCATTGTATTGACAAAAATCTCGATAATATACTACCTTCTATAATGACAATGCTACCATCCATTAGAATAACAAAAATATCGACAACAGACTACGTTCCATAATGACAAGGCTACCATCCCTTAGACTAACAAAAATCTCGACAACAGCCTACCTTCCATAATGACAAGGCTACCATCCATTGGAATAACAAAAATATCGTACACAAACTACCTTCCATAATGACTAGGCTACCATCCATTGGATTAACATGGATATCGACAATAGACTACCTTCCATAACAACAAGGCTACAATCCATTGTAGTAACAAAAATCTCGACAACAGACTACATTCCATAATGACAAGGCTACAATCCATTATAGTAACAAAAATCTTAACAATAGACTACCTTTCTTAATGACAAGGCTACCATCCATTGGAATAACAAAAATCTCGACAACAGACTATGTTCCATAATGACAAATCTACCATCCCTTAGAGTAACAAAAATCTCGACCACAGACTACCTTCCATAACGACAAGGCTACAATCCATTGCAGTAACAAAAATCTGAACAACAGACTACCTTCCATAATGACAAGGCTACCATCCATTGGAGTAACAAAAATCGACAACAGACTACCTTCAATAATGACAAGACTACAATCTATTATAGTAACAAAAATCTCGACAATAGACTACCTTTCATAATTAAAAGGCTACCATCCATTTGAATAACAAAAATCTCGACAATAGACTACCTTCCAAAATGAAAAGGCTACCATCCCTTAGAGTAACAAAAATCTCGACAATAGACTACCTTCCATAATGGCAAGGCTACCATCCATTGGAGTAACAAATATCTCGACAACATACTATCTTCCATAACGACAAGGCTACAATCCATTGTAGTAACAAAAATATCAACAACATACTACCTTCCATAATGACAAGGCTACCATCCATTGGAATAACAAAAATCTCGACAACAGACTATGTTCCATAATGACAAGGCTACCATCCCTTAGAGTAACAAATATCTCGACAACAGACCACCTTCCATAATGACAAGGCTACCATCCATTGGAGTAACAAAGATATCGACAACATACTATCTTCCATAATGACAAGGCTACCATCCATTTGGAGTAACAAAAATCACGACAACAGACTACCTTCCATCATTACAAGTCTAACATCAATTGGAATAACAAAAATATCGACAAGACACTACCTTCCATAATGACAAGGATACCATGCAATGGAGTAAGAAATTTATTTGCAATAGACTACCTTCCATAATGACAAGGGTACCATCATTATAGTAACCAAAATATCCACAAGAGACAACCTTCCATAATTACAAGGCTACAATCCATTGGAGTATAAAAAATCTCGACAACAGACTACCTTCCATAATGACAAGGCGACCATCCATTGGAGTAACTAAAATCTCGTACACAAACTACCTTCCATAATGACTAGGCTACCATCCATTAGAGTAACAAAGATATCGACAACAAACTACCTTCCATAACGACAAGGCTACAATCCATTGTAGTAAGAAAACTCTCGACAACAGACTACCTTCCATAATAACAAGGCTATCATCCATTGTATTACAAAAATCTCGATAATATACTAGCTTCTATAATGACAATGCTACCATCCATTAGAATAACAAAAATCTCGACAACAGACTATGTTCCATAATGACAAGGCTACCATCCCTTAGAGTAACAAAAATCTCGACAACAGACTACCTTCCATAATGACAAGGCTACCATCCATTGGAGTAACAAAGATATCGACAACATACTACCTTCCATAATGACAAGGCTACCATCCCTTAGAGTAACAAAAATCACGACAACAAACTACCTTTCATAATGACAAGGTTACCATCCATTGGAATAACAAAAATATCATACACAAACTACCTTCCATAATGACTAGGCTACCATCCATTGGAGTAACAGGGATATCGACAACAGACTACCTTCCATAACAACAAGGCTACAATCCATTGTAGTAACAAAAATCTCGACAATAGACTACCTTCCATAATGGCAAGGCTACCATCCATGGGAGTAACAAAGATATCTACAACATACTACCTTCCATAATGACAAGGCTACTATCCATTGGAGTAAAAAAAATCACGACAACAGACTACCATCCATAATGACAAGGCTACCATCCAACGGAGTAAAAAAGATATCGACAACATACTATCTTTCATAACGACAAGGCTACAATCCATTGGAGTATAAAAAATCTCGACAAAAGACTACCTTCCATAATGACAAGGCTACCATCCACTGTAGTGAAAAAAAAGTCGAAAATATACTACCTTCTATAATGACAAGGCTACCATCCATTGGAGTAACAAAAATCGACAACAGACTACCTTCAATAATGACAAGACTACAATCTATTATAGTAACAAAAATCTCGACAATAGACTACCTTTCATAATTAAAAGGCTACCATCCATTGGAATAACAAAAATCTCGACAATAGACTACCTTCCAAAATGAAAAGGCTACCATCCCTTAGAGTAACAAAAATCTCGACAATAGACTACCTTCCATAATGGCAAGGCTACCATCCATTGGAGTAACAAATATCTCGACAACATACTATCTTCCATAACGACAAGGCTACAATCCATTGTAGTAACAAAAATCTCAACAACATACTACCTTCCATAATGACAAGGCTACCATCCATTGGAATAACAAAAATCTCGACAACAGACTATGTTCCATAATGACAAGGCTACCATCCCTTAGAGTACCAAATATCTCGACAACAGACCAGCTTCCATAATGACAAGGCTACCATCCATTGGAGTAACAAAGATATCGACAACATACTACCTTCCATAATGACAAGGCTATCATCCATTGGAGTAACAAAAATCACGACAACAGACTACCTTCCATCATTTCAAGTCTAACATCAATTGGAATAACAAAAATATCGACAAGACACTACCTTCCATAATGACAAGGATACCATGCAATGGAGTAAGAAATATTTTTGCAATAGACTACCTTCCATAATGACAAGGGTACCAACATTGGAGTAACCAAAATATCCACAAGAGACAACCTTCCATAATTACAAGGCTACAATCCATTGGAGTATAAAAAATCTCGACAACAGACTACCTTCCATAATGACAAGGCAACCATCCATTGGAGTAACTAAAATCTCGTACACAAACTACCTTCCATAATGACTAGGCTACCATCCATTAGAGTAACAAAGATATCGACAACAAACTACCTTCCATAACGACAAGGCTACAATCCATTGTAGTAAGAAAAATCTCGATAACAGACTACCTTCCATAATGACAATGCTATCATCCATTGTATTACAAAAATCTCGATAATATAAAAGCTTCTATAATGACAATGCTACCATCCATTAGAATAACAAAAATCTCGACAACAGACTACGTTCCATAATGACAAGGCTACCATCCCTTAGAGTAACAAAAATCTCGACAACAGACTACCTTCCATAATGACAAGGCTACCATCCATTGGAGTAACAAAGATATCGACAACATACTACCTTCCATAATGACAAGGCTACCATCCCTTAGAGTAACAAAAATCACGACAACAGACTACCTTTCATAATGACAAGGTTACCATCCATTGGAATAACAAAAATATCGTACACAAACTACCTTCCATAATGACTAGGCTACCATCCATTGGAGTAACAGGGATATCGACAACAGACTACCTTCCATAACAACAAGGCTACAATCCATTGTAGTAACAAAAATCTCGACAATAGACTACCTTCCATAATGGCAAGGCTACCATCCATTGGAGTAACAAAATATCTACAACATACTACCTTCCATAATGACAAGGCTACTATCCATTGGAGTAAAAAAAATCACGACAACAGACTACCATCCATAATGACAAGGCTACCATCCAACGGAGTAAAAAAGATATCGACAACATACTATCTTCCATAACGACAAGGCTACAATCCATTGGAGTATAAAAAATCTCGACAATAGACTACCTTCCATAATGACAAGGCTACCATCAATTGTAGTGCAAAAAATATCGAAAATATACTACCTTCTATAATGACAAGGCTACCATCCATTGGAGTAACAAAAATCGACAACAGACTACCTTCAATAATGACAAGACTACAATCTATTATAGTAACAAAAATCTCGACAATAGACTACCTTTCATAATTAAAAGGCTACCATCCATTGGAATAACAAAAATCTCGACAATAGACTACCTTCCAAAATGAAAAGGCTACCATCCCTTAGAGTAACAAAAATCTCGACAATAGACTACCTTCCATAATGGCAAGGCTACCATCCATTGGAGTAACAAATATCTCGACAACATACTATCTTCCATAACGACAAGGCTACAATCCATTGTAGTAACAAAAATATCAACAACATACTACCTTCCATAATGACAAGGCTACCATCCATTGGAATAACAAAAATATCGACAACAGACTATGTTCCATAATGACAAGGCTACCATCCCTTAGAGTAACAAATATCTCGACAACAGACCACCTTCCATAATGACAAGGCTACCATCCATTGGAGTTACAAAGATATCGACAACATACTACCTTCCATAATGACAAGGCTACCATCCATTGGAGTAACAAAAATCACGACAACAGACTACCTTCCATCATTACAAGTCTAACATCAATTGGAATAACAAAAATATCGACAAGACACTACCTTCCATAATGACAAGGATACCATGCAATGGAGTAAGAAATTTTTTTGCAATAGACTACCTTCCATAATGACAAGGGTAACATCATTGGAGTAACCAAAATATCCACAAGAGACAACCTTCCATAATTACAAGGCTACAATCCATTGGAGTATAAAAAATCTCGACAACAGACTACCTTCCATAATGACAAGGCGACCATCCATTGGAGTAACTAAAATCTCGTACACAAACTACCTTCCATAATGACTAGGCTACCATCCATTAGAGTAACAAAGATATCGACAACAAACTACCTTCCATAACGACAAGGCTACAATCCATTGTAGTAAGAAAAATCTCGACAACAGACTACCTTCCATAATGACAATGCTATCATCCATTGTATTACAAAAATCTCGATAATATACTAGCTTCTATAATGACAATGCTACCATCCATTAGAATAACAAAAATCTCGACAACAGACTACGTTCCATAAAGACAAGGCTACCATCCCTTAGAGTAACAAAAATCTCGACAACAGACTACCTTCCATAATGACAAGGCTACCATCCATTGGAGTAACAAAGATATCGACAACATACTACCTTCCATAATGACAAGGCTACCATCCCTTAGAGTAACAAAAATCACGACAACAGACTACCTTTCATAATGACAAGGTTACCATCCATTGGAATAACAAAAATATCGTACACAAACTACCTTTCTTAATGACTAGGCTACCATCCATTGGAGTAACAGGGATATCGACAACAGACTACCTTCCATAACAACAAGGCTACAATCCATTGTAGTAACAAAAATCTCGACAATAGACTACCTTCCATAATGGCAAGGCTACCATCCATTGGAGTAACAAAATATCTACAACATACTACCTTCCATAATGACAAGGCTACTATCCATTGGAGTAAAAAAAATCACGACAACAGACTACCATCCATAATGACAAGGCTACCATCCAACGGAGTAAAAAAGATATCGACAACATACTATCTTCCATAACGACAAGGCTACAATCCATTGGAGTATAAAAAATCTCAACAATAGACTACCTTCCATAATGACAAGGCTACCATCAATTGTAGTGCAAAAAATCTCGAAAATTTACTACCTTCTATAATGACAAGGCTACCATCCATTGGAGTAACAAAAATCGACAACAGACTACCTTCAATAATGACAAGACTACAATCTATTATAGTAACAAAAATCTCGACAATAGACTACCTTTCATAATTAAAAGGCTACCATCCATTGGAATAACAAAAATCTCGACAATAGACTACCTTCCAAAATGAAAAGGCTACCATCCCTTAGAGTAACAAAAATCTCGACAATAGACTACCTTCCATAATGGCAAGGCTACCATCCATTGGAGTAACAAATATCTCGACAACATACTATCTTCCATAACGACAAGGCTACAATCCATTGTAGTAACAAAAATATCAACAACATACTACCTTCCATAATGACAAGGCTACCATCCATTGGAATAACAAAAATATCGACAACAGACTATGTTCCATAATGACAAGGCTACCATCCCTTAGAGTAACAAATATCTCGACAACAGACCACCTTCCATAATGACAAGGCTACCATCCATTGGAGTTACAAAGATATCGACAACATACTACCTTCCATAATGACAAGGCTACCATCCATTGGAGTAACAAAAATCACGACAACAGACTACCTTCCATCATTACAAGTCTAACATCAATTGGAATAACAAAAATATCGACAAGACACTACCTTCCATAATGACAAGGATACCATGCAATGGAGTAAGAAAAATCTTTGCAATAGACTACCTTCCATAATGACAAGGGTACCATCATTGGAGTAACCAAAATATCCCCAAGAGACAACCTTCCATAATTACAAGGCTACAATCCATTGGAGTATAAAAAATCTCGACAACAGACTACCTTCCATAATGACAAGGCGACCATCCATTGGAGTAACTAAAATCTCGTACACAAACGACCTTCCATAATGACTAGGCTACCATCCATTAGAGTAACAAAGATATCTACAACAAACTACCTTCCATAACGACAAGGCTACAATCCATTGTAGTAAGAAAAATCTCGACAACAGACTACCTTCCATAATGACAAGGCTATTATCCATTGTATTACAAAAATCTCGATAATATACTAGCTTCTATAATGACAATGCTACCATCCATTAGAATAACAAAAATCTCGACAACAGACTACCTTCCATAATGACAAGGCTACCATCCCTTAGAGTAACAAAAATCTCGACAACAGACTACCTTCCATAATGACAAGGCTACCATCCATTGGAGTAACAAAGATATCGACAACATACTACCTTCCATAATGACAAGGCTACCATCCCTTAGAGTAACAAAAATCATGACAACAGACTACCTTCCATAATGATTAGGCTACCATCCATTGGAGTAACATGGATATCGACAACAGACTACCTTCCATAACAATAAGGCTACAATCCATTGTAGTAACAAAAATCTCGACAACAGACTACCTTCCATAATGGCAAGGCTACTATCCATTGGAGTAAAAAAAATCACAACAACAGACTACCATCCATAATGACAAGGCTACCATCCAACGGAGTAACAAAGATATCGACAACATACTATCTTCGATAACGACAAGGCTACAATCCATTGGAGTATAAAAAATCTCGACAATAGACTACCTTCCATAATGACAAGGCTACCATCCATTGTAGTGACAAAAATCTCGATAATATGACACCTTCTATAATGACAACGCTACCATCCATTGGAATAACAAAAATCTCGACAACATACTACGTTACATAATGACAAGGCTACCATCCCTTAGAGTAACAAATATCTCGACAATAGACTACCTTCGATAATGACAAGGCTACCATCCATTAGAGTAACAAAGATATAGACAACATACTACCTTCCATAATGACAAGGCTACCATTAATTGGAGTAACAAAAATCACAACAACAGACTACGTTCCATAATTACAAGGCTACCATCCATTGGAATAACAAAAATATCGACAAGACACTACCTTCCATAATGACAAGGCTAACATGCAATATAGTAACAAAAATATTTGCAATAGACTACCTTCCATAATGACAGGGGTACCATCATTGGAGTAACCAAAATATCCACAAGAGACAACCTTCCATAATTACAAGGCTACAATCCATTAGAGTGTAAAAAATCTCGACAACAGACTACCTTCCATAATGACTAGGGTACCATCCATTAGAGTAACAAAGATATCGATAACAAACTACCTTCCATAACGACAAGGCTACAATCAATTGTAGTAACAAAAATCTCGACAACAGACTACCTTCCATAATGACAAGGCTACGATCCATTGTATTGACAAAAATCTCGATAATATACTACCTTTTATAAAGATATTTCTACCATCCATTGGAATAACAAAGATATCGACAACATACTACCTTCCATAATGACAAGGCTACCATCCCTTAGAGTAACAAAAATCTTGACAACATACTACCTTCCATAATGAGAAGGCTACCATCCATTAGAGTAACAAAGATATCGACAACATACTATCTTCCATAACGACAAGGCTACAATCCATTGTAGTAACAAAAATCTCAACAACATACTACCTTCCATAATGACAAGGCTACCATCCATTGTAGTGACAAAAATCTCGATAATATGCTACCTTCTGTAATGAAAATGCTACCATCCATTGGAATAACAAAAATCTCGACAACGGACTACGTTCAATAATGACAAGGCTACCATCCCTTAGAGTAACAAATATCTCGACAACAGACCACCTTCCAAAATGACAAGGCTACCATCCATTGGAGTAACAAAGATATCGATAACATACTACCTTCTATAATGACAAGGCTACTATCCATTGGAGTAACAAAAATCACGACAACAGACTACCTTCCATCATTACAAGTCTAACATCAATTGGAATAACAAAAATATCGACAAGACACTACCTTCCATAATGACAAGGATACCATGCAATGGATTAAGAAAAATCTTTGCAATTGACTACCTTCCATAATGACAAGGGTACCATCATTGGAGTAACCAAAATATCCACAAGAGACAACGTTCCATAATTACAAGGCTTCAATCCATTGGAGTATAAAAAATCTCGACAACAGACTACCTTCCATAATGACAAGGCGACCATCCATTGGAGTAACTAAAATCTCGTACACAAACTACCTTCCATAATGACTAGGCTACCATCCATTAGAGTAACAAAGATATCGATAACAAACTACCTTCCATAACGACAAGGCTACAATCCATTGTAGTAACAAAAATCTCGACAACAGACTACCTTCCATAATGACAAGGCTATCATCCATTATATTACAAAAATCTCGATAATATACTAGCTTCTATAATGAAAATGCTACCATCTATTAGAATAACAACAATCTCGACAACAGACTACGTTCCATAATGACAAGGCTACCATCCCTTAGAGTAACAAAAATCTCGACAACAGACTACCTTCCATAATGACAAGGCTACCATCCATTGGAGTAACAAAGATATCGACAACATACTACCTTCCATAATGATAAGGCTACCATCCCTTAGAGTAACAAAAATCACGACAACAAACTACCTTTCATAGTGACAAGGGTAACATCCATTGGAATAACAAAAATATCGTACACAAACTACCTTCCATAATGACTAGGCAACCATCCATTGGAGTAACATGGATATCGACAACAGACTACCTTCCATAACAACAAGGCTACAATACATTGTAGTAACAAAAATCTCGACAATAGACTACCTTCCATAATGGCAAGGCTACCATCCATTGGAGTAACAAAGATATCTACAACATACTACCTTCCATAATGACAAGGCTACTATCCATTGGAGTAAAAAAAAATCACGACAACAGACTACCATCCATAATGACAAGGCTACCATCCAACTGAGTAACAAAGATATCGACAACATACTATCTTCCATAACGACAAGGCTACAATCCATTGGAGTATAAAAAATCTCGACAATAGACTACCTTCCATAATGACAAGGCTACCATCCATTGTAGTGACAAAAATCTCGATAATATGAAACCTTCTATAATGACAACCCTACCATCCATTGGAATAACAAAAATCTCGACAACAGACTACGTTACATAATGACAAGGCTACCATCCCTTAGAGTAACAAATATCTCGACAATAGACTACCTTCGATAATGACAAGGCTACCATCCATTGGAGTAACAAAGATATATACAACATACTACCTTCCATAATGACAAGGCTGCCATTAATTGGAGTAACAAAAATCACAACAACAGACTACCTTCCATAATTACAAGGCTAACATCCATTGGAATAACAAAAATATCGACAAGACACTACCTTCCATAATGACAAGGCTACCATGCAATGGAGTAAAAAAAATATTTGCAATAGGCTACCTTCCATAATGACAAGGGTACCATCATTGGAGTAACCAAAATATCCACAAGAGACAACCTTCCATAATTACAAGGCTACAATCCATTAGAGTATAAAAAATCTCGACAACAGACTACCTTCCATAATGACTAGGGTACCATCCATTAGAGTAACAAAGATATCGACAACAAACTACCTTCCATAACTACAAGGCTACAATCCATTGTAGTAACAAAAATCTCGACAACAGACTACCTTCCATAATGACAAGGCTACGATCCATTGTATTGACAAAAATCTCGATAATATACTACCTTCTATAACGATATTTCTACCATCCATTGGAATAACAAAAATCTCGACAACAGACTACGTCCCATAATGACAAGGCTACCATCCCTTAGAGTAACAAAAATCTTGACAACATACTACCTTCCATAATGAGAAGGCTACCATCCATTAGAGTAACAAAGATATCGACAACATACTACCTTCCATAATGACAAGGATATCATCCCTTAGAGTAACAAAAATCACGACAACAGACTACCTTTCATAATGACAAGGCTACCATCCATTGGAATAACAAAAATATCGTACACAAACTACCTTCCATAATGACTAGGCTACCATCCATTGGAGTAACAAAGATATCGACAATAGACTATCTTCATTAACGACAAGGCTACAATCTATTTGAGTATAAAAAATCTCGACAACAGACTACCTTCCATAATGACAAGGCTACCATCCATTGTAGTGACAAAAATCTCGATAATATGCCACCTTCTATAATGACAACGCTACCATCCATTGGAATAACAAAAATCTCGAAAACAGACTACCTTACATAATGACAAGGCTACCATCCCTTAGAGTAACAAATATCTCAACAACAAACTACCTTCGATAATGACAAGGCTATCATCCATTGGAGTAACAAAAATCTCGACAACGGACTACCTTCCATAATGATAAGGCTACAATCCATTATAGTAACAAAAATCTCGACAATAGTCTGCCTTTCTTAATGACAAGGCTACCATCCATTGGAGTAACATAAATCGACAACAGGCTACCTTCCATAATGACAAGACTACAATCTATTATAGTAACAAAAATCTCGACAATAGACTACCTTTCATAATTAAAAGGCTACCATCCATTGGAATAACAAAAATCTCGACAATAAACTACCTTCCAAAATGAAAAGGCTACCATCCCTTAGAGTAACTAAAATCTCGACAACAGACTACCTTCCATAATAGCAAGGCTACCATCCATTGGAGTAACAAAGATATCTACAACATACTACCTTCCATAATGACAAGGCTATTATCCATTGGAGTAAAAAAAATCACGACAACAGACTACCATCCATAATGACAAGGCTACCATCCAACGGAGTAACAAAAATATCGACAACATACTATTTTCCATAACGACAAGGCTACAAGCCATTGGAGTATAAAAAATCTCGACAATAGACTACCTTCCATAATGACAAGGCTACCATCCATTGTAGTGACAAAAATCTCGATAATATGACACCTTCTATAATGACAACGCTACCATCCATTGGAATAACAAAAATCTCGACAACAGACTACGTTACATAATGACAAGGCTACCATCCCTTAGAGTAACAAATATCTCGACAATGGACTACCTTCGATAATGACAAGGCTACCATCCATTGGAGTAACAAAGATATCGATAACATACTACCTTCCATAATAACAAGGCTACCATTAATTGGAGTAACAAAAATCACGACAACATACTACCTTCCATAATTAAAAGGCTAACATCCATTGGAATAACAAAAATATCGACAAGACACTACCTTCCATAATGACAAGGCTACCACGAAATGGAGTAACAAAAATATTTGCAATAGACTACCTTCCATAATGACAAGGGTACCATCATTGGAGTAACAAAAATATCCATAAGAGACAACCTTCCATAATTACAAGGCTACAATCCATTAGAGTATAAAAAATCTCGACAATAGACTACCTTCCATAATGACTAGGGTACCATCCATTAGAGTAACAAAGATATCGACAACAAACTACCTTCCATAACGACAAGGCTACAATCCATTGTAGTAACAAAAATCTCGACAACAGACTACCTTCTATAATGACAAGGCTACGATCCATTGTATTGACAAAAATCTCGATAATATACTACCTTCTATAACGATATTTCTACCATCCATTTTAATAACAAAAATCTCGACAACAGACTACGTCCCATAATGACAAGGCTACCATCCCTTAGAGTAACAAAAATCTTGACAACATACTACCTTCCATAATGACAAGGCTACCATCCATTAGAGTAACAAAGATATCGACAACATACTACCTTCCATAATGACAAGGATATCATCCCTTAGAGTAAAAAAAATCACGACAGCAGACTACCTTTCATAATGACAAGGCTACCATCCATTGGAATAACAAAAATATCGTACACAAACTACCTTCCATAATGACTAGGCTACCATCCATTGGAGTAACAAAGATATCGACAACAGACTATCTTCATTAAGAACAAGGCTACAATCCATTGGAGTATAAAAAATCTCGACAACAAACTACCTTCCATAATGACAAGGCTACCATCCATTGTAGTGAGAAAAATCTCGATAATATGCCACCTTCTATAATGACAACGCTACCATCCATTGGAATAACAAAAATCTCGAAAACAGACTACCTTACATAATGACAAGGCTACCATCCCTTAGAGTAACAAATATCTCGACAAGAGACTACCTTCGATAATGACAAGGCTATCATCCATTGGAGTAACAAAAATCTCGACAACAGACTACCTTCCATAATGATAAGGCTACAATCCATTATAGTAACAAAAATCTCGACAATAGTCTGCCTTTCTTAATGACAAGGCTACCATCCATTGGAGTAACAAAAATCGACAACAGGCTACCTTCCATAATGACAAGACTACAATCTATTATAGTAACAAAAATCTCGACAATAGACTACCTTTCATAATTAAAAGGCTATCATCCATTAGAATAACAAAAATCTCGACAATAAACTACCTTCTAAAATGAAAAGGCTACCATCCCTTAGAGTAACAAAAATCTCGACAACAGACTACCTTCCATAATAGCAAGGCTACCATCCATTGGAGTAACAAAGATATCTACAACATACTACCTTCCATAATGACAAGGCTACTATCCATTGGAGTAACAAAAATCACGACAACAGACTACCTTCCATAATGACAAGGCTACCATCCAACGGAGTAACAAAGATATCGACAACAGACTATCTTCATTAACGACAAGGCAACAATCCATTGGAGTATAAAAAATCTCGACAATAGACTACCTTCCATAATGACAAGGCTACCATCCATTGTAGTGACAAAAATCTCGATAATATGCCACCTTCTATAATGACAACGCTACCATCCATTGGAATAACAAAAATCTTGACAACAGACTACCTTACATAATGACAAGGGTACCATCCCTTAGAGTAACAAATATATCGACAACAGACTACCTTCGATAATGACAAGGCTATCATCCATTGGAGTAACAAATATAACGACAACATACTAGCTTCCATAATTACAAGGCTAACATCCATTGGAATTACAAAAATATCGACAAGACACTACCTTCCATAATGACAAGGCTACCATGCAATGGAGTAACAAAAATATTTGCAATAGACTACCTTCCATAATGACAAGGGTACCATCATTGGAGTAACCAAAATATCCACAAGAGACAACCTTCCATAATTACAAGGCTACAATCCATTAGAGTATAAAAAATCTCGATAACAGACTACCTTCAATAATGACAAGGCTACCATCCATTATAGTTACAAAAATCTCGACAATAGACTACCTTCCATAATACAAGGCTAACATCCATTTGAATAACAAAAATATCGACAAGACACTACCTTCCATAACGACAAGGCTACGATCCATTGTATTGACAAAAATCTCGATAATATACTACCTTCTATAACGATATTTCTACCATCCATTGGAATAACAAAAATCTCGACAACAGACTACGTCCCATAATGACAAGGCTACCATCCCTTAGAGTAACAAAAATCTTGACAACATACTACCTTCCATAATGACAAGGCTACCATCCATTAGAGTAACAAAGATATCGACAACATACTACCTTCCATAATAACAAGGATATCATCCCTTAGAGTAACAAAAATCACGACAACAGATTACCTTTCATAATGACAAGGCTACCATCCATTGGAATAACAAAAATATCGTACACAAACTACCTTCCATAATGACTAGGCTACCATCCATTGGAGTAACAAAGATATCGACAATAGACTATCTTCATTAACGACAAGGCTACAATCCATTTGAGTATAAAAAATCTCGACAACAGACTACCTTCCATAATGACAAGGCTACCATCCATTGTAGTGACAAAAATCTCGATAATATGCCACCTTCTATAATGACAACGCTACCATCCATTGGAATAACAAAAATCTGGAAAACAGACTACCTTACATAATGACAAGGCTACCATCCCTTAGAGTAACAAATATCTCGACAACAGACTACCTTCGATAATGACAAGGCTATCATCCATTGGAGTAACAAAAATCTCGACAACAGACTACTTTCCATAATGATAAGGCTACAATCCATTATAGTAACAAAAATCTCAACAATAGTCTGCCTTTCTTAATGACAAGGCTACCATCCATTGGAGTAACAAAAATCGACAACAGGCTACCTTCCATAATGATAAGACTACAATCTATTATAGTAGCAAAACTCACGACAATAGACTACCTTTCATAATTAAAAGGCTACCATCCATTGGAATAACAAAAATCTCGACAATAAACTACCTTCCAAAATGAAAAGGCTACCATCCCTTAGAGTAACAAAAATCTCGACAACAGACTACCTTCCATAATAGAAAGGCTACCATGCATTGGAGTAACAAAGATATCTACAACATACTACCTTCCATAATGACAAGGCTACTATCCATTGGAGTAACAAAAATCACGACAACAGACTACCTTCCATAATGACAAGGCTACCATCCAACGGAGTAACAAAGATATCGACAACAGACTATCTTCATTAACGACAAGGCTACAATCCATTGGAGTATAAAAAATCTCGATAATAGACTACCTTCCATAATGACAAGGCTACCATCCATTGTAGTGACAAAAATCTCGATAATATGCCACCTTCTATAATGACAACGCTACCATCCATTGGAATAACAAAAATCTCGCCAACAGACTACCTTACATAATGACAAGGCTACCATCCCTTAGAGTAACAAATATCTCGACAACAGACTACCTTCGATAATGACAAGGCTATCATCCATTGGAGTAACAAATATATCGACAACATACTACCTTCCATAATGACAAGGCTACAATCTGTTGGAGTAACAAAAATCACGACAACAGACTACCTTCCATAATTACAAGGCTAACATCCATTGGAATAACAAAAATATCGACAAGACACTACCTTCCATAATGACAAGGTTACCATGCAATGGAGTAACAAAAATATTTGCAATAGACTACCTTCCATAATGACAAGGGTACCATCATTGGAGTAACCAAAATATCCACAAGAGACAACCTTCCATAATTACAAGGCTACATTCCATTAGAGTATAAAAAATCTCGACAACAGACTACCTTCCATAATGACTAGGGTACGATCCATTAGAGTAACAAAGATATCGACAACAAACTACCTTCCATAACGACCAGGCTACAATCCATTGTAGTAACAAAAATCTCGACAACTGACTACCTTCCATAATGACAAGGCTACGATCCATTGTATTGACAAAAATCTCGATAATATACTACCTTCTATAACGATATTTCTACCATCCATTGGAATAACAAAAATCTCGACAACAGACTAAGTTCCATAATGACAAGGCTACCATCCCTTAGAGTAACAAAAATCTCGACAACATACTACCTTCCATAATGACAAGGCTACCATCCATTAGAGTAACAAAGATATCGACAACATACTACCTTTCATAATGACAAGGCTACCATCCCTTAGAGTAACAAAAATCACGACAATAGACTACCTTTCATAATGACAAGGCTACCATCCATTGGAATTACAAAAATATCATACACAAACTACCTTCCATAATGACTAGGCTACCATCCATTGGAGTAACAAGGATATCGACAGCAGACTACCTTCCATAATGACAAGGCTACCATCCATTGTAATAACAAAAATCTCGGAAACAGACTACCTTCCATATGGACAAGGCTACCATCCCTTGGATTAACAAAAATATTGACAATAGACTACCTTCCATAATGACTAGGCTACCATCCATTGGAGTAACAAGGATATCGACAACAGACTACCTTCCATAACAACAAGGCTACAATCCATTATAGTAACAAAAATCTCGACAACAGACTACCTTCCATAATGATACGGCTACAATCCATTATAGTAACAAAAATCTCGACAATAGACTACCTTTCTTAATGACAAGGCTACCATCCATTGGAGTAACAAAAATCGACAACAGGCTACCTTCCATAATGACAAGAATACAATCTATTATAGTAACAAAAATGTCGACAATAGACTACCTTTCATAATTAAAAGGCTAGCATCCATTGGAATAACAAAAATCTCGACAATACACTACCTTCCAAAATGAAAAGGCTACCATCCCTTAGAGTAACAAAAATCTCCACAACGTACTAGCTTCCATAATGGCAAGGCTACCATCCATATGAGTTACAAAGATATCTACAACATACTACCTTTCATAATGACAAGGCTACTATCCATTGGAGTAACAAAAAGCACGACAACAGACTACCTTCCATAATGACAAGGCTACCATCCAACGGAGTAACAAAGATATCGACAACAGACTATCTTCCATAACGACAAGGCTACAATCCATTGGAGTATAAAAAATCTCGACAACAGACTACCTTCCATAATAACAAGGCTACCATCCATTGTAGTGACAAAAATATCGATAATATGCCACCTTCTATAAGGAAAACGCTACCATCCATTAGAATAACAAAAATCTCGACAACAGACTACGTTACATAATGACAAGGCTACCATCCCTAAGAGTAACAAATATCTCGACAATAGACTACCTTCGATAATGACAAGGCTACCATCCATTGGAGTAACAAAGATATCGACAACATACTACCTTCCATAATGACAAGGCTACCATACCTTAGAGTAACAAAAATCACGACAACAGACTACCTTTTATAATGACAAGGCTACCATCCATTGGAATAACAAAAATATCGTACACAAACTTCCTTCCATAATGACTAGGCTACCATCCATTGGAGTAACAAGGATATCGACAACAGACTACCTTCCATAATGACAAGGCTATCATCCATTGGAGTATAAAAAATCACGACAATAGACTACCTTCCATAATGACAAGGCTACCATCCATTGGAGTAAAAAAAAACTCGACAATAGACTACCTTCCATAATTACTAGGCTACCATCCATTGGAGTAACAAAGATATCGACAAGAGACTACCTTCCATAACGACAAGGCTACAATCCATTGTAGTAACAAAAATCTCGACAACAGACTACCTCTCATAATGACAAGGCTACCATCCATTGTAGTAACAATAATACACGACAATAGACTACCTTCCATAATGACAAGGCTACCATCCATTGGAGTAACAAAAATCTCGACAACAGAGTACCTACCATAATGACAAGGCTACCATCCATTGAAATAACAAAAATATCGACAACACACTACCTTAAATAATGACAAGGCTACCATCCCTAAGGGTAACAAAAATCACGACAACAGACTACTTTCCATAATGACAAGGCTACCATCCATTGGAGTAACAAAGATATCAACAACATACTAGCTTCCATAATGACAAGGATACCATACATTGGAGTAACAAAGATTTTGACAAAAGACTACCTTCCATAATGACAAGGCTACAATCCATTGTAGAAACAAAAATCTCGACAACAGACTACCTTCCATATTGACAAGGCTTTTATCCATTGTAGTAACAAAAATCTCGACAATAGACTACCTTCAAAAATGACAAGGCTACCATCCATTGGAGTAACAAAAATCTCGATAACATACTACCTTCCATAATGAAAAGGCTACCATCCATTGGAATAACAAAATTTTTGACAACATAAAACCTTCCATAATGACAAGGATACCATCCCTTAGAGTAATAAAAATCTAAGCAATAGAATACCTTCCATAATGACAAGGTTACCATCCATTGGAGTAACAAAGATATCGACAACATTTTACCTTCCATAATTACAAGGCTACCATCCATTGGAGTAAAAAAATCACGACAACAGACTACCTTCCATAATGACAAGGCTACCATCCATTGGCATAACAACAATATCGACAACACACTCCCTTCCATAATGAAAAGGCTACCATCAAATGGAGTAACAAAAACATTTACAATAGACTACCTTCCATAATGACAAGTCTACCATCCATTGGAGTAACAAAAATCTTAACAACTAACTATCATCCTTAATGACAAGGCTACCATCCTTTGGAGTAACAGAAATCACAACGGCAGACTACCTTCCATAATGACAAGGCTACCATCCGTTGCAGTAACAAAAATATCGATAATAGACTACCTTCCATAATGACAAGGCTACCATGAATTGTTGTAACAAAAATCTGGACAATAGACAGCCTTGCATAATGACAAGGCTACCATCCATTGGAGTAACAAAAATCCTGATAACAGACTACCTTCCTTAATGAAAAAGCTACCATCCATTGAAGAAACAGAAATCTCGACAACATACTACCTTCCATAGTGACAAGGCTACCATCCATGGGAGTAACAAAATCTCGACAACACACTACCTTCCACAATGACTAGGCTACCATCCATTGTAGTAAAAAAAATATCCACAAGAGACTACCTTCCATAATGACAAGGCTACCATCCATTAGAATAACAAAAATATCGACAACACACTACCTTCCATAATGACAAGGCTACCATCCCTTAGAGTAACAAAAATCTCGACAACACACTACTTTCCATAATGACGAGGCTACCATCCATTGGAGTAACAAAGATATCGAGAACATACAACCTTCCATAATGACAAGGCTACCATCCATTGGAGTAACAAAAATCACGACAATAGACTACCTTCCATAATGACAAGGCTACCATTCATTGGAATAACAAAAATATCGACAACAAACTACCTTCCATAATGACAAGGCTACCATCCAATGTAGTAACAAAAATCTCGACAACATACTACCTTCCATAATGACAAGGCTACCATCCATTGTAGTGACAAAAATCTCGACAATATACTATCTTCTGTAATGACAACGCTACCATCTATTGTAATAACAAAAATCTCGGCAATAGACTAGCTTCCATATGGACAAGGCTACCATCCCTTAGAGTAACAAAAATCTCGACAATAGACTACCTTCCATAATGACAAGGCTACCATCCATTGGAGTAACAAAGATATCTACAACATACTACCTTCCATAATGACAAGGCGACCATTCATTGGAGTAACAAAAATCACGACAACAAACTACCTTCCATAATGACAAGGCGACCATTCATTGGAGTAACAAAAATCTCGACAATAGACTACCTTCCATAATGACAAGGCTACCATCCAGTGGAGTAACAAATATATCTACAACATACTACCTTCCGTAATGACAAGGCTACCATTCATTGGAGTAACAAAAATCACGACAACAGACTACCTTCCATAATGACTTGGCTACCATCCATTGGAATAACAAAAATATCGACAACACACTACCTTACATAATGACAAGGATACCATCCAATGGCGTAACAAAAATATCGACAAAAGACTACCTTCCATAATGACAAGCCTACCATCCATTGGAGTAAAATAAATCTCGACAACAGACTACCTTCGATAATGACAAGTCTACCATCCATTGGAGTAACAAAAAACACGACAACAGACTACACTCCATAATGACAAGGGTACCATCATTGGAGTAACCAAAATATCCACAAGAGACTTCCTTCCATAATGACAAGTCTGCGATCCATTGGAGTATAAAAAATCTCGACAATAAACTACCTTTCATAATGACAAGGCTACCATCCATTAGAGTAACTAAAATCTCGTACACAAACTACCTTCCATAATGACTAGGCTACCATACATTAGAATAACAAAGATATTGACAACAAACTACCTTCCATAACGACAAGGCTACAATCTATTGTAGTAACAAAAATCTCGACAACAGACTACCTTCCATAATGACAAGGCTACCATCCATTGTATTGACAAAAATCTCGATAATATACTACCTTCTATAATGACAATGCTACCATCCATTAGAATAACAAAAACCTCGACAACAGACTATGTTCCATAATGACAAGGCTACCATCCCTTAGAGTAACAAAAATCTCGACAACAGACTACCTTCCATAATGACAAGGCTACCATCCATTGGAGTAACAAAGATATCGACAACATACTACCTTCCATAATGACAAGGCTACCATCATCCCTTAGAGTAACAAAAATCACGACAACAGACTACCTTTCATAATGACAAGTCTACCATCCATTGGAATAACAAAAATATCCTACACAAACTACCTTCCATAATGACTAGGCTACCATCCATTGGAGTAACAAGGATATCGACAACAAACTACCTTCCATAACAACAAGGCTACAATCCATTGTAGTAACAAAAATCTCGACAACATACTACCTTCCATAATAACAAGGCTACCATCCATTGCAGTGACAAAAATCTCGACAATATACTACCTTATATAATGACAATGCTACCATCCATTGTAATAACAAAAATCTCGGCAACAGACTACCTTCCATATGAACAACGCTACCATCCCTTAGAGTAACAAAAATCTCGACAATAGACTACCTTCCATAATGACAAGGCTTCCATCCATTAGAGTAACAAAGATATCTACAACATACTACCTTCCATAATAACAAGGAGACCATTCATTGGAGTAACAAAAATCATGACAACAGACTACCTTCCATAATAACTAGGCTACCATCCATTGGAATAATAAAAATATTGACAACACACTACCTTACATAATGACAAGGCTACCATCCAATGGAGTATCAAAAATATCGACAACACACTACATTCCATAATTACAAGCCTACCATCCATTGGAGTAACATAAATCACGACAACAAACTACCTTCGATAATGACAAGTCTACCATCCATTGGAGTAACAAAAATCTCGACAACAGACTACATTCCATAATGACAAGGGTACCATCATTGGAGTAATTAAAATATCCACAAGAGACTTCCTTCCATAATAGACTACCTTCCATAATGACAAGGCTACCATCCATTGGAGTAACAAAAAACTCGACAACAGACTACCTTCCATAATGACCAGGCTACCATCCATTGTAGTAACAAAGATATCGACAATAGACTACCTTCCATAACGACAAGGCTACAATCCATTGTAGTAACAAAAATCTCGACAACAGACTACCCTCCATAATGACAAAGCTACCATCCATTATAGTGACAAAAATCTCAACAATATACTACCTTCTATAATGACAAGGCTACCACCCATTGGAGTAACAAAAATCTCGAAAACAGACTACCATCCATAATGACAAGGCTACAATCCATTATAGTAACAAAAATCTCAACAATATAATACCTTTCTTAATGACAAGGCTACCATCCATTGGAATAACAAAAATCTCGACAACAAACTAGGTTCCATAATGAAAAGGCTACCATCCCTTAGAGTAACAAAAATCTTGACAACAGACTACCTTCCATAACTTCAAGGATACAATCTATTGTAGTAATAAAAATCTCGACAACAGACAACCTTCCATAATGACAAGGCTACCATCCATTGTAGTTACAAAAATCTCGACAATATACTACCTTCTATAATGAAAAGGCTACCATCCATTGGAGTAACAAAACCCGACAACAGACTACCTTCCATAATGATAAGACTACTATCCCTTAGAGTAACAAAAATCTCGACAACAGACTACCTTCCATAATGGCAAGGCTACCATACATTGGAGAAACAAAGATATCTACAACATACTACCTTCCATAATGACAAGGCTACCATCCATTATAGTTACAAAAATCTCGACAATAGACTACCTTTCATAATTAAAAGGCTACCATCCATTGGAATAACAAAAATATTGACAATAGACTACCTTCCATAATGACAAGGCTACCATCCCTTAGAGTAACAAACATCTCGACAACAGACTACCTTCCATAATGGCAAGGCTACCATCCATTGAAGAAACAAAGATATCTACAACATACTACCTTCCATAATGACAAGGATATTATCCATTGGAGTAACAAAAATCACGACAAGAGACTACCTTCCATAAGGACAAGGCTACCATCCAATGGAGTAACAAAGATATCGATAACAAACTATCTTCCATAACGACAAGGCTACAATCCATTGGAGTATAAAAAATCTCGACAAAAGACTATCTTCCATAATGACAAGGCTACCATCCATTGGAGTAACTAAAATCTCGTACACAAACAACCTTCCATAATGACTAGGCTACCATCCATTGGAGTAACAAAGATTTCGACAACAAACTATCTTCCATAACGACAAGGCTACAATCCATTGTAGTAACAAAAATCTCGACAAGAGACTACCTTCCATAATGACAAGGCTACCATCCATTGTAGTGACAAAAATCTCGATAATATGCTACCTTCTATAACGACAAGGCTATAATCCATTGAAATAACAAAAATCACGACAACAAACTACGTTCCATAATGACAAGGCCACTATCCCTTAGAGTAACAAATATCTCGACAACAGACTACCTTCCATAATGACAAGGCTACCATCCATTGGAGTAACAAAGATATCGACAACATACTACCTTCCACAATGACAAGGCTACCATCCATTGGAGTAACAAAAATCACGATAACAGACTACCTTCCATAATGATAAGACTACTATCCCTTAGAGTAACAAAAATCTCGACAACAGACTACCTTCCATAATGGCAAGGCTACCATACATTGGAGAAACAAAGATATCTACAACATACTACCTTCCATAATGACAAGACTACCATCCATTATAGTTACAAAAATCTCGACAATAGACTACCTTCCATAATACAAGGCTAGCATCCATTTGAATAACAAAAATATCGACAAGACACTACCTTCCATAATGACAAGGCTACCATACAATGGAGTAACAAAAATCTTTGCAATAGACTACCTTCCATAATGACAAGGGTACCATCATTGGAGTAACCAAAATTTTCACAAGAGACTTCCTTCCATAATTACAAGGCTATAATCCATTGAAGTATAAAAAATATCAACAATAAACTACCTTCCATGTTGACAAGGCTACCATCCATTGGAGTAACTAAAATCTCGTACACAAACTACCTTCCATAATGACTAGGCTACCATCCATTAGAGTAACAAAGATATCGACAATAGACTACCTTCCATAACGACAAGGCTACAATCCATTAGAGTAATAAAAATCTCGACAACAGACTACCTTTCATAATGACAAGGCTACCATCCATTGGAATAACAAAAATATCATACACAAACTACCTTCCATAATGACTAGGCTACCATCCATTGGAGTAACAAGGATATCGACAACAGACTACCTTCCATAACAACATGGCTACAATCCATTGTAGTAACAAAAATCTCGAAAACAGACTACCTTCCATAATGACAAGGATACCATCCATTACAATGACAAAAATCTCGACAATATACTACCTTCTATAATGACAACGCTACCATCCATTGTAATAACAAATATCACGGCAACAGACTGCCTTCCATATGGACAAGGCTACCATCCGTTAGAGTAACAAAAATATCGACAACATACTACCTTCCATAATGACAAGGATACCATCCATTGGAGTAACAAAGATATCTACAAAATACTACCTTCCATAATGACAAGGCGACCATTCATTGGAGTAACAAAAATCACGACAACAGACTACTTTCCATAATGACAAGGCTACCATCAATTAGAATAATAAAAATATTGACAACACACTACCTTACATAATGACAAGGCTAGCATCCAATGGAGTAACAAAAATATCGACAACACACTACCTTCCATAATGACAAGCCTACCATCCATTGGAGTAACAGAAATCTCGACAACAGACTACCTTCGATAATGACAAGTCTACCATCCATTGGAGTAACAAAAATCTCGACTACAGACTACATTCAATAATGACAAGGGTACCATCATTGGAGTAACCAAAATATCCACAAGAGACTATCTTCCATAATGACAAGGCTACGATCCATTAGAGTATAAAAAATCTCGTAAATAGACTACCTTCTATAATGACAAGGCTACCATCCACTGGAGTAACAAAAAACTCGACAATAGACTACCTTCCATAATGACTAGGCTACCATCCATTGTAGTAACAAAGATATCGAAAATAGACTACCTTCCATAACGACAAGGCTACAATCCATTGTAGTAACAAAAATATCGACAACAGACTACCTTCCATAATGACAAACTACCATCCATTATAGTGACAGAAATCTCGACAATATACTACCTTCTATAATGACAAGGCTACTATCCATTGGAGTAACAAAAATCACGACAATAGACTACCTTCCATAATGACACGGCTACAATCTATTATAGTAACAAAAATCTCGACAACAGACTACCTTCCATAATGACAAGGCTACCATCCATTGTAGTGACAAAAATCTCGACAATATACTACCTTCTATAATGACAAGGCTACTATCCATTGGAGTAACAAAAATCACGACAACAGACTACCTTCCATAATTACACGGCTACAATCTATTATAGTAACAAAAATCACGACAACAGACTACCTTTCATAATGACAACGCTACCATCCATTGGAATTACCAAAAATATCATACACAAACTACCTTCCAAAATGACTAGGCTACCATCCATTGGAGTAACAAGGATATCGACAACAGACTACCTTCCATAACAACAATGCTACAATCCATTATAGTAACAAAAATATCGACAACAGACTACCTTCCATAATGACAAGGCTACCATCCATTGTAATAAAAAAAATCTCAGCAACAGACTACCTTTCTTAATGACAAGGCTACCATCCATTGGAGTAACAAAAATCGACAACAGGATACCTTCCATAATGACAAGAATACAATCAATTATAGTAACAAAAATCTCGACAATAGACTACCTTTCATAATTAAAAGGCTAGCATCCATTGGAATAACAAAAATCTCGACAATACACTACCTTCCAAAATGAAAAGGCTACCATCCCTTAGAGTAACAAAAATCTCAACAACATACTACCTTTCATAATGGCAAGGCTACCATCCATTGGAGTTACAAAGATATCTACAACATACTACCTTCCATAATGACAAGGCTACTATGCATTGGAGTAACAAAAATCACGACAACAGACTACCTTCCATAATGACAAGGCTACCATCCATTGGAGTAACAAAAATCTCGATAACAGACTACGTTACATAATGACAAGGCTACCATCCCTAAGAGTAACAAATATCTCGACAACAGACTACCTTCGATAATGACAAGGCTACCATCCATTGGAGTAACAAAGATATCGACAACATACTACCTTCCATAATGAGAAGGCTACCATACCTTAGAGTAACAAAAATCACGACAACCGACTACCTTTTATAATGACAAGGCTACCATCCATTGGAATAAAAAAAATATCGTACACAAACTTCCTTCCATAATGACTAGGCTACAATCCATTGGAGTAACAAGGATATCGACAACAGACTACCTTCCATAACAATAAGGCTACAATCCATTGTAGTAACAAAAATCTCGACAACATACTACCTTCCATAATGACAAGGCTACCATTCATTGCAGGGACAAAAATCTCGACAATATACTACCTTCTGTAATGACAACGCTACCATCTATTGTAATAACAAAAATCTCGGCAATAGACTACCTTCCATATGGAAAAGGCTACCATCCCTTAGAGTAACAAAAATCTCGACAATAGACTACCTTCCATAATGACAAGGCTACCATCCATTGGAGTAACAAAGATATCTACAACATACTATCTTCCATAATGACAAGGCGACCATTCATTGGAGTAACAAAAATCACGACAACAAACTACCTTCCATAATGACAAGGCAACCATTCATTGGAGTAACAAAAATCTCGACAATAGACTACCTTCCATAATGACAAGGCTACCATCCATTGGAGTAACAAATATATCTACAACATACTACCTTCCGTAATGAAAAGACTACCATTCATTGGAGTAACAAAAATCACGACAACAGACTACCTTCCATAATGACTTGGCTACCATTCGTTGGAATAACAAAAATATCGACAACACACTACCTTACATAATGACAAGGATACCATCCAATGGCGTAACAAAAATATCGAAAAAAGACTACCTTCCATAATGACAAGCCTACCATCCATTGGAGTAACATAAATCTCGACAACAAACTACATTCGATAATTACAAGTCTACCATCCATTGGAGTAACAAAAAACTCGACAACAGACTACACTCCATAATGACAAGGGTACCGTCATTGGAGTAACCAAAATATCCACAAGAGACTTCGTTCCATAATGACAAGTCTACGATCCATTATAGTATAAAAAATCTCGACAATAGACTACCTTCCATAATGACAAGGCTACCATCCATTGGAGTAACTAAAATGTCGTACACAAACTAACTTCCATAATGACTAGGCTACCATACATTAGAATAACAAAGATATTGACAACAAACTAACTTCCATAACGACAATGCTACAATCTATTGTAGTAACAAAAATCTCGACAACAGACTACCTTCCATAATGACAAGGCTACCATCCATTGTATTGACAAAAATCTCGATAATATACTACCTTATATAATGATAATGCTACCATCCATTAGAATAACAAAAACCTCGACAACAGACTATGTTCCATAATGACAAGGCTACCATCCCTTAGAATAACAAAAATCTCGACAACAGACTACCTTCCATAATGACAAGGCTACCATCCATTGGAGTAACAAAGATATCGACAACATACTACCTTCCATAATGACAAGGCTACCATCATCCCTTAGAGTAACAAAAATCACGACAACAGACTACCTTTCATAATGACAAGTCTACCATCCATTGTAGTAACAAGGATATCGACAACAAACTACCTTCCATAACAAGAAGGCTACAATCCATTGTAGTAACAAAAATCTCGACAACATACTACCTTCCATAATAACAAGGCTACCATCCATTGCAGTGACAAAAATCTCGACAATATACTACCTTATATAATGACAATGCTACCATCCATTGTAATAACAAAAATCTCGGCAACAGACTACCTTCCATATGGACAACGCTACCATCCCTTAGAGTAACAAAAATCTCGACAACAGACTACCTTCCATAATGACAAGGCTTCCATCCATTGGAGTAACAAAGATATCTATAACATACTACCTTCCATAATGACAAGGAGACCATTCATTGGAGTAACAAAAATCACGACAACAGACTACCTTCCATAATGACTAGGCTACCATCCATTGGAATAATAAAAATATCGACAACACACTACCTTACATAATGACAAGGCTACAATCCATTGGAGTAACAAAAATATCGACAACACACTACCTTCCATAATGACAAGCCTACCATCCATTGGAGTAACATAAATCACTACAGCAGACTACCTTCGATAATGACAAGTCTACCATGCATTGGAGTAACAAAAATCTCGACAACAGACTACATTCCATAATGACAAGGGTACCATCATTGGAGTAACTAAAATATCCACAAGAGACTTCCTTCCATAATAGACTACCTTCCATAATGACAAGGCTACCATCCATTTGAGTAACAAAAAACTCGACAACTGACTACCTTCCATAATGACTAGGCTACCGTCCATTGTAGTAACAAAGATATCAACAATAGACTACCTTCCATAACGACAGGGCTACAATCCATTGTAGTAACAAAAATCTCGACAACAGACTACCTTCCATAATGACAAAGCTACCATCCCTTATAGTGACAAAAATCTCAACAATATACTACCTTCTATAATGACAAGGCTACCACCCATTGGAGTAACAAAAATCTCGACAACAGACTACCTTCCATAATGACAAGGCTACAATCCATTATAGTAACAAAAATCTCAACAATATATTACCTTTCTCAATGACAAGGCTACCATCCATTGGAATAACAAAAATCTCGACAACAAACTAGGTTCCATAATGACAAGGCTACCATCCCTTAGGGTAACAAAAATCTTGACAACAGACTACCTTCCATAACTTCAAGGATACAATCCATTATAGTAACAAAAATCTCGACAACAGACTACCTTCCATAATGACAAGGCTACCATCCATTGTAGTTACAAAAATCTCGACAATATACTACCTTCTATAATGAAAAGGCTACCATCCATTGGAGTAACAAAACCCGACAACAGACTACCTTCCATAATGATAAGACTATTATCCCTTAGAGTAACAAAAATATCGACAACAGACTACCTTCCATAATGGCAAGGCTACCATCCATTGATGAAACAAAGATATCTACAACATACTACCTTCCATAATGACAAGGATACTATCCGATGGAGTAACAAAAATCACGACAACAGACTACCTTCCATAAGGACAAGGCTACCATCCAATGGAGTAACAAAGATATTGATAACAAACTATCTTCCATAACGACAAGGCTACAATCCATTGGAGTATAAAAAATCTCGACAACAAACTATCTTCCATAATGACAAGGCTACCATCCATTGGAGTAACTAAAATCTCGTACACAAAGTACCTTCCATAATGACCAGGCTACCATCCATTGGAGTAACAAAGATATCGACAACAAACTATCTTCCATAACGACAAGGCTACAATCCATTGTAGTAAAAAAAATCTCGACAATAGACTACCTTCCATAATGACAAGGCTACCATCCATTGTAGTGACAAAAATCTCAATAATATGCAACCTTCTATAATGACAAGGCTACCATCCATTGGAATAACAAAAATCACGACAACAAACTACGTTCCATAATGACAAGGCCACCATCCCTTAGAGTAACAAATATCTCGACAACAGACTACCTTCCTATAATGACAAGGCTACCATCCATTGGAGTAACAAAGATATCGACAACATACTACCTTCCATAATGACAAGGCTACCGTCCATTGGAGTAACAAAAATCACGACAATAGACTACCTTCCATAATACAAGGCTAACATCCATTTGAATAACAAAAATATCGACAAGACACTACCTTCCATAATGACAAGGCTACCATGCAATGGAGTAACAAAAATCTTTGCAATAGACTACCTTCCATAATGACAAGGGTACCATCATTGGAGTAACCAAAATTTTCACAAGAGACTTCCTTCCATAATTACAAGGCTATAATCCATTGAAGTATAAAAAATATCAACAACAAACTACCTTCCATGTTGACAAGGCTACCATCCATTGGAGTAACTAAAATCTCGTACACAAACTACCTTCCATAATGACTAGGCTACCATCCATTAGAGTAACAAAGATATCGACAATAGACTACCTTCCATAACGACAAGGCTACAATCCATTATAGTAACAAAAATCTCGACAATAGACTACCTTCCATAATGACAAGGCTACCACCCATTGTAGTATCAAAGATATCGACAACATACTACCTTCCATAATGACAAGGCTACCATCCCTTAGAGTAACAAAAATCACGACAACAAACTACCTTTCATAATGACAAGGCTACCATCCATTGGAATAACATAAATATCGTACACAAACTACATTCCATAATGACTAGGCTACCATCCATTGGAGTAACAAGGATATCGACAACATACTACCTTCCATAACAACAAGGCTACAATCCATTGTAGTTATAAAAATCTCGAAAAAAGACTACCTTCCATAATGACAAGGATACCATCCATTGCAATGACAAAAATCTCGACAATATACTACCTTCTATAATGACAATGTTACCATCCATTGTAATAACAAATATCACGGCAACAGACTGCCTTCCATATGGACAAGGCTACCATCCCTTAGAGTAACAAAAATATCGACAACATACTACCTTCCATAATGACAAGGATACCATCCATTGGAGTAACAAAGATATCTACAACATACTACCTTCCATAATGACAAGGCGACCATTCATTGGAGTAACAAAAATCATGACAACAGACTACTTTCCATAATGACAAGGCTACCATACATTGGAATAATAAAAATATCGACAACACACTACCTTACATAATGATAAGGCTAGCATCCAATGGAGTAACAAAAATATCGACAACACACTACCTTCCATAATGACAAGCCTACCATCCAATAGAGTAACAGAAATCTCGACAACAGACTACCTTTGATAATGACAAGTCTATCATCCATTGGAGTAACAAAAATCTCGACTACAGACTACATTCAATAATGACAAGGGTTCCATCATTGGAGTAACCAAAATATCCACAAGAGACTTTCTTCCATAATGACAAGGCTACGATCCATTGGAGTATAAAAAATCTCGTCAATAGACTACCTTCTGTAATGACAAGGCTACCATCCATTGGAGTAACAAAAAACTCGAAAATAGACTACCTTCCATAATGACTAGCCTACCATCCATTATAGTAACAAAGATATCGAAAATAGACTACCTTCCATAACGACAAGGCTACAATCCATTGTAGTAACAAAAATCTCGACAACAGACTACCTTCCATAATGACAAACTACCATCCATTATAGTGACAGAAATCTCGACAATATACTACCTTCTATAATGACAAGGCTACTATCCATTGGAGTAACAAAAATCACGACAACAGACTACCTTCCATAATGACACGGCTACAATCTATTATAGTAACAAAAATCTCGACAATAGACTACCTTCCATAATGACAAGGCTACCATCCATTGTAGTGACAAAAATCTCGACAATATACTACCTTCTATAATGACAAGGTTACTATCCATTGGAGTAACAAAAATCACGACAACACACTACCTTCCATAATGACACGGCTACAATCTATTATAGTAACAAAAATCTCGACAACAGACTACCTTCCATAATGACAAGTCTACCATCCATTGTAGTGACAAAAATCTCGACAATATACTACCTTCTATAATGATAAGGCTACTATCCATTGGAGTAACAAAAATCACGACAACAGACTACGTTACATAATGACACGGCTACAATCTATTATAGTAACAAAAATCTCGACAATAGACTACCTTTCATAATGAAAAGGCTACCATCCATTGGAATAATAAAAATATCGACAACAATCTACCTTCCATAATGACTAGGCTACCATCCATTGTAGTAACAAAAATCTCAACAACAAACTACCTTCCATAATGACAAGGCTACCATCCATGGGAGTAACAAAAATCTCGACAACAGACTACCTTCCATAATGACAAGGCTACCATCCATGGGAGTAACAAAAATCTCGACAACAGACTACCTTCCATAATGACAAGGCTATCATCCAATGGAGTAACAAAAATCACGACAACATACTACCTTCCATAATGACAAGGCTACCATCCCTTAGAGTAACAAAAATCATGACAACAGACTACCTTCCATAATCATAAGGCTACCATCCATTGGAATAACAAAAATATCGTACACAAACTACCTTCCATAATGACTAGGCTACCATCCATTGGAGTAACAAAGATATCGACAACAGACTACCTTCCATAACGACAAGGCTAAAATCCATTATAGTAACACAAATCTCGACAACAGACTACCTTCCATAATGACAAGGCTACCATCCCTTGTAGTGATAAAAATATCGACAATATACTACCTTCTATAATGACAAGGCTACTATCCATTGGAGTAACAAAAATCTCGACAATAGACTACCTTCCACAACAACAAGGCTACCATCCATTGCAGTAACAAAAATCTCGACAACAGACTACCTTCCATAATGACAAGGCTACCATCCATTGCAGTAACAAAAATCTCGATAATAAACTACCTTCCATAATGACAAGGCTACCATCCATTGGAGTAACAAAAATCTCGACCAAAGACTACCTTCCATAATGACAAGGATACCATCGATTGGAATAACAAAAATCTCGACAACAGACTAACTTTCAATATGACAAGGCTACCATCCCTTACAGTAACAAAATTCTCAACAACAGACTACCTTCCATAATGACAAGGCTACCATCAATTGGAGTAACAAAAATATCGACAACATACTACCTTCCATAATGACAAGGCTACCATCCCTTAGAGTAACAAAAATCACGACAACAGACTACCTTCCATAATGACAAGGCTACCATCCATTGTAGTAACAAAAATCTCGACAATAGACTACCTTCCATAATGATAAGGCTACCATCCATTGGAGTATCAAAACTCTAGACCAAAGACTACCTTCCATAATGACAAGGCTACCATCGATTGGAATAACAAAAATCTCGACAACAGACTAACTTTCAAAATGACAAGGCTACCATCCCTTAGAGTAACAAAAATCTCGACAACAGACTACCTTCCATAATGACAAGGCTACCATCCATTGGAGTAACAAAGATATCGACAACATACTACCTTCCATAATGACAAGGCTACCATCCCTTAAAGTAACAAAAATTACGACAACACACTACCTTCCAAAATGACAAGGCTACCATCCATTGGAATAAGAAAAATATCGTACACAAACTACCTTCCATAATGACTAGGCTACCATCCATTGGAGTAACAAAGATATCGACAACAGACTACCTTCCATAACGACAAGGCTAAAATCCATTATAGTAACAAAAATCTCGACAACAGACTACCTTCCATAATGACAAGGCTACCATCCCTTATAGTTACAAAAATCTCGACAATATACTACCTTCTATAATGACAAGGCTACTATCCATTGGAGTAACAAAAATCACGACAACAGACTACCTTCCATAATGACACGGCTACAATATATTATAGTAAAAAAACTCTCGACAATAGACTACCTTTCATAATGAAAAGGCTACCATCCATTGGAATAACAAAAATCTCGACAACAGACTACCTTCCATAATGACAAGGCTACCATCCCTTAGAGTAAAAAAAATCTCGACAACAGACTACCTTCCATAATGACAAGCTACCATACATTGGAGTAACAATGATATCTACAACATACTACCTTCCATAATGACAAGGCTACCATCCATTGGAGTAACAAAAATCACGAAAATAGACTACCTTCCATAATGACTTGGCTACCATCCATTGGAATAACAAAAATATCAACAACATTATACCTTCCATAATGACAAGGCTACCATCCAATGGAGTAACAAAAATCACGACAACATACTACCTTCCATAATGACAAGGCTACCATCCCTTAGAGTAAAAAAAATCATGACAACAGACTACCTTCCATAATCATAAGGCTACCATTCATTGGAATAACAAAAATATCGTACACATACTACCTTCCATAATGACTAGGCTACCATCCATTGGAGTCACAAAGATATCGACAACAGACTACCTTCCATAACGACAAGGCTACAATCCATTGTAGTAACAAAAATATCGACGACAGACTACCTTCCATAATGACAAGGCTACCATCCCTTGTAGTGACAAAAATCTCGACAATATACTACCTTCTATAATGACAAGGCTACTTTCCATTAGAGTAACAAAAATCACGACAACAGACTACCTTCCATAATGACACAGCTACAATCTATTATACTAACTAAACTCTCGACCATAGACTACCTTTCATAATGAAAAGGCTACCATTTATTGGAATAAAAAAAATCTCGACAATAAACTACCTTCTATAATGACAAGGCTACCATCCCTTAGAGTAAAAAAAATCTTGACAATAGACTACCTTCCATAATGACAAGGCTACCATCCATTGGAGTAAAAAAGATATCTATAACATACTACCTTCCATAATGACAAGGCTACCATCCATTGGACTAACAAAGATATCAACAACATACTACCTTCCATAATGACAAGGCTACCATCCCTTAAAGTAACAAAAATCACGACAACAGACTACCTTCCAAAATGACAAGGCTACCATCCATTGGAATAAGAAAAATATCGTACACAAACTACCTTCCATAATGACTAGGCTACCATCCATTGGAGTAACAAAGATATCGACAACAGACTACCTTCCATAACGACAAGGCTAAAATCCATTATAGTAACAAAAATCTCGACAACAGACTACCTTCCATAATGACAAGGCTACCATCCCTTGTAGTGACAAAAATCTCGACAATATACTACCTTCTATAATGACAAGGCTACTATCCATTGGAGTAACAAAAATCACGACAACAGACTACCTTCCATAATGACACAGCTACAATATATTATAGTAACAAAACTCTCGACAATAGACTACCTTTCGTAATGAAAAGGCTACCATCCATTGGAATAACAAAAATCTCGACAACAGACTACCTTCCATAATGACAAGGCTACCATCCCTTAGAGTAAAAAAAATCTCGACAACAGACTACCTTCCATAATGACAAGGCTACCATACATTGGAGTAACAATGATATCTACAAGATACTACCTTCCATAATGACAAGGCTACCATCCATTGGAGTAACAAAAATCAAGAAAATAGACTACCTTCCATAATGACTTGGCTACCATCCATTGGAATAACAAAAATATCAACAACACTATACCTTCCATAATGACAAGGCTACCATCCAATGGAGTAACAAAAATCACGACAACATACTACCTTCCATAATGACAAGGCTACCATCCCTTAGAGTAACAAAAATCATGACAACAGACTACCTTCCATAATCACAAGGCTACCATCCATTGGAATAACAAAAATATCGTACACAAACTACCTTCCATAATGACTAGGCTACCATCCATTGGAGTCACAAAGATATCGACAACAGACTACCTTCCATAACGACAAGGCTACAATCCATTGTAGTAACAAAAATATCGACGACAGACTACCTTCCATAATGACAAGGCTACCATCCCTTGTAGTGACAAAAATCTCGACAATATACTACCTTCTATAATGACAAGGCTACTTTCCATTAGAGTAACAAAAATCACGACAACAGACTACCTTCCATAATGACACAGCTACAATCTATTATACTAACTAAACTCTCGACCATAGACTACCTTTCATAATGAAAAGGCTACCATTTATGGGAATAAAAAAAATCTCGACAATAAACTACCTTCTATAATGACAAGGCTACCATCCCTTAGAGTAAAAAAAATCTTGACAATAGACTACCTTCCATAATGACAAGGCTACCATCCATTGGAGTAACAAAGATATCGACAACATACTACCTTCCATAATGACAAGGCTACCATCCCTTAAAATAACAAAAATCACGACAACATACTACCTTCCAAAATGACAAGGCTACCATCCATTGGAATAAGAAAAATATCGTACACAAACTACCTTCCATAATGACTAGGCTACCATCCATTGGAGTAACAAAGATATCGACAACAGACTACCTTCCATAAAGACAAGGCTAAAATCCATTATAGTAACAAAACTCTCGACAACAGACTACCTTCCATAATGACAAGGCTACCATCCCTTGTAGTGACAAAAATCTCGACAATATACTACCTTCTATAATGACAAGGCTACTATCCATTGGAGTAACAAAAATCACGACAACAGACTACCTTCCATAATGACACGGCTACAATATATTATAGTAACAAAACTCTCGACAATAGACTACCTTTCGTAATGAAAAGGCTACCATCCATTGGAATAACAAAAATCTCGACAACAGACTACCTTCCATAATGACAAGGCTACCATCCCTTAGAGTAAAAAAAATCTCGACAACAGACTACCTTCCATAATGACAAGGCTACCATACATTGGAGTAACAATGATATCTACAACATACTACCTTCCATAATGACAAGGCTACCATCCATTGGAGTAACAAAAATCAAGAAAATAGACTACCTTCCATAATGACTTGGCTACCATCCATTGGAATAACAAAAATATCAACAACACTATACCTTCCATAATGACAAGGCTACCATCCAATGGAGTAACAAAAATCACGACAACATACTACCTTCCATAATGACAAGGTTACCATCCCTTAGAGTAACAAAAATCATGACAACAGACTACCTTCCATAATCACAAGGCTACCATCCATTGGAATAACAAAAATATCGTACACAAACTACCTTCCATAATGACTAGGCTACCATCCATTGGAGTCACAAAGATATCGACAACAGACTACCTTCCATAACGACAAGTCTACAATCCATTGTAGTAACAAAAATCTCGACAACAGACTACCTTCCATAATGACAAGGCCACCATCCCTTGTAGTGACAAAAATCTCGACAATATACTACCTTCTATAATGACAAGGCTACTTTCCATTAGAGTAACAAAAATCACGACAACAGACTACCTTCCATAATGACACAGCTACAATCTATTATAGTAACTAAACTCTCGACCATAGACTACCTTTCATAATGAAAAGGCTACCATTTATTGGAATAAAAAAATCTCGACAATAAACTACCTTCCATAATGACAAGGCTACCATCCCTTAGAGTAAAAAAAATCTTGACAATAGACTACCTTCCATAATGACAAGGCTACCATCCATTGGAGTAAAAAAGATATCTACAACATACTACCTTCCATAATGACAAGGCTACTATCCATTGGAGTAACAAAAATCAAGACAACAGACTACCTTCCATAATGACAAGGCTACCATTCAATGGAGTAACAAAAATCTCGACAACAGACTACCTTCCATAATAACAAGGCTACCATCCATTGGAGTAACAAAGATATTGACGACATACTACCTTCCAAAATGACAAGGCTACCATCCATTGTAGTAAAAAAAATCTCAACAGTATACTACCTTCCATAATGACAAGGCTACCATCCATTGGAATAACAAAAATATCGACAACACACTACCTTCCAGAATTTCAAGGCTACCATGCAGTGGAGTAACAAAAATATCTGAAATAGACTACCTTCCATATCGACAAGGGTACCATCATTGGAGTAACCAAAATATCCACAAGAGACTACCTTCCAAAATGACAAGGCTACAATCCATTGTAGTATAAAAAATCTCGACAACAGACTACCTTCTATAATGACAAGGCTACCATCCATTGAAGTAACAAAAATCTCGACAATAGACTACCTTCCATATTGACTAGGTTACCATCCATTGGAGTAACAAAAATCTCGACCAAAGACTACCTTCCATAATGACAAGGCTACCATCCCTTAGAGTAACAAAATTCTCGACAACCGACTACCTTCCATAATGACAAGGCTACCATCCATTGTAGTAACAAAAATATCGACAATAGACTACCTTCTATAATGATAACGCTACCATCCATTGGAGTAACAAAACTCTAGACCAAAGACTACCTTCCACAATGACAAGGCTACCATCCCTTAGAGTATCAAAAATATCGACAACAGACTACCTTCCATAATGACAAGGCTACCATCCATTGGAGTAACAAAGATATCGATAACATACTACCTTCCATAATGACAAGGCTACCATCCCTTAAAGTAACAAAAATCACGACCACAGACTACCTTCCAAAATGACAAGGCTACCATCCATTGGAATAACAAAAATATCGTACACAAACTACCTTCCATAATGACTAGGCTACCATCCATTGGAGTAATAAAGATATCGACAACAGACTATCTTCCATAACGACAAGGCTACAATCCATTGTATTAACAAAAATCTCGACAACAGACTACCTTCCATAATGACAAGGCTACCATCCCTTGTAGTGACAAAAATCTGGACAATATACTACCTTCTATAATGAAAAGGCTACTATCCATTGGAGTAACAAAAATCACGACAAAAGACTACCTTCCATAATGACACGGCTACAATATATTATAGTAACAAAACTCTCGACAATAAACTACCTTTAGTAATGAAAAGGCTACCATCCATTGGAATAACAAAAATCTCGACAACAAACTACCTTCCATAATGACAAGGCTGCCATCCCTTAGAGTAAAAAAAATCTTGACAACAGACTACCTTCCATAATGACAAGGCTACCATACATTGGAGTAACAATGATATCTACAACATACTAACTTCCATAATGACAAGGCTACCATCCATTGGAGTAACAAAAATCACAAAAATAGACTACCTTCCATAATGACTTGGCTACCATCCATTGGAATAACAAAAATCTCGACAACAAACTAACTTTCAATATGACAAGTCTACCATCCAATGGAGTAACAAAAATCTCGACAATAGACTACCTTCCATAATGACTAAGCTACCATCCATTGGAGTAACAAAGATATCGACAACATACTACCTTCCATAATGACAAGGCTACCATCCATTGGATTAACAAAAATATCGTACACAAACTACCTTCCATAATGACTAGGCTACCATCCATTGGAGGAACAAAGATATCAACAACAGACTACCTTCCATAACAACAAGGCTACAATCCATTGTAGTAACAAAAATCTCGACAACAGACTACCTTCCATAATGACAAGGCTACCATCCCTTGTAGTGACAAAAATCTCGACAATATACTACCTTCTATAATGACAAGGCTACTTTCCATTGGAGTAACAAAAATCACGACAACAAATTACCTTCCATAATGACACAGCTACAATCCATTATAGTAACAAAACTCTCGACCATAGACTACATTTCATAATGAAAAGGCTACCATCCATTGGAATAAAAAAAATCTCGACAACAGACTACCTTCCATAATGACAAGGCTACCATCCCTTAGAGTAAAAAAAATCTTGACAACAGACTACCTTCCATAATGACAAGGCTACCATCCATTGGAGTAACAAAGATATCTACAACATACTACCTTCCATAATGACAAGGCTACTATCCATTAGAGTAACAAAAATCACGACAACCGACTACCTTCCATAATGACAAGGCTACCATCCAATGGAGTAACAAAAATCTCGACAACAGACTACCTTCCATAATAACAAGGCTACCATCCATTGGAGTAACAAAGATATCGACGACATACTACCTTCCATAACGACAAGGCTACAATCCATTGTAGTAACAAAAATGTCGACAACAGACTACCTTCCATAACGACAAGGCTACCATCCATTGTAGTAAAAAAAATCTCGACAATATACTACCTTCCATAATGACAAGGCTACCATTCATTGGAATAACAAAAATATCGACAACACACTACCTTCCATAATTTCAAGGCTACCATGCAGTGGAGTAACAAAAATATCGGCAATAGACTACCTTCCATAATGACATGGGTACCATCATTGGAGTATCTAAAATATCTACAAGAGAATACCTTCTAAAATGACAAGGCTACAATCCATTGGAGTATAAAAAATCTCAACAATAGACTACCTTCCATAAAGACAAGGCTACCGTCCATTGGAGTAACTAAAATCTCGTACACAAACTACCTTCCATAATGACTAGGCTACCATCCATTGGAGTAACAAAGATATCGACAACAGACTACCTTCCACAACGACAAGGCTACAATCCATTGTAGTAACAAAAATCTCGACAACAGACTACCTTCGTTAATGACAAGGCTACAATGTATTGTAGTGACAAAAATCTCGACAATATACTACCTTCTATAATGACAAGGCTACCATCCATTGGAGTAATAAAAATCTCGACAACAGACTACCTTCCATAATGACTAGGTTACCATCCATTGGAGTAACAAAGATATCGACAACAGACTACCTTCCATAATGACAAGGCTACAATCCATTGTAGTTACAAAAATCTCGACAACAGACTAACTTCCATAATGACAAGGCTACCATCCATTGCAGTAACAAAAATCTCGACAATAGACTACCTTCCATAATGACAAGGCTACCATCCATTGGAGTAACAAAAATCTCGACCAAAGACTACCTTCCATAATTACAAGGCTACCATCGATTGGAATAACAAAAATCTCAACAACAGACTAACTTTCAATATGACAAGGCTACCATCCCTTAGAGTAACAAAATTCTCGACAACAGACTACCTTCCATAATGACAAGGCTACCATCCATTGGAATAACAAAATTATCGTACACAAACTACCTTCCATAATGATTGGGCTACCATCCATTGGAGTAACAAAGATATCAACAACAGAATACCTTCCATAACGACAAGGCTATAATCCATTGTAGTAACAAAAATCATGACAACAGACTACCTTCCATAATGACAAGGCTACCATCCATTGTAGTGACAAAAATCTCGACAATAGAATACCTTTCATAATGAAAAGGATACCATCCAATGGAATAACAATAATATCAACAACAGACTACCTTCCATAATGACTAGGCTACCATCCATTTGAGTAACAAAGATATCGACAACAAACTACCTTCCATAACGGCAAGGCTACAATCCATTGTAGTAACAAAAATCTCGACAACAGACTACCTTCCATAATGACAAGGCTACCATCCATTGTTGTAACAACAATCTCGACAATAGACTACCTTCCATAATGACAAGGCTACCATCCATTTGAATAACAAAAATCTCGACAACAGACTACGTTCCATAATGACAAGGCTACCATCCGTTGGAGTAACAAAGATATCGACAACATACTACCTTCCATAATGACAAGGCTACCATCCCTTAGAGTAACAAAAATCACGACAATAGACTACCTTCCATAATCACAAGGCTACCATCCATTGGAATAACAAAAATATGGTACACAAACTACCTTCCATAATGACTATGCTACCATCCATTGGAGTAACAAAGATATCGACAACAGACTACCTTCCATAACAACAAGGCTACAATCCATTGTAGTAACAAAAATCTCGACAACAGACTACCTTCCATAATGACAAGGCTACCATCCCTTGTAGTGACAAAAATCTCGACAATATACTACCTTCTATAATGACAAGGCTACTATCCATTGAAGTAACAAAAATCACGACAACAGAGTACCTTCCATAATGACACGGCTACAATCTATTGTAGTAACAAAAATCTCGACAATAGGATACCTTTCATAATGAAAAGGCTACCATCCATTGGAATAACAAAAGTATCGACAACAGACTACCTTCCATAATGACTAGGCTACCATCCATTTGAGTAACAAAGATATCGACAACAAACTACCTTCCATAGAGACAAGGCTACAATCCATTGTAGTAACAAAAATCTCGACAACAGACTACCTTCCATAATGACAAGGCTACCATCCATTGTAGTAACAACAATCTCGACAATAGACTACCTTCCATAATGACAAGGCTACCATTCATTTGAATAACAAAAATCTCGACAACAGACTACGTTCAATAATGACAAGGCTACCATCCCTTAGAGTAACAAAAATCTCGACAACAGACTACCTTTCATAATGAAAGGCTACCATCCGTCAGAGTAACAAAGATATCGAGAACATACTACCTTCCATAATGGCAAGGCTACCATCCCTTAGAGTTACAAAAATCACGACAACAAACTACCTTCCATAATCACAAGGCTACCATCCATTGGAATAACAAAAATATGGTACACAAACTACCTTCCATAATGACTGGGCTACCATCCATTGGAGTAACAAAGATATTGACAACAGACTACCTTCCATAACGGTAAGGCTACAATCCATTTTAGTAACAAAAATCTCGACAACAGACTACCTTCCATAATGACAAGGCTACCATCCCTTGTAGTGACAAAAATCTCGACAATATAATACCTTCTATAATGACAAGGCTACTATCCATTGGAGTAACAAAAATCACGACAACAGACTACCTTCCATAATTACACGGCTACAATCTATTATAGTAACAAAACTCTCGACAATAGACTACCTTTCATAATGAAAAGGCTACCATCCATTGGAATAACAAAAATCTCGATAACAAACTACCTTCCATAATGGAAAAGCTACCATCCATTGGAGTAACAAAGATATATACAACATACTACCTTCCATAATGACAAGGCTACCATCCATTGAAGTAACAAAAATCATGAAAACAAACTACCTTCCATAATGACTTGGCTACTATCCATTGAAGTAACAAAAATATCGACAACACACTACCTTCCATAATGACAAGGCTACCATCCAATGGAGTAACAAAAATCTCGACAATAGACTACCTTCCATAATGACTAAGCTACCATCCATTGGAGTAACAAAGATATCGATAACATACTACCTTCCCTAATGACAAGGCTACCATCCCTTAAAGTAACAAAAATCAGGACAACAAACTACCTTCCATAATGACAAGGCTACCATCCATTGGAATAACAAAAATATCATACACAAACTACCTTCCATAATGACTAGGCTACCATCCATTGGAGTAACAAAGATATCGACAACAGACTAACTTCCTTAACGACAAGGCTATAATCCATTGTTGTAACAAAAATCTTGACTATAGACTACCTTCCATAATGACAAGGCTACCATCCCTTGTAGTGACAAAAATCTCGACGATATACTACCTTCTATAATGTGAAGGCTACTATCCTTTGGAGTAACAAAAATCACGACAATAGACTACCTTCCATAATGAAACGGCTACAATCCCTTAGAGTAACAAAACTCTCGACAATACCTTTCATAATTAAAAGGCTACCATACATTGGAATAACAAAAATCTCGACAATAGACTACCTTCCATAATGACTAAGATACCATCCATTGGAGTAACAAAGATATCGACAACAGACTACCTCCATAACGGCAAGGCTACAATCCATTGTAGTAACAAAACTCTCGACAACAGACTACCTTCCATAATGACAAGGCTACCATCCATTGTAGTAACAAAGATATCTACAACATACTACCATCCATAATGACAAGGCTACCATACATTGGAGTAACAAAAATCACGACAACAGACTACCTTCCATAATGACTAGGCTACCATTCATTGGAATAACAATGATATCTACAACATACTACCTTCCGTAATGACAAGGCTACCATCCATTGGAGTAACAAAAATCACGACAACAGACTACCTTCCATAATGACAAGGCTACCATCCATTGGAATAACAAAAATATCGACAACACACTACCTTCCATAATGACAAGGTTACCATCCAATGGAGTAACAAAAATATGGACAACAGACTACCTTCCATAATGACAAGGCTACCATCCCTTAGAGTAACAAAAATCACGACAACAGACTACCTTTCATAATCACAAGGCCACCATCCATTGGAATAACAAAAATATGGTACACAAACTACCTTCCATAATGACTAGGCTACCATCAATTGTAGTAACAAAGATATCGACAACAGACTACCTTCCATAACGAGAAGGCTACAATCCATTATAGTAACAAAAATCTCGACAATAGTCTACCTTCCATAATGACAAGGCTACCATCCCTTGTAGTGAGAAAAATCTCAACAATATACTACCTTCTATAATGACAAGGCTACTATCCATTGGAGTAACAAAAATCACGACAAAAGACTACCTTCCATAATGACACAGCTACAATCTATTATAGTAACAAAGCTCTCGACAATAGACTACCTTTCATAATGAAAAGGCTACCATCCATTGGAATAACAAAAATCTCGACAACAAACTACCTTCCATAATGACAAGGCTACCATCCGTTAGAGTAAAAAAAATCTCGACAACAGACTACCTTCGATAATGACAAAGCTACCATCCATTGGAGTAACAAAGATATATAGAACATACTACCTTCCATAATGACAAGGCTACCATCCATTAGAGTAACAAAACTCACAAAAACAGACTACCTTCCATAATGTCTTGGCTACCATCCATTGGAATAACAAAAATATCAACAACACACTACCTTCAGTAATGACAAGGCTACCATCCAATGGAGTAACAAAACTCTCGACAATAGACTACCTTCCATAATGACTAAGCTACCATCCATTGGAGTAACAAAGATATCGACAACATACTACCTTCCCTAATGACAAGGCTACCATCCCTTAGAGTAACAAAAATCACGACAACAGACTACCTTCCATAATGACAAGGCTACCATCCATTGGAATAACCAAAATATCATACACAAACTACCTTCCATAATGACTGGGCTACCATCCATTAGAGTACCAAAGATATTGACAACAGACTACCTTCCATAACGACAAGGCTACAATCCATTGTAGTAACAAAAATATCGACTACAGACTACCTTTCATAATGACAAGGCTATCATCCCTTGTAGTGACAAAAATCTCGACAATATACTACCTTCTATAATGAGAAGGCTACTATCCTTTGGAGTAACAAAAATCACGACAACAGACTACCTTCCATAATGAAACGGCTACAATCTATTATAGTAACAAAACTCTCGACAATAGACTACCTTTAATAATGAAAAGGCTACCGTCCATTGGAATAACAAAAATCTCGACAATAGACTACCTTCCATAATGACTAAGCTACCATCCATTGGAGTAACAAAGATTTCGACAACAGACTACCTCCATAACGACAAGGCTAGAATCCATTGTAGTAACAAAAATCACGACAACAGACTACCTTCCATAATGACAAGGCTACCATCCATTGTAGTAACAAAGATATCTACAACATACTACCTTCCATAATGACAAGGCTACCATCCATTGGAGTAACAAAAATCACGACAATAGACTACCTTCCATAATGACTAGGCTACCATTCATTGGAATAACAAAGATATCTACAACATACTACCTTCCATAATGACAAGGCTACCATCCATTGGAGTAATAAAAATCACGACAACAGACTACCTTCCATGATGACTAGGCTACCATCCATTGGAATAACAAAACTCTCGACAATAGACTACCTTCCATAATGACTAAGCTACCATCCATTGGAGTAACAAAGATATCTACAACAGACTACCTACATAACGACAAGGCTACAATCCATTTTAGTAACAAAAATCTCGACAACAGACTACCTTCCATAATGACAAGGCTACCATCCATTGTAGTAACAAAGATATTTACAACATACTACCTTCTATAATGACAAGGCTACCATCCATTGGAGTAACAAAAATCGCGACATGAGACTACCTTCCATAATGACTAGGCTACCATTCATTGAAATAACAAAGATATCTACAACATACTACCTTCCATAATGACAAGGCTACCATCCATTGGAGTAACAAAAATCACGACAACAGACTACCTTCCATAATGACTAGGCTACCATCCATTGGAATAACAAAACTCTCGACAATAGACTACCTTCCATAATGACTAAGCTACCATCCATTGGAGTAACAAAGATATCAACAACAGACTACCTCCATAACGACAAGGCTACAATCCATTTTAGTAACAAAAATCTCGACAACAGACTACCTTCCATAATGACAAGGCTACCATCCATTGTAGTAACAAAGATATCTACAACATACTACCTTCCATAATGACAAGGCTACCATCCATTGGAGTAACAAAAATCATGACATGAGACTACCTTCCATAATGACTAGGCTACCATTCATTGGAATAACAAAGATATCTACAACATACTACCTTCCATAATGACTAGGCTACCATCCATTGGAGTAACAAAAATATCGACAACACACTACCTTCCATAATGACAAGGCTACCATCCAATGGAGTAACAAAAATCTCGACAATAGACTACCTTCCATAATGACTAAGCTACCATCCATTGGAGTAACAAAGATATCGATAACATACTACCTTCCCTAATGACAAGGCTACCATCCCTTAAAGTAACAAAAATCAGGACAACAAACTACCTTCCATAATGACAAGGCTACCATCCATTGGAATAACAAAAATATCATACACAAACTACCTTCCATAATGACTAGGCTACCATCCATTGGAGTAACAAAGATATCGACAACAGACTAACTTCCATAACGACAAGGCTATAATCCATTGTTGTAACAAAAATCTCGACTATAGACTACCTTCCATAATGACAAGGCTACCATCCCTTGTAGTGACAAAAATCTCGACAATATACTACCTTCTATAATGTGAAGGCTACTATCCTTTGGAGTAACAAAAATAACGATAATAGACTACCTTCCATAATGAAACGGCTACAATCCCTTAGAGTAACAAAACTCTTGACAATACTTTTCATAATTAAAAGGCTACCATACATTGGAATAACAAAAATCTCGACAATAGACTACCTTCCATAATGACTAAGATACCATCCATTGGAGTAACAAAGATATCGACAACAGACTACCTCCATAACGGCAAGGCTACAATCCATTGTAGTAACAAAACTCTCGACAACAGACTACCTTCCATAATGACAAGGCTACCATCCATTGTAGTAACAAAGATATCTACAACATACTACCATCCATAATGACAAGGCTACCATCCATTGGAGTAACAAAAATCACGACAATAGACTACCTTCCATAATGACTAGGCTACCATTCATTGGAATAACAAAGATATCTACAACATACTACCTTCCATAATGACAAGGCTACCATCCATTGGAGTAACAAAAATCACGACAACAGACTACCTTCCATAATGACAAGGCTACCATCCATTGGAATAACAAAAATATCGACAACAGACTACCTTCCATAATGACAAGGTTACCATCCAATGGAGTAACAAAAATATGGACAACATACTACCTTCCATAATGACAAGGCTACCATCCCTTAGAGTAACAAAAATCACGACAACAGACTACCTTTCATAATCACAAGGCCACCATCCATTGGAATAACAAAAATATGGTACACAAACTACCTTCCATAATGACTAGGCTACCATCCATTGGACTAACAAAGATATCGACAACAGACTACCTTCCATAACGAGAAGGCTACAATCCATTATAGTAACAAAAATCTCGACAATAGTCTACCTTCCATAATGACAAGGCTACCATCCCTTGTAGTGAGAAAAATCTCAACAATATACTACCTTCTATAATGACAAGGCTACTATCCATTGGAGTAACAAAAATCACGACAAAAGACTACCTTCCATAATGACACGGCTACAATCTATTATAGTAACAAAGCTCTCGACAATAGACTACCTTTCATAATGAAAAGGCTACCATCCATTGGAATAACAAAAATCTCGACAACAAACTACCTTCCATAATGACAAGGCTACCATCCCTTAGAGTAAAAAAAATCTCGACAACAGACTACCTTCCATAATGACAAAGCTACCATCCATTGGAGTAACAAAGATATATAGAACATACTACCTTCCATAATGACAAGGCTACCATCCATTGGAGTAACAAAACTCACGAAAACAGACTACCTTCCATAATGACTTGGCTACCATCCATTGGAATAACAAAAATATCAACAACACACTACCTTCAGTAATGACAAGGCTACCATCCAATGGAGTAACAAAACTCTCGACAATAGACTACCATCCATAATGACTAAGCTACCATCAATTGGAGTAACAAAGATATCGACAACATACTACCTTCCCTAATGACAAGGCTACCATCCCTTAGAGTAACAAAAATCACGACAACAGACTACCTTCCATAATGACAAGGCTACCATCCATTGGAATAACAAAAATATCATACACAAACTACCTTCCATAATGACTAGGCTACAATCCATTAGAGTACCAAAGATATCGACAACAGACTACCTTCCATAACGACAAGGCTACAATCCATTGTAGTAACAAAAATATCGACTACAGACTACCTTCCATAATGACAAGGCTACCATCCCTTGTAGTGACAAAAATCTCGACAATATACTACCTTCTATAATGAGTAGGCTACTATCCTTTGGAGTAACAAAAATCACGACAACAGACTACCTTCCATAATGAAACGGCTACAATCTATTATAGTAACAAAACTCTCGACAATAGACTACCTTTAATAATGAAAAGGCTACCGTCCATTGGAATAACAAAAATCTCGACAATAGACTACCTTCCATAATGACTAAGCTACCATCCATTGGAGTAACAAAGATTTTGACAACAGACTACCTCCATAACGACAAGGCGACAATCCATTGTAGTAACAAAAATCTCGACAACAGACTACCTTCCATAATGACAAGGCTACTATCCATTGTAGTAACAAAGATATCTACAACATACTACCTTCCATAATGACAAGGCTACCATCCATTGGAGTAACAAAAATCACGACAACAGACTACCTTCCATAATGACTAGGCTACCATTCATTGGAATAACAAAGATATCTACAACATACTACCTTCCATAATGACAAGGCTACCATCCATTGGAGTAATAAAAATCACGACAACAGACTCCCTTCCATGATGACTAGGCTACCATCCATTGGAATAACAAAACTCTCGACAATAGACTACCTTCCATAATGACTAAGCTACCATCCATTGGAGTAACAAAGATATCTACAACAGACTACCTACATAACGACAAGGCTACAATCCATTTTAGTAACAAAAATCTCGACAACAGACTACCTTCCATAATGACAAGGCTACCATCCATTGTAGTAACAAAGATATCTACAACGTACTACCTTCCATAATGACAAGACTACCATCCATTGGAGTAACAAAAATCACGACATGAGACTACCTTCCATAATGACTAGGCTACCATTCATTGAAATAACAAAGATATCTACAACTTACTACCTTCCATAATGACAAGGCTACCATCCATTGGAGTAACAAAAATCACGACAACAGACTACCTTCCATAATGACTAGGCTACCATCCATTGGAATAACAAAACTCTCGAAAATAGACTACCTTCCATAATGACTAAGCTACCATCCATTGGAGTAAAAAAAGATATCAACAACATACTACCTCCATAACGACAAGGCTACAATCCATTTTAGTAACAAAAATCTCGACAACAGACTACCTTCCATAATGACAATGCTACCATCCATTGTAGTAACAAAGATATCTACAACATACTACCTTCCATAATGACAAGGCTACCATCCATTGGAGTAACAAAAATCACGACATGAGACTACCTTCCATAATGACTAGGCTACCATTCATTGGAATAACAAAGATATCTACAACATACTACCTTCCATAATGACTAGGCTACCATCCATTGGAATAACAAAAATATCGACAACACACTACCTTCCATAATGACAAGGTTACCATCCAATGGAGTAACAAAAATCTGGACAACAGACTACATTCCACAATGACTAGGCTACCATCCATTGGAGTAACAAAGATATCGACAACAGGCTACCTCCATAACGACAAGGTTACAATCCATTGTAGTAACAAAAATCTCGACAATAAACTACCTTCCATAATGACAAGGCTACCATCCATTGTAGTAACAAAGATATCTACAACATACTACCTTCCATAATGACAAGGCTATCATCCATTGGAGAAAAAAAATCACGACAACAGACTACCTTCCATAATGACTACGCTACCATCAATTGGAATAACAAAGACATCTACAACATACTACCTTCCATAATAAAAAGGCTACCATCCATTGGAGTCTACAAAATCTCGACAATAGACAACCTTCCATAATGACTAGGCTACCATCCACTGGAATAACAAAAATACCGACAACACATTACCTTCCATAATGACAAGGCTACCATCCAATGGAGTAACAAAAATCTCGACAACAAACTACCTTCCATAATGACTAGGCTACCATCCATTGGAGTATCAAAGATATTGACAACAGACTACCTCCATAACGACAAGGCTACAATCCATTGTAGTAACAAAAATCGCAACAACAGACTACCTTCCATAACGACAAGGCTACAATCCATTGTAGTAATAAAAATCTCGATTACAGACTACCTTCCATAATGACAATGTCCCCATCCCTTGTAGTGACAAAAATCTCGATAATATACTACCTTCTATAATGAGAAGGCTACTATCCTTTGGAGTAACAAAAATCACGACAACAGACTACCTTCCATAATGAAATGGCTACAATCTATTATAGTAACAAAACTCTCGACAATAGACTACCTTTCATAATGAAAAGGCTACCATCCAATGGAGTAACAAAAATCTGGACAACAGACTAACTTCCATAATGACTTGGCTACCATCCATTGGAGTAACAAAGATATCGACAATAGACTACCTCCATAACGACAAGGTTACAATCCATTGTAGCAACAAAAATCTCGACAATAGACTACCTTCCATAATGACAAGGCTACCATCCATTGTAGTAACAAAGATATCTACAACATACTACCTTCCATAATGACAAGGCTACCATCCATTAGAGAAAAAAAAAATCACGACAACAGACTACCTTCCATAACTACAAGGCTACAATCCATTGTAGTAACAAAAATCTCGACAACAGACTACCTTCCATAATGACAAGGCTACCATCCATTGTAGTAACAAAAATCACGAAAACAGACTACCTTCCATAATGACAAGGCTACCATCCATTGGAGTAACAAAATTCTCGACAACAGACTGCCTTCCATAATGACAAGGCTACCATCCAATGGAATAACAAAAATATCGACAACACACTACCTTCCATAATGACAAGGCTACCATCCCTTAGAGAAACAAAAATATCGACACCAGATTACCGTCCATAATGATTAGGCTACCATCCATTGGAGTAACAAAGATATTGACAACAGACTACCTTCCATAACGACAAGGCTACATTCCTTAGAGTAATAAAAATCACGACAACACACTACCTTACATAATGACAAGTCTACTATCCATTGGAGTAACAAAAATATCAATAATAGACTACCTTCCATAATGACAAGGCTACCATCCATTGGAGTAACAAAAATCAAGACAAAAGACTACCTTCCATAATGACTAGGCTACCGTCCATTGGAATAACAAAAATTTCGACAACACACTACCTTTCTATAATGACAAGGCTACCATCCAATGGAGTAACAAAAATCTCGACAATAAACTACCTTCCATAATGACTAGGATACCATCCATTGGAGTAATAAAAATCTCGACAACACACTACCTTCCATAATGACAAGGCTACAATCTATTATTGTAACAAAAATATCGACAATAGACTACCTTCATAATGACAAGGCTACCATCCATTGAAATAACAAAAATCTCGACAACAGACTACGTTCCATAATGACAAGGCTACCATCCCTTAGAGTAAGAAAAATATCGACAAGAAACTACCTTCCATAATGAAAAGGCTACCATCCATTGGAGTAACAAAGATATCGACAACATACTACCTTCCATAATGATAAGGCTACCATCCCTTAGAGTAACAAAATCACGACAACACACTACCTTCAATATTGATAAGTCTACCATCAATTGGAGTAACAAAAATCTCAACAATAGACTATCTTCCATAATGACAAGGGTACCGTCATTGGAGTAACCCAAATATCCACAAGAGGCTACCATCCGTAATGACAAGGCTACAATCCATTGGAGTCTACAAAATCTCGAGAACAGACTACCTTCCATAATAACAAGGCTACCATCCATTGGAGTAACTAAAATCTTGACAACAGACTACCTTCCATAATGACAAGGCTACCATCTGTTGCAGTAACAAAGATATCGACAACAGACTACCTTCCATAACGACAAGGCTACAATCCATTGTAGTAACAAAAATATCGACAACACACTACCTTCCATAATTACAAGGCTACCATCCCTTATAGAAACAAAAATCTCGACAACAGACAATGTTCCATACTGACTAGGCTACCATCCATTGGAGTAACAAAGATATCGACAACAAACTACCTTCCATAACGACAAGGCTACCATCCATTGGAGAAACAAAAATTAAGACAAAATACTAACTTCAATAATGACTAGGCTACCATCCCTTAGAGTAAGAAAAATCTCGACAACAAACTACCTTCCATAATGAAAAGGCTACCATCCATTGACGTAACAAAGATATCGACAACATACTACCTTCCATAATGAAAATGCTACCATCACTTAGAGTAACAAAAATCACGACAACACACTACCTTCCATAATGAGAAGTCTACCATCCACTGGAGTAACAAAAATCTCAACAATAGACTATCTTCCATAATAACAAGGGTACCATCATTGGAGTAACCCAAATATCCACAAGAGACTACCTTCCATAATGACAAGGCTACAATCCATTGGAGTCTACAAAATCTCGACAATAGACAACCTTCCATAATGACAAGGCTACCATCCATTGGAGTAACTAAAATCTCGACAACAGACTACCTTCCATAATGACAAGGAGACCATCAATTGGAGTAACAAAGATATCGACAACAGACTACCTTCCATAACGACAAGGCTATAATCCATTGTAGTAAAAAAAATATCGACAACACACTACCTTCCATAATAACAAGGCTACCATCTGTTAGAGAAACTAAAATCTGGACAACAAATAACCTTCCATAATGACTAGGCTACCATCCATTGGAGTAACAAAGATATCGACAACAAACTACCTTCCATAACGACAAGGCTACAATCCCTTAGAGTAACAAAAATCACGACAAAAGACTTCCTTCCATAATGAAAAGGCTACCATCCATTGGAGTAACAAAGATATCGACAACATACTACCTTTTATAATGACAAGGCTACCATCCCTTAGAGTAATAAAAATCACGACAACACACTACCTTACATAATGACAAGTCTACCATCCATTGGAGTAACAAAAATCTCAACAATAGAATACCTTCCATAATGACAAGGCTTCCATCCATTGGAGTATCAAAAATCCCGACAACAGACTACCTTCCATAATGACTAGGCTACCATCCATTGGAGTAACAAAGATCTTGACAAAACACTACCTTCCATAATGACAAGGCTACCATCCATTGGAGTAACAAAGATATCGACAACAAACTACCTTCCATAACGACAAGGCTACCATCCATTGGAGAAACAAAAATCAAGACAAAATACTACCTTCGATAATGACTAGGCTACCATCCCTTAGAGTAAGAAAAATCTCGACAACAAACTACCTTCCATAATGAAAAGGCTACCATCCATTGGAGTAACAAAGATATCGACAACATACTACTTTCCATAATGACAAGGCTACCATCCCTTAGAGTAACAAAAGTCACGACAACACACTACCTTCCATAATGATAAGTCTACCATCCATTGGAGTAACAAAAATCTCAACAATAGACTATCTTCCATAATGACAAGGGTACCATCATTGGAGTAACCCAAATATCCACAACAGACTACCTTCCATAATGACAAGGCTACAATCCATTGGAGTCTACAAAATCTCGACAATAGACAACCTTCCATAATGACAAGGCTACCATCCATTGGAGTAACTAAAATCTCGACAACAAACTACCTTCCATAATGACAAGGCGACCATCCATTGGAGTAACAAAGATATCGACAACAGACTACCTTCCATAACGACAAGGCTACAATCCATTGTAGTAACAAAAATATCGACAACACACTACCTTCCATAATGACATGGCTACCATCCCTTAGAGAAACTAAAATCTGGACAACAGACAACCTTCCATAATGACTAGGCTACCATACATTGGAGTAACAAAGATATCGACAACAAACTACCTTCCATAACGACAAGGCTACAATTCCTTAGAGTAACAAAAATTACGACAAAAGACTTCCTTCCATAATGAAAAGGCTACCATCCATTAGAGTAACAAAGATATCGACAACATACTACCTTCTATAATGACAAGGCTACCATCCCTTAGAGTAATAAAAAACACGACAACACACTACCTTACATAATGACAAGTCTACCATCCATTGGAGTAACAAAAATCTCAACAATAGAATACCTTCCATAATGACAAGGCTTCCATCCATTGGAGTAACAAAAATCACGACATCAGACTACCTTCGATAATGACTAGGCTACCATCCCTTAGAGTAAGAAAAATCTCGACAACAAACTACCTTCCATAATGAAAAGGCTACCATCCATTGGAGTAACAAAGATATCGACAACATACTACTTTCCATAATGACAAGGCTACCATCCCTTAGAGTAACAAAAATCACGACAACACACTACCTTCCATAATGATAAGTCTACCATCCATTGGAGTAACAAAAATCTCAACAATAGACTATCTTCCATAATGACAAGGGTACCATCATTGGAGTAACCCAAATATCCACAAGAGACTACCTTCCATAATGACAAGGCTACAATCCATTGGAGTCTACAAAATCTCGACAATAGACAACCTTCCATAATGACAAGGCTACCATCCATTGGAGTAACTAAAATCTCGACAACAAACTACCTTCCATAATGACAAGGCGACCATCCATTGGAGTAACAAAGATATCGACAACAGACTACCTTCCATAACGACAAGGCTACAATCCATTGTAGTAACAAAAATATCGACAACACACTACCTTCCATAATGACATGGCTACCATCCCTTAGAGAAACTAAAATCTGGACAACAGACAACCTTCCATAATGACTAGGCTACCATACATTGGAGTAACAAAGATATCGACAACAAACTACCTTCCATAACGACAAGGCTACAATTCCTTAGAGTAACAAAAATCACGACAAAAGACTTCCTTCCATAATGAAAAGGATACCATCCATTAGAGTAACAAAGATATCGACAACATACTACCTTCTATAATGACAAGGCTACCATCCCTTAGAGTAATAAAAAACACGACAACACACTACCTTACATAATGACAAGTCTACCATCCATTGGAGTAACAAAAATCTCAACAATGGAATACCTTCCATAATGACAAGGCTTCCATCCATTGGAGTAACAAAAATCACGACATCAGACTACCTTCCATAATGACTAGGCTACCATCCATTGGAGTAACAAAGATCTTGACAAAACACTACCTTCCATAATGACAAGGCTACAATCTGTTATAGTAACAAAAATATCGACAATAGACTACCTTTCATAATGACAAGGCTACCATCCATTGGAATAACAAAAATCTCGACAACAGACTATGTTCCATAATGACAAGGCTACCATCCCTTAGAGTAACAAAAATCTCGACAACAAACTACCTTCCATAATGAAAAGGCTACCATCCATTGGAGTAACAAAGATATCGACAACATACTTCCTTCCATAATGACAAGGCTACCATCCCTTAGAGTAAGAAAAATCACGACAACACACAACCTTCCATAATGACAAGTCTACCATCCATTGGAGTAACAAAAATCTCATCAATAGACTATCTTCCATAATGACAAGGGTACCATCATTGGAGTAACCCAAATATCCACAAGAGACTACCTTCCATAATTACAAGGCTACAATCCATTAGAGTATACAAAATCTCGACAACAGGCTACCTTCCATAATGACAAGGCTACCATCCATTGGAGTAACTAAAATCTCGACAATAGACTACCTTCCATAATGACTACGTTAGCATCCATTGAGTAACAAAGATATCGACAATAGACTACCTTCCATAATGACAAGACTACCATCCATTGGAGTAACAAAAATATCGACAACACACTACCTTCCATAATGACAAGGCTACCATCCCTTAGAGAAACAAAAATCTCGACAACAGACTACCTTCCATAATGACTAGGCTACCATCCATTGGAGTAAAAAAAATCTCGACAACAGACTACCTTCCATAATGACAAGGCTACCATCCATTGGAATAAAAAAAATATCGACAACACACAACCTTCTATAATGACAAGGTTACCATCCCTTAGAGAAATAAAAATCTCGACAACAGACTACCTTCAATAACGACAAGGCTACAATCCCTTAGAGTAACAAAAATCATGACAAATGACTACCTTCCATAATGAAAAGGCTACCATCAATTGGAATAACAAAGATATCGACAACATACTACCTTCCATAATGACAAGGCTACCATCCCTTAGAGTAATAAAAATCATGACAACACACTACCTTCCATAATGAAAAGTCTACCATCCATTGGAGTAAGAAAAATCTCAACAATAGACTACCTTCCATAATGACAAGGCTACCATCCATTGAAGTAACAAAAATTAAGACAAAAGACTACCTTCCATAATGACTAGGCTACCATCCATTGGAATAACAAAAATATCGACAACACACTACCTTCCATAAGGACAAGGCTACCACCCAATGGAGTAACAAAAATCTCGACTACAGACTACCTTCCATAATGACTAGGATACCATCCATTGGAATAACAAAAATATCGACAACATACTACCTTCCATAATGACAAGGCTACCATTCCTTAGAGTAATAAAAATCACGACAACACACTACTTTACATAATGACAAGTCTACTATCCATTGGAGTAACAAAAATATCAACAATAGACTACCTTCCATAATGACAAGGCTACCATCCATTGGAGTAACAAAAATCAAGACAAAAGACTGCCTTCCATAATGACTAGGCTACCATCCATTGGAATAACAAAAATATCGAAAACACACTACCTTTCTATAATGACAAGGCTACCATCCAATAGTAACAAAAATCTCGACAATTAACTACCTTCCATAATGACTAGGATACCATCCATTGGAATAACAAAAATCTCGACAACAGTCTACGTTCCATAATGACAAGGCTACCATCCCTTAGAGTAAGAAAAATCTCGACAACAAACTACCTTCCATATTGAAAAGGCTACCATCCATTGGAGTAACAAAGTTATCGACAACATACTACCTTCCATAATGACAAGGCTACCATCCCTTAGAGTAACAAAAATCACGACAACACACTACCTTCAATATTGATAAGTCTACCATCAATTAGAGTAACACAAATCTCAACAATACACTATCTTCCATAATGACAAGGGTACCATCATTGGAGTAACCCAAATATCCAAAAGAGGCTACCATCCGTAATGACAAGGCTACCGTCCATTGGAGTAACTAAAATCTCGACAATAGACTACCTTCCATAATGACAAGGCTACCATCCATTGTAGTAACAAAGCTATTGATAACAGACTACCTTCCATAACGAAAAGGCTACAATCCATTATAGTAACAAAAATATCGACAACACACTACCTTCCATAATGACAAGGCTACCATCCCTTAGAGAAACAAAAATCTCGACAACATACTACCTTCCATAATGACTAGGCTACCATCCATTGGAGTAAAAAAATTCTCGACAACAGACTACCTTCCATAATGACAAGGCTACCATCCATTGGAATAACAAAAATATCGACAACGCACTACCTTCTATAATGACAAGGTTACCATCCCTTAGAGAAACAAAAATCTCGACAACAGACTACCTTCAATAACGACAAGGCTACATTCCCTTAGAGTAACAAAAATCATGACAAATGACTACCTTCCATAATGAAAAGGCTACCATCAATTGGAATAACAAAGATATCGAAAACATACTACCTTCCATAATGACAAGGCTACCATCCCTTAGAGTAATAAAAATCATGACAACACACTACCTTCCATAATGAAAAGTCTACCATCCATTGGAGTAAGAAAAATCTCAACAATAGACTACCTTCCATAATGACAAGGCTACCATCCATTGAAGTAACAAAAATTAAGACAAAAGACTACCTTCCATAATGACTAGGCTACCATCCATTGGAATAACAAAAATATCGACAACACACTACCTTCCATAAGGACAAGGCTACCACCCAATGGAGTAACAAAAATCTCGACTACAGACTACCTTCCATAATGACTAGGATACCATCCATTGGAATAACAAAAATATCGACAACATACTACCTTCCATAATGACAAGGCTACCATTCGTTAGAGTAATAAAAATCACGACAACACACTACTTTACATAATGACAAGTCTACTATCCATTGGAGTAACAAAAATATCAACAATAGACTACCTTCCATAATGACAAGGCTACCATCCATTGAAGTAACAAAAATCAAGACAAAAGACTGCCTTCCATAATGACTAGGCTACCATCCATTGGAATAACAAAAATATCGAAAACACACTACCTTTCTATAATGACAAGGCTACCATCCAATGGAGTAACAAAAATCTCGACAATAAACTACCTTCCATAATTACTAGGATACCATCCATTGGAATAACAAAAATCTCGACAACAGTCTACGTTCCATAATGACAAGGCTACCATCCCTTAGAGTAAGAAAAATCTCGACAACAAACTACCTTCCATATTGAAAAGGCTACCATCCATTGGAGTAACAAAGTTATCGACAACATACTACCTTCCATAATGACAAGGCTACCATCCCTTAGAGTAACAAAAATCACGACAACACACTACCTTTAAAATTGATAAGTCTACCATCAATTAGAGTAACACAAATCTCAACAATACACTATCTTCCATAATGACAAGGGTACCATCATTGGAGTAACCCAAATATCCACAAGAGGCTACCATCCGTAATGACAAGGCTACCATCCATTGGAGTAACTAAAATCTCGACAATAGACTACCTTCCATAATGACAAGGCTACCATCCATTGCAGTAACAAAGATATCGATAACAGACTACCTTCCATAACGAAAAGGCTACAATCCATTATAGTAACAAAAATATCGACAACACACTACCTTCCATAATTACAAGGCTACCATCCCTTATAGAAACAAAACTCTCGACAACAGACAGTGTTCCATACTGACTAGGCTACCATCCATTGGAGTAACAAATATATCAACAACAAACTACCTTCCATAACGACAAGGCTACCATCCATTGGAGAAACAAAAATAAAGACAAAATACTACCTTCCATAATGACTAGGCTACCATCCCTTAGAGTAACAAAAATCTCGACAACAAACTACCTTCCATAATAAAAAGGCTACCATCCATTGGAGTAACAAAGATATCGACAACATACTTCCTTCCATAATGACAAGGCTACCATCCCTTAGAGTAAGAAAAATCACGACAACACACTATCTTCCATAATGACAAGTCTACCATCCATTGGAGTAACAAAAATCTCAATAATAGACTATCTTCCATAATGACAAGGGTACCATCATTGGAGTAACACAAATATCCACAAGAGACTACCTTCCATAATTACAAGGCTACAATCCATTAGAGTATACAAAATCTCGACAACAGACTACCTTCCATAATGACAAGGCTACCATCCATTGGAGTAACTAAAATCTCGACAATAGACTACCTTCCATAATGACTACGCTACCATCCATTGGAGTAACAAAGATATCGACAATAGACTACCTTCCATAACGACAAGGCTACAATCCATTGTAGTAACAAAAATCTCGACAACAGACTACCTTCCATAATGACAAGACTACCATCCATTGGAGTAACAAAAATATCGACAACACACTACCTTCCATAATGACAAGGCTACCATCCCTTAGATAAACAAAAATCTCGACAACAGACTACCTTCCATAATGACTCGGCTACCATCCATTGGAGTAACAAAAATTTCGACAAAAGACTACCTTCCATAATGACAAGGCTACCATACATTGGAATAACAAAAATATCGACAGCACACTACCTTCTATAATGACAAGGCTACCATCCCTTAGAGAAACAAAAATCTCGACAATAGACTACCTTCCATAACGACAAGGCTACAATCCCTTAGAGTAACAAAAATCATGACAAAAGACTACCTTCCATAAAGAAAAGGCTACCATCAATTGGAGTACCAAAGATATCGACAACATACTACCTTCCATAATGACAAGGCTACCATCCCTTAGAGTAATAAAAATCAGGACAACACACTACCTTCCATAATGAAAAGTCTACCACCCATTGGAGTAAGAAAAATATCAACAATAGACTACCTTCCATAATGACAAGGCTACCACCCATTGGAGTAACAGAAATTAAGACAAAAGACTACCTTCTATAATGAATAGGCTACCATCCATTGGAATAACAAAAATATCGACAACACACTACCTTCCATAAGGACAAGGCTACCATCCAATGGAGTAACAAAAATCTCGACTACAGACTACCTTCCATAATGACTAGGATACCATCCATTGGGATAACAAAAATATCGACAACACACTACCTTCTATAATGACAAGGCTACCATCCCTTAGAGAAACAAAAATCTCGACAACAAACTACGTTCCATAACGACAAGGCTACAATCCCTTAGAGTAACAAAAATCGTGACAAAAGACTACCTTCCATAATGAAAAGGCTACCATCAATTAGAATAACAAAGATATCGATAACAGACTACCTTCCATAATGACAAGGCTAACATCCATTGGAGTAACTAAAATCTCGACAATAGACTACCTTCCATAATGACTAGGCTACCATCCATTGGAGTAACAAAGATATCGACAATAGACTACCTTCCATAACGACAAGGCTACAATCCATTGTAGTAACAAAAATCTCGACAACAGACTACCTTCCATAATGACAAGACTACCATCCATTGGAGTAACAAAAATATCGACAACACACTACCTTCCATAATGACAAGGCTACCATCCCTTAGAGAAACAAAAATCTCGACAACAGACTACCTTCCATAATGACTAGGCTACCATCCATTGGAGTAACAAAAATTTCGACAAAAGACTACCTTCCATAATGACAAGGCTACCATCCATTGGAATAACAAAAATATCGACAACACACTACCTTCTATAATGACAAGGCTACCATCCCTTAGAGAAACAAAAATCTCGACAATAGACTACCTTCCATAACGACAAGGCTACAATCCCTTAGAGTAACAAAAATCATTACAAAAGACTACCTTCCATAAAGAAAAGGCTACCATCAATTGGAGTAACAAAGATATCGACAACATACTACCTTCCATAATGACAAGGCTACCATCCCTTTGAGTAATAAAAATCAGGACAACACACTACCTTCCATAATGAAAAGTCTACCACCCATTGGAGTAAGAAAAATCTCAACAATAGACTACCTTCCAAAATGACAAGGCTACCACCCATTGGAGTAACAAAAATTAAGACAAAAGACTACCTTCTATAATGACTAGGCTACCATCCATTGGAATAACAAAAATATCGACAACACACTACCTTCCATAAGGACAAGGCTACCATCCAATGGAGTAACAAAAATCTCGACTACAGACTACCTTCCATAATGACTAGGATACCATCCATTGGGATAACAAAAATATCGACAACACACTACCTTCTATAATGACAAGGCTACCATCCCTTAGAGAAACAAAAATCTCGACAACAGACTACGTTCCATAACGACAAGGCTACAATCCCTTAGAGTAACAAAAATCATGACAAAAGACTACCTTCCATAATGAAAAGGCTACCATCAATTAGAATAACAAAGATATCGATAACATACTACCTTCCATAATGACAAGGCTACCATACCTTAGAGTAATAAAAATCATGACAACACACTACCTTCCATAATGAAAAGTCTACCATCCATTGGAGTAAGAAAAATCTCAACAATAGACTACCTTCCATAATGACAAGGCTACCACCCATTGGATTAACAAAAATGAAGACAAAAGACTACCTTCCATAATGACTAGGCTACCATCCATTGGAATAACAAAAATATCGACAACACACTACCTTCCATAATGAAAAGGCTACCATCAATTGGAGTAACAAAGATATCGATAACATACCACCTTCCATAATGACAAGGCTACCATCCCTTAGAGTAATAAAAATCATGACAACACACTACCTTCCATAATGAAAAGTCTACCATCCATTGGAGTAAGAAAAATCTCAACAATAGACTACCTTCCATAATGACAAGGCTACCACCCATTGGAGTAACAAAAATTAAGACAAAAGACTACCTTCCATAATGACTAGGCTACCATCCATTCGAATAACAAAAATATCGACAACACACTACCTTCCATAAGGACAAGGCTACCACCCAATGGAGTAACAAAAATCTCGACTACAGACTACCTTCCATAATGACTAGGATACCATCCATTGGAATAACAAAAATATCGACAACATACTACCTTCCATAATGACAAGGCTACCATTCCTTAGAGTAATAAAAATCACGACAACACACTAATTTACATAATGACAAGTCTACTATCCATTGGAGTAACAAAAATATCAACAATAGACTACCTTCCATAATGACAAGGCTACCATCCATTGGAGTAACAAAAATCAAGACAAAAGACTACCTTCCATAATAACTAGGCTACCATCCATTGGAATAACAAAAATATCGACAACACACTACCTTTCTATAATGACAAGGCTACCATCCAATGGAGTAACAAAAATCTCGACAATAAACTACCTTCCATAATGACTAGGATACCATCCATTAGAGTAATAAAAATCTCGATAACACACTACCTTCGATAATGACAAGGCTGCAATCTAATATAGTAACAAAAATATCGGCAATAGACTACCTTCATAATGACAAGGCTACCATCCATTGGAATAACAAAAATCTCGACAACAAACTACGTTCCATAATGACAAGGCTACCATCCCTTAGATTAAGAAAAATCTCGACAACAAACTACCTTCCATATTGAAAAGGCTACCATCCATTGGAGTAACAATGTTATCGACAACATACTACCTTCCATAATGACAAGTCTACCATCCCTTAGAGTAACAAAAATCACGACAACACACTACCTTCAATATTGATAAGTCTACCATCAATTAGAGTAACACAAATCTCAAAAATACACTATCTTCCATAATGACAAGGGTACCATCATTGGAGTAACCCAAATATCCACAAGATGCTACCATCCGTAATGACAAGGCTACCATCCATTAGAGTAACTAAAATCTCGACAACAGACTACCTTCCATAATGACAAGGCTACCATCCATTGCAGTAACAAAAATATCGATAACAGACTACCTTCCATAACGAAAAGGCTACAATCCATTATAGTAACAAAAATATCGACAACACACTACCTTCCATAATTACAAGGCTACCATCCCTTATAGAAACAAAAATCTCGACAACAGACAATGTTCCATACTGACTAGGCTACCATCCATTGGAGTAACAAATATATCAACAACAAACTACCTTCCATAACGACAAGGCTACCATCCATTGGAGAAACAAAAATCAAGACAAAATACTACCTTCCATAATGACTAGGCTACCATCCATTGGAGTAACAAAAATCTCGACAACATACTTCCTTTCATAATGACAAGGCTACCATCCCTTAGAGTAAGAAAAATCACGACAACACACTATCTTCCATAATGACAAGTCTACCATCCATTGGAGTAACAAAAATCTCAACAATAGACTATCTTCCATAATGACAAGGGTACCATCATTGGAGTAACAAAGATATCGACAAGAGACTACCTTCCATAATTACAAGGCTACAATCCATTAGAGTATACAAAATCTCGACAACAGACTACCTTCCATAATGACAAGGCTACCATCCATTGGAGTAACTAAAATCTCGACAATAGACTACCTTCCATAATGACTAGGCTACCATCCATTGGAGTAACAAAGATATCGACAATAGACTACCTTCCATAACGACAAGGCTACAATCCATTGTAGTAACAAAAATCTCGACAACAGACTACCTTCCATAATGACAAGACTACCATCCATTGGAGTAACAAAAATATCGACAACACACTACCTTCCATAATGACAAGTCTACCATCCCTTAGAGAAACAAAAATCTCGACAACAGACTACCTTCCATAATGACTAGGCTACCATCCATTGGAGTAACAAAAATTTCGACAAAAGACTACCTTCCATAATGACAAGGCTACCATCCATTGGAATAACAAAAAATTCGACAACACACTACCTTCTATAATGACAAGGCTACCATCCCTTAGAGAAACAAAAATCTCGACAATAAACTACCTTCCATAACGACAAGGCTACAATCCCTTAGAGTAACAAAAATCATGACAAAAGACTACCTTCCATAAAGAAAAGGCTACCATCAATTGGAGTAACAAAGATATCGACAACATACTACCTTCCATAATGACAAGGCTACCATCCCTTAGAGTAATAAAAATCAGGACAACACACTACCTTCCATAATGAAAAGTCTACCACCCATTGGAGTAAGAAAAATCTCAACAATAGACTACCTTCCATAATGACAAGGCTACCACCCATTGGAGTAACAAAAATTAAGACAAAAGACTACCTTCTATAATGACTAGGATACCATCCATTGGAATAACAAAAATATTGACAACACACTACCTTCCATAAGGACAAGGCTACCATCCAATGGGGTAACAAAAATCTCGACTAGAGACTACCTTCCATAATGACTAGGATACCATCCATTGGGATAACAAAAATATCGACAACACACTACCTTATATAATGACAAGGCTACCATCCCTTAGAGAAACAAAAATCTCGACAACAGGCTACGTTCCATAACGACAAGGCTACAATCCCTTAGAGTAACAAAAATCATGACAAAAGACTACCTTCTATAAAGAAAAGGCTACCATCAATTAGAATAACAAAGATATCGATAACATACTACCTTCCATAATGGCAAGGCTACCATACCTTAGAGTAATAAAAATCATGACAACACACTACCTTCCATAATGAAAAGTCTACCATCCATTGGAGTAAGAAAAATCTCAACAATATACTACCTTCCATAATGACAAGGCTACCACCCATTGGAGTAACAAAAATGAACACAAAAGACTACCTTCCATAATGACTAGGCTACCATCCATTGGAATAACAAAAATATCGACAACACACTACCTTCTATAATGAAAAGGCTACCATCAATTGGAGTAACAAAGATATCGACAACATACCACCTTCCATAATGCAAGGCTACCGTCCCTTAGAGTAATAAAAATCATGACAACACACTACCTTCCATAATGAAAAGTCTACCATCCATTGGAGTAAGAAAAATCTCAACAATAGACTACCTTCCATAATGACAAGGCTACAACCCATTGGAGTAACAAAAATTAAGACAAAAGACTACCTTCCATAATGACTAGGCTACCATCCATTCGAATAACAAAAATATCGACAACACACTACCTTCCATAAGGACAAGGCTACCATCCAATGGAGTGACAAAAATCTCGACTATACACTACCTTCCATAATAACTAGGACCATCCATTGGAGTAACAAAAATCTCGACAACACACTACCTTCCATAATGACAAGGCTACAATCTATTATAGTAACAAAAATATCGACAATAGACTACCTTCATAATGACAAGGCTACCATCCATTGGAATAACAAAAATCTCGACAACAGACTACGTTCCATAATGATAAGGCTACCATCCCTTAGAGTAAGAAAAATTTCGACAACAAACTACCTTCCATAATGAAAAGGCTACCATCCATTGGAGTAACAAAGATATCAACAACATACTACCTTCCATAATGACAAGGCTACCATCCCTTAGAGTAACAAAAATCACGACAACACACTACCTTTCATAATGATAAGTCTACCATCCATTGGAGTAACAAAAATCTCAACAATAGACTACCTTCCATAATGACAAGGCTACCATCTATTGGAGTAACTAAAATATCGACAACAGACTACCTTCCATAACGACAAGGCTACAATCCATTGTAGTAACAAATATATCGACAACAAACTACCTTCCATAATGACAAGGCTACCATCCATTGGAGTAACAAAAATCTCGACAAGAGACTACCTTCCATAATGACTAGGATACCATCCATTGGAGTAACAAAGATATCGACAATAGACTACCTTCCATAACGACAAGGCTACCATCCATTGGAGTAACAAAAATATCGACAACACACTACCTTCCATAATGACAAGGCTACCATCCAATGGAGTAACAAAAATCTCAACAATAGACTAACTTCCATAATGACAAGGGTAACATCATTGGAGTAACCCAAATAACCACAAGAGACTACCTTCCATAATGACAAGGCTACAATCCATTGGAGTCTACAAAATCTCGACAACAGACTACCATCCATAATTACAAGACTACCATCTATTGGAGTAACTAAAATCTCGACAACAGACTACCTTCCATAATGACTAGGCTACCATCCATTGGAGTAACAAAGATATCGACAACAAACTACCTTCCATAACGACAAGGCTATAATCCATTGTAGTAATAAAAATCTCGACAACAATCTACCTTCCATAATGACTAGGCTAGCATCCATTGGAATAACAAAGATATCTACAACATGCTACCTTCAATAATGACAAGGCTACCATCCATTGGAGTAACAAAAATCACGACAACAAACTACCTTCCATAATGACTAGGCTACCATCCATTGGAGTAACAAAGATATCGACAATAGACTAGCTCCATAACGATAAGGCTACAATCCATTGTAGTAACAAAAATCTCGACAACAGACTACCTTCCATAATGATAAGGCTACCATCCATTGGAGTAACAAAAATCACGACAAGAGACTACCTTCCATAATGACAAGGCTACCATCCATTGGAATTAGAAAAATATCGTACACACACTACCTTCCATAATGACTAGGCTACCATCCATTGGAGTAACAAAGATATCGACAACTGACTACCTTCAATAAAGACAAGGCTACAATCCATTGTAGTAACAAAAATCTAGACAACAGACTACCTTCCATAATGATAAGGCTACCATCCATTGTAGTGACAAAAATCTCGACAATATACTACCATCTATAATGACAAGGCTACTATCCATTGGAGTAAAAAAAATCACGACAACAGACTACCTTCCATAATGACACGGCTACAATCTATTATAGTAACAAAACTCTCGACAATAGACTACCTTTCATAATGAAAACGCTACCATCCATTAGAATAACAAAAATCTCGACAACGGACTACCTTCTATAATGACAAGGCTACCATCCCTTAGAGTAAAAAAAATCTCGACAACAAACTAGCTTCAATAATGACAAGGCTACCATCCATTGGAGTAATAAAGATATCTACAACATACTAGCTTCCATAATAACAAGGCTACAATCCATTGGAGTAACAAAAATCACGAAAACAAAGAACCTTCCATAATGACTAGGCTACCATCCATTGGAATAAGAAAAATATAGACAACACACTACCTTCCATAATGACTAAGCTACCATCCATTGGAGTAACAAAGATATCGACAACAGACTACCTCCATAACGACAAGGCTACAATCCGTTGTAGTAACAAAAATCTTGACAACAGACTACCTTACATAATGAGAAGGCTACCATCCATTGTAGTAACAAAGATATCTACAACATACTACCTTCCATAATGACAAGGCTACCATCCATTGGAGTAACAAAAATCTCGACAACAAACTACCTTCCATAATGACAAGGCTACCACCCATTGGAATAACAAAAATAGCGACAACACACTAACTTCCAGAATGACAAGGCTACCATCCCTTAGAGAAACAAAAATCTCGATAATAGACAACCTTCCATAATGACTAGGCTACCATCCATTGGAGTAACAAACATATCGACAACAAACTACCTTCCATAACGACAAGGCTACAATCCCTTAGAGTAACAAAAATCACGATAAAAGACTACCTTCCATAATGAAAAGGCTACCATCCATTGGAGTAACAAAGATATCGACAACATACTACCTTCCATAATGACAAGGCTACCATCCCTTAGAGTAATAAAAATCACGATAACATACTACCTTCCATAATGACAAGTCTACCATCCATTCAAGTAACAAAAATCTCAACAATAGAATACCTTTCATAATGACAAGGCTACCATCCATTGGAGTAACAAAAATCACGAAAACAAACTACCTTCCATAATGACTAGGCTACCATCCATTGGAATAACAAAAATATCGACAACAGAGTACCTTCCATAATGACAAGGCTACCATCCAATGGAGTAACAAAAATCTCGACAAGAGACTACCTTCCACAATGACTAGGATACCATCCAATCGAGTAACAAATATATCGACAACAGACTACCTTCCATAATGACAAGGCTACAATCCATTGTATTAACAAAAATCTCGACAACATACTACCTTCCATAATGACAAGGCTACCATCCATTGTAGTAACAAAAATCTTGACAATAGACTACCTTCCATAATGACAAGGCTACCATGCATTGGAGTAACAAAAATCTCGACAACAGACTACCTTCCATAATGACAAGGCTATCATCAATTGGAATAACAAAAGTTTCGACAACACACTACCTTCCATAATGACAAGGCTACCATCCCTTAGACTAACAAAAATCTCGACAAGAGACTACCTTCCATAACGACAAGGCTACCATCCATTGGAATAACAAAAATATCATACACAAACTACCTTCCATAATGACTAGGCTACCATCATTTGGAGTAACAAAGATATCGACAACAAACTACCTTCCATAATGACAAGGCTACCATCCCTTAGAGTAATAAAAATCACGACAACACACTACCTTCCATAATGACAAGTCTACCATCCATTGGAGTAACAAAAATCTCAACAATAGAATACCTTCCATAATGACAAGGCTACCACCCATTGGGGTAACAAAAATCACGACAACAAACTACCTTCCATAATGACTAGGCTACCATCCAATGGAGTTACAAAAATCTCGACAAGAGACTACCTTCCACAATGACTAGGATACCATCCATTGGAGTAACAAAGATATCGACAACAAACTACCTTCCATAACGACAAGGCTACAATCCATTGTAGTAAAAAAAATATCGACAATAGACTACCTTCCATATTGACAAGGCTACCATCCATTGGAGTAACAAAAATCTCGACAACAGATTACCTTCCATAATGACAAGGCTACCATCCATTGGAATAACAAAAATATCGTACACAAACTACCTTCCATAATGACTAGGCTACCATCCATTGGAGTAACAAAGATATCGACAACAGACTACCTTCCATAATGACAAGGCTACCATCCATTGTAGTGACAAAAATATCGATAATATACTACCTTCTATAATAACAATGCTACCATCCATTGGAATAAAAAAAATAATGACAACAGACTACCTTCCATAATGACACGGCCACAATCTATTATAGTAACAAAACTCTCGACAATAGACTACCTTTCATAATGAAAAGGCTACCATCCATTGGAATAACAAAAATCTCGACAACAGACTACCTTCCATAATGACAAGGCTAGCATCCCTTAGAGTAAAAAAAATCTCGACAACAGACTACCTTCCATAATGACAAGGCTACCATCCATTGGAGTAACAAAGATATCTACAACATACTACCTTCCATAATGACAAGGCTACAATCCATTGGAGTAACAAAAATCACGAAAATAGAGAACCTTCAATAATGACAAGGCTACCATCCATTGGAGTAACAAAAATATCGACAACACACTACCTTCCATAATTACAAGGCTACCATACAATGGAGTAACAAAAATATCGACAATAGACTACCTTCAATAATGAATAAGCCAATATCCATTGGAGTAACAAAGATATCGACAACAGACTACCTCCATAACGACAAGGCTAGAATCCATTGTAGTAACAAAAATCTCGACAACAGACTACCTTCAATAATGAGAAGTCTACCATCCATTATAGTAACAAAGATATCTACAACATACTACCTTCCATAATGACAAGGCTACCATCCATTGGAGTGACCAAAATAACGACAACAGACTACCTTCCATAATGACTAGGCTACCATCCATTGGAGTAACAAAGATATCGACAACAAACTACCTTCCATAACGACAAGGCTACAATCCATTGTAGTAATAAAAATCTCGACAACAATCTACCTTCCATAATGACTAGGCTACCATCCATTGGAATAACAAAGATATCTACAACATACTTCCTTCAATAATGACAAGGCTACCATCCATTGGAGTAACAAAAATCACGACAACAGACTACCTTCCATAATGACTAGCCTTCCATCCATTGGAATAACAAAAATATCGACAACACACTACCTTCCATAATGACAAGGCTACCATCCATTAGAGTAACAAAAATCTTGACAACAATCTACCTTCCATAATGACAAGGCTACCATACAATGGAGTAACAAAAATCTAGACAACAAACTACCTTCCATAATGACTAGGATACCATCCATTAGAGTAAAAAAATTCTCGACAACACACTACCTTCCATAATGACAAGGCTACAATCTATTATAGTAACAAAAATATCGACAATAGACTACCTTCATAATGACAAGGCTACCATCCATTGGAATAACAAAAATCTCGACAACAGACTACATTCCATAATGATAAGGCTACCATCCCTTAGAGTAAGAAAAATCTCGACAACAAACTACCTTCCATAATGACAAGGCTACCATCCCTTGGAGTAACAAAAATCATGACAACACACTACCTTCCATAATGATAAGTCTACTATCCATTGGAGTAACAAAAATCTCAACAATAGACTAACTTCCATAATGACAAGGGTACCATCATTGGAGTAACCCAAATATCCACAAGAGACTACCTTCCATAATGACAAGGCTACAATCCATTGGAGTCTACAAAATCTCGACAATAGACTACCTTCCATAATGACAAGGCTACCATCTATTGGAGTAACTAAAATCTCGACAACAGACTACCTTCCATAATGACTAGGCTACCATCCATTGGAGTAACAAAGATATCGACAACAAACTACCTTCCATAACGACAAGGCTACAATCCATTGTAGTAATAAAAATCTCGACAACAATCTACCTTCAATAATGACTAGGCTATCATCCATTGGAATAATAAAGATATCTATAACATAATACCTTCAATAATGACAAGGCTACCATCCATTGGAGTAACAAAAATCACGACAATAGACTACCTTCCATAATGACTAGACTTCCGTCCATTGGAATAACAAAAATATCGATAACACACTACCTTCCATAATGACAAGGCTACCATCCAATGGAGTAACAAAAATCTCGACAACAGAATACCTTCCATAATGACTAGGCTACCATCCATTGGAGTAACAAAGATATCGACTATAGACTAGCTCCATAACGATAAGGCTACACTCCGTTATAGTAACACAAATCTCGACAACATACTACCTTCCATAATGACAAGGCTACCATCCATTGGAGTAACAAAAATCACGACAAGAGACTACCTTCAATAACGACACGACTACAATCCATTGGAATAACAAAAATAACGACAACACACTACCTTCCATAATGACAAGGCTACCATCCAATGGAGTAACAAAAATCTCGACAATATACTACCTTCCATAATGACTAGGATACCATCCATTGGAGTAAAAAAAATCACGACAACAGACTACCTTCCATAATGACACGGCTACAATCTATTATAGTAACAAAACCCTCGACAATAGACTACCTTTCATAATGAAAAGGCTACCATCCATTAGAATAACAAAAATCTCGACAACAGACTACCTTCCATATTGACAAGGCTACCATCCCTTAGAGTAAAAAAACTCTCGACAACAGACTACCTTCTATAATGACAAGGCTACCATCCATTGGAGTAACAAAGATATCTACAACATACTACCTTCCATAATGACAAGGCTACAATCCATTGGAGTAACAAAAATCACGAAAACAGAGAACCTTCCATAATGACTAGGCTACCATCCATTGGAATAAGAAAAATATAGACAACACACTACCTTCCATAATGACAAGGCTACCATCCAATGGAGTAACAAAAATCACGACAACAGACTACCTTTCATAATGACTAGGCTACCATCCATTGGAATAACAAAGATATCTACAACATACTACCTTTCATAATGACAAGGCTACCATCCAATGGAGTAACAAAAATCTTGACAACAGACTACCTTCCATAATGACTAGGCTACCATCCATTGGAGTAACAAAGATATCGACAACAGACTACCTCCATAAAAACAAGGCTACAATCTATTGTAGTAACAAAAAAATCTCAACAACAGACTACCTTCCATAATGACAAGGCTACCATCCATTGTAGTAACAAAGATATCTACAACATACTACCTTCCATAATGACAAGGCTACCATCCATTGGAGTAACAAAAATCACGACAAGAGACTACCTTCCATAATGACTAGGCTACCATCCATTGTAGTAACAATGATATCGAAAACAGACTACCTTCCATAACGACAAGGCTACAATCCATTGTAGTAACAAAAATAATGAAAACAGACTACCTTCCATAATGACAACGCTACCATCCATTGTAGTGACAAAAATATCGACAATATACTACCTTTTATAATGACAAGGCTACTATCCATTGGAATAACAAAAATCACGACAATAGACTACCTTCCATAATGACATGGCTACAATCTATTATAGTAACAAAACTCTCGAGAATATACTACCTTTCATAATGAAAAGGCTACCATCCATTGGAATAATAAAAATCTCGAAAAAAGACTACCTTCCATAATGACAAGGCTACCATCCATTGGAGTAACAAAGATATCTACAACATACTACCTTCCATAATGACAAGGCTACCATCCATTGGAATAACAAAAATATCGATAACACACTACCTTCCATAATGACAAGGCTACCATCCAATGGAGTAACAAAAATCTCGATAATAGACTACCTTCCATAATGACTAAGCTACCATCCATTGGAGTAACAAAAGATATCGACAACAGACTACCTCCATAACGACAAGGCTACAATCCATTGTAGTAACAAAAATCTCGACAACATACTACCTTCCATAATGAAAAGGCTACCATCCATTGTAGTGACAAAAATCTCGATAATATACTACCTTCTATAATGACAACGCTACCATCCATTGGAATAAAAAAAATCACGACAATAGACTACCTTCCATAATGACACGGCCACCATCTATTATAGTAACAAAACTCTCGACAATAGACTACCTTTCATAATGAAAAGGCTACCATCTTTTGGAATAACAAAAATCTCGACAACAGACTACCTTCCATAATGACAAGGCTACCATCCCTTAGAGTAAAAAAAATCTCGACAAATGACTACCTTCCATAATGAAAAGGCTACCATCCATTGGAGTAACAAAGATATCTACAACATACTACCTTCCATAATGACAAGGCTACAATCCGTTGGAGTAGAAAAAATCACGAAAATAGAGAACCTTCCATAATGACTAGGCTACCATCCATTGGAGTAACAAAAATATCGACAACACACTACCTTCCATAATGACAAGGCTACCATCCAATGGAGTAACAAAAATGTCGACAATAGACTACCTTCAATAATGACTAAGCTAACATCCATTGGAGTAACAAAGATATCGACAACAAACTACCTCCATAACGACAACTCTACAATCAATTGTAGTAACAAAAATCTCGACAACAGACTACCTTCCAAAATGAGAAGGCTACCATCCATTGTAGTAACAAAGATATCTACAACATACTACCTTCCATAATGACAAGGCTACCATCCATTGGAGTAACAAAAATAACGACAATAGACTACCTTCCATAATGACTAGGCTACCATCACTGGAATAACAAAAATATCGACAACACACTACCTTCCATAATGACAAGGCTACAATCCAATGGAGTAACAAACATATCGACAACAGACTACCTTCCATAATGACAAGGCTACCATCCATTGGAGTAACAAAAATAACGACAACAGACTACCTTCCATAATGACTAGGATACCATCTACTGGAATAACAAAAATATCGACAACATACTATCTTCCATAATGACAAGGCTACCATCCAATGGAGTAACAAAAATCTCGACAACAGACTACCTTCCATAATGACTAGGCTACCATCCATTGGAGTAACAAAGATATCGACAACAGGATACCTCCATAATGACAAGGCTACAATCCATTATAGTAACAAAAATCTCGACAACAAATTACCTTCCACAATGACTAGGCTACCATCCATTGTAGTAACAAAAATCTTGACAACAAACTACATTCCATAATGACAAGGCTACCATCCCTTAGAGTAAGAAAAATCTCGACAACAAACTACCTTCCATAATGAAATGGCTACCATCCATTGGAGTAACAAAGATATCGACAACATACTACCCTCCATAATGACAAGGCTATCATCCCTTAGAGTAACAAAAATCACGACAACACACTACCTTCCATAATGATAAGTCTATTATCCATTGGAGTAACAAAAATCTATACAATAGACTAACTTCCATAATGACAAGGGTACCATCATTGGAGTAACCCAAATATCCACAAGAGACTACCATCCATAATGACAAGGCTACAATCCATTGGAGTCTACAAAATCTCGACAACAGACTACCTTCCATAATGACAAGGCTACCATCTATTGGAGTAACTAAAATCTCGACAAAAGACTACATTCCATAATGACTAGGCTACCAACCAATGGAGTAACAAAAATCTAGACAACAGAATACCTTCCATAATGACTAGGCTACCATCCATTGGAGTAACAAAGATATCGACTATAGACTAGCTCCATAACGATAAGGCTACAATCCATTATAGTAACACAAATCTCGACAACATACTACCTTCCATAATGACAAGGCTACCATCCATTGGAGTAACAAAAATCACGACAAGAGACTACCTTCAATAACGACACGACTACAATCCATTGGAATAACAAAAATAACGACAACACACTACCTTCCATAATGACAAGGCTACCATCCAATGGATTAACAAAAATCTCGACAATATACTACCTTCCATAATGACTAGGATACCATCCATTGGAGTAAAAAAAATCACGACAACAGACTACCTTCCATAATGACACGGCTACAATCTATTATAGTAACAAAACCCTCGACAATAAACTACCTTTCATAATGAAAAGGCTACCATCCATTAGAATAACAAAAATCTCGACAACAGACTACCTTCCATATTGACAAGGCTACCATCCCTTAGAGTAAAAAAAATCTCGACAACAGACTACCTTCTATAATGACAAGGCTACCATCCATTGGAGTAACAAAGATATCTACAACATACTACCTTCCATAATGACAAGGCTACAATCCATTGGAGTAACAAAAATCACGAAAACAGAGAACCTTCCATAATGACTAGGCTACCATCCATTGGAATAAGAAAAATATAGACAACACACTACCTTCCATAATGACAAGGCTACCATCCAATGGAGTAACAAAAATCACGACAACAACATACCTTTCATAATGACTAGGCTACCATCCATTGGAATAACAAAGATATCTACAACATACTACCTTCCATAATGACAAGGCTACCATCCATTGGAATAACAAAAATATCGATAACACACTACCTTCCATAATGACAAGGCTACCATCCAATGGAGTAACAAAAATCTCGATAATAGACTACCTTCCATAATGACTAAGCTACCATCCATTGGAGTAACAAAAGATATCGACAACAGACTACCTCCATAACGACAAGGCTACAATCCATTGTAGTAACAAAAATCTCGACAACATACTACCTTCCATAATGAAAAGGCTACCATCCATTGTAGTGACAAAAATCTCGATAATATACTACCTTCTATAATGACAACGCTACCATCCATTGGAATAAAAAAAATCACGACAATAGACTACCTTCCATAATGACACGGCCACCATCTATTATAGTAACAAAACTCTCGACAATAGACTACCTTTCATAATGAAAAGGCTACCATCTTTTGGAATAACAAAAATCTCGACAACAGACTACCTTCCATAATGACAAGGCTACCATCCCTTAGAGTAAAAAAAATCTCGACAAATGACTACCTTCCATAATGAAAAGGCTACCATCCATTGGAGTAACAAAGATATCTACAACATACTACCTTCCATAATGACAAGGCTACAATCCGTTGGACTAGAAAAAATCACGAAAATAGAGAACCTTCCATAATGACTAGGCTACCATCCATTGGAGTAACAAAAATATCGACAACACACTACCTTCCATAATGACAAGGCTACCATCCAATGGAGTAACAAAAATGTCGACAATAGACTACCTTCAATAATGACTAAGCTAACATCCATTGGAGTAACAAAGATATCGACAACAAACTACCTCCATAACGACAACTCTACAATCAATTGTAGTAACAAAAATCTCGACAACAGACTACCTTCCAAAATGAGAAGGCTACCATCCATTGTAGTAACAAAGATATCTACAACATACTACCTTCCATAATGACAAGGCTACCATCCATTGGAGTAACAAAAATAACGACAATAGACTACCTTCCATAATGACTAGGCTACCATCACTGGAATAACAAAAATATCGACAACACACTACCTTCCATAATGACAAGGCTACAATCCAATGGAGTAACAAACATATCGACAACAGACTACCTTCCATAATGACAAGGCTACCATCCATTGGAGTAACAAAAATAACGACAACAGACTACCTTCCATAATGACTAGGATACCATCTACTGGAATAACAAAAATATCGACAACATACTATCTTCCATAATGACAAGGCTACCATCCAATGGAGTAACAAAAATCTCGACAACAGACTACCTTCCATAATGACTAGGCTACCATCCATTGGAGTAACAAAGATATCGACAACAGGATACCTCCATAATGACAAGGCTACAATCCATTATAGTAACAAAAATCTCGACAACAAATTACCTTCCACAATGACTAGGCTACCATCCATTGTAGTAACAAAAATCTTGACAACAAACTACATTCCATAATGACAAGGCTACCATCCCTTAGAGTAAGAAAAATCTCGACAACAAACTACCTTCCATAATGAAATGGCTACCATCCATTGGAGTAACAAAGATATCGACAACATACTACCCTCCATAATGACAAGGCTATCATCCCTTAGAGTAACAAAAATCACGACAACACACTACCTTCCATAATGATAAGTCTATTATCCATTGGAGTAACAAAAATCTATACAATAGACTAACTTCCATAATGACAAGGGTACCATCATTGGAGTAACCCAAATATCCACAAGAGACTACCATCCATAATGACAAGGCTACAATCCATTGGAGTCTACAAAATCTCGACAACAGACTACCTTCCATAATGACAAGGCTACCATCTATTGGAGTAACTAAAATCTCGACAAAAGACTACATTCCATAATGACTAGGCTACCAACCAATGGAGTAACAAAAATCTAGACAACAGAATACCTTCCATAATGACTAGGCTACCATCCATTGGAGTAACAAAGATATCGACTATAGACTAGCTCCATAACGATAAGGCTACAATCCATTATAGTAACACAAATCTCGACAACATACTACCTTCCATAAAGACAAGGCTACCATCCATTGGAGTAACAAAAATCACGACAAGAGACTACCTTCAATAACGACACGACTACAATCCATTGGAATAACAAAAATAACGACAACACACTACCTTCCATAATGACAAGGCTACCATCCAATGGATTAACAAAAATCTCGACAATATACTACCTTCCATAATGACTAGGATACCATCCATTGGAGTAAAAAAAATCACGACAACAGACTACCTTCCATAATGACACGGCTACAATCTATTATAGTAACAAAACCCTCGACAATAAACTACCTTTCATAATGAAAAGGCTACCATCCATTAGAATAACAAAAATCTCGACAACAGACTACCTTCCATATTGACAAGGCTACCATCCCTTAGAGTAAAAAAAATCTCGACAACAGACTACCTTCTATAATGACAAGGCTACCATCCATTGGAGTAACAAAGATATCTACAACATACTACCTTCCATAATGACAAGGCTACAATCCATTGGAGTAACAAAAATCACGAAAACAGAGAACCTTCCATAATGACTAGGCTACCATCCATTGGAATAAGAAAAATATAGACAACACACTACCTTCCATAATGACAAGGCTACCATCCAATGGAGTAACAAAAATCACGACAACAACATACCTTTCATAATGACTAGGCTACCATCCATTGGAATAACAACGATATCTACAACATACTACCTTCCATAATGACAAGGCTACCATCCATTGGAATAACAAAAATATCGATAACACACTACCTTCCATAATGACAAGGCTACCATCCAATGGAGTAACAAAAATCTCGATAATAGACTACCTTCCATAATGACTAAGCTACCATCCATTGGAGTAACAAAAGATATCGACAACAGACTACCTCCATAACGACAAGGCTACAATCCATTGTAGTAACAAAAATCTCGACAACATACTACCTTCCATAATTACAAGGCTACCATCCATTGTAGTGACAAAAATCTCGATAATATACTACCTTCTATAATGACAACGCTACCATCCATTGGAATAAAAAAAATCACGACAACAGACTACCTTCCATAATGACACGGCCACCATCTATTATAGTAACAAAACTCTGGACAATAGACTACCTTTCATAATGAAAAGGCTACCATCTATTGGAATAACAAAAATCTCGACAACAGACTACCTTCCATAATGACAAGGCTACCATACCTTAGAGTAAAAAAAATCTCGACAAATGACTACCTTCCATAATGAAAAGGCTACCATCCATTGGAGTAACAAAGATATCTACAACATACTACCTTCCATAATGACAAGGCTACAATCCGTTGGAGTAACAAAAATCACGAAAATAGAGAACCTTCCATAATGACTAGGCTATCATCCATTGGAGTAACAAAAATATCGACAACACACTACCTTCCATAATGAAAAGTGTAACACCCTCTAAAACCCGCGTATAATTTTCGCAAATATTAAAAATTATAAACTCAGAGTACATGTAATAATCGAGGAATGCTACAATTCTCTTTTAATAAAATAAATTCCTGTCATGCATAATCTTAGTGGTAACTCATACATGTTTACACAGCGGAATAATTTATTTAATAAAATCAAATGTTATAATATTTTTCAAAGTCATCAGGGATTAACACCTGGAAAGTCAACATCATATCATAACAAATAAAAAAAGAAATAACGAGTCTGACTAAAGCAGCTCGACAACCAAACGTTCCCGGAGTTACAACTATCAGAGCATGACCCGGACATACTAAAACGAAACTAAACTAGACACGATAAGCCTTCGCCAAGCACCTGAACGAAGCTCCTTAATCTGAAATAATCAACAGTAAGGGTGAGCTTCTCAAATATACATTTGGTTATACGTTCATACAATCAATTCACGAAATCATAAGCATCACCCAATAATTAGCATATTTCATAATTTACACAATCTTTACAATTCATATATCCATGACATATTGCCTTTCATATTTGCAAATATTCATCAAACATCATCAACCATTTATCAATCACACATGCACACAAACAATCAAATATAACATTGGAAAAATCATCCATTCATGTTATATTCAAGTTAATGCAACACACCCATGCATGTGGTACCACTACACCGCCCCATTAAATCTCGGGTCACGGATAACTCACCGTTCCATTATATCGCGGACACGGCTACCGCCTCAACGTTCCATTAAATCGCGGACACGTATATTGGTCACCATGTTAATTCCACACAATGGGAATTAACAAATGCAACATGATATGTAAGTATGTAACACTCAGCATACTATGAACATCGATCAACATATCATGCACATCAACAATATCAAACATAACATGATATGAATAGCATGTAATCACTCAGCATACTATTTAAACATCAATCATATCAAGTTACGAATAGCATGTAATCACTCAGCATACTATTCAAACATCAACCAATCACATCAATTATATCATAATTCATGCTTGATACATATCTAAAAGCATGGCAATAAAAATCCGACATCAAAACACTGAAATCAAAAATTCAGAAAATCAATACAGCAGAGCAACACGGGCACCCGTGTTGTGCAACACGGCCCGTGTTGTGCAGCACGTCCAGAGAAACGCACATTTAATTTTATCAGTACAGGGGCTCTGACACGGGTACCCGTGTTGTGCAACACGGCCCGTGTCGTGCAACCAGGAGCACACCCCTTCCAACTCAGAGGAGCAACACGGGCACCCGTGTTGTGCAACACGGCCCGTGTTGCTGAGCGCGCACAGGATTTTCCTGAACCTGCGGCAGCTCAGAAAACAGCAGTCCAAACGCGGGAAAACGTCCGCCAAAACGCGCATTTCAGCACCTAACGCATCGAGTTTGTACAATTCACAACAACACCACAATATCCAAGTTACCAACGATTATCATAATAACCTTAATCGGAAACTAACCGTCCTTTTGGGGAATTCTACTGACACTGAGGTTATCCCTACAACTGCCAAGGTAAATTCACGATCATGATATATACTCCCAATTCCTCATTTGGGACCTAAAACTCTAAATCGATTCATAAAAATTGGGAACCTAACCCTTTTCTAACAAGGTTCAGTCCTACGGTTATCGATCCCTAGAAACATCTAACAATTGGGATTTCCTACGATTACCCGAATCAACCGTACATAAACCCATAAACAAATATAAATCGAGTATAAACCCCCCTTACCTTATCAATTAGCAGCTTTGAGTTCTTGGGCGGTGTTCTTCGTTCTCCGTTCCTCGTACCTTCAGAGCTCTATTTTCCCAAATTCCAACTTCTGTTCTTACGTGAAAACCAAAAAATGAGAAAATGGCCTAAGTCCCAAACATGACTTATTTCTCTGCACCCCCACTCTTTACTAACAACATCTAAGCCCAATAACATAAAAATCCCAATATTCCTTATTTCTTTTATTTTCCTCAAATACTCCAAATTAAATACTTCTTTTTATTTTATTAATTCTAATAAAATAAATTCCCAAATTCAAATAAATCAATTAATTGAAAACGGGGTGTTACAACTCTCCCCCACTAAAAGAGTTTTCGTCCTCGAAAACATACCTTAGACGAACAGCTCCGGATAAGCCTCTTTCATCTGGCTCTCCAGCTCCCAAGTGATATTTCCATCTGCTGGACCTCCCCAAGCAACCCTCACTAATGCTATCTCTTTACCTCTTAACTGTTTCACTTCCCGATCTTCTATCCTCATAGGCAATGTTTCTACTGTCAGGTTATCTCTTACCTGTACATCATCTATTTGGATTACATGAGATGGGTCTGGAATGTATCTCCTCAACTGAGAAACATGAAAAACATCGTGCAAATTCGCAAGTCTCGGAGGTAAAGCAATGCGATAAGCAACTTCTCCAACTCTTTCCGTAATCTGAAACGGACCAATAAAACGCGGAGTCAACTTCTTAGATTTCAACGCTCGACCAATACCCGTCATCGGAGTAACTCTCATAAACACATGATCTCCAGCACCGAATTCTAAATTCTTTCTCCTCTTGTCATGATAACTTTTCTGACGACTCTGAGAAGCTCTCATCTTCTCTTGAATCAATTTGATCTTTTCAGTAGTCTGCTGAACAATCTCTGGCCCAATTACCGAACTCTCTCCAGATTCATACCAACACAAAGGTGTTCTACACCGTCTACCATACAATGCCTCAAACGGAGCCATACCAATACTCGAATGGTAACTATTGTTATAAGTAAACTCAATCAATGGCAAATAACTATCCCAAGCTCCACCTTTCTCTAGAACACAAGCACGCAATAAATCTTCCAACGATTGAATCGTCCTCTCCGTCTGTCCATCAGTCTGAGGATGGTAAGCTGAACTCAACCTCAATTTAGTACCCAAAGCCTTCTGCAATCCTTCCCAAAATCTCGAAGTGAACCTCGGATCTCTATCTGACACAATACTAGAAGGAACTCCATGCAAACTCACAATTTTCTCAATATATAACTGTGCCAATCTCTCCATTGAGTAATCCATTCGCACCGGTATAAAATGAGCAGACTTAGTCAATCTATCCACAACGACCCATATTGCTTCACAATTCATAGGAGTCCTCGGCAACCCAGATACAAAATCCATAGAAATACTATCCCACTTCCATTCTGGAATAAACATTGGTTGCATAAATCCAGACGGCTTTTGATGCTCAATCTTCGATTTCTGACAGATTAAACATGCATACACAAATTCAGCTATTTCCTTTTTCATTCCCGGCCACCAAAACAATTTCTTCAAATCATGGTACATTTTCGTGGCACCCGGATGAATACTCATCCCACTGCGATGTCCTTCTTCTAATATACTCTTCTTGATTTCTGCAATATCAGGAACACAAACTCTATCGCCAAATCTCATAACATCATTTTCATCAATCTTAAATTCACCACCTTGACCTTGGTTGATCAATGTCAATTTATCAACTAAATTAACATCAGATTTCTGTCCGATCCTGATCTCTTCCAGAATACCACTAGTAAGTTTCAACATACCCAAACGAACACACTTCGGAGTACTTTCACAAACTAAACTCAAATCTCGAAATTGTTCAATTAAATCCAATTCACGAACCATCATCATAGACATATGCAAGGACTTCCTGCTCAAAGCATCTGCAACTACATTTGCCTTACCAGGATGGTAATTCAAACCAAAATCATAATCTTTGAGAAATTCCAACCACCTTCTTTGCCTCATATTGAGCTCTTTCTGATCGAAAAGATACTTCAAACTCTTATGATCACTATACACTTCAAATCTCGAACCATACAGATAATGTCTCCACAATTTCAAGACAAACACAACTGCCGCCAGTTCTAAGTCATGAGTAGGATAGTTCCTTTCATGAACCTTCAACTGTCTCGAAGCATACGCAACTACCTGTTGATTCTGCATTAAAACACCACCCAAACCCAACAGAGATGCATCACAATAGACCACAAAAGATTCCACCGGATTCGGCAAAATCAGAATAGGAGCACTAGTCAATCTCCGTTTCAATTCTTGGAAACCTTTCTCACAATCAGAATCCCAAATAAACGCTTGTCCTTTACGAGTCAACTTCGTCAACGGCAATGCTAACTTTGAGAATCCTTCGATAAACTTTCTGTAATAACCTGCAAGACCAAGAAAACTTCTGATTTCAGAAACAGTCTTCGGCGCTTCCCACTGAGATACCGCTTCTACTTTTGTAGGATCCACTGCAATACCATTTTTAGAAATCACATGTCCAAGAAAACTAACTTCATTCAGCCAGAACTCACATTTGGACAACTTTGCATACAACTTCCTATCTTTCAACAACTCTAACACAATTCTGAGATGTTCCGCATGTTCTTCGTCATTCTTGGAATAAATCAGAATGTCATCAATAAAAACCACAACAAACTTATCCAGATACGGATGAAAAATCCTATTCATATATTCCATGAAAACACCAGGTGCATTAGTAACTCCGAACGGCATAACAGAATATTCGTAATGCCCATACCTCGTTCGAAAAGCAGTCTTTTGAATATCTTCCGCTTTCACACGAATCTGATGATATCCAGATCTCAAGTCAATCTTACTGAATACACTAGCTCCAATTAGTTGATCCATCAAATCATCAATCCTCGGTAACGGATACCGATTCTTAATGGTTACCTTGTTCAATTGCCTGTAATCAACACACAGTCTCATAGAACCTTCTTTCTTCTTAACCAACAATACCGGAGCACCCCAAGGCGAAACACTTGGACGAATAAACTTCTTCTCCAGTAAATCTTCCAACTGACTCTTCAATTCAGCCAATTCAGACGCAGACATACGATATGGCGCCATCGACACCGGTCTCGTACCAGGAATCAAATCTATAGAGAATTCCACCTCTCTCTCAGGAGGTAATTCACCAACATCATCCGGAAAGACTTCTGGAAAATCACACACCACTGGCAATTCACCACTCCTGACCTTTCCTGTTGCATCTAACGAAGCAAGTAACATAAACACGTTAGCACCATCTTCCATTGCTTCTTGTACCTGCCTAGCAGTCATAGTCAAATTCTCGACACCAACTGCTTCTGGAAAAATCACCGTCTTAGCAAAACAGTTCAGATGAACCCGGTTGAATTCCAACCAGTTCATCCCAAGGATAATATCAATTTGTTCAAGCGGTAGGCACACTAAATCCATACCGAAACTTCTACCAAAAATCTCAATAGGACAATTCCTACTTACAAGTGAAGTTGTCACTGAACCCGATGCAGGAGTAACAACAACCATGCTACCTTGCATATCAGATATGTCCAGTTCCAACCTCTCAGCACAATCCAAAGAAATGAAAGAATGAGTTGCACCAGTATCAATAATTGCAACTAAAGGTGTGCCATGAATAAAACACGTACCTTTAATCAATCGATCCTCTGGAGTAGTCTCAGATCCAGACAAAGCGAACACTCTTCCACTTGACTGATCCTTCCTAGGCTTAGGACACTGCGGACGAATGTGACCTTCTTCGCCACAATTGTAACAAGTAACAGACTTCCCTTTGCAATCAATAGACAAATGACCAGCCTTTCCACATTTATAGCACTTCTTCTCATCACTCTTGCAATCTCGAATGTGATGACCAGACTCACCACACCTGTAGCATCTGATAGGAGCCTTAGAATCTCCCCCACTAGGCCTTTTCCATCCGCCTAATCTCTGGTTATCTCTACCATATGGCTTGCCACGGTCCATATGTTGCTTCCCTCTTTTATCAACAGCCCCACGAGAGTGAGACGACCGATTCTTGGTAATATCTTCTTCCAAGATTCTGCTACAATCCACCAGATCAGAAAATCTACGAATACGCTGGTACCTGATTCCCTGCTTAATCTCATCTCGGAGACCATTCTCAAACTTGATACATTTAGAGAATTCTCCAGCCTCATCATTGTTGTAGTGTGCATAATACTTTGCTAGCTCAGTGAACTTAGTAGCATACTCACTAACAGTCAGATTACCCTGCTTAAGCTCCAAAAATTCAATTTCCTTTCTTCCCCGAACATCTTCAGGAAAGTACCTCCTCAGAAAAACCCTTCTGAAGTTAGCCCAAGTCAGCGCCTCTCCATCCTGAACCATTTCAGTCCTTGTGGCAACCCACCAGTCGTCGGCCTCTTCTGCCAACATATGCGTACCATATCTGACTTTCAGATCTTCAGCACAATCGATCACACGGAAAATCCTTTCGATTTCCTTCAGCCACTTCTGAGCACCTTCAGGGTCATGTCTACCTTTGAACAACGGAGGATTGTTCCTTTGGAAATTCCCCAATTGCCTATCAGCACCAATCACGCCTCCAATTGGGTTTCCAGCAAGTACACCAGCTAACATCCCCAAAGCCTCAGCGAGTGCAGCATCATTTCGTCCGTTACCTCCAGCCATATTCCTGAGAATTAAAACATACTCCACATCAGAATACAGTATCGACAGTGTTACCTTACACTAATCGCATACAAAAGGGATGACTGACTCAAGACTCTGGTCACAACGACCGACTATGCTTTGATACCACTATTGTAACACCCTCTAAAACCCGCGTATAATTTTCGCAAATATTAAAAATTATAAACTCAGAGTACATGTAATAATCGAGGAATGCTACAATTCTCTTTTAATAAAATAAATTCCTGTCATGCATAATCTTAGTGGTAACTCATACATGTTTACACAGCGGAATAATTTATTTAATAAAATCAAATGTTATAATATTTTTCAAAGTCATCAGGGATTAACACCTGGAAAGTCAACATCATATCATAACAAATAAAAAAAGAAATAACGAGTCTGACTAAAGCAGCTCGACAACCAAACGTTCCCGGAGTTACAACTATCAGAGCATGACCCGGACATACTAAAACGAAACTAAACTAGACACGATAAGCCTTCGCCAAGCACCTGAACGAAGCTCCTTAATCTGAAATAATCAACAGTAAGGGTGAGCTTCTCAAATATACATTTGGTTATACGTTCATACAATCAATTCACGAAATCATAAGCATCACCCAATAATTAGCATATTTCATAATTTACACAATCTTTACAATTCATATATCCATGACATATTGCCTTTCATATTTGCAAATATTCATCAAACATCATCAACCATTTATCAATCACACATGCACACAAACAATCAAATATAACATTGGAAAAATCATCCATTCATGTTATATTCAAGTTAATGCAACACACCCATGCATGTGGTACCACTACACCGCCCCATTAAATCTCGGGTCACGGATAACTCACCGTTCCATTATATCGCGGACACGGCTACCGCCTCAACGTTCCATTAAATCGCGGACACGTATATTGGTCACCATGTTAATTCCACACAATGGGAATTAACAAATGCAACATGATATGTAAGTATGTAACACTCAGCATACTATGAACATCGATCAACATATCATGCACATCAACAATATCAAACATAACATGATATGAATAGCATGTAATCACTCAGCATACTATTTAAACATCAATCATATCAAGTTACGAATAGCATGTAATCACTCAGCATACTATTCAAACATCAACCAATCACATCAATTATATCATAATTCATGCTCGATACATATCTAAAAGCATGGCAATAAAAATCCGACATCAAAACACTGAAATCAAAAATTCAGAAAATCAATACAGCAGAGCAACACGGGCACCCGTGTTGTGCAACACGGCCCGTGTTGTGCAGCACGTCCAGAGAAACGCACATTTAATTTTATCAGTACAGGGGCTCTGACACGGGTACTCGTGTTGTGCAACACGGCCCGTGTCGTGCAACCAGGAGCACACCCCTTCCAACTCAGAGGAGCAACACGGGCACCCGTGTTGTGCAACACGGCCCGTGTTGCTGAGCGCGCACAGGATTTTCCTGAACCTGCGGCAGCTCAGAAAACAGCAGTCCAAACGCGGGAAAACGTCCGCCAAAACGCGCATTTCAGCACCTAACGCATCGAGTTTGTACAATTCACAACAACACCACAATATCCAAGTTACCAACGATTATCATAATAACCTTAATCGGAAACTAACCGTCCTTTTGGGGAATTCTACTGACACTGAGGTTATCCCTACAACTGCCAAGGTAAATTCACGATCATGATATATACTCCCAATTCCTCATTTGGGACCTAAAACTCTAAATCGATTCATAAAAATTGGGAACCTAACCCTTTTCTAACAAGGTTCAGTCCTACGGTTATCGATCCCTAGAAACATCTAACAATTGGGATTTCCTACGATTACCCGAATCAACCGTACATAAACCCATAAACAAATATAAATCGAGTATAAACCCCCCTTACCTTATCAATTAGCAGCTTTGAGTTCTTGGGCGGTGTTCTTCGTTCTCCGTTCCTCGTACCTTCAGAGCTCTATTTTCCCAAATTCCAACTTCTGTTCTTACGTGAAAACCAAAAAATGAGAAAATGGCCTAAGTCCCAAACATGACTTATTTCTCTGCACCCCCACTCTTTACTAACAACATCTAAGCCCAATAACATAAAAATCCCAATATTCCTTATTTCTTTTATTTTCCTCAAATACTCCAAATTAAATACTTCTTTTTATTTTATTAATTCTAATAAAATAAATTCCCAAATTCAAATAAATCAATTAATTGAAAACGGGGTGTTACAAAAAGGCTACCATCCAATGGAGTAACAAAAATGTAGACAATAGACTACCTTCAATAATGACTAAGCTAACATCCATTGGAGTAACAAAGATATCGACAACAAACTACCTCCATAACGACAAGTCTACAATCAATTGTAGTAACAAAAATCTCGACAACAAACTACCTTCCATAATGAGAAGGCTACCATCCATTGTAGTAACAAAGATATCTACAACACACTACCTTCCATAATGACAAGGCTACCATCCATTGGAGTAACAAAAATAACGACAACAGACTACCTTCCATAATGACTAGGCTACCATCCATTGGAATAACAAAGATATCTACAACATACTACCTTTCATAATGACAAGGCTACCATCCAATGGAGTAACAAAAATCTTGACAACAGACTACCTTCCATAATGACTAGGCTACCATCCATTGGAGTAACAAAGATATCGACAACAGACTACCTCCATAAAAACAAGGCTACAATCTATTGTAGTAACAAAAATCTCGACAACAGACTACCTTCCATAATGACAAGGCTACCATCCATTGTAGTAACAAAGATATCTACAACATACTACCTTCCATAATGACAAGGCTACCATCCATTGAAGTAACAAAAATCACGACAAGAGACTACCTTCCATAATGACTAGGCTACCATCCATTGTAGTAACAATGATATCGAAAACAGACTACCTTCCATAACGACAAGGCTACAATCCATTGTAGTAACAAAAATAATGAAAACAGACTACCTTCCATAATGACAACGCTAACATCCATTGTAGTGACTAAAATATCGACAATATACTACCATCTATAATGACAAGGCTACTATCCATTGGAATAACAAAAATCACGACAATAGACTACCTTCCATAAAGACACGGCTACAATCTATTATAGTAACAAAACTCTCGAGAATATACTACCTTTCATAATGAAAAGGCTACCATCCATTGGAATAATAAAAATCTCGAAAACAGACTACCTTCCATAATGACAAGGGTACCATCCATTGGAGTAACAAAGATATCTACAACATACTACCTTCCATAATGACAAGGCTACCATCCATTGGAATAACAAAAATATCGATAACACACTACCTTCCATAATGACAAGGCTACCATCCAATGGAGTAATGAAAATCTCGATAATAGACTACCTTCCATAATGACTAAGCTACCATCCATTGGAGTAACAAAAGATATCGACAACAGACTACCTCCATAACGACAAGGCTACAATCCATTGTAGTAACAAAAATCTCGACAACATACTACCTTCCATAATGACAAGGCTACCATCCATTGTAGTGACAAAAATCTCGATAATATACTACCTTCTATAATGACAATGCTACCATCCATTGGAATAAAAAAAATCACGACAACAGACTACCTTCCATAATGACACGGCCACCATCTATTATAGTAACAAAACTCTGGACAATAGTCTACCTTTCATAATGAAAAGGCTACCATCTATTGGAATAATAAAAATCTCGACAACAGACTACCTTCCATAATGACAAGGCTACCATCCCTTAGAGTAAAAAAAATCTCGACAAATGACTACCTTCCATAATGAAAAGGCTACCATCCATTGGAGTAACAAAGATATCTACAACATACTACCTTCCATAATGACAAGGCTACAATCCGTTGGAGTAACAAAAATCACGAAAATAGAGAACCTTCCATAATGACTAGGCTACCATCCATTGGAGTAACAAAAGTATCGACAACACAATACCTTCCATAATGACAAGGCTACCATCCAATGGAGTAACAAAAATGTCGACAATAGACTACCTTCAATAATGACTAAGCTAACATCCATTGGAGTAACAAAGATATCGACAACAAACTACCTCCATAATGACAAGTCTACAATCAATTGTAGTAACAAAAATCTCGACAACAGACTACCTTCCATAATGACAAGGCTACCACCCATTGTAGTAACAAAGATATGTACAACATACTACCTTCCATAATGACAAGGCTACCATCCATTGGAGTAACAAAAATAACGACAATAGACTACCTTCCATAATGACTAGGCTACCATCACTGGAATAACAAAAATATCGACAACACACTACCTTCCATAATGACAAGGCTACAATCCAATGGAGTAACAATCATATCGACAACAGACTACCTTCCATAATGACAAGGCTACCATCCATTGGAGTAACAAAAATATCGACAACATACTATCTTCCATAATGACAAGGCTACCATCCAATGGAGTAACAAAAATCTCGACAACAGACTACCTTCCATAATGACTAGGCTACCATCCATTGGAGTAACAAAGATATCGACAACAGGATACCTCCATAATGACAAGGCTACAATCCATTATAGTAACAAAAATCTCGACAACAAATTACCTTCCACAATGACTAGGCTACCATCCATTGTAGTAACAAAAATCCTGACAACAAACTACATTCCATAATGACAAGGCTACCATCCCTTAGAGTAAGAAAAATCTCGACAACAAACTACCTTCCATAATGAAATGGCTACCATCCATTGGAGTAACAAAGATATCGACAACATACTACCCTCCATAATGACAAGGCTATCATCCCTTAGAGTAACAAAAATCACGACAACACACTACCTTCCATAATGATAAGTCTATTATCCATTGGAGTAACAAAAATCTATACAATAGACTAACTTCCATAATGACAAGGGTACCATCATTGGAGTAACCCAAATATCCACAAGAGACTACCATCCATAATGACAAGGCTACAATCCATTGGAGTCTACAAAATCTCGACAACAGACTACCTTCCATAATGACAAGGCTACCATCTATTGGAGTAACTAAAATCTCGACAAAAGACTACATTCCATAATGACTAGGCTACCAACCAATGGAGTAACAAAAATCTAGACAACAGAATACCTTCCATAATGACTAGGCTACCATCCATTGGAGTAACAAAGATATCGACTATAGACTAGCTCCATAACGATAAGGCTACAATCCATTATAGTAACACAAATCTCGACAACATACTACCTTCCATAATGACAAGGCTACCATCCATTGGAGTAACAAAAATCACGACAAGAGACTACCTTCAATAACGACACGACTACAATCCATTGGAATAACAAAAATAACGACAACACACTACCTTCCATAATGACAAGGCTACCATCCAATGGATTAACAAAAATCTCGACAATATACTACCTTCCATAATGACTAGGATACCATCCATTGGAGTAAAAAAAATCACGACAACAGACTACCTTCCATAATGACACGGCTACAATCTATTATAGTAACAAAACCCTCGACAATAAACTACCTTTCATAATGAAAAGGCTACCATCCATTAGAATAACAAAAATCTCGACAACAGACTACCTTCCATATTGACAAGGCTACCATCCCTTAGAGTAAAAAAAATCTCGACAACAGACTACCTTCTATAATGACAAGGCTACCATCCATTGGAGTAACAAAGATATCTACAACATACTACCTTCCATAATGACAAGGCTACAATCCATTGGAGTAACAAAAATCACGAAAACAGAGAACCTTCCATAATGACTAGGCTACCATCCATTGGAATAAGAAAAATATAGACAACACACTACCTTCCATAATGACAAGGCTACCATCCAATGGAGTAACAAAAATCACGACAACAGCATACCTTCATAATGACTAGGCTACCATCCATTGGAATAACAAAGATATCTACAACATACTACCTTTCATAATGACAAGGCTTCCATCCAATGGAGTAACAAAAATCTTGACAACAGACTACCTTCCATAATGACTAGGCTACCATCCATTGGAGTAACAAAGATATCTACAACATACTACCTTCCATAATGACAAGGCTACCATCCATTGGAATAACAAAAATATCGATAACACACTACCTTCCATAATGACAAGGCTACCATCCAATGGAGTAACAAAAATCTCGATAATAGACTACCTTCCATAATGACTAAGCTACCATCCATTGGAGTAACAAAAGATATCGACAAAAGACTACCTCCATAACGACAAGGCTACAATCCATTGTAGTAACAAAAATCTCGACAACATACTACCTTCCATAATTACAAGGCTACCATCCATTGTAGTGACAAAAATCTCGATAATATACTACCTTCTATAATGACAACGCTACCATCCATTGGAATAAAAAAAATCACGACAACAGACTACCTTCCATAATGACACGGCCACCATCTATTATAGTAACAAAACTCTGGACAATAGACTACCTTTCATAATGAAAAGGCTACCATCTATTGGAATAACAAAAATCTCGACAACAGACTACCTTCCATAATGACAAGGCTACCATACCTTAGAGTAAAAAAAATCTCGACAAATGACTACCTTCCATAATGAAAAGGCTACCATCCATTGGAGTAACAAAGATATCTACAACATACTACCTTTCATAATGACAAGGCTACAATCCGTTGGAGTAACAAAAATCACGAAAATAGAGAACCTTCCATAATGACTAGGCTATCATCCATTGGAGTAACAAAAATATCGACAACACACTACCTTCCATAATGACAAGGCTACCATCCAATGGAGTAACAAAAATGTAGACAATAGACTACCTTCAATAATGACTAAGCTAACATCCATTGGAGTAACAAAGATATCGACAACAAACTACCTCCATAACGACAAGTCTACAATCAATTGTAGTAACAAAAATCTCGACAACAAACTACCTTCCATAATGAGAAGGCTACCATCCATTGTAGTAACAAAGATATCTACAACACACTACCTTCCATAATGACAAGGCTACCATCCATTGGAGTAACAAAAATAACGACAACAGACTACCTTCCATAATGACTAGGCTACCATCCATTGGAATAACAAAGATATCTACAACATACTACCTTTCATAATGACAAGGCTACCATCCAATGGAGTAACAAAAATCTTGACAACAGACTACCTTCCATAATGACTAGGCTACCATCCATTGGAGTAACAAAGATATCGACAACAGACTACCTCCATAAAAACAAGGCTACAATCTATTGTAGTAACAAAAATCTCGACAACAGACTACCTTCCATAATGACAAGGCTACCATCCATTGTAGTAACAAAGATATCTACAACATACTACCTTCCATAATGACAAGGCTACCATCCATTGGAGTAACAAAAATCACGACAAGAGACTACCTTCCATAATGACTAGGCTACCATCCATTGTAGTAACAATGATATCGAAAACAGACTACCTTCCATAACGACAAGGCTACAATCCATTGTAGTAACAAAAATAATGAAAACAGACTACCTTCCATAATGACAACGCTAACATCCATTGTAGTGACTAAAATATCGACAATATACTACCATCTATAATGACAAGGCTACTATCCATTGGAATAACAAAAATCACGACAATAGACTACCTTCCATAAAGACACGGCTACAATCTATTATAGTAACAAAACTCTCGAGAATATACTACCTTTCATAATGAAAAGGCTACCATCCATTGGAATAATAAAAATCTCGAAAACAGACTACCTTCCATAATGACAAGGGTACCATCCATTGGAGTAACAAAGATATCTACAACATACTACCTTCCATAATGACAAGGCTACCATCCATTGGAATAACAAAAATATCGATAACACACTACCTTCCATAATGACAAGGCTACCATCCAATGGAGTAATGAAAATCTCGATAATAGACTACCTTCCATAATGACTAAGCTACCATCCATTGGAGTAACAAAAGATATCGACAACAGACTACCTCCATAACGACAAGGCTACAATCCATTGTAGTAACAAAAATCTCGACAACATACTACCTTCCATAATGACAAGGCTACCATCCATTGTAGTGACAAAAATCTCGATAATATACTACCTTCTATAATGACAATGCTACCATCCATTGGAATAAAAAAAATCACGACAACAGACTACCTTCCATAATGACACGGCCACCATCTATTATAGTAACAAAACTCTGGACAATAGACTACCTTTCATAATGAAAAGGCTACCATCTATTGGAATAATAAAAATCTCGACAACAGACTACCTTCCATAATGACAAGGCTACCATCCCTTAGAGTAAAAAAAATCTCGACAAATGACTACCTTCCATAATGAAAAGGCTACCATCCATTGGAGTAACAAAGATATCTACAACATACTACCTTCCATAATGACAAGGCTACAATCCGTTGGAGTAACAAAAATCACGAAAATAGAGAACCTTCCATAATGACTAGGCTACCATCCATTGGAGTAACAAAAGTATCGACAACACAATACCTTCCATAATGACAAGGCTACCATCCAATGGAGTAACAAAAATGTCGACAATAGACTACCTTCAATAATGACTAAGCTAACATCCATTGGAGTAACAAAGATATCGATAACAGACTACCTTCCATAACGACAAGGCTTCAATCCATTGTAGTAACAAAAATCTCGACAACAGACTACCTTCCATAATGACAAGGCTACCACCCATTGTAGTAACAAAGATATGTACAACATACTACCTTCCATAATGACAAGGCTACCATCCATTGGAGTAACAAAAAAAACGACAATAGACTACCTTCCATAATGACTAGGCTACCATCACTGGAATAACAAAAATATCGACAACACACTACCTTCCATAATGACAAGGCTACAATCCAATGGAGTAACAATCATATCGACAACAGACTACCTTCCATAATGACAAGGCTACCATCCATTGGAGTAACAAAAATAACGACAACAGACTACCTTCCATAATGACTAGGATACCATCTACTGGAATAAAAAAAATATCGACAACAGACTACCTTCCATAATGACTAGTCTACCATCCATTGGAGTAACAAAGATATCGACAACAGGATACCTCCATAATGACAAGGCTACAATCCATTATAGTAACAAACATCTCGACAACAAATTACCTTCCATAATGACTAGGCTACCATCCATTGTAGTAACAAAAATCTTGACAACAAACTACATTCCATAATGACAAGGCTACCATCCCTTAGAGTAAGAAAAATCTCGACAACAAACTACCTTCCATAATGAAATGGCTACCATCTATTGGAGTAACAAAGATATCGACAACATACTACCTTCCATAATGACAAGGCTATCATCCCTTAGAGTAACAAAAATCACGACAACACACTACCTTCCATAATGATAAGTCTACTATCCATTGGAGTAACAAAAATCTATACAATAGACTAACTTCCATAATGACAAGGGTACCATCATTGGAGTAACCCAAATATCCACAAGAGACTACCTTCCATAATGACAAGGCTACAATCCATTGGAGTCTACAAAATCTCGACAACAGACTACCTTCCATAATGACAAGGCTACCATCTATTGGAGTAACTAAAATCTCGACAACAGACTACATTCCATAATAACTAGGCTACCATCCATTGGAGTAATAAAGATATCGACAACAGACTACCTTCCATAACGACAAGGCTACAATCCATTGTAGTAATAAAAATCTCGACAATAATCTACCTTCCATAATGACTAGGCTACCATCCATTGGAATAACAAAGATATCTACAACATACTACCTTCAATAATGACAAGGCTACCATCCATTGGAGTAACAAAAATCACGACAATAGACTACCTTCCATAATGACTAGGCTTCCATCCATTGGAATAACAAAAATAACGACAACACACTACCTTCCATAATGACAAGGCTACCATCCAATGGAGTAACAAACATATCGACAACAAATTACCTTCCATAATGACTAGGATACCATCCATTGTAGTAAAAAAATTCTCGACAACACACTACCTTCCATAATGACAAGGCTACAATCTATTATAGTAACAAAAATATCGACAATAGACTACCTTCATAATGACTAGGCTACCATCCATTGTAGTTACAAAAATCTCGACAACAAACTACATTCCATAATGACAAGGCTACCATCCCTTAGAGTAAGAAAAATCTCGACAACAAACTACCTTTCATAATGAAATGGCTACCATCCATTGGAGTAACAAAGATATCGACAACATACTACCTTCCATAATGACAAGGCTACCATCCCTTGGAGTAACAAAAATCACGACAACACACTACCTTCCATAATGATAAGTCTACTATCCATTGGAGTAACAAAAATCTCAACAATAGACTAACTTCCATAATGACAAGGGTACCATCATTGGAGTAACCCAAATATCCACAAGAGACTACCTTCCATAATGACAAGGCTACAATCCATTGGAGTCTACAAAATCTCGACAACAGACTACCTTCCATAATGACAAGGCTACCATCCATTGGAGTAACAAAGATATCGATAACAGACTACCTTCCATAACGACAAGGCTTCAATCCATTGTAGTAATAAAAATCTCGACAACAATCTACCTTCCATAATGATAAGGCTACCATCCAATGGAGTAACAGAAATCTGGACAACAGACTACCTTCCATAATGACTAGGCTACCATCCATTGGAGTAACAAATATATCGACAACAGACTACCTCCATAATGACAAGGCTACAATCCGTTATAGTAACAAAAATCTCGAAAACAAATTACCTTCCATAATGACTAGGATACCATCCATTGGAGTAAAAAAATTCTCAACAACACACTACCTTCCATAATGACAAGGTTACAATCTATTATAGTAACAAAAATCTCGACAACAAACTACATTCCATAATGACAAGGCTACCATCCCTTAGAGTAAGAAAAATCTCGACAACAAACTACCTTCCATAATGAAATGGCTACCATCCATTGGAGTAACAAAGATATCGACAACATACTACCTTCCATATTGACAAGGCTACCATCCCTTAGAGTAACAAAAATCACGACAACACACTACCTTCCATAATGATAAGTCTACTATCCATTGGAGTAACAAAAATCTCAACAATAGACTAACTTCCATAATGACAAGGGTACCATCTTTTGAGTAACCCAAATATCCACAAGAGACTACCTTCCATAATGACAAGGATACAATCCATTGGAGTCTACAAAATCTCGACAACAGACTACCTTCCATAATGACAATGCTACCATCCATTGGAGTAACAAAAATCACGAAAATAAACTACCTTCCATAATGACTAGGCTACCATCCATTGGAATAACAAAAATATCGACAACACACTACCTTCCATAATGACAAGGCTACCATTCAATGGAGTAACAAAAATCTCGACAATAGACTACCTTCCATAGTGACTAAGCTACCATTCATTGGAGTAACAAAGATATCGACAACAAACTACCTCCATAACGACAAGGCTACAATCCACTAGAATAACAAAAATATCGACAACAGACTACCTTCCATAATAAGAAGGCTACCATCCATTGTAGTAATAAATATATCTACAACATACTAGCTTCCATAATGACTAGGCTACCATCCACTGGAATAACAAAAATATCGACAACACACTACCTTCCATAATGACAAGGCTACATTCCAATGGAGTAACAAAAATCTCGACAACAGACTACCTTCCATAATGACAAGGCTACCATCCATTGGAGTAACAAAAATAACGACAACAGACTACCTTCCATAATGACTAGGCTACCATCCACTGGAATAACAAAAATATCGACAACACACATCCTTCCATAATGATAAGGCTTCCATCCAATGGAGTAACAAAAATCTCGACAACAGACTACCTTCCATAATGACTAGGCTACCATCCATTGGACTAACAAAGATATCGACAACAAACTACCTCCATAATGACAAGGCTACAATCCATTATAATAACAAAAATCTCGACAACAAATTACCTTCCATAATGACTAGGATACCATCCATTGGAGTAAAAAAATTCTCAACAACACACTACCTTCCATAATGACAAGGTTACAATCTATTATAGTTACAAAAATATCGACAATAAACTACCTTCATAATGACTAGGCTACCATCCATTGTAGTAACAAAAATCTCGACAACAAACTACATTCCATAATGACGAGGCTACCATCCATTGGAGTAACAAAGATATCGAAAACATACTACCTTCCATAATGACAAGGCTACCATCCCTTAGAGTAACAAAAATCACGAAAACACACTACCTTCCATAATGATAAGTCTACTATCCATTGGAGTAACAAAAATCTCAACAATAGACTAACTTCCATAATGACAAGGGTACCATCTTTGGAGTAACCCAAATATCCACAAGAGACTACCTTCCATAATGACAAGCCTACAATCCATTGGAGTCTACAAAATCTCGACAACATACTACCTTCCATAATGACAAGGCTACCATCTATTGGAGTAACTAAAATCTCGACAACAGACTACCTTCCATAATGATTAGGCTACCATCCATTGTAGTAACAAAGATATCAACAACAGACTACCTTCCATAATGACAAGGCTACCATCTATTGGAGTAACTAAAATCTCGACAACAGACTACCTTCCATAATGATTAGGCTACCATCCATTGTAGTAACAAAGATATCGACAACAGACTACCTTCCATAACGACAAGGCTACAATCCATTGTAGTAATAAAAATTTCGACAACAATCTACCTTCCATAATGACTAGGCTACCATCCATTGGAATAACAAAGATATCTACAACATACTACCTTCAATAATGACAAGGCTACCATCCATTGGAGTAACAAAAATCACGACAACAGACTACCTTCCATAATGACTAGGCTTCCATCCATTGGAATAACAAAAATTACGACAACACACTACCTTCCATAATGACAAGGCTACCATCCAATGGAGTAACAAAAATCTCGACAACAGACTACCTTCCATAATGACAAGGCTACCATCTATTGGAGTAACTAAAATCTCGACAACAGACTACATTCCATAATGACTAGGCTACCATCCATTGGAGTAATAAAGATATCGACAACAGACTACCATCCATAACGACAAGGCTACAATCCATTGTAGTAATAAAAATATCGACAATAATCTACCTTCCATAATGACTAGGCTACCATCCATTGGAATAACAAAGATATCTACAACATACTACCTTCAATAATGACAAGGCTACCATCCATTGGAGTAACAAAAATCACGACAATAGACTACCTTCCATAATGACTAGGCTTCCATCCATTGGAATAACAAAAATAACGACAACACACTACCTTCCATAATGACAAGGCTACCATCCAATGGAGTAACAAACATTTCGACAACAAATAACCTTCCATAATGACAAGGCTACCATCTATTGGAGTAACTAAAATCTCGACAACAGACTACATTCCATAATGACTAGGCTACCATCCATTGGAGTAATAAAGATATCGACAACAGACTACCATCCATAACGACAAGGCTACAATCCATTGTAGTAATAAAAATCTCGACAATAATCTACCTTCCATAATGACTAGGCTACCATCCATTGGAATAACAAAGATATCTACAACATACTACCTTCAATAATGACAAGGCTACCATCCATTGGAGTAACAAAAATCACGACAATAGACTACCTTCCATAATGACTAGGCTTCCATCCATTGGAATAACAAAAATAACGACAACACACTACCTTCCATAATGACAAGGCTACCATCCAATGGAGTAACAAACATTTCGACAACAAATAACCTTCCATAATGACTAGGATACCATCCATTGTAGTAAAAAAATTCTCGACAACACACTACCTTCCATAATGACAAGGCTACAATCTATTATAGTAACAAAAATATCGACAATAGACTACCTTCATAATGACTAGGCTACCATCCATTGTAGTAACAAAAATCTCGACAACAAACTACATTCCATAATGACAAGGCTACCATCCCTTAGAGTAAGAAAACTCTTGACAACAAACTACCTTCCATAATGAAATGGCTACCATCCATTGGAGTAACAAAGATATCGACAACATACTACCTTCCATATTGACAAGGCTACCATCCCTTAGAGTAACAAAAATCACGACAACACACTACCTTCCATAATGATAAGTCTACTATCCATTGGAGTAACAAAAATCTCAACAATAGACTAACTTCCATAATGACAAGGGTACCATCTTTGGAGTAACCCAAATATCCACAAGAGACTACCTTCCATAATGACAAGGATACAATCCATTGGAGTCTACAAAATCTCGACAACAGACTACCTTCCATAATGACAACGCTACCATCCATTGGAGTAACAAAAATCACGAAAATAGACTACCTTCCATAATGACTAGGCTACCATCCATTGGAATAACAAAAATATCGACAACACACTACCTTCCATAATGACAAGGCTACCATTCAATGGAGTAACAAAAATCTCGACAATAGACTACCTTCCATAGTGACTAAGCTACCATCCATTGGAGTAACAAAGATATCGACAACAAACTACCTCCATAAGGACAAGGCTACAATCCACTAGAATAACAAAAATATCGACAACAGACTACCTTCCATAATGAGAAGGCTACCATCCATTGTAGTAATAAAGATATCTACAACATACTAGCTTCCATAATGACTAGGCTACCATCCACTGGAATAACAAAAATATCGACAACACACTACCTTCCATAATGACAAGGCTACATTCCAATGGAGTAACAAAAATCTCGACAACAGACTACCTTCCATAATGACAAGGCTACCATCCATTGGAGTAACAAAAATAACGACAACAGCCTACCTTCCATAATGACTAGGCTACCATCCACTGGAATAACAAAAATATCGACAACACACTACCTTCCATAATGATAAGGCTACCATCCAATGGAGTAACAAAAATCTCGACAACAGACTACCTTCCATAATGACTAGGCTACCATCCATTGGAGTAACAAAGATATCGACAACAGACTACCTCCATAATGACAAGGCTACAATCCATTATAATAACAAAAATCTCGACAACAAATTACCTTCCATAATGACTAGGATACCATCCATTGGAGTAAAAAAATTCTCAACAACACACTACCTTCCATAATGATAAGGTTACAATCTATTATAGTAACAAAAATATCGACAATAGACTACCTTCATAATGACTAGGCTACCATCCATTGTAGTAACAAAAATCTCGACAACAAACTACATTCCATAATGACGAGGCTACCATCCATTGGAGTAACAAAGATATCGACAACATACTACCTTCCATAATGACAAGGCTACCATCCCTTAGAGTAACAAAAATCACGACAACACACTACCTTCCATAATGATAAGTCTACTATCCATTGGAGTAACAAAAATCTCAACAATAGACTAACTTCCATAATGACAAGGGTACCATCTTTGGAGTAACCCAAATATCCACAAGAGACTACCTTCCATAATGACAAGCCTACAATCCATTGGAGTCTACAAAATCTCGACAACATACTACCTTCCATAATGACAAGGCTACCATCTATTGGAGTAACTAAAATCTCGACAACAGACTACCTTCCATAATGATTAGGCTACCATCCATTGTAGTAACAAAGATATCGACAACAGACTACCTTCCATAACGACAAGGCTACAATCCATTGTAGTAATAAAAATTTCGACAACAATCTACCTTCCATAATGACTAGGCTACCATCCATTGGAATAACAAAGATATCTACAACATACTACCTTCAATAATGACAAGGCTACCATCCATTGGAGTAACAAAAATCACGACAACAGACTACCTTCAATAATGACTAGGCTTCCATCCATTGGAATAACAAAAATTACGACAACACACTACCTTCCATAATGACAAGGTTACCATCCAATGGAGTAACAAAAATCTTGACAACAAACTACCTTCCATAATGACAAGGCTACCATCTATTGGAGTAACTAAAATCTCGACAACAGACTACATTCCATAATGACTAGGCTACCATCCATTGGAGTAATAAAGATATCGACAACAGACTACCTTCCATAACGACAAGGCTACAATCCATTGTAGTAATAAAAATCTCGACAATAATCTACCTTCCATAATGACTAGGCTACCATCCATTGGAATAACAAAGATATCTACAACATACTACCTTCAATAATGACAAGGCTACCATCCATTGGAGTAACAAAAATCACGACAACAGACTACCTTCCATAATGACTAGGCTTCCATCCATTGGAATAACAAAAATAACGACAACACACTACCTTCAATAATGACAAGGCTACCATCCAATGGAGTAACAAACATATCGACAACAAATTACCTTCCATAATGACTAGGATACCATCCATTGTAGTAAAAAAATTCTCGACAACACACTACCTTCCATAATGACAAGGCTACAATCTATTATAGTAACAAAAATATCGACAATAGACTACCTTCATAATGACTAGGCTACCATCCATTGTAGTAACAAAAATCTCGACAACAAACTACATTCCATAATGACAAGGCTACCATCCCTTAGAGTAAGAAAAATCTCGACAACAAACTACCTTCCATAATGAAATGGCTACCATCCATTGGAGTAACAAAGATATCGACAACATACTACCTTCCATATTGACAAGGCTACCATCCCTTAGAGTAACAAAAATCACGACAACACACTACCTTCCATAATGATAAGTCTACTATCCATTGGAGTAACAAAAATCTCAACAATAGACTAACTTCCATAATGACAAGGGTACCATCATTGGAGTAACCCAAATATCCACAAGAGACTACCTTCCATAATGACAAGGCTACAATCCATTGGAGTCTACAAAATCTCGACAACAGACTACCTTCCATAATGACAAGGCTACCATCCATTGGAGTAACAAAGATATCGATAACAGACTACCTTCCATAAAGACAAGGCTTCAATCCATTGTAGTAATAAAAATCTCGACAACAATCTACCTTCCATAATGATAAGGCTACCATCCAATGGAGTAACAAAAATTTGGACAACAGACTACCTTCCATAATGACTAGGCTACCATCCATTGGAGTAACAAATATATCGACAACAGACTACCTCCATAATGACAAGGCTACAATCCGTTATAGTAACAAAAATCTCGACAACAAATTACCTTCCATAATGACTAGGATACCATCCATTGGAGTAAAAAAATTCTCAACAACACACTACCTTCCATAATGACAAGGTTACAATCTATTATAGTAACAAAAATCTCGACAACAAACTACATTCCATAATGACAAGGCTACCATCCCTTAGAGTAAGAAAAATCTCGACAACAAACTACCTTCCATAATGAAATGGCTACCATCCATTGGAGTAACAAAGATATCGACAACATACTACCTTCCATATTGACAAGGCTACCATCCCTTAGAGTAACAAAAATCACGACAACACACTACCTTCCATAATGATAAGTCTACTATCCATTGGAGTAACAAAAATCTCAACAATAGACTAACTTCCATAATGACAAGGGTACCATCTTTTGAGTAACCCAAATATCCACAAGAGACTACCTTCCATAATGACAAGGATACAATCCATTGGAGTCTACAAAATCTCGACAACACACTACCTTCCATAATGACAATGCTACCATCCATTGGAGTAACAAAAATCACGAAAATAGACTACCTTCCATAATGACTAGGCTACCATCCATTGGAATAACAAAAATATCGACAACACACTACCTTCCATAATGACAAGGCTACCATTCAATGGAGTAACAAAAATCTCGACAATAGACTACCTTCCATAGTGACTAAGCTACCATTCATTGGAGTAACAAAGATATCGACAACAAACTACCTCCATAACGACAAGGCTACAATCCACTAGAATAACAAAAATATCGACAACAGACTACCTTCCATAATAAGAAGGCTACCATCCATTGTAGTAATAAATATATCTACAACATACTAGCTTCCATAATGACTAGGCTACCATCCACTGGAATAACAAAAATATCGACAACACACTACCTTCCATAATGACAAGGCTACATTCCAATGGAGTAACAAAAATCTCAACAACAGACTACCTTCCATAATGACAAGGCTACCATCCATTGGAGTAACAAAAATAACGACAACAGACTACCTTCCATAATGACTAGGCTACCATCCACTGGAATAACAAAAATATCGACAACACACATCCTTCCATAATGATAAGGCTTCCATCCAATGGAGTAACAAAAATCTCGACAACAGACTACCTTCCATAATGACTAGGCTACCATCCATTGGAATAACAAAGATATCGACAACAAACTACCTCCATAATGACAAGGCTACAATCCATTATAATAACAAAAATCTCGACAACAAATTACCTTCCATAATGACTAGGATACCATCCATTGGAGTAAAAAAATTCTCAACAACATACTACCTTCCATAATGACAAGGTTACAATCTATTATAGTAACAAAAATATCGATAATAAACTACCTTCATAATGACTAGGCTACCATCCATTGTAGTAACAAAAATCTCGACAACAAACTACATTCCATAATGACGAGGCTACCATCCATTGGAGTAACAAAGATATCGAAAACATACTACCTTCCATAATGACAAGGCTACCATCCCTTAGAGTAACAAAAATCACGACAACACACTACCTTCCATAATGATAAGTCTACTATCCATTGGAGTAACAAAAATCTCAACAATAGACTAACTTCCATAATGACAAGGGTACCATCTTTGGAGTAACCCAAATATCCACAAGAGACTACCTTCCATAATGACAAGCCTACAATCCATTGGAGTCTACAAAATCTCGACAACATACTACCTTCCATAATGACAAGGCTACCATCTATTGGAGTAACTAAAATCTCGACAACAGACTACCTTCCATAATGATTAGGCTACCATCCATTGTAGTAACAAAGATATCGACAACAGACTACCTTCCATAATGACAAGGCTACCATCTATTGGAGTAACTAAAATCTCGACAATAGACTACCTTCCATAATGATTAGGCTACCATCCATTGTAGTAACAAAGATATCGACAACAGACTACCTTCCATAACGACAAGGCTACAATCCATTGTAGTAATAAAAATTTCGACAACAATCTACCTTCCATAATGACTAGGCTACCATCCATTGGAATAACAAAGATATCTACAACATACTACCTTCAATAATGACAAGGCTACCATCCATTGGAGTAACAAAAATCACGACAACAGACTACCTTCCATAATGACTAGGCTTCCATCCATTGGAATAACAAAAATGACGACAACACACTACCTTCCATAATGACAAGGCTACCATCCAATGGAGTAACAAAAATCTCGACAACAGACTACCTTCCATAATGACAAGGCTACCATCTATTGGAGTAACTAAAATCTCGACAACAGACTACATTCCATAATGACTATGCTACCATCCATTGGAGTAATAAAGATATCGACAACAGACTACCATCCATAACGACAAGGCTACAATCCATTGTAGTAATAAAAATCTCGACAATAATCTACCTTCCATAATGACTAGGCTACCATCCATTGGAATAACAAAGATATCTACAACATACTACCTTCAATAATGACAAGGCTACCATCCATTGGAGTAACTAAAATCACGACAATAGACTACCTTCCATAATGACTAGGCTTCCATCCATTGGAATAACAAAAATAACGACAACACACTACCTTCCATAATGACAAGGCTACCATCCAATGGAGTAACAAACATTTCGACAACAAATAACCTTCCATAATGACTAGGATACCATCCATTGTAGTAAAAAAATTCTCGACAACACACTACCTTCCATAATGACAAGGCTACAATCTATTATAGTAACAAAAATATCGACAATAGACTACCTTCATAATGACTAGGCTACCATCCATTGTAGTAACAAAAATCTCGACAACAAACTACATTCCATAATGACAAGGCTACCATCCCTTAGAGTAAGAAAAATCTTGACAACAAACTACCTTCCATAATGAAATGGCTACCATCCATTGGAGTAACAAAGATATCGACAACATACTACCTTCCATATTGACAAGGCTACCATCCCTTAGAGTAACAAAAATCACGACAACACACTACCTTCCATAATGATAAGTCTACTATCCATTGGAGTAACAAAAATCTCAACAATAGACTAACTTCCATAATGACAAGGGTACCATCTTTGGAGTAACCCAAATATCCACAAGAGACTACCTTCCATAATGACAAGGATACAATCCATTGGAGTCTACAAAATCTCGACAACAGACTACCTTCCATAATGACAACGCTACCATCCATTGGAGTAACAAAAATCACGAAAATAGACTACCTTCCATAATGACTAGGCTACCATCCATTGGAATAACAAAAATATCGACAACACACTACCTTCCATAATGACAAGGCTACCATTCAATGGAGTAACAAAAATCTCGACAATAGACTACCTTCCATAGTGACTAAGCTACCATCCATTGGAGTAACAAATATATCGACAACAAACTACCTCCATAACGACAAGGCTACAATCCACTAGAATAACAAAAATATCGACAACAGACTACCTTCCATAATGAGAAGGCTACCATCCATTGTAGTAATAAAGATATCTACAACATACTAGCTTCCATAATGACTAGGCTACCATCCACTGGAATAACAAAAATATCGACAACACACTACCTACCATAATGACAAGGCTACATTCCAATGGAGTAACAAAAATCTCGACAACAGACTACCTTCCATAATGACAAGGCTACCATCCATTGGAGTAACAAAAATAACGACAACAGCCTACCTTCCATAATGACTAGGCTACCATCCACTGGAATAACAAAAATATCGACAACACACATTCTTCCATAATGATAAGGCTACCATCCAATGGAGTAACAAAAATCTCGACAACAGACTACCTTCCATAATGACTAGGCTACCATCCATTGGAGTAACAAAGATATCGACAACAGACTACCTCCATAATGACAAGGCTACAATCCATTATAATAACAAAAATCTCGACAACAAATTACCTTCCATAATGACTAGGATACCATCCATTGGAGTAAAAAAATTCTCAACAACACACTACCTTCCATAATGATAAGGTTACAATCTATTATAGTAACAAAAATATCGACAATAGACTACCTTCATAATGACTAGGCTACCATCCATTGTAGTAACAAAAATCTCGACAACAAACTACATTCCATAATGACGAGGCTACCATCCATTGGAGTAACAAAGATATCGACAACATACTACCTTCCATAATGACAAGGCTACCATCCCTTAGAGTAACAAAAATCACGACAACACACTACCTTCCATAATGATAAGTCTACTATCCATTGGAGTAACAAAAATCTCAACAATAGACTAACTTCCATAATGACAAGGGTACCATCTTTGGAGTAACCCAAATATCCACAAGAGACTACCTTCCATAATGACAAGCCTACAATCCATTGGAGTCTACAAAATCTCGACAACATACTACCTTCCATAATGACAAGGCTACCATCTATTGGAGTAACTAAAATCTCGACAACAGACTACCTTCCATAATGATTAGGATACCATCCATTGTAGTAACAAAGATATCGACAACAGACTACCTTCCATAACGACAAGGCTACAAACCATTGTAGTAATAAAAATTTCGACAACAATCTACCTTCCATAATGACTAGGCTACCATCCATTGGTATAACAAAGATATCTACAACATACTACCTTCAATAATGACAAGGCTACCATCCATTGGAGTAACAAAAATCACGACAACAGACTACCTTCCATAATGACTAGGCTTCCATCCATTGGAATAACAAAAATTACGACAACACACTACCTTCCATAATGACAAGGCTATCATCCAATGGAGTAACAAAAATCTTGACAACAAACTACCTTCCATAATGACAAGGCTACCATCTATTGGAGTAACTAAAATCTCGACAACAGACTACATTCCATAATGACTAGGCTACCATCCATTGGAGTAATAAAGATATCGACAACAGACTACCTTCCATAACGACAAGGCTACAATCCATTGTAGTAATAAAAATCTCGACAATAATCTACCTTCCATAATGACTAGGCTACCATCCATTGGAATAACAAAGATATCTACAACATACTACCTTCAATAATGACAAGGCTACCATCCATTGGAGTAACAAAAATCACGACAACAGACTACCTTCCATAATGACTAGGCTTCCATCCATTGGAATAACAAAAATAACGACAACACACTACCTTCAATAATGACAAGGCTACCATCCAATGGAGTAACAAACATATCGACAACAAATTACCTTCCATAATGACTAGGATACCATCCATTGTAGTAAAAAAATTCTCGACAACACACTTCCTTCCATAATGACAAGGATACAATCTATTACAGTAACAAAAATATCGACAATAGACTACCTTCATAATGACTAGGCTACCATCCATTGTAGTAACAAAAATCTCGACAACAAACTACATTCCATAATGACAAGGCTACCATCCCTTAGAGTAAGAAAAATCTCGACAACAAACTACCTTCCATAATGAAATGGCTACCATCCATTGGAGTAACAAAGATATCGACAACATACTACCTTCCATATTGACAAGGCTACCATCCCTTAGAGTAACAAAAATCACGACAACACACTACCTTCCATAATGATAAGTCTACTATCCATTGGAGTAACAAAAATCTCAACAATAGACTAACTTCCATAATGACAAGGGTACCATCTTTGAAGTAACCCAAATATCCACAAGAGACTACCTTCCATAATGACAAGGATACAATCCATTGGAGTCTACAAAATCTCGACAACAGACTACCTTCCATAATGACAACGCTACCATCCATTGGAGTAACAAAAATCACGAAAATAGACTACCTTCCATAATGACTAGGCTACCATCCATTGGAATAACAAAAATTTCGACAACACACTACCTTCCATAATGACAAGGCTACCATTCAATGGAGTAACAAATCTCGACAATAGACTACCTTCCATAGTGACTAAGCTACCATCCGTTGGAGTAACAAAGATATCGACAACAAACTACCTCCATAACGACAAGGCTACAATCCACTAGAATAACAAAAATATCGACAACAGACTACCTTCCATAATGAGAAGGCTACCATCCATTGTAGTAATAAAGATATCTACAACATACTAGCTTCCATAATGACTAGGCTACCATCCACTGGAATAACAAAAATATCGACAACACACTACCTTCCATAATGACAAGGCTACATTCCAATGGAGTAACAAAAATCTCGACAACAGACTACCTTCCATAATGACAAGGCTACCATCAATTGGAGTAACAAAAATAACGACAACAGACTACCTTCCATAATGACTAGGGTACCATCCACTGGAATAACAAAAATATCGACAACACACATTCTTCCATAATGATAAGGCTACCATCCAATGGAGTAACAAAAATCTCGACAACAGACTACCTTCCATAATGACTAGGCTACCATCCATTGGAGTAACAAAGATATCGACAACAGACTACCTCCATAATGACAAGGCTACAATCCATTATAATAACAAAAATCTCGACAACAAATTACCTTCCATAATGACTAGGATACCATCCATTGGAGTAAAAAAATTCTCAACAACACACTACCTTCCATAATGATAAGGTTACAATCTATTATAGTAACAAAAATATCGACAATAGACTACCTTCATAATGACTAGGCTACCATCCATTGTAGTAACAAAAATCTCGACAACAAACTACATTCCATAATGACGAGGCTACCATCCATTGGAGTAACAAAGATATCGACAACAAACTACATTCCATAATGACAAGGCTACCATCCCTTAGAGTAAGAAAAATCTCGACAACAAACTACCTTCCATAATGAAATGGCTACCATCCATTGGAGTAACAAAGATATCGACAACATACTACCTTCCATAATGACAAGGCTACCATCCCTTAGAGTAACAAAAATCACGACAACACACTACCTTCCATAATGATAAGTCTACTATCCATTGGAGTAACAAAAATCTCAACAATAGACTAACTTCCATAATGACAAGGGTACCATCATTGGAGTAACCCAAATATCCACAAGAGACTACCTTCCATAATGACTAGGCTACAATCCATTGGAGTCTACAAAATCTCGACAACAGACTACCTTCCATAATGACAAGGCTACAATCTATTGGAGTAACTAAAATCTCGACAACAGACTACCTTCCATAATGACTAGGCTACCATCCATTGGAGTAAAAAAGATATCGATAACAGACTACCTTCCATAACGACAAGGCTTCAATCCATTGTAGTAATAAAAATCTCGACAACAATCTACCTTCCATAATGATAAGGCTACCATCCAATGGAGTAACAAAAATCTCGACAACAGACTACCTTCCATAATGACTAGGCTACCATCCATTGGAGTAACAAATGTATCAACAACAGACTACCTCCATAATGACAAGGCTACAATCCGTTATAGTAACAAAAATCCCGACAACAAATTACCTTCCATAATGACTAGGATACCATCCATTGGAGTAAAAAAATTCTCAACAACACACTACCTTCCATAATGACAAGGTTACAATCTATTATAGTAACAAAAATATCGACAATAGACTACCTTCATAATGACTAGGCTATTATCCATTGTAGTAACAAAAATCTCGACAACAAACTACATTCCATAATGACAAGGCTACCATCCCTTAGAATAAGAAAAATCTTGACAACAAACTACCTTCCATAATGAAATGGCTACCATCCATTGGAGTAACAAAGATATCGACAACATACTACCTTCCATATTGACAAGGCTACCATTCCTTAGAGTAACAAAAATCACGACAACACACTACCTTCCATAATGATAAGTCTACTATCCATTGGAGTAACAAAAATCTCAACAATAGACTAACTTCCATAATGACAAGGGTACCATCATTGGAGTAACCCAAATATCCACAAGAGACTACCTTCCATAATGACAAGGCTACAATCCATTGGAGTCTACAAAATCTCGACAACAGACTACCTTCCATAATGACAAGGCTACCATCTATCGGAGTAACTAAAATCTCGACAACAGACTACCTTCCATAATGACTAGGCTACCATCCATTGGAGTAACAAAGATATCGATAACAGACTACCTTCCATAACGACAAGGCTTCAATCCATTGTAGTAATAAAAATCTCGACAACAATCTACCTTCCATAATGATAAGGCTACCATCCAATGGAGTAACAAAAATCTCGACAACAGACTACCTTCCATAATGACTAGGCTACCATCCATTGGAGTAACAAATATATCGACAACAGACTACCTCCATAATGACAAGGCTACAATCCGTTATAGTAACAAAAATCTCGACAACAAACTACCTTCCATAATGATTAGGCTACCATCCATTGTAGTAACAAAGATATCGACAACAGACTACCTTCCATAAGGACAAGGCTACAATCCATTGTAGTAATAAAAATTTCGACAACAATCTACCTTCCATAATGACTAGGCTACCATCCATTGGAATAACAAAGATATCTACAACATACTACCTTCAATAATGACAAGGCTACCATCCATTGGAGTAACAAAAATCACGACAACAGACTACCTTCCATAATGACTAGGCTTCCATCCATTGGAATAACAAAAATTACGACAACACACTACCTTCCATAATGACAAGGCTACCATCCAATGGAGTAACAAAAATCTCGACAACAAACTACCTTCCATAATGACAAGGCTACCATCTATTGGAGTAACTAAAATCTCGACAACAGACTACATTCCATAATGACTAGGCTACCATCCATTGGAGTAATAAAGATATCGACAACAGACTACCTTCCATAACGACAAGGCTACCATCCATTGTAGTAACAAAAATCTCGACAACAAACTACATTCCATAATGACAAGGCTACCATCCCTTAGAGTAACAAAAATCACGACAATAAACTACCTTCCATAATGATAAGTCTACTATCCATTGGAGTAACAAAAATCACGACAACAGACTACCTTCCATAATGACTAGGCTTCCATCCATTGGAATAACAAAAATATCGACAACACACTACCTTCCATAATGACAAGGCTACCATCCAATGGAGTAACAAAAATCTCGACAACAGAATACCTTCCATAATGACTAGGCTACCATCCATTGGAGTAAAAAGATATCGACAATAGACTAGCTCCATAAAGATAAGGCTACAATACATTGTAGTAACAAAAATCTCGACAACATACTACCTTCCATAATGACAGGGCTACAATCTATTATAGTAACAAAAATATCGACAATAGACTACCTTCATAATGACTAGGCTACCATCCATTATAGTAAAAAAATCTCGACAACAAACTACCTTCCATAATGGCAAGGCTACCATCCCTTAGAGTAACAAACATCAAAACAACACACTACCTTCCATAATGATAAGTCTACTATCCATTGGAGTAACAAAAATCTCAACAATAGACTAACTTCCATAATGACAAGGGTACCATCTTTGGAGTAAGCCAAATATCCATAAGAGACTACCTTCCATAATGACAAGGATACAATCCATTGGAGTCTACAAAATCTCGACAACAGACTACCTTCCATAATGACAACGCTACCATCCATTGGAGTAACAAATATCACGAAAATAGACTACCTTCCATAATGACTAGGCTACCATCCATTGGAATAACAAAAATATCGACAACACACTACCTTCCATAATGACAAGGCTACCATTCAATGGAGTAACAAAAATCTCGACAATAGACTACCTTCCATAGTGACTAAGCTACCATCCATTGGAGTAACAAAGATATCGACAACAAACTACCTCCATAACAACAAGGCTACAATCCACTAGAATAACAAAAATATCGACAACAGACTACCTTCCATAATGAGAAGGCTACCATCCATTGTAGTAATAAAGATATCTACAACATACTAGCTTCCATAATGACTAGGCTACCATCCACCGGAATAACAAAAATATCGACAACACACTACCTTCCATAATGACAAGGCTACATTCCAATGGAGTAACAAAAATCTCGACAACAGACTACCTTCCATAATGACAAGGCTACCATCCATTTGAGTAACAAAAATAACGACAACAGACTACCTTCCATAATGACTAGGCTACCATCCACTTGAATAACAAAAATATCGACAACACACATCCTTCCATAATGATAAGGCTACCATCCAATGGAGTAACAAAAATCTCGACAACAGACTACCTTCCATAATGACTAGGCTACCATCCATTGGAGTAACAAAGATATCGACAACAGACTACCTCCATAATGACAAGGCTACAATCCATTATAATAACAAAAATCTCGACAACAAATTACCTTCCATAATGACTAGGATACCATCCATTGGAGTAAAAAAATTCCCAACAACACAATACCTTCCATAATGACAAGGCTACCATCCATTGTAGTAACAAAAATCTCGACAACAAACTACATTCCATAATGACTAGGCTACCATCCATTGTAGTAACAAAAATCTCGACAACAAACTACATTCCATAATGACGAGGATACCATCCATTGGAGTAACAAAGATATCGAAAACATACTTCCTTCCATAATGACAAGGCTACCATCCCTTAGAGTAACAAAAATCACGACAACACACTACCTTCCATAATGATAAGTTTACTATCCATTGGAGTAACAAAAATCTCAACAATAGACTAACTTCCATAATGACAAGGGTACCATCTTTGGAGTAACCCAAATATCCACAAGAGACTACCTTCCATAATGACAAGCCTACAATCCATTGGAGTCTACAAAATCTCGACAACATACTACCTTCCATAATGACAAGGCTACCATCTATTGGAGTAACTAAAATCTCGACAACAGACTACCTTCCATAATGATTAGGCTATCATCCATTGTAGTAACAAAGATATCGGCAACAGACTACCTTCCATAACGACAAGGCTACAATCCATTGTAGTAATAAAAATTTCGACAACAATCTATCTTCCATAATGACTAGGCTACCATCCATTGGAATAACAAAGATATCTGCAACGTACTACCTTCAATAATGACAAGGCTACCATCCATTGGAGTAACAAAAATCACGACAACAGACTACCTTCCATAATGACTAGGCTTCCATCCATTGGAATAACAAAAATATCGACAACACACTACCTTCCATAATGACAAGGCTACCATCCAATGGAGTAACAAAAATCTCGACAACAGAATACCTTCCATAATGACTAGGCTACCATCCATTGGAGTAAAAAGATATCCACAATAGACTAGCTCCATAAAGATAAGGCTACAATACATTGTAGTAACAAAAATCTCGACAACATACTACCTTCCATAATGAAAGGGCTACAATCTATTATAGTAACAAAAATATCGACAATAGACTACCTTCATAATGACTAGGCTACCATCCATTATAGTAAAAAAATCTCGACAACAAACTACCTTCCATAATGACAAGGCTACCATCCCTTAGAGTAACAAACATCAAAACAACACACTACCTTCCATAATGATAAGTCTACTATCCATTGGAGTAACAAAAATCTCAACAATAGACTAACTTCCATAATGACAAGGGTACCATCTTTGGAGTAACCCAAATATCCACAAGAGACTACCTTCCATAATGACAAGGATACAATCCATTGGAGTCTACAAAATCTCGACAACAGACTACCTTCCATAATGACAATGCTACCATCCATTGGAGTAACAAAAATCACAAAAATAGACTACCTTCCATAATGACTAGGCTACCATCCATTGGAATAACAAAAATATCGACAACACACTACCTTCCATAATGACAAGGCTACCATTCAATGGAGTAACAAAAATCTCGACAATAGACTACCTTCCATAGTGACTAAGCTACCATCCATTGGAGTAACAAAGATATCGACAACAAACTACCTCCATAACGACAAGGCTACAATCCACTAGAATAACAAAAATATCGACAACATACTACCTTCCATAATGAGAAGGCTACCATCCATTGTAGTAATAAAGATATCTACAACATACTAGCTTCCATAATGACTAGGCTACCATCCACTGGAATAACAAAAATATCGACAACACACTACCTTCCATAATGACAAGGCTACATTCCAATGGAGTAACAAAAATCTCGACAACAGACTACCTTCCATAATGACAAGGCTACCATCCATTGGAGTAACAAAAATAACGACAACAGACTACCTTCCATAATGACTAGGCTACCATCCACTGGAATAACAAAAATATCGACAACACACATCCTTCCATAATGATAAGGCTACCATCCAATGGAGTAACAAAAATCTCGACAACAGACTACCTTCCATAATGACTGGGCTACCATCCATTGGAGTAACAAAGATATCGACAACAGACTACCTCCATAATGACAAGGCTACAATCCATTATAATAACAAAAATCTCGACAACAAATTACCTTCCATAATGACTAGGATACCATCCATTGGAGTAAAAAAATTCTCAACAACACACTACCTTCCATAATGACAAGGTTACAATCTATTATAGTAACAAAAATATCGACAATAGACTACCTTCATAATGACTAGGCTACCATCCATTGTAGTAACAAAAATCTCGACAACAAACTACATTCCATAATGACGAGGCTACCATCCATTGGAGTAACAAAGATATCGACAACATACTACCTTCCATAATGACAAGGCTACCATCCCTTAGAGTAACAAAAATCACGACAACACACTAGCTTCCATAATGATAAGTCTACTATCCATTGGAGTAACAAAAATCTCAACAATAGACTAACTTCCATAATGACAAGGGTACCATCTTTGGAGTAACCCAAATATCCACAAGAGACTACCTTCCATAATGACAAGCCTACAATCCATTGGAGTCTACAAAATCTCGACAACATACTACCTTCCATAATGACAAGGCTACCATCTATTGGAGTAACTAAAATCTTGACAACAGACTACCTTCCATAATGATTAGGCTACCATCCATTGTAGTAACAAAGATATCGGCAACAGACTACCTTCCATAACGACAAGGCTACAATCCATTTTAGTAATAAAAATCTCGACAACAATCTACCTTCCATAATGACTAGGCTACCATCCATTGGAATAACAAAGATATCTGCAACGTACTACCTTCAATAATGACAAGGCTACCATCCATTGGAGTAACAAAAATCACGACAACAGACTACATTCCATAATGACTAGGCTTTCATCCATTGGAATAACAAAAATATCGACAACACACTACCTTCCATAATGACAAGGCTACCATCCAATGGAGTAACAAAAATCTCGACAACAGAATACCTTCCATAATGACTAGGCTACCATCCATTGGAGTAAAAAGATATCGACAATAGACAAGCTCCATAAAGATAAGGCTACAATACATTGTAGTAACAAAAATCTCGACAACATACTACCTTCCATAATGACAGGGCTACAATCTATTATAGTAACAAAAATATCGACAATAGACTACCTTCATAATGACTAGGCTACCATCCATTATAGTAAAAAAATCTCGACAACAAACTACCTTCCATAATGACAAGGCTACCATCCCTTAGAGTAACAAACATCAAAACAACACACTACCTTCCATAATGATAAGTCTACTATCCATTGGAGTAACAAAAATCTCAACAATAGACTAACTTCCATAATGACAAGGGTACCATCTTTGGAGTAACCCAAATATCCACAAGAGACTACCTTCCATAATGACAAGGATACAATCCATTGGAGTCTACAAAATCTCGACAACAGACTACCTTCCATAATGACAATGCTACCATCCATTGGAGTAACAAAAATCACGAAAATAGACTACCTTCCATAATGACTAGGCTACCATCCATTGGAATAACAAAAATATCGACAACACACTACCTTCCATAATGACAAGGCTACCATTCAATGGAGTAACAAAAATCTCGACAATAGACTACCTTCCATAGTGACTAAGCTACCATCCATTGGAGTAACAAAGATATCGACAACAAACTACCTCCATAACGACAAGGCTACAATCCACTAGAATAACAAAAATATCGACAACATACTACCTTCCATAATGAGAAGGCTACCATCCATTGTAGTAATAAAGATATCTACAACATACTAGCTTCCATAATGACTAGGCTACCATCCACTGGAATAACAAAAATATCGACAACACACTACCTTCCATAATGACAAGGCTACATTCCAATGGAGTAACAAAAATCTCGACAACAGACTACCTTCCATAATGACAAGGCTACCATCCATTGGAGTAACAAAAATAACGACAACAGACTACCTTCCATAATGACTAGGCTACCATCCACTGGAATAACAAAAATATCGACAACACACATCCTTCCATAATGATAAGGCTACCATCCAATGGAGTAACAAAAATCTCGACAACAGACTACCTTCCATAATGACTAGGCTACCATCCATTGGAGTAACAAAGATATCGACAACAGACTACCTCCATAATGACAAGGCTACAATCCATTATAATAACAAAAATCTCGACAACAAATTACCTTCCATAATGACTAGGATACCATCCATTGGAGTAAAAAAATTCTCAACAACACACTACCTTCCATAATGACAAGGTTACAATCTATTATAGTAACAAAAATATCGACAATAGACTACCTTCATAATGACTAGGCTACCATCCATTGTAGTAACAAAAATATCGACAACAAACTACATTCCATAATGACGAGGCTACCATCCATTGGAGTAACAAAGATATCGACAACATACTACCTTCCATAATGACAACGCTACCATCCCTTAGAGTAACAAAAATCACGACAACACACTAGCTTCCATAATGATAAGTCTACTATCCATTGGAGTAACAAAAATCTCAACAATAGACTAACTTCCATAATGACAAGGGTACCATCTTTGGAGTAACCCAAATATCCACAAGAGACTACCTTCCATAATGACAAGCCTACAATCCATTGGAGTCTACAAAATCTCGACAACATACTACCTTCCATAATGACAAGGCTACCATCTATTGGAGTAACTAAAATCTTGACAACAGACTACCTTCCATAATGATTAGGCTACCATCCATTATAGTAACAAAGATATCGGCAACAGACTACCTTCCATAACGACAAGGCTACAATCCATTTTAGTAATAAAAATCTCGACAACAATCTACCTTCCATAATGACTAGGCTACCATCCATTGGAATAACAAAGATATCTGCAACGTACTACCTTCAATAATGACAAGGCTACCATCCATTGGAGTAACAAAAATCACGACAACAGACTACATTCCATAATGACTAGGCTTTCATCCATTGGAATAACAAAAATATCGACAACACACTACCTTCCATAATGACAAGGCTACCATCCAATGGAGTAACAAAAATCTCGACAACAGAATACCTTCCATAATGACTAGGCTACCATCCATTGGAGTAAAAAGATATCGACAATAGACAAGCTCCATAAAGATAAGGCTACAATACATTGTAGTAACAAAAATCTCGACAACATACTACCTTCCATAATGACAGGGCTACAATCTATTATAGTAACAAAAATATCGACAATAGACTACCTTCATAATGACTAGGCTACCATCCATTATAGTAAAAAAATCTCGACAACAAACTACCTTCCATAATGACAAGGCTACCATCCCTTAGAGTAACAAACATCAAAACAACACACTACCTTCCATAATGATAAGTCTACTATCCATTGGAGTAACAAAAATCTCAACAATAGACTAACTTCCATAATGACAAGGGTACCATCTTTGGAGTAACCCAAATATCCACAAGAGACTACCTTCCATAATGACAAGGATACAATCCATTGGAGTCTACAAAATCTCGACAACAGACTACCTTCCATAATGACAATGCTACCATCCATTGGAGTAACAAAAATCACGAAAATAGACTACCTTCCATAATGACTAGGCTACCATCCATTGGAATAACAAAAATATCGACAACACACTACCTTCCATAATGACAAGGCTACCATTCAATGGAGTAACAAAAATCTCGACAATAGACTACCTTCCATAGTGACTAAGCTACCATCCATTGGAGTAACAAAGATATCGACAACAAACTACCTCCATAACGACAAGGCTACAATCCACTAGAATAACAAAAATATCGACAACATACTACCTTCCATAATGAGAAGGCTACCATCCATTGTAGTAATAAAGATATCTACAACATACTAGCTTCCATAATGACTAGGCTACCATCCACTGGAATAACAAAAATATCGACAACACACTACCTTCCATAATGACAAGGCTACATTCCAATGGAGTAACAAAAATCTCGACAACAGACTACCTTCCATAATGACAAGGCTACCATCCATTGGAGTAACAAAAATAACGACAACAGACTACCTTCCATAATGACTAGGCTACCATCCACTGGAATAACAAAAATATCGACAACACACATCCTTCCATAATGATAAGGCTACCATCCAATGGAGTAACAAAAATCTCGACAACAGACTACCTTCCATAATGACTAGGCTACCATCCATTGGAGTAACAAAGATATCGACAACAGACTACCTCCATAATGACAAGGCTACAATCCATTATAATAACAAAAATCTCGACAACAAATTACCTTCCATAATGACTAGGATACCATCCATTGGAGTAAAAAAATTCTCAACAACACACTACCTTCCATAATGACAAGGTTACAATCTATTATAGTAACAAAAATATCGACAATAGGCTACCTTCATAATGACTAGGCTACCATCCATTGTAGTAACAAAAATCTCGACAACAAACTACATTCCATAATGACGAGGCTACCATCCATTGGAGTAACAAAGATATCGACAACATACTACCTTCCATAATGACAATGCTACCATCCCTTAGAGTAACAAAAATCACGACAACACACTAGCTTCCATAATGATAAGTCTACTATCCATTGGAGTAACAAAAATCTCAACAATAGACTAACTTCCATAATGACAAGGGTACCATCTTTGGAGTAACCCAAATATCCACAAGAGACTACCTTCCATAATGACAAGCCTACAATCCATTGTAGTGTACAAAATCTCGACAACATACTACCTTCCATAATGACAAGGCTACCATCTATTGGAGTAACTAAAATCTCGACAACAGACTACCTTCCATAATGATTAGGCTACCATCCATTGTAGTAACAAAGATATCGGCAACAGACTACCTTCCATAACGACAAGGCTACAATCCATTGTAGTAATAAAAATTTCGACAACAATCTACATTCCATAATGACTAGGCTACCATCCATTGGAATAACAAAGATATCTACAACATACTACCTTCAATAATGACAAGGCTACCATCCATTGGAGTAACAAAAATCACGATAACAGACTACCTTCCATAATGACTAAACTTCCATCCATTGGAATAACAAAAATTACGACAACACACTACCTTCCATAATGACAAGGCTACCATCCAATGGAGTAACAAAAATATCGACAACAGATTACCTTCCATAATGACTAGGATACCATCCATTGGAGTAAAAAAATTCTCGACAACACACTACCTTCCATAATTACAAGGCTACAATCTATTATAGTAACAAAAATATCGACAATAGACTACCTTCATAATGACTAGGCTACCATCCATTATAGTAACAAAAATCTCGACAACAAACTACATTCTATAATGACAAGGCTACCATCCCTTAGAGTAAGAAAAATCTCGACAACAAACTACCTTCCATAATGAAATGGATACCATCCATTGGAGTAACAAAGATATCGACAACATACTACCTTCCATAATGACGAGGCTACCATCCCTTAGAGTAACAAAAATCACGACAAAACACTACCTTCCATAATGATAATTCTACTATCCATTGGAGTAACAAAAATCTCAACAATAGACCAACTTCCATAATGACAAGGGTACCATCATTGGAGTAACCCAAATATCCCAAGAGACTACCTTCCATAATGACAAGGCTACAATCCATTGGAGTCTACAAAATCTCGACAATAGACTACCTTCCATAATGACAAGGCTACCATCTATTGGAGTAACTAAAATCTCGACAACAGACTACCTTCCATAATGACTAGGCTACCATCCATTGGAATAATAAAGATATCGACAACAGACTACCTTCCATAACGACAAGGCTACAATCCATTGTAGTAATAAAAATCTCGACAACAATCTACCTTCCATAATGACTAGGCTACCATCCATTGGAATAACAAAGATATCTGCAACATACTACCTTCAATAATGACAAGGCTACCATCCATTGGAGTAACAAAAATCACGACAACAGACTACCTTCCATAATGACTAGGCTTCCATCCATTGGAATAACAAAAATATCGACAACACACTACCTTCCATAATGACAAGGCTACCATCCAATGGAGTAACAAAAATCTCGACAACAGAATACCTTCCATAATGACTAGGCTACCATCCATTGGAGTAAAAAGATATCGACAATAGACTAGCTCCATAAAGATAAGGCTACAATACATTGTAGTAACAAAAATCTCGACAACATACTACCTTCCATAATGACAGGGCTACAATCTATTATAGTAACAAAAATATCGACAATAGACTACCTTCATAATGACTAGGCTACCATCCATTATAGTGAAAAAATCTCGACAACAAACTACCTTCCATAATGACAAGGCTACCATCCCTTAGAGTAACAAACATCAAAACAACACACTACCTTCCATAATGATAAGTCTACTATCCATTGGAGTAACAAAAATCTCAACAATAGACTAACTTCCATAATGACAAGGGTACCATCTTTGGAGTAACCCAAATATCCACAAGAGACTACCTTCCATAATGACAAGGATACAATCCATTGGAGTCTACAAAATCTCGACAACAGACTACCTTCCATAATGACAATGCTACCATCCATTGGAGTAACAAAAATCACGAAAATAGACTACCTTCCATAATGACTAGGCTACCATCCATTGGAATAACAAAAATATCGACAACACACTACCTTCCATAATGACAAGGCTACCATTCAATGGAGTAACAAAAATCTCGACAATAGACTACCTTCCATAGTGACTAAGCTACCATCCATTGGAGTAACAAAGATATCGACAACAAACTACCTCCATAACGACAAGGCTACAATCCACTAGAATAACAAAAATATCGACAACATACTACCTTCCATAATGAGAAGGCTACCATCCATTGTAGTAATAAAGATATCTACAACATACTAGCTTCCATAATGACTAGGCTACCATCCACTGGAATAACAAAAATATCAACAACACACTACCTTCCATAATGACAAGGCTACATTCCAATGGAGTAACAAAAATCTCGACAACAGACTACCTTCCATAATGACAAGGCTACCATCCATTGGAGTAACAAAAATAACGACAACAGACTACCTTCCATAATGACTAGGCTACCATCCACTGGAATAACAAAAATATCGACAACACACATCCTTCCATAATGATAAGGCTACCATCCAATGGAGTAACAAAAATCTCGACAACAGACTACCTTCCATAATGACTAGGCTACCATCCATTGGAGTAACAAAGATATCGACAACAGACTACCTCCATAATGACAAGGCTACAATCCATTATAATAACAAAAATCTCGACAACAAATTACCTTCCATAATGACTAGGATACCATCCATTGGAGTAAAAAAATTCTCAACAACACACTACCTTCCATAATGACAAGGTTACAATCTATTATAGTAACAAAAATATCGACAATAGACTACCTTCATAATGACTAGGCTACCATCCATTGTAGTAACAAAAATCTCGACAACAAACTACATTCCATAATGACGAGGCTACCATCCATTGGAGTAACAAAGATATCGACAACATACTACCTTCCATAATGACAATGCTACCATCCCTTAGAGTAACAAAAATCACGACAACACACTAGCTTCCATAATGATAAGTCTACTATCCATTGGAGTAACAAAAATCTCAACAATAGACTAACTTCCATAATGACAAGGGTACCATCTTTGGAGTAACCCAAATATCCACAAGAGACTACCTTCCATAATGACAAGCCTACAATCCATTGTAGTGTACAAAATCTCGACAACATACTACCTTCCATAATGACAAGGCTACCATCTATTGGAGTAACTAAAATCTCGACAACAGACTACCTTCCATAATGATTAGGCTACCATCCATTGTAGTAACAAAGATATCGGCAACAGACTACCTTCCATAACGACAAGGCTACAATCCATTGTAGTAATAAAAATTTCGACAACAATCTACATTCCATAATGACTAGGCTACCATCCATTGGAATAACAAAGATATCTACAACATACTACCTTCAATAATGACAAGGCTACCATCCATTGGAGTAACAAAAATCACGACAACAGACTACCTTCCATAATGACTAAACTTCCATCCATTGGAATAACAAAAATTACGACAACACACTACCTTCCATAATGACAAGGCTACCATCCAATGGAGTAACAAAAATATCGACAACAGATTACCTTCCATAATGACTAGGATACCATCCATTGGAGTAAAAAAATTCTCGACAACACACTACCTTCCATAATTACAAGGCTACAATCTATTATAGTAACAAAAATATCGACAATAGACTACCTTCATAATGACTAGGCTACCATCCATTATAGTAACAAAAATCTCGACAACAAACTACATTCTATAATGACAAGGCTACCATCCCTTAGAGTAAGAAAAATCTCGACAACAAACTACCTTCCATAATGAAATGGATACCATCCATTGGAGTAACAAAGATATCGACAACATACTACCTTCCATAATGACGAGGCTACCATCCCTTAGAGTAACAAAAATCACGACAACACACTACCTTCCATAATGATAAGTCTACTATCCATTGGAGTAACAAAAATCTCAACAATAGACCAACTTCCATAATGACAAGGGTACCATCATTGGAGTAACCCAAATATCCACAAGAGACTACCTTCCATAATGACAAGGCTACAATCCATTGGAGTCTACAAAATCTCGACAATAGACTACCTTCCATAATGACAAGGCTACCATCTATTGGAGTAACTAAAATCTCGACAACAGACTACCTTCCATAATGACTAGGCTACCATCCATTGGAATAATAAAGATATCGACAACAGACTACCTTCCATAACGACAAGGCTACAATCCATTGTAGTAATAAAAATCTCGACAACAATCTACCTTCCATAATGACTAGGCTACCATCCATTGGAATAACAAAGATATCTGCAACATACTACCTTCAATAATGACAAGGCTACCATCCATTGGAGTAACAAAAATCACGACAACAGACTACCTTCCATAATGACTAGGCTTCCATCCATTGGAATAACAAAAATATCGACAACACACTACCTTCCATAATGACAAGGCTACCATCCAATGGAGTAACAAAAATCTCGACAACAGAATACCTTCCATAATGACTAGGCTACCATCCATTGGAGTAAAAAGATATCGACAATAGACTAGCTCCATAAAGATAAGGCTACAATACATTGTAGTAACAAAAATCTCGACAACATACTACCTTCCATAATGACAGGGCTACAATCTATTATAGTAGCAAAAATATCGACAATAGACTACCTTCATAATGACTAGGCTACCATCCATTATAGTAAAAAAATCTCGACAACAAACTACCTTCCATAATGACAAGGCTACCATCCCTTAGAGTAACAAACATCAAAACAACACACTACCTTCCATAATGATAAGTCTACTATCCATTGGAGTAACAAAAATCTCAACAATAGACTAACTTCCATAATGACAAGGGTACCATCTTTGGAGTAACCCAAATATCCACAAGAGACTACCTTCCATAATGACAAGGATACAATCCATTGGAGTCTACAAAATCTCGACAACAGACTACCTTCCATAATGACAATGCTACCATCCATTGGAGTAACAAAAATCACGAAAATAGACTACCTTCCATAATGACTAGGCTACCATCCATTGGAATAACAAAAATATCGACAACACACTACCTTCCATAATGACAAGGCTACCATTCAATGGAGTAACAAAAATCTCGACAATAGACTACCTTCCATAGTGACTAAGCTACCATCCATTGGAGTAACAAAGATATCGACAACAAACTACCTCCATAACGACAAGGCTACAATCCACTAGAATAACAAAAATATCGACAACATACTACCTTCCATAATGAGAAGGCTACCATCCATTGTAGTAATAAAGATATCTACAACATACTAGCTTCCATAATGACTAGGCTACCATCCACTGGAATAACAAAAATATCGACAACACACTACCTTCCATAATGACAAGGCTACATTCCAATGGAGTAACAAAAATCTCGACAACAGACTACCTTCCATAATGACAAGGCTACCATCCATTGGAGTAACAAAAATAACGACAACAGACTACCTTCCATAATGACTAGGCTACCATCCACTGGAATAACAAAAATATCGACAACACACATCCTTCCATAATGATAAGGCTACCATCCAATGGAGTAACAAAAATCTCGACAACAGACTACCTTCCATAATGACTAGGCTACCATCCATTGGAGTAACAAAGATATCGACAACAGACTACCTCCATAATGACAAGGCTACAATCCATTATAATAACAAAAATCTCGACAACAAATTACCTTCCATAATGACTAGGATACCATCCATTGGAGTAAAAAAATTCTCAACAACACACTACCTTCCATAATGACAAGGTTACAATCTATTATAGTAACAAAAATATCGACAATAGACTACCTTCATAATGACTAGGCTACCATCCATTGTAGTAACAAAAATCTCGACAACAAACTACATTCCATAATGACGAGGCTACCATCCATTGGAGTAACAAAGATATCGACAACATACTACCTTCCATAATGACAAGGCTACCATCCCTTAGAGTAACAAAAATCACGACAACACACTAGCTTCCATAATGATAAGTCTACTATCCATTGGAGTAACAAAAATCTCAACAATAGACTAACTTCCATAATGACAAGGGTACCATCTTTGGAGTAACCCAAATATCCACAACAGACTACCTTCCATAATGACAAGCCTACAATCCATTGGAGTCTACAAAATCTCGACAACATACTACCTTCCATAATGACAAGGCTACCATCTATTGGAGTAACTAAAATCTCGACAACAGACTACCTTCCATAATGATTAGGCTACCATCCATTGTAGTAACAAAGATAACGGCAACAGACTACCTTCCATAACGACAAGGCTACAATCCATTGTAGTAATAAAAATTTCGACAACAATCTACATTCCATAATGACTAGGCTACCATCCATTGGAATAACAAAGATATCTACAACATACTACCTTCAATAATGACAAGGCTACCATCCATTGGAGTAACAAAAATCACGACAACAGACTACCTTCCATAATGACTAGGCTTCCATCCATTGGAATAACAAAAATTACGACAACACACTACCTTCCATAATGACAAGGCTACCATCCAATGGAGTAACAAAAATCTCGACAACAGATTACCTTCCATAATGACTAGGATACCATCCATTGGAGTAAAAAAATTCTCGACAACACACTACCTTCCATAATTACAAGGCTACAATCTATTATAGTAACAAAAATATCGACAATAGACTACCTTCATAATGACTAGGCTACCATCCATTATAGTAACAAAAATCTCGACAACAAACTACATTCTATAATGACAAGGCTACCATCCCTTAGAGTAAGAAAAATCTCGACAACAAACTACCTTCCATAATTAAATGGATACCATCCATTGGAGTAACAAAGATATCGACAACATACTACCTTCCATAATGACGAGGCTACCATCCCTTAGAGTAACAAAAATCACGACAACACACTACCTTCCATAATGATAAGTCTACTATCCATTGGAGTAACAAAAATCTCAACAATAGACCAACTTCCATAATGACAAGGGTACCATCATTGGAGTAACCCAAATATCCACAAGAGACTACCTTCCATAATGACAAGGCTACAATCCATTGGAGTCTACAAAATCTCGACAATAGACTACCTTCCATAATGACAAGGCTACCATCTATTGGAGTAACTAAAATCTCGACAACAGACTACCTTCCATAATGACTAGGCTACCATCCATTGGAATAATAAAGATATCGACAACAGACTACCTTCCATAACGACAAGGCTACAATCCATTGTAGTAATAAAAATCTCGACAACAATCTACCTTCCATAATGACTAGGCTACCATCCATTGGAATAACAAAGATATCTGCAACATACTACCTTCAATAATGACAAGGCTACCATCCATTGGAGTAACAAAAATCACGACAACAGACTACCTTCCATAATGACTAGGCTTCCATCCATTGGAATAACAAAAATATCGACAACACACTACCTTCCATAATGACAAGGCTACCATCCAATGGAGTAACTAAAATCTCGACAACAGACTACCTTCCATAATGACTAGGCTACCATCCATTGGAGTAACAAAGATATCGACAACAGACTACCTTCCATAACGTCAAGGCTACAATCCATTGTAGTAATAAAAATCTCGACAACAATCTACCTTCCATAATGACTAGGTACCATCCATTGGAATAACAAAGATATCTACAACATACTACCTTCAATAATGACAAGGCTACCATCCATTGGAATAACAAAGATATCTACAACATACTACCTTCCACAATGACTAGGCTTCCATCCATTGGAATAACAAAAATATCGACAACACACTTCCTTCCATAATGACAAGGCTACCATCCAATGGAGTAACAAAAATCTCGACAACAGAATACCTTCCATAATGACTAGGCTACCATCCATTAGAGTAATAAAGAAATCGACAATAGACTAGCCCATTAAAATAAGGCTACAATCCATTGTAGTAACAAAAATCTCGACAACATACTACCTTCCATAATAACAAGGCTACCATCCATTGGAGTAACAAAAATCACGACAAGAGAATACCTTCAGTAATGACAAGGCTACCATCCATTGGAATAACAAAAATATCGTACACAAACTACCTTCCATAATGACAAGGCTACCATCTATTGGAGTAACTAAACTCTCGACAACAGACTACCTTCCATAATGACTAGGCTACCATCCATTGGAATAACAAAGATATCTACAACATACTACCTTCAATAATGACAAGGCTACCATCCATTGGAGTAACAAAAATCACGAAAACAGACTACCTTCCATAATGACTAGGCTACCATCCATTGGAATAACAAAAATATCGACAACACACTACCTTCCATAATGACAAGGCTACCATCCAATGGAGTAACAAAAATCACGACAACAGAATACCTTCCATAATGACTAGGCTACCATCCATTGGAGTAATAAAGATATCGACAATAGACTAGCTCCATAACAATAAGGCTACAATCCATTATAGTAACAAAAATCTCGACAACATACTACCTTCCATAATGACAAGGCTACCATCCATTGGAGTAACAAAAATCACGACAAGAGACTACCTTCCATAATGACAAGGCTACCATCCATTGGAATAACAAAAATATCGTACACAGACTACCTTCCATAATGACTAGGCTACCATCCATTGGAGTAACAAAGATATCGACAACAGACTACCTTCAATAACAACAAGGCTACAATCCATTGTAGTAACAAAAATCTCGACAAAAGACTACCTTCCATAATGACAAGGCTACCATCCCTTAGAGTAAGAAAAATCTCGACAACAAACTACCTTCCATAATGAAATGGATACCATCCATTGGAGTAACAAAGATATCGACAACATACTACCTTCCATAATGACAAGGCTACCATCCCTTAGAGTAACAAAAATCACGACAACACACTACCTTCCATAATGATAAGTCTACTATCCATTGGAGTAACAAAAATCTCAACAGTAGACCAACTTCCATAATGACAACGGTACCATCATTGGAGTAACCCAAATATCCACAAGAGACTACCTTCCATAATGACAAGGCTACAATCCATTGGAGTCTACAAAATCTCGACAATAGACTACCTTCCATAATGACAAGGCTACCATCTATTGGAGTAACTAAAATCTCGACAACAGACTACCTTACATAATGACTAGGCTACCATCCATTGGAGTAACAAAGATATCGACAACAGACTACCTTCCATAACGACAAGGCTACAATCCATTGTAGTAATAAAAATCTCGACAACAATCTACCTTCCATAATGACTAGGCTACCATCCATTGGAATAACAGAGATATCTACAACATACTACCTTCAATAATGACAAGGCTACCATCCATTGGAATAACAAAGATATCTACAACATACTACCTTCCACAATGACTAGGCTTCCATCTATTGGAATAACAAAAATATCGACAACACACTACCTTCCATAATGACAAGGCTACCATCCAATGGAGTAACAAAAATCTCGACAACAGAATACCTTCCATAATGACTAGGCTACCATCCATTGGAGTAATAAAGATATCGACAATAGACTAGCTCCATAACAATAAGGCTACAATCCATTATAGTAACAAAAATCTCGACAACATACTACCTTCCATAATGACAAGGCTACCATCCATTGGAGTAACAAAAATCACGACAAGAGACTACCTTCCATAATGACAAGGCTACCATCCATTGGAATAACAAAAATATCGTACACAAACTACCTTCCATAATGACTAGGCTACCATCCATTGGAGTAACAAAGATATCGACAACAGACTACCTTCAATAACAACAAGGCTACAATCCATTGTAGTAACAAAAATCTCGACAAAAGACTACCTTCCATAATGACAAGGCTACCATCCCTTAGAGTAAGAAAAATCTCGACAACAAACTACCTTCCATAATGAAATGGATACCATCCATTGGAGTAACAAAGATATCGACAACATACTACCTTCCATAATGACAAGGCTACCATCCCTTAGAGTAACAAAAATCACGACAACACACTACCTTCCATAATGATAAGTCTACTATCCATTGGAGTAACAAAAATCTCAACAGTAGACCAACTTCCATAATGACAACGGTACCATCATTGGAGTAACCCAAATATCCACAAGAGACTACCTTCCATAATGACAAGGCTACAATCCATTGGAGTCTACAAAATCTCGACAATAGACTACCTTCCATAATGACAAGGCTACCATCTATTGGAGTAACTAAAATCTCGACAACAGACTACCTTACATAATGACTAGGCTACCATCCATTGGAGTAACAAAGATATCGACAACAGACTACCTTCCATAACGACAAGGCTACAATCCATTGTAGTAATAAAAATCTCGACAACAATCTACCTTCCATAATGACTAGGCTACCATCCATTGGAATAACAGAGATATCTACAACATACTACCTTCAATAATGACAAGGCTACCATCCATTGGAATAACAAAGATATCTACAACATACTACCTTCCACAATGACTAGGCTTCCATCTATTGGAATAACAAAAATATCGACAACACACTACCTTCCATAATGACAAGGCTACCATCCAATGGAGTAACAAAAATCTCGACAACAGAATACCTTCCATAATGACTAGGCTACCATCCATTGGAGTAATAAAGATATCGACAATAGACTAGCTCCATAACAATAAGGCTACAATCCATTATAGTAACAAAAATCTCGACAACATACTACCTTCCATAATGACAAGGCTACCATCCATTGGAGTAACAAAAATCACGACAAGAGACTACCTTCCATAATGACAAGGCTACCATCTATTGGAATAACAAAAATATCGTACACAAACTACCTTCCATAATGACTAGGCTACCATCCATTGGAGTAACAAAGATATCGACAACAGACTACCTTCAATAACAACAAGGCTACAATCCATTGTAGTAACAAAAATCTCGACAAAAGACTACCTTCCATAATGACAAGGCTACCATCCCTTAGAGTAAGAAAAATCTCGACAACAAACTACCTTCCATAATGAAATGGATACCATCCATTGGAGTAACAAAGATATCGACAACATACTACCTTCCATAATGACAAGGCTACCATCCCTTAGAGTAACAAAAATCACGACAACACACTACCTTCCATAATGATAAGTCTACTATCCATTGGAGTAACAAAAATCTCAACAGTAGACCAACTTCCATAATGACAACGGTACCATCATTGGAGTAACCCAAATATCCACAAGAGACTACCTTCCATAATGACAAGGCTACAATCCATTGGAGTCTACAAAATCTCGACAATAGACTACCTTCCATAATGACAAGGCTACCATCTATTGGAGTAACTAAAATCTCGACAACAGACTACCTTACATAATGACTAGGCTACCATCCATTGGAGTAACAAAGATATCGACAACAGACTACCTTCCATAACGACAAGGCTACAATCCATTGTAGTAATAAAAATCTCGACAACAATCTACCTTCCATAATGACTAGGCTACCATCCATTGGAATAACACATATATCTGCAACATACTACCTTCCATAATGACAAGGCTACCATCCATTGGAGTAACAAAAATCACGACAGCAGACTACCTTTCATAATGACTAGGCTACCATCCATTGGAATAACAAAGATATCTACAACATACTACCTTTCATAATGACAAGGCTACCATCCAATGGAGTAACAAATATCTCGACAGCAGACTACCTTCCATAATGACTAGGCTACCATCCATTGGAGTAACAAAGATATCGACAACAGACTACCTCCATAACAACAAGGCTACAATCCATTGTAGTAACAAAAATCTCGACAACAGATTACCTTCCATTATGACAAGGCTACAATCCATTGTAGTAACAAAAATATCGACAATAGACTACTTTCATAATGACTAGGCTACCATCCATTGTAGTAACAAAAATCTCGACAACACACTACGTTCCATAATGACAAGGCTACCATCCCTTAGAGTAAGAAAAATCTCGACAACAAACTAACTTCCATAATGAAATGGCTACCATCCATTGGAGTAACAAAGATATCGACAACATACTACCTTCCATAATGACAAGGCTACCATCCCTTAGAGTAACAAAAATCACGACAACACACTACCTTCCATAATGATAAGTCTACTATCCATTGGAGTAACCAAAATCTCAACAATAGACTAACTTCCATAATGACAAGGGTACCATCATTGGAGTAACCCAAATATCCACAAGAGACTACCTTCCATAATGACAAGGCTACAATCCATTAGAGTCTACAAAATCTCGACAACAGACTACCTTCCATAATGACTAGGCTACCATCCATTGGAGTAACAAAGATATCGACAACAGACTACCTTCCATAACGACAAGGCAACAATCCATTGTAGTAACAAAAATATCGACAACAGACTACCTTCCATAATGACAAGGCTACCATCCATTGGAGTGACAAAAATCACGACAACAAACTACCTTCCATAATGACAAGGCTACCATCCATTGGAGTAACAAAAATCATAACAACACACTACCTTCCATAATGACACGGCTACAATCTATTATAGTAAAAAAACTCTCGACAATAGACTACCTTTCATAATGAAAAGGCTACCATCCATTGGAATAACAAAAATCTCGACAACAGACTACCTTCCATAATGACAAGGCTACCATCCCTTAGAGAAGAAAAAAATCTCGACAACAGACTACCTTCCATAATGACAAGGCTACCATTCATTGGAGTAACAAAGATATCTACAACATACTACCTTCCATAATGACAAGGCTACAATCCATTGGAGTAACAAAAATCACGAAAAAAAAGAACCTTCCATAATGACTAGGCTACCATCCATTGGAATAACAAAAATATCGACAACACACTACCTTCCATAATGACAAGGCTACCATCCAATGGAGTAACAAAAATCTCGACAACAGACTACCTTACATAATGACTAAGCTACCATCCATTGGAGTAACAAACATATCGACAACAGACTACCTCCATAACGACAAGGCTACAATCCATTGTAGTAACAAAAATCTCGACAACAGACTACCTTACATAACGAGAAGGCTATCATCCATTGTAGTAACAAAGATATCTACAACATTCTACCTTCCATAATGACAAGGCTACCATCCATTGGAGTAAGAAAAATCACGACAACAGACTACCTTTCATAATGACTAGGCTACCATCCATTGGAATAACAAAGATATCTACAACATACTACCTTTCATAATGACAAGGCTACCATCCAATGGAGTAACAAAAATCTCGACAACAGACTACCTTCCATAATGACTAGGCTACCATCCATTGGAGTAACAAAGATATCGACAATAGACTACCTCCATAACAACAAAGCTACAATCCATTGTAGTAACAAAAATCTCGACAACAGACTACCTTCCATAATGACAAGGCTACCATCCATTGTAGTAACAAAGATATCTACAACATACTACCTTCCATAATGACAAGGCTACCATCCATTGTAGTAACAAAAATCTCGACAACATACTACCTTCCATAATGACAAGACTACCATCCATTGTAGTGAAAAAAATCTCGATAATATACTACCTTCTATAATGACAACGCTACCATCCATTGGAATAAAAAAAATCAAGACAACAGACTACCTTCCATAATGACACGGCCACAATCTATTATAGTAACAAAACTCTCGACAATAGACTACCTTTCATAATGAAAAGACTACCATCCATTGGAATAACAAAAATTTTGACAACAGACTACCTTCCATAATGATAAGGCTACCATCCCTTTGAGTAAAAAAAATCTCGACAACAGACTACCTTCCATAATGAAAAGGCTACCATCCCTTTGAGTAAAAAAAATCTCGACAACAGACTACCTTCCATAATGAAAAGGCTACCATCCATTGGAGTAACAAAGATATCTACAACATACTACCTTCCATAATGACAAGGCTACAATCCATTGGAGTAACAAAAATCACGAAAATAGAGAACCTTCCATAATGACTAGGCTACCATCCATTGGAGTAACAAAAATATCGACAACACACTACCTTCCACAATGACAAGGCTACCATCCAATGGAGTAACAAAAATCTCGAAAATAGACTACTTTCAATAATGACTAAGCTAATATCCATTGGAGTATCAAAGATATCAATAACACACTACCTCCAAAACGACAAGGCTACAATCCATTGTAGTAACAAAAATCTCGACAACAGACTACCTTCAATAATGAGAAGGCTACCATCCATTGTAGTAACAAAGAAATCTGCAACATACTACCTTCCATAATGACAAGGCTACCATCCATTGGAGTAACAAAAATAACGACAACAGACTACCTTCCATAATGACTAGGCTACCATCCACTGGAATAACAAAAATATCGACAACACACTACCTTCCATAATGACAAGGCTACCATCTAATGGAGTAACAAAAATCCCGACAACAGACTACCTTCCATAATGACAAGGCTACCATCCATTGGCGTAACAAAAATCACGACAACAGACTACCTTCCATAATGACTAGGCTTCCATCCATTGGAATAACAAAAATATCGACAACACACTACCTTCCATAATTACAAGGCTACTATCCAATGGAGTACCAAAAATCTCGACAACAGAATACCTTCCATAATGACTAGGCTACCATCCATTGGAGTAACAAAGATATCGACAATAGACTAGCTCCATAACGATAAGGCTACAATCCATTGTAGTAAGAAAAATCGCGACAACATACTACCTTCCATAATGACAAGGCTACCATCCATTGTAGTAACAAAAATATCGATAATAGACTACCTTCCATAATGACAAGGCTACCATCCATTGGAGTAACAAAAATCACGACAAGAGACTACCTTCCATAATGACAAGGCTACCATCCATTGGAATAACAAAAATATCATACACAAACTACCTTCCATAATGACTAGGCTACCATCCATTGGAGTAACAATGATATCGAAAACAGACTACCTTCCATAACGACAAGGCTACAATCCATTGGAGTAACAAAAATCACGAAAACAAATAACCTTCCATAATGACTAGGCTACCATCCATTGGAATAACAAAAATATCGACAACACACTACCTTCCATAATGACAAGGCTTCCATCCAATGGAGTAACAAAGATATCGACAACAGACTACCTCCATAACAACAAGGCTACAATCCATTGTAGTAACAAAAATCTCGACAATAGATTACCTTCCATTATGACAAGGCTACAATCCATTGTAGTAACAAAAATATCGACAATAGACTACTTTCATAATGACTAGGCTACCATCCATTGTAGTAACAAAAATCTCGACAACACACTACGTTCCATAATGACAAGGCTACCATCCCTTAGAGTAAGAAAAATCTCGACAACAAACTAACTTCCATAATGAAATGGCTACCATCCATTGGAGTAACAAAGATATCGACAACATACTACCTGCCATAATGACAAGGCTACCATCCCTTAGAGTAACAAAAATCACGACAACACACTACCTTCCATAATGATAAGTCTACTATCCATTGGAGTAACAAAAATCTCAACAATAGACTAACTTCTATAATGACAAGGGTACCATCATTGGAGTAACCCAAATATCCACAAGAGACTACCTTCCATAATGACAAGGCTACAATCCATTAGAGTCTACAAAATCTCGACAACAGACTACCTTCCATAATGACTAGGCTACCATCCATTGGAGTAACAAAGATATCGACAACAGACTACCTTCCATAACGACAAGGCAACAATCCATTGTAGTAACAAAAATCTCGACAACAGACTACCTTCCATAATGACAAGGCTACCATCCATTGGAGTGACAAAAATCACGACAACAAACTACCTTCCATAATGACAAGGCTACCATCCATTGGAGTAACAAAAATCATAACAACACACTACCTTCCATAATGACACGGCTACAATCTATTATAGTAAAAAAACTCTCGACAATAGACTACCTTTCATAATGAAAAGGCTACCATCCATTGGAATAACAAAAATCTCGACAACAGACTACCTTCCATAATGACAAGGCTACCATCCCTTAGAGAAAAAAAAATCTCGACAACAGACTACCTTCCATAATGACAAGGCTACCATCCATTGGAGTAACAAAGATATCTACAACATACTACCTTCCATAATGACAAGGCTACAATCCATTGGAGTAACAAAAATCACGAAAAAAAAGAACCTTCCATAATGACTAGGCTACCATCCATTGGAATAACAAAAATATCGACAACACACTACCTTCCATAATGACAAGGCTACCATCCAATGGAGTAACAAAAATCTCGACAACAGACTACCTTACATAATGACTAAGCTACCATCCATTGGAGTAACAAACATATCGACAACAGACTACCTCCATAACGACAAGGCTACAATCCATTGTAGTAACAAAAATCTCGACAACAGACTACCTTACATAACGAGAAGGCTATCATCCATTGTAGTAACAAAGATATCTACAACATTCTACATTCCATAATGACAAGGCTACCATCCATTGGAGTAAGAAAAATCACGACAACAGACTACCTTTCATAATGACTAGGCTACCATCCATTGGAATAACAAAGATATCTACAACATACTACCTTTCATAATGACAAGGCTACCATCCAATGGAGTAACAAAAATCTCGACAACAGACTACCTTCCATAATGACTAGGCTACCATCCATTGGAGTAACAAAGATATCGACAACAGACTACCTCCATAACAACAAAGCTACAATCCATTGTAGTAACAAAAATCTCGACAACAGACTACCTTCCATAATGACAAGGCTACCATCCATTGTAGTAACAAAGATATCTACAACATACTACCTTCCATAATGACAAGGCTACCATCCATTGTAGGAACAAAAATCTCGACAACATACTACCTTCCATAATGTCAAGACTACCATCCATTGTAGTGACAAAAATCTCGATAATATACTACCTTCTATAATGACAACGCTACCATCCATTGGAATAAAAAAAATCACGACAACAGACTACCTTCCATAATGACACGGCCACAATCTATTATAGTAACAAAACTCTCGACAATAGACTACCTTTAATAATGAAAAGGCTACCATCCATTGGAATAACAAAAATTTTGACAACAGACTACCTTCCATAATGATAAGGCTACCATCCCTTTGAGTAAAAAAAATCTCGACAACAGACTACCTTCCATAATGAAAAGGCTACCATCCCTTTGAGTAAAAAAAATCTCGACAACAGACTACCTTCCATAATGAAAAGGCTACCATCCATTGGAGTAACAAAGATATCTACAACATACTACCTTCCATAATGACAAGGCTACAATCCATTGGAGTAACAAAAATCACGAAAATAGAGAACCTTCCATAATGACTAGGCTACCATCCATTGGAGTAACAAAAATATCGACAACACACTACCTTCCACAATGACAAGGCTACCATCCAATGGAGTAACAAAAATCTCGAAAATAGACTACTTTCAATAATGACTAAGCTAATATCCATTGGAGTATCAAAGATATCAATAACACACTACCTCCAAAACGACAAGGCTACAATCCATTGTAGTAACAAAAATCTCGACAACAGACTACCTTCAATAATGAGAAGGCTACCATCCATTGTAGTAACAAAGAAATCTACAACATACTACCTTCCATAATGACAAGGCTACCATCCATTGGAGTAACAAAAATAACGACAACAGACTACCTTCCAAAATGACTAGGCTACCATCCACTGGAATAACAAAAATATCGACAACACACTACCTTCCATAATGACAAGGCTACCATCTAATGGAGTAACAAAAATCCCGACAACAGACTACCTTCCATAATGACAAGGCTACCATCCATTGGCGTAACAAAAATCACGACAACAGACTACCTTCCATAATGACTAGGCTTCCATCCAGTGGAATAACAAAAATATCGACAACACACTACCTTCCATAATTACAAGGCTACTATCCAATGGAGTACCAAAAATCTCGACAACAGAATACCTTCCATAATGACTAGGCTACCATCCATTGGAGTAACAAAGATATCGACAATAGACTAGCTCCATAACGATAAGGCTACAATCCATTGTAGTAAGAAAAATCGCGACAACATACTACCTTCCATAATGACAAGGCTACCATCCATTGTAGTAACAAAAATATCGATAATAGACTACCTTCCATAATGACAAGGCTACCATCCATTGGAGTAACAAAAATCACGACAAGAGACTACCTTCCATAATGACAAGGCTACCATCCATTGGAATAACAAAAATATCATACACAAACTACCTTCCATAATGACTAGGCTACCATCCATTGGAGTAACAATGATATCGAAAACAGACTACCTTCCATAACGACAAGGCTACAATCCATTGGAGTAACAAAAATCACGAAAACAAATAACCTTCCATAATGACTAGGCTACCATCCATTGGAATAACAAAAATATCGACAACACACTACCTTCCATAATGACAAGGCTTCCATCCAATGGAGTAACAAAAATCTCGACAATAGATTACCTTACATAATGACTAAGCTACCATCCATTGGAGTAACAAAGATATCGACAACAGACTACCTCCATAACGACAAGGCTACAATCCATTGTAGTAACAAAAATCTCGACAACAGACTACCTTACATAACGAGAAGGCTACCATCCATTGTAGTAACAAAGATATTTACAACATACTATCTTCCATAATGACAAGGCTACCATCCATTGGAGTAACAAAAATCACGACAGCAGACTACCTTTCATAATGACTAGGCTACCATCCATTGGAATAACAAAGATATCTACAACATATTACCTTTCATAATGACAAGGCTACCATCCAATGGAGTAACAAATATCTCGACAACAGACTACCTTCCATAATGACTAGGCTACCATCCATTGGAGTAACAAAGATATCGACAACAGACTACCTCCATAACAACAAGGCTACAATCCATTGTAGTAACTAAAATCTCGAAAACAGACTACCTTCCATAATGACTAGGCTACCATCCATTGGAGTAACAAAGATATCGACAACAGACTACCTTCCATAACGACAAGGCAACAATCCATTGTAGTAACAAAAATCTTGACAACAGACTACCTTCCATAATGACAAGGCTACCATCCATTGGAGTGACAAAAATCACGACAACAAACTACCTTCGTTAATGACAAGGCTACCATCCATTGGAGTAACAAAAATCATGACAACACACTACCTTCCATAATGACACGGCTACAATCTATTATAGTAACAAAACTCTCGATAATAGACTACCTTTAATAATGAAAAGGCTACCATCCATTGGAATAACAAAAATCTCGACAACAGACTACCTTCCATAATGACAAGGCTACTATCCCTTAGATAAAAAAAATCTCGACAACAGACTACCTTCCATAATGACAAGGCTACCATCCATTGGAGTAACAAAAATCACGAAAAAAAAGAACCTTCCATAATGACTAGGCTACCATCCATTGGAATAACAAAAATATCGACAACACACTACCTTCCATAATGACAAGGCTACCATCCAATGGAGTAACAAAAATCTCGACAATAGACTACCTTACATAATGACTAAGCTACCATCCACTGGAGTAACAAACATATCGACAACAGACTACCTCCATAACGACAAGGCTACAATCCATTGTAGTAACAAAAATCTCGACAACATACTACCTTCCATAATGACAAGGCTACCATCCATTGTAGTGACAAAAATCTCGATAATGTACTACCTTCTATAATGACAACGCTACCATCCATTGTAATAAAAAAAATCACGACAACAGACTACCTTCCATAATGACACGGCCACAATCTATTATAGTAATAAAACTCTCGACAATAGACTACCTTTCATAATGAAAAGGCTACCATCCATTGGAATAACAAAAATCTCGACAACAGACTACCTTCCATAATGACAAGGCTACTATCCCTTAGAGTAAAAAAATCTCGACAAATGACTACCTTCCATAATGACAAGTCTACAATCCATTGGAGTAACAAAGATATATACAACATACTACCTTCCATAATGACAAGGCTACAATCCGTTGGACAAACAAAAATCACGAAAATAGAGAACCTTCCATATTTACTAGGCTACCACCATTGGAGTAACAAAATTATCGACAACACACTGCCTTCCATAATGACAAGGCTACCATCCAATGGAGTAACAAAAATGTCGACAATAGACTACCTTCAATAATGACTAAGCTAACATCCATTGGAGTAACAATGATATCGACAACAGACTACCTCCATAACGACAAGGCTACAATGAATTAAAGTAACAAAAATCTCGACAACAGACTACCTTCCATAATGAAAAGGCTACCATCCATTGGTGTAACAAAAATAACGACAACACACTACCTTCCATAATGACAAGGCTACCATCCAATGGAGTAACAAAAATCTCGACAACATACTACCTTCCATAATGACTAGGCTACCATCAATTGGAGTAACAAAGATATCGACAACAGACTACCTCCATAACGACAAGGATACAATCCATTATAGTAAAAAAAATCTCGACAACAAATTACCTTCCATAATGACAAGGCTACCATCCATTGTAGTAAAAAAAATATCGATAATAGACTACCTTCCATAATGACAAGGCTACCAGCCATTGGAGTAACAAAAATCTCGACAACAATATACCTTCCATAATGAAATGGCTACCATCCATTGGAGTAACAAAGATATCGACAACATACTACCTTCCATAATGACAAGGCTACCATCCCTTAGAGTAACAAAAATCATGACAACACACTACCTTCCATAATGATAAGTCTACTATCCGTTGGAGTAACAAAAATCTCAACAATAGACTAACTTCCATAATGACAAGGGTACCATCATTGGAGTAACCCAAATATCCAAAAGAGACTACCTTCCATAATGACAAGGCTACAATCCATTGGAGTCTACAAAATCTCGACAACAGACTACCTTCCATAATGAAAAGGCTACCATCTATTAGAGTAACTAAAATCTCGACAACAGACTACCTTCCATAATGACTAGGCTACCATCCATTGGAGTAACAAAGATATCGACAACAGTCTACCTTCCATAACGACAAGGCTACAATCCATTGTAGTAATCAAAATCTCGACAACAATCTACCTTCCATAATGACTAGGCTACCATCCATTCGAATAACAAAGATATCTACAACATACTACCTTCAATAATGACAAGGCTACCATCCATTAGAGTAACAAAAATCACGACAACAGACTACCTTCCATAATGACTAGGCTTCCATCCATTGGAATAACAAAAATATCGATAACACACTACCTTCCATAATGATAAGGCTACCATCCAATGGAGTAACAAAAATCTCGACAACAGAATACCTTCCATAATGACTAGGCTACCATCCATTGGAGTAACAAAGATATCGACAATAGACTAGCTCCATAACGATAAGCCTACAATCCATTGTAGTAACAAAAATCTCGACAACATACTACCTTCAATAATGACAAGGCTACCATCCATTGGAGTAACAAAAATCATGACAAGAGACTACCTTCCATAATGACAAGGCTACCATCGATTGGAATAACAAAAATATCATACACAAACTCCCTTCCATAATAACTAGGCTACCATCCATTGGAGTAACAAAGATATCGACAACAGACTACCTTCCATAACGACAAGGCAACAATCCATTATAGTAACAAAAATCTCGACAACAGACTACGTTCCACAATGACAAGGCTACCATCCATTGGAGTGACAAAAATCACGACAACAAGCTACCTTCCATAATGACAAGGCTACAATCCATTGGAGTAACAAAAATCACGAAAACAAAGAACCTTCCATAATGACTAGGCTACCATCCATTGGAATAAGAAAAATATAGACAACACACTACCTTCCATAATGACAAGGCTACCATCCAATGGAGTAACAAAAATCTCGACAATAGACTACCTTACATAATGACTAAGCTACCATCCATTGGAGTAACAAAGATATCGACAACAGACTACCTCCATAACCACAAGGCTACAATCCATTGTAGTAACAAAAATCTCGACAACAGACTACCTTACATAACGAGAAGGCTACCATCCATTGTAGTAACAAAGATATTTACAACATACTACCTTCCATAATGACAAGGCTACCATCCATTGGAGTAACAAAAATCACGACAGCAGACTACCTTTCATAATGACTAGGCTACCATCCATTGGAATAACAAAGATATCTACAACATACTACCTTTCATAATGACAAGGCTACCATCCAATGGAGTAACAAATATCTCGACAGCAGACTACCTTCCATAATGACTAGGCTACCATCCATTGGAGTAACAAAGATATCGACAACAGACTACCTCCATAACAACAAGGCTACAATCCATTGTAGTAACAAAAATCTCGACAACAGATTACCTTCCATTATGACAAGGCTACAATCCATTGTAGTAACAAAAATATCGACAATAGACTACTTTCATAATGACTAGGCTACCATCCATTGTAGTAACAAAAATCTCGACAACACACTACGTTCCATAATGACAAGGCTACCATCCCTTAGAGTAAGAAAAATCTCGACAACAAACTAACTTCCATAATGAAATGGCTACCATCCATTGGAGTAACAAAGATATCGACAACATACTACCTTCCATAATGACAAGGCTACCATCCCTTAGAGTAACAAAAATCACGACAACACACTACCTTCCATAATGATAAGTCTACTATCCATTGGAGTAACAAAAATCTCAACAATAGACTAACTTCCATAATGACAAGGGTACCATCATTGGAGTAACCCAAATATCCACAAGAGACTACCTTCCATAATGACAAGGCTACAATCCATTAGAGTCTACAAAATCTCGACAACAGACTACCTTCCATAATGACTAGGCTACCATCCATTGGAGTAACAAAGATATCGACAACAGACTACCTTCCATAACGACAAGGCAACAATCCATTGTAGTAACAAAAATCTCGACAACAGACTACCTTCCATAATGACAAGGCTACCATCCATTGGAGTGACAAAAATCACGACAACAAACTACCTTCCATAATGACAAGGCTACCATCCATTGGAGTAACAAAAATCATAACAACACACTACCTTCCATAATGACACGGCTACAATCTATTATAGTAAAAAAACTCTCGACAATAGACTACCTTTCATAATGAAAAGGCTACCATCCATTGGAATAACAAAAATCTCGACAACAGACTACCTTCCAAAATGACAAGTCTACCATCCCTTAGAGAAAAAAAAATCTCGACAACAGACTACCTTCCATAATGACAAGGCTACCATCCATTGGAGTAACAAAGATATCTACAACATACTACCTTCCATAATGACAAGGCTACAATCCATTGGAGTAACAAAAATCACGAAAAAAAAGAACCTTCCATAATGACTAGGCTACCATCCATTGGAATAACAAAAATATCGACAACACACTACCTTCCATAATGACAAGGCTACCATCCAATGGAGTAACAAAAATCTCGACAACAGACTACCTTACATAATGACTAAGCTACCATCCATTGGAGTAACAAACATATCGACAACAGACTACCTTACATAACGAGAAGGCTACCATCCATTGTAGTAACAAAGATATTTACAACATACTACCTTCCATAATGACAAGGCTACCATCCATTGGAGTAACAAAAATCACGACAGCAGACTACCTTTCATAATGACTAGGCTACCATCCATTGGAATAACAAAGATATCTACAACATACTACCTTTCATAATGACAAGGCTACCATCCAATGGAGTAACAAATATCTCGACAGCAGACTACCTTCCATAATGACTAGGCTACCATCCATTGGAGTAACAAAGATATCGACAACAGACTACCTCCATAACAACAAGGCTACAATCCATTGTAGTAACAAAAATCTCGACAACAGATTACCTTCCATTATGACAAGGCTACAATCCATTGTAGTAACAAAAATATCGACAATAGACTACTTTCATAATGACTAGGCTACCATCCATTGTAGTAACAAAAATCTCGACAACACACTACGTTCCATAATGACAAGGCTACCATCCCTTAGAGTAAGAAAAATCTCGACAACAAACTAACTTCCATAATGAAATGGCTACCATCCATTGGAGTAACAAAGATATCGACAACATACTACCTTCCATAATGACAAGGCTACCATCCCTTAGAGTAACAAAAATCACGACAACACACTACCTTCCATAATGATAAGTCTACTATCCATTGGAGTAACAAAAATCTCAACAATAGACTAACTTCCATAATGACAAGGGTACCATCATTGGAGTAACCCAAATATCCACAAGAGACTACCTTCCATAATGACAAGGCTACAATCCATTAGAGTCTACAAAATCTCGACAACAGACTACCTTCCATAATGACTAGGCTACCATCCATTGGAGTAACAAAGATATCGACAACAGACTACCTTCCATAACGACAAGGCAACAATCCATTGTAGTAACAAAAATCTCGACAACAGACTACCTTCCATAATGACAAGGCTACCATCCATTGGAGTGACAAAAATCACGACAACAAACTACCTTCCATAATGACAAGGCTACCATCCATTGGAGTAACAAAAATCATAACAACACACTACCTTCCATAATGACACGGCTACAATCTATTATAGTAAAAAAACTCTCGACAATAGACTACCTTTCATAATGAAAAGGCTACCATCCATTGGAATAACAAAAATCTCGACAACAGACTACCTTCCAAAATGACAAGTCTACCATCCCTTAGAGAAAAAAAAATCTCGACAACAGACTACCTTCCATAATGACAAGGCTACCATCCATTGGAGTAACAAAGATATCTACAACATACTACCTTCCATAATGACAAGGCTACAATCCATTGGAGTAACAAAAATCACGAAAAAAAAGAACCTTCCATAATGACTAGGCTACCATCCATTGGAATAACAAAAATATCGACAACACACTACCTTCCATAATGACAAGGCTACCATCCAATGGAGTAACAAAAATCTCGACAACAGACTACCTTACATAATGACTAAGCTACCATCCATTGGAGTAACAAACATATCGACAACAGACTACCTTACATAACGAGAAGGCTACCATCCATTGTAGTAACAAAGATATTTACAACATACTACCTTCCATAATGACAAGGCTACCATCCATTGGAGTAACAAAAATCACGACAGCAGACTACCTTTCATAATGACTAGGCTACCATCCATTGGAATAACAAAGATATCTACAACATACTACCTTTCATAATGACAAGGCTACCATCCAATGGAGTAACAAATATCTCGACAGCAGACTACCTTCCATAATGACTAGGCTACCATCCATTGGAGTAACAAAGATATCGACAACAGACTACCTCCATAACAACAAGGCTACAATCCATTGTAGTAACAAAAATCTCGACAACAGATTACCTTCAATTATGACAAGGCTACAATCCATTGTAGTAACAAAAATATCGACAATAGACTACTTTCATAATGACTAGGCTACCATCCATTGTAGTAACAAAAATCTCGACAACACACTACGTTCCATAATGACAAGGCTACCATCCCTTAGAGTAAGAAAAATCTCGACAACAAACTAACTTCCATAATGAAATGGCTACCATCCATTGGAGTAACAAAGATATCGACAACATACTACCTTCCATAATGACAAGGCTACCATCCCTTAGAGTAACAAAAATCACGACAACACACTACCTTCCATAATGATAAGTCTACTATCCATTGGAGTAACAAAAATCTCAACAATAGACTAACTTCCATAATGACAAGGGTACCATCATTGGAGTAACCCAAATATCCACAAGAGACTACCTTCCATAATGACAAGGCTACAATCCATTAGAGTCTACAAAATCTCGACAACAGACTACCTTCCATAATGACTAGGCTACCATCCATTGGAGTAACAAAGATATCGACAACAGACTACCTTCCATAACGACAAGGCAACAATCCATTGTAGTAACAAAAATCTCGACAACAGACTACCTTCCATAATGACAAGGCTACCATCCATTGGAGTGACAAAAATCACGACAACAAACTACCTTCCATAATGACAAGGCTACCATCCATTGGAGTAACAAAAATCATAACAACACACTACCTTCCATAATGACACGGCTACAATCTATTATAGTAAAAAAACTCTCGACAATAGACTACCTTTCATAATGAAAAGGCTACCATCCATTGGAATAACAAAAATCTCGACAACAGACTACCTTCCAAAATGACAAGTCTACCATCCCTTAGAGAAAAAAAAATCTCGACAACAGACTACCTTCCATAATGACAAGGCTACCATCCATTGGAGTAACAAAGATATCTACAACATACTACCTTCCATAATGACAAGGCTACAATCCATTGGAGTAACAAAAATCACGAAAAAAAAGAACCTTCCATAATGACTAGGCTACCATCCATTGGAATAACAAAAATATCGACAACACACTACCTTCCATAATGACAAGGCTACCATCCAATGGAGTAACAAAAATCTCGACAACAGACTACCTTACATAATGACTAAGCTACCATCCATTGGAGTAACAAACATATCGACAACAGACTACCTCCATAACGACAAGGCTACAATCCATTGTAGTAACAAAAATCTCGACAACAGACTACCTTACATAACGAGAAGGCTATCATCCATTGTAGTAACAAAGATATCTACAACATTCTACCTTCCATAATGACAAGGCTACCATCCATTGGAGTAAGAAAAATCACGACAACAGACTACCTTTCATAATGACTAGGCTACCATCCATTGGAATAACAAAGATATCTACAACATACTACCTTTCATAATGACAAGGCTACCATCCAATGGAGTAACAAAAATCTCGACAACAGACTACCTTCCATAATGACTAGGCTACCATCCATTGGAGTAACAAAGATATCGACAACAGACTACCTCCATAACAACAAAGCTACAATCCATTGTAGTAACAAAAATCTCGACAACAGACTACCTTCCATAATGACAAGGCTACCATCCATTGTAGTAACAAAGATATCTACAACATACTACCTTCCATAATGACAAGGCTACCATCCATTGTAGTAACAAAAATCTCGACAACATACTACCTTCCATAATGACAAGACTACCATCCATTGTAGTGACAAAAATCTCGATAATATACTACCTTCTATAATGACAACGCTACCATCCATTGGAATAAAAAAAATCACGACAACAGACTATCTTCCATAATGACACGGCCACAATCTATTATAGTAACAAAACTCTCGACAATAGACTACCTTTCATAATGAAAAGGCTACCATCCATTGGAATAACAAAAATTTTGACAACAGACTACCTTCCATAATGATAAGGCTACCATCCCTTTGAGTAAAAAAATTCTCGACAACAGACTACCTTCCATAATGAAAAGGCTACCATCCCTTTGAGTAAAAAAAATCTCGACAACAGACTACCTTCCATAATGAAAAGGCTACCATCCATTGGAGTAACAAAGATATCTACAACATACTACCTTCCATAATGACAAGGCTACAATCCATTGGAGTAACAAAAATCACGAAAATAGAGAACCTTCCATAATGACTAGGCTACCATCCATTGGAGTAACAAAAATATCGACAACAGACTACCTTCCACAATGACAAGGCTACCATCCAATGGAGTAACAAAAATCTCGAAAATAGACTACTTTCAATAATGACTAAGCTAATATCCATTGGAGTATCAAAGATATCAATAACACACTACCTCCAAAACGACAAGGCTACAATCCATTGTAGTAACAAAAATCTCGACAACAGACTACCTTCAATAATGAGAAGGCTACCATCCATTGTAGTAACAAAGAAATCTACAACATACTACCTTCCATAATGACAAGGCTACCATCCATTGGAGTAACAAAAATAACGACAACAGACTACCTTCCATAATGACTAGGCTACCATCCACTGGAATAACAAAAATATCGACAACACACTACCTTCCATAATGACAAGGATACCATCCAATGGAGTAACAAAAATCCCGACAACAGACTACCTTCCATAATGACAAGGCTACCATCCATTGGCGTAACAAAAATCACGACAACAGACTACCTTCCATAATGACTAGGCTTCCATCCATTGGAATAACAAAAATATCGACAACACACTACCTTCCATAATTACAAGGCTACTATCCAATGGAGTACCAAAAATCTCGACAACAGAATACCTTCCATAATGACTAGGCTACCATCCATTGGAGTAACAAAGATATCGACAATAGACTAGCTCCATAACGATAAGGCTACAATCCATTGTAGTAAGAAAAATCGCGACAACATACTACCTTCCATAATGACAAGGCTACCATCCATTGTAGTAACAAAAATATCGATAATAGACTACCTTCCATAATGACAAGGCTACCATCCATTGGAGTAACAAAAATCACGACAAGAGACTACCTTCCATAATGACAAGGCTACCATCCATTGGAATAACAAAAATATCATACACAAACTACCTTCCATAATGACTAGGCTACCATCCATTGGAGTAACAATGATATCGAAAACAGACTACCTTCCATAACGACAAGGCTACAATCCATTGGAGTAACAAAAATCACGAAAACAAATAACCTTCCATAATGACTAGGCTACCATCCATTGGAATAACAAAAATATCGACAACACACTACCTTCCATAATGACAAGGCTTCCATCCAATGGAGTAACAAAAATCTCGACAATAGATTACCTTACATAATGACTAAGCTACCATCCATTGGAGTAACAAAGATATCGACAACAGACTACCTCCATAACGACAAGGCTACAATCCATTGTAGTAACAAAAATCTCGACAACAGACTACCTTACATAACGAGAAGGCTACCATCCATTGTAGTAACAAAGATATTTACAACATACTACCTTCCATAATGACATGGCTACCATCCATTGGAGTAACAAAAATCACGACAGCAGACTACCTTTCATAATGACTAGGCTACCATCCATTGGAATAACGAAGATATCTACAACATACTACCTTTCATAATGACAAGGCTACCATCCAATGGAGTAACAAATATCTCGACAACAGACTACCTTCCATAATGACTAGGCTACCATCCATTGGAGTAACAAAGATATCGACAACAGACTACCTCCATAACAACAAGGCTACAATCCATTGTAGTAACAAAAATCTCGACAACAGATTACCTTCCATTATGACAAGGCTACAATCCATTGTAGTAACAAAAATATCGACAATAGACTACTTTCATAATGACTAGGCTACCATCCATTGTAGTAACAAAAATCTCGACAACACACTACGTTCCATAATGACAAGGCTACCATCCCTTAGAGTAAGAAAAATCTCGACAACAAACTAACTTCCATAATGAAATGGCTACCATCCATTGGAGTAACAAAGATATCGACAACATACTACCTTCCATAATGACAAGGCTACCATCCCTTAGAGTAACAAAAATCACGACAACACACTACCTTCCATAATGATAAGTCTACTATCCATTGGAGTAACAAAAATCTCAACAATAGACTAACTTCCATAATGACAAGGGTACCATCATTGGAGTAACCCAAATATCCACAAGAGACTACCTTCCATAATGACAAGGCTACAATCCATTAGAGTCTACAAAATCTCGACAACAGACTACCTTCCATAATGACTAGGCTACCATCCATTGGAGTAACAAAGATATCGACAACAGACTACCTTCCATAACGACAAGGCAACAATCCATTTTAGTAACAAAAATCTCGACACCAGACTACCTTCCATAATGACAAGGCTACCATCCATTGGAGTGACAAAAATCACGACAACAAACTACCTTCCATAATGACAAGGCTACCATCCATTGGAGTAACAAAAATCATAACAACACACTACCTTCCATAATGACACGGCTACAATCTATTATAGTAAAAAAACTCTCGACAATAGACTACCTTTCATAATGAAAAGGCTACTATCCATTGGAATAACAAAAATCTCGACAACAGACTACCTTCCATAATGACAAGGCTACCATCCCTTAGAGAAAAAAAAATCTCGACAACAGACTACCTTCCATAATGACAAGGCTACCATCCATTGGAGTAACAAAGATATCTACAACATACTACCTTCCATAATGACAAGGCTACAATCCATTGGAGTAACAAAAATCACGAAAAAAAAGAACCTTCCATAATGACTAGGCTACCATCCATTGGAATAACAAAAATATCGACAACACACTACCTTCCATAATGACAAGGCTACCATCCAATGGAGTAACAAAAATCTCGACAACAGACTACCTTACATAATGACTAAGCTACCATCCATTGGAGTAACAAACATATCGACAACAGACTACCTCCATAACGACAAGGCTACAATCCATTGTAGTAACAAAAATCTCGACAACAGACTACCTTACATAACGAGAAGGCTATCATCCATTGTAGTAACAAAGATATCTACAACATTCTACCTTCCATAATGACAAGGCTACCATCCATTGAAGTAAGAAAAATCACGACAACAGACTACCTTTCATAATGACTAGGCTACCATCCATTGGAATAACAAAGATATCTACAACATACTACCTTTCATAATGACAAGGCTACCATCCAATGGAGTAACAAAAATCTCGACAACAGACTACCTTCCATAATGACTAGGCTACCATCCATTGGAGTAACAAAGATATCGACAACAGACTACCTCCATAACAACAAAGCTACAATCCATTGTAGTAACAAAAATCTCGACAACAGACTACCTTCCATAATGACAAGGCTACCATCCATTGTAGTAACAAAGATATCTACAACATACTACCTTCCATAATGACAAGGCTACCATCCATTGTAGTAACAAAAATCTCGACAACATACTACCTTCCATAATGACAAGACTACCATGCATTGTAGTGACAAAAATCTCGATAATATACTACCTTCTATAATGACAACGCTACCATCCATTGGAATAAAAAAAATCACGACAACAGACTACCTTCCATAATGACACAGCCACAATCTATTATAGTAACAAAACTCTCGACAATAGACTACCTTTCATAATGAAAAGGCTACCATCCATTGGAATAACAAAAATTTTGACAACAAACTACCTTCCATAATGATAAGGCTACCATCCCTTTGAGTAAAAAAAATCTCGACAACAGACTACCTTCCATAATGAAAAGGCTACCATCCATTGGAGTAACAAAGATATCTACAACATACTACCTTCCATAATGACAAGGCTACAATCCATTGGAGTAACAAAAATCACGAAAATAGAGAACCTTCCATAATGACTAGGCTACCATCCATTGGAGTAACAAAAATATCGACAACACACTACCTTCCACAATGACAAGGCTACCATCCAATGGAGTAACAAAAATCTCGAAAATAGACTACTTTCAATAATGACTAAGCTAATATCCATTGGAGTATCAAAGATATCAATAACACACTACCTCCAAAACGACAAGGCTACAATCCATTATAGTAACAAAAATCTCGACAACAGACTACCTTCAATAATGTGAAGGCTACCATCCATTGTAGTAACAAAGAAATCTACAACATACTACCTTCCATAATGACAAGGCTACCATCCATTGGAGTAACAAAAATAACGACAACAGACTACCTTCCATAATGACTAGGCTACCATCCACTGGAATAACAAAAATATCGACAACACACTACCTTCCATAATGACAAGGCTACCATCCAATGGAGTAACAAAAATCCCGACAACAGACTACTTTCCATAATGACAAGGCTACCATCCATTGGCGTAACAAAAATCACGACAACAGACTACCTTCCATAATGACTAGGCTTCCATCCATTGGAATAACAAAAATATCGACAACACACTACCTTCCGTAATTACAAGGCTACTATCCAATGGAGTACCAAAAATCTCGACAACAGAATACCTTCCATAATGACTAGGCTACCATCCATTGGAGTAACAAAGATATCGACAATAGACTAGCTCCATAACGATAAGGCTACAATCCATTGTAGTAAGAAAAATCGCGACAACATACTACCTTCCATAATGACAAGGCTACCATCCATTGTAGTAACAAAAATATCGATAATAGACTACCTTCCATAATGACAAGGCTACCATCCAATGGAGTAACAAAAATCTCGAAAACAGACTACCTTCCATAATGACTAGGATACCATCCACTGGAGTAAACAAATTCTTGATAACACACTACCTTCCATAATGACAAGGCTACAATCTATTATAGTAACAAAAATATCGACAATAGACTACCTTCTTAATGACAAGGCTACCATCCATTGGAATAACAAAAATCTCGACAACAGACTACGTTCCATAATGAGAAGGCTACCATCCCTTAGAGTAAGAAAAATCTCGACAACAAACTACCTTCAATAATGAAAAGGCTACCATCCATTGGAGTAACAAAGATATCGACAACATACTACCTTCCATAATGACAAGGCTACCATCCCTTAGAGTAAAAAAAATCACGATAACACACTACCTTCCATAATGATAAGTCTACTATCCATTGGAGTAACAAAAATCTAAACAATAGACTAACTTCCATAATGACAAGGGTACCATCATTGGAGTAACCCAAATATCCACAAGAGACTACCTTCCATAATGACAAGGATACAATCCATTGGAGTCTACAAAATCTCGACAACAAACTACCTTACATAATGACAAGGCTACCATCCATTGGAGTAACTAAAATCTCGAAAATAGACTACCTTCCATAATGACTAGGCTACCATCCATTGGAGTAACAAAGATATCGACAATAGACTACCTTCCATAACGACAAGGCTACAATCCATTGTAGTAATAAAAATCTCGACGATAATCTACCTTCCATAATGACTAGGCTACCATCCATTGGAATAACAAAGATATCTACAACATACTACCTTCAATAATGACAAGGCTACCATCCATTGGAGTAACAAAAATCAAGACAACAGACTACCTTCCATAATGACTAGGCTTCCATCCATTGGAATAACAAAAATATCAACAACACACTACCTTCCATAACGATAAGGTTACCATCCATTGGAGTAACAAAGATATCGACAACAGACTACCTTCCATAATGACTAGGATACCATCCATTGGAGTAACAAAAATCTCGACAACACACTACATTCCATAATGACAACGCTGCAATCTATTATAGTAACAAAAATATCGACAATAGACTACCTTCATAATGACAAGGCTACCATCCATTGGAATAACAAAATTCTCGACAATAGACTACGTTCCATAATGACAAGGCTACCATCCCTTAGAGTAAGAAAAATCTCGACAACAGACTACCTTCATTAATGAAAAGGCTACCATCCATTAGAGTAACAAAGATATCGACAACATACTACCTTCCATAATGACAAGGCTACCATCCCTTAGAGTAACAAAAATCACGACAAAACACTACCTTCCATAGTGACAAGTCTACCATCCATTGGAGTAACAAAAATATCAACAATAGACTATCTTCCATAATGACAAGTGTACCATCATTGGGGTAACCCAAATATCCACAAGAGACTACCTTCCATAATGACAAGGCTACAATCCATTGGAGTCTACAAAATCTCGACGACAGACTACCTTCCATAATGACAAGGCTACCATCCACTGGAGTAACTAAAATATCGACAACAGACTACCTTCCATAATGACTAGGCTACCATCCATTGGAATAACAAAGACATCGACAACAGACTACCTTCCATAACGACAAGGCTACAATCCATTGTAGTAACAAAGATATCGACAATAGACTAACTTCCATAACGACAAGGCTACAATCCATTGTAGTAACAAAAATATCGACAATAGACTACCTTCCATAATGACAAGGCTACCATCCATTGGAGTAACAAAAATCTCGACAACAAACTACCTTCCAAAATGACAAGGCTACCATCCATTGGAATAACAAAAATATCGAAAACACACTACCTTCCATAATGACAAGGCTACCATCCAATGGAGTAACAAAAATCTTGACAACAGACTACCTTCCATAATGACTAGGATACCATCCATTGGAGTAACAAAAATCTCGACAACACACTACCTTCCATAATGACAACGCTGCAATCTATTATAGTAACAAAAATATCGAGAATAGACTACCTTCATAATGACAAGGCTACCATCCATTGGAATAACAAAATTCTCGACAATAGACTATGTTCCATAATGACAAGGCTACCATCCCTTAGAGTAAGAAAAATCTTGACAAAAAACTACCTTCCATAATGAAAAGGCTACCATCCATTGGAGTAACAAAGATATCGACATCATACTACCTTCCAGAATGACAAGGCTACCATCCCTTAGAGTAACAAAAATCACGACAACACACTACCTTCCATAATGACAAGTCTACCATCCATTGGAGTAACAAAAATCTCAACAATAGACTATCTTCCATAATGACAAGGGTACCATCATTGGAGTAACCCAAATATCCACAAGAGACTACCTTCCATAATGACAAGGCTACTATCCATTGGAGTCTACAAAATCTCGACGACAGACTACCTTCCATAATGACAAGGCTACCATCCATTGGAGTAACTAAAATCTCGACAATAGACTACCTTCCATAATGACAAAGCTACCATGCACTGGAGTAACTAAAATCTCAATAACAGACTACCTTCCATAATGATAAGGCTACCATCCATTGGAGTAACAAAGATATCGACAACAGACTACCTTCCATAACGACAAGGATACAATCCATTGTAGTAATAAAAATCTCGACAACAGACTACCTTCCATAATTACAAGACTACCATCCATTGTAGTAACAAAAATCTAGACAATAGACTACCTTCCATAATGACAAGGCCACCATCTATTGGAGTTACAAAAATCACGACAACAGACTACCTTCCATAATGACAAGGCTACCATCCAATGGAGTAACAAAAATCTCGACAACAGACTACCTTCCATAATGACAAGGCTACCATCCCTTAGAGTAAAAAAAATCTCGACAAAAATCTACCTTCCATAATGAAAAGGTTACCATCCATTGTAGTAACAAAGATATCGACAACATACTACCTTCCATAATGACAAGGCTACCATCCCTTAGAGTAACAAAAATCACGATAACAGGCTACCTTCCATAATGGCTAGGCTTCCATCCATTGGAATAACAAAAATATCGACAACACACTACCTTCCATAATGACAAGGCTACCATCCAACGGAGTACCAAAAATCTCGACAACAAAATACCTTCCATAATGACTAGGCTACCATCCATTAGAGTAACAAAGATATCGACAATAGACTAGCTCCATAACGATAAGGCTACAATCCATTGTAGTAAGAAAAATCGCGACAACATACTACCTTCCATAATGACAAGGCTACCATCCATTGTAGTAACAAAAATATCGATAATAGACTACCTTCCATAATGACAAGGCTACCATCCATTGGAGTAACAAAAATCTCGACAACAATCTACCTTCCATAATTACAAGGCTACCATCCAATGGAGTAACAAAAATATCGATAATAGACTACCTTCCATAATGACAAGGCTACCATCCATTGGAGTAACAAAAATCTCGACAACAAACTACCTTCCAAAATGACAAGGCTACCATCCATTGGAATAACAAAAATATCGAAAACACACTACCTTCCATAATGACAAGGCTACCATCCAATGGAGTAACAAAAATCTTGACAACAGACTACCTTCCATAATGACTAGGATACCATCCATTGGAGTAACAAAAATCTCGACAACACACTACCTTCCATAATGACAACGCTGCAATCTATTATAGTAACAAAAATATCGAGAATAGACTACCTTCATAATGACAAGGCTACCATCCATTGGAATAACAAAATTCTCGACAATAGACTATGTTCCATAATGACAAGGCTACCATCCCTTAGAGTAAGAAAAATCTTGACAAAAAACTACCTTCCATAATGAAAAGGCTACCATCCATTGGAGTAACAAAGATATCGACATCATACTACCTTCCAGAATGACAAGGCAACCATCCCTTAGAGTAACAAAAATCACGACAACACACTACCTTCCATAATGACAAGTCTACCATCCATTGGAGTAACAAAAATCTCAACAATAGACTATCTTCCATAATGACAAGGGTACCATCATTGGAGTAACCCAAATATCCACAAGAGACTACCTTCCATAATGACAAGGCTACTATCCATTGGAGTCTACAAAATCTCGACGACAGACTACCTTCCATAATGACAAGGCTACCATCCATTGGAGTAACTAAAATCTCGACAATAGACTACCTTCCATAATGACAAAGCTACCATGCACTGGAGTAACTAAAATCTCAATAACAGACTACCTTCCATAATGATAAGGCTACCATCCATTGGAGTAACAAAGATATCGACAACAGACTACCTTCCATAACGACAAGGATACAATCCATTGTAGTAATAAAAATCTCGACAACAGACTACCTTCCATAATTACAAGACTACCATCCATTGTAGTAACAAAAATCTAGACAATAGACTACCTTCCATAATGACAAGGCCACCATCTATTGGAGTTACAAAAATCACGACAACAGACTACCTTCCATAATGACAAGGCTACCATCCAATGGAGTAACAAAAATCTCGACAACAGACTACCTTCCATAATGACAAGGCTACCATCCCTTAGAGTAAAAAAAATCTCGACAAAAATCTACCTTCCATAATGAAAAGGTTACCATCCATTGGAGTAACAAAGATATCGACAACATACTACCTTCCATAATGACAAGGCTACCATCCCTTAGAGTAACAAAAATCACGATAACAGGCTACCTTCCATAATGACAAGGCTACCATCCAATGGAGTAACAAAAATCTCGACAACAGACTACCTTCCATAATGACAAGGCTACCATCCCTTAGAGTAAAAAAAATCTCGACAAAAATCTACCTTCCATAATGAAAAGGTTACCATCCATTGGAGTAACAAAGATATCGACAACATACTACCTTCCATAATGACAAGGCTACCATCCCTTAGAGTAAAAAAAATCATGATAACACACTACCTTCCATAATGATAAGTCTACTATCCATTGGAGTAACAAAAATCTCAACAATAGCTAACTTCCATAATGACAAGGGTACCATCATTGGAGTAACCCAAATATCCACAAGAGACTACCTTCCATAATGACAAGGGTACAATCCATTGGAGTCTACAAAATCTTGACAACAAACTACCTTCCATAATGACAAGGCTACCATCCATTGGAGTAACTAAAATCTCGAAAATAGACTACCTTCCATAATGACTAGGCTACCATCCATTGGAGTAACAAAGATATCGACAATAAACTACCTTCCATAACGACAAGGCTACAATCCATTGTAGTAATAAAAATCTCGACAATAATCTACCTTCCATAATGACTAGGCTACCATCCATTGGAATAACAAAGATATCTACAACGTACTACCTTCAATAATGACAAGGCTACCATCCATTGGAGTAACAAAAATCACGACAACAAACTACCTTCCATAATGACTAAGCTTCCATCCATTGGAATAACAAAAATATCAACAACACACTACCTTCCATAATGACAAGGCTACCATCCAATGGAGTAACAAAAATCTTGACAACATAATACCTTCCATAATGACTAGGCTACCATCCATTGGAGTAACAAAGATATCGACAATAGACTAGCTCCATAACGATAAGGCTACAATCCGTTGTAGTAACAAAAATCTCGACAACATACTACCTTCCATAATGACAAGGCTACCATCCATTGTAGTAACAAAAATATCGATAATAGACTACCTTCGATAATGACAAGGCTACCATCCATTGGAGTAACAAAAATCTCTACAACAATCTACCTTCCATAATGACAAGGCTACCATCCAATGGAGTAACAAAAATCTCGACAACAGACTACCTTCCATAATGACTAGGATACCATCCACTGGAGTAAACAAATTCTTGATAACACACTACCTTCCATAATGACAAGGCTACAATCTATTATATTAACAAAAATATCGACAATAGACTACCGTCTTAATGACAAGGCTACCATCCATTGGAATAACAAAAATCTCGACAACAGACTACGTTCCATAATGAGAAGGCTACCATCCCTTAGAGTAAGAAAAATCTCGACAACAAACTACCTTCCATAATGAAAAGGCTACCATCCATTGGAGTAACAAAGATATCGACATCATACTACCTTCCAGAATGACAAGGCAACCATCCCTTAGAGTAACAAAAATCACGACAACACACTACCTTCCATAATGACAAGTCTACCATCCATTGGAGTAACAAAAATCTCAACAATAGACTATCTTCCATAATGACAAGGGTACCATCATTGGAGTAACCCAAATATCCACAAGAGACTACCTTCCATAATGACAAGGCTACTATCCATTGGAGTCTACAAAATCTCGACGACAGACTACCTTCCATAATGACAAGGCTACCATCCATTGGAGTAACTAAAATCTCGACAATAGACTACCTTCCATAATGACAAAGCTACCATGCACTGGAGTAACTAAAATCTCAATAACAGACTACCTTCCATAATGATAAGGCTACCATCCATTGGAGTAACAAAGATATCGACAACAGACTACCTTCCATAACGACAAGGATACAATCCATTGTAGTAATAAAAATCTCGACAACAGACTACCTTCCATAATTACAAGACTACCATCCATTGTAGTAACAAAAATCTAGACAATAGACTACCTTCCATAATGACAAGGCCACCATCTATTGGAGTTACAAAAATCACGACAACAGACTACCTTCCATAATGACAAGGCTACCATCCAATGGAGTAACAAAAATCTCGACAACAGACTACCTTCCATAATGACAAGGCTACCATCCCTTAGAGTAAAAAAAATCTCGACAAAAATCTACCTTCCATAATGAAAAGGTTACCATCCATTGGAGTAACAAAGATATCGACAACATACTACCTTCCATAATGACAAGGCTACCATCCCTTAGAGTAACAAAAATCACGATAACAGGCTACCTTCCATAATGACTAGGCTTCCATCCATTGGAATAACAAAAATATCGACAACACACTACCTTCCATAATGACAAGGCTACCATCCAACGGAGTACCAAAAATCTCGACAACAAAATACCTTCCATAATGACTAGGCTACCATCCATTAGAGTAACAAAGATATCGACAATAGACTAGCTCCATAACGATAAGGCTACAATCCATTGTAGTAAGAAAAATCGCGACAACATACTACCTTCCATAATGACAAGGCTACCATCCATTGTAGTAACAAAAATATCGATAATAGACTACCTTCCATAATGACAAGGCTACCATCCATTGGAGTAACAAAAATCTCGACAATAATCTACCTTCCATAATGACTAGGCTACCATCCATTGGAATAACAAAGATATCTACAACGTACTACCTTCAATAATGACAAGGCTACCATCCATTGGAGTAACAAAAATCACGACAACAAACTACCTTCCATAATGACTAAGCTTCCATCCATTGGAATAACAAAAATATCAACAACACACTACCTTCCATAATGACAAGGCTACCATCCAATGGAGTAACAAAAATCTTGACAACATAATACCTTCCATAATGACTAGGCTACCATCCATTGGAGTAACAAAGATATCGACAATAGACTAGCTCCATAACGATAAGGCTACAATCCGTTGTAGTAACAAAAATCTCGACAACATACTACCTTCCATAATGACAAGGCTACCATCCATTGTAGTAACAAAAATATCGATAATAGACTACCTTCGATAATGACAAGGCTACCATCCATTGGAGTAACAAAAATCTCTACAACAATCTACCTTCCATAATGACAAGGCTACCATCCAATGGAGTAACAAAAATCTCGACAACAGACTACCTTCCATAATGACTAGGATACCATCCACTGGAGTAAACAAATTCTTGATAACACACTACCTTCCATAATGACAAGGCTACAATCTATTATATTAACAAAAATATCGACAATAGACTACCGTCTTAATGACAAGGCTACCATCCATTGGAATAACAAAAATCTCGACAACAGACTACGTTCCATAATGAGAAGGCTACCATCCCTTAGAGTAAGAAAAATCTCGACAACAAACTACCTTCCATAATGAAAAGGCTACCATCCATTGGAGTAACAAAGATATCGACATCATACTACCTTCCAGAATGACAAGGCAACCATCCCTTAGAGTAACAAAAATCACGACAACACACTACCTTCCATAATGACAAGTCTACCATCCATTGGAGTAACAAAAATCTCAACAATAGACTATCTTCCATAATGACAAGGGTACCATCATTGGAGTAACCCAAATATCCACAAGAGACTACCTTCCATAATGACAAGGCTACTATCCATTGGAGTCTACAAAATCTCGACGACAGACTACCTTCCATAATGACAAGGCTACCATCCATTGGAGTAACTAAAATCTCGACAATAGACTACCTTCCATAATGACAAAGCTACCATGCACTGGAGTAACTAAAATCTCAATAACAGACTACCTTCCATAATGATAAGGCTACCATCCATTGGAGTAACAAAGATATCGACAACAGACTACCTTCCATAACGACAAGGATACAATCCATTGTAGTAATAAAAATCTCGACAACAGACTACCTTCCATAATTACAAGACTACCATCCATTGTAGTAACAAAGATCTAGACAATAGACTACCTTCCATAATGACAAGGCCACCATCTATTGGAGTTACAAAAATCACGACAACAGACTACCTTCCATAATGACAAGGCTACCATCCAATGGAGTAACAAAAATCTCGACAACAGACTACCTTCCATAATGACAAGGCTACCATCCCTTAGAGTAAAAAAAATCTCGACAAAAATCTACCTTCCATAATGAAAAGGTTACCATCCATTGGAGTAACAAAGATATCGACAACATACTACCTTCCATAATGACAAGGCTACCATCCCTTAGAGTAACAAAAATCACGATAACAGGCTACCTTCCATAATGACTAGGCTTCCATCCATTGGAATAACAAAAATATCGACAACACACTACCTTCCATAATGACAAGGCTACCATCCAACGGAGTACCAAAAATCTCGACAACAAAATACCTTCCATAATGACTAGGCTACCATCCATTAGAGTAACAAAGATATCGACAATAGACTAGCTCCATAACGATAAGGCTACAATCCATTGTAGTAAGAAAAATCGCGACAACATACTACCTTCCATAATGACAAGGCTACCATCCATTGTAGTAACAAAAATATCGATAATAGACTACCTTCCATAATGACAAGGCTACCATCCATTGGAGTAACAAAAATCTCGACAATAATCTACCTTCCATAATGACTAGGCTACCATCCATTGGAATAACAAAGATATCTACAACGTACTACCTTCAATAATGACAAGGCTACCATCCATTGGAGTAACAAAAATCACGACAACAAACTACCTTCCATAATGACTAAGCTTCCATCCATTGGAATAACAAAAATATCAACAACACACTACCTTCCATAATGACAAGGCTACCATCCAATGGAGTAACAAAAATCTTGACAACATAATACCTTCCATAATGACTAGGCTACCATCCATTGGAGTAACAAAGATATCGACAATAGACTAGCTCCATAACGATAAGGCTACAATCCGTTGTAGTAACAAAAATCTCGACAACATACTACCTTCCATAATGACAAGGCTACCATCCATTGTAGTAACAAAAATATCGATAATAGACTACCTTCGATAATGACAAGGCTACCATCCATTGGAGTAACAAAAATCTCTACAACAATCTACCTTCCATAATGACAAGGCTACCATCCAATGGAGTAACAAAAATCTCGACAACAGACTACCTTCCATAATGACTAGGATACCATCCACTGGAGTAAACAAATTCTTGATAACACACTACCTTCCATAATGACAAGGCTACAATCTATTATATTAACAAAAATATCGACAATAGACTACCGTCTTAATGACAAGGCTACCATCCATTGGAATAACAAAAATCTCGACAACAGACTACGTTCCATAATGAGAAGGCTACCATCCCTTAGAGTAAGAAAAATCTCGACAACAAACTACCTTCCATAATGAAAAGGCTACCATCCATTGGAGTAACAAAGATATCGACATCATACTACCTTCCAGAATGACAAGGCAACCATCCCTTAGAGTAACAAAAATCACGACAACACACTACCTTCCATAATGACAAGTCTACCATCCATTGGAGTAACAAAAATCTCAACAATAGACTATCTTCCATAATGACAAGGGTACCATCATTGGAGTAACCCAAATATCCACAAGAGACTACCTTCCATAATGACAAGGCTACTATCCATTGGAGTCTACAAAATCTCGACGACAGACTACCTTCCATAATGACAAGGCTACCATCCATTGGAGTAACTAAAATCTCGACAATAGACTACCTTCCATAATGACAAAGCTACCATGCACTGGAGTAACTAAAATCTCAATAACAGACTACCTTCCATAATGATAAGGCTACCATCCATTGGAGTAACAAAGATATCGACAACAGACTACCTTCCATAACGACAAGGATACAATCCATTGTAGTAATAAAAATCTCGACAACAGACTACCTTCCATAATTACAAGACTACCATCCATTGTAGTAACAAAAATCTAGACAATAGACTACCTTCCATAATGACAAGGCCACCATCTATTGGAGTTACAAAAATCACGACAACAGACTACCTTCCATAATGACAAGGCTACCATCCAATGGAGTAACAAAAATCTCGACAACAGACTACCTTCCATAATGACAAGGCTACCATCCCTTAGAGTAAAAAAAATCTCGACAAAAATCTACCTTCCATAATGAAAAGGTTACCATCCATTGGAGTAACAAAGATATCGACAACATACTACCTTCCATAATGACAAGGCTACCATCCCTTAGAGTAAAAAAAATCATGATAACACACTACCTTCCATAATGATAAGTCTACTATCCATTGGAGTAACAAAAATCTCAACAATAGCTAACTTCCATAATGACAAGGGTACCATCATTGGAGTAACCCAAATATCCACAAGAGACTACCTTCCATAATGACAAGGGTACAATCCATTGGAGTCTACAAAATCTTGACAACAAACTACCTTCCATAATGACAAGGCTACCATCCATTGGAGTAACTAAAATCTCGAAAATAGACTACCTTCCATAATGACTAGGCTACCATCCATTGGAGTAACAAAGATATCGACAATAAACTACCTTCCATAACGACAAGGCTACAATCCATTGTAGTAATAAAAATCTCGACAATAATCTACCTTCCATAATGACTAGGCTACCATCCATTGGAATAACAAAGATATCTACAACGTACTACCTTCAATAATGACAAGGCTACCATCCATTGGAGTAACAAAAATCACGACAACAAACTACCTTCCATAATGACTAAGCTTCCATCCATTGGAATAACAAAAATATCAACAACACACTACCTTCCATAATGACAAGGCTACCATCCAATGGAGTAACAAAAATCTTGACAACATAATACCTTCCATAATGACTAGGCTACCATCCATTGGAGTAACAAAGATATCGACAATAGACTAGCTCCATAACGATAAGGCTACAATCCGTTGTAGTAACAAAAATCTCGACAACATACTACCTTCCATAATGACAAGGCTACCATCCATTGTAGTAACAAAAATATCGATAATAGACTACCTTCGATAATGACAAGGCTACCATCCATTGGAGTAACAAAAATCTCTACAACAATCTACCTTCCATAATGACAAGGCTACCATCCAATGGAGTAACAAAAATCTCGACAACAGACTACCTTCCATAATGACTAGGATACCATCCACTGGAGTAAACAAATTCTTGATAACACACTACCTTCCATAATGACAAGGCTACAATCTATTATATTAACAAAAATATCGACAATAGACTACCGTCTTAATGACAAGGCTACCATCCATTGGAATAACAAAAATCTCGACAACAGACTACGTTCCATAATGAGAAGGCTACCATCCCTTAGAGTAAGAAAAATCTCGACAACAAACTACCTTCCATAATGAAAAGGCTACCATCCATTGGAGTAACAAAGATATCGACAACATACTACCTTCCAGAATGACAAGGCTACCATCCCTTAGAGTAAAAAAAATCACGATAACACACTACCTTCCATAATGATAAGTCTACTATCCATTGGAGTAACAAAAATCTCAACAATAGACTAACTTCCATAATGACAAGGGTACCATCATTGGAGTAACCCAAATATCCACAAGAGACTACCTTCCATAATGACAAGGATACAATCCATTGGAGTCTACAAAATCTCGACAACAAACTACCTTACATAATGACAAGGCTACCATCCATTGGAGTAACTAAAATCTCGAAAATAGACTACCTTCCATAATGACTAGGCTACCATCCATTGGAGTAACAAAGATATCGACAACAGACTACCTTCCATAACGACAAGGCTACAATCCATTGTAGTAATAAAAATCTCGACGATAATCTACCTTCCATAATGACTAGGCTACCATCCATTGGAATAACAAAGATATCTACAACATACTACCTTCAATAATGACAAGGCTACCATCCATTGGAGTAACAAAAATCAAGACAACAGACTACCTTCCATAATGACTAGGCTTCCATCCATTGGAATAACAAAAATATCAACAACACACTACCTTCCATAACGATAAGGTTACCATCCATTGGAGTAACAAAGATATCGACAACAGACTACCTTCCATAATGACTAGGATACCATCCATTGGAGTAACAAAAATCTCGACAACACACTACATTCCATAATGACAACGCTGCAATCTATTATAGTAACAAAAATATCGACAATAGACTACCTTCATAATGACAAGGCTACCATCCATTGGAATAACAAAATTCTCGACAATAGACTACGTTCCATAATGACAAGGCTACCATCCCTTAGAGTAAGAAAAATCTCGACAACAGACTACCTTCATTAATGAAAAGGCTACCATCCATTGGAGTAACAAAGATATCGACAACATACTACCTTCCATAATGACAAGGCTACCATCCCTTAGAGTAACAAAAATCACGAAAAAACACTACCTTCCATAGTGACAAGTCTACCATCCATTGGAGTAACAAAAATATCAACAATAGACTATCTTCCATAATGACAAGTGTACCATCATTGGGGTAACCCAAATATCCACAAGAGACTACCTTCCATAACGACAAGGCTACAATCCATTGGAGTCTACAAAATCTCGACGACAGACTACCTTCCATAATGACAAGGCTACCATCCACTGGAGTAACTAAAATATCGACAACAGACTACCTTCCATAATGACTAGGCTACCATCCATTGGAATAACAAAGACATCGACAACAGACTACCTTCCATAACGACAAGGCTACAATCCATTGTAGTAACAAAGATATCGACAATAGACTAACTTCCATAACGACAAGGCTACAATCCATTGTAGTAACAAAAATCTCGACAATAGACTATCTTCCATAATGACAAGGCTACCATCCATTGGAGTAACAAAAATCTCGACAACAAACTACCTTCCAAAATGACAAGGCTACCATCCATTGGAATAACAAAAATATTGAAAACACACTACCTTCCATAATGACAAGGCTACCATCCAATGGAGTAACAAAAATCTTGACAACAGAATACCTTCCATAATGACTAGGATACCATCCATTGGAGTAACAAAAATCTCGACAACACACTACCTTCCATAATGACAACGCTGCAATCTATTATAGTAACAAAAATATCGACAATAGACTACCTTCATAATGACAAGGCTACCATCCATTGGAATAACAAAATTCTCGACAATAGACTATGTTCCATAATGACAAGGCTACCATCCCTTAGAGTAAGAAAAATCTTGACAAAAAACTACCTTCCATAATGAAAAGGCTACCATCCATTGGAGTAACAAAGATATCGACATCATACTACCTTCCAGAATGACAAGGCTACCATCCCTTAGAGTAACAAAAATCACGACAACACACTACCTTCCATAATGACAAGTCTACCATCCATTGGAGTAACAAAAATCTCAACAATAGACTATCTTCCATAATGACAAGGGTACCATCATTGGAGTAACCCAAATATCCACAAGAGACTACCTTCCATAATGACAAGGCTATTATCCATTGGAGTCTACAAAATCTCGACGACAGACTACCTTCCATAATGACAAGGCTACCATCCATTGGAGTAACTAAAATCTCGACAATAGACTACCTTCCATAATGACAAAGCTACCATGCACTGGAGTAACTAAAATCTCAATAACAGACTACCTTCCATAATGATAAGGCTACCATCCATTGGAGTAACAAAGATATCGACAACAGACTACCTTCCATAACGACAAGGATACAATCCATTGTAGTAATAAAAATCTCGACAACAGACTACCTTCCATAATTACAAGACTACCATCCATTGTAGTAACAAAAATCTAGACAATAGAATATCTTCCATAATGACAAGGCCACCATCCATTGGAGTTACAAAAATATCGACAACAAACTACCTTCCATAATGACAAGGCTACCATCCATTGGAATAACTAAAAAATTGACAACACACTACCTTCCATAATGACAAGGCTACCATCCATTGGAATAACAAAAATATCGACAACACACTATCTTCCATAATGACTAGGATACCATCCATTGGAGTAACAAAAATCTCGACAACACACTACCTTCCATAATGACAACACTGCAATCTATTATAGTGACCAAAATATCGACAATAGACTACCTTCATAATGACAAGGCTACCATCCATTGGAATTACAAAATTCGCGACAAAAGACTACGTTCCATAATGACAAGGCTACCGTCCCTTAGAGTAAGAAAAATCTCGACAACAAACTACCTTCCATAATAAAAAGGCTACCATCCATTGGAGTACCAAAGATATCGACAACATAATACCTTCCATAATGACAAGGCTACCATCCCTTAGAGTAACAAAAATCACGACAACACACTACCTTCCATAATGACAAGTCTACCATCCATTGGAGTAACAAAAATCTGAACAATAGACTATCTTCCATAATGACAAGGGTACCATCATTGGAGTAACCCAAATATCCACAAGAGACTACCTTCCATAATGACAAGGCTACTATCCATTGGAGTCTACAAAATCTCGACGACAGACTACCTTCCATAATGACAAGGCTACCATCCATTGGAGTAACTAAAATCTCGACAATAGACTACCTTCCATAATGACAAAGCTACCATGCACTGGAGTAACTAAAATCTCAATAACAGACTACCTTCCATAATGATAAGGCTACCATCCATTGGAGTAACAAAGATATCGACAACAGACTACCTTCCATAACGACAAGGATACAATCCATTGTAGTAATAAAAATCTCGACAACAGACTACCTACCATAATTACAAGACTACCATCCATTGTAGTAACAAAAATCTAGACAATAGAATACCTTCCATAATGACAAGGCCACCATCCATTGGAGTTACAAAAATATCGACAACAAACTACCTTCCATAATGACAAGGCTACCATCCATTGGAATAACTAAAAAATTGACAACACACTACCTTCCATAATGACAAGGCTACCATCCATTGGAATAACAAAAATATCGACAACACACTATCTTCCATAATGACTAGGATACCATCCATTGGAGTAACAAAAATCTCGACAACACACTACCTTCCATAATGACAACACTGCAATCTATTATAGTGACCAAAATATCGACAATAGACTACCTTCATAATGACAAGGCTACCATCCATTGGAATAACAAAATTCGCGACAAAAGACTACGTTCCATAATGACAAGGCTACCATCCCTTAGAGTAAGAAAAATCTCGACAACAAACTACCTTCCATAATAAAAAGGCTACCATCCATTGGAGTACCAAAGATATCGACAACATAATACCTTCCATAATGACAAGGCTACCATCCCTTAGAGTAACAAAAATCACGACAACACACTACCTTCCATAATGACAAGTCTACCATCCATTGGAGTAACAAAAATCTGAACAATAGACTATCTTCCATAATGACAAGGGTACCATCATTGGAGTAACCCAAATATCCACAAGAGACTACCTTCCATAACGACAAGGCTACAATCCATTGGAGTCTACAAAATTTCGACGACAGACTACCTTCCATAATGACAAGGCTACCATCCATTGGAGTAACAAAGATATCGACAATAGACTACCTTTCATAACTACAAGGCTACAATCCATTGTAGTAACAAAAATCTCGACAATAGCCTACCTTTTATAATGACAAGACTACCATCCATTGGAGTTACAAAAATCTCGACAACAAACTACCTTCCATAATGACAAGGCTAACATCCATTGGAATAACAAAAATATCGACAACACACTACCTTCCATAATGACAAGGCTACCATGCATTTGAGTAACTAAAATCTCAATAACATACTACCTTCCATAATGACTAGGCTACCATCCATTTGAGTAACAAAGATATCAACAACAGACTACCTTCCATAACGACAAGGCTACAATCCATTGTAGTAAAAAAAATCTCGACAATAGACTACCTTCCATAACGACAAGGCTACCATCCATTGGAGTAATAAAAATCTCGACAAAAAACTACCTTCCATAATGACAAGGCTACCATCCATTGGAATAACAAAAATATCGACAACACACTACCTTCCATAATGACAAGGCTACCATCCAATGCAGTAACAAAAATCTCGACAACAGACTACCTTCCATAATGACTAGGATACCATCCATTGGAGTAACAAAAATCTCGACAACACACTACCTTCCATAATGACAAGGCTACAATCTATTATAGTAACAAATATATCGACAATAGACTACCTTCACAATGACAAGGGTACCATCCATTGGAATAACAAAATTCTCGACAAGAGACTACGTTCCTTAATGACAAAGCTACCATCCCTTGGAGTAAGAAAAATCTCGACAACAAACTACCTTCCATAATGACAAGGCTACCATGCATTGGAGTAACTAAAATATCAGTAACAGACTACCTTCCATAATGACTAGGCTACCATCCATTTGAGTAACAAATATATCGACAACAGACTACCTTCCATAACGACAAGGCTACAATCCATTGTAGTAACAAAAATATCGACAAAGGCTACCTTCCATGATGACAAGGCTACCATCCCTTAGAGTAACAAAAATCTCGACAACAGACTACCTTCCATAATGATTAGGCTACCATCCATTGGAGTAACAAAGATATCGACAACAGACTACCTTCCATAACGACAAGGCTACAATCCATTGTAGTAACAAAAATCTCGACAATAGACTACCTTCCATAATGAAAAGGCTACAAACCATTGGAGTATAAAAATCTTGACAATATACTACCTTCCATAATGACAAGGCTACCATCCAATGGAGTAACAAAAATCTCGACAACAGACTACCTTCCATAATGACTAGGATACCATCCATTGGAGTAACAAAAATCTCGACAACACACTACATTCCATAATGACAAGGCTACAATCTATTATAGTAACAAAAATATCGACAATAGACTAACTTCATAATGACAAGGCTACCATCCATTGAAATAACAAAATTCTCGACAACAAACTACCTTCCATAATGACAAGGCTACCATCCCTTAGAGTAAGAAGAATCTCGACAACAAACTACCTTCCATAATGAAAAGCCTACCATCCATTGGAGTAACAAAGATATCGACAACATACTACCTTCCATAATGAAAAGGCTACCATCCCTTAGAGTAACAAAAATCACGAAAACACACTACCTTCCATAATGACAAGTCTACCATCCATTGGAGTAACAAAAATCTCAACAATAGACTATCTTCCATAATGACAAGGGTACCATCATTGGAGTAACCCAAATATCCACAAGAGACTACCTTCCATAACGACAAGGCTACAATCCATTGGAGTCTACAAAATCTCGACGACAGACTACCTTCCATAATGACAAGGCTACCATCCATTGGAGTAACTAATATCTCGACAACAGACTACCTTACATAATGACTAGGCTACCATCCATTGGAATAACAAAGATATGGACAACAGACTACCTTCCATAACGACAAGGCTACAATCCATTGTAGTAACAAAGATATCGACAACATACTACCTTCCATAATGACAAGGCTACAATCCATTGTAGTAACAAAAATCTCGACAATAGACTACCTTCCATAATGACAAGGCTACTATCCATTGGAGTAATAAAAATCTCGACAACAAACTACCTTCCATAATGACAAGGCTACCATCCATTGGAATAACAAAATATCGACAACACACTACCTTCCATAATGACAAGGCTACCATCCAATGGAGTAACAAATATCTCGACAATAGACTACCTTCCATAACGACAAGGCTACAATCCATTGTAGTAACAAAAATCTCGACAACAGACTACCTTTTATAATGACAAGACTACCATCCATTGGAGTTACAAAATCTCGACAACAAACTACCTTCCATAATGACAAGGCTACCATCCATTGGAATAACAAAAATATCGACAACACACTAACTTCCATAATGACAAGGCTACCATGCATTTGAGTAACTAAAATCTCAATAACAGACTACCTTCCATAATGACTAGGCTACCATCCATTTGAGTAACAAAGATATCGACAACAGACTACCTTCCATAACGACAAGGCTACAATCCATTGTAGTAATAAAAATCTCGACAATAGACTACCTTCCATAACGACAAGGCTACCATCCATTGGAGTAACAAAAATCTCGACAACAAACTACCTTCCATAATGACAAGGCTACCATCCATTGGAATTACAAAAATATCGACAACACACTACCTTCCATAATGGCAAGGCTACCATCCAATGGAGTAACAAAAATCTCGACAACAGACTACCTTCCATAATGACTAGGATACCATCCATTGGAGTAACAAAAATCTCGACAACACACTACCTTCCATAATGACAAGGCTACAATCTATTATAGTAACAAAAATATCGACAATAGACTAACTTCATAATGACAAGGCTACCATCCATTGGAATAACAAAATTCTCGACAACAAACTAACTTCCATAATGACAAGGCTACCATCCCTTAGAGTAAGAAGAATCTCGACAACAAACTACCTTCCATAATGACAAGGCTACCATGCATTGGAGTAACTAAAATCTCAGTAACAGACTACCTTCCATAATGGCTAGGCTACCATCCATTTGAGTAACAAAGATATCGACAACAGACTACCTTCCATAACGACAAGGCTACAATCCATTGTAGTAACAAAAATATCGACAATAGACTACCTTCCATGATGACAAGGCTACCATCCGTTGGAGTAACAAAAATCTCGACAAATGACTACCTTCCATAATTACAAGGCTACCATCCATTGGAATAACAAAAATATCGACAACACAGTACCTTCCATAATGACAAGGCTACCATCCCTTAGAGTAACAAAAATCTCGACAACAGACTATCTTCCATAATGATTAGGCTACCATCCATTGGAGTAACAAAGATATCGACAACAGACTACCTTCCATAACGACAAGGCTACAATCCATTGTAGTAACAAAAATCTCGACAATAGACTACCTTCCATAATGAAAAGGCTACAAACCTTTGGAGTATAAAAATCTCGACAATATACTACCTTCCATAATGACAAGGCTACCATCCAATGGAGTAACAAAAATCTCGACAACAGACTACCTTCCATAATGACTAGGATACCATCCATTGGAGTAACAAAAATCTCGACAACACACTACCTTCCATAATGACAAGGCTACAATCTATTATAGTAACAAAAATATCGACAATAGACTAACTTCATAATGACAAGGCTACCATCCATTGGAATAACAAAATTCTCGACAACAAACTACCTTCCATAATGACAAGGCTACCATCCCTTAGAGTAAGAAGAATCTCGACAACAAACTACCTTCCATAATGAAAAGCCTACCATCCATTGGAGTAACAAAGATATCGACAACATACTACCTTCCATAATGAAAAGGCTACCATCCCTTAGAGTAACAAAAATCACGAAAACACACTACCTTCCATAATGACAAGTCTACCATCCATTGGAGTAACAAAAATCTCAACAATAGACTATCTTCCATAATGACAAGGGTACCATCATTGGAGTAACCCAAATATCCACAAGAGACTACCTTCCATAACGATAAGGCTACAATCCATTGGAGTCTACAAAATCTCGACGACAGACTACCTTCCATAATGACAAGGCTACCATCCATTGGAGTAACTAATATCTCGACAACAGACTACCTTACATAATGACTAGGCTACCATCCATTGGAATAACAAAGATATGGACAACAGACTACCTTCCATAACGACAAGGCTACAATCCATTGTAGTAACAAAGATATTGACAACATACTACCTTCCATAACGACAAGGCTACAATCCATTGTAGTAACAAAAATCTCGACAATAGACTACCTTCCATAATGACAAGGCTACTATCCATTGCAATAATAAAAATCTCGACAACAAACTACCTTCCATAATGACAAGGCTACCATCCATTGGAATAACAAAACTATCGACAACACACTACCTTCCATAATGACAAGGCTACCATCCAATGGAGTAACAAATATCTCGACAATAGACTACCTTCCATAACGACAAGGCTACAATCCATTGTAGTAACAAAAATCTCGACAACAGACTACCTTTTATAATGACAAGACTACCATCCATTGGAGTTACAAAATCTCGACAACAAACTACCTTCCATAATGACAAGGCTACCATCCATTGGAATAACAAAAATATCGACAACACACTAACTTCCATAATGACAAGGCTACCATGCATTTGAGTAACTAAAATCTCAATAACAGACTACCTTCCATAATGACTAGGCTACCATCCATTTCAGTAACAAAGATATCGACAACAGACTACCTTCCATAACGACAAGGCTACAATCCATTGTAGTAATAAAAATCTCGACAATAGACTACCTTCCATAACGACAAGGCTACCATCCATTGGAGTAACAAAAATCTCGACAACAAACTACCTTCCATAATGAAAAGGCTACCATCCATTGGAATAACAAAAATATCGACAACACACTACCTTCCATAATGGCAAGGCTACCATCCAATGGAGTAACAAAAATCTCGACAACAGACTACCTTCCATAATGACTAGGATACCATCCATTGGAGTAACAAAAATATCAACAACACACTACCTTCCATAATGACAAGGCTACAATCTATTATAGTAACAAAAATATTGACAATAGACTACCTTCATAATGACAAGGGTACCATCCATTGGAATAACAGAGTTCTCGACAAGAGACTATGTTCCATAATGACAAGGCTACCATCCCTTGTAGTAAGAAAAATCTCGACAACAAACTACCTTCCATAATGACAAGGCTACCATGCATTGGAGTAACTAAAATCTCAGTAACAGACTACCTTCCATAATGGCTAGGCTACCATCCATTTGAGTAACAAAGATATCGACAACAGACTACCTTCCATAACGACAAGGCTACAATCCATTGTAGTAACAAAAATATCGACAATAGACTACCTTCCATGATGACAAGGCTACCATCCGTTGGAGTAACAAAAATCTCGACAACTGACTACCTTCCATAATTACAAGGCTACCATCCATTGGAATAACAAAAATATCGACAACACAGTACCTTCCATAATGACAAAGGCTACCATCCCTTAGAGTAACAAAAATCTCGACAACAGACTATCTTCCATAATGATTAGGCTACCATCCATTGGAGTAACAAAGATATCGACAACAGACTACCTTCCATAACGACAAGGCTACAATCCATTGTAGTAACAAAAATCTCGACAATAGACTACCTTCCATAATGAAAAGGCTACAAACCTTTGGAGTATAAAAATCTCGACAATATAGTACCTTCCATAATGACAAGGCTACCATGCATTGGAGTAACTAAAATCTCCATAACAGACTACCTTCCATAATGACTAGGCTACCATCCATTTGAGTAACAAAGATATCGACAACAGAGTCCCTTCCATAACGATAAGGCTACAATCCATTGTAGTAACAAAAATCTCGACAATAAACTACCTTCCATAATGACAAGGCAACCATCCATTGGAGTAACAAAAATCTCGACAACAAACTACCTTCCATAATGACAAGGCTACCATCCATTGGAATAACAAAAATATCGACAACACACTACCTTCCATAATGACAAGGCTACCATCCAATGGAGTAACAAAAATCTCGACAACATACTACCTTCCATAATGACTAGGATACCATCCATTGGAGTAACAAAATACTCGACAACACACTACCTTCCATAATGACAAGGCTACAATCTATTATAGTAACAAAAATAACGACAATAGACTAACTTCATAATGACAAGGCTACCATCCATTGGAATAACAAAATTCTCGACAACAGACTACGTTCCATAATGACAAGGCTACCATCCCTTAGAGTAAGAAGAATCTCGACAACAAACTACCTTCCATAATGAAAAGGCTACCATCCATTGGAGTAAAAAAGATATCGACAACATACTACCTTCCATAATGAAAAGGCTACCATCCCTTAGAGTAACAAAAATCACGAAAACACACTACCTTCCATAATGACAAGTCTACCATCCATTGGAGTAACAAAAATCTCAACAATAGACTATCTTCCATAATGACAAGGGTACCATCATTGGAGTAACCCAAATATCCATAAGAGACTACCTTCCATAACGACAAGGCTACAATCCATTGGAGTCTACAAAATCTCGACGACAGACTACCTTCCATAATGACAAGGCTACCATCCATTGGAGTAACTAAAATCTCGACAACAGACTACCTTACATAATGACTAGGCTACCATCCATTGGAATAACAAAGATATCGACAACAGACTACCTTCCATAACGACAAGGCTACAATCCATTGTAGTAACAAAGATATCGACAACATACTACCTTCCATAACGACAAGGCTACAATCCATTGTAGTAACAAAAATCTCGACAATAGACTACTTTCCATAATAACAAGGCTACTATCCATTGGAGTAATAAAAATCTCGACAACAAACTACCTTCCATAATGACAAGGCTACCATCCATTGGAATAACAAAATATCGACAACACACTACCTTCCATAATGACAAGGCTACCATCCAATGGAGTAACAAAAATCTCGACAACAGACTACCTTCCATAATGACTAGGATACAATCCATTGGACTAACAAAAATCTCGACAACACACAACCTTCCATAATGACAAGGCTACAATCTATTATAGTAACAAAAATATCGACAATAGACTACCTTCATAATGACAAGGCTACCATCCATTGGAATAACAAAATTCTCGACAATAGACTACGTTCAATAATGAAAAGGCTACCATCCCTTAGAGTAAGAAAAATCTCGACAACAAACTACCATCCATAATAAAAAGGCTACCATCCATTGGAGTAACAAAGATATCGACAACATACTACCTTCCATAATGACAAGGCTACCATCTCTTAGAGTAACAAAAATCACGACAACACACTACCTTCCATAATGACAAGTCTACCATCCATTGGAGTAACTAAAATCTCGACAACAAACTACCTTACATAATGACTAGGCTACCATCCATTGGAATAACAAAGATATCGACAACAGACTACCTTCCATAACGACAAGGCTACAATCCATTGTAGTAACAAAGATATCGACAACATACTACCTTCCATAACGACAAGGCTACAATCCATTGTAGTAAAAAACAAATCTCGACAATAGACTACCTTCTATAATGACAAGGCTACTATCCATTGGAGTAATAAAAATCTCGACAACAAACTACCTTCCATAATGACGAGGCTACCATCCATTGGAATAACAAAAATATCGACAACACACTACCTTCCATAATGACAAGGCTACCATCCAATGGAGTAACAAAGATATCGACAACATAGTACCTTCCATAATGACAAGGCTACCATCAATTGGAGTAACAAAAATCACGACAACACACTACCTTCCATAATGACAAGTCTACCATCCATTGGAGTAACAAAAATCTCAACAATAGACTATCTTCCATATTGACAAGGCTACAATCCATTGTAGTAAAAAAAATCTCTACAATAGACTACCTTCCATAATGAAAAGGCTACAAACCTTAGGAGTATAAAAATCTCTACGACAGACTACCTTCCATAATGACAAGGCTACCATCCATTGGAGTAACTAAAATCTCGACAACAGACTACCTTCCATAATGACTAGGCTACCATCCATTAGAGTAACAAAGATATCGACAATAGACTACCTTCCATAACGACAAGGCTACAATCCATTGTAGTAACAAAAATCTCGACAATAGACTACCTTCCATAATGATAAGACTACCATCCATTGTAGTAACAAAAATCTCGACAATAGACTACCTTCCATAATGACAAGGCTACCATCCATTGGAGTTACAAAAATCTCGACAACAAACTACCTTCCATAATGACGAGGCTACCATCCATTGGAATAACAAAAAAATCGACAACACACTACCTTCCATAATGACAAGGCTACCATGCATTGGAGTAACTAAAATCTCTATAATAGACTACCTTCCATAATGACTAGGCTACCATCCATTTGAGTAACAAAGATATCGACAACAGACTACCTTCCATAACGACAAGGCTACAATCCATTGTAGTAACAAAAATCTCGACAATAGACTACCTTCCATGATGACAAGGCTACCATCCGTTGGAGTAACAAAAATCTCGACAACAGACTACCTTCCATAATGACAAGGCTACCATCCATTGGAATAACAAAAATATCGACAACACACTACCTTCCATAATGACAAGGCTACCATCCAATGCAGTAACAAAAATCTCGACAACAGACTACCTTCCATAATGACTAGGATACCATCCATTGGAGTAACAAAAATCTCGACAACACACTACCTTCCATAATGACAAGGCTACAATCTATTATAGTAACAAAAATATCGACAATAGACTACATTTATAATGGCAAGGGTACCATCCATTGGAATAACAAAATTCTCGACAAGAGACTACGTTCCATAATGACAAGGCTACCATCCCTTGGAGTAAGAAAAATCTCGACAACAAACTACCTTCCATAATGACAAGGCTACCATGCATTGGAGTAACTAAAACCTCAATAGCAGACTACCTTCCATAATGACTAGGCTACCATTCATTTGAGTAACAAAGATATCGACAACACACTACCTTCCATAACGATAAGGCTACAATCCATTGTAGTAACAAAAATCTCGACAATAGACTACCTTCCATGATGATAAGGCTACCATCCGTTGGAGTAACAAAAATCTCGACAACAGACTACCTTCCATAATGACAAGGCTACCATCCATTGGAATAACAAAAATATCGACAACACACTACCTTCCATAATGACAAGGCTACCATGCATTGGGGTAACAAAAATCTCGACAACAGACTACCTTCCATAATGATTAGGCTACCATCCATTGGAGTAACAAAGATATCGACAACAGACTACCTTCCATAACGACAAGGCTATAATCCATTGTAGTAACAAAAATCTCGACAATAGACTACCTTCCATAATGAAAAGGCTACAAACCTTTGGAGTATAAAAATCTCGACAATAGACTACCTTCCATAATGACAAGGCTACCATGCATTGGAGTAACTAAAATCTCGATAACAGACTACCTTCCATAATGACTAGGCTACCATCCATTTGAGTAACAAAGATATCGAAAACAGACTCCCTTCCATAACGACAAGGCTACAATCCATTGTAGTAACCAAAATCTCGACAATAGACTACCTTCCATCATGACAAGACTACCATCCATTGAAGTAACAAAAATCTAAACAACAAACTACCTTCCATAATGACAAGGCTACCATCTAGTGGAATAACAAAAATATCGACAACACACTACCTTCCATAATGACAAGGCTACCATGCATTGGAGTAACAAAAATCTCGACAACAGACTACCTTCCATAATGACTAGGCTACCATCCATTGGAGTAACAAAGATATCGACAATAGACTACCTTCCATAACGACAAGGCTATAATCCATTGTAGTAACAAAAATCTCGACAATAGACTACCTTCAATAATGAAAAGGCTACAAACCTTTGGAGTATAAAAATCTCGACAATAGACTACCTTCCATAATGACAAGGGTACCATCCATTGGAGTAACAAAAATCTCGACAACAAACTACCTTCCATAATGACTAGGCTACCATCATTTGAGTAACAAAGATATCGACAACAGACTCCCTTCCATAACGACAAGGCTACAATCCATTGTAGAAACAAAAATCTCGACAATAGACTACCTTCCATAATGACAAGGCTACCATCCATTGGAGTAACAAAAATCTCAACAACAAACTACCTTCCATAATGACAAGGCTACCATCCAGTGGAATAACAAAAATATCGACAACACACTACCTTCCATAATGACAAGGCTACCATCCAATGGAGTAACAAAAATCTCGACAACAGACTACCTTCCATAATGACTAGGATACCATCCATTGGAGTAACAAAAATCTCGACAACAAACTACCTTCCATAATGACGAGGCTACCATCCATTGGAATAACAAAAATATCGACAACACACTACCTTCCATAATGACAAGGCTACCATCCAATGCAGTAACAAAAATCTCGACAACAGACTACCTTCCATAATGACTAGGATACCATCCATTGGAGTAACAAAAATCTCGACAACACACTACCTTCCATAATGACAAGGCTACAATCTATTATAGTAACAAAAATATCGACAATAGACTACCTTCATAATGGCAAGGGTACCATCCATTGGAATAACAAAATTCTCGACAAGAGACTACGTTCCATAATGACAAGGCTACCATCCCTTGGAGTAAGAAAAATCTCGACAACAAACTACCTTCCATAATGACAAGGCTACCATGCATTGGAGTAACTAAAATCTCAATAACAGACTACCTTCCATAATGACTAGGCTACCATTCATTTGAGTAACAAAGATATCGGCAACAGACTACCTTCCATAACGATAAGGCTACAATCCATTGTAGTAACAAAAATCTAGACAATAGACTACCTTCCATGATGATAAGGCTACCATCCGTTGGAGTAACAAAAATCTCAACAATATACTACCTTCCATAATGACAAGGCTACCATCCATTGGAATAACAAAAATATCGACAACACACTACCTTCCATAATGACAAGGCTACCATGCATTGGAGTAACAAAAATCTCGACAACAGACTACCTTCCATAATGATTAGGCTACCATCCATTGGAGTAACAAAGATATCGACAACAGACTACCTTCCATAACGACAAGGCTATAATCCATTGTAGTAACAAAAATCTCGACAATAGACTACCTTCCATAATGAAAAGGCTACAAACCTTTGGAGTATAAAAATCTCGACAATAGACTACCTTCCATAATGACAAGCTACCATGCATTGGAGTAACTAAAATCTCGATAACAGACTACCTTCCATAATGACTAGGCTACCATCCATTTGAGTAACAAAGATATCGACAACAGACTCACTTCCATAACGACAAGGCTACAATCCATTGTAGTAACAAAAATCTCGACAATAGACTACCTGCCATAATGACAAGGCTACCATTCATTGGAGTAACAAAAATCTCAACAACAAACTACCTTCCATAATGACAAGGCTACCATCCAGTGGAATAACAAAAATATCGACAACACACTACCTTCCATAATGACAAGGCTACCATCCAATGGAGTAACAAAAATCTCGACAACAGACTACCTTCCATAACGACTAGGATACCATCCATTGGAGTAACAAAAATCTCGACAACACACTACCTTCAATAATGACAAGGCTACAATCTATTATAGTAACAAAAATATCGACAATAGACTAACTTCATAATGACAAGGCTACCATCCATTGGAATAACAAAATTCTCGACAACAGACTACGTTCCATAATGACAAGGCTACCATCCCTTAGAGTAAGAAGAATCTAGACAACAAACTACCTTCCATAATGAAAAGGCTACCATCCATTGGAGTAACAAAGATATCGACAACATACTACCTTCCATAATGAAAAGGCTACCATCCCTTAGAGTAACAAAAATCACGAAAACACACTACCTTCCATAATGACAAGTCTACCATCCATTGGAGTAACAAAAATCTCAACAATAGACTATCTTCCATAATGACAAGGGTATCATCATTGGAGTAACCCAAATATCCACAAGAGACTACCTTCCATAACGACAAGGCTACAATCCATTGGAGTCTACAAAATCTCGACGACAGACTACTTTCCATAATGACAAGGCTACCATCCATTGGAGTAACTAAAATCTCGACAATAGACTACCTTACATAATGACTAGGCTACCATCCATTGGAATAACAAAGATATCGACAACAGACTACCTTCCATAACGACAAGGTTACAATCCATTGTAGTAACAAAGATATCGATGACATACTACCTTCCATAACGACAAGGCTACAATCCATTGTAGTAACAAAAATCTCGAAAATAGACTACCTTCCATAATGACAAGGCTACTATCCATTGGAGTAATAAAAATCTCGACAACAAACTACCTTCCATAATGACAAGGCTACCATCCATTGGAATAACAAAACTATCGATAACACACTACCTTCCATAATGACAAGGCCACCATCCAATGGAGTAGCAAAAATCTCGACAACAGACTACCTTCCATAATGACTAGGATACCATCCATTGGAGTAACAAAAATCTCGACAACACACTACCTTCCATAATGACAAGGCTACAATCTATTATAGTAACAAAAATATCGACAATAGACTACCTTCATAATGACAAGGCTACCATCCATTGGAATAACAAAATTCTCGACAATAGACTACGTTCCATAATGACAAGGCTACCATCCCTTAGAGTAAGAAAAATCTCGACAACAAACTACCTTCCATAATAAAAAGGCTACCATCCATTGGAGTAACAAAGATATCGACAACATACTACCTTCCATAATGACAAGGCTAACATCCCTTAGAGTAACAAAAATCACGACAACACACTACCTTCCATAATGACAAGTCTACCATCCATTAGAGTAACAAAAATCTCAACAATGGACTATCTTCCATAATGACAAGGCTAAAATCCATTGTAGTAACAAAAATCTCTACAAAAGACTACCTTCCATAATGAAAAGGCTACAAACCTTTGGAGTATAAAAATCTCGACGACAGACTACCTTCCATAATGACAAGGCTACCATCCATTGGAGTAACTAAAATCTCGACAATAGACTACCTTCCATAATGACTAGGCTACCATCCATTAGAGTAACAAAGATATCGACAATAGACTACCTTCCATAACGACAAGGCTACAATCCATTGTAGTAACAAAAATCTCGACAACAGACTACCTTCCATAATGACAAGACTACCATCCATTGTAGTAACAAAAATCTCGACAATAGACTACCTTCCATAATGACAAGGCTACCATCCATTGGAGTTAAAAAAATCTAGACAACAAACTACCTTCCATAATGACAAGGCTACCATTCATTGGAATAACAAAAATATCGACAACACACTACCTTCCATAATGACAAGGCTACCATGCATTGGAGTAACTAAAATCTCAATAATAGACTACCTTACATAATGACTAGGCTACCATCCATTTGAGTAACAAAGATATCGACAACAGACTACCTTCTATAACGACAAGGCTACAATCTATTGTAGTAACAAAAATCTCGACAATAGACTACCTTCCATAATGACAAGGCTACCATCCATTGGAGTAACAAAAATCTCGACAACAAACTACCTTCCATAATGACAAGGCTACCATCCATTGGAATAAAAAAAATATCGACAACACACTACCTTCCATAATGACAAGGCTACCATCCAATGGAGTAACAAAAATCTCGACAACAGACTACCTTCCATAATGACTAGGATACTATCCATTGGAGTAACAAAAATCTCGACAACACACTACCTTCCATAATGACAAGGCTACAATCAATTATAGTAACCAAAATATCGACAATAGACTACCTTCATAATGACAAGTGTACCATCCATTGGAATTACAAAATTCTCGACAAGAGACTACGTTCCATAATGACAAGGCTACCATCCCTTGGAGTAAGAAAAATCTCGACAACAAACTACCTTCCTAAATGATAAGGCTACCATGCATTGGAGTAACTAAAATCTCAATAACAGACTACCTTCCATAATGACTAGGCTACCATCCATTTGAGTAACAAAGATATTGACAACAGAGTACCTTCCATAACGACAAGGCTACAATCCATTGTAGTAACAAAAATCTCGACAATAGACTACCTTCCATGATGACAAGGCTACCATCCGTTGGAGTAACAAAAATCTCGATAACAGACTACCTTCCATAATGACTAGGCTACCATCCATTTGAGTAACAAAGATATCGACAACAGACTCCCTTCCATAACGACAAGGCTACAATCCATTGTAGTAACAAAAATCTCGACAATAGACTACCTTCCATAATGACAAGGCTACCATCCATTGGAGTAACAAAAATCTCGACAACAAACTACCTTCCATAATGACAAGGCTACCATCCATTGGAATAACAAAATATCGACAACACACTACCTTCCATAATGACAAGGCTACCATCCAATGGAGTAACAAAAATCTCGACAACAGACTACCTTCCATAATGACTAGGATACAATCCATTGGACTAACAAAAATCTCGACAACACACAACCTTCCATAATGACAAGGCTACAATCTATTATAGTAACAAAAATATCGACAATAGACTACCTTCATAATGACAAGGGTACCATCCATTGGAATAAAAAAATTCTCGACAAGCGACTACGTTCCATAATGACAAGGCTACCATCGCTTGGAGTAAGAAAAATCTCGACAACAAACTACCTTCCATAATGACAAGGCTACCATGCATTGGAGTAACTAAAATCTCAATAACAGACTACCTTCCATAATGACTAGGCTACCATTCATTTGAGTAACAAAGATATCGACAATAGACTACCTTCCATAACGATAAGGCTACAATCCATTGTAGTAACAAAAATCTCGACAATAGACTACCTTCCATGATGACAAGGCTACCATCCGTTGAAGTAACAAAAATCTTGACAACAGACTACCTTCCATAATGACAAGGCTACCATCCATTGGAATAACATAAATATCGACAACACACTACCTTCCATAATGACAAGGCTACCATCCCTTAGAGTAACAAAAATCTCGACAACAGACTACCTTCCATAATGATTAGGCTACCATCCATTGGAGTAACAAAGATATCGACAACAGACTACCTTCCATAACGACAAGGCTACAATCCATTGTAGTAACAAAAATTTCGACAATAGACTACCTTCCATAATGAAAAGGCTACAAACCTTTGGAGTATATAAATCTCGACAATAGACTACCTTCCATAATGACAAGGCTACCATGCATTGGAGTAACTAAAATCTCGATAACAGACTACCTTCCATAATGACTAGGCTACCATCCATTTGAGTAACAAAGATATCGACAACAGACTCCCTTCCATAACGACAAGGCTACAATCCATTGTAGTAACAAAAATCTCGACAACAAACAACCTTCCATAATGACAAGGCTACCATCCATCGGAGTAACAAAAATCTCGACAACAAACTACCTTCCATAATGACAAGGCTACCATCCATTGGAATAAAAAAAATATCGACAACACACTACCTTCCAAAATGACAAGGCTACCATCCAATGGACTAACAAAAATCTCGACAACAGACTACCTTCCATAATGACTAGGATACCATCCATTGGAGTAACAAAAATCTCGACAACACACTACCTTCCACAATGACAAGGCTACAATCTATTATAGTAACAAAAATATCGACAATAGACTAACTTCATAATGACAAGGCTACCATCCATTGGAATAACAAAATTCTTTACAACAGACTACGTTCCATAATGACAAGGCTACCATCCCTTAGAGTAAGAAAAATCTCGACAACAAACTACCTTCCATAATGAAAAGGATACCATCCATTGGAGTAACAAAGATATCGACAACATACTACCTTCCATAATGACAAGGCTACCATCCCTTAGAGTAACAAAAATCATGAAAACACACTACCTTCCATAATGACAAGTCTACCATCCATTGGAGTAACAAAAATCTCAACAATAGACTATCTTCCATAATGACAAGGGTACCATCATTGGAGTAACCCAAATATCCACAAGAGACTACCTTCCATAATGACAAGGCTACAATCCATTGGAGTCTACAAAATCTCGACGACAAACTACCTTCCATAATAACAAGGCTACCATCCATTGGAGTAACTAAAATCTCGACAATAGACTACCTTCCATAATGACTAGGCTACCATCCATTGGAGTAAAAAAGATATCGACAACAGACTACCTTCCATGATGACAAGGCTATAATCCATTGTAGTAACAAAAATCTCGACAACAGACTACCTTCCATAATGACAAGGCTACCATCCATTGTAGTAACAAAAATCTTGACAATAGACTACCTTCCATAATGACAAGGCTACCATCCATTGGAATAACATAAATATCGACAACACACTACCTTCCATAATGACAAGGCTACCATCCATTGGAGTAACTAAAATCTCGACAATAGACTACCTTCCATAATGACTAGGCTACCATCCATTGGAGTAAAAAAGATATCGACAACAGACTACCTTCCATGATGACAAGGCTATAATCCATTGTAGTAACAAAAATCTCGACAACAGACTACCTTCCATAATGACAAGGCTACCATCCATTGTAGTAACAAAAATCTTGACAATAGACTACCTTCCATAATGACAAGGCTACCATCCATTGGAGTTAAAAAAATCTCGACAACAAACTACCTACCATAATGACAAGGCTACCATCCATTGGAATAACAAAAATATCGACAACAGACTACCTTCCATAATGACTAGGATACCATCCATTGGAGTAACAAAAATCTCGACAAGACACTACCTTCCATAATGACAAGGCTACAATCAATTATAGTAACAAAAATATTGACAATAGACTACCTTCATAATGACAAGGCTACCATCCATTGGAATAACAAAATTCTCGACAATAGACTACGTTCCTTAATGATAATGCTACCATCCCTTAGAGTAAGAAAAATCTCGACAACAAACTACCTTCCATAATGAAAAGGCAACCATCCATTGGAGTAACAAAGATATCGACAACATACTACCTTCCATAATGACAAGGCTACCATCCCTTAGAGTAACAAAAATCACGAAAACACACTACCTTCCATAATGACAAGGCTACCATCCATTGGAATAACAAAAATATCGACAACACACTACCTTCCATAATGACAAGGCTACCATCCAATGGAGTAACAAAAATCTCGACAACAGACTACCTTCCATAATGACTAGGATACCATCCATTGGAGTAACAAAAATCTCGACAACACACTACCTTCCATAATGACAAGGCTACAATCTATTATAGTAACAAAAATATCGACAATAGACTAACTTCATAATGACAAGGCTACCATCCATTGGAATAACAAAATTCTTGACAACAGACTACGTTCCATAATGACAAGGCTACCATCCCTTAGAGTAAGTAAAATCTCGACAACAAACTACCTTCCATAATGAAAAGGCTACCATCCGTTGGAGTAACAAAGATATCGACAACATACTACCTTCCATAATGACAAGGCTACCATCCCTTAGAGTAACAAAAATCACGAAAACACACTACCTTCCATAATGACAAGTCTACCATCCATTGGAGTAACAAAAATCTCAACAATAGACTATCTTCCATAATGACAAGGGTACCATCATTAGAGTAACCCAAATATCCACAAGAGACTACCTTCCATAATGACAAGGCTACAATCCATTGCAGTCTACAAAATCTCGACGACAAACTACCTTCCATAATGACAAGGCTACCATCCCTTAGAGTAAGAAAAATCTAGACAACAGACTACCTTCCATAATGATTAGGCTACCATCCATTGGAGTAACAAAGATATCGACAACAGACTACCTTCCATAATGACAAGGCTACCATCCAATGGAGTAACAAAAATCTCGACAACAGACTACCTTCCATAATGACTAGGATACCATCCATTGGAGTAACAAAAATCTCGACAACACACTACCTTCCATAATGACAAGGCTACAATCTATTATAGTAACAAAAATATCGACAATAGACTAACTTCATAATGACAAGGCTACCATCCATTGGAATAACAAAATTCTTGACAACAGACTACGTTCCATAATGACAAGGCTACCATCCCTTAGAGTAAGAAGAATCTCGACAACAAACTACCTTCCATAATGAAAAGGATACCATCCATTGGAGTAACAAAGATATCGACAACATACTACCTTCCATAATGACAAGGCTACCATCCCTTAGAGTAACAAAAATCACGAAAACACACTACCTTCAATAATGACAAGTCTACCATCCATTGGAGTAACAAAAATCTCAACAATAGACTATCTTCCATAATGACAAGGGTACCATCATTGGAGTAACCCAAATATCCACAAGAGACTCCCTTCCATAACGACAAGGCTACAATCCATTGTAGTAACAAAAATCTCGACAATAGACTACCTTCCATAATGACAAGGCTACCACCCATTGGAGTAACAAAAATCTCAACAACAAACTACCTTCCATAATGACAAGGCTACCATCCATTGGAATAACAAAAATATCGACAACACACTACCTTCCATAATGACAAGGCTACCATCCAATGGAGTAACAAAAATCTCGACAACATACTACCTTCCATAATGACTAGGATACCATCCATTGGAGTAACAAAAATCTCGACAACACACTACCTTCCATAATGACAAGGCTACAATCTATTATAGAAACAAAAATATCGACAATAGACTAACTTCATAATGACAAGGCTACCATCCATTGGAATAACAAAATTCATGACAACAGACTACGTTCCATAATGACAAGGCTACCATCCCTTAGAGTAAGAAAAATCTCGACAACAAACTACTTTCCATAATGAAAAGGATACCATCCTTTGGAGTAACAAAGATATCGACAACATACTACCTTCCATAATTACAAGGCTACCATCCCTTAGAGTAACAAAAATCACGAAAACACACTACCTTCCATAATGACAAGTCTACCATCCATTGGAGTAACAAAAATCTCAACAATAGACTATCTTCCATAATGACAAGGGTACCATCATTGGAGTAACCCAAATATCCACAAGAGACTACCTTCCATAATGACAAGGCTACAATCCATTGGAGTCTACAAAATCTCGACGACATACTACCTTCCATAATGACAAGGCTACCATCCATTGGAATAACATAAATATCGACAACACACTACCTTCCATAATGACAAGGCTACCATCCCTTAGAGTAACAAAAATCTCGACAACAGACTACCTTCCATAATGATTAGGCTACCATCCATTGGAGTAACAAAGATATCGACAACAGACTACCTTCCATAACGACAAGGCTACAATCCATTGTAGTAACAAAAATTTCGACAATAGACTACCTTCCATAATGAAAAGGCTACAAACCTTTGGAGTATATAAATCTCGACAATAGACTACCTTCCATAATGACAAGGCTACCATGCATTGGAGTAACTAAAATCTCGATAACAGACTACCTTCCATAATGACTAGGCTACCATCCATTTGAGTAACCAAGATATCGGCAACAGACTCCCTTCCATAACGACAAGGCTACAATCCATTGTAGTAACAAAAATCTCGACAATAGACTACCTTCCATAATGACAAGGCTACCACCCATTGGAGTAACAAAAATTTCAACAACAAACTACCTTCCATAATGACAAGGCTACCATCCATTGGAATAACAAAAATATCGACAACACACTACCTTCCATAATAATAAGGCTACCATCCAATGGAGTAACAAAAATCTCGACAACAGACTACCTTCCATAATGACTAGGATACCATCCATTGGAGTAACAAAAATCTCGACAACACACTACCTTCCATAATGACAAGGCTACAATCTATTATAGTAACAAAAATATCCACAATAGACTAACTTCATAATGACAAGGCTACCATCCATTGGAATAACAAAATTCTTGACAACAGACTACGTTCCATAATGACAAGGCTACCATCCCTTAGAGTAAGAAAAATCTCGACAACAAACTACCTTCCATAATGAAAAGGATACCATCCATTTGAGTAACAAAAATATCGACAACATACTACCTTCCATAATGACAAGGCTACCATCCCTTAGAGTAACAAAAATCACGAAAACACACTACCTTCCATAATGACAAGTCTACCATCCATTTGAGTAACAAAAATCTCAACAATAGACTATCTTCCATAATGACAAGGGTACCATCATTGGAGTAACCCAAATATCCACAAGAGACTACCTTCAATAATGACAAGGCTACAATCCATTGGAGTCTACAAAATCTCGACGACAAACTACCTTCCATAATGACAAGGCTACCATCCATTGGAGTAACTAATATCTCGACAATAGACTACCTTCCATAATGACTAGGCTACCATCCATTGGAGTAAAAAAGATATCGACAACAGACTACCTTCCATAACGACAAGGCTATAATCCATTGTAGTAACAAAAATCTCGACAACAGACTACCTTCCATAATGACAAGGCTACCATCCATTGTAGTAACAAAAATCTTGACAATAGACTACCTTCCATAATGACAAGGCTACCATCCATTCGAGTTACAAAAATCTCGACAACAAACTACCTACCATAATGACAAGGCTACCATCCTTGGAATAACAAAAATATCGACAACAGACTACCTTCCATAATGACTAGGATACCATCGATTGGAGTAACAAAAATCTCGACAACACACTACCTTCCATAATGACAAGGCTACAATCTATTATAGTAACAAAAATATCGACAATAGACTACATTCATAATGACAAGGCTACCATCCATTGGAATAACAAAATTCTCGACAATAGACTACGTTCCTTAATGACAATGCTACCATCCCTTAGAGTAAGAAAAATCTCGACAACAAACTACCTTGCATAATGAAAAGGCAACCATCCATTGGAGTAACAAAGATATCGACAACATACTATCTTCCATAATGACAAGGCTACCATCCCTTAGAGTAACAAAAATCACGAAAACACACTACCTTCCATAATGACAAGTCTACCATCCATTGGAGTAACAAAAATCTCAACAATAGACTATCTTCCATAATGACAAGGGTACCATCATTGGAGTAACCCAAATATCCACAAGAGACTACCTTCCATAATGACAAGGCTACAATCCATTGGAGTCTACAATATCTCGACGACAAACTACCTTCCATAATAACAAGGCTACCATCCATTGGAGTAACTAAAATCTCGACAATAGACTACCTTCCATAATGACTAGGCTACCATCCATTGGAGTAAAAAAGATATCGACAACAGACTACCTTCCATAACGACAAGGCTATAATCCATTGTAGTACAAAAATCTCGACAACAGACTACCTTCCATAATGACAAGGCTATCATCCATTGTAGTAACAAAAATCTTGACAATAGACTACCTTCCATAATGACAAGGCTACCATCCATTGGAAACAACACACTACCTTCCATAATGACAAGGCTACCATCCAATGGAGTAACAAAAATCTCGACAACAGACTACCTTCAGTAATGACTAGGATACCATCCATTGGAGTAACAAAAATCTCGACAACACACTACCTTCCATAATGACAAGGCTACAATCTATTATAGTAACAAAAATATCGACAATAGACTAACTTCATAATCACAAGGCTACCATCCATTGGAATAACAAAATTCTTGACAACAGACTACGTTCCATAATGACAAGGCTACCATCCCTTAGAGTAAGAAAAATCTCGACAACAAACTACCTTCCATAATGAAAAGGCTATCATCCGTTGGAGTAACAAAGATATCGACAACATACTACCTTCCATAATGACAAGGCTACCATCCCTTAGAGTAACAAAAATCACGAAAACACACTTCCTTCCATGATGACAAGTCTACCATCCATTGGAGTCACAAAAATCTCAACAATAGACTATCTTCCATAATGACAAGGGTGCCATCATTGGAGTAACCCAAATATCCACAAGAGACTACCTTCCATAATGACAAGGCTACAATCCATTGCAGTCTACAAAATCTCGACGACAGACTACCTTCCATAATGACAAGGCTATCATCCATTGGAGTAATTAAAATCTCGAAAATAGACTACCTTCCATAATGACTAGGCTACCATCCATTTGAGTAACAAAGATATCGACAACAGACTCCCTTCCATAACGACAAGGCTACAATCCATTGTAGTAACAAAAATCTCGACAATAGACTACCTTCCATAATGGCAAGGCTACCACCCATTGGAGTAACAAAAATCTCAACAACAAACTACCTTCCATAATGACAAGGCTACCATCCATTGGAATAACAAAAATCTCGACAACACACTACCTTCCATAATGACAAGGCTACAATCTATTATAGAAACAAAAATATTGACAATAGACTAACTTCATAATGACAAGGCTACCATCCATTGGAATAACAAAATTCTTGACAACAGACTACGTCCCATAATGACAAGGCTACCATCCCTTAGAGTAAGAAGAATCTCGACAACAAACTACCTTCTATAATGAAAAGGATACCATCCATTGGAGTAACAAAGATATCGACAACATACTACCTTCCATAATTACAAGGCTACCATCCCTTAGAGTAACAAAAATCACGAAAACACACTACCTTCCATAATGACAAGTCTACCATCCATTGGAGTAACAAAAATCTCAACAATAGACTATCTACCATAATGACAAGGGTACCATCATTGGAGTAACCCAAATATCCACAAGAGACTACCTTCCATAACGACAAGGCTACAATCCATTGTAGTAACAAAAATCTCGACAATAGACTACCTTCCATAATGACAAGGCTACCACCCATTGGAGTAACAAAAATCTCAACAACAAACTACCTTCCATAATGACAAGGCTACCGTCCATTGGAATAACAAAAATATCGACAACACACTACCTTCCATAATGACAAGGCTACCATCCAATGGAGTAACAAAAATCTCGACAACAGACTACCTTCCATAATGACTAGGATACCATCCATTGGAGTAACAAAAATCTCGACAACACACTACCTTCCATAATGACAAGGCTACAATCTATTATAGAAACAAAAATATCGACAATAGACTAACTTCATAATGACAAGGCTACCATCCATTGGAATAACAAAATTCTTGACAACAGACTACGTTCCATAATGACAAGGCTACCATCCCTTAGAGTAAGAAAAATCTCGACAACAAACTACTTTCCATAATGAAAAGGATACCATCATTTGGAGTAACAAAGATATCGACAACATACTACCTTCCATAATTACAAGGCTACCATCCCTTAGAGTAACAAAAATCACGAAAACACACTACCTTCCATAATGACAAGTCTACCATCCATTGGAGTAACAAAAATCTCAACAATAGACTATCTTCCATAATGACAAGGGTACCATCATTGGAGTAACCCAAATATCCACAAGAGACTACCTTCCATAATGACAAGGCTACAATCCATTGGAGTCTACAATATCTCGACGACAAACTACCTTCCATAATAACAAGGCTACCATCCATTGGAGTAACTAAAATCTCGACAATAGACTACCTTCCATAATGACTAGGCTACCATCCATTGGAGTAAAAAAGATATCGACAACAGACTACCTTCCATAACGACAAGGCTATAATCCATTGTAGTACAAAAATCTCGACAACAGACTACCTTCCATAATGACAAGGCTATCATCCATTGTAGTAACAAAAATCTTGACAATAGACTACCTTCCATAATGACAAGGCTACCATCCATTGGAAACAACACACTACCTTCCATAATGACAAGGCTACCATCCAATGGAGTAACAAAAATCTCGACAACAGACTACCTTCAGTAATGACTAGGATACCATCCATTGGAGTAACAAAAATCTCGACAACACACTACCTTCCATAATGACAAGGCTACAATCTATTATAGTAACAAAAATATCGACAATAGACTAACTTCATAATCACAAGGCTACCATCCATTGGAATAACAAAATTCTTGACAACAGACTACGTTCCATAATGACAAGGCTACCATCCCTTAGAGTAAGAAAAATCTCGACAACAAACTACCTTCCATAATGAAAAGGCTATCATCCGTTGGAGTAACAAAGATATCGACAACATACTACCTTCCATAATGACAAGGCTACCATCCCTTAGAGTAACAAAAATCACGAAAACACACTTCCTTCCATGATGACAAGTCTACCATCCATTGGAGTCACAAAAATCTCAACAATAGACTATCTTCCATAATGACAAGGGTGCCATCATTGGAGTAACCCAAATATCCACAAGAGACTACCTTCCATAATGACAAGGCTACAATCCATTGCAGTCTACAAAATCTCGACGACAGACTACCTTCCATAATGACAAGGCTATCATCCATTGGAGTAATTAAAATCTCGAAAATAGACTACCTTCCATAATGACTAGGCTACCATCCATTTGAGTAACAAAGATATCGACAACAGACTCCCTTCCATAACGACAAGGCTACAATCCATTGTAGTAACAAAAATCTCGACAATAGACTACCTTCCATAATGGCAAGGCTACCACCCATTGGAGTAACAAAAATCTCAACAACAAACTACCTTCCATAATGACAAGGCTACCATCCATTGGAATAACAAAAATCTCGACAACACACTACCTTCCATAATGACAAGGCTACAATCTATTATAGAAACAAAAATATTGACAATAGACTAACTTCATAATGACAAGGCTACCATCCATTGGAATAACAAAATTCTTGACAACAGACTACGTCCCATAATGACAAGGCTACCATCCCTTAGAGTAAGAAGAATCTCGACAACAAACTACCTTCTATAATGAAAAGGATACCATCCATTGGAGTAACAAAGATATCGACAACATACTACCTTCCATAATTACAAGGCTACCATCCCTTAGAGTAACAAAAATCACGAAAACACACTACCTTCCATAATGACAAGTCTACCATCCATTGGAGTAACAAAAATCTCAACAATAGACTATCTTCCATAATGACAAGGGTACCATCATTGGAGTAACCCAAATATCCACAAGAGACTACCTTCCATAACGACAAGGCTACAATCCATTGTAGTAACAAAAATCTCGACAATAGACTACCTTCCATAATGACAAGGCTACCACCCATTGGAGTAACAAAAATCTCAACAACAAACTACCTTCCATAATGACAAGGCTACCGTCCATTGGAATAACAAAAATATCGACAACACACTACCTTCCATAATGACAAGGCTACCATCCAATGGAGTAACAAAAATCTCGACAACAGACTACCTTCCATAATGACTAGGATACCATCCATTGGAGTAACAAAAATCTCGACAACACACTACCTTCCATAATGACAAGGCTACAATCTATTATAGAAACAAAAATATCGACAATAGACTAACTTCATAATGACAAGGCTACCATCCATTGGAATAACAAAATTCTTGACAACAGACTACGTTCCATAATGACAAGGCTACCATCCCTTAGAGTAAGAAAAATCTCGACAACAAACTACTTTCCATAATGAAAAGGATACCATCATTTGGAGTAACAAAGATATCGACAACATACTACCTTCCATAATTACAAGGCTACCATCCCTTAGAGTAACAAAAATCACGAAAACACACTACCTTCCATAATGACAAGTCTACCATCCATTGGAGTAACAAAAATCTCAACAATAGACTATCTTCCATAATGACAAGGGTACCATCATTGGAGTAACCCAAATATCCACAAGAGACTACCTTCCATAATGACAAGGCTACAATCCATTGGAGTCTACAAAATCTCGACGACATACTACCTTCCATAATGACAAGGCTACCATCCATTGGAATAACATAAATATCGACAACACACTACCTTCCATAATGACAAGGCTACCATCCCTTAGAGTAACAAAAATCTCGACAACAGACTACCTTCCATAATGATTAGGCTACCATCCATTGGAGTAACAAAGATATCGACAACAGACTACCTTCCATAACGACAAGGCTACAATCCATTGTAGTAACAAAAATTTCGACAATAGACTACCTTCCATAATGAAAAGGCTACAAACCTTTGGAGTATATAAATCTCGACAATAGACTACCTTCCATAATGACAAGGCTACCATGCATTGGAGTAACTAAAATCTCGATAACAGACTACCTTCCATAATGACTAGGCTACCATCCATTTGAGTAACCAAGATATCGGCAACAGACTCCCTTCCATAACGACAAGGCTACAATCCATTGTAGTAACAAAAATCTCGACAATAGACTACCTTCCATAATGACAAGGCTACCACCCATTGGAGTAACAAAAATTTCAACAACAAACTACCTTCCATAATGACAAGGCTACCATCCATTGGAATAACAAAAATATCGACAACACACTACCTTCCATAATAATAAGGCTACCATCCAATGGAGTAACAAAAATCTCGACAACAGACTACCTTCCATAATGACTAGGATACCATCCATTGGAGTAACAAAAATCTCGACAACACACTACCTTCCATAATGACAAGGCTACAATCTATTATAGTAACAAAAATATCCACAATAGACTAACTTCATAATGACAAGGCTACCATCCATTGGAATAACAAAATTCTTGACAACAGACTACGTTCCATAATGACAAGGCTACCATCCCTTAGAGTAAGAAAAATCTCGACAACAAACTACCTTCCATAATGAAAAGGATACCATCCATTTGAGTAACAAAGATATCGACAACATACTACCTTCCATAATGACAAGGCTACCATCCCTTAGAGTAACAAAAATCACGAAAACACACTACCTTCCATAATGACAAGTCTACCATCCATTTGAGTAACAAAAATCTCAACAATAGACTATCTTCCATAATGACAAGGGTACCATCATTGGAGTAACCCAAATATCCACAAGAGACTACCTTCCATAATGACAAGGCTACAATCCATTGGAGTCTACAAAATCTCGACGACAAACTACCTTCCATAATGACAAGGCTACCATCCATTGGAGTAACTAAAATCTCGACAATAGACTACCTTCCATAATGACTAGGCTACCATCCATTGGAGTAAAAAAGATATCGACAACAGACTACCTTCCATAACGACAAGGCTATAATCCATTGTAGTAACAAAAATCTCGACAACAGACTACCTTCCATAATGACAAGGCTACCATCCATTGTAGTAACAAAAATCTTGACAATAGACTACCTTCCATAATGACAAGGCTACCATCCATTCGAGTTACAAAAATCTCGACAACAAACTACCTACCATAATGACAAGGCTACCATCCATTGGAATAACAAAAATATCGACAACAGACTACCTTCCATAATGACTAGGATACCATCGATTGGAGTAACAAAAATCTCGACAACACACTACCTTCCATAATGACAAGGCTACAATCTATTATAGTAACAAAAATATCGACAATAGACTACATTCATAATGACAAGGCTACCATCCATTGGAATAACAAAATTCTCGACAATAGACTATGTTCCTTAATGATAATGCTACCATCCCTTAGAGTAAGAAAAATCTCGACAACAAACTACCTTGCATAATGAAAAGGCAACCATCCATTGGAGTAACAAAGATATCGACAACATACTATCTTCCATAATGACAAGGCTACCATCCCTTAGAGTAACAAAAATCACGAAAACACACTACCTTCCATAATGACAAGTCTACCATCCATTGGAGTAACAAAAATCTCAACAATAGACTATCTTCCATAATGACAAGGGTACCATCATTGGAGTAACCCAAATATCCACAAGAGACTACCTTCCATAATGACAAGGCTACAATCCATTGGAGTCTACAATATCTCGACGACAAACTACCTTCCATAATAACAAGGCTACCATCCATTGGAGTAACTAAAATCTCGACAATAGACTACCTTCCATAATGACTAGGCTACCATCCATTGGAGTAAAAAAGATATCGACAACAGACTACCTTCCATAACGACAAGGCTATAATCCATTGTAGTACAAAAATCTCGACAACAGACTACCTTCCATAATGACAAGGCTATCATCCATTGTAGTAACAAAAATCTTGACAATAGACTACCTTCCATAATGACAAGGCTACCATCCATTGGAAACAACACACTACCTTCCATAATGACAAGGCTACCATCCAATGGAGTAACAAAAATCTCGACAACAGACTACCTTCAGTAATGACTAGGATACCATCCATTGGAGTAACAAAAATCTCGACAACATACTACCTTCCATAATGACAAGGCTACAATCTATTATAGTAACAAAAATATCGACAATAGACTAACTTCATAATCACAAGGCTACCATCCATTGGAATAACAAAATTCTTGACAACAGACTACGTTCCATAATGACAAGGCTACCATCCCTTAGAGTAAGAAAAATCTCGACAACAAACTACCTTCCATAATGAAAAGGCTATCATCCGTTGGAGTAACAAAGATATCGACAACATACTACCTTCCATAATGACAAGGCTACCATCCCTTAGAGTAACAAAAATCACGAAAACACACTTCCTTCCATGATGACAAGTCTACCATCCATTGGAGTCACAAAAATCTCAACAATAGACTATCTTCCATAATGACAAGGGTGCCATCATTGGAGTAACCCAAATATCCACAAGAGACTACCTTCCATAATGACAAGGCTACAATCCATTGCAGTCTACAAAATCTCGACGACAGACTACCTTCCATAATGACAAGGCTATCATCCATTGGAGTAATTAAAATCTCGAAAATAGACTACCTTCCATAATGACTAGGCTACCATCCATTTGAGTAACAAAGATATCGACAACAGACTCCCTTCCATAACGACAAGGCTACAATCCATTGTAGTAACAAAAATCTCGACAATAGACTACCTTCCATAATGACAAGGCTACCACCCATTGGAGTAACAAAAATCTCAACAACAAACTACCTTCCATAATGACAAGGCTACCATCCATTGGAATAACAAAAATCTCGACAACACACTACCTTCCATAATGACAAGGCTACAATCTATTATAGAAACAAAAATATTGACAATAGACTAACTTCATAATGACAAGGCTACCATCCATTGGAATAACAAAATTCTTGACAACAGACTACGTCCCATAATGACAAGGCTACCATCCCTTAGAGTAAGAAAAATCTCGACAACAAACTACTTTCCATAATGAAAAGGATACCATCCATTGGAGTAACAAAGATATCGACAACATACTACCTTCCATAATTACAAGGCTACCATCCCTTAGAGTAACAAAAATCACGAAAACACACTACCTTCCATAATGACAAGTCTACCATCCATTGGAGTAACAAAAATCTCAACAATAGACTATCTTCCATAATGACAAGGGTACCATCATTGGAGTAACCCAAATATCCACAAGAGACTACCTTCCATAATGACAAGGCTACAATCCATTGGAGTCTACAAAATCTCGACGACATACTACCTTTCATAATGACAAGGCTACCATCCATTGGAATAACATAAATATCGACAACACACTACCTTCCATAATGACAAGGCTACCATCCCTTAGAGTAACAAAAATCTCGACAACAGACTACCTTCCATAATGATTAGGCTACCATCCATTGGAGTAACAAAGATATCGACAACAGACTACCTTCCATAACGACAAGGCTACAATCCATTGTAGTAACAAAAATTTCGACAATAGACTACCTTCCATAATGAAAAGGCTACAAACCTTTGGAGTATATAAATCTCGACAATAGACTACCTTCCATAATGACAAGGCTACCATGCATTGGAGTAACTAAAATCTCGATAACAGACTACCTTCCATAATGACTAGGCTACCATCCATTTGAGTAACCAAGATATCGGCAACAGACTCCCTTCCATAACGACAAGGCTACAATCCATTGTAGTAACAAAAATCTCGACAATAGACTACCTTCCATAATGACAAGGCTACCACCCATTGGAGTAACAAAAATTTCAACAACAAACTACCTTCCATAATGACAAGGCTACCATCCATTGGAATAACAAAAATATCGACAACACACTACCTTCCATAATAACAAGGCTACCATCCAATGGAGTAACAAAAATCTCGACAACAGACTATCTTCCATAATGACTAGGATACCATCCATTGGAGTAACAAAAATCTCTACAACACACTACCTTCCATAATGACAAGGCTACAATCTATTATAGTAACAAAAATATCGACAATAGACTAACTTCATAATGACAAGGCTACCATCCATTGGAATAACAAAATTCTTGACAACAGACTACGTTCCATAATGACAAGGCTACCATCCCTTAGAGTAAGAAAAATCTCGACAACAAACTACCTTCCATAATGAAAAGGATACCATCCATTGGAGTAACAAAGATATCGACAACATACTACCTTCCATAATGACAAGGCTACAATCCCTTAGAGTAACAAAAATCACGAAAACACACTACCTTCCATAATGACAAGTCTACCATCCATTTGAGTAACAAAAATCTCAACAATAGACTATCTTCCATAATGACAAGGGTACCATCATTGGAGTAACCCAAATATCCACAAGAGACTACGTTCCATAATGACAAGGCTACAATCCATTGGAGTCTACAAAATCTCGACGACAAACTACCTTCCATAATGACAAGGCTACTATCCATTGGAGTAACTAAAATCTCGACAATAGACTACCTTCCATAATGACTAGGCTACCATCCATTGGAGTAAAAAAGATATCGACAACAGACTACCTTCCATAACGACAAGGCTATAATCCATTGTAGTAACAAAAATCTCGACAACAGACTACCTTCCATAATGACAAGGCTACAATCCATTGGAAAAAAAAATTTGACAATAGACTACCTTCCATAATGACAAGGCTACCATCCATTGGAGTTACAAAAAGCTCGACAACAAACTACCTACCATAATGACAAGGCTACCATCCATTGGAATAACAAAAATATCGACAACAGACTACCTTCCATAATGACTAGGATACCATCCATTGGAGTAACAAAAATCTCGACAACACACTACCTTCCATAATGACAAGGCTACAATCTATTATAGTAACAAAAATATCGACAATAGACTACCTTCATAATGACAAGGCTACCATCCATTGGAATAACAAAATTCTCGACAATAGACTACGTTCCTTAATGACAATGCTACCATCCCTTAGAGTAAGAAAAATCTCGACAAAAAACTACCTTCCATAATGAAAAGGCAACCATCCATTGGAGTAACAAAGATATCGACAACATACTACCTTTCATAATGACAAGGCTACCATCCCTTAGAGTAACAAAAATCACGAAAACACACTACCTTCCATAATGACAAGGCTACCATCCATTGGAATAACAAAAATATCGACAACACACTACCTTCCATAATGACAAGGCTACCATCCAATGGAGTAACAAAAATCTCGACAACAGACTACCTTCCATAATGACTAGGATACCATCCATTGGAGTAACAAAAATCTCGACAACACACTACCTTCCATAATGACAAGGCTACAATCTATTAAAGTAACAAAAATATCGACAATAGACTAACTTCATAATGACAAGGCTACCATCCATTGGAATAACAAAATTCTTGACAACAGACTACGTTCCATAATGACAAGGCTACCATCCCTTAGAGTAAGAAAAATCTCGACAACAAACTACCTTCCATAATGAAAAGGCTACCATCCGTTGGAGTAACAAAGATATCGACAACATACTACCTTCCATGATGACAAGGCTACCATCCCTTAGAGTAACAAAAATCACGAAAACACACTACCTTCCATAATGACAAGTCTACCATCCATTGGAGTAACAAAAATCTCAACAATAGACTATCTTCCATAATGACAAGGTTACCATCATTGGAGTAACCCAAATATCCACAAGAGACTACCTTCCATAATGACAAGGCTACAATCCATTGGAGTCTACAAAATCTCGACGACAAACTACCTTCCATAATGACAAGGCTACCATCCATTGGAGTAACTAAAATCTCGACAATAGACTACCTTCCATAATGACTAGGCTACCATCCATTGGAGTAAAAAAGATATCGACAACAGACTACCTTCCATAACGACAAGGCTATAATCCATTGTAGTAACAAAAATCTCGACAACAGACTACCTTCCATAATGACAAGGCTACCATCCATTGTAGTAACAAAAATCTTGACAATAGACTACCTTCCATAATGACAAGGCTACCATCCATTGGAGTTACAAAAATCTCGACAACAAACTACCTACCATAATGACAAGGCTACCATCCATTGGAATAACAAAAATATCGACAACAGACTACCTTCCATAATGACTAGGATACCATCCATTGGAGTAACAAAAATCTCGACAACACACTACCTTCCATAATGACAAGGCTACAATCTATTATAGTAACAAAAATATCGACAATAGACTACCTTCATAATGACAAGGCTACCATCCATTGGAATAACAAAATTCTCGACAATAGACTACGTTCCTTAATGACAATGCTACCATCCCTTAGAGTAAGAAAAATCTCGACAACAAACTACCTTCCATAATGAAAAGGCAACCATCCATTGGAGTAACAAAGATATCGACAACATACTACCTTCCATAATGACAAGGCTACCATCCCTTAGAGTAACAAAAATCACGAAAACACACTACCTTCCATAATGACAAGGCTACCATCCATTGGAATAACAAAAATATCGACAACACACTACCTTCCATAATGACAAGGCTACCATCCAATGGAGTAACAATAATCTCGACAACAGACTACCTTCCATAATGACTAGGATACCATCCATTGGAGTAACAAAAATCTCGACAACACACTACCTTCCATAATGACAAGGCTACAATCTATTATATTAACAAAAATATCGACAATAGACTAACTTCATAATGACAAGGCTACCATCCATTGGAATAAAAAAATTCTTGACAACAGACTACGTTTCATAATGACAAGGCTACCATCCCTTAGAGTAAGAAAAATCTCGACAACAAACTACCTTCCATAATGAAAAGGCTACCATCTGTTGGAGTAACAAAGATATCGACAACATACTACCTTCCATAATGACAAGGCTACCATCCCTTAGATTAACAAAAATCACGAAAACACACTACCTTCCATAATGACAAGTCTACCATCCATTAGAGTAACAAAAATCTCAACAATAGACTATCTTCCATAATGACAAGGGTACCATCATTGGAGTAACCCAAATATCCACAAGAGACTACCTTCCATAATGACAAGGCTACAATCCATTGGAGTTTACAAAATCTCGACGACAGACTACCTTCCATAATGACAAGGCTACCATCCATTAGAGTAATTAAAATCTCGACAATAGACTACCTTCCATAATGACTAGGCTACCATCCATTGGATTAAAAAAGATATCGATAACAGACTACCTTCCATAAGGACAAGGCTATAATCCATTGTAGTAACAAAAATCTCGACAACAGACTACCTTCCATAATGTCAAGGCTACCATCCATTGTAGTAATAAAAATCTTGACAATAGACTACCTTCCATAATGACAAGGCTACCATCCATTGGAGTTACAAAAATCTCGACAACACACTACCTACCATAATGACTAGGATACCATCCATTGGAGTAACAAAAATCTCGACAACACACTACCTTCCATAATGACAAGGCTACAATCTATTATAGTAACAAAAATATCGACAATAGACTACCTTCATAATGACAAGGCTACCATCCATTGGAATAACAAAATTCTCGACAATAGACTACGTTCCTTAATGACAATGCTACCATCCCTTAGAGTAAGAAAAATCTCGACAACAAACTACCTTCCATAATGAAAAGGCAACCATCCATTGGAGTAACAAAGATATCGACAACATACTACCTTCCATAATGACAAGGCTACCATCCCTTAGAGTAACAAAAATCACGAAAACACACTACCTTCCATAATGACAAGGCTACCATCCATTAGAATAACAAAAATATCGACAACACACTACCTTCCATAATGACAAGGCTACCATCCAATGGAGTAACAATAATCTCGACAACAGACTACCTTCCATAATGACTAGGATACCATCCATTGGAGTAACAAAAATCTCGACAACACACTACCTTCCATAATGACAAGGCTACAATCTATTTTAGTAACAAAAAAATCGACAATAGACTAACTTCATAATGACAAGGCTACCATCCATTGGAATAACAAATTTCTTGACAACAGACTACGTTCCATAATGACAAGGCTACCATCCCTTAGAGTAAGAAAAATCTCGACAACAAACTACCTTCCATAATGAAAAGGCTACCATTCGTTGGAGTAACAAAGATATCGACAACATACTACTTCCATAATGACAAGGCTACCATCCCTTAGAGTAACAAAAATCACGAAAACACACTACCTTCCATAATGAAAAGTCTACCATCCATTGGAGTAACAAAAATCTCAACAATAAACTATCTTCCATAATGACAAGGGTACCATCATTGGAGTAACCCAAATATCCACAAGAGACTACCTTCCATAATGACAAGGCTACAATCCATTGCAGTCTATAAAATCTCGACGACAGACTACCTTCCATAATGACAAGGCTACCATCCATTGGAGTAATTAAAATCTCGAAAATAGACTACCTCCATAATGACTAGGCTACCATCCATTTGAGTGACAAAGATATCGACAACAGACTCCCTTCCATAACGACAAGGATACAATCCATTGTAGTAACAAAAATCTCGACAATAGACTACCTTCCATAATGACAAGGCTACCACCCATTGGAGTAACAAAAATCTCAACAACAAACTACCTTCCATAATGACAAGGCTACCATCCATTGGAATAACAAAAATATTGAGAACACACTACCTTCCATAATGACAAGGCTACCATCCAATGGAGTAACAAAAATCTCGACAACAGACTACCTTCCATAATGACTAGGATACCATCCATTGGAGTAACAAAATCTCAACAACACACTACCTTCCATAATGACAAGGCTACAATCTATTATAGAAACAAAAATATCGACAATAGACTAACTTCATAATGACAAGGCTACCATCCATTGGAATAACAAAATTCTTGACAACAGACTACGTTCCATAATGACAAGGCTACCATCCCTTAGAGTAAGAAAAATCTCGACAACAAACTACTTTCCATAATGAAAAGGATACGATCCATTGGAGTAACAAAGATATCGACAACATACTACCTTCCATAATGACAAGGCTACCATCCCTTAGAGTAACAAAAATCACGAAAACACACTACCTTCCATAATGACAAGTCTACCATCCATTGGAGTAACAAAAATCTCAACAATAGACTATCTTCCATAATGACAAGGGTACCATCATTGGAGTAACCCAAATATCCACAAGAGACTACCTTCCATAATGACAAGGCTACAATCCATTGCAGTCTACAAAATCTCGACGACAGACTACCTTCCATAATGACAAGGCTACCATCCATTGGAGTAATTAAAATCTCGAAAATAGACTACCTCCATAATGACTAGGCTACCATCCATTTGAGTAACAAAGATATCGACAACAGACTCCCTTCCATAACGACAAGGCTACAATCCATTGTAGTAACAAAAATCTCGACAATAGACTACCTTCCATAATGACAAGGCTACCACCAATTGGAGTAACAAAAATCTCAACAACAAACTACCTTCCATAATGACAAGGCTACCATCCATTGGAATAACAAAAATATCGAGAACACACTACCTTCCATAATGACAAGGCTACCATCCAATGGAGTAACAAAAATCTCGACAACAGACTACCTTCCATAATGACTAGGATACCATCCATTGGAGTAACAAAAATCTCGACAACACACTACCTTCCATAATGAGAAGGCTACAATCTATTATAGAAACAAAAATACCGACAATAGACTAACTTCATAATGACAAGGCTACCATCCATTGGAATAACAAAATTCTTGACAACAGACTACGTTCCATAATGACAAGGCTACCATCCCTTAGAGTAAGAAAAATCTCGACAACAAACTACTTTCCATAATGAAAAGGATACCATCTATTGGAGTAACAAAGATATCGACAACATACTACCTTCCATAATGACAAGGCTACCATCCCTTAGAGTAACAAAAATCACGAAAACACACTACCTTCCATAATGACAAGTCTACCATCCATTGGAGTAACAAAAATCTCAACAATAGACTATCTTCCATAATGGCAAGGGTACCATCATTGGAGTAACCCAAATATCCACAAGAGACTACCTTCCATAATGACAAGGGTACCATCATTGGAGTAACCCAAATATCCACAAGAGACTACCTTCCATAATGACAAGGCTACAATCCATTGGAGTATACAAAATCTCGACGACAGACTACCTTCCATAATGACAAGGCTACCATCCATTGGAATAACATAAATATCGACAACACACTACCTTCCGTAATGACAAGGCTACCATCCCTTAGAGTAACAAAAATCTCGACAACAAACTACCTTCCATAATGATTAGGCTACCATCCATTGGAGTAACAAAGATATCGACAACAGACTACCTTCCATAACGACAAGGCTACAATCCATTGTAGTAACAAAAATTTCGACAATAGACTACCTTCCATAATGAAAAGGCTAAAAACCTTTGGAGTATATAAATCTCGACAATAGACTACCTTTTATAATGACAAGGCTACCATGCATTGGAGTAACTAAAATCTCGATAACAGACTACCTTCCATAATGACTAGGCTACCATCCATTTGAGTAACAAAGATATCGACAACAGACTCCCTTCCATAACGACAAGGCTACAATCCATTGTAGTAAAAAAAATCTCGACAATAGACTACCTTCCATAATGACAAGGCTACCAACCATTGGAGTAACAAAAATCTCAACAATAAACTACCTTCCATAATGACAAGGCTACCATCCATTGGAATAACAAAAATATCGACAACACACTACCTTCCATAATGACAAGGCTACCATCCAATGGAGTAACAAAAATCTCGACAACAGACTACCTTCCATAATGACTAGGATACCATCCATTGGAGTAACAAAAATCTCGACAACACACTACCTTCCATAATGACAAGGCTACAATCTATTATAGAAACAAAAATATCGACAATAGACTAACTTCATAATGACAAGGCTACCATCCATTGGAATAACAAAATTCTTGACAACAGACTACGTTCCATAATGACAAGGCTACCATCCCTTAGAGTAAGAAAAATCTCGACAACAAACTACTTTCCATAATGAAAAGGATACCATCCATTGGAGTAACAAAGATATCGACAACATACTACCTTCCATAATGACAAGGCTACCATCCCTTAGAGTAACAAAAATCACGAAAACACACTACCTTCCATAATGACAAGTCTACCATCCATTGGAGTAACAAAAATCTCAACAATAGACTATCTTCCATAATGACAAGGGTACCATCATTGGAGTAACCCAAATATCCACAAGAGACTACCTTCCATAATGACAAGGGTACCATCATTGGAGTAACCCAAATATCCACAAGAGACTACCTTCCATAATGACAAGGCTACAATCCATTGGAGTCTACAAAATCTCGACGACAGACTACCTTCCATAATGACAAGGCTACCATCCATTGGAATAACATAAATATCGACAACACACTACCTTCCGTAATGACAAGGCTACCATCCCTTAGAGTAACAAAAATCTCGACAACAGACTACCTTCCATAATGATTAGGCTACCATCCATTGGAGTAACAAAGATATCGACAACAGACTACCTTCCATAACGACAAGGCTACAATCCATTGTAGTAACAAAAATTTCGACAATAGACTACCTTCCATAATGAAAAGGCTAAAAACCTTTGGAGTATATAAATCTCGACAATAGATTACCTTTTATAATGACAAGGCTACCATGCATTGGAGTAACTAAAATCTCGATAACAGACTACCTTCCATAATGACTAGGCTACCATCCATTTGAGTAACAAAGATATCGACAACAGACTCCCTTCCATAACGACAAGGCTACAATCCATTGCAGTAACAAAAATCTCGACAATAGACTACCTTCCATAATGACAAGGCTACCACCCATTGGAGTAACAAAAATCTCAACATTAAACTACCTTCCATAATGACAAGGCTACCATCAATTGGAATAACAAAAATATCGACAACACACTACCTTCCATAATGACAAGGCTACCATCCAATGGAGTAACAAAAATCTCGACAACAGACTACCTTCCATAATGACTAAGATACCATCCATTGGAGTAACAAAAACCTCGACAACACACTACCTTCCATAATGACAAGGCTACAATCTATTATAGTAACAAAAATATCGACAATTGACTAACTTCATAATGATAAGGCTACCATCCATTGGAATAACAAAATTCTTGACAACAAACTACGCTCCATAATGACAAGGCTACCATCCATTGGAATAACAAAATTCTTGACAACAGACTACGCTCCATAATGACAAGGCTACCATCCCTTAGAGTAAGAAAAATCTCGACAACAAACTACGCTCCATAATGACAAGGCTACCATCCCTTAGAGTAACTAAAATCACGAAAACACACTACCTTCCATAATGACAAGTCTACCATCCATTGGAGTAACAAAAATCTCAACAATAGACTATCTTCCATAATGACAAGGGTACCATCATTGGAGTAACCCAAATATCCACAAGAGACTACCTTCCATAATGGCAAGGCTACAGTCCATTGGAGTCTACAAAATCTCGACGACAGACTACCTTCCATAATGACAAGGCTACCATCCATTGGAGTAATTAAAATCTCGACAATAGACTACCTTCCATAATGACTAGGCTACCATCCATTGGAGTAAATAAGATATCGACAACAGACTACCTTCCATAACGATAAGGCTATAATCCATTGTAGTAACAAAAATCTCGACAACAGACTACCTTCCATAATGACAAGGCTACCATCCATTGTAGTAACAAAAATCTTGACAATAGACTACCTTCCATAATGACAAGGCTACCATCCATTGGAGTTACAAAAATCTCGACAACAAACTACCTACCATAATGACAAGGCTACCATCCATTGGAATAACAAAAATATCGACAACAGACTACCTTCCATAATGACTAGGATACCATCCATTGGAGTAACAAAAATCTCGACAACACACTACCTTCCATAATGACAAGGCTACAATCTATTATAGTAACAAAAATATCGACAATAGACTACCTTCATAATGACAAGGCTACCATCCATTGGAATAACAAAATTCTCGACAATAGACTACGTTCCTTAATGACAATGCTAACATCCCTTAGAGTAAGAAAAATCTCGACAACAAACTACCTTCCATAATGAAAAGGCAACCATCCATTGGAGTAAAAAAGATATCGACAACATACTACCTTCCATAATGACAAGGCTACCATCCCTTAGAGTAATAAAAATCATGAAAACACACTACCTTCCATAATGACAAGGCTACCATCCATTGGAATAACAAAAATATCGACAACACACTACCTTCCATAATGACAAGGCTACCATCCAATGGAGTAACAAAAATCTCGACAACAGACTACCTTTCATAATGACTAGGATACCATCCATTGGAGTAACAAAAATCTCGACAACACACTACCTTCCATAATGACAAGGCTACAATCTATTATAGTAACAAAAATATCGACAATAGACTAACTTCATAATGACAAGGCAACCATCCATTGGAATAACAAAATTCTTGACAACAAACTACGTTCCATAATGACAAGGCTACCATCCCTTAGAGTAAGAAAAATCTCGACAACAAACTACCTTCCATAATGAAAAGGCTACCATCCGTTGGAGTAACAAAGATATCGACAACATACTACCTTCCATAATGACAAGGCTACCATCCCTTAGAGTAACAAAAATCACGAAAACACACTACCTTCCATAATGACAAGTCTACCATCCATTGGAGTAACAAAAATCTCAACAATAAACTATCTTCCATAATGACAAGGGTACCATCATTGGAGTAACCCAAATATCCACAAGAGACTACGTTCCATAATGACAAGGCTACAATCCATTGCAGTCTACAAAATCTCGACGACAGACTACCTTCCATAATGACAAGGCTACCATCCATTGGAGTAATTAAAATCTCGAAAATAGACTACCTTCCATAATGACTAGGCTACCATCCATTTGAGTAACAAAGATATCGACAACAGACTCCCTTCCATAACGACAAGGCTACAATCCATTGTAGTAACAAAAATCTCGACAATAGACTACCTTCCATAATGACAAGGCTACCACCCATTGGAGTAACAAAAATCTCAACAACAAACTACCTTCCATAATGACAAGGCTACCATCCATTGGAATAACAAAAATATCGACAACACACTACCTTCCATAATGACAAGGCTACCATCCAATGGAGTAACAAAAATCTCGACAACAGACTACCTTCCATAATGACTAGGATACCATCCATTGGAGTAACAAAAATCTCGACAACACACTACCTTCCATAATGACAAGGCTACAATCTATTATAGAAACAAAAATATCGACAATACACTAACTTCATAATGACAAGGCTACCATCCATTGGAATAACAAAATTCTTGACAACAGACTATGTTCCATAATGACAAGGCTACCATCCCTTAGAGTAAGAAAAATCTCGATAACAAACTACTTTCCATAATGAAAAGGATACCATCCATTGGAGTAACAAAGATATCGACAACATACTACCTTCCATAATGACAAGGCTACCATCCCTTAGAGTAACAAAAATCACGAAAACACACTACCTTCCATAATGACAAGTCTACCATCCATTGGAGTAACAAAAATCTCAACAATAGACTATCTTCCATAATGACAAGGGTACCATCATTGGAGTAACCCAAATATCCACAAGAGACTACCTTCCATAATGACAAGGCTACAATCCATTGGAGTCTACAAAATCTCGACGACAGACTACCTTCCATAATGACAAGGCTACCATCCATTGGAGTAATTAAAATCTCGACAATAGACTACCTTCCATAATGACTAGGCTACCATCCATTTGAGTAACAAAGATATCGACAACAGACTACCTTCCATAACGACAAGGCTACAATCCATTGTAGTAACAAAAATTTCGACAATAGACTACCTTCCATAATGAAAAGGCTACAAACCTTTGGAGTATATAAATCTCGACAATAGACTACCTTCCATAATGACAAGGCTACCATGCATTGGAGTAACTAAAATCGCGATAACAGACTACCTTCCATAATGACTAGGCTACCATCCATTTGAGTAACAAAGATATCGACAACAGACTCCCTTCCATAACGACAAGGCTACAATCCATTGTAGTAACAAAAATCTCGACAATAGACTACCTTCCATAATGACAAGGCTACCACCCATTGGAGTAACAAAAATCTCAACAACAAACTACCTTCCAAAATGACAAGGCTACCATCCATTGGAATAACAAAAATATCGACAACACACTACCTTCCATAATGACAAGGCTACCATCCAATGGAGTAACAAAAATCTCGATAACAGACTACCTTCCATAATGACTAGGATACCATCCATTGGAGTAACAAAAATCTCGACAACACACTACCTTCCATAATGACAAGGCTACAATCTATTATAGAAACAAAAATATCGACAATACACTAACTTCATAATGACAAGGCTACCATCCATTGGAATAACAAAATTCTTGACAACAGACTATGTTCCATAATGACAAGGCTACCATCCCTTAGAGTAAGAAAAATCTCGACAACAAACTACTTTCCATAATGAAAAGGATACCATCCATTGGAGTAACAAAGATATCGACAACATACTACCTTCCATAATGACAAGGCTACCATCCCTTAGAGTAACAAAAATCACGAAAACACACTACCTTCCATAATGACAAGTCTACCATCCGTTGGAGTAACAAAAATCTCAACAATAGACTATCTTCCATAATGACAAGGGTACCATCATTGGAGTAACCCAAATATCCACAAGAGACTACCTTCCATAATGACAAGGCTACAATCCATTGGAGTCTACAAAATCTCGACGACAGACTACCTTCCATAATGACAAGGCTACCATCCCTTAGAGTAACAAAAATCTAGACAACAGACTACCTTCCATAATGATTAGGCTACCATCCATTGGAGTAACAAAGATATCGACAACAGACTACCTTCCATAACGACAAGGCTACAATCCATTGTAGTAACAAAAATTTCGACAATAGACTACCTTCCATAATGAAAAGGCTACAAACCTTTGGAGTATATAAATCTCGACAATAGACTACCTTCCATAATGACAAGGCTACCATGCATTGGAGTAACTAAAATCGCGATAACAGACTACCTTCCATAATGACTAGGCTACCATCCATTTGAGTAACAAAGATATCGACAACAGACTCCCTTCCATAACGACAAGGCTACAATCCATTGTAGTAACAAAAATCTCGACAATAGACTACCTTCCATAATGACAAGGCTACCACCCATTGGAGTAACAAAAATCTCAACAACAAACTACCTTCCATAATGACAAGGCTACCATCCATTGGAATAACAAAAATATCGGCAACACACTTCCTTCCATAATGACAAGGCTACCATCCAATGGAGTAACAAAAATCTCGACAACAGACTACCTTCCATAATGACTAGGACACCATCCATTGGAGTAACAAAAATCTCGACAACACACTACCTTCCATAATGACAAGGCTTCAATCTATTATAGTAACAAAAATATCGACAATAGACTACCTTCATAATGACAAGGCTACCATCCATTGGAATAACAAAATTCTCGACAATAGACTTCGTTCCTTAATGACAATGCTAACATCCCTTAGAGTAAGAAAAATCTCGACAACAAACTACCTTCCATAATGAAAAGGCAACCATCCATTGGAGTAAAAAAGATATCGACAACATACTACCTTCCATAATGACAAGGCTACCATCCCTTAGAGTAACAAAAATCACGAAAACACACTACCTTCCATAATGACAAGGCTACCATCCATTGGAATAACAAAAATATCGACAACACACTACCTTCCATAATGACAAGGCTACCATCCAATGGAGTAACAAAAATCTCGACAACAGACTACCTTTCATAATGACTAGGATACCATCCATTGGAGTAACAAAAATCTCGACAACACACTACCTTCCATAATGACAAGGCTACAATCTATTATAGTAACAAAAATATCGACAATAGACTAACTTCATAATGACAAGGCAACCATCCATTGGAATAACAAAATTCTTGACAACAAACTACGTTCCATAATGACAAGGCTACCATCCCTTAGAGTAAGAAAAATCTCGACAACAAACTACCTTCCATAATGAAAAGGCTACCATCCATTGGAGTAACAAAGATATCGACAACATACTACCTTCCATAATGACAAGGCTACCATCCCTTAGAGTAACAAAAATCACGAAAACACACTACCTTCCATAATGACAAGTCTACCATCCATTGGAGTAACAAAAATCTCAACAATAAACTATCTTCCATAATGACAAGGATACCATCATTGGAGTAACCCAAATATCCACAAGAGACTATGTTCCATAATGACAAGGCTACAATCCATTGCAGTCTACAAAATCTCGACGACAGACTACCTTCCATAATGACAAGGCTACCATCCATTGGAGTAATTAAAATCTCGAAAATAGACTACCTTCCATAATGACTAGGCTACCATCCATTTGAGTAACAAAGATATCGACAACAGACTCCCTTCCATAACGACAAGGCTACAATCCATTGTAGTAACAAAAATCTCGACAATAGACTACCTTCCATAATGACAAGGCTACCACCCATTGGAGTAACAAAAATCTCAACAACAAACTACCTTCCATAATGACAAGGCTACCATCCATTGGAATAACAAAAATATCGACAACACACTACCTTCCATAATGACAAGGCTACCATCCAATGGAGTAACAAAAATCTCGACAACAGACTACCTTCCATAATGACTAGGATACCATCCATTGGAGTAACAAAAATCTCGACAACACACTACCTTCCATAATGACAAGGCTACAATCTATTATAGAAACAAAAATATCGACAATACACTAACTTCATAATGACAAGGCTACCATCCATTGGAATAACAAAATTCTTGAAAACAGACTATGTTCCATAATGACAAGGCTACCATCCCTTAGAGTAAGAAAAATCTCGACAACAAACTACTTTCCATAATGAAAAGGATACCATCCATTGGAGTAACAAAGATATCGACAACATACTACCTTCCATAATGACAAGGCTACCATCCCTTAGAGTAACAAAAATCACGAAAACACACTACCTTCCATAATGACAAGTCTACCATCCATTGGAGTAACAAAAATCTCAACAATAGACTATCTTCCATAATGACAAGGGTACCATCATTGGAGTAACCCAAATATCCACAAGAGACTACCTTCCATAATGACAAGGCTACAATCCATTGGAGTCTACAAAATCTCGACGACAGACTACCTTCCATAATGACAAGGCTACCATCCCTTAGAGTAACAAAAATCTAGACAACAGACTACCTTCCATAATGATTAGGCTACCATCCATTGGAGTAACAAAGATATCGACAACAGACTACCTTCCATAACGACAAGGCTACAATCCATTGTAGTAACAAAAATTTCGACAATAGACTACCTTCCATAATGAAAAGGCTACAAACCTTTGGAGTATATAAATCTCGACAATAGACTACCTTCCATAATGACAAGGCTACCATGCATTGGAGTAACTAAAATCGCGATAACAGACTACCTTCCATAATGACTAGGCTACCATCCATTTGAGTAACAAAGATATCGACAACAGACTCCCTTCCATAACGACAAGGCTACAATCCATTGTAGTAACAAAAATCTCGACAATAGACTACCTTCCATAATGACAAGGCTACCACCCATTGGAGTAACAAAAATCTCAACAACAAACTACCTTCCATAATGACAAGGCTACCATCCATTGGAATAACAAAAATATCGACAACACACTTCCTTCCATAATGACAAGGCTACCATCCAATGGAGTAACAAAAATCTCGACAACAGACTACCTTCCATAATGACTAGGACACCATCCATTGGAGTAACAAAAATCTCGACAACACACTACCTTCCATAATGACAAGGCTTCAATCTATTATAGTAACAAAAATATCGACAATAGACTACCTTCATAATGACAAGGCTACCATCCATTGGAATAACAAAATTCTCGACAATAGACTACGTTCCTTAATGACAATGCTACCATCCCTTAGAGTAAGAAAAATCTCGACAACAAACTACCTTCCATAATGAAAAGGCAACCATCCATTGGAGTAACAAAGATATCGACAACATACTACCTTCCATAATGACAAGGCTACCATCCCTTAGAGTAACAAAAATCACGAAAACACACTACCTTCCATAATAACAAGGCTACCATCCATTGGAATAACAAAAATATCGACAACACACTACCTTCCATAATGACAAGGCTACCATCCAATGGAGTAACAAAAATCTCGACAACAGACTACCTTCCATAATGACTAGGATACCATCCATTGGAGTAACAAAAATCTCGACAACACACTACCTTCCATAATGACAAGGCTACAATCTATTATAGTAACAAAAATATCGACAATAGACTAACTTCATAATGACAAGGCTACCATCCATTGGAATTACAAAATTCTTGACAACAGACTATGCTCCATAATGACAAGGCTACCATCCCTTAGAGTAAGAAAAATCTCGACAACAAACTACCTTCCATAATGAAAAGGATACCATCCATTGGAGTAACAAAGATATCGACAACATACTACCTTCCATAATGACAAGGCTACCATCCCTTAGAGTAACAAAAATCACGAAAACACACTACCTTCCATAATGACAAGTCTACCATCCATTGGAGTAACAAAAATCTCAACAATAGACTATCTTCCACAATGACAAGGGTACCATCATTGGAGTAACCCAAATATCCACAAGAGACTACCTTCCATAATGACAAGGCTACAATCCATTGGAGTCTACAAAATCTCGACGACAAACTACCTTCCATAATGACAAGGCTACCATCCATTGGAGTAACTAAAATCTCGACAATAGACTACCTTCCATAACGACAAGGCTATAATCCATTGTAGTAACAAAAATCTCGACAACAGACTACCTTCCATAATGACAAGGCTACCATCCATTGTAGTAACAAAAATCTTGACAATAGACTACCTTCCATAATGACAAGGCTACCATCCATTGGAGTTACAAAAATCTCGACAACAAACTACCTACCATAATGACAAGGCTACCATCCATTGGAATAACAAAAATATCGACAACAGACGACCTTCCATAATGACTAGGATACCATCCATTGGAGTAACAAAAATCTCGACAACACACTACCTTCCATAATGACAAGGCTACAATCTATTATAGTAACAAAAATATCGACAATAGACTACCTTCATAATGACAAGGCTACCATCCAATGGAATAACAAAATTCTCGACAATAGACTACGTTCCTTAATGACAATGCTACCATCCCTTAGAGTAAGAAAAATCTCGACAACAAACTACCTTCCATAATGAAAAGGCAACCATCCATTGGAGTAACAAAGATATCGACAACATACTACCTTCCATAATGACAAGGCTACCATCCCTTAGAGTAACAAAAATCACGAAAACACACTACCTTCCATAATGACAAGGCTACCATCCATTGGAATAACAAAAATATCGACAACACACTACCTTCCATAATGACAAGGCTACCATCCAATGGAGTAACAAAAATCTCGACAACAGACTACCTTCCATAATGACTAGGATACCATCCATTGGAGTAACAAAAATCTCGACAACACACTACCTTCCATAATAACAAGGCTACAATCTATTATAGTAACAAAAATATCGACAATAGACTAACTTCATAATGACAAGGCTACCATCCATTGGAATAACAAAATTCTTGACAACAGACTACGTTCCATAATGACAAGGCTACCATCCCTTAGAGTAAGAAAAATCTCGACAACAAACTACCTTCCATAATGAAAAGGCTACCATCCGTTGGAGTAACAAAGATATCGACAACATACTACCTTCCATAATGACAAGGCTACCATCCCTTAGAGTAACAAAAATCACGAAAACACACTACCTTCCATAATGACAAGTCTACCATCCATTGGAGTAACAAAAATCTCAACAATAGACTATCTTCCATAATGACAAGGGTACCATCATTGGAGTAACCCAAATATCCACAAGAGACTACCTTCCATAATGACAAGGCTACAATCCATTGGAGTCTACAAAATCTCGACGATAGACTACCTTCCATAATGACAAGGCTACCATCCATTGGAGTAATTAAAATCTCGAAAATAGACTACCTTCCATAATGACTAGGCTACCATCCATTTGAGTAACAAAGATATCGACAACAGACTCCCTTCCATAACGACAAGGCTACAATCCATTGTAGTAACAAAAATCTCGACAATAGACTACCTTCCATAATGACAAGGCTACCACCCATTGGAGTAACAAAAATCTCAACAACAAACTACCTTCCATAACGACAAGGCTACCATCGATTGGAATAACAAAAATATCGAAAACACACTACCTTCCATAATGACAAGGCTACAATCCAATGGAGTAACAAAAATCTCGACAACAGACTACCTTCCATAATGACTAGGATACCATCCATTGGAGTAACAAAAATCTCGACAACACACTACCTTCCATAATGACAAGGCTACAATCTATTATAGTAACAAAAATATCGACAATAGACTAACTTCATAATGATAAGGCTACCATCCATTGGAATAACAAAATTCTTGACAACAGACTACGTTCCATAATGACAAGGCTACCATCCCTTAGAGTAAGAAAAATCTCGACAACAAACTACTTTCCATAATGAAAAGGATACCATCCATTGGAGTAACAAAGATATCGACAACATACTACCTTCCATAATGACAAGGCTACCATCCCTTAGAGTAACAAAAATCACGAAAACACACTACCTTCCATAATGACAAGTCTACCATCCATTGGAGTAACAAAAATCTCAACAATAGACTATCTTCCATAATGACAAGGGTACCATCATTGGAGTAACCCAAATATCCACAAGAGACTACCTTCCATAATGACAAGGCTACAATCCATTGGAGTCTACAAAATCTCGACGACAAACTACCTTCCATAATGACAAGGCTACCATCCATTGGAGTAACTAAAATCTCGACAATAGACTACCTTCCATAATGACTAGGCTACCATCCATTGGAGTAAAAAAGATATCGACAACAGACTACCTTCCATAACGACAAGGCTATAATCCATTGCAGTAACAAAAATCTCGACAACAGACTACCTTCCATAATGACAAGGCTACCATCCATTGTAGTAACAAAAATCTTGACAATAGACTACCTTCCATAATGACAAGGCTACCATCCATTGGAGTTACAAAAATCTCGACAACAAACTACCTACCATAATGACAAGGCTACCATCCATTGGAATAACAAAAATATCGACAACAGACTACCTTCCATAATGACTAGGATACCATCCATTGGAGTAACAAAAATCTCGACAACACACTACCTTCCATAATGACAAGGCTACAATCTATTATAGTAACAAAAATATCGACAATAGACTACCTTCATAATGACAAGGCTACCATCCATTGGAATAACAAAATTCTCGACAATAGACTACGTTCCTTAATGACAATGCTACCATCCCTTAGAGTAAGAAAAATCACGACAACAAACTACCTTCCATAATGAAAAGGCAACCATCCATTGGAGTAACAAAGATATCGACAACATACTACCTTCCATAATGACAAGGCTACCATCCCTTAGAGTAACAAAAATCACGAAAACACACTACCTTCCATAATGACAAGGCTACCATCCATTGGAATAACAAAAATATCGACAACACACTACCTTCCATAATGACAAGGCTACCATCCAATGGAGTAACAAAAATCTCGACAACAGACTACCTTCCATAATGACTAGGTTACCATCCATTGGAGTAACAAAAATCTCGACAACACACTACCTTCCATAATGACAAGGCTACAATCTATTATAGTAACAAAAATATCGACAATAGACTAACTTCATAATGACAAGGCTACCATCCATTGGAATAACAAAATTCTTGACATCAGACTACGTTCCATAATGACAAGGCTACCATCCCTTAGAGTAAGAAAAATCTCGACAACAAACTACCTTCCATAATGAAAAGGCTACCATCCGTTGGAGTAACAAAGATTTCGACAACATACTACCTTCCATAATGACAAGGCTACCATCCCTAAGAGTAACAAAAATCACGAAAACACACTACCTTCCATAATGAAAAGTCTACCATCCATTGGAGTAACAAAAATCTCAACAATAGACTATCTTCCATAATGACAAGGGTACCATCATTGGAGTAACCCAAATATCCACAAGAGACTACCTTCCATAATGACAAGGCTACAATCCATTGGAGTCTACAAAATCTCGACGACAGACTACCTTCCAAAATGACAAGGCTACCATCCATTGGAGTAATTAAAATCTCGACAATAGAGTACCTTCCATAATGACTAGGCTACCATCCATTTGAGTAACAAAGATATCGACAACAGACTCCCTTCCATAACGACAAGGCTACAATCCATTGTAGTAACAAAAATCTCGACAATAGACTACCTTCCATAATGACAAGGATACCACCCATTGGAGTAACAAAAATCTCAACAACAAACTACCTTCCATAATGACAAGGCTACCATCCATTGGAATAACAAAAATATCGACAACACACTACCTTCCATAATGACAAGCTCCCATCCAATGGAGTAACAAAAATCTCGACAACAGACTACCTTCCATAATGACTAGGATACCATCCATTGGAGTAACAAAAATCTCGACAACACACTACCTTCCATAATGACAAGGCTACAATCTATTATAGTAACAAAAATATCGACAATAGACTAACTTCATAATGACAAGGCTACCATCCATTGGAATAACAAAATTCTTGACAACAGACTACGTTCCATAATGACAAGGCTACCATCCCTTAGAGTAAGAAAAATCTCGACAAAACACAACTTTCCATAATGAAAAGGATACCATCCATTGGAGTAACAAAGATATCGACAACATACTACCTTCCATAATGACAAGGCTACCATCCCTTAGAGTAACAAAAATCACGAAAACACACTACCTTCCATAATGACAAGTCTACCATCCATTGGAGTAACAAAAATCTCAACAATAGACTATCTTCCATAATGACAAGGGTACCATCCATTGGAGTAACAAAAATCTCGACAACACACTACCTTCCATAATGACAAGGCTACAATCTATTATAGTAACAAAAATATCGACAATAGACTAACTTCATAATGACAAGGCTACCATCCATTGGAATAACGAAATTCTTGACAACAGACTACGTTCCATAATGACAAGGCTACCATCCCTTAGAGTAAGAAAAATCTCGACAACAAACTACCTTCCATAATGAAAAGGCTACCATCCGTTGGAGTAACAAAGATTTCGACAACATACTACCTTCCATAATGACAAGGCTACCATCCCTTAGAGTAACAAAAATCACGAAAAGACACTACCTTCCATAATGAAAAGTCTACCATCCATTGGAGTAACAAAAATCTCAACAATAGACTATCTTCCATAATGACAAGGGTACCATCATTGGAGTAACCCAAATATCCACAAGAGACTACCTTCCATAATGACAAGGCTACAATCCATTGGAGTCTACAAAATCTCGACGACAGACTACCTTCCATAATGACAAGGCTACCATCCATTGGAGTAATTAAAATCTCGACAATAGAGTACCTTCCATAATGACTAGGCTACCATCCATTTGAGTAACAAAGATATCGACAACAGACTCCCTTCCATAACGACAAGGCTACAATCCATTGTAGTAACAAAAATCTCGACAATAGACTACCTTCCATAATGACAAGGCTACCACCCATTGGAGTAACAAAAATCTCAACAACAAACTACCTTTTATAATGACAAGGCTACCATCCATTGGAATAACAAAAATATCGACAACACACTACCTTCCATAATGACAAGGCTACCATCCAATGGAGTAACAAAAATCTCGACAACAGACTACCTTCCATAATGACTAGGATACCATCCATTTGAGTAACAAAAATCTCGACAACACACTACCTTCCATAATGACAAGGCTACAATCTATTATAGTAACAAAAATATCGACAATAGACTAACTTCATAATGACATGGCTACCATCCATTGGAATAACAAAATTCTTGACAACAGACTACGTTCCATAATGACAAGGCTACCATCCCTTAGAGTAAGAAAAAATCTCGATAACAAACTACCTTCCATAATGAAAAGGCTACCATCCGTTGGAGTAACAAAGATATCGACAACATACTACCTTCCATAATGACAAGGCTACCATCCCTTAGAGTAACAAAAATCACGAAAACACACTACCTTCCATAATGACAAGTCTACCATCCATTGGAGTAACAAAAATCTCAACAATAGACTATCTTCCATAATGACAAGGGTACCATCATTGGAGTAACCCAAATATCCACAAGAGACTACCTTCCATAATGACAAGGCTACAATCCATTGGAGTCTACAAAATCTCGACGACAGACTACCTTCCATAATGACAAGGCTACCATCCATTGGAGTAATTAAAATCTCGACAATAGACTACCTTCCATAATGACTAGGCTACCATCCATTTGAGTAACAAAAATCTCAACAATAGACTATCTTCCATAATGACAAGGGTACCATCCATTGGAGTAACAAAAATCTCGACAACACACTACCTTCCATAATGACAAGGCTACAATCTATTATAGTAACAAAAATATCGACAATAGACTACCTTCATAATGACAAGGCTACCATCCATTGGAATAACAAAATTCTCGACAATAGACTACGTTCCTTAATGACAATGCTACCATCCCTTAGAGTAAGAAAAATCTCGACAACAAACTACCTTCCATAATGAAAAGGCAACCATCCATTGGAGTAACAAAGATATCGACAACATACTACCTTCCATAATGACAAGGCTACCATCCCTTAGAGTAACAAAAATCTCGAAAACACACTACCTTCCATAATGACAAGTCTACCATCCATTGGAGTAACAAAAATCTCAACAATAGACTATCTTCCATAATGACAAGGCTACCATCCAATGGAGTAACAAAAATCTCGACAACAGACTACCTTCCATAATGACTAGGATACCATCCATTGGAGTAACAAAAATCTCGACAACACACTACCTTCCATAATTACAAGGCTACAATCTATTATAGTAACAAAAATATCGACAATAGACTAACTTCATAATGACAAGGCTACCATCCATTGGAATAACAAAATTCTTGACAACAGACTACGTTCCATAATGACAAGGCTACCATCCCTTAGAGTAAGAAAAATCTCGACAACAAACTACCTTCCTTAATGAAAAGGCTACCATCCGTTGGAGTAACAAAGATTTCGACAACATACTACCTTCCATAATGACAAGGCTACCATCCCTTAGAGTAACAAAAATCACGAAAACACACTACCTTCCATAATGAAAAGTCTACCATCCATTGGAGTAACAAAAATCTCAACAATAGACTATCTTCCATAATGGCGAGGCTACCATCATTGGTGTAACCCAAATATCCACAAGAGACTACCTTCCATAATGACAAGGCTACAATCCATTGGAGTCTACAAAATCTCGACGACAAACTACCTTCCATAATGACAAGGCTACCATCCATTGGAGTAACAAAAATCTCGACAACATACTACCTTCCATAATGACTAGGATACCATCCATTGGAGTAACAAAAATCTCGACAACACACTACCTTCCATAATGACAAGGCTACAATCTATTATAGTAACAAAAATATCGACAATAGACTAACTTCATAATGACAAGGCTACCATCCATTGGAATAACAAAATTCTTGACAACAGACTACGTTCCATAATGACAAGGCTACCATCCCTTAGAGTAAGAAAAATCTCAACAACAAACTACTTTCCATAATGAAAAGGATACCATCCATTGGAGTAACAAAGATATCGACAACATACTACCTTCCATAATGACAAGGCTACCATCCCTTAGAGTAACAAAAATCATGAAAACACACTACCTTCCATAATGACAAGTCTACCATCCATTGGAGTAACAAAAATCTCAACAATAGACTATCTTCCATAATGACAAGGGTACCATCATTGGAGTAACCCAAATATCCACAAGAGACTACCTTCCATAATGACAAGGCTACAATCCATTGGAGTCTACAAAATCTCGACGACAGACTACCTTCCATAATGACAAGGCTACCATCCATTGGAGTAATTAAAATCTCGACAATAGACTACCTTCCATAATGACTAGGCTACCATCCATTTGAGTAACAAAGATATCGACAACAGACTCCCTTCCATAACGACAAGGCTACAATCCATTGTAGTAACAAAAATCTCGACAATAGACTAACTTCCATAATGGCAAGGCTACCACCCATTGGAGTAACAAAAATCTCAACAACAAACTACCTTCCATAATGACAAGGCTACCATCCATTGGAATAACAAAAATATCGACAACACACTACCTTCCATAATGACAAGGCTACCATCCAATGGAGTAACAAAAATATCGACAACAGACTACCTTCCATAATGACTAGGATACCATCCATTGGAGTAACAAAAATCTCGACAACACACTACCTTCCATAATGACAAGGCTACAATCTATTATAGTAACAAAAATATCGACAATAGACTAACTTCATAATGACAAGGCTACCATCCATTGGAATAACAAAATTCTTGACAACAGACTACGTTCCATAATGACAAGGCTACCATCCCTTAGAGTAAGAAAAATCTCAACAACAAACTACTTTCCATAATGAAAAGGATACCATCCATTGGAGTAACAAAGATATCGACAACATACTACCTTCCATAATGACAAGGCTACCATCCCTTAGAGTAACAAAAATCATGAAAACACACTACCTTCCATAATGACAAGTATACCATCCATTGGAGTAACAAAAATCTCAACAATAGACTATCTTCCATAATGACAAGGGTACCATCATTGGAGTAACCCAAATATCCACAAGAGACTACCTTCCATAATGACAAGGCTATAATCCATTGGAGTCTACAAAATCTAGACGACAGACTACCTTCCATAATGACAAGGCTACCATCCATTGGAGTAATTAAAATCTCGACAATAGACTACCTTCCATAATGACTAGGCTACCATCCATTTGAGTAACAAAGATATCGACAATAGACTCCCTTCCATAACGACAAGGCTACAATCCATTGTAGTAACAAAAATCTCGACAATAGACTACCTTCCATAATGGCAAGGCTACCACCCATTGGAGTAACAAAAATCTCAACAACAAACTACCTTCCATAATGACAAGGCTACCATCCATTGGAATAACAAAAATATCGACAACACACTACCTTCCATAATGACAAGGCTACCATCCAATGGAGTAACAAAAATCTCGACAATAGACTACCTTCCATAATGACTAGGATACCATCCATTGGAGTAACAAAAATCTCGACAACACACTACCTTCCATAATGACAAGGCTACAATCTATTATAGTAACAAAAATATCGACAATAGACTAACTTCATAATGACAAGGCTACCATCCATTGGAATAACAAAATTCTTGACAACAGACTACGTTCCATAATGACAAGGCTACCATCCCTTAGAGTAAGAAAAATCTCAACAACAAACTACTTTCCATAATGAAAAGGATACCATCCATTGGAGTAACAAAGATATCGACAACATACTACCTTCCATAATGACAAGGCTACCATCCCTTAGAGTAACAAAAATCATGAAAACACACTACCTTCCAAAATGACAAGTCTACCATCCATTGGAGTAACAAAAATCTCAACAATAGACTATCTTCCATAATGACAAGGGTACCATCATTGGAGTAACCCAAATATCCACAAGAGACTACCTTCCATAATGACAAGGCTACAATCCATTGGAGTCTACAAAATCTCGACGACAGACTACCTTCCATAATGACAAGGCTACCATCCATTGGAGTAATTAAAATCTCGACAATAGACTACCTTCCATAATGACTAGGCTACCATCCATTTGAGTAACAAAGATATCGACAACAGACTCCCTTCCATAACGACAAGGCTACAATCCATTGTAGTAACAAAAATCTCGACAATAGACTAACTTCCATAATGGCAAGGCTACCACCCATTGGAGTAACAAAAATCTCAACAACAAACTACCTTCCATAATGACAAGGCTACCATCCATTGGAATAACAAAAATATCGACAACACACTACCTTCCATAATGACAAGGCTACCATCCAATGGAGTAACAAAAATATCGACAACAGACTACCTTCCATAATGACTAGGATACCATCCATTGGAGTAACAAAAATCTCGACAACACACTACCTTCCATAATGACAAGGCTACAATCTATTAAAGTAACAAAAATATCGACAATAGACTAACTTCATAATGACAAGGCTACCATCCATTGGAATAACAAAATTCTTGACAACAGACTACGTTCCATAATGACAAGGCTACCATCCCTTAGAGTAAGAAAAATCTCAACAACAAACTACTTTCCATAATGAAAAGGATACCATCCATTGGAGTAACAAAGATATCGACAACATACTACCTTCCATAATGACAAGGCTACCATCCCTTAGAGTAACAAAAATCATGAAAACACACTACCTTCCATAATGACAAGTCTACCATCCATTGGAGTAACAAAAATCTCAACAATAGACTATCTTCCATAATGACAAGGGTACCATCATTGGAGTAACCCAAATATCCACAAGAGACTACCTTCCATAATGACAAGGCTACAATCCATTGGAGTCTACAAAATCTCGACGACAGACTACCTTCCATAATGACAAGGCTACCATCCATTGGAGTAATTAAAATCTCGACAATAGACTACCTTCCATAATGACTAGGCTACCATCCATTTGAATAACAAAGATATCGACAACAGACTCCCTTCCATAACGACAAGGCTACAATCCATTGTAGTAACAAAAATCTCGACAATAGACTAACTTCCATAATGGCAAGGCTACCACCCATTGGAGTAACAAAAATCTCAACAACAAACTACCTTCCATAATGACAAGGCTACCATCCATTGGAATAACAAAAATATCGACAACACACTACCTTCCATAATGACAAGGCTACCATCCAATGGAGTAACAAAAATATCGACAACAGACTACCTTCCATAATGACTAGGATACCATCCATTGGAGTAACAAAAATCTCGACAACACACTACCTTCCATAATGACAAGGCTACAATCTATTATAGTAACAAAAATATCGACAATAGACTAACTTCATAATGACAAGGCTACCATCCATTGGAATAACAAAATTCTTGACAACAGACTACGTTCTATAATGACAAGGCTACCATCCCTTAGAGTAAGAAAAATCTCGACAACAAACTACCTTCCATAATGAAAAGGCTACCATCCGTTGGAGTAACAAAGATATCGACAACATACTACCTTCCATAATGACAAGGCTACCATCCCTTAGAGTAACAAAAATCACGAAAACACACTACCTTCCATAATGACAAGTCTACCATCCATTGGAGTAACAAAAATCTCAACAATAGACTATCTTCCATAATGACAAGGGTACCATCATTGGAGTAACCCAAATATCCACAAGAGACTACCTTCCATAATGACAAGGCTACAATCCATTGGAGTCTACAAAATCTCGACGACAGACTACATTCCATAATGACAAGGCTACCATCCATTGGAGTAATTAAAATCTCGACAATAGACTACCTTCCATAATGACTAGGCTACCATCCATTTGAGTAACAAAGATATCGACAACAGACTCCCTTCCATAATGACAAGGCTACAATCCATTGTAGTAACAAAAATCTCGACAATAGACTACCTTCCATAATGACAAGGCTACCACCCATTGGAGTAACAACAATCTCAACAACATACTACCTTCCATAATGACAAGGCTATCATCCATTGGAATAACAAAAATATCGATAACACACTACCTTCCATAATGACAAGGCTACCATCCAATGGAGTAACAAAAATCTCGACAACAGACTACCTTCCATAATGACTAGGATACCATCCATTGGAGTAACAAAAATCTCGACAACATACTACCTTCCATAATGACAAGGCTACAATCTATTATAGTAACAAAAATATCGACAATAGACTAACTTCATAATGACAAGGCTACCATCCATTGGAATAACAAAATTCTTGACAACAGACTACGTTCCATAATGACAAGGCTACCATCCCTTAGAGTAAGAAAAATCTCGACAACAAACTACTTTCCATAATGAAAAGGATACCATCCATTGGAGTAACAAAGATATCGACAACATACTACCTTCCATAATGACAAGGCTACCATCCCTTAGAGTAACAAAAATCACGAAAACACACTACCTTCCATAATGACAAGTCTACCATCCATTGGAGTAACAAAAATCTCAACAATAGACTATCTTCCATAATGACAAGGGTACCATCATTGGAGTAACCCAAATATCCACAAGAGACTACCTTCCATAATGACAAGGCTACAATCCATTGGAGTCTACAAAATCTCGATGACAGACTACCATCCATTGGAGTAACTAAAATCTCGACAATAGACTACCTTCCATAATGACTAGGCTACCATCCATTGGAGTAAAAAAGATATCGACAACAAACTACCTTCCATAACGACAAGGCTATAATCCATTGTAGTAACAAAAATCTCGACAACAGACTACCTTCCATAATGACAAGGCTACCATCCATTGTAGTAACAAAAATCTTGACAATAGACTACCTTCCATAATGACAAGGCTACCATCCATTGGAGTTACAAAAATCTCGAGAACAAACTACCTACCATAATGACAAGGCTACCATCCATTGGAATAACAAAAATATCGACAACAGACTACCTTCCATAATGACTAGGATACCATCCATTGGAGTAACAAAAATCTCGACAACACACTACCTTCCATAATGACAAGGCTATAATCTATTATAGTAACAAAAATATCGACAATAGACTACCTTCATAATGACAAGGCTACCATCCATTGGAATAAAAAAATTCTCGACAATAGACTACGTTCCTTAATGACAATGCTACCATCCCTTAGAGTATGAAAAATCTCGACAACAAACTACCTTCCATAATGAAAAGGCAACCATCCATTGGAGTAACAAAGATATCGACAACATACTACCTTCCATAATGACAAGGCTACCATCCCTTAGAGTAACAAAAATCACGAAAACACACTACCTTCCATAATGACAAGGCTACCATCCATTGGAATAACAAAAATATCGACAACACACTACCTTCCATAATGACAAGGCTACCATCCAATGGAGTAACAAAAATCTCGACAACAAACTACCTTCCATAATGACTAGGATACCATCCATTGGAGTAACAAAAATCTAGACAACACACTACCTTCCATAATGACAAGGCTACAATCTATTATAGTAACAAAAATATCGACAATAGACTAACTTCATAATGACAAGGCTACCATCCATTGGAATAACAAAATTCTTGACAACAGACTACGTTCCATAATGACAAGGCTACCATCCCTTAGAGTAAGAAAAATCTCGACAACAAAATACCTTCCATAATGAAAAGGCTACCATCCGTTGGAGTAACAAAGATATCGACAACATACTACCTTCCATAATGACAAGGCTACCATCCCTTAGAGTAACAAAAATCACGAAAACACACTACCTTCCATAATGACAAGTCTACCATCCATTGGAGTAACAAAAATCTCAACAATAGACTATCTTCCATAATGACAAGGGTACCATCATTGGAGTAACCCAAATATCCACAAGAGACTACCTTCCATAATGACAAGGCTACAATCCATTGGAGTCTACAAAATCTCGACGACAGACTACCTTCCATAATGACAAGGCTACCATCCATTGGAGTAATTATAATCTCGACAATAGACTACCTTCCATAATGACTAGGCTACCATCCATTTGAGTAACAAAGATATCGACAACAGACTCCCTTCCATAACGACAAGGCTACAATCCATTGTAGTAACAAAAATCTCGACAATAGACTACCTTCCATAATGACAAGGCTACCACCCATTGGAGTAACAAAAATCTCAACAACAAACTACCTTCCATAATGACAAGGCTAACATCCATTGGAATAACAAAAATATCGACAACACACTACCTTCCATAATGACAAGGCTACCATCCAATGGAGTACAAAAATCTCGACAACAGACTACCTTCCATAATGACTAGGATACCATCCATTGGAGTAACAAAAATCTCGACAACACACTACCTTCCATAATGACAAGGCTACAATCTATTATAGTAACAAAAATATCGACAATAGACTAACTTCATAATGACAAGGCTACCATCCATTGGAATAACAAAATTCTTGACAACAGACTACGTTCCATAATGACAAGGCTACCATCCCTTAGAGTAAGAAAAATCTCGACAACAAACTACTTTCCATAATGAAAAGGATACCATCCATTGGAGTAACAAAGATATCGACAACATACTACCTTCCATAATGACAAGGCTACCATCCCTTAGAGTAACAAAAATCACGAAAACACACTACCTTCCATAATGACAAGTCTACCATCCATTGGAGTAACAAAAATCTCAACAATAGACTATCTTCCATAATGACAAGGGTACCATCATTGGAGTAACCCAAATATCCACAAGAGACTACCTTCCATAATGACAACGCTACAATCCATTGGAGTCTACAAAATCTCGACGACAGACTACCATCCATTGGAGTAACTAAAATCTCGACAATAGACTACCTTCCATAATGACTAGGCTACCATCCATTGGAGTAAAAAAGATATCGACAACAGACTACCTTCCATAACGACAAGGCTATAATCCATTGTAGTAACAAAAATCTCGACAACAGACTACCTTCCATAATGACAAGGCTACCATCCATTGTAGTAACAAAAATCTTGACAATAGACTACCTTCCATAATGACAACGCTACCATCCATTGGAGTTACAAAAATCTCGAGAACAAACTACCTACCATAATGACAAGGCTACCATCCATTGGAATAACAAAAATATCGACAACAGACTACCTTCCATAATGACTAGGATACCATCCATTGGAGTAACAAAAATCTCGACAACACACTACCTTCCATAATGACAAGGCTACAATCTATTATAGTAACAAAAATATCGACAATAGACTACCTTCATAATGACAAGGCTACCATCCATTGGAATAACAAAATTCTCGACAATAGACTATGTTCCTTAATGACAATGCTACCATCCCTTAGAGTAATAAAAATCTCGACAACAAACTACCTTCCATAATGAAAAGGCAACCATGCATTGGAGTAACAAAGATATCGACAACATACTACCTTCCATAATGACAAGGCTACCATCCCTTAGAGTAACAAAAATCACGAAAACACACTACCTTCCATAATGACAAGGCTACCATCCATTGGAATAACAAAAATATCGACAACACACTACCTTCCATAATGACAAGGCTACCATCCAATGGAGTAACAAAAATCTCGACAACAGACTACCTTCCATAATGACTAGGATACCATCCATTGGAGTAACAAAAATATCGACAACACACTACCTTCCATAATGACAAGGCTACAATCTATTATAGTAACAAAAATATCGACAATAGACTAACTTCATAATGACAAGGCTACCATCCATTGGAATAACAAAATTCTTGACAACAGACTACGTTCCATAATGACAAGGCTACCATCCCTTAGAGTAAGAAAAATCTCGACAACAAACTACCTTCCATAATGAAAAGGCTACCATCCGTTGGAGTAACAAAGATATCGACAACATACTACCTTCCATAATGACAAGGCTACCATCCCTTAGAGTAACAAAAATCACGAAAACACACTACATTCCATAATGACAAGTCTACCATCCATTGGAGTAACAAAAATCTCAACAATAGACTATCTTCCATAATGACAAGGGTACCATCATTGGAGTAACCCAAATATCCACAAGAGACTACCTTCCATAATGACAAGGCTACAATCCATTGGAGTCTACAAAATCATGACGACAGACTACCTTCCATAATGACAAGGCTACCATCCATTGGAGTAATTAAAATCTCGACAATAGACTACCTTCCATAATGACTAGGCTACCATCCATTTGAGTAACAAAGATATCGACAACAGACTCCCTTCCATAACGACAAGGCTATAATCCATTGTAGTAACAAAAATCTCGACAATAGACTACCTTCCATAATGACAAGGCTACCACCCATTGGAGTAACAAAAATCTCAACAACAAACTACCTTCCATAATGACAAGGCTAACATCCATTGGAATAACAAAAATATCGACAACACACTACCTTCCATAATGACAAGGCTACCATCCAATGGAGTAACAAAAATCTCGACAACAGACTACCTTGCATAATGACTAGGATACCATCCATTGGAGTAACAAAAATCTCGACAACACACTACCTTCCATAATGACAAGGCTACAATCTATTATAGTAACAAAAATATCAACAATAGACTAACTTCATAATGACAAGGCTACCATCCATTGGAATAACAAAATTCTTGACAACAGACTACGTTCCATAATGACAAGGCTACCATCCCTTAGAGTAAGAAAAATCTCGACAACAAACTACTTTCCATAATGAAAAGGATACCATCCATTAGAGTAACAAAGATATCGACAACATACTACCTTCCATAATGACAAGGCTACCATCCCTTAGAGTAACAAAAATCACGAAAACACACTACCTTCCATAATAACAATTCTACCATCCATTGGAGTAACAAAAATCTCAACAATAGACTATCTTCCATAATGACAAGGGTACCATCATTGGAGTAACCCAAATATCCAAAAGAGACTACCTTCGATAATGACAAGGCTACAATCCATTGGAGTCTACAAAATCTCGACGACAGACTACCATCCATTGGAGTAACTAAAATCTCGACAATAGACTACCTTCCATAATGACTAGGCTACCATCCATTGGAGTAAAAAAGATATCGACAACCGACTACCTTCCATAACGACAAGGCTATAATCCATTGTAGTAACAAAAATCTCGACAACAGACTACCTTCCATAATGACAAGGCTACCATCCATTGTAGTAACAAAAATCTTGACAATAGACTACCTTCCATAATGACAAGGCTACCATCCATTGGAGTTACAAAAATCTCGACAACAAACTACCTACCATAATGACAAGGCTACCATCCATTGGAATAACAAAAATATCGACAACAGACTACCTTCCATAATGACTAGGATACCATCCATTGGAGTAACAAAAATCTCGACAACACACTACCTTCCATAATGACAAGGCTACAATCTGTTATAGTAACAAAAATATCGACAATAGACTACCTTCATAATGACAAGGCTACCATCCATTGGAATAACAAAATTCTCGACAATAGACTACGTTCCTTAATGACAATGCTACCATCCCTTAGAGTAACAAAGATATCGACAACAGACTCCCTTCGATAGTGAAAAGGCAACCATCCATTGGAGTAACAAAGATATTGACAACATACTACCTTCCATAATGACAAGGCTACCACCCATTGGAGTAACAAAAATCACGAAAACACACTACCTTCCATAATGACAAGGCTACCATCCATTGGAATAACAAAATTATCGACAACACACTACCTTCCATAATGAAAAGGCTACCATCCAATGGAGTAACAAAAATATCGACAACAGACTACCTTCCATAATGACTAGGATACCATCCATTGGAGTAACAAAAATCTCGACAACACACTACCTTCCATAATGACAAGGCTATAATCTATTATAGTAACAAAAATATCGACAATAGACTAACTTCATAATGACAAGGCTACCATCCATTGGAATAACAAAATTCTCGACAACACACTACCTTCCATAATGACAAGGCTACCATCCCTTAGAGTAAGAAAAATCTCGACAACAAAATACTTTCCATAATGAAAAGGATACCATCCATTGGAGTAACAAAGATATCGACAACATACTACCTTCCATAATGACAAGGCTACCATCCCTTAGAGTAACAAAAATCACGAAAACACACTACCTTCCATAATGACAAGTCTACCATCCATTGGAGTAACAAAAATCTCAACAATAGACTATCTTCCATAATGACAAGGGTACCATCATTGGAGTAACCCAAATATCCACAAGAGACTACCTTCCATAATGACAAGGCTACAATCCATTGGAGTCTACAAAATCTCGATGACAGACTACCATCCATTGGAGTAACTAAAATCTCGACAATAGACTACCTTCCATAATGACTAGGCTACCATCCATTGGAGTAAAAAAGATATCGACAACAAACTACCTTCCATAACGACAAGGCTATAATCCATTGTAGTAACAAAAATCTCGACAACAGACTACCTTCCATAATGACAAGGCTACCATCCATTGTAGTAACAAAAATCTTGACAATAGACTACCTTCCATAATGACAAGGCTACCATCCATTGGAGTTACAAAAATCTCGAGAACAAACTACCTACCATAATGACAAGGCTACCATCCATTGGAATAACAAAAATATCGACAACAGACTACCTTCCATAATGACTAGGATACCATCCATTGGAGTAACAAAAATCTCGACAACACACTACCTTCCATAATGACAAGGCTATAATCTATTATAGTAACAAAAATATCGACAATAGACTACCTTCATAATGACAAGGCTACCATCCATTGGAATAACAAAATTCTCGACAATAGACTACGTTCCTTAATGACAATGCTACCATCCCTTAGAGTATGAAAAATCTCGACAACAAACTACCTTCCATAATGAAAAGGCAACCATCCATTGGAGTAACAAAGATATCGACAACATACTACCTTCCATAATGACAAGGCTACCATCCCTTAGAGTAACAAAAATCACGAAAACACACTACCTTCCATAATGACAAGGCTACCATCCATTGGAAAAACAAAAATATCGACAACACACTACCTTCCATAATGACAAGGCTACCATCCAATGGAGTAACAAAAATCTCGACAACAAACTACCTTCCATAATGACTAGGATACCATCCATTGGAGTAACAAAAATCTAGACAACACACTACCTTCCATAATGACAAGGCTACAATCTATTATAGTAACAAAAATATCGACAATAGACTAACTTCATAATGACAAGGCTACCATCCATTGGAATAACAAAATTCTTGACAACAGACTACGTTCCATAATGACAAGGCTACCATCCCTTAGAGTAAGAAAAATCTCGACAACAAAATACCTTCCATAATGAAAAGGCTACCATCCGTTGGAGTAACAAAGATATCGACAACATACTACCTTCCATAATGACAAGGCTACCATCCCTTAGAGTAACAAAAATCACGAAAACACACTACCTTCCATAATGACAAGTCTACCATCCATTGGAGTAACAAAAATCTCAACAATAGACTATCTTCCATAATGACAAGGGTACCATCATTGGAGTAACCCAAATATCCACAAGAGACTACCTTCCATAATGACAAGGCTACAATCCATTGGAGTCTACAAAATCTCGACGACAGACTACCTTCCATAATGACAAGGCTACCATCCATTGGAGTAATTATAATCTCGACAATAGACTACCTTCCATAATGACTAGGCTACCATCCATTTGAGTAACAAAGATATCGACAACAGACTCCCTTCCATAACGACAAGGCTACAATCCATTGTAGTAACAAAAATCTCGACAATAGACTACCTTCCATAATGACAAGGCTACCACCCATTGGAGTAACAAAAATCTCAACAACAAACTACCTTCCATAATGACAAGGCTAACATCCATTGGAATAACAAAAATATCGACAACACACTACCTTCCATAATGACAAGGCTACCATCCAATGGAGTACAAAAATCTCGACAACAGACTACCTTCCATAATGACTAGGATACCATCCATTGGAGTAACAAAAATCTCGACAACACACTACCTTCCATAATGACAAGGCTACAATCTATTATAGTAACAAAAATATCGACAATAGACTAACTTCATAATGACAAGGCTACCATCCATTGGAATAACAAAATTCTTGACAACAGACTACGTTCCATAATGACAAGGCTACCAACCCTTAGAGTAAGAAAAATCTCGACAACAAACTACTTTCCATAATGAAAAGGATACCATCCATTGGAGTAACAAAGATATCGACAACATACTACCTTCCATAATGACAAGGCTACCATCCCTTAGAGTAACAAAAATCACGAAAACACACTACCTTCCATAATGACAAGTCTACCATCCATTGGAGTAACAAAAATCTCAACAATAGACTATCTTCCATAATGACAAGGGTACCATCATTGGAGTAACCCAAATATCCACAAGAGACTACCTTCCATAATGACAACGCTACAATCCATTGGAGTCTACAAAATCTCGACGACAGACTACCATCCATTGGAGTAACTAAAATCTCGACAATAGACTACCTTCCATAATGACTAGGCTACCATCCATTGGAGTAAAAAAGATATCGACAACTGACTACCTTCCATAACGACAAGGCTATAATCCATTGTAGTAACAAAAATCTCGACAACAGACTACCTTCCATAATGACAAGGCTACCATCCATTGTAGTAACAAAAATCTTGACAATAGACTACCTTCCATAATGACAAGGCTACCATCCATTGGAGTTACAAAAATCTCGACAACAAACTACCTACCATAATGACAAGGCTACCATCCATTGGAATAACAAAAATATCGACAACAGACTACCTTCCATAATGACTAGGATACCATCCATTGGAGTAACAAAAATCTCGACAACACACTACCTTCCATAATGACAAGGCTACAATCTGTTATAGTAACAAAAATATCGACAATAGACTACCTTCATAATGACAAGGCTACCATCCATTGGAATAACAAAATTCTCGACAATAGACTACGTTCCTTAATGACAATGCTACCATCCCTTAGAGTAACAAAGATATCGACAACAGACTCCCTTCCATAGTGAAAAGGCAACCATCCATTGGAGTAACAAAGATATCGACAACATACTACCTTCCATAATGACAAGGCTACCACCCATTGGAGTAACAAAAATCACGAAAACACACTACCTTCCATAATGACAAGGCTACCATCCATTGGAATAACAAAATTATCGACAACACACTACCTTCCATAATGAAAAGGCTACCATCCAATGGAGTAACAAAAATATCGACAACAGACTACCTTCCATAATGACTAGGATACCATCCATTGGAGTAACAAAAATCTCGACAACACACTACCTTCCATAATGACAAGGCTACAATCTATTATAGTAACAAAAATATCGACAATAGACTAACTTCATAATGACAAGGCTACCATCCATTGGAATAACAAAATTCTTGACAACAGACTACGTTCCATAATGACAAGGCTACCATCCCTTAGAGTAAGAAAAATCTCGACAACAAAATACCTTCCATAATGAAAAGGCTACCATCCGTTGGAGTAACAAAGATATCGACAACATACTACCTTCCATAATGACAAGGCTACCATCCCTTAGAGTAACAAAAATCACGAAAACACACTACCTTCCATAATGACAAGTCTACCATCCATTGGAGTAACAAAAATCTCAACAATAGACTATCTTCCATAATGACAAGGGTACCATCATTGCAGTAACCCAAATATCCACAAGAGACTACCTTCCATAATGACAAGGCTACAATCCATTGGAGTCTACAAAATCTCGACGACAGACTACCTTCCATAATGACAAGGCTACCATCCATTGGAGTAATTATAATCTCGACAATAGACTACCTTCCATAATGACTAGGCTACCATCCATTTGAGTAACAAAGATATCGACAACAGACTCCCTTCCATAACGACAAGGCTACAATCCATTGTAGTAACAAAAATCTCGACAATAGACTACCTTCCATAATGACAAGGCTACCACCCATTGGAGTAACAAAAATCTCAACAACAAACTACCTTCCATAATGACAAGGCTAACATCCATTGGAATAACAAAAATATCGACAACACACTACCTTCCATAATGACAAGGCTACCATCCAATGGAGTAACAAAAATCTCGACAACAGACTACCTTCCATAATGACTAGGATACCATCCATTGGAGTAACAAAAATCTCGACAACACACTACCTTCCATAATGACAAGGCTACAATCTATTATAGTAACAAAAATATCGACAATAGACTAACTTCATAATGACAAGGCTACCATCCATTGGAATAACAAAATTCTTGACAACAGACTACGTTCCATAATGACAAGGCTACCATCCCTTAGAGTAAGAAAAATCTCGACAACAAACTACTTTCCATAATGAAAAGGATACCATCCATTGGAGTAACAAATATATCGACAACATACTACCTTCCATAATGACAAGGCTACCATCCCTTAGAGTAACAAAAATCACGAAAACACACTACCTTCCATAATGACAAGTCTACCATCCATTGGAGTAACATAAATCTCAACAATAGACTATCTTCCATAATGACAAGGGTACCATCATTGGAGTAACCCAAATATCCACAAGAGACTACCTTCCATAATGACAACGCTACAATCCATTGGAGTCTACAAAATCTCGACGACAGACTACCATCCATTGGAGTAACTAAAATCTCGACAATAGACTACCTTCCATAATGACTAGGCTACCATCCATTGGAGTAAAAAAGATATCGACAACAGACTACCTTCCATAACGACAAGGCTATAATCCATTGTAGTAACAAAAATCTCGACAACAGACTACCTTCCATAATGACAAGGCTACCATCCATTGTAGTAACAAAAATCTTGACAATAGACTACCTTCCATAATGACAAGGCTACCATCCATTGGAGTTACAAAAATCTCGAGAACAAACTACCTACCATAATGACAAGGCTACCATCCATTGGAATAACAAAAATATCGACAACAGACTACCTTCCATAATGACTAGGATACCATCCATTGGAGTAACAAAAATCTCGACAACACACTACCTTCCATAATGACAAGGCTACAATCTATTATAGTAACAAAAATATCGACAATAGACTACCTTCATAATGACAAGGCTACCATCCATTGGAATAACAAAATTCTCGACAATAGACTACGTTCCTTAATGACAATGCTACCATCCCTTAGAGTAATAAAAATCTCGACAACAAACTACCTTCCATAATGAAAAGGCAACCATCCATTGGAGTAACAAAGATATCGACAACATACTACCTTCCATAATGACAAGGCTACCATCCCTTAGAGTAACAAAAATCACGAAAACACACTACCTTCCATAATGACAAGGCTACCATCCATTGGAATAACAAAAATATCGACAACACACTACCTTCCATAATGACAAGGCTACCATCCAATGGAGTAACAAAAATCTCGACAACAGACTACCTTCCATAATGACTAGGATACCATCCATTGGAGTAACAAAAATATCGACAACACACTACCTTCCATAATGACAAGGCTACAATCTATTATAGTAACAAAAATATCGACAATAGACTAACTTCATAATGACAAGGCTACCATCCATTGGAATAACAAAATTCTTGACAACAGACTACGTTCCATAATGACAAGGCTACCATCCCTTAGAGTAAGAAAAATCTCGACAACAAACTACCTTCCATAATGAAAAGGCTACCATCCGTTGGAGTAACAAAGATATCGACAACATACTACCTTCCATAATGACAAGGCTACCATCCCTTAGAGTAACAAAAATCACGAAAACACACTACCTTCCATAATGACAAGTCTACCATCCATTGGAGTAACAAAAATCTCAACAATAGACTATCTTCCATAATGACAAGGGTACCATCATTGGAGTAACCCAAATATCCACAAGAGACTACCTTCCATAATGACAAGGCTACAATCCATTGGAGTCTACAAAATCTCGACGACAGACTACCTTCCATAATGACAAGGCTACCATCCATTGGAGTAATTAAAATCTCGACAATAGACTACCTTCCATAATGACTAGGCTACCATCCATTTGAGTAACAAAGATATCGACAACAGACTCCCTTCCATAACGACAAGGCTACAATCCATTGTAGTAACAAAAATCTCGACAATAGACTACCTTCCATAATGACAAGGCTACCACCCATTGGAGTAACAAAAATCTCAATAACAAACTACCTTCCATAATGACAAGGCTACAATCTATTATAGTAACAAAAATATCGACAATAGACTAACTTCATAATGACAAGGCTACCATCCATTGGAATAACAAAATTCTTGACAACAGACTACGTTCCATAATGACAAGGCTACCATCCCTTAGAGTAAGAAAAATCTCGACAACAAACTACTTTCCATAATGAAAAGGATACCATCCATTAGAGTAACAAAGATATCGACAACATACTACCTTCCATAATGACAAGGCTACCATCCCTTAGAGTAACAAAAATCACGAAAACACACTACCTTCCATAATAACAAGTCTACCATCCATTGGAGTAACAAAAATCTCAACAATAGACTATCTTCCATAATGACAAGGGTACCATCATTGGAGTAACCCAAATATCCAAGAGAGACTACCTTCGATAATGACAAGGCTACAATCCATTGGAGTCTACAAAATCTCGACGACAGACTACCATCCATTGGAGTAACTAAAATCTCGACAATAGACTACCTTCCATGATGACTAGGCTACCATCCATTGGAGTAAAAAAGATATCGACAACCGACTACCTTCCATAACGACAAGGCTATAATCCATTGTAGTAACAAAAATCTCGACAACAGACTACCTTCCATAATGACAAGGCTACCATCCATTGTAGTAACAAAAATCTTGACAATAGACTACCTTCCATAATGACAAGGCTACCATCCATTGGAGTTACAAAAATCTCGACAACAAACTACCTACCATAATGACAAGGCTACCATCCATTGGAATAACAAAAATATCGACAACAGACTACCTTCCATAATGACTAGGATACCATCCATTGGAGTAACAAAAATCTCGACAACACACTACCTTCCATAATGACAAGGCTACAATCTGTTATAGTAACAAAAATATCGACAATAGACTACCTTCATAATGACAAGGCTACCATCCATTGGAATAACAAAATTCTCGACAATAGACTACGTTCCTTAATGACAATGCTACCATCCCTTAGAGTAAGAAAAATCTCGACAACAAACTACCTTCCATAGTGAAAAGGCAACCATCCATTGGAGTAACAAAGATATCGACAACATACTACCTTCCATAATGACAAGGCTACCATCCCTTAGAGTAACAAAAATCACGAAAACACACTACCTTCCATAATGACAAGGCTACCATCCATTGGAATAACAAAATTATCGACAACACACTACCTTCCATAATGAAAAGGCTACCATCCAATGGAGTAACAAAAATCTCGACAACAGACTACCTTCCATAATGACTAGGATACCATCCATTGGAGTAACAAAAATCTCGACAACACACTACCTTCCATAATGACAAGGCTACAATCTATTATAGTAACAAAAATATCGACAATAGACTAACTTCATAATGACAAGGCTACCATCCATTGGAATAACAAAATTCTTGACAACAGACTACGTTCCATAATGACAAGGCTACCATCCCTTAGAGTAAGAAAAATCTCGACAACAAACTACCTTCCATAATGAAAAGGCTACCATCCGTTGGAGTAACAAAGATATCGACAACATACTACCTTCCATAATGACAAGGCTACCATCCCTTAGAGTAACAAAAATCATGAAAACACACTACCTTCCTTAATGACAAGTCTACCATCCATTGGAGTAACAAAAATCTCAACAATAGACTATCTTCCATAATGACAAGGGTACCATCATTGGAGTAACCCAAATATCCACAAGAGACTACCTTCCATAATGACAAGGCTACAATCCATTGGAGTCTACAAAATCTCGACGACAGACTACCTTCCATAATGACAAGGCTACCATCCATTGGAGTAATTAAAATCTCGACAATAGACTACCTTCCATAATGACTAGGCTACCATCCATTTGAGTAACAAAGATATCGACAACAGACTACCTTCCATAACGACAAGGCTACAATCCATTGTAGTAACAAAAATTTCGACAATAGACTACCTTCCATAATGAAAAGGCTACAAACCTTTGGAGTATATAAATCTCGACAATAGACTACCTTCCATAATGACAAGGCTACCATGCATTGGAGTAACTAAAATCGCGATAACAGACTACCTTCCATAATGACTAGGCTACCATCCATTTGAGTAACAAAGATATCGACAACAGACTCCCTTCCATAACGACAAGGCTACAATCCATTGTAGTAACAAAAATCTCGACAATAGACTACCTTCCATAATGACAAGGCTACCACCCATTGGAGTAACAAAAATCTCAACAACAAACTACCTTCCATAATGACAAGTCTACCATCCATTGGAATAACAAAAATATCGACACCACACTACCTTCCATAATGACAAGGCTACCATCCAATGGAGTAACAAAAATCTCGACAACAGACTACCTTCCATAATGACTAGGATACCATCCATTGGAGTAACAAAAATCTCGACAACACACTACCTTCCATAATGACAAGGCTACAATCTATTATAGTAACAAAAATATCGACAATAGACTATCTTCATAATGACAAGGCTTCCATCCATTGGAATAACAAAATTCTTGACAACAGACTACGTTCCATAATGACAAGGCTACCATCCCTTAGAGTAAGAAAAATCTCGACAACAAACTACTTTCCATAATGAAAAGGATACCATCCATTGGAGTAACAAAGATATCGACAACATACTACCTTCCATAATGACAAGGCTACCATCCCTTAGAGTAACAAAAATCACGAAAACACACTACCTTCCATAACGACAAGTCTACCATCCATTGGAGTAACAAAAATCTCAACAATAGACTATCTTCCATAATGACAAGGGTAGCATCCATTGGAGTAACCCAAATATCCACAAGAGACTACCTTCCATAATGACAAGGCTACAATCCATTGGAGTCTACAAAATCTCGACGACAGACTACCTTCCATAATGACAAGGCTACCATCCATTGGAGTAATTATAATCTCGACAATAGACTACCTTCCATAATGACTAGGCTACCATCCATTTGAGTAACAAAGATATCGACAACAGACTCCCTTCCATAACGACAAGGCTACAATCCATTGTAGTAACAAAAATCTCGACAATAGACTACCTTCCATAATGACAAGGCTACCACCCATTGGAGTAACAAAAATCTCAACAACAAACTACCTTCCATAATGACAAGGCTAACATCCATTGGAATAACAAAAATATCGACAACACACTACCTTCCATAATGACAAGGCTACCATCCAATGGAGTAACAAAAATCTCGACAACAGACTACCTTCCATAATGACTAGGATACCATCCATTGGAGTAACAAAAATCTCGACAACACACTACCTTCCATAATGACAAGGCTACAATCTATTATAGTAACAAAAATATCGACAATAGACTAACTTCATAATGACAAGGCTACCATCCATTGGAATAACAAAATTCTTGACAACAGACTACGTTCCATAATGACAAGGCTACCATCCCTTAGAGTAAGAAAAATCTCGACAACAAACTACTTTCCATAATGAAAAGGATACCATCCATTAGAGTAACAAAGATATCGACAACATACTACCTTCCATAATGACAAGGCTACCATCCCTTAGAGTAACAAAAATCACGAAAACACACTACCTTCCATAATGACAAGTCTACCATCCATTGGAGTAACAAAAATCTCAACAATAGACTATCTTCCATAATGACAAGGGTACCATCATTGGAGTAACCCAAATATCCACAAGAGACTACCTTCCATAATGACAACGCTACAATCCATTGGAGTCTACAAAATCTCGACGACAGACTACCATCCATTGGAGTAACTAAAATCTCGACAATAGACTACCTTCCATAATGACTAGGCTACCATCCATTGGAGTAAAAAAGATATCGACAACAGACTACCTTCCATAACGACAAGGCTATAATCCATTGTAGTAACAAAAATCTCGACAACAGACTACCTTCCATAATGACAAGGCTACCATCCATTGTAGTAACAAAAATCTTGACAATAGACTACCTTCCATAATGACAAGGCTACCATCCATTGGAGTTACAAAAATCTCGAGAACAAACTACCTACCATAATGACAAGGCTACCATCCATTGGAATAACAAAAATATCGACAACAGACTACCTTCCATAATGACTAGGATACCATCCATTGGAGTAACAAAAATCTCGACAACACACTACCTTCCATAATGACAAGGCTACAATCTATTATAGTAACAAAAATATTGACAATAGACTACCTTCATAATGACAAGGCTACCATCCATTGGAATAACAAAATTCTCGACAATAGACTACGTTCCTTAATGACAATGCTACCATCCCTTAGAGTAATAAAAATCTCGACAACAAACTACCTTCCATAATGAAAAGGCAACCATCCATTGGAGTAACAAAGATATCGACAACATACTACCTTCCATAATGACAAGGCTACCATCCCTTAGAGTAACAAAAATCACGAAAACACACTACCTTCCATAATGACAAGGCTACCATCCATTGGAATAACAAAAATATCGACAACACACTACCTTCCATAATGACAAGGCTACCATCCAATGGAGTAACAAAAATCTCGACAACAGACTACCTTCCATAATGACTAGGATACCATCCATTGGAGTAACAAAAATATCGACAACACACTACCTTCCATAATGACAAGGCTACAATCTATTATAGTAACAAAAATATCGACAATAGACTAACTTCATAATGACAAGGCTACCATTCATTGGAATAACAAAATTCTTGACAACAGACTACGTTCCATAATGACAAGGCTACCATCCCTTAGAGTAAGAAAAATCTCGACAACAAACTACCTTCCATAATGAAAAGGCTACCATCCGTTGGAGTAACAAAGATATCGACAACATACTACCTTCCATAATGACAAGGCTACCATCCCTTAGAGTAACAAAAATCACGAAAACACACTACCTTCCATAATGACAAGTCTACCATCCATTGGAGTAACAAAAATCTCAACAATAGACTATCTTCCATAATGACAAGGGTACCATCATTGGAGTAACCCAAATATCCACAAGAGACTACCTTCCATAATGACAAGGCTACAATCCATTGGAGTCTACAAAATCTCGACGACAGACTACCTTCCATAATGACAAGGCTACCATCCATTGGAGTAATTAAAATCTCGACAATAGACTACCTTCCATAATGACTAGGCTACCATCCATTTGAGTAACAAAGATATCGACAACAGACTCCCTTCCATAACGACAAGGCTACAATCCATTGTAGTAACAAAAATCTCGACAATAGACTACCTTCCATAATGACAAGGCTACCACCCATTGGAGTAACAAAAATCTCAATAACAAACTACCTTCCATAATGACAAGGCTACAATCTATTATAGTAACAAAAATATCGACAATAGACTAACTTCATAATGACAAGGCTACCATCCATTGGAATAACAAAATTCTTGACAACAGACTACGTTCCATAATGACAAGGCTACCATCCCTTAGAGTAAGAAAAATCTCGACAACAAACTACTTTCCATAATGAAAAGGATACCATCCATTAGAGTAACAAAGATATCGACAACATACTACCTTCCATAATGACAAGGCTACCATCCCTTAGAGTAACAAAAATCACGAAAACACACTACCTTCCATAATAACAAGTCTACCATCCATTGGAGTAACAAAAATCTCAACAATAGACTATCTTCCATAATGACAAGGGTACCATCATTGGAGTAACCCAAATATCCAAGAGAGACTACCTTCGATAATGACAAGGCTACAATCCATTGGAGTCTACAAAATCTCGACGACAGACTACCATCCATTGGAGTAACTAAAATCTCGACAATAGACTACCTTCCATGATGACTAGGCTACCATCCATTGGAGTAAAAAAGATATCGACAACCGACTACCTTCCATAACGACAAGGCTATAATCCATTGTAGTAACAAAAATCTCGACAACAGACTACCTTCCATAATGACAAGGCTACCATCCATTGTAGTAACAAAAATCTTGACAATAGACTACCTTCCATAATGACAAGGCTACCATCCATTGGAGTTACAAAAATCTCGACAACAAACTACCTACCATAATGACAAGGCTACCATCCATTGGAATAACAAAAATATCGACAACAGACTACCTTCCATAATGACTAGGATACCATCCATTGGAGTAACAAAAATCTCGACAACACACTACCTTCCATAATGACAAGGCTACAATCTGTTATAGTAACAAAAATATCGACAATAGACTACCTTCATAATGACAAGGCTACCATCCATTGGAATAACAAAATTCTCGACAATAGACTACGTTCCTTAATGACAATGCTACCATCCCTTAGAGTAAGAAAAATCTCGACAACAAACTACCTTCCATAGTGAAAAGGCAACCATCCATTGGAGTAACAAAGATATCGACAACATACTACCTTCCATAATGACAAGGCTACCATCCCTTAGAGTAACAAAAATCACGAAAACACACTACCTTCCATAATGACAAGGCTACCATCCATTGGAATAACAAAATTATCGACAACACACTACCTTCCATAATGAAAAGGCTACCATCCAATGGAGTAACAAAAATCTCGACAACAGACTACCTTCCATAATGACTAGGATACCATCCATTGGAGTAACAAAAATCTCGACAACACACTACCTTCCATAATGACAAGGCTACAATCTATTATAGTAACAAAAATATCGACAATAGACTAACTTCATAATGACAAGGCTACCATCCATTGGAATAACAAAATTCTTGACAACAGACTACGTTCCATAATGACAAGGCTACCATCCCTTAGAGTAAGAAAAATCTCGACAACAAACTACCTTCCATAATGAAAAGGCTACCATCCGTTGGAGTAACAAAGATATCGAAAACATACTACCTTCCATAATGACAAGGCTATCATCCCTTAGAGTAACAAAAATCATGAAAACACACTACCTTCCATAATGACAAGTCTACCATCCATTGGAGTAACAAAAATCTCAACAATAGACTATCTTCCATAATGACAAGGGTACCATCATTGGAGTAACCCAAATATCCACAAGAGACTACCTTCCATAATGACAAGGCTACAATCCATTGGAGTCTACAAAATCTCGACGACAGACTACCTTCCATAATGACAAGGCTACCATCCATTGGAGTAATTAAAATCTCGACAATAGACTACCTTCCATAATGACTAGGCTACCATCCATTTGAGTAACAAAGATATTGACAACAGACTACCTTCCATAACGACAAGGCTACAATCCATTGTAGTAACAAAAATTTCGACAATAGACTACCTTCCATAATGAAAAGGCTACAAACCTTTGGAGTATATAAATCTCGACAATAGACTACCTTCCATAATGACAAGGTTACCATGCATTGGAGTAACTAAAATCGCGATAACAGACTACCTTCCATAATGACTAGGCTACCATCCATTTGAGTAACAAAGATATCGACAACAGACTCCCTTCCATAACGACAAGGCTACAATCCATTGTAGTAACAAAAATCTCGACAATAGACTACCTTCCATAATGACAAGGCTACCACCCATTGGAGTAACAAAAATCTCAACAACAAACTACCTTCCATAATGACAAGTCTACCATCCATTGGAATAACAAAAATATCGACACCACACTACCTTCCATAATGACAAGGCTACCATCCAATGGAGTAACAAAAATCTCGACAACAGACTACCTTCCATAATGACTAGGATACCATCCATTGGAGTAACAAAAATCTCGACAACACACTACCTTCCATAATGACAAGGCTACAATCTATTATAGTAACAAAAATATCGACAATAGACTATCTTCATAATGACAAGGCTTCCATCCATTGGAATAACAAAATTCTTGACAACAGACTACGTTCCATAATGACAAGGCTACCATCCCTTAGAGTAAGAAAAATCTCGACAACAAACTACTTTCCATAATGAAAAGGATACCATCCATTGGAGTAACAAAGATATCGACAACATACTACCTTCCATAATGACAAGGCTACCATCCCTTAGAGTAACAAAAATCACGAAAACACACTACCTTCCATAACGACAAGTCTACCATCCATTGGAGTAACAAAAATCTCAACAATAGACTATCTTCCATAATGACAAGGGTACCATCATTGGAGTAGCCCAAATATCCACAAGAGACTACCTTCCATAATGACAAGGCTACAATCCATTGGAGTCTACAAAATCTCGACGACAGACTACCATCCATTGGAGTAACTAAAATCTCGACAATAGACTACCTTCCATAATGACTAGGCTACCATCCATTGGAGTAAAAAAGATATCGACAACAGACTACCTTCCATAACGACAAGGCTATAATCCATTGTAGTAACAAAAATCTCGACAACAGACTACCTTCCATAATGACAAGGCTACCATCCATTGTAGTAACAAAGATATCGACAACATACTACCTTCCATAATGACAAGGCTACCATCCCTTAGAGTAACAAAAATCACGAAAACACACTACCTTCCATAATGACAAGTCTACCATCCATTGGAGTAACAAAAATCTCAACAATAGACTATCTTCCATAACGACAAGGCTATAATCGATTGTAGTAACAAAAATCTCGACAACAGACTACCTTCCATAATGACAAGGCTACCATCCATTGTAGTAACAAAAATCTTGACAATAGACTACCTTCCATAATGACAAGGCTACCATCCATTGGAGTTACAAAAATCTCGACAACAAACTACCTACCATAATGACAAGGCTACCATCCATTGGAATAACAAAAATATCGACAACAGACTACCTTCCATAATAACTAGGATACCATCCATTGGAGTAACAAAATTCTCGACAATAGACTACGTTCCTTAATGACAATGCTACCATCCCTTAGAGTAAGAAAAATCTCGACAACAAACTACCTTCCATAATTAAAAGGCAACCATCCATTGGAGTAACAAAGATATCGACAACATACTACCTTCCATAATGACAAGGCTACCATCCCTTAGAGTAACAAAAATCACCAAAACACACTACCTTTCATAATGACAAGGCTACCATCCATTGGAATAACACAAATATCGACAACACACTACCTTCCATAATGACAAGGCTACCATCCAATGGAGTAACAAAAATCTCGACAACAGACTACCTTCCATAATGACTAGGATACCATCCATTGGAGTAACAAAAATCTCGACAACACACTACCTTCCATAATGACAAGGCTACAATCTATTATAGTAACAAAAATATCGACAATAGACTAACTTCATAATGACAAGGCTACCATCCATTGGAATAACAAAATTCTTGACAACAGACTACGTTCCATAATGACAAGGCTACCATCCCTTAGAGTAAGAAAAATCTCGACAACAAACTACCTTCCATAATGAAAAGGCTACCATCCGTTGGAGTAACAAAGATATCGACAACATACTACCTTCCATAATGACAAGGCTACCATCCCTTACAGTAACAAAAATCAAGAAAACACACTACCTTCCATAATGACAAGTCTACCATCCATTGGAGTAACAAAAATCTCAACAATAGACTATCTTCCATAATAAAAAGGCTACCATCCATTGGAATAACAAAAATATCGACAACAGACTACCTTCCATAATGACTAGGCTACCATCCATTGGAGTAACAAAGATATCGACAACAGACTACCTTCCATAACGACAAGGCTATAATCCATTGTAGTAACAAAAATCTCGACAACAGACTACCTTCCATAATGACAAGGCTACCATCCATTGTAGTAACAAAAATCTTGACAATAGACTAACTTCCATAATGACAAGGCTACCATCCATTGGAGTTACAAAAATCTCGACAACAAACTACCTACCATAATGACAAGGCTACCATCCATTGGAATAACAAAAATATCGACAACAGACTACCTTCCATAATGACTAGGATACCATTCATTGGAGTAACAAAAATCTCGACAACACACTACCTTCCATAATGACAAGGCTACAATCTATTATAGTAACAAAAATATCGACAATAGACTACCTTCATAATGACAAGGCTACCATCCATTGGAATAACAAAATTCTCGACAATAGACTATGTTCCTTAATGACAATGCTACCATCCCATAGAGTAAGAAAAATCTCGACAACAAACTACCTTCCATAATGAAAAGGCAACCATCCATTGGAGTAACAAAGATATCGACAACATACTACCTCCCATAATGACAAGGCTACCATCCCTTAGAGTAACAAAAATCACGAAAACACACTACCTTCCATAATGACAAGTCTACCATCCATTGGAGTAACAAAAATCTCAACAATAGACTATCTTCCATAATGACAAGGGTACCATCATTGGAGTAACCCAAATATCCAAAAGAGACTACCTTCCATAATGACAAGGCTACAATCCATTGGAGTCTACAAAATCTCGACGACAGACTACCTTCCATAATGACAAGGCTACCATCCATTGGAGTAACTAAAATCTCGACAACAAACTACCTTCCATAATGACAAGGCTACCATGCATTGGAGTAACTAAAATCTCAATAACAGACTACCTTCCATAATGACTAGGATACCATCCATTTGAGTAACAAAGATATCCACAACAGACTACCTTCCATAACGACTAGGCTACAATCCATTGTAGTAACAAAAATCTCTATAATAGAATACCTTCCATAATGACAAGGCTACCATCCATTGGAGTAACAAAAATCTAGACAACAAACTACCTTCCATAATGACAAGGCTGCCATCCATTGGAATAACAAAAATATCGACCACACACTACCTTCCATAATGACAAGGCTACCATCCAATGGAGTAACAAAAATCCCGACAACAGACTACATTCCATAATGACTAGGATACCATCCATTGGAGTTACAAAAATCTCAACAACACACTACCTTCCATAATGACAAGGCTACAATCTATTATAGTAACAAAAATATCGACAATAGACTACCTTCATAATGACAAGGCTACCATCCATTGGAATAACAAAAATCACGAAAACACACTACCTTCCATAATGACAAGTCTACCATCCATTGGAGTAACAAAAATCTCAACAATAGACTATCTTCCATAATGACAAGGGTACAATCATTGGAGTAACCCAAATATCCACAAGAGACTACCTTCCATAATGACAAGGCTACAATCCATTGGAGTCTACAAAATCTCGACGATAGACTACCTTCAATAATGACAAGACTACCATCCATTGGAGTAACTAAAATCTCGACAACAAACTACCTTCCATAATGACTAGGCTACCATCCATTAGAGTAACAAAGATATCGACAACAGACTACCTTCCATAATGACAAGGCTATAATCCATTGTAGTAACAAAAATCTCGACAACAGACTACCTTCCATAATGACAAGGCTACCATCCATTGTAGTAACAAAAATCTCGACAATAGACTACCTTCCATAATGACAAGGCTACCATCCATTGGAGTTACAAAAATCTCGACAACAAACTACCTACCATAATAAAAAGGCTACCATCCATTGGAATAACAAAAATATCGACAACAGACTACCTTCCATAATGACTAGGATACCATCCATTGGAGTAACAAAAATCTCGACAACACACTACCTTCCATAATGACAAGGCTACCATCCATTGGAGTAACTAAAATCTCGACAACAAACTACCTTCCATAATGACAAGGCTACCATGCATTGGAGTAACTAAAATCTCAATAACAGACTACCTTCCATAATGACTAGGATACCATCCATTTGAGTAAAAAGATATCCACAACAGACTACCTTCCATAACGACTAGGCTACAATCCATTGTAGTAACAAAAATCTCTATAATAGACTACCTTCCATAATGACAAGGCTACCATCCATTAGAGTAACAAAAATCTCGACAACAAACTACCTTCCATAATAACAAGGCTACCATCCATTGGAATAACAAAAATATCGACAACACACTACCTTCCATAATGACAAGTCTACCATCCATTGGAGTAACAAAAATCTCAACAATAGACTATCTTCCATAATGACAAGGGTACCATCATTGGAGTAACCCAAATATCCACAAGAGACTACCTTCCATAATGACAAGGCTACAATCCATTGGAGTCTACAAAATCTCGACGACAGACTACCTTCCATAATGACAAGGCTACCATCCATTGGAGTAACTAAAATCTCGACAACAAACTACCTTCCATAATGACAAGGCTACCATGCATTGGAGTAACTAAAATCTCAATAACAGATTACCTTCCATGATGACTAGGATACCATCCATTTGAGTAACAAAGATATCCACAACAGACTACCTTCCATAACGACTAGGCTACAATCCATTGTAGTAACAAAAATCTCTATAATAGACTACCTTCCATAATGACAAGGCTACCATCCATTGGAGTAACAAAAATCTCGACAACAAACTGCCTTCCATAATGACAAGGCTACCATCCATTGGAATAACAAAAATATCGACAACACACTACCTTCCATAATGACAAGGCTACCATCCAATGGAGTAACAAAAATCTCGACAACAGACTACATTCCATAATGACTAGGATACCATCCATTGGAGTTACAAAAATCTCAACAACACACTACCTTCCATAATGACAAGGCTACAATCTATTATAGTAACAAAAATATCGACAATAGACTACCTTCATAATGACAATGCTACCATCCATTGGAATAACAAAATTCTCGACAATAGACTACGTTCCATAATGACAAGGCTACCATCCCTTAGAGTAAGAAAAATCTCGACAACAAACTACCTTCCATAATGAAAATGATACCATCCATTGGACTAACAAAGATATCGGCAACATACTACCTTCCATAATGACAAGGCTACAATCCCTTAGAGTAACAAAAATCACGAAAACACACTACCTTCCATAATGACAAGTCTACCATCCATTGGAGTAACAAAAATCTCAACAATAGACTATCTTCCATAATGACAAGGGTACAATCATTGGAGTAACCCAAATATCAACAAGAGACTACCTTCCATAATGACAAAGCTACAATCCATTGGAGTCTACAAAATCTCGACGATAGACTACCTTCAATAATGACAAGGCTACCATCCATTGGAGTAACTAAAATCTCGACAACAAACTACCTTCCATAATGACTAGGCTACAATCCATTGGAGTAACAAAGATATCGACAACAGACTACCTTCCATAACGACAAGGCTACAATCCATTGTGGTAACAAAAATCTCGACAACAAACTACCTTCCATAATGGCAAGACTACCATCCATTGTAGTAACAAAAATCTCGACAATAGACTACCTTCCATAATGACAAGGCTACCATCCATTGGAGTTACAAAAATCTCGACAACAAACTACCTACCATAATAAAAAGGCTACCATCCATTGGAATAACAAAAATATCGACAACAGACTACCTTCCATAATGACTAGGATACCATCCATTAGAGTAACAAAAATCTCGACAACACACTACCTTCCATAATGACAAGGCTACCATCCATTGGAGTAACTAAAATCTCGACAACAAACTACCTTCCATAATGACAAGGCTACCATGCATTGGAGTAACTAAAATCTCAATAATAGACTACCTTCCATAATGACTAGGATACCATCCATTTGAGTAACAAAGATATCCACAACAGACTACCTTCCATAACGACTAGGCTACAATCCATTTTAGTAACAAAAATCTCTATAATAGACTACCTTCCATAATAACAAGGCTACCATCCATTGGAATAACAAAAATATCGACAACACACTACCTTCCATAATGACAAGGCTACCATCCAATGGAGTAAGAAAAATCTCGACAACAGACTACATTCCATAATGACTAGGATACCATCCATTGGAGTTACAAAAATCTCAACAACACACTACCTTCCATAATGACAAGGCTACAATCTATTATAGTAACAAAAATATCGACAATAGACTACCTTAATAATGACAAGGCTACCATCCATTGGAATAACAAAATTCTCGACAATAGACTATCTTCCATAATGACAAGGGTACAATCATTGGAGTAACCCAAATATCCACAAGAGACTACCTTCCATAATGACAAGGCTACAATATATTGGAGTCTACAAAATCTCGACGATAGACTACCTTCAATAATGACAAGGCTACCATCCATTGGAGTAACTAAAATCTCGACAACAAACTACCTTCCATAATGACTAGGCTACCATCCATTGGAGTAACAAAGATATCGACAACAGACTACCTTCCATAACGACAAGGCTACAATCCATTGTGGTAACAAAAATCTCGACAACAAACTACCTTCCATAATGGCAAGACTACCATCCATTGTAGTAACAAAAATCTCGACAATAGACTACCTTCCATAATGACAAGGCTACCATCCATTGGAGTTACAAAAATCTCGACAACAAACTACCTACCATAATCACAAGGCTACCATCCATTGGAATAACAAAACTATCGTCAACACACTACCTTCCATAATGACAAGGCTAACATCCCTTAGAGAAATAAAAATCTCGACAACAAACTACCTTCCATAATGAAAAGGCAACCATCCATTGGAGTAACAAAGATATCGACAACATACTACCTTCCATAATGACAAGGCTACCATCCCTTAGAGTAACAAAAATCACGAAAACACACTACCTTCCATAATGACAAGTCTACCATCCATTGGAGTAACAAAAATCTCAACAATAGACTATCTTCCATAATGACAAGGGTACCATCATTGGAGTAACCCAAATATCCAAAAGAGACTACCTTCCATAATGACAAGGCTACAATCCATTGGAGTCTACAAAATCTCGACGACAGACTACCTTCCATAATGACAAGGCTACCATCCATTGGAGTAACTAAAATCTCGACAACAAACTACCTTCCATAATGACAAGGCTACCATGCATTGGAGTAACTAAAATCTCAATAACAGATTACCTTCCATGATGACTAGGATACCATCCATTTGAGTAACAAAGATATCCACAACAGACTACCTTCCATAACGACTAGGCTACAATCCATTGTAGTAACAAAAATCTCTATAATAGACTACCTTCCATAATGACAAGGCTACCATCCATTGGAGTAACAAAAATCTCGACAACAAACTGCCTTCCATAATGACAAGGCTACCATCCATTGGAATAACAAAAATATCGACAACACACTACCTTCCATAATGACAAGGCTACCATCCAATGGAGTAACAAAAATCTCGACAACAGACTACATTCCATAATGACTAGGATACCATCCATTGGAGTTACAAAAATCTTAACAACACACTACCTTCCATAATGACAAGGCTACAATCTATTATAGTAACAAAAATATCGACAATAGACTACCTTCATAATGACAAGGCTACCATCCATTGGAATAACAAAATTCTCGACAATAGACTACGTTCCATAATGACAAGGCTACCATCCCTTAGAGTAAGAAAAATCTCGACAACAAACTACCTTCCATAATGAAAATGATACCATCCATTGGACTAACAAAGATATCAGCAACATACTACCTTCCATAATGACAAGGCTACAATCCCTTAGAGTAACAAAAATCACGAAAACACACTACCTTCCATAATGACAAGTCTACCATCCATTGGAGTAACAAAAATCTCAACAATAGACTATCTTCCATAATGACAAGGGTACAATCATTGGAGTAACCCAAATATCAACAACAGACTACCTTCCATAATGACAAAGCTACAATCCATTGGAGTCTACAAAATCTCGACGATAGACTACCTTCAATAATGACAAGGCTACCATCCATTGGAGTAACTAAAATCTCGACAACAAACTACCTTCCATAATGACTAGGCTACAATCCATTGGAGTAACAAAGATATCGACAACAGACTACCTTCCATAACGACAAGGCTACAATCCATTGTGGTAACAAAAATCTCGACAACAAACTACCTTCCATAATGGCAAGACTACCATCCATTGTAGTAACAAAAATCTCGACAATAGACTACCTTCCATAATGACAAGGCTACCATCCATTGGAGTTACAAAAATCTCGACAACAAACTACCTACCATAATAAAAAGGCTACCATCCATTGGAATAACAAAAATATCGACAACAGACTACCTTCCATAATGACTAGGATACCATCCATTAGAGTAACAAAAATCTCGACAACACACTACCTTCCATAATGACAAGGCTACCATCCATTGGAGTAACTAAAATCTCGACAACAAACTACCTTCCATAATGACAAGGCTACCATGCATTGGAGTAACTAAAATCTCAATAATAGACTACCTTCCATAATGACTAGGATACCATCCATTTGAGTAACAAAGATATCCACAACAGACTACCTTCCATAACGACTAGGCTACAATCCATTTTAGTAACAAAAATCTCTATAATAGACTACCTTCCATAATAACAAGGCTACCATCCATTGGAATAACAAAAATATCGACAACACACTACCTTCCATAATGACAAGGCTACCATCCAATGGAGTAAGAAAAATCTCGACAACAGACTACATTCCATAATGACTAGGATACCATCCATTGGAGTTACAAAAATCTCAACAACACACTACCTTCCATAATGACAAGGCTACAATCTATTATAGTAACAAAAATATCGACAATAGACTACCTTAATAATGACAAGGCTACCATCCATTGGAATAACAAAATTCTCGACAATAGACTATCTTCCATAATGACAAGGGTACAATCATTGGAGTAACCCAAATATCCACAAGAGACTACCTTCCATAATGACAAGGCTACAATATATTGGAGTCTACAAAATCTCGACGATAGACTACCTTCAATAATGACAAGGCTACCATCCATTGGAGTAACTAAAATCTCGACAACAAACTACCTTCCATAATGACTAGGCTACCATCCATTGGAGTAACAAAGATATCGACAACAGACTACCTTCCATAACGACAAGGCTACAATCCATTGTGGTAACAAAAATCTCGACAACAAACTACCTTCCATAATGGCAAGACTACCATCCATTGTAGTAACAAAAATCTCGACAATAGACTACCTTCCATAATGACAAGGCTACCATCCATTGGAGTTACAAAAATCTCGACAACAAACTACCTACCATAATGACAAGGCTACCATCCATTGGAATAACAAAACTATCGTCAACACACTACCTTCCATAATGACAAGGCTAACATCCCTTAGAGAAATAAAAATCTCGACAACAAACTACCTTCCATAATGAAAAGGCAACCATCCATTGGAGTAACAAAGATATCGACAACATACTACCTTCCATAATGACAAGGCTACCATCCCTTAGAGTAACAAAAATCACGAAAACACACTACCTTCCATAATGACAAGTCTACCATCCATTGGAGTAACAAAAATCTCAACAATAGACTATCTTCCATAATGACAAGGGTACCATCATTGGAGTAACCCAAATATCCAAAAGAGACTACCTTCCATAATGACAAGGCTACAATCCATTGGAGTCTACAAAATCTCGACGACAGACTACCTTCCATAATGACAAGGCTACCATCCATTGGAGTAACTAAAATCTCGACAACAAACTACCTTCCATAATGACAAGGCTACCATGCATTGGAGTAACTAAAATCTCAATAACAGACTACCTTCCATAATGACTAGGATACCATCCATTTGAGTAACAAAGATATCCACAACAGACTACCTTCCATAACGACTAGGCTACAATCCATTGTAGTAACAAAAATCTCTATAATAGACTACCTTCCATAATGACAAGGCTACCATCCATTGGAGTAACAAAAATCTCGACAACAAACTGCCTTCCATAATGACAAGGCTACCATCCATTGGAATAACAAAAATATCGACCACACACTACCTTCCATAATGACAAGGCTACCATCCAATGGAGTAACAAAAATCTCGACAACAGACTACATTCCATAATGACTAGGATACCATCCATTGGAGTTACAAAAATCTCAACAACACACTACCTTCCATAATGACAAGGCTACAATCTATTATAGTAACAAAAATATCGACAATAGACTACCTTCATAATGACAAGGCTACCATCCATTGGAATAACAAAATTCTCGACAATAGACTACGTTCCATAATGACATGGCTACCATCCCTTAGAGTAAGAAAAATCTCGACAACAAACTACCTTCCATAATGAAAAGGATAACATCCATTGGAGTAACAAAGATATCGACAACATACTACCTTCCATAATGACAAGGCTACCATCCCTTAGAGTAACAAAAATCACGAAAACACACTACCTCCCATAATGACAAGTCTACCATCCATTGGAGTAACAAAAATCTCAACAATAGACTATCTTCCATAATGACAAGGGTACAATCATTGGAGTAACCCAAATATCCACAAGAGACTACCTTCCATAATGACAAGGCTACAATCCATTGGAGTCTACAAAATCTCGACGATAGACTACCTTCAATAATGACAAGGCTACCATCCATTGGAGTAACTAAAATCTCGACAACAAACTACCTTCCATAATGACTAGGCTACCATCCATTGGAGTAACAAAGATATCGACAACAGACTACCTTCCATAATGACAAGGCTATAATCCATTGTAGTAACAAAAATCTCGACAACAGACTACCTTCCATAATGACAAGGCTACCATCCATTGTAGTAACAAAAATCTCGACAATAGACTACCTTCCATAATGACAAGGCTACCATCCATTGGAGTTACAAAAATCTCGACAACAAACTACCTACCATAATAAAAAGGCTACCATCCATTGGAATAACAAAAATATCGACAACAGACTACCTTCCATAATGACTAGGATACCATCCATTGGAGTAACAAAAATCTCGACAACACACTACCTTCCATAATGACAAGGCTACCATCCATTGGAGTAACTAAAATCTCGACAACAAACTACCTTCCATAATGACAAGGCTACCATGCATTGGAGTAACTAAAATCTCAATAACAGACTACCTTCCATAATGACTAGGATACCATCCATTTGAGTAACAAAGATATCCACAACAGACTACCTTCCATAACGACTAGGCTACAATCCATTGTAGTAACAAAATCTCTATAATAGACTACCTTCCATAATGACAAGGCTACCATCCATTAGAGTAACAAAAATCTCGACAACAAACTACCTTCCATAATAACAAGGCTACCATCCATTGGAATAACAAAAATATCGACAACACACTACCTTCCATAATGACAAGTCTACCATCCATTGGAGTAACAAAAATCTCAACAATAGACTATCTTCCAAAATGACAAGGGTACCATCATTGGAGTAACCCAAATATCCACAAGAGACTACCTTCCATAATGACAAGGCTACAATCCATTGGAGTCTACAAAATCTCGACGACAGACTACCTTCCATAATGACAAGGCTACCATCCATTGGAGTAACTAAAATCTCGACAACAAACTACCTTCCATAATGACAAGGCTACCATGCATTGGAGTAACTAAAATCTCAATAACAGACTACCTTCCATGATGACTAGGATACCATCCATTTGAGTAACAAAGATATCCACAACAGACTACCTTCCATAACGACTAGGCTACAATCCATTGTAGTAACAAAAATCTCTATAATAGACTACCTTCCATAATGACAAGGCTACCATCCATTTGGAGTAACAAAAATCTCGACAACAAACTGCCTTCCATAATGACAAGGCTACCATCCATTGGAATAACAAAAATATCGACAACACACTATCTTCCATAATGACAAGGCTACCATCCAATGGAGTAACAAAAATCTCGACAACAGACTACATTCCATAATGACTAGGATACCATCCATTGGAGTTACAAAAATCTCAACAACACACTACCTTCCATAATGACAAGGCTACAATCAATTATAGTAACAAAAATATCGACAATAGACTACCTTCATAATGACAAGGCTACCATCCATTGGAATAACAAAATTCTCGACAATAGACTACGTTCCATAATGACAAGGCTACCATCCCTTAGAGTAAGAAAAATCTCGACAACAAACTACCTTCCATAATGAAAAGGATACCATCCATTGGAGTAACAAAGATATCGACAACATACTACCTTCCATAATGACAAGGCTACAATCCCTTAGAGTAACAAAAATCACGAAAACACACTACCTTCCATAATGACAAGTCTACCATCCATTGGAGTAACAAAAATCTCAACAATAGACTATCTTCCATAATGACAAGGGTACAATCATTGGAGTAACCCAAATATCCACAAGAGACTACCTTCTATAATGACAAGGCTACAATCCATTGGAGTCTACAAAATCTCGACGATAGACTACCTTCAATAATGACAAGGCTACCATCCATTGGAGTAACTAAAATCTCGACAACAAACTACCTTCCATAATGACTAGGCTACAATCCATTGGAGTAACAAAGATATCGACAACAGACTACCTTCCATAACGACAAGGCTACAATCCATTGTGGTAACAAAAATCTCGACAACAAACTACCTTCCATAATGGCAAGACTACCATCCATTGTAGTAACAAAAATCTCGACAATAGACTACCTTCCATAATGACAAGGCTACCATCCATTGGAGTTACAAAAATCTCGACAACAAACTACCTACCATAATAAAAAGGCTACCATCCATTGGAATAACAAAAATATCGACAACAGACTACCTTCCATAATGACTAGGATACCATCCATTGGAGTAACAAAAATCTCGACAACACACTACCTTCCATAATGACAAGGCTACCATCCATTGGAGTAACTAAAATCACGACAACAAACTACCTTCCATAATGACAAGGCTACCATGCATTGGAGTAACTAAAATCTCAATAATAGACTACCTTCCATAATGACTAGGATACCATCCATTTGAGTAACAAAGATATCCACAACAGACTACCTTCCATAACGACTAGGCTACAATCCATTTTAGTAACAAAAATCTCTATAATAGACTACCTTCCATAATAACAAGGCTACCATCCATTGGAATAACAAAAATATCGACAACACACTACCTTCCATAATGACAAGGCTACCATCCAATGGAGTAAGAAAAATCTCGACAACAGACTACATTCCATAATGACTAGGATACCATCCATTGGAGTTACAAAAATCTCAACAACACACTACCTTCCATAATGACAAGGCTACAATCTATTATAGTAACAAAAATATCGACAATAGACTACCTTCATAATGACAAGGCTACCATCCATTGGAATAACAAAATTCTCGACAATAGACTATCTTCCATAATGACAAGGGTACAATCATTGGAGTAACCCAAATATCCATAAGAGACTACCTTCCATAATGACAAGGCTACAATCCATTGGAGTCTACAAAATCTCGACGATAGACTACCTTCAATAATGACAAGGCTACCATCCATTGGAGTAACTAAAATCTCGACAACAAACTACCTTCCATAATGACTAGGCTACCATCCATTGGAGTAACAAAGATATCGACAACAGACTACCTTCCATAACGACAAGGCTACAATCCATTGTGGTAACAAAAATCTCGACAACAAACTACCTTCCATAATGGCAAGACTACCATCCATTGTAGTAACAAAAATCTCGACAATAGACTACCTTCCATAATGACAAGGCTACCATCCATTGGAGTTACAAAAATCTCGACAACAAACTACCTACCATAATGACAAGGCTACCATCCATTGGAATAACAAAACTATCGTCAACACACTACCTTCCATAATGACAAGGCTAACATCCCTTAGAGAAATAAAAATCTAGACAACAGACTACCTTCCATAATGAGTAGGCTACCATCCATTGGTGTAACAAAGGTATCGACAACAAACTACCTTCCATAACGACAAGGCTACAATCCCTTAGAGTAACAAAAATCACGACAAAAGACTACCTTCCATAATGAAAAGGCTACCATCCATTGGAGTAACAAAGATATCGACAACATACTACCTTCCATAATGACAAGTCTACCATCCCTTAGAGTAATAAAAATCACGACAACACACTACCTTCCATAATGACAAGTCTACCATCCATTGGAGTAACAAAAATCTTATCAATATAATACCTTCCATAATGACAAGGCTACCATCCATTGGAGTAACAAAAATCACGACAACAGACTACTTTCAATAATGACTAGGCTACCATCCATTGGAATAACAAAAATATCGACAACACACAAAATTCCATAATGACAAGGCTACCATCCAATGGAGTAACCAAAATCTCGACAAGAGACTACCTTCCATATTGACTAGGATACCATCCATTGGAGTAACAAAGATATCGACAATAGACTACCTTCCATAACGACAAGGCTACAATCCATTGTAGTAACAAAAATCTCGACATCAGACTACCTTCCATAATGACAAAGCTATCATCCATTATAGTAACAAAAATCTCGACAATAGACTACCTTCCATGATGACAAGGCTACCATCCATTGGAATAACAAAAATATCGAAACACACTACCTTCCATAATGACAAGTCTACCATCCATTGGAGTAACAAAAATCTCAACAATAGACTATCTTCCATAACGACAAGGGTACCATCATTGGAGTAACCCAAATATCCACAAGAAACTACCTTCCATAATGACAAGGCTACAATCCATTGGATTCTACAAAATCTCGACGATAGACTACCTTCAATAATGACAAGACTACCATCCATTGGAGTAACAAAGATATCGACAACAGACTACCTTCCATAACGACAAGGCTACAATCCATTGTGGTAACAAAAATCTAGACAACAAACTACCTTCCATAATGACAAGACTACCATCCATTGTAGTAACAAAAATCTCGACAATAGACTACCTTCCATAATGACAAGGCTACCATCCATTGGAGTTACAAAAATCTCGACAACAAACTACCTACCATAATGACAAGGCTACCATCCATTGGAATAACAAAAATATCGACAATAGACTACCTTCCATAATGACTAGGATACCATCCATTGGAGTAACAAAAATCTCGACAACACACTACCTTCCATAATGACAAGGCTACAATCTATTATAGTAACAAAAATATCGACAATAGATTACCTTCATAATGACAAGGCTACCATCTATTGGAATAACAAAATTATCGACAATAGACTACGTTCCATAATGACAAGGCTACCATCCCTTAGAGTAAGAAAAATCTCAACAACAAACTACCTTCCATAATGAAAAGGCTACCATCCATTGGAGTAACAAAGATATCGACAAGACACTACCTTCCATAATGACAAGGCTACCATCCCTTAGAGTAACAAAAATCACGACAACACACTACCTTCCATAATGACAAGTCTACCATCCATTGGAGTAACAAAAATCTCAAAAATAGACTATCTTCCATAATGACAAGGGTACCATCATTGGAGTAACCCAAATATCCACAAGAGACTACCTTCCATAATGACAAGGCTACAATCCATTGGAGTCTACAAAATCTCGACAACAGACTACCTTCCATAATGACAAGGCTACCATCCATTGGAACAACTAAAATCTCGACAACAGACTACCTTCCATAATGACTAGGCTACCATCCATTGGAGTAACAAAGATATCGACAACAGACTACCTTTCATAACGACAAGGCTACAATCCATTGTAGTAACAAAAATCTCGACAACAGACTACCTTCCATAATGACAAGACTACCATCCATTGTAGTAACAAAAATATCAACAATAGACTACCTTCCATAATGACAAGGCTACCATCCATTGGAGTTACAAAAATATCGACAACAAAGTACCTTCCATAATGACAAGACTTACCATCCATTGGAATAACAAAAATATCGTCAACACACTACCTTCCATAACGACAAGGCTAACATCCCTTAGAGAAATAAAAATCTCGACAAAAGACTACCTTCCATAATGAGAAGGCTACCATCCATTGGAGTAAAAAAGGTATCGACAACATACTACCTTCCATAATGACAAGTCTACCATCTCTTTGAGTAATAAAAATCACGACAACACACTACCTTCCATAATGACAAGTCTACCATCCATTAGAGTAACAAAAATCTTAACAATAGAATACCTTCCATAATGACAAGGCTACCATCCATTGGAGTAACAAAAATCACGACAACAAACTACCTTCCATAATGACTAGGCTACCATCCATTGGAATAAAAAAAATATCAAAAACACACAACCTTCCATAATGACAAGGCTTCCATCCAATGGAGTAACAAAAATCTCGACAAGAGACTACCTTCCATAATGACTAGGATACCATCCATTGGAGTAAAAAAGATATCGACAACAGACTACCTTCCATAACGACAAGGCTACAATCCATTGTAGTAACAAAAATCTCGACATCAGACTACCTTCCATAATGACAAGGCTACCATCCATTGTAGTAACAAAAATCTCGACAATAGACTACCTTCCATAATGACAAGGCTACCATCCATTGGAGTAACAAAAATCTCGACAATAGACTACCTTCAATAATGACAAGGCTACCATCCATTGGAATAACAAAAATATCGACAACACACTACCTTCCATAATGACAAGGCTACCATCCCTTAGACTAACAAGAATCTCGACAACAGACTACCTTCCACAATGACTAGGCTACCATCCATTGGAGTAACAAAGATATCGACAACAGACTACCTTCCATAACGACAAGGCTACAATCCATTGTAGTAACAAAAATCTCGACAGTAGACTACCTTCCATGATGACAAGGCTACCATCCGTTGGAGTAACAAAAATCTCGACAACTGACTACCTTCCATAATGACAAGGCTACCATCCATTCGAATAACAAAAATATCGAAACACACTACCTTCCATAATGACAAGGCTACCATCCCTCAGAGTAAAACAAATCTGGACAACAAACTACCTTCCATAATGAGTACGCTACCATCCATTGGAGTAATAAAGATATCGAGAACAGACTACCTTCCATAACGACGAGGCTACAATCCATTGTAGTAACAAAAATCTCGACAATAGACTACCTTCCATAATGACAAGGCTACAAACCTTTGGAGTATAAAAATCTCGACAATAGACTACCTTCCATAATGACAAGGCTACCATTCATTGTAGTAACTAAAATCTCAATAACAGCCTACCTTCCATAATGACTAGGCTACCATCCATTTGAGTAACAAAGATATTGACAACAAACTACCTTCCATAACGAAAAGGCTACAATCCATTGTAGTAACAAAAATCTCGACAATAGACTAACTTCCATAATGACAAGGCTACCATCCATTGGAGTAACAAAAATCTCGACAACAAACTACCTTCCATAATGACAAGGCTACCATCCATTGGAATAGCAAAAATATCAACAACACACTAACTTCCATAATGACAAGGCTACCATCCAATGGAGTAACAAAAATCTCGACAACAGACTACCTTCCATAATAACTAGGATATCATCCATTGGAGTAACAAAAATCTCGACAACACACTACCTTCCATAATGACAAAGCTACAATCTATTATAGTAACAAAAATATCGACAATAGACTACCTTCATAATTACAAGGCTACCATCCATTGGAATAACAAAATTCTCGACAACAGACTACGTTCCATAATGACAAGGCTACAATCCATTGGAGTCTACAAAATCTCGACGACAGACTACCTTCCATAATGACAAGGCTACCATCCATTGGAGTAACTAAAATCTCGACAACATACTACCTTCCATAATGACAAGGCTACCATGCATTGGATTAACTAAAATCTCAATAACAGACTACCTTCCATAATGACTAGGATACCATCCATTTGAGTAACAAAGATATCCACAACAGACTACCTTCCATAACGACTAGGCTACAATCCATTGTAGTAACAAAAATCTCTATAATAGACTACCTTCCATAATGACAAGGCTACCATCCATTGGAGTAACAAAAATCTCGACAACAAACTGCCTTCCATAATGACAAGGCTACCATCCATTGGAATAACAAAAATATCGACCACACACTACCTTCCATAATGACAAGGCTACCATCCAATGGAGTAACAAAAATCTCGACAACAGACTACATTCCATAATGACTAGGATACTATCCATTGGAGTTACAAAAATCTCAACAACACACTACCTTCCATAATGACAAGGCTACAATCTATTATAGTAACAAAAATATCGACAATAGACTACCTTCATAATGACAAGGCTACCATCCATTGGAATAACAAAATTCTCGACAATAGACTACATTCCATAATGACAAGGCTACCATCCCTTAGAGTAAGAAAAATCTCGACAACAAACTACCTTCCATAATGAAAAGGATAACATCCATTGGAGTAACAAAGATATCGACAACATACTACCTTCCATAATGACAAGGCTACCATCCCTTAGAGTAACAAAAATCACGAAAACACACTACCTTCCATAATGACAAGTCTACCATCCATTGGAGTAACAAAAATCTCAACAATAGACTATCTTCCATAATGACAAGGGTACAATCATTGGAGTAACCCAAATATCAACAAGAGACTACCTTCAATAATGACAAAGCTACAATCCATTGGAGTCTACAAAATCTCGACGATAGACTACCTTCAATAATGACAAGGCTACCATCCATTGGAGTAACTAAAATCTCGACAACAAACTACCTTCCATAATGACTAGGCTACAATCCATTGGAGTAACAAAGATATCGACAACAGACTACCTTCCATAACGACAAGGCTACAATCCATTGTGGTAACAAAAATCTCGACAACAAACTACCTTCCATAATGGCAAGACTACCATCCATTGTAGTAACAAAAATCTCGACAATAGACTACCTTCCATAATGACAAGGCTACCATCCATTGGAGTTACAAAAATCTCGACAACAAACTACCTACCATAATAAAAAGGCTACCATCCTTTGGAATAACAAAAATATCGACAACAGACTACCTTCCATAATGACTAGGATACCATCCATTAGAGTAACAAAAATCTCGACAACACACTACCTTCCATAATGACAAGGCTACCATCCATTGGAGTAACTAAAATCTCGACAACAAACTACCTTCCATAATGACAAGGCTACCATGCATTGGAGTAACTAAAATCTCAATAATAGACTACCTTCCATAATGACTAGGATACCATCCATTTGAGTAACAAAGATATCCACAACAGACTACCTTCCATAACGACTAGGCTACAATCCATTTTAGTAACAAAAATCTCTATAATAGACTACCTTCCATAATAACAAGGCTACCATCCATTGGAATAACAAAAATATCGACAACACACTACCTTCCATAATGACAAGGCTACCATCCAATGGAGTAAGAAAAATCTCGACAACAGACTACATTCCATAATGACTAGGATACCATCCATTGGAGTTACAAAAATCTCAACAACACACTACCTTCCATAATGACAAGGCTACAATCTATTATAGTAACAAAAATATCGACAATAGACTACCTTAATAATGACAAGGCTACCATCCATTGGAATAACAAAATTCTTGACAATAGACTATCTTCCATAATGACAAGGGTACAATCATTGGAGTAACCCAAATATCCACAAGAGACTACCTTCCATAATGACAAGGCTACAATATATTGGAGTCTACAAAATCTCGACGATAGACTACCTTCAATAATGACAAGGCTACCATCCATTGGAGTAACTAAAATCTCGACAACAAACTACCTTCCATAATGACTAGGCTACCATCCATTGGAGTAACAAAGATATCGACAACAGACTACCTTCCATAACGACAAGGCTACAATCCATTGTGGTAACAAAAATCTCGACAACAAACTACCTTCCATAATGGCAAGACTACCATCCATTGTAGTAACAAAAATCTCGACAATAGACTACCTTCCATAATGACAAGGCTACCATCCATTGGAGTTACAAAAATCTCGACAACAAACTACCTACCATAATGACAAGGCTACCATCCATTGGAATAACAAAACTATCGTCAACACACTACCTTCCATAATGACAAGGCTAACATCCCTTAGAGAAATAAAAATCTCGACAACAAACTACCTTCCATAATGAAAAGGCAACCATCCATTGGAGTAACAAAGATATCGACAACATACTACCTTCCATAATGACAAGGCTACCATCCCTTAGAGTAACAAAAATCACGAAAACACACTACCTTCCATAATGACAAGTCTACCATCCATTGGAGTAACAAAAATCTCAACAATAGACTATCTTCCATAATGACAAGGGTACCATCATTGGAGTAACCCAAATATCCAAAAGAGACTACCTTCCATAATGACAAGGCTACAATCCATTGGAGTCTACAAAATCTCGACGACAGACTACCTTCCATAATGACAAGGCTACCATCCATTGGAGTAACTAAAATCTCGACAACAAACTACCTTCCATAATGACAAGGCTACCATGCATTGGAGTAATTAAAATCTCAATAACAGACTACCTTCCATAATGACTAGGATACCATCCATTTGAGTAACAAAGATATCCACAACAGACTACCTTCCATAACGACTAGGCTACAATCCATTGTAGTAACAAAAATCTCTATAATAGACTACCTTCCATAATGACAAGGCTACCATCCATTGGAGTAACAAAAATCTCGACAACAAACTGCCTTCCATAATGACAAGGCTACCATCCATTGGAATAACAAAAATATCGACCACACACTACCTTCCATAATGACAAGGCTACCATCCAATGGAGTAACAAAAATCTCGACAACAGACTACATTCCATAATGACTAGGATACCATCCATTGGAGTTACAAAAATCTCAACAACACACTACCTTCCATAATGACAAGGCTACAATCTATTATAGTAACAAAAATATCGACAATAGACTACCTTCATAATGACAAGGCTACCATCCATTGGAATAACAAAATTCTCGACAATAGACTACGTTCCATAATGACAAGGCTACCATCCCTTAGAGTAAGAAAAATCTCGACAACAAACTACCTTCCATAATGAAAAGGATAACATCCATTGGAGTAACAAAGATATCGACAACATACTACCTTCCATAATGACAAGGCTACCATCCCTTAGAGTAACAAAAATCACGAAAACACACTACCTCCCATAATGACAAGTCTACCATCCATTGGAGTAACAAAAATCTCAACAATAGACTATCTTCCATAATGACAAGGGTACAATCATTGGAGTAACCCAAATATCCACAAGAGACTACCTTCCATAATGACAAGGCTACAATCCATTGGAGTCTACAAAATCTCGACGATAGACTACCTTCAATAATGACAAGGCTACCATCCATTGGAGTAACTAAAATCTCGACAACAAACTACCTTCCATAATGACTAGGCTACCATCCATTGGAGTAACAAAGATATCGACAACAGACTACCTTCCATAATGACAAGGCTATAATCCATTGTAGTAACAAAAATCTCGACAACAGACTACCTTCCATAATGACAAGGCTACCATCCATTGTAGTAACAAAAATCTCAACAATAGACTACCTTCCATAATGACAAGGCTACCATCCATTGGAGTTACAAAAATCTCGACAACAAACTACCTACCATAATAAAAAGGCTACCATCCATTGGAATAACAAAAATATCGACAACAGACTACCTTCCATAATGACTAGGATACCATCCATTGGAGTAACAAAAATCTCGACAACACACTACCTTCCATAATGACAAGGCTACCATCCATTGGAGTAACTAAAATCTCGACAACAAACTACCTTCCATAATGACAAGGCTACCATGCATTGGAGTAACTAAAATCTCAATAACAGACTACCTTCCATAATGACTAGGATACCATCCATTTGAGTAACAAAGATATCCACAACAGACTACCTTCCATAACGACTAGGCTACAATCCATTGTAGTAACAAAATCTCTATAATAGACTACCTTCCATAATGACAAGGCTACCATCCATTAGAGTAACAAAAATCTCGACAACAAACTACCTTCCATAATAACAAGGCTACCATCCATTGGAATAACAAAAATATCGACAACACACTACCTTCCATAATGACAAGTCTACCATCCATTGGAGTAACAAAAATCTCAACAATAGACTATCTTCCAAAATGACAAGGGTACCATCATTGGAGTAACCCAAATATCCACAAGAGACTACCTTCCATAATGACAAGGCTACAATCCATTGGAGTCTACAAAATCTCGACGACAGACTACCTTCCATAATGACAAGGCTACCATCCATTGGAGTAACTAAAATCTCGACAACAAACTACCTTCCATAATGACAAGGCTACCATGCATTGGAGTAACTAAAATCTCAATAACAGACTACCTTCCATGATGACTAGGATACCATCCATTTGAGTAACAAAGATATCCATAACAGACTACCTTCCATAACGACTAGGCTACAATCCATTGTAGTAACAAAAATCTCTATAATAGACTACCTTCCATAATGACAAGGCTACCATCCATTGGAGTAACAAAAATCTCGACAACAAACTGCCTTCCATAATGACAAGGCTACCATCCATTGGAATAACAAAAATATCGACAACACACTATCTTTCATAATGACAAGGCTACCATCCAATGGAGTAACAAAAATCTCGACAACAGACTACATTCCATAATGACTAGGATACCATCCATTGGAGTTACAAAAATCTCAACAACACACTACCTTCCATAATGACAAGGCTACAATCAATTATAGTAACAAAAATATCGACAATAGACTACCTTCATAATGACAAGGCTACCATCCATTGGAATAACAAAATTCTCGACAATAGACTACGTTCCATAATGACAAGGCTACCATCCCTTAGAGTAAGAAAAATCTCGACAACAAACTACCTTCCATAATGAAAAGGATACCATCCATTGGAGTAACAAAGATATCGACAACATACTACCTTCCATAATGACAAGGCTACAATCCCTTAGAGTAACAAAAATCACGAAAACACACTACCTTCCATAATGACAAGTCAACCATCCATTGGAGTAACAAAAATCTCAACAATAGACTATCTTCCATAATGACAAGGGTACAATCATTGGAGTAACCCAAATATCCACAAGAGACTACCTTCTATAATGACAAGGCTACAATCCATTGGAGTCTACAAAATCTCGACGATAGACTACCTTCAATAATGACAAGGCTACCATCCATTGGAGTAACTAAAATCTCGACAACAAACTACCTTCCATAATGACTAGGCTACAATCCATTGGAGTAACAAAGATATCGACAACAGACTACCTTCCATAACGACAAGGCTACAATCCATTGTGGTAACAAAAATCTCGACAACAAACTACCTTCCATAATGGCAAGACTACCATCCATTGTAGTAACAAAAATCTCGACAATAGACTACCTTCCATAATGACAAGGCTACCATCCATTGGAGTTACAAAAATCTCGACAACAAACTACCTACCATAATAAAAAGGCTACCATCCATTGGAATAACAAAAATATCGACAACAGACTACCTTCCATAATGACTAGGATACCATCCATTGGAGTAACAAAAATCTCGACAACACACTACCTTCCATAATGACAAGGCTACCATCCATTGGAGTAACTAAAATCACGACAACAAACTACCTTCCATAATGACAAGGCTACCATGCATTGGAGTAACTAAAATCTCAATAATAGACTACCTTCCATAATGACTAGGATACCATCCATTTGAGTAACAAAGATATCCACAACAGACTACCTTCCATAACGACTAGGCTACAATCCATTTTAGTAACAAAAATCTCTATAATAGACTACCTTCCATAATAACAAGGCTACCATCCATTGGAATAACAAAAATATCGACAACACACTACCTTCCATAATGACAAGGCTACCATCCAATGGAGTAAGAAAAATCTCGACAACAGACTACATTCCATAATGACTAGGATACCATCCATTGGAGTTACAAAAATCTCAACAACACACTACCTTCCATAATGACAAGGCTACAATCTATTATAGTAACAAAAATATCGACAATAGACTACCTTCATAATGACAAGGCTACCATCCATTGGAATAACAAAATTCTCGACAATAGACTATCTTCCATAATGACAAGGGTACAATCATTGGAGTAACCCAAATATCCATAAGAGACTACCTTCCATAATGACAAGGCTACAATCCATTGGAGTCTACAAAATCTCGACGATAGACTACCTTCAATAATGACAAGGCTACCATCCATTGGAGTAACTAAAATCTCGACAACAAACTACCTTCCATAATGACTAGGCTACCATCCATTGGAGTAACAAAGATATCGACAACAGACTACCTTCCATAACGACAAGGCTACAATCCATTGTGGTAACAAAAATCTCGACAACAAACTACCTTCCATAATGGCAAGACTACCATCCATTGTAGTAACAAAAATCTCGACAATAGACTACCTTCCATAATGACAAGGCTACCATCCATTGGAGTTACAAAAATCTCGACAACAAACTACCTACCATAATGACAAGGCTACCATCCATTGGAATAACAAAACTATCGTCAACACACTACCTTCCATAATGACAAGGCTAACATCCCTTAGAGAAATAAAAATCTAGACAACAGACTACCTTCCATAATGAGTAGGCTACCATCCATTGGTGTAACAAAGGTATCGACAACAAACTACCTTCCATAACGACAAGGCTACAATCCCTTAGAGTAACAAAAATCACGACAAAAGACTACCTTCCATAATGAAAAGGCTACCATCCATTGGAGTAACAAAGATATCGACAACATACTACCTTCCATAATGACAAGTCTACCATCCCTTAGAGTAATAAAAATCACGACAACACACTACCTTCCATAATGACAAGTCTACCATCCATTGGAGTAACAAAAATCTTATCAATAGAATACCTTCCATAATGACAAGGCTACCATCCATTGGAGTAACAAAAATCACGACAACAGACTACTTTCAATAATGACTAGGCTACCATCCATTGGAATAACAAAAATATCGACAACACACAAAATTCCATAATGACAAGGCTACCATCCAATGGAGTAACCAAAATCTCGACAAGAGACTACCTTCCATATTGACTAGGATACCATCCATTGGAGTAACAAAGATATCGACAATAGACTACCTTCCATAACGACAAGGCTACAATCTATTATAGTAACAAAAATATCGACAATAGACTACCTTAATAATGACAAGGCTACCATCCATTGGAATAACAAAATTCTCGACAATAGACTACCTTCCATAATGACAAAGCTATCATCCATTATAGTAACAAAAATCTCGACAATAGACTACCTTCCATGATGACAAGGCTACCATCCATTGGAATAACAAAAATCACGACAACACACTACCTTCCATAATGACAAGTCTACCATCCATTGGAGTAACAAAAATCTCAACAATAGACTATCTTCCATAATGACAAGGGTACCATCATTGGAGTAACCCAAATATCCACAAGAAACTACCTTCCATAATGACAAGGCTACAATCCATTGGATTCTACAAAATCTCGACGATAGACTACCTTCAATAATGACAAGACTACCATCCATTGGAGTAACAAAGATATCGACAACAGACTACCTTCCATAACGACAAGGCTACAATCCATTGTGGTAACAAAAATCTAGACAACAAACTACCTTCCATAATGACAAGACTACCATCCATTGTAGTAACAAAAATCTCGACAATAGACTACCTTCCATAATGACAAGGCTACCATCCATTGGAGTTACAAAAATCTCGACAACAAACTACCTACCATAATGACAAGGCTACCATCCATTGGAATAACAAAAATATCGACAATAGACTACCTTCCATAATGACTAGGATACCATCCATTGGAGTAACAAAAATCTCGACAACACACTACCTTCCATAATGACAAGGCTACAATCTATTATAGTAACAAAAATATCGACAATAGATTACCTTCATAATGACAAGGCTACCATCTATTGGAATAACAAAATTATCGACAATAGACTACGTTCCATAATGACAAGGCTACCATCCCTTAGAGTAAGAAAAATCTCAACAACAAACTACCTTCCATAATGAAAAGGCTACCATCCATTGGAGTAACAAAGATATCGACAAGACACTACCTTCCATAATGACAAGGCTACCATCCCTTAGAGTAACAAAAATCACGACAACACACTACCTTCCATAATGACAAGTCTACCATCCATTGGAGTAACAAAAATCTCAAAAATAGACTATCTTCCATAATGACAAGGGTACCATCATTGGAGTAACCCAAATATCCACAAGAGACTACCTTCCATAATGACAAGGCTACAATCCATTGGAGTCTACAAAATCTCGACAACAGACTACCTTCCATAATGACAAGGCTACCATCCATTGGAACAACTAAAATCTCGACAATAGACTACCTTCCATAATGACTAGGCTACCATCCATTGGAGTAACAAAGATATCGACAACAGACTACCTTTCATAACGACAAGGCTACAATCCATTGTAGTAACAAAAATCTCGACAACAGACTACCTTCCATAATGACAAGACTACCATCCATTGTAGTAACAAAAATATCAACAATAGACTACCTTCCATAATGACAAGGCTACCATCCATTGGAGTTACAAAAATATCGACAACAAAGTACCTTCCATAATGACAAGACTTACCATCCATTGGAATAACAAAAATATCGTCAACACACTACCTTCCATAACGACAAGGCTAACATCCCTTAGAGAAATAAAAATCTCGACAAAAGACTACCTTCCATAATGAGAAGGCTACCATCCATTGGAGTAACAAAGGTATCGACAACATACTACCTTCCATAATGACAAGTCTACCATCTCTTAGAGTAATAAAAATCACGACAACACACTACCTTCCATAATGACAAGTCTACCATCCATTAGAGTAACAAAAATCTTAACAATAGAATACCTTCCATAATGACAAGGCTACCATCCATTGGAGTAACAAAAATCACGACAACAGACTACCTTCCATAATGACTAGGCTACCATCCATTGGAATAAAAAAAATATCAAAAACACACAACCTTCCATAATGACAAGGCTTCCATCCAATGGAGTAACAAAAATCTCGACAAGAGACTACCTTCCATAATGACTAGGATACCATCCATTGGAGTAAAAAAGATATCGACAACAGACTACCTTCCATAACGACAAGGCTACAATCCATTGTAGTAACAAAAATCTCGACATCAGACTACCTTCCATAATGACAAGGCTACCATCCATTGTAGTAACAAAAATCTCGACAATAGACTACCTTCCATAATGACAAGGCTACCATCCATTGGAGTAACAAAAATCTCGACAATAGACTACCTTCAATAATGACAAGGCTACCATCCATTGGAATAACAAAAATATCGACAACACACTACCTTCCATAATGACAAGGCTACCATCCCTTAGACTAACAAGAATCTCGACAACAGACTACCTTCCACAATGACTAGGCTACCATCCATTGGAGTAACAAAGATATCGACAACAGACTACCTTCCATAACGACAAGGCTACAATCCATTGTAGTAACAAAAATCTCGACAGTAGACTACCTTCCATGATGACAAGGCTACCATCCGTTGGAGTAACAAAAATCTCGACAACTGACTACCTTCCATAATGACAAGGCTACCATCCATTCGAATAACAAAAATATCGAAACACACTACCTTCCATAATGACAAGGCTACCATCCCTCAGAGTAAAACAAATCTGGACAACAAACTACCTTCCATAATGAGTACGCTACCATCCATTGGAGTAATAAAGATATCGAGAACAGACTACCTTCCATAACGACGAGGCTACAATCCATTGTAGTAACAAAAATCTCGACAATAGACTACCTTCCATAATGACAAGGCTACAAACCTTTGGAGTATAAAAATCTCGACAATAGACTACCTTCCATAATGACAAGGCTACCATTCATTGTAGTAACTAAAATCTCAATAACAGCCTACCTTCCATAATGACTAGGCTACCATCCATTTGAGTAACAAAGATATTGACAACAAACTACCTTCCATAACGAAAAGGCTACAATCCATTGTAGTAACAAAAATCTCGACAATAGACTAACTTCCATAATGACAAGGCTACCATCCATTGGAGTAACAAAAATCTCGACAACAAACTACCTTCCATAATGACAAGGCTACCATCCATTGGAATAGCAAAAATATACACAACACACTAACTTCCATAATGACAAGGCTACCATCCAATGGAGTAACAAAAATCTCGACAACAGACTACCTTCCATAATAACTAGGATATCATCCATTGGAGTAACAAAAATCTCGACAACACACTACCTTCCATAATGACAAAGCTACAATCTATTATAGTAACAAAAATATCGACAATAGACTACCTTCATAATTACAAGGCTACCATCCATTGGAATAACAAAATTCTCGACAACAGACTACGTTCCATAATGACAAGGCTACAATCCATTGGAGTCTACAAAATCTCGACGACAGACTACCTTCCATAATGACAAGGCTACCATCCATTGGAGTAACTAAAATCTCGACAACATACTACCTTCCATAATGACAAGGCTACCATGCATTGGAGTAACTAAAATCTCAATAACAGACTACCTTCCATAATGACTAGGATACCATCCATTTGAGTAACAAAGATATCCATAACAGACTACCTTCCATAACGACTAGGCTACAATCCATTGTAGTAACAAAAATCTCTATAATAGACTACCTTCCATAATGACAAGGCTACCATCCATTGGAGTAACAAAAATCTCGACAACAAACTGCCTTCCATAATGACAAGGCTACCATCCATTGGAATAACAAAAATATCGACCACACACTACCTTCCATAATGACAAGGCTACCATCCAATGGAGTAACAAAAATCTCGACAACAGACTACATTCCATAATGACTAGGATACTATCCATTGGAGTTACAAAAATCTCAACAACACACTACCTTCCATAATGACAAGGCTACAATCTATTATAGTAACAAAAATATCGACAATAGACTACCTTCATAATGACAAGGCTACCATCCATTGGAATAACAAAATTCTCGACAATAGACTACGTTCCATAATGACAAGGCTACCATCCCTTAGAGTAAGAAAAATCTCGACAACAAACTACCTTCCATAATGAAAAGGATAACATCCATTGGAGTAACAAAGATATCGACAACATACTACCTTCCATAATGACAAGGCTACCATCCCTTAGAGTAACAAAAATCACGAAAACACACTACCTTCCATAATGACAAGTCTACCATCCATTGGAGTAACAAAAATCTCAACAATAGACTATCTTCCATAATGACAAGGGTAAAATCATTGGAGTAACCCAAATATCCACAAGAGACTACCTTCCATAATGACAAGGCTACAATCCATTGGAGTCTACAAAATCTCGACGATAGACTACCTTCAATAATGACAAGGCTACCATCCATTGGAGTAACTAAAATCTCGACAACAAACTACCTTCCATAATGACTAGGCTACCATCCATTGGAGTAACAAAGATATCGACAACAGACTACCTTCCATAATGACAAGGCTATAATCCATTGTAGTAATAAAAATCTCGACAACAGACTACCTTCCATAATGACAAGGCTACCATCCATTGTAGTAACAAAAATCTCGACAATAGACTACCTTCCATAATGACAAGGCTACCATCCATTGGAGTTACAAAAATCTCGACAACAAACTACCTACCATAATAAAAAGGCTACCATCCATTGGAATAACAAAAATATCGACAACAGACTACCTTCCATAATGACTAGGATACCATCCATTGGAGTTACAAAAATCTCGACAACACACTACCTTCCATAATGACAAGGCTACCATCCATTGGAGTAACTAAAATCTCGACAACAAACTACCTTCCATAATGACAAGGCTACCATGCATTGGAGTAACTAAAATCTCAATAACAGACTACCTTCCATAATGACTAGGATACCATCCATTTGAGTAACAAAGATATCCACAACAGACTACCTTCCATAACGACTAGGCTACAATCCATTGTAGTAACAAAATCTCTATAATAGACTACCTTCCATATAGACAAGGCTACCATCCATTAGAGTAACAAAAATCTCGACAACAAACTACCTTCCATAATAACAAGGCTACCATCCATTGGAATAACAAAAATATCGACAACACACTACCTTCCATAATGACAAGTCTACCATCCATTGGAGTAACAAAAATCTCAACAATAGACTATCTTCCAAAATGACAAGGGTACCATCATTGGAGTAACCCAAATATCCACAAGAGACTACCTTCCATAATGACAAGGCTACAATCCATTGGAGTCTACAAAATCTCGACGACAGACTACCTTCCATAATGACAAGGCTACCATCCATTGGAGTAACTAAAATCTCTACAATAGACTACCTTCCATAATGACAAGGCTACCATGCATTGGAGTAACTAAAATCTCAATAACAGACTACCTTCCATGATGACTAGGATACCATCCATTTGAGTAACAAAGATATCCACAACAGACTACCTTCCATAACAACTAGGCTACAATCCATTGTAGTAACAAAAATCTCTATAATAGACTACCTTCCATAATGACAAGGCTACCATCCATTGGAGTAACAAAAATCTCGACAACAAACTGCCTTCCATAATGACAAGGCTACCATCCATTGGAATAACAAAAATATCGACAACACACTATCTTCCATAATGACAAGGCTACCATCCAATGGAGTAACAAAAATCTCGACAACAGACTACATTCCATAATGACTAGGATACCATCCATTGGAGTTACAAAAATCTCAACAACACACTACCTTCCATAATGACAAGGCTACAATCTATTATAGTAACAAAAATATCGACAATAGACTACCTTCATAATGACAAGGCTACCATCCATTGGAATAACAAAATTCTCGACAATAGACTACGTTCCATAATGACAAGGCTACCATCCCTTAGAGTAAGAAAAATCTCGACAACAAACTACCTTCCATAATGAAAAGGATACCATCCATTGGAGTAACAAAGATATCGACAACATACTACCTTCCATAATGACAAGGCTACAATCCCTTAGAGTAACAAAAATCACGAAAACACACTACCTTCCATAATGACAAGTCTACCATCCATTGGAGTAACAAAAATCTCAACAATAGACTATCTTCCATAATGACAAGGGTACAATCATTGGAGTAACCCAAATATCCACAAGAGACTACCTTCCATAATGACAAGGCTACAATCCATTGGAGTCTACAAAATCTCGACGATAGACTACCTTCAATAATGACAAGGCTACCATCCATTGGAGTAACTAAAATCTCGACAACAAACTACCTTCCATAATGACTAGGCTACAATCCATTGGAGTAACAAAGATATCGACAACAGACTACCTTCCATAACGACAAGGCTACAATCCATTGTGGTAACAAAAATCTCGACAACAAACTACCTTCCATAATGGCAAGACTACCATCCATTGTAGTAACAAAAATCTCGACAATAGACTACCTTCCATAATGACAAGGCTACCATCCATTGGAGTAACTAAAATCTCAATAATAGACTACCTTCCATAATGACTAGGATACCATCCATTTGAGTAACAAAGATATCCACAACAGACTACCTTCCATAACGACTAGGCTACAATCCATTTTAGTAACAAAAATCTCTATAATAGACTACCTTCCATAATAACAAGGCTACCATCCATTGGAATAACAAAAATATCGACAACACACTACCTTCCATAATGACAAGGCTACCATCCAATGGAGTAAGAAAAATCTCGACAACAGACTACATTCCATAATGACTAGGATACCATCCATTGGAGTTACAAAAATCTCAACAACACACTACCTTCCATAATGACAAGGCTACAATCTATTATAGTAAAAAAAATATCGACAATAGACTACCTTCATAATGACAAGGCTACCATCCATTGGAATAAAAAAATTCTCGAAAATAGACTATCTTCCATAATGACAAGGGTACAATCATTGGAGTAACCCAAATATCCACAAGAGACTACCTTCCATAATGACAAGGCTACAATCCATTGGAGTCTACAAAATCTCGACGATAGACTACCTTCAATAATGACAAGGCTACCATCCATTGGAGTAACTAAAATCTCGACAACAAACTACCTTCCATAATGACTAGGCTACCATCCATTGGAGTAACAAAGATATCGACAACAGACTACCTTCCATAACGACAAGGCTACAATCCATTGTGGTAACAAAAATCTCGACAACAAACTACCTTCCATAATGGCAAGACTACCATCCATTGTAGTAACAAAAATCTCGACAATAGACTACCTTCCATAATGACAAGGCTACCATCCATTGGAGTTACAAAAATCTCGACAACAAACTACCTACCATAATGACAAGGCTACCATCCATTGGAATAACAAAACTATCGTCAACACACTACCTTCCATAATGACAAGGCTAACATCCCTTAGAGAAATAAAAATCTAGACAACAGACTACCTTCCATAATGAGTAGGCTACCATCCATTGGTGTAACAAAGGTATCGACAACAAACTACCTTCCATAACGACAAGGCTACAATCCCTTAGAGTAACAAAAATCACGACAAAAGACTACCTTCCATAATGAAAAGGCTACCATCCATTGGAGTAACAAAGATATCGACAACATACTACCTTCCATAATGACAAGTCTACCATCCCTTAGAGTAATAAAAATCACGACAACACACTACCTTCCATAATGACAAGTCTACCATCCATTGGAGTAACAAAAATCTTATCAATAGAATAACTTCCATAATGACAAGGCTACCATCCATTGGAGTAACAAAAATCACGACAACAGACTACTTTCAATAATGACTAGGCTACCATCCATTGGAATAACAAAAATATCGACAACACACAAAATTCCATAATGACAAGGCTACCATCCAATGGAGTATCCAAAATCTCGACAAGAGACTACCTTCCATATTGACTAGGATACCATCCATTGGAGTAACAAAGATATCGACAATAGACTACCTTCCATAACGACAAGGCTACAATCCATTGTAGTAACAAAAATCTCGACATCAGACTACCTTCCATAATGACAAAGCTATCATCCATTATAGTAACAAAAATCTCGACAATAGACTACCTTCCATGATGACAAGGCTACCATCCATTGGAATAACAAAAATATCGAAACACACTACCTTCCATAATGACAAGTCTACCATCCATTGGAGTAACAAAAATCTCAACAATAGACTATCTTCCATAATGACAAGGGTACCATCATTGGAGTAACCCAAATATCCACAAGAGACTACCTTCCATAATGACAAGGCTACAATCCATTGGATTCTACAAAATCTCGACGATAGACTACCTTCAATAATGACAAGACTACCATCCATTGGAGTAACAAAGATATCGACAACAGACTACCTTCCATAACGACAAGGCTACAATCCATTGTGGTAACAAAAATCTAGACAACAAACTACCTTCCATAATGACAAGACTACCATCCATTGTAGTAACAAAAATCTCGACAATAGACTACCTTCCATAATGACAAGGCTACCATCCATTGGAGTTACAAAAATCTCGACAACAAACTACCTACCATAATGACAAGGCTACCGTCCATTGGAATAACAAAAATATCGACAACAGACTACCTTCCATAATGACTAGGATACCATCCATTGGAGTAACAAAAATCTCGACAACACACTACCTTCCATAATGACAAGGCTACAATCTATTATAGTAACAAAAATATCGACAATAGATTACCTTCATAATGACAAGGCTACCATCTATTGGAATAACAAAATTATCGACAATAGACTATGTTCCATAATGACAAGGCTACCATCCCTTAGAGTAAGAAAAATCTCGACAACAAACTACCTTCCATAATGAAAAGGCTACCATCCATTGGAGTAACAAAGATATCGACAACAAACTACCTTCCATAATGACAAGGCTACCATCCATTGGAACAACTAAAATCTCGACAACAGACTACCTTCCATAATGACTAGGCTACCATCCATTGGAGTAACAAAGATATCGACAACAGACTACCTTTCATAACGACAAGGCTACAATCCATTGTAGTAACAAAAATCTCGACAACAGACTACCTTCCATAATGACAAGACTACCATCCATTGTAGTAACAAAAATATCGACAATAGACTACCTTCCATAATGACAAGGCTACCATCCATTGGAGTTACAAAAATATCGACAACAAACTACCTTCCATAATGACAAGACTTACCATCCATTGGAATAACAAAAATATCGTCAACACACTACCTTCATAACGACAAGGCTAACATCCCTTAGAGAAATAAAAATCTCGACAAAAGACTACCTTCCATAATGAGAAGGCTACCATCCATTGGAGTAACAAAGGTATCGACAACATACTACCTTCCATAATGACAAGTCTACCATCTCTTAGAGTAATAAAAATCACGACAACACACTACCTTCCATAATGACAAGTCTACCATCCATTAGAGTAACAAAAATCTTAACAATAGAATACCTTCCATAATGACAAGGCTACCATCCATTGGAGTAACAAAAATCACGACAACAGACTACCTTCCATAATGACTAGGCTACCATCCATTGGAATAAAAAAAATATCAAAAACACACAACCTTCCATAATGACAAGGCTTCCATCCAATGGAGTAACAAAAATCTCGACAAGAGACTACCTTCCATAATGACTAGGATACCATCCATTGGAGTAAAAAAGATATCGACAACAGACTACCTTCCATAACGACAAGGCTACAATCCATTGTAGTAACAAAAATCTCGACATCAGACTACCTTCCATAATGACAAGGCTACCATCCATTGTAGTAACAAAAATCTCGACAATAGACTACCTTCCATAATGACAAGGCTACCATCCATTGGAGTAACAAAAATCTCGACAATAGACTACCTTCAATAATGACAAGGCTACCATCCATTGGAATAACAAAAATATCGACAACACACTACCTTCCATAATGACAAGGCTACCATCCCTTAGACTAACAAGAATCTCGATAACAGACTACCTTCCACAATGACTAGGCTACCATCCATTGGAGTAACAAAGATATCGACAACAGACTACCTTCCATAACGACAAGGCTATAATCCATTGTAGTAACAAAAATCTCGACAGTAGACTACCTTCCATGATGACAAGGCTACCATCCGTTGGAGTAACAAAAATCTCGACAACTGACTACCTTCCATAATGACAAGGCTACCATCCATTCGAATAACAAAAATATCGAAACACACTACCTTCCATAATGACAAGGCTACCATCCCTCAGAGTAAAACAAATCTGGACAACAAACTACCTTCCATAATGAGTACGCTACCATCCATTGGAGTAATAAAGATATCGAGAACAGACTACCTTCCATAACGACGAGGCTACAATCCATTGTAGTAACAAAAATCTCGACAATAGACTACCTTCCATAATGACAAGGCTACAAACCTTTGGAGTATAAAAATCTCGACAATAGACTACCTTCCATAATGACAAGGCTACCATTCATTGTAGTAACTAAAATCTCAATAACAGCCTACCTTCCATAATGACTAGGCTACCATCCATTTGAGTAACAAAGATATTGACAACAAACTACCTTCCATAACGAAAAGGCTACAATCCATTGTAGTAACAAAAATCTCGACAATAGACTAACTTCCATAATGACAAGGCTACCATCCATTGGAGTAACAAAAATCTCGACAACAAACTACCTTCCATAATGACAAGGCTACCATCCATTGGAATAGCAAAAATATCAACAACACACTAACTTCCATAATGACAAGGCTACCATCCAATGGAGTAACAAAAATATCGACAACAGACTACCTTCCATAATAACTAGGATATCATCCATTGGAGTAACAAAAATCTCGACAACACACTACCTTCCATAATGACAAAGCTACAATCTATTATAGTAACAAAAATATCGACAATAGACTACCTTCATAATTACAAGGCTACCATCCATTGGAATAACAAAATTCTCGACAACAGACTACGTTCCATAATGACAAGGCTACCATCCCGTAGAGTAAGAAAAATCTCGACAACAAACTACCTTCCATAATGAAAAGGCTACCATCCATTGGAGTAACAAAGATATCGACAACATACTACCTTCCATAATGACAAGGCTACCATCCCTTAGAGTAACAAAAATCACGACAACACACTACCTTCCATAATGACAAGTCTACCATCCATTGGAGTAACAAAAATCTCAACAATAGACTATCTTCCATAATGACAAGGGTACCATCATTGGAGTAACCCAAATATCCACAAGAGACTACATTCCATAATGACAAGGCTACCATCCATTGGAGTAACTAAAATCTCGACAAAAGACTACCTTCCATAATGACTAGGCTACCATCCATTGGAGTAACAGAGATATCGACAACAGACTTCCTTCCATAACGACAAGGCTATAATCCATTGTAGTAACAAAAATCTAGACAACAGACTACCTTCCATAATGACAAGACTACCATCCATTGTAGTAACAAAAATCTCGACAATAGACTACCTTCAATAACGACAAGGCTACCATCCATTGGAGTTACAAAAATATCGACAACAAACTACCTTCCATAATGACTAGGCTACCATCCATTGGAATAACAAAGGTATCGACAACAAACTACCTTCCATAACGACAAGGCAACAATCCCTGAGAGTAACAAAATCACGACAAAAGACTACCTTCCATAATGAAAAGGATACCATCAATTGGAGTAACAAAAATCACGACAACAGACTACCTTCCATAATGACTAGGCTACCATCCATTGGAATAACAAAAATATCGACAACACACTACCTTCCATAACGACAAGGCTACCATCCAATGGAGTAACAAAAATCTCGACAACAGACTACTTTCCATAATGACTAGGATACCGTCCATTGGAGTAACAAAAATCTCGACAATAGACTACCTTGCATAATGACAAGGCTACCATCCATTGGAGTAACAAAAATCTCGCAACAGACTACCTTCCATAATGACAAGGCTACCATCCATTGAAATAACAAAAATATCGACAACACACTACCTTCCATAATGACAAGGCTACCATCCCTTAGACTAACAAAAATCTCGACAACATACTACCTTCCATAATGACTAGGCTACCATCCATTGGAGTAACAAAAATATCAATAACAGACTACCTTCCATAACGACAAGGCTACAATCCATTATAGTAACAAAAATCTCTACAACAGACTACCTTCCATAACGATGAGGCTACAATCCATTGTAGTAACAAAAATCTCGACAATAGACTACCTTCCATAGTGACAAGGCTACAAACCTTTGGAGTATAAAAATCTCGACAATAGACTACCTTCCATAATGACAAGGCTACCATTCATTGGAGTAACTAAAATCTCAATAACAAACTACCTTCCATAATGACTACGCTACCATCCATTTGAGTAACAAAGATATCGACAACAGACTACCTTCCATAATGAAAAGGCTACAATCCATTGTAGTAACAAAAATCTCGATAATAGACTACCTTCCATAATGACAAGGCTACCATCCATTGGAGTAACAAAAATCTCGACAACAAACTACCTTCCATAATGACAAGGCTACCATCCATTAGAATAACAAAAATATCGACAACACACTACCTTCCATAATGACAAGGCTACCATCAAATGGAGTAACAAAAATCTCGACAATAGACTACCTTCCATAATGACTAGGATACCATCCATTGGAGTAACAAAAATCTCGACAACACACTACCTTCCATAATGACAAAGCTACAATCTATTATAGTAACAAAAATATCGACAATAGACTACCTTCATAATTACAAGGCTACCATCCATTGGAATAACAAAATTCTCGACAACAGACTACGTTCCATAATGACAAGGCTACCATCCCTTAGAGTAAGAAAAATCTCGACAACAAACTACCTTCCATAATGAAAAGGCTACCATCCATTGGAGTAACAAAGATATCGACAACATACTACCTTCCATAATGACAAGGCTACCATCCCTTAGAGTAACAAAAATATTGACAACACACTACCTTCCGTAATGACAAGTCTACCATCCATTGGAGTAACAAAAATCTCAACAATAGACTATCTTCCATAATGAAAAGGGTACCATCATTGGAGTAACCCAAATATCCACAAGAGACTACCTTCCATAATGACAAGGCTACAATCCATTGGAGTCTACAAAATCTCGACAACAGACTACATTCCATAATTACAAGGCTACCATCCATTGGAGTAACTAAAATCTCGACAAAAGACTACCTTCCATAATGACTAGGCTACCATCCATTGGAGTAACAAAGATATCGACAACAGACTTCCTTCCATAACGACAAGGCTATAATCCATTGTAGTAACAAAAATCTCGACAACAGACTACCTTCCATTATGATAAGACTACCATCTATTGTAGTAACAAAAATCTCGACAATAGACTACCTTCAATAATGACAAGGCTACCATCCATTGGAGTTACAAAAATATCGACAACAAACTACCTTCCATAATTACTAGGATACCATCCATTGGAGTAACAAAGGTATCGACAACAAACTACCTTCCATAACGACAAGGCAACAATCCCTTAGAGTAACAAAAATCACGACAAAAGACTACCTTCCATAATGAAAAGGATACCATCAATTGGAGTAACAAAAATCACGACAACAGACTACCTTCCATAATGACTAGGCTACCATCCATTGGAATAACAAAAATATCTACAACACACTACCTTCCATAACGACAAGGCTACCACCCAATGGAGTAACAAAAATCTCGACAACAGACTACTTTCCATAATGACTAGGATACCGTCCATTGGAGTAACAAAAATCACGACAATAGACTACCTTGCATAATGACAAGGCTACCATCCATTGGAGTAACAAAAATCTCGACAACAGACTACCTTCCATAATGACAAGGGTACTATCCAGTGTAGTAACAAAAATCTCGACCATAGACTACCTTGCATAATGACAAGGCTACCATCCATTGGAGTAACAAAAATCTCGCAACAGACTACCTTCCATAATGACAAGGCTACCATCCATTGGAATAACAAAAATATCGACAACACACTACCTTCCATAATGACAAGGCTACCATCCCTTAGACTAACAAAAATCTCGACAACATACTACCTTCCATAATGACTAGGCTACCATCCATTGGAGTAACAAAAATATCGACAACAGACTACGTTCCATAACGACAAGGCTACAATCCATTATAGTAACAAAAATCTCGACAACAGACTACCTTCCATAACGACGAGGCTACAATCCATTGTAGTAACAAAAATCTCGACAATAGACTACCTTCCATAGTGACAAGGCTACAAACCTTTGGAGTATAAAAATCTCGACAATAGACTACCTTCCATAATGACAAGGCTACCATTCATTGGAGTAACTAAAATCTCAATAACAAGCTACCTCCATAATGACTACGCTACCATCCATTTGAGTAACAAAGATATCAACAACAGACTACCTTCCATAATGAAAAGGCTACAATCCATTGAAGTAACAAAAATCTCGATAATAGACTACCTTCCATAATGACAAGGCTACCATCCATTGGAGTAACAAAAATCTCGACAACAAACTACCTTCCATAATGACAAGGCTACCATCCATTGGAATAACAAAAATATTGACAACACACTACCTTCCATAATGACAAGGCTACCATCAAATGGAGTAACAAAAATCTCGACAATAGACTACCTTCCATAATGACTAGGATACCATCCATTGGAGTAACAAAAATCTCGACAACACACTACCTTCCATAATGACAAAGCTACAATCTATTATAGTAACAAAAATATCGACAATAGACTACCTTCATATTTACAAGGCTACCATCCATTGGAATAACAAAATTCTCGACAACAGACTACATTCCACAATGACAAGGCTACCATCCCTTAGAGTAAGAAAAATCTCGACAACAAGCTACCTTCCATAATGAAAAGGCTACCATCCATTGGAGTAACAAAGATATCGACAACATACTACCTTCCATAATGACAAGGCTACCATCCCTTAGAGTAACAAAAATCACGACAACACACTACCTTCCATAATGACAAGTCTACCATCCATTGGAGTAACAAAAATCTCAACAATAGACTATCTTCCATAATGACAAGGGTACCATCATTGGAGTAACCCAAATATCCACAAGAGACTACCTTCCATAATGACAAGGCTACAATCCATTGGAGTCTACAAAATCTCGACGACAGACTACCTTCCATAATGACAAGGCTACCATCCATTGGAGTAACTAAAATATCGACAACAGACTACCTTCCATAATGACTAGGCTACCATCCATTAGAGTAACAAAGATATCGACAACAGACTTCCTTCCATAACGACAAGGCTACAATCCATTGTAGTAACAAAAATCTCGACAAACAGACTACCTTCCATAAGGACAAGACTACCATCCATTATAGTAACAAAAATCTCGACAATAGACTACCTTCAATAATGACAAGGCTACCATCCATTGGAGTTACAAAAGTATCGACAACAAACTACCTTCCATAATGACTAGGCTACCATCCATTGGAGTAACAAAGGTATCGACAACAAACTACCTTCCATAACGACAAGGCAACAATCCCTTAGAGTAACAAAAATCACGACAACAGACTACCTTCCATAATGACTAGGCTACCATCCATTGGAATAAAAAAAATATCGACAACACACTACCTTCCATAACGACAAGGCTACCATCAAATGGAGTAACAAAAATCTCGACAACAGACTACTTTCCATAATGACTAGGATACCGTCCATTGGAGTAACAAAAATCTCGACAATAGACTACCTTGCATAATGACAAGGCTACCATCCATTGGAGTAACAAAAATCTCGAAAACAGACTACCTTCCATAATGACAAGGGTACTATCCATTGTAGTAACAAAAATCTCGACAATAGACTACCTTGCATAATGACAAGGCTACCATCCATTGGAGTAACAAAAATCTCGCAACAGACTACCTTCCATAATGACAAGGCTACCATCCATTGGAATAACAAAAATATCGACAACACACTACCTTCCATAATGACAAGGCTACCATCCCTTAGACTAACAAGAATCTCGACAACATACTACCTTCCATAATGACTAGGCTACCATCCATTGGAGTAACAAAAATATCGACAACAGACTACCTTCCATAACGACAAGGCTACAATCCATTATAGTAACAAAAATCTCGACAACAGACTACCTTCCATAACGACGAGGCTACAATCCATTGTAGTAACAAAAATCTCGACAATAGACTACCTTCCATAGTGACAAGGCTACAAACCTTTGGAGTATAAAAATCTCGACAATAGACTACCTTCCATAATGACAAGGCTACCATTCATTGGAGTAACTAAAATCTCAATAACAAACTACCTTCCATAATGACTACGCTACCATCCATTTGAGTAACAAAGATATCGACAACAGACTACCTTCCATAATGAAAAGGCTACAATCCATTGAAGTAACAAAAATCTCGATAATAGACTACCTTCCATAATGACAAGGCTACCATCCATTGGAGTAACAAAAATCTCGACAACAAACTACCTTCCATAATGACAAGGCTACCATCCATTGGAATAACAAAAATATTGACAACACACTACCTTCCATAATGACAAGGCTACCATCAAATGGAGTAACAAAAATCTCGACAATAGACTACCTTCCATAATGACTAGAATACCATCCATTGGAGTAACAAAAATATCGACAACACACTACCTTCCATAATGACAAAGCTACAATCTATTATAGTAACAAAAATATCGACAATAGACTACCTTCATAATTACAAGGCTACCATCCATTGGAATAACAAAATTCTCGACAACAGACTACATTCCACAATGACAAGGCTACCATCCCTTAGAGTAAGAAAAATCTCGACAAAAAGCTACCTTCCATAATGAAAAGGCTACCATCCATTGGAGTAACAAAGATATCGACAACATACTACCTTCCATAATGACAAGGCTACCATCCCTTAGAGTAACAAAAATCACGACAACACACTACCTTCCATAATGACAAGTCTACCATCCATTGGAGTAACAAAAATCTCAACAATAGACTATCTTCCATAATGACAAGGGTACCATCATTGGAGTAACCCAAATATCCACAAGAGACTACCTTCCATAATGACAAGGCTACAATCCATTGGAGTCTACAAAATCTCGACGACAGACTACCTTCCATAATGACAAGGCTACCATCCATTGGAGTAACTAAAATATCGACAACAGACTACCTTCCATAATGACTAGGCTACCATCCATTAGAGTAACAAAGATATCGACAACAGACTTCCTTCCATAACGACAAGGCTACAATCCATTGTAGTAACAAAAATCTCGATAAACAGACTACCTTCCATAATGACAAGACTACCATCCATTATAGTAACAAAAATCTCGACAATAGACTACCTTCAATAATGACAAGGCTACCATCCATTGGAGTTACAAAAATATCGACAACAAACTACCTTCCATAATGACTAGGCTACCATCCATTGGAGTAACAAAGGTATCGACAACAAACTACCTTCCATAACGACAAGGCAACAATCCCTTAGAGTAACAAAAATCACGACAACAGACTACCTTCCGTAATGACTAGGCTACCATCCATTGGAATAACAAAAATATCGACAACACACTACCTTCCATAACGACAAGGCTACCATCAAATGGAGTAACAAAAATCTCGACAACAGACTACTTTCCATAATGACTAGGATACCGTCCATTGGAGTAACAAAAATCTTGACAACAAACTACCTTGCATAATGACAAGGCTACCATCCATTGGAGTAACAAAAATCTCGCAACAGACTACCTTCCATAATGACAAGGCTACCATCCATTGGAATAACAAAAATATAGACAACACACTACCTTCCATAATGACAAGGCTACCATCCCTTAGACTCACAAAAATCTCGACAACATACTACCTTCCATAATGACTAGGCTACCATCCATTGGAGTAACAAAAATATCGACAACAGACTACCTTCCATAACGACAAGGCTACAATCCATTATAGTAACAAAAATCTCGACAATAGACTACCTTCCATAACGACGAGGCTACAATCCATTATAGTAACAAAAATCTCGACAATAAACTACCTTCCATAATGACAAGGCTACAAACCTTTGGAGTATAAAAATCTCGACAATAGACTACCTTCCATAATGACAAGGCTACCATTCATTGGAGTAACTAAAATCTCAATAACAAACTACCTTCCATAATTACTACGCTACCATCCATTTGAGTAACAAAGATATCGACAACAGACTACCTTCCATAATGAAAAGGCTACAATCCATTGAAGTAACAAAAATCTCGATAATAGACTACCTTCCATAATGACAAGGCTACCATCCATTGGAGTAACAAAAATCTCGACAACAAACTACCTTCCATAATGACAAGGGTACCATCCATTGGAATAACAAAAATATCGACAACACACTACCTTCCATAATGACAAGGCTACCATCAAATGGAGTAACAAAAATCTCGACAATAGACTACCTTCCATAATGACTAGGATACCATCCATTGGAGTAACAAAAATCTCGACAACACACTACCTTCCATAATGACAAAGCTACAATCTATTATAGTAACAAAAATATCGACAATAGACTACCTTCATAATTACAAGGCTACCATCCATTGTAATAACAAAATTCTCGACAACAGACTATGTTCCATAATGACAATGCTACCATCCCTTAGAGTAAGAAAAATCTCGACAACAAACTACCTTCCATAATGAAAAGGCTACCATCCATTGGAGTAACAAAGATATCGACAACATACTACCTTCCATAATGACAAGGCTACGATCCCTTAGAGTAACAAAAATAACGACAACACACTACCTTCCATAATGACAAGTCTACCATCCATTGGAGTAACAAAAATCTCAACAATAGACTATCTTCCTTAATGACAAGGGTACCATCATTGGAGTAACCCAAATATCCACAAGAGACTACCTTCCATAATGACAAGGCTACAATCCATTGGAGTCTACAAAATCTCGACGACAGACTACCTTCCATAATGACAAGGCTACCATCCATTGGAGTAACTAAAATATCGACAACAGACTACCTTCCATAATGACTAGGCTACCATCCATTAGAGTATCAAAGATATCGACAACAGACTTCCTTCCATAACGACAAGGCTACAATCCATTGTAGTAACAAAAATCTCGACAAACAGACTACCTTCCAGAATGACAAGACTACCATCCATTATGATAACAAAAATCTCGACAATAGACTACCTTCAATAATGACAAGGCTACCATCCATTGGAGTTACAAAAATATCGACAACAAACTACCTTCCATAATGACTAGGCTACCATCCATTGGAGTAACAAAGGTATCGACAACAGACTACCTTCCATAATGACAAGGGTACTATCCATTGTAGTAACAAAAATCTCGACAATAGACTACCTTGCATAATGACAAGGCTACCATCCATTGGAGTAACAAAAATCTCGCAATAGACTACCTTCCATAATGACAAGGCTACCATCCATTGGAATAACAAAAATATCGACAACACACTACCTTCCATAATGACAAGGCTACCATCCCTTAGACTAACAAAAATCTCGACAACATACTACCTTCCATAACGACAAGGCGACAATCCATTATAGTAACAAAGATATCGACAACAGACTACCTTCCATAACGACAAGGCTACAATCCATTGTAGTAACAAAAATCTCGACAATAGACTACCTTCCATAATGACAAGGCTACCATCCATTGGAGTAACTAAAATCTCAACAACAGACTACCTTCCATAATGACTAGGCTACCATCCATTGGAGTAACAAGGATATCGACAACAGACTACCTTCCATAACGACCAGGCTACAATCCATTGTAGTAACAAAAATCTCGAAAATATACTACCTTCCATAATGACAAGACTACCATCCATTGTAGTAACAAAAATCTCGACAATAGACTACCTTCCATAATGACAAGGCTACCATCCATTGGAGTAATAAAAATCTCGACAACAAGTTACCTTACATAATGACAAGGCTACCATCCATTGGAATAACAAAAATATCGACAACACACTACCTTCCATAATGACAAGGCTACTATCCCTTAGAGAAACAAAAATCCCGACAACAGACTACCTTCCATAATAACTAGGATACCATCCATTGGAGTAACAAAGATATCGAAAAAAAACTACCTTCCAAAACGACAAGGCTACAATCCCTTAGAGTAACAAAAATCACGACAAAAGACTACCTTCCACAATGAAAAGGCTACCATCCATTGGAGTAACAAAGATATCGATAACATACTACCTTCCATAATGACAAGGCTACCATCCCTTAGTGTAATAAAAATCACGACAACACACTATCTTCCAAAATGACAAGTCCATCATCCATTGGAATAACAAAAATCTCAACAATAGAATACCTTCCCTAACGACAAGGCTACCATCCATTGGAGTAACAAAAATCACGACAACAGACTACGTTCAATAATTACTAGGCTACCATCCATTGGAATAACAAAAATATTGACAACACACTACCTTCCATAATGACAAGGCTACCATCCAATGGAGTAACAAACATCTCGACAACAGACTACCTTCCATAATGACAAGGCTACCATCCATTGGAATAACAAAAATATCGACAACACACTACCTTCCATAATGACAAGGCTACCATCAAATGGAGTAACAAAAATTTCGACAATAGACTACGTTCCATAATGACTAGGATACCATCCATTGGAGTAACAAAAATCTCGACAACACACTACCTTCCATAATGACAAAGCTACAATCTATTATAGTAACAAAAATATCGACAATAGACTACCTTCATAATTACAAGGCTACCATCCATTGGAATAACAAAATTCTTGACAACAGACTACGTTCCATAATGACAAGGCTACCATCCCTTAGAGTAAGAAAAATCTTGACAACAAACTACCTTCCATAATGAAAAGGCTACCATCCATTGGAGTAACAAAGATATCGACAACATACTACCTTCCATAATGACAAGGCTACCATCCCTTAGAGTAACAAAAATCACGACAACACACTACCTTCCATAATGACAAGTCTACCATCCATTGGAGTAACAAAAATCTCAACAATAGACTATCTTCCATAATGACAAGGGTACAATCATTGGAGTAACCCAAATATCCACAAGAAACTACCTTCCATAATGACAAGGCTACAATCCATTGGAGTCTACAAAATCTCGACGACAGACTACCTTCCATAATGACAAGGCTACCATCCATTGGAGTAACTAAAATATCGACAACAGACTACCTTCCATAATGACTAGTCTACCATCCATTAGAGTAACAAAGATATCGACAAGATACTTCCTTCCATAACGACAAGGCTACAATCCATTGTAGTAACAAAAATCTCGACAAACAGACTACCTTCCATAATGACAAGACTACCATCCATTGTAGTAACAAAAATCTCGACAATAGACTACCTTCAATAATGACAAGGCTACCATCCATTGGAGTTACAAAAATATCGACAATAAACTACCTTCCATAATGACTAGGCTACCATCCATTGGAGTAACAAAGGTATCGACAACAAACTACCTTCCATAACGACAAGGCAACAATCCCTTAGAGTAACAAAAATCACGACAACAGACTACCTTCCATAATGACTAGGCTACCATCCATTGGAATAACAAAAATATCGACAACACACTACCTTCCATAACGACAAGGCTACCATCCAATGGAGTAACAAAAATCTCGACAATAGACTACTTTCCATAATGACTAGGATACCGTCCATTGGAGTAACAAAAATCTCGACAACAGACTACCTTGCATAATGACAAGGCTACCATCCATTGGAGTAACAAAAATCTCGACAACAGACTACCTTCCATAATGACAAGGGTACTATCCATTGTAGTAACAAAAATCTCGACAATAGACTACCTTGCATAATGACAAGGCTACCATCCATTGGAGTAACAAAAATCACGCAATAGACTACCTTCCATAATGACAAGGCTACCATCCATTGGAATAACAAAAATATCGACAACACACTACCTTCCATAATGACAAGGCTACCATCCCTTAGACTAACAAAAATATCGACAACATACTACCTTCCATAACGACAAGGCGACAATCCATTATAGTAACAAAGATATCGACAACAGACTACCTTCCATAACGACAAGGCTACAATCCATTGTAGTAATAAAAATCTCGACAATAGACTACCTTCCATAATGACAAGGCTACCATCCATTGGAGTAACTAAAATCTCAATAACAGACTACCTTCCATAATGACTAGGCTACCATCCATTGGAGTAACAAGGATATCGACGACAGACTACCTTCCATAACGACCAGGCTACAATCCATTGTAGTAACAAAAATCTCGAAAATATACTACCTTCCATAATGACAAGACTACCATCCATTGCAGTAACAAAAATCTCGACAATAGACTACCTTCCATAATGACAAGGCTACCATCCATTGGAGTAATAAAAATCTCGACAACAAGTTACCTTACATAATGACAAGGCTACCATCCATTGGAATAACAAAAATATCGACAACACACTACCTTCCATAATGACAAGGCTACTATCCCTTAGAGAAACAAAAATCTCGACAACAGACTACCTTCCATAATAACTAGGATACCATCCATTGGAGTAACAAAGATATCGAAAAAAAAACTACCTTCCAAAACGACAAGGCTACAATCCCTTAGAGTAACAAAAATCACGACAAAAGACTACCTTCCACAATGAAAAGGCTACCATCCATTGGAGTAACAAAGATATCGATAACAAACTACCTTCCATAATGACTAGGCTACCATCCCTTAGTGTAATAAAAATCACGACAACACACTATCTTCCATAATGACAAGTCCATCATCCATTGGAATAACAAAAATCTCAACAATAGAATACCTTCCCTAATGACAAGGCTACCATCCATTGGAGTAACAAAAATCACGACAACAGACTACCTTCAATAATTACTAGGCTACCATCCATTGGAATAACAAAAATATTGACAACACACTACCTTCCATAATGACAAGGCTACCATCCAATGGAGTAACAAACATCTCGACAACACACTACCTTCCATAATGACAAGGCTACCATCCATTGGAATAACAAAAATATCGACAACACACTACCTTCCATAATGACAAGGCTACCATCAAATGGAGTAACAAAAATCTCGACAATAGACTACCTTCCATAATGACTAGGATACCATCCATTGGAGTAACAAAAATCTCGACAACACACTACCTTCCATAATGACAAAGCTACAATCTATTATAGTAACAAAAATATCGATAATAGACAACCTTCATAATTACAAGGCTACCATCCATTGGAATAACAAAATTCTCGACAACAGACTACGTTCCATAATGACAAGGCTACCATCCATTGGAGTAACTAAAATCTCAACAACAGACTACCTTCCATAATGACTAGGCTACCATCCATTGGAGTAACAAGGATATCGACAACAGACTACCTTCCATAACGACCAGGCTACAATCCATTGTAGTAACAAAAATCTCGAAAATATACTACCTTCCATAATGACAAGACTACCATCCATTGTAGTAACAAAAATCTCGACAATAGACTACCTTCCATAATGACAAGGCTACCATCCATTGGAGTAATAAAAATCTCGACAACAAGTTACCTTACATAATGACAAGGCTACCATCCATTGGAATAACAAAAATATCGACAACACACTACCTTCCATAATGACAAGGCTACTATCCCTTAGAGAAACAAAAATCTCGACAACAGACTACCTTCCATAATAACTAGGATACCATCCATTGGAGTAACAAAGATATCGAAAAAAAACTACCTTCCAAAACGACAAGGCTGCAATCCCTTAGAGTAACAAAAATCACGACAAAAGACTACCTTCCACAATGAAAAGGCTACCATCCATTGGAGTAACAAAGATATCGATAACATACTACCTTCCATAATGACAAGGCTACCATCCCTTAGTGTAATAAAAATCACGACAACACACTATCTTCCATAATGACAAGTCCATCATCCATTGGATTAACAAAAATCTCAACAATAGAATACCTTCCCTAATGACAAGGCTACCATCCATTGGAGTAACAAAAATCACGACAACAGACTACGTTCAATAATTACTAGGCTACCATCCATTGGAATAACAAAAATATTGACAACACACTACCTTCCATAATGACAAGGCTACCATCCAATGGAGTAACAAACATCTCGACAACAGACTACCATCCATAATTACAAGGCTACCATCCATTGGAATAACAAAAATATCGACAACACACTACCTTCCATAATGACAAGGCTACCATCAAATGGAGTAACAAAAATCTCGACAATAGACTACCTTCCATAATGACTAGGATACCATCCATTGGAGTAACAAAAATCTCGACAACACACTACCTTCCATAATGACAAAGCTACAATCTATTATAGTAACAAAAATATCGACAATAGACAACCTTCATAATTACAAGGCTACCATCCATTGGAATAACAAAATTCTCGACAACAGACTACGTTCCATAATGACAAGGCTACCATCCATTGGAGTAACTAAAATCTCAACAACAGACTACCTTCCATAATGACTAGGCTACCATCCATTGGAGTAACAAGGATATCGACAACAGACTACCTTCCATAACGACCAGGCTACAATCCATTGTAGTAACAAAAATCTCGAAAATATACTACCTTCCATAATGACAAGACTACCATCCATTGTAGTAACAAAAATCTCGACAATAGACTACCTTCCATAATGACAAGGCTACCATCCATTGGAGTAATAAAAATCTCGACAACAAGTTACCTTACATAATGACAAGGCTACCATCCATTGGAATAACAAAAATATCGACAACACACTACCTTCCATAATGACAAGGCTACTATCCCTTAGAGAAACAAAAATCTCGACAACAGACTACCTTCCATAATAACTAGGATACCATCCATTGGAGTAACAAAGATATCGAAAAAAAACTACCTTCCAAAACGACAAGGCTACAATCCCTTAGAGTAACAAAAATCACGACAAAAGACTACCTTCCACAATGAAAAGGCTACCATCCATTGGAGTAACAAAGATATCGATAACATACTACCTTCCATAATGACAAGGCTACCATCCCTTAGTGTAATAAAAATCACGACAACACACTATCTTCCATAATGACAAGTCCATCATCCATTGGATTAACAAAAATCTCAACAATAGAATACCTTCCCTAATGACAAGGTTACCATCCATTGGAGTAACAAAAATCACGACAACAGACTACGTTCAATAATTACTAGGCTACCATCCATTGGAATAACAAAAATATTGACAACACACTACCTTCCATAATGACAAGGCTACCATCCAATGGAGTAACAAACATCTCGACAACAGACTACCATCCATAATTACAAGGCTACCATCCATTGGAATAACAAAAATATCGACAACACACTACCTTCCATAATGACAAGGCTACCATCAAATGGAGTAACAAAAATCTCGACAATAGACTACCTTCCATAATGACTAGGATACCATCCATTGGAGTAACAAAAATCTCGACAACACACTACCTTCCATAATGACAAAGCTACAATCTATTATAGTAACAAAAATATCGACAATAGACTACCTTCATAATTACAAGGCTACCATCCATTGGAATAACAAAATTCTCGACAACAGACTACGTTCCATAATGACAAGGCTACCATCCCTTAGAGTAAGAAAAATCTTGACAACAAACTACCTTCCATAATGAAAAGGCTACCATCCATTGGAGTAACAAAGATATCGACAACATACTACCTTCCATAATGACAAGGCTACCATCCCTTAGAGTAACAAAAATCACGACAACACACTACCTTCCATAATGACAAGTCTACCATCCATTGGAGTAACAAAAATCTCAACAATAGACTATCTTCCATAATGACAAGGGTACCATCATTGGAGTAACCCAAATATCCACAAGAAACTACCTTCCATAATGACAAGGCTACAATCCATTGGAGTCTGCAAAATCTCGATGACAGACTACCTTCCATAATGACAAGGCTACCATCCATTGGAGTAACTAAAATATCGATAACAGACTACCTTCCATAATGACTAGGCTACCATCCATTAGAGTAACAAAGATATCAACAACAGACTTCCTTCCATAACGACAAGGCTACAATCCATTGTAGTAACAAAAATCTCGACAAACAGACTACCTTCCATAATGACAAGACTACCATCCATTGTAGTAACAAAAATCTCGACAATAGACTACCTTCAATAATGACAAGGCTACCATCCATTGGAGTTACAAAAATATCGACAATAAACTACCTTCCATAATGACTAGGCTACCATCCATTGGAGTAACAAAGGTATCGACAACAAACTACCTTCCATAACGACAAGGCAACAATCCCTTAGAGTAACAAAAATCACGACAACAGACTACCTTCCATAATGACTAGGCTACCATCCATTGGAATAACAAAAATATCGACAACACACTACCTTCCATAACGACAAGGCTACCATCCAATGGAGTAACAAAAATCTCGACAACATACTACTTTCCATAATGACTAGGATACCGTCCATTGGAGTAACAAAAATCTCGACAATAGACTACCTTCCATAATGACAAGGGTACTATCCATTGTAGTAACAAAAATCTCGACAATAGACTACCTTGCATAATGACAAGGCTACCATCCATTGGAGTAACAAAAATCTCGCAATAGACTGCCTTCCATAATGACAAGGCTACCATCCATTGGAATAACAAAAATATCGACAACACACTACCTTCCATAATGACAAGGCTACCATCCCTTAGACTAACAAAAATCTCGACAACATACTACCTTCCATAACGACAAGGCAACAATCCATTATAGTAACAAAGATATCGATAATAGACTACCTTCCATAACGACAAGGCTACAATCCATTGTAGTAACAAAAATCTCGACAATAGACTACCTTCCATAATGACAAGGCTACCATCCATTGGAGTAACTAAAATCTCAACAACAGACTACCTTCCATAATGACTAGGCTACCATCCATTGGAGTAACAAGGATATCGACAACAGACTACCTTCCATAACGACCAGGCTACAATCCATTGTAGTAACAAAAATCTCGAAAATATACTACCTTCCATAATGACAAGACTACCATCCATTGTAGTAACAAAAATCTCGACAATAGACTACTTTCCATAATGACAAGGCTACCATCCATTGGAGTAATAAAAATCTCGACAACAAGTTACCTTACATAATGACAAGGCTACCATCCATTGGAATAACAAAAATATCGACAACACACTACCTTCCATAATGACAAGGCTACTATCCCTTAGAGAAACAAAAATCTCGACAACAGACTACCTTCCATAATAACTAGGATACCATCCATTGGAGTAACAAAGATATCGAAAAAAAACTACCTTCCAAAACGACAAGGCTACAATCCCTTAGAGTAACAAAAATCACGACAAAAGACTACTTTCCATAATGAAAAGGCTACCATCCATTAGGGTAACAAAGATATCGATAACATACTACCTTCCATAATGGCAAGGCTACCATCCCTTAGTGTAATAAAAATCACGACAACACACTATCTTCCATAATGACAAGTCCACCATCCATTGGAATAACAAAAATCTCAACAATTGAATACCTTCCCTAATGACAAGGCTACCATCCATTGGAGTAACAAAAATCACGACAACAGACTACCTTCAATAATTACTAGGCTACCATCCATTGGAATAACAAAAATATTGACAACACACTACCTTCCATAATGACAAGGCTACCATCCAATGGAGTAACAAACATCTCGACAACAGACTACCTTCCATAATGACTAGGATTCCCTCCATTGGAGTAACAAAGATATCGACAACAGACTACCTTCCATAACGACAAGGCTACAATCCATTATAGTAACAAAAATCTCTACAACAGACTACCTTTCATAATGACAAGGCTACCATCCATTGTAGTAACAAAAATCTCGACAACATACTACCTTCAATAATGACTAGGATATCATCCATTGGAGTAACAAAAATCTCGACAACAGACTACCTTCCATAATGACTAGGATACCATCCATTGGAGTAACAAAAATATCGACAATAGACTACCTTCATAATGACAAAGCTACCATCCATTGGAATAACAAAATTCTCGACAACAGACTACGTTTCATAATGACAAGGCTACCATCCAGTAGAGTAAGAAAAATCTCGACAACAAACTACCTTCCATAATGAAAAGGCTACCATCCATTGGAGTAACAAGGATATCGATAACATACTACCTTCCATAATGACAAGGCTACCATCCCTTAGAGTAACAAAAATCAAGACAACACACTACCTTCCATAATGACAAGTCTACCATCCATTGGAGTAACAAAAATCTCAACAATAGACTATCTTCCATAATGACAAGGGTACCATCATTGGAGTAACCCAAATATCCACAAGAGACTACATTCCATAATGACAAGGCTACCATCCATTGGAGTAACTAAAATCTCGACAAAAGACTACCTTCCATAATGACTAGGCTACCATCCATTGGAGTAACAACGATATCGACAACAGACTTCCTTCCATAACGACAAGGCTATAATCCATTGTAGTAACAAAAATCTCGACAACAGACTACCTTCCATAATGACAAGACTACCATCCATTGTAGTAACAAAAATCTCGACAATTGACTACCTTCAATAACGACAAGGCTACCATCCATTGGAGTTACAAAAATATCGACAACAAACTACCTTCCATAATGACTAGGCTACCATCCATTGGAGTAACAAAGGTATCGACAACAAACTACCTTCCATAACGACAAGGCAACAATCCCTTAGAGTAACAAAAATCACGACAAAAGACTACCTTCCATAATGAAAAGGATACCATCAATTGGAGTAACAAAAATCACGACAACAGACTACCTTCCATAATGACTAGGCTACCATCCATTGGAATAACAAAAATATCGACAACACACTACCTTCCATAACGACAAGGCTACCATCCAATGGAGTAACAAAAATCTCGACAACAGACTACTTTCCATAATGACTAGGATACCGTCCATTGGTGTAACAAAAATCTCGACAATAGACTACCTTGCATAATGACAAGGCTACCATCCATTGGAGTAACAAAAATCTCGACAACAGACTACCTTCCATAATGACAAGGGTACTATCCATTGTAGTAACAAAAATCTCGACAATAGACTACCTTGCATAATGACAAGGCTACCATCCATTGGAATAACAAAAATATCGACAACACACTACCTTCCATAATGACAAGGCTACCATCCCTTAGACTAACAAAAATCTCGACAACATACTACCTTCCATAATGACTAGGCTACCATCCATTGGAGTAACAAAAATATTGACAATAGACTACCTTCCATAACGACAAGGCTACAATCCATTATAGTAACAAAAATCTCGACAACAGACTACCTTCCATAACGATGAGACTACAATCCATTGTAGTAACAAAAATCTCGACAATAGACTACCTTTCATAGTGACAAGGCTATAAACCTTTGGAGTATAAAAATCTCGACAATAGACTACCTTCCATAATGACAAGGCTACCATTCATTGGAGTAACTAAAATCTCAATAACAAACTACCTTCCATAATGACTACGCTACCATCCATTTGAGTAACAAAGATATCGACAACAGACTACCTTCCATAATGAAAAGGCTACAATCCATTGTAGTAACAAAAATCTCGATAATAGACTACCTTCCATAATGAAAAGGCTACCATCCATTGGAGTAACAAAAATCTCGACAACAAACTACCTTCCATAATGACAAGGCTACCATCAATTGGAATAACAAAAATATCGACATCACACTACCTTCCATAATGACAAGGCTACCATCAAATGGAGTAACAAAAATCTCGACAATAGACTACCTTCCATAATGACTAGGATACCATCCATTGGAGTAACAAAAATCTCGACAACACACTACCTTCCATAATGACAAAGCTACAATCTATTATAGTAACAAAAATATCGACAATAGACTACCTTCATAATTACAAGGCTACCATCCATTGGAATAACAAAATTCTCGACAACAGACTACGTTCCATAATGACAAGGCTACCATCCCTTAGAGTAAGAAAAATCTCGACAACAAACTACCTTCCATAATGAAAAGGCTACCATTCCTTGGAGTAACAAAGATATCGACAACACACTACCTTCCATAATGACAAGGCTACCATCCATTGGAGTAACAAGGATATCGACAACAGACTACCTTCCATAACGACTAGGCTACAATCCATTGTAGTAACAAAAATCTCGGAAATATACTACCTTCCATAATGACAAGACTACCATCCATTGTAGTAACAAAGATCTCGACAATAGACTACCTTCCATAATGACAAGGCTACCATCCATTGGAGTAACAAAAATATCGACAACAAGTTACCTGACATAATGACAAGTCTACCATCCATTGGAATAACAAAAATATCGACAACACACTACCTTCCATAATGACAAGGCTATTATCCCTTAGAGAAACAAAAATCTCGAAATCAGACTACCTTCCATAATAACTAGGATACCATCCATTGGAGTAACAAAGATATCGACAACAAACTACCTTCCATAACGACAAGGCTACAATCCCTTAGAGTAACAAAAATCACGACAAAAGACTACCTTCCATAATGAAAAGGCTACCATCCATTGGAATAACAAAAATATCAACAACACACTACCTTCCATAATGACAAGGCTACCATCCAATGGAGTAACAAAAATCTCGACAACAGACTACCTTCAATAATGACTAGGATATCATCCATTGGAGTAACAAAAATCTCGACAACACACTACCTTCCATAATGAAAAAGCTACAATCTATTATAGTAACAAAAATATCGACAATAGACTACCTTCATAATTACAAGGCTACCATCCATTGGAATAACAAAATTCTCGACAACAGACTACGTTCCATAATGACAAGGCTACCATCCCGTAGAGTAAGAAAAATCTCGACAACAAACTACCTTCCATAATGAAAAGGCTACCATCCATTGGAGTAACAAAGATATCGACAACATACTACCTTCCATAATGACAAGGCTACCATCCCTTAGAGTAACAAAAATCACGACAAGACACTACCTTCCATAATGACAAGTCTACCATCCATTGGAGTAACAAAAATCTCAACAATAGACTATCTTCCATAATGACAAGGGTACCATCATTGGAGTAACCCAAATATCCACAAGAGACTATATTCCATAATGACAAGGCTACCATCCATTGGAGTAACTAAAATCTCGACAAAAGACTACCTTCCATAATGACTAGGCTACCATCCATTGGAGTAACAAAGATATCGACAACAGACTTCCTTCCATAACGACAAGGCTATAATCCATTGTAGTAACAAAAATCTCGACAACAGACTACCTTCCATAATGACAAGACTACCATCCATTGTAGTAACAAAAATCTCGACAATAGACTACCTTCAATAACGACAAGGCTACCATCCATTGGAGTTACAAAAATATCGACAACAAACTACCTTCCATAATGACTAGGCTACCATCCATTGGAGTAACAAAGGTATCGACAACAAACTACCTTCCATAACGACAAGGCAACTATCCCTTAGAGTAACAAAAATCACGACAAAAGACTACCTTCCATAATGAAAAGGATACCATCAATTGGAGTAACAAAAATCACGACAACAGACTACCTTCCATAATGACTAGGCTACCATCCATTGGAATAACCAAATTATCGACAACACACTACCTTCCAAACGACAAGGCTACCATCCAATGGAGTAACAAAAATCTCGACAACAGACTACTTTCCATAATGACTAGGATACCGTCCATTGGAGTAACAAAAATATCGACAATAGACTACCTTGCATAATGACAAGGCTACCATCCATTGGAGTAACAAATATCTCGACAACAGACTACCTTCCATAATGACAAGGGTGCTATCCATTGTAGTAACAAAAATCTCGACAATAGACTACCTTGCATAATGACAAGGCTACCATCCATTGGAATAACAAAAATATCGACAACACACTACCTTCCATAATGACAAGGCTACCATCCCTTAGACTAACAAAAATCTCGACAACATACTACCTTCCATAATGACAAGGCTACCATCCATTGGAATAACAAAAATATTGACAATAGACTACCTTCCATAACGACAAGGCTACAATCCATTATAGTAACAAAAATCTCGACAACAGACTACCTTCCATAATGATGAGGCTACAATCCATTGTAGTAACAAAAATCTCGACAATAGACTACCTTTCATAGTGACAAGGCTACAAACCTTTGGAGTATAAAATTCTCGACAATAGACTACCTTCCATAATGACAAGGCTACCATTCATTGGAGTAACTAAAATCTCAATAACAAACTACCTTCCATAATGACTACGCTACCATCCATTTGAGTAACAAAGATATCGACAACAGACTACCTTCCATAATGAAAAGGCTACAATCCATTGTAGTAACAAAAATCTCGATAATAGACTACCTTCCATAATGAAAAGGCTACCATCCATTGGAGTAACAAAAATCTCGACAACAGACTACCTTCCATAATGACAAGGCTACCATCCATTGGAATAACAAAAATATCGACATCAAACTACCTTCCATAATGACAAGGCTACCATCAAATGGAGTAACAAAAATCTCGACAATAGACTACCTTCCATAATGACTAGGATACCATCCATTGGAGTAACAAAAATCTCGACAACACACTACCTTCCATAATGACAAAGCTACAATCTATTATAGTAACAAAAATATCGACAATAGACTACCTTCATAATTACAAGGCTACCATCCATTGGAATAACAAAATTCTCGACAACAGACTACGTTCCGTAATGACAAGGCTACCATCCCTTAGAGTAAGAAAAATCTCGACAACAAACTACCTTCCATAATGAAAAGGCTACCATTCCTTGGAGTAACAAAGATATCGACAACACACTACCTTCCATAATGACAAGGCTACCATCCATTGGAGTAACAAGGATATCGACAACAGACTACCTTCCATAACGTCTAGGCTACAATCCATTGTAGTAACAAAAATCTCGGAAATATACTACCTTCCATAATGGCAAGACTACCATCCATTGTAGTAACAAAGATCTCGACAATAGACTACCTTCCATAATGACAAGGCTACCATCCATTGGAGTAACAAAAATATCGACAACAAGTTACCTGACATAATGACAAGGCTACCATCCATTGGAATAACAAAAATATCGACAACACACTACCTTCCATAATGACAAGGCTATTATCCCTTAGAGAAACAAAAATCTCGAAATCAGACTACCTTCCATAATAACTAGGATACCATCCATTGGAGTAACAAAGATATCGACAACAAACTACCTTCCATAACGACAAGGCTACAATCCCTTAGAGTAACAAAAATCACGACAAAAGACTACCTTCCATAATGAAAAGGCTACCATCCATTGGAATAACAAAAATATCAACAACACACTACCTTCCATAATGACAAGGCTACCATCCAATGGAGTAACAAAAATCTCGACAACAGACTACCTTCAATAATGACTAGGATATCATCCATTGGAGTAACAAAAATCTCGACAACACACTACCTTCCATAATGAAAAAGCTACAATCTATTATAGTAACAAAAATATCGACAATAGACTACCTTCATAATTACAAGGCTACTATCCATTGGAATAACAAAATTCTCGACAACAGACTACGTTCCATAATGACAAGGCTACCATCCCGTAGAGTAAGAAAAATCTCGACAACAAACTACCTTCCATAATGAAAAGGCTACCATCCATTGGAGTAACAAAGATATCGACAACATACTACCTTCCATAATAACAAGGCTACCATCCCTTAGAGTAACAAAAATCACGACAACACACTACCTTCCATAATGACAAGTCTACCATCCATTGGAGGAACAAAAATCTCAACAATAGACTATCTTCCATAATGACAAGGGTACCATCATTGGAGTAACCCAAACATCCACAAGAGACTACATTCCATAATGACAAGGCTACCATCCATTGGAGTAACTAAAATCTCGACAAAAGACTACCTTCCATAATGACTAGGCTACCATCCATTGGAGTAACAAAGATATCGACAACAGACTTCCTTCCATAACGACAAGGCTATAATCCATTGTAGTAACAAAAATCTCGACAACAGACTACCTTCCATAATGACAAGACTACCATCCATTGTAGTAACAAAAATCTCGACAATAGACTACCTTCAATAACGACAAGGCTACCATCCATTGGAGTTACAAAAATATCGACAACAAACTACCTTCCATAATGACTAGGCTACCATCCATTGGAGTAACAAAGGTATCGACAACAAACTACCTTCCATAACGACAAGGCAACAATCCCTTAGAGTAACAAAAATCACGACAAAAGACTACCTTCCATAATGAAAAGGATACCATCAATTGGAGTAACAAAAATCACGACAACAGACTACCTTCCATAATGACTAGGCTACCATCCATTGGAATAACCAAATTATCGACAACACACTACCTTCCAAACGACAAGGCTACCATCCAATGGAGTAACAAAAATCTCGACAACAGACTACTTTCCATAATGACTAGGATACCATCCATTGGAGTAACAAAAATATCGACAATAGACTACCTTGCATAATGACAAGGCTACCATCCATTGGAGTAACAAATATCTCGACAACAGACTACCTTCCATAATGACAAGGGTATTATCCATTGTAGTAACAAAAATCTCGACAATAGACTACCTTGCATAATGACAAGGCTACCATCCATTGGAATAACAAAAATATCGACAACACACTACCTTCCATAATGACAAGGCTACCATCCCTTAGACTAACAAAAATCTCGACAACATACTACCTTCCATAATGACAAGGCTACCATCCATTGGAGTAACAAAAATATTGACAATAGACTACCTTCCATAACGACAAGGCTACAATCCATTATAGTAACAAAAATCTCGACAACAGACTACCTTCCATAATGATGAGGCTATAATCCATTGTAGTAACAAAAATCTCGACAATAGACTACCTTTCATAGTGACAAGGCTACAAACCTTTGGAGTATAAAAATCTCGACAATAGACTACCTTCCATAATGACAAGGCTACCATTCATTGGAGTAACTAAAATCTCAATAACAAACTACCTTCCATAATGACTACGCTACCATCCATTTGAGTAACAAAGATATCGACAACAGACTACCTTCCATAATGAAAAGGCTACAATCCATTGTAGTAACAAAAATCTCGATAATAGACTACCTTCCATAATGAAAAGGCTACCATCCATTGGAGTAACAAAAATCTCGACAACAAACTACCTTCCATAATGACAAGGCTACCATCCATTGGAATAACAAAAATATCGACATCAAACTACCTTCCATAATGACAAGGCTACCATCAAATGGAGTAACAAAAATCTCGACAATAGACTACCTTCCATAATGACTAGGATACCATCCATTGGAGTAACAAAAATCTCGACAACACACTACCTTCCATAATGACAAAGCTACAATCTATTATAGTAACAAAAATATCGACAATAGACTACCTTCATAATTACAAGGCTACCATCCATTGGAATAACAAAATTCCCGACAACAGACTACGTTCCGTAATGACAAGGCTACCATCCCTTAGAGTAAGAAAAATCTCGACAACAAACTACCTTCCATAATGAAAAGGCTACCATTCATTGGAGTAACAAAGATATCGACAACATACTACCTTCCATAATGACAAGGCTACCATCCCTTAGAGTAACAAAAATATCGACAACACACTACCTTCCATAATGACAAGTCTACCATCCATTGGAGTAACAAAAATCTCAACAATAGACTATCTTCCATAATGAAAAGGGTACCATCATTGGAGTAACCCAAATATCCACAAGAGACTACCTTCCATAATGACAAGGCTACAATCCATTGGAGTCTACAAAATCTCGACAACAGACTACATTCCATAACGACAAGGCTACCATCCATTGAAGTAACTAAAATCTCGACAAAAGACTACCTTCCATAATGACTAGGCTACCATCCATTGGAGTAACAAAGATATCGACAACAGACTTCCTTCCATAACGACAAGGCTATAATCCATTGTAGTAACAAAAATCTCGACAACAGACTACCTTCCATTATGATAAGACTACCATCCATTGTAGTAACTAAAATCTCGACAATAGACTACCTTCAATAACGACAAGATTACCATCCATTGGAGTTACAAAAATATCGACAACAAACTACCTTCCATAATTACTAGGATACCATCAATTGGAGTAACAAAGGTATCGACAACAAACTACCTTCCATAACGACAAGGCAACAATCCCTTAGAGTAACAAAAATCACGACAAAAGACTACCTTCCGTAATGAAAAGGATACCATCAATTGGAGTAACAAAAATCACGACAACAGACTACCTTCCATTATGACTAGGCTACCATCCATTGGAATAACAAAAATATCGACAACACACTACCTTCCATAACGACAAGGCTACCATCCAATGGAGTAACAAAAATATCGACAACAGACTACTTTCCATAATGACTAGGATACCGTCCATTGGAGTAACAAAAATCTCCACAATAGACTACCTTGCATAATGACAAGGCTACCATCCATTGGAGTAACAAAAATCTCGACAATAGACTACCTTGCATAATGACAAGGCTACCATCCATTGGAGTAACAAAAATCTCGCAACAGACTACCTTCCATAATGACAAGGCTACCATCCATTGGAATAACAAAAATATCGACAACACACTACCTTCCATAATGACAAGGCTACCATCCCTTAGACTAACAAAAATCTCGACAACATACTACCTTCCATAATGACTAGGCTACCATCCATTGGAGTAACAAAAATATTGACAACAGACTACCTTCCATAATGACAAGGGTATTATCCATTGTAGTAACAAAAATCTCGATAATAGACTACCTTGCATAATGACAAGGCTACCATCCATTGGAATAACAAAAATATCGACAACACACTACCTTCCATAATGACAAGGCTACCATCCCTTAGACTAACAAAAATCTCGACAACATACTACCTTCCATAATGACTAGGCTACCATCCATTGGAGTAACAAAAATATCGACAATAGACTACCTTCCATAACGACAAGGCTACAGTCCATTATAGTAACAAAAATCTCGACAACAGACTACCTTCCATAACGATGAGGCTACAATCCATTGTAGTAACAAAAATATCGACAATAGACTACCTTTCATAGTGACAAGGCTACAAACCTTTGGAGTATAAAAATCTCGATAATAGACTACCTTCCATAATGACAAGGCTACCATTCATTGGAGTAACTAAAATCTCAATAACAAACTACCTTCCATAATGACTGCGCTATAATCCATTTGAGTAACTAAGATATCGACAACAGACTACCTTCCATAATGAAAAGGCTACAATCCATTGTAGTAACAAAAATCTCGATAATAGACTACCTTCCATAATGACAAGGCTACCATCCATTGGAGTAACAAAAATCTCGACAACAAACTACCTTCCATAATGACTAGGATACCGTCCATTGGAGTAACAAAAATCTCCACAATAGACTACCTTGCATAATGACAAGGCTACCATCCATTGGAGTAACAAAAATCTCGACAACAGACTACCTTCCATAATGACAAGGGTACTATCCATTGGAGTAACAAAACTCTCGACAATAGACTACCTTGCATAATGACAAGTCTACCATCCATTGGAGTAACAAAAATCTCGCAACAGACTACCTTCCATAATGACAAGGCTACCAACCATTGGAATAACAAAAATATCGACAACACACTACCTTCCATAATGACAAGGCTACCATCCCTTAGACTAACAAAAATCTCGACAACATACTACCTTCCATAATGACTAGGCTACCATCCATTGGAGTAACAAAAATATCGACAACAGACTACCTTCCATAATGACAAGGGTACTATCCATTGTAGTAACAAAAATCTGGACAATAGACTACCTTGCATAATGACAAGGCTACCATCCATTGGAATAACCAAAATATCGACAACACACTACCTTCCATAATGACAAGGCTACCATCCCTTAGACTAACAAAAATCTCGACAACATACTACCTTCGATAATGACTAGGCTACCATCCATTGGAGTAACAAAAATATCGACAATAGACTACCTTCCATAACGACAAGGCTACAGTCCATTATAGTAACAAAAATCTCGACAACAGACTACCTTCCATAACGATGAGGCTACAATCCATTGTAGTAACAAAAATATCGACAATAGACTACCTTTCATAGTGACAAGGCTACAAACCTTTGGAGTATAAAAATCTCGATAATAGACTACCTTCCATAATGACAAGGCTACCATTCATTGGAGTAACTAAAATCTCAATAACAAACTACCTTCCATAATGACTGCGCTACCATCCATTTGAGTAACTAAGATATCGACAACAGACTACCTTCCATAATGAAAAGGCTACAATCCATTGTAGTAACAAAAATCTCGATAATAGACTACCTTCCATAATGACAAGGCTACCATCCATTGGAGTAACAAAAATCTCGACAACAAACTACCTTCCATAATGACAAGGCTACCATCCATTGGAATAACAAAAATATCGACAACACACTACCTTCCATAATGACAAGGCTACCATCAAATGGAGTAACAAAAATCTCGACAATAGACTACCTTCCATAATGACTAGGATACCATCCATTGGAGTAACAAAAATCTCGACAACACACTACCTTCCATAATGACAAAGCTACAATCTATTATAGTAACAAAAATATCGACAATAGACTACCTTCATAAATACAAGGCTACCATCCATTGGAATAACAAAATTCTCGACAACAGACTACGTTCCATAATGACAAGGCTACCATCCCTTAGAGTAAGAAAAATCTCGACAACAAACTACCTTCCATAATGAAAAGGCTACCATCCATTGGAGTAACAAAGATATCGACAACATACTACCTTCCATAATGACAAGGCTACCATCCCTTAGAGTAACAAAAATATCGACAACACACTACCTTCCATAATGACAAGTCTACCATCCATTGGAGTAACAAAAATCTCAACAATAGACTATCTTCCATAATGAAAAGGGTACCATCATTGGAGTAACCCAAATATCCACAAGAGACTACCTTCCATAATGACAAGGCTACAATCCATTGGAGTCTACAAAATCTCGACAACAGACTACATTCCATAACGACAAGGCTACCATCCATAGGAGTAACTAAAATCTCGACAAAAGACTACCTTCCATAATGACTAGGCTACCATCCACTGGAGTAACAAAGATATCGACAACAGACTTCCTTCCATAACGACAAGGCTATAATCCATTGTAGTAACAAAAATCTCGGTAACAGACTACCTTCCATTATGATAAGACTACCATCCATTGTAGTAACAAAAATCTCGACAATAGACTACCTTCAATAACGACAAGGTTACCATCCATTGGAGTTACAAAAATATCGACAACAAACTACCTTCCATAATTACTAGGATACCATCCATTGGAGTAACAAAGGTATCGTAAAACAAACTACCTTCCATAACGACAAGGCAACAATCCCTTAGAGTAACAAAAATCACGAAAAAAGACTACCTTCCATAATGAAAAGGATACCATCAATTGGAGTAACAAAAATCACGACAACAGACTACCTTCCATAATGACTAGGCTACCATCCATTGGAATAACAAAAATATCGACAACACACTACCTTCCATAACGACAAGGCTACCATCCAATGGAGTAACAAAAATCTCGACAACAGACTACTTTCCATAATGACTAGGATACCGTCCATTGGAGTAACAAAAATCTCCACAATAGACTACCTTGCATAATGACAAGGCTACCATCCATTGGAGTACCAAAAATCTCGACAACAGACTACCTTCCATAATGACAAGGGTACTATCCATTGTAGTAACAAAAATCTCGACAATAGACTACCTTGCATAATGACAAGGCTACCATCCATTGGAGTAACAAAAATCTCGCAACAGACTACCTTCCATAATGACAAGGCTACCATCCATTGGAATAACGAAAATATCGACAACACACTACCTTCCATAATGACAAGGCTACCATCCCTTAGACTAACAAAAATCTCGACAACATACTACCTTCCATAATGACTAGGCTACCATCCATTGGAGCAACAAAAATATCGACAACAGACTACCTTCCATAACGACAAGGCTACAATCCATTATAGTAACAAAAATCTCGACAACAAACTACCTTCCATAACGACGAGGCTACAATCCATTATAGTAACAAAAATCTCGACAATAGACTACCTTCCATAGTGACAAGGCTACAAACCTTTGGAGTATAAAAATCTCGACAATAGACTACCTTCCATAATGACAAGGCTACCATTCATTGGAGTAACTAAAATCTCAATAACAAACTTCCTTCCATAATGACTATGCTACCATCCATTTGAGTAACAAAGATATCGACAACAGACTACCTTCCATAATGAAAAGGCTACAATCCATTGTAGTAACAAAAATCTCGATAATAGACTACTATCCATAATGACAAGGCTACCATCCATTGGAGTAACAAAAATCTCGACAACAAACTACCTTCCATAATGACAAGGCTACCATCCATTGGAATAACAAAAATATCGACAACACACTACCTTCCATAATGACAAGGCTACCATCAAATGGAGTAACAAAAATCTCGACAATAGACTACCTTCCATAATGACTAGGATACCATCCATTGGAGTAACAAAAATCTCGACAAAACACTACCTTCCATAATGACAAAGCTACAATCTATTATAGTAACAAAAATATCGACAATAGACTACCTTCATAATTACAAGGCTACCATCCATTGGAATAACAAAATTCTCGACAACAGACTACGTTCCATAATGACAAGGCTACCATCCCTTAGATTAAGAAAAATCTCGACAACAAACTACCTTCCATAATGAAAAGGCTACCATCCATTGGAGTAACAAAGATATCGACAACATACTACCTTCCATAATGACAAGGCTACCATCCCTTAGAGTAACAAAAATCACGACAACACACTACCTTCCATAATGACAAGTCTACCATCCATTGGAGTATCAAAAATCTCAACAATAGACTATCTTCCATAATGACAAGGGTACCATCATTGGAGTAACCCAAATATCCACAAGAGACTACCTTCCATAATGACAAGGCTACAATCCATTGGAGTCTACAAAATCTCGACGACAGACTACCTTCCATAATGACAAGGCTACCATCCATTGGAGTAACTAAAATATCGACAACAGACTACCTTCCATAATGACTAGGCTACCATCCATTAGAGTAACAAAGATATCGACAACAGACTTCCTTCCATAACGACAAGGCTATAATCCATTGTAGTAACAAAAATCTCGACAAACAGACTACCTTCCATAATGACAAGACTACCATCCATTGTAGTAACAAAAATCTCGACAATAGACTACCTTCAATAATGACAAGGCTACCATCCATTGGAGTTACAAAAATATCGACAACAAACTACCTTCCATAATGACTAGGCTACCATCCATTGGAGTAACAAAGGTATCGACAACAAACTACCTTCCATAATGACAAGGCAACAATCCCTTAGAGTAACAAAAATCACGACAACAGACTACCTTCCATAATGACTAGGCTACCATCCATTGGAATAACAAAAATATCGACAACACACTACCTTCCATAACGACAAGGATACCATCCAATGGAGTAACAAAAATCTCGACAATAGACTACCTTGCATAATGACAAGGCTACCATCCATTGGAGTAACAAAAATCTCGAAATAGACTACCTTCCATAATGATAAGGCTACCATTCATTGGAATAACAAAAATATCGACAACACACTACCTTCCATAATGACAAGGCTACCATCCCTTAGACTAACAAAGATATCGACAACATACTACCTTCCATAACGACAAGGCTACAATCCATTGTAGTAACAAAAATCTCGACAATAGACTACCTTCCATAATGACAAGGCTACCATCCATTGGAGTAACTAAAATCTCAACAACAGACTACCTCCCATAATGACTAGGCTACCATCCATTTGAGTAACAAGGATATCGACAACAGACTACCTTCCATAACGACCAGGCTACAATCCATTGTAGTAACAAAAATCTCGAAAATATACTACCTTCCATAATGACAAGACTACCATCCATTGCAGTAACAAAAATCTCGACAATAGACTACCTTCCATAATGACAAGGCTACCATCCATTGGAGTAATAAAAATCTCGACAACAAGTTACCTTACATAATGACAAGGCTACCATCCATTGGAATAACAAAAATATCGACAACACACTACCTTCCATAATGACAAGGCTACTATCCCTTAGAGAAACAAAAATCTCGACAATAGACTACCTTCCATAATAACTAGGATACCATCCATTGAGGTAACAAAGATATCGAAAAAAAACTACCTTCCAAAACGACAAGGCTACAATCCCTTAGAGTAACAAAAATCACGACAAAAGACTACTTTCCATAATGAAAAGGCTACCATCCATTGGAGTAACAAAGATATCGATAACATACTACCTTCCATAATGACAAGGCTACCATCCCTTAGTGTAATAAAAATCACGACAACACACTATCTTCCATAATGACAAGTCCACCATCCATTGGAATAACAAAAATCTCAACTATAGAATACCTTCCCTAATGACAAGGCTACCATCCATTGGAGTAACAAAAATCACGACAACAGACTACCTTCAATAATTACTAGGCTACCATCCATTGGAACAACAAAAATATAAACAACACACTACCTTCCATAATGACAAGGCTACCATCCAATTGAGTAACAAACATCTCGACAACAGACTACCTTCCATAATGACTAGGATACCATCCATTGGAGTAACAAAGATATCGACAACAGACTACCTTCCATAACGACAAGGCTACAATCCATTATAGTAACAAAAATCTCTACAACAGACTACCTTTCATAATGACAAGGCTACCATCCATTTTAGTTACAAAAATCTCGAAAATACACTACCTTCCATAATGACAAGGCTACTATCAAATGGAGTAACAAAAATCTCGACAACAGACTACCTTCCATAATGACTAGGATACCATCCATTGGAGTAACAAAAATCTCGACAACACACTACCTTCCATAATGACAAAGCTACAATCTATTATAGTAACAAAAATATCGACAATAGACTACCTTCATAATTACATGGCTACCATCCATTGGAATAACAAAATTCTCGACAACAGACTATGTTCCATAATGACAAGGCTACCATCCCTTAGAGTAAGAAAAATCTTGACAAAAAACTACCTTCCATAATGAAAAGGCTACCATCCATTGGAGTAACAAAGATATCGACAACATACTACCTTCCATAATGACAAGGCTACCATCCCTTAGAGTAACAAAAATCACGACAACACACTACCTTCCATAATGACAAGTCTACCATCCATTGGAGTAACAAAAATCTCAACAATTGACTATCTTCCATAATGACAAGGGTACCATCATTGGAGTAACCCAAATATCCACAAGAGACTACCTTCCATAATGACAAGGCTACAATCCATTGGAGTCTACAAAATCTCGATGACAGACTACCTTCCATAATGACAAGGCTACCATCCATTGGACTAACTAAAATCTCGACAAAAGACTACCTTCCATAATGACTAGGCTACCATCCATTGGAGAAACAAAGATATCGACAACAGACTTCCTTCCATAACGACAAGGCTACAATCCATTGTAGTAACAAAAATCTCGACAACAAACTACCTTCCATAATGACAAGACTACCATCCATTGTAGTAACAAAAATCTCGACAATAGACTACCTTGCATAATGACAAGGCTACCATCCATTGGAGTAACAAAAATCTCGCAACAGACTACCTTCCATAATGACAAGGCTACCATCCATTGGAATAACAAAAATATCGACAACACACTACCTTCCATAATGACAAGGCTACCATCCCTTAGACTAACAAAAATCTCGACAACATACTACCTTCCATAACGAAAAGGCAACAATCCATTATAGTAATAAAGATATCGACAACAGACTACCTTCCATAACGACAAGGCTACAATCCATTGTAGTAACAAAAATCTCGACAATAGACTACCTTCCATAATGACAAGGCTACCATCTATTGGAGTAACTAAAATCTCGACAACTGACTACCTTCCATAATGACTACGCTACCATCCATTGGAGTAACAAGGATATCGACAACAGACTACCTTCCATAACGACCAGGCTACAATCCATTGTAGTAACAAAAATCTCGGAAATATACTACCTTCCATAATGACAAGACTACCATCCATTGTAGTAACAAAGATCTCGACAATAGACTACCTTCCATAATGACAAGGCTACCATCCATTGGAGTAACAAAAATATCGACAACAAGTTACCTGACATAATGACAAGGCTACCATCCATTGGAATAACAAAAATATCGACAACACACTACCTTCCATAATGACAAGGCTACTATCCCTTAGAGAAACAAAAATCTCGAAATCAGACTACCTTTCATAATAACTAGGATACCATCCATTGGAGTAACAAAGATATCGACAACAAACTACCTTCCATAACGACAAGGCTACAATCCCTCAGAGTAACAAAAATCACGACAAAAGACTACCTTCCATAATGAAAAGGCTACCATCCATTAGAGTAACAAAGATATCGATAACATACTACCTTCCATAATGACAAGGCTACCATCCCTTAGTGTAATAAAAATCAGGACAGCACACTATCTTCCATAATGACAAGTCCACCATCCATTGGAATAACAAAAATCTCAACAACAGAATACCTTCCCTAATGACAAGGCTACCATCCATTGGAGTTACAAAAATCACGAAAACAGACTACCTTCAATAATTACTAGGCTACCATCCATTGGAATAACAAAAATATTGACAACACACTACCTTCCATAATGACAAGGCTACCATCCAATGGAGTAACAAACATCTCGACAACAGACTACCTTCCATAATGACTAGGATACCATCCATTGGAGTAACAAAGATATCGACAACAGACTACCTACCATAACGACAAGGCTACAATCCATTATAGTAACAAAAATCTCTACAACAGACTACCTTTCATAATGACAAGGCTACCATCCATTGTAGTTACAAAAATCTCGAAAATACACTACCTTCCATAATGACAAGGCTAACATCAAATGGAGTAACAAAAATCTCGACAACAAACTACCTTCCATAATGACTAGGATACCATCCATTGGAGTAACAAAAATCTCGACAACACATTACCTTCCATAATGACAAATCTACAATCTATTATAGTAACAAAAATATCGACAATAGACTACCTTCATAATTACAAGGCTACCATCCATTGGAATAACAAAATTCTCGACAAAAGACTATGTTCCATAATGACAAGGCTACCATCCCTTAGAGTAAGAAAAATCTTGACAACAAACTACCTTCCATAAGGAAAAGGCTACCATCCATTGGAGTAACAAAGATATCGACAACATACTACCTTCCATAATGACAAGGCTACCATCCCTTAGAGTAACAAAAATCACGACAACACACTACCTTCCATAATGACAAGTCTACCATCCATTGGAGTAACAAAAATCTCAACAATAGACTATCTTCCATAATGACAAGGGTACCATCATTGGAGTAACCCAAATATCCACAAGAGACTACCTTCCATAATCACAAGGCTACAATCCTTTGGAGTCTACAAAATCTCGACGACAGACTACCTTCCATAATGGCAAGGCTACCATCCATTGGAGTAACTAAAATCTCGACAACAGACTACCTTCCATAATGACTAGGCTACCATCCATTGGAGTAACAAAGATATCGACAACAGAGTTCCTTCCATAACGACAAGGCTACAATCCATTGTAGTAACAAAAATCTCGACAACAGACTACCTTCCATAATGACAAGACTACCATCCATTGTAGTAACAAAAATCTCGACAATAGACTACCTTCAGTAATGACAAGGCTACCATCCATTGGAGTTACAAAAATATCGACAACAAACTACCTTCCATAATGACAAGGCTACCATCCATTGGAATAACAAAAATATCGACAACACACTACCTTCCATAATGACAAGGCTACCATCCCTTAGACTAACAAAAATATCGACAACATACTACCTTCCATAACGACAAGGCGACAATCCATTATAGTAATAAAGATATCGACAACAGACTACCTTCCATAACGACAAGGCTACAATCCATTGTAGTAACAAAAATCTCGACAATAGACTACCTTCCATAATGACAAGGCTACCATCCATTGGAGTAACTAAAATCTCGACAACTGACTACCTTCCATAATGACTAGGCTACCATCCATTGGAGTAACAAGGATATCGACAACAGACTACCTTCCATAACGACCAGGCTACAATCCATTGTAATAACAAAAATCTCGAAAATATACTACCTTCCATAATGACAAGGCTACCATCCATTGGAGTAACAAAAATATCGACAACAAGTTACCTGACATAATGACAAGGCTACCATCCATTGGAATAACAAAAATATCGACAACACACTACCTTCCATAATGACAAGGCTACTATCCCTTAGAGAAAAAAAAATCTCGAAATCAGACTACCTTCCATAATAACTAGGATACCATCCATTGGAGTAACAAAGATATCGACAACAAACTACCTTCCATAACGACAAGGCTACAATCCCTTAGAGTAACAAAAATCACGACAAAAGACTACCTTCCATAATGAAAAGGCTACCATCCATTGGAGTAACAAAGATATCGATAACATACTACCTTCCATAATGACAAAGCTACCATCCCTTAGAGTAACTAAAATCACGACAACACACTACCTTCCATAATGACAAGTCTACCATCCATTGGAGTATCAAAAATCTCAACAATAGACTATCTTCCATAATGACAAGGGTACCATCATTGGAGTAACCCAAATATCCACAAGAGACTACCTTCCATAATGACAAGGCTACAATCCATTGGAGTCTACAAAATCTCGACGACAGACTACCTTCCATAATGACAAGGCTACCATCCATTGGAGTAACTAAAATATCGACAACAGACTACCTTCCATAATGACTAGGCTACCATCCATTAGAGTAACAAAGATATCGACAACAGACTTCCTTCCATAACGACAAGGCTATAATCCATTGTAGTAACAAAAATCTCGACAAACAGACTACCTTCCATAATGACAAGACTACCATCCATTGTAGTAACAAAAATCTCGACAATAGACTACCTTCAATAATGACAAGGCTACCATCCATTGGAGTTACAAAAATATCGACAACAAACTACCTTTCATAATGACTAGGCTACCATCCATTGGAGTAACAAAGGTATCGACAATAAACTACCTTCCATAACGACAAGGCAACAATCCCTTAGAGTAACAAAAATCACGACAACAGACTACCTTCCATAATGACTAGGCTACCATCCATTGAAATAACAAAAATATCGACAACACACTACCTTCCATAACGACAAGGATACCATCCAATGGAGTAACAAAAATCTCGACAATAGACTACCTTGCTTAATTACAAGGCTACCATCCATTGGAGTAACAAAAATCTCGAAATAGACTACCTTCCATAATGTTAAGGCTACCATTCATTGGAATAACAAAAATATCGACAACACACTACCTTCCATAATGACAAGGCTACCATCCCTTAGACTAACAAAGATATCGACAACATACTACCTTCCATAACGACAAGGCTACAATCCATTGTAGTAACAAAAATCTCGACAATAGACTACCTTCCATAATGACAAGGCTACCATCCATTGGAGTAACTAAAATCTCAACAACAGACTACCTTCCATAATGACTAGGCTACCATCCATTTGAGTAACAAGGATATCGACAACAGACTACCTTCCATAACGACCAGGCTACAATCCATTGTAGTAACAAAAATCTCGAAAATATACTACCTTCCATAATGACAAGACTACCATCCATTGTAGTAACAAAAATCTCGACAATAGACTAACTTCCATAATGACAAGGCTACCATCCACTGGAGTAATAAAAATCTCGACAACAAGTTACCTTACATAATGACAAGGCTACCATCCATTGGAATAACAAAAATATCGACAACACACTACCTTCCATAATGACAAGGCTACTATCCCTTAGAGAAACAAAAATCTCGACAACAGACTACCTTCCATAATAACTAGGATACCATCCATTGAGGTAACAAAGATATCGAAAAAAAACTACCTTCCAAAACGACAAGGCTACAATCCCTTAGAATAACAAAAATCACGACAAAAGACTACCTTCCATAATGAAAAGGCTACCATCCATTGGAGTAACAAAGATATCGATAACATACTACCTTCCATAATGACAAGGCTACCATCCCTTTGTGTAATAAAAATCACGACAACACACTATCTTCCATAATGACAAGTCCACCATCCATTGGAATAACAAAAATCTCAACAATAGAATACCTTCCCTAATGACAAGGCTACCATCCATTGGAGTAACAAAAATCACGACAACAGACTACCTTCAATAATTACTAGGCTACCATCCATTGGAATAACAAAAATATTGACAACACACTACCTTCCATAATGACAAGGCTACCATCCAATGGAGTAACAAACATCTCGACAACAGACTACCTTCCATAATGACTAGGATACCATCCATTGGAGTAACAAAGATATCGACAACAGACTACCTTCCATAACGACAAGGCTACAATCCATTATAGTAACAAAAATCTCTACAACAGACTACCTTTCATAATGACAAGGCTACCATCCATTGTAGTTACAAAAATCTCGAAAATACACTACCTTCCATAATGACAAGGCTACCATCAAATGGAGTAACAAAAATCTCGACAACGGACTACCTTCCATAATGACTAGGATACCATCCATTGGAGTAACAAAAATCTCGACAACACACTACCTTCCATAATGACAAAGCTACAATCTATTATAGTAACAAAAATATCGACAATAGACTACCTTCATAATTACAAGGCTACCATCCATTGGAATAACAAAATTCTCGACAACAGACTATGTTCCATAATGACAAGGCTACCATCCCTTAGAGTAAGAAAAATCTTGACAACAAACTACCTTCCATAATGAAAAGGCTACCATCCATTGGAGTAACAAAGATATCGACAACATACTACCTTCCATAATGACAAGGCTACCATCCCTTAGAGTAACAAAAATCACGACAACACACTACCTTCCATAATGACAAGTCTACCATCCATTGGAGTAACAAAAATCTCAACAATTGACTATATTCCATAATGACAAGGGTACCATCATTGGAGTAACCCAAATATCCACAAGAGACTACCTTCCATAATGACAAGGCTACAATCCATTGGAGTCTACAAAATCTCGATGACAGACTACCTTCCATAATGACAAGGCTACCATCCATTGGACTAACTAAAATCTCGACAACAGACTACCTTCCATAATGACTAGGCTACCATCCATTGGAGAAACAAAGATATCGACAACAGACTTCCTTCCATAACAACAAGGCTACAATCCATTGTAGTAACAAAAATCTCGACAACAGACTACCTTCCATAATGACAAGACTACCATCCATTGTAGTAACAAAAATCTCGACAATAGACTAGCTTGCATAATGACAAGGCTACCATCCATTGGAGTAACAAAAATCTCGCAACAGACTACCTTCCATAATGACAAGGCTACCATCCATTGGAATAACAAAAATATCGACAACACACTACCTTCCATAATGACAAGGCTACCATCCCTTAGACTAACAAAAATCTCGACAACATACTACCTTCCATAACGACAAGGCAACAATCCATTATAGTAATAAAGATATCGACAACAGACTACCTTCCATAACGACAAGGCTACAATCCATTGTAGTAACAAAAATCTCGACAATAGACTACCTTCCATAATGACAAGGCTACCATCCATTGGAGTAACTAAAATCTCGACAACTGACTACCTTCCATAATGACTACGCTACCATCCATTGGAGTAACAAGGATATCGACAACAGACTACCTTCCATAACGACCAGGCTACAATCCATTGTAGTAACAAAAATCTCGGAAATATACTACCTTCCATAATGACAAGACTACCATCCATTGTAGTAACAAAGATCTCGACAATAGACTACCTTCCATAATGACAAGGCTACCATCGATTGGAGTAACAAAAATATCGACAACAAGTTACCTGACATAATGACAAGGCTACCATCCATTGGAATAACAAAAATATCGACAACACACTACCTTCCATAATGACAAGGCTACTATCCCTTAGAGAAACAAAAATCTCGAAATCAGACTACCTTCCATAATGAAAAGGCTACCATCCATTGGAGTAACAAAGATATCGATAACATACTACCTTCCATAATGACAAGGCTACCATCCCTTAGTGTAATAAAAATCACGACAACACACTATCTTCCATAATGACAAGTCCACCATCCATTGGAATAACAAAAATCTCAACAATAGAATACCTTCCCTAATGACAAGGCTACCATCCATTGGAGTAACAAAAATCACGAAAACAGACTACCTTCAATAATTACTAGGCTATCATCCATTGGAATAACAAAAATATTGACAACACACTACCTTCCATAATGACAAGGCTACCATCCAATGGAGTAACAAACATCTCGACAACAGACTACCTTCCATAATGACTAGGATACCATCCATTGGAGTAACAAAGATATCGACAACAGACTACCTACCATAATGACAAGGCTACCATCCATTGTAGTTACAAAAATCTCGAAAATACACTACCTTCCATAATGACAAGGCTACCATCAAATGGAGTAACAAAAATCTCGACAACAGACTACCTTCCATAATGACTAGGATACCATCCATTGGAGTAACAAAAATCTCGACAACACATTACCTTCCATAATGACAAAGCTACAATCTATTATAGTAACAAAAATATCGACAATAGACTACCTTCATAATTACAAGGCTACCATCCATTGGAATAACAAAATTCTCGACAAAAGACTATGTTCCATAATGACAAGGCTACCATCCCTTAGAGTAAGAAAAATCTTGACAACAAACTACCTTCCATAAGGAAAAGGCTACCATCCATTGGAGTAACAAAGATATCGACAACATACTACCTTCCATAATGACAAGGCTACCATCCCTTAGAGTAACAAAAATCACGACAACACACTACCTTCCATAGTAACAAGTCTACCATCCATTGGAGTAACAAAAATCTCAACAATAGACTATCTTCCATAATGACAAGGGTACCATCATTGGAGTAATCCAAATATCCACAAGAGACTACCTTCCATAATCACAAGGCTACAATCCTTTGGAGTCTACAAAATCTCGACGATAGACTACCTTCCATAATGGCAAGGCTACCATCCATTGGAGTAACTAAAGATATCGACAACAGAGTTCCTTCCATAACGACAAGGCTACAATCCATTGTAGTAACCAAAATCTCGACAACAGACTACCTTCCATAATGACAAGACTACCATCCATTGTAGTAACAAAAATCTCGACAATAGACTACCTTCAATAATGACAAGGCTACCATCCATTGGAGTTACAAAAATATCGACAACAAACTACCTTCCATAATGACAAGGCTACCATCCATTGGAATAACAAAAATATCGACAACACACTACCTTCCATAATGACAAGGCTACCATCCCTTAGACTAACAAAAATATCGACAACATACTACCTTCTATAACGACAAGGCGACAATCCATTATAGTAATAAAGATATCGACAACAGACTACCTTCCATAACGACAAGGCTACAATCCATTGTAGTAACAAAAATCTCGACAATAGACTACCTTCCATAATGACAAGGCTACCATCCATTGGAGTAACTAAAATCTCGACAACTGACTACCTTCCATAATGACTAGGCTACCATCCATTGGAGTAACAAGGATATCGACAACAGACTACCTTCCATAACGACCAGGCTACAATCCATTGTAGTAACAAAAATCTCGAAAATATACTACCTTCCATAATGACAAGACTACCATCCATTGTAGTAACAAAAATCTCGACAATAGACTACCTTCCATAATGACAAGTCTACCATCCATTGGAGTAACAAAAATATCGACAACAAGTTACCTGACATAATGACAAGGCTACCATCCATTGGAATAACAAAAATATCGACAACACACTACCTTCCATAATGACAAGGCTACTATCCCTTAGAGAAACAAAAATCTCGAAATCAGACTACCTTCCATAATAACTAGGATACCATCCATTGGAGTAACAAAGATATCGACAACAAACTACCTTCCATAACGACAAGGCTACAATCCCTTAGAGTAACAAAACTCACGACAAAAGACTACCTTCCATAATGAAAAGGCTACCATCCATTGGAGTAACAAAGATATCGATAACATACTACCTTCCATAATGACAAGGCTACCATCCCTTAGTGTAATAAAAATCACGACAACACACTATCTTCCATAATTACAAGTCCACCAATTATTGGAATAACAAAAATCTCAACAATAGAATACCTTCCCTAATGACAAGGCTACCATCCATTGGAGTAACAAAAATCACGACAACAGACTACCTTCAATAATTACTAGGCTACCATCCATTGGAATAACAAAAATATTGACAACACACTACCTTCCATAATGACAAGGCTTCCATCCAATGGAGTAACAAACATCTCGACAACAGGCTACCTTCCATAATGACTAGGACACCATCCATTGGAGTAACAAAGATATCGACAACAGACTACCTTCCATAACGACAAGGCTACAATCCATTATAATAACAAAAATCTCTACAACAGACTACCTTTCATAATGACAAGGCTACCATCCATTGTAGTTACAAAAATCTCGAAAATACACTACCTACCATAATGACAAGGCTACCATCCATTGGAGTAAATAAAATATCGACAACAGACTACCTTCCATAATGACAAGGCTACCATCCATTGGAATAACGAAAATATCGACAACACACTTCCTTCCATAATGACAAGGCTACCATCCCATAGTGTAACAAAAACATAGATAACACACTACCTTCCATAATGACAAGGCTACCATCCATTGGAGTAACAAAAATATCGACAACAAGATACCTGACATAATGACAAGGCTACCATCCATTGGAATAACAAAAATATCGACAACACACTACCTTCCATAATGACAAGGCTACTATCCCTTAGAGAAACAAAAATCTCGACAACAGACTACCTTCCATAATAACTAGGATACCATCCATTGGAGTAACAAAGATATCGACAACAAACTACCTTCCATAACGACAAGGCTACAATCCATTGTAGTAACAAAAATCTCGACAATAGACTACCTTCCATAATGAAAAGGCTACCATCCATTGGAGTAACAAAGATATCGATAACATACTACCTTCCATAATGACAAGGCTACCATCCCTTAGTGTAATAAAAATCACGACAACACACTATCTTCCATAATTACAAGTCCACCAATTATTGGAATAACAAAAATCTCAACAATAGAATACCTTCCCTAATGACAAGGCTACCATCCATTGGAGTAAGAAAAATCACGACAACACACTACCTTCCATAATGACAAGGCTACCATCCAATAGAGTAACAAAAATATCGATAACACACTACCTTCTATAATGACAAGACTACCATCCATTGTAGTAATAAAAATCACGACAATAGACTACCTTCCATAATGACTAGGCTACCATCCATTGGAGTAACAAAGATATCGACAACAGACTACCTTCCATAACGACAAGGCTACAATCCATTGTAGTAACAAAAATCTCGACAACAGACTACCTTCCATAATGACAAGGCTACCATCCATTGTAGTAACAAAAATCTCGACAATAGACTACCTTCCATGATGACAAGGCTACCTTCCATTGGAGTAACAAAAATCTCGAAAACAGACTACCTTCCATAATGACAAGGCTACCATCCATTGGACTAACAAAAATATTGACAACACACTACCTTCCACAATAACAAGGGTACCATCCCTTAGAGTAACAAAAATCTCGACAACATACTACCTTCCATAATGACTAGGCTACCATCCATTGGAATAACAAAGATATCGACAATAGACTACCTTCCATAATGAATAGGCTACAATCCATTGTAGTAACAAAAATCTCGACAATAGACTACCTTCCATAATGACAAGGCTACAATCCTTTGGAGTATAAAAAATCTGGACAATAGACTACCTTCCATAATGAAAAGGCTACCATCCATTGGAGTAACTAAAATCTCGACAACAGACTACCTTCCATAATGACTAGGCTACCATCCATTGGAGTAACAAATATATCGATAACAGACTACCTTCCATAACGACCAGGCTACAATCCACTGTAGTAACAAAAATCTCGAAAACAGACTACCTTCCATAATGACAAGACTACCATCCATTGTAGTAACAAAAAACTCGACAATAGACTACCTTCCATAATGACAAGGCTACCATCCGTTGGAGTAACAAAAATCACGACAACACACTACCTTCCATAATGACAAGTCCACCATCCATTGGAGTAACAAAAATCTCAACAATAGAATACCTTCCGTAATGACTAGGCTACATCCATTGGAGTAACAAAGATATCGACAACAGACTACCTTCCATAACGAATAGGCTACAATCCATTGTAGTAACAAAAATCTCGACAATAGACTACCTTCCATAATGACAAGGCTACAATCCTTTGAAGTATAAAAAATCTCGACAATAGACTACCTTCCATAATGACAAGGCTACCATCCATTAGAGTAACAAAAAGCTCGACAACAGACTACCTTCCATAATGACAAGGCTACCATCCATTGGAATAACAAAAATATCGACAACACACTACCTTCCATAATGACAAGGCTACCATCCCTTAGAGTAACAAAAATATCGACAACACACTACCTTCTATAATTACAAGACTACCATCCATTATAGTAACAAAAATCACGACAATAGACTACCTTCCATAATGACTAGGCTACCATCCATTGGAGTAACAAAGATATCGACAACAGAATACCTTCCATAACGACAAGGCTACAATCCATTGTAGTAACAAAAATCTCTACAACAGACTACCTTCCAAAATGACAAGGCTACCATCCGTTGTAGTAACGAAAATCACGACAATATACAACCTTCCATGATGACAAGGCTACCATCCATTGGAGTAACAAAATCTCGACAACAGACTACCTTCCATAATGACAAGGCTACCATCCATTGGAATAACAAAAATATTGACAACACACTACCTTTCATAATAACAAGGCTACCATCCCTTAGAGTAACAAAAATCTCGACAATAGATTACCTTCCATAATGACTAGGCTACCATCCATTGGAGTAACAAAGATATCGACAACAGACTACCTTCCATAACGACAAGGCTACAATCCATTATAGTAACAAAAATATCGACAATAGACTACCTTCCATAATGACAAGGCTACAATCCTTTGGAGTATAAAAAATCTCGACAATAGACTACCTTCCGTAATGAAAAGGCTACCATCCATTGGAGTAACTAAAATCTCGACAACAGACTACCTTCCATAATGACTAGGCTACCGTCCATTGGAGTAATAAAAATCTCGACGACAACAAACTACATTCCATAATGGCAAGGCTACCATCCCTTAGAGTAACAAAAATATCGACAACACACTACCTTCTATAATGATAAGACTACCATCCATTGTAGTAACAAAAATCACGACAATAGACTACCTTCCATAATGACTAGGCTACCATCCATTGGAGTAACAAAGATATCGACAACAGACTACCTTCCATAACGACAAGCCTACAATCCATTGTAGTAACAAAAATCTCGACAACAGACTACCTTCCATAATGACAAGGCTACCTTCCATTGTAGTAACAAAAATCTCGACAATAGACTACCTTCCATGATGACAAGCCTACAATCCATTGTAGTAACAAAAATCTCGACAACAGACTACCTTCCATAATGACAAGTTTACCATCTATTGGAATAACAAAAATATTGACAACACACTACCTTCCATAATAACAAGGCTACCATCCCTTAGAGTAACAAAAATCTCGACAACAGAATACCTTCCATAATGACTAGGCTACAATCCATTACAGTAACAAACATATCGACAACAGACTACCTTCCATAACGACAAGGCTACAATCCATTGTAGTAACAAAAATCTCGACAATAGACTACCTTCCATAATGACAAAGCTACAATACTTTGGAGTATAAAAAATCTCGACAATAGACTACCTTCCATAATGAAAAGGCTACCACCCATTGGAGTAACTAAAATCTCGACAACAGACTATCTTCCATAATGACTAGGCTACCATCCATTGGAGTAACAAAGATATCGACAACAGACTACCTTCTATAACGACCAGGCTACAATCCATTGTAGTAACAAAAATATCGAAAACAGACTACCTTCCATAATGACAAGACTACCATCCATTATAGTAACAAAAAACTCGACAATAGACTACCTTCCATAATGACAAGGCTACCATCCGTTGGAGTAACAAAAATCATGACAAGACACTACCTTCCATAATGACAAGTCCACCATCCATTGGAGTAACAAAAATCTCAACAATAGAATACCTTCCATAATGACTAGGCTACCATCCATTGGAGTAACAAAGATATCGACAACATATTACCTTCCATAACGACAAGGCTACAATCCATTGTAGTAACAAAAATCTCGACAGTAGACTACCTTCCATAATGACAAGGCTACAATCCTTTGGAGTAGAAAAAATCTCGACAATAGTCTACCTTCTGTAATGAAAAGGCTACCATCCATTGGAGTAACTAAAATCTCGACAACATACTACCTTCCATAATGACTAGGCTACCATCCATTGGAGTAATAAAAATCTCGACGACAACAGACTACCTTCCATAATGACAAGGCTACCATCCCTTAGAGTAACAAAAATATCGACAACACACTACCTTCTATAATGATAAGATTACCATCCATTGTAGTAACAAAAATCATGACAATAGACTACCTTCCATAATGACTAGGCTACCATCCATTGGAGTAACAAAGATATCGACAACAGACTACCTTCCATAACGACAAGGCTACAATCCATTGTAGTAACAAAAATCTCGACAACAGACTACCTTCCATAATGACAAGGCTACCATCCATTGTAGTAACAAAAATCTCGACAATAGACTACCTTCCATGATGACAAGGCTACAATCCATTGTAGTAACAAAAATCTCGACAACAGACTACCTTCCATAATGACAAGGCTACCATCCATTGGAATAACAAAAATATTGACAACACACTACCTTCCATAATAACCAGGCTACCATCCCTTAGAGTAACAAAAATCTCGACAACAGAATACCTTCCATAATGACTAGGCTACAATCCATTGCAGTAACAAACATATCGACAACAAACTTCCTTCCATAACGACAAGGCTACAATCCATTGTAGTAACAAAAATCTCGACAATAGACTACCTTCCATAATGACAAGGCTACAATACTTTGGAGTATAAAAAATCTCGATAATAGACTACCTTCCATAATGAAAAGGCTACGACCCATTGGAGTAACTAAAATCTCGACAATAGACTACCTTCCATTATGACTAGGCTACCATCCATTGGAGTAACAAAGATATCGACAACAGACTACCTTCCATAACGACCAGGCTACAATCCATTATAGTAACAAAAACCTCGAAAACAAACTACCTTCCATAATGACAAGACTACCATCCATTGTAGTAACAAAAAACTCGACAATAGACTACCTTCCATAATGACAAGGCTACCATCCATTGTAGTAACAAAAATCTCGACAATAGACTACCTTCCATGATGACAAGGCTACCTTCCATTGGAGTAACAAAAATCTCGAAAACAGACTACCTTCCATAATGACAAGGCTACCATCCATTGGACTAACAAAAATATTGACAACACACTACCTTCCATAATAACAAGGGTACCATCCCTTAGAGTAACAAAAATCTCGACAACATACTACCTTCCATAATGACTAGGCTACCATCCATTGGAGTAACAAAGATATCGACAATAGACTACCTTCCATAATGAATAGGCTACAATCCATTGTAGTAACAAAAATCTCGACAATAGACTACCTTTCATAATGACAAGGCTACAATCCTTTGGAGTATAAAAAATCTGGACAATAGACTACCTTCCATAATGAAAAGGCTACCATCCATTGGAGTAACTAAAATCTCGACAACAGACTACCTTCCATAATGACTAGGCTACCATCCATTGGAGTAACAAAGATATCGATAACAGACTACCTTCCATAACGACCAGGCTACAATCCATTGTAGTAACAAAAATCTCGAAAACAGACTACCTTCCATAATGACAAGACTACCATCCATTGTAGTAACAAAAAACTCGACAATAGACTACCTTCCATAATGACAAGGCTACCATCCGGTGGAGTAACAAAAATCACGACAACACACTACCTTCCATAATGACAAGTCCACGATCCATTGGAGTAACAAAAATCTCAACAACAGACTACCTTCCGTAATGACTAGGCTACCATCCATTGGAGTAACAAAAATCTCGACAATAGACTACCTTCCATAATGACAAGGCTAAAATCCTTTGAAGTATAAAAAATCTCGACAATAGACTACCTTCCATAATGACAAGGATACCATCCATTAGAGTAACAAAAATCTCAACAATAGACTACCTTCCATAATGACAAGGCTACCATCCATTGGAATAACAAAAATATCGACAACACACTACCTTCCATAATGACAAGGCTACCATCCCTTAGAGTAACAAAAATATCGACAACACACTACCTTCTATAATGACAAGACTACCATCCATTATAATAACAAAAATCACGACAATAGACTACCTTCCATAATGACTAGGCTACCATCCATTGGAGTAACAAAGATATCGACAACAGAATACCTTCCATAACGACAAGGCTACAATCCATTGTAGTAACAAAAATCTCGTCAACTGACTACCTTCCATAATGACAAGGCTACCATCCATTGTAGTAACAAAAATCTCGACAATATACTACCTTCCATGATGACAAGGCTACCATCCATTGGAGTAACAAAATCTCGACAACAGACTACCTTCCATAATGACAAGGCTACCATCCATTGGAATAACAAAAATATTAACAACACACTACCTTTCATAATAACAAGGCTACCATCCCTTAGAGTAACAAAAATCTCGACAATAGAATACCTTCCATAATGACTAGGCTACCATCCATTGGAGTAACAAAGATATCGACAACAGACTACCTTCCATAACGACAAGGCTACAATCCATTGTAGTAACAAAAATCTCGACAATAGACTACCTTCCATAATGACAAGGCTACAATCCTTTGGAGTATAAAAAATCTCGACAATAGACTACCTTCCGTAATGAAAAGGCTACCATCCATTGGAGTAACTAAAATCTCGACAACAGACTACCTTCCATAATGACTAGGCTACCATCCATTGGAGTAATAAAAATCTCGATGACAACAAACTACATTCCATAATGACAAGGCTACCATCCCTTAGAGTAACAAAAATATCGATAACACACTACCTTCTATAATGATAAGACTACCATCCATTGTAGTAACAAAAATCACGACAATAGACTACCTTCCATAATGACTAGGCTACCATCCATTGGAGTAACAAAGATATCGACAACAAACTACCTTCCATAACGACAAGCCTACAATCCATTGTAGTAACAAAAATCTCGACAACAGACTACCTTCCATAATGACAAGGCTACCATCCATTGTAGTAACAAAAATGTCGACAATAGACTACCTTCAATGATGACAAGGCTACAATCCATTGTAGTAAAAAAATCTCGACAACAGACTACCTTCCATAATGACAAGGTTACCATCAATGGGAATAACAAAAATATTGACAACACACTACCTTCCATAATAACAAGGCTACCATCCCTTAGAGTAACAAAAATCTCGACAACAGAATACCTTCCATAATGAGTAGGCTACAATCCATTATAGTAACAAACATATCGACAACAGACTACCTTCCATAACGACAAGGCTACAATCCATTGTAGTAACAAAAATCTCGACAATAGACTACCTTCCATAATGACAAGGCTACAATACTTTGGAGTATAAAAAATCTCGACAATAGACTACCTTCCATAATGAAAAGGCTACCACCCATTGGAGTAACTAAAATCTCGACAACAGACTATCTTCCATAATGACTAGGCTACCATCCATTGTAGTAAAAAAGATATCGACAACAGACTACCTTCTATAACGACCAGGCTACAATCCATTGTAGTAAAAAAAATATCGAAAACAGACTACCTTCCATAATGACAAGACTACCATCCATTGTAGTAACATAAAACTCAACAATAGACTACCTTCCATAATGACAAGGCTACCATCCGTTGGAGTAACAAAAATCACGACAAGACACTACCTTCCATAATGACAAGTCCACCATCCATTGGAGTAACAAAAATCTCAACAATAGAATACCTTCCATAATGACTAGGCTACCATCCATTGGAGTAACAAAGATATCGACAACAGATTACCTTCCATAACGACAAGGCTACAATCCATTGTAGTAACAAAAATCTCGACAATAGTCTACCTTCCATAATGACAAGGCTACAATCCTTTGGAGTACAAAAAATCTCGACAATAGTCTACCTTCAGTTATGAAAAGGCTACCATCCATTGGAGTAACTAAAATCTCGACAACATACTACCTTCCATAATGACTAGGCTACCATCAATTGGAGTAATAAAAATCTCGACGACAACAGACTACCTTCCATAATGACAAGGCTACCATCCCTTAGAGTAACAAAAATATCGACAACACACTACTTTCTATAATGATAAGACTACCATCCATTGTAGTAACAAAAATCACGACAATAGACTACCTTCCATAATGACTAGGCTACCATCCATTGGAGTAACAAAGATATCGACAACAGACTACCTTCCGTAACGACAAGGCTACAATCCATTGTAGTAACAAAAATCTCGACAACAGACTACCTTCCATAATGACAAGGCTACCATCCATTGTAGTAACAAAAATCTCGACAATAGACTACCTTCCATGATGACAAGGCTACAATCCATTGTAGTAACAAAAATCTCGACAACAGACTACCTTCCATAATGACAATGCTACCATCCATTGGAATAACAAAAATATTGACAACACACTACCTTCCATAATAACCAGGCTACCATCCCTTAGAGTAACAAAAATCTCGACAACAGAATACCTTCCATAATGACTAGGCTACAATCCAGTGCAGTAACAAACATATCGACAACAAACTTCCTTCCATAACGACAAGGCTACAATCCATTGTAGTAACAAAAATCTCGACAATAGACTACCTTCCATAATGACAAGGCTACAATACTTTGGAGTATAAAAAATCTCGATAATAGACTACCTTCCATAATGAAAAGGCTACGACCCATTGGAGTAACTAAAATCTCGACAATAGACTACCTTCCATAATGACTAGGCTACCATCCATTGGAGTAACAAAGATATCGACAACAGACTACCTTCCATAACGACAAGGCTACAATCCATTATAGTAACAAAAACCTCGAAAACAAACTACCTTCCATAATGACAAGACTACCATCCATTGTAGTAACAAAAAACTCGACAATAGACTACCTTCCATAATGACAAGGCTACCATCCATTGTAGTAACAAAAATCTCGACAATAGACTACCTTCCATGATGACAAGGCTACCTTCCATTGGAGTAACAAAAATCTCGAAAACAGACTACCTTCCATAATGACAAGGCTACCATCCATTGGACTAACAAAAATATTGACAACACACTACCTTCCATAATAACAAGGGTACCATCGCTTAGAGTAACAAAAATCTCGACAACATACTACCTTCCATAATGACTAGGCTACCATCCATTGGAGTAACAAAGATATCGACAATAGACTACCTTCCATAATGAATAGGCTACAATCCATTGTAGTAACAAATATCTCGACAATAGACTACATTCCATAATGACAAGGCTACAATCCTTTGGAGTATAAAAAATCTGGACAATAGACTACCTTCCATAATGAAAAGGCTACCATCCATTGGAGTAACTAAAATCTCGACAACAGACTACCTTCCATAATGACTAGGCTACCATCCATTGGAGTAACAAAGATATCGATAATAGACTACCTTCCATAACGACCAGGCTACAATCCATTGTAGTAACAAAAATCTCGAAAACAGACTACCTTCCATAATGACAAGACTACCATCCATTGTAGTAACAAAAAACTCGACAATAGACTACCTTCCATAATGACAAGGCTACCATCCGGTGGAGTAACAAAAATCACGACAACACACTACCTTCCATAATGACAAGTCCACGATCCATTGGAGTAACAAAAATCTCAACAATAGAATACCTTCCGTAATGACTAGGCTACCATCCATTGGAGTAACAAAGATATCGACAACAGACTACCTTCCATAACGAATAGGCTACAATCCATTGTAGTAACAAAAATCTCCACAATAGACTACCTTCCATAATGACAAGGCTAAAATCCTTTGAAGTATAAAAAATCTCGACAATAGACTACCTTCCATAATGACAAGGATACCATCCATTAGAGTAACAAAAATCTCGACAACAGACTACCTTCCATAATGACAAGGCTACCATCCTTTGGAATAACAAAAATATCGACAACACACTACCTTCCATAATGACAAGGCTACCATCCCTTAGAGTAACAAAAATATCGCCAACACACTACCTTCTATAATGACAAGACTACCATCCATTATAATAACAAAAATCACGACAATAGACTACCTTCCATAATGACTAGGCTACCATCCATTGGAGTAACAAAGATATCGACAACAGAATACCTTCCATAACGACAAGGCTACAATCCATTGTAGTAACAAAAATCTCGTCAACAGACTACCTTCCATAATGACAAGGCTACCATCCATTGTAGTAACAAAAATCTCGACAATATACTACCTTCCATGATGACAAGGCTACCATCCATTGGAGTAACAAAATCTCGACAACAGACTACCTTCCATAATGACAAGGCTACCATCCATTGGAATAACAAAAATATTAACAACACACTACCTTTCATAATAACAAGGCTACCATCCCTTAGAGTAACAAAAATCTCGACAATAGAATACCTTCCATAATGACTAGGCTACCATCCATTGGAGTAACTAAAATCTCGACAACAGACTACCTTCCATAATGACTAGGCTACCATCCATTGGAGTAATAAAAATCTCGACGACAACAAACTACATTCCATAATGACAAGGCTACCATCCCTTAGAGTAACAAAAATATCGATAACACACTACCTTCTATAATGATAAGACTACCATCCATTGTAGTAACAAAAATCACGACAATAGACTACCTTCCATAATGACTAGGCTACCATCCATTGGAGTAACAAAGATATCGACAACAAACTACCTTCCATAACGACAAGCCTACAATCCATTGTAGTAACAAAAATCTCGACAACAAACTACCTTCCATAATGACAAGGCTACCATCCATTGTAGTAACAAAAATCTCGACAACAGACTACCTTCCATAATGACAAGGTTACCATCCATGGGAATAACAAAAATATTGACAACACACTACCTTCCATAATAACAAGGCTACCATCCCTTAGAGTAACAAAAATCTCGACAACAGAATACCTTCCATAATGACTAGGCTACAATCCATTACAGTAACAAACATATCGACAACAGACTACCTTCCATAACGACAAGGCTACAATCCATTATAGTAACAAAAATCTCGACAATAGACTACCTTCCATAATGACAAGGCTACAATACTTTGGAGTATAAAAAATATCGACAATAGACTACCTTCCATAATGAAAAGGCTACCACCCATTGGAGTAACTAAAATCTCGACAACAGACTATCTTCCATAATGACTAGGCTACCATCCATTGGAGTAACAAAGATATCGACAACAGACTACCTTCTATAACGACCAGGCTACAATCCATTGTAGTAACAAAAATATCGAAAACAGACTACCTTCCATAATGACAAGACTACCATCCATTGTAGTAACATAAAACTCAACAATAGACTACCTTCCATAATGACAAGGCTACCATCCGTTGGAGTAACAAAAATCACGACAAGACACTACCTTCCATAATGACAAGTCCACCATCCATTGGAGTAACAAAAATCTCAACAATAGAATACCTTCCATAATGACTAGGCTACCATCCATTGGAGTAACAAAGATATCGACAACAGATTACCTTCCATAACGACAAGGCTACAATCCATTGTAGTAACAAAAATCTCGACAATAGTCTACCTTCCATAATGACAAGGCTACAATCCTTTGGAGTACAAAAAATCTCGACAATAGTCTACCTTCAGTAATGAAAAGGCTACCATCCATTGGAGTAACTAAAATCTCGACAACATACTACCTTCCATAATGACTAGGCTACCATCAATTGGAGTAATAAAAATCTCGACGACAACAGACTACCTTCCATAATGACAAGGCTACCATCCCTTAGAGTAACAAAAATATCGACAACACACTACTTTCTATAATGATAAGACTACCATCCATTGTAGTAACAAAAATCACGACAATAGACTACCTTCCATAATGACTAGGCTACCATCCATTGGAGTAACAAAGATATCGACAACAGACTACCTTCGGTAACGACAAGGCTACAATCCATTGTAGTAACAAAAATCTCGACAACAGACTACCTTCCATAATGACAAGGCTACCATCCATTGTAGTAACAAAAATCTCGACAATAGACTACCTTCCATGATGACAAGGCTACAATCCATTGTAGTAACAAAAATCTCGACAACAGACTACCTTCCATAATGACAAGGCTACCATCCATTGGAATAACAAAAATATTGACAACACACTACCTTCCATAATAACCAGGCTACCATCCCTTAGAGTAACAAAAATCTCGACAACAGAATACCTTCCATAATGACTAGGCTACAATCCATTGCAGTAACAAACATATCGACAACAAACTTCCTTCCATAACGACAAGGCTACAATCCATTGTAGTAACAAAAATCTCGACAATAGACTACCTTCCATAATGACAAGGCTACAATACTTTGGAGTATAAAAAATCTCGATAATAGACTACCTTCCATAATGAAAAGGCTACGACCCATTGGAGTAACTAAAATCTCGACATTAGACTACCTTCCATAATGACTAGGCTACCATCCATTGGAGTAACAAAGATATCGACAACAGACTACCTTCCATAACGACCAGGCTACAATCCATTATAGTAACAAAAACCTCGAAAACAAACTACCTTCCATAATGACAAGACTACCATCCATTGTAGTAACAAAAAACTCGACAATAGACTACCTTCCATAATGACAAGGCTACCATCCATTGTAGTAACAAAAATCTCGACAATAGACTACCTTCCATGATGACAAGGCTACCTTCCATTGGAGTAACAAAAATCTCGAAAACAGACTACCTTCCATAATGACAAGGCTACCATCCATTGGACTAACAAAAATATTGACAACACACTACCTTCCATAATAACAAGGGTACCATCCCTTAGAGTAACAAAAATCTCGACAACATACTACCTTCCATAATGACTAGGCTACCATCCATTGGAGTAACAAAGATATCGACAATAGACTACCTTCCATAATGAATAGGCTACAATCCATTGTAGTAACAAAAATCTCGACAATAGACTACCTTCCATAATGACAAGGCTACAATCCTTTGGAGTATAAAAAATATGGACAATAGACTACCTTCCATAATGAAAAGGCTACCATCCATTGGAGTAACTAAAATCTCGACAACAGACTACCTTCCATAATGACTAGGCTACCATCCATTGGAGTAACAAAGATATCGATAACAGACTACCTTCCATAACGACCAGGCTACAATCCATTGTAGTAACAAAAATCTCGAAAACAGACTACCTTCCATAATGACAAGACTACCATCCATTGTAGTAACAAAAAACTCGACAATAGACTACCTTCCATAATGACAAGGCTACCATCCGGTGGAGTAACAAAAATCACGACAACACACTACCTTCCATAATGACAAGTCCACGATCCATTGGAGTAACAAAAATGTCAACAATAGAATACCTTCCGTAATGACTAGGCTACCATCCATTGGAGTAACAAAGATATCGACAACAGACTACCTTCCATAACGAATAGGCTACAATCCATTGTAGTAACAAAAATCTCGACAATAGACTACCTTCCATAATGACAAGGCTACAATCCTTTGAAGTATAAAAAATCTCGACAATAGACTACCTTCCATAATGACAAGGATACCATCCATTAGAGTAACAAAAATCTCGACAACAGACTACCTTCCATAATGACAAGGCTACCATCCAATGGAATAACAAAAATATCTACAACACACTACCTTGCATAATGACAAGGCTACCATCCCTTAGAGTAACAAAAATATCGACAACACACTACCTTCTGTAATGACAAGACTACCATCCATTATAATAACAAAAATCACGACAATAGACTACCTTCCATAATGACTAGGCTACCATCCATTGGAGTAACAAAGATATCGACAACAGAATACCTTCCATAACGACAAGGCTACAATCCATTGTAGTAACAAAAATCTCGTCAACAGACTACCTTCCATAATGACAAGGCTACCATCCATTGTAGTAACAAAAATCTCGACAATATACTACCTTCCATGATGACAAGGCTACCATCCATTGGAGTAACAAAATCTCGACAACAGACTACCTTCCATAATGACAAGGCTACCATCCATTGGAATAACAAAAATATTAACAACACACTACCTTTCATAATAACAAGGCTACCATCCCTTAGAGTAACAAACATCTCGACAATAGAATACCTTCCATAATGACTAGGCTACCATCCATTGGAGTAACAAAGATATCGACAACAGACTACCTTCCATAACGACAAGGCTACAATCCATTGTAGTAACAAAAATCTCGACAATAGACTACCTTCCAAAATGACAAGGCTACAATCCTTTGGAGTATAAAAAATCTCGACAATAGACTACCATCCATTGGAGTAACTAAAATCTCGACAACAGACTACCTTCCATAATGACTAGGCTACCATCCATTGGAGTAATAAAAATCTCGACGACAACAAACTACATTCCATAATGACAAGGCTACCATCCCTTAGAGTAACAAAAATATCGATAACACACTACCTTCTATAATGATAAGACTACCATCCATTGTAGTAACAAAAATCACGACAATAGACTACCTTCCATAATGACTAGGCTACCATCCATTGGAGTAACAAAGATATCGACAACAAACTACCTTCCATAACGACAAGCCTACAATCCATTGTAGTAACAAAAATCTCGACAACAGACTACCTTCCATAATGACAAGGCTACCATCCATTGTAGTAACAAAAATCTCGACAATAGACTACCTTCCATGATGACAAGGCTACAATACTTTGGAGTATAAAAAATCTCGACAATAGACTACCTTCCATAATGAAAAGGCTACCACCCATTGGAGTAACTAAAATCTCGACAACAGACTACCTTTCATAATGACTAGGCTACCATCCATTGGAGTAACAAAGATATCGACAACAGACTACCTTCTATAACGACCAGGCTACAATCCATTGTAGTAACAAAAATATCGAAAACAGACTACCTTCCATAATGACAAGACTACCATCCATTGTAGTAACAAAAAACTCGACAATAGACTACCTTCCATAATGACAAGATTACCATCCGTTGGAGTAACAAAAATCACGACAAGACACTACCTTCCATAATGACAAGTCCACCATCCATTGGAGTAACAAAAATCTCAACAATAGAATACCTTCCATAATGACTAGGCTACCATCCATTGGAGTAACAAAGATATCGACAACAGATTACCTTCCATAACGACAAGGCTACAATCCATTGTAGTAACAAAAATCTCGACAATAGTCTACCTTCCGTAATGAAAAGGCTACCATCCATTGGAGTAACTAAAATCTCGACAACATACTACCTTCCATAATGACTAGGCTACCATCCATTGGAGTAATAAAAATCTCGACGACAACAGACTACCTTCCATAATGACAAGGCTACCATCCCTTAGAGTAACAAAAATATCGACAACACACTACCTTCTATAATGATAAGACTACCATCCATTGTAGTAACAAAAATCACGACAATAGACTACCTTCCATAATGACTAGGCTACCATCCATTGGAGTAACAAAGATATCGACAACAGACTACCTTCCGTAACGACAAGGCTACAATCCATTGTAGTAACAAAAATCTCGACAACAGACTACCTTCCATAATGACAAGGCTACCATCCATTGTAGTAACAAAAATCTCGACAATAGACTACCTTCCATGATGACAAGGCTACAATCCATTGTAGTAACAAAAATCTCGAGAACAGACTACCTTCCATAATGACAAGGCTACCATCCATTGGAATAACAAAAATATTGACAACACACTACCTTCCATAATAACCAGGCTACCATCCCTTAGAGTAACAAAAATCTCAACAACAGAATACCTTCCATAATGACTAGGCTACAATCCATTGCAGTAACAAACATATCGTTAATAAACTACCTTCCATAACGACAAGGCTACAATCCATTGTAGTAACAAAAATCTCGACAATAGACTACCTTCCATAATGACAAGGCTACAATACTTTGGAGTATAAAAAATCTCGATAATAGACTACCTTCCATAATGAAAAGGCTACCACCCATTGGAGTAACTAAAATCTCGACAATAGACTACCTTCCATAATGACTAGGCTACAATCCATTGGAGTAACAAAGATATCGACAACATACTACCTTCCATAACGACCAGGCTACAATCCATTATAGTAACAAAAATCTCGAAAACAGACTACCTTCCATAATGTCAAGACTACCATCCATTGTAGTAACAAAAAACTTGACAATAGACTACCTTCCATAATGACAAGGCTACCATCCGTTGGAGTAACAAAAATCACGACAACACACTACCTTCCATAATGACAAGTCCACCATCCATTGGAGTAACAAAAATCTCAACAATAGAATACCTTCCATAATGACTAGGCTACCATCCATTGGAGTAACAAAGATATCGACAACATACTACCTTCCATAACGAATAGGCTATAATCCATTGTAGTAACAAAAATCTCGACAATAGACTACCTTCCATAATGACAAGGCTACAATCCTTTGGAGTATAAAAAATCTCGACAATAGACTACCTTCCATAATGACAAGGCTACCATCCATTGGAATAACAAAAATCTCGAGAACAGGCTACCTTCCATAATGACAAGGCTACCATCCATTGGAATAACAAAAATATCAACAGCACACTACCTTCCATAATGACAAGGCTACCATCCCTTAGAGTAACAAAATTATCGACAACACACTACCTTCTATAATGACAAGACTATCATCCATTATAGTAACCAAAATCACGACAATAGACTACCTTCCATAATGACTAGGCTACCATCCATTGTAGTAACAAAAATCTCGACAATAGACTACCTTCCATAATGACAAGGCTACAATACTTTGGAGTATAAAAAATCTCGATAATAGACTACCTTCCATAATGAAAAGGCTACCACCCATTGGAGTAACTAAAATCTCGACAACAGACTACCTTCCATAATGACTAGGCTACCATCCATTGGAGTAACAAAGATATCGACAACAGACTACCTTCCATAACGACCAGGCTACAATCCATTATAGTAACAAAAATCTCAAAAACAGACTACCTTCCATAATGACAAGACTACCATCCATTGTAGTAACAAAAAACTCGACAATAGACTACCTTCCATAATGACAAGGCTACCATCCGATGGAGTTACAAAAATCACGACAACACACTTCCTTCCATAATGACAAGTCCACCATACATTGGAGTAACAAAAATCTCAACAATAGAATACCTTGCATAATGACTAGGCTACCATCCATTGGAGTAACAAAGATATCCACAACATACTACCTTCCATAACGAATAGGCTACAATCCATTGTAGTATAAAAAATCTCGACAATAGACTACCTTCCATAATGACAAGGCTACCATCCATTGGAGTAACAAAAATCTCGAAAACAGGCTACCTTCCATAATGACAAGGCTACCATCCATTGGAATAACAAAAATATCAACAGCACACTACCTTCCATAATGACAAGGCTACCATCCCTTAGAGTAACAAAATTATCGACAACACACTACCTTCTATAATGACAAGACTATCATCCATTATAGTAACAAAAATCACGACAATAGACTACCTTCCATAATGACTAGGCTACCATCCATTGGAGTAACAAAGATATCGACAACAGACTATCTTTCATAACGACAAGGCCACAATGCATTGTAGTAACAAAATATCGACAACATACTACCTTCCATAATGACAAGGCTACCATCCATTGTAGTAAAAAAAATCTCGACAATATACTACCTTCCATGATGACAAGGCTACCATCCATTAGAGTAACAAAAATCTCGACAACAGACGAACTTCCATAATGACAAGGCTACCATCCATTGGAATAACAAAAATATTGACAACACACTACCTTCCATAATAACAAGGCTACCATCCCTTAGAGTAACAAAAATCTCGATAATAGAATACCTTCCATAATGACTAAGCTACCATCCATTGCAATAACAAAGATATCGACAACAGACTACCTTCCATAACGAGAAGGCTATAATCCATTGTAGTAACAAAAATCTCGACAATAGACTACCTTCCATAATGACAAGGCTATAATCCTTTGGAGTATAAAAAATCTCGACAATAGACTACCTTCCATAATGAAAAGACTACCATCCATTGGAGTAACTAAAATCTCGACAACAGACTACCTTCCATAATGACTAGGCTACCATCCATTGGAGTAACAAAGATATCGACAACAGACTACCTTCCATAACGACCAGGCTACAATCCATTGTAGTAACAAAAATCTCGAAAACAGACTACCTTCCATAATGATAAGACTACCATCCATTGTAGTAACAAAAAACTCGACAATAGACTACCTCCCATAATGACAAGGCTACCATCCGTTGGAGTAGCAAAAATCACGACAACACACTACCTTCCATAATAACAAGTCCACCATCCATTGGAGTAACAAAAATCTCAAAAATAGAATACCTTCCATAATGACAAGGCTACCATCCATTGGAGTAACAAAAATCACGACAACAGACTACCTTCAATAATGACTAGGCTACCATCCATTGGAATAACAAAAATATCTACTACACACTACCTTCCATAACGACAAGGCTATCATCCAATGGAGTAACAAACATCTCGACAACAGACTACCTTCCATAATGACTAGGATACCATCCATTGGAGTAACAAAGATATCGACAATAGACTGCCTTCCATAACGACAAGGCTACACTCCATTATAGTAATAAAAATCTCTACAACAGACTACCTTCCATAATGACAAGGCTACCATCCATTGTAGTAACAAAAATCTCGACAGTAGACTACCTTCCATAATGACAAGGCTACCATCCATTGGAGTAACAAAAATCTCGACAATACACTACCTTCCATAATTACAAGGCTACCATCCATTGGAATAACAAAAATATCGACAACACACTACCTTGCATGATGACAAGGCTACCATCCCTTAGAGTAACAAAAATATCGACAACACACTAGCTTTTATAATGACAAGGCTACCATCCAATGGAGTAACAAAAATCTCGACAACAGACCACCTTCCATAATGACTAGGATACCATCCATTGGAGTAACAAAGATATCGACAATAGACTACCTTCCAAAATGACAAGGCTACAATCCTTTGGAGTATAAAAAATCTCGACAATAGACTACCATCCATTGGAGTAACTAAAATCTCGACAACAGACTACCTTCCATAATGACTAGGCTACCATCCATTGGAGTAATAAAAATCTCGACGACAACAAACTACATTCCATAATGACAAGGCTACCATCCCTTAGAGTAACAAAAATATCGATAACACACTACCTTCTATAATGATAAGACTACCATCCATTGTAGTAACAAAAATCACGACAATAGACTACCTTCCATAATGACTAGGCTACCATCCATTGGAGTAACAAAGATATCGACAACAAACTACCTTCCATAACGACAAGCCTACAATCCATTGTAGTAACAAAAATCTCGACAACAGACTACCTTCCATAATGACAAGGCTACCATCCATTGTAGTAACAAAAATCTCGACAATAGACTACCTTCCATGATGACAAGGCTACAATACTTTGGAGTATAAAAAATCTCGACAATAGACTACCTTCCATAATGAAAAGGCTACCACCCATTGGAGTAACTAAAATCTCGACAACAGACTACCTTTCATAATGACTAGGCTACCATCCATTGGAGTAACAAAGATATCGACAACAGACTACCTTCTATAACGACCAGGCTACAATCCATTGTAGTAACAAAAATATCGAAAACAGACTACCTTCCATAATGACAAGACTACCATCCATTGTAGTAACAAAAAACTCGACAATAGACTACCTTCCATAATGACAAGATTACCATCCGTTGGAGTAACAAAAATCACGACAAGACACTACCTTCCATAATGACAAGTCCACCATCCATTGGAGTAACAAAAATCTCAACAATAGAATACCTTCCATAATGACTAGGCTACCATCCATTGGAGTAACAAAGATATCGACAACAGATTACCTTCCATAACGACAAGGCTACAATCCATTGTAGTAACAAAAATCTCGACAATAGTCTACCTTCCGTAATGAAAAGGCTACCATCCATTGGAGTAACTAAAATCTCGACAACATACTACCTTCCATAATGACTAGGCTACCATCCATTGGAGTAATAAAAATCTCGACGACAACAGACTACCTTCCATAATGACAAGGCTACCATCCCTTAGAGTAACAAAAATATCGACAACACACTACCTTCTATAATGATAAGACTACCATCCATTGTAGTAACAAAAATCACGACAATAGACTACCTTCCATAATGACTAGGCTACCATCCATTGGAGTAACAAAGATATCGACAACAGACTACCTTCCGTAACGACAAGGCTACAATCCATTGTAGTAACAAAAATCTCGACAACAGACTACCTTCCATAATGACAAGGCTACCATCCATTGTAGTAACAAAAATCTCGACAATAGACTACCTTCCATGATGACAAGGCTACAATCCATTGTAGTAACAAAAATCTCGAGAACAGACTACCTTCCATAATGACAAGGCTACCATCCATTGGAATAACAAAAATATTGACAACACACTACCTTCCATAATAACCAGGCTACCATCCCTTAGAGTAACAAAAATCTCAACAACAGAATACCTTCCATAATGACTAGGCTACAATCCATTGCAGTAACAAACATATCGTTAATAAACTACCTTCCATAACGACAAGGCTACAATCCATTGTAGTAACAAAAATCTCGACAATAGACTACCTTCCATAATGACAAGGCTACAATACTTTGGAGTATAAAAAATCTCGATAATAGACTACCTTCCATAATGAAAAGGCTACCACCCATTGGAGTAACTAAAATCTCGACAATAGACTACCTTCCATAATGACTAGGCTACAATCCATTGGAGTAACAAAGATATCGACAACATACTACCTTCCATAACGACCAGGCTACAATCCATTATAGTAACAAAAATCTCGAAAACAGACTACCTTCCATAATGTCAAGACTACCATCCATTGTAGTAACAAAAAACTCGACAATAGACTACCTTCCATAATGACAAGGCTACCATCCGTTGGAGTAACAAAAATCACGACAACACACTACCTTCCATAATGACAAGTCCACCATCCATTGGAGTAACAAAAATCTCAACAATAGAATACCTTCCATAATGACTAGGCTACCATCCATTGGAGTAACAAAGATATCGACAACATACTACCTTCCATAACGAATAGGCTATAATCCATTGTAGTAACAAAAATCTCGACAATAGACTACCTTCCATAATGACAAGGCTACAATCCTTTGGAGTATAAAAAATCTCGACAATAGACTACCTTCCATAATGACAAGGCTACCATCCATTGGAATAACAAAAATCTCGAGAACAGGCTACCTTCCATAATGACAAGGCTACCATCCATTGGAATAACAAAAATATCAACAGCACACTACCTTCCATAATGACAAGGCTACCATCCCTTAGAGTAACAAAATTATCGACAACACACTACCTTCTATAATGACAAGACTATCATCCATTATAGTAACCAAAATCACGACAATAGACTACCTTCCATAATGACTAGGCTACCATCCATTGTAGTAACAAAAATCTCGACAATAGACTACCTTCCATAATGACAAGGCTACAATACTTTGGAGTATAAAAAATCTCGATAATAGACTACCTTCCATAATGAAAAGGCTACCACCCATTGGAGTAACTAAAATCTCGACAACAGACTACCTTCCATAATGACTAGGCTACCATCCATTGGAGTAACAAAGATATCGACAACAGACTACCTTCCATAACGACCAGGCTACAATCCATTATAGTAACAAAAATCTCAAAAACAGACTACCTTCCATAATGACAAGACTACCATCCATTGTAGTAACAAAAAACTCGACAATAGACTACCTTCCATAATGACAAGGCTACCATCCGATGGAGTTACAAAAATCACGACAACACACTTCCTTCCATAATGACAAGTCCACCATACATTGGAGTAACAAAAATCTCAACAATAGAATACCTTGCATAATGACTAGGCTACCATCCATTGGAGTAACAAAGATATCCACAACATACTACCTTCCATAACGAATAGGCTACAATCCATTGTAGTATAAAAAATCTCGACAATAGACTACCTTCCATAATGACAAGGCTACCATCCATTGGAGTAACAAAAATCTCGAAAACAGGCTACCTTCCATAATGACAAGGCTACCATCCATTGGAATAACAAAAATATCAACAGCACACTACCTTCCATAATGACAAGGCTACCATCCCTTAGAGTAACAAAATTATCGACAACACACTACCTTCTATAATGACAAGACTATCATCCATTATAGTAACAAAAATCACGACAATAGACTACCTTCCATAATGACTAGGCTACCATCCATTGGAGTAACAAAGATATCGACAACAGACTATCTTTCATAACGACAAGGCCACAATGCATTGTAGTAACAAAAATATCGACAACATACTACCTTCCATAATGACAAGGCTACCATCCATTGTAGTAAAAAAAATCTCGACAATATACTACCTTCCATGATGACAAGGCTACCATCCATTGGAGTAACAAAAATCTCGACAACAGACGAACTTCCATAATGACAAGGCTACCATCCATTGGAATAACAAAAATATTGACAACACACTACCTTCCATAATAACAAGGCTACCATCCCTTAGAGTAACAAAAATCTCGATAATAGAATACCTTCCATAATGACTAAGCTACCATCCATTGCAATAACAAAGATATCGACAACAGACTACCTTCCATAACGAGAAGGCTATAATCCATTGTAGTAACAAAAATCTCGACAATAGACTACCTTCCATAATGACAAGGCTATAATCCTTTGGAGTATAAAAAATCTCGACAATAGACTACCTTCCATAATGAAAAGACTACCATCCATTGGAGTAACTAAAATCTCGACAACAGACTACCTTCCATAATGACTAGGCTACCATCCATTGGAGTAACAAAGATATCGACAACAGACTACCTTCCATAACGACCAGGCTACAATCCATTGTAGTAACAAAAATCTCGAAAACAGACTACCTTCCATAATGATAAGACTACCATCCATTGTAGTAACAAAAAACTCGACAATAGACTACCTCCCATAATGACAAGGCTACCATCCGTTGGAGTAGCAAAAATCACGACAACACACTACCTTCCATAATAACAAGTCCACCATCCATTGGAGTAACAAAAATCTCAAAAATAGAATACCTTCCATAATGACAAGGCTACCATCCATTGGAGTAACAAAAATCACGACAACAGACTACCTTCAATAATGACTAGGCTACCATCCATTGGAATAACAAAAATATCTACTACACACTACCTTCCATAACGACAAGGCTATCATCCAATGGAGTAACAAACATCTCGACAACAGACTACCTTCCATAATGACTAGGATACCATCCATTGGAGTAACAAAGATATCGACAATAGACTGCCTTCCATAACGACAAGGCTACACTCCATTATAGTAATAAAAATCTCTACAACAGACTACCTTCCATAATGACAAGGCTACCATCCATTGTAGTAACAAAAATCTCGACAGTAGACTACCTTCCATAATGACAAGGCTACCATCCATTGGAGTAACAAAAATCTCGACAATACACTACCTTCCATAATTACAAGGCTACCATCCATTGGAATAACAAAAATATCGACAACACACTACCTTGCATGATGACAAGGCTACCATCCCTTAGAGTAACAAAAATATCGACAACACACTAGCTTTTATAATGACAAGGCTACCATCCAATGGAGTAACAAAAATCTCGACAACAGACCACCTTCCATAATGACTAGGATACCATCCATTGGAGTAACAAAGATATCGACAATAGACTACCTTGCATAACGACAAGGCTATAATCCTTTGTAGTAACAAAATCTTGACAACAGACTACCTTCCATAATGACAACGCCAACATCCATTGTAGTAACAAAAATCTCGACAATAGACTACCTTCCATAATGACAAGGCTGCCATCCATTGGAGTAACAAAAATCTCGACAACAGACTACCTTCCATAAGGACAAGGCTACCATCCATTGGAAGAACAAAAATATCGACAACACACTACCTTCCATAATGACAAGGCTACCATCCCTTAGCCTAACAAAAATCTCGACAACAGACTTCCTTCCATAATGACAAGGCTACCATCCATTGTAGTAACAAAAATCTTGACAATAGACTACCTTCCATGATGACAAGGCTACCATCCATTGGAGTAACCAAAATCTCGACAATAGAATACCTTCCATAATGACTAGGCTACCATCCATTGGAGTAACAAAGATATCGACAACATACTACCTTCCATAGCGAATAGGCTACAATCCATTGTAGTAACAAAAATCTCGACAATAGACTACCTTCCATAATGACAAGGCTACAATCCTTTGGAGTATAAAAAATCTCGACAATAGACTACCTTCCATAATGACAAGGCTACCATCCATTGGAATAACAAAAATCTCGACAACAGGCTACCTTCCATAATGACAAGGCTACCATCCATTGGAATAACAAAAATATCAACAGCACACTACCTTCCATAATGACAAGGCTACCATCCCTTAGAGTAACAAAATTATCGACAACACACTACCTTCTATAATGACAAGACTATCATCCATTATAGTAACCAAAATCACGACAATAGACTACCTTCCATAATGACTAGGCTACCATCCATTGTAGTAACAAAAATCTCGACAATAGACTACCTTCCATAATGACAAGGCTACAATACTTTGGAGTATAAAAAATCTCGATAATAGACTATCTTCCATAATGAAAAGCCTACCACCCATTGGAGTAACTAAAATCTCGACAACAGACTACCTTCCATAATGACTAGGCTACCATCCATTGGAGTAACAAAGATATCGACAACAGACTACCTTCCATAACGACCAGGCTACAATCCATTATAGTAACAAAAATCTCGAAAACAGACTACCTTCCATAATGACAAGACTACCATCCATTGTAGTAACAAAAAACTCGACAATAGACTACCTTCCATAATGACAAGGCTACCATCCGTTGGAGTTACAAAAATCACGACAACACACTACCTTCCATAATGACAAGTCCACCATCCATTGGAGTAACAAAAATCTCAACAATAGAATACCTTCCATAATGACTAGGCTACCATCCATTGGAGTAACAAAGATATCGACAACAGACTATCTTCCATAACGACAAGGCTACAATGCATTGTAGTAACAAAAATATCGACAACATACTACCTTCCATAATGACAAGGCTACCATCCATTGTAGTAAGAAAAATCTCGACAATATACTACCTTCCATGATGACAAGGCTACCATCCATTGGAGTAACAAAAATCTCGACAACAGACTAACTTCCATAATGACAAGGCTACCATCCATTGGAATAACAAAAATATTGACAACACACTACCTTCCATAATAACAAGGCTACCATCCCTTAGAGTAACAAAAATATCGATAATAGAATACCTTCCATAATGACTAGGCTACCATCCATTGCAATAACAAAGATATCGACAACAGACTACCTTCCATAACGAGAAGGCTATAATCCATTGTAGTAACAAAAATCTCGACAATAGACTACCTTCCATAATGACAAGGCTATAATCCTTTGGAGTATAAAAAATCTCGACAATAGACTACCTTCCATAATGAAAAGACTTCCATCCATTGGAGTAACTAAAATCTCGACAACAGACTACCTTCCATAATGACTAGGCTACCATCCATTGGAGTAACAAAGATATCGACAACATACTACCTTCCATAACAACCAGGCTACAATCCATTGTAGTAACAAAAATCTCGAAAACAGACTACCTTCCATAATGATAAGACTACCATCCATTGTAGTAACAAAAAACTCGACAATAGACTACCTCCCATAATGACAAGGCTACCATCCGTTGGAGTAACAAAAATCACGACAACACACTACCTTCCATAATGACATGTCCACCATCCATTGGAGTAACAAAAATCTCAAAAATAGAATACCTTCCATAATGACAAGGCTACCATCCATTGGAGTAACAAAAATCACGACAACAGACTACCTTCAATAATGACTAGGCTACCATCCATTGGAATAACAAAAATATCTACTACACACTACCTTCCATAACGACAAGGCTATCATCCAATGGAGTAACAAACATCTCGACAACAGACTACCTTCCATAATGACTAGGATACCATCCATTGGAGTAACAAAGATATCGACAATAGACTGCCTTCCATAACGACAAGGCTACACTCCATTATAGTAATAAAAATCTCTACAACAGACTACCTTCCATAATGACAAGGCTACCATCCATTGTAGTAACAAAAATCTCGACAGTAGACTACCTTCCATAATGACAAGGCTACCATCCATTGGAGTAACAAAAATCTCGACAATACACTACCTTCCATAATTACAAGGCTACCATCCATTGGAATAACAAAAATATCGACAACACACTACCTTGCATGATGACAAGGCTACCATCCCTTAGAGTAACAAAAATATCGACAACACACTAGCTTTTATAATGACAAGGCTACCATCCAATGGAGTAACAAAAATCTCGACAACAGACCACCTTCCATAATGACTAGGATACCATCCATTGGAGTAACAAAGATATCGACAATAGACTACCTTGCATAACGACAAGGCTATAATCCTTTGTAGTAACAAAATCTTGACAACAGACTACCTTCCATAATGACAACGCCAACATCCATTGTAGTAACAAAAATCTCGACAATAGACTACCTTCCATAATGACAAGGCTGCCATCCATTGGAGTAACAAAAATCTCGACAACAGACTACCTTCCATAAGGACAAGGCTACCATCCATTGGAAGAACAAAAATATCGACAACACACTACCTTCCATAATGACAAGGCTACCATCCCTTAGCCTAACAAAAATCTCGACAACAGACTTCCTTCCATAATGACAAGGCTACCATCCATTGTAGTAACAAAAATCTTGACAATAGACTACCTTCCATGATGACAAGGCTACCATCCATTGGAGTAACCAAAATCTCGACAATAGAATACCTTCCATAATGACTAGGCTACCATCCATTGGAGTAACAAAGATATCGACAACATACTACCTTCCATAGCGAATAGGCTACAATCCATTGTAGTAACAAAAATCTCGACAATAGACTACCTTCCATAATGACAAGGCTACAATCCTTTGGAGTATAAAAAATCTCGACAATAGACTACCTTCCATAATGACAAGGCTACCATCCATTGGAATAACAAAAATCTCGACAACAGGCTACCTTCCATAATGACAAGGCTACCATCCATTGGAATAACAAAAATATCAACAGCACACTACCTTCCATAATGACAAGGCTACCATCCCTTAGAGTAACAAAATTATCGACAACACACTACCTTCTATAATGACAAGACTATCATCCATTATAGTAACCAAAATCACGACAATAGACTACCTTCCATAATGACTAGGCTACCATCCATTGTAGTAACAAAAATCTCGACAATAGACTACCTTCCATAATGACAAGGCTACAATACTTTGGAGTATAAAAAATCTCGATAATAGACTATCTTCCATAATGAAAAGCCTACCACCCATTGGAGTAACTAAAATCTCGACAACAGACTACCTTCCATAATGACTAGGCTACCATCCATTGGAGTAACAAAGATATCGACAACAGACTACCTTCCATAACGACCAGGCTACAATCCATTATAGTAACAAAAATCTCGAAAACAGACTACCTTCCATAATGACAAGACTACCATCCATTGTAGTAACAAAAAACTCGACAATAGACTACCTTCCATAATGACAAGGCTACCATCCGTTGGAGTTACAAAAATCACGACAACACACTACCTTCCATAATGACAAGTCCACCATCCATTGGAGTAACAAAAATCTCAACAATAGAATACCTTCCATAATGACTAGGCTACCATCCATTGGAGTAACAAAGATATCGACAACAGACTATCTTCCATAACGACAAGGCTACAATGCATTGTAGTAACAAAAATATCGACAACATACTACCTTCCATAATGACAAGGCTACCATCCATTGTAGTAAGAAAAATCTCGACAATATACTACCTTCCATGATGACAAGGCTACCATCCATTGGAGTAACAAAAATCTCGACAACAGACTAACTTCCATAATGACAAGGCTACCATCCATTGGAATAACAAAAATATTGACAACACACTACCTTCCATAATAACAAGGCTACCATCCCTTAGAGTAACAAAAATATCGATAATAGAATACCTTCCATAATGACTAGGCTACCATCCATTGCAATAACAAAGATATCGACAACAGACTACCTTCCATAACGAGAAGGCTATAATCCATTGTAGTAACAAAAATCTCGACAATAGACTACCTTCCATAATGACAAGGCTATAATCCTTTGGAGTATAAAAAATCTCGACAATAGACTACCTTCCATAATGAAAAGACTTCCATCCATTGGAGTAACTAAAATCTCGACAACAGACTACCTTCCATAATGACTAGGCTACCATCCATTGGAGTAACAAAGATATCGACAACATACTACCTTCCATAACAACCAGGCTACAATCCATTGTAGTAACAAAAATCTCGAAAACAGACTACCTTCCATAATGATAAGACTACCATCCATTGTAGTAACAAAAAACTCGACAATAGACTACCTCCCATAATGACAAGGCTACCATCCGTTGGAGTAACAAAAATCACGACAACACACTACCTTCCATAATGACATGTCCACCATCCATTGGAGTAACAAAAATCTCAAAAATAGAATACCTTCTATAATGACAAGGCTACCATCCATTGGAGTAACAAAAATCACGACAACAGACTACCTTCAATAATGACTAGGCTACCATCCATTGGAATAACAAACATATCTACTACACACTACCTTCCATAATGACAAGGCTACCATCCAATGGAGCAACAAACATCTCGACAACAGACTTCCTTCCATAATGACTAGGATACCATCGATTGGAGTAACAAAGATATCGACAATAGACTGCCTTCCATAACGATAAGGCTACACTCCATTATAGTAACAAACATCTCTACAACAGACTACCTTCCATAATGACAAGGCTACCATCCATTGTAGTAACCAAAATCTCGACAGTAGACTACCTTCCATAATGACAAGGCTACCATCCATTGGAGTAACAAAAATCTCGACAATACACTACCTTCCATAATGACAAGGCTACCATCCATTGGAATAACAAAAATATCGACAACACACTACCTTCCATGATGACAAGGCTACCATCCCTTAGAGTAACAAAAATATCGACAACACACTAGCTTTTATAATGACAAGGCTACCATCCAATGGAGTAACAAAAATCTCGACAACAGACTACCTTCCATAATGACTAGGATACCATCCATTGGAGTAACAAAGATATCGACAATAGACTACCTTGCATAACGACAAGGCTACAATCCATTGTAGTAACAAAAATCTCGACAACAGACTACCTTCCATAATGACAAGGCCACCATCCATTGTAGTAACAAAAATCTCGACAATAGACTACCTTCCATAATGACAAGGCTACCATCCATTGGAGTAACAAAAATCTCGACAACAGACTACCTTCCATAAGAAAAAGGCTACCATCCATTGGAATAACAAAAATATCTACAACACACTACCTTCCATAATGACAAGGCTACCATCCCTTAGACAAACAAAAATCTCAACAACAGACTGCCTTCCATAATGACAAGGCTACCATCCATTGTAGTAACAAAAATCTTGACAATAGACTACCTTCCATGATGACAAGGCTACCATCCATTGGAGTAACAAAAATCTCGACAACAGACTACCTTCCATAATGACTAGGATACCATACATTGGAGTAACAAAGATATCGACAACAAACTACCTTCCATAACAACAAGGCTACAATCCCTTAGAGTAAGAAAAATCACGACAAAAGACTACCTTCCACAATGAAAAGGCTACCATCCATTGGAGTAACAAAGATATCGACAATATACTACCTTCCATAATGACAAGGCTACCATCACTTAGAGTAATAAAAATCACGACAACACACTACCTTCCATAATGACAAGTCCACCATCCATTGGAGTAACAAAAATCTCAACATTAGAATACCTTCCATAATGACTAGGCTACCATCCATTGGAGTAACAAAGATATTGACAACATACTACCTTCCATAACGAATAGGCTACAATCCATTGTAGTATAAAAAATCTCGACAATAGACTACCTTCCATAATGACAAGGCTACCATCCATTGGAGTAACAAAAATCTCGACAACAGGCTACCTTCCATAATGACAAGGCTACCATCCATTGGAATAACAAAAATATCAACAGCACACTACCTTCCATAATGACAAGGCTACCATCCCTTAGAGTAACAAAATTATCGACAACACCCTACCTTCTATAATGACAAGACTATCATCCATTATAGTAACAAAAATCACGACAATAGATTACCTTCCATAATGACTAGGCTACCATCCATTGGAGTAACAAAGATATCGACAACAGACTATCTTCCATAACGACAAGGCTACAATGCATTGTAGTAACAAAAATATCGACAACATACTACCTTCCATAATGACAAGGCTACCATCCATTGTAGTAAGAAAAATCTCGACAATATACTACCTTCCATGATGACAAGGCTACCATCCATTGGAGTAACAAAAATCTCGACAACAGACTAACTTCCATAATGACAAGGCTACCATCCATTGGAATAACAAAAATATTGACAACACACTACCTTCCATAATAACAAGGCTACCATCCCTTAGAGTAACAAAAATATCGATAATAGAATACCTTCCATAATGACTAGGCTACCATCCATTGCAATAACAAAGATATCGACAACAGACTACCTTCCATAACGAGAAGGCTATAATCCATTGTAGTAACAAAAATCTCGACAATAGACTACCTTCCATAATGACAAGGCTATAATCCTTTGGAGTATAAAAAATCTCGACAATAGACTACCTTCCATAATGAAAAGACTTCCATCCATTGGAGTAACTAAAATCTCGACAACAGACTACCTTCCATAATGACTAGGCTACCATCCATTGGAGTAACAAAGATATCGACAACAGACTACCTTCCATAACAACCAGGCTACAATCCATTGTAGTAACAAAAATCTCGAAAACAGACTACCTTCCATAATGATAAGACTACCATCCATTGTAGTAACAAAAAACTCGACAATAGACTACCTCCCATAATGACAAGGCTACCATCCGTTGGAGTAACAAAAATCACGACAACACACTACCTTCCATAATGACATGTCCACCATCCATTGGAGTAACAAAAATCTCAAAAATAGAATACCTTCTATAATGACAAGGCTACCATCCATTGGAGTAACAAAAATCACGACAACAGACTACCTTCAATAATGACTAGGCTACCATCCATTGGAATAACAAAAATATCTACTACACACTACCTTCCATAATGACAAGGCTACCATCCAATGGAGCAACAAACATCTCGACAACAGACTTCCTTCCATAATGACTAGGATACCATCGATTGGAGTAACAAAGATATCGACAATAGACTGCCTTCCATAACGATAAGGCTACACTCCATTATAGTAACAAACATCTCTACAACAGACTACCTTCCATAATGACAAGGCTACCATCCATGTAGTAACCAAAATCTCGACAGTAGACTACCTTCCATAATGACAAGGCTACCATCCATTGGAGTAACAAAAATCTCGACAATACACTACCTTCCATAATGACAAGGCTACCATCCATTGGAATAACAAAAATATCGACAACACACTACCTTCCATGATGACAAGGCTACCATCCCTTAGAGTAACAAAAATATCGACAACACACTAGCTTTTATAATGACAAGGCTACCATCCAATGGAGTAACAAAAATCTCTACAACAGACTACCTTCCATAATGACTAGGATACCATCCATTGGAGTAACAAAGATATCGACAATAGACTACCTTGCATAACGACAAGGCTACAATCCATTGTAGTAACAAAAATCTCGACAACAGACTACCTTCCATAATGACAAGGCCACCATCCATTGTAGTAACAAAAATCTCGAAAATAGACTACCTTCCATAATGACAAGGCTACCATCCATTGGAGTAACAAAAATCTCGACAACAGACTACCTTCCATAAGAACAAGGCTACCATCCATTGGAATAAAAAAAATAACTACAACACACTACCTTCCATAATGACAAGGCTACCATCCCTTAGACAAACAAAAATCTCGACAACAGACTGCCTTCCATAATGACAAGGCTACCATCCATTGTAGTAACAAAAATCTTGACAATAGACTACCTTCCATGATGACAAGGCTACCATCCATTGGAGTAACAAAAATCTCGACAACAGACTACCTTCCATAATGACTAGGATACCATACATTGGAGTAACAAAGATATCGACAACAAACTACCTTCCATAACAACAAGGCTACAATCCCTTAGAGTAAGAAAAATCACGACAAAAGACTACCTTCCACAATGAAAAGGCTATCATCCATTGGAGTAACAAAGATATCGACAATATACTACCTTCCATAATGACAAGGCTACCATCACTTAGAGTAATAAAAATCACGACAACACACTACCTTCCATAATGACAAGTCCACCATCCATTGGAGTAACAAAAATCTCAACATTAGAATACCTTCCATAATGATAAGGCTACCATCCATTGGAGTAACAAAAATCACGAAAACAGACTACCTTCAATAATGACTAGGCTACCATCCATTGGAATAACAAAAATATCGACAACACACTACCTTCCATAATGACAAGGCTACCATCCACTGGAGTAACAAACATCTCGACAATAGACTACCTTCCATAATGACTAGGATACCATCCATTGGAGTATCAAAGATATCAACAACAGACTACCTTCCATAACGACAAGGCTACAATCCATTATAGTAACAAAAACCTCTACAACAGACTACCTTCCATAATGACAAGGCTACCATCCATTCTAGTAACAAAAATCTAGACAATAAACTACCTTCCATAATGACAAGGCTACCATGCATTGGAGTAACAAAAATATCGACAACAGACTACCTTCCATAATGACAAGGCTACCATCCATTGTAATTACAAAAATATCGATAACACACTACCTTCCATAATGACAAGGCTACCACCCTTAGAGTAACAAATATATCGACAACACACTACCTTCCATAATGACAAGGCTACCATCCAATGGAGTAACAAAAATCTTGACAATAGACTACCTTACATAATGACTAGGATACCATCCATTGGAGTAACAAAGATATCGACAATTGACTACCTTCCATAACGACAAGGCTACCATCCATTGGAGTAACTAAAATCTCGACAACAGACTACCTTCCATAATGACAAGGCTACCATCCATTGGAATAACAAAAATCTCGACAACAAACTACCTTCCATGATGGCAAGGCTACCATCCCTTGGAGTAACAAAAATCTGGACAACAGAATACCTTCCATAATGAATAAGCTACCATCCATTGGAGTAACAAAGATATCGACAATAGACTACCTTCCATAACGACAAGGCTACAATCCATTGTAGTAACAAAAATCTCGACAACAGACTACCTTCCATAATGACAAGGCTACCATCCATTGTAGTAACAAAAATCTCAACAATAGACTACCTTCCATGATAACAAGGCTACCATCCATTGGAGTAACAAAAATCTCGACAATAGACTACCTTCCATAATGACAAGGCTACAATCCATTGGAATAACAAAAATATCGACAACACACTACCTTCCATAATGACAAGGCTATCATCCCTTACACTTACAAAAATCTCGACAACAGACTACCTTCCATAATGACTAGGCTACCATCCATTGGAGTAACAAAGATATCAACAACAGACTACCTTCCATAACGACAAGGCTACAATCCATTGTAGTAACAAAAATCTCGACAAAAGACTACCTTCCATAATGAAAAGGCTACCATTCATTGTAGTAACAAAAATCTCGACAATAGACTACCTTCCATGATGACAATGCTACCATCCATTGGAGTAACAAAAATCTTGACAACAGACTACCTTCCATAATGACAAGGCTACCATCCATTGGAATAACAAAAATATTGACAACACACTACCTTCCATAATAATAAGGCTACCATCCCTTAGAGTAACAAAAATCTCGACAACAGACTACCTTCCATAATGACTAGGATACCATCCATTGGAGTAACAAAGATATCGACAACAGACTACCTTCCATAACGACAAGGCTACAATCCATTGTAGTAACAAAAATCTCGACAACAGACTACCTTCCATAATGACAAGGCTACCATCCATTGGAGTATAAAAAATCTCGACAATAGACTACCTTCCATAATGACAAGGCTACCATCCATTGGAGTAACTAAAATCTCGACAACAGACTACTTTCCATAATGACTAGGCTACCATCCATTGGAGTAACAAAGATAATGACAACAGACTACCTTCCATAACGACCAGGCTAAAATCCATTGTAGTAACAAAAATCTCGAAAACAAACTACCTTCCATAGTGACAAGACTACCATCCATTGTAGTAACAAAAAACTCGACAATAGACTACCTTCCATAATGACAAGGCTACCATCCGTTGGAGTAACAAAAATCACGACAACACACTACCTTCCATAATGACAAGTCCACCATCCATTGGAGTAACAAAAATCTCAACAATAGAATACCTTCCATAATGACAAGGCTACCATCCATTGGAGTAACAAAAATCACGACAACAAACTACCTTCAATAATGACTAGGCTACCATCCATTGGAATAACAAAAATATCTACAACACACTTACTTCCATAACGACAAGGCTACCATCCAATGGAGTAACAAACATCTCGACATCAGACTACCTTCCATAATGACTAGGATACCATCCATTGGAGTATCAAAGATATCGACAACAGACTACCTTCCATAACGACAAGGCTACAATCCCTTAGAGTAACAAATATCACGACAAAAGACTACCTTCCACAATGAAAAGGCTACCATCCATTGGAGTAACAAAGATATCGACAACATACTACCTTCCATAATGACAAGGCTACCATGCATTGGAGTAACAAAAATATCGACAATAGACTACCTTCCAGAATGACAAGGCTACCATCCATTGGAATTACAAAAATAACGATAACACACTACCTTCCATAATGACAAGGCTACCATCCCTTAGAGTAACAAATATATCGACAACACACTACCTTCCATAATGACAAGGCTACCATCCCTTAGAGTAACAAATATATCGACAACACACTACCTTCCATGATGACAAGGCTACCATCCATTGGAGTAACAAAAATCTCGACAACAGACTACCTTCCATAATGACAAGGCTACCATCCATTGGAATAACAAAAATATTGACAACACACTACCTTCCATAATAATAAGGCTACCATCCCTTAGAGTAACAAAAATCTCGACAACAGACTACCTTCCATGATGACAAGGCTACCATCCATTGGAGTAACAAAAATCTGGACAACAGACTACCTTCCATAATGACTAGGATACCATCAATTGGAGTAACAAAGATATCGACAATAGACTACCTTGCATAACGACAAGGCTACAATCCATTGGAGTAACAAAAATCTCGACAACAAACTACCTTCCATAATGACAAGGCTACCATCCATTGGAATAACAAAAATATCGACAGCACACTACCTTCCATAATGATAAGGCTACCATCCCTTAGACTAACAAAAATCTCGACAATAGACTACCTTCCATAATTACTAAGCTACCATCCATTGGAGTAACAAAGATATCAACAACAGACTACCTTCCATAATGACAAGGCTACAATCCATTGTAGTAACAAAAATCACGACAACAGACTACCTTCCATGATGACAAGGCTACCATCCATTGGAGTAACAAAAATCTGGACAACAGACTACCTTTCATAATGACTAGGATACCATCAATTGGAGTAACAAAGATATCGACAATAGACTACCTTGCATAACGACAAGGCTACAATCCATTGGAGTAACAAAAATCTCGACAATAGACTACCTTCCAAAATGAGAAGGCTACCATCCATTGGAATAACAAAAATATCGACAGCACACTACCTTCCATAATGACAAGGCTACCATCCGTTAGAATAACAAAAATATTGACAACACACTACCTTCCATAATAATAAGGCTACCATCCCTTAGAGTAACAAAAATATCGACAACAGACTACCTTCCATGATGACAAGGCTAGCATCCATTGGAGTAACAAAAATCTGGACAACATACTACCTTCCATAATGACTAGGATACCATCAATTGGAGTAACAAAGATATCGACAATAGACTACCTTGCATAACGACAAGGCTAAAATCCATTGTAGTAACAAAAATCTCGACAACAGACTACCTTCCATAATGACAAGGCCACTATCCATTGTAGTAACAAAAATCTCGACAATAGACTACCTTCCATAATGACAAGGCTACCATCCATTGGAGTAACAAAAATCTCGACAACAGACTACCTTCCATAATGACAAGGCTACCATCCATTGGAATAACAAAAATATCGACAGCACACTACCTTCCATAATGACAAGGCTACCAACCCTTAAACTAACAAAAATCTCAACAACAGAATACCTTCCATAATGACTAAGCTACCATCCATTTTAGTAACAAAGATATCGAAAACAGACTAACTTCCATAACGACAAGGCTACAATCCATTGTAGTAACAAAAATCTCGACAACAGACTACTGTCCATAATGACAAGGCTACCATCCATTGTAGTAACAAAAATCTCGACAATAGACTACCTTCCATGATGACAAGGCTACCATCCATTGGAGTAACAAAAATCTCGACAACAGACTACCTTCCATAATGACAAGGCTACCATCCATTGGAATAACAAAAATATCGACAACACACTACCTTCCATAACGACCAGGCTAAAATCCATTGTAGTAACAAAAATCTCGAAAACAAACTACCTTCCATAGTGACAAGACTACCATCCATTGTAGTAACAAAAAACTCGACAATAGACTACCTTCCATAATGACAAGGCTACCATCCGTTGGAGTAACAAAAATCACGACAACACACTACCTTCCATAATGACAAGTCCACCATCCATTGGAGTAACAAAAATCTCAACAATAGAATACCTTCCATAATGACAAGGCTACCATCCATTGGAGTAACAAAAATCACGACAACAAACTACCTTTAATAATGACTAGGCTACCATCCATTGGAATAACAAAAATATCTACAACACACTAACTTCCATAATGACAAGGCTACCATCCCTTAGAGTAACAAATATACCGACAACACACTACCTTCCATAATGACAAGGCTACCATCCCTTAGAGTAACAAATATATCGACAACACACTACCTTCCATGATGACAAGGCTACCATCCATTAGAGTAACAAAAATCTCGACAACAAACTACCTTCCATAATGACAAGGCTACCATCCATTGGAATAACAAAAATATTGACAACACACTACCTTCCATAATAATAAGGCTACCATCCCTTAAAGTAACAAAAATCTCGACAACAGACTACCTTCCATGATGACAAGGCTACCATCCATTGGAGTAACAAAAATCTGGACAACAGACTACCTTCCATAATGACTAGGAAACCATCAATTGGAGTAACAAAGATATCGACAATAGACTACCTTGCATAACGACAAGGCTACAATCCATTGGAGTAACAAAAATCTCGACAACAGACTACCTTCCATAATGACAAGGCTACCATCCATTGGAATAACAAAAATATCGACAGCACACTACCTTCCATAATGACAAGGCTACCATCCCTTAGACTAACAAAAATCTCGACAATAGAATACCTTCCATAATTACGGAGCTACCATCCATTGGAGTAACAAAGATATCAACAACAGACTACCTTCCATAATGACAAGGCTACAATCCATTGTAGTAACAAAAATCACGACAACAGACTACCTTCCATAATGAAAAGGCTACCATTCATTGTAGTAACAAAAATCTGGACAACAGACTACCTTCCATAATGACTAGGATACCATCAATTGGAGTAACAAAGATATCGACAATAGACTACCTTGCATAACGACAAGGCTACAATCCATTGGAGTAACAAAAATCTCGACAACAGACTACCTTACATAATGACAAGGCTACCATCCATTGGAATAACAAAAATATCGACAGCACACTACCTTCCATAATGACAAGGCTACCATCCCTTAGACTAACAAAAATCTCGACAATAGACTACCTTCCATAATGACTAAGCTACCATCCTTTGGAGTAACAAAGATATCAACAACAGACTACCTTCCATAATGACAAGGCTACAATCCATTGTAGTAACAAAAATCACGACAACAGACTACCTTCCATGATGACAAGGCTACCATCCATTGGAGTAACAAAAATCTGGACAACAGACTACCTTCCATAATGACTAGGATACCATCAATTGGAGTAACAAAGATATCGACAATAGACTACCTTGCATATCGACAAGGCTATAATCCATTGGAGTAACAAAAATCTCGACAACAGACTACCTTCCATGATGACAAGGCTACCATCCATTGGAATAACAAAAATATCGACAGCACACTACCTTCCATAATGACAAGGCTACCATCCCTTAGACTAACAAAAATCTCGACAATAGACTACCTTCCATAATGACAAGGCTACCATCCGATGGAATAAAAAAAATATTGACAACACACTACCTTCCATAATAATAAGGCTACCATCCCTTAGAGTAACAAAAATCTCGACTACAGACTACCTTCCATGATGACAAGGCTACCATCCATTGGAGTAACATAAATCTGGACAACAGACTACCTTCCATAATGACTTGGATACAATCAATTGGAGTAACAAAGATATCGACAATAGACTACCTTGCATAACGACAAGGCTACAATCCATTGTAGTAACAAAAATCTCGACAACAGACTACCTTCCATAATGACAAGGCCACTATCCATTGTAGTAACAAAAATCTCGACAATAGACTACCTTCCATAATGACAAGGCTACCATCCATTGGAGTAACAAAAATCTCGACAACAGACTACCTTCCATAATGACAAGGCTACCATCCATTGGAATAACAAAAATATCGACAGCACACTACCTTCCATAATGACAAGGCTACCAACCCTTAAACTAACAAAAATCTCAACAACAGAATACCTTCCATAATGACTAAGCTACCATCCATTGGAGTAACAAAGATATCGACAACAGACTACCTTCGATAACGACAAGGCTACAATCCATTATAGTAACAAAAATGTTGACAACAGACTACCTTCCATAATGACAAGGCTACCATCCATTGTAGTAACAAAAATCTCGACAATAGACTACCTTCCATGATGACAAGGCTACCATCCATTGGAGTAACAAAAATCTCGAAAACAGACTACCTTCCATAATGACAAGGCTACCATCCATTATAATAACAAAAATATCGACAACACACTACCTTCCATAAGGACCAGGCTAAAATCCATTGTAGTAACAAAAATCTCGAAAACAAACTACCTTCCATAGTGACAAGACTACCATCCATTGTAGTAACAAAAAACTCGACAATAGACTACCTTCCAAAATGACAAGGCTACCATCCGTTGGAGTAACAAAAATCACGACAACACACTACCTTCCATAATGACAAGTCCACCATCCATTGGAGTAACAAAAATCTCAACAATAGAATACCTTCCATAATGACAAGGCTAGCATCCATTGGAGTAACAAAAATCACGACAACAAACTACCTTCAATATTGACTAGGCTACCATCCATTGGAATAACAAAAATATCTACAACACACTAACTTCCATAATGACAAGGCTACCATCCAATGGAGTAACAAACATCTCGACAACAGACTACCTTCCATAATGACTAGGATACCATCCATTGGAGTATCAAAGATATCGACAACAGACTACCTTCCATAACGACAAGGCTACAATCCCTTAGAGTAACAAATGTCATGACAAAAGACTACCTTCCACAATGAAAAGGCTACCATCCATTGGAGTAACAAAGATATCGATAACATACTACCTTCCATAATGACAAGGCTACCATGCATTGGAGTAACAAAAATATCGACAACAGACTACCTTCCATAATGACAAGGCTACCATCCATTGGAATTACAAAAATATCGATAACACACTACCTTCCATAATGAGAAGGCTACCATCCCTTAGAGTAACAAATATATCGACAACACACTACCTTCCATAATGACAAGGCTACCATCCCTTAGAGTAACAAATATATCGACAACACACTACCTTCCATGATGACAAGGCTACCATCCATTGGAGTAACAAAAATCTCGACAACAGACTACTTTCCATAATGACTGGGCTACCATCCATTGGAGTAACAAAGATAATGACAACAGACTACCTTCCATAACGACCAGGCTAAAATCCATTGTAGTACCAAAAATCTCGAAAACAAACTACCTTCCATAGTGACAAGACTACCATCCATTGTAGTAACAAAAAACTCGACAATAGACTACCTTCCATAATGACAAGGCTACCATCCGTTGGAGTAACAAAAATCTCAACAATAGAATACCTTCCATAATGACAAGGCTACCATCCATTGGAGTAACAAAAATCACGACAACAAACTACCTTCGATAATGACTAGGCTACCATCCATTGGAATAACAAAAATATCTACAACACACTAACTTCCATAATGACAAGGCTACCATCCAATGGAGTAACAAATATCTCGACAGCAGACTACCTTCCATAATTACTAGGATACCATCCATTAGACTATCAAAGATATCGACAACAGACTACCTTCCATAACGACAAGGCTACAATCCCTTAGAGTAACAAAAATCACGACAAAAGACTTCCTTCCACAATGAAAAGGCTACCATCCATTGGAGTATCAAAGATATCGACAACATACTACCTTCCATAATGACAAGGCTACCATGCATTGGAGTAATAAAAATATCGACAACAGACTACCTTCCATAATGACAAGGCTACGATCCATTGGAATTACAAAAATATCGATAACACACTACCTTCCATAATGACAAGGCTACCATCCCTTAGAGTAACAAATATATCGACAACACACTACCTTCCATAATGACAAGGCTACCATCCAATGGAGTAACAAAAATCTCGACAATAGACTACCTTCAATAATGACTAGGATACCATCCATTGGAGTAACAAAGATATCGACAATTGACTACCTTCCATAACGGCAAGGCTACCATCCATTGGAGTAACTAAAATCTCGACAACAGACTACCTTCCATAATGACAAGGCTACCATTCATTGTAGTAACAAAAATCTCGACAACAGACTACCTTCCATGTTTACAAGGCTACCATCCATTGGAGTAACAAAAATCTGGACAACAGACTACCTTCCATAATGACAAGGCTACCATCCATTGGAATAACAAAAATATTGACAACACACTACCTTCCATAATGACAAGGCTACCATCCCTTAGAGTAACAAAAATATCGACAACACACTACCTTTTATAATGACAAGGCTACCATCCAATGGAGTAACAAAAATCTCGACAACAGACTACCTTCCATAATGACTAGGATACCATCAATTGGAGTAACAAAGATATCGACAATAGACTACCTTGCATAACGACAAGGCTACAATCCATTGTAGTAACAAAAATCTCGACAACAGACTACCTTTCATAATGGGAAGGCCACCATCCATTGTAGTAACAAAAATCTCGACAATAGACTACCATCCATAATGACAAGGCTACCATCCATTGGAGTAACAAAAATCTCGACAAGAGACTACCTTCCATAATGACAAGGCTACCATCCCTTAGACTAACAAAAATCTCGACAACAGACTACCTTCCATAATGACTAAGCTACCATACATTGGAGTAACAAAGATATCGACAACAGACTACCTTTTATAACGACAAGGCTACAATCCATTGTAGTAACAAAAATATCGACAACAGACTACCTTCCATAATGACAAGGCTACCATCCACTGGAATAACAAAAATATCGACAACACACTACCTTCCATAATGACAAGGCTACCATCCCTTACACTAACAAAAATCTCGACAACAGACTACCTTCCATAATGACTAGGCTACCATCCATTGGAGTAACAAAGATATCGACAATAGACTACCTTCCATAACGACAAGGCTACAATCCATTATAGTAACAAAAATCTCGACAACAGACTACCTTCCATAATGACAAGGCTACCATCCATTGTAGTAACATAAATCTCGACAATAGACTACCTTCCATGATGACAAGGCTACCATCCATTGGAGTAACAAAAATCTCGAAAACATACTAACTTCCATAATGACAAGGCTACCATCCATTGGAATAACAAAAATATTGACAACACACTACCTTCCATAATAATAAGGCTACACTCCCTTAGAGTAACGAAAATCTCGACAATAGACTACCTTCCATGATGACAAGGCTACCATGCATTGGAGTAACAAAAATCTCGACAATAGACTACCTTCCATAATGACAAGGCTACCATCCATTGGAATAACAAAAATATCGACAACACACTACCTTCCATAATGACAAGGCTACTATCCCTTACACTAAAAAAAATCTCGACAACAGACTACCTTCCATAATGACTAGGCTACCATCCATTAGAGTAACAAAGATATCGACAACAGACTACCTTCCATAACGACAAGGCTACAATCCATTGTCGTAACAAAAATCTCGACAACAGACTACCTTACATAATGACAAGGCTACTATCCATTGGAATAACAAAAATATTGACAACACACTACCTTCCATAATAACAAGGATACCATCCCTTAGAGTAACAAAAATCTCGACAACAGACTACCTTCCATAATGACTAGGCTACAAACCATTGGAGTAACAAAGATATCGACAACAAACTACCTTCCATAATGACAAGGCTACCATCCATTGTAGTAACAAAAATCTCGACAACAGACTACCTTCCACAATGACAAGGCTACCATCGATTGTAGTAACAAAAATCTCGACAATAGACTACCATCCATAATGACAAGGCTACCATCCATTGGAGTAACAAAAATCTCGACAAGAGACTACCTTCCATAATGACAAGGCTACCATCCCTTAGACTAACAAAAATCTCGACAACAGACTACCTTCCATAATGACTAAGCTACCATACATTGGAGTAACAAAGATATCGACAACAGACTACCTTTTATAACGACAAGGCTACAATCCATTGTAGTAACAAAAATCTCGACAACAGACTACCTTCCATAATGACAAGGCTACCATCCATTGGAATAACAAAAATATCGACAACACACTACCTTCCATAATGACAAGGCTACCATCCCTTACACTAACAAAAATCTCGACAACAGACTACCTTCCATAATGACTAGGCTACCATCCATTGGAGTAACAAAGATATCGACAACAGACTACCTTCCATAACGACAAGGCTACAATCCATTATAGTAACAAAAATCTCGACAACAGACTACCTTCCATAATGACAAGGCTACCATCCATTGTAGTAACATAAATCTCGACAATAGACTACCTTCCATGATGACAAGGCTACCATCCATTGGAGTAACAAAAATCTCGAAAACAGACTAACTTCCATAATGACAAGGCTACCATCCATTGGAATAACAAAAATATTGACAACACACTACCTTCCATAATAATAAGGCTACCATCCCTTAGAGTAACGAAAATCTCGACAATAGACTACCTTCCATGATGACAAGGCTACCATGCATTGGAGTAACAAAAATCTCGACAATAGACTACCTTCCATAATGACAAGGCTACCATCCATTGGAATAACAAAAATATCGACAACACACTACCTTCCATAATGACAAGGCTACCATCCCTTACACTAAAAAAAATCTCGACAACAGACTACCTTCCATAATGACTAGGCTACCATCCATTGGAGTAACAAAGATATCGACAACAGACTACCTTCCATAACGACAAGGCTACAATCCATTGTCGTAACAAAAATCTCGACAACAGACTACCTTACATAATGACAAGGCTACTATCCATTGGAATAACAAAAATATTGACAACACACTACCTTCCATAATAACAAGGATACCATCCCTTAGAGTAAAAAAAATCTCGACAACAGACTACCTTCCATAATGACTAGGCTACCAACCATTGGAGTAACAAAGATATCGACAACAAACTACCTTCCATAATGACAAGGCTACCATCCATTGTAGTAACAAAAATCTCGACAACAGACTACCTTCCACAATGACAAGGCTACCATCGATTGTAGTAACAAAAATCTCGAAAATAGACTACCTTCGATGATGACAAGGCTACCATCCATTGGAGTAACAAAAATCTCGACAACAGACTACCTTCCATAATGACAAGGCTACCATCCATTGGAATAAAAAAAATATTGACAACACACTACCTTCCATAATAACAAGGCTACCATCCCTTAGAGTAACAAAAATCTCGACAACAGACTACCTTCCATAATGACTAGGCTACCAACCATTGGAGTAACAAAGATATCGACAACAGACTACCTTCCATAACGACAAGGCTACAATCCATTGTAGTAACAAAAATCTCAACAATAGACTACCTTCCATAATGAAAAGTTTACCATCCATTGGAGTAACTAAAATCTCGACAACAGACTTCCTTCCATAATGACTAGGCTACCATCCATTGGAGTAACAAAGATATCGACAACAGACAACCTTCCATAACCACCAGGCTACAATCCATTGTAGTAACAAAATTCTCGATAACAGACTACCTTCCATAATGACAAGAATACCATCCATTGTAGTAACAAAAAACTCGACAATAGACTACCTTCCATAATGACAAGGCTAGCATCCGTTGGAGTAACAAAAATATCGACAACACACTACCTTCCATAATGACAAGGCTACCATCCCTTACACTAACAAAAATCTCGACAACAGACTACCTTCCATAATGACTAGGCTACCATCCATTGGAGTAACAAAGATATCGACAACAGACTACCTTCCATAACGACAAGGCTACAATCCATTGTAGTAACAAAAATCTCGACAACAGACTACCTTCCATAATGACAAGGCTACCATCCATTGTAGTAACATAAATCTCGACAATAGACTACCTTCCATGATGACAAGGCTACCATCCATTGGAGTAACAAAAATCTCGAAAACAGACTAACTTCCATAATGACAAGGCTACCATCCATTGGAATAACAAAAATATTGACAACACACTACCTTCCATAATAATAAGGCTACCATCCCTTAGAGTAACAAAAATCTCGACAATAGACTACCTTCCATGATGACAAGGCTACCATCCAATGGAGTAACAAAAATCTCGACAATAGACTACCTTCCATAATGACAAGGCTACCATCCATTGGAATAACAAAAATATCGACAACACACTACCTTCCATAATGACAAGGCTACCATCCCTTACACTAAAAAAAATCTCGACAACAGACTACCTTCCATAATGACTAGGCTACCATCCATTGGAGTAACAAAGATATCGACAACAGACTACCTTCCATAACGACAAGGCTACAATCCATTGTCGTAACAAAAATCTCGACAACAGACTACCTTACATAATGACAAGGCTACTATCCATTGGAATAACAAAAATATTGACAACACACTACCTTCCATAATAACAAGGATACCATCCCTTAGAGTAACAAAAATCTCGACAACAGACTACCTTCCATACTGACTAGGCTACCAACCATTGGAGTAACATAGATATCGACAACAAACTACCTTCCATAATGACAAGGCTACCATCCATTGTAGTAACAAAAATCTCGACAACAGACTACCTTCCACAATGACAAGGCTACCATCGATTGTAGTAACAAAAATCTCGAAAATAGACTACCTTCGATGATGACAAGGCTACCATCCATTGGAGTAACAAAAATCTCGACAACAGACTACCTTCCATAATGACAAGGCTACCATCCATTGGAATAACAAAAATATTGACAACACACTACCTTCCATAATAACAAGGCTACCATCCCTTAGAGTAACAAAAATCTCGACAACAGACTACCTTCCATAATGACTAGGCTACCAACCATTGGAGTAACAAAGATATCGACAACAGACTACCTTCCATAACGACAAGGCTACAATCCATTGTAGTAACAAAAATCTCAACAATAGACTACCTTCAATAATGAAAAGTTTACCATCCATTGGAGTAACTAAAATCTCGACAACAGACTTCCTTCCATAATGACTAGGCTACCATCCATTGGAGTAACAAAGATATCGACAACAGACAACCTTCCATAACCACCAGGCTACAATCCATTGTAGTAACAAAATTCTCGATAACAGACTACCTTCCATAATGACAAGAATACCATCCATTGTAGTAACAAAAAACTCGACAATAGACTACCTTCCATAATGACAAGGCTAGCATCCGTTGGAGTAACAAAAATCACGACAACACACTACCTTCCATAATGACAAGTCCACCATCCATTGGAGTAACAAAAATCTCAACAATAGAATACCTTCCATAATGACAAGGCTACCATCCATTGGAGTAATAAAAATCACGACAACAGACTACCTTCAATAATGACTAGGCTACCATCCATTGGAATAACAAAAATATCGATAACACACTACCTTCCATAATGACAAGGCTACCATCCAATGGAGTAACAAACATCTCGACAACAGACTACCTTCCATAATGGCTAGGATACCATCCATTGGAGTAACAAAGATATCGACAACAGACTACCTTCCATAACGACAAGGCTACAATCCATTATAGTAACAAAAATCTCTACAACAGACTACCTTGCATAATGACAAGGCTACCATCCATTTTAGTAACAAAAATCTCGACAATACACTAGCTTCCATAATGACAAGGCTACCATCCCTTAGAGTAACAAAAATATCGACAACACACTACCTTCCATAATGACAAGGCTACCATCCAACGGAGTAACAAAAATCTCGACAACAAACTATCTTCCATAATGACTAGGATACCATCCATTGGAGTAACAAAGATATCGACAATAGACTACCTTGCATAACGACAAGGCTACAATTCATTGTAGTAACAAAAATCTCGACAACAGACTACCTTCCATAATGACAATGCTCATTCATTGTAGTAACAAAAATCTCGACAGTAGACTACCTTCCATAATGACAAGGCTACCATCCATTGGAGTAACAAAAATCTCGACAACATACTACCTTCCATAATAACAAGGCTACCATCCATTGGAATAACAAAAATATCGATAACATACTACCTTCCATAATGACAAGGCTACCATCCCTTAGACTAACAAAAATTTCGACAACAGACTACCTTCCATAATGACTAGGCTACCATCCATTGGAGTAACAAAGATATCGACAACAAACTACCTTCCATAACGACAAGGCTACAATCCATTGTAGTATCAAAAATCTCGACAACAAACTACCTTCCATAATGACAAGGCTACCATCCATTGTAGTAACAAAAATCTCGACAATAGACTACCTTCCATAATGAGAAGGCTACCATCCATTGTAGTAATAAAAATATCGACAATAGACTACCTTCCATGATGACAAGGCTACCATCCATTGGAGTAACAAAAATCTCGACAACAGTCTACCTTCCATAATGACAAGGCTACCATCCATTGGAATAACAAAAATATTGACAACACACTACCTTCCATAATAACAAGGCTACCATCCCTTAGAGTAACAAAAATCTCGACAACAGACTATCTTCCATAATGACTAGGCTACCAACCATTGGAGTAACAAAGATATCGACAACAGACTACCTTCCATAACGACAAGGCTACAATCCATTGTAGTAACAAAAATCTCAACAATAGACTACCTTCCATAATGACAAGGCTACAATCCTTTAGTGTATAAAAAATCTCGACAATAGACTACCTTCCATAATGAAAAGGATACCATCCATTGGAGTAACTAAAATCTCGACAAAAGACTACCTTCTATAATGACTAGGCTACCATCCATTGGAGTAACAAAGATATCAACAACAGACAACCTTCCATAACGACCAGGCTACAATCCATTGTAGTAACAAAAATATCGAAAACAGACTACCTTCCATAATGACAAGACTACCATCCATTGTAGTAACAAAAAACTCGACAATAGACTACCTTCCATAATGACAAGGCTACCATCCGTTGGAGTAACAAAAATCACGACAACACACTACCTTCCATAATGACAAGTCCACCATCCATTGGAGTAACAAAAATCTCAACAATAGAATACCTTCCATAATGACAAGGCTACCATCCATTGGAGTAATAAAAATCACGACAACAGACTACCTTCAATAATGACTAGGCTACCATCCATTCGAATAACAAAAATATTGATAACACACTACCTTCCATAATGACAGGGCTACCATCCAATGGAGTAACAAACATCTCGACAACAGACTACCTTCCATAATGGCTAGGATACCATCCATTGGATTAACAAAGCTATCGACAACAGACTACCTTCCATAACGACAAGGCTACCATCCATTTTAGTAACAAAAATCTCGACAATACACTACCTTCCATAATGACAAGGCTACCATCCATTGGAGTAACAAAAATATCGACAACAGACTACCTTCCATAATGACAAGGCTACCATCCATTGGAATAACAAAAATATCGACAACACAGAACCTTCCATAATGACAAGGCTACCATCCCTTAGAGTAACAAAAATGTCGACAACACACTACCTTCCATAATGACAAGGCTACCATCCAATGGAGTAACCAAAATCTCGACAACAGACTATCTTCCATAATGACTAGGATACCATCCATTGGAGTAACAAAGATATCGAGAATAGACTACCTTGCATAACGACAAGGCTACAATTCATTGTAGTAACAAAAATCTCGACAACAGACTACCTTCCATAATGACAATGCTAACATCCATTGTAGTAACAAAAATCTCGACATTAGACTACCTTCCATAATGACAAGGCTACCATCAATTGGAGTAACAAAAATATCGACAACAAACTACCTTCCATAATGACAAGGCTACCATCCATTGGAATAACAAAAATATCGACAACACACTACCTTCCATAATGACAAGGCTACCATCCCTTAGAGTAACAAAAATATCTACAACACATTACCTTCTATAATGACAAGGCTACCATCCAATGGAGTAACAAAAATCTCGACAACAGACTACCTTCCATAATGACTAGGATACCATCCATTGGAGTAACAAAGATATCGACAATAGACTACCTTGCATAACGATAAGGCTACAATCCATTGTAGTAACAAAAATCTCGACAATAGACTACCTTCCATAAAGACAAGGCCACCATCCATTGTAGTAACAAAAATCTCGATAATAAACTACCTTCCATAATGACAAGGCTACCAACCATTGGAGTAACAAAAATCTCGACAACAGACTACCTTCCATCCATTGGAATAACAAAAATATCGACAGCACACTACCTTCCATAATGAAAAGGCTATGATTCCTTAGACTAACAAAAATCTCGACAACAGACTACCTTCCATAATGACTAGGCTACCAAACATTGGAGTGACAAAGATATCGACAACAAACTACCTTCCATAACGACAAGGCTACAATCCATTATAGTATCAAAAATCTCGACAACAAACTACCTTCCATAATGACAAGGCTACCATCCATTGTAGTAACAAAAATCTCGACAACAGACTACCTTCCATAATGACAAGGCTACCATCCATTGTAGTAACAAAAATCTCGAAAATAGACTACCTTCCATGATGACAAGGCTACCATCCATTTGAGTAATAAAAATCTCGACAACAGACTACCTTCCATAATGACAAGGTTACCATCCATTGGAATAACAAAAATATTGACAACACACTACCTTCCATAATAACAAGGCTACCATCCCTTAGAGTAACAAAAATCTCGACAACAGACTACCTTCCATAATGACTAAGCTACCAACCATTGGAGTAACAAAGATATCGACAACAGACTACCTTCCATAACGACAAGGCTACAATCCATTGTAGTAACAAAAATCTCAACAATAAACTACCTTCCATAATGAAAAGTTTACCATCCATTGGAGTAACTAAAATCTCGACAACAGACTACCTTCCATAATGACTAGGCTACCATCCATTGGAGTAACAAAGATTTCGACAACAGACAACCTTCCATAATCACCAGGCTACAATCCATTGTAGTAACAAAAATCTCGATAACAGACTACCTTCCATAATGACAAGAATACCATCCATTGTAGTAATCAAAAACTCGACAATAGACTACCTTCCATAATGATAAGGCTACCATCCGTTGGAGTAACAAAAATCACGACAACACACTACCTTCCATAATGACAAGTCCACCATCCATTGGAGTAACAAAAATCTCAACAATAGAATACCTTCCATAATGACAAGGCTACCATCCATTGGAGTAATAAAAATCACGACAAAAGACTACCTTCAATAATGACTAGGCTACCATCCATTGGAATAACAAAAATATCGATAACACACTACCTTCCATAATGACAAGGCTACCATCCAATGGAGTAAGAAACATCTCGACAACAGACTACCTTCCATAATGGCTAGGATACCATCCATTGGAGTAACAAAGATATCGACAACAGACTACCTTCCATAACGACAAGGCTACAATCCATTATTGTAACAAAAATCTCTACAACAGACTACCTTCCATAATGACAAGGCTACCATCCATTTTAGTAACAAAAATCTCGACAATACACTACCTTCCATAATGACAAGGCTACCATCCATTGGAGTAACAAAAATATCGATAACAGACTACCTTCCATAATGACAAGGCTACCATCCATTGGAATAACAAAAATATCGACAACACAGAACCTTCCATAATGACAAGGCTACCATCCCTTAGAGTAACAAAAATATCGACAACACACTACCTTCCAAAATGACAAGGCTACCATCCAATGGAGTAACAAAAATCTCGACAACAGACTATCTTCCATAATGACTAGGATACCATCCATTGCAGTAACAAAGATATCGACAATAGACTACCTTGCATAACGACAAGGCTACAATTCATTGTAGTAACAAAAATCTCGACAACAGACTACCTTCCATAATGACAACGCTAACATCCATTGTAGTAACAAAAATCTCGACAGTAGACTACCTTCCATAATGACAAGGCCACAATCCATTGTAGTAACAAAAATCTCGACAATAGACTACCTTCCATAATGACAAGGCTACCATCAATTGGAGTAACAAAAATATCGACAACATACTACCTTCCATAATGACAAGGCTACCATCCATTGGAATAACAAAAATATCGACAACACACTACCTTCCATAATGACAAGGCTACCATCCCTTAGAGTAACAAAAATATCTACAACACACTACCTTCTATAATGACAAGGCTACCATCCAATGGAGTAACAAAAATCTCGACAACAGACTACCTTCCATAATGACTAGGATACCATCCATTGGAGTAACAAAGATATCGACAATATACTACCTTGCATAACGACAAGGCTACAATCCATTGTAGTAACAAAAATCCCGACAACAGACTACCTTCCATAAAGACAAGGCCACCATCCATTGTAGTAACAAAAATCTCGATAATAGACTACCTTCCATAATGACAAGGCTACCATCCATTGGAGTAACAAAAATCTCGACAGCACACTACCTTCCATAATGACAAGGCTACCATCCCTTAGACTAATAAAAATCTCGATAACAGACTACCTTCCATAATGACTAGGCTACCATCCATTGGAGTAACAAAGATATCGACAACAAACCACCTTCCATAACGACAAGGCTACAATCCATTGTAGTATCAAAAATCTCGACAACAAACTACCTTCCATAATGACAAGGCTACCATCCATTGTAGTAACAAAAATCTCGACAACAGACTACCTTCCATAATGACAAGGCTACCATCCATTGAAGTAACAAAAATCTCGAAAATAGACTACCTTCTATGATGACAAGGCTACCATCCATTGGAGTAACAAAAATCTCGACAATAGACTACCTTCCATAATGACAAGGCTACCATCCATTGGAATAAAAAAAATATTGACAACACACTACCTTCCATAATAACAAGGCTACCATCCCTTAGAGTAACAAAAATCTCGACAACAGACTACCTTCCATAATGACTAGGCTACCAACCATTGGAGTAACAAAGATATCGACAACAGACTACCTTCCATAACGACAAGGCTACAATCCATTGTAGTAACAAAAATCTCAACAATAGACTACCTTCCATAATAAAAAGTTTACCTTCCATTGGAGTAACTAAAATCTCGACAACAGACTACCTTCCATAATGACTAGGCTATCATCCATTAGAGTAACAAAGATATCGACAACAGACAACCGTCCATAACCACCAGGCTACAATCCATTGTAGTAACAAAAATCTCGATAACAGACTACCTTCCATAATGACAAGAATACCATCCATTGTAGTAACAAAAAACTCGACAATAGACTACCTTCCATAATGACAAGGCTACCATCCGTTGGAGTAACAAAAATCACGACAACACACTACCTTCCATAATGACAAGTCCACCATCCATTGGAGTAACAAAAATCTCAACAATAGAATACCTTCCATAATGACAAGGCTACCATCCACTGGAGTAATAAAAATCACGACAACAGACTACCTTCAATAATGACTAGGCTACCATCCATTGGAATAACAAAAATATCGATAACACACTACCTTCCATAATGACAAGGCTACCATCCAATGGAGTAACAAACATCTCGACAACAGACTACGTTACATAATGGCTAGGATACCATCCATTGGAGTAACAAAGATATCGACAACAGACTACCTTCCATAACGACAGGGCTACAATCCATTATAGTAACAAAAATCTCTACAACAGACTACCTTCCATAATGACAAGGCTACCATCCATTTTAGTAACAAAAATCTCGACAATACACTACCTTCCATAATGACAAGGCTACCATCCATTGGAGTAACAAAAATATCGACAACACACTACCTTCCATAATGACAAGGCTACCATCCAATGGAGTAACAAAAATCTCGACAACAAACTATCTTCCATAATGACTAGGATACCATCCATTGGAGTAACAAAGATATCGACAATAGACTACCTTGCATAACGACAAGGCTACAATTCATTGTAGTAACAAAAATCTCGACAACAGACTACCTTCCATAATGACAATGCTAACATTCATTGTAGTACCAAAAATCTCGATAGTAGACTACCTTCCATAATGACAAGGCTACCATCCATTGGAGTAACAAAAATCTCGACAACAGACTACCTTCCATAATGACAAGGCTACCATCCATTGGAATAACAAAAATATCGACAGCACACTACCTTCCATAATGACAAGGCTACCATCCCTTAGACTAATAAAAATCTCGACAACAGACTACCTTCCATAATGACTAGGCTACCATCCATTGGAGTAACAAAGATTTCGACAACAGACAACCTTCCATAATCACCAGGCTACAATCCATTGTAGTAACAAAAATCTCGATAACAGACTACCTTCCATAATGACAAGAATACCATCCATTGTAGTAATCAAAAACTCGACAATAGACTACCTTCCATAATGATAAGGCTACCATCCGTTGGAGTAACAAAAATCACGACAACACACTACCTTCCATAATGACAAGTCCACCATCCATTGGAGTAACAAAAATCTCAACAATAGAATACCTTCCATAATGACAAGGCTACCATCCATTGGAGTAATAAAAATCACGACAAAAGACTACCTTCAATAATGACTAGGCTACCATCCATTGGAATAACAAAAATATCGATAACACACTACCTTCCATAATGACAAGGCTACCATCCAATGGAGTAAGAAACATCTCGACAACAGACTACCTTCCATAATGGCTAGGATACCATCCATTGGAGTAACAAAGATATCGACAACAGACTACCTTCCATAACGACAAGGCTACAATCCATTATTGTAACAAAAATCTCTACAACAGACTACCTTCCATAATGACAAGGCTACCATCCATTTTAGTAACAAAAATCTCGACAATACACTACCTTCCATAATGACAAGGCTACCATCCATTGGAGTAACAAAAATATCGATAACAGACTACCTTCCATAATGACAAGGCTACCATCCATTGGAATAACAAAAATATCGACAACACAGAACCTTCCATAATGACAAGGCTACCATCCCTTAGAGTAACAAAAATATCGACAACACACTACCTTCCAAAATGACAAGGCTACCATCCAATGGAGTAACAAAAATCTCGACAACAGACTATCTTCCATAATGACTAGGATACCATCCATTGCAGTAACAAAGATATCGACAATAGACTACCTTGCATAACGACAAGGCTACAATTCATTGTAGTAACAAAAATCTCGACAACAGACTACCTTCCATAATGACAACGCTAACATCCATTGTAGTAACAAAAATCTCGACAGTAGACTACCTTCCATAATGACAAGGCCACAATCCATTGTAGTAACAAAAATCTCGACAATAGACTACCTTCCATAATGACAAGGCTACCATCAATTGGAGTAACAAAAATATCGACAACATACTACCTTCCATAATGACAAGGCTACCATCCATTGGAATAACAAAAATATCGACAACACACTACCTTCCATAATGACAAGGCTACCATCCAATGGAGTAACAAAAATCTCGACAACAAACTATCTTCCATAATGACTAGGATACCATCCATTGGAGTAACAAAGATATCGACAATAGACTACCTTGCATAACGACAAGGCTACAATTCATTGTAGTAACAAAAATCTCGACAACAGACTACCTTCCATAATGACAATGCTAACATTCATTGTAGTACCAAAAATCTCGATAGTAGACTACCTTCCATAATGACAAGGCTACCATCCATTGGAGTAACAAAAATCTCGACAACAGACTACCTTCCATAATGACAAGGCTACCATCCATTGGAATAACAAAAATATCGACAGCACACTACCTTCCATAATGACAAGGCTACCATCCCTTAGACTAATAAAAATCTCGACAACAGACTACCTTCCATAATGACTAGGCTACCATCCATTGGAGTAACAAAGATTTCGACAACAGACAACCTTCCATAATCACCAGGCTACAATCCATTGTAGTAACAAAAATCTCGATAACAGACTACCTTCCATAATGACAAGAATACCATCCATTGTAGTAATCAAAAACTCGACAATAGACTACCTTCCATAATGATAAGGCTACCATCCGTTGGAGTAACAAAAATCACGACAACACACTACCTTCCATAATGACAAGTCCACCATCCATTGGAGTAACAAAAATCTCAACAATAGAATACCTTCCATAATGACAAGGCTACCATCCATTGGAGTAATAAAAATCACGACAAAAGACTACCTTCAATAATGACTAGGCTACCATCCATTGGAATAACAAAAATATCGATAACACACTACCTTCCATAATGACAAGGCTACCATCCAATGGAGTAAGAAACATCTCGACAACAGACTACCTTCCATAATGGCTAGGATACCATCCATTGGAGTAACAAAGATATCGACAACAGACTACCTTCCATAACGACAAGGCTACAATCCATTATTGTAACAAAAATCTCTACAACAGACTACCTTCCATAATGACAAGGCTACCATCCATTTTAGTAACAAAAATCTCGACAATACACTACCTTCCATAATGACAAGGCTACCATCCATTGGAGTAACAAAAATATCGATAACAGACTACCTTCCATAATGACAAGGCTACCATCCATTGGAATAACAAAAATATCGACAACACAGAACCTTCCATAATGACAAGGCTACCATCCCTTAGAGTAACAAAAATATCGACAACACACTACCTTCCAAAATGACAAGGCTACCATCCAATGGAGTAACAAAAATCTCGACAACAGACTATCTTCCATAATGACTAGGATACCATCCATTGCAGTAACAAAGATATCGACAATAGACTACCTTGCATAACGACAAGGCTACAATTCATTGTAGTAACAAAAATCTCGACAACAGACTACCTTCCATAATGACAACGCTAACATCCATTGTAGTAACAAAAATCTCGACAGTAGACTACCTTCCATAATGACAAGGCCACAATCCATTGTAGTAACAAAAATCTCGACAATAGACTACCTTCCATAATGACAAGGCTACCATCAATTGGAGTAACAAAAATATCGACAACATACTACCTTCCATAATGACAAGGCTACCATCCATTGGAATAACAAAAATATCGACAACACACTACCTTCCATAATGACAAGGCTACCATCCAATGGAGTAACAAAAATCTCGACAACAAACTATCTTCCATAATGACTAGGATACCATCCATTGGAGTAACAAAGATATCGACAATAGACTACCTTGCATAACGACAAGGCTACAATTCATTGTAGTAACAAAAATCTCGACAACAGACTACCTTCCATAATGACAATGCTAACATTCATTGTAGTACCAAAAATCTCGATAGTAGACTACCTTCCATAATGACAAGGCTACCATCCATTGGAGTAACAAAAATCTCGACAACAGACTACCTTCCATAATGACAAGGCTACCATCCATTGGAATAACAAAAATATCGACAGCACACTACCTTCCATAATGACAAGGCTACCATCCCCTAGACTAATAAAAATCTCGACAACAGACTACCTTCCATAATGACTAGGCTACCATCCATTGGAGTAACAAAGATTTCGACAACAGACAACCTTCCATAATCACCAGGCTACAATCCATTGTAGTAACAAAAATCTCGATAACAGACTACCTTCCATAATGACAAGAATACCATCCATTGTAGTAATCAAAAACTCGACAATAGACTACCTTCCATAATGATAAGGCTACCATCCGTTGGAGTAACAAAAATCACGACAACACACTACCTTCCATAATGACAAGTCCACCATCCATTGGAGTAACAAAAATCTCAACAATAGAATACCTTCCATAATGACAAGGCTACCATCCATTGGAGTAATAAAAATCACGACAAAAGACTACCTTCAATAATGACTAGGCTACCATCCATTGGAATAACAAAAATATCGATAACACACTACCTTCCATAATGACAAGGCTACCATCCAATGGAGTAAGAAACATCTCGACAACAGACTACCTTCCATAATGGCTAGGATACCATCCATTGGAGTAACAAAGATATCGACAACAGACTACCTTCCATAACGACAAGGCTACAATCCATTATTGTAACAAAAATCTCTACAACAGACTACCTTCCATAATGACAAGGCTACCATCCATTTTAGTAACAAAAATCTCGACAATACACTACCTTCCATAATGACAAGGCTACCATCCATTGGAGTAACAAAAATATCGATAACAGACTACCTTCCATAATGACAAGGCTACCATCCATTGGAATAACAAAAATATCGACAACACAGAACCTTCCATAATGACAAGGCTACCATCCCTTAGAGTAACAAAAATATCGACAACACACTACCTTCCAAAATGACAAGGCTACCATCCAATGGAGTAACAAAAATCTCGACAACAGACTATCTTCCATAATGACTAGGATACCATCCATTGCAGTAACAAAGATATCGACAATAGACTACCTTGCATAACGACAAGGCTACAATTCATTGTAGTAACAAAAATCTCGACAACAGACTACCTTCCATAATGACAACGCTAACATCCATTGTAGTAACAAAAATCTCGACAGTAGACTACCTTCCATAATGACAAGGCCACAATCCATTGTAGTAACAAAAATCTCGACAATAGACTACCTTCCATAATGACAAGGCTACCATCAATTGGAGTAACAAAAATATCGACAACATACTACCTTCCATAATGACAAGGCTACCATCCATTGGAATAACAAAAATATCGACAACACACTACCTTCCATAATGACAAGGCTACCATCCCTTAGAGTAACAAAAATATCTACAACACACTACCTTCTATAATGACAAGGCTACCATCCAATGGAGTAACAAAAATCTCGACAACAGACTACCTTCCATAATGACTAGGATACCATCCATTGGAGTAACAAAGATATCGACAATATACTACCTTGCATAACGACAAGGCTACAATCCATTGTAGTAACAAAAATCCCGACAACAGACTACCTTCCATAAAGACAAGGCCACCATCCATTGTAGTAACAAAAATCTCGATAATAGACTACCTTCCATAATGACAAGGCTACCATCCATTGGAGTAACAAAAATCTCGACAGCACACTACCTTCCATAATGACAAGGCTACCATCCCTTAGACTAATAAAAATCTCGATAACAGACTACCTTCCATAATGACTAGGCTACCATCCATTGGAGTAACAAAGATATCGACAACAAACCACCTTCCATAACGACAAGGCTACAATCCATTGTAGTATCAAAAATCTCGACAACAAACTACCTTCCATAATGACAAGGCTACCATCCATTGTAGTAACAAAAATCTCGACAACAGACTACCTTCCATAATGACAAGGCTACCATCCATTGAAGTAACAAAAATCTCGAAAATAGACTACCTTCTATGATGACAAGGCTACCATCCATTGGAGTAACAAAAATCTCGACAATAGACTACCTTCCATAATGACAAGGCTACCATCCATTGGAATAAAAAAAATATTGACAACACACTACCTTCCATAATAACAAGGCTACCATCCCTTAGAGTAACAAAAATCTCGACAACAGACTACCTTCCATAATGACTAGGCTACCAACCATTGGAGTAACAAAGATATCGACAACAGACTACCTTCCATAACGACAAGGCTACAATCCATTGTAGTAACAAAAATCTCAACAATAGACTACCTTCCATAATAAAAAGTTTACCTTCCATTGGAGTAACTAAAATCTCGACAACAGACTACCTTCCATAATGACTAGGCTATCATCCATTAGAGTAACAAAGATATCGACAACAGACAACCGTCCATAACCACCAGGCTACAATCCATTGTAGTAACAAAAATCTCGATAACAGACTACCTTCCATAATGACAAGAATACCATCCATTGTAGTAACAAAAAACTCGACAATAGACTACCTTCCATAATGACAAGGCTACCATCCGTTGGAGTAACAAAAATCACGACAACACACTACCTTCCATAATGACAAGTCCACCATCCATTGGAGTAACAAAAATCTCAACAATAGAATACCTTCCATAATGACAAGGCTACCATCCACTGGAGTAATAAAAATCACGACAACAGACTACCTTCAATAATGACTAGGCTACCATCCATTGGAATAACAAAAATATCGATAACACACTACCTTCCATAATGACAAGGCTACCATCCAATGGAGTAACAAACATCTCGACAACAGACTACGTTACATAATGGCTAGGATACCATCCATTGGAGTAACAAAGATATCGACAACAGACTACCTTCCATAACGACAGGGCTACAATCCATTATAGTAACAAAAATCTCTACAACAGACTACCTTCCATAATGACAAGGCTACCATCCATTTTAGTAACAAAAATCTCGACAATACACTACCTTCCATAATGACAAGGCTACCATCCATTGGAGTAACAAAAATATCGACAACACACTACCTTCCATAATGACAAGGCTACCATCCAATGGAGTAACAAAAATCTCGACAACAAACTATCTTCCATAATGACTAGGATACCATCCATTGGAGTAACAAAGATATCGACAATAGACTACCTTGCATAACGACAAGGCTACAATTCATTGTAGTAACAAAAATCTCGACAACAGACTACCTTCCATAATGACAATGCTAACATTCATTGTAGTACCAAAAATCTCGATAGTAGACTACCTTCCATAATGACAAGGCTACCATCCATTGGAGTAACAAAAATCTCGACAACAGACTACCTTCCATAATGACAAGGCTACCATCCATTGGAATAACAAAAATATCGACAGCACACTACCTTCCATAATGACAAGGCTACCATCCCTTAGACTAATAAAAATCTCGACAACAGACTACCTTCCGTAATGACTAGGCTACCATCCATTGGAGTAACAAAGATATCGACAACAAACTACCTTCCATAACGACAAGGCTACAATCCATTGTAGTATCAAAAATCTCGACAACAAACTACCTTCCATAATGACAAGGCTACCATCCATTGTATTTACAAAAATCTCGACAACAGACTACCTTCCATAATGACAAGGCTACCATCCATTGTAGTAACAAAAATCTCGAAAATAGACTACCTTCTATGATGACAAGGCTACCATCCATTGGAGTAACAAAAATCTCGACAATAGACTACCTTCCATAATGACAAGGCTACCATCCCTTAGACTAATAAAAATCTCGACAACAGACTACCTTCCATAATGACTAGGCTACCATCCATTGGAGTAACAAAGATATCGACAACAAACCACCTTCCATAACGACAAGGCTACAATCCATTGTAGTATCAAAAATCTCGACAACAAACTACCTTCCATAATGACAAGGCTACCATCCATTGTAGTAACAAAAATCTCGACAACAGACTACCTTCCATAATGACAAGGCTACCATCCATTGTAGTAACAAAAATCTCGAAAATAGACTACCTTCTATGATGACAAGGCTACCATCCATTGGAGTAACAAAAATCTCGACAATAGACTACCTTCCATAATGACAAGGCTACCATCCATTGGAATAACAAAAATATTGACAACACACTACCTTCCATAATAACAAGGCTACCATCCCTTAGAGTAACAAAAATCTCGACAACAGACTACCTTCCATAATGACTAGGCTACCAACCATTGGAGTAACAAAGATATCGACAACAGACTACCTTCCATAATGACAAGGCTACAATCCATTGTAGTAACAAAAATCTCAACAATAGACTACCTTCCATAATAAAAAGTTTACCATCCATTGGAGTAACTAAAATCTCGACAACAGACTACCTTCCATAATGACTAGGCTATCATCCATTAGAGTAACAAAGATATCGACAACAGACAACCTTCCATAACCACCAGGCTACAATCCATTGTAGTAACAAAAATCTCGATAACAGACTACCTTCCATAATGACAAGAATACCATCCATTGTAGTAACAAAAAACTCGACAATAGACTACCTTCCATAATGACAAGGCTACCATCCGTTGGAGTAACAAAAATCACGACAACACACTACCTTCCATAATGACAAGTCCACCATCCATTGGAGTAACAAAAATCTCAACAATAGAATACCTTCCATAATGACAAGTCTACCATCCATTGGAGTAATAAAAATCACGACAACAGACTACCTTCAATAATGACTAGGCTACCATCCATTGGAATATCAAAAATATCGATAACACACTACCTTCCATAATGACAAGGCTACCATCCAATGGAGTAACAAACATCTCGACAACAGACTACGTTACATAATGGCTAGGATACCATCCATTGGAGTAACAAAGATATCGACAACAGACTACCTTCCATAACGACAAGGCTACAATCCATTATAGTAACAAAAATATCTACAACAGACTACCTTCCATAATGACAAGGCTACCATCCATTTTAGTAACAAAAATCTCTACAATACACTACCTTCCATAATGACAAGGCTACCATCCATTGGAGTAACAAAAATATCGGCAACACACTACCTTCCATAATGACAAGGCTACCATCCAATGGAGTAACAAAAATCTCGACAACAAACTATCTTCCATAATGACTAGGATACCATCCATTGGAGTAACAAAGATATCGACAATAGACTACCTTGCATAACGACAAGGCTACAATTCATTGTAGTAACAAAAATCTCGACAACAGACTACCTTCCATAATGACAATGCTAACATTCATTGTAGTAACAAAAATCTCGATAGTAGACTACCTTCCATAATGACAAGGCTACCATCCATTGGAGTAACAAAAATCTCGACAACAGACTACCTTCCATAATGACAAGGCTACCATCCATTGGAATAACAAAAATATCGACAGCACACTACCTTCCATAATGACAAGGCTACCATCCCTTAGACTAATAAAAATATCTACAACACACTACCTTCCATAATGACAAGGCTACCATCCAATGGAGTAACAAAGATATTGACAACAAACTACCTTCCATAACGACAAGGCTACAATCCATTGTAGTATCAAAAATCTCGACAACAAACTACCTTCCATAACGACAAGGCTACCATCCATTGTAGTAACAAAAATCTCGACAACAGACTACCTTCCATAATGACAAGGCCACCATCCATTGTAGTAACAAAAATCTCGAAAATAGACTACCTTCCATGATGACAAGGCTACCATCCATTGGAGTAACAAAAATCTCGAGAGTACACTACCTTCCATAATGACAAGGCTACCATCCATTGGAATAACAAAAATATTGACAACACACTACCTTCCATAATAACAAGGCTACCATCCCTTAGAGTAACAAAAATCTCGACAACAGACTACCTTCCATAATGACTAGGCTACAAACCATTGGAGTAACAAAGATATCGACAACAGACTACCTTCCATAACGACAAGGCTACAATCCATTGTAGTAACAAAAATCTCAACAATAGACTACCTTCCATAATGAAAAGTTTACTATCCATTGGAGTAACTAAAATCTCGATAACAGACTACCTTCCATAATGACTAGGCTACCATCCATTGGAGTAACAAAGATATCGATAACAGACAACCTTCCATAACCACAAGGCTATAATCCATTGTAGTAACAAAAATCTCGATAACAGACTACCTTCCATAATGACAAGAATACCATCCATTGTGGTAACAAAAAACTCGACAATAGACTACCTTCCATAATGACAAGGCTACCATTCGTTGGAGTAACAAAAATCACGACAACACATTACCTTCCATAATGACAAGGCTACCATCCCTTAGACTAATAAAAATCTCGACAACAGACTACCTTCCATAATGACTAGGCTAACATCCATTGGAGTAACAAAGATATCGACAACAAACTACCTTCCATAACGACAAGGCTACAATCCATTGTAGTATCAAAAATCTCGACAACAAACTACCTTCCATAATGACAAGGCTACCATCCATTGTAGTAACAAAAATCTCGACAACAGACTACCTTCCATAATGACAAGGCTACCATCCATTGTAGTAACAAAAATCTCGAAAATAGACTACCTTCTATGATGACAAGGCTACCATCCATTGGAGTAACAAAAATCTCGACAATAGACTACCTTCCATAATGACAAGGCTACCATCCATTGGAATAACAAAAATATTGACAACACACTACCTTCCATAATAACAAGGCTACCATCCCTTAGAGTAACAAAAATCTCGACAACAGACTACCTTCCATAATGACTAGGCTACCAACCATTGGAGTAACAAAGATATCGACAACAGACTACCTTCCATAACGACAAGGCTACAATCCATTGTAGTAACAAAAATCTCAACAATAGACTACCTTCCATAATGAAAAGTTTACCATCCATTGGAGTAACTAAAATCTCGACAACAGACTACCTTCCATAATGACTAAGCTATAATCCATTGGAGTAACAAAGATATCGACAACAGACAACCTTCCATAACCACCAGGCTACAATCCATTGTAGTAACAAAAATCTCGATAACAGACTACCTTCCATAATGACAAGAATACCATCCATTGTGGTAACAAAAAGCTCGACAATAGACTACCTTCCATAATGACAAGGCTACCATCCGTTGGAGTAACAAAAATCACGACAACACACTACCTTCCATAATGACAAGTCCACCATCCATTGGAGTAACAAAAATCTCAACAATACAATACCTTCCATAATGACAAGGCTACCATCCATTGGAGTAATAAAAATCACGACAACAGACTACCTTCAATAATGACTAGGCTACCATCCATTGGAATAACAAAAATATCAATAACACACTACCTTCCATAATGACAAGGCTACCATCCAATGGAGTAACAAACATCTCGACAACAAACTACCTTCCATAATGGCTAGGATACCATCCATTGGAGTAACAAAGATATCGACAACAGACTACCTTCCATATTGACAAGGAAACAATCCATTATAGTAACAAAAATCTCTACAACAGACTACCTTCCATAATGACAAGGCTACCATCCATTTTAGTAACAAAAATCTCGACAATACATTACCTTCCATAATGACAAGGCTACCATCCATTGGAGTAACAAAAATATCGACAACACACTACCTTCCATAATGACAAGGCTACAATCCAATGGAGTAACAAAAATCTCGACAACAAACTATCTTCCATAATGACTAGGATACCATCCATTGGAGTAACAAAGATATCGTCAATAGACTACCTTGCATAACGACAAGGCTACAATTCATTGTAGTAACAAAAATCTCGACGACAGACTACCTTCCATAATGACAATGCTAACATTCATTGTAGTAACAAAAATCTCGATAGTAGACTACCTTCCATAATGACAAGGCTACCATCCATTGGAATAACAAAAATATCGATAGCACACTACCTTCCATAATGACAAGGCTACCATCCCTTAGACTAACAAAAATTTCGACAACAGACTACCTTCCATAATGACTAGGCTACCATCAATTGGAGTAACAAAGATATCCACAACAAACTAGCTTCCATAACGACAAGGCTACAATCCATTGTAGTATCAAAAATCTCGACAACAAACTACCTTCCATAATGACAAGGCTACCATCCATTGTAGTAACAAAAATCTCGACAACAGACTTCCTTCCATAATGACAAGGCTTCCATCCATTGTAGTAACAAAAATATCGACAATAGACTACCTTCCATGATGACAAGGCTACCATTTATCGGAGTAACAAAAATCTCGACAACAGACTACCTTCCATAATGACAAGGCTACCATCCATTGGAATAACAAAAATATTGACAACACACTACCTTCCATAATAACAAGGCTACCATCCCTTAGAGTAACAAAAATCTAGACAACAGACTACCTTCCATAATGACTAGGCTACCAACCATTGGAGTAACAAAGATATCGACAACAGACTACCTTCCATAACGACAAGGCTACAATCCATTGTAGTAACAAAAATCTCAACAATAGACTACCTTCCATAATGACAAGGCTACAATACTTTAGAGTATAAAAAATCTCGACAATAGACTACCTTCCATAATGAAAAGGTTACCATCCATTGGAGTAACTAAAATCTCGACAACAGACTACCTTCCATAATGGTTAGGCTACCATCCATTGGAGTAACAAAGATATCGACAACAGACAACCTTCCATAACGACCAGGCTACAATCCATTGTAGTAACAAAAATATCGAAAACAGACTACCTTCCATAATGACAAGACTCCCATCCATTGTAGTAACCAAAAACTCGACAATAGACTACCTTCCATAATGACAAGGCTACCATCCGTGGGAGTAACAAAAATCATGACAACACACTACCTTCCATAATGACAAGTCCACCATCCATTAGAGTAACAAAAATCTCAACAATAGAATACCTTCCATAATGACAAGGCTACCATCCATTGGAGTAATAAAAATCACGACAACAGACTACCTTCAATAATGACTAGGCTACCATCCATTGGAATAACAAAAATATTGATAACACACTACCTTCCATAATGACAAGGCTACCATCCAATGGAGTAACAAACATCTCGACAATAGACTACCTTCCATAATGGCTAGGATACCATCCATTGGAGTAACAAAGATATCGACAACAGACTACCTTCCATAACGACAAGGCTACAATCCATTATTGTAACAAAAATCTCTACAACAGACTACCTTCCATAATGACAAGGCTACCATCCATTGGAATAACAAAATTATCGATAGCACACTACCTTCCATAATGACAAGGCTACCATCCCTTAGACTAACAAAAATTTCGACAACAGACTACCTTCCATAATGACTAGGCTACCATCAATTGGAGTAACAAAGATATCCACAACAAACTACCTTCCATAACGACAAGGCTACAATCCATTGTAGTATCAAAAATCTCGACAACAAACTACCTTCCATAATGACAAGGCTACCATCCATTGTAGTAACAAAAATCTCGACAACAGACTTCCTTCCATAATGACAAGGCTACCATCCATTGTAGTAACAAAAATATCGACAATAGACTACCTTCCATGATGACAAGGCTACCATTTATCGGAGTAACAAAAATCTCGACAACAGACTACCTTCCATAATGACAAGGCTACCATCCATTGGAATAACAAAAATATTGACAACACACTACCTTCCATAATAACAAGGCTACCATCCCTTAGAGTAACAAAAATCTAGACAACAGACTACCTTCCATAATGACTAGGCTACCAACCATTGGAGTAACAAAGATATCGACAACAGACTAACTTCCATAACGACAAGGCTACAATCCATTGTAGTAACAAAAATCTCAACAATAGACTACCTTCCATAATGACAAGGCTACAATACTTTAGAGTATAAAAAATCTCGACAATAGACTACCTTCCATAATGAAAAGGTTACCATCCATTGGAGTAACTAAAATCTCGACAACAGACTACCTTCCATAATGGTTAGGCTACCATCCATTGGAGTAACAAAGATATCGACAACAGACAACCTTCCATAACGACCAGGCTACAATCCATTGTAGTAACAAAAATATCGAAAACAGACTACCTTCCATAATGACAAGACTCCCATCCATTGTAGTAACCAAAAACTCGACAATAGACTACCTTCCATAATGACAAGGCTACCATCCGTGGGAGTAACAAAAATCATGACAACACACTACCTTCCATAATGACAAGTCCACCATCCATTAGAGTAACAAAAATCTCAACAATAGAATACCTTCCATAATGACAAGGCTACCATCCATTGGAGTAATAAAAATCACGACAACAGACTACCTTCAATAATGACTAGGCTACCATCCATTGGAATAACAAAAATATTGATAACACACTACCTTCCATAATGACAAGGCTACCATCCAATGGAGTAACAAACATCTCGACAACAGACTACCTTCCATAATGGCTAGGATACCATCCATTGGAGTAACAAAGATATCGACAACAGACTACCTTCCATAACGACAAGGCTACAATCCATTATTGTAACAAAAATCTCTACAACAGACTACCTTCCATAATGACAAGGCTACCATCCATTGGAATAACAAAATTATCGATAGCACACTACCTTCCATAATGACAAGGCTACCATCCCTTAGACTAACAAAAATTTCGACAACAGACTACCTTCCATAATGACTAGGCTACCATCAATTGGAGTAACAAAGATATCCACAACAAACTACCTTCCATAACGACAAGGCTACAATCCATTGTAGTATCAAAAATCTCGACAACAAACTACCTTCCATAATGACAAGGCTACCATCCATTGTAGTAACAAAAATCTCGACAACAGACTTCCTTCCATAATGACAAGGCTACCATCCATTGTAGTAACAAAAATATCGACAATAGACTACCTTCCATGATGACAAGGCTACCATTTATCGGAGTAACAAAAATCTCGACAACAGACTACCTTCCATAATAACAAGGCTACCATCCATTGGAATAACAAAAATATTGACAACACACTACCTTCCATAATAACAAGGCTACCATCCCTTAGAGTAACAAAAATCTAGACAACAGACTACCTTCCATAATGACTAGGCTACCAACCATTGGAGTAACAAAGATATTGACAACAGACTACCTTCCATAACGACAAGGCTACAATCCATTGTAGTAACAAAAATCTCAACAATAGACTACCTTCCATAATGACAAGGCTACAATACTTTAGAGTATAAAAAATCTCGACAATAGACTACCTTCCATAATGAAAAGGTTACCATCCATTGGAGTAACTAAAATCTCGACAACAGACTACCTTCCATAATGGTTAGGCTACCATCCATTGGAGTAACAAAGATATCGACAACAGACAACCTTCCATAACGACCAGGCTACAATCCATTGTAGTAACAAAAATATCGAAAACAGACTACCTTCCATAATGACAAGACTCCCATCCATTGTAGTAACCAAAAACTCGACAATAGACTACCTTCCATAATGACAAGGCTACCATCCGTGGGAATAACAAAAATCATGACAACACACTACCTTCCATAATGACAAGTCCACCATCCATTAGAGTAACAAAAATCTCAACAATAGAATACCTTCCATAATGACAAGGCTACCATCCATTGGAGTAATAAAAATCACGACAACAGACTACCTTCAATAATGACTAGGCTACCATCCATTGGAATAACAAAAATATTGATAACACACTACCTTCCATAATGACAAGGCTACCATCCAATGGAGTAACAAACATCTCGACAACAGACTACCTTCCATAATGGCTAGGATACCATCCATTGGAGTAACAAAGATATCGACAACAGACTACCTTCCATAACGACAAGGCTACAATCCATTATTGTAACAAAAATCTCTACAACAGACTACCTTCCATAATGACAAGGCTACCATCCATTTTAGTATCAAAAATCTCGACAATACACTACCTTCCATAATGACAAGGCTACCATCCATTGGAGTAACAAAAATATCGACAACAGACTACCTTCCATAATGACAAGGCTACCATCCATTGGAATAACAAAAATATCGACAACACAGAACCTTCCATAATGACAAGGCTACCATCCCTTAGAGTAACAAAAATATCGACAACACACTACCTTCCATAATTACAAGGCTACCATCCAATGGAGTAACAAAAATCTCGACAACAGACTATCTTCCATAATGACTAGGATACCATCCATTGGAGTAACAAAGATATCGACAATAGACTACCTTGCATAACGACAAGGCTACAATTCGTTGTAGTAACAAAAATCTCGACAACACACTACCTTCCATAATGACAACGCTAACATCAATTGTAGTAACAAAAATCTCGACAGTAGACTACCTTCCATAATGACAAGGCTACCAGTCATTGGAGTAACAAAAATCTCGACAACAGACTACCTTCCATAATGACAAGGCTACCATCCATTGGAATAACAAAAATATCGATAGCACACTACCTTCCATAATGACAAGGTTACCATCCCTTAGACTAACAAAAATATCGACAACAGACTACCTTCCATAATGACTAGGCTACCATCCATTGGAGTAACAAAGATATCGACAACAAACTACCTTCCATAACGACAAGGCTACAATCCATTGTAGTATCAAAAATCTCGACAACAAACTACCTTCCATAATGACAAGGCTACCATCCATTGTAGTAACAAAAATCTCGACAACAGACTACCTTCCATAATGACAAGGCTACCATCCATTGTAGTAACAAAAATCTCGACAATAGACTACCTTCCATGATGACAAGGCTACCATCCATTGGAGTAACAAAAATCTCGACAACAGACTACCTTCCATAATGACAAGGCTACCATCCATTGGAATAACAAAAATATTGACAACACACTACCTTCCATAATAACAAGGCTACCATCCCTTAGAGTAACAAAAATCTCGACAACAGACAACCTTCCATAATGACTAGGCTACCAACCATTGGAGTAACAAAGATATCGACAACAGACTACCTTCCATAACGACAAGGCTACAATCCATTGTAGTAACAAAAATCTCAACAATAGACTACCTTCCATAATGAAAAGTTTACCATCCATTGGAGTAACTAAATACTCGACAACAGACTACCTTCCATAATGACTAGGCTACCATCCATTGGAGTAACAAAGATATCGACAACAGACAACCTTCCATAACCACAAGGCTACAATCCATTGTAGTAACAAAAATCTCGATAACAGACTACCTTCCATAATGACAAGAATACCATCCATTGTGGTAACAAAAAACTCGACAATAGACTACCTTCCATAATGACAAGGCTACCATCTGTTGGAGTAACAAAAATCACAACAACACACTACCTTCCATAATGACAAGTCCACCATCCATTGGAGTAACAAAAATCTCAACAATAGAATACCTTCCATAATGACAAGGCTACCATCTATTGGAGTAATAAAAATCACGACAACAGACTACCTTCAATAATGACTAGGCTACCATCCATTGGAATAACAAAAATATCGATAACACACTACCTTCCATAATGACAAGGCTACCATCCAATGGAGTAACAAACATCTCGACAACAGACTACCTTCCATAATGGCTAGGATACCATCCATTGGAGTAACAAAGATATCGATAATAGACTACCTTCCATAACGACAAGGCTACAATCCATCATAGTAACAAAAATCTCTACAACAGACTACCTTCCATAATGACAAGGCTACCATCCATTTTAGTAACAAAAATCTCGACAATACACTACCTTCCATAATGACAAGGCTACCATCGATTGGAGTAACAAAAATATCAACAACGCACTACCTTCCATAATGACAAGGCTACCATCCAATGGAGTAACAAAAATCTCGACAACAAACTATCTTCCATAATGACTAGGATACCATCCATTAGAGTAACAAAGATATCGTCAATAGACTACCTTGCATAACGACAAGGCTACAATTCATTGTAGTAACAAAAATATCGACGACAGACTACCTTCCATAATGACAATGCTAACATTCATTGTAGTAACAAAAATCTCGATAGTAGACTACCTTCCATAATGACAAGGCTACCATCCATTGGAATAACAAAAATATTGATAGCACACTACCTTCCATAATGACAAGGCTACCATCCCTTAGACTAACAAAAATTTCGACAACAGACTACCTTCCATAATGACTAGGCTACCATCCATTGGAGTAACAAAGATATCGACAACAAACTACCTTCCATAACGACAAGGCTACAATCCACTGTAGTATCAAAAATCTCGACAACAAACTACCTTCCATAATGAAGAGGCTAGCATCCATTGTAGTTACAAAAATCTCGACAATAGACTACCTTCCATAATGACAAGGCTACCATCCATTGTAGTAACAAAAATATCGACAATAGACTACCTTCCATGATGACAAGGCTACCATCCATTGGAGTAACAAAAATCTCGACAACAGACTACCTTCCATAATGACAAGGCTACCATCCATTGGAATAACAAAAATATTAACAACACACTACCTTCCATAATAACAAGGCTACCATCCCTTAGAGTAACAAAAATCTCGACAACAGACTACCTTCCATAATGACTAGGCTACCAACCATTGGAGTAACAAAGATATCGACAACAGACTACCTTCCATAACGACAAGGCTACAATCCATTGTAGTAACAAAAATCTCAACAATAGACTACCTTCCATAATGACAAGGCTACAATACTTTAGAGTATAAAAAATCTCGACAATAGACTACCTTCCATAATTAAAAGGTTACCATCCATTGGAGTAACTAAAATCTCGACAACAGACTACCTTCCATAATGATTAGGCTACCATCCATTGGAGTAACAAAGATATCGACAACAGACAACCTTCCATAACCACAAGGCTACAATCCATTGTAGTAACAAAAATCTCGATAACAGACTACCTTCCATAATGACAAGAATACCATCCATTGTGGTAACAAAAAACTCGACAATAGACTACCTTCCATAATGACAAGGCTACCATCTGTTGGAGTAACAAAAATCACGACAACACACTACCTTCCATAATGATAAGTCCACCATCCATTGGAGTAACAAAAATCTCAACAATAGAATACCTTCCATAATGACAAGGCTACCATCTATTGGAGTAATAAAAATCACGACAACAGACTACCTTCAATAATGACTAGGCTACCATCCATTGGAATAACAAAAATATTGATAACACACTACCTTCCATAATGACAAGGCTACCATCCAATGGAGTAACAAACATCTCGACAACAGACTACCTTCCATAATGGCTAGGATACCATCCATTGGAGTAACAAAGATATCGACAACAGACTACCTTCCATATAGACAAGGCTACAATCCATCATAGTAACAAAAATCTCTACAACAGACTACCTTCCATAATGACAAGGCTACCATCCATTTTAGTAACAAAAATCTCGACAATACACTACCTTCCATAATGACAAGGCTACCATCCATTGGAGTAACAAAAATATCGACAACACACTACCTTCCATAATGACAAGGCTACCATCCAATGGAGTAACAAAAATCTCGACAACAAACTATCTTCCATAATGACTAGGATACCATCCATTGGAGTAACAAAGATATCGTCAATAGACTACCTTGCATAACGACAAGGCTACAATTCATTGTAGTAACAAAAATCTCGACGACAGACTACCTTCCATAATGACAATGCTAACATTCATTGTAGTAACAAAAATCTCGATAGTAGACTACCTTCCATAATGACAAGGCTACCATCCATTGGAATAACAAAAATATCGATAGCACACTACCTTCCATAATGACAAGGCTACCATCCCTTAGACTAACAAAAATTTCGACAACAGACTACCTTCCATAATGACTAGGCTAACATCCATTGGAGTAACAAAGATATCGACAACAAACTACCTTCCATAACGACAAGTCTACAATCCATTGTAGTATCAAAAATCTCGACAACAAACTACCTTCCATAATGACAAGGCTAGCATCCATTGTAGTAACAAAAATCTCGACAACAGACTACCTTCCATAATGACAAGGCTACCATCCATTGTAGTAACAAAAATATCGACAATAGACTACCTTCCATGATGACAAGGCTACCATCCATTGGAGTAACAAAAATCTCGACAACAGACTACCTTCCATAATGACAAGGCTACCATCCATTGGAATAACAAAAATATTGACAACACACTACCTTCCATAATAACAAGGCTACCATCCCTTAGACTAACAAAAATTTCGACAACAGACTACCTTCCATAATGACTAGGCTACCATCCATTGGAGTAACAAAGATATCGACAACAAACTACCTTCCATAACGACAAGGCTACAATCCATTGTAGTATCAAAAATCTCGACAACAAACTACCTTCCATAATGACAAGGCTAGCATCCATTGTAGTAACAAAAATCTCGACAACAGACTACCTTCCATAATGACAAGGCTACCATCCATTGTAGTAACAAAAATATCGACAATAGACTACCTTCCATGATGACAAGGCTACCATCCATTGGAGTAACAAAAATCTCGACAACAGACTACCTTCCATAATGACAAGGCTACCATCCATTGGAATAACAAAAATATTGACAACACACTACCTTCCATAATAACAAGGCTACCATCCCTTAGAATAACAAAAATCTCGACAACAGACTACCTTCCATAATGACTAGGCTACCAACCATTGGAGTAACAAAGATATCGACAACAGACTACCTTCCATAACGACAAGGCTACAATCCATTGTAGTAACAAAAATCTCAACAATAGACTACCTTCCATAATGACAAGGCTACAATACTTTAGAGTATAAAAAATCTCGACAATAGACTACCTTCCATAATGAAAAGGTTACCATCCATTGGAGTAACTAAAATCTCGGCAACAGACTACCTTCCATAATGATTAGGCTACCATCCATTGGAGTAACAAAGATATCGACAACAGACAACCTTCCATAACGACAAGGCTATCATCCATTGGTGTAACAAAAATATCGACCACAGACTACCTTCCATAATGACAAGGCTACTATCCATTGGTGTAACAAAAATCTCGACAATAGAACACATTCCATAATGACATGGCTACCATCCATTGGAGTAATGGAAATATCGGCAATAGACTACCTACAATAATGACAAGCCTACCATCTATTGGAGTAACAAAAAATATCGACAACAGACTGTGTTTCATAATGAAAAGACTACCATCCATTGGAGTAACAAAAATCTCGACAACAAACTACCTTCCATAATGACAAGGCTACCATACATTGGATTAACAAAGATATCGACAACATACTACCTTCCATAACGACAAGGCTTCTATACATTGGATTAACAAAGATATCGACAACAGACTACCTTCCATAATGACAAGGCTACCATCCATTGGAGTAACGAAAATCTCGACAATAGAATACCTTCCATAATGACAAGGCTACCATCCATTGGAGTAACGGAAATATCGACAATAGACTACCTACGATAATGACAAGGCTACCATCCATTAGAGTAACAAAAATATTGACAACAGACTGCGTTTCATAATGAAAAAGCTACCATCCATTGGAGTAACAAAACTCTCGACAATAGACTACCTTCCATAATGACAAGGCTATCATCCATTAGAGTAACAAAAATATTAACAACAGACTACCTTCCATAATGACAAGGCTACCATCCATTGGAGTAACAAAAATCTCGACAATAGAACACCTTCCATAATGACAAGGCTACCATCCATTGGAGTAACGAAAATCTCGACAATAGACTACCTACAATAATGACAAGCCTACCATCTTATGGAGTAACAAAAATATCTATAACACACTTTGTTTCATAATGACAAGACTACAATCCATTGGAGTAACAAAAATATCGACAACAGACTACCTTCCATAATGACAAGGCTACCATACATTGGATTAACAAACATATCGACAACATACTACCTTCCATAATGACAAGGCTTCCATCCATTGGAGTGACAAAAATCTCGACAACCGACTACCTTACATAATAACTAGAATACCATCCATTGGAATAACAAAAATCTCGACAATAGACTACCTTCCATAATGACAAGGCTACCATCCAATGGAGTATCAAAAATATGAACAACATACTACTTTCCATAATGCCAAGTCTACCATCCATTGGAGTAACAGAAATATCAACGATAGACTACCCTCAATAATGACAAGGCTACCATCCATTGGAGTAACAAAAATATCGTCAATAGACTACCTTGCATAACGACAAGGCTACAATTCATTGTAGTAACAAAAATCTCGACGACAGACTACCTTCCATAATGACAATGCTAACATTCATTGTAGTAACAAAAATCTCGATAGTAGACTACCTTCCATAATGACAAGGCTACCATCCATTGGAATAACAAAAATATCGATAGCACACTACCTTCCATAATGACAAGGCTACCATCCCTTAGACTAACAAAAATTTCGACAACAGACTACCTTCCATAATGACTAGGCTACCATCCATTGGAGTAACAAAGATATCGACAACAAACTACCTTCCATAACGACAAGGCTACAATCCACTGTAGTATCAAAAATCTCGACAACAAACTACCTTCCATAATGAAGAGGCTAGCATCCATTGTAGTAACAAAAATCTCGACAATAGACTACCTTCCATAATGACAAGGCTACCATCCATTGTAGTAACAAAAATATCGACAATAGACTACCTTCCATGATGACAAGGCTACCATCCCTTAGAGTTACAAAAATCTCGACAACAGACTACCTTCCATAATGACTAGGCTACCAACCATTGGAGTAACAAAGATATCGACAACAGACTACCTTCCATAACGACAAGGCTACAATCCATTGTAGTAACAAAAATCTCAACAATAGACTACCTTCCATAATGACAAGGCTACAATACTTTAGAGTATAAAAAATCTCGACAATAGACTACCTTCCATAATGAAAAGGTTACCATCCATTGGAGTAACTAAAATCTCGATAACAGACTACCTTCCATAATGATTAGGCTACCATCCATTGGAGTAACAAAGATATCGACAACAGACAACCTTCCATAACCACAAGGCTACAATCCATTGTAGTAACAAAAATCTCGATAACAGACTACCTTCCATAATGACAAGAATACCATCCATTGTGGTAACAAAAAACTCGACAATAGACTACCTTCCATAATGACAAGGCTACCATCTGTTGGAGTAACAAAAATCACGACAACACACTACCTTCCATAATGATAAGTCCACCATCCATTGGAGTAACAAAAATCTCAACAATAGAATACCTTCCATAATGACAAGGCTACCATCTATTGGAGTAATAAAAATCACGACAACAGACTACCTTCAATAATGACTAGGCTACCATCCATTGGAATAACAAAAATATCGATAACACACTACCTTCCATAATGACAAGGCTACCATCCAATGGAGTAACAAACATCTCGACAACAGACTACCTTCCATAATGGCTAGGATACCATCCATTGGAGTAACAAAGATATCGACAACAGACTACCTTCCATATAGACAAGGCTACAATCCATCATAGTAACAAAAATCTCTACAACAGACTACCTTCCATAATGACAAGGCTACCATCCATTTTAGTAACAAAAATCTCGACAATACACTACCTTCCATAATGACAAGGCTACCATCCATTGGAGTAACAAAAATATCGACAACACACTACCTTCCATAATGACAAGGCTACCATCCAATGGAGTAACAAAAATCTCGACAACAAACTATCTTCCATAATGACTAGGATACCATCCATTGGAGTAACAAAGATATCGTCAATAGACTACCTTGCATAACGACAAGGCTACAATTCATTGTAGTAACAAAAATCTCGACGACAGACTACCTTCCATAATGACAATGCTAACATTCATTGTAGTAACAAAAATCTCGATAGTAGACTACCTTCCATAATGACAAGGCTACCATCCATTGGAATAACAAAAATATCGATAGCACACTACCTTCCATAATGACAAGGCTACCATCCCTTAGACTAACAAAAATTTCGACAACAGACTACCTTCCATAATGACTAGGCTACCATCCATTGGAGTAACAAAGATATCGACAACAAACTACCTTCCATAACGACAAGTCTACAATCCATTGTAGTATCAAAAATCTCGACAACAAACTACCTTCCATAATGACAAGGCTAGCATCCATTGTAGTAACAAAAATCTCGACAACAGACTACCTTCCATAATGACAAGGCTACCATCCATTGTAGTAACAAAAATATCGACAATAGACTACCTTCCATGATGACAAGGCTACCATCCATTGGAGTAACAAAAATCTCGACAACAGACTACCTTCCATAATGACAAGGCTACCATCCATTGGAATAACAAAAATATTGACAACACACTACCTTCCATAATAACAAGGCTACCATCCCTTAGACTAACAAAAATTTCGACAACAGACTACCTTCCATAATGACTAGGCTACCATCCATTGGAGTAACAAAGATATCGACAACAAACTACCTTCCATAACGACAAGGCTACAATCCATTGTAGTATCAAAAATCTCGACAACAAACTACCTTCCATAATGACAAGGCTAGCATCCATTGTAGTAACAAAAATCTCGACAACAGACTACCTTCCATAATGACAAGGCTACCATCCATTGTAGTAACAAAAATATCGACAATAGACTACCTTCCATGATGACAAGGCTACCATCCATTGGAGTAACAAAAATCTCGACAACAGACTACCTTCCATAATGACAAGGCTACCATCCATTGGAATAACAAAAATATTGACAACACACTACCTTCCATAATAACAAGGCTACCATCCCTTAGAATAACAAAAATCTCGACAACAGACTACCTTCCATAATGACTTGGCTACCAACCATTGGAGTAACAAAGATATCGACAACAGACTACCTTCCATAACGACAAGGCTACAATCCATTGTAGTAACAAAAATCTCAACAATAGACTACCTTCCATAATGACAAGGCTACAATACTTTAGAGTATAAAAAATCTCGACAATAGACTACCTTCCATAATGAAAAGGTTACCATCCATTGGAGTAACTAAAATCTCGGCAACAGACTACCTTCCATAATGATTAGGCTACCATCCATTGGAGTAACAAAGATATCGACAACAGACAACCTTCCATAACGACAAGGCTATCATCCATTGGTGTAACAAAAATATCGACCACAGACTACCTTCCATAATGACAAGGCTACTATCCATTGGTGTAACAAAAATCTCGACAATAGAACACATTCCATAATGACATGGCTACCATCCATTGGAGTAATGGAAATATCGGCAATAGACTACCTACAATAATGACAAGCCTACCATCTATTGGAGTAACAAAAAATATCGACAACAGACTGTGTTTCATAATGAAAAGACTACCATCCATTGGAGTAACAAAAATCTCGACAACAAACTACCTTCCATAATGACAAGGCTACCATACATTGGATTAACAAAGATATCGACAACATACTACCTTCCATAACGACAAGGCTTCTATACATTGGATTAACAAAGATATCGACAACAGACTACCTTCCATAATGACAAGGCTACCATCCATTGGAGTAACGAAAATCTCGACAATAGAATACCTTCCATAATGACAAGGCTACCATCCATTGGAGTAACGGAAATATCGACAATAGACTACCTACGATAATGACAAGGCTACCATCCATTAGAGTAACAAAAATATTGACAACAGACTGCGTTTCATAATGAAAAAGCTACCATCCATTGGAGTAACAAAACTCTCGACAATAGACTACCTTCCATAATGACAAGGCTATCATCCATTAGAGTAACAAAAATATTAACAACAGACTACCTTCCATAATGACAAGGCTACCATCCATTGGAGTAACAAAAATCTCGACAATAGAACACCTTCCATAATGACAAGGCTACCATCCATTGGAGTAACGAAAATCTCGACAATAGACTACCTACAATAATGACAAGCCTACCATCTCATGGAGTAACAAAAATATCTATAACACACTTTGTTTCATAATGACAAGACTACAATCCATTGGAGTAACAAAAATATCGACAACAGACTACCTTCCATAATGACAAGGCTACCATACATTGGATTAACAAACATATCGACAACATACTACCTTCCATAATGACAAGGCTTCCATCCATTGGAGTGACAAAAATCTCGACAACCGACTACCTTACATAATAACTAGAATACCATCCATTGGAATAACAAAAATCTCGACAATAGACTACCTTCCATAATGACAAGGCTACCATCCAATGGAGTATCAAAAATATGAACAACATACTACTTTCCATAATGCCAAGTCTACCATCCATTGGAGTAACAGAAATATCAACGATAGACTACCCTCAATAATGACAAGGCTACCATCCATTGGAGTAACAAAAATATCAACAACAAACTACCTTCCATAATGACAAGGCTACCATCCATTGGAGTAACAAAAATCTCGACAAAAAAACTACCATCCATAATGACAAGGCTACCATCCATTGGAGTAAGAAAAATCTCGAAAACAGGCTACCTTCCGTAATGACATGGGTACCATCCATTAGAGTAAAACAAATCTCGAAAACAGACTACCTTCCATCTTAACAAGGCTACCATCCATTGGAGTAACAAAAATATCGACAATGGACTACCTTCCATAATGACAAGGCTACCATCCATTGGAGTAAAAAAATCTCGACAATAGAACACCTTCCATAATTACAAGTATACCATCCATTGGAGTAACGAAAATCTCAACAATAGACTACCTACAATAATGACAAGCCTACCATCTATTGGAGTAAACAAAATATCGACAATAGACTGTGTTTCATAATGACAAGACTACCATCCATTGGAGTAACAAAAATCTCGACAACAAACTACCTTCCATAATGACAAGGCTACCATACATTGGATTAACAAAGATATAGACAACATACTACCTTCCATAATGACAAGGCTACCATCCATTGGAGTAACGAAAATGTCGACAATAGAATACCTTCCATAATGACAAGGCTACCATCCATTGGAGTAACGAAGATATCGACAATAGACTACCTACGATAATGACAAGGCTACCATCCATTAGAGTAACAAAAATATTGACAACAAACTGCGTTTCATAATGACAAAGCTACCATCCATTGGAGTAACAAAACTCTCGACAATAGACTACCTTCCATAATGACAAGGCTATCATCCATTGGTGTAAAAAAATATCAACAACAAACTACCTTCCATAATGACAAGGATACCACCCATTGGAGTAACAAAAATCTCGACAATAGAACACCTTCCATAATGACAAGGCTACCATCCATTGGAGTAATGAAAATATCAACAATAGACTACCTACAATAATGACAAGCCTACCATCTATTGGAGTAACAAAAATATCGACAACACACTGTGTTTCATAATGACAAGACTACCATCCATTGGAGTAACAAAAATCTCGACAACAGACTACCTTCCATAATGACAAGGCTACCATCCAATGGAGTATCAAAAATATGAGCAACAGACTACTTTCCATAATGCCAAGTCTACCATCCATTGGAGTAACAGAAATCTCAACGATAGACTACCCTCAATAATGACAAGACTACCATCCATTGGAGTAACAAAAATATCAACAACAAACTACCTTCCATAATGACAAGGCTACCATCCATTGGAGTAACAAAAATCTCGACAAAAAAACTACCATCCATAATGACAAGGCTACCATCCATTGGAGTAAGAAAAATCTCGAAAACAGGCTACCTTCCGTAATGACATGGGTACCATCCATTAGAGTAAAACAAATCTCGAAAACAGACTACCTTCCATCTTAACAAGGCTACCATCCATTGGAGTAACAAAAATATCGACAATGGACTACCTTCCATAATGACAAGGCTACCATCCATTGGAGTAAAAAAATCTCGACAATAGAACACCTTCCATAATTACAAGTATACCATCCATTGGAGTAACGAAAATCTCAACAATAGACTACCTACAATAATGACAAGCCTACCATCTATTGGAGTAAACAAAATATCGACAATAGACTGTGTTTCATAATGACAAGACTACCATCCATTGGAGTAACAAAAATCTCGACAACAAACTACCTTCCATAATGACAAGGCTACCATACATTGGATTAACAAAGATATCGACAACATACTACCTTCCATAACGACAAGGCTTCTATACATTGGATTAACAAAGATATCGACAACAGACTACCTTCCATAATGACAAGGCTACCATCCATTGGAGTAACGAAAATCTCGACAATAGAATACCTTCCATAATGACAAGGCTACCATCCATTGGAGTAACGGAAATATCGACAATAGACTACCTACGATAATGACAAGGCTACCATCCATTAGAGTAACAAAAATATTGACAACAGACTGCGTTTCATAATGAAAAAGCTACCATCCATTGGAGTAACAAAACTCTCGACAATAGACTACCTTCCATAATGACAAGGCTATCATCCATTAGAGTAACAAAAATATTAACAACAGACTACCTTCCATAATGACAAGGCTACCATCCATTGGAGTAACAAAAATCTCGACAATAGAACACCTTCCATAATGACAAGGCTACCATCCATTGGAGTAACGAAAATCTCGACAATAGACTACCTACAATAATGACAAGCCTACCATCTCATGGAGTAACAAAAATATCTATAACACACTTTGTTTCATAATGACAAGACTACAATCCATTGGAGTAACAAAAATATCGACAACAGACTACCTTCCATAATGACAAGGCTACCATACATTGGATTAACAAACATATCGACAACATACTACCTTCCATAATGACAAGGCTTCCATCCATTGGAGTGACAAAAATCTCGACAACCGACTACCTTACATAATAACTAGAATACCATCCATTGGAATAACAAAAATCTCGACAATAGACTACCTTCCATAATGACAAGGCTACCATCCAATGGAGTATCAAAAATATGAACAACATACTACTTTCCATAATGCCAAGTCTACCATCCATTGGAGTAACAGAAATATCAACGATAGACTACCCTCAATAATGACAAGGCTACCATCCATTGGAGTAACAAAAATATCAACAACAAACTACCTTCCATAATGACAAGGCTACCATCCATTGGAGTAACAAAAATCTCGACAAAAAAACTACCATCCATAATGACAAGGCTACCATCCATTGGAGTAAGAAAAATCTCGAAAACAGGCTACCTTCCGTAATGACATGGGTACCATCCATTAGAGTAAAACAAATCTCGAAAACAGACTACCTTCCATCTTAACAAGGCTACCATCCATTGGAGTAACAAAAATATCGACAATGGACTACCTTCCATAATGACAAGGCTACCATCCATTGGAGTAAAAAAATCTCGACAATAGAACACCTTCCATAATTACAAGTATACCATCCATTGGAGTAACGAAAATCTCAACAATAGACTACCTACAATAATGACAAGCCTACCATCTATTGGAGTAAACAAAATATCGACAATAGACTGTGTTTCATAATGACAAGACTACCATCCATTGGAGTAACAAAAATCTCGACAACAAACTACCTTCCATAATGACAAGGCTACCATACATTGGATTAACAAAGATATAGACAACATACTACCTTCCATAATGACAAGGCTACCATCCATTGGAGTAACGAAAATGTCGACAATAGAATACCTTCCATAATGACAAGGCTACCATCCATTGGAGTAACGAAGATATCGACAATAGACTACCTACGATAATGACAAGGCTACCATCCATTAGAGTAACAAAAATATTGACAACAAACTGCGTTTCATAATGACAAAGCTACCATCCATTGGAGTAACAAAACTCTCGACAATAGACTACCTTCCATAATGACAAGGCTATCATCCATTGGTGTAAAAAAATATCAACAACAAACTACCTTCCATAATGACAAGGATACCACCCATTGGAGTAACAAAAATCTCGACAATAGAACACCTTCCATAATGACAAGGCTACCATCCATTGGAGTAATGAAAATATCAACAATAGACTACCTACAATAATGACAAGCCTACCATCTATTGGAGTAACAAAAATATCGACAACACACTGTGTTTCATAATGACAAGACTACCATCCATTGGAGTAACAAAAATCTCGACAACAGACTACCTTCCATAATGACAAGGCTACCATCCAATGGAGTATCAAAAATATGAGCAACAGACTACTTTCCATAATGCCAAGTCTACCATCCATTGGAGTAACAGAAATCTCAACGATAGACTACCCTCAATAATGACAAGACTACCATCCATTGGAGTAAAAAAAATATCAACAACAAACTACCTTCCATAATGACAAGGCTACCATCCATTGGAGTAACAAAAATCTCGACAAAAAAACTACCATCCATAATGACAAGGCTACCATCCATTGGAGTAAGAAAAATCTCGAAAACAGGCTACCTTCCGTAATGACATGGGTACCATCCATTAGAGTAAAACAAATCTCGAAAACAGACTACCTTCCATCTTAACAAGGCTACCATCCATTGGAGTAACAAAAATATCGACAATGGACTACCTTCCATAATGACAAGGCTACCATCCATTGGAGTAAAAAAATCTCGACAATAGAACACCTTCCATAATTACAAGTATACCATCCATTGGAGTAACGAAAATCTCAACAATAGACTACCTACAATAATGACAAGCCTACCATCTATTGGAGTAAACAAAATATCGACAATAGACTGTGTTTCATAATGACAAGACTACCATCCATTGGAGTAACAAAAATCTCGACAACAAACTACCTTCCATAATGACAAGGCTGCCATACATTGGATTAACAAAGATATAGACAACATACTACCTTCCATAATGACAAGGCTACCATCCATTGGAGTAACGAAAATGTCGACAATAGAATACCTTCCATAATGACAAGGCTACCATCCATTGGAGTAACGAAGATATCGACAATAGACTACCTACGATAATGACAAGGCTACCATCCATTAGAGTAACAAAAATATTGACAACAAACTGCGTTTCATAATGACAAAGCTACCATCCATTGGAGTAACAAAACTCTCGACAATAGACTACCTTCCATAATGACAAGGCTATCATCCATTGGTGTAAAAAAATATCAACAACAAACTACCTTCCATAATGACAAGGATACCACCCATTGGAGTAACAAAAATCTCGACAATAGAACACCTTCCATAATGACAAGGCTACCATCCATTGGAGTAATGAAAATATCAACAATAGACTACCTACAATAATGACAAGCCTACCATCTATTGGAGTAACAAAAATATCGACAACACACTGTGTTTCATAATGACAAGACTACCATCCATTGGAGTAACAAAAATCTCGACAACAGACTACCTTCCATAATGACAAGGCTACCATCCAATGGAATATCAAAAATATGAGCAACAGACTACTTTCCATAATGCCAAGTCTACCATCCATTGGAGTAACAGAAATCTCAACGATAGACTACCCTCAATAATGACAAGGCTACCATCCATTGGAGTAACAAAAATATCAACAACAGACTACCTTCCATAATGACAAGGCTACCATCCATTGGAGTAAAAAAAATCTCGACAACAAACTACCTTCCATAATGACAAGGCTAACATCCATTGGAGTAAGAAAAATCTCGAAAACAGGCTACCTTCCATAATGATAATGTCACCATCCATTGTGGTAACAAAAATCACGACAATAGACTACCTTCCATAATGACATGGGTACAATCCATTAGAGTAAAACAAATCTCGAAAACAGACTACCTTCCATCTTAACAAGGCTACCATCCATTGGAGTAACAAAAATATCGACAATGGACTACCTTCCATAATGACAAGGCTACCATCCATTAGAATACCAAAAATCTCGACAATAGAACACCTTCCATAATTACAAGGCTACCATCCATTGGAGTAACGAAAATCTCGACAATAAACTACCTACAATAATGACAAGCCTACCATCTATTGGAGTAACAAAAATATCGACAACAGACTGTATTTAATAATTAAAGACTACCATCCATTGGAGTAACAAAAATCTCGACAATAGACTACCTTCCATAATGACAAGGCTACCATACATTGGATTAACAAAGATATCGACAACAGACTACCTTCCATAATGACAAGGCTACCATCCATTGGAGTAACGAAAATCTCGACAATAGAATACCTTCCATAATGACAAGGCTACCATCCATTGGAGTAACGAAAATATCGACAATAGACTACCTACGATAATGACAAGGCTACCATACATTAGAGTAACAAAAATATTGACAACAGACTGCGTTTCATAATGACAAACCTACCATCCATTGGAGTAACAAAACTCTCGACAATAGACTACCTTCCATAATGACAAGGCTATCATCCATTAGAGTAACAAAAATATTAACAACAGACTACCTTCCATAATGACAAGGCTACCATCCATTGGAGTAACAAAAATCTCGACAATAGAACACCTTCCATAATGACAAGGCTACCATCCATTGGAGTAACGAAAATCTCGACAATAGACTACCTACAATAATGACAAGCCTACCATCTATTGGAGTAACAAAAATATCGATAACACACTGTGTTTCATAATGACAGGACTACAATCCATTGGAGTAACAAAAATATCGACAACAGACTACCTTCCATAATGACAAGGCTACCATACATTGGATTAACAAAGATATCGACAACATACTACCTTCCATAATGACAAGGCTTCCATCCATTGGAGTAACAAAAATCTCGACAACAGACTACCTTCCATAATAACTAGGATACCATCCATTGGAATAACAAAAATCTTGACAATAGACTACCTTCCATAATGACAAGGCTACCATCCAATGGAGTATCAAAAATATGAACAACAGACTACTTTCCATAATGCCAAGTCTACCATCCATTAGAGTAACAGAAATATCAACGATAGACTACCCTCAATAATGACAAGGCTACCATCCATTGGAGTAACAAAAATATCAACAACAGACTACCTTCCATAATGACAAGGCTACCATCCATTGGAGTAAAAAAAATCTCAACAACAAACTACCTTCCATAATGACAAGGCTAACATCCATTGGAGTAAGAAAAATCTCGAAAACAGGCTACCTTCCATAATGACAATGTCACCATCCATTGTGGTAACAAAAATCTCGACAATAGACTACCTTCCATAATGACATGGGTACAATCCATTAGAGTAAAACAAATCTCGAAAACAGACTACCTTCCATCTTAACAAGGCTACCATCCATTGGAGTAACAAAAATATCGACAATGGACTACCTTCCATAATGACAAGGCTACCATCCATTGGAGTACCAAAAATCTCGACAATAGAACACCTTCCATAATTACAAGGCTACCATCCATTGGAGTAACGAAAATCTCGACAATAGACTACCTACAATAATGACAAGCCTACCATCTATTGGAGTAACAAAAATATCGACAACAGACTGTGTTTAATAATTAAAGACTACCATCCATTGGAGTAACAAAAATCTCGACAATAGACTACCTTCCATAATGACAAGGCTACCATCCATTAGAGTAACAAAAATATCGACAACAGACTAACTTCCATAATGACAAGGCTACCATCCATTGGAGTAACGAAAATCTCGAAAATAGAATAACTTCCATAATGACAAGGCTACCATCCATTGGAGTAAAGAAAATATCGACAATAGACTACCTACGATAATGACAACGCTACCATCCATTAGAGTAACAAAAATATTGACAACAAACTGCGTTTCATAATGACAAAGCTACCATCCATTGGAGTAACAAAACTCTCGACAATAGACTACCTTCCATAATGACAAGGCTATCATCCATTGGTGTAACAAAAATATCGACCACAGACTACCTTCCATAATGAGAAGGCTACTATCCATTGGTGTAACAAAAATCTCGACAATAGAACACATTCCATAATGACATGGCTACCATCCATTGGAGTAATGGAAATATCGGCAATAGACTACCTACAATAATGACAAGCCTACCATCTATTGGAGTAACAAAAAATATCGACAACAGACTGTGTTTCATAATGAAAAGACTACCATCCATTGGAGTAACAAAAATCTCGACAACAAACTACCTTCCAAAATGACAAGGCTACCATACATTGGATTAACAAAGATATCGACAACATACTACCTTCCATAACCACAAGGCTTCTATACATTGGATTAACAAAGATATCGACAACAGACTACCTTCCATAATGACAAGGCTACCATCCATTGGAGTAACGAAAATGTCGACAATAGAATACCTTCCATAATGACAAGGCTACCATCCATTGGAGTAAAGGAAATATCGACAATAGACTACCTACGATAATGACAAGGCTACCATCCATTAGAGTAACAAAAATATTGACAACAGACTGCGTTTCATAATGAAAAAGCTACCATCCATTGGAGTAACAAAACTCTCGACAATAGACTACCTTCCATAATGACAAGGCTATCATCCATTAGAGTAACATAAATATTAACAACAGACTACCTTCCATAATGACAAGGCTACCATCAATTGGTGTAACAAAAATCTCGACAATAGAACACCTTCCATAATGACAAGGCTACCATCCATTGGAGTAACGAAAATATCAACAATGGACTACCTACAATAATGACAAGCCTACCATCTATTGGAGTAACAAAAATATCAACAACACACTGTGTTTCATAATGACAAGACTACCATCCATTGGAGTAACAAAAATCTCGACAACAGACTACCTTCCATAATGACTAGGCTACCATCCAATGGAGTATCAAAAATATGAACAACAGACTACTTTCCATAATGCCAAGTCTACCATCCATTGGAGTAACAGAAATCTCAACGATAGACTACCCTCAATAATGACAAGGCTACCATCCATTGGAGTAACAAAAATATCAACAACAGACTACCTTCCATAATGACAAGGATACCATCCATTGGAGTAAAAAAAATCTCGACAACAAACTACCTTCCATAATGACAAGGCTAACATCCATTGGAGTAAGAAAAATCGCGAAAACAGGCTACCTTCCATAATGACAATGTCACCATCCATTGTGGTAACAAAAATCTCGACAATAGACTACCTTCCATAATGACATGGGTACAATCCATTAGAGTAAAACAAATCTCGAAAACAGACTACCTTCCATCTTAACAAGTCTACCATCCATTGGAGTAACAAAAATATCGACAATGGACTACCTTCCATAATGACAAGGCTACCATCCATTGGAGTACCAAAAATCTCGACAATAGAACACCTTCCATAATTACAAGGCTACCATCCATTGGAGTAACGAAAATCTCGACAATAAACTACCTGCAATAATGACAAGCCTACCATCTATTGGAGTAACAAAAATATCGACAACAGACTGTATTTAATAATTAAAGACTACCATCCATTGGAGTAACAAAAATCTCGACAATAGACTACCTTCCATAATGACAAGGCTACCATACATTGGATTAACAAAGATATCGACAACAGACTACCTTCCATAATGACAAGCCTACCATCCATTGGAGTAACGAAAATCTCGACAATAAACTACCTACAATAATGACAAGCCTACCATCTATTGGAGTAACAAAAATATCGACAACAGACTGTATTTAATAATTAAAGACTACCATCCATTGGAGTAACAAAAATCTCGACAATAGACTACCTTCCATAATGACAAGGCTACCATACATTGGATTAACAAAGATATCGACAACAGACTACCTTCCATAATGACAAGGCTACCATCCATTGGAGTAACAAAAATCTCGACAATAGAATACCTTCCATAATGACAAGGCTACCATCCATTGGAGTAACGAAAATATCGACAATAGACTACCTACGATAATGACAAGGCTACCATACATTAGAGTAACAAAAATATTGACAACAGACTGCGTTTCATAATGACAAACCTACCATCCATTGGAGTAACAAAACTCTCGACAATAGACTACCTTCCATAATGACAAGGCTATCATCCATTAGAGTAACAAAAATATTAACAACAGACTACCTTCCATAATGACAAGGCTACCATCCATTGGAGTAACAAAAATCTCGACAATAGAACACCTTCCATAATGACAAGGCTACCATCCATTGGAGTAACGAAAATCTCGACAATAGACTACCTACAATAATGACAAGCCTACCATCTATTGGAGTAACAAAAATATCGATAACACACTGTGTTTCATAATGACAGGACTACAATCCATTGGAGTAACAAAAATATCGACAACAGACTACCTTCCATAATGACAAGGCTACCATACATTGGATTAACAAAGATATCGACAACATACTACCTTCCATAATGACAAGGCTTCCATCCATTGGAGTAACAAAAATCTCGACAACAGACTACCTTCCATAATAACTAGGATACCATCCATTGGAATAACAAAAATCTTGACAATAGACTACCTTCCATAATGACAAGGCTACCATCCAATGGAGTATCAAAAATATGAACAACAGACTACTTTCCATAATGCCAAGTCTACCATCCATTAGAGTAACAGAAATCTCAACGATAGACTACCCTCAATAATGACAAGGCTACCATCCATTGGAGTAACAAAAATATCAACAACAGACTACCTTCCATAATGACAAGGCTACCATCCATTGGAGTAAAAAAAATCTCAACAACAAACTACCTTCCATAATGACAAGGCTAACATCCATTGGAGTAAGAAAAATCTCGAAAACAGGCTACCTTCCATAATGACAATGTCACCATCCATTGTGGTAACAAAAATCTCGACAATAGACTACCTTCCATAATGACATGGGTACAATCCATTAGAGTAAAACAAATCTCGAAAACAGACTACCTTCCATCTTAACAAGGCTACCATCCATTGGAGTAACAAAAATATCGACAATGGACTACCTTCCATAATGACAAGGCTACCATCCATTGGAGTACCAAAAATCTCGACAATAGAACACCTTCCATAATTACAAGGCTATCATCCATTGGAGTAACGAAAATCTCGACAATAGACTACCTACAATAATGACAAGCCTACCATCTATTGGAGTAACAAAAATATCGACAACAGACTGTGTTTAATAATTAAAGACTACCATCCATTGGAGTAACAAAAATCTCGACAATAGACTACCTTCCATAATGACAAGGCTACCATCCATTAGAGTAACAAAAATATCGACAATAGACTAACTTCCATAATGACAAGGCTACCATCCATTGGAGTAACGAAAATCTCGAAAATAGAATAACTTCCATAATGACAAGGCTACCATCCATTGGAGTAAAGAAAATATCGACAATAGACTACCTACGATAATGACAACGCTACCATCCATTAGAGTAACAAAAATATTGACAACAAACTGCGTTTCATAATGACAAAGCTACCATCCATTGGAGTAACAAAACTCTCGACAATAGACTACCTTCCATAATGACAAGGCTATCATCCATTGGTGTAACAAAAATATCGACCACAGACTACCTTCCATAATGACAAGGCTACTATCCATTGGTGTAACAAAAATCTCGACAATAGAACACATTCCATAATGACATGGCTACCATCCATTGGAGTAATGGAAATATCGGCAATAGACTACCTACAATAATGACAAGCCTACCATCTATTGGAGTAACAAAAAATATCGATAACAGACTGTGTTTCATAATGAAAAGACTACCATCCATTGGAGTAACAAAAATCTCGACAACAAACTACCTTCCAAAATGACAAGGCTACCATACATTGGATTAACAAAGATATCGACAACATACTACCTTCCATAACCACAAGGCTTCTATACATTGGATTAACAAAGATATCGACAACAGACTACCTTCCATAATGACAAGGCTACCATCCATTGGAGTAACGAAAATGTCGACAATAGAATACCTTCCATAATGACAAGGCTACCATCCATTGGAGTAAAGGAAATATCGACAATAGACTACCTACGATAATGACAAGGCTACCATCCATTAGAGTAACAAAAATATTGACAACAGACTGCGTTTCATAATGAAAAAGCTACCATCCATTGGAGTAACAAAACTCTCGACAATAGACTACCTTCCATAATGACAAGGCTATCATCCATTAGAGTAACATAAATATTAACAATAGACGACCTTCCATAATGACAAGGCTACCATCCATTGGAGTAACAAAAATCTCGACAATAGAACACCTTCCATAATGACAAGGCTACCATCCATTGGAGTAACGAAAATATCAACAATGGACTACCTACAATAATGACAAGCCTACCATCTATTGGAGTAACAAAAATATCAACAACACACTGTGTTTCATAATGACAAGACTACCATCCATTGGAGTAACAAAAATCTCGACAACAGACTACCTTCCATAATGACTAGGCTACCATCCAATGGAGTATCAAAAATATGAACAACAGACTACTTTCCATAATGCCAAGTCTACCATCCATTGGAGTAACAGAAATCTCAACGATAGACTACCCTCAATAATGACAAGGCTACCATCCATTGGAGTAACAAAAATATCAACAACAGACTACCTTCCATAATGACAAGGATACCATCCATTGGAGTAAAAAAAATCTCGACAACAAACTACCTTCCATAATGACAAGGCTAACATCCATTGGAGTAAGAAAAATCGCGAAAACAGGCTACCTTCCATAATGACAATGTCACCATCCATTGTGGTAACAAAAATCTCGACAATAGACTACCTTCCATAATGACATGGGTACAATCCATTAGAGTAAAACAAATCTCGAAAACAGACTACCTTCCATCTTAACAAGTCTACCATCCATTGGAGTAACAAAAATATCGACAATGGACTACCTTCCATAATGAAAAGGCTACCATCCATTGGAGTACCAAAAATCTCGACAATAGAACACCTTCCATAATTACAAGGCTACCATCCATTGGAGTAACGAAAATCTCGACAATAAACTACCTGCAATAATGACAAGCCTACCATCTATTGGAGTAACAAAAATATCGACAACAGACTGTATTTAATAATTAAAGACTACCATCCATTGGAGTAACAAAAATCTCGACAATAGACTACCTTCCATAATGACAAGGCTACCATACATTGGATTAACAAAGATATCGACAACAGACTACCTTCCATAATGACAAGGCTACCATCCATTGGAGTAACGAAAATCTCGACAATAGAATACCTTCCATAATGACAAGGCTACCATCCATTGGAGTAACGAAAATATCGATAATAGACTACCTACGATAATGACAAGGCTACCATACATTAGAGTAACAAAAATATTGACAACAGACTGCGTTTCATAATGACAAACCTACCATCCATTGGAGTTACAAAACTCTCGACAATAGACTACCTTCCATAATGACAAGGCTATCATCCATTAGAGTAACAAAAATATTAACAACAGACTACCTTCCATAATGACAAGGCTACCATCCATTGGAGTAACAAAAATCTCGACAATAGAACACCTTCCATAATGACAAGGCTACCATCCATTGGAGTAACGAAAATCTCGACAATAGACTACCTACAATAATGACAAGCCTACCATCTATTGGAGTAACAAAAATATCGATAACACACTGTGTTTCATAATGACAGGACTACAATCCATTGGAGTAACAAAAATATCGACAACAGACTACCTTCCATAATGACAAGGCTACCATACATTGGATTAACAAAGATATCGACAACATACTACCTTCCATAATGACAAGGCTTCCATCCATTGGAGTAACAAAAATCTCGACAACAGACTACCTTCCATAATAACTAGGATACCATCCATTGGAATAACAAAAAGCTTGACAATAGACTACCTTCCATAATGACAAGGCTACCATCCAATGGAGTATCAAAAATATGAACAACAGACTACTTTCCATAATGCCAAGTCTACCATCCATTAGAGTAACAGAAATCTCAACGATAGACTACCCTCAATAATGACGAGGCTACCATCCATTGGAGTAACAAAAATATCAACAACAGACTACCTTCCATAATGACAAGGCTACCATCCATTGGAGTAAAAAAAATCTCGACAACAAACTACCTTCCATAATGACAAGGCTAACATCCATTGGAGTAAGAAAAATCTCGAAAACAGGCTACCTTCCATAATGACAATGTCACCATCCATTGTGGTAACAAAAATCTCGACAATAGACTACCTTCCATAATGACATGGGTACAATCCATTAGAGTAAAACAAATCTCGAAAACAGACTACCTTCCATCTTAACAAGGCTACCATCCATTGGAGTAACAAAAATATCGACAATGGACTACCTTCCATAATGACAAGGCTACCATCCATTGGAGTACCAAAAATCTCGACAATAGAACACCTTCCATAATTACAAGGCTACCATCCATTGGAGTAACGAAAATCTCGACAATAGATTACCTACAATAATGACAAGCCTACCATCTATTGGAGTTACAAAAATATCGACAACAGACTGTGTTTAATAATTAAAGACTACCATCCATTGGAGTAACAAAAATCTCGACAATAGACTACCTTCCATAATGACAAGGCTACCATCCATTAGAGTAACAAAAATATCGACAACAGACTAACTTCCATAATGACAAGGCTACCATCCATTGGAGTAACGAAAATCTCGAAAATAGAATAACTTCCATAATGACAAGGCTACCATCCATTGGAGTAAAGAAAATATCGACAATAGACTACCTACGATAATGACAACGCTACCATCCATTAAAGTAACAAAATATTGACAACAAACTGCGTTTCATAATGACAAAGCTACCATCCATTGGAGTAACAAAACTCTCGACAATAGACTACCTTCCATAATGACAAGGCTATCATCCATTGGTGTAACAAAAATATCGACCACAGACTACCTTCCATAATGACAAGGCTACTATCCATTGGTGTAACAAAAATCTCGACAATAGAACACATTCCATAATGACATGGCTACCATCCATTGGAGTAATGGAAATATCGGCAATAGACTACCTACAATAATGACAAGCCTACCATCTATTGGAGTAACAAAAAATATCGACAACAGACTGTGTTTCATAATTAAAAGACTACCATCCATTGGAGTAACAAAAATCTCGACAACAAACTACCTTCCATAATGACAAGGCTACCATACATTGGATTAACAAAGATATCGACAACATACTACCTTCCATAACGACAAGGCTTCTATACATTGGATTAACAAAGATATCGACAACAGACTACCTTCCATAATGACAAGGCTACCATCCATTGGAGTAACGAAAATCTCGACAATAGAATACCTTCCATAATGACTAGGCTACCATCCATTGGAGTAACGGAAATATCGACAATAGACTACCTACGATAATGACAAGGCTACCATCCATTAGAGTAACAAAAATATTGACAACAGACTGCGTTTCATAATGAAAAAGCTACCATCCATTGGAGTAACAAAACTCTCGACAATAGACTACCTTCCATAATGACAAGGCTATCATCCATTAGAGTAACAAAAATATTAACAACAGACTACCTTCCATAATGACAAGGCTACCATCCATTGGAGTAACAAAAATCTCGACAATAGAACACCTTCCATAATGACAAGGCTACCATCCATTGGAGTAACGAAAATCTCGACAATAGACTACCTACAATAATGACAAGCCTACCATCTATTGGAGTAACAAAAATATCTATAACACACTGTGTTTCATAATGACAAGACTATAATCCATTGGAGTAACAAAAATATCGACAACAGACTACCTTCTATAATGACAAGGCTACCATACATTGGATTAACAAACATATCGACAACATACTACCTTCCATAATGACAAGGCTTCCATCCATTGGAGTGACAAAAATCTCGATAACAGACTACCTTACATAATAACTAGAATACCATCCATTGGAATAACAAAAATCTTGACAATAGACTACCTTCCATAATGACAAGGCTACCATCCAATGGAGTATCAAAAATATGAACAACATACTACTTTCCATAATGCCAAGTCTACCATCCATTGGAGTAACAGAAATCTCAACGATAGACTACCCTCAATAATGACAAGGCTACCATCCATTGGAGTAACAAAAATATCAACAACAAACTACCTTCCATAATGACAAGGCTACCATCCATTGGAGTAACAAAAATCTCGACAAAAAAACTACCATCCATAATGACAAGGCTACCATCCATTGGAGTAAGAAAAATCTCGAAAACAGGCTACCTTCCGTAATGACAATGCACCATCCATTGTGGTAACACAAATATCGACAATAGACTACCTTTCATAATGACATGGGTACCATCCATTAGAGTAAAACAAATCTCGAAAACAGACTACCTTCCATCTTAACAAGGCTACCATCCATTGGAGTAACAAAAATATCGACAATGGACTACCTTCCATAATGACAAGGCTACCATCCATTGGAGTAAAAAAATCTCGACAATAGAACACCTTCCATAATTACAAGTATACTATCCATTGGAGTAACGAAAATCTCAACAATAGACTACCTACAATAATGACAAGCCTACCATCTATTGGAGTAAACAAAATATCGACAATAGACTGTGTTTCATAATGACAAGACTACCATCCATTGGAGTAACAAAAATCTCGACAACAAACTACCTTCCATAATGACAAGGCTACCATACATTGGATTAACAAAGATATAGACAACATACTACCTTCCATAATGACAAGGCTACCATCCATTGGAGTAAGGAAAATGTCGACAATAGAATACCTTCCATAATGACAAGGCTACCATCCATTGGAGTAACGAAGATATCGCCAATAGACTACCTACGATAATGACAAGGCTACCATACATTAGAGTAACAAAAATATTGACAACAAACTGCGTTTCATAATGACAAAGCTACCATCCATTGGAGTAACAAAACTCTCGAAAATAGACTACCTTCCATAATGACAAGGCTATCATCCATTGGTGTAAAAAAATATCAACAACAAACTACCTTCCATAATGACAAGGATACCATCCATTGGAGTAACAAAAATCTCGACAATAGAACACCTTCCATAATGACAAGGCTACCATCCATTGGAGTAACGAAAATATCAACAATAGACTACTTACAATAATGACAAGCCTACCATCTATTGGAGTAACAAAAATATCGACAACACACTGTGTTTCATAATGACAAGACTACCATCCATTGGAGTAACATAAATCTCGACAACAGACTACCTTCCATAATGACAAGGCTACCATCCAATGGAGTATCAAAAATATGAACAACAGACTACTTTCCATAATGCCAAGTCTACCATCCATTGGAGTAACAGAAATCTCAACGATAGACTACCCTCAATAATGACAAGGCTACCATCCATTGGAGTAACAAAAATATCAACAACAGACTACCTTCCATAATGACAAGGCTACCATCCATTGGAGTAAAAAAAATCTCGACAACAAACTACCTTCCATAATGACAAGGCTAACATCCATTGGAGTAAGAAAAATATCGAAAACAGGCTACCTTCCATAATGACAATGTCACCATCCATTGTGGTAACAAAAATCTCGACAATAGACTACCTTCCATAATGACATGGGTACAATCCATTAGAGTAAAACAAATCTCGAAAGCAGACTACCTTCCATCTTAACAAGGCTACCATCCATTGGAGTAACAAAAATATCGATAATGGACTACCTTCCATAATGACAAGGCTACCATCCATTGGAGTACCAAAAATCTCGACAATAGAACACCTTCCATAATTACAAGGCTACCATCCATTGGAGTAACGAAAATCTCGACAATAAACTACCTACAATAATGACAAGCCTACCATCTATTGGAGTAACAAAAATATCGACAACAGACTGTATTTAATAATTAAAGACTACCATCCATTGGAGTATCAAAAATCTCGACAATAGACTACCTTCCATAATGACAAGGCTACCATACATTAGATTAACAAAGATATCGACAACAGACTACCTTCCATAATGACAAGGCTACCATCCATTGGAGTAACGAAAATCTCGACAATAGAATACCTTCCATAATGACAAGGCTACCATCCATTGGAGTAACGAAAATATCGATAATAGACTACCTACGATAATGACAAGGCTACCATACATTAGAGTAACAAAAATATTGACAACAGACTACATTTCATAATGACAAACCTACCATCCATTGGACTAACAAAACTCTCGACAATAGACTACCTTCCATAATTACAAGGCTATCATCCATTAGAGTAACAAAAATATTAACAACAGACTACCTTCCATAATGACAAGGCTACCATCCATTGGAGTAACAAAAATCTCGACAATAGAACACCTTCCATAATGACAAGGCTACCATCCATTGGAGTAACGAAAATCTCGACAATAGACTACCTACAATAATGACAAGCCTACCATCTATTGGAGTAACAAAAATATCGATAACACACTGTGTTTCATAATGACAGGACTACAATCCATTGGAGTAATAAAAATATCGACAACAGACTACCTTCCATAATGACAAGGCTACCATACATTGGATTAACAAAGATATCGACAACATACTACCTTCCATAATGACAAGGCTTCCATCCATTGGAGTAACAAAAATCTCGACAACAGACTACCTTCCATAATAACTAGGATACCATCCATTGGAATAACAAAAATCTTGACAATAGACTACCTTCCATAATGACAAGGCTACCATCCAATGGAGTATCAAAAATATGAACAACAGACTACTTTCCATAATGCCAAGTCTACCATCCATTAGAGTAACATAAATCTCAACAATAGACTACCCTTAATAATGACAAGGCTACCATCCATTGGAGTAACAAAAATATCAACAACTGACTACCTTCCATAATGACAAGGCTACCATCCATTGGAGTAAAAAAAATCTCGACAACAAACTACCTTCCATAATGACAAGGCTAACATCCATTGGAGTAAGAAAAATCTCGAAAACAGGCTACCTTCCATAATGACAATGTCACCATCCATTGTGGTAACAAAAATCTCGACAATAGACTACCTTCCATAATGACATGGGTACAATCCATTAGAGTAAAACAAATCTCGAAAACAGACTACCTTCCATCTTAACAAGGCTACCATCCATTGGAGTAACAAAAATATCGACAATGGTCTACCTTCCATAATGACAAGGCTACCATCCATTGGAGTACCAAAAATCTCGACAATAGAACACCTTCCATAATTACAAGGCTACCATCCATTGGAGTAACGAAAATCTCGACAATAGACTACCTACAATAATGACAAGCCTACCATCTATTGGAGTAACAAAAATATCGACAACAGACTGTGTTTAATAATTAAAGACTATCATCCATTGGAGTAACAAAAATCTCGACAATAGACTACCTTCCATAATGACAAGGCTACCATCCACTAGAGTAACAAAAATATCGACAACAGACTAACTTCCATAATGACAAGGCTACCATCCATTGGAGTAACGAAAATCTCGAAAATAGAATAACTTCCATAAAGACAAGGCTACCATCCATTGGAGTAAAGAAAATATCGACAATAGACTACCTACGATAATGACAACGCTACCATCCATTAGAGTAACAAAAATATTGACAACAAACTGCGTTTCATAATGACAAAGCTACCATCCATTGGAGTAACAAAACTCTCGACAATAGACTACCTTCCATAATGACAAGGCTATCATCCATTGGTGTAACAAAAATATCGACCACAGACTACCTTCCATAATGACAAGGCTACTATCCATTGGTGTAACAAAAATCTCGACAATAGAACACATTCCATAATGACATGGCTACCATCCATTGGAGTAATGGAAATATCGGCAATAGACTACTTACAATAATGAGAAGCCTACCATCTATTGGAGTAACAAAAAATATCGACAACAGACTGTGTTTCATAATGAAAAGACTACCATCCATTGGAGTAACAAAAATCTCGACAACAAACTGCCTTCCATAATGACAAGGCTACCATACATTGGATTAACAAAGATATCGACAACATACTACCTTCCATAACGACAAGGCTTCTATACATTGGATTAACAAAGATATCGACAACAGACTACCTTCCATAATGACAAGGCTACCATCCATTGGAGTAATGAAAATCTCGACAATAGAATACCTTCCATAATGACTAGGCTACCATCCATTGGAGTAACGGAAATATCGACAATAGACTACCTACGATAATGACAAGGCTACCATCCATTAGAGTAACAAAAATATTGACAACAGACTGCGTTTCATAATGAAAAAGCTACCATCCATTGGAGTAACAAAACTCTCGACAATAGACTACCTTCCATAATGACAAGGCTATCATCCATTAGAGTAACAAAAATATTAACAACAGACTACCTTCCATAATGACAAGGCTACCATCCATTGGAGTAACAAAAATCTCGACAATAGAACACCTTCCATAATGACAAGGCTACCATCCATTGGAGTAACGAAAATCTCGACAATAGACTACCTACAATAATGACAAGCCTACCATCTATTGGAGTAACAAAAATATCTATAACACACTGTGTTTCATAATGACAAGACTATAATCCATTGGAGTAACAAAAATATCGACAATAGACTACCTTCTATAATGACAAGGCTACCATACATTGGATTAACAAACATATCGACAACATACTACCTTCCATAATGACAAGGCTTCCATCCATTGGAGTGACAAAAATCTCGATAACAGACTACCTTACATAATAACTAGAATACCATCCATTGGAATAACAAAAATCTTGACAATAGACTACCTTCCATAATGACAAGGCTACCATCCAATGGAGTATCAAAGATATGAACAACATACTACTTTCCATAATGCCAAGTCTACCATCCATTGGAGTAACAGAAATCTCAACGATAGACTACCCTCAATAATGACAAGGCTACCATCCATTGGAGTAACAAAAATATCAACAACAAACTACCTTCCATAATGACAAGGCTACCATCCATTGGAGTAACAAAAATCTCGACAAAAAAACTACCATCCATAATGACAAGGCTACCATCCATTGGAGTAAGAAAAATCTCGAAAACAGGCTACCTTCCGTAATGACAATGCACCATCCATTGTGGTAACACAAATATCGACAATAGACTACCTTTCATAATGACATGGGTACCATCCATTAGAGTAAAACAAATCTCGAAAACAGACTACCTTCCATCTTAACAAGGCTACCATCCATTGGAGTAACAAAAATATCGACAATGGACTACCTTCCATAATGACAAGGCTACCATCCATTGGAGTAAAAAAATCTCGACAATAGAACACCTTCCATAATTACAAGTATACTATCCATTGGAGTAACGAAAATCTCAACAATAGACTACCTATAATAATGACAAGCCTACCATCTATTGGAGTAAACAAAATATCGACAATAGACTGTGTTTCATAATGACAAGACTACCATCCATTGGAGTAACAAAAATCTCGACAACAAACTACCTTCCATAATGACAAGGCTACCATACATTGGATTAACAAAGATATAGACAACATACTACCTTCCATAATGACAAGGCTACCATCCATTGGAGTAAGGAAAATGTCGACAATAGAATACCTTCCATAATGACAAGGCTACCATCCATTGGAGTAACGAAGATATCGCCAATAGACTACCTACGATAATGACAAGGCTACCATCCATTAGAGTAACAAAAATATTGACAACAAACTGCGTTTCATAATTACAAAGCTACCATCCATTGGAGTAACAAAACTCTCGAAAATAGACTACCTTCCATAATGACAAGGCTATCATCCATTGGTGTAAAAAAATATCAACAACAAACTACCTTCCATAATGACAAGGATACCATCCATTGGAGTAACAAAAATCTCGACAATAGAACACCTTCCATAATGACAAGGCTACCATCCATTGGAGTAACGAAAATATCAACAATAGACTACTTACAATAATGACAAGCCTACCATCTATTGGAGTAACAAAAATATCGACAACACACTGTGTTTCATAATGACAAGACTACCATCCATTGGAGTAACATAAATCTCGACAACAGACTACCTTCCATAATGACAAGGCTACCATCCAATGGAGTATCAAAAATATGAACAACAGACTACTTTCCATAATGCCAAGTCTACCATCCATTGGAGTAACAGAAATCTCAACGATAGACTACCCTCAATAATGACAAGGCTACCATCCATTGGAGTAACAAAAATATCAACAAGAGACTACCTTCCATAATGACAAGGCTACCATCCATTGGAGTAAAAAAAATCTCGACAACAAACTACCTTCCATAATGACAAGGCTAACATCCATTGGAGTAAGAAAAATATCGAAAACAGGCTACCTTCCATAATGACAATGTCACCATCCATTGTGGTAACAAAAATCTCAACAATAGACTACCTTCCATAATGACATGGGTACAATCCATTAGAGTAAAACAAATCTCGAAAGCAGACTACCTTCCATCTTAACAAGGCTACCATCCATTGGAGTAACAAAAATATCGATAATGGACTACCTTCCATAATGACAAGGCTACCATCCATTGGAGTACCAAAAATCTCGACAATAGAACACCTTCCATAATTACAAGGCTACCATCCATTGGAGTAACGAAAATCTCGACAATAAACTACCTACAATAATGACAAGCCTACCATCTATTGGAGTAACAAAAATATCGACAACAGACTGTATTTAATAATTAAAGACTACCATCCATTGGAGTATCAAAAATCTCGACAATAGACTACCTTCCATAATGACAAGGCTACCATACATTAGATTAACAAAGATATCGACAACAGACTACCTTCCATAATGAAAAGGCTACCATCCATTGGAGTAACAAAAATCTCGACAATAGAATACCTTCCATAATGACAAGGCTACCATCCATTGGAGTAACGAAAATATCGATAATAGACTACCTACGATAATGACAAGGCTACCATACATTAGAGTAACAAAAATATTGACAACAGACTGCATTTCATAATGACAAACCTACCATCCATTGGAGTAACAAAACTCTCGACAATAGACTACCTTCCATAATGACAAGGCTATCATCCATTAGAGTAACAAAAATATTAACAACAGACTACCTTCCATAATGACAAGGCTACCATCCATTGGAGTAACAAAAATCTCGACAATAGAACACCTTCCATAATGACAAGGCTACCATCCATTGGAGTAACGAAAATCTCGACAATAGACTACCTACAATAATGACAAGCCTACCATCTATTGGAGTAACAAAAATATCGATAACACACTGTGTTTCATAATGACAGGACTACAATCCATTGGAGTAATAAAAATATCGACAACAGACTACCTTCCATAATGACAAGGCTACCATACATTGGATTAACAAAGATATCGACAACATACTACCTTCCATAATGACAAGGCTTCCATCCATTGGAGTAACAAAAATCTCGACAACAGACTACCTTCCATAATAACTAGGATACCATCCATTGGAATAACAAAAATCTTGACAATAGACTACCTTCCATAATGACAAGGCTACCATCCAATGGAGTATCAAAAATATGAACAACAGACTACTTTCCATAATGCCAAGTCTACCATCCATTAGAGTAACAGAAATCTCAATGATAGACTACCCTCAATAATGACAAGGCTACCATCCATTGGAGTAACAAAAATATCAACAACTGACTACCTTCCATAATGACAAGGCTACCATCCATTGGAGTAAAAAAAATCTCGACAACAAACTACCTTCCATAATGACAAGGCTAACATCCATTGGAGTAAGAAAAATCTCGAAAACAGGCTACCTTCCATAATGACAATGTCACCATCCATTGTGGTAACAAAAATCTCGACAATAGACTACCTTCTATAATGACATGGGTACAATCCATTAGAGTAAAACAAATCTCGAAAACAGACTACCTTCCATCTTAACAAGGCTACCATCCATTGGAGTAACAAAAATATCGACAATGGACTTCCTTCCATAATGACAAGGCTACCATCCATTGGAGTACCAAAAATCTCGACAATAGAACACCTTCCATAATTACAAGGCTACCATCCATTGGAGTAACGAAAATCTCGAAAATAGAATAACTTCCATAAAGACAAGGCTACCATCCATTGGAGTAAAGAAAATATCGACAATAGACTACCTACGATAATGACAACGCTACCATCCATTAGAGTAACAAAAATATTGACAACAAACTGCGTTTCATAATGACAAAGCTACCATCCATTGGAGTAACAAAACTCTCGACAATAGACTACCTTCCATAATGACAAGGCTATCATCCATTGGTGTAACAAAAATATCGACCACAGACTACCTTCCATAATGACAAGGCTACTATCCATTGGTGTAACAAAAATCTCGACAATAGAACACATTCCATAATGACATGGCTACCATCCATTGGAGTAATGGAAATATCGGCAATAGACTACTTACAATAATGAGAAGCCTACCATCTATTGGAGTAACAAAAAATATCGACAACAGACTGTGTTTCATAATGAAAAGACTACCATCCATTGGAGTAACAAAAATCTCGACAACAAACTGCCTTCCATAATGACAAGGCTACCATACATTGGATTAACAAAGATATCGACAACATACTACCTTCCATAACGACAAGGCTTCTATACATTGGATTAACAAAGATATCGACAACAGACTACCTTCCATAATGACAAGGCTACCATCCATTGGAGTAATGAAAATCTCGACAATAGAATACCTTCCATAATGACTAGGCTACCATCCATTGGAGTAACGGAAATATCGACAATAGACTACCTACGATAATGACAAGGCTACCATCCATTAGAGTAACAAAAATATTGACAACAGACTGCGTTTCATAATGAAAAAGCTACCATCCATTGGAGTAACAAAACTCTCGACAATAGACTACCTTCCATAATGACAAGGCTATCATCCATTAGAGTAACAAAAATATTAACAACAGACTACCTTCCATAATGACAAGGCTACCATCCATTGGAGTAACAAAAATCTCGACAATAGAACACCTTCCATAATGACAAGGCTACCATCCATTGGAGTAACGAAAATCTCGACAATAGACTACCTACAATAATGACAAGCCTACCATCTATTGGAGTAACAAAAATATCTATAACACACTGTGTTTCATAATGACAAGACTATAATCCATTGGAGTAACAAAAATATCGACAACAGACTACCTTCTATAATGACAAGGCTACCATACATTGGATTAACAAACATATCGACAACATACTACCTTCCATAATGACAAGGCTTCCATCCATTGGAGTGACAAAAATCTCGATAACAGACTACCTTACATAATAACTAGAATACCATCCATTGGAATAACAAAAATCTTGACAATAGACTACCTTCCATAATGACAAGGCTACCATCCAATGGAGTATCAAAAATATGAACAACATACTACTTTCCATAATGCCAAGTCTACCATCCATTGGAGTAACAGAAATCTCAACGATAGACTACCCTCAATAATGACAAGGCTACCATCCATTGGAGTAACAAAAATATCAACAACAAACTACCTTCCATAATGACAAGGCTACCATCCATTGGAGTAACAAAAATCTCGACAAAAAAACTACCATCCATAATGACAAGGCTACCATCCATTGGAGTAAGAAAAATCTCGAAAACAGGCTACCTTCCGTAATGACAATGCACCATCCATTGTGGTAACACAAATATCGACAATAGACTACCTTTCATAATGACATGGGTACCATCCATTAGAGTAAAACAAATCTCGAAAACAGACTACCTTCCATCTTAACAAGGCTACCATCCATTGGAGTAACAAAAATATCGACAATGGACTACCTTCCATAATGACAAGGCTACCATCCATTGGAGTAAAAAAATCTCGACAATAGAACACCTTCCATAATTACAAGTATACTATCCATTGGAGTAACGAAAATCTCAACAATAGACTACCTATAATAATGACAAGCCTACCATCTATTGGAGTAAACAAAATATCGACAATAGACTGTGTTTCATAATGACAAGACTACCATCCATTGGAGTAACAAAAATCTCGACAACAAACTACCTTCCATAATGACAAGGCTACCATACATTGGATTAACAAAGATATAGACAACATACTACCTTCCATAATGACAAGGCTACCATCCATTGGAGTAAGGAAAATGTCGACAATAGAATACCTTCCATAATGACAAGGCTACCATCCATTGGAGTAACGAAGATATCGCCAATAGACTACCTACGATAATGACAAGGCTACCATCCATTAGAGTAACAAAAATATTGACAACAAACTGCGTTTCATAATTACAAAGCTACCATCCATTGGAGTAACAAAACTCTCGAAAATAGACTACCTTCCATAATGACAAGGCTATCATCCATTGGTGTAAAAAAATATCAACAACAAACTACCTTCCATAATGACAAGGATACCATCCATTGGAGTAACAAAAATCTCGACAATAGAACACCTTCCATAATGACAAGGCTACCATCCATTGGAGTAACGAAAATATCAACAATAGACTACTTACAATAATGACAAGCCTACCATCTATTGGAGTAACAAAAATATCGACAACACACTGTGTTTCATAATGACAAGACTACCATCCATTGGAGTAACATAAATCTCGACAACAGACTACCTTCCATAATGACAAGGCTACCATCCAATGGAGTATCAAAAATATGAACAACAGACTACTTTCCATAATGCCAAGTCTACCATCCATTGGAGTAACAAAAATATCAACAAGAGACTACCTTCCATAATGACAAGGCTACCATCCATTGGAGTAAAAAAAATCTCGACAACAAACTACCTTCCATAATGACAAGGCTAACATCCATTGGAGTAAGAAAAATATCGAAAACAGGCTACCTTCCATAATGACAATGTCACCATCCATTGTGGTAACAAAAATCTCAATAATAGACTACCTTCCATAATGACATGGGTACAATCCATTAGAGTAAAACAAATCTCGAAAGCAGACTACCTTCCATCTTAACAAGGCTACCATCCATTGGAGTAACAAAAATATCGATAATGGACTACCTTCCATAATGACAAGGCTACCATCCATTGGAGTACCAAAAATCTCGACAATAGAACACCTTCCATAATTACAAGGCTACCATCCATTGGAGTAACGAAAATCTCGACAATAAACTACCTACAATAATGACAAGCCTACCATCTATTGGAGTAACAAAAATATCGACAACAGACTGTATTTAATAATTAAAGACTACCATCCATTGGAGTATCAAAAATCTCGACAATAGACTACCTTCCATAATGACAAGGCTACCATACATTAGATTAACAAAGATATCGACAACAGACTACCTTCCATAATGAAAAGGCTACCATCCATTGGAGTAACAAAAATCTCGACAATAGAATACCTTCCATAATGACAAGGCTACCATCCATTGAAGTAACGAAAATATCGATAATAGACTACCTACGATAATGACAAGGCTACCATACATTAGAGTAACAAAAATATTGACAACAGACTGCATTTCATAATGACAAACCTACCATCCATTGGAGTAACAAAACTCTCGACAATAGACTACCTTCCATAATGACAAGGCTATCATCCATTAGAGTAACAAAAATATTAACAACAGACTACCTTCCATAATGACAAGGCTACCATCCATTGGAGTAACAAAAATCTCGACAATAGAACACCTTCCATAATGACAAGGCTACCATCCATTGGAGTAACGAAAATCTCGACAATAGACTACCTACAATAATGACAAGCCTACCATCTATTGGAGTAACAAAAATATCGATAACACACTGTGTTTCATAATGACAGGACTACAATCCATTGGAGTAATAAAAATATCGACAACAGACTACCTTCCATAATGACAAGGCTACCATACATTGGATTAACAAAGATATCGACAACATACTACCTTCCATAATGACAAGGCTTCCATCCATTGGAGTAACAAAAATCTCGACAACAGACTACCTTCCATAATAACTAGGATACCATCCATTGGAATAACAAAAATCTTGACAATAGACTACCTTCCATAATGACAAGGCTACCATCCAATGGAGTATCAAAAATATGAACAACAGACTACTTTCCATAATGCCAAGTCTACCATCCATTAGAGTAACAGAAATCTCAATGATAGACTACCCTCAATAATGACAAGGCTACCATCCATTGGAGTAACAAAAATATTAACAACTGACTACCTTCCATAATGACAAGGCTACCATCCATTGGAGTAAAAAAAATCTCGACAACAAACTACCTTCCATAATGACAAGGCTAACATCCATTGGAGTAAGAAAAATCTCGAAAACAGGCTACCTTCCATAATGACAATGTCACCATCCATTGTGGTAACAAAAATCTCGACAATAGACTACCTTCTATAATGACATGGGTACAATCCATTAGAGTAAAACAAATCTCGAAAACAGACTACCTTCCATCTTAACAAGGCTACCATCCATTGGAGTAACAAAAATATCGACAATGGACTTCCTTCCATAATGACAAGGCTACCATCCATTGGAGTACCAAAAATCTCGACAATAGAACACCTTCCATAATTACAAGGCTACCATCCATTGGAGTAACGAAAATCTCGACAATAGACTACCTACAATAATGACAAGCCTACCATCTATTGGAGTAACAAAAATATCGACAACAGACTGTGTTTAATAATTAAAGACTACCATCCATTAGAGTAACAAAAATCTCGACAATAGACTACCTTCCATAATGACAAGGCTACCATCCATTAGAGTAACAAAAATATCGACAACAGACTAACTTCCATAATGACAAGGCTACCATCCATTGGAGTAACGAAAATCTCGAAAATAGAATAACTTCCATAATGACAAGGCTACCATCCATTGGAGTAAAGAAAATATCGACAATAGACTACCTACGATAATGACAACGCTACCATCCATTAGAGTAACAAAAATATTGACAACAAACTGCGTTTCATAATGACAAAGCTACCATCCATTGGAGTAACAAAACTCTCGACAATAGACTACCTTCCATAATGACAAGGCTATCATCCATTGGTGTAACAAAAATATCGACCACAGACTACCATTAATAATGACAAGCCTACTATCCATTGGTGTAACAAAAATCTCGACAATAGAACACATTCCATAATGACATGGCTACCATCCATTGGAGTAATGGAAATATCAGCAATAGACTACCTACAATAATGACAAGCCTACCATCTATTGGAGTAATAAAAAATATCGACAACAGACTGTGTTTCATAATGAAAAGACTACCATCCATTGGAGTAACAAAAATCTCGACAACAAACTACCTTCCATAATGACAAGGCTACCATACATTGGATTAACAAAGATATCGACAACATACAACCTTCCATAATGACAAGGCTACCATACATTAGATTAACAAAGATATCGACAACAGACTACCTTCCATAATGACAAGGCTACCATCCATTGGAGTAACGAAAATCCCGACAATAGAATACCTTCCATAATGACAAGGCTACCATCCATTGGAGTAACGAAAATATCGACAATAGACTACCTACGATAATGACAAGGCTACCATCCATTAGAGTAACAAAAATATTGACAACAGACTGCGTTTCATAATGACAAAGCTACCATCCATTGGAGTAACAAAACTCTCGACAATAGACTACCTTCCATAATGACAAGGCTATCATCCATTAGAGTAACAAAAATATTAACAACAGACTACCTTCCATAATGACAAGGCTACCATCCATTGGAGTAACAAAAATCTCGACAATAGAACACCTTCCATAATGACAAGGCTACCATCCATTGGAGTAACGAAAATCTCGACAATAGACTACCTACAATAATGACAAGCCTACCATCTATTGGAGTAACAAAAATATCGATAACACACTGTGTTTCATAATGACAAGACTACAATCCATTGGAGTAACAAAAATATCGACAATAGACTACCTTCCATAATGACAAGGCTACCATACATTGGATTAACAAAGATATTGACAACATACTACCTTCCATAATGACAAGGCTTCCATCCATTGGAGTGACAAAAATCTCGACAACAGACTACCTTACATAATAACTAGAATACCATCCATTGGAATAACAAAAATCTTGACAATAGACTAACTTCCATAATGACAAGGCTACCATCCAATGGATTATCAAAAATATGAACAACAGACTACTTTCCATAATGCCAAGTCTACCATCCATTGGAGTAACAAAAATCTCAACGATAGACTACCCTCAATAATGACAAGGCAACCATCCATTGGAGTAACAAAAATATCAACAACAGACTACCTTCCATAATGACAAGGCTACCATCCATTGGAGTAAAAAAAATCTCGACAACAAACTACCTTCCATAATGACAAGGCTAACATCCATTGGAGTAAGAAAAATCTCGAAAACAGGCTACCTTCCATAATGACAATGTCACCATCCATTGTGGTAACAAAAATCTCGACAATAGACTACCTTCCATAATGACATGGGTACAATCCATTAGAGTAAAACAAATCTCGAAAACAGACTACCTTCCATCTTAACAAGGCTACCATCCATTGGAGTAACAAAAATATCGACAATGGACTACCTTCCATAATGACAAGGCTACCATCCATTAGAGTACCAAAAATCTCGACAATAGAACACCTTCCATAATTACAAGGCTACCATCCATTGGAGTAACGAAAATCTCGACAATAGACTACCTACAATAATGACAAGCCTACCATCTATTGGAGTAACAAAAATATCGACAACAGACTGTGTTTAATAATTAAAGACTACCATCCATTGGAGTAACAAAAATCTCGACAATAGACTACCTTCCATAATGACAAGGCTACCATCCACTAGAGTAACAAAAATATCGACAACAGACTAACTTCCATAATGACAAGGCTACCATCCATTGGAGTAACGAAAATCTCGAAAATAGAATAACTTCCATAATGACAAGGCTACCATCCATTGGAGTAAAGAAAATATCGACAATAGACTACCTACGATAATGACAACGCTACCATCCATTAGAGTAACAAAAATATTGACAACAAACTGCGTTTCATAATGACAAAGCTACCATCCATTGGAGTAACAAAACTCTCGACAATAGACTACCTTCCATAATGACAAGGCTATCATCCATTGGTGTAACAAAAATATCGACCACAGACTACCTTCCATAATGACAAGGCTACTATCCATTGGTGTAACAAAAATCTCGACAATAGAACACATTCCATAATGACATGGCTACCATCCATTGGAGTAATGGAAATATCGGCAATAGACTACCTACAATAATGAGAAGCCTACCATCTATTGGAGTAACAAAAAATATCGACAACAGACTGTGTTTCATAATGAAAAGACTACCATCCATTGGAGTAACAAAAATCTCGACAACAAACTACCTTCCATAATGACAAGGCTACCATACATTGGATTAACAAAGATATCGACAACATACAACCTTCCATAACGACAAGGCTTCTATACATTGGATTAACAAAGATATCGACAAAAGACTACCTTCCATAATGACAAGGCTACCATCCATTGGAGTAACGAAAATCTCGACAATAGAATACCTTCCATAATGACAAGGCTACCATCCATTGGAGTAACGGAAATATCGACAATAGACTACCTACGATAATGACAAGGCTACCATCCATTAGAGTAACAAAAATATTGATAACAGACTGTGTTTCATAATGAAAAAGCTACCATCAATTGGAGTAACAAAACTCTCGACAATATACTACCTTCCATAATGACAAGGCTATCATCCATTAGAGTAACAAAAATATTAACAACAGACTACCTTCCATAATGACAAGGCTACCATCCATCGGAGTAACAAAAATCTCGACAATAGAACACCTTCCATAATGACAAGGCTACCATCCATTGGAGTAACGAAAATCTCGACAATAGACTACCTACAATAATGACAAGCCTACCATCTATTGGAGTAACAAAAATATCGATAACACACTGTGTTTCATAATGACAAGACTACAATTCATTGGAGTAACAAAAACATCGACAACAGACTACCTTCCATAATGACAAGGCTACCATACATTGGATTAACAAAGATATCGACAACATACGACCTTCCATATTGACAAGGCTTCCATCCATTGGAGTGACAAAAATCTCGACAACAGACTACCTTAAATAATAACTAGAATACCATCCATTGGAATAACAAAAATCTCGACAATAGACTACCTTCCATAATGACAAGGCTACCATCCAATGGAGTATCAAAAATATGAACAACAGACTACTTTCCATAATGCCAAGTCTACCATCCATTGGAGTAAAAGAAATCTCAACGATAGACTACCCTCAATAATGACAAGGCTACCATCCATTGGAGTAACAAAAATATCAACAACAAACTACCTTCCATAATGACAAGGCTACCATCCATTGGAGTAACAAAAATCTCGACAAAAAAACTACCATCCATAATGACAAGGCTATCATCCATTGGAGTAAGAAAAATCTCGAAAACAGGCTACCTTCCATAATGACAATGCACCATCCATTGTGGTAACAAAAATATCGACAATAGACTACCTTTCATAATGACATGGGTACCATCCATTAGACTAAAACAAATCTCGAAAATAGACTACCTTCCATCTTAACAAGGCTACCATCCATTGGAGTAACAAAAATATCGACAATGGACTACCTTCCATAATGACAAGGCTACCATCCATTGGAGTAAAAAAATCTCGACAATAGAACACCTTCCATAATTACAAGGCTACCATCCATTGGAGTAACGAAAATCTCAACAATAGACTACCTACAATAATGACAAGCCTACCATCTATTGGAGTAAACAAAATATCGACAATAGACTGTGTTTCATAATGACAAGACTACCATCCATTGGAGTAACAAAAATCTGGATAACAAACTACCTTCCATAATGACAAGGCTACCATACATTGGATTAACAAAGATATAGACAACATACTACCTTCCATAATGACAAGGCTACCATCCATTGGACTAACGAAAATGTCGACAATAGAATACCTTCCATAATGACAAGGCTACCATCCATTGGAGTAACGAAAATATCGACAATAGACTACCTACGATAATGACAAGGCTACCATCCATTAGAGTAACAAAAATATTGACAACAAACTGCGTTTCATAATGACAAAGCTACCATCCATTGGAGTAACAAAACTCTCGACAATAGACTACCTTCCATAATGACAAGGCTATCATCCATTGGTGTAAAAAAATATCAACAACAAACTACCTTCCATAATGACAAGGCTACCATCCATTGGAGTAACAAAAATCTCGACAATAGAACACCTTCCATAATGACAAGGCTACCATCCATTGGAGTAACGAAAATATCAACAATAGACTACCTACAATAATGACAAGCCTACCATCTATTGGAGTAACAAAAATATCGACAACACACTGTGTTTCATAATGACAAGACTACCATCCATTGGAGTAACAAAAATCTCGACAACAGACTACCTTCCATAATGACAAGTCTACCATCCAATGGAGTATCAAAAATATGAACAACAGACTACTTTCCATAATGCCAAGTCTACCATCCATTGGAGTAACAGAAATCTTAACGATAGACTACCCTCAATAATGAAAAGGCTACCATCCATTGGAGTAACAAAAATATCAACAACAGACTACCTTCCATAATGACAAGGCTACCATCCATTGGAGTAAAAAAAATCTCGACAACAAACTACCTTCCATAATGACAAGGCTAACATCCATTGGAGTAAGAAAAATCTCGAAAACAGGCTACCTTCCATAATGACAATGTCACCATCCATTGTGGTAACAAAAATCTCGACAATAGACTACCTTCCATAATGACATGGGTACAATCCATTAGAGTAAAACAAATCTCGAAAACAGACTACCTTCCATCTTAACAAGGCTACCATCCATTGGAGTAACAAAAATATCGATAATGGACTACCTTCCATAATGACAAGGCTACCATCCATTGGAGTACCAAAAATCTCGACAATAGAACACCTTCCATAATTACAAGGCTACCATCCATTGGAGTAACGAAAATCTCGACAATATACTACCTACAATAATGACAAGCCTACCATCTATTGGAGTAACAAAAATATCGACAACAGACTGTGTTTAATAATTAAAGACTACCATCCATTAGAGTAACAAAAATCTCGACAATAGACTACCTTCCATAATGACAAGGCTACCATCCATTAGAGTAACAAAAATATCGACAACAGACTAACTTCCATAATGACAAGGCTACCATCCATTGGAGTAACGAAAATCTCGAAAATAGAATAACTTCCATAATGACAAGGCTACCATCCATTGGAGTAAAGAAAATATCGACAATAGACTACCTACGATAATGACAACGCTACCATCCATTAGAGTAACAAAAATATTGACAACAAACTGCGTTTCATAATGACAAAGCTACCATCCATTGGAGTAACAAAACTCTCGACAATAGACTACCTTCCATAATGACAAGGCTATCATCCATTGGTGTAACAAAAATATCGACCACAGACTACCTTCCATAATGACAAGGCTACTATCCATTGGTGTAACAAAAATCTCGACAATAGAACACATTCCATAATGACATGGCTACCATCCATTGGAGTAATGGAAATATCGGCAATAGACTACCTACAATAATGACAAGCCTACCATCTATTGGAGTAATAAAAAATATCGACAACAGACTGTGTTTCATAATGAAAAGACTACCATCCATTGGAGTAACAAAAATCTCGACAACAAACTACCTTCCATAATGACAAGGCTACCATACATTGGATTAACAAAGATATCGACAACATACAACCTTCCATAATGACAAGGCTACCATACATTAGATTAACAAAGATATCGACAACAGACTACCTTCCATAATGACAAGGCTACCATCCATTGGAGTAACGAAAATCCCGACAATAGAATACCTTCCATAATGACAAGGCTACCATCCATTGGAGTAACGAAAATATCGACAATAGACTACCTACGATAATGACCATGCTACCATCCATTAGAGTAACAAAAATATTGACAACAGACTGCGTTTCATAATGACAAGGCTACCATCCATTGGACTAACGAAAATGTCGACAATAGAATACCTTCCATAATGACAAGGCTACCATCCATTAGAGTAACGAAAATATCGACAATAGACTACCTACGATAATGACAAGGCTACCATCCATTGGAGTAACAAAAATCTCGACAATAGAACACCTTCCATAATGACAAAGCTACCATCCATTGGAGTAACGAAAATCTCGACAATAGACTACCTACAATAATGACAAGGCTATCATCCATTGGTGTAAAAAAATATCGATAACAAACTACCTTCCATAATGACAAGGCTACCATCCATTGGAGTAACAAAAATCTCGACAATAGAACACCTTCCATAATGACAAGGCTACCATCCATTGGAGTAACGAAAATATCAACAATAGACTACCTACAATAATGACAAGCCTACCATCTATTGGAGTAACAAAAATATCGACAACACACTGTGTTTCATAATGACAAGACTACCATCCATTGGAGTAACAAAAATCTCGACAACAGACTACCTTCCATAATGACAAGTCTACCATCCAATGGAGTATCAAAAATATGAACAACAGACTACTTTCCATAATGCCAAGTCTACCATCCATTGGAGTAACAGAAATCTTAACGATAGACTACCCTCAATAATGAAAAGGCTACCATCCATTGGAGTAACAAAAATATCAACAACAGACTACCTTCCATAATGACAAGGCTACCATCCATTGGAGTAAAAAAAATCTCGACAACAAACTACCTTCCATAATGACAAGGCTAACATCCATTGGAGTAAGAAAAATCTCGAAAACAGGCTACCTTCCATAATGACAATGTCACCATCCATTGTGGTAACAAAAATCTCGACAATAGACTACCTTCCATAATGACATGGGTACAATCCATTAGAGTAAAACAAATCTCGAAAACAGACTACCTTCCATCTTAACAAGGCTACCATCCATTGGAGTAACAAAAATATCGATAATGGACTACCTTCCATAATGACAAGGCTACCATCCATTGGAGTACCAAAAATCTCGACAATAGAACACCTTCCATAATTACAAGGCTACCATCCATTGGAGTAACGAAAATCTCGACAATATACTACCTACAATAATGACAAGCCTACCATCTATTGGAGTAACAAAAATATCGACAACAGACTGTGTTTAATAATTAAAGACTACCATCCATTAGAGTAACAAAAATCTCGACAATAGACTACCTTCCATAATGACAAGGCTACCATCCATTAGAGTAACAAAAATATCGACAACAGACTAACTTCCATAATGACAAGGCTACCATCCATTGGAGTAACGAAAATCTCGAAAATAGAATAACTTCCATAATGACAAGGCTACCATCCATTGGAGTAAAGAAAATATCGACAATAGACTACCTACGATAATGACAACGCTACCATCCATTAGAGTAACAAAAATATTGACAACAAACTGCGTTTCATAATGACAAAGCTACCATCCATTGGAGTAACAAAACTCTCGACAATAGACTACCTTCCATAATGACAAGGCTATCATCCATTGGTGTAACAAAAATATCGACCACAGACTACCTTCCATAATGACAAGGCTACTATCCATTGGTGTAACAAAAATCTCGACAATAGAACACATTCCATAATGACATGGCTACCATCCATTGGAGTAATGGAAATATCGGCAATAGACTACCTACAATAATGAGAAGCCTACCATCTATTGGAGTAATAAAAAATATCGACAACAGACTGTGTTTCATAATGAAAAGACTACCATCCATTGGAGTAACAAAAATCTCGACAACAAACTACCTTCCATAATGACAAGGCTACCATACATTGGATTAACAAAGATATCGACAACATACAACCTTCCATAATGACAAGGCTTCTATACATTGGATTAACAAAGATATCGACAACAGACTACCTTCCATAATGACAAGGCTACCATCCATTGGAGTAACGAAAATCTCGACAATAGAATACCTTCCATAATGACAAGGCTACCATCCATTGGAGTAACGGAAATATCGACAATAGACTACCTACGATAATGACAAGGCTACCATCCATTAGAGTAACAAAAATATTGACAACAGACTGTGTTTCATAATGAAAAAGCTACCATCCATTGGAGTAACAAAACTCTCGACAATAGACTACCTTCCATAATGACAAGGCTATCATCCATTAGAGTAACAAAAATATTAACAACAGACTACCTTCCATAATGACAAGGCTACCATCCATTGGAGTAACAAAAATCTCGACAATAGAACACCTTCCATAATGACAAGGCTACCATCCATTGGAGTAACGAAAATCTCGACAATAGACTACCTACAATAATGACAAGCCTACCATCTATTGGAGTAACAAAAATATCGATAACACACTGTGTTTCATAATGACAAGACTACAATTCATTGGAGTAACAAAAATATCGACAACAGACTACCTTCCATAATGACAAGGCTACCATACATTGGATTAACAAAGATATTGACAACATACTACCTTCCATAATGACAAGGCTTCCATCCATTGGAGTGACAAAAATCTCGACAACAGACTACCTTACATAATAACTAGAATACCATCCATTGGAATAACAAAAATCTTGACAATAGACTACCTTCCATAATGACAAGGCTACCATCCAATGGAGTATCAAAAATATGAACAACAGACTACTTTCCATAATGCCAAGTCTACCATCCATTGGAGTAAAAGAAATCTCAACGATAGACTACCCTCAATAATGACAAGGCTACCATCCATTGGAGTAACAAAAATATCAACAACAAACTACCTTCCATAATGACAAGGCTACCATCCATTGGAGTAACAAAAATCTCGACAAAAAAACTACCATCCATAATGACAAGGCTATCATCCATTGGAGTAAGAAAAATCTCGAAAACAGGCTACCTTCCATAATGACAATGCACCATCCATTGTGGTAACAAAAATATCGACAATAGACTACCTTTCATAATGACATGGGTACCATCCATTAGACTAAAACAAATCTCGAAAATAGACTACCTTCCATCTTAACAAGGCTACCATCCATTGGAGTAACAAAAATATCGACAATGGACTACCTTCCATAATGACAAGGCTACCATCCATTGGAGTAAAAAAATCTCGACAATAGAACACCTTCCATAATTACAAGGCTACCATCCATTGGAGTAACGAAAATCTCAACAATAGACTACCTACAATAATGACAAGCCTACCATCTATTGGAGTAAACAAAATATCGACAATAGACTGTGTTTCATAATGACAAGACTACCATCCATTGGAGTAACAAAAATCTGGACAACAAACTACCTTCCATAATGACAAGGCTACCATACATTGGATTAACAAAGATATAGACAACATACTACCTTCCATAATGACAAGGCTACCATCCATTGGACTAACGAAAATGTCGACAATAGAATACCTTCCATAATGACAAGGCTACCATCCATTGGAGTAACGAAAATATCGATAATAGACTACCTACGATAATGACAAGGCTACCATCCATTAGAGTAACAAAAATATTGACAACAAACTGCATTTCATAATGACAAAGCTACCATCCATTGGAGTAACAAAACTCTCGACAATAGACTACCTTCCATAATGACAAGGCTATCATCCATTGGTGTAAAAAAATATCAACAACAAACTACCTTCCATAATGACAAGGCTACCATCCATTGGAGTAACAAAAATCTCGACAATAGAACACCTTCCATAATGACAAGGCTACCATCCATTGGAGTAACGAAAATATCAACAATAGACTACCTACAATAATGACAAGCCTACCATCTATTGGAGTAACAAAAATATCGACAACACACTGTGTTTCATAATGACAAGACTACCATCCATTGGAGTAACAAAAATCTCGACAACAGACTACCTTCCATAATGACAAGTCTACCATCCAATGGAGTATCAAAAATATGAACAACAGACTACTTTCCATAATGCCAAGTCTACCATCCATTGGAGTAACAGAAATCTTAACGATAGACTACCCTCAATAATGAAAAGGCTACCATCCATTGGAGTAACAAAAATATCAACAACAGACTACCTTCCATAATGACAAGGCTACCATCCATTGGAGTAAAAAAAATCTCGACAACAAACTACCTTCCATAATGACAAGGCTAACATCCATTGGAGTAAGAAAAGTCTCGAAAACAGGCTACCTTCTATAATGACAATGTCACCATCCATTGTGGTAACAAAAATCTCGACAATAGACTACCTTCCATAATGACATGCGTACAATCCATTAGAGTAAAACAAATCTCGAAAATAGACTACCTTCCATCTTAACAAGTCTACAATCCATTGGAGTAACAAAAATATCGACAATGGACTACCTTCCATAATGACAAGGCTCCCATCCATTGGAGTAAAAAAAATCTCGACAATAGAACACCTTCCATAATTACAAGGCTACCATCCATTGGAGTAACGAAAATCTCAACAATAGACTACCTACAATAATGACAAGCCTACCATCTATTGGAGTAAACAAAATATCGACAACAGACTGTGTTTCATAATGACAAGACTACCATCCATTGGAGTAACGAAAATCTCGACAACAGACTACCTTCCATAATGACAAGGCTACCATACATTGGATTAACAAAGATATCGACAACATACTACCTTCCATAATGACAAGGCTTCCATCCATTAGAGTAACAAAAATCTCGACAACAAACTACATTCCATAATAACTAGGATACCATCCATTGGAATAACAAAAATCTCGACAATAAACTACCTTCCATAATGATAAGGCTACCATCCAATGGAGTATCAAAAATATGAACAACATACTACTTTCCATAATGCCAAGTCTACCATCCATTGGAGTAACCGAAATCTCAACGATAGACTACCTTCAATAATGACAAGGCTACCATCCATTGGAGTAACAAAAATATCAACAACAGACTACCTTCCATAATGACAAGGCTACCATCCATTGGAGAAACAAAAATATCGACAACAGACTGTGTTTCATAATTAAAGACTAACATCCGTTGGAGTAACAAAAATCTCGACAACAGACTACCTTCCATAATGACAAGGCCACCATACATTGGATTAACAAAGATATCGACAACAGACTACCTTCCATAATGACAAGGCTAGCATCCATTGGAGTAACGAAAATCTCAACAATAGAATACCTTCCATAATGGCAAGGCTACCATCCATTGGAGTAACGAAAATATCGATAATAGACTACCTATAATAATGACAAGGCTACCATCCATTAGAGTAACAAAAATATTGACAGCAGACTGTGTTTCATAATGAAAAAGCTACCATCCATTGGAGTAACAAAACTCTCGACAATAGACTACCTTCCATAATGACAAGGCTACCATCCAATGGAGTATCAAAAATATGAACAACAGACTACTTTCCTAATGCCAAGTCTACCATCCATTGGAGAAACAAAAATATCGACAACAAGTTGTGTTTCATAATTAAAGACTACCATTCATTGGAGTAACAAAAATCTCGACAACAGACTACCTTCCATAATGACAAGGCTACCATACATTGGATTAACAAAGATATCGATAACAGACTACCTTCCATAATGACAAGGCTACCATCCATTGGAGTAACAAAAATCTCAACAATAGAATACCTTCCATAATGACAAGGCAACCATCCATTGGAGTAACGAAAATATCGATAATAGACTACCTACGATAATGACAAGGCTACCATCCATTAGAGTAAAAAAAATATTGACAACAGTCTGCGTTTCATAATTACAAAGCTACCATCCATTGGAGTAACAAAACTCTCGACAATAGACTACCTTCCATAATGACAAGGCTAGCATCCATTGGTGTAACAAAAATATCGACAACAGACTACCTTCCATAATGACAAGGCTACCATCCATTGGAGTAACAAAAATATCGACAATAGAACACCTTCCATAATGGCAAGGCTACCATCCATTGGAGTAACGAAAATCTCGACAATAGACTACCTACAATAATGACAAGCCTACCATCTATGGGAGTAACAAAAATATCGATAACACACTGTGTTTCATAATGAGAAGACTACCATCCATTGGAGTAATAAAAATCTCGACAACAGACTACCTTCCATAATTACAAGGCTACCATACATTAGATTAACAAAGATATCGACAACATACTACCTTCCATAATGACAAGGCTTCCATCCATTGGAGTAACAAAAATCTAGACAACAGACTACCTTCCATAATAACTATGATACCATCCATTGGAATAACAAAAATCTCGACAATAGACTACCTTCCATAATGACAAGGCTACCATCCAATGGAGTATCAAAAGTATGAACAACAGACTACTTTCCATAATGCCAAGTCTACCATCCAATGGAGTAACAGAAATCTCAAAGATAGACTACCTTCCTTAATGACAAGGCTACCATACATTGGATTAACAAAGATATCGAAAACAGACTACCTTCCATAATGACAAGGCTAGCATCCATTGGAGTAACGAAAATATCGATAATATACTACCTACGATAATGATAAGGCTACCATCCATTGTGGTAAAAAAAATATTGACAACAGACTACGTTTCATAATGACAAAGCTACCATCCATTGGAGTAACAAAACTATCGACAATAGACTACCTTCCATAATGACAAGGCTATCATCCATTGGTGTAACAAAAATATCGACAACAGACAACCTTCCATAATGACAAGGCTACCATCCATTGGAGTAACAAAAATCTCGACAATAGAACACCTTCCATAATGACAAGGCTACCATCCATTGGAGTAACGAAAATCTCGACAATAGACTACCTACAATAATGACAAGCCTACCATCTATTGGAGTAACAAAAATATCGAAAACACACTGTGTTTCATAATGACAAGACTACCATCCATTGGAGTAACAAAAATCTCGACAACAGACTACCTTCCTTAATGAAAAGGCTACCATACATTGGATTAGCAAAGATATCGATAACATACTACCTTCCATAATGACAAGGCTTCCATCCATTGGAGTAACAAAAATCTCGACAACAGACTACCTTCCATAATAACTAGGATACCATCCATTGGAATAACAAAAATCTCGACAATAGACTACCTTCCATAATGACAAGGCTACCATCCAATGGAGTATCAAAAATATGAACAACAAACTACTTTCCATAATGCCAAGTCTACCATCCATTGGAGTAACATAAATCTCAATGATAGACTACCTTCAATAATGACAAGGCTACCATCCATTGGAGTAACAAAAATATCAACAACATACTACCTTCCATAATGACAAGGATACCATCCATTGGAGTAACAAAAATCTCGAAAATAGGCTACCTTCCATAATGACAATGGGTACCATCCATTAGAGTAAAACAAATCTCGAAAACAGACTACCTTCCATCTTAACAAGGCTACCATCCATTAGAGTAACAAAAATATCGACAATGGACTACCTTCCATAATGACAAGGCTACCATCCATTGGAGTAAAAACAATCTCGGCAATAGAACACCTTCCATAATTACAAGGCTACCATCCATTGGAGTAACGAAAATCTCAACAATAGACTACCTACAATAATGACAAGCCTACCATCTATTCTAGTAAACAAAATATCGACAACAGACTGTGTTTCATAATGACAAGACTACCATCCATTGGAGTAACAAAAATATCGACAACAGACTACCTTCCATAATGACAAGGCTACCATACATTGGATTAACAAAGATATCGACAACATACTACCTTCCATAATGACAAAGCTTCCATCCATTAGAGTAACAAAAATCTCGACAACAAACTACTTTCCATAATAACTAGGATACCATCCATTGGAATAACAAAAATCTCGACAATAAAATAACTTCCATAATGACAAGGCTACCATCCAATGGAGTATCAAAAATATGAACAACAAACTACTTTCCGTAATGCCAAGTCTACCATCCAATGGAGTAACAGAAATCTCAACGATAAACTACCTTCAAAAATGACAAGGCTACCATCCATTGGAGTAACAAAAATATCAATAACAGACTACCTTCAATAATGACAAGGCTACCATCCATTGGAGTAACAAAAATATCAACAATAGACTACCTTCCATAATGACAAGGCTACCATCCATTGGAGTAACAAAAATCTCGACAACAGACTACCTTCCATAATGACAAGGCTACCATCCATTGGATTGAGAAAGATATCGACAACAGACTACCTTCCATAATGACAAGGCTATCATCCATTGGTGTAACAAAAATATCGACAACAGACTACCTTCCATAATGACAAGGCTACCATCCATTGGAGTAACAAAAATCTCGACAATAGAACACCTTCCATAATGACAAGGCTACCATCCATTGGAGTAACGAAAATCTCGACAATAGACTACCTACAATAATGACAAGCCTACCATCTATTGGAGTAACAAAAATATCGAAAACACACTGTGTTTCATAATGACAAGACTACCATCCATTGGAGTAACAAAAATCTCGACAACAGACTACCTTCCATAATGAAAAGGCTACCATACATTGGATTAGCAAAGATATCGATAACATACTACCTTCCATAATGACAAGGCTTCCATCCATTGGAGTAACAAAAATCTCGACAACAGACTACCTTCCATAATAACTAGGATACCATCCATTGGAATAACAAAAATCTCGACAATAGACTACCTTCCATAATGACAAGGCTACCATCCAATGGAGTATCAAAAATATGAACAACAAACTACTTTCCATAATGCCAAGTCTACCATCCATTGGAGTAACAGAAATCTCAATGATAGACTACCTTCAATAATGACAAGGCTACCATCCATTGGAGTAACAAAAATATCAACAACAGACTACCTTCCATAATGACAAGGATACCATCCATTGGAGTAACAAAAATCTCGAAAATAGGCTACCTTCCATAATGACAATGACACCATCCATTGTGGTAACAAAAATCTCGACTATAGACTACCTTCCATAATGACATGGGTACCATCGATTAGAGTAAAACAAATCTCGAAAACAGACTACCTTCCATCTTAACAAGGCTACCATCCATTAGAGTAACAAAAATATCGACAATGGACTACCTTCCATAATGACAAGGCTACCATCCATTGGAGTAAAAACAATCTCGGCAATAGAACACCTTCCATAATTACAAGGCTACCATCCATTGGAGTAACGAAAATCTCAACAATAGACTACCTACAATAATGACAAGCCTACCATCTATTCTAGTAAACAAAATATCGAAAACAGACTGTGTTTCATAATGACAAGACTACCATCCATTGTAGTAACAAAAATATCGACAACATACTACCTTCCATAATGACAAGGCTACCATACATTGGATTAACAAAGATATCGACAACATACTACCTTCCATAATGACAAGGCTTCCATCCATTAGAGTAACAAAAATCTCGACAACAAACTACTTTCCATAATAACTAGGATATCATCCATTGGAATAACAAAAATCTCGACAATAAAATAACTTCCATAATGACAAGGCTACCATCCAATGGAGTATCAAAAATATGAACAACAAACTACTTTCCATAATGCCAAGTCTACCATCCAATGGAGTAACAGAAATCTCAACGATAGACTACCTTCAAAAATGACAAGGCTACCATCCATTGGAGTAACAAAAATATCAACAACAGACTACCTTCCGTAATGACAAGGCTACCATCCATTGGAGTAACAAAAATCTCGACAACAGACTACCTTCCATAATGACAAGGCTACCATCCATTGGATTGACAAAGATATCGACAACAGACTACCTTCCATAATGACAAGGCTACCATCCACTGGAGTAACAGAAATATCGACAATAGAACACCTTCCATAATGACAAGGCTACCATCCATTGGAGTAACGAAAATCTCGACAATAGACTACCTACGATAATGACAAGCCTAGAATCTATTGGAGTAACAAAAATATCGAAAACACACTGTGTTTCATAATGACAAGACTACCATCCATTGGAGTAACAAAAATCTCGACAACAGACTACCTTCCATAATGACAAGGCTACCATACATTGGATTGACAAAGATATCGACAACATACTACCTTCCATAATGACAAGGCTTCCATCCATTGGAGTAACAAAAATATCGACAACAGACTACCTTCCCTAATAACTAGGATACCATCCATTGGAATAACGAAAATCTCGACAATAGACTACCTACAATAATGACAAGGCTACCATCCAACAGAGTATCAAAAATATGAACAACAGACTACTTTCCATAATTCCAAGTCTACCATCCATTGGAATAACAAAAATCTCAATGATAGACTACCTTCAATAATGACAAGGCTACCATCCATTGGAGTAACAAAAATATCAACAATAGACTACCTTCCATAATGACAAGGCTACCATCCATTGGAGTAACAAAAATATCAACAACCGACTACCTTCCATAATGACTAGGCTACCATCCATTGGAGTAACAAAAATCTCGACAACAAACTACCTTCCATAATGACAAGGCTACCATCCATTGGAGTAAGAAAAATATCGAAAACAGGCTACCTTCCATAATGACAATGTCACCATCCATTGTGGTAACAAAAATCTCGACAATAGACTACCTTTAATAATGACATGGGTACCATCCATTAGAGGAAAACACATCTCGAAAACAGACTACCTTCCATCTTAACAAGGCTACCATCCATTGGAGTAACAAAAATATTGACAATGGTCTACCTTCCATAATGACAAGGCTACCATCCATTGGAGTAACAAAAATCTCGACAACAGACTACCTTCCATAATGACAAGGCTACCATACATTGGATTAACAAAGATATCGACAACATACTACCTTCCATAATGACAAGGCTTCCATCCATTAGAGTAACAAAAATCTCGACAACAAACTACTTTCCATAATAACTAGGATACCATCCATTGGAATAACAAAAATCTCGACAATAAAATAACTTCCATAATGACAAGGCTACCATCCAATGGAGTATCAAAAATATGAACAACAAACTACTTTCCATAATGCCAAGTCTACCATCCAATGGAGTAACAGAAATCTCAACGATAGACTACCTTCAATAATGACAAGGCTACCATCCATTGGAGTAACAAAAATATCAACAATAGACTACCTTCCATAATGACAAGGCTACCATCCATTGGAGTAACGAAAATCTCAACAATAGAATACCTTCCATAATGACAAGGCTACCATCCATTGGAGTAACGAAAATATCGATAATAGACTACCTATGATAATGACAAGGCTACCATCCATTAGAGTAACAAAAATATTGATAACAAACTGCGTTTCATAATGACAAAGCTACCATCCATTGGAGTAACAAACCTCTCGACAATAGACTACCTTCCATAATGACAAGGCTATCATCCATTGGTGAAACAAAAATATCGACAACAGACTACCTTCCATAATGACAAGGCTACCATCCATTGGAGTAACAAAAATCTCGACAATAGAACACCTTCCATAATGACAAGGCTACCATCCATTGGAGTAACGAAAATCTCGACAATATACTACCTACAATAATGACAAGCCTACCATCTATTGGAGTAACAAAAATATAGAAAACACATTGTGTTTCATAATGACAAGACTACCATCCATTGGGGTAACAAAAATATCGACAACAAACTACCTTCCATAATGACAAGGCTACCATACATTGGATTAACAAAGATATCGACAACATACTACCTTCCATAATGACAAGGCTTCCATCCATTGGGGTAACAAAAATATCGAAAACAGACTACCTTCCCTAATAACTAGGATACCATCCATTGGAATAACAAAAATCTCGACAATAGACTACCTTCCATAATGACAAGGCTACCATCCAATGGAGTATCAAAAATATGAACAACAAACTACTTTCCATAATGCCAAGTCTACCATCCATTGGAGTAACAGAAATCTCAATGATAGACTACCTTCAATAATGACAAGGCTACCATCCATTGGAGTAACAAAAATATCAACAACAGACTACCTTCCATAATGACAAGGATACCATCCATTGGAGTAACAAAAACCTCGAAAATAGGCTACCTTCCATAATGACAATGTCACCATCCATTGTGGTAACAAAAATCTCGACAATAGACTACGTTCCATAATGACATGGGTACCATCCATTAGAGTAAAACAAATCTCGAAAACAGACTACCTTCCATCTTACAAAGGCTACCATCCATTAAAGTAACAAAAATATCGACAATGGACTACCTTCCATAATGACAAGGCTACCATCCATTGGAGTAAAAAAAACTCTCGGCAATAGAACACCTTCCATAATTACAAGGCTACCATCCATTGGAGTAACAAAAATCTCAACAATAGACTACCTACAATAATGATAAGCCTACCATCTATTGGAGTAAATAAAATATCGACAACAGACTATGTTTCATAATGACAAGACTACCATCCATTGGAGTAACAAAAATATCGACAACAGACTACCTTCCATATTGACAAGGCTACCATACATTGGATTAACAAAGATATCGACAACATACTACCTTCCATAATGACAAGGCTTCCATCCATTAGAGTAACAAAAATCTCGACAACAAACTACTTTACATAATAACTAGGATACCATCCATTGGAATAACAAAAATCTCGACAATAAAATAACTTCCATAATGACAAGGCTACCATCCAATGGAGTATCAAAAATATGAACAACAAACTACTTTCCATAATGCAAAGTCTACCATCCAATGGAGTAACAGAAATTTCAACGATAGACTACCTTCAATAATGACAAGGCTACCATCCATTGGAGTAACAAAAATATTAACAACAGACTACCTTCCATAATGACAAGGATACCATCCATTGGAGAAACAAAAATATCGACAACAAATTGTGTTTCATAATTAAAGACTACCATCCATTGGAATAAAAAAAATCTCGACAACAGACTACATTCCATAATGACAAGGCTACCATCCATTGGATTGACAAAGATATCGACAACAGACTACCTTCCATAATGACAAGGCTACCATCCACTAGAGTAACGAAAATATCGACAATAGAACACCTTCCATAATGACAAGGCTACCATCCATTGGAGTAACGAAAATCTCGACAATAGACTACCTACGATAATGACAAGCCTACCATCTATTGCAGTAACAAAAATATCGAAAACACACTGTGTTTCATAATGACAAGACTACCATCCATTGGAGTAACAAAAATCACGACAACAGACTACCTTCCATAATGACAAGGCTACCATACATTGGATTAACAAAGATATCGACAACATACTACCTTCCATAATGACAAGGCTTCCATCCATTGGAGTAACAAAAATATCGACAACAGACTACCTTCCCTAATAACTAGGATACCATCCATTGGAATAACGAAAATCTCGACAATAGACTACCTACAATAATGACAAGGCTACCATCCAATGGAGTATCAAAAATATGAACAACAGACTACTTTCCATAATTCCAAGTCTACCATCCATTGGAGTAACAAAAATCTCAATGATAGATTACCTTCAATAATGACAAGGCTACCATCCATTGGAGTAACAAAAATATCAACAATAGACTACCTTCCGTAATGACAAGGCTACCATCCATTGGAGTAACAAAAATATCAACAACAGACTACCTTCCATAATGACTAGGCTACCATCCATTGGAGTAACAAAAATCTCGACAACAAACTACATTCCATAATGACAAGGATACCATCCATTGGAGTAAGAAAAATATCGAAAATAGGCTACCTTCCATAATGACAATGTCACCATCCATTGTGGTAACAAAAATCTCGACAATAGACTACCTTTAATAATGACATGGGTACCATCCATTAGAGTAAAACACATCTCGAAAACAGACTACCTTCCATCTTAATAAGGCTACCATCCATTGGAGTAACAAAAATATTGACAATGGTATACCTTCCATAATGAAAAGGCTACCATCCATTGGAGTAAAAAAAATCTCGACAATAGAACACCTTCCATAATTACAAGGCTACCATCCATTGGAGTAACGAAAATCTCGACAATAGACTACCTACAATAATGACAAGCCTACCATCTATTAGAGTAACAAAAATATCGACAACAGATTGTGTTTCATAATGACAAGACTACCATCCATTGGAGTAACAAAAATCTCGACAACAGACTACCTTCCATAATGACAAGGCTACCATACATTGGATTAACAAAGATATCGACAACAGACTACCTTCCATAATGACAAGGCTTCCATCCATTCGAGTAACAAAAATCTCGACAACAGACTCAAGGCTACCATCCATTGGAGTAACAAAAATATCGACAACAGACTAACTTCCATAATGACAAGGCTACCATCCATTAGAGTAACTAAAATCTCAACAATAGAATACCTTCCATAATGACAAGGTTCCATCCATTAGAGTAACAAAAATATCGATAATAGACTACCTACAATAATGACAAGGCTACCGTCCATTAGAGTAACAAAAATATTGACAACAGACTGCGTTTCATAATGACAAAGCTACCATCCATTGGAGTAACAAAACTCTCGACAATAGACTACCTTCCATAATGACAAGGCTATCATCCATTGTTGTAACAAAAATATCGACAACAGACTACCTTCCATAATGACAAGGCTACCATCCATTGGAGTAACAAAAATCTCGACAATAGAACACCTTCCATAATGACAAGGCTACCATCCATTGGAGTAACGAAAATCTCGACAATAGACTACCTACAAGAATGACAAGCCTACCATCAATTCGAGTAAAAAAAATATCGAAAACACACTGTGTTTCATAATGACAAGACTACCGTCCATTGGAGTAACAAAAATCTCGACAACAGACTACCTTCCATAATGACAAGGCTACCATACATTGGATTAACAAAGATATCGACAACATACTACCTTCCATAATGACAAGGCTTCCATCCATCGGAGTAACAAAAATCTCGACAACAGACTACCTTCCCTAATAACTAGGATACCATCCATTGGAATAACAAAAATCTCGACAATAGACTACCTTCCATAATGACAAGGCTACCATCCAATGGAATATCAATAATATGAACAACAGACTACTTTCCATAATTCCAAGTCTACCATCCATTGGAGTAACAGAAATCTCAATGATAGACTACCTTCCATAATGACAGGGCTACCATCCATTAGAGTAACAAAAATATCAACAATAGACTACCTTCCATAATGACAAGGCTACCATCAATTGGAGTAACAAAAATATCAACAACAAACTACCTTCCATAATGACAAGGCTACAATCCATTGGAGTAACAAAAATCTCGACAACAAACTACCTTCCATAATGACAAGGCTACCATCCATTGGAGTAAGAAAAATATCGAAAACAGGCTACCTTCCATAATGACAATGTCACTATCCATTGTGGTAACAAAAATCTCGACAATAGACTACCTTTAATAATGACATGGGTATCATCCATTAGAGTAAAACACATCTCGAAAACCGACTACCTTCCATCTTAACAAGGCTACCATCCATTGGAGTAACAAAAATATCGACAATGGTCTACCTTCCATAATGACAAGGCTACCATCCATTGGAGTAAAAAAAATCTCGACAATAGAACACCTTCCATAATTACAAGTCTACCATCCATTGGAGTAACGAAAATCTCGACAATAGACTACCTACAATAATGACAAGCCTACCATCTATTAGAGTAAACAAAATATCAACAACAAACTGTGTTTCATAATGACAAGACTACCAGTAACAAAAATCTCGACAACAGACTACCTTCCATAATTACAAGGCTACCATACATGTGATTAACAAAGATATCGACAACAGACTACCTTCCATAATGACAAGGCTTCCATCCATTGGAGTAACAAAAATCTCGACAACAGACTACCTTCCATAATAACTAGGATACCATCCATTGGAATAACAAAAATTTCGACAATAGACTACCTTCCATAATGACAAGACTAGCATCCAATGGAGTATCAAAAATATGAACAACATACTACTTTCCATAATGCCAAGTCTACCATCCATTGGAGTAACAGAAATCTCAACGATAGACTACCTTCAATAAAGACAAGGCTACCATCCATTGGAGTAACAAAAATCTCGACAACAAACTACCTTCCATAATGACAAGGCTACCTTCCATTAGAGTAAGAAAAATATCGAAAACAGGCTACCTTCCATAATGACAATGTCACCATCCATTATGGTAACAAAAATCTCGACAATAGACTACCTTGAATAATGACATGGGTACCATCCATTAGAGTGAAACACATCTCGAAAACAGACTACCTTCCATCTTAACAAGGCTACCATTCATTGGAGTAACAAAAATATCGACAATGGTCTACCTTCCATAATGACAAGGCTACCATCCATTGGAGTAAAAAAATTCTCGACAATAGAACACCTTCCATAATTACAAGGCTACCATCCATTGGAATAACGAAAATCTCGACAATAGACTACCTACAATAATGACAAGCCTACCATCTATTAGAGTAAACAAAATATCAACAACATATTGTGTTTCATAATGACAAGACTACCATCCATTAGAGTAACAAAAATATCGACAACAGACTACCTTCCATAATGACAAGGCTACCATACATTGGATTAACAAAGATATCGGAAACATACTACCTTCCATAATGCCAAGTCTACCATCCATTGGAGTAACAGAAATCTCAATGATATACTACCTTCAATAATGACAAGGATACCATCCATTGGAGTAACAAAAATATCAACAATAGACTACCTTCCATAATGGCAAGGCTACCATCCATTGGAATAACAAAAATATCAACAACAGACTACCTTCCATAATGACAAGGCTACCATCTGTTGTACCCCAAAATTTGCCCTCCCATATTCTTCAAGAAAATTGCCAAGTCAAGCTGCAAAATTCCCCAAGGGTTACACAGTGCAAAGGTCCCCTATACAGTCAAAACTAGGGTTTTGCTTCTGATCAAGAAAAGGAAGTTATCAAGGGCCCAATCAAGTCTCATATGCCTACAAACATGGTCAAGTATCCTCATATCAAGTTTCAAGACATTCAGCTCAAAATTGCACAGTCAAAACCCTAGATTGCACTACACTCAACTGTAGGGGCAAAATGGTCATTTGGCAGTCAAAAGTTCAAACTTTTGGTCAACCTATCATTTTGAAGACACAAACATAATTTGATCAATGCTTGATCATGATTCTCAAAATTTGGCTCAGAAATCATCAAGATGCAAAAGTTTCCTTATTTGGACAGCTGAAAAAGTCAACTGAAATTGACCAGGGCATAACTTTCACATGGATTATCAGAAAAATTCCATCCAAAGCTCATTTTGAAGAGAAAGACATTTCCTACAACTCATCTTCATACTTCAAGTCCAAGAAATGCTCTCACAAAAAGTTATCGATTTCAACATTATAGGTCATTTTCAAAAGTCAACAAAAAGGGACTTTAAGTCAAAGACCATAACTTGAGATTGGTAAATCAAAATGACACGGGACCAAAGGAATTGGTTAGAGGACTCAAAGACCTTTCCAAAATGTCCAAGAACATGAGAAAAGCTTAAAAATTGAGCAAGTTATGCCTTGTGGAAGTTGGGAAATTTTTGGATATTTTGAAAAGTCAACATTGATGCAAATGACTTAAAATTGCTAATGGGCCCATTTTTCTTCCATGATTCATCATTCTAAGTATATGCACGACCACTTGGCCCAAAGGGAAGTATTTTCTCATTTTTTATTTATTTATTTGAATTATTATTCATATTAATTCATTTAAATTACTTAAATATATGAAAAATATCTAACTTGACCTAATCAATCTTTTTATGCATGTTCTAGACTCAATATTTCGTGCCTAAGCAAATGAGGAAAGATTTGGAGTGATTTGATCTTAATTGATACAAGATACACATGAAAAAAGATATGGAAAATCTTAAGAAATCAAATATTCAAAATCCATGATTACAAGAGATTTGATTGAGTTTTGTTAACCTAATAGGCTCACTACATATGCTAGAACATAAACCTAATGCCCATACACGCTCAGCTGCTCAGAAAACTCCATTGCAAGCTTGAATTTTTTCTCTAAGAACTCAAATCTAAAAAGCACTTTTTAGGTCGATTCAAGCCTCCATTCTTGTTTCAATAGTTTCCTTGGAGATCACTGATCACGTTCCAATCAGAAACAACCATCAAAACATCAAGGATTGGTATACAGAACTCTAAATTTTTCATGAAATAAGCATAATCGTATTTTGATTTTCAAGCATAATCATTGCATTCTTCTTATGGATTATTACTCATTGATGGATTCTGATGCTAACTGTACCATTTAATTGCGTTTTTGTGCACTCAATACGATTTCACCATTATTGAGCATTAGGGTTTTGCAGCTTTTGAATTAGGGGTTTCCAGGTATGGTAAAATTGGACGTTCTCAGGACCATAATTAGACTCAGCTCATCTAGACGAAGAAAACAGGACCCTCGCGCCTAATTTATGTTTAGAGATGGCTTAATCGCTATTTCCTGGAAACCGGCTTAAGAGAACGGCTTCAAAACCGTGGCCTTTGTTTTTGATATTTGCAGGAACGAAGAAGAAGACCTCGTGGCCAATAACCATTGGTCCTTTTGAATTGCGTGCGTTTTTTCAGATACTAACCAATTTTCTTTTATAATGATTAATAGCTATTATATATTAAAAGTAGTTGAAGAGCTTCAGTGGCAGGTGTACACCTTTTCAATGTCCATGACCTGGGTTCGAGCCCCAGGTCTCATGCTTTCTCAATAATATTTTTCCAATCATCTTCTCATGCAGCACAAGCGTTGGAGCTCACCATACATCCTCCAGATCTATCCTTCCACGCGTCCAGCTGCTTCAGATCAAAGGTTCAGGATTGATGAACATCATATACCATGGTCAACGCATGTGCACGCTGCATGGAAAGGTCCAATGGATTAAGCTTAATGGGCCAGAGTTTCTTGGATCATACCTCCCAATTTGGGACTTCCACCCCCCTGGTTTGCAAATTCTATACATTTTCATTATATTTTATTTTTTAATTGTTATTTTATTTGCTTTATTGTTTTGATTCAATTAATTATTTTTACCAAATATAAAAAATACCTAAAAAATCAGAAAAGACAAAAAACATAATAAATATTTTATTTTAATTATTTTCATAAACAAATTGCATGTAAATTAATTAATTTAAATTAGGTGCTTTAACTTTAATTCTTTTTAACAAAAATATAAAAAAATGTAGAATTAGGTTTAATTGATATTTTTTATTCCTTTTAATTTTTCCTTTTTACCATAATATTATTTATTTATTTATTTTTATAATTAAATTGTACATAAAAAACTTAGGTTTAAATTAGGTTAAAATTCAATATATTTCGTAATAAATTAAAAATAACTAGAATTAGGGTTTGCGTCGTACTTTGATTAATCCTTTTTTATTAAACCATAAAATATATTAAAAAATACCAAAAAACAAAAACAATTTCTTTTTTTAATTTCTCATTAATTTTAATATTTTGCAAAAGGGTCCAACGCCCTCCTTTCGACTTAATTGTCTAATTTCGCGTATTTATTTATTGCTTAAATAATTATGTACCTCTCCCGAAGCTTTGTAATTATTTCTCGCATTTTTAATTCTTTTACTTTTTCTTATTTTCTGTCAAATCGGGTTCGGTTTAATTTTGGCGATGTGGACCCGCGCCTTTGTAATAGTTTAGGAATTTTATCTTTCCGCACTTTTTTAACTGTTAAACAAAGCATGCAAGAATGAATGGCCCTAAATAAAATCAAGCGTAGAACACCAATAACATGAAAAGATAAACATAATTGAACATGACACACAAATCACACACCACCCCTAGGGTACGCCTCACTGTTGCCTTGCCTTTCGAAAGGTGATCGTCGAGTAGAGGATGTCTTAGTAAGTCCTCATGATCCGGGAACCTGGCATGAGGGTAGCTTCTAAGGTGTCTTCCCATTGCTCTGGTGATCACCATGTCCCGAACCTCGAATTGACCCGAACACCTCCAACGGTGGTGCTACCTACCTCTCAATGGTGGGATGGCACTACTTTAAAGGACATTTACACAGACGAATTCCTTAGGGTAGGTAGACGACTCTAGATACTTTCTCTAAATTCAAAACAAATTCAAAAATACTTTTCACACCAACACATTTTCAAAAAGCTTTCGAAAGCAATTTTTCAAACACTCTTGAGGACCGATACAAGAGTCGAACTGAAATTTTCAAAGAAACTTTTTAAAACCCACAGTTGAAAAGCAAACAAACCATTTTTGAAAACACAAATGAGCAAGTATCTAAGAGCCCATGGATAACTATGGATAGAAAGGGTGCTAACACCTTCCCTTTCTATAATCTACCTCCCGAACCGAGAGCAATCTCTTTAAGGAATTTTTCTGTGCTTTTGTCCTTTCCATTTGGAGAAAATAAAAGACGGTGGCGACTCTTGCTTCCGCGACATTACGCAAACCAGCATTAAACAGTCAGTTCCAGATCCACCGATCACAGAACTGGCGACTCTGCTGGGGATATAAAACTTAAAGTGAGGTGTACCTTAGGGCTAGTTCATAACTATGTTTTCAATTGTTTTCCTTGTGTGCTTTAAATTGTGGGTTGCCTGGGAGTTCTATAGATCCTAAACCCGGATCTGGGGGATACCTTTCTTAGAAAGTAGCAACAAGGTTGTGAGGGAACTGTGCGGGGTATACCGACATGGTTGAAACAGTCTGCTACGTTGATGTGGCATTTTGGTGTGTACCGGTAACCCTTGAGTTCAGTCAAGGAGAGTGCGGGGCCTCCGCGTGGTGTCGTGAAGCATCAACAGACCTTAGGAACCTTAATTGAACTATCTTGGCCTCTTTAGGGTAGTGAGATAACTGACTTTGGTGCAGTCCGAGGTTGGTTGATACTCGATACTACACTCAATTGAGGGTTGCTTTCCTGGAATATTTCGGTCGCCAGTTCAGTGGCTAAATCGAAACGATGAACAATGAAAGCAATCCCGTGATGTTGGGAACTTTAGAACCCGGTTACTTTGATTAGGACAGGTTGAACCCACCAACTTCAAGAGGGTACTACCCAGACCCCATGCTGGCCTTAAACCTTAAGGGCTTGTCTTGTGTGCCTTGTGTGCCTTACATGTTTGTCTTTGTAAATATCTGTGGTGTGTTTAATCATAGCATCTTGACATCATCCAGCATCATATGCATTGACTAACCATTTCAGGGGTTCGAATTTTCATCTTTGTTCTTGTTTTGTAGGACATGGAAACTGTTCGTAGAAAGACAATTCAAGTCAGTCTTGTAAGGGTCCCTCCTCAGCTTAAGGAGCTTATATCCAGGATTCCCGAGAACTCGTCCTTCAGTGAAAGGCATGGAAGCCTCATCAGCTTGGTCAACACCAACATTGAGGAAGATATGATCAAGGTCCTGTTCCAATTCTTTGACCCTCTGCATCATTGTTTCACCTTCTTGGATTATCAGTTGGTACCTACATTGGAGGAGTTCTCCCGGCTCCTGAAGATCCCTATCCTTGATGAGCTACCCTTCAACGGTACAGAAAAGGAACCTAAGCTTGAAGAGATTGCCAAAGCCTTGCACCTACAGTCATCTGACCTCAAGGGACATTGGGAAGTTAGAAGTGGTATCAAGGGATTCTTAGCCAGGTTTCTGTTTGAGAAGGCCCATGAATGTTGGAACTCCCTTGACTTGCAAGCTTTTGAAGAGGTTGTGGCCCTCCTTGTCTATGGTTTGGTGTTGTTCCCTAACCCAGATCAGCTTATTGATATCAATGCCGTCCAGATCTTTATGTCCAGGAATCCTATACCTACGTTGCTGGGGGACATCCTTCACTCATGTTACACTCGAACCATGAGAAAAAGAGGTGTCCTTATGTGTTGCACTCCTCTCCTGGGAAGGTGGTTTATTTCGCACCTTCCACAATCAGTTTTGAAGAATGAGCGGGGTTTGAGATGGTCACAACGGTTGATGACTCTTACACATGCAGATATACGTTGGTGCCCTCGGTCCAGAGGAGATGTCACTATCATTGATCGTTGCGGGGAGTACCCTAATGTTCCTTTACTTGGAATCAGAGGAGGTATTACTTACAGCCCATGCCTGGCTTGGAGACAGTTTGGTTATGCTCGGAGGGATGGTCCTCATGACATGTTAATTCCTGACATAGTTTTTGACTTCGACAACGATACTCAAGGACTTCGCCAGAGATTTATCAGAGCCTGGAGGATGCCCAGTAGGATAGACAGCAAGACCCTGGGGCACAGGAACTCCATCCCGTTGGAACCTTATCTCAAGTGGGTGCGCGCCCGCTCCCAGAAGTTAGTGATGCCTTATCCTCATATGCTCCCGGTAATCAAAGAACCAGTCTTGGAAGGAGAAGTATCCTACACTATTCAGCACCCTGACATGCCCACATCCTGGGAAGAGATGCAGAAGAGCTGGATCCAGCTTAAGGAAGAACGGAATTCTCTTGAGACTAATCTACATGCCAGTGAAAAGAAGGTCTTGGAGCTCACCCGCCTGTTGCATGAGGAGAGGAATCTCAACACCTACATAGCTCCAAAGAGGATGCGCAGTGTATTTTGGGATTGATTTGATTTTTGTATTATTTTTGCCCATGAGGCTTTGATGTACTAAACAATTATTTCCCTAATGATAACGTGTGTTCCTTTTTGTCTACAACAAATTTGAACTTTCGAACCCTTGAATGCATTGCATAAACACATATCATTCATCATATGCATAGCAGGTGTTTCCTCTTTTCAGGTTGCTTACAGTTCTTCGCTGTTTATTTCAGCATCATGAATCCCGACTCGTCAGCAACTGAGACGACCATCAAAGCTCTTCAGGCGCAGAATGCGCAGTTTCAGGAATTAATCATGGGTTTGGCTCAAGGCCAGGAAGAGCTGAAGGCTATGCTCCTGAAGAAGGAGAAGAAGAAGAAGAAAAGGACTGTTCTGTTCAACTCGGGCCGAAGGTTTGGTAATGCTCTGCGACAGGAAGAGGCTGGTTCTTCTGTTGGCAAGAGTGCTCCTCAGGTAGAACCAAGGGTTCCTAGTCCGGTACTCTCCGACAACGAGACTGATTTTGATGAAGAGCAGTATCCTCCTGCAGAGGACCGTTACAAGCAACTAGAGGATAGGTTGAAAGCTATGGAAGTTCAACAAGTACCTGGGCTGGATTTTGGAGATCTGGGTTTGTCAACTGGTGTGATCATCCCTCACAAGTTCAAAGCACCATCCTTCTCTAAGTATGACGGGGCGTCTTGTCCCAAGTTGCATCTAAGATCCTATGTTCGGAAAATTCAGCCGTACTCTGCGGATAAGAATTTGTGGATCCACTTCTTCCAGGAGAGTCTTTCAGGGACTCATCTCGAATGGTTCTATCAGCTGTATGGGACCAAGGTTCGTAACTGGGAGGAGTTGGCTACTGCTTTCTATAAGCAGTATCAATATAATGCCGACCTTGCCCCTACACGTACTCAACTCCAGGGTATGTCGTTAGGTGCAAGTGAAGGTTTTAAGGAGTACGCTCAGAAGTGGAGAGACCTGGCTGGCAGGGTGCAGCCACCATTGACTGATCGGGAGTTGGTAGACATGTTCTTGGGGACCCTATCTGGGCCATTTTTCAACCATCTCATTGGGAATTCTTCTGCTGGGTTCACCGATTTTATTCTGACTGGAGAGAGAATCGAGGCTGGGTTGAAGTCTGGGAAAATTCCGAAGGGTGCATCGTCTAGTTCAGAAAAGAAACCATTCAAGAAGGAGTCTAGTGCCGTATATGGTTCCAGGAAATCAGAGAGACCTGAGCGCCGCCAATCTGTCAGTGCGGTAATGATTGCTAAGCCTGCTGCCGCTCCTCGGCCAACCAATCCCCAAAAGGTTGAAAGACCTCGGAGAGAATTCACCCGCTTAAGCATGACTTTGTCGCAGATCCTGCCACAGTTGCTATCCTCCAATTTAGTGACTGTCAGGGAGGCTCCAAGGTTCCCCAATACTGCATCCCCTAAGTACAATCCAAATGCTCGCTGCGCTTATCATTCAGATAGCCCGGGGCATAACACAGATGACTGTTGGGCCCTAAAGAATAAGGTGCAAGACCTTATCGACGCAAAGGAGATACAGTTCGAAGCGCCTGCGAAGCCGAATGTAGTTACTGCTCCTATGCCTCAGCATGGGGTAAATGCTGTGGATGAAGATGTTTATGCCATTTCTGTGGATGATCTAGCCACTCCTCTGAAGACTGTCAAGAGAAACCTGCTGCTGGCCGGTTTATTTCCGGGTTGCAGTGAGGGTTGCCTGTTCTGTGTTGTGTCCCTATCTGGTTGTCCCTTGCTAAAATTAGGCATCCAAAGCCTAATGGATAGCAGGGAGATTCTGTTTAAGAAGTCTGCTGTTCAGTTGGTTCCGATGGAAGAAGTCTCTGTGGTGACTATCTTCAATAATCCAATCCCGGCTCTCCCGAAGAAGCCCGTTCAAATCATGACCGTTGCGCCTGTTGTCATCACTGTTCCGGGGCCCCTGCCCTATGTATCTGATAAAGCCGTCCCTTGGCATTATGGGGAAGATGTATATGTGAATGGGATTAAACAAGAATTCAACGCTGGGGCCAGCATCTGTGATATCACTGGTCCAACTAAGGTTACCCGCAGTGGCAGGCTCTTCTCGCCTGACATTGGACCTCCTGCTGCTCAAAGACCGCTTCTCATAACCCCTACAAGTATACCTGTTCCTGCTGCTGATCCAATTGTTTCTCCTGCTGCCGAGTCATCCAATGCTCGGGGCAAAGGAATCGAAGTTGAGCCTGACCAGATGGAGGCACCTATACCTGTAGCTGCTGAAGCCTCCCCACAAGAAATGGAGGAGATTCTAAAGATTATAAAGAAGAGTGACTTTAATGTTGTGGAACAGCTGGGGCACACGCCCTCCAAAATCTCCATGCTCTCTTTACTGCTGTGCTCCGAGGCCCATGCTAAGGCCTTAATCTCATTCCTCAAGACGGCTCATGTGCCACACGAGACTTCTGCGGTCCAGTTCACTGATTGTGTAGCAAATCTGACAGCAGACAATGGCTTGGGTTTCTCAGATGCTGACTTGACCGCGAAGGGAAGAGACCATAATGATGCTCTGCATGTCTCTATCGAATGCAGGGGCACTACCTTGGCACATGTATTGGTAGATACTGGTCCGTCTTTGAATGTGCTGCCCAAGAAGGCTTTGGACCGTTTAGATTGTGAAGGCCTGGAATTGAAACCCAGCAATATCATCGTCAGGGCTTTTGATGGTTCAAAGAGGATGGTTCATGGAGGTTGACATTCCGATTCGTGTAGGCTCTCAGGTGTTTGACTCCACTTTTTATGTGATGGATATCCGTCCATCTTACTCTTGTCTATTGGGTCGACCTTGGATACATAAGGCTGGGGCAGTGACCTCTACCTTGCATCAGAAGCTGAAGTACCCCGTCAGAGGGAAGATCGTCACTGTGCAGGGAGAAGAGGAATATATGGTGAGCCACTTGAACTCCTTCAGATACATTGAGATGGATAGGGAGTTTATTGAAACCCCCTTTCAGCATTTCGAGGAGGTGCTTCCAATTTCAGCAGCAGCAGTAGAAGAGAATGTTCCTTTGAAGATGGCTTCCCTAAAGGATGCCCGGGCTGTGGTTCAGAAGGGTGAAAGTGCCAACTGGGGCAGACTTCCAAACTTTACTCAGAAGACTGACAAATTTGGGCTGGGTTTTACCGCAGAGGGTCAGAAAGCTATGAGGAAAGCAAAGATCGGAGGACCTCTTGTGATCATTACAAATCCAGGAGTGAATGCTGTGGGCGAAGACAATGAAGTAAACGAAGCGGAATTCAATAGCTGGATCTATCCAACGGCTGAAGGCGGGTTGAACAATTGGATTGCTAAGGACCATACTCCTGTTACCTTTGTGACGCAGTAATAAATTTCGTTGTTTCGTTATTTTGTAATAAACAATGATAAACTCTATGGCCAGGTGCCTTACCCGAGACACCGTTGTTTCATTTGTGAGGGCATATAAATTGTCATTTCATATATCATGAATGAAAATCTTGGACGTATTTTCGCATTGCAAATATTGTGCTCCTTTTCTGTCTTTCTTTCCTTTACATATATTTCAAAACAGCTGTATTTACACACACACACACTCATACAGGTTTCAATCCACTCTGGATCTCACTGATAACAACTCTGCTACTGCCAGTTATGACTTCGAAAATCCGATCAACTTAGCCGAAGACGAAGGTGAAGATGATTGTGAAGTGCCTGGCGAGCTTGCAAGACTGTTGCTTCAGGAAGAGAGGGCAATTCAACCCCATGAAGAGCCAGTGGAAACCATAAACCTAGGTACTGAGGAAGACAGGAAAGAGGTAAAGATTGGTGCCAACCTAGAGCTCAGCGTGAAGCAACGGTTAACCAAGATGCTGCATAATTATGTGGAGATATTTGTCTGGTCCTACGAAGACATGCCCGAGTTGGATACCGATATTGTGGTCCATCACTTGCCAACTAAGGAAGACTGCCCTCCAGTTAAGCAAAAGGTCCGTCGGATGCGTCCAGAGATGTCTGAGAAGATTAAGGCCGAGGTTATGAAACAGTTTGATGCTGGGTTCCTTGCAGTGACTTCTTACCCTCAGTGGGTTGCTAATGTGGTGCCGGTACCGAAGAAAGACGGTAAGGTCAGAATGTGTGTCGACTATAGGGATCTGAACAAGGCTATCCCCAAAGATGACTTCCCTTTACCTCACATTGATGTCCTTGTTGATAATACAGCTCAGCACAAAGTGTTCTCTTTCATGGATGGTTTTTCAGGTTACAATCAGATCAAGATGGCACCTGAAGACATGGAAAAGACTACATTTGTTACTCAGTGGGGCACCTTCTGCTACAAGGTCATGCCTTTTGGACTAAAGAACGCTGGGGCAACCTACCAACGAGCCATGGTTGCTTTATTTCATGATATGATCCATCATGAGATAGAAGTGTACGTTGATGACATGATCGCAAGGTCCCTGACTGAGGAAGAGCACCTAGATCATCTGCAGAAATTGTTTGACCGGTTGAAACTGTACAAGCTAAGGTTGAACCCGAACAAGTGCACCTTCGGGGTAAGATCTGGAAAGTTGCTAGGCTTCGTGGTCAGTGATAAGGGTATTCAAGTGGACCCCGCCAAGGTCAAAGCTATTCAAGAAATGCCCGTCCCTAAGACAGAGAAAGAGGTCAGAGGCTTTTTAGGACGCCTGAATTACATTGCTCGATTCATCTCGCATCTAACTGCTACTTGTGAACCAATCTTCAAGCTGCTGAAGAAAGATCAGGTAGTACGATGGAATGATGAATGTCAGGCCGCTTTTGACAAAATCAAAGAGTATCTCCAAGAACCACCTATCCTTATGCCACCGGTTGAAGGGAGACCTCTGATACTATATCTGACAGTGCTTGACAATTCAATGGGGTGTGTGCTGGGGCAGCATGACGAGTCTGGCCGAAAAGAGCATGCCATTTATTACCTTAGCAAAAAGTTTACCGACTGTGAGACCCGATACTCACTGCTTGAGAAAACTTGCTGCGCTTTGGTATGGGCTGCTCGCCGGCTGAGATAGTATATGCTGACTCATACCACTTTGTTGATCTCAAAGATGGATCCTATAAAATACATATTCGAAAAGCCCGCTCTGTCTGGGAGAATTGCAAGATGGCAGATGATCTTGACGGAATACGACATTCAGTACACGACCCAGAAAGCCATCAAGGGAAGTGTATTGGCAGACCACTTGGCTCATCAAGTTGTAGATGACTATCAATCAATGAACTTCGAGTTTCCGGATGAAAGCATCATGATAGTAACAGATTGTGAAGTACCTGGACCGGATGAAGGACCTGAACCAGGATCCCGATGGTCTATGCACTTTGACGGAGCCTCCAACGCTTTGGGTAATGGTATCGGCGCCATAATCATATCTCCACAAGGTACTCATACTCCACTCACTGCCCGGCTATGTTTCAACTGTACCAACAACATGGCGGAGTATGAGGCGTGCATCATGGGTCTTCAAGCTGCGATCGACTTAAGGATCAAATTTCTGAGTGTCTTCGGAGATTCCGCTCTTGTGATCAATCTGATCAAAGGAGAGTGGGATACGAAACATCCAAACCTGATTCCTTACAGAGAATGTGTGTTGGCCTTGATACCCCACTTTACAGAGATAACCTTTGAGCATTTTCCAAGAGAAGAAAATCAGTTGGCGGACGCGTTAGCTACAATGTCTTCCATGTTCAAGGTCAAATGGGACAATGAAGCTCCCCGGATCATCATCTGGAAACTGGACGAACCGGCATACTGTTGCGATCTCGAAACTGAGTTGGTGACTGAGAAACCTTGGTACCATGAGGTGAAGAGATACCTGGAAACTCAGGAACACCCGGAAGGTGCATCCATCAATGATAAGAAATTCCTGAGAAGGTTTGCAGCCAAGTTCTTCCTTAGCAATGGCATCTTGTACAAGAGAAACCATGATTCAACCTTACTGCGTTGTGTGGATAACATTGAAGCAGAAAGGATCATGGAAGAGCTACATGAAGGGACCTTTGGTACGCACTCTAGTGGACACACTATGGCTAAAAAGATCCTACGGGCAGGATATTACTGGTCCACAATGGAAGCTGACTACTACCAACACTCCAGGACATGCCACAAGTGCCAGATTTATGCGGACAAGGTGCATGTTCCTCCGGTTCCCCTGAATGTTCTGACTGCGCCTTGGCCGTTTGCAATGTGGGGCATAGACATGATCGGTGAGATAAAACCTACGGCATCTAATAGGCATCGCTTCATCCTAGTGGCGATTGATTATTTTACGAAGTGGGTTGAGGCAGCATCCTATGCTACGGTAACCAAGACTGTTGTGGCACGGTTCATTCGGCACAACCTGATCTGTCGGTACGGCGTCCCGGAGCGGATTATTACAGACAACGGTACCAATCTGAATAATAAGATGATCGCTGAGCTCTGCGAACAGTTCAAGATACAGCACCACAATTCTTCTCCTTACAGACCGAAGATGAATGGGGCTGTAGAAGCAGCAAATAAGAACATCAAGAAAATCGTGCAGAAGATGATAGTAACTTATAAAGATTGGCACGAGATGTTACCGTTCGCTCTACATGGGTACCGTACCTCAGCTAGGACGTCAATCGGGGCAACTCCTTTCTCTCTGGTTTATGGCATGGAGGCAGTCTTGCCGATCGAAGTGCAAATACCCTCTCTCCGGATAATGAAGGATGCAAACCTGAATGAAGATGATTGGATCCAGACACGACTCGATCAACTCAACCTCATTGATGAAAAGAGACTTGCTGCTATCTGTCATGGTCAGACGTATCAGAAACGAATGATCAGGGCATTTAACAAAAAGGTCAGACTACAAGAATATCGAGTTGGGGATCTGGTAATCAAGAGAATCATCCTTCCTCAAAGTGATCCAAGGGGAAAATGGACCCCTACATACGAAGGGCCATTTGTGGTTAGGCATGTGTTCTCAGGAGGAGCCATGATATTGACCAACATGGATGGTGACGACCTTCCTCACCCCGCCAATGCAGACATAGTAAAAAAATACTACGCATAAAAAAGACCCGCTAGGCTGACATGCCTAGGCAAAAATTAGGGCTTCCCGTCGAACCAAAAGGGTTCGGGCAAAATGAAGGGATGAAAATAAAAAAATCTGTACACCCGGCAAGTCGAAAACCTGAAAAGGCGGCTTGGGCAAAAATGGGTATCCCGGTGGACTGAAAACCCGAAAGGGCGGTCCAGGCAAAAATTAGGGATAAAAGCGTAATACTATGTCTCATTGATCACTTTGCATCCAGAATCCGGTATCTACATCAAGTTCAGACAACATCGATCAGTCAGCTTCACCTTCAACCAAGGTCATCAAGTGATGAGACGCTCGGAGTTATAAAGACAATAGCAGAGTTGAAACCCAGTGGGATCATTCATTTCACACAGCTGTTTTATTTTCTTTTGTACAAAATTTGTATAAACTCTTTTGTTCGGCAGCGTTCTCTTACTAGGACGTCAGCCTCTTGTACACAAAACGCCTACTTTCAGGCCATTCAAAATCAATACAAATACATTTTCAGTTAAACGTGCCAAATGTTGTTCTTTTTTCTGTTTTGTTTTGCGAAGAACGTCCAAGGTTCAATTTGTGATATATGCATTGACAATAGCTTGCTAACTCATAAATATTTGCATACGAAACAAAGGAATTAATTGCAGGTGACACTAGAAACAGGGGCAATAAAAGAGTCGTCTAAAACAATCCAATTGTTCTATCCTCCAAGGTACCAAGGTAGGTTCAGCCAAAGAATACGACCAGATACCTTAAATCCCCAGAGAGTAAGCAAGTCAGTACATTCTCTCCCCAAGCAGAGTATCAAATCTCAAGGAAATTAGGTATCCTCTAGCAGATTTCAACATCTCCCCAGCAGCATATATATATATTCTTAACAAGCATCCCCGGCAGTCTTGGTCTAAAGATTGTTCCCCGGCGGCATATCAAGTGTTCAAAGGAATCACTTCCCTAGCATATCAAAACTTCCCCGGAGAGTTCAATCAGTTTCCCCAGGAAAGTTGGAATTCATATCCCCAAGCAGTAAGCTTATCCCCAGTAGATTCTGGAAGCTTACCCTTCGCAGCACGAACGCGTCGTCCGGTTTTATTTAAAGAGTTATTTCCTTAACAGGATATAACTGGGTTATCCTCAGCCAAAAGCCACGAAAAGATCGCCCCCGACGAAGCCTTCTTACCCCCCAGCGAAGTCTATTCATACTTCCAATACAACAAAGATATCCTTAGCAAGTCATTCTCAACAATTCAGCAAAGTATCTCTCTCCCCACAGAATATCACTCCCCAGCATGATCTCTAGAGTATTCTTCTCCCCGAAGAATCTTCCATTTGCCAAGTTTATTCCGCAACGAAGTCATCTTCTCCTACCGGTATTCTTGCAGTTATCATCCCCAGCGGAAGCAAAATCTATTCTTCAACATCAGCCCAGGATACGACTTCCCGGCACCCGTCAAGGATTCACTTTCCTAGACAAAAACATACATAAAACATCACATACATCACTATAACATGCATAGACATATCATACAAATCTCATTTATGTTGAGAACATCATTGCTTGATCCATATCATGCGTTGCATATGACTGACCTTTACCTCTCAGGAAAGATCCAGTTAAGTTCTCAAGCAAGATTTCAAGCCTTCTCTGGTTCAGTCAGATCGACCCTAAGATCTCCCTGATGCTTATCCAGTTGAAGATATTCCAAGACCTTGTCCGGTTCAGTTAAATCGACCCTAAGATTTTCCTGATGCTTATCCAGTCAAAGGCCTTCTCTAGTTCAGTCAGATCGACCCTAAGATCTCCCTGATGCTTATCCAGTTGAAGACATTCCAAGACCTTGTCCGGTTCAGTTAAATCGACCCTAAAATTTTCCTGATGCTTATCCAGTCAAAGGCCTCCTCTGGTTCAGTTAGATCGACCCTAAGATCTCCCTGATGCTTATCCAGTTGAAGATTTCAAGACCTTGTCCGGTTCAGTTAAATCAACCCTAAGATTTTCCCGATGCTTACCCAGTCAAAGGCCTTCTCTGGTTCAGTCAGATCGACCCTAAGATCTCCCTGATGCTTATCCAGTTGAAGATTTCAAGACCTAGACCGGTTCAGTTAAATCGACCCTAAGATTTTCCTGATGCTTATCCAGTCGAAGGCCTTCTCTGGTTCAGTCAGATCGACCCTAAGATCTCCCTGATGCTTATCCAGTTGAAGACATTCCAAGACCTTGTCCGGTTCAGTTAAATCGACCCTAAAATTTTCCTGATGCTTATCCAGTCAAAGGCCTCCTCTGGTTCAGTCAGATCGACCCTAAGATCTCCCTGATGCTTATCCAGTTGAAGATTTCAAGACCTTGTCCGGTTCAATTAAATCGACCCTAAGATTTTCCTGATGCTTACCCAGTCAAAGGCCTTCTCTGGTTCAGTCAGATCGACCCTAAGATCTCCCTGATGCTTATCCCAGTTGAAGACACCCAAGATTTTCTCAACGAGCGTTGTTGAAGTTAAAATCACCCAAGGTTCTCTTACCGTTCATGCTAAGGTAGTAACCATCCCTGGTTCATTCATCACCGTTTGAAGCTCCAGACCCAGCTCCTGCAACCAGTCAGGACACATCTATACCAAGCCTCTGAAAATCAGCTCCTGCAACGTGCCAGGTACTCTTTTGCAGGTATGCAGGTTCTCGCTAAGGAATCTCTTACGCGATCAACACCCAGATGGCATCTATAAGCCCATCATCCTATTCATCGACCTCTAAATGGCATCTATAAGCCCATTCCACCACAATGCTACCATGTGAGCGCAAATTTCTGGGCACTCTAGTGTTCAATCATCTTCTACCCTCGGATTACGAAAGGCACGCCAGCCAATCTGCATCCTCAGGTCTAAGAAGATTGAACAGGGGCAACTGTTGTACCCCAAAATTTGCCCTCCCATATTCTTCAAGAAAATTGCCAAGTCAAGCTGCAAAATTCCCCAAGGGTTACACAGTGCAAAGGTCCCCTATACAGTCAAAACTAGGGTTTTGCTTCTGATCAAGAAAAGGAAGTTATCAAGGGCCCAATCAAGTCTCATATGCCTACAAACATGGTCAAGTATCCTCATATCAAGTTTCAAGACTTTCAGCTCAAAATTGCACAGTCAAAACCCTAGATTGCACTACAGTCAACTGTAGGGGCAAAATGGTCATTTGGCAGTCAAAAGTTCAAACTTTTGGTCAACCTATCATTTTGAAGCCACAAACATCATTTGATCAATGCTTGATCATGATTCTCAAAATTTGGCTCAGAAATCATCAAGATGCAAAAGTTTCCTTATTTGGACAGCTGAAAAAGTCAACTAAAATTGACCAGGGCATAACTTTCACATGGATTATCAGAAAAATTCCATCCAAAGCTCATTTTTAAGAGAAAGACATTTCCTACAACTCATCTTCATACTTCAAGTCCAAGAAATGCTCTCACAAAAAGTTATCAATTTCAACATTATAGGTCATTTTCAAAAGTCAACAAAAAGGGACTTTAAGTCAAAGACCATAACTTGAGATTGGTAAATCAAATTGACATGGGACCAAAGGCATTGGTTAGAGGACTCAAAGACCTTTCCAAACTGTCCAAGAACATGAGAAAAGCTTAAAAATTGAGCAAGTTATGCCTTGTGGAAGTTGGGAAATTTTTGGATATTTTGAAAAGTCAACATTGATGCAAATGACTTAAAATTGCTAATGGGCCCATTTTTCTTCCATGATTCATCATTCCAAGTATATGCACGACCACTTGGCCCAAAGGGAAGTATTTTCTCATTTTTTATTTATTTATTTGAATTATTATTCATATTAATTCATTTAAATTACTTAAATATATGAAAAATATCTAACTTGACCTAATCAATCTTTTTATGCATGTTCTAGACTCAATATTTCGTGCCTAAGCAAATGAGGAAAGATTTGGAGTGATTTGATCTTAATTGATACAAAATACACATGAAAAAAGATATGGAAAATCTTAAGAAATCAAATATTCAAAATCCATGATTACAAGAGATTTGATTGAGTTTTGTTAACCTAATAGGCTCACTACATATGCTAGAACATAAACCTAATGCCCATACACGCTCAGCTGCTCAGAAAACTCCATTGCAAGCTTGAATTTTTTCTCTAAGAACTCAAATCTGAAAAGCACTTTTTAGGTCGATTCAAGCCTCCATTCTTGTTTCAATAGTTTCCTTGGAGATCACTGATCACGTTCCAATCAGAAACAACCATCAAAACATCAAGGATTGGTATACAGAACTCTAAATTTTTCATGAAATAAGCATAATCGTATTTTGATTTTCAAGCATAATCATTGCATTCTTCTTATGGATTATTACTCATTGATGGATTCTGATGCTAACTGTACCATTTAATTGCGTTTTTGTGCACTCAATACGATTTCACCATTATTGAGCATTAGGGTTTTGCAGCTTTTGAATTAGGGGTTTCCAGGTATGGTAAAATTGGACGTTCTCAGGACCATAATTAGACTCAGCTCATCTAGACGAAGAAGACAGGACCCTCGCGCCTAATTTATGTTTAGAGATGGCTTAATCGCTATTTCCTGGAAACCGGCTTAAGAGAATGGCTTCAAAACCGTGGCCTTTGTTTTTGATATTTGCAGGAACGAAGAAGAAGACCTCGTGGCCAATAACCATTGGTCCTTTTGAATTGCGCGCGTTTTTTCAGATACTAACCAATTTTCTTTTATAATGATTAATAGCTATTATATATTAAAAGTAGTTGAAGCGCTTCAGTGGCAGGTGTACACCTTTGCAATGTCCATGACCTGGGTTCGAGCCCCAGGTCTCATGCTTTCTCAATAATATTTTTCCAATCATCTTCTCATGCAGCACAAGCGTTGGAGCTCACCATACATCCTCCAGATCTATCCTTCCACGCGTCCAGCTGCTTCAGATCAAAGGTTCAGGATTGATGAACATCATATACCATGGTCAACGCATGTGCACGCTGCATGGAAAGATCAAATGGATTAAGCTTAATGGGCCAGAGTTTCTTGGATCATACCTCCCAATTTGGGACTTCCACCCCCCTGGTTTGCAAATTCTATACATTTTCATTATATTTTATTTTTTAATTGTTATTTTATTTGCTTTATTGTTTTGATTCAATTAATTATTTTTACCAAATATAAAAAATACCTAAAAAATCAGAAAAGACAAAAAACATAATAAATATTTTATTTTAATTATTTTCATAAACAAATTGCATGTAAATTAATTAATTTAAATTAGGTGCTTTAACTTTAATTCTTTTTAACAAAAATATAAAAAAATGTAGAATTAGGTTTAATTGATATTTTTTATTCCTTTTAATTTTTCCTTTTTACCATAATATTATTTATTTATTTATTTTTATAATTAAATTGTACATAAAAAACTTAGGTTTAAATTAGGTTAAAATTCAATATATTTCGTAATAAATTAAAAATAACTAGAATTAGGGTTTGCGTCGTACTTTGATTAATCCTTTTTTATTAAACCATAAAATATATTAAAAAATACCAAAAAACAAAAACAATTTCTTTTTTTAATTTCTCATTAATTTTAATATTTTGCAAAAGGGTCCAACGCCCTCCTTTCGACTTAATTGTCTAATTTCGCGTATTTATTTATTGCTTAAATAATTATGTACCTCTCCCGAAGCTTTGTAATTATTTCTCGCATTTTTAATTCTTTTACTTTTTCTTATTTTCTGTCAAATCGGGTTCAGTTTAATTTTGGCGATGTGGACCCGCGCCTTTGTAATAGTTTAGGAATTTTATCTTTCCGCACTTTTTTAACTGTTAAACAAAGCATGCAAGAATGAATGGCCCTAAATAAAATCAAGCGTAGAACACCAATAACATGAAAAGATAAACATAATCGAACATGACACACAAATCACACACCACCCCTAGGGTACGCCTCACTGTTGCCTTGCCTTTCGAAAGGTGATCGTCGAGTAGAGGATGTCTTAGTAAGTCCTCATGATCCGGGAACCTGGCATGAGGGTAGCTTCTAAGGTGTCTTCCCATTGCTCTGGTGATCACCATGTCCCGAACCTCGAATTGACCCGAACACCTCCAACGGTGGTGCTACCTACCTCTCAATGGTGGGATGGCACTACTTTAAAGGACATTTACACAGACGAATTCCTTAGGGTAGGTAGACGACTCTAGATACTTGCTCTAAATTCAAAACAAATTCAAAAATACTTTTCACACAAACACATTTTCAAAAAGCTTTCGAAAGCAATTTTTCAAACACTCTTGAGGACCGATACAAGAGTCGAACTGAAATTTTCAAAGAAACTTTTTAAAACCCACAGTTGAAAAGCAAACAAACCATTTTTGAAAACACAAATGAGCAAGTATCTAAGAGCCCATGGATAACTATGGATAGAAAGGGTGCTAACACCTTCCCTTTCTATAATCTACCTCCCGAACCGAGAGCAATCTCTTTAAGGAATTTTTCTGTGCTTTTGTCCTTTCCATTTGGAGAAAATAAAAGATGGTGGCGACTCTTGCTTCTGCGACATTACGCGAACCAGCATTAAACAGTCAGTTCCAGATCCACCGATCACACCATCCATTGGAGTAACAAAAATCTCGACAACAAACTACCTTCCATAATGACAAGGCTACCATCCATTAGAGTATGAAAAATATCGAAAACAGGCTACCTTCCATAATGACAATGTCACCATCCATTGTGGTAAAAAAAATCTCGACAATAGACTACCTTGAATAATGACATGGGTACCATCCATTAGAGTAAAACACATCTCGAAAACAGACTACCTTCCATCTTAACAAGGCTACCATCCATTGGAGTAACAAAAATATCGACAATGGTCTACCTTCCATAATTACAAGGCTACCATCCATTGGAGTAAAAAAAATCTCGACAATAGAACACCTTCCATAATTACAAGGCTACCATCCATTGGAATAACGAAAATCTCGACAATAGACTACCTACAATAATAACAAGCCTACCATCTATTAGAGTAAACAAAATATCAACAACAGACTGTGTTTCATAATGACAAGACTACCATCCATTAGAGTAACAAAAATATCGACAACAGACTACCTTCCATAATGACAAGGCTACCATACATTGGATTAACAAAGATATCGACAACATACTACCTTCCATAATGACAAGGCTTCCATCCATTGGAGTAACAAAAATCTCGACAACAGACTACCTTCCATAATAACTAGGATACCATCCATTGGAATAACAAAAATCTCGACAATAAAATAACTTCCATAATGACAGGGCTACCATCCAATGGAGTATCAAAAATATGAACAACAGACTACTTTCCATAATGCCAAGTCTACCATCCAATGGAGTAACATAAATCTCAACGATAGACTACCTTAAATAATGACAAGGCTACCATCCATTGGATTAACAAAAATATCAACAACAGACTACCTTCCATAATAACAAGGATACCACCCATTGGAGAAACAAAAATATTGACAATAGACTGTGTTTCATAATTAAAGACTACCATCCATTGGAGTAACAAAAATCTCGACAACAGACTACATTCCATAATGACAAGGCTACCATACATTGGATTAACAAAGATATCGACAACAGACTACCTTCCATAATGAGAAGGCTACCATCCATTGGAGTAACGAAAATCTCAACAATAGAATACCTTCCATAATGACAAGGCTACCATCCATTGGAGTAACAAAAATATCGATAATAGACTACCTACGATAATGACAAGGCTACCATCCATTAGAGTAACAAAAATATTGACAACAGACTGCGTTTCATAATGACAAAGCTACCATCCATTGGAGTAACAAAACTCTCGACAATAAACTACCTTCCATAATGACAAGGCTATCATCCATTGGTGTAACAAAAATATCGACAACAGACTACCTTCAATAATGACAAGGTTACCATCCATTGGAGTAACAAAAATCTCGACAATAGAACACCTTCCATACTGACAAGGCTACCATCCATTGGAGTAACGAAAATCTCGACAATAGACTACCTACAATAATGACAAGACTACCATCCATTGGAGTAACAAAAATCTCGACAACAGACTACCTTCCATAATGACAAGGCTACCATACATTGGATTAACAAAGATATCGGAAACATACTACCTTCCATAATGACAAGGCTTACATCCATTGGAGTAACAAAAATATCGAAAACAGACTACCTTCCCTAATAACTAGGATACCATCCATTGGAATAACAAAAATCTCGACAATAGACTACCTTCCATAATGACAAGGCTACCATCCAATGGAGTATCAAAAATATGAACAACAGACTACTTTCCATAATGCCAAGTCTACCATCCATTGGAGTAACAGAAATCTCAATGATAGACTACCTTCAATAATGACAAGGCTACCATCCATTGGAGTAACAAAAATATCAACAATAGACTACCTTCCATAATGGCAAGGCTACCATCCATTGGAGTAACAAAAATATCAACAACAGACTACCTTCCATAATGACAAGGCTACCATCCATTGGAGTAACAAAAATCTCGACAACAAACTACCTTCCATAATGACAAGGCTACCATCCATTGGAGTAAGAAAAATATCGAAAACATGCTACCTTCCATAATGACAATGTCACCATCCATTGTGGTAACAAAAATCTCGACAATAGACTACCTTTAATAATGACATGGGTATCATCCATTAGAGTAAAACACATCTCGAAAATAGAATACCTTCCATCTTAACAAGGCTACCATCCATTGGAGTAACAAAAATATCGACAATGGTCTACCTTCCATAATGACAAGGCTACCATCCATTGGAGTAAAAAAAATCTCGACAATAGAACACCTTCCATAATTACAAGGCTACCATCCATTGGAGTAACGAAAATCTTTATAATGGACTACCTACAATAATGACAAGCCTACCATCTATTGAAGTAACAAAAATATCGACAACAGACTGTGTTTCATAATGACAAGACTACCATCCATTGGAGTAACATAAATCTCGACAACAAACTACCTTCCATAATGACAAGGCTACCATCCATTAGAGTAAGAAAAATATCGAAAACAGGCTACCTTCCATAATGACAATGTCACCATCCATTGTGGTAACAAAAATCTCGACAATAGACTACCTTGAATAATGACATGGGTACCATCCATTAGAGTAAAACACATCTCGAAAAAAGACTACCTTCCATCTTAACAAGGCTACCATCCATTGGAGTAACAAAAATATCGACAATGGTCTACCTTCCATAATGACAAGGCTACCATCCATTGGAGTAAAAAAAATCTCGACAATAGAACACCTTCCATAATTACAAGGCTACCATCCATTGGAATAACGAAAATCTCGACAATAGACTACCTACAATAATGACAAGCCTACCATCTATTAGAGTAAACAAAATATCAACAACAGACTGTGTTTCATAATGACAAGACTACCATCCATTAGAGTAACAAAAATATCGACAACAGACTACCTTCCATAATGACAAGGCTACCATACATTGGATTAACAAACATATCGACAACATACTACCTTCCATAATGACAAGGCTTCCATCCATTAGAGTAACAAAAATCTCGACAACAGACTACCTTCCATAATAACTAGGATACCATCCATTGGAATAACAAAAATCTCGACAATAAAATAACTTCCATAATGACAGGGCTACCATCCAATGGAGTATCAAAAATATGAACAACAGACTACTTTCCATAATGCCAAGTCTACCATCCAATGGAGTAACAGAAATCTCAACGATAGACTACCTTAAATAATGACAAGGCTACCATCCATTGGAGTAACAAAAATATCAACAACAGACTACCTTCCATAATAACAAGGATACCATCCATTGGAGAAACAAAAATATTGACAATAGACTGTGTTTCATAATTAAAGACTACCATCCATTGGAGTAACAAAAATCTCGACAACAGACTACATTCCATAATGACAAGGCTACCATACATTGGATTAACAAAGATATCGACAACAGACTACCTTCCATAATGAGAAGGCTACAATCCATTGGAGTAACGAAAATCTCAACAATAGAATACCTTCCATAATGACAAGGCTACCATCCATTGGAGTAACGAAAATATCGATAATAGACTACCTACGATAATGACAAGGCTACCATCCATTAGAGTAACAAAAATATTGACAACAGACTGCGTTTCATAATGACAAAGCTACCATCCATTGGAGTAACAAAACTCTCGACAATAGACTACCTTCCATAATGACATGGCTATCATCCATTGGTGTATCAAAAATATCGACAACAGACTACCTTCCATAATGACAAGCCTACCATCTATTGGAGTAACAAAAATATCGAAAACACATTGTGTTTCATAATGACAAGACTACCATCCATTGGAGTAACAAAAATCTCGACAACAGACTACCTTCCATAATGACAAGGCTACCATACATTGGATTAACAAAGATATCGGAAACATACTACCTTCCATAATGACAAGGCTTACATCCATTGGAGTAACAAAAATATCGAAAATAGACTACCTTCCCTAATAACTAGGATACCATCCATTGGAATAACAAAAATCTCGACAATAGACTACCTTCCATAATGACAAGGCTACCATCCAATGGAGTATCAAAAATATGAACAACAGACTACTTTCCATAATGCCAAGTCTACCATCCATTGGAGTAACATAAATCTCAATGATAGACTACCTTCAATAATGACAAGGCTACCATCCATTGGAGTAACAAAAATATCAACAATAGACTACCTTCCATAATGGCAAGGCTACCATCCATTGGAGTAACAAAAATATCAACAACATACTACCTTCCATAATGACATGGCTACCATCCATTGGAGTAACAAAAATCTCGACAACAAACTACCTTCCATAATGACAAGGCTACAATCCATTGGAGTAAGAAAAATATCAAAAACAGGCTACCTTCCATAATGACAATGTCACCATCCATTGTGGTAACAAAAATCTCGACAATAGACTACCTTTAATAATGACATGGGTATCATCCATTAGAGTAAAACACATCTCGAAAATAGACTACCTTCCATCTTAACAAGGCTACCATCCATTGGAGTAACAAAAATATCGACAATGGTCTACCTTCCATAATGACAAGGCTACCATCCATTTAAAAAAAATCTCGACAATAGAACACCTTCCATAATTACAAGGCTACCATCCATTGGAGTAACGAAAATATCGATAATAGACTACCTACGATAATGACAAGCCTACCATCCATTAGAGTAACAAAAATATTGACAACAGACTGCGTTTCATAATGACAAAGCTACCATCCATTGGAGTAACAAAACTCTCGACAATAGACTACCTTCCATAATGACAAGGCTATCATCCATTGGTGTAACAAAAATATCGACAACAGACTACCTTCCATAATGACAAGGCTACCATCCATTGGAGTAACAAAAATCTCGACAATAGAACACCTTCCATAATGACAAGGCTACCATCCATTGGAGTAACGAAAATCTCGACAATAGACTACCTACAATAATGACAAGCCAACCATCTATTGGAGTAACAAAAATATCGAAAACACACTGTGTTTCATAATGACAAGACTACCATTTATTGGAGTAACAAAAATCTCGACAACAAACTACCTTCAATAATGACAAGGCTACCATACATTGGATTAACAAAGATATCGGAAACATACTACCTTCCATAATTAAAAGGCTTACATCCATTGGAGTAACAAAAATATCGAAAACAGACTACCTTCCCTAATAACTAGGATACCATCCATTGGAATAACAAAAATCTCGACAATAGACTACCTTCCATAATGACAAGGCTACCATCCAATGGAGTATCAAAAATATGAACAACAGACTACTTTCCATAATGCCAAGTCTACCATCCATTGGAGTAACAGAAATGTCAATGATAGACTACCTTCAATAATGACAAGGCTACCATCCATTGGAGTAACAAAAATATCAACAATAGACTACCTTCCATAATGACAAGGCTACCATCCATTGGAGTAACAAAAATATCAACAACAGACTACCTTCCATAATTACAAGGCTACCATCCATTGGAGTAACAAAAATCTCGAAAACAAACTACCTTCCATAATGACAAGTCTACCATCCATTGGAGTAAGAAAAATATCGAAAACAAGCTACCTTCCATAATGACAATGTCACCATCCATTGTGGTAACAAAAATCTCGACAATAGACTACCTTTAATAATGACATGGGTACCATCCATTAGAGTAAAACACATCTCGAAAACAGACTACCTTCCATCTTAACAAGGCTACCATCCATTGGAGTAACAAAAATCTCGACAACAGACTATCTTCTATAATGACAAGGCTACCATACATTTGATTAACAAAGATATCGACAACAGACTACATTCCATAATGAGAAGGCTATCATCCATTGGAGTAACGAAAATCTCAACAATAGAATACCTTCCATAATGACAAGGCTACCATCCATTGGAGTAACGAAAATATCGATAATATACTACCTACGATAATGATAAGGCTACCATCCATTAGAGTAACAAAAATATTGACAACAGACTGCGTTTCATAATGACAAAGCTACCATCCATTGGAGTAACAAAACTCTCGACAATAGACTACCTTCCATAATGACAAGGCTATCATCCATTGGTGTAACAAAAATCTCAACAACAGACTACCTTCCATAATGACAAGGGTACCATACATTGGATTAACAAAGATATCGACAACAGACTACCTTCCATAATGAGAAGGCTACCATCCATTGGAGTAACGAAAATCTCAACAATAGAATACCTTCCAAAATGACAAGGCTACCATCCATTGGAGTAACGAAAATCTCGACAATAGACTACCTACGATAATGACAAGGCTACCATCCATTAGAGTAACAAAAATATTGACAACAGACTGCGTTTCATAATGACAAAGCTACCATCCATTGGAGTAACAAAACTCTCGACAATAGACTACCTTCCATAATGACAAGGCTATCATCCATTGGTGTAACAAAAATATCGACAACCGACTACCTTCCATAATGACAAGGCTACCATCCATTGGAGTAACAAAAATATCGACAATAGAACACCTTCCATAATGACAAGGCTACCATCCATTGGAGTAACGAAAATCTCGACAATAGACTACCTACAATAATGACAAGCCTACCATCTATTGGAGTAACAAAAATATCGAAAACACACTGTGTTTCATAATGACAAGACTACCATCCATTGGAGTAACAAAAATCTCGACAACAGACTACCTTCCATAATGACAAGGCTACCATACATTGGATTAACAAAGATATCGGAAACATACTACCTTCCATAATGACAAGGCTTACATCCATTGGAGTAACAAAAATATCGAAAACAGACTACCTTCCCTAATAACTAGGATACCATCCATTGGAATAACAAAAATCTCGACAATAGACTACCTTCCATAATGACAAGGCTACCATCCAATGGAGTATCAAAAATATGAACAACAGACTACTTTCCATAATGCCAAGTCTACCATCCATTGGAGTAACATAAATCTCAATGATAGACTACCTTCAATAATGACAAGGCTACCATCCATTGGAGTTACAAAAATATCAACAATAGACTACCTTCCATAATGCCAAGGCTACCATCCATTGGAGTAACAAAAATATCAACAACAGACTACCTTCCATAATGACAAGGCTACCATCCATTGGAGTAACAAAAAAATCTCGACAACAAACTACCTTCCATAATGACAAGGCTACCATCCATTGGAGTAAGAAAAATATCGAAAACAGGCTACCTTCCATAATGACAATGTCACCATCCATTGTGGTAACAAAAATCTCGACAATAGACTACCTTTAATAATGACATAGGTATCATCCATTAGAGTAAAACACATCTCGAAAACAGACTACCTTCCATCTTAACAAGGCTACCATCCATTGGAGTAACAAAAATATCGACAATGGTCTACCTTCCATAATGACAAGGCTACCATCCATTGGAGTAAAAAAAATCTCGACAATAGAACACCTTCCATAATTACAAGGCTACCATCCATTGGAGTAACGAAAATCTCGACAATGGACTACCTAAAATAATGACAACCCTACCATCTATTGGAGTAACAAAAATATCGACAACAGACTGTGTTTCATAATGACAAGACTACCATCCATTGGAGTAACAAAAATCTCGACAACAGACTACCTTCCATAATGACAAGGCTACCATACATTGGATTAACAAAGATATCGATAACAGACTACCTTCCATAATGAGAAGGCTACCATCCATTGGAGTAACGAAAATCTCAACAATAGAATACCTTCCATAATGACAAGGCTACCATCCATTGGAGTAACGAAAATATCAACAATAGACTACCTTCCATAATGACAAGGCTACCATCCATTGGAGTAACAAAAATATTGACAACAGACTGCGTTTCATAATGACAAAGCTACCATCCATTGGAGTAACAAAACTCTCGACAATAGACTACCTTCCATAATGACAAGGCTATCATCCATTGGTGTAACAAAAATATCGACAACAGACTACCTTCCATAATGACAAGGCTACCATCCATTGGAGTAACAAAAATCTCGACAATAGAACACCTTCCATAATGACAAGGCTACCATCCATTGGAGTAACGAAAATCTCGACAATAGACTACCCACAATAATGACAAGCCTACCATCTATTGGAGTAACAAAAATATCGAAAACACACTGTGTTTCATAATGACAAGACTACCATCCATTGGAGTAACAAAAATCTCGACAACAGACTACCTTCCATAATGACAAGGCTACCATACATTGGATTAACAAAGATATCGGAAACATACTACCTTCCATAATGACAAGGCTTACATCCATTGGAGTAACAAAAATATCGAAAACAGACTACCTTCCCTAATAACTAGGATACCATCCATTGGAATAACAAAAATCTCGACAATAGACTACCTTCCATAATAACAAGGCTACCATCCAATGGAGTATCAAAAATATGAACAACAGACTACTTTCCATAATGCCAAGTCTACCATCCATTGGAGTAACAGAAATCTCAATGATAGACTACCTTCAATAATGACAAGGCTACCATCCATTGGAGTTACAAAAATATCAACAATAGACTACCTTCCATAATGCCAAGGCTACCATCCATTGGAGTAACAAAAATATCAACAACAGACTACCTTCCATAATGCCAAGGCTACCATCCATTGGAGTAAGAAAAATATCGAAAACAGGCTACCTTCCATAATGACAATGTCACCATCCATTGTGGTAACAAAAATCTCGACAATAGACTACCTTTAATAATGACATGGGTATCATCCATTAGAGTAAAACACATCTCGAAAACAGACTACCTTCCATCTTAACAAGGCTACCATCCATTGGAGTAAAAAAAATATCGACAATGGTCTACCTTCCATAATGACAAGGCTACCATCCATTGGAGTAAAAAAAATCTCGACAATAGAACACCTTCCATAATTACAAGGCTACCATCCATTGGAGTAACGAAAATCTCGACAATGGACTACCTACAATAATGACAAGCCTACCATCTATTGGAGTAACAAAAATATCGACAACAGACTGTGTTTCATAATGACAAGACTACCATCCATTGGAGTAACAAAAATCTCGACAACAGACTACCTTCCATAATGACAAGGCTACCATACATTGTATTAACAAAGATATCGATAACAGACTACCTTCCATAATGAGAAGGCTACCATCCATTGGAGTAACGAAAATCTCAACAATAGAATACCTTCCATAATGACAAGGCTACCATCCATTGGAGTAACGAAAATATCAACAATAGACTACCTTCCATAATGACAAGGCTACCATCCATTGGAGTAACAAAAATATTGACAACAGACTGCGTTTCATAATGACAAAGCTACCATCCATTGGAGTAACAAAACTCTCGACAATAGACTACCTTCCATAATGACAAGGCTATCATCCATTGGTGTAACAAAAATATCGACAACAGACTACCTTCCATAATTACAAGGCTACCATCCATTGGAGTAACAAAAATCTCGACAATAGAACACCTTCCATAATGACAAGGCTACCATCCATTGGAGTAACGAAAATCTCGACAATAGACTACCCACAATAATGACAAGCCTACCATCTATTGGAGTAACAAAAATATCGAAAACACACTGTGTTTCATAATGACAAGACTACCATCCATTGGAGTAAAAAAAATCTCGACAACAGACTACCTTCCATAATGACAAGGCTACCATACATTGGATTAACAAAGATATCGGAAACATACTACCTTCCATAATGACAAGGCTTACATCCATTGGAGTAACAAAAATATCGAAAACAGACTACCTTCCCTAATAACTAGGATACCATACATTGGAATAACAAAAATCTCGACAATAGACTACCTTCCATAATAACAAGGCTACCATCCAATGGAGTATCAAAAATATGAACAACAGACTACTTTCCATAATGCCAAGTCTACCATCCATTGGAGTAACAGAAATCTCAATGATAGACTACCTTCAATAATGACAAGGCTACCATCCATTGGAGTTACAAAAATATCAACAATAGACTACCTTCCATAATGCCAAGGCTACCATCCATTGGAGTAACAAAAATATCAACAACAGACTACCTTCCATAATGCCAAGGCTACCATCCATTGGAGTAATAAAAATATCGAAAACAGGCTACCTTCCATAATGACAATGTCACCATCCATTGTGGTAACAAAAATCTCGACAATAGACTACCTTTAATAATGACATGGGTATCATCCATTAGAGTAAAACACATCTCGAAAACAGACTACCTTCCATCTTAACAAGGCTACCATCCATTGGAGTAACAAAAATATCGACAATGGTCTACCTTCCATAATGACAAGGCTACCATCCATTGGAGTAAAAAAAAATCTCGACAATAGAACACCTTCCATAATTACAAGGCTACCATCCATTGGAGTAACGAAAATCTCGACAATGGACTACCTACAATAATGACAAGCCTACCATCTATTGGAGTAACAAAAATATCGACAACAGACTGTGTTTCATAATGACAAGACTACCATCCATTGGAGTAACAAAAATCTCGACAACAGACTACCTTCCATAATGACAAGGCTACCATACATTGTATTAACAAAGATATCAATAACAGACTACCTTCCATAATGAGAAGGCTACCATCCATTGGAGTAACGAAAATCTCAACAATAGAATACCTTCCATAATGACAAGGCTACCATCCATTGGAGTAACGAAAATATCAACAATAGACTACCTTCCATAATGACAAGGCTATCATCCATTGGAGTAACAAAAATATTGACAACAGACTGCGTTTCATAATGACAAAGCTACCATCCATTGGAGTAACAAAACTCTCGACAATAGACTACCTTCCATAATGACAAGGCTATCATCCATTGGTGTAACAAAAATATCGACAACAGACTACCTTCCATAATGACAAGGCTACCATCCATTGGAGTAACAAAAATATCGACAATAGAACACCTTCCATAATGACAAGGCTACCATCCATTGGAGTAACGAAAATCTCGACAATAGACTACCCACAATAATGACAAGCCTACCATCTATTGGAGTAACAAAAATATCGAAAACACACTGTGTTTCATAATGACAAGACTACCATCCATTGGAGTAACAAAAATCTCGACAACAGACTACCTTCCATAATGACAAGGCTACCATACATTGGATTAACAAAGATATCGGAAACATACTACCTTCCATAATGACAAGGCTTACATCCATTGGAGTAACAAAAATATCGAAAACAGACTACCTTCCCTAATAACTAGGATACCATCCATTGGAATAACAAAAATCTCGACAATAGACTACCTTCCATAATAACAAGGCTACCATCCAATGGAGTATCAAAAATATGAACAACAGACTACTTTCCATAATGCCAAGTCTACCATCCATTGGAGTAACAGAAATCTCAATGATAGACTACCTTCAATAATGACAAGGCTACCATCCATTGGAGTTACAAAAATATCAACTATAGACTACCTTCCATAATGCCAAGGCTACCATCCATTGGAGTAACAAAAATATCAACAACAGACTACCTTCCATAATGCCAAGGCTACCATCCATTGGAGTAAGAAAAATATCGAAAACAGGCTACCTTCCATAATGACAATGTCACCATCCATTGTGGTAACAAAAATCTCGACAATAGACTACCTTTAATAATGACATGGGTATCATCCATTAGAGTAAAACACATCTCGAAAACAGACTACCTTCCATCTTAACAAGGCTACCATCCATTGGAGTAACAAAAATATCGACAATGGTCTACCTTCCATAATGACAAGGCTACCATCCATTGGAGTAAAAAAAATCTCGACAACAGAACACCTTCCATAATTACAAGGCTACCATCCATTGGAGTAATGAAAATCTCGACAATGGACTACCTACAATAATGACAAGCCTACCATCTATTGGAGTAACAAAAATATCGACAACAGACTGTGTTTCATAATGACAAGACTACCATCCATTGGAGTAACAAAAATCTCGACAACAGATTACCTTCCATAATGACAAGGCTACCATACATTGGATTAACAAAGATATCGACAACAGACTACCTTCCATAATGAGAAGGCTACCATCCATTGGAGTAACGAAAATCTCAACAATAGAATACCTTCCATAATGACAAGGCTACCATCAATTGGAGTAACGAAAATATCAACAATAGACTACCTTCCATAATGACAAGGCTACCATCCATTGGAGTAACAAAAATATTGACAACAGACTGCGTTTCATAATGACAAAGCTACCATCCATTGGAGTAACAAAACTCTCGACAATAGACTACCTTCCATAATGACAAGGCTATCATCCATTGGTGTAACAAAAATATCGACAACAGACTACCTTCCATAATGACAAGGCTACCATCCATTGGAGTAACAAAAATCTCGACAATAGAACACCTTCCATAATGACAAGGCTACCATCCATTGGAGTAACGAAAATCTCGACAATAGACTACCCACAATAATGACAAGCCTACCATCTATTGGAGTAACAAAAATATCGAAAACACATTGTGTTTCATAATGACAAGACTACCATCCATTGGAGTAACAAAAATCTCGACAACAGACTACCTTCCATAATGACAAGGCTACCATACATTGGATTAACAAAGATATCGGAAACATACTACCTTCCATAATGACAAGGCTTACATCCATTGGAGTAACAAAAATATCGAAAACTGACTACCTTCCCTAATAACTAGGATACCATCCATTGGAATAACAAAAATTTCGACAATAGACTACCTCCCATAATGACAAGGCTACCATCCAATGGAGTATCAAAAATATGAACAACAGACTACTTTCCATAATGCCAAGTCTACCATCCATTGGAGTAACAGAAATCTCAATGATAGACTACCTTCAATAATGACAAGGCTACCATCCATTGGAGTTACAAAAATATCAACAATAGACTACCTTCCATAATGCCAAGTCTACCATCCATTGGAGTAACAAAAATATCAACAACAAACTACCTTCCATAATGACAAGGCTACCATCCATTGGAGTAACAAAAATCTCGACAACAAACTACCTTCCATAATGACAAGGCTACCATCCATTGGAGTAAGAAAAATATCGAAAACAGGCTACCTTCCATAATGACAATGTCACCATCCATTGTGGTAACAAAAATCTCGACAATAGACTACCTTTAATAATGACATGGGTATCATCCATTAGAGTAAAACACATCTCGAAAACAGACTACCTTCCATCTTAACAAGGCTACCATCCATTGGAGTAACGAAAATCTCGACAATGGACTACCTACAATAATGACAAGCCTACCATCTATTGGAGTAACAAAAATATCGACAACAGACTGTGTTTCATAATGACAAGACTACCATCCATTGGAGTAACAAAAATCTCGACAACAGACTACCTTCCATAATGACAAGGCTACCATACATTGGAGTAACAAAGATATCGACAACAGACTACCTTCCATAATGAGAAGGCTACCATCCATTGGAGTAACGAAAATCTCAACAATAGAATACCTTCCATAATGACAAGGCTACCATCCATTGGAGTAACAAAAATATCGATAATAGACTACCTACGATAATGACAAGGCTACCATCCATTAGAGTAACAAAAATATTGACAACAGACTGCGTTTCATAATGACAAAGCTACCATCCATTGGAGTAACAAAACTATCGACAATAGACTACCTTCCATAATGACAAGGCTACCATCCATTGGAGTAACAAAAATCTCGACAATAGAACACCTTCCATAATGACAAGGCTACCATCCATTGGAGTAACGAAAATCTCGACAATAGACTACCTACAATAATGACAAGCCTACCATCTATTGGAGTAACAAAAATATCGAAAACACACTGTGTTACATAATGACAAGACTACCATCCATTGGAGTAACAAAAATCTCGACAACAGACTACCTTCCATAATGACAAGGCTACCATACATTGGATTAACAAAGATATCGGAAACATACTACCTTCCATAATGACAAGGCTTACATCCATTGGAGTAACAAAAATATCGAAAACAGACTACCTTCCCTAATAACTAGGATACCATCCATTGGAATAACAAAAATCTCGACAATAGACTACCTTCCATAATGACAAGGCTACCATCCAATGGAGTATCAAAAATATGAACAACATACTACTTTCCATAATGCCAAGTCTACCATCCATTGGAGTAACAGAAATCTCAATGATAGACTACCTTCAATAATGACAAGGCTACCATCCATTGGAGTAACAAAAATATCAACAATAGACTACCTTCCATAATGACAAGGCTACCATCCATTGGAGTAACAAAAATATCAACAGCAGACTACCTTCCATAATTACAAGGCTACCATCCATTGGAGCAACAAAAATCTCGACAACAAACTACCTTCCATAATGATAAGGCTATCATCCATTGGTGTAACAAAAATATCGACAACAGACTACCTTCCATAATGACAAGGCTACCATCCATTGGAGTAACAAAAATCTCGACAATAGAACACCTTCCATAATGACAAGGCTACCATCCATTGGAGTAACGAAAATCTCGACAATAGACTACCTACAATAATGACAAGCCTACCATCTATTGGAGTAACAAAAATATCGAAAACACACTGTGTTTCATAATGACAAGACTACCATCCATTGGAGTAACAAAAATCTCGACAACAGACTACCTTCCATAATGACAAGGCTACCATACATTGGATTAACAAAGATATCGGAAACATACTACCTTCCATAATGACAAGGCTTACATACATTGGAGTAACAAAAATATCGAAAACAGACTACCTTCCCTAATAACTAGGATACCATCCATTGGAATAACAAAATTCTCGACAATAGACAACCTTCCATAATGACAAGGCTACCATCCAATGGAGTATCAAAAATATGAACAACAGACTACTTTCCATAATGCCAAGTCTACCATCCATTGGAGTAACAGAAATCTCAATGATAGACTACCTTCAATAATGACAAGGCTACCATCCATTGGAGTAACAAAAATATCAACAATAGACTACCTTCCATAATGCAAAGGCTACCATCCATTGGAGTAACAAAAATATCAACAACAGACTACCTTCCATAATGACAAGGCTACCATCCATTGGAGTAACAAAAATCTCGACAACAAACTACCTTCCATAATGACAAGGCTACCATCCATTGGAGTAAGAAAAATATCGAAAACAGGCTACCTTCCATAATGACAATGTCACCATCCATTGTGGTAATAAAAATCTCGACAATAGACTACCTTTAATAATGACATGGGTATCATCCATTAGAGTAAAACACATCTCGAAAACAGACTACCTTCCATCTTAACAAGGCTACCATCCATTGGAGTAACAAAAATATCGACAATGGTCTACCTTCCATAATGACAAGGCTACCATCCATTGGAGTAAAAAAATTCTCGACAATAGAACACCTTCCATAATTACAAGGCTACCATCCATTGGAGTAACGAAAATCTCAACAATGGACTACCTACAATAATGACAAGCCTACCATCTATTGGAGTAACAAAAATATTGACAACAGACTGTGTTTCATAATGACAAGACTACCATCAATTGGAGTAACAAAAATCTCGACAACAGACTATCTTCCATAATGACAAGGCTACCATACATTGGATTAACAAAGATATCGACCACAGACTACCTTCCATAATGAGAAGGCTACCATCCATTGGAGTAACGAAAATCTCAACAATAGAATACCTTCCATAATGACAAGGCTACCATCCATTAGAGTAACGAAAATATCGATAATAGACTACCTACGATAATGACAAGGCTACCATCCATTAGAGTAACAAAAATATTGACAACAGACTGCGTTTCATAATGACAAAGCTACCATCCATTGGAGTAACAAAACTCTCGACAATAGACTACCTTCCATAATGACAAGGCTATCATCCATTGGTGTAACAAAAATATCGACAACAGACTACCTTCCATAATGACAAGGCTACCATCCATTGGAGTAACAAAAATCTCGACAATAGAACACCTTCCATAATGACAAGGCTACCATCCATTGGAGTAACGAAAATATCGACAATAGACTACCTACAATAATGACAAGCCTACCATCTATTGGAGTAACAAAAATATCGAAAACACACTGTGTTTCATAATGACAAGACTACCATCCATTGGAGTAACAAAAATCTCGACAACAGACTACCTTCCATAATGACAAGGCTACCATACATTGGATTAACAAATATATCGGAAACATACTACCTTCCATAATGACAAGGCTTACATCCATTGGAGTAACAAAAATATCGAAAACAGACTACCTTCCCTAATAACTAGGATACCATCCATTGGAATAACAAAAATCTCGACAAAAGACTACCTTCCATAATGAGAAGGCTACCATCCAATGGAGTATCAAAAATATGAACAACAGACTACTTTCCATAATGCCAAGTCTACCATCCATTAGAGTAACAGAAATCTCAATGATAGACTACCTTCAATAATGACAAGGCTACCATCCATTGGAGTAACAAAAATATCAACAATAGACTACCTTCCATAATGGCAAGGCTACCATTCTTTGGAGTAACAAACATAATAACAACAGACTACCTTCCATAATGACAAGGCTACCATCCATTGGAGTAACAAAAATCTCGACAACAAACTACCTTCCATAATGACAAGGCTACCATCCATTGGAGTAAGAAAAATATCGAAAACAGGCTACCTTCCATAATGACAATGTCACCATCCATTGTGGTAACAAAAATCTCGACAATAGACTACCTTTAATAATGACATGGGTATCATCCATTAGAGTAAAACACATCTCGAAAACAGACTACCTTGAATCTTAACAAGGCTACCATCCATTGGAGTAACAAAAATATCGACAATGGTCTACCTTCCATAATGACAAGGCTACCATCCATTGGAGTAAAAAAAATCTCGACAATAGAACACCTTCCATAATTACAAGGCTACCATCCATTGGAGTAACGAAAATCTCGACAATGGACTACCTACAATAATGACAAGCCTACCATCTATTGGAGTAACAAAAATATCGACAACAGACTGTGTTTCATAATGACAAGACTACCATCCATTGGAGTAACAAAAATCTCGACAACAGACTACCTTCCATAATGACAAGGCTACCATACATTGGATTAAAAAAGATATCGGCAACAGACTACCTTCCATAATGAGAAGGCTACCATCCATTGGAGTAACGAAAATCTCAACAATAGAATGCCTTCCATAATGACAAGGCTACCATCCATTGGAGTAACGAAAATATCGATAATAGACTACCTACGATAATGACAAGGCTACCATCCATTATAGTAACAAAAATATTGACAACATACTGCGTTTCATAATGACAAAGCTACCATCCATTGGAGTAACAAAACTCTCGACAATAGACTACCTTCCATAATGACAAGGCTATCATCCATTGGTGTAACAAAAATATCGACAACAGACTACCTTCCATAATGACAAGGCTACCATCCATTGGAGTAACAAAAATCTCGACAATAGAACACCTTCCATAATGACAAGGCTACCATCCATTGGAGTAACGAAAATCTCGACAATAGACTACCTACAATAATGACAAGCCTACCATCTATTGGAGAAACAAAAATATCGAAAACACACTGTGTTACATAATGACAAGACTACCATCCATTGGAGTAACAAAAATCTCAACAACAGACTACCTTCCATAATGACAAGGCTACCATACATTGGATTAACAAAGATATCGGAAACATACTACCTTCCATAATGACAAGGCTTACATCCATTGGAGTAACAAAAATATCGAAAACAGACTACCTTCCCTAATAACTAGGATACCATCCATTGGAATAACAAAAATCTCGACAATAGACTACCTTTAATAATGACATGGGTATCATCCATTAGAGTAAAAACATCTCGAAAACAGACTACCTTCCATCTTAACAAGGCTACCATCCATTGGAGTAACAAAAATATCGACAATGGTCTACCTTCCATAATGACAAGGCTACCATCCATTGGAGTAAAAAAAATCTAGACAATAGAACACCTTCCATAATTACAAGGCTACCATCCATTGGAGTAACGAAAATCTCGACAATGGACTACCTACAATAATGACAAGCCTACAATCTATTGGAGTAACAAAAATATCGACAACAGACTGTGTTTCATAATGACAAGACTACCATCCATTAGAGTAACAAAAATCTCGACAACAGACTACCTTCCATAGTGACAAGGCTACCATACATTGGATTAACAAAGATATCGACAACAGACTACCTTCCATAATGAGAAGGCTACCATCCATTGGAGTAACGAAAATCTCAACAATAGAATACCTTCCATAATGACAAGGCTACCATCCATTGGAGTAACGAAAATATCAACAATAGACTACCTTCCATAATGACAAGGCTACCATCCATTATAGTAACAAAAATATTGACAACATACTGTGTTTCATAATGACAAAGCTGACATCCATTGGAGTAACAAAACTCTCGACAATAGACTACCTTCCATAATGACAAGGCTATCATCCATTGGTGTAACAAAGATATCGACAACAGACTACCTTCCATAATGACAAGGCTACCATCCATTGGAGTAACAAAAATCTCGACAATAGAACACCTTCCAAAATGACAAGGCTACCATCCATTGGAGTAACGAAAATCTCGACAATAGACTACCTACAATAATGACAAGCCTACCATCTATTGGAGTAACAAAAATATCGAAAACACACTGTGTTACATAATGACAAGACTACCACCCATTGGAGTAACAAAAATCTCGACAACAGACTACCTTCCATAATGACAAGGCTACCATACATTGGATTAACAAAGATATCGGAAACATACTACCTTCCATAATGACAAGGCTTACATCCATTGGAGTAACAAAAATATCGAAAACAGACTACCTTCCCTAATAACTAGGATACCATCCATTGGAATAACAAAAATCTCGACAATAGACTACCTTCCATAATGACAAGGCTACCATCCAATGGAGTATCAAAAATATGAACAACAGACTACTTTCCATAATGCCAAGTCTACCATCCATTGGAGTAACAGAAATCTCAATGATAGACTACCTTCAATAATGACAAGGCTACCATCCATTGGAGTAACAAAAATCTCGACAACAAACTACCTTCCATAATGACAAGGCTACCATCCATTGGAGTAAGAAAAATATCAAAAACAAGCTACCTTCCATAATGACAATGTCACCATCCATTGTGGTAACAAAAATCTCGACAATAGACAACCTTTAATAATGACATGGGTACCATCCATTAGAGTAAAACACATCTCGAAAACAGACTACCTTCCATCTTAACAAGGCTACCATCCATTGGAGTAACAAAAATCTCGACAACAGACTATCTTCCATAATGACAAGGATACCATACATTGGATTAACAAAGATATCGACAACAGACTTCCTTCCATAATGAGAAGGCTATCATTCATTGGAGTAACGAAAATCTCAACAATAGAATACCTTCCATAATGACAAGGCTACCATCCATTGGAGTAACGAAAATATCAATAATATACTACCTACGATAATGACAAGGCTACCATCCATTAGAGTAACAAAAATATTGACAACAGACTGCGTTTCATAATGATAAAGCTACCACCCGTTGGAGTAACAAAACTCTCGATAATAGACTACCTTCCATAATGACAAGGCTATCATCCATTGGTGTAACAAAAATATCGACAACAGACTACCTTCCATAATGACAAGGCTAGCATCCATTGGAGTGAAAAAAATCTCGACAATAGAACACCTTCCATAATTACAAGGCTACCATCCATTGGAGTAAAGAAAATCTCGACAATAGAGAAACCTATAATAATGACAAGCCTACCATCTATTGAAGTAACAAAAATATTGACAACACACTGTGTTTCATAATGACAAGACTACCATCCATTGGAGTAACAAAAATCTCGACAACAGACTACCTTCCATAATGACAAGGCTACCATACATTGGATTAACAAAGATATCGACAACATACTACCTTCCATAATGACAAGGCTTCCATCCATTGGATTAAAAAAAATCTCGACAACAGACTACCTTCCATAATAACTAGGATACCATCCATTGGAATAACAAAAATCTCGACAATAGACTACCTTCCATAATGACAAGACTACCATCCAATGGAATATCAAAAATATGAATAACATACTACTTTCCATAATGCCAAGTCTACCATCCATTGGAGTAACAGAAATCTCAACGATAGACTACCTTCAATAAAGACAAGGCTACCATCCATTGGAGTAACAAAAATATCAACAACAGACTACCTTCTATAATGACAAGGCTACCATCCATTGGAGTTAGAAAAATATCGAAAATAGGCTACCTTCCATAATGACAATGTCACCATCCATTATGGTAACAAAAATCTCGACAATAGACTACCTTGAAGAATGACATGGGTACCATCCATTAGAGTAAAACACATCTCGAAAACAGACTACCTTCCATCTTAACAAGGCCACCATCCATTGGAGTAACAAAAATATCGACAATGGTCTACCTTCTATAATGACAAGGCTACCATCCATTGGAGTAACGAAAATCTCGACAATAGACTACCTACAATAATGACAAACCTACCATCTATTGGAGTAAACAAAATATCGACAACAGACTGTGTTTCATAATGACAAGACTACCATCCATTGGAGTAAAAAAAATATCGACAACAGACTACCTTCTATAATGACAAGGCTACCATACATTGGATTAACAAAGATATCAAAACATACTACCTTCCATAATGACAAGGCTTTCATCCATTAGAGTAACAAAAATCTCGACAACAAACTACTTTCCATAATAACTAGGATACCATCCATTGGAATAACAAAAATCTCGACAACAAAATAACATCCATAATGACAAGGCTACCATCCAATGGAGTATCAAAAATATGAACAACAGACTACTTTCCATAATGCCAAGTCTACCATCCAATGGAGTAACAGAAATCTCAATGATAGACTACCTTTAATAATGACAAGGCTACCATCCATTGGAGTAACAAAAATATCAACAACATACTACCTTCCATTATGACAAGGATACCATCCATTGGAGAAAAAAAAATATCGACAACAGACTGTGTTTCATAATTTAAGACTACCATCCATTGGAGAAACAAAAATCTCGACAACAGACTACCTTCCATAATGACAAGGCTACCATACATTGGATTAACAAAGATATCAACAACAGACTACCTTCCATAATGAGAAGGCTACCATCCATTGGAGTAACGAAAATCTCAACAATAGAATACCTTCCATAATGACAAGGCTACCATCCATTGGAGTAACGAAAATATCGATAATAGACTACCTACGATAATGACAAGGCTACCATCCATTAGAGTAACAAAAATATTGACAACAAACTGCGTTTCATAATGACAAAGCTACCATCCATTGGAGTAACAAAACTTCCGACAATAGACTACCTTCCATAATGACAAGGCTATCATCCATTGGTGTAACAAAAATATCGACAACAGACTACTTTCCATAATGACAAGGCTACCATCCATTGGAGTAAGAAAAATCTCGACAATAGAACACCTTCCATAATGACAAGGCTATCATCCATTGGAGTAACGAAAATCTCGACAATAGACTACCTACAATAATGACAAGCCTACCATCTATTGGAGTAACAAAAATATCGAAAACACACTGTGTTTCATAATGACAAGACTACCATCCATTGGAGTAACAAAAATCTCGACAACATACTACCTTCCATAATGACAAGGCTACCATACATTGGAGTATCAAAAATATGAACAACAGACTGCTTTCCATAATGCCAAGTCTACCATTCATTGGAGTAACAAAAATCTCAATGATAGACTACCATCAATAATGACAAGGCTACCATCCATTGGAGTAACAAAAATATCAACAATAGACTACCTTCCATAATGACAAGGCTACCATCCATTGGAGTAACAAAAATATCAACAACAGACTACCTTCCATAATGACAAGGCTACCATCCATTGGAGTAACAAAAATATTAACAACAAACTACCTTCCATAATGACAAGGCTACCATCCATTGGAGTAATAATAATATCGAAAACAGGCTACCTTCCATAATGACAATGTCACCATCCATTGTGGTAACAAAAATCTCGACAATAGAATACCTTTAATAATGACATGGGACCATCCATTAGAGTAAAACACATCTCGAAAACAGACTACCTTCCATCTTAACAAGGCTACCATCCATTGGTGTAACAAAAATATCGACAATGGTCTAACTTCCATAATGACAAGGCTACCATCCATTGGAGTAAAAAAAATCTCGACAATAGAACACCTTCCATAATTACAAGGCTACCATCCATTGGAGTAACGAAAATCTCAACAATAGACTACCTACAATAATGACAAGCCTACCATCTATTGGAATAACATAAATGTCGACAACAGACTGTATTTCATAATGACAAGACTACCATCCATTGGAGTAACAAAAATATCGACAACAGACTACCTTCCATAATGACAAGCCTACCATACATTGGATCAACAAAGATATCGACAACAGACTACCTTCCAAAATGACAAGGCTTCCATCCATTGGAGTTACAAAAATCTCGACAACAAACTAAAGGCTACCATCCATTTGAGTAACAAAAATATCGACAACAGACTAACTTCCATAATGACAAGGCTACCATCCATTGGAGTAACTAAAATATCGACAATAGAATACCTTCCATAATGACAAGGCTACCATCCATTGGAGTAACGAAAATCTTGACAATACACTACCTACGATAATGACAAGGCTACCATCCATTAGAGTAACATAAATATCGACAACAGATTGTGTTTCATAATGACAAAGCTACCATCCATTGGACTAACAAAACTCTCGACAATAGACTACCTTCCATAATGACAAGGCTATCATCCATTGGAGTAATAAAAATATCGACAACAGACTACCTTCCATAATGACAAGGCTACCATACATTGGATTAACAAAGATATCGACAACATACTACCTTCCATAATGACAAGGCTTCCATCCATTAGAGTAAGAAAAATCTCGACAACAAACTACATTCCATAATAATTAGGATACTATCCATTGGAATAACAAAAATCTCGACAATAGACTACCTTCCATAATGACAAGGCTACCATCCAATGGAGTATCAAAAATATGAACAACAGACTACTTTCCATAATGCGAAGTCTACCATCCATTGGAGTAACAAAAATATCAACGATAGACTACCTTCAATAATGAAAAGGCTACCATCCATTGGAGTAACAAAAATATCAACAACAGACTACCTTCCATAATGACAAGGCTACCATCCATTGGAGAAACAAAAATATTGACAACAGACTGCGTTTCATAATGACAAAGCTACCATCCATTGGAGTAACAAAACTCTCGATAATAGACTACCTTCCATAATGACAAGGCCATCATCCATTGGTGTAACAAAAATATCGACAACAGACTACCTTCCATAATGACAAGGCTACCATCCATTGGAGTAAAAAAAATCTCGACAATAGACTACCTACAATAATGACAATCCTACCATCTATTGAAGTAACAAAAATATCGACAACACACTGTGTTTCATAATGACAAGACTACCATCCATTGGAGTAACAAAAATCTCGACAACAGACTACCTTCCATAATGACAAGGCTACCATACATTGGATTAACAAAGATATCGACAACATACTACCTTCCATAATGACAAGGCTTCCATCCATTGGAGTAACAAAAATCTCGACATCAGACTACCTACAATAATGACAAGCCTACCATCTATTGAAGTAACAAAAATATCGACAACACACTGTGTTTCATAATGACAAGACTACCATCCATTGGAGTAACAAAAATCTTGACAACAGACTACCTTCCATAATGACAAGGCTACCATACATTGGATTAACAAAGATATCGACAACATACTACCTTCCATAATGACAAGGCTTCCATCCATTGGAGTAACAAAAATCTCGACAACAAACTACCTTCCATAATAACTAGGATACCATCCATTGGAATAACAAAAATATCGACAATAGACTACCTTCCATAATGACAAGGCTACCATCCAATGGAGTTTCTAAATTTGACCAACAGACTACTTTCCATAATGCCAAGTCTACCATCCATTGGAGTAACATAAATCTCAACGATAGACTACCTTCAATAATGACAAGGCTACCATCCATTGGAGTAACAAAAATATCAACAACAGACTACCTTCCATAATGACAAGGCTACCATCCATTGGAGTAACAAAAATCTCGACAACAAACTACCTTCCATAATGACAAGGCTACCATCCATTGGAGTAAGAAAAATCTCGAAAACAGGCTACCTTCCATAATGACAATGTCACCATCCATTGTGGTAACAAAAATCTCGACAATAGACTACCTTCCATAATGACATGGGTACCATCCATTAGAGTAAAACAAATCTCGAAAACAGACTACCTTCCATCTTAACAAGGCTACCATCCATTGGAGTAACAAAAATACCGACAATGGACTACCTTCCATAATGACAAGGCAACCATCCATTGGAGTAACAAAAATAATGACAATAAAACACCTTCCATAATGACAAGGCTACCATCCATTGGAGTAACGAAAATCTCGACAATAGACTACCTACAATATTGACAAGCCTACCATCTATTGGAGTAACAAAAATATGGACAACGGACTGTGTTTCATAATTATAGACTACCATCCATTGGAGTAACAAAAATCTCGACAACAAACTACCTTCCATAATGACAAGGCTACCATACATTGGATTAACAAAGATATCGACAACATACTACCTTCCATAATGACAAGGCTTCCATCCATTGGATTAACGAAAATCTCGACAACAGACTAAAGGCTACCATCCATTGGAGTAACAAAAATATCGACAACAGACTAACTTCCATAATGACAAGGCTACCATCCATTGGAGTAACTAAAATCTCGACAATAAAATACCTTCCATAATGGCAAGGCTACCATCCATTGGAGTAACGAAAATCTCGACAATAGACTACCTATGATAATGACAAGTCTACCATCCATTAGAGTAACAAAAATATCGACAACAAATTGTGTTTCATAATGACAAAGCTACAATCCATTGGACTAACAAAACTCTCTATAATAGACTACCTTCCATAATGACAAGGCTATCATCCATTGGAGTAACAAAAATATCGACAACAGACTACCTTCAATAATGACAAGGCTACCATACATTGGATTAACAAAGATACGGACAACATACTACCTTCCATAATGACAAGGCTTCCATCCATTAGAGTAACAAAAATCTCGACAATGAACTACCTTCCATAATAACTAGGATACCATCCATTGGAATAACTAAAATCTCGACAATAGACTACCTTCCATAATTACAAGGCTACCATCCAATGGAGTATCAAAAATATGAACAACAAACTACTTTCCATAGTGCCAAGTCTACCAGCCATTGGAGTAACAAAAATCTCAACGATAGACTACCTTCAATAATGACAAGGCTGCCATCCATTGGAGTAACAAAAATCTCGATAACAAAATACTTTCCATAATGACAAGGCTACCATCCATTGGAGTAAGAAAAATCTCGAAAACAGGCTACCTTCCATAATGACAATGTCACCATCCATTGTGGTAACAAAAATCTCGACAATAGACTACCTTCCATAATGACATGGGTACCATCCATTAGAGTAAAACAAATCTCGAAAACAGACTAACTTCCATCTTAACAAGGCTACCATCCATTGGAGTAACAAAAATATCGACAATGGACTACCTTCCATGATGACAAGGCAACCATCCATTGGAGTAACAAAAATAATGACAATAGAACTCCTTCCATAATGACAAGGCTACCATCCATTGGAGTAACGAAAATATCGACAATAGACTACCTACAATATTGACAAGCCTACCATCTATTGGAGTAACAAAAATATGGACAACGGACTGTGTTTCATAATTAAAGACTACCATCCATTGGAGTAACAAAAATCTCGACAACAAACTACCTTCCATAATGACAAGGCTACCATACATTGGATTAACAAAGATATCGACAACATACTACCATCCATAATGACAAGGCTTCCATCCATTGGATTAACGAAAATCTCGACAACAGACTAAAGGCTACCATCCATTGGAGTAACAAAAATATCGACAACAGACTAACTTCCATAATGACAAGGCTACCATCCATTGGAGTAACTAAAATCTCGACAATAAAATACCTTCCATAATGGCAAGGCTACCATCCATTGGAGTAACGAAAATCTCGACAATAGACTACCTATGATAATGACAAGTCTACCATCCATTAGAGTAACAAAAATATCGACAACAAATTGTGTTTCATAATGACAAAGCTACAATCCATTGGACTAACAAAACTCTCTACAATAGACTACCTTCCATAATGACAAGGCTATCATCCATTGGAGTAACAAAAATATCGACAACAGACTACCTTCAATAATGACAAGGCTACCATACATTGGATTAACAAAGATACGGACAACATACTACCTTCCATAATGACAAGGCTTCCATCCATTAGAGTAACAAAAATCTCGACAACGAACTACCTTCCATAATAACTAGGATACCATCCATTGGAATAACTAAAATCTCGACAATAGACTACCTTCCATAATTACAAGGCTACCATCCAATGGAGTATCAAAAATATGAACAACAAACTACTTTCCATAGTGCCAAGTCTACCAGCCATTGGAGTAACAAAAATCTCAACGATAGACTACCTTCAATAATGACAAGGCTACCATCCATTGGAGTAACAAAAATCTCGACAACAAAATACCTTCCATAATGACAAGGCTACCATCCATTGGAGTAAGAAAAATCTCGAAAACAGGCTACCTTCCATAATGACAATGTCACCATCCATTGTGGTAACAAAAATCTCGACAATAGACTACCTTCCATAATGACATGGGTACCATCCATTAGAGTAAAACAAATCTCGAAAACAGACTACCTTCCATCTTAACAAGGCTACCATCCATTTGAGTAACAAAAATATCGACAATGGACTACCTTCCATAATGACAAGGCAACCATCCATTGGAGTAACAAAAATAATGACAATAGAACACCTTCCATAATGACAAGGCTACCATCCATTGGAGTAACGAAAATATCGATAATAGACTACCTACAATATTGACAAGCCTACCATCTATTGGAGTAACAAAAATATGGACAACGGACTGTGTTTCATAATTAAAGACTACCATTCATTGGAGTAACAAAAATCTCGACAACAAACTACCTTCCATAATGACAAGGCTACCATACATTGGATTAACAAAGATATCGACAACATACTACCATCCATAATGACAAGGCTTCCATCCATTGGATTAACGAAAATCTCGACAACAGACTAAAGGCTACCATCCATTGGAGTAACAAAAATATCGACAACAGACTAACTTCCATAATGACAAGGCTACCATCCATTGGAGTAACTAAAATCTCGACAATAAAATACCTTCCATAATGGCAAGGCTACCATCCATTGGAGTAACGAAAATCTCGACAATAGACTACCTATGATAATGACAAGTCTACCATCCATTAGAGTAACAAAAATATCGACAACAAATTGTGTTTCATAATGACAAAGCTACAATCCATTGGACTAACAAAACTCTCTACAATAGACTACCTTCCATAATGACAAGGCTATCATCCATTGGAGTAACAAAAATATCGACAACAGACTACCTTCAATAATGACAAGGCTACCATACATTGGATTAACAAAGATACGGACAACATACTACCTTCCATAATGACAAGGCTTCCATCCATTAGAGTAACAAAAATCTCGACAACGAACTACCTTCCATAATAACTAGGATACCATCCATTGGAATAACTAAAATCTCGACAATAGACTACCTTCCATAATTACAAGGCTACCATCCAATGGAGTATCAAAAATATGAACAACAAACTACTTTCCATAGTGCCAAGTCTACCAGCCATTGGAGTAACAAAAATCTCAACGATAGACTACCTTCAATAATGACAAGGCTACCATCCATTGGAGTAACAAAAATCTCGACAACAAAATACCTTCCATAATGACAAGGCTACCATCCATTGGAGTAAGAAAAATCTCGAAAACAGGCTACCTTCCATAATGACAATGTCACCATCCATTGTGGTAACAAAAATCTCGACAATAGACTACCTTCCATAATGACATGGGTACCATCCATTAGAGTAAAACAAATCTCGAAAACAGACTACCTTCCATCTTAACAAGGCTACCATCCATTTGAGTAACAAAAATATCGACAATGGACTACCTTCCATAATGACAAGGCAACCATCCATTGGAGTAACAAAAATAATGACAATAGAACACCTTCCATAATGACAAGGCTACCATCCATTGGAGTAACGAAAATATCGATAATAGACTACCTACAATATTGACAAGCCTACCATCTATTGGAGTAACAAAAATATGGACAACGGACTGTGTTTCATAATTAAAGACTACCATTCATTGGAGTAACAAAAATCTCGACAACAAACTACCTTCCATAATGACAAGGCTACCATACATTGGATTAACAAAGATATCGACAACATACTACCTTCCATAATGACAAGGCTTCCATCCATTGGATTAACGAAAATCTCGACAACAGACTAAAGGCTACCATCCATTGGAGTAACAAAAATATCGACAACAGACTAACTTCCATAATGACAAGGCTACCATCCATTGGAGTAACTAAAATATCGACAATAAAATACCTTCCATAATGGCAAGGCTACCATCCATTGGAGTAACGAAAATCTCGACAATAGACTACCTATGATAATGACAAGTCTACCATCCATTAGAGTAACAAAAATATCGACAACAAATTGTGTTTCATAATGACAAAGCTACAATCCATTGGACTAACAAAACTCTCTACAATAGACTAACTTCCATAATGACAAGGCTATCATCCATTGGAGTAACAAAAATATCGACAACAGACTACCTTCAATAATGACAAGGCTACCATACATTGGATTAACAAAGATACGGACAACATACTACCTTCCATAATGACAAGGCTTCCATCCATTAGAGTAACAAAAATCTCGACAACGAACTACCTTCCATAATAACTAGGATACCATCCATTGGAATAACTAAAATCTCGACAATAGACTACCTTCCATAATTACAAGGCTACCATCCAATGGAGTATCAAAAATATGAACAACAAACTACTTTCCATAGTACCAAGTCTACCAGCCATTGGAGTAACAAAAATCTCAACGATAGACTACCTTCAATAATGACAAGGCTACCATCCATTGGAGTAACAAAAATCTCGACAACAAAATACCTTCCATAATGACAAGGCTACCATCCATTGGAGTAAGAAAAATCTCGAAAATAGGCTACCTTCCATAATGACAATGTCACCATCCATTGTGGTAACAAAAATCTCGACAATAGACTACCTTCCATAATGACATGGGTACCATCCATTAGAGTAAAACAAATCTCGAAAACAGACTACCTTCCATCTTAACAAGGCTACCATCCATTGGAGTAACAAAAATATCGACAATGGACTACCTTCCATAATGACAAGGCAACCATCCATTGGAGTAACAAAAATAATGACAATAGAACACCTTCCATAATGACAAGGCTACCATCCATTGGAGTAACGAAAATCACGAGAATAGACTACCTACAATAATGACAAGCCTACCAACTACTAGAGTAACAAAAATATTGACAACAGACTGTATTTCATAATTAAAGACTACCATCCATTGGAGTAACAAAAATCTCGACAACAAACTACCTTCCATAATGACAAGGCTACCATACATTGGATTAACAAAGATATCGACAACATACTACCTTCCATAATGACAAGGCTTCCATCCATTGGAGTATCAAAAATCTCGACAACAGACTAAAGGGTACCATCCATTGGAGTAACAAAAATATCGATAACAGACTAACATCCATAATGACAAGATTACCATCCATTGGAGTAACCAAAATCTCGACAATAAAATTCCTTCCATAATGGCAAGGCTACCATCCATTGGAGTAACGAAAATCTCGACAATAGACTACCTATGATAATGACAAGTCTACCATCCATTAGAGTATCAAAAATATTGACAATAAATTGTGTTTCATAATGACAAAGCTACCATTCATTGGACTGACAAAACTCTCGACAATAGACTACCTTCCATAATGACAAGGCTATCATCCATTCGAGTAACAAAAATATCGATAATAGACTACCTTCCATAATGACAAGGCTACCATCCATTGGAGTAACAAAAATCTCGACAATAGAACACCTTCCATAATGACAAGGCTACCATCCATTGGTGTAACGAAAATCTCGATAATAGACTACCTACAATAATGACAAGCCTACCATCTATTGGAGTAACAAAAATATCGACAACAGACTGTGTTTCATAATGACAAGACTACCATCCATTGGAGTAACAAAAATCTCTACAACAGACTACCTTCTATAATGACATGGCTACCATACATTGGATTAACGAAGATATCGACAACAGACTACCTTCCCTAATGACAAGGCTTCCATCCATTGTAGTAACAAAAATCTCGACAGCAGACTACCTTACATAATAACTAGGATACCATCCATTGGAATACCAAAAATCTCGACAATAGACTACCTTTCATAATGACAAAGCTACCATCCAATGGAGTATCAAAAATCTGAACAACAAACTGTTTTCCATAATGCCAAGTCTACCATCCATTAGAGTAACAGAAATCTCAACGATAGACTACCTTCCATAATGACAAGGCTACCATCCATCGGAGTAACAAAAATATCAACAACAGACTACCTTGCATAATAACAAGGCTACCATCCAATGGAATAACAAAAATATCGACAACATACTACCTTCCATAATGACAAGGCTACCATCCATTAGAGTAACAAAAATATCGACAACAGACTAACTTCCATAATGACAAGGCTACCATCCATTGGAGTAACGAAAATCTCGAAAATAGAATAACTTCCATAATGACAAGGCTACCATCCATTGGAGAAAAGAAAATATCGACAATAGACTACCTACGATAATGACAAGGCTACCATCCATTGGAGTAACAAAAATATTGACAACAAACTGCGTTTCATAATGACAAAGCTACCATCCATTGGAGTAACAAAACTCTCGACAATAGACTACCTTCCATAATGACAAGGCTATCATCCATTGGTCTAACAAAAATATCGACCACAGACTACCTTCCATAATGACAAGGCTACTATCCATTGGTGTAGCAAAAAATCTCGACAACAGACTGTGTTTCATAATAAAAGACTACCATCCATTGGAGTAACAAAAATCTCGACAACAAACTACCTTCCATAATGACAAGGCTACCATACATTGGATTAACAAAGATATCGACAACATACTACCTTCCATAACGACAAGGCTTCTATACATTGGAGTAACAAAAATATCGACAACAAACTACCTTCCATATTAACTAGGATACCATCCATTGGAATAACAAAAATCTCAACAATAGACTACCTTCCATAATGACAAGGCTACTATCCAATGGAGTATCAAAAATATGAACAACATACTACTTTCCATAATGCCAAGACTACAATCTGTTGGAGTAATAGAAATCTCAACGATAGACTACCTTCAATAATGACAAGGCTACCATCCATTGGAGTATCAAAAATATCAACAACAGACTACCTTCCATAATGATGAAGCTACCATCCATTCGAGTAACAAAAATCTCGACAACAAAATACCTTCCATAATGACAAGGCTACCATCCATTGGAGTAAGAAAAATCTCGAAAACAGGCTACCTTCCATAATGACAATGTTACTATCCATTGTGGTAAAAAAAATCTAGACAATAGACTACCTTCCATAATGACATGGGTACCATTTATTAGAGTAAAAAAAATCTCAAAAACAGACTACCTTCCATTTTAACAAGGCTACCATCCATTGGAGTAACAAAAATATCAACAATGGACAACCTTCCATAATGACAAGGCTACCATCCATTGGAGTAACAAAAATCTCGACAATAGAACACCTTCCATAATGAAAAGGCTACCATCCATTGGAGTAACAAAAATCTCGACAATAGACTACCTACAATAATGATAAGCCTACCATCTATTGGAGTAACAAAAATATCGACAACAGACTGTGTTTCATAATGACAATACTACCATCCATTGGAGTAACAAAAATCTCAACAACAGTCTACCTTCCATAATGACAAGGCTACCATTCATTGGATTAACAAAGATATCAAAAACATACTACATTTCATAATGACAAGGCTTCCATCCATTGGAGTAACAAAAATCTCGACAACAAACTACCTTCCATAATAATTAGGATACCATCCATTGGAATAACAAAAATCTCGACAATAGACTACCTTCCATAATGACAAGGCTACCATCCAATGGACTATCAAAAATATGAACAACAGACTACCTTCCATAATGACAGGCTACCATCCATTGGAGTAACAAAAATCTCGACAACAAACTACCTTCCATAATGACAAGGCTACCATCCATTGGAGTAAGAAAAATCTCGAAAACAGGCTACCTTCCATAATGACAATGTCACCATCCATTGTGGTAACAAAAATCTCGACAATAGACTACCTTCCATAATGACATGGGCACCATCCATTAGAGTAAAACAAATCTCGAAAGCAGACTACCTTGCATCTTACCAAGGAACCATCCATTGGAGTAACAAAAATATCGACAATGGACTACCTTCCATAATGACAAGACAACCATCCCTTGGAGTAACCAAAATCATGACAATAGAACACCTTCCATAATGACAAGGCTACCATCCATTGGAGTAACAAAAATCTCGACAACAGACTACCTTCCATAATGTCAAGGCTACCATACATTGGATTAACAAAGATATCGACAACATACTACCTTCCATAATGACAAGGCTTCCATCCATTGGAGTAACAAAAATCTCGACAACAGACTAAAGGCTACCATCCATTGGAGTAACAAAAATATCGACAACAGACTAACTTCCATAATGACAAGGCTACCATCCATTGGAGTAACTAAAATCTCGACAACCGAATACCTTCGATAATTACAAGGCTACCATCCATTGGAGTAACGAAAATCTCGACAATAGACTACCTACGATAATGACAAGGCTACCATCCATTAGAGTAACAAAAATATCGACAACAAATTGCGTTACATAATGACAAAGCTACCATCCATTGGACTAACAAAACTCTCGACAATAGACTACCTTCCATAATGACAAGGCTATCATCCATTGGAGTAACAAAAATATCAACAACAGACTACCTTCCATAATGAGAAGGCTACCATCCATTCGAGTAACAAAAATCTCGACAATAGAACACCTTCCATAATGACAAGGCTACCATCCATTGGAGTAACGAAAATTTCAACAATAGACTACCTACAATAATGACAAGCCTACCATCTATTGGAGTAACAAAAATATCGACAACAGACTGGGTTTCATAATGACAAGACTACCATCCATTGGAGTAACAAAAATCTCGACAACAGACTACCTTCCATAATGACAAGGCTACCATACATTGGATTAACAAAGATATCGAAAACATACTACCTTTCATAATGACAAGGCTTCCATCCATTGGAGTAACAAAAATCTCGACAACAGACTACCTTCCATAATAACTAGGATACCATCCATTGGAATAACAAAAATCTTGACAATAGACTACCTTCCATAATGACAAGGCTACCATCCAATGGAGTATCAAAAATATAAACAACAAACTACTTTCCATAATGCCAAGACTACCATCCATTGGAGTAACACAAATCTCAACGATTGACTATCTTCAATAATGACAAGGCTATCATCCATTGGAGTAACAAAAATATCAATAACATACTACCTTCCATAATGACAAGGCTACTATCCATTGGAGTAACAAAAATCTCGACAACAAACTACCTTCCAAAATGACAAGGCTACCATCCATTGGAGTAAGAAAAATCTCGAAAATAGACTACCTTCCATAATGACAATGTCACCATCCATTGTGGTAACAAAAATCTTGACAATAAACTACCTTCCATAATGACATGGGTACCATCCATTAGAGTAACACAAATCTCGAAAATAGACTACCTTCCATCTTAACAAGGCCACCATCCATTGGAGTAACAAAGATATCGACAATGGACTAACTTACATAATGACAAGACAACCATCCCTTGGAGTAACAAAAATCATGACAATAGAACACCTTCCATAATGAAAAGGCTACCATCCATTGGAGTAACGAAAATCACGACAATAGACTACCTACAATAATGACAAGCCTATTATCTATTGGAGTAACAAAATTATCGATAAAAGACTGTGTTTCATAATGACAAGACTACCATCCATTGGAGTAACAAAAATCTCGACAATAGACTACCTTATATAATGTCAAGGTTAGAATACATTGGATTAACAAAGATATCGACAACAAACTACCTTCCATAATGACAAGGCTTCCATCCATTGGAGTAACAAAAATCTCGACAACAGACTAAAGGCTACCATCCATTGGAGTAACAAAAATATCGAAAACAGATTAACTTCCATAATGACAAGGCTACAATCCATTGGAGTAACTAAAATCTCGAAAATAGAATACCTTCCATAATGACAAGGCTACCATCCATTGGAGTAACGAAAATCTCGACAATAGACTACCTACGATAATGACAAGGCTACCATCCATTAGAGTAACAAAAATATCAACAACAGATTGCGTTTCATAATGACAAAGCTACCATCCATTGGACTAACAAAACTCTCGACAATAGACTACCTTCCATAATGACAAGGCTATCATCCATTGGAGTAACAAAAATATCGACAACAAAGTACGTTCCATAATGACAAGGCTACCATCCATTAGAGTAACAAAAATCTCGACAATAGACCACCTTCCATAATGACAAGGCTACCATCCATTGGAGTAACGAAAATCTCGATAATAGACTACCTGCAATAATGACAAGCCTACCATCTATTGGAGTAACAAAAATCTCGACAACAGACTACCTTCCATAATGACATGGCTACCACACATTGGATTAACGAAGATATCGACAACAGACTACCTTCCCTAATGACAAGGCTCCCATCAATTGTAGTAACAAAAATCTCGAAAACAAACTACCTTCCATAATAACTAGGAAACCATCCATTGGAATAACAAAAATTTCGACAATAGACTACCTTCCATAATGACAAGGCTACCATCCAATGGAGTATCAAAAATCTGAACAACAGACTACTTTCCATAATGCCAAGTCTATCATCCATTAGAGTAATAGAAATCTCAACGATAGACTACCTTCCATAATGACAAGGCTACCATCCATTGGAGTAACAAAAATATCAACAACAGACTACCTTGCATAATGACAAGGCTACCATCCAATGGAATAACAAAAATCTCGACAACATACTACCTTCCATAATGACAAGGCTACCATCCATAGGAGTAACAAAAATCTCGACAATAGACTACCTTCCATAAAGACAAGGCTACCATCCATTAGAGTAACAAAAATCTGAACAACACACTACCTTCCATAATGACATGGCTATTATCCATTGGAGAAACTGAAATCTCAACGACAGACTACCTTCAATAATGACAAGGCTACCATCCATTGGATTGACAAAAATCTCGACAACAGACTAAAGGCTACCATCCATTAGAGTAACAAAATATCGACAACAGACTAACTTCCATAATGACAAGGCTACCATCAATTGTAGTAATGAAAATCTCGACAATAGAATACCTTCCATAATAACAAGGCTACCATCCATTGGAGTAAGGAAAATCTAGACAATAGACTACCCACGATAATGACAAGGCTACCATCCATTAGAGTAAAAAAAATATCGACAACAGAATTTGTTTCATAATGACAAAGCTACCATCCATTGGAATAACAAAACTCTCGACAATAGAATACCTTCCAAAATGACAAGGCTATTACCCATTGGAGTAACAAAAATATCGACAACAGACTACCTTCCATTATGACAAAGCTACCATCCATTGGAGTAACAAAAATCTCGACAATAGAACACCTTCCATAATTACAAGTCTACCATCCATTGGAGTAACGAAAATCTCGACAATAGACTACCTACGATAATGACAAGGCTACCATCCATTGGAGTAACGAAAATATCGACAATAGACTACCTACGATATTGACAAGGCTACCATCCATTAGAAAAATAAAAATATTGACAACAGACTGGGTTTCATAATAACAAGGCTACCATCCTTTGGAGTAATGAAAATCTCGACATTAGACTACCTACAATAATGACAAGCCTACCATCTATTGGAGAAACAAAAATATTGACAACAGACTGTGTTTCATAATGACAAGACTACCATCCATTGGAGTAACAAAAATCTCGACAACAGACTACCTTCCATAATGTCAAGGCTACCATACATTGGAGTAACAAAGATATCGACAACAGACTACCTTCCATAATGACAAGTCTTCCATCCATGGGAGTAACAAATATCTCGACAACAGACTAAAGGCTACCATCCATTGGAGTAACAAAAATATCGACAACAGACTAACTTCCATAATGACAAGGCTACCATCCATTGGAGTAACTAAAATCTCGACAATAGAATACCTTCCATGATGACAAGGCTACCTTCCATTGGAGTAAAGAAAATCTCGACAATAGACTACCTACGATAATGACAAGGCTACCATCCATTAGAGTAACAAAAATATAGACAACAAATTGCGTTTCATAATGACAAAGCTACCATCCATTGGACTAACAAAACTCTTGACAATAGACTACCTTCCATAATGACAAGGCTATAATCCATTGGAATAACAAAAATCTCGACAATAGACTACCTTCCATAATGACAAGGCTACCATCCAATGGAGTATCAAAAATCTGAACAACAGACTACTTTCCATAATGCCAAGTCTACCATCCATTAGAGTAACAAAAATCTCAACGATAGACTACCTTCCATAATGACAAGGCTACCATCCATTGGAGTAACAAAAATATCAACAACAGACTACCTTGCATAATGACAAGGTTACCATCCAATGGAATAACAAAAATCTCGACAACATACTACCTTCCATAATGACAAGGCTACCATCCATTGGAGTAACAAAAATCTCGACAATAGACTACCTTCCATAATGACAAGGCTACCATCCAATGGAGTATCAAAAATCTGAACAACATACTACTTTCCATAATGCAAAGTCTACCATCCATTGGAGTAACAGAAATCTCAATGATAGACTACCTTCCATAAAGACAAGGCTACCATCCATTAGAGTAACAAAAATCTGAACAACACACTACCTTCCATAATGACATGGCTATTATCCATTGGAGTAACTGAAATCTCAACGATAGACTACCTTCAATAATGACAAGGCTACCATCCATTGGATTGACAAAAATCTCGACAACAGACTAAAGGCTACCATCCATTAGAGTAACAAAATATCGACAACAGACTAACTTCCATAATGACAAATCTACCATAAATTGTAGTAATGAAAATCTCGACAATAGAATACCTTCCATATAACAAGGCTACCATCCATTGGAGTAAGGAAAATCTAGACAATAGACTACCCACGATAATGACAAGGCTACCATCCATTAGAGTAAAAAAAATATCGACAACAGAATTTGTTTCATAATGACAAAGCTACCATCCATTGGAATAACAAAACTCTCGACAATAGAATACCTTCCATAATGACAAGGCTATTACCCATTGGAGTAACAAAAATATCGACAACAGACTACCTTCCATTATTACAAGGCTACCATCCATTGGAGTAACAAAAATCTCGACAATAGAACACCTTCCATAATTACAAGGCTACCATCCATTGGAGTAACGAAAATCTCGACAATAGACTACCTACGATAATGACAAGGCTACCATCCATTGGAGTAACGAAAATATCGACAATAGACTACCTACGATATTGACAAGGCTACCATCCATTAGAAAAACAAAAATATTGACAACAGACTGCGTTTCATAATGACAAAGCTACCATCCATTGGAGTAACAAAACTATCGACAATAGACTACCTTCCATAATGACAAGGCTACCATCCATTGGAGTAACAAAAATATCGATAATAGAACACCTTTCATAATGACAAGGCTACCATCCTTTGGAGTAACGAAAATCTCGACAATAGACTACCTACAATAATGACAAGCCTACCATCTATTGGAGAAACTAAAATATTGACAACAGACTGTGTTTCATAATGACAAGACTACCATCCATTGGAGTAACAAAAATCTCGACAAAAGACTACCTTCCATAATGTCAAGGCTACCATACATTGGATTAACAAAGATATCGACAATAGACTACCTTCCATAATGACAAGGCTTCCATCCATTGGAGTAACAAAAATATCGACAACATACTACCTTCCATAATAACTAGGATACCATCCATTGGAATAACAAAAATCTCGACAATAGACTACCTTCCATAATGACAAGGCTACCATCCAATGGAGTATCAAAAATATGAAAAACAGACTACTTTCCATAATGCCAAGTCTACAATCCATTGGAGTAACAGAAATCTCAACGATAGACTACCTTCAATAATGACAAGGCTACCATCCATTGGAGTAACAAATATATCAACAACGGACTACCTTCCATAATGACAAGGCTACCATCCATTGGAGTAACGAAAATATCGACAATAGACTACCTACGATATTGACAAGGCTACCATCCATTAGAAAAACAAAAATATTGACAACAGACTACGTTTCATAATGACAAAGCTATCATCCATTGGAGTAACAAAACTCTCGACAATAGACTACCTTCCATAATGACAAGGCTATCATCCATTGGTGTAACAAAAATATCGACCACAAACTACCTTCCATAATGACAAGGCTACCATCCATTGGAGTAACAAAAATCTCGATAATAGAACACCTTTCATAATGACAAGGCTACCATCCTTTGGAGTAACGAAAATCTCGACAATAGACTACCTACAATAATGACAAGCCTACCATCTATTGGAGAAACAAAAATATTGACAACAGACTGTGTTTCATAATGACAAGACTACCATCCATTGGAGTAACAAAAATCTCGACAAAAGACTACCTTCCATAATGTCAAGGCTACCATACATTGGATTAACAAAGATATCGACAACAGACTACCTTCCATAATGACAAGTCTTCCATCCATGGGAGTAACAAATATCTCGACAACAGACTAAAGGCTACCATCCATTGGAGTAACAAAAATATCGACAACAGACTAACTTCCATAATGACAAGGCTACCATCCATTGGAGTAACTAAAATCTCGACAATAGAATACCTTCCATAATGACAAGGCTACCATCCATTGGAGTAAAGAAAATCTCGACAATAGACTACCTACGATAATGACAAGGCTACCATCCATTAGAGTAACAAAAATATAGACAACAAATTGCGTTTCATAATGACAAAGGCTACCATCCAATGGAGTATCAAAAATCTGAACAACAGACTACTTTCCATAATGCCAAGTCTACCATCCATTAGAGTAACAGAAATCTCAACGATAGACTACCTTCCATAATGACAAGGCTACCATCCATTGGAGTAACAAAAATATCAACAACATACTACCTTGCATAATGACAAGGCTACCATCCAATGGAATAACAAAAATCTCGACAACAGACTTCCTTCCAGAATGACAAGGCTACCATCCATTGGAGTAATAAAAATCTCGACAATAGACTACCTTCCATAATGACAAGGCTACCATCCAATGGAGTATCAAAAATCTGAACAACATACTACTTTCCATAATGCAAAGTCTACCATCCATTGGAGTAACAGAAATCTCATTGATAGACTACCTTCCATAAAGACAAGGCTACCATCCATTAGAGTAACAAAAATCTGAACAACACACTACCTTCCATAATGACATGGCTATCATCCATTGGAGTAACTGAAATCTCAACGACAGACTACCTTTAATAATGACAAGGCTACCATCCATTGGATTGACAAAAATCTCGACAACAGACTAAAGGCTACCATCCATTGGAGTAACAAAAATATCGACAACAAACTAACTTCCATAATCACAAGGCTACCATCAATTGTAGTAACGAAAATCTCGACAACAAACTAACTTCCATAATCACAAGGCTACCATCAATTGTAGTAACGAAAATCTCGACAATAGAATACCTTCCATAATGACAAGGCTACCATCCATTAGAGTAAGGAAAATCTCGACAATAGACTACCCACGATAATGACAAGGCTACCATCCATTAGAGTAACAAAAATATCGACAACAGACTGCGTTTCATAATGACAAAGCTACCATCCATTGGAGTAACAAAACTCTCGACAATAGACTACCTTCCATAATGACAAGGCTATTACCAATTGGAGTAACAAAAATATCGACAACAAACTACCTTCCATTATGACAAGGCTACCATCCATTGGAGTAACAAAAATCTCGACAATAGAACACCTTCCATAATTACAAGGCTACCATCCATTGGAGTAACGAAAATCTCGACAATAGACTACCTACGATTATGACAAGGCTACCATCCATTGGAGTAACTAAAATATCGACAATAGACTACCTACGATAATGACAAGGCTACCATCCATTAGAAAAACAAAAATATTGACAACAGACTGTGTTTCATAATGACAAAGCTACCATCCATTGGAGTAACAAAACTCTCGACAATAGACTACCTTCCATAATAACAAGGCTATCATCCATTGGTGTAACAAAAATATCGACCACAAACTACCTTCCATAATGACAAGGCTACCATCCATTGGAGTAACAAAAATCTCGACAATAGAACACCTTTCATAATGACAAGGCTACCATCCTTTGGAGTAACGAAAATCTCGAAAATAGACTACCTACAATAATGACAAGCCTACCATCTAATGGAGTAACAAAAATATCGACAACAGACTGTGTTTCATAATGACAAGACTACCATCCATTGGAGTAACAAAAATATCGACAATAGACTACCTTCCATAATGACAAGGCTACCATACATTGGATTAACAAATATATCGACAACATACTACCTTCCATAATGACAAGGCTTCTATACATTGGAGTAACAAAAATCTCGACAACAGACTTCCTTCCATAATAACTAGGATACCATCCATTGGAATAACAAAAATCTTGACACTAGACTACCTTCCATAATGACAAGGCTACCATCCAATGGAGTATCAAAAATATGAACAACAGACTACTTTCCATAATGCCAAGACTACCATCCATTGGAGTAACAGAAATCTCAACGATAGACTACCTTCAATAATGACAAGGCTACCATCCATTGGAGTAACAAAAATATCAACAACAGACTACCTTCCATAATGACAAGGCTACCATCCATTGGAGTAACAAAAATCTCGACAACAAACTACCTTCCATAATGACAAGTCTACCATCCATTGGAGTAAGAAAAATCTCGAAAACAGGCTACCTTCCATAATGACAATGTCACCATCCATTGTGGTAACAAAAATCTCGACAATAGACTACCTTCCATAATGACATGGGTACCATCCATTAGTGTAAAAAAAATCTCGAAAACAGACTACCTTCCATCTTAACAGGGGCACCATCCATGGGAGTAACAAAAATATCGACAATGGACTACCTTCCATAATGACAAGACAACCATCCCTTGGAGTAACAAAAATCATGACAATAGAACACCTTCCATAATGACAAGGCTACCATCCATTGGAGTAACGAAAATCTCGACAATAGACTACCTACAATAATGACAAGCCTACCATCTATTGTAGTAACAAAATAATCGACAAAAGACTGTGTTTCATAATGAGAAGACTACCATCCATTGGAGTAACAAAAATCTCGACAACAGACTACCTTCCATAATGTCAAGACTACAATACATTGGATTAACAAAGATATCGACAACAAACAACCTTCCATAATGACAAGGCTTCCATCCATTGGAGTAAAAAAAATCTCGACAACAGACTAAAGGCTACCATCCATTGGAGTAACAAAAATATCGAAAATAGACTAACTTCCATAATGACAAGGCTACCATCCATTGGAGTAACTAAAATCTCGACAATAGACTACCTACAATAATGACAAGCCTACCATCTATTGTAGTAACAAAATTATCGACAAAAGACTGTGTTTCATAATGAGAAGACTACCATCCATTCTAGTAACAAAAATCTCGACAACAGACTACCTTCCATAATGTCAAGACTACCATACACTGGATTAACAAAGATATCGACAACAAACAACCTTCCATAATGACAAGGCTTCCATCCATTGGAGTAACAAAAATCTCGACAATAGACTAAAGGCTACCATCCATTGGAGTAATAAAAATATCGAAAATAGACTAACTTCCATAATGACAAGGCTACCATCCATTGGAGTAAGGAAAATCTCGATAATAGACTACCTGCAATAATGACAAGCCTACCATCTATTGGAGTAACAAAAATATCGACAACAGACTGTGTTTCATAATGACAAGACCTGCATCCATTGGAGTAACAAAAATCTCGACAACTGACTATCTTCCATAATGACATGGCTACCATACATTGGATTAACGAAGATATTGACAACATACTACCTTCCCTAATGACAAGGCTCCCATCCATTGTAGTAACAAAAATCTCGAAAACAGACTACCTTCCATAATAACTAGGATACCATCCATTGGAATAACAAAAATCTCGACAATAGACTACCTTCCATAATGACAAGGCTACCAACCAATAGAGTATCAAAAATCTGAACAACATACTACTTTCCATAATGCCAAGTCTACCATCCATTAGAGTAACAGAAATCTCAATGATAGACTACCTTCCATAATGACAAGGCTACCATCCATTGGAGTAACAAAAATATCAACAACAGACTACCTTGCATAATGACAAGGTTACCATCCCTTGGAGTAACAAAAATCATGACAATAGAACACCTTCCATAATGACAAGGCTACCATCCATTGGAGTAACGAAAATATCGACAATAGACTACCTACAATAATGACAAGCCTACCATCTATTGGAGTAACAAAATTATCGACAAAAAACAGTGTTTCATAATGACAAGAATACCATCCATTGGAGTAACAAAAATCTCGACAACAGACTACCTTCCATAATGTCAAGGCTACCATACATTGGATTAACAAAGATATCGACAACAAACTATCTTCCATAATGACAAGGATTTCATCCATTGGAGTAACAAAAATCTCGACAATAGAATACCATCCATAATGACAAGGCTACCATCTATTGGAGTAACAAAAATCTCGACAATAGACTACCTACGATAATGACAAGGATACCATCCATTAGAGTAACAAAAATATCGACAACAGATTGTTTTTCATAATGACAAACCTACCATCCATTGGACTAACAAAACTCTCGACAATAGACTACCTTCCATAATGACAAGGCTACCATCCATTGGAGTAACAAAAATATCAACAACAGACTACCTTGCATAATGACAAGGCTACCATCCAATGGAATAACAAAAATATCGACAACAGACTACCTTCCATAATGACAAGGCTACCATCCATTAGAGTAACAAAAATCTCGACAATGGACTACCTTCCATAATGACAAGGCTACCATCCAATGGAGTATCAAAAATATGAACAACATACTACTTTCCATAATGCAAAGTCTACCATCCATTGGAGTAACAGAAATCTCATTGATAGACTACCTTCCATAAAGACAAGGCTACCATCCATTAGAGTAACAAAAATCTGAACAACACACTACCTTCCATAATGACATGGCTATCATCCATTGGAGTAACTGAAATCTCAACGACAGACTACCTTCAATAATGACAAGGCTACCATCCATTGGATTGACAAAAATCTCGACAACAGACTAAAGGCTACCATCCATTGGAGTAACAAAAATATCGACAACAAACTAACTTCCATAATGACAAGGCTACCATCCATTGGAGTAAGGAAAATCTCGAAAATAGACTACCCACGATAATGACAAGGCTACCATCCATTAGAGTAACAAAAATATCGACAACAGACTGCGTTCCATAATGACAAGGCTTCTATACATTGGAGTAACAAAAATTTTGACAACAGACTTCCTTCCATAATAACTAGGATACCATCCATTGGAATAACAAAAATCTTGACACTAGACTACCTTCCATAATGACAAGGCTACCATCCAATGGAGTATCAAAAATATGAACAACAGACTACTTTCCATAATGCCAAGACTACCATCCATTGGAGTAACAGAAATCTCAACGATAGACTACCTTCAATAATGACAAGGCTACCATCCATTGGAGTATCAAAAATATCAACAACAGACTACCTTCCATAATGACAAGGCTACCATCCATTGGAGTAACAAAAATCTCGACAACAAACTACCTTCCATAATGACAAGTCTACCATCCATTGTAGTAAGAAAAATCTCGAAAACAGGCTACCTTCCATAATGACAATGTCACCATCCATTGTGGTAACAAAAATCTCGACAATAGACTACCTTCCATAATGACAAGGCTACCATTCATTGGATTAACAAAGATATCGACAACATACTACCTTCCATAATGAAAAGGCTTCTTAACATTGGAGTAACAAAAATTTCGACAACAGACTTCCTTCCATAATAACTAGGATACCATCCATTGGAATAACAAAAATCTTGACACTAGACTACCTTCCATAATGACAAGGCTACCATCCAATGGAGTATCAAAAATATGAACAACAGACTACTTTCCATAATGCCAAGACTACCATCCATTGGAGTAACAGAAATCTCAACGATAGACTACCTTCAATAATGACAAGGCTACCATCCATTGGAGTAACAAAAATATCAACAACAGACTACCTTCCATAATGACAAGGCTACCATCCATTGGAGTAACAAAAATATCGACAACAAACTACCTTCCATAATGACAAGTCTACCATCCATTGTAGTAAGAAAAATCTCGAAAACAGGCTACCTTCCATAATGACAATGTCACCATTCATTTTGGTAACAAAAATCTCGACAATAGACTACCTTCCATAATGATATGGGTACCATCCATTAGAGTAAAACAAATCTCGAAAACAGACTACCTTCCATCTTAACAAGGCCACCATCCATTGGAGTAACAAAAATATCGACAATGGACTACCTTCCATAATGACAAGACAACCATCCCTTGGAGTAACAAAAATCATGACAATAGAACACCTTCCATAATGACAAGGCTACCATCCATTGGAGTAACGAAAATCTCGACAATAGACTACCTACAATAATGACAAGCCTACCATCTATTGTAGTAACAAAATTATCGAAAAAAGACTGTGTTTCATAATGAGAAGACTACCATCCATTGGAGTAACAAAAATCTCGACAACAGACTACCTTCCATAATGTCAAGACTACCATACACTGGATTAACAAAGATATCGACAACAAACAACCTTCCATAATGACAAGGCTTCCATCCATTGGAGTAACAAAAATCTCGACAACAGACTAAAGGCTACCATCCATTGGAGTAACAAAAATATCGAAAATAGACTAACTTCCATAATGACAAGGCTACCATCCATTGGAGTAAGGAAAATCTCGATAATAGACTACCTGCAATAATGACAAGCCTACCATCTATTGGAGTAACAAAAATATCGACAACAGACTGTGTTTCATAATGACAAGACCTGCATCCATTGGAGTAACAAAAATCTCGACAACAGACTATCTTCCATAATGACATGGCTACCATACATTGGATTAACGAAGATATTGACAACAGACTACCTTCCCTAATGAGAAGGCTCCCATCCATTGTAGTAACAAAAATCTCGAAAACAGACTACCTTCCATAATAACTAGGATACCATCCATTGGAATAACAAAAATCTCGACAATAGACTACCTTCCATAATGACAAGGCTACCAACCAATAGAGTATCAAAAATCTGAACAACATACTACTTTCCATAATGCCAAGTCTACCATCCATTAGAGTAACAGAAATCTCAATGATAGACTACCTTCCATAATGACAAGGCTACCATCCATTGGAGTAACAAAAATATCAACAACAGACTACCTTGCATAATGACAAGGTTACAATCCCTTGGAGTAACAAAAATCATGACAATAGAACACCTTCCATAATGACAAGGCTACCATCCATTGGAGTAACGAAAATATCGACAATAGACTACCTACAATAATGACAAGCCTACCATCTATTGGAGTAACAAAATTATCGACAAAAAACAGTGTTTCATAATGACAAGAATACCATCCATTGGAGTAACAAAAATCTCGACAACAGACTACCTTCCATAATGTCAAGGCTACCATACATTGGATTAACAAAGATATCGACAACAAACTATCTTCCATAATGACAAGGATTTCATCCATCGGAGTAACAAAAATCTCGACAACAGACTTCCTTCCAGAATAACTAGGATACCATCCATTGGAATAACAAAAATCTTGACACTAGACTACCTTCCATAATGACAAGGCTACCATCCAATGGAGTATCAAAAATATCGAAAACAGACTAACTTCCATAATGACAAGGCTACCATCCATTGGAGTAACTAAAATCTCGACAATAGAATACCATCCATAATGACAAGGCTACCATCCATTGGAGTAACAAAAATCTCGACAATAGACTACCTACGATAATGACAAGGCTACCATCCATTAGAGTAACAAAAATATCGACAACAGATTGTTTTTCATAATGACAAACCTACCATCCATTGGACTAACAAAACTCTCGACAATAGACTACCTTCCATAATGACAAGGCTACCATCCATTGGAGTAACAAAAATATCAACAACAGACTACCTTGCATAATGATAAGGCTACCATCTAATGGAATAACAAAAATCTCGACAACAGACTACCTTCCATAATGACAAGGTTACCATCCCTTGGAGTAACAAAAATCATGACAATAGAACACCTTCCATAATGACAAAGCTACCATCCATTGGAGTAACGAAAATATCGACAATAGACTACCTACAATAATGACAAGCCTACCATCTATTGGAGTAACAAAATTATCGACAAAAAACTGTGTTTCATAATGACAAGAATACTATCCATTGGAGTAACAAAAATCTCGACAACAGACTACCTTCCATAATGTCAAGGCTACCATACATTTGATTAAAAAAGATATCGACAACAAACTACCTTCCATAATGACAAGGCTTTCATCCATTGGAGTAACAAAAATCTCGACAACAGACTAAAGGCTACCATCCATTGGAGTAACAAAAATATCGAAAATAGAATAACTTCCATAATGACACGGCTACCATCCATTGAAGTAACTAAAATCTCGACAATAGAATACCTTCCATAATGACAAGGCTACCATCCATTGGAGTAACAAAAATCTCGACAATAGACTACCTACGATAATGACAAGGCTACCATCAATTAGAGTAACAAAAATATCGACAACAAATTGCGTTTCATAATGACAAAGCTACCATCCATTGGACTAAAAAAACTCTCGACAATAGACTACCTTCCATAATGAAAAGGCTATCATCCATTGGAGTAACAAAAATATCTACAACAGACTACCTTCCATAATGATAAGGCTACCATCCATTGGAGTAACAAAAATCTCGTCAATAGAACACCTTCCATAATGACAAGGCTACCATCCATTGGAGTAAGGAAAATCTCGATAATAGACTACCTGCAACAATGACAAGCCTACCATCTATTGGAGTAACAAAAATATCGACAACAGATTGTGTTTCATAATGACAAGACCTGCATCCATTGGAGTAACAAAAATCTCGACAACAGACTATCTTCTATAATGACATGGCTACCATACATTGGATTAACGAAGATATCGACAACAGACTACCTTCCCTAATGACAAGGCTCCCATCCATTGTAGTAACAAAAATCTTGAAAACAAACTACCTTCCATAATAACTAGGATACCATCCATTGGAATAACAAAAATCTATACAATAGACTACCTTCCATAATGACAAGGCTACCATCCAATGGAGTATCGAAAATCTGAACAACAGACTACTTTCCATAATGTCAAGTCTACCATCCATTAGAGTAACAGAAATCCCAGCGATAGACTACCTTCCATAATGACAAGGCTACCATCCATTGGAGTAACAAAAATATCAACAACAAACTACCTTGCATAATGACAAGGCTACCATCCAATGGAATAACAAAAATCTCGACAACAGACTACCTTCCATAATGACAAGGTTACCATCCCTTGGAGTAACAAAAATCATGACAATAGAACACCTTCCATAATGACAAGGCTACCATCCATTGGAGTAACGAAAATATCGACAATAGACTACCTACAATAATGACAAGCCTACCATCTATTGGAGTAACAAAATTATCGACAAAAAACTGTGTTTTATAATGACAAGAATACCATCCATTGGAGTAACAAAAATATCGACAACAGACTACCTTCCATAATGTCAAGGCTACCATACATTGGATTAACAAAGATATCGACAACAAACTACCTTCCATAATGACAAGGCTTTCATCCATTGTAGTAACAAAAATCTCGACAACAGACTAAAGGTTACCATCCATTGGAGTAACAAAAATCTCGACAATAGAACACCTTTCATAATGACAAGGCTACCATCCTTTGGAGTAATGAAAATATCGACAATAGACTACCTACAATAAATACAAGCCTACCATCTATTGGAGTAACAAAAATATCAACAACAGACTGTGTTTCATAATGACAAGACTACCATCCATTGGAGTAACAAAAATCTCGACAACAGACTACCTTCCATAATGACAAGGATACCATACATTGGATTAACAAAGATATCGACAACATACTACCTTCCATAATGACAAGGCTTCTATACATTGGAGTAACAAAAATCTCGACAACAGACTTCCTTCCAGAATAACTTGGATACCATCCATTGGAATAACAAAAATCTTGACACTAGACTACCTTCCATAATGACAAGGCTACCATCCAATGGAGTATCAAAAATATGAACAACAAACTACTTTCCATAATGCCAAGACTACAATCCATTGGAGTAACAGAAATCTCAATGATAGACTACCTTCAATAATGACAAGGCCACCATCCATTGGAGTAACAAATATATCAACAACAGACTACCTTCCATAATGACAAGGCTACCATCCATTGGAGTAACAAAAATCTCGACAACAAACTACATTCCATAATGACATGTCTACCATCCATTGGAGTAAGAAAAATCTCGAAAACAGGCTACCTTCCATAATGACAATGTCACCATCCATTATGGTAACAAAAATCTCGACAATAGACTACCTTCCATAATGACATGGGTACCATCCATTAGAGTATTACAAATCTCGAAAACAGACTACCTTCCATCTTAACAAGGCCACCATCCATTGGAGTAACAAAAATCTCGACAACAGACTACCTTCCATAATGTCAAGGCTACCATACATTGGGTTAACAAAGATATCAACAACAAACTACCTTCCATAATGACAAGGCTTCCATCCGTTGGAGTAACAAAAATCTCGACAACAGACTAAAGGCTACCATCCATTGGAGTAACAAAAATATCGAAAATAGACTAACTTCCATAATGACACGGCTACCATCCATTGGAGTAACTAAAATCTCGACAATAGAATACCTTCCATAATGACAAGGCTACCATCCATTGGAGTAACAAAAATCTCGACAATAGACTACCTACGATAATGACAAGGCTACCATCAATTAGAGTAACAAAAATATCGACAACAGATTGCGTTTCATAATGACAAAGCTACCATCCATTGGACTAAACAAACTCTCGACAATAGACTACCTTCCATAATGACAAGGCTATAATCCATTGGAGTAACAAAAATATCTACAACAGACTACCTTCCATAATGATAAGGCTACCATCCATTGGAGTAACAAAAATCTCGTCAATAGAACACCTTCCATAATGACAAGGCTACCATCCATTGGAGTAAGGAAAATCTCGATAATAGACTACCTGCAATAATGAGAAGCCTACCATCTATTGGAGTAACAAAAATATCGACAACACACTGTGTTTCATAATGACAAGACCTGCATCCATTGGAGTAACAAAAATCTCGACAACAGACTATCTTCCATAATGACATGGCTACCATACATTGGATTAACGAAGATATCGACAACAGACTACCTTCCCTAATGACAAGGCTCCCATCCATTGTAGTAACAAAAATCTTGAAAACAAACTACCTTCCATAATGTCGAGATTACCATCAATTGGAGTAACAGAAATCTCAATGATAGACTACCTTCAATAATGACAAGGCTACCATCCATTGGAGTAACAAAAATATCAACAACAGACTACCTTCCATAATGACAAGGCTACCATCCATTGGAGTAACAAAAATCTCGACAACAAACTACCTTCCATAATGACATGTCTACCATCCATTGGAGTAAGAAAAATCTCGAAAACAGGCTACCTTCCATAATGAAAATGTCACCATCCATTATGGTAACAAAAATCTCGACAATAGACTACCTTCCATAATGACATGGGTACCATCCATTAGAGTAAAACAAATCTCGAAAACAGACTACCTTCCATCTTAACAAGGCCACCATCCATTGGAGTAACAAAAATATAGACAATGGACTACCTTCTATAATGACAAGGCAACCATCCCTTGGAGTAACAAAAATCATGACAATAGAACACCTTATATAATGACAAGGCTACCATCCATTGGAGTAACGAAAATCTCGACATTAGACTACCTACAATAATGACAACCCTACCTTCTATTGGAGTAACAAAATTATCGACAAAAGACTATGTTTCATAATGACAAGACTACCATCCATTGGAGTAACAAAAATCTCGACAACAGACTAACTTCCATAATGACAAGGCTACCATACATTGGATTAACAAAGATATCGACAACAGACTACCTTCCATAATGATAAGGCTTCCATCCATTGGAGTAACAAAAATCTCGACAATAGACTAAAGGCTACCATCCATTGGAGTAACAAAAATATCGACAACAGACTAACTTCCATAATGACAAGGCTACCATCCATTGGAGTAACTAAAATCTCGACAATAGAATACCTTCCATAATTACAAGGCTACCATCCATTGGAGTAACGAAAATCTCGACAATAGACTACCTACGATAATGACAAGGCTACCATCCATTAGAGTAATAAAAATATCGACAACAGATTCCGTTTCATAATGACAAAGATAGCATCCATTGGGCTAGCAAAACTCTCGATAATAGACTACCTTCCATAATTACAAGGCTATCATCCATTGGAGTAACAAAAATATCGAAAACAGACTACCTTCCATAATGACAAGGCTACCATCCATTGAAGTAGCAAAAATCTCGACAATAGAACACCTTCCATAATGACAAGGCTACCATCCATTGGAGTAACGAAAATCTCGATAATAGACTACCTGCAATAATGACAAGCCTACCATCTATTGGAGTAACAAAAATATCGACAACAGACTGTGTTTCATAATGACAAGACTACCATCCATTGGAGTAAGAAAAATCTCGACAACAAACTACCTTCCATAATGACATGGCTACCATACATTGGATTAACGAAGATATCGACAACAGACTACCTTCCCTAATGACAAGGCTTCCATCCATTGTAGTAACAAAAATCTCGACAACAGACTACCTTCCATAATAACTAGGATACCATCCATTGGAATAAAAAAAATCTCGACAATAGACTATCTTCCATAATGACAAGGCTACCATCCAATGGAGTATCAAAAATCTGAACAACAGACTACTTTCCATAATGCCAAGTCTACCATCCATTAGAGTAACATAAATCTCAATGATAGACTACCTTCCATAATGACAAGGCTACCATCCATTAGAGTAACAAAAATATCAACAACACCCTTTCTTGCATAATGACAAGGCTACCATCCAATGGAATAACAAAAATCTCGACAACAGACTACCTTCCATAATGACAAGGCTACCATCCATTGGAGTAACAAAAATCTCGACAATAGACTACCTTCCATAATGACAAGGCTACCATCCAATGGAGTATCAAAAACTGAACAACAGACTACTTTCCATAATGCCAAGTCTACCATCCATTGGAGTAACAGAAATCTCAACGATAGTCTACCTTCCATAATGACAAGGCTACGATCCATTGGAATAATAAAAATCTGAACAACACACTACCTTCCATAATGACTTGGCTATCATCCATTGGAGTAACCGAATTCTCAACGACAACCTACATTCAATAATGACAAAGCTACCATCCATTGGAGTAACAAATATATCGACAACAGACTAACTTCCATAATGACAAGGCTACCATCAACTGTAGTAACGAAAATCTCGACAATAGAATACCTTCCATAATGATAAGGCTACCATCCATTGGAGTAAGGAAAATCTCGAAAATATACTACCTACGATAATGACAAGGCTACCATCCATTAGAGTAACAAAAATATCGACAACAGATTGCGTTTCATAATGACAAAGCTACCATCCATTGGAGTAACAAAACTCTCGACAATAGACTACCTTCCATAATGACAAGGCTATCATCCATTGTAGTAACAAAAATATCGACAACAGACTAACTTCCATAATGACAAGGCTACCATCCATTGGAGTAACAAAAATCTCGACAATAGAACACCTTCCATAATGCCAAGTCTACCATCCATTGGAGTAACATGAATCTCAACGATAGACTACCTTCAATAATGACAAGGCTACGATCCATTGGAATAACAACAATCTGAACAACACACTACCTTCCATAATGACATGGCTATCATCCATTGGAGTAACCGAAATCTCAACGACAGACTACCTTCCATAATGACAAGGCTACCATCCATTGGAGTAACAAAAATATCGACAACAAACTAACTTCCATAATGACAAGGCTACCATCCATTGGAGTAACGAAAATCTCGACAATAGAATACCTTCCAAAATGACAAGGCTACCATCCATTGGAGTAAGGAAACTCTCGACAATAGACTACCTACGATAATTACAAGGCTACCATCCATTGGAGTAACAAAAATATCGACAATAGACTGTGTTTCATAATGACAAAGCCACCATCCATTGGAGTAACAAAACTCTCGACAATAGACTACATTCCATAATGACAAGGCTATCATCAGTTGGAGTAACAAAAATATCGACAACAGACTACCTTCCATTATGACAAGGCTACCATCCATTGGAGTAACGAAAATCTCGACAATAGACTACCTACAATATTGACAAGCCTACCCTCCATTAGAGTAACAAAAATATCGGCAACAAACTGTGTTTCATAATGATAAGACCACTATCCATTGGAGTAAAAAAATCTCGAGAACACACTACGTTCCATAATGACAATGCTACCATACATTGGATTAACAAAGATATCGACAACAGACTACCTTCCATAATGACAAGGCTAACATCCATTGGAGTAACAAAAACATCGACAACAGACTAACTTCCATAATGACAAGGCTACCATCCATTGAAGTAACAAAAATCTCGACAATAGAATACCTTCCATAATGACTAGGCTACCATCCATTGGAGTTTGGAAAATATCGAAAATATACTACCTACGATAATGACAAGGCTACCATCCATTGGAGTAACAAAAATATCGACAACAGAATGCATTTCATTATGACAAAGCTACCATCCATTGGTGTAACAAAAATATCTACCACAGACTACCTTCCATAATGACAAGGCTACCATCCATTGGAGTAACAAAAATCTCAATGACAGACTACCTTCCATTATGACAAGGCTACTATCCATTTGAGTAACAAAAATCTCGACAATAGAACACATTCCATAATGACAAGGCTACCATCGATTAGAGTAACAAAAATATCGACAATAAAATACCTACAATATTGACAAGCCTACCATCCATTGGAGTAACAAAAATATCGACAATAGACTGTGTTTCATAATGACAAGACTACAATCCATTGGAGTAACAAAAATCTCGACAACATACTACCTTCCATGATGACAAGGCTACCATACATTGGATTAACAAAGATATCGACAACAGACTACCTTCCATAATGACAAGGCTTCCATCCATTGTAGTAACAAAAACCTCGACAACAAACTATCTTCCATAATTACTAGGAGACCATCCATTAGAATAACAAAAATCTCGACAATAGACTACCTTCCATAATGACAAGGCTACCATCCAATGGAGTATCAAAAATCTGAACAACAGACTACTTTCCATAATGCCAAGTCTACCATCCATTGGAGTAACAAAAATGTGAACAACACACTACCTTCAAAAATGACATGGCTATCATCCATTGGAGTAACCGAAATCTCAACGACAAACTAGATTCCATAATGACAAGGATACCATCCATTAGAATGACAAAAATCATGACACTAGACTAAAGGCTACCATCCATTGGAGTAACAAAAAAATTGACAACAGACTAACTTCCATAATGACAAGGCTACCATCCATTGGAATAACGAAAATCTCGACAATAGAATACCTTCCATAATGATAAGGCTACCATCCATTGGAGTAAGGAAAATATTGACAATAGACTACCTACGATAATGACAAGGCTACCATCCATTGGAGTAACAAAAATAACGACAACAGACTGCGTTTCATAATGACAAGGCTACCATCCATTGGACTAACAAAAATCTAGACAATAGAACACCTTCCATAATGACAAGGCTACCATCCATTAGAGTAACGAAAATCTCGACAATAGACTACCTACAATAATGACAAGCCTACCATCCATTTGAGTAACAAAAATATCGACAACAGACTGTGTTTCATAATGACAAGACTATTATCCATTGGAGTAACAAAAATCTCGACAACATACTATCTTCCATAATGACAAGGCTACCATACATTGGATTAACAAATATATTGATAATAGACTACCTTCCATAATGATAAAGGGTTCCATCCATTTGAGTAACAAAAATTTCGACAACAGACTAAAGGCTACCATCCATTGGTGTAACAAAAATATCGACAACAAACTAACTTCCATAATGACAAGGCTACCATCCATTGGAGTAATGAAAATCTCGAAAATAGAATACCTTCCATAATAACAAGGCTACCATCCATTGGAGTAAGGAAAATATCGACAATATACTACCTACGATAATGACAAGGCAACCATCCATTGGAGTAACAAATATATCGACAACAGATTGCGTTTCATTATGACAAAGCTACCATCCATTGGAGTAATAAAACTCTCGAAAATAGACTACCTTCCATAATGACAAGGCTATCAACAATTGGAGTAAAAAAAATATCGATGGCATACTACCTTCCATAATGACAAGGCTACCATCCATTGGAGTAACAAAAATCTCGACAATAGAACACCTTCCATAATGACAAGGCTACCATCCATTGGAGTAACGAAAATATCGACAATAGACTACCTATAATAATGACAATCCTACCATACATTGGAGTAACAAAAATATCGATAACAGACTGTGTTTGATAATGACAAGACTACCATCCATTGGAGTAACAAAAATCTCGACAACATACTACCTTCCATAATGACAAGACTACCATAAACTGGATTAACAAAGATATCGACCACAAACTACCTTCCAAAATGACAAGCCTACCATCTATTGGAGTAACAACATTCTCGACAACAAACTACCTTCCATAATGACAAGGCTACCATACATTGGATTAACAAAGATATCGACAACAAACTACCTTCCATAATGACAAGGCTTCCATCCATTGGAGTAACAAAAAACTCGACAACAGACTAAAGGCTACCATCCATTGGAGTAATAAAAATATCGACAACAGATTAAATTCCATAATGACAAGGCTACCATCCATTGGAGTAACGAAAATCTTGACAATAAAATACCTTCCATAATGACAAGGCTACCATTCATTAGAGTAAAGAAAATCTCGACAATAGACTACCTACGATAATCTCAAGGCTACCATCCATTGGAGTAACAAAATTATCGACAACAAATTGGGTTTCATTATGACAAAGCTACCATCCATTGGACTAACAAAACTCTCGACAATAGTCTACCTTCAATAATGACAAGGCTATCATCCATTGGAGTAACAAAAATCTCGAGAACACACTACGTTCCATAATGACAATGCTACCATACATTGGATTAACAAAAATCTCTACAATACAACACCTTCCATAATGACAAGGCTACCATTCATTGGAGTAACGAAAATCTCAACAATAGACTACCTACAATAATGACAAGCCTACCATCTATTGGAGTAACAAAAATCTCGACAACAGACTGTGTTTCATAATGACAAGACTACCATCAATTGGAGTAACAAAAGTCTCGACAACAGACTACCTTCCATAATGGCAAGGCTACCATATTGGATTAACAAAGATATCAACAACATACTACCTTCCATAATGACAAGGCTTCCATCCATTGTAGTAACGAAAATCTCAACAATAGACTACCTACAATAATGACAAGCCTACCATCTATTGGAGTAACAAAAATAATGACAACAAACTGTGTTTCATAATGACAAGACTACCATCTATTGGAGTAACAAAAATCTCGACAACAGACTACCTTCCATAATGACAAGGCTATCATAAATTGGATTAAAAAAGATATCGACAACAGACTACCTTCCATAATTACAAGGCTTCCATCCATTGGAGTAACAAAGATCTCGACAACAGACTAAAGGCTACCATCCATTGGAGTAACAAAAATATCGACAACAGACTAAATTCCATAATGACAAGGCTACCATCCATTGGAGTAACGAAAATCTTGACAATAAAATACCTTCCATAATGACAAGGCTACCATCCATTAAAGTAACGAAAATCTCGACAATAGACTACCTACGATAATGACAAGGCTACCATCCATTGGACTAACAAAACTCTCGACAATAGACTACCATCCATAATGACAAGGCTATCATCCATTGGAATAACAAAAATATCGAAAACAAACTACCTTCCATAATGACAAGGCTACCATCCATTGGAGTAACAAAAATCTCGACAATAGAACACCTTCCATAATGACAAGGCTACCATCCATTGGAGTAACGAAATTATCAACAATAGACTACCTACAATAATGACAAGCCTACGATCTATCGGAGTAACAAAAATATCGACAACAGACTGTGTTTCATAATGACAAGACTACCATCCAATGGAGTAACAAAAATCTGGACAACAGACTAACTTCCATAATAACAAGGCTACCATACATTGGATTAACCAAGATATCGACAACAAACTACCTTCCATAATGACAAGGCTTCCATCCATTGGAGTAACAAAAATCTCGACAACAGACTACCTTCCATAATAACTAGGATACCATCCATTGGAATAACAAAAATATCGACAATAGACTACTTTCCTTAATGAAAAGGCTACAATCCATTGGAGTAACAAAAATATCGAGGACAGACTACCTTCCATAATGACAAGGCTACCATCCATTAGAGTAACAGAAATCTCGATGATAGAACACCTTCCATAATGACAAGGCTACCATCCATTGGAGTAATGAAAATCTCGACAGTAGACTACCTTCCATAATGACAAGGCTACCATCCATTGGAGTAACTAAAATCTGGACAACAAACTACCTTCCATAATGACAAGGCTACCATCCATTGGAGTAAGAAAAATCTCGAAAACAGGCTACCTTCCATAATGACAAGGTCACCATCCATTGTGGTAACAAAAATCTCGACAATAGACTACCTTCCATAATGACATGGGTACCATCCATTGGAGTAAAACAAATCTCGACAAGAGACTACCTTCCATCTTAACAAGGCTACCATCCATTGGAGTAACAAAAATGTCGACAATGGACTACCTTCCATAATTACAAGGCTACCATCCATTGGAGTAACAAAAATCTGAACATCACACTACCTTCCATAATGACATGGCTACCATCCAGTGGAGTAACCAAAATCTCAAGGATAGAATACCTTCCATAATGACAAGGCTACCATCCATTGGAGTAACAAAAATATCGACAACCGACTAAAGGCTACCATCCATTGGAGTAACAAAAATATTGACAACAGACTAATGACAAGGAGACCATCCATTGGAGTAACGAAAATAAAGACAATAGAATACCTTCCATAATGCCAAGTCTACCATTCATTGGAGTAACAGAAATCTCAATGATAGACTACCTTCCATAATGACAAGGCTACCATCCATTGGAGTAACAAAAATATCAACAACAGACTACCTTGCATAATGACAAGGTTACCATCCCTTGGAGTAACAAAAATCATGACAATAGAACACCTTCCATAATGACAAGGCTACCATCCATTGGAGTAACGAAAATATCGACAATAGACTACCTACATTAATGATAAGCCTACCATCTATTGGAGTAACAAAATTATCGACAAAAAACAGTGTTTCATAATGACAAGAAAACCATCCATTGGAGTAACAAATATCTCGACAACAGACTACCTTCCATAATGTCAAGGCTACCATACATTGGATTAACAAAGATATCGACAACAAACTATCTTCCATAATGACAAGGATTTCATCCATCGGAGTAACAAAAATCTCGACAATAGAATACCATCCATAATGACAAGGCTACCATCCATTGGAGTAACAAAAATCTCGACAATAGACTACCTACGATAATGACAAGGATTCCATCCATTAGAGTAACAAAAATATCGACAACAGATTGTTTTTCATAATGACAAACCTACCATTCATTGGACTAACAAAACTCTCGACAATAGACTACCTTCCATAATGACAAGGCTACCATCCATTGGAGTAACAAAAATATCAACAACAGACTAATTTCCATAATGCCAAGTCTACCATCCATTAGAGTAACAGAAATCTCAATGATAGACTACCTTCCATAATGACAAGGCTACCATCCATTGGAGTAACAAAAATATCAACAACATACTACCTTGCATAATGACAAGGCTACCATCCAATGGAATAACAAAAATCTCGACAACAGACTACCTTCCATAATGACAAGGCTACCATCCATTAGAGTAACAAAAATCTCGACAATAGACTACCTTACATAATGACAAGGCTACCATCCAATGGAGTATCAAAAATCTGAACAACATACTACTTTCCATAATGCAAAGTCTACCATCCATTGGAGTAACAGAAATCTCATTGATAGACTACCTTCCATAAAGACAAGGCTACCATCCATTAGAGTAACAAAAATCTGAACAACACACTACCTTCCATAATGACATGGCTATCATCCATTGGAGTAACCGAAATCTCAACGACAGACTACCTTCAATAATGACAAGGCTACCATCCATTGGATCGACAACAAAGTAACTTCCATAATGACAAGGCTACCATCCATTGGAGTAAGGAAAATCTCGAAAATAGACTACCCACGATAATGACAAGGCTACCATCCATTAGAGTAACAAAAATATCGACAACAGACTACGTTTCATAATGACAAAGCTACCATCCATTGGAGTAACAAAACTCTCGACAATAGACTACCTTCCATAATGACAAGGCTATTACCCATTGGAGTAACAAAAATATCGACAACAGACTACCTTCCATTATGACAAGGCTATCATCCATTGGACTAAAAAAACTCTCGACAATAGAACACCTTCCATAATTACAAGGCTACCATCCATTGGAGTAACGAAAATCTCGACAATAGACTACCTACGATAATGACAAGGCTACCATCCATTGGAGTAACGAAAATATCGACAATAGACTACCTACGATAATGACAAGGCTACCATCCAATAGAAGAAAAAAATATTGACAACAGACTGCGTTTCATAATGACAAAGCTACCATCCATTGGAGTAACAAAACTCTCGACAATAGACTACCTTCCATAATGACAAGGCCATCATCCATTGGTGTAACAAAAATATCGACCACAAACTACCTTCCATAATGACAAGGCTACCATCCATTGGAGTAACAAAAATCTCGACAATAGAACACCTTTCATAATGACAAGGCTACCATCCTTTGGAGTAATGAAAATATCGACAATAAACTACCTACAATAAATACAAGCCTACCATCTATTGGAGTAACAAAAATATCGACAACAGACTGTGTTTCATAATGACAAGACTACCATCCATTGGAGTAACAAAAATCTCGAGAACAGACTACCTTCCATAATGACAAGGCTACCATACATTGGATTAACAAAGATATCGACAACATACTACCTTCAATAATGACAAGGCTTCTATACATTGGAGTAACAAAAATCTCGACAACAGACTTCCTTCCAGAATAACTAGGATACCATCCATTGGAATAACAAAAATCTTGACACTAGACTACCTTCCATAATGACAAGGCTACCATCCAATGGAGTATCAAAAATATCGAAAACAGACTAACTTCCATAATGACAAGGCTACCATCCATTGGAGTAACTAAAATCTCGACAATAGAATACCATCCATAATGACAAGGCTACCATCCATTGGAGTAACAAAAATCTCGACAATAGACTACCTACGATAATGACAAGGCTACCATCCATTAGAGTAACAAAAATATCGACAACAGATTGTTTTTCATAATGACAAACCTACCATCCATTGGACTAACAAAACTCTCGACAATAGACTACCTTCCATAATGACAAGGCTACCATCCATTGGAGTAACAAAAATATCAACAACAGACTACCTTGCATAATGATAAGGCTACCATCTAATGGAATAACAAAAATCTCGACAACAGACTACCTTCCATAATGACAAGGTTACCATCCCTTGGAGTAACAAAAATCATGACAATAGAACACCTTCCATAATGACAAAGCTACCATCCATTGGAGTAACGAAAATATCGACAATAGACTACCTACAATAATGACAAGCCTACCATCTATTGTAGTAACAAAATTATCGACAAAAAACTGTGTTTCATAATGACAAGAATACTATCCATTGGAGTAACAAAAATCTCGACAACAGACTACCTTCCATAATGTCAAGGCTACCATACATTTGATTAACAAAGATATCGACAACAAACTACCTTCCATAATGACAAGGCTTTCATCCATTGGAGTAACAAAAATCTCGACACTAGACTAAAGGCTACCATCCATTGGAGTAACAAAAATATCGAAAATAGAATAACTTCCATAATGACACGGCTACCATCCATTGAAGTAACTAAAATCTCGACAATAGAATACCTTCCTTAATGACAAGGCTACCATCCATTGGAGTAACAAAAATCTCGACAATAGACTACCTACGATAATGACAAGGCTACCATCAATTAGAGTAACAAAAATATCGACAACATATTGCGTTTCATAATGACAAAGCTACCATCCATTGGACTAAAAAAACTCTCGACAATAGACTACCTTCCATAATGAAAAGGCTATCATCCATTGGAGTAACAAAAATATCTACAACAGACTACCTTCCATAATGATAAGGCTACCATCCATTGGAGTAACAAAAATCTCGTCAATAGAACACCTTCCATAATGACAAGGCTACCATCCATTGGAGTAAGGAAAATGTCGATAATAGACTACCTGCAATAATGACAAGCCTACCATCTATTGGAGTAACAAAAATATCGACAACAGATTGTGTTTCATAATGACAAGACCTGCATCCATTGGAGTAACAAAAATCTCGACAACAGACTATCTTCTATAATGACATGGCTACCATACATTGGATTAACGAAGATATCGACAATAGACTACCTTCCCTAATGACAAGGCTCCCATCCATTGTATTAACAAAAATATTGAAAACAAACTACCTTCCATAATAACTAGGATACCATCCATTGGAATAACAAAAATCTCGACAATAGACTACCTTCCATAATGACAAGGCTACCATCCAATGGAGTATCGAAAATCTGAACAACAGACTACTTTCCATAATGTCAAGCCTACCATCCATTAGAGTAACAGAAATCTCAGCGATAGACTACCTTCCATAATGACAAGGCTACCATCCATTGGAGTAACAAATATATCAACAACAAACTACCTTGCATAATGACAAGGCTACCATCCAATGGAATAACAAAAATCTCGACAACAGACTACCTTCCATAATGACAAGGTTACCATCCCTTGGAGTAACAAAAATCATGACAATAGAACACCTTCCATAATGACAAGGGTACCATCCATTGGAGTAACGAAAATATCGACAATAGACTACCTACAATAATGACAAGCCTACCATCTATTGGAGTAACAAAATTATCGACAAAAAACTGTGTTTCATAATGACAAGAATACCATCCATTGGAGTAACAAAAATCTCGACAACAGACTACCTTCCATAATGTCAAGGCTACCATACATTGGATTAACAAAGATATCGACAACAAACTACCTTCCATAATGACAAGGCTTTCATCCATTGTAGTAACAAAAATCTCGACCACAGACTAAAGGTTACCATCCATTGGAGTAACAAAAATCTCGACAATAGAACACCTTTCATAATGACAAGGCTACCATCCTTTGGAGTAATGAAAATATCGACAATAGACTACCTACAATAAATACAAGCCTACCATCTATTGGAGTAACAAAAATATCAACAACAGACTATGTTTCATAATGACAAGACTACCATCCATTGGAGTAACAAAAATCTCGACAACAGACTACCTTCCATAATGACAAGGATACCATACATTGGATTAACAAAGATATCGACAACATACTACCTTCCATAATGACAAGGCTTCTATACATTGGAGTAACAAAAATCTCGACAACAGACTTCCTTCCAGAATAACTTGGATACCATCCATTGGAATAACAAAAATCTTGACACTAGACTACCTTCCATAATGACAAGGCTACCATCCAATGGAGTATCAAAAATATGAACAACAAACTACTTTCCATAATGCCAAGACTACCATCCATTGGAGTAACAGAAATCTCAATGATAGACTACCTTCAATAATGACAAGGCTACCATCCATTGGAGTAACAAAAATATCAACAACAGACTACCTTCCATAATGACAAGGCTACCATCCATTGGAGTAACAAAAATCTCGACAACAAACTACCTTCCATTATGACATGTCTACCATCCATTGGAGTAAGAAAAATCTCGAAAATAGGCTACCTTCCATAATGACAATGTCACCATCCATTATGGTAACAAAAATCTCGACAATAGACTACCTTCCATAATGACATGGGTACCATCCATTAGAGTATTACAAATCTCGAAAACAGACTACCTTCCATCTTAACAAGGCCACCATCCATTGGAGTAACAAAAATCTCGACAACAGACTACCTTCCATAATGTCAAGGCTACCATACATTGGATTAACAAAGATATCAACAACAAACTACCTTCCATAATGACAAGGCTTCCCTCCGTTGGAGTAACAAAAATCTCGACAACAGACTAAAGGCTACCATCCATTGGAGTAACAAAAATATCGAAAACAGACTAACTTCCATAATGACACGGCTACCATCCATTGGAGTAACTAAAATCTCGATAATAGAATACCTTCCATAATGACAAGGCTACCATCCATTGGAGTAACAAAAATCTCGACAATAGACTACCTACGATAATGACAAGGCTACCATCAATTAGAGTAACAAAAATATCGACAACAGATTGCGTTTCATAATGACAAAGCTACCATCCATTGGACTAAACAAACTCTCGACAATAGACTACCTTCCATAATGACAAGGCTATAATCCATTGGAGTAACAAAAATATCTACAACAGACTACCTTCCATAATGATAAGGCTACCATCCATTGGAGTAACAAAAATATCGTCAATAGAACACCTTCCATAATGACAAGTCTACCATCCATTGGAGTAAGGAAAATCTCGATAATAGACTACCTGCAATAATGAGAAGCCTACCATCTATTGGAGTAACAAAAATATCGACAACAGACTGTGTTTCATAATGACAAGACCTGCATCCATTGGAGTAACAAAAATCTCGACAACAGACTATCTTCCATAATGACATGGCTACCATACATTGGATTAACGAAGATATCGACAACAGACTACCTTCCCTAATGACAAGGCTCCCATCCATTGTAGTAACAAAAATCTTGAAAACAAACTACCTTCCATAATGTCGAGACTACCATCCATTGGAGTAACAGAAATCTCAATGATAGACTACCTTCAATAGTGACAAGGCTACCATCCATTGGAGTAAAAAAAATATCAACAACAGACTACCTTCCATAATGACAAGGCTACCATCCATTGGAGTAACAAAAATCTCGACAACAAACTACCTTACATAATGACATGTCTACCATCCATTGGAGTAAGAAAAATCTCGAAAACAGGCTACCTTCCATAATGAAAATGTCACCATCCATTATGGTAACAAAAATCTCGACAATAGACTACCTTCCATAATGACATGGGTACCATCCATTAGAGTAAAACAAATCTCGAAAACAGACTACCTTCCATCTTAACAAGGCCACCATCCATTGGAGTAACAAAAATATCGACAATGGACTACCTTCCATAATGACAAGGTAACCATCCCTTGGAGTAACAAAAATCATGACAATAGAACACCTTATATAATGACAAGGCTACCATCCATTGGAGTAACGAAAATCTCGACATTAGACTACCTACAATAATGACAACCCTACCTTCTATTGGAGTAACAAAATTATCGACAAAAGACTATGTTTCATAATGACAAGACTACCATCCATTGGAGTAACAAAAATCTCGACAACAGACTAACTTCCATAATGACATGGCTACCATACATTGGATTAACAAAGATATCGACAACAGACTACCTTCCATAATGATAAGGCTTCCATCCATTGGAGTAACAAAAATCTCGACAATAGACTAAAGGCTACCATCCATTGGAGTAACAAAAATATCGACAACAGACTAACTTCCATAATGACAAGGCTACCATCCATTGGAGTAACTAAAATCTCGACAATAGAATACCGTCCATAATTACAAGGCTACCATCCATTGGAGTAACGAAAATCTCGACAATAGACTACCTACGATAATGACAAGGCTACCATCCATTAGAGTAATAAAAATATCGACAACAGATTCCGTTTCATAATGACAAAGCTAGCATCCATTGGGCTAGCAAAACTCTCGACAATAGACTACCTTCCATAATTACAAGGCTATCATCCATTGGAGTAACAAAAATATCGAAAACAGACTACCTTCCATAATGACAAGGCTACCATCCATTGAAGTAGCAAAAATCTCGACAATAGAACACCTTCCATAATGACAAGGCTACCATCCATTGGAGTAGCGAAAATCTCGATAATAGACTACCTGCAATAATGACAAGCCTACCATCTATTGGAGTAACAAAAATATCGACAACAGACTGTGTTTCATAATGACAAGACTACCATCCATTGGAGTAAGAAAAATCTCGACAACAGACTACCTTCCATAATTACATGGCTACCATACATTGGATTAACGAAGATATCGACAACAGACTACCTTCCCTAATGACAAGGCTTCCATCCATTGTAGTAACAAAAATCTCGACAACAGACTACCTTCCATAATAACTAGGATACCATCCATTGGAATAACAAAAATCTCGACAATAGACTATCTTCCATAATGACAAGGCTACCATCCAATGGAGTATCAAAAATCTGAACAACAGACTACTTTCCATAATGCCAAGTCTACCATCCATTAGAGTAACAGAAATCTCAATGATAGACTACCTTCCATAATGACAAGGCTACCATCCATTGGAGTAACAAAAATATCAACAACACCCTTTCTTGCATAATGACGAGGCTACCATCCAATGGAATAACAAAAATCTCGACAACAGACTACCTTCCATAATGACAAGGCTACCATCCATTGGAGTAACAAAAATCTCGACAATAGACTACCTTCCATAATGACAAGGCTACCATCCAATGGAGTATCAAAAACTGAACAACAGACTACTTTCCATAATGCCAAGTCTACCATCCATTGGAGTAACAGAAATCTCAACGATAGTCTACCTTCCATAATGACAAGGCTACGATCCATTGGACTAATAAAAATCTGAACAACACACTACCTTTCATAATGACATGGCTATCATCCATTGGAGTAACCGAATTCTCAACGACAACCTACATTCAATAATGACAAAGCTACCATCCATTGGAGTAACAAAAATATCGACAACAGACTAACTTCCATAATGACAAGGCTACCATCAATTGTAGTAACGAAAATCTCGACAATAGAATACCTTCCATAATGATAAGGCTACCATCCATTGGAGTAAGGAAAATCTCGAAAATATACTACCTACGATAATGACAAGGCTACCATCCATTAGAGTAACAAAAATATCGACAACAGACTGCGTTTCATAATGACAAAGCTACCATCCATTGGAGTAACAAAACTCTCGACAATAGACTACCTTCCATAATGACAAGGCTATCATCCATTGTAGTAACAAAAATATCGACAACAGACTAACTTCCATAATGACAAGGCTACCATCCATTGGAGTAACAAAAATCTCGACAATAGAACACCTTCCATAATGACAAGGCTACCATCCATTGGAGTAACAAAAATATCGGCAACAAACTGTGTTTCATAATGATAAGACCACTATCCATTGGAGTAACAAAAATCTCGAGAACACGCTACGTTCCATAATGACAATGCTACCATACATTGGATTAACAAAGATATCGACAACAGACTACCTTCCATAATGACAAGGCTACCATCCATTGGAGTAACAAAAACATCGACAACAGACTAACTTCCATAATGACAAGGCTACCATCCAATGAAGTAACAAAAATCTCGACAATAGAATACCTTCCATAATGACTAGGCTACAATCCATTGGAGTTTGGAAAATATCGAAAATATACTACCTACGATAATGACAAGGCTACCATCCATTGGAGTAACAAAAATATCGACAACAGACTGCGTTTCATTATGACAAAGCTACCATCCATTGGAGTAACAAAACTCTCGAAAATAGACTACCTTCCATAATGTCAAGGATATTAGCCATTGGAGTAACAAAAATATCGATGACAGACTACCTTCCATAATGACAAGGCTACCATCAATTGGAGTACCAAAAATCTCGATAATAGAATACCTAAAATAATGACAAGCCTACCATCTATTGGAGTAACAAAAATATCGACAACAGACTGCGTTTCATAATGACAAGACCACCATCCATTGGAGTAACAAAAATCACGACAACAGACTACCTTCCATAATGACAAGGCTACCATCCAATTAGATTAACGAAGATATCGATGACAGACTACCTTACCTAATGACAAGGCTTCCATCCATTGTAGTAACAAAAATCTCGACAATAGACTACCTTCCATAATGACAAGGCTACCATCCAATGGAGTATCAAAAATCTTAACAACAGACTACTTTCCATAATGCCAAGTCTACCATCCATTGGAGTAACATGAATCTCAACGATAGACTACCTTCCATAATGACAAGGCTACGATCCATTGGAATAACAACAATCTGAACAACACACTACCTTCCATAATGACATGGCTATCATCCATTGGAGTAACCGAAATCTCAACGACAGACTACCTTCCATAATGACAAGGCTACCATCCATTGGAGTAACAAAAATATCGACAACAAACTAACTTCCATAATGAAAAGGCTACCATCCATTGGAGTAACGAAAATCTCGACAATAGAATACCTTCCAAAATGACAAGGCTACCATCCATTGGAGTAAGGAAACTCTCGACAATAGACTACCTACGATAATTACAAGGCTACCATCCATTGGAGTAACAAAAATATCGACAATAGACTGTGTTTCATAATGACAAAGCCACCATCCATTGGAGTAACAAAACTCTCGACAATAGACTACCTTCCATAATGACAAGGCTATCATCAGTTGGAGTAACAAAAATATCGACAACAGACTACCTTCCATTATGACAAGGCTACCATCCATTGGAGTAACGAAAATCTCGACAATAGACTACCTACAATATTGACAAGCCTACCCTCCATTGGAGTAACAAAAATATCGGCAACAAACTGTGTTTCATAATGATAAGACCACTATCCATTGGAGTAAAAAAATCTCGAGAACACACTACGTTCCATAATGACAATGCTACCATACATTGGATTAACAAAGATATCGACAACAGACTACCTTCCATAATGACAAGGCTAACATCCATTGGAGTAACAAAAACATCGACAACAGACTAACTTCCATAATGACAAGGCTACCATCCATTGAAGTAACAAAAATCTCGACAATAGAATACCTTCCATAATGACTAGGCAACCATCCATTGGAGTTTGGAAAATATCGAAAATATACTACCTACGATAATGACAAGGCTACCATCCATTGGAGTAACAAAAATATCGACAACAGAATGCATTTCATTATGACAAAGCTACCATCCATTGGTGTAACAAAAATATCTACCACAGACTACCTTCCATAATGACAAGGCTACCATCCATTGGAGTAACAAAAATCTCAATGACAGACTACCTTCCATTATGACAAGGCTACTATCCATTTGAGTAACAAAAATCTCGACAATAGAACACATTCCATAATGACAAGGCTACCATCGATTAGAGTAACAAAAATATCGACAATAAAATACCTACAATATTGACAAGCCTACCATCCATTGGAGTAACAAAAATATCGACAATAGACTGTGTTTCATAATGACAAGACTACTATCCATTGGAGTAACAAAAATCTCGACAACATACTACCTTCCATAATGACAAGACTACCATAAACTGGATTAACAAAGATATCGACCACAAACTACCTTCCAAAATGACAAGCCTACCATCTATTGGAGTAACAAAATTCTCAACAACAAACTACCTTCCATAATGACAAGGCTACCATACATTGGATTAACAAAGATATCGACAACAAACTACCTTCCATAATGACAAGGCTTCCATCCATTGGAGTAACAAAAATCTCGACAACAGACTAAAGGCTACCATCCATTGGAGTAAAAAAAATATCGACAACAGATTAAATTCAATAATGACAAGGCTACCATCCATTAGAGTAACGAAAATCTTGACAATAAAATACCTTCCATAATGACAAGGCTACCATTCATTGGAGTAACGAAAATCTCGACAATAGACTACCTACGATAATCTCAAGGCTACCATCCATTGGAGTAACAAAATTATCGACAACAAATTGGGTTTCATTATTACAAAGCTACCATCCATTGGACTAACAAAACTCTCGACAATAGACTACCTTCAATAATGACAAGGCTATCATCCATTGGAGTAACAAAAATCTCGAGAACACACTACGTTCCATAATGACAATGCTACCATACATTGGATTAAAAAAAATCTCTACAATACAACACCTTCCATAATGACAAGGCTACCATTCATTGGAGTAACGAAAATCTCAACAATTGACTACCTACAATAATGACAAGCCTACCATCTATTGGAGTAACAAAAATCTCGACAACAGACTGTGTTTCATAATGACAAGACTACCATCAATTGGAGTAACAAAAGTCTCGACAACAGACTACCTTCCATAATGGCAAGGCTACCATATTGGATTAACAAAGATATCAACAACATACTACCTTCCATAATGACAAGGCTTCCATCCATTGTAGTAACGAAAATCTCAACAATAGACTACCTACAATAATGACAAGCCTACCATCTATTGGAGTAACAAAAATAATGACAACAAACTGTGTTTCATAATGACAAGACTACCATCTATTGGAGTAACAAAAATCTCGACAACAGACTACCTTCCATAATGACAAGGCTACCATCCATTGGAGTAAGAAAAATCTCGAAAACAGGCTACCTTCCATAATGACAAGGTCACCATCCATTGTGGTAACAAAAATCTCGACAATAGACTACCTTCCATAATGACATGGGTACCATCCATTGGAGTAACAAAGATCTCGACAACAGACTACCTTCCATAATTACAAGGCTTCCATCCATTGGAGTAACAAAGATCTCGACAACAGACTAAAGGCTACCATCCATTGGAGTAACAAAAATATCGACAACAGACTAAATTCCATAATGACAAGGCTACCATCCATTGGAGTAACGAAAATCTTGACAATAAAATACCTTCCATAATGACAAGGCTACCATCCATTAAAGTAACGAAAATCTCGACACTAGACTACCTACGATAATGACAAGGATACCATCCATTGGAGTAACAAAAATATCGACAACAGATTGTGTGTCATAATGATAAAGCTACCATCCATTGGACTAACAAAACTCTCGACAACAGATACCTTCCACAGACTACCTTCCATGATGACAAGGCTACCATACATTGGATTAACAAAGATATCGACAACAGACTACCTTCCATAATGACAAGGCTTCCATCCATTGTAGTAACAAAAACCTCGACAACAAACTATCTTCCATAATTACTAGGAGACCATCCATTAGAATAACAAAAATCTCGACAATAGACTACCTTCCATAATGACAAGGCTACCATCCAATGGAGTATCAAAAATCTGAACAACAGACTACTTTCCATAATGCCAAGTCTACCATCCATTGGAGTAACAAAAATGTGAACAACACACTACCTTCCATAATGACATGGCTATCATCCATTGGAGTAACCGAAATCTCAACGACAAACTAGATTCCATAATGACAAGGATACCATCCATTAGAATGACAAAAATCATGACAACAGACTAAAGGCTACCATCCATTGGAGTAACAAAAAAATTGACAACAGACTACCTTCCATAATGACAAGGCTACCATCCATTGGAATAACGAAAATCTCGACAATAGAATACCTTCCATAATGATAAGGCTACCATCCATTGGAGTAAGGAAAATATTGACAATAGACTACCTACGATAATGACAAGCCTACGATCTATCGGAGTAACAAAAATAACGACAACAGACTGCGTTTCATAATGACAAGGCTACCATCCATTGGAGAAACAAAAATTTGGACAACAGACTAACTTCCATAATAACAAGGCTACCATACATTGGATTAACCAAGATATCGACAACAAACTACCTTCCATAATGACAAGGCTTCCATCGATTGGAGTAACAAAAATATCGACAACAGACTGTGTTTCATAATGACTAGGATACCATCCATTGGAACAACAAAAATCTCGACAATAGACTACTTTCCATAATGACAAGGCTACCATACATTGGATTAACAAATATATTGAGGACAGACTACCTTCCATAATGACAAGGCTACCATCCATTAGAGTAACAGAAATCTCGATGATAGAACACCTTCCATAATGACAAGGCTACCATCCATTGGAGTAATGAAAATCTCGACAGTAGACTACCTTCCATAATGACAAGGCTACCATCCATTGGAGTAACTAAAATCTGGACAACAAACTACCTTCCATAATGACAAGGCTACCATCCATTGGAGTAAGAAAAATCTCGAAAACAGGCTACCTTCCATAATGACAAGGTCACCATCCATTGTGGTAACAAAAGTCTCGACAATAGACTACCTTCCATAATGACACGGGTACCATCCATTGGAGTAAAACAAATCTCGACAACAGACTACCTTCCATCTTAACAAGGCTACCATCCATTGGAGTAACAAAAATGTCGACAATGGACTACCTTCCATAATTACAAGGCTACCATTCATTGGAGTAACAAAAATCTGAACATCACACTACCTTCCATAATGACATGGCTACCATCCATTGGAGTAACCAAAATCTCAAGGACACAATACCTTCCATAATGACAAGGCTACCATCCATTGGAGTAACAAAAATCTCGACAACTGACTAAAGGCTACCATCCATTGGAGTAACAAAAATATTGACAACAGACTAATGACAAAGAGACCATCCATTGGAGTAACGAAAATATCGACAATAAAATACCTTCCATAATGACAAGGCTACCATTCATTGGAGTAATCTAAATCTCGACAATAGACTACCTACAATAATGACAAGGCTAATCCATTGGAGTAACAATAATATTGACAATAGACTGCATTTCATAATGACAAGGCTACCATCCATTGGAGTAACAAAACTGTCGATAATAGACTACCTTCCATAATGACAAGGCTACCTTCCACTGGAGTAACAAAAATCTCGACAACAGACTACCTTCCATAATGACAAGGCTACCATACATTGGAGTAACAATGATATCGACAACATACTACCTTCCATAACGACAAGGTTTTCATCCATTGGAGTAAAAAAAATCTCGACAACAGACTACCTACAATATAACTAGGCTACCATCCATTGAAATAACAAAAATATCGACAACAGACTACCTTCCATAATGACAAGGCTACCATCCAATGGAGTATCAAAAATATGAACAGTAGACTACTTTCCATATTGCCAAGCCTACCATCCATTGGAGTAACAGAAATCTCAACGACAAACTACCTTCCATAATGACAAGGCTACCATCCATTGGAGTAACAAAAATATCAACAACAGAGTACCTTACATAATGACAAGGCTACCATCTATTAGAGTCACAAAAATCTTGACAAAAAACTACCTTCAATAATGACAAGGTCACCATCCATTGTGGTAACAAAAATCTCGACAAAAGACTACCTTCCATAATGACATGGGTATCATCCATTGGAGTAAAACAAATCTCGACAACAGACTACCTTCCATCTTAACAAGGCTACCATCCATTGGAGTAACAAAAATATCGACAAAGGACTACCTTCCATAATGACAAGGCTACCATCCGTTGGAGTAAAGAAAATCTCGACAACAGACTACCTTCCATAATTACAAGGCTACCATAAATTGGATTAATAAAGATATCGACAACAGACTACCTTCCATAATGACAAGGCTTACATCCATTGGAGTAACACAAATCTCGACAACTGACTACCTTCCATAATAACTAGGCTACCATCCATTGAAATAACAAAAATATCGACAACAGACTACCTTCCATAATGACAAGGCTACCATCCATTAGAGTAACAAAAATCTCGACAACAAACTACCTTCCATAATGACAAGGCTACCATCCATTGGAGTAATAAAAAACTTGACAACAGACTACCTTTCACAACGACAAGGCTAACATTTATTGGAGCAACAAAAATATCGACAACAGACTATGTTCTATAATGATAAGGCTACAATCCGTTGGAGTAACAAAGATATCGACAACATACTACCTTCCATAATGACAAGGCTACCATCCATTGGAGTAACAAAACTTTCGAAAACGAACTACCTTCCATAATGACAAGGCTACAATCCATTGGAGTAACAAAAATATCGACGACAGACTACCTTCCATAATGACAAGGCTACCATCCATTAGAGTAACAGAAATCTCGATGATAGAACACCTTCCATAATGACAAGGCTACCATCCATTGGAGTAATGAAAATCTCGACAGTAGACTACCTTCCATAATGACAAGCCTACCATCCATTGGAGTAACTAAAATCTGGACAACAAACTACCTTCCATAATGACAAGGCTACCATCCATTGGAGTAAGAAAAATCTCGAAAACAGGCTACCTTCCATAATGACAAGGTCACCATCCATTGTGGTAACAAAAATCTCGACAATAGACTACCTTCCATAATGACATGGGTACCATCCATTGGAGTAAAACAAATCTCGACAACAGACTACCTTCCATCTTAACAAGGCTACCATCCATTGGAGTAACAAAAATGTCGACAATGGACTACCTTCCATAATTACAAGGCTACCATCCATTGGAGTAACAAAAATCTGAACATCACACTACCTTCCATAATGACATGGCTACCATCCATTGGAGTAACCAAAATCTCAAGGATAGAATACCTTCCATAATGACAAGGCTACCATCCATTGGAGTAACAAAAATATCGACAACCGACTAAAGGCTACCATCCATTGGAGTAACAAAAATATTGACAACAGACTAATGACAAGGAGACCATCCATTGGAGTAACGAAAATATAGACAATAGAATACCTTCCATAATGACAAGGCTACCATTCATTGGAGTAATCAAAATCTCGACAATAGACTACCTACAATAATGACAAGGCTAATCCATTGGAGTAACAATAATATTGACAATACACTGCGTTTCATAATGACAAGGCTACCATCCATTGGAGTAACAAAACTCTCGATAATAGACTACCTTCCATAATGACAAGGCTACCTTCCACTGGAGTAACAAAAATCTCGACAACAGACTACCTTCCATAATGACAAGGCTACCATACATTGGAGTAACAATGATATCGACAACATACTACCTTCCATAATGACAAGGTTTTCATCCATTGGAGTAAAAAAAATCTCGACAACAGACTACCTACAATATAACTAGGCTACCATCCATTGAAATAACAAAAATATCGACAACAGACTACCTTCCATAATGACAAGGCTACCATCCAATGGAGTATCAAAAATATGAACAGTAGACTACTTTCCATATTGCCAAGCCTACCATCCATTGGAGTAACAGAAATCTCAACGACAGACTACCTTCCATAATGACAAGGCTACCATCCATTGGAGTAACAAAAATATCAACAACAGAGTACCTTACATAATGACAAGGCTACCATCTATTAGAGTCACAAAAATCTTGACAAAAAACTACCTTCAATAATGACAAGGTCACCATCCATTGTGGTAACAAAAATCTCGACAATAGACTACCTTCCATAATGACATGGGTACCATCCATTGGAGTAAAACAAATCTCGACAACAGACTACCTTCCATCTTAACAAGGCTACCATCCATTGGAGTAACAAAAATATCGACAAAGGACTACCTTCCATAATGACAAGGCTACCATCCGTTGGAGTAAAGAAAATCTCGACAACAGACTACCTTCCATAATTACAAGGCTACCATACATTGGATTAATAAAGATATCGACAACAGACTACCTTCCATAATGACAAGGCTTACATCCATTGGAGTAACACAAATCTCGACAACTGACTACCTTCCATAATAACTAGGCTACCATCCATTGAAATAACAAAAATATCGACAACAGACTACCTTCCATAATGACAAGGCTACCATCCATTAGAGTAACAAAAATCTCGACAACAAACTACCTTCCATAATGACAAGGCTACCATCCATTGGAGTAACAAAAAACTTGACAACAGACTACCTTTCACAACGACAAGGCTAACATTTATTGGAGCAACAAAAATATCGACAACAGACTATGTTCCATAATGATAAGGCTACAATCCATTGGAGTAACAAAGATATCGACAACATACTACCTTCCATAATGACAAGGCTACCATCCATTGGAGTAACAAAACTTTCGAAAACGAACTACCTTCCATAATGACAAGGCTACCATCCATTGGAATAACAAAAATCTCGACAACATACTACCTTCCATAATGACAAGGCTACCATCCATTGGAGTAAAACAAATCTCGACAACAGATTACCTTCCATCTTAAGAAGGCTACCATCCATTGGAGTAACAAAATTATCGACAACAGACTAGCTTCCATAATGACAAGGCTACCATCCATTGGAGTAAAGAAAATCTCGACAACAGACTACCTTCCATAATTACAAGGCTACCATACATTGGAGTAATAAAGGTATTGACAACAAACTACCTTCCATAATGAGAAGGCTTCCATCCATTGGAGTAACACAAATATCGACAACTGACTACCTTCCATTATAACTAGGCTACCATTCTTTAAAATAACAAAAATATCGACAACAAACTACCTTCCATAATGACAAGGCTACCATCCAATGGAGTATCAAAAATCTGAACAACAGACTACTTTCCATATTGCCAAGCCTACCATCCATTGGAGTAACAGAAATCTCAACGACAGACTACCTTCCATAATGCCAAGCCTACCATCCATTGGAGTAACAAAAATCTCAATGACAGACTACCTTCCATAATGACAAGGCTACCATCCATTAGAGTAACAAAAATATCGACAACAAAATACCTTCCATAATGACAAGGCTACCATCCATTGGAGTATCAAAAATCTTTACAACAGACTACCTTTCACAATGACAAGGCTACCATCCATTGGAGTAACAAAAATTTCGACAACAAACTACCTTCCATAATGACAAGGCTACCATTCATTGGAGTAACAAAAAACTTGACAACAGACTACCTTTCACAACGAGAAGGCTAACATTTATTGGAGCAACAAAAATATCGACAACAGACTATGTTCCATAATGATAAGGCTACAATCCATTGGAGTAACAAAGATATCGACAACATACTACCTTCCATAATGACAAGGCTACCATCCATTGGAGTAACAAAACTTTCGAAAACGAACTACCTTCCATAATGACAAGGCTACCATCCATTGGAATAACAAAAATCTCGACAACATACTACCTTCCATAATGACAAGGCTACCATCCATTGGAGTAAAACAAATCTCGACAACAGATTACCTTCCATCTTAACAAGGCTACCATCCATTGGAGTAACAAAATTATCGACAACAGACTAGCTTCCATAATGACAAGGCTACCATCCATTGGAGTAAAGAAAATCTCGACAACAGACTACCTTCCATAATTACAAGGCTACCATACATTGGAGTAATAAAGGTATTGACAACAAACTACCTTCCATAATGAGAAGGCTTCCATCCATTGGAGTAACACAAATATCGACAACTGACTACCTTCCATTATAACTAGGCTACCATTCTTTAAAATAACAAAAATATCGACAACAAACTACCTTCCATAATGACAAGGCTACCATCCAATGGAGTATCAAAAATCTGAACAACAGACTACTTTCCATATTGCCAAGCCTACCATCCATTGGAGTAACAGAAATCTCAACGACAGACTACCTTCCATAATGCCAAGCCTACCATCCATTGGAGTAACAAAAATCTCAATGACAGACTACCTTCCATAATGACAAGGCTACCATCCATTAGAGTAACAAAAATATCGACAACAAAATACCTTCCATAATGACAAGGCTACCATCCATTGGAGTATCAAAAATCTTTACAACAGACTACCTTTCACAATGACAAGGCTACCATCCATTGGAGTAACAAAAATTTCGACAACAAACTACCTTCCATAATGACAAGGCTACCATTCATTGGAGTAACAAAAAACTTGACAACAGACTACCTTTCACAACGAGAAGGCTAACATTTATTGGAGCAACAAAAATATCGACAACAGACTATGTTCCATAATGATAAGGCTACAATCCATTGGAGTAACAAAGATATCGACAACATACTACCTTCCATAATGACAAGGCTGCCATCCATTGGAGTAACAAAACTTTCGAAAACGAACTACCTTCCATAATGACAAGGCTACCATCCATTGGAATAACAAAAATATCGACGACAGACTACCTTCCATAATGACAAGGCTACCATCCATTAGAGTAACAGAAATCTCGATGATAGAACACCTTCCATAATGACAAGGCTACCATCCATTGGAGTAATGAAAATCTCGACAGTAGACTACCTTCCATAATGACAAGGCTACCATCCATTGGAGTAACTAAAATCTGGACAACAAACTACCTTCCATAATGACAAGGCTACCATCCATTGGAGTAAGTAAAATCTCGAAAATAGGCTACCTTCCATAATGACAAGGTCACCATCCATTGTGGTAACAAAAATCTCGACAATAGACTACCTTCCATAATGACATGGGTACCATCCATCGGAGTAAAACAAATCTCGACAACAGACTACCTTCCATCTTAACAAGGCTACCATCCATTGGAGTAACAAAAATGTCGACAATGGACTACCTTCCATAATTACAAAGCTACCATCCATTGGAGTAACAAAAATCTGAACATCACACTACCTTCCATAATGACATGGCTACCATCCATTGGAGTAACCAAAATCTCAAGGACAGAATACCTTCCATAATGACAAGGCTACCATCCATTGGAGTAACAAAAAATATCGACAACCGACTAAAGGCTACCATCCATTGGAGTAACAAAAATATTGACAACAGACTAATGACAAGGAGACCATCCATTGGAGTAACGAAAATATCGACAATAGAATACCTTCCATAATGACAAGGCTACCATTCATTGGAGTAATCAAAATCTCGACAATAGACTACCTACAATAATGACAACGCTAATCCATTGGAGTAACAATAATATTGACAATAGACTGCGTTTCATAATGACAAGGCTACCATCCATTGGAGTAACAAAACTCTCGATAATAGACTACCTTCCATAATGACAAGGCTACCTTCCACTGGAGTAACAAAAATCTCGACAACAGACTACCTTCCATAATGACAAGGCTACCATACATTGGAGTAACAATGATATCGACAACATACTACCTTCCATAATGACAAGGTTTTCATCCATTGGAGTAAAAAAAATCTCGACAACAGACTACCTACAATATAACTAGGCTACCATCCATTGAAATAACAAAAATATCGACAACAGACTACCTTCCATAATGACAAGGCTACCATCCAATGGAGTATCAAAAATATGAACAGTAGACTACTTTCCATATTGCCAAGCCTACCATCCATTGGAGTAACAGAAATCTCAACGACAGACTACCTTCCATAATGACAAGGCTATCATCCATTGGAGTAACAAAAATATCAACAACAGAGTACCTTACATAATGACAAGGCTACCATCTATTAGAGTCACAAAAATCTTGACAAAAAACTACCTTCAATAATGACAAGGTCACCATCCATTGTGGTAACAAAAATCTCGACAATAGACTACCTTCCATAATGACATGGGTACCATCCATTGGAGTAAAACAAATCTCGACAACAGACTACCTTCCATCTTAACAAGGCTACCATCCATTGGAGTAACAAAAATATCGACAAAGGACTACCTTCCATAATGACAAGGCTACCATCCGTTGGAGTAAAGAAAATCTCGACAACAGACTACCTTCCATAATTACAAGGCTACCATACATTGGATTAATAAAGATATCGACAACAGACTACCTTCCATAATGACAAGGCTTACATCCATTGGAGTAACACAAATCTCGACAACTGACTACCTTCCATAATAACTAGGCTACCATCCATTGAAATAACAAAAATATCGACAACAGACTACCTTCCTTAATGACAAGGCTACCATCCATTAGAGTAACAAAAATCTCGACAACAAACTACCTTCCATAATGACAAGGCTACCATCCATTGGAGTAACAAAAAACTTGACAACAGACTACCTTTCACAACGACAAGGCTAACATTTATTGGAGCAACAAAAATATCGACAACAGACTATGTTCCATAATGATAAGGCTACAATCCATTGGAGTAACAAAGATATCGACAACATACTACCTTCCATAATGACAAGGCTACCATCCATTGGAGTAACAAAACTTTCGAAAACGAACTACCTTCCATAATGACAAGGCTACCATCCATTGGAATAACAAAAATCTCGACAACATACTACCTTCCATAATGACAAGGCTACCATCCATTGGAGTAAAACAAATCTCGACAACAGATTACCTTCCATCTTAACAAGGCTACCATCCATTGGAGTAACAAAATTATCGACAACAGACTAGCTTCCATAATGACAAGGCTACCATCCATTGGAGTAAAGAAAATCTCGACAACAGACTACCTTCCATAATTACAAGGCTACCATACATTGGAGTAATAAAGGTATTGACAACAAACTACCTTCCATAATGAGAAGGCTTCCATCCATTGGAGTAACACAAATATCGACAACTGACTACCTTCCATTATAACTAGGCTACCATTCTTTAAAATAACAAAAATATCGACAACAAACTACCTTCCATAATGACAAGGCTACCATCCAATGGAGTATCAAAAATCTGAACAACAGACTACTTTCCATATTGCCAAGCCTACCATCCATTGGAGTAACAGAAATCTCAACGACAGACTACCTTCCATAATGCCAAGCCTACCATCCATTGGAGTAACAAAAATCTCAATGACAGACTACCTTCCATAATGACAAGGCTACCATCCATTAGAGTAACAAAAATATCGACAACAAAATACCTTCCATAATGACAAGGCTACCATCCATTGGAGTATCAAAAATCTTTACAACAGACTACCTTTCACAATGACAAGGCTACCATCCATTGGAGTAACAAAAATTTCGACAACAAACTACCTTCCATAATGACAAGGCTACCATTCATTGGAGTAACAAAAAACTTGACAACAGACTACCTTTCACAACGAGAAGGCTAACATTTATTGGAGCAACAAAAATATCGACAACAGACTATGTTCCATAATGATAAGGCTACAATCCATAGGAGTAACAAAGATATCGACAACATACTACCTTCCATAATGACAAGGCTACCATCCATTGGAGTAACAAAACTTTCGAAAACGAACTACCTTCCATAATGACAAGGCTACCATCCATTGGAATAACAAAAATCTCGACAACATACTACCTTCCATAATGACAAGGCTACCATCCATTGGAGTAAAACAAATCTCGACAACAGATTACCTTCCATCTTAACAAGGCTACCATCCATTGGAGTAACAAAATTATCGACAACAGACTAGCTTCCATAATGACAAGGCTACCATCCATTGGAGTAAAGAAAATCTCGACAACAGACTACCTTCCATAATTACAAGGCTACCATACATTGGAGTAATAAAGGTATTGACAACAAACTACCTTCCATAATGAGAAGGCTTCCATCCATTGGAGTAACACAAATATCGACAACTGACTACCTTCCATTATAACTAGGCTACCATTCTTTAAAATAACAAAAATATCGACAACAAACTACCTTCCATAATGACAAGGCTACCATCCAATGGAGTATCAAAAATCTGAACAACAGACTACTTTCCATATTGCCAAGCCTACCATCCATTGGAGTAACAGAAATCTCAACGACAGACTACCTTCCATAATGCCAAGCCTACCATCCATTGGAGTAACAAAAATCTCAATGACAGACTACCTTCCATAATGACAAGGCTACCATCCATTAGAGTAACAAAAATATCGACTACAAAATACCTTCCATAATGACAAGGCTACCATCCATTGGAGTATCAAAAATCTTTACAACAGACTACCTTTCACAATGACAAGGCTACCATCCATTGGAGTAACAAAAATTTCGACAACAAACTACCTTCCATAATGACAAGGCTACCATTCATTGGAGTAACAAAAAACTTGACAACAGACTACCTTTCACAACGAGAAGGCTAACATTTATTGGAGCAACAAAAATATCGACAACAGACTATGTTCCATAATGATAAGGCTACCATCCATTGGAGTAACGAAGATATCGACAACATACTACCTTCCATAATGACAAGGCTACATCCATTTGAGTAACAAAACTTTCGAAAACGAACCAGCTTCCATAATGACAAGGATACCATCCATTGGAATAACAAAAATCTCGACAACATACTACCTTCCATAATGACACGGCTACCATCCATTGGAGTAAAACAAATCTCGACAACAGATTACCTTCCATCTTAACAAGGCTACCATCCATTGGAGTAACAAAATTATCGACAACAGACTAGCTTCCATAATGACATGGCTACCATACATTGGAGTTTTAAAGGTATTGACAACAAACTACCTTCCATAATGAGAAGGCTTCCATTCATTGGAGTAACACAAATATAGACAACTGACTACCTTCCATAATAACTAGGCTACCATTCATGAAAATAACAAAAATATCGACAACAAACTACCTTCCATAATGACAAGGCTACCATCCAATGGAGTATCAAAAATCTGAACAACAGACTACTTTCCATATTGCCAAGCCTACCATCCATTGGAGTAACAGAAATCTCAATGACAGACTACCTTCCATAATGCCAAGCCTACCATCCATGGGAGTAACAAAAATCTCAATGACAGACTACCTTCCATAATGACAAGGCTACCATCCATTAGAGTAACAAAAATCTCGACAACAAAATACCTTCCATAATGACAAGGCTACCATCCATTGGAGTATCAAAAATATTGATAACAGACTACCTTTCACAATGACAAGGCTACCATCCATTGGAGTAACAAAAATATCGACAACAAACTACATTCCACAATGATAAGGCTACCATCCATTGGAGTAACTTAGATATCGACAACATACTACCTTCTATAATGACAAGGCTACCATCCATTGGAGTAACAAAAATTTCGACAACAAACTACCTTACATAATGACAAGGCTACCATCCATTGGAGTAACAAAAAACTTGACAACAGACTACCTTTCACAACAACAAGGCTAACATTTATTGGAGCAACAAAAATATCGACAACAGACTACGTTCCATAATGATAAGGCTACCATCCATTGGAGTAACGAAGATATCGACAACATACTACCTTCCATAATGACAAGGCTACCATCCATTGGAGTAACAAAATTTTTGAAAACGAACCATTTTCCATAATGACAAGGCTACCATCCATTGGAATAACAAAAATCTCGACAACATACTACCTTCCATAATGACACGGCTACCATCCATTGGAGTAAAATAAATCTCGACAACAGATTACCTTCCATCTTAACAAGGCTACCATCCATTGGAGTAACAAAATTATCGACAACAGACTAGCTTCCATAATGACAAGGCTACCATCCATTGGAGTAAAGAAAATCTCGACAACAGACTACCTTCCATAATTACAAGGCTACCATACATTGGAGTAATAAAGGTATTGACAACAAACTTCCTTCCATAATGAGAAGGCTTCCATCCATTGGAGTAACACAAATATCGACAACTGACTACCTTCCATAATAACTAGGCTACCATTCTTTAAAATAACAAAAATATCGACAACAAACTACCTTCCATAATGACAAGGCTACCATCCAATGGAGTATCAAAAATCTGAACAACAGACTACTTTCCATATTGCCAAGCCTACCATCCATTGGAGTAACAGAAATCTCAACGACAGACTACCTTCCATAATGCCAAGCCTACCATCCATTGGAGTAACAAAAATCTCAATGACAGACTACCTTCCATAATGACAAGGCTACCATCCATTAGAGTAACAAAAATCTCGACAACAAAATAACTTCCATAATGACAAGGCTATCATCCATTGGAGTATCAAATATCTTGACAACAGACTACCTTTCACAATGACAAGGCTACCATCCATTGGAGTAACAAAAATATCGTCAACAGACTAAGTTCGATAATGATAAGGCTACCATCCATTGGAGTAACGTAGATATCGACAACATACTACCTTCCATTAAGACAAGGCTACCATCCATTGGAGTAACAAAAAACTTGACAACAGACTACCTTTCACAACGACAAGGCTAACATTTATTGGAGCAACAAAAATATCGACAACAGACTACGTTCCATAATGATAAGGCTACCATCCATTGGAGTAACGAAGATATCGACAACATACTACCTTCCATAATGACAAGGCTACCATCCATTGGAGTAAGAAAACTTTTGAAAACGAACCACCTTCCATAATTACAAGGATACCATCCATTGGAATAACAAAAATCTCGACAACATACTACCTTCCATAATGACACGGCTACCATCCATTGGAGTAAAACAAATCTCGACAACAGACTACCTTCCATCTTAACAAGGCTACCATCCATTGGAGTAACAAAAATATCGACAAAGGACTACCTTCCATAATGACAAGGCTACCATCCGTTGGAGTAAAGAAAATCTCGACAACAGACTACCTTCAATAATTACAAGGCTACCATACATTGGATTAATAAAGATATCGACAACAGACTACCTTCCATAATGACAAGGCTTACATCCATTGGAGTAACACAAATCACGACAACTGACTACCTTCCATAATAACTAGGCTACCATCCATTGAAATAACAAAAATATTGACAACAGACTACCTTCCATAATGACAAGGCTACCATCCATTAGAGTAACAAAAATCTCGACAACAAACTACCTTCCATAATCACAAGGCTACCATCCATTGGAGTAACGAAAAACTTGACAACCGACTACCTTTCACAACGACAAGGCTAACATTTATTGGAGCAACAAAAATATCGACAACAGACTATGTTCCATAATGATAAGGCTACAATCCATTGGAGTAACAAAGATATCGACAACATACTACCTTCCATAATGACAAGGCTACCATCCATTGGAGTAACAAAACTTTCGAAAAAGAACTACCTTCCATAATGACAAGGCTACCATCCATTGGAATAACAAAAATCTCGACAACATACTACCTTCCATAATGACAAGGCTACCATCCATTGGAGTAAAACAAATCTCGACAACAGATTACCTTCCATCTTAACAAGGCTACCATCCATTGGAGTAACAAAATTATCGACAACAGACTAGCTTCCATAATGACAAGGCTACCATCCATTGGAGTAAAGAAAATCTCGACAACAGACTACCTTCTATAATTACAAGGCTACCATACATTGGAGTAATAAAGGTATTGACAACAAACTACCTTCCATAATGAGAAGGCTTCCATCCATTGGAGTAACACAAATATCGACAACTGACTACCTTCCATAATAACTAGGCTACCATTTTTTAAAATAACAAAAATATCGACAACAAACTACCTTCCATAATGACAAGGCTACCATCCAATGGAGTATCAAAAATCTGAACAACAGACTACTTTCCATATTGCCAAGCCTACCATCCATTAGAGTAACAGAAATCTCAACGACAGACTACCTTCCATAATGCCAAGCCTACCATCCATTGGAGTAACAAAAATCTCAATGACAGACTACCTTCCATAATGACAAGGCTACCATCCATTAGAGTAACAAAAATCTCGACAACAAAATACCTTCCATAATGACAAGGCTACCATCCGTTGGAGTATCAAAAATCTTGACAACAGACTACCTTTCACAATGACAAGGCTTCCATCCATTGGAGTAACAAAAATTTCGACAACAAACTACCTTCCATAATGACAAGGCTACCATCCATTGGAGTAACAAAAAACTTGACAACAGACTACCTTTCACAACGACAAGGCTAACATTTATTGGAGCAACAAAAATATCGACAACAGACTACGTTCCATAATGATAAGGCTACCATCCATTGGAGTAACGAAGATATCGACAACATACTACCTTCCATAATGACAAGGCTACCATCCATTTGAGTAACAAAACTTTCGAAAATGAACCACCTTCCATAATGACAACGATACCATCCATTGGAATAACAAAAATCTCGACAACATACTACCTTCCATAATGACACGGCTACCATCCATTGGAGTAAAACAAATCTCAACAACAGATTACCTTCCATCTTAACAAGGCTACCATCCATTGGAGTAACAAAATTATCGACAACAGACTAGCTTCCATAATGACAAGGCTACCATCCATTGGAGTAAAGAAAATATCGACTACAGACTACCTTCCATAATTACAAGGCTACCATACATTGGAGTTTTAAAGGTATTGACAACAAACTACCTTCCATAATGAGAAGGCTTCCATCCATTGGAGTAACACAAATATCGACAACTGACTACCTTCCATTATAACTAGGCTACCATTCATGAAAATAACAAAAATATCGACAACAAACTACCTTCCATAATGACAAGGCTACCATCCAATGGAGTATCAAAAATCTGAACAATAGACTACTTTCCATATTGCCAAGCCTACCATCCATTGGAGTAACAGAAATCTCAATGACAGACTACCTTCCATAATGACAAGGCTACCATCCATTGGAGTAACAAAAAACTTGACAACAGACTACCTTTCACAACAACAAGGCTAACATTTATTGGAGCAACAAAAATATCGACAACAGACTACGTTCCATAATGATAAGGCTACCATCCATTGGAGTAACGAAGATATCGACAACATACTACCTTCCATAATGACAAGGCTACCATCCATTGGAGTAACAAAACTTTTGAAAACGAACCACCTTCCATAATGACAAGGCTACCATCCATTGGAATAACAAAAATCTCGCCAACATACTACCTTCCATAATGACACGGCTACCATCCATTGGATTAAAATAAATCTCGACAATAGATTACCTTCCATCTTAACAAGGCTACCATCCATTGGAGTAACAAAATTATCGACAACAGACTAGCTTCCATAATGACAAGGCTACCATCCATTGGAGTAAAGAAAATCTCGACAACAGACTACCTTCCATAATTACAAGGCTACCATACATTGGAGTAATAAAGGTATTGACAACAAACTACCTTCCATAATGAGAAGGCTTCCATCCATTGGAGTAACACAAATATTGACAACTGACTACCTTCCATAATAACTAGGCTACCATTCATTAAAATAACAAAAATATCGACAACAAACTACCTTCCATAATGACAAGGCTACCATCCAATGGAGTATCAAAAATCTGAACAACAGACTACTTTCCATATTGCCAAGCCTACCATCCATTGGAGTAACAGAAATCTCAACGACAGACTACCTTCCATAATGCCAAGCCTACCATCCATTGGAGTAACAAAAATCTCAATGAAAGACTACCTTCCATAATGACAAGGCTACCATCCATTAGAGTAACAAAAATCTCGACAACAAAATACCTTCCATAATGACAAGGCTATCATCCATTGGAGTAACAAAAAACTTGACAACAGACTACCTTTCACAACGAGAAGGCTAACATTTATTGGAGCAACAAAAATATCGACAACAGACTATGTTCCATAATGATAAGGCTACCATCCATTGGAATAACGTAGATATCGACAACATACTACCTTCTATAATGACAAGGCTACCATCCATTGGAGTAACAAAAATTTCGACAACAAACTACCTTCCATATATACAAGGCTACCATCCATTGGAGTAACAAAAAACTTGACAACAGACTACCTTTCACAATGACAAGGCTAACATTTATTGGAGCAACAAAAATATCGACAACAGACTACGTTCCATAATGATAAGGCTACCATCCATTGGAGTAACGAAGATATCGACAACATACTACCTTCCATAATGACAAGGCTACCATCCATTGGAGTAAGAAAACTTTTGAAAACGAACCACCTTCCATAATTACAAGGATACCATCCATTGGAATAACAAAAATCTCGACAACATACTACCTTCCATAATGACACGGCTACCATCCATTGGAGTAAAACAAATCTCGACAACAGATTACCTTCCATCTTAACAAGGCTACCATCCATTGGAGTAACAAACTTATCGACAACAGACTAGCTTCCATAATGACAAGGCTACCATCCATTGGAGTAAAGAAAATCTCGACAAAAGACTACCTTCCATAATTACAAGGCTACCATACATTGGAGTAATAAAGGTATTGACAACAAACTACCTTCCATAATGAGAAGGCTTCCATCCATTGGAGTAACACAAATATCGACAACTGACTACCTTCCATAATAACTAGGCTACCATTCATTAAAATAACAAAAATATCGACAACAAACTACCTTCCATAATGACAAGGCTACCATCCAATGGAGTATCAAAAATATGAACAACAGACTACTTTCCATATTGCCAAGCCTACCATCCATTGGAGTAACAGAAATCTCAACGACAGACTACCTTCCATAATGCCAAGCCTACCATCCATTGGAGTAACAAAAATCTCAATGACAGACTACCTTCCATAATGACAAGGCTACCATCCATTAGAGTAACAAAAATCTCGACAACAAAATACCTTCCATAATGACAAGGCTATCATCCATTGGAGTATCAAAAATCTTGACAATAGACTACCTTTCACAATGACAAGGCTACCATCCATTGGAGTAACAAAAATATCGACAACAGACTACGTTCGACAATGATAAGGCTACCATCCATTGGAGTAACGTAGATATCGACAACATACTACCTTCTATAATGACAAGGCTACCATCCATTGGACTAACAAAAATTTCGACAACAAACTACCTTCCATAAATACAAGGCTACCATCCATTGGAGTAACAAAAAACTTGACAACAGACTACCTTTCTCAATGACAAGGCTAACATTTATTGGAGCAACAAAAATATCGACAACAGACTACGTTCCATAATGATAAGGCTACCATCCATTGGAGTAACGAAGATATCGACAACATACTACCTTCCATAATGACAAGGCTACCATCCATTGGAGTAAGAAAACTTTTGAAAACGAACCACCTTCCATAATTACAAGGATACCATCCATTGGAATAACAAAAATCTCAACAACATACTACCTTCCATAATGACACGGCTACCATCCATTGGAGTAAAACAAATCTCGACAACAGATTACCTTCCATCTTAACAAGGCTACCATCCATTGGAGTAACAAACTTATCGACAACAGACTAGCTTCCATAATGACAAGGCTACCATCCATTGGAGTAAAGAAAATCTCGACAACAGACTACCTTCCATAATTACAAGGCTACCATACATTGGAGTAATAAAGGTATTGACAACAAACTACCTTCCATAATGAGAAGGCTTCCATCCATTGGAGTAACACAAATATCGACAACTGACTACCTTCCATAATAACTAGGCTACCATTCATTAAAATAACAAAAATATCGACAACAAACTACCTTCCATAATGACAAGGCTACCATCCAATGGAGTATCAAAAATATGAACAACAGACTACTTTCCATATTGCCAAGCCTACCATCCATTGGAGTAACAGAAATCTCAACGACAGACTACCTTCCATAATACCAAGCCTACCATCCATTGGAGTAACAAAAATCTCAATGACAGACTACCTTCCATAATGACAAGGCTACCATCCATTAGAGTAGCAAAAATCTCGACAACAAAATACCTTCCATAATGACAAGGCTATCATCCATTGGAGTATCAAAAATCTTGACAATAGACTACCTTTCACAATGACAAGGCTACCATCCATTGGAGTAACAAAAATATCGACAACAGACTACGTTCGACAATGATAAGGCTACCATCCATTGGAGTAACGTAGATATCGACAACATACTACCTTCTATAATGACAAGGCTACCATCCATTGGAGTAACAAAAATTTCGACAACAAACTACCTTCCATAAATACAAGGCTACCATCCATTGGAGTAACAAAAAACTTGACAACAGACTACCTTTCTCAATGACAAGGCTAACATTTATTGGAGCAACAAAAATATCGACAACAGACTACGTTCCATAATGATAAGGCTACCATCCATTGGAGTAACGAAGATATCGACAACATACTACCTTCCATAATGACAAGGCTACCATCCATTGGAGTAAGAAAACTTTTGAAAACGAACCACCTTCCATAATTACAAGGATACCATCCATTGGAATAACAAAAATCTCAACAACATACTACCTTCCATAATGACACGGCTACCATCCATTGGAGTAAAACAAATCTCGACAACAGATTACCTTCCATCTTAACAAGGCTATCATCCATTGGAGTAACAAACTTATCGACAACAGACTAGCTTCCATAATGACAAGGCTACCATCCATTGGAGTAAAGAAAATCTCGACAACAGACTACCTTCTATAATTACAAGGCTACCATACATTGGAGTAATAAAGGTATTGACAACAAACTACCTTCCATAATGAGAAGGCTTCCATCCATTGGAGTAACACAAATATCGACAACTGACTACCTTCCATAATAACTAGGCTACCATTCATTAAAATAACAAAAATATCGACAACAAACTACCTTCCATAATGACAAGGCTACCATCCAATGGAGTATCAAAAATATGAACAACAGACTACTTTCCATATTGCCAAGCCTACCATCCATTGGAGTAACAGAAATCTCAACGACAGACTACCTTCCATAATACCAAGCCTACCATCCATTGGAGTAACAAAAATCTCAATGACAGACTACCTTCCATAATGACAAGGCTACCATCCATTAGAGTAACAAAAATCTCGACAACAAAATACCTTCCATAATGACAAGGCTATCATCCATTGGAGTATCAAAAATCTTGACAATAGACTACCTTTCACAATGACAAGGCTACCATCCATTGGAGTAACAAAAATATCGACAACAGACTACGTTCGACAATGATAAGGCTACCATCCATTGGAGTAACGTAGATATTGACAACATACTACCTTCTATAATGACAAGGCTACCATCCATTGGAGTAACAAAAATTTCGACAACAAACTACCTTCCATAATGACAAGGCTACCATCCATTGGAGTAACAAAAAACTTGACAACAGACTACCTTTCACAACGACAAGGCTAACATTTATTGGAGCAACAAAAATATCGACGACAGACTACGTTCCATAATGATAAGGCTACCATCCATTGGAGTAACGAAGATATCAACAACATACTACCTTCCATAATGACAAGGCTACCATCCATTGGAGTAACAAAACATTCGAAAACGAACCACCTTCCATAATGACAAGGCTACGATCCATTGGAATAACAAAAATCTCGACAACATACTACCTTCCATAATGACACGGCTACCATCCATTGGAGTAAAACAAATCTCGACAACAGATTACCTTCCATCTTAACAAGGCTACCATCCATTGGAGCCACAAAATTATCGACAACAGACTAGCTTCCATAATGACAAGGCTACCATCCATTGGAGTAAAGAAAATCTCGACAACAAACTACCTTCCATAATTACAAGGCTACCATACATTGGAGTAATAAAGGTATTGACAACAAACTACCTTCCATAATGAGAAGGCTTCCATCCATTGGAGTAACACAAATATCGACAACTGACTACCTTCCATAATAACTAGGCTACCATTCATTAAAATAACAAAAATATCGACAACAAACTACCTTCCATAATGACAAGGCTACCATCCAATGGAGTATCAAAAATCTGAACAACAGACTACTTTCCATATTGCCAAGCCTACCATCCATTGGAGTAACAGAAATCTCAACGACAGACTACCTTAAATAATGCCAAGCCTACCATCCATTGGAGTAATAAAAATCTCAATGACAAACTACCTTCCATAATGACAAGGCTACCAACCATTAGAGTAACAAATATCTCGACAACAAAATACCTTCCATAATGACAAGGCTACCATCCATTGGAATATCAAAAATCGTGACAACAGACTACCTTTCACAATGACAAGGCTACCATCCAATGGAGTAACAAAAATATCGACAACAGACTACGTTCCATAATGATAAGGCTACCATCCATTGGAGTAACGTAGATATCGACAACATACTACCTTCTATAATGACAAGGCTACCATCCATTGGAGTAACAAAAATTTCGAAAATGAACTACCTTCCATAATGACAAGGCTACAATCCATTGGAATAAAAAAAATCTCGACAACATAATACCTTCCATAATGACAAGGCTACCATCCAATGGAATAACAAAAATCTCGACAATAGACTACCTTCCATAATGACAAGGTTACCATCCATTGGAGTAACAAAACTCTGAACAGCACACTACCTTCCATAATGACATGGCTACCATCCATTGGAGTAACCGAAATCTCAAGGACAGACTACCTTCCATAATGACAAGGCTACCATGCATTGGAGTAACAAAAATCTCGACAACAGACTAAAGGCTACCATCCATTAGAGTAACGAAAATCTCGACAACAGAATACCTTCCATAATGACAAAGCTACCATTCATTGGAGTAACGAAAATCTCGACAATAGACTACCAACAATAATGACAAGGCTAATCCATTGGAGTAACAAAAATATTGACAATAGACAGCGTTTCATAATGACAAGGCTACCATCCATTGGAGTAACAAAACTCTCGACAATATACTACCTTCCATAATGACAAGGCTACCTTCCACTGGAGTAATCAAAATATCGACAACAGACTACCTTCCATAATGACAAGGCTACCATACATTGGAGTAACAATGATATCGGCAACAGACTACCTTCCATAATGACAAGGCGTCCATCCATTGGAGTAACAAAAATATCGACAACTGACTACCTACCATATAACTAGGCTACCATCCATTGAAATAACAAAAATATCGACAACAGACTACCTTCCATAATGACAAGGCTACCATCCAATGGAGTATCAAAATTATGAACAACAAACTACTTTCCATAATGACAAGGCTACCATCCATTGGAGTAACAAAAATATCGACAACAGACTAACTTCAATAATGACAAGGCTACCATCAATTGAAGTAACGAAAATCTCGACAATAGAATACCTTCCATAATGACAAGGCTACCATCCATTGGGGTAACAAAAATCTTGACAACAGACTACCTTTCACAATTACAAGGCTAATATCCATTGGAGTAACAAAAATATCGACAACAGAATACGTTCCATAATGATAAGGCTACCATCCATTGGAGTAACGAAGATATCGACAACATACTACCTTCCATAATGACAAGGCTACCATCTATTGGAGTAACAAAACTTTCGAAAACGAACTACCTTCCATAATGACAAGGCTACCATCCATTGGAATAACAAAAATATCGACAACAGACTACCTTCCATAATGTCAAGGCTACCATCCATTGGAGTAAAACAAATCTCGACAACAGACTACCTTCCATCTTAACAAGGATACCATCCATTGGAGTAACAAAATTATCGACAACAGACTACCTTCCATAATTACAAGCCAACAATCCATTGGAGTAACAAAAATCTCAACGACAGACTACCTTCCATAATGACTAGGCTACCATTCATTGGAGTTACAAAATTATCAACAACAGACTACCTTCCATAATGACAAGGCTACCATCCATTAGAGTAACAAAAATCTCGACAACAAAATACCTTCCATAATGACAAGGCTATCATCCATTGGAGGATCAAAAATCTTGACAATAGACTACCTTTCACAATGACAAGGCTACCATCCATTGGAGTAACAAAAATATCGACAACAGACTACGTTTGACAATGATAAGGCTACCATCCATTGGAGTAACGTAGATATCGACAACATACTACCTTCTATAATGACAAGGCTACCATCCATTGGAGTAACAAAAATTTCGACAACAAACTACCTTCCATAATGACAAGGCTACCATCCATTGGAGTAACAAAAAACTTGTCAACAGACTACCTTTCACAACGACAAGGCTAACATTTATTGGAGCAACAAAAATATCGACGACAGACTACGTTCCATAATGATAAGGCTACCATCCATTGGAGTAACGAAGATATCGACAACATACTACCTTCCATAATGACAAGGCTACCATCTATTGGAGTAACAAAACTTTCGAAAATGAACTACCTTCCATAATGACAAGGCTACCATCCATTGGAATAACAAAAATATCGACAACAGACTACCTTCCATAATGTCAAGGCTACCATCCATTGGAGTAAAACAAATCTCGACAACAGACTACCTTCCATCTTAACAAGGCTACCATCCATTGGAGTAACAAAATTATCCACAACAGACTACCTTCCATAATTCCAAGCCTACAATCCATTGGAGTAACAAAAATCTCAACGACAGACTACCTTCCATAATGACTAGGCTACCATTCATTGGAGTTACAAAATTATCAACAACAGACTACCTTCCATAATGACAAGGCTACCATCCATTAGAGTAACAAAAATCTCGACAACAAAATACCTTCCATAATGACAAGGCTATCATCCATTGGAGGATCAAAAATCTTGACAATAGACTACCTTTCACAATGACAAGGCTACCATCCATTGGAGTAACAAAAATATCGACAACAGACTACGTTCGACAATGATAAGGCTACCATCCATTGGAGTAACGTAGATATCGACAACATACTACCTTCTATAATGACAAGGCTACCATCCATTGGAGTAACAAAAATTTCGACAACAAACTACCTTCCATAATGACAAGGCTACCATCCATTGGAGTAACAAAAAACTTGACAACAGACTACCTTTCACAACGACAAGGCTAACATTTATTGGCGCAACAAAAATATCGACGACAGACTACGTTCCATAATGATAAGGCTACCATCCATTGGAGTAACGAAGATATCGACAACATACTACCTTCCATAATGACAAGGCTACCATCCATTGGAGTAACAAAACTTTCGAAAACGAACCACCTTCCATAATGACAAGGCTACCATCCATTGGAATAACAAAAATCTCGACAACATACTACCTTCCATAATGACACGGCTACCATCCATTGGAGTAAAACAAATCTCGACAACAGATTACCTTCCATCTTAACAAGGCTACCATCCATTGGAGTAACAAAATTATCGACAACAGACTAGCTTCCATAATGACAAGGCTACCATCCATTGGTGTAAAGAAAATCTCGACAACAGACTACCTTCCATAATTACAAGGCTACCATACATTGGATAATAAAGGTATTGACAACAAACTACCTTCCATAATGGGAAGGCTTCCATCCATTGGAGTAACACAAATATCGACAACTGACTACCTTCCATAATAACTAGGCTACCATTCATTAAAATAACAAAAATATCGACAACAAACTACCTTCCATAATGACAAGGCTACCATCCATTGGAGTAACAAAAATTTCGACAACAAACTACCTTCCATAATGACAAGGCTACCATCCATTGGAGTAACAAAAAACTTGTCAACAGACTACCTTTCACAACGACAAGGCTAACATTTATTGGAGCAACAAAAATATCGACGACAGACTACGTTCCATAATGATAAGGCTACCATCCATTGGAGTAACGAAGATATCGACAACATACTACCTTCCATAATGACAAGGCTACCATCTATTGGAGTAACAAAACTTTCGAAAACGAACTACCTTCCATAATGACAAGGCTACCATCCATTGGAATAACAAAAATATCGACAACAGACTACCTTCCATAATGTCAAGGCTACCATCCATTGGAGTAAAACAAATCTCGACAACAGACTACCTTCCATCTTAACAAGGCTACCATCCATTGGAGTAACAAAATTATCCACAACAGACTACCTTCCATAATTCCAAGCCTACAATCCATTGGAGTAACAAAAATCTCAACGACAGACTACCTTCCATAATGACTAGGCTACCATTCATTGGAGTTACAAAATTATCAACAATAGACTACCTTCCATAATGACAAGGCTACCATCCATTAGAGTAACAAAAATCTCGACAACAAAATACCTTCCATAATGACAAGGCTATCATCCATTGGAGGATAAAAAATCTTGACAATAGACTACCTTTCACAATGACAAGGCTACCATCCATTGGAGTAACAAAAATATCGACAACAGACTACGTTCGACAATGATAAGGCTACCATCCATTGGAGTAACGTAGATATCGACAACATACTACCTTCTATAATGACAAGGCTACCATCCATTGGAGTAACAAAAATTTCGACAACAAACTACCTTCCATAATGACAAGGCTACCATCCATTGGAGTAACAAAAAACTTGACAACAGACTACCTTTCACAATGACAAGGCTAACATTTATTGGAGCAACAAAAATATCGACGACAGACTACGTTCCATAATGATAAGGCTACCATCCATTGGAGTAACGAAGATATCGACAACATACTACCTTCCATAATGACAAGGCTACCATCCATTGGAGGAACAAAACTTTCGAAAACGAACCACCTTCCATAATGACAAGGCTACCATCCATTGGAATAACAAAAATCTCGACAACATACTACCTTCCATAATGACACGGATACCATCCATTGGAGTAAAACAAATCTCGACAACAGATTACCTTCCATCTTAACAAGGCTACCATCCATTGGAGTAACAAAATTATCGACAACAGACTAGCTTCCATAATGACAAGGCTACCATCCATTGGTGTAAAGAAAATCTCGACAACAGACTACCTTCCATAATTACAAGGCTACCATACATTGAATAATAAAGGTATTGACAACAAACTACCTTCAATAATGAGAAGGCTTCCATCCATTGGAGTAACACAAATATCGACAACTGACTACCTTCCATAATAACTAGGCTACCATTCATTAAAATAACAAAAATATCGACAACAAACTACCTTCCATAATGACAAGGCTACCATCCAATGGAGTATCAAAAATCTGAACAACAGACTACTTTCCATATTGCCAAGCCTACCATCCATTGGAGTAACAGAAATCTCAACGACAGACTACCTTCAATAATGCCAAGCCTACCATCCATTGGAGTAACAAAAATCTCAATGACAGACTACCTTCCATAATGACAAGGCTACCATCCATTAGAGTAACAAATATCTCGACAACAAAATACCTTCCATAATGACAAGGCTACCATCCATTGGAGTATCAAAAATCGTGACAACAGACTACCTTTCACAATGACAAGGCTACCATCCAATGGAGTAACAAAAATATCGACAACAGACTACGTTCCATAATGATAAGGCTACCATCCATTGGAGTAACGTAGATATCGACAACATACTACCTTCTAAAATGACAAGGCTACCATCCATTGGAGTAACAAAAATTTCGAAAATGAACTACCTTCCATAATGACAAGGATACAATCCATTGGAATAAAAAAAATCTCAACAACAGAATACCTTCCATAATGACAAGGCTACTATCCAATGGAATAACAAAAATCTCGACAATAGACTACCTTCCATAATGACAAGGCTACCATCCATTGGAGTAACAAAACTTTGAACAGCACACTACCTTCCATAATGACATGGCTACCATCCATTGGAGTAATCGAAATCTTAAGGACAGACTACCTTCCATAATGACAAGGCTACCATGCATTGGAGTAACAAAAATATTGACAACAGACTAACTTCCATAATGACAAGGCTACCATCCATTATAGTAACCAAAATCTCAACAATAGAATACCTTCCATAATGACAAGGCTACCATTCATTGGAGTAACGAAAATCTCGACAATAGACTACCAACAATAATGACAAGGCTAATCCATTGGAGTAACAAAAATATTGACAATAGACAGCGTTTCATAATGACAAGGCTACCATCCATTGGAGTAACAAAACTCTCGACAATATACTACCTTCCATAATGACAAGGCTACCTTCCACTGGAGTAATCAAAATATCGACAACAGACTACCTTCCATAATGACAAGGCTACCATACATTGGAGTAACAATGATATCGGCAACAGACTACCTTCCATAATGACAAGGCGTCCATCCATTGGAGTAACAAAAATCTCGACAACAGACTACCTACCATATAACTAGGCTACCATCCATTGAAATAACAAAAATATCGACAACAGACTACCTTCCATAATGACAAGGCTACCATCCAATGGAGTATCAAAATTATGAACAACAGACTACTTTCCATAATGACAAGGCTACCATCCATTGGAGTAACAAAAATATCGACAACAGACTAACTTCAATAATGACAAGGCTACCATCAATTGAAGTAACGAAAATCTCGACAATATAATACCTTCCATAATGACAAGGCTACCATCCATTGGGGTAACAAAAATCTTGACAACAGACTACCTTTCACAATTACAAGGCTAATATCCATTGGAGTAACAAAAATATCGACAACAGAATACGTTCCATAATGATAAGGCTACCATCCATTGGAGTAACGAAGATATCGACAACATACTACCTTCCATAATTACAAAGCTACCATCTATTGGAGTAACAAAACTTTCGAAAACGAACTACCTTCCATATTGACAAGGCTACCATCCATTGGAATAACAAAAATATCGACAACAGACTACCTTCCATAATGACAAGGCTACCATCCATTGGAGTAAAACAAATCTCGACAACAGACTACCTTCCATCTTAACAAGGCTACCATCCATTGGAGTAACAAAATTATCGACAACAGACTACCTTCCATAATGCCAAGCCTACAATCCATTGGAGTAACAAAAATCTCAACGACAGACTACCTTCCATAATGACTAGGCTACCATTCATTGGAGTTACAAAATTATCAACAACAGACTACCTTCCATAATGACAAGGCTACCATCCATTAGAGTAACAAAAATCTCGACAACAAAATACCTTCCATAATGACAACTCTACCATCCATTGGAGTAACAAAAATCTTGACAACAGACTACCTTTCACAATGACAATGCTACCATCCGGTGGAGTAACAAAAATATCGACAAAAGACTACGTTCCATAATGATAAGGCTACTATCCATTTGAGTAACGTAGATATCGATAACATACTACCTTCTATAATGACAAGGCTACCATCCATTGGAGTAACAAAAATCTCGACAACAGACTACCTTCCATACTGACAAGGCTACCATCCAATGGAATAACAAAAATCTCGACAATATACTACCTTCCATAATGACAAGGCTACCATCCATTGGAGTAACAAAAATCTGAACAACACACTACCTTCCATAATGACATGGCTACCATCCATTGGAGTAACCGAAAACTCAAGGACAGAATACCTTCCATAATGACAAGGCTACCATTCATTGGAGTAACAAAAATCTCGACAACAGACTAAAGGCTACCATCCATTGGAGTAACAAAAATATTGACAACAGACTAATGACAAGGAGACCATCCATTGGAGTAACGAAAATATCGACAATAGAATACCTTCCATAATGACAAGGCTACCATTCATTGGAGTAATCGAAATCTCGACAATAGACTACCTACAATAATGACAAGGCTAATCCATTGGAGTAACAATAATATTGACAACAGACTGCGTTTCATAATGACAAGGCTACCATCCATTGGAATAACAAAATTATCGACAACAGACTACCTTCCATAATGACAAGGATACCATCCATTGGAGTAAAGAAAATCTCGACAACAGACTACGTTCCATAATTACAAGGCTACCATACTTTGAGGTAATAAAGATATTGACAAAAGACTACTTTCCATAATGACAAGGCTTCCATCCATTGGAGTAACACAAATCTCGACAACTGACTACCTTCCATAATGCCAAGCCTACCATCCATTGGAGTAACAAAAATCTCAATGACAGACTACCTTCCATAATGACAAGGCTACCATCCATTAGAGTAACAAAAATCTCGACAACAAAATACCTTCCATAATGACAACGCTACCATCCATATTACCAAGCCTACCATCCATTGGAGTAACAGAAATCTCAACGACAGACTACCTTCCATAATGACAAGGCTACCATCCATTGGAGTAACAAAAATATCAACAACAAAATACCTTACATAATGACAAGGCTACCATCTATTAGAGTAACAAAAATCTTGACAACAAACTACCTTCAATAATGACAAGGTCACCATCCATTGTGGTAACAAAAATCTCGACAATAGACTACCTTCCATAATGACATGGGTACCATCCATTGGAGTAAAACAAATCTCGACAACAGACTACCTTCCATCTTAACAAGGCTACCATCCATTGGAGTAACAAATATATCGACAACGGACTACCTTCCATAATGACAAGGCTACCATCCATTGGAGTAAAGAAAATCTCGACAACAGACTACCTTCCATAATTACAAGGCTACCATACATTGGATTAATAAAGATATCGACAACAGACTACCTTCCATAATGACAAGGCTTCCATCCATTGGAGTAACACAAATCTCGACAACTCACTACCTTCCATAATAACTAAGCTACCATCCATTGAAATAACAAAAATATCGACAACAGACTACCTTCCATAATGACAAGGCCACCATCCATTAGAGTAACAAAAATCTCGACAAAAAACTACCTTCCATAATGACAAGGCTACCATCCATTGGAGTAAAAAAAAACTTGACAACAGACTACCTTTCACAATGACAAGGCTAACATTTATTGGAGTAACAAAAATATCGACAACAGACTATGTTCCATAATGATAAGGCTACCATCCATTGGAGTAACTAACATATCGACAACATACTAGCTTCCATAATGACAAGGCCACCATCCATTGGAGTAAAAAAACTTTCGAAAATGAACTACCTTCCATAATGACAAGGCTACCATCCATTGGAATAACAAAATTATCGACAACAGACTACCTTCCATAATGACAAGGATACCATCCATTGGAGTAAAGAAAATCTCGACAACAGACTACCTTCCATAATTATAAGGCTACCATACATTGAGGTGATAAAGATATTGACAAAAGACTACTTTCCATAATGACAAGGCTTCCATCCATAGGAGTAACACAAATCTCGACAACTGACTACCTTCCATAATGACAAGGCTACCATCCAATGGAGTATCAAAAATCTGAACAACATACTACTTTCCATATTGCCAAGCCTACCATCCATTGGAGTAACAGAAATCCCAACGACAGACTACTTTCCATAATGCCAAGCCTAACATCCATTAGAGTAACAAAAATCTCAATGACAGACTACCTTCCATAATGACAAGGCTACCATCCATTAGAGTAACAAAAATCTCGACAACAAAATACCTTCCATAATGACAACTCTACCATCCATTAGAGTATCAAAAATTTTGACAACAAACTACCTTTCCAAATGACAAGGCTACCATCCATTGGAGTAACAAAAATATCAACAACAAATTACGTTCCATAATGATAAGGCTACCATCCATTGGAGTAACGTAGATATCGACAACATACCACCTTCTATAATGACAAGGCTACCATCCATTGGAGTAACACAAATTTCTAAAATGAACTACCTTCCATAATGACAAGGCTAGAATCCATTGGAATAACAAAAATCACGACAACAGACTACCTTCCATAATGACAAGGCTACCATCCATTGGAATAACAAAATTATCGACAACAGACTACCTTACATAATGACAAGGCTTCCATCCATTAGAGTAACAAAAATCTCGACAACAAAATACCTTCCATAATGACAAGGCTACCATCCATTGGAGTATCAAAAATCTTGACAACAAACTACCTTTCACAATGACAAGGCTACCATCCATTGGAGTAACAAAAATATCATCAACAAACTATGTTCCATAATAATAAGGCTACCATCCATTGGAGTAACGTAGATATCGATAACATACTACCTTATATAATGACAAGGCTACCATCCATTGGAGTAACAAAAATTTCAAAAATGAACTACCTTCCATAATGACAAGGCTACAATCCATTGGAATAACAAAAATCACGACAACAGACTACCTTCCATAATGACAAGGCTACCATCCATTGGAATAACAAAATTATCGACAACAGACTACCTTACATAATGACAAGGCTTCCATCCATTAGAGTAACAAAAATCTCGACAACAAAATACCTTCCATAATGACAAGGCTACCATCCATTGGAGTATCAAAAATCTTGACAACAAACTACCTTTCACAATGACAAGGCTACCATCCATTGGAGTAACAAAAATATCATCAACAAACTACGTTCCATAATAATAAGGCTACCATCCATTGGAGTAACTTAGATATCGACAACATACTACCTTATATAATGACAAGGCTACCATCCATTGGAGTAACAAAAATTTCGAAAATGAACTACCTTCCATAATGACAAGGCTACAATCCATTGGAATAACAAAAATCACGACAACAGACTACCTTCCATAATGACAAGGCTACCATCCAATGGAATAACAAAAATCTCGACAATAGACTACATTCCATAATGACAAGGCTACCATCCATTGGAGTAAAACAAATGTCGACAACAAAATACCTTCCATCTTAACAAGGCTACCATCCATTGAAGTAACAAAATTATCGACAACAGACTACCTTCCATAATGATAAGGCTACCATCCATTGGAGTAAAGAAAATCTCGACAACAGACTACCTTCCATAATTACAAGGCTACCATCCATTGGAGTAACAAAAATTTCGAAAATGAACTACCTTCCATAATGACAAGGATACAATCCATTGGAATAAAAAAAATCTCGACAACAGAATACCTTCCATAATGACAAGGCTACTATCCAATGGAATAACAAAAATCTCGACAATAGACTACCTTCCATAATGACAAGGCTACCATCCATTGGAGTAACAAAACTTTGAACAGCACACTACCTTCCATAATGACATGGCTACCATCCATTGGAGTAATCGAAATCTTAAGGACAGACTACCTTCCATAATGACAAGGCTACCATGCATTGGAGTAACAAAAATATTGACAACAGACTAACTTCCATAATGACAAGGCTACCATCCATTGGAGTAACCAAAATCTCAACAATAGAATACCTTCCATAATGACAAGGCTACCATTCATTGGAGTAACGAAAATCTCGACAATAGACTACCAACAATAATGACAAGGCTAATCCATTGGAGTAACAAAAATATTGACAATAGACAGCGTTTCATAATGACAAGGCTACCATCCATTGGAGTAACAAAACTCTCGACAATATACTACCTTCCATAATGACAAGGCTACCTTCCACTGGAGTAATCAAAATATCGACAACAGACTACCTTCCATAATGACAAGGCTACCATACATTGGAGTAACAATGATATCGGCAACAGACTACCTTCCATAATGACAAGGCGTCCATCCATTGGAGTAACAAAAATCTCGACAACAGACTACCTACCATATAACTAGGCTACCATCCATTGAAATAACAAAAATATCGACAACAGACTACCTTCCATAATGACAAGGCTACCATCCAATGGAGTATCAAAATTATGAACAACAGACTACTTTCCATAATGACAAGGCTACCATCCATTGGAGTAACAAAAATATCGACAACAGACTAACTTCAATAATGACAAGGCTACCATCAATTGATGTAACGAAAATCTCGACAATATAATACCTTCCATAATGACAAGGCTACCATCCATTGGGGTAACAAAAATCTTGACAACAGACTACCTTTCACAATTACAAGGCTAATATCCATTGGAGTAACAAAAATATCGACAACAGAATACGTTCCATAATGATAAGGCTACCATCCATTGGAGTAACGAAGATATCGACAACATACTACCTTCCATAATGACAAAGCTACCATCTATTGGAGTAACAAAACTTTCGAAAACGAACTACCTTCCATATTGACAAGGCTACCATCCATTGGAATAACAAAAATATCGACAACAGACTACCTTCCATAATGACAAGGCTACCATCCATTGGAGTAAAACAAATCTCGACAACAGACTACCTTCCATCTTAACAAGGCTACCATCCATTGGAGTAACAAAATTATCGACAACAGACTACCTTCCATAATGCCAAGCCTACAATCCATTGGAGTAACAAAAATCTCAACGACAGACTACCTTCCATAATGACTAGGCTACCATTCATTGGAGTTACAAAATTATCAACAACAGACTACCTTCCATAATGACAAGGCTACCATCCATTAGAGTAACAAAAATCTCGACAACAAAATACCTTCCATAATGACAACTCTACCATCCATTGGAGTAACAAAAATCTTGACAACAGACTACCTTTCACAATGACAATGCTACCATCCGGTGGAGTAACAAAAATATCGACAAAAGACTACGTTCCATAATGATAAGGCTACTATCCATTTGAGTAACGTAGATATCGATAACATACTACCTTCTATAATGACAAGGCTACCATCCATTGGAGTAACAAAAATCTCGACAACAGACTACCTTCCATACTGACAAGGCTACCATCCAATGGAATAACAAAAATCTCGACAATATACTACCTTCCATAATGACAAGGCTACCATCCATTGGAGTAACAAAAATCTGAACAACACACTACCTTCCATAATGACATGGCTACCACCCATTGGAGTAACCGAAAACTCAAGGACAGAATACCTTCCATAATGACAAGGCTACCATTCATTGGAGTAACAAAAATCTCGACAACAGACTAAAGGCTACCATCCATTGGAGTAACAAAAATATTGACAACAGACTAATGACAAGGAGACCATCCATTGGAGTAACGAAAATATCGACAATAGAATACCTTCCATAATGACAAGGCTACCATTCATTGGAGTAATCGAAATCTCGACAATAGACTACCTACAATAATGACAAGGCTAATCCATTGGAGTAACAATAATATTGACAACAGACTGCGTTTCATAATGACAAGGCTACCATCCATTGGAATAACAAAATTATCGACAACAGACTACCTTCCATAATGACAAGGATACCATCCATTGGAGTAAAGAAAATCTCGACAACAGACTACCTTCCATAATTACAAGGCTACCATACTTTGAGGTAATAAAGATATTGACAAAAGACTACTTTCCATAATGACAAGGCTTCCATCCATTGGAGTAACACAAATCTCGACAACTGACTACCTTCCATAATGCCAAGCCTACCATCCATTGGAGTAACAAAAATCTCAATGACAGACTACCTTCCATAATGACAAGGCTACCATCCATTAGAGTAACAAAAATCTCGACAACAAAATACCTTCCATAATGACAACGCTACCATCCATATTACCAAGCCTACCATCCATTGGAGTAACAGAAATCTCAACGACAGACTACCTTCCATAATGACAAGGCTACCATCCATTGGAGTAACAAAAATATCAACAACAAAATACCTTACATAATGACAAGGCTACCATCTATTAGAGTAACAAAAATCTTGACAACAAACTACCTTCAATAATGACAAGGTCACCATCCATTGTGGTAACAAAAATCTCGACAATAGACTACCTTCCATAATGACATGGGTACCATCCATTGGAGTAAAACAAATCTCGACAACAGACTACCTTCCATCTTAACAAGGCTACCATCCATTGGAGTAACAAATATATCGACAACGGACTACCTTCCATAATGACAAGGCTACCATCCATTGGAGTAAAGAAAATCTCGACAACAGACTACCTTCCATAATTACAAGGCTACCATACATTGGATTAATAAAGATATCGACAACAGACTACCTTCCATAATGACAAGGCTTCCATCCATTGGAGTAACACAAATCTCGACAACTCACTACCTTCCATAATAACTAAGCTACCATCCATTGAAATAACAAAAATATCGACAACAGACTACCTTCCATAATGACAAGGCCACCATCCATTAGAGTAACAAAAATCTCGACAAAAAACTACCTTCCATAATGACAAGGCTACCATCCATTGGAGTAAAAAAAAACTTGACAACAGACTACCTTTCACAATGACAAGGCTAACATTTATTGGAGTAACAAAAATATCGACAACAGACTATGTTCCATAATGATAAGGCTACCATCCATTGGAGTAACTAACATATCGACAACATACTAGCTTCCATAATGACAAGGCCACCATCCATTGGAGTAAAAAAACTTTCGAAAATGAACTACCTTCCATAATGACAAGGCTACCATCCATTGGAATAACAAAATTATCGACAACAGACTACCTTCCATAATGACAAGGATACCATCCATTGGAGTAAAGAAAATCTCGACAACAGACTACCTTCCATAATTATAAGGCTACCATACATTGAGGTGATAAAGATATTGACAAAAGACTACTTTCCATAATGACAAGGCTTCCATCCATAGGAGTAACACAAATCTCGACAACTGACTACCTTCCATAATGACAAGGCTACCATCCAATGGAGTATCAAAAATCTGAACAACATACTACTTTCCATATTGCCAAGCCTACCATCCATTGGAGTAACAGAAATCCCAACGACAGACTACTTTCCATAATGCCAAGCCTAACATCCATTAGAGTAACAAAAATCTCAATGACAGACTACCTTCCATAATGACAAGGCTACCATCCATTAGAGTAACAAAAATCTCGACAACAAAATACCTTCCATAATGACAACTCTACCATCCATTAGAGTATCAAAAATTTTGACAACAAACTACCTTTCCAAATGACAAGGCTACCATCCATTGGAGTAACAAAAATATCAACAACAAACTACGTTCCATAATGATAAGGCTACCATCCATTGGAGTAACGTAGATATCGACAACATACCACCTTCTATAATGACAAGGCTACCATCCATTGGAGTAACACAAATTTCTAAAATGAACTACCTTCCATAATGACAAGGCTAGAATCCATTGGAATAACAAAAATCACGACAACAGACTACCTTCCATAATGACAAGGCTACCATCCATTGGAATAACAAAATTATCGACAACAGACTACCTTACATAATGACAAGGCTTCCATCCATTAGAGTAACAAAAATCTCGACAACAAAATACCTTCCATAATGACAAGGCTACCATCCATTGGAGTATCAAAAATCTTGACAACAAACTACCTTTCACAATGACAAGGCTACCATCCATTGGAGTAACAAAAATATCATCAACAAACTATGTTCCATAATAATAAGGCTACCATCCATTGGAGTAACGTAGATATCGATAACATACTACCTTATATAATGACAAGGCTACCATCCATTGGAGTAACAAAAATTTCAAAAATGAACTACCTTCCATAATGACAAGGCTACAATCCATTGGAATAACAAAAATCACGACAACAGACTACCTTCCATAATGACAAGGCTACCATCCATTGGAATAACAAAATTATCGACAACAGACTACCTTACATAATGACAAGGCTTCCATCCATTAGAGTAACAAAAATCTCGACAACAAAATACCTTCCATAATGACAAGGCTACCATCCATTGGAGTATCAAAAATCTTGACAACAAACTACCTTTCACAATGACAAGGCTACCATCCATTGGAGTAACAAAAATATCATCAACAAACTACGTTCCATAATAATAAGGCTACCATCCATTGGAGTAACTTAGATATCGACAACATACTACCTTATATAATGACAAGGCTACCATCCATTGGAGTAACAAAAATTTCGAAAATGAACTACCTTCCATAATGACAAGGCTACAATCCATTGGAATAACAAAAATCACGACAACAGACTACCTTCCATAATGACAAGGCTACCATCCAATGGAATAACAAAAATCTCGACAATAGACTACATTCCATAATGACAAGGCTACCATCCATTGGAGTAAAACAAATGTCGACAACAAAATACCTTCCATCTTAACAAGGCTACCATCCATTGAAGTAACAAAATTATCGACAACAGACTACCTTCCATAATGATAAGGCTACCATCCATTGGAGTAAAGAAAATCTCGACAACAGACTACCTTCCATAATTACAAGGCTACCATACATTGGAGTAATAAAGATATTGACAACAGACTACCTTCCATAATGACAAGGCTTCCATCCATTGGAGTAACACAAATCTCGACAACTGACTACCTTCCATAATAACTAGGATACCATTCATTAAAATAACAAAAATATCGACAACAAACTACCTTCCATAATGACAAGGCTACCATCCAATGGAGTATCAAAAATCTGAATAATAGACTACTTTCCATATTGCCAAGCCTACCATCCATTAGAGTAACAGAAATCTCAACGACAGACTACCTTCCATAATGCCAAGCCTACCATCCATTGGAGTAACAAAAATCTCAACGACAGACTACCTTCCATAATGACAAGGCTACCATCCATTAGAGTAACAAAAATCTCGACATTAAAATACCTTCCATAATGACAAGGCTACCATCCATTGGAGTATCAAAAATCTTGACAACAAACTACCTTTCACAATGACAAGGCTACCATCCATTGGAGTAACAAAAATATCAACAACAAACTACGTTCCATAATGATAAGGATACCATCCATTGGAGTAACGTAGATATCGACAACATACTACCTTCAATAATGACAAGGCTACCATCCATTGGAGTAACAAAAATTTCGAAAATGAACTACCTTCCATAATGACAAGGCTACAATCCATTGGAATAACAAAAATCACGACAACAGACTACCTTCCATAATGACAAGGCTACCATCCAATGGAATAACGAAAATCTCGACAATAGACTACCTTCCATAATGACAAGGCTACCATCCATTGGAGTAACAAAAATATGAACAGCACACTACCTTCCATAATGACATGGCTACCATCCATTGGAGTTACCAAAATCTCAAGGACATACTACCTTCCATAATGACAAGGCTACCATCCATTGGAGTAACAAAATTCTCGACAACAGACTAAAGGCTACCATCCATTGGAGTAACAAAAACATTGACAACAAACTAACTTCCATAATGACAAGGCTACCATCCATTGGAGTAACGAAAATCTCGACAATAGAATACCTTCCATAATGACAAGGCTACCATTCATTGGAGTAACGAAAATCTCGACAATAGACTACCTACAATAATGACAAGGCTAATCCGTTGGAGTAATAAAAATATTGACAATAGACAGCGTTTCATAATGACAAGGCTACCATCCATTGGAGTAACAAAACTCTCGACAATAGACTACCTTCCATAATGACAAGGCTAACTTCCACTGGAGTAACAAAAATCTCGACAACAAACTACCTTCCATAATGACAAGGCTACCATACATTGGAGTAACAATGATATCGACAACAGTCTACCTTCCATAATGACAAGGCTTCCATTCATTGGAGTAATAAACATCTCGACAACAGACTACCTACCATATAACTAGTCTTCCATCCATTGAAATAACAAAAATATCGACAACAGACTACCTTCCATAATAACAAGGCTACCATCCAATGAGGTATCAAAAATATGAGCAACAGACTACTTTCCATAATGACAAGGCTACCATCTATTGGAGTAACAAAAATATCAACAACAGACTACCTTCCATAATGTCAAGGCTACCATCCATTAGAGTAACAAAAATCTCGACAACAAACTACCTTCCATAATGACAAGGCTACCATCCATTGGGGTAACAAAAATCTTGACAACAGACTACCTTTCATAATGACAAGGCTAACATCCATTGGAGTAACAAAAATATCGACAACAGACTACGTTCCATAATGATAAGGCTACCATCCATTGGAGTAACGAAGATATCGACAACATACTACCTTCTATAATGACAAGGCTACCATCCATTGGAGTAACAAAAATTTCGAAAATGAACTACCTTCCATAATGACAAGGCTACCATCTAATGGAATAACAAAAATCTCGACAATAGACTACCTTCCATAATGACAAGGCTACCATCCATTGGAGTAACAAAAATCTGAACAGCACACTACCTTCCATAATGACATGACTACAATCCATTGGAGTAACCGAAATCTCATTTACAAAATACCTTCCATAATGACAAGGCTACCATCCATTGGAGTAACAAAAATCTCGACAACAGACTAAAGGCTAACATCCATTGGATTAACAAAAATATTGACAACAGACTAATGACAAGGCTACAATCCATTGGAGTTACGAAAATATCGACAATAGAATACCTTCCATAATGACAAGGCTACCATTCATTGGAGTAACGAAAATCTCGACAATAGACTACCTACAATAATGACAAGGCTAGTCCATTGGAGTAACAATAATATTGACAACACACTGCGTTTCATAACGACAAGGCTACCATCCATTGGAGTAACAAAACTCTCGACAATAGACTACCTTCCACAATGACAAGGCTACCTTCCACTAGAGTAACAAAAATCTCGACAACAGACTACCTTCCATAATGACAAGGCTACCATACATTGGAGTAACAATGATATCGACAATAGACTACCTTCCATAATGACAAGTCATCCATCCATTGGAGTAACAAAAATCTCGACAATGGACTACCTACCATATAACTAGGCTACCATCCATTGAAATAACAAAAATATCGACAACAAACTACCTTCCATATGGAGTATCAAAAATATGAACAACATACTACTTTCCATATTGCCAAGCCTACCATCCATTGGAGTAACATAAATCTCAACGACAGACTACCTTCCATAATGACAAGGCTACCATCCATTGGAGTAACAAAAATATCAACAACAGATTACCTTCCATAATGACAAGGCTACCATCCATTAGAGTAACAAAAATCTTAACAACAAACTACCTTCAATAATGACAAGGCTACCATCCATTGGAGTAATAAAAATCTTGACAACAGACTACCTTTCACAATGACAAGGCTAACATCCATTGGAGTAATAAAAATATCGACAACAGACTACGTTCCGTAATGATAAGGCTACCATCCATTGGAGTAACGAAGATATCGACAACATACTACCTTTCATAATGACAAGGCTACCATCCATTGGAGTAACAATAATTTCGAAAACGAACTACCTTTAATAATGACAAGGCTACCATCCATTGGAATAACAAAAATCTCGAAAACAGACTACCTTCCATAATGACAAGCACCATCCATTGGAGTAAAACAAATCTCGACAACAGACTACCATCCATCTTAACAAGGCTACCATCCATTGGAGTAACAAAATTATCGACAACAGGCTACCTTCCATAATGCCAAGCCTACCATCCATTGGAGTAAAAAAATCTCAACGACAGACTACCTTCCATAATGACAAGGCTACCATCCATTAGAGTAACAAAAATCTCAACAAAAAAATACCTTCAATAATGACAAGGCTACCATCCGTTGGAGTAACAAAAATCTTGACAACAGACTACCTTTCACAATGACAAGGCTACCATCCATTGGAGTAACAAAAATATCGACAACAAACTATGTTCCATAATGATAAGGCTACCATCCATTGGAGTAACATAGATATCCACAACATACTACCTTCTATAATGTCAAGGCTACCATCCATTGGAGTAACAAAAATTTCGAAAATGAACTACCTTCCATAATGACAAGGCTACAATCCATTGGAATAACAAAAATCTCGACAACAGACTACCTTCCATAATGACAGGGCTACCATCCAATGGAATAACAAAAATCTCCACAATAGACTACCTTCCATAATGACAAGGCTACCATCCATTGGAGTAACAAAAATCTGAACAGCATACTACCTTCCATAATGACATGGCTACCATCCATTGGAGTAACTGAAATCTCAAGGACAGACTACCTTCCATAATGACAAGGCTACCATCCATGGGAGTAACAAAAATCTTGACAACAGACTAAAGGCTACCATCCATTAGAGTAACAAGAATATTGACAACAGACTAACTTCCAAAATGACAAGGCTACCATACATTGGAGTAATGAAAATCTCGACAATAAAATACCTTCCATAATGACAAGGCTACCATTCATTGAGTAACGATAATCTCGACAATAGACTACCTACAATAATGACAAGGTTAATCCATTGGAGTAACAAAAATATTGACAACAGACAGCGTTTCATAATGACAAGGTTACCATCCATTGGAGTAACAAAACTCTCGACAATAGACTACCTTCCATAATGACAAGGCTACCTTCCAATGGAGTAACAAAAATCTCGACAACAGACTACCTTCCAAAATGACAAGGCTACCATACATTGGAGTAACAATGATATCGACAACAGACTACCTTCCGTAATCACAAGGCTTCGATCCATTGGAGTAACAAAAATCTCGACAACATACAACCTACCATATAACTAGGCTACCATCCATTGAAATAACAAAAATATCGACAACAGACTACCTTCCATAATGACAAGGCTACCATCCAATGGAGTATCAAAAATATGAACAACAGACTACTTTCCATATTGCCAAGCCAACCATCCATTGGAGTAACAGAAATCTCAACGACAGACTACCTTCCATAATGACAAGGCTACCATCCATTGGAGTAACAAAAATATCAACAACATACTACCTTCCATAATGACAAGGCTACCATCCATTGGAGTAACAAAAATCTTGACAACAGAATACCTTCACAATGACAAGGCTAACATCCATTGGAGTAACAAAAATATCGACAACAGACTACCTTCCATAATTACAAGGCTACCATCCAATGGAGTATCAAAAATATGAACAACAGAATACTTTCCATATTGCCAAGCCTACCATCTATTGGAGTAACAAAACTTTCAAAAACGAACTACCTTCCATAATGACAAGGCTACCATCCATTAGAGTAACAAAAATCTTCATAACAGACTACCTTTCACAATGACAAGGCTAACATCCATTGGAGTAACAAAAATATCAACAACATACTATATTCCATAATGATAAGGCTACCATCCATTGGAGTAACGAAGATATCGACAACATACTACCTTCCATAATGACAAGGCTACCATCTATTGGAGTAACAAAACTTTCGAAAACGGACTACCTTCCATAATGACAAGGCTACCATCTATTGGAATAACAAAAATCTAGATAATAGACTACCTTCCATAATTACAAGGCTACCATCCATTAGAGTAAAACAAATCTCGACAACAGACTACCTTCCATCTTAACAAGGCTACCATCCATTAGAGTAACAAAATTATCGACAACAGACTACCTTCCATAATGCCAAGCCTACCATCCATTGGAGTAACAAAAATCTCAACGACAGACTACCTTCAATAATGACAAGGCTACCATCAATTGGAGTTACAAAAGTATCAACAACAGACTACCTTCCATTATAACAAGGCTACCATCTATTAGAGTAACAAAAATCTCGGCATTAAAATACCTTCCATAATGACAAGGCTACAATCCATTGGAGTAACAAAAATCTTGACAATAGGCTACCTTTCACAATGACAAGGCTACCATCCATTGGAGTAACAAAAATCTCGACAACAGACTAAAGGCTACCATCCATTGGAGTAACAAAAATATTGACAACAGACTAACTTCCATAATGACAAGGCTACCATCCATTGGAGTAACGAAAATCTCGACAATAGACTACCTACAATAATGACAAGGCTACCATCCATTGGAGTAACAATAATATTGACAACAGACTGCGTTTCATAATGACAAGGCTACCATCCATTGGAGTAACAAAACTCTCGACAATAGACTACCTTCCATAATGACAAGGCTACCTTCCACTGGAGTAACAAAAATCTCGACAACAGACTACCTTCCATAATGACAAGGCTACCATACATTTGAGTAACAATGATATCGACAACAGACTACCTTCCATAATGACAAGGCTTCCATCCATTGGAGTAAAAAAAATCTCGACAACAGACTACCTACAATATAACTAGGCTACCATTCATTGAAATAACAAAAATATCGACAACAGACTAACTTCCATAATGATAAGGCTACCATCCAATGGAGTATCAAAAATATGAACAACAGACTACGTTCCATATTGCCAAGCCTACCATCCATTGGAGTAACAGAAATCGCAACGACAGACTACCTTCCATAATGACAAGGCTACCATCCATTGGAGTAACAAAAATCTCAACGACAGACTACCTTCAATAATGACAAGGCTACCATCAATTGGAGTTACAAAAGTATCAACAACAGACTACCTTCCATTATAACAAGGCTACCATCTATTAGAGTAACAAAAATCTCGGCATTAAAATACCTTCCATAATGACAAGGCTACAATCCATTGGAGTAACAAAAATCTTGACAATAGGCTACCTTTCACAATGACAAGGCTACCATCCATTGGAGTAACAAAAATCTCGACAACAGACTAAAGGCTACCATCCATTGGAGTAACAAAAATATTGACAACAGACTAACTTCCATAATGACAAGGCTACCATCCATTGGAGTAACGAAAATCTCGACAATAGACTACCTACAATAATGACAAGGCTACCATCCATTGGAGTAACAATAATATTGACAACAGACTGCGTTTCATAATGACAAGGCTACCATCCATTGGAGTAACAAAACTCTCGACAATAGACTACCTTCCATAATGACAAGGCTACCTTCCACTGGAGTAACAAAAATCTCGACAACAGACTACCTTCCATAATGACAAGGCTACCATACATTTGAGTAACAATGATATCGACAACAGACTACCTTCCATAATGACAAGGCTTCCATCCATTGGAGTAAAAAAAATCTCGACAACAGACTACCTACAATATAACTAGGCTACCATTCATTGAAATAACAAAAATATCGACAACAGACTAACTTCCATAATGATAAGGCTACCATCCAATGGAGTATCAAAAATATGAACAACAGACTACGTTCCATATTGCCAAGCCTACCATCCATTGGAGTAACAGAAATCGCAACGACAGACTACCTTCCATAATGACAAGGCTACCATCCATTGGAGTAACAAAAATGTCAACAACAGACTACCTTCCATAATGACAAGTCTACCATCCATTAGAGTAACAAAAATCTTGACAACAAACTACCTTCCATAATTACAAGGCTACCATCCATTGGAGTAACAAAAATTTTGACAACAGACTACCTTTCACAATGACAAGGCTAACATCCATTGGAGTAACAAAAATATCAACAACAGACTACGTTCCATAATGATAAGGCTACCATCCATTGGAGTAACGAAGATATCGATAACATACTACCTTCCATAATGACAAGGCTACCATCTATTGGAGTAACAAAACTTTCGAAAACGAACTACCTTCCATAATTACAAGGCTACCATCCATTGGAATAACAAAAATCTCGATAATAGACTACCTTCCATAATGACAAGGCTACCATCCATTGGAGTATAACAAATCTCGACAACAGACTACCTTCCATCTTAACAAGGTTACCATCCATTGGAGTAACCAAATTATCGGCAAGAGACTACCTTCCATAATGCCAAGCCTACCATCCATTGGAGTAACAAAAATCTCAATGACATACTACCTTCCATAATGACAAGGCTACCATCCATTAGAGTAACAAAAATCTCGACAACAAAATACCTTCCATAATGACAAGGCTACCATCCATTGGAGTAACAAAAATCTTGACAACATGCTACCTTTCACAATGACAAGGCTACCGTCCATTGGAGTAACAAAAATATCGACAACAGACTACGTTCCATAAAGATAAGGCTACCATCCATTGGAGTAACGTAGATATCGATAACATACTACCTTCTATAATGACAAGGCTACCATCCATTGCAGTAACAAAAAATTCGAAAATGAACTACCTTCCATAATGACAAGGCTACCATCGAATGAAATAACAAAAATCTCAACAATAGACTACCTTCCATAATGACAAGGCTACCATCCATTGGAGTAACAAAAATCTGAACAGCATACTACCTTCCATAATGACATGGCTACCATCCATTGGAGTAATCGAAATCTCATGGACAAAATACCTTCCATAATGACAAGGCTACCATCCATTGGAGTAACAAAAATCTAGACAACAGACTAAAGGCTACCATCCATTGGATTAACAAAAATATTGACAACTGACTAATGACAAGGCTACCATCCATTGGAGTTACGTAAATATCGTCAATAGAATACCTTCCATAATGACAAGGCTACCATTCATTGGAGTAACGAAAATCTCGACAATAGACTACCTACAATAATGACAAGGCTGGTACATTGGAGTAACAATAATATTGACAACACACTGCGTTTCATAATGACAAGGCTACCATCCATTGGAGTAACTATAATATTGACAACACACTGCGTTTCATAAAGACAGACTACCTTCCATAATGACAAGGCTACCTTCCACTGGAGTAACAAAAATCTCGACAACAGACTACCTTCCTTAATGAAAAGGCTACCATACATTGGAGTAACAATGATATCGACAACAGACTACCTTCCATAATGACAAGGCATCCATCCATTGGAGTAACAAAAATCTCGACAATGGACTACCTACCATATAACTAGGCTACCATCCATTGAAATAACAAAAATATCAACAACAGACTACCTTCCATATGGAGTATCAAAAATATGAACAACAGACTACTTTCCATATTGCCAAGCCTACCATCCATTGGAGTAACAGAAATCTCAACGACAGACTACCTTCCATAATGACAAGGCTACCATCCATTGGAGTAACAAAAATATCAACAACAGACTACCTTCCATAATGACAAGGCTATCATCCATTAGAGTAACAAAAATCTTAACAACAAACTACCTTCAATAATGACAAGGCTACCATCCATTGGAGTAATAAAATCTTGACAACAGACTACCTTTCACAATGATAAGGCTAACATCCATTGGAGTAACAAAAATATTGACAACAAACTACGTTACATAATGATAAGGCTACCATCCATTGGAGTAACGAAGATATCGACAACATACTACGTTCCATAATAATAAGGCTACCATCTATTGGAGTAACAAAACTTTCGAAAACGAACTACCTTCCATAATGACAAGGCTACCATCCATTGGAATAACAAAAATCTCGAAAACAAACTACCTTCCATAATGACAAGGCTACCATCCATTGGAGTAAAACAAATCTCGACAACAGACTACCTTCCATCTTAACAAGGCTACCATCCATTGGAGTTACAAAATTATCGACAACAGGCTACCTTCCATAATGCCAAGCCTACCATCCATTGGAGTAAAAAAATCTCAATGACAGACTTCCTTCCATAATGACAAGGCTACCATCCATTAGAGTAACAAAAATATCGACAAAAAAATACCTTCATTAATGACAAGGCTACCATCCGTTGGAGTAACAAAAATCTTGACAACCGACTACCTTTCACAATGACAAGGCTACCGTCCATTGGAGTAACAAAAATATCGACAACAAACTACGTTCCATAATGATAAGGCTACCATCCATTGGAGTAACATAGATATCCACAACATACTACCTTCTATAATGACAAGGCTACCATCCATTAGAGTAACAAAAATTTCGAAAATGAACTACCTTCCATAATGACAAGGCTACAATCCATTCGAATAACAAAAATCTCGACAACAGACTACCTTCCATAATGACAGGGCTACCATCCAATGGAATAACAAAAATCTCCACAATAGACTACCTTCCATAATGACAAGGCTACCATCCATTGGAGTAATGAAAATCTCGACAATAGAATACCTTCCATAATGACAAGGCTACCATTCATTGGAGTAACGAAAATCTCGACAATAGACTACCTACAATAATGACAAGGTTAATCCATTGGAGTAACAAAAATATTGACAACAGACAGCGTTTCATAATGACAAGGCTACCATCCATTGGAGTAACAAAACTCTCGACAATAGACTACCTTCCATAATGACAAGGCTACCTTCCAATGGATTAACAAAAATCTCGCCAACATACTACCTTCCATAATGACAAGGGTACCATACATTGGAGTAACAATGATATCGACAACAGACTACCTTCCATAATGACAAGGCTTCGATCCATTGGAGTAACAAAAATCTCGACAACATACAACCTACCATATAACTAGGCTACCATCCATTGAAATAACAAAAATATCGACAACAGACTACCTTCCATAATGACAAGGCTACCATCCAATGGAGTATCAAAAATATGAACAACAGACTACTTTCCATATTGCCAAGCCTACCATCCATTGGAGTAACAAAACTTTCAAAAACAAACTACCTTCCATAATGACAAGGCTACCATCCAATGGAGTAACAAAACTTTCAAAAACGAACTACCTTCCATAATGACAAGGCTACCATCCATTAGAGTAACAAAAATCTTGACAACAGACTACCTTCCATAATGACAAGTCTACCATCCATTAGAGTAACAAAAATATTGACAACAAACTACCTTCCATAATGACAAGGCTACCAGCCATTGGAGTAACAAAAATCTTGACAACAGACTACCTTTCACAATGACAAGGCTAACATCCATTGGAGTAACAAAAATATCGACAACAGACTACGTTCCATAATGATAAGGCTACCATCCATTGGAGTAACAAAGATATCGGCAACATACTACCTTCCATAATGACAAGGCTACCATCTATTGGAGTAACAAAACTTTCAAAAACGAACTACCTTTCATAATGACAAGGCTACCATCCATTAGAGTAACAAAAATCTTGACAACAGACTGAAGAAGTTAAAAACACAAGAAGGAGGGTTGAATTGTAAAACTGAAAATCAATGCAATCAACACGATATTTTTATCCTGGTTCATTTGATCTCAAACTACTCCAGTCCACCCGTCAAGGTGATTTCGCCTCTCTCCAACGAGGTCTTAATCCACTATATTCAACTGAATATTACAATCTGCTTTAACAACTGCTAAAGCCTTCTTCTTGCAAACCACAAACCGGTTTCTCAAGGAATTACTTTCTTACAAAGAATTGAAATCTAGGTGTGTGAATGTTTTTTACAAAACTATTTATCACAACTGTGATACTACACAACTTAAGCTTATGGAAACTAGATTGCTAAAATAATTGAGTAAGGAATTTTGGAGCTTTTAGCAAACTGAGAGTAAGGAAGATTATGAATAGCTTTTAGGCGTGGAGATTGTTGTAGAGCATTAGCCAATTCAATCTTCATTGACTTGTTTATATAGCATTGGAATTCGTGTGCGTTGGAGTAATAATTCTGTTTCAATGCCAATAACATTCTTTCCTTATTAAGAAGATCTTGTCTGGAATGATGCCGTTGGTAATAACTCATCTTGAATGCACAGTATCGTTGCAACTAAAGCGTGTTCTGGCTTTGGCTCATTCTGACGCTGCTTAAGTGCTGATGAACTGTTGTTGTCTTTATCAGAGTTCAGAGTGTTGAGCGCAGATCTGTTCATCAAGCTTCAGCATAAGCGCAAGTTGATCTTCTGATTCTGGCATCTGATATAGCATCTTCTGATGCTGATGTTGATATCCAATTTTCTGATGCTGATGAGGATGTTCTCCTGCTGATACCCATCAGAGTTTCTATAAAACAGAATGTAATTTTTTAGATAGCATATGTGTCTTACATGAATCATACAATTAATGTCTCTTAGCATTTTGTTATCATCAAAACTTAAACTTAGGGTAGTAGATTCAAACTTTGTTCTAACAATCTCCCCCTTTTTGATGATGACAAAAACTAGATATTTTTTAATTGAAAATAAGCATGAAAAGTATCAGAGATAACTAAATAATAAGTTGTATCAAAAATAATTAGGAAGTTATCAAAGATAAGGGATAAAGAGATATCAGAGTTTAGATCGGAGATACTCCCCCTGAATTTATTACTTCCCTTTTTAATTCCAAGAGTTCTTCAGGATCAGATCTTTATTGACTTTCTTTGAACATCAGAATATCAGAGCTTCAGATCAGAATATCATAGCTTCGAGCTTCAGTGTATCAGAGAGAATTCTTGTACCTGTAGACTTATGCAAAAACAGAAAACATTCAAGTATGTCAGAGTGTTAGAATGTTTGAGAATTTTTGTCTCAGTAATCCGTTATTGAAAAATATCATTCTTGTTCTCCCCCTTTTTGTCAGCAATCAAAAAGTGTAAGTGATGTGCTAAAGCGATCAGAGCAGAAAAACTTGTTATATTAAAAGTCAGAGCCAGACAAAACAGTACATAAGATATGCAAAGAAAACATTGAAAATGGCATGAATGAAAAACTAAGGTTGGGGAGGAAAGCGTGTGAACAGAGTCTCCAGCATTGCTTTAATCTGATCAGCAGTTTCAGTCTGCTTGTGCACCATGCTGACTACTGTATCTATCTTGTTGTCTTGCACATCCATCCTTTCCTTCATCTTCTGATCACTTTCATCCATTCTTTGCTGCAGACGAATATCATTCAGCTTCAGCTCTTCCAAAGTCTGCCTGTCCAAGGCAGCTTGAGAAACATCAGAAGCAGGAAGCTTCTGAGAGCTTTCTGCAACATCTTCAGCTTGACTGACTTCAGCTTAAGTTGTCTGATCTTCTTCTGGCTGTACTTTTGAAGCTGGGCGCTTCTCAGACCATGGCTCACTATCCAGAAAGAGCACTTCATCCTGTGGCAGCTGACTTTCAACTTCCTTCAGCAGCTTGCTGAAGTTCTGTTGTGCCTGCTCATAATTGATGTCTTGCAATTTGAGGGCTTCAGCACGTACCCATATTTTGAATCGTGTCCAGAGTTGATCTGAGGCAGCAGGATCAATCATTCCAGGGCAAACTTGCATTAGAGAAGCAATCCATTGCTGCAAACCTGTTTCAAAATTCACAATGCTAGAGCCAACATCTGGCTGTTTTGGTTTGGGAATGGCTATTTTGTTTTTGAGATCAGCAAGACGGTCAAGGATTGTTAAGTCGATGAAGGTCCTACTGGGGTCTTCTGTAGTTTGTTTGGGAGATGGAGTGGGAGAATCAGAAATAATAATTGGACTGTTTGGAGTATTTGGAGGGGTAGTTTTTGGCGAGGATGGCAGTTGGTCCATGGTTACAGTTGTTCCACATGGCAGCTGAATTGCCAAGGGTTGTGGCTCAGAGGATTGAGGAGAATGAGGTTCAGGTGATGGAGTTTCAGAATGATGAAACTCAGGTTGTGGAGGTGATGGTTGAGGTGATGGTGGATGAATTTCTGGTTGAGGAGAGGGAGGAGGAATTGCTGGTTGTGGAGAAGGAGGAGGAATTTCTGGTTGTTCAGGAATTTGTGGTTCTTCTGGTATGGGTGAGAGAGGTTGTTCTGGTTGAGGAGAGTGGGAAATTTCTGGTTCAGTGTTTGGATTATCTGAGAGGTGAGCGGAAACACGTTCATCAATTTCAGACAGAACTTTGTCAAGTTCTGATGCTGTTGATGTTGTAGGTTTTGGAGTTTGGGATTTGGTGCGGGGTCTCCTGAGAGTCAGTGACTCAGAAGGGTCATCTTCTGGTTCGATTTCATCAATAGTTGGTATGGGGATTGGAATTTCATGTGAAGCTGGAGTTGGAATTGATGTTGGAATAGCATAAGAATTTAAAACAGAAGCAGCAGATAAATTACCTCTTTTCTTGGGGGTCTGCTGGGATGATCCTTCTGAAGTGGCCTTCCTTTTCTTCGTCTTCTTCATAGAAACTTCTGGTTGTGGTTGGTGCAGATCTTTGATATTCAGTTTGGGATCTGTACCATCAGCCTTGCAGGCGTCCAAGTATCTGAGAACCACCACTGGTTTAGATTCTATCTCAGAAAATAATGGAAAGTCGTCCAGAGGGACTCTTCTGCTGGTGATGTCAGCAAGAGGAGTAACGCTGGGCTCCTTTCTGATATTCTCTATCAATTTCATTTTCTTTAGATTCTTGGCGTTCAGAGGCTTGCCAACAGTTGGTTCAATAGAACTTAATTCCTGAGCTTCTGTAAGGTGCTCTATCAGCCTATTCTCAATCAGAATATCTGATATTAACCTGCCAAAGGGTATCCAATCCCTTTTTGTTCTTTCTTCTTCCCTTGTCTCCTTGACGCTGGTCCTGAGGTGATTAAACAGAAGATGAGCCAAGTTGATCTTTACCTTCTTATTTATAAAATAGATCAGAAACTGCTGATCTATATTTATATAATCAGGGGAGCTTGTTGGCTTCCTGTGATTAAAGCACCCCAGAATGATCTTCGCCCATATTCTTTCGTGATCCTTTAAGTCTCTGATTTTTCTGCTAGGAACCCCATGGGTGAAAATCTGCTCTACAATGACAGCAACGTCAGAGCATCTTTCATCCATATCGATACAGCGGACACCACCGCCACTGTATCCAATCAATCTTGCTATGTGATCCTCAGTGATCACAATCTTCTTTCCCATTATGTAGGAGGTGACTTAATGTGTAGAAGAGTACACATGAATCCAGAACTCCTTGACCAAGACTGGGAACGTTGGTCCAACCAACCTGTCAAAATATCTCTCCCATCCCTGTGCCCTAACTTCTTCTGTCAAGTCAAATCCATTTTCTTTCAGACTGGAGAAGTCAACAATTAGTTCAGACAACACTTCCAAATTCTTCACTGGTGTAAGGAGTGTTCTGAAGGGAACTTGGTACTGTTCAGAAGAAGCCTCCTTCTGAGAACCTGCAGAAACATTGTTGGAGGTTGCCATGTTCACACTTAGAGTTTTTCTGAGAAAACTGAAAAATGGGTTTCTTTTGAGAGAGATGAACACACAAGGAAAATGCAGAAAAATATTTGTGAGATTGTAAGAAACGGTAAAGGATTAATGAATGGTGTTAATGTGCTTAAATAGATTTCAAAATAATTTTTGAAAGTGTAAACGGTTTCAAGAGAGAGAAATAATTCATGATTACTTTTTAAAACATGATTACTTTCATTTAATGCTTGCTGTTTTTGGGGGATTTGAGAAAGATACTTGAAACGGTTACCAGACATGTGTCTCAATGCACCCAATCAGCGTTTTACCTTCTCAGAAGCGTGCACGCGTTCTGCTTCAGAGATTTGCTGGTGATTGGATGACACTTGTTTGATTTAGTGAGTAGCACGTCTATCCTTTAGCTGAAACGCTCAGATCTTTAAGAATAGCATCTGATACAATCTGCATGTTCTATCTTTCTACAAAGAGATTGATTAGATGTTCACAGTAAAATAAATACATTCTGAAGGATAATATATAGAATTAAAGCATTTTCACTCTGGGCAGATTTTCATGCTGAGATGTTTCAAAATGAAATTGAATCTGTCTTCAGAAAGGGGTTTAGTGAAGATATCAGCCCATTGATGGTCTGTATCAATAAATTTTAAGTTCAAAATTCCTTTCTGAATGTAGTCCCTAATGAAGTGATGTTTTATTTCTATATGCTTAGCCCTAGAATGTAAAATTGGATTCTTACTTAAGTAAATAGCAGAAGTATTGTCACAGAGTATAGGGATTTTACTCTCAAAAATCTGGAAGTCTTCAAGCTGACTTTTCATCCAGAGCATTTGTGTGCTACAACCTGCTGCTGCTATGTACTCAGCTTCTGTTGTTGATAGCGCAATTTTGGATTGCCTTTTGCTGGACCAAGAGATCAGATTTTCTCCCAGAAACTGGCAGCTTCCAGAAGTACTTTTACGCTCTACTTTGTCTCCAGCAAAGTCAGCATCGCAGTAGCCTACTAAGCTGTAATCACTAGATTTTCTATAAAATAAACCCAGATTAGTAGTACCTTTCAGATATTTGAAAATTCGCTTAACAGCTGTTAAATGAGATTCTCTAGGATCTGATTGGAATCTAGCACAAATACATACGCTGAATAAGATATCAGGGCTTGAAGCTGTCAGATAAAGGAGAGAGCCAATCATACCTCTGTAGACCTTTTGTTCTACCTTTTTGCTTACCTCTTCTCTTTCCAGAATGCACGTGGGATGCATTGGAATCTTTGATGGCTTACATTCTGAGAGGTCAAATTTCTTCAGAAGTTCTCTAACATATTTGCTCTGATGAATGTAAGTTCCCTCTGGAGTTTGATTGATCTGAATTCCTAGAAAGAATTTCAGTTCCCCCATGAGGCTCATCTCAAATTCTGCCTGCATACACTTAGCAAATTTCCTTCCAAGAGAAGGATTAGTAGATCCAAAAATAATATCATCAACATAAATTTGACAGACTAAGATGTCATTCTTAACTGACTTACAGAATAAGGTAGTGTCCACCTTTCTTCTGGTGAATTTATTTTCTAACAGAAAGTTACTTAGTCTTTCATACGAAGCTCTAGGAGCTTGTTTCAGACCATAGAGTGACTTCTTTAGTTTGAAAACATGTTCTGGATGTTTTGTACTTTCAAAACCAGGGGGTTGGTGCACATAAACCTCTTCTTCTATATAGCCATTTAAGAATGCACTCTTGACATCCATCTGATACAGAGTGATGCCTCTATTAACAGCAAATGAAATTAAAAGTCTGATAGATTCTAACCTGGAGACTGGAGCAAAGGTTTCTGTATAGTCTATCCCCTCTTGCTGACTATAACCTTGTGCTACCAGTCGTGCTTTGTTTCTGATAACTCCACCTTGTTCGTTCAGCTTGTTTCTGAACACCCATCTTGTTCCAATGACGTTGAATCCTTTAGGTATGTAAACAAGATCCCATACGTCATTTCTGGTGAATTGATTCAGCTCTTCTTGCATTGCTAGAAACCAGTCGTTGTCCAGAAGTGCTTCATCAATAGAAGAAGGTTCAATCAGAGACACAAGTCCCATGAGGGATTCTTCAGAGTTTCTGAAGCTGGCTCTTGTTCTGATTGGATCTTCCTTTCTTCCTAAGATAGTTTCTTCTGGGTGGTCCAAGCTGCTTCTGGGTAGTCTCTTCTGAGGTTGATCAGCAGCTGTTGTACGATTGCTAGCAGTGCTCCTTTCAGATGTTGAAGGAGTGTCTGTGTTGAGAGCTTCTGATGACTTGTCTTTAGAACCTGTACATTCAATTTCTATACCTGCAAAGACTTCATTCTACTTTTACTTTTCAGAGTCAAGCTTATCATCAAAATGAACACTGATTGATTCTTCCACAATCTGTGTTTCTGTATTGTATACTCTGTACCCTCTTGAGCGTTCAGAGTATCCTAACATAATACACTTCTGTGCTTTAGAGTCAAACTTGTTCAAATAATTTTTTGTATTTAACATAAAAAAAGTACATCCAAATGGATGAAAATATGAAATGTTGGGCTTTCTGTTCTTCCATAATTCATATGGAGTCTTTTCCAGAATAGGTCTTATTGAGATTCTATTCTGAATGTAGCACGCTGTGTTTATTGCCTCCGCCCAGAAGATCTTAGCAACGTTTGTCTCATTGATCATGGTTCTGGCCATTTCTTGCAATGTTCTGTTCTTTCGTTCTACAACTCCATTTTGTTGGGGAGTTCTAGGACAAGAGAAATCATGCAGAATGCCTCTGTCATTAAAGAATGACTCAAAATCTTTGTTTTCAAACTCTCCACCATGATCACTTCTGACTTTAACGATTCTAAGATCCTTTTCATTCTGAACTAGGTTACAGAAGGTAATAAACACAGAGTGTGACTCGTCCTTGTGTCTTAAGAACTTTACCCATGTCCATCTGCTATAGTCATCTACGATTACTAACCCATACTTCTTCCCACTGACTGAAGCAGTTTTAACTGGTCTAAATAAGTCAATATGCAGAAGTTCTAATGGCTTAGAGGTAGAAACAACATTTTTAGATTTGAAAGTGGGTTTTGCAAACTTGCCTTTTTGACATGCTTCACACAGAGCATCTGAATTGAACTTCAAATTAGGAAGTCCTCTGACCAGATTGAGTTTGTTAATCTGAGATATTCTTCTCATACTAACATGCCCCAATCTTCTGTGCCAGATCCACTGCTCGTTGTTAATGACAAGGCTACCATCCTTTGGAGTAAAACAAATCTCGACAACAAACTACCTTCCATCTTAACAAGGCTACCATCCATTGGAGTAACAAAATTATCGGCAACAGACTACCTTCCATAATGCCATCCCTACCATCCATTGGAGTAACAAAAATCTCAACGACAGACTACCTTCCATAATGACAAGGCTACCATCCATTAGAGTAACAAAAATATCGACAACAAAATACCTTCCATAATGACAAGGCTACCATCCATTGGAGTAACAAAAATCTTGACAATAGACTACCTTTCACAATGACAAGGCTACCATCCATTGGAGTAACAAAAATATCGACAACAGACTACATTCCATAATGATAAGGCTACCATCCATTCGAGTAACATAGATATCGATAACATACTACCTTCTATAATGACAAGGCTACCATCCATTGGAGTAACAAAAATTTCTAAAATGAACTACCTTCCATAATGACAAGGCTACAATCAATTGGAATAACAAAAATCTTGACAACAGACTACCTTCCATAATGACAAGGTTACCATCCAATGGAATAACAAAAATCTCGACAATAGACTACCTTCCATAATGACAAGGCTACCATCCATTGGAGTAACAAAAATCTGAACAACACACTACCTTCCATAATGACATGGCTACCATCCATTGGAGTAACCGAAATCTCAAGGACAGACTACCTTCCATAATGACAAGGCTACCATCCATTAGAGTAATGAAAATCTCGACAACAAAATACCTTCCATATTGACAAGGCTACCATCCATTGGAGTAACAAAAATCTTGGCAACAGGCTACCTTTCACAATGACAAGGATACCATCCATTGGAGTAACAAAAATATCGACAACAGACTACGTTCCATATTGATAAGGCAACCATCCACTGGAGTAATGTAGATATCGACAACATACTACCTTCTATAATGACAAGGCTACCATCCATTGGAGTAACAAAATTTTCAAAAATGAACTACCTTCCATAATGACAAGGCTACAATCCATTGGAATAACAAAAATCTCGACAATAGACTACCTTCCATAATGACAAGGCTACCATCCAATGGAATAACAAAAATGTCGATAATAGACTACCTTCCATAATTACAAGGCTATCATCCATTGGAGTAACAAAAATCTGAATAGCACACTACCTTCCATAATGACATGGCTAGCATCCATTGGAGTAACTGAAATCTCAAGGACAGACTACCTTCCATAATGACAAGGCTACCATCCATTAGAGTAACAAAAATATGAACAACAGACTACTTTCCATATTGCCAAGCCTACCATCCATTGGAGTAATAGAAATCTCAACGACATACTACCTTCCATAATGACAAGGCTACCATCCATTGGAGTAACAAAAATATCAACAACAGACTACTTCCATAATGACAAGGCTATCATCCATTAGAGTAACAAAAATCTCGACAACAAACTACCTTCCATAATGACAAGGCTACCATCCATTGGAGTAACAAAAAATCTTGACAACAGACTACCTTCACAATGACAAGGCTAACATCCATTCGAGTAACAAAAATATCGATAACAGACTATGTTCCATAATGATAAGGCTACCATCCATTGGAGTAACGAAGATATCGACAACATACTACCTTCTATAATGACAAGGCTTCCATCTATTGGAGTAACAAAACTTTCAAAAACGAACTACCTTCCATAATGACAAGGCTACCATTCATTGGAATAACAAAAATCTCGACAACAGACTACCTTCCATAATGACAAGGCTACCATCCATTGGAGTAAAACAAATCTCGACAACAGACTACCTTCCATCTTAACAAGGATACCATCCATTGGAGTAACAAAATTATCGACAACAGACTACCTTCCATAATGACAAGGCTACCATTTATTGGAGTAAAGAAAATCTAGATAACAGACTACCTTCCATAATTACAAGGCTACCATACATTGGAGTAATAAAGATATCGACAATAGACTACCTTCCATAATGACAAGGCTTCCATCCTTTAGAGTAACACAAATCTCGACAACTGACTACCTTCCATAATAACTAGGCTACCATCCATTAAAATAACAAAAATATCGACAACAGACTACCTACCATAATGACAAGGCTACCATCCAATGGACTATCAAAAATCTGAACAACAGACTACTTTCCATTATGCCAAGCCTACCATCCATTGGATTAACAGAAATCTCAACGAAAAACTACCTTCCATAATGACAAGGCTACCATCCATTGGAGTAACAAAATTATCAACAAAAGACTACCTTCCATAATGACAAGGCTACCATCCATTAGAGTAACAAAAATCTCGACAGCAAACTACTTTCCATAATGACTAGGCTACCATCCATTAGAGTAACAAAAATCTTGACAATAGACTACCTTTCACAATGACAAGGCTACCATCCATTGGAGTAACAAAAATATCGACAACGGACTATGTTCCATAATGATAAGGCTACCATCCATTAGAGTAAGGAAGATATCGACAGCATACTACCTTCTATAATGACAAGGCTACCATCCATTGGAGTAACTAATTTTTTGAAAATGAACTACCTTCCATAATTACAAGGCTACAATCCATTGGAATAACAAAAATCTCGACAATAGACTACCTTCCATAATGACAAGGCTACCATCCAATGGAATAAAAAAAATCTCGACAATAGACTACCTTCCGTAATGACAAGCCTACCATCCATTAGAGTAACAAAATTCTCGACAACAGACTAAAGGCTACCATCCATTGGAGTAACAAAAATATTGACAACAGACTAACTTCCATAATGACAAGGCTACCATCCATTGGAGTAACGAAAATCTCGACAATAGAATACCTTCCATAATGACAAGGCTACCATTCATTGGAGTAACGAAAATCTCGGTAATAGAGTACCTATAATAATGACAAGGCTAATCCATTAGAGTAACAAAAATATTGACAACAGACTGCGTTTCATAATGACAAGGCTACCATCCATTGGAGTAACAAAACTCTCGACAATAAACTACCTTCCATAATGACAAGGCTATCTTCCACTGGAGTAACAAAAATCTCGACAATATACTACCTTCCATAATGACAAGGCTACCATACATTGGAGTAACAATGATATCAACAACAGACTACCTTCCACAATGACAAGGCTTCAATCCATTGGAGTGACAAAAATCTCGACAACAGACTACCTACCATATAACTAGGCTACCATCCATTGAAATAACAAAAATATCGACAACAAAGTACCTTCCATAATGACAAGGCTACCATCACATGGAGTATAAAAAATCTGAACAACAGACTACTTTCCATATTGCCAAGCCTACCATCCATTGGAGTAACAGATATCTCAACGACTGACTACCTTCCATAATGACAAGGCTACCATCCTTTGGAGTAACAAAAATATCAACAACAGACTACCTTCCATAATGACAAGGCTACCATCCATTAGAGTAACAAAAATCTTGACAACAAACTACCTTCCATAATGACAAGGCTACCATCCATTGGAGTAACAAAAATCTTGACAACAGACTACCTTTCACAATGACAAGGCTAACATCCATTGGAGTAACAAAAATATCGACAGCAGACTACGTTCCATAATGATAAGTCTACCATCCATTGGAGTAACGAAGATATCGACAACATACTACCTTCCATAATGACAAGGCTACCATCCATTGGAGTAACAATAATTTTGAAAACGAACTACCTTCCATAATGACAAGTCTACCATCCATTTGAATAACAAAAATCTCGACAACAGACTAACTTCCATAATGACAAGGCTACCATCCATTGGAGTAAAACAAATCTCGACAACAGACTACCTTCCATCTTAACAAGGCTACCATCCATTGGAGTAACAAAATTATCGACAATAGACTACCTTCCATAATGACAAGGCTACCATCCATTGGAGTAAAGAAAATCTTGACAACATAGTACCTTCCATAATTACAAGGATACCATACATTGGAGTAATAAAGATATCGATAAAAGACTACCTTCCATAATGACAAGGCTTCCATCCATTGGAGTAACAATGATATCAACAACAAACTACCTTCCATAATGACAAGGCTTCCATCCATTGGAGTGAGAAAAATCTCGACAACAGACTACCTACCATATAACTAGGCTACCATCCATTGAAATAACAAAAATATCGACAACAGAGTACCTTCTATAACGACAAGGCTACCATCCAATGGAGTATAAAAAATCTGAACAACAGACTACTTTCCATATTGCCAAGCCTACCATCCATTGGAGTAACAGAAATCTCAACGACTGACTATCTTCCATAATGACAAGGATTCCATCCATTCGAGTAACAAAAATATCAACAACAGACTACCTTCCATAATGACAATGTTACCATCCATTAGAGTAACAAAAATCTCGACAACAAACTACCTTCCATAATGACAAGGCTACCATCCATTGGAGTAATAAAAATCTTGACAACAGACTACCTTTCACAATGACAAGGCTAACATCCATTGGAGTAACAAAAATAACGACAACAGACTACATTCCATAATGATAAGTCTACCATCCATTGGAGTAACGAAGATATCGACAACATACTACCTTCCATAATGACAAGGCTACCATCCATTGGAGTAACAATAATTTTGAAAATGAACTACCTTCCATAATGACAAGTCTACCATCCATTTGAATAACAAAAATCTCGACAACATACTACTTTCCATAATGACAAGGCTACCATCCATTGGAGTAAAACAAATCTCGACAACAGACTACCTTCCATCTTAACAAGGCTACCATCCATTGGTGTAACAAAATTATCGACAACAAACTACCTTCCATAATGACAAGGCTACCATCCATTGGAGTAAAGAAAATCTCGACAACATACTACCTTCCATAATTACAAGGATACCATACATTGTAGTAATAAAGATATCGACAATAGACTACCTTCCATAATGACAAGGCTACCATCCATTGGAGTAACGAAAATCTCGACAATAGAATACCTTCCATAATGACAAGGCTACCATTCATTGGAGTAACGAAAATCTCGACAATATACTACCTATAATAATGACAAGGCTAATCCATTGTAGTAACAAAAATATTGACAACAGACTGCGTTTCATAATGACAAGGCTACCATCCATTGGAGTAACAAAACTCTCGGCAATAGACTACCTTCCATAATGACAAGGCTACCTTCCACTGGAGTAACAAAAATCTTGACAATAGACTACCTTCCATAATGACAAGGCTACTATACATTGGAGTAACAATGATATCAACAACAGACTACCTTCAATAATGACAAGGCTTCCATCCATTGGAGTGACAAAAATCTCGACAACAGACTACCTACCATATAACTAGGCTACCATCCATTGAAATAACAAAAATCTCGACAACAAAGTACCTTCCATAATGACAAGGCTACCATCACATGGAGTATAAAAAATATGAACAACAGACTACTTTCCATATTGCCAAGCCTACCATCCATTGGAGTAACAGATATCTCAACGACTGACTACCTTCCATAATGACAAGGCTACCATCCATTGGAGTAACAAAAATATCAACAACAGACTACCTTCCATAATGACAAGGCTACCATCCATTAGAGTAACAAAAATCTTGACAACAAACTACCTTCCATAATGACAACGCTACCATCCATTGGAGTAACAAAAATCTTGACAACAGATTACCTTTCACAATGACAAGGCTAACATCCATTGGAGTAACAAAAATATCAACAAAAGACTACCTTCCATAATGACAATGCTACCATCCATTAGAGTAACAAAAATATCGACAACAAAGTAACTTCCATAATGACAAGGCTACCATCCATTGGTGTAACAAAAATCTTGACAACAGACTAACTTTCACAATGACAAGGCTACCATCCATTGGAGTAACAAAAATATCGACAACAGACTATGTCCCATAATGATAAGGCTACCATCCATTGGAGTAAGGAAGATATCGACAACATACTACCTTCCATAATGACAAGGCTACCATCCATTGGAATAACAAAATTTTTGAAAATGAAGTACCTTTCATAATGACAAGGCTAACATCCATTGGAGTAACAAAAATCTCGACAACAAACTACCTTCCATAATGACAAGGCTACCATTCATTGGAGTAACGAAAATCTCGGCAATAGACTACCTACAATAATGACAAGGCTAATCCATTTGAGTAACAAAAATATTGACAATAGACTGCGTTTCATAATGACAAGGCTACCATCCATTGGAGTAAAAAAACTCTCGACAATAGACTACCTTCCATAATGACAAGGCTACCTTCCACTGGAGTAACAAAAATCTCGTCAACAGACTACCTTCCATAATGACAAGGCTACCATACATTGGAGTAACAATGATATCAACAACAAACTACCTTCCATAATGACAAGGCTTCCATCCATTGGAGTGAGAAAAATCTCGACAACAGACTACCTACCATATAACTAGGCTACCATCCATTGAAATAACAAAAATATCGACAACAGAGTACCTTCTATAACGACAAGGCTACCATCCAATGGAGTATAAAAAATCTGAACAACAGACTACTTTCCATATTGCCAAGCCTACCATCCATTGGAGTAACAGAAATCTCAACGACTGACTATCTTCCATAATGACAAGGATTCCATCCATTCGAGTAATAAAAATATCAACAACAGACTACCTTCCATAATGACAATGCTACCATCCATTAGAGTAACAAAAATCTCGACAACAAACTACCTTCCATAATGACAAGGCTACCATCCATTGGAGTAATAAAAATCTTGACAACAGACTACCTTTCACAATGACAAGGCTAACATCCATTGGAGTAACAAAAATAACGACAACAGACTACATTCCATAATGATAAGTCTACCATCCATTGGAGTAACGAAGATATCGACAACATACTACCTTCCATAATGACAAGGCTACCATCCATTGGAGTAACAATAATTTCAAAAACGAACTACCTTCCATAATGACAAGTCTACCATCCATTTGAATAACAAAAATCTCGACAACATACTACCTTCCATAATGACAAGGCTACCATCCATTGGAGTAAAACAAATCTCGACAACATACTACCTTCCATAATGACAAGGCTACCATCCATTGGAGTAAAGAAAATCTCGACAACATACTACCTTCCATAATTACAAGGATACCATACATTGGAGTAATAAAGATATCGACAATAGACTACCTTCCATAATGACAAGGCTACCATCCATTGGAGTAACGAAAATCTCGACAATAGAATACCTTCCATAATGACACGGCTACCATTCATTGGAGTAACGAAAATCTCGACAATATACTACCTATAATAATGACAAGGCTAATCCATTGGAGTAACAAAAATATTGACAACAGACTGCGTTTCATAATGACAAGGCTACCATCCATTGGAGTAACAAAACTCTCGGCAATAGACTACCTTCCATAATGACAAGGCTACCTTCCACTGGAGTAACAAAAATCTTGACAATAGACTACCTTCCATAATGACAAGGCTACTATACATTGGAGTAACAATGATATCAACAACAGACTACCTTCAATAATGACAAGGCTTCCATCCATTGGAGTGAGAAAAATCTCGACAACAGACTACCTACCATATAACTAGGCTACCATCCATTGAAATAACAAAAATCTCGACAACAAAGTACCTTCCATAATGACAAGGCTACCATCACATGGAGTATAAAAAATATGAACAACAGACTACTTTCCATATTGCCAAGCCTACCATCCATTGGAGTAACAGATATCTCAACGACTGACTACCTTCCATAATGACAAGGCTACCATCCATTGGAGTAACAAAAATATCAACAACAGACTACCTTCCATAATGACAAGGCTACCATCCATTAGAGTAACAAAAATCTTGAAAACAAACTACCTTCCATAATGACAAGGCTACCATCCATTGGAGTAACAAAAATCTTGACAACAGATTACCTTTCACAATGACAAGGCTAACATCCATTGGAGTAACAAAAATATCGACAACAGACTACGTTCCATAATGATAAGTCTACCATCCATTGGAGTATCAAAAATCTGAACAACAGACTATCTTCCATAATGACAAGGCTACCATCCATTGGTGTAACAAAAATTTTGAAAACGAACTACCTTCCATAATGACAAGTCTACCATCAATTTGAATAACAAAAATCTCGACAACAGACTACCTTCTATAATGACAAGGCTACCATCCATTGGAGTAAAACAAATCTCGACAACAGACTACCTTCCATCTTAACAAGGCTACCATCCATTGGAGTAACAAAATTATCGATAATAGACTACCTTCCATAATGACAAGGCTACCATCCATTGGAGTAAAGAAAATCTTGACAACAAACTACCTTCCATAATTACAAGGATACCATACATTGGAGTAATAAAGATATCGACAATAGACTACCTTCCATAATGACAAGGCTTCCATCCATTGGAGTAACACAAATCTCGACAACGTACTACCTTCCATAATAACTAGGCTACCATCCATTAAAATAACAAAAATATCGAAAATTGACTACCTTCCATAATGACAAGGCTACCATCCAATGGAGTATCAAAAATCTGAACAACAGACTACTTTCCATATTGCCAAGCCTACCATCCATTGGAGTAACAGAAATCTCAATGACAGACTACCTTCCATAATGACAAGGCTACCATCCATTGCAGTAACAAAATTATCAACAACAGACTACCTTCCATAATGACAAGGCTACCATCCATTGGTGTAACAAAAATCTTGACAACAGACTACCTTTCACAATGAAAAGGCTACCATCCATTGGAGTAACAAAAATATCAACAACAGACTACGTTCCATAATGATAAGGCTACCATCCATTGGAGTAAGGAAGATATCGACAACATACTACCATCTACAATGACAAGGATACCATCCATTGGAATAACAAAATTTTTGAAAATGAAGTACCTTCCATAATGACAAGGCTAACATCCATTGGAGTAACAAAAATCTCGACAACAGACTACCTTCCATAATGACAAGGCTACCATTCATTGGAGTAACTAAAATCTCGGTAATAGAGTACCTACAATAATGACAAGGCTAATCCATTGGAGTAACAAAAATATTGACAACAGACTGCGTTTCATAATGACAAGGCTACCATCCATTGGAGTAACAAAACTCTCGACAATAGACTACCTTCCATAATGACAAGGCTACCTTCAACTGGAGTAACAAAAATCTCGACAACAGACTACCTTCCATAATGACAAGGCTACCATACATTGGAGTAACAATGATATCAACAACAGACTACCTTCCATAATGACAAGGCTACCTTTAACTGGAGTAACAAAAATCTCGACAACAGACTACCTTCCATAATGACAAGGCTACCATACATTGGAGTAACAATGATATCAACAACAGACTACCTTCCATAATGACAAGGCTTTAATCCATTGGAGTGACAAAAATCTCGACAACAGACTACCTACCATATAACTAGGCTACCATCCATTGAAATAAAAAAAATATCGACAACAGAGTACCTTCTATAATGACAAGGCTACCATCTAATGGAGTATAAAAAATCTGAACAACAGACTACTGTCCATATTGCCAAGCCTACCATCCATTGGAGTAACAGAAATCTCAATGACTGACTATCTTCCATAATGACAAGGCTACCATCCATTGGAGTAACAAAATTATCAACAACAGACTACCTTCCATAATGACAATGCTACCATCCATTAGAGTAACAAAAATCTCGACAACAAAGTACCTTCCATAATGACAAGGCTACCATCCATTGGTGTAACAAAAATCTTGACAACATATTACCTTTCACAATGACAAGGCTAACATCCATTGGAGTAACAAAAATATCGACAACAGACTACGTTCCATAATGATAAGTCTACCATCCTTTGGAGTATCAAAAATCTGAACAACAGACTACCTTCCATAATGACAAGGCTACCATCCATTGGTGTAACAAAAATTTTGAAAACGAACTACCTTCCATAATGACAAGTCTACCATCAATTTGAATAACAAAAATCTCGACAACAGACTACCTTCTATAATGACAAGGCTACCATCCATTGGAGTAAAACAAATCTCGACAACAGACTACCTTCCATCTTAACAAGGCTACCATCCATTGGAGTAACAAAATTATCGATAATAGACTACCTTCCATAATGACAAGGCTACCATCCATTGGAGTAAAGAAAATCTTGACAACATACTACTTTCCATAATTACAAGGATACCATACATTGGAGTAATAAAGATATCGACAATAGACTACCTTCCATAATGACAAGGCTTCCATCCATTGGAGTAACACAAATCTCGACAACTGACTACCTTCCATAATAACTAGGCTACCATCCATTAAAATAACAAAAATATCGACAATTGACTACCTTCCATAATGACAAGGCTACCATCCAATGGAGTATCAAAAATCTGAACAACAAACTACTTTCCATATTGCCAAGCCTACCATCCATTGGAGTAACAGAAATCTCAATGACAGACTACCTTCCATAATGACAAGGCTACCATCCATTGCAGTAACAAAATTATCAACAACAGACTACCTTCCATAATGACAAGGCTACCATCCATTGGTGTAACAAAAATCTTGACAACAGACTACCTTTCACAATGAAAAGGCTACCATCCATTGGAGTAACAAAAATATCAACAACAGACTACGTTCCATAATGATAAGGCTACCATCCATTGGAGTAAGGAAGATATCGACAACATACTACCATCTACAATGACAAGGATACCATCCATTGGAATAACAAAATTTTTGAAAATGAAGTACCTTCCATAATGACAAGGCTAACATCCGTTGGAGTAACAAAAATCTCGACAACAGACTACCTTCCATAATGACAAGGCTACCATTCATTGGAGTAACTAAAATCTCGGTAATAGAGTACCTACAATAATGACAAGGCTAATCCATTGGAGTAACAAAAATATTGACAACAGACTGCGTTTCATAATGACAAGGCTACCATCCATTGGAGTAACAAAACTCTCGACAATAGACTACCTTCCATAATGACAAGGCTACCTTCAACTGGATGAACAAAAATCTCGACAACAGACTACCTTCCATAATGACAAGGCTACCATACATTGGAGTAACAATGATATCAACAACAGACTACCTTCCATAATGACAAGGCTACCTTCAACTGGAGTAACAAAAATCTCGACAACAGACTACCTTCCATAATGACAAGGCTACCATACATTGGAGTAACAATGATATCAACAACAGACTACCTTCCATAATGACAAGGCTTTAATCCATTGGAGTGACAAAAATCTCGACAACAGACTACCTACCATATAACTAGGCTACCATCCATTGAAATAAAAAAAATATCGACAACAGAGTACCTTCTATAATGACAAGGCTACCATCTAATGGAGTATAAAAAATCTGAACAACAGACTACTGTCCATATTGCCAAGCCTACCATCCATTGGAGTAACAGAAATCTCAATGACTGACTATCTTCCATAATGACAAGGCTACCATCCATTGGAGTAACAAAATTATCAACAACAGACTACCTTCCATAATGACAATGCTACCATCCATTAGAGTAACAAAAATCTCGACAACAAAGTACCTTCCATAATGACAAGGCTACCATCCATTGGTGTAACAAAAATCTTGACAACATATTACCTTTCACAATGACAAGGCTAACATCCATTGGAGTAACAAAAATATCGACAACAGACTACGTTCCATAATGATAAGTCTACCATCCTTTGGAGTATCAAAAATCTGAACAACAGACTACCTTCCATAATGACAAGGCTACCATCCATTGGTGTAACAAAAATTTTGAAAACGAACTACCTTCCATAATGACAAGTCTACCATCAATTTGAATAACAAAAATCTCGACAACAGACTACCTTCTATAATGACAAGGCTACCATCCATTGGAGTAAAACAAATCTCGACAACAGACTACCTTCCATCTTAACAAGGCTACCATCCATTGGAGTAACAAAATTATCGATAATAGACTACCTTCCATAATGACAAGGCTACCATCCATTGGAGTAAAGAAAATCTTGACAACATACTACCTTCCATAATTACAAGGATACCATACATTGGAGTAATAAAGATATCGACAATAGACTACCTTCCATAATGACAAGGCTTCCATCCATTGGAGTAACACAAATCTCGACAACTGACTACCTTCCATAATAACTAGGCTACCATCCATTAAAATAACAAAAATATCGACAATTGACTACCTTCCATAATGACAAGGCTACCATCCAATGGAGTATCAAAAATCTGAACAACAAACTACTTTCCATATTGCCAAGCCTACCATCCATTGGAGTAACAGAAATCTCAATGACAGACTACCTTCCATAATGACAAGGCTACCATCCATTGCAGTAACAAAATTATCAACAACAGACTACCTTCCATAATGACAAGGCTACCATCCATTGGTGTAACAAAAATCTTGACAACAGACTACCTTTCACAATGAAAAGGCTACCATCCATTGGAGTAACAAAAATATCGACAACAGACTACATTCCATAATGATAAGGCTACCATCCATTGGAGTAAGGAAGATATCGACAACATACTACCATCTATAATGACAAGGCTACCATCCATTGGAATAACAAAATTTTTGAAAATGAATTACCTTCCATAATGACAAGGCTAACATCCATTGGAGTAACAAAAATCTCGACAACAGACTACCTTCCATAATGACAAGGCTACCATTCATTGGAGTAACGAAAATCTCGGTAATAGAGTACCTACAATAATGACAAGGCTAATCCATTGGAGTAACAAAAATATTGACAACAGACTGCGTTTCATAATGACAAGGCTACCATCCATTGGAGTAACAAAACTCTCGACAATAGACTACCTTCCATAATGACAAGGCTACCTTCAACTGGAGTAACAAAAATCTCGACAACAGACTACCTTCCATAATGACAAGGCTACCATACATTGGAGTAACAATGATATCAACAATAGACTACCTTCCATAATGACAAGGCTTCAATCCATTGGAGTGACAAAAATCTCGACAACATACTACCTACCATATAACTAGGCTACCATCCATTGAAATAAAAAAATTATCGACAACAGAGTACCTTCTATAATGACAAGGCTACCATCTAATGGAGTATAAAAAATCTGAACAACAGACTACTGTCCATATTGCCAAGCCTACCATCCATTGGAGTAACAGAAATCTCAATGACTGACTATCTTCCATAATGACAAGGCTACCATCCATTGGAGTAACGAAAATATCAACAACAGACTACCTTCCATAATGACAATGCTACCATCCATTAGATTATCAAAAATCTCGACAACAAAGTACCTTCCATAATGACAAGGCTACCATCCATTGGTGTAACAAAAATCTTGACAACAGACTAAATTTCATAATGACAAGGCTACCATCCATTGGAGTAACAAAAATATCGACAACAGACTACGTTCCATAATGATAAGGCTACCATCCATTGGAGTAAGGAAGATATCGACAACATACTACCTTCCATAATGACAAGGCTACCATCCATTGGAATAACAAATTTTTTGAAAATGAAGTACCTTCCATAATGACAAGGCTAACATCCATTGGAGTAACAAAAATCTCGACAACAGACTACCTTCCATAATGACAAGGCTACGATTCATTGGAGTAATGAAAATCTAGGCAATAGACTACCTACAATAATGACAACGCTAATCCATTTGAGTAACAAAAATATTGACAACAGACTACGTTTCATAATGACAAGGCTACCATCCATTGGAGTAACAAAACTCTCGACAATAGACTACTTTCCATAATGACAAGGCTACCTTCCACTGGAGTAACAAAAATCTCGTCAACAGACTACCTTCCATAATGACAAGGCTACCATACATTGGAGTAACAATGATATCAACAACAGACTACCTTCCATAATGACAAGGCTTCCATCCATTGGAGTGAGAAAAATCTCGACAACAGACTACCTACCATATAACTAGGCTACCATCCATTGAAATAACAAAAATATCGACAACAGAGTACCTTCTATAACGACAAGGCTACCATCCAATGGAGTATAAAAAATCTGAACAACATACTACTTTCCATATTGCCAAGCCTACCATCCATTGGAGTAACAGAAATCTCAACGATTGACTATCTTCCATAATGACAAGGATTCCATCCATTCGAGTAACAAAAATATCAACAACAGACTACCTTCCATAATGACAATGCTACCATCCATTAGAGTAACAAAAATCTCGACAACAAACTACCTTCCATAATGACAACGCTACCATCCATTGGAGTAACAAAAATCTTGACAACAGACTACCTTTCACAATGACAAGGCTAACATCCATTGGAGTAACAAAAAAAAAACGACAACAGACTACATTCCATAATGATAAGTCTACCATCCATTGGAGTAACGAAGATATCGATAACATACTACCTTCCATAATGACAAGGCTACCATCCATTGGAGTAACAATAATTTCGAAAACGAACTACCTTCCATAATGACAAGTCTACCATCCATTTGAATAAGAAAAATCTCGACAAAATACTACCTTCCATAATGACAAGGCTACCATCCATTGGAGTAAAACAAATCTCGACAACAGACTACCTTCCATCTTAACAAGGCTACCATCCATTGGAGTAACAAAATTATCGACAACAAACTACCTTCCATAATGACAAGGCTACCATCCATTGGAGTAAAGAAAATCTCGACAACATACTACCTTCCATAATTACAAGGATACCATACATTGGAGTAATAAAGATATCGACAATAGACTACCTTCCATAATGACAAGGCTTCCATCCATTGGAGTAACACAAATCTCGACAACTGACTACCTTCCATAATAACTAGGCTACCATCCATTAAAATAACAAAAATATCGACAATTGACTACCTTCCATAATGACAAGGCTACCATCCAATAGAGTATCAAAAATCTGAACAACAGACTACTTTCCATATTGCCAAGCCTACCATCCATTGGAGTAACAGAAATCTCAACGACAGACTACCTTCCATAATGACAAGGCTACCATCCATTGTAGTAACAAAATTATCAACAACAGACTACCTTCCATAATGACAAGGCTACCATCCATTGCAGTAACAAAATTATCAACAACAGACTACCTTCCATAATGACAAGGCTACCATCCATTGGTGTAACAAAAATCTTGACAACAGACTACCTTTCACAATGAAAAGGCTACCATCCATTGGAGTAACAAAAATATCGACAACAGACTACGTTCCATAATGATAAGGCTACCATCCATTGGAGTAAGGAAGATATCGACAACATACTACCATCTATAATGACAAGGCTACCATCCATTGGAATAACAAAATTTTTGAAAATGAATTACCTTCCATAATGACAAGGCTAACATCCATTGGAGTAACAAAAATATCGACAACAGACTACCTTCCATAATGACAAGGCTACCATTCATTGGAGTAACGAAAATCTCGGTAATAGAGTACCTACAATAATGACAAGGCTAATCCATTGGAGTAACAAAAATATTGACAACAGACTGCGTTTCATAATGACAAGGCTACCATCCATTGGAGTAACAAAACTCTCGACAATAGACTACCTTCCATAATGACAAGGCTACCTTCAACTGGAGTAACAAAAATCTCGACAACAGACTACCTTCCATAATGACAAGGCTACCATACATTGGAGTAACAATGATATCAACAATAGACTACCTTCCATAATGACAAGGCTTCAATCCATTGGAGTGACAAAAATCTCGACAACAGACTACCTACCATATAACTAGGCTACCATCCATTGAAATAAAAGAATTATCGACAACAGAGTACCTTCTATAATGACAAGGCTACCATCTAATGGAGTATAAAAAATCTGAACAACAGACTACTGTCCATATTGCCAAGCCTACCATCCATTGGAGTAACAGAAATCTCAATGACTGACTATCTTCCATAATGACAAGGCTACCATCCATTGGAGTAACGAAAATATCAACAACAGACTACCTTCCATAATGACAATGCTACCATCCATTAGATTATCAAAAATCTCGACAACAAAGTACCTTCCATAATGACAAGGCTACCATCCATTGGTGTAACAAAAATCTTGACAACAGACTAAATTTCATAATGACAAGGCTACCATCCATTGGAGTAACAAAAATATCGACAACAGACTACGTTCCATAATGATAAGGCTACCATCCATTGGAGTAAGGAAGATATCGACAACATACTACCTTCCATAATGACAAGGCTACCATCCATTGGAATAACAAAATTTTTGAAAATGAAGTACCTACCATAATGACAAGGCTAACATCCATTGGAGTAACAAAAATCTCGACAACAGACTACCTTCCATAATGACAAGGCTACGATTCATTGGAGTAATGAAAATCTAGGCAATAGACTACCTACAATAATGACAACGCTAATCCATTTGAGTAACAAAAATATTGACAACAGACTGCGTTTCATAATGACAAGGCTACCATCCATTGGAGTAACAAAACTCTCGACAATAGACTACTTTCCATAATGACAAGGCTACCTTCCACTGGAGTAACAAAAATCTCGTCAACAGACTACCTTCCATAATGACAAGGCTACCATACATTGGAGTAACAATGATATCAACAACAGACTACCTTCCATAATGACAAGGCTTCCATCCATTGGAGTGAGAAAAATCTCGACAACAGACTACCTACCATATAACTAGGCTACCATCCATTGAAATAACAAAAATATCGACAACAGAGTACCTTCTATAACGACAAGGCTACCATCCAATGGAGTATAAAAAATCTGAACAACATACTACTTTCCATATTGCCAAGCCTACCATCCATTGGAGTAACAGAAATCTCAACGACTGACTATCTTCCATAATGACAAGGATTCCATCCATTCGAGTAACAAAAATATCAACAACAGACTACCTTCCATAATGACAATGCTACCATCCATTAGAGTAACAAAAATCTCGACAACAAACTACCTTCCATAATGACAACGCTACCATCCATTGGAGTAACAAAAATCTTGACAACAGACTACCTTTCACAATGACAAGGCTAACATCCATTGGAGTAACAAAAAAAAAACGACAACAGACTACATTCCATAATGATAAGTCTACCATCCATTGGAGTAACGAAGATATCGATAACATACTACCTTCCATAATGACAAGGCTACCATCCATTGGAGTAACAATAATTTCGAAAACGAACTACCTTCCATAATGACAAGTCTACCATCCATTTGAATAAGAAAAATCTCGACAAAATACTACCTTCCATAATGACAAGGCTACCATCCATTGGAGTAAAACAAATCTCGACAACAGACTACCTTCCATCTTAACAAGGCTACCATCCATTGGAGTAACAAAATTATCGACAACAAACTACCTTCCATAATGACAAGGCTACCATCCATTGGAGTAAAGAAAATCTCGACAACATACTACTTTCCATAATTACAAGGATACCATACATTGGAGTAATAAAGATATCGACAATAGACTACCTTCCATAATGACAAGGCTTCCATCCATTGGAGTAACACAAATCTCGACAACTGACTACCTTCCATAATAACTAGGCTACCATCCATTAAAATAACAAAAATATCGACAATTGACTACCTTCCATAATGACAAGGCTACCATCCAATGGAGTATCAAAAATCTGAACAACAGACTACTTTCCATATTGCCAAGCCTACCATCCATTGGAGTAACAGAAATCTCAACGACAGACTACCCTCCATAATGACAAGGCTACCATCCATTGTAGTAACAAAATTATCAACAACAGACTACCTTCCATAATGGCAAGGCTACCATCCATTAGAGTAACAAAAATCTCGACAACAAAGTACCTTCCATAATGACAAGGCTACCATCCATTGGTGTAACAAAAATCTTGACAACAGACTACCTTTCACAATGAAAAGGCTACCATCCATTGGAGTAACAAAAATATCGACAACAAACTACGTTCCTTAATGATAAGGCTACCATCCATTGGAGTAAGGAAGATATCGACAATATACTACCATCTATAATGACAAGGATAGCATCCATTGGAATAACAAAAATTTTGAAAATGAAGTACCTTCCATAATGACAAGGCTAACATCCATTGGAGTAACAAAAATCTCGACAACAGACTACTTTCCATAATGACAAGGCTACCATTCATTGGAGTAACGAAAATCTCGGTAATAGAGTACCTACAATAATGACAAGGCTAATCCATTAGAGTAACAAAAATATTGACAACAGACTGCATTTCATAATGACAAGGCTACCATCCATTGGAGTAATAAAACTCTCGACAATAGACTACCTTCCATAATGACAAGGCTACCTTCCACTGGAGTAACAAAAATCTCGACAACAGACTACCTTCCATAATGACAAGGCTACCATACATTGGAGTAACAATGATATCAACAACAAACTACCTTCCATAATGACAAGGCTTCAATCCATTGGAGTGACAAAAATCTCGACAACAGACTACCTACCATATAACTAGGCTACCATCCATTGAAATAAAAAAAATATCGACAACAGAGTACCTTCTATAATGACAAGGCTACCATCCAATGGAGTATAAAAAATCTGAACAACAGACTACTTTCCATATTGCCAAGCCTACCATCCATTGGAGTAACAGAAATCTCAATGACTGACTATCTTCCATAATGACAAGGCTACCATCCATTGGAGTAACAAAAATATCAACAACAGACTACCTTCCATAATGACAATGCTACCATCCATTAGAGTAATAAAAATCTCGACAACAAAGTACCTTCCATAATGACAAGGCTACCATCCATTGGTGTAACAAAAATCTTGACAACAGACTAACTATCACAATGACAAGGCTACCATCCATTGGAGTAACAAAAATATCGACAACAGACTACGTTCCATAATGATAAGGCTACCATCCATTGGAGTAAGGAAGATATCGACAACATACTACCTTCCATAATGACAAGGCTACCATCCATTGGAATAACAAAAATTTTGAAAATGAAGTACCTTCCATAATGACAAGGCTAACATCCATTGGAGTAACAAAAATCTCGACAACAGATTACCTTCCATAATGACAAGGCTACCATTCATTGGAGTAACGAAAATCTAGGCAATAGACTACCTACAATAATGACAAGGCTAATCCATTTGAGTAACAAAAATATTGACAACATACTGCGTTTCATAATGACAAGGCTACCATCCATTGGAGTAACAAAACTCTCGACAATAGACTACCTTCCATAATGACAAGGCTACCTTCCACTGGAGTAACAAAAATCTCGTCAACAGACTACCTTCCATAATGACAAGGCTAACATACATTGGAGTAACAATGATATCAACAACAGACTACCTTCCATAATGACAAGGCTTCCATCCATTGGAGTGAGAAAAATCTCGACAACAGACTACCTACCATATAACTAGGCTACCATCCATTGAAATAACATAAATATCGACAACAGAGTACCTTCTATAACGACAAGGCTACCATCCAATGGAGTATAAAAAATCTGAACAACATACTACTTTCCATATTGCCAAGCCTACCATCCATTGGAGTAACAGAAATCTCAACGACTGACTATCTTCCATAATGACAAGGATTCCATCCATTCGAGTAAAAAAAATATCAACAACAGAATACCTTCCATAATGACAATGCTACCATCCATTAGAGTAACAAAAATCTCGACAACAAACTACCTTCCATAATGACAAGGCTACCATCCATTGGAGTAACAAAAATCTTGACAACAGACTACCTTCCATAATGACAAGGCTACCATCCATTGCAGTAACAAAATTATCAACAACAGACTACCTTCCATAATGACCAGGCTACCATCCATTAGAGTAACAAAAATATCGACAACAAAGTACCTTCCATAATGAAAAGGCTATCATCCATTGGTGTAACAAAAATCTTGACAACAGACTACCTTTCACATTGAAAAGGCTACCATCCATTGGAGTAACAAAAATATCGACAACAGACTACGTTCCACAATGATAAGGCTACCATCCATTGGAGTAAGGAAGATATCGACAACATACTACCATCTATAATGACAAGGCTACCATCCATTGGAATAACAAATTTTGAAAATGAAGTACCTTCCATAATGACAAGGCTAACATCCATTGGAGTAACAAAAATCTCGACAACAGACTACCTTCCATAATGACAAGGCTACCATTCATTGGAGTAACGAAAATCTCGGTAATAGAGTACCTACAATAATGACAAGGCTAATCCATTGGAGTAACAAAAATATCGACAACAGACTGCGTTTCATAATGACAAGGCTACCATCCATTGGAGTAACAAAACTCTCGACAATAGACTACCTTCCATAATGACAAGGCTACCTTCCAATGGAGTAACAAAAATCTCGACAACAGACTACCTTCCATAATGACAAGGCTACCATACATTGGAGTAACAATGATATCAACAACAGACTACCTTCCATAATGACAAGGCTTCAATCCATTGGAGTGACAAAAATCTCGACAACAGACTACCTAATATAACTAGGCTACCATCCATTGAAATAAAAAAAATATCGACAACAGAGTACCTTCTATAATGACAAGGCTACCATCCAATGGAGTATAAAAAATCTGAACAACAGACTACTTTCCATATTGCCAAGCCTACCATCCATTGGAGTAACAGAAATCTCAATGACTGACTATCTTCCATAATGACAAGGCTAGCATCCATTGGAGTAACAAAAATATGAACAACAGACTACCTTCCATAATGACAATGCTACCATCCATTAGAGTAACAAAAATCTCGACAACAAAGTACCTTCCATAATGACAAGGCTACCATCCATTGGTGTAACAAAAATCTTGACAACAGACTAACTTTCACAATGACAAGGCTACCATCCATTGGAGTAACAAAATTATCAACAACAGACTACCTTCCATAATGACAAGGCTACCATCCATTAGAGTAACAAAAATATCGACAACAAAGTACCTTCCATAATGACAAGGCTACCATCCATTGGTGTAACAAAAATCTTGACAACAGACTACCTTTCACAATGAAAAGGCTACCATCCATTGGAGTAACAAAAATATCGACAACAGACTACGTTCCATAATGATAAGGCTACCATCCATTGGAGTAGGGAAGATATCGACAACATACTACCATCTATAATGACAAGGCTACCATCCATTGGAATAACAAATTTTGAAAATGAAGTACCTTCCATAATGACAAGGCTAACATCCATTGGAGTAACAAAAATCTCGACAACAGACTACCTTCCATAATAACAAGGCTACCATTCATTGGAGTAACGAAAATCTCGGTAATAGAGTACCTACAATAATGACAAGGCTAATCCATTGGAGTAACAAAAATATTGACAACAGACTGCGTTTCATAATGACAAGGCTACCATCCATTGGAGTAACAAAACTCACGACAATAGACTACCTTCCATAATGACAAGGCAACCTTCCAATGGAGTAACAAAAATCTCGACAACAGACTACCTTCCATAATGACAAGGCTACCATACATTGGAGTAACAATGATATCAACAACAGACTACCTTCCAAAATGACAAGGCTTCAATCCATTGGAGTGACAAAAATCTCGACAACAGACTACCTAATATAACTAGGCTACCATCCATTGAAATAAAAAAAATATCGACAACAGAGTACCTTCTATAATGACAAGGCTACCATCCAATGGAGTATAAAAAATCTGAACAACAGACTACTTTCCATATTGCCAAGCCTACCATCCATTGGAGTAACAGAAATCTCAATGACTGACTATCTTCCATAATGACAAGGCTAGCATCCATTTGAGTAACAAAAATATCAACAACAGACTATCTTCCATAATGACAATGCTACCATCCATTAGAGTAACAAAAATCTCGACAACAAAGTACCTTCCATAATGACAAGGCTACCATCCATTGGTGTAACAAAAATCTTGACAACAGACTAACTTTCACAATGACAAGGCTACCATCCATTGGAGTAACAAAAATATCGACAACAGACTACGTTCCATAATGATAAGGCTACCATCCTTTGGAGTAAGGAAGATATCGACAACATACTACCTTCCATAATGACAAGGCTACCATCCATTGGAATAACAAAAATTTTGAAAATGAAGTACCTTCCATAATGACAAGGCTAACATCCATTGGAGTAACAAAAATCTCGACAACAGACTACCTTCCATAATGACAAGGCTACCATTCATTGGAGTAACGAAAATCTCGGCAATAGACTACCTACAATAATGACAAGGCTAATCCATTTGAGTAACAAAAATATTGACAACAGACTGCATTTTATAATGACAAGGCTACCATCCATTGGAGTAACAAAAATCTTGACAACAGACTACCTTCCATAATGACAAGGCTACCATCCATTGCAGTAACAAAATTATCAACAACAGACTACCTTCCATAATGACAAGGCTACCATCCATTAGAGTAACAAAAATATCGACAACAAAGTACCTTCCATAATGACAAGGCTACCATCCATTGGTGTAACAAAAATCTTGACAACAGACTACCTTTCACATTGAAAAGGCTACCATCCATTGGAGTAACAAAAATATCGACAACAGACTACGTTCCATAATGATAAGGCTACCATCCATTGGAGTAAGGAAGATATCGACAACATACTACCATCTATAATGACAAGGCTACCATCCATTGGAATAACAAATTTTGAAAATGAAGTACCTTCCATAATGACAAGGCTAACATCCATTGGAGTAACAAAAATCTCGACAACAGACTACCTTCCATAATGACAAGGCTACCATTCATTGGAGTAACGAAAATCTCGGTAATAGAGTACCTACAATAATGACAAGGCTAATCCATTGGAGTAACAAAAATATTGACAACAGACTGCGTTTCATAATGACAAGGCTACCATCCATTGGAGTAACAAAACTCTCGACAATAGACTACCTTCCATGATGAAAAGGCTACCTTCCAATGGAGTAACAAAAATCTCGACAACAGACTACCTTCCATAATGACAAGGCTACCATACATTGGAGTAACAATGATATCAACAACAGACTACCTTCCATAATGACAAGGCTTCAATCCATTGGAGTGACAAAAATCTCGACAACAGACTACCTAATATAACTAGGCTACCATCCATTGAAATAAAAAAAACATCGACAACAGAGTACCTTCTATAATGACAAGGCTACCATCCAATGGAGTATAAAAAATCTGAACAACAGACTACTTTCCATATTGCCAAGCCTACCATCCATTGGAGTAACAGAAATCTCAATGACTGACTATCTTCCATAATGACAAGGCTAGCATCCATTGGAGTAACAAAAATATCAACAACAGACTACCTTCCATAATGACAATGCTACCATCCATTAGAGTAACAAAAATCTCGACAACAAAGTACCTTCCATAATGACAAGGCTACCATCCATTGGTGTAACAAAAATCTTGACAACAGACTAACTTTCACAATGACAAGGCTACCATCCATTGGAGTAACAAAATTATCAACAATAGACTACCTTCCATAATGACAAGGCTACCATCCATTAGAGTAACAAAAATATCGACAACAAAGTACCTTCCATAATGACAAGGCAACCATCCATTGGTGTAACAAAAATCTTGACAACAGACTACCTTTCACAATGAAAAGGCTACCATCCATTGGAGTAACAAAAATATCGACAACAGACTACGTTCCATAATGATAAGGCTACCATCCATTGCAGTAAGGAAGATATCGACAACATACTACCATCTATAATGACAAGGCTACCATCCATTGGAATAACAAATTTTGAAAATGAAGTACCTTCCATAATGACAAGGCTAACATCCATTGGAGTAACAAAAATCTCGACAACAGACTACCTTCCATAATGACAAGGCTACCATTCATTGGAGTAACGAAAATCTCGGTAATAGAGTACCTACAATAATGACAAGGCTAATCCATTGGAGTAACAAAAATATTGACAACAGACTGTGTTTCATAATGACAAGGCTACCATCCATTGGAGTAACAAAACTCTCGACAATAGACTACCTTCCATAATGACAAGGCAACCTTCCAATGGAGTAACAAAAATCTCGACAACAGACTACCTTCCATAATGACAAGGCTACCATACATTGGAGTAACAATGATATCAACAACAGACTACCTTCCATGATGACAAGGCTTCAATCCATTGGAGTGACAAAAATCTCGACAACAGACTACCTAATATAACTAGGCTACCATCCATTGAAATAAAAAAAATATCGACAACAGAGTACCTTCTATAATGACAAGGCTACCATCCAATGGAGTATAAAAAATCTGAACAACAGACTACTTTCCATATTGCCAAGCCTACCATCCATTGGAGTAACAGAAATCTCAATGACTGACTATCTTCCATAATGACAAGGCTAGCATCCATTGGAGTAACAAAAATATCAACAACAGACTACCTTCCATAATGACAATGCTACCATCCATTAGAGTAACAAAAATCTCGACAACAAAGTACCTTCCATAATGACAAGGCTACCATCCATTGGTGTAACAAAAATCTTGACAACAGACTAACTTTCACAATGACAAGGCTACCATCCATTGGAGTAACAAAAATATCGACAACAGACTACGTTCCATAATGATAAGGCTACCATCCATTGGAGTAAGGAAGATATCGACAACATACTACCTTCCATAATGACAAGGCTAACATCCATTGGAGTAACAAAAATCTCGACAACAGACTACCTTCCATAATGACAAGGCTACCATTCATTGGAGTAATGAAAATCTCGGCAATAGATTACCTACAATAATGACAAGGCTAATCCATTTGAGTAACAAAAATATTGACAACAGACTGCATTTCATAATGACAAGGCTACCATCCATTGGAGTAACAAAACTCTCGACAATAGACTACCTTCCATAATGACAAGGCTACCTTCCACTGGAGTAACAAAAATCTCGTCAACAGACTACCTTCCATAATGACAAGGCTACCATACATTGGAGTAACAATGATATCAACAACAGACTACCTTCCATAATGACAAGGCTTCCATCCATTGGAGTGAGAAAAATCTCGACAACAGACTACCTACCATATAACTAGGCTACCATCCATTGAAATAACAAAAATATCGACAACAGAGTACCTTCTATAACGACAAGGCTACCATCAAATGGAGTATAAAAAATCTGAACAACAGAATACTTTACATATTGCCAAGCCTACCATCCATTGGAGTAACAGAAATCTCAACGACTGACTATCTTCCATAATGACAAGGATTCCATCCATTCGAGTAACAAAAATATCAACAACAGACTACCTTCCATAATGACAATGCTACCATCCAGTAGAGTAACAAAAATCTCGACAACAAACTACCTTCCATAATGACAAGGCTACCATCCATTGGAGTAACAAAAATCTTGACAACAGACTACCTTTAACAATGACAAGGCTAACATCCATTGGAGTAACAAAAATAACGACAACAGACTACATTCCACAATGATAAGTCTACCATCCATTGGAGTAACGAAGATATCGACAACATACTACCTTCCATAATGACAAGGCTACCATCCATTGGAGTAACAATAATTTCAAAAATGAACTACCTTCCATAATGACAAGTCTACCATCCATTTGAATAACAAAAATCTCGACAACATACTACCTTCCATAATGACAAGGCTACCATCCATTGGAGTAAAACAAATCTCGACAACAGACTACCTTCCATCTTAACAAGGCTACCATCCATTGGAGTAACAAAATTATCGACAACAAACTACCTTCCATAATGACAAGGCTACCATCCATTGGAGTAAAGAAAATCTCGACAACATACTACCTTCCATAATTACAAGGATACCATACATTGGAGTAATAAAGATATCGACGATAGACTACCTTCCATAATGACAAGGCTTCCATCCATTGGAGTAACACAAATCTCGACAACTGACTACCTTCCATAATAACTAGGCTACCATCCATTAAAATAACAAATATATCGATAATAGACTACCTTCCATAATGACAAGGCTACCATCCAATGGAGTATCAAAAATCTGAACAACAGACTACTTTCCATATTGCCAAGCCTACCATCCATTGGAGTAACAGAAATCTCAACGACAGACTACCTTCCATAATGACAAGGCTACCATCCATTGGAGTAACAAAATTATCAACAACAGACTACCTTCCATAATGACAAGGCTACCATCCATTAGAGTAACAAAAATCTTCACAACAGACTACCTTTCACAATGATAAGGCTACCATCCATTAGAGTAAGGAAGATAGCGACAACATACTACCATCTATAATGAGAAGGCTACCATCCATTGGTGTAACAAAAATCTTGACAACAGACTACCTTTCACAACGACAAGGCTACCATCCATTGGAGTAACAAAAATATCGACAACAGACTACGTTCCATAATGATAAGGCTACCATCCATTAGAGTAAGGAAGATATCGACAACATACTACCATCTATAATGAGAAGGCTACCATCCATTGGAATAACAAAAATTTTGAAAATGAAGTACCTTCCATAATGACAAGGCTAACATCCATTGGAGTAACAAAAATCTCGACAACAGACTACCTTCCATAATGACAAGGCTACCATCCATTGGAGTAAAACAAATCTCGACAACAAACTACCTTCCATCTTAACAAGGCTACCATCCATTGGAGTAACAAAATTATCGGCAATAGACTACCTTCCATAATGCCAAGCCTACCATCCATTGGAGTAACAAAAATCTCAACGACAGACTACCTTCCATAATGACAAGGCTACCATCCATTAGAGTAACAAAAATCTCGACAACAAAATACCTTCCATAATGACAAGGCTACAATCCATTGGAGTAACAAAAATCTTGACAACAGACTACCTTTCACATAGACAAGGCTACCATCCATTGGACTAACAAAAATATCGATAACAGACTACGTTCCATAATGATAAGGCTACCTTCCATTGGAGTAATGTAGATATCGACAACATACTACCTTCTATAATGACAAGGCTACCATCCATTGGAGTAACAAAAATTTCAAAAATGAACTACCTTCCATAATGACAAGGCTACAATCAATTGGAATAACAAAAATCTCGATAACAGACTACTTTCCATAATGACAAGGCTACCATCCAATGGAATAACAAAAATCTAGACAATAGACTACCTTCCATAATGACAAGGCTACCATCCATTGGAGTAACAAAAATCTGAACAGCACACTACCTTCCATAATGACAAGGCTACCATCCATTGGAGTAACGAAAAGCTCGACAATAGAATACCTTCCATAATGACAAGGCTACCATTCATTGGAGTAACGAAAATCTCGACAATAGACTACCTACATAAATGACAAGGCTAATCCATTGGAGTAACAAAAATATTGACAACAGACTGCGTTTCATAATGACAAGGCTACCATCCATTGGAGTAACAAAACTCTCGACAATAGACTACCTTCCATAATGACAAGGCTACCTTCCACTGGAGTAACAAAAATCTCGACAACAGACTACCTTCCATAATGACAAGGCTATCATACATTGGAGTAAAAATGATATCAACAACAGACTACCTTCCATAATGACAAGGCTTCCATCCATTGGAGTGACAAAAATCTCGACAACAAACTACCTACCATATAACTAGGCTACCATCCATTAAAATAACAAAACTATCGACAACAGACTACCTTCCATAATGACAAGGCTACCAGCCAATGGAGTATCAAAAATCTGAATAAACTGGCTACTTTCCATATTGCCAAACCTACCATCTATTGGAGTAACAGAAATCTCAACGACAGACTACCTTCCATAATGACAAGGCTACCATCCATTGGAGTAACAAAAATATCAACAACAGACTACCTTCCATAATGACAAGGCTACCATCCATTAGAGTTACAAAAATCTCGACAAAAAACTACCTTCCATAATGACAAGGCTACCATCCATTGGAGTAACAAAAATCTTGACAACAGACTACCTTTCACAATGACAAGGCTAACATCCATTGGAGTAACAAAAATATCGACAACAGACTATGTTCCATAATGATAAGTCTACCATCCATTGGAGTAACGAAGATATCGACAACATACTACCTTCCAGAATGACAAGGCTACCATCCATTGGAGTAACAATAATTTCGTAAACGAACTACCTTCCATAATGACAAGGCTACCATCCATTTGAATAACAAAATTCTAGAAAACAGACTACCTTCCATAATGACAAGGCTACCATCCATTGGAGTAAAACAAATCTCGACAACAGACTACCTTCCATCTTAACAAGGCTACCATCCATTGGAGTAACAAAATTATCGACAACAGACTACCTTCTATAATGACAAGGCTACCATCCATTGGAGTAAAGAAAATCTCGACAACATACTACCTTCCATAATTACAAGGATACCATACATTGGAGTAATAAAGATATCGACAATAGACTACCTTCCATAATGACAAGGCTTCCATCCATTGGAGTAACACAAATCTCGACAACTGACTACCTTCCATAATAACTTGGCTACCATCCATTAAAATAACAAAAATATCGACAATAGACTACCTTCCATAATGACAAGGATACCATCCAATGGAGTATCAAAAATCTGAACAACAGACTACTTTCCATATTGCCAAGCCTACCATCCATTGGAGTAATAGAAATCTCAACGACAGACTACCTTCCATAATGACAAGGCTACCATCCATTGGAGTAACAAAATTATCAACAACAGACTACCTTCCATAATGACAAGGCTACCATCCATTAGAGTAACAATAATATCGACAATAAGTACCTTCCATAATGACAAGGCTACCATCCATTGGAGTAACAAAAATATTGACAACAGACTGCGTTTCATAATGACAAGGCTACCATCCATTGGAGTAACAAAACTCTCGACAATAGACTACCTTCCATAATGACAAGGCTACCTTCCACTGGAGTAACAAAAATCTTGACAACAGACTACCTTCCATAATGACAAGGCTACCATACATTCGAGTAAAAATGATATCAACAACAGACTACCTTCCATAATGACAAGGCTTCCATCCATTGGAGTGACAAAAATCTCGACAACAGACTACCTACCATATAATTAGGCTACCATCCATTGAAATAACAAAAATATCGACAAAAGACTACCTTCCATAATGACAAGGCTACCAGCCAATGGAGTATCAAAAATCTGAATAAACTGGCTACTTTCCATATTGCCAAACCTACCATCCATTGGAGTAACAGAAATCTCAATGACAGACTACCTTCCATAATGACAAGGCTACCATCCATTGGAGTAACAAAAATATCAACAACAGACTACCTTCCATAATGACAAGTCTACCATCCATTAGAGTAACAAAAATCTCGACAAAAAACTACCTTCCATAATGACAAGGCTACCATCCATTGGAGTAACAAAAATCTTGACAATAGACTACCTTTCATAATGACAAGGCTAACATCCATTGGAGTAACAAAAATATCGACAACAGACTATGTTCCATAATGATAAGTCTACCATCCATTGGAGTAACGAAGATATCGACAACATACTACCTTCCATAATGACAAGGCTACCATCCATTGGAGTAACAATAATTTCGTAAACGAACTACCTTCCATAATGACAAGGCTACCATCCATTTGAATAACAAAATTCTCGAAAACAGACTACCTTCCATAATGACAAGGCTACCATCCATTGGAGTAAAAAAAATCTCGACAACTGACTACCTTCCATCTTAACAAGGCTACCATCCATTGGAGTAACAAAATTATCGACAACAGACTACCTTCCATAATGACAAGGCTACCATCCATTGGAGTAAAGAAAATCTCGACAACATACTACCTTCCATAATTACAAGGATACCATACATTGGAGTAATAAAGATATCGACAATAGACTACCTTCCATAATGACAAGGCTTCCATCCATTGGAGTAACACAAATCTCGACAACTGAATACCTTCCATAATGACAAGGCTACCATCCAATGGAGTATCAAAAATCTGAACAACAGACTACTTTCCATATTGCCAAGCCTACCATCCATTGGAGTAACAGAAATCTCAACGACAGACTACCTTCCATAATGACAAGGCTACCATCCATTAGAGTAACAAAATAATCAACAACAGACTACCTTCCATAATGACAAGGCTACCATCCATTAGAGTAACAAAAATATCGACAATAAGTACCTTCCATAATGACAAGGCTACCATCCATTGGTGTAACAAAAATCTTGACAACAGACTACCTTTCACAACGACAAGGCTACCATCCATTGGAGTAAGGAAGATATCGACAACATACTACCATCTATAATGACATGGCTACCATCCATTGGAATAACAAAAAATTTGAAAATGAAGTACCTTCTATAATGCCAAGCCTACCATCCATTGGAGTAACAAAAATCTCAACGACAGACTACCTTCCATAATGACAAGGCTACCATCCATTAGAGTAACAAAAATCTCGACAACAAAATACCTTCCATAATGACAAGGCTACAATCCATTGGAGTAACAAAAATCTTGACAACAGACTACCTTTCACATAGACAAGGCTACCATCCATTGGACTAACAAAAATATCGACAACAGACTACGTTCCATAATGATAAGGCTACCTTCCATTGGAGTAGTGTAGATATCGACAACATACTACCTTCTATAATGACAAGGCTACCATCCATTGGAGTAACAAAAATTTCGAAAATGAACTACCTTCCATAATGACAAGGCTACAATCAATTGGAATAACAAAAATCTCGACAACAGACTACCTTCCATAATGACAAGGCTACCATCCAATGGAATAACAAAAATCTAGACAATAGGCTACCTTCCATAATGACAAGGCTACCATCCATTGGAGTAACAAAAATCTGAACAGCACACTACCTTCCATAATGACATGGCTACCATCCATTGGAGTAACCGAAATCTCAAGGACATACTACCTTCCATAATGACAAGGCTACCATCCATTAGAGTAACAAAAATCTCGACAACAAAATACCTTCCATATTAACAAGGCTACCATCCATTGGAGTAACAAAAATCTTGACAACAGACTACCTTTCACAATGACAAGGCTACCATCCATTGGAGTAACAAAAATATCGACAACGGACTATGTTCCATAATGATAAGGCTACCATCCATTAGAGTAAGGAAGATATCAACAACATACTACCTTCTATAATGACAAGGCTACCATCCATTAGAGTAACGAATTTTTTGAAAATGAACTACCTTCCATAATGACAAGGCTACAATCCATTAGAATAACAAAAATCTCGACAACAGACTACTTTCCATAATGACAAGGCTACCATCCAATGGAATAAAAAAAATCTCGACAATAGACTACCTTCCCTAATGACAAGGCTACCATCCATTAGAGTAACAAAAATCTAGACAACAGACTAAAGCCTACCATCCATTGGAGTAACAAAAATATTGACAACAGACGAACTTCCATAATGACAAGGCTACCATCCATTGGAGTAACGAAAAGCTCGGCAATAGAATACCTTCCATAATGACAAGGCTACCATTCATTGGAGTAACGAAAATCTCGACAATAGACTACCTACAGTAATGACAAGGCTAATCCATTGGAGTAACAAAAATATTGACAACAGACTGCGTTTCATAATGACAAGGCTACCATCCATTGGAGTAACAAAAATCTCGACAACAGACTACCTTCCATAATGACAAGGCTACCATACATTGGAGTAAAAATGATATCAACAACAGACTACCTTCCATAATGACAAGGCTTCCATCCATTGGAGTAACAAAAATCTCGACAACAGACTACCTACCATATAACTAGGCTACCATCCATTGAAATAACAAAAATATCGACAATAGACTACCTTCCATAATGACAAGGCTACCATCCAATGGAGTATCAAAAATCTGAACAACATACTACTTTCCATATTGCCAAGCCTACCATCCATTGGAGTAACAGAAATATCAATGACAGACTACCTTCCATAATGACAAGGCTACCATCCATTGGAGTAACAAAAATATCAACAACAGACTACCTTCCATAATGACAAGGCTACCATCCATTAGAGTAACAAAAATCTCGACAACAAACTACCTTCCATAATGACAAGGCTACCATCCATTGGAGTAACAAAAATCTTGACAACAGACTACCTTTCACAATGACAAGGCTAACATCCATTGGAGTAATAAAAATATCGACAACAGACTACGTTCCGTAATGATAAGGCTATCATCCATTGGAGTAACGAAGATATCGACAACATACTACCTTTCATAATGATAAGGCTACCATCCATTGGAGTAACAATAATTTCGACAACATACTACCTTCTATAATGACAAGGCTACCATCCATTGGAGTAACAAAAAATTTCGAAAATGAACTACCTTCCATAATGACAAGGCTACAATCAATTGGAATAACAAAAATCTCGACAACAGACTACCTTCCATAATGACAAGGCTACCATCTAATGGAATAACAAAAATATCGACAATAGATTACCTTCCATAATGACAAGGCTATCATCCATTTGAGTAACAAAAATCTGAACAGCACACTACCTTCCATAATGACATGGCTACCATCCATTGGAGTAACAAAAATATCAACGACAAACTACCTTCCATAATGACAAGGCTACCATCCATTGGAGTAACAAAAATATCAACAACAGACTACCTTCCATAATGACAAGGCTACCATCCATTAGAGTAACAAAAATCTAGACAACAAACTACCTTCCATAATGACAAGGCTACCATCCATTGGAGTGACTATAATTCTTGACAACAGACTACCTTTCACAATGACAAGGCTAACATCCATTGGAGTAACAAAAATATCGACAACAGACTACGTTCCATAATGATAAGGCTACCATCCATTGGAGTAACGATGATATCGACAACATACTACCTTCCATAATGACAAGGCTACCATCTATTGGAGTAACAAAACTTTCGAAGACGAACTACCTTCCATAATGACAAGGCTACCATCCATTGGAATAACAAAAATATTGACAACAGACTACCTTCCATAATGACAAGGCTACCATCCATTGGAGTAAAACAAATCTCGACAACAGACAACCTTCCATCTTAACAAGGATACCATCCATTGGAGTAACACAATTATCGACAACATACTACCTTCCATAATGACAAGGCTACCATTTATTGGAGTAAAGAAAATCTCGACAATAGACTACCTTCCATAATTACAAGGCTAGCATACATTGGAGTAATAAAGATATCGACAACAGACTAACTCCCATAATGACAAGGCTTCCATCCAATGGAGTAACACCAATCTCGACAACTGACTACCTTCCATAATAACTAGGCTACCATCCATTAAAATAACAAAAATATCGACAACAGACTACCTATCATAATGACAAGGCTACCATCCAATGGAGTAACAAAAATCTGAACAACAAAATACTTTCCATTATGCCAAGCCTACCATCCATTGGAGTAACAGAAATCTCAACGACAGACTACCTTCCATAATGACAAGGCTACCATCCATTAGAGTAACAAAAATCTCGAAAACAAACTACGTTCCATAATGACAAGGCTACCATCCATTGGAGTAACAAAAATCTTGACAACAGACTACCTTTCACAATGACAAGGCTACCATCTATTAGAGTAACAAAAATATCGACAACGGACTATGTTCCATAATGATAAGGCTACCATCCATTGTAGTAAGGAATATATCGACAACATACTACCTTCTATAATGACAAGGCTACCATACATTGGAGTAACAAATTATTTGAAAATGAACTAACTTCCATAATGACAAGGCTACAATCCATTGGAATAACAAAAATCTCGACAACAGACTACCTTCCATAATGACAAGGCTACCATCCAATGGAATAACACAAATCTCGACAATAGACTACCTTCCATAATGACAAGGCTACCATCCATTAGAGTAACAAAAATCTCGACAACAGACTAAAGGCTACCATCCATTGGAGTAACAAAAATATTGACAATATACTAACTTCCATAATGACAAGGCTACCATCCATTGGAGTAACGAAAATCTCGACAATATAATACCTTCCATAATGACAAGGCTACCATTCATTGGAGTAACTAAAATTTCGAAAATAGACTACCTACAATATTGACAAGGCTAATCCATTGGAGTAACAAAAATATTGACAACAGACTGCGTTTCATAATGACAAGGCTACCATCCATTGGATTAACAAAACTCTCGACAATAGACTACCTTCCATAATGACAAGGCTACCTTCCACTAGAGTAACAAAAATCTCGACAACAGACTACCTTCCATAAGGACAAGGCTACCATACATTGGAGTAACAATGATATCAACAACAGACTACCTTCCATAATGACAAGGCATCCATCCATTGGAGTAACAAAAATCTCGACAACAGACTACCTACCATATAACTAGGCTACAATCCATTGAAATAACAAAAATATCGAAAATAGATTACCTTCCATAATGACAAGGCTACCATCCAATGGAGTATCAAAAATCTGAACAACAGACTACTTTCCATATTGCCAAGCCTACCATCCATTGGAGTAACAGAAATCTCAACGACATACTACCTTCCATAATGACAAGGATACTATCCATTGGAGTAACAAAAATATCAACAACAGACTAGACTACCTTCCATAATGACAAGGCTACCATCCATTAGAGTAACAAAAATCTCGACAACAAACTACCTTCCATAATGACAAGGCTACCATCCATTGGAGTAACAAAAATATGAACAACACACTACCTTCCATAATGACATTGCTACCATCCATTGGAGTAACCGAAATCTCAAGGACAGACTACCTTCCATAATGACAAGGCTACCATCCATTGGAGTAACAATGATATCGACAACAGACTACCTTCCATAATGACAAGGCTTCCATCCATTGGAGTAACAAAAATCTCGACAACAGACTACCTTCCATAATGACAAGGCAACCATCCAATGGAATAACACAAATCTCGACAATAGACTACCTTCCATAATGACAAGGCTACCATCCATTAGAGTAACAAAAATCTCGACAATAGACTAAAGGCTACCATCCATTGGAGTAACAAAAATATTGACAATAGACTAACTTCCATAATGACAAGGCTACCATTCATTGGAGTAACTAAAATCTCGACAATAGACTACCTACAATAATGACAAGGCTTATCCATTCGAGTAACAAAAATATTGACAACAGACTACCTTCCATAATGACAAGGCTACCATCCATTGGAATAACAAAATTCTCGACAACAGACTACCTTCCATAATGACAAGGCTACCATCCATTGGAGTAAAACAAATCTCGACAACAGACTACCTTCCATCTTAAAAATGCTACCATCCATTGGAGTAACAAAATTATCAATAACAGACTACCTTCCATAATAACAAGGCTACCATCCATTGGAGTAAAGAAAATCTCGACAACATACTACCTTCCATAATTACAAGGATACCATACATAAGAGTAATAAAGATATCGACAATAGACTACCTTCCATAATGACAAGGCTACCATCCAATAGAGTATTAAAAATCAGAACAACAGACTCCTTTCCATATTGCCTAGCATACCATCCATTGGAGTAACATAAATCTCAACGACAGACTACCTTTCATGATGACAAGGCTACCATCCATTGGAGTAACAAAATTATCAACAACAGACTACCTTCCATAATGACAAGGCTACCATCCATTAGAGTAACAAAAATATCGACAACAAAGTACCTTCCATAATGACAAGGCTACCATCCATTGGTGTAACAAAAATCTTGACAACAGACTACCTTTCACAATGACAAGGCTACCATCCATTGGAGTAACAAAAATATTGACAACAGACTACATTCCATAATGATAAGGCTACCATCCATTGGAGTAAGGAAGATATCGACAACATACTACCATCTATAATGACAAGGCTACCATCCAATGGAATTACAAAAATTTTGAAAACGAACTACCTTCCATAATGACAAGGCTACAATCCATTGGAATAACAAAAATCTCGATAACAAACTACCTTCCATAATGACAAGGCTACCATCCAATGGAATAACAAAAATATCGATAATAGACTACCTTCCATAATGACAAGGCTACCATCCATTGGAGTAACAAAAATATGAACAGCACACTACCTTCCATAATGACATTGCTACCATCCATTGGAGTAACCGAAATCTCAAGGACAGACTACCTTCCATAATGACAAGGCTACCATCCATTGGAGTAACAAAAATCTCGACAACAGACTAAAGGCTACCATCCATTGGAGTAATGAAAATATCGACAACAGACTAACTTCCATAATGACAAGGCTACCATCTATTGTAGTAACGAAAATCTCTACAATAGAATACCTTTCATAATGACAAGGCTACCATTCATTGGAGTAACTAAAATCTCGACAATAGACTACCTACAATAATGACAAGGCTAATCCATTAGAGTAACAAAAATATTGACAACAAACTGCGTTTCATAATGACAAGGCTACCATCCATTGGAGTAACAAAACTCTCGACAATAGACTATCTTCCATAATGACAAGGCTACCTTCCACTGGAGTAACAAAAATCTCGACAACAGACTACCTTCCATTATGACAAGGCTACCATACATTGGAGTAACAATGATATCGACAACAGACTACCTTCCATAATGATAAGGCTTCCATCCATTGGAGTAACAAAAATCTCGACAACAGACTACCTACCATATAACTAGGCTAACATCCAGTGGAGTAACAAAAATATCGACAACGGACTACCTTCCATAATGACAAGGCTACCATCCATTGGAGTAACGAAAATCTCGACAACAGACTACCTTCCATAATTACAAGGCTACCATACATTGGAGTAACAAAAATATGAACAGCACACTACCTTCCATAATGACATTGCTACCATCCATTGGAGTAACCGAAATCTCAAGGACAGACTACCTTCCATAATGACAAGGCTACCATCCATTGGAGTAACAAAAATCTCGACAACAGACTAAAGGCTACCATCCATTGGAGTAATGAAAATATCGACAACAGACTAACTTCCATAATGACAAGGCTACCATCTATTGTAGTAACGAAAATCTCTACAATAGAATACCTTTCATAATGACAAGGCTACCATTCATTGGAGTAACGAAAATCTCGACAATAGACTACCTACAATAATGACAAGGCTAATCCATTAGAGTAACAAAAATATTGACAACAAACTGCGTTTCATAATGACAAGGCTACCATCCATTGGAGTAACAAAACTCTCGACAATAGACTATCTTCCATAATGACAAGGCTACCATCCATTTAAATAACATAAATCTCGACAATAGACTACCTTCCATAATGACAAGGCTACCATCCAATGAGTATCAAAAATCTGAACAACAAACTACTTTGCATAATGCCAAGCCTACAATCTATTGGAGTAATAGAAATCTCAACGACAAACTACCTTCCATAATGACAAGGCTACCATCCATTGGAGTAACAAAAATATCAACAATAGACTACCTTCCATAATGACAAGGCTACCATCCATTGGAGTAATAAAAACATCGACAACAAACTACCTTCCATAATGACAAGGCTACCATCCATTGTGGTAAGAAAAATCTCGACAACAGGCTACCTTCCGTAATGACAAAGTCACCATCCATTGTGGTAACAAAAATCTCGAAAATAGACTACCTTCCATAATGACATGGGTACCATCCATTGGAGTAAAAAAAATCTCGACAACAGACTACCTTCCATCATGACAAGGCTACCATCCATTGGAATAACAAAAATATCGACAATAGACTACCTTCCATAATGAAAAGGCTACCATCCATTGGAGTAACGTAAATCTCGACAACAAACTACCTTCCATAATTACAAGGCTACGATACATTGGAGTAACAAAGATATCGACAATAGACAACCTTCCACAATGACAAGGCTTTCATCCATTGGAGTAACACAAATCTCGACAACATACTACATTCCATAATAACTAGGCTACTATCCATTGAAATAAAGAAAATCTCGACAACAGACTACCTTCCATAATGACAAGGCTACCATCCAATGGAGTATCAAAAATCTGAACAACAGACTACGTTCCATAATGCAAAGCCTACCATCCATTGGAGTAACATAAATCTCAAAGACAAACTACCTTCCATAATGACAAGGCTACCATCGTTTGGAGTAACAAAAATTTCAACAACATACTACCTTCCATCATGACAAGGATACGATCCATTGGAGTAACAAAAATCTCAACAACAGGCCACGTTCCAAAAGGGAAAGGCTACCATCCATTGGAGTAAAAAATATCTCGACAAAAAACTACCTTTCAAAATGATAAGGCTACCATCCATTGGAGTGAGAAAAATCTCGACAACAGGCTACCTTCCATAATGACAATGTCACCATACATTGTGGTAACAAAAATCTCGACAATAGTCTAACTTCCACAATGACAAGGCTACCATCCATTGGAGTAACAAAAATATGAACAACACACTACCTTCGATAAGGACATTGCTACCATCCATTGGAGTAACCGAAATCTCAAGGACAGACTTCCTTCCATAATGACAAGGCTACCATCCATTGGAGTAACAAAAATCTCGACAATAGACTAAAGGCTACCATCCATTGGAGTAACGAAAATATCGACAACAGACTAACTTCCATAATGACAAGGCTACCATCTATTGGAGTAACGAAAATCTCGACAAGAGAATACCTTCCATAATGACAAGGCTACCATTCATTGGAGTAACGAAAATCTCGACAATAGACTACTTACAATAATGACAAGGCTAATCCATTGGAGTAACAAAAATATTGACAACAGATTGCGTTTCATAATGACAAGGCTACCATCTATTGGAGTAACAAAACTCTCGACAATAGACTACCTTCCATAATGACAAGGCTACCTTCCACTGGAGTAACAAAAATCTCGACAACAGACTACCTTCAATAATGACAAGGCTACTATACATTGGAGTAACAATGATATCGACAACATACTACCTTCCATAATGACAAGGCTTCCATCTATTGGAGTAACAAAAATTTCTACAACAGACTACCTACCATATAACTAGGCTACCATCCATTGGAATAACAAAAATATCGACAATAGACTACCTTCCATAATGACAAGGCTACCATCCAATGGAGTATCAAAAATCTAAAAACGGACTACTTTCCATAATGCAAAGTCTACCATCCATTGGACTAACAAAAATATCAACAATAGACTACCTTCAATAATGACAAGGCTACCATCCATTGGAGTAACAAAAATCCCGACAACAGGCTACTTTCCATAATGACAAGGTCACCATCCATTGTGGTAACAAAAATCTCGATAATAGACTACCTTCCATAATGACATGGGTACCATCCATTGGAGTAAAAAAAAATCTCGACAGCAGACTACCTTCCATCATGACAAGGCTAACATCCATTGGAGTAACAAAAATATCGACAACAGACTACCTTCCATAATGACAAAGCTCCATCCATTGGAGTAACGAAAATATCGATAACAGACTACCTTCCATAATTACAAGGCTACCATACATTGGAGTAATAAAGATATTGACAACAGATTACCTTCCATAATGACAAGGCTTTTATCCTCTTGAGTAACACAAATCTCGACAACTGACTACCTTCCATAATAACTAGGCTAACATCCATTAAAATAACATAAATCTCGACAATAGACTACCTTCCATAATGACAAGGCTACCATCCAATGAGTATCAAAAATCTGAACAACAAACTACTTTCCATAATGCCAAGCCTACCATCCATTGGAGTAATAGAAATCTCAACGACATACTACCTTCCATAATGACAAGGCTACCATCCATTGGAGTAAAAAAATATTAACAATAGACTACCTTCCATAATGACAAGGCTACCATCCATTGGAGTAATAAAAACATCGACAACAAACTACCTTCCATAATGACAAGGCTACCATCCATTGTGGTAAGAAAAATCTCGACAACAGGCTACCTTCCGTAATGACAAAGTCACCATCCATTGTGGTAACAAAAATCTCAAAAATAGACTACCTTCCATAATGACATGGGTACCATCCATTGGAGTAAAAAAAATCTCGACAACGGACTACCTTACATCATGACAAGGCTACCATCCATTGGAGTAACAAAAATATCGACAATAGACTACCTTCCATAATGACAAGACTACCTTCCATAATTACAAGGCTACCATACATTGGAGTAACAAAGATATCAACAATAGACTACCTTACATAATGACATGGGTACCATCCACTGGAGTAAAACAAATCTCGACAACAGACTACCTTCCATCTTATCAAGGCTACCATCATATGGAGTAACAAAAATTTCGACAACGGGCTACCTTCCATAATGACATGGCTACCATCCATTGAAGTAAAGAAAATCTCGACAACAGACTACCTTCCATAATTACAAGGCTACCATACATTAGAGTAATAAAGATATCGACAACAGACTACCTTCCATAATGAAAAGGCTTCCATCCATTGGAGTAACACAAATCTCGACAACTGACTACCTTCCATAATAACTAGGCTACCATCCATTGAAATAACAAAAATATCGACAACAGACTACCTTCCATAATGACAAGGCCACCATCCAATGGAGTATCAAAAATCTGAACAACAAACTATTTTCCATATTGCCAAGCCTACCATCCATTGTAGTAACAGAAATCTCAACGACAGACTACCTTCCATAATGACAAGGCTACCATCCATTGGAGTAACAAAAATCTCGACAACAAACTACCTTCCATAATGACAAGGCTACGAGTAACAAAAATATCGACAACAGACTACGTTCCATAATGATAAGGCTACCATCCATTGGAGTAACAAAGATATCAACAACATACTACCTTCCATAATGACAAGGCTACCATCCATTGGAGTAAGAAAAATCTCGACAATAGGCTACCTTCGGTAATGACAAAGTCACCATCCATTGCGGTAACAAAAATCTCGACAATAGACTACCTTCCATAATGACATGGGTACCATACATTGTAGTAAAAAAAATCCCGACAACATACTACCTTCCATAATGACAAGGCTACCATCCATTGGAGTAACAAAAATATCGACAACAGACTACCTTACATAATCACAAGGCTACCATCCATTGGAGTAACAAAAATCTCGACAACAGACTACCTTCCATAATTACAAGGCTACCATACATTGGAGTAACAAAGATATCAACAATAGACTACCTTCCATAATGACAAGGCTTTCATCCATTAGAGTAACACAAATCTCGACAACATACTACACTCCATAATAACTAGGCTATTATCCATTAAAATAACGAAAATCTTGATAACAGACTACCATCCATAATGACAAGGCTACCATCCAATGGATTATCAAAAATCTGAACAACAGACTACTTTTCATAATGCCAAGCCTACCATCCATTGGAGTAACATAAATCTCAAAGACAGACTACCTTCCATAATGACAAGGCTACCATCCATTAGAGTAACAAAAATATCAACAACATACTACCTTCCATCATGACAAGGCTACCATCCATTGGAGTAACCAAAATCTCAACAACAAGCCACGTTCCAACATGGCAAGGCTACCATCCATTGGTGTAAAAAATATCTCAACAACAAACTACCTTCCAAAATGACAAGGCTACCATCCATTGGAGTGATAAAAATCTCGACAAAAGGCTATCTTCCATAATGATAAGGTCACCATCCATTGTGGTAACAAAAATCTCGACAACAGAGTAACTTCTATAATGAGAAGGCTACCATCCATTGGAGTAACAAAATCTGAACAATAGACTAGCTTCCATAATGACAAAGCTACTATCCATCGAAGTAACAAAAATCTCAAAGACAGACTACATACCATAATGACAAGTCTACCATCCATTAGAGTAACTAAAATTTCGACAACAGACTACCTTCCATATTAACTAGGATACCATCCATTGGAATAACAAAAATATCGACAATAGACTACCTTCCATAATGACAAGGCTACCATCCAATGGAGTATCAAAAATCTAAACAACAGACTACTTTCTATAATGCCAAGTCTACCATCCATTGGAGTAACAAAAATCTCAATGATAGACTTCCTTCCATAATGACAAGGATACCATCCATTGGAGTAACAAAAATATCAACAACAGACTACCTTCCATAATGACAAGGCTACCATCCATTGGAGTAACAAAAATCTCGACAACAAACTACCTTTCATAATGACAAGGCTACCATCCATTGGAGTAAGAAAAATCTCAAAAATAGGCTACCTTCCATAATGACAAGGTCACTATCCATTGCGGTAACAAAAATCTCGACAATAGACTACCTTCCATAATGACATGGGTACCATCCATTAGAGTAAAACAAATCTAGACAATAGACTACCTTCCATCTTTACAAGGCTACCATCATTTGGAGTAACAAAAATATCGACAGCAGACTACCTTCCATAATTACAAGGCTACCATACATTGGAGTAATAAAGATATCGACAAAAGACTACCATCCATAATGACAAGGCTTCCATTGATTAGAGTAACACAAATCTCGACAACTGACTACCTTCCATAATAACTAGGCTACCATCCATTGAAATGACAAAAATATCGACAACAAACTACCTTCCATAATGACAAGGCCACCATCCAATGGAGTATCAAAAATCTGAACAACAGACTACTTTCCATATTGCCAAGCCTACCAACCATTGGAGCAACAGAAATCTCAACAACAGACTACCTTCCATAATGACCAGGATACCATCCATTGGAGTAACAAAAATTTCGAAAACAAACTACCTTCCATAATGACAAGGCTACCATCCATTGGAATACAAAAATCTCGACAACAGACTACCTTCCATATTGACAAGGCTACCAAACATTTGAGTAACAAAAATATCACCAACAGACTACCATCCATAATGATAAGGCTACCATCCATTGGAGTAACAAAAATCTGAACAACACACTACCTTCCATAATGACATGGCTACCATCCATTGGAGAAACCGAAATCTGAAGGACAGACTACCTTCCATAATGACAAGGCTAACATCCATTGGAGTAACAAAAATCTCGACAACAGACTAAAGGCTACCATCCATTGGAGTAACAAAAATATCGACAACAAACTAACTTCCATAATGACAAGGCTACCATCCATTGGAGTAACAAAAATCTCGACAACAGAATACCTTCCATAATGACAAGGCTACTAATCCATTGGAGTAACAAAAATATTGACAACAGACTGCGTTTAATAATGACAAGGCTACCATCCATTGGAGTAACAAAACTCTCGACAATAGACTACCTTCCATAATGACAAGGCTACCTTCCACTGGAGTAACAAAAATCTCAACGACAGACTACCTTCCATAATGACAAGGCTACCATCCATTGGAGTAACAAAAATATCAACAATAGACTACCTTCCATAATGACAAGGCTACCATCCATTGGAGTAATAAAAACATCGACAACAAACTACCTTCCATAATGACAAGGCTACCATCCATTGGAGTAACAAAAATATCGACAATAGACTACCTTGCATAATGACAAGGCTACCATCCAATGGAGTATCAAAAATCTAAACAACGGACTACTTTCCATAATGCCAAGTCTACCATCCATTGGACTAACAAAAATATCAACAATAGACTACCTTCAATATTGACAAGGCTATCATCCATTGGAGTAACAAAAATCTCGACAACAAACTACCTTCCATAATAACAAGGCTACCATCCATTGGAGTAAGAAAAATCTCGACAACAGGATACCTTCCATAATGACAAGGTCACCATCCATTGTGGTAACAAAAATCTCGACAATAGACTACCTTCCATAATGACATGGGTACCATCCATTGGAGTAAAAAAAACTCGACAACAGACTACCTTCCATCTTCACAAGGCTACCATCCATTGGAGTAACAAAAATATTGACAACAGACTACCTTCCATAATGACAAGGCTACCATCCATTGGAGTAACGAAAATCTCGACAACAGACTCTCTTCCATAATTACAAGGCTACCATACATTGGAGTAATAAAGATATTGAAAACATACTACCTTCCATAATGAAAAGGCTTTCATCCTCTGGAGTAACACAAATCTCGACAACTGACTACCTTCCATAATAAATAGGCTAACTGTAACACCCCAGTTCCAATTATTTGATTTATTTAAATTGGGAAATTATTTTATTAGAATTAATAAAATAAAAAGGAATTATCTATTTTGGAATATTTGAAGAAAATAAAAGAAATAAGAAAACATTGAGTTTTTTTAGATATTGGGCTTGGATGTCGTTAGTAAAAAGTGGGGGTGCAAAAGAAATAAGGATATGTTTTGGAACTCAAGTTATTTTTCTCATTATTCACGATAACACAGAATTTGGGAAATTTGGGAAGCTGAGCTCTGAAGGTGAGAAGAACGAAGAACATCGCTCCAGAACTTAAGCTGCAATTTGATAAGGTAAGGGGGCTACTACTCAATTTACATTTGCTTATGGGTTTAGATGCAATTGGTTGGGCAATCGTAGGATAATCCCATTTTCTCTGATGTTCTTAGTGATCGAAAACTTTAGGGTCGAATTTCGTTAGAAAAGGTTAGGTTCCCAAATTTTATGAATCAATTAAGGACTTTAGGTTCCCAAATGGTGGATTTGGAGTATATCTGTATGATCGTGAGTTTACCTTAGGTGTTCTAGGGATAACCTTGACGTTGTTAAAATTTCCCTAAAGGATGGGTAATATGTAACTTAAGGTCAATTTTATAAAACTTGTTGTTGATGAAAGAATGGTTGATAAAATAGGATGTTTTGAGACAAAAATTCTGAGTTGTGTATGATTTGAAAAATAAGACCTTAAGTGAAATAATGCTGTCCTTAAGATTGGAAATTGATTTAACGTAGAAGGGAATTGCGTCCCAATTGATGTGTTGCTTTGAGTTATGCATAATTGATGTTACTATGTACCGCAACGCACGTTTTGGCTGGTATTTTCGCGTTTGGTCGCTGTTCTGAGCATGCTGCAGGTACAGGAAATTTCTGCACGCGCTCATCAACACGGGCCATGTTGATTAACACGGGCACCCGTGTTGATTCACTGTGTTGGCAAAAAGATGTGTTTCTGGGCACATTTCAACACGGGCCGTGTTGATTCACACGGGCACCCGTGTTGATCCCCTGTATTGTCAAAATAACATGTTTTCTGGACACATTTCCACACGGGCAGTGTTGTTTTACACGGGCACCCGTGTTAAACCTCCTGTGTTGGTTTTTGAATTTTGTTTTCTGTGCGTGCTGTTATGTACGGGATTGATCCTGTTTTGATGTGCAGTGTTTGATATGTTTTGAATATGCTGTTTATTGATACCCTAGTGTTGTTTGACGTTTGTATCGAATAACGATTGTATGTTAAGATACCAACACTATGTGGATTTTATTGTCATGCTTTTAGATAATGTTATCAAGCATGAATTATGATATAACTTGATATGATTGGTTGATGTTTAATAGTATGCTGAGTGATTACATGCTATTCATATCGTGTTGTATTTGATATTGTCGATGTCGCATGATATGTTTTCTTGATGATTAATAGTATGCTGAGTGTTACATACTTTACATATCATGTTGCATTTGTTAATTCCCATTGTGTGGAATTAACATGGTGGCCAATATACGTGTCCGCGATTTAATGGAACGTTGAGGTGGTAGCCGTGTCCGCGATATAATGGAACGGTGAGTTATCCGTGACCCGAGATTTAATGGGGCGGTAAAATGGTACCACATGCATGGGTGTGTTGCATTATATTGAATATAACATAAGTGGATGATTTTCCAATGTTGTATTTAATTGATTGTATGCATGTATTGCTGCTAAATTGTTAATGATGTTTGATGTTAATTATAAGTATGAAATGTGATATATTATGAATATATGAATTGTAAAGGTTTTCGTAAACTATGAAACATGCTAACTGTTTGGGTGATGCTTATGGTTTTCTGAATTGATTGTTATGAACGTATAATCAAATGTATAGTTGAGATGCTCACCCTTACTGTTGAATATTTCAGATTGAGGAGCTTCGTTCAGGTGCTTGGCGAAGGCTTGTTGTTTCTAGTTTATTTTCGTTTAAGTATTGTTCGGGTCATGCTCTGATAGTTGTAACTCCGGGAACGTTTGTTTGTCGAGCTGCTTTAGTCAGACTCGTTTATTTCCTTATGTTTGTTATAATATAATGTTGATATATTCCAGGTGTTAATCCCTGATGATTTTGAAAATATTATAACATTGGTTCTGTTAAGTAAATTATTCCGCTGTGTAAACATATATGAGTTACTTCTATGTTATGCATGACAGGAACTTGTTTATTAAAAGAGAATTGTGACATCCTCGTTAATACATGTACTCTGAATATATGATTTTAATTATTTACGAAATTTTATGCGGGGTTTTAGAGGGTGTTACAATAGTGGTATCAGAGCATAGTCGGTCGTTGCGACTAGAGTCTTGAGTCAGTCATTCCTTTTGTATGCGATTAGTGTAAGGCAACACTGTCGATACTGTATTCTGATGAGGAGTATGTTTTAATTCTCAGGAATATGGCTGGAAGAGGTAACAGACGAAATGATGCTGCACTCGCTGAGGCTTTGGGATGTTAGCTGGTGTACTTGCTGGAAATCCAAATGGAGGGGTGATTGGTACTGATAAGCAATTGGGGAACTTCCAAAGGAACAATCCTCCGTTGTTCAAAGGTACACATGACCCTGAAGGTGCTCAGAAGTGGCTGAAGGAAATCGAAAGGATTTTCCGTGTGATTGATTGTGCTGAAGATCTGAAAGTCAGATATGGTACGCATATGTTGGCAGAAGAGGCCGACGACTGGTGGGTTGCAACAAGGACTGAAATGGTTCAGGATGGAGAGGCACTGACTTGGGCTAACTTCAGAAGGGCTTTTCTGAGGAGGTACTTTCCTGAAGATGTTCGGGGAAGAAAGGAAATTGAATTTTTGGAGCTTAAGCAGGGCAATCTGACTGTTAGTGAGTATGCTGCTAAGTTCACTGAGCTGGCAAAGTATTATGCACACTACAACAATGATGAGGCTGGAGAATTCTCTAAATGTATCAAATTATAGAATGGTCTCCGAGATGAGATTAAGCAGGGAATCAGGTACCAGCGTATTCGTAGATTTTCTGATCTGGTGGATTGTAGCAGGATCTTGGAAGAAGATATTACCAGGACTAGGTCGTCTCACTCTCGTGGGGCTGTTGATAAAAGAGGAAAGCAACCTATGGACCGTGGCAAGCCATATGGTAGAGGTAACCAGAAAGCAGGTGGATGGAAAAGGCCTAGTGGGGGAGATTCTAAGGCTCCTATCAGATGCTACAGGTGTGGTGAATCTGGTCATCATATTCGAGATTGCAAGAGTGATGAGAAGAAGTGCTATAAATGTGGGAAGACTGGTCATTTGTCTAGTGATTGCAAAGGGAAGTTTGTTACTTGTTACAATTGTGGTGAAGAAGGTCACATTCGTCCGCAGTGTCCTAAGCCTAAGAAGGATCAGTCAGGTGGAAAAGTGTTCGCTTTGTCTGGATCTGAGACTACTCCAGAGGATCGATTGATTAAAGGTACGTGTTTTATTCATGGCACACCTTTAGTTGCAATTATTGATACTGGTGCAACTCATTCTTTCATTTCCTTGGATTGTGCTGAGAGGTTGAAACTGGACATATCTGGTATGCGAGGTAGCATGGTTGTTGATACTCCTGCATCGGGTTCAGTGACAACTTCACTCGTATGTAGGAATTGTCCTATTGAGATTTTTGGTAGAGGTTTCGGTATGGATTTTGTGTGCCTACCGCTTGAACAAATTGATATTATCCTTGGGATGAACTGGTTGGAATTCAACCGGGTTCATCTGAACTGTTTTGCTAAGACGGTGATTTTCCCAGAGGCAGATGGTGTCGGGAATTTGACTATGACTGCTAGACAGGTACAAGAAGCAATGGAAGACGGTGCTAATGTGTTTATGTTACTTGCTTCGTTAGATGCAACAGGAAAGGTCAGGAGTGGGGAATTGCCAGTGGTGTGTGATTTTCCAGAAGTCTTTCCTGATGATGTTGGTGAGTTACCTCCGGAGAGAGAAGTGGAATTTTCTATAGATTTGATTCCTGGTACGAGACCGGTGTCGATGGCACCATATCGTATGTCTGCATCTGAGTTGGCTGAATTGAAGAGCCAGTTGGAAGATTTATTGGAGAAGAAGTTTATTCGTCCAAGTGTTTCGCCTTGGGGCGCTCCGGTATTGTTGGTTAAGAAGAAAGAAGGTTCTATGAGACTGTGTGTTGATTACAGGAAATTGAACAAAGTAACCATTAAAAATCGGTATCCATTACCGAGGATTGATGATTTAATGGATCAGCTAATTGGAGCCAGTGTATTCAGTAAGATTGACTTGAGATCTGGATATCATCAGATTCGTGTGAAAGCGGAAGATATTCAAAAGACTGCTTTTCGAACGAGGTATGGGCATTATGAATATTCTGTTATGTCGTTCGGAGTTACTAATGCACCTGGTGTTTTCATGGAATATATGAACAGGATTTTTCATCCGTATCTGGATAAGTTTGTTGTGGTTTTTATTGATGACATTCTGATTTATTCCAAGAATGACGAAAAACATGCGGAACATCTCAGAATTGTGTTAGAGTTGTTGAAAGATAAGAAGTTGTATGCAAAGTTGTCCAAATGTGAGTTCTGGCTGAATGAAGTTAGTTTTCTTGGACATGTGATTTCTAAGAATGGTGTTGCAGTGGATCCTACAAAGGTAGAAGCAGTATCTCAGTGGGAAGCGCCGAAGACTGTTTCTGAAATCAGAAGTTTTCTTGGTCTTGCAGGTTATTACAGAAAGTTTATCGAAGGATTCTCAAAGTTAGCATTGCCGTTGACGAAGTTGACTCGTAAAGGACAAGCGTTTATTTGGGATTCTGAATGTGAGAAAGGTTTCCAAGAATTGAAGCGGAGATTGACTAGTGCTCCTATTCTGATTTTGCCGAATCCGGTGGAATCTTTTGTGGTCTATTGTGATGCATCTTGATGGGTTTAGGTGGTGTTTTAATGCAGAATCAACAGGTAGTTGCGTATGCTTCGAGACAGTTGAAGGTTCATGAAAGGAACTATCCTACTCATGACTTAGAGTTGGCAGCAGTTGTGTTTGTCTTGAAATTGTGGAGACATTATCTGTATGGGTCGAGATTTGAAGTGTATAGTGATCATAAGAGTTTGAAGTATCTTTTCGATCAGAAAGAGCTCAATATGAGGCAAAGAAGGTGGTTAGAATTTCTCAAAGATTATGATTTTGGTTTGAATTACCATCCTGGTAAGGCAAATGTGGTTGCAGATGCTTTGAGCAGGAAATCCTTGCATATATCTATGATGATGGTTCGTGAATTGGACTTAATTGAACAATTCCGAGATTTGAGTTTACTTTGTGAAAGTACTCCGAAGTGTGTTCGTTTGGGTATGTTGAAACTTACTAGTGGTATTCTAGAAGAGATCAGGATCGGGCAGAAATCCGATGTTAATTTAGTTGATAAATTGACATTGATCAACCAAGGTCAAGGTGGTGAGTTCAGAATTGATGAAAATGATGTTATGAGATTTGGCGATAGAGTTTGTGTTCCTGATGTTGCAGAAATCAAGAAGAGTATATTAGAGGAAGGACATCGCAGTGGGATGAGTATTCATCCGGGTGCCACGAAAATGTATCATGATTTGAGGAAATTGTTTTGGTGGCCGGGAATGAAAAAGGAAATAGCTGAATTTGTGTATGCATGTTTAATCTGTCAGAAATCGAAGATTGAGCATCAGAAGCCGACTGGATTTATGCAACCGATGTTTATTCCAGAATGGAAGTGGGATAGTATTTCTATGGATTTTGTATCCGGGTTGCCGAGGACTCCTAAGAATTGTGAAGCGATATGGGTTGTGGTGGATAGACTGACTAAGTCTGCTCATTTTATACCGGTGCAAATGGATTACTCAATGGAGAGATTGGCACAGTTATATATTGAGAAAATAGTGAGTTTGCATGGAGTTCCTTCTAGTATTGTGTCAGATAGAGATCTGAGGTTCACTTCGAAATTTTGGGAAGGATTGCAGAAGGCTTTGGGTACTAAGTTGAGGTTGAGTTCAGCTTACCATCCTCAGACTGATGGACAGACGGAGAGGACGATTCAATCGTTAGAAGATTTATTGCGTGCTTGTGTTTTAGAGAAGGGTGGAGCTTGGGATAGCTATTTGCCATTGATTGAATTCACTTATAACAATAGTTACCATTCGAGTATTGGTATGGCTCCGTTTGAGGCATTGTATGGTAGACGGTGTAGAACGCCTTTGTGTTGGTATGAATCTGGAGAGAGTTCAGTAATTGGGCCAGAGATTGTTCAGCAGACTACTGAAAAGATCAAATTGATTCAAGAGAAGATGAGAGCTTCTCAGAGTCGTCAGAAAAGTTATCATGACAAGAGGAGAAACAATTTAGAATTTAGTGCTGGAGATCATGTGTTTATGAGAGTTACTCCGATGACGGGTATTGGTCGAGCGTTGAAATCTAAGAAGTTGACTCCACGTTTTATTGGTCCATTTTAGATTACGGAAAGAATTGGAGAAGTTGCTTATCGTATTGCTTTACCTCCGAGACTTGCGAATTTGCACGATGTTTTTCATGTTTCTCAGTTGAGGAGATACATTCCAGACCCATCTCATGTAATCCAAGTAGATGATGTACAGGTGAGAGATAACCTGACAGTAGAAACATTGCCTATGAGGATAGAAGATCGGGAAGTGAAACAGTTAAGAGGTAAAGAGATAGCATTAGTGAAGGTTGCTTGGGGAGGTCCAGCAGATGGGAATGTTACTTGGGAACTGGAGAGCCAGATGAAAGAGGCTTATCCGGAACTGTTCGTCTAAGGTATGTTTTCGAGGACGAAAACTCTTTTAGTGGGGGAGAGTTGTAACACCCCAGTTCCAATTATTTGATTTATTTAAATTGGGAAATTATTTTATTAGAATTAATAAAATAAAAAGGAATTATCTATTTTGGAATATTTGAAGAAAATAAAAGAAATAAGAAAACATTGAGTTTTTTTAGTTATTGGGCTTGGATGTCGTTAGTAAAAAGTGGGGGTGCAAAAGAAATAAGGATATGTTTTGGAACTCAAGTTATTTTTCTCATTATTCACGATAACACAGAATTTGGGAAATTTGGGAAGCTGAGCTCTGAAGGTGAGAAGAACGAAGAACATCGCTCCAGAACTCAAGCTGCAATTTGATAAGGTAAGGGGGCTACTACTCAATTTACATTTGCTTATGGGTTTAGATGCAATTGGTTGGGCAATCGTAGGATAATCCCATTTTCTCTGATGTTCTTAGTGATCGAAAACTTTAGGGTCGAATTTCGTTAGAAAAGGTTAGGTTCCCAAATTTTATGAATCAATTAAGGACTTTAGGTTCCCAAATGGTGGATTTGGAGTATATCTGTATGATCGTGAGTTTACCTTAGGTGTTCTAGGCTATTGTCCATTGAAATAACGAAAATCTCGACAACAGACTACCTTCCATAATGACAAGGCTGCCATCCAATGGAGTATCAAAAGTATGAACAACAGACTACTTTCCATAATGCCAAGCATACCAACCATTGGAGTAACATAAATCTCAAAGACAGACTTTCTTTCATAATGACAAGGCTACCATCCATTGGAGTAACAAGAATATCAACAACATACTACCTTTCATCATGACAAGGCTACCATCCATTGGAGTAACCAAAATCTCAACAACAAGCCACATTCCAAAATGGCAAGGCTACCATCCATTGGAGTAAGAAATATCTCGACAACAAACTACCTACCGAAATGACAAGGCTACCGTCCATTGGAGTAACAAAACTCCCGACAATAGAATACCTTCCATAATGACAAGGCTACCTTCCATTGGAGTAACAAAACTCTCGACAATAGACTACCTTTCATAATGACAAGGCTACCTTCCATTGGAGTAACAAAAATCTCGACAACAGACTACCTTCCATAATGACAAGGCTACCATACATTGTAGTAACAATGATATCGACAACAGACTACCTTCCATAATGGCAAGGCTTCCATCCATTGGAGTAACGAAAATCTCGACAACGGACTACCTACCATATAACTAGGCTACCATCCATTGGAATAACAAAAATATCGACAATAGACTACCTTCCATAATGACAAGGCTACCATCCAATGCAGTATCAAAAATCTAAACAACGGACTACTTTCCATAATGCCGAGTCAACCATCCATTGGACTAACAAAAATATCAACAACAGACTACCTTCAATAATGACAAGGCTACCATCCATTGGAGTAACAAAAATCTCGACAACAAACTACCTTCCATAATGAAAAAGCTACCACCCATTGGAGTAAGAAAAATCTCGACAATAGGCTACCTTCCAGAATGACAAAGTCACCATCCATTATGGTAACAAAAAACTCGACAATAGACTACCTTCCATAATGACATGGGTACCATCCATTGGAGTAAAAAAAATCTCGACAACAAACTACCTTCCATCATGACAAGGCTACCATCCATTGGAGTAACAAAAATATCGACAACAGACTACCTTCCATAATGACAAGGCTACGATACATTTGAGTAACGAAAATCTCGAAAACAAACTACCTTCCATAATTACAAGACTACGATACATTGGAGTAACCAAGATATCGACAATAGACTACCTTCCATAATGACAAGGCTTTCATCCATTGGAGTAGCATAAATCTCGACAACATACTACATTCCATAATAACTAGGCTACTATCCATTGAAATAACGAAAATCTCGACAACAGACTGCCTTCCCTAATGACAAGGCTACCATCCAATAGAGTATCAAAAATCTGAACAACAGAGCACTTCCCATAATGCTAAGCCTACCATCCATTGGAGTAACATAAATCACAAAGACAGACTACCTTCCATAAAGACAAGGCTACCATTCATTGGAGTAACAAAACTCTCGACAATAGACTACCTTCCATAATGACAAGGCTACCTTCCACTGGAGTAACAAAAATATCAACGGCAGACTACCTTCCATAATGACAAGGCTATCATCCATTGGAGTAACAAAAATATCAACAATAGACTACCTTCCATAATGACAAGGCTACCAACCATTGGAGTAATAAAAACATCGACAACAAACTACCTTCCATAATGACAAGGCTACCATCCATTGGAGTAACAAAAATATCGACAATAGACTACCTTGCATAATGACAAGGCTACCATCCAATGGAGTATCAAAAATCTAAACAACGGACTACTTTCCATAATGCCAAGTCTACCATCCATTGGACTAACAAAAATATCAACAATAGACTACCTTCAATATTGACAAGGCTATCATCCATTGGAGTAACAAAAATCTCGACAACAAACTACCTTCCATAATAACAAGGCTACCATCCATTGGAGTAAGAAAAATCTCGACAACAGGATACCTTCCATAATGACAAGGTCATCATCCATTGTGGTAACAAAAATCTCGACAATAGACTACCTTCCATAATGACATGGGTACCATCCATTGGAGTAAAAAAAACTCGACAACAGACTACCTTCCATCTTGACAAGGCTACCATCCATTGGAGTAACAAAAATATTGACAACAGACTACCTTCCATAATGGCAAGGCTACCATCCATTGGAGTAACGAAAATCTCGACAACAGACTCTCTTCCATAATTACAAGGCTACCATACATTGGAGTAATAACGATATTTAAAACATACTACCTTCCATAATGAAAAGGATTTCATCCTCTGGAGTAACACAAATCTCGACAACTGACTACCTTCCATAATAACTAGGCTAACATCCATTGAAATAACAAAAATCTCGACAATAGACTAACCTTCCATAATGACAAGTCTACCATCCAATGGAGTATCAAAAATATGAACAACAAACTACTTTCCATAATGCCAAGCCTACCATCCATTGGAGTAACAGAAATCTCAACAACAAACTAGCTTCCATAATGAAAGGCTACCATCCATAGGAGTAACAAAAATATCCACAACATACTACCTTCCATAATGACAAGGCTACCATCCATTGGAGTAATAAAAATCTCGACAACAAACTACCTTCCATAATGACAAGGCTACCATCCATTGTTGTAAGAAAAATCTAGACAACAGGCTACCTTCCGTAATGACAAAGTCATCATCCATTGTGGTAACAAAAATCTCGACAATAGACTACCTTCCATAATGACATGGGTACCATCCATTGGAGTAAAAAAAATCATGACAACAGACTACCTTCCATCATGACAAGGCTACATCCATTGGAGTAACAAAATTATCGACAACAGGCTACCTTCTATAATGACAAGGCTACCATCCATTGGAGTAACGAAAATCTCGACAACAAACTACCTTCCATAATTACAAGGAAATTATACATTGGACTAACAAAGATATCGACAACAGACTACCTTCTATAATGACAAGGCTTTCATCCATTGGAGTGACACAAATCTCGACAACATATTACATTCCATAATAACTAGGCTATTGTCCATTGAAATAACGAAAATCTCGACAACAGACTACCTTCCATAATGACAAGGCTACCATCCAATGGAGTATCAAAAGTATGAACAACAGACTACTTTCCATAATGCCAAGCATACCATCCATTGGAGTAACATAAATCTCAAAGACAGACTTTCTTTCATAATTACAAGGCTACCATCCATTGGAGTAACAAGAATATCAACAACATACTACATTTCATCATGACAAGGCTACCATCCATTGGAGTAACCAAAATCTCAACAACAAGCCACATTCCAAAATGTTAAGGCTACCATCCATTGGAGTAAGAAATATCTCGATAACAAACTACCTACCGAAATGACAAGGCTACCGTCCATTGGAGTAACAAAACTCTCGACAATAGACTACCTTCCATAATGACTAGGCTACCTTCCACTGGAGTAACAAAAATCTCGACAACAGACTACCTTCCATAATGACAAGGCTACCATACATTGGAGTAACAATGATATCGACAACAGACTACCTTCCATAATGACAAGGCTTCCATCCATTGGAGTAACGAAAATCTCGACAACAGACTACCTACCATATAACTAGGCTACCATCCATTGGAATAACAAAAATATCGACAATAGACTACCTTCCATAATGACAAGGCTACCATCCAATGGAGTATCAAAAATCTAAACAACGGACTACTTTCCATAATGCCGAGTCATCCATCCATTGGACTAACAAAAATATCAACAACAGACTACCTTCAATAATGACAAGGCTACCATCCATTGGAGTAACAAAAATCTCGACAACAATCTACCTTCCATAATGACAAGGCTACCACCCATTGGAGTAAGAACAATCTCGACAATAGGCTACCTTCTGTAATGACAAAGTCACCATCCATTGTGGTAACAAAAATCTCGACAATAGACTTCCTTCCATAGTGACATGGGTACCATCCATTGGAGTAAAAAAAATCTCGACAATAGACTACCTTCTATCATGACAAGGCTACCATCTATTGGAGTAACAAAAATATCGACAACAGACTACCTTCCATAATGACAAGGCTACCATCCATTGGAGTAACAAAAATCTCGACAACAAACTACCTTCCATAATTACAAGACTACGATACATTGGAGTAACCAAGATATCGACAATAGACTACCTTCCATAATGACAAGGCTTTCATCCATTGGAGTAACACAAATCTCGACAACATACTACATTCCATAATGACAAGGCTACCATATAATCGAGTATCAAAAATCTAAACAACAGACTCCTTTCCATAATGCCAAGCCTACCAACCATTGGAGTAACATAAATCTCAAAGACAGACTACCTTCCATAATGACAAGGCTACCATCCATTGGAGTAACAAAAATATCAAAAACATACTACCTTCTATCATGACAAGGCTACCATCCATTGGAGTAACCAAAATCTCAACAACAGGCCGCGTTCCAACATGGAAAGGCTACCATCCATTGGAGTAACAAATATCTCAACAATAAACTACCTTCCAAAATGACAAGGCTACCATCTTTTGGAGTAAGAAAAATCTCGAAAACAGGCTACCTTCCATAATGACAAGGTCACCATCCATTGTGGTAACAAAAATCTCGACAACAGACTAACTTCCATAATGACAAGGCTACCATCCATTGGAGTAACAAAAAGCTCCACAACAATCTCCTATCCATAATGACAAGGCTACCATCCATTGGAGTAACAAAATCTGAACAATAGACTAGCTTCCATAATGAAAAAGCTACCATCCATTGGAGTAACAAAAATCTCAAAGACAGACTACATACCATAATGACAAGTCTACCAACCATTGGAGTAACTAAAATTTCGACAACAGACTACCTTCCATAATAACTACGATACCATCCATTGGAATAATAAAAATATCGATAATAGACTACCTTCCATAATGACAAGGCTACCATCCAACGGATTATCAAAAATATGACAATAGACTACTTTCCATAATGCCAAGTCTACCATCCATTGGAGTAACAGAAATCTCAATGATAGACTACCTTCCATAATGACAAGGATACCATCCATTGGAGTAACAAAAATATCAACAACAGACTACCTTCCATAATGACAAGGCTACCATCCATTGGATTAAGAAAAACCTCGAAAATAGGCTACCTTCCATAATGACAAGGTCACCATCCATTGTGGTAACAAACATCTCGACAATAGACTACCTTATATAATGACATGGGTACCATCAATTGGAGTAAAACAAATCTTTACAATAGACTACTTTCCATCTTAACAAGGCTACCATCCATTGGAGTAACAAAAATATCGACAATGGACTACCTTCCATAATGACAAGACTACCATCCCTTGGAGTAAAGAAAATCTCGACAACAGAATACCTTCCATAATTACAAGGCTACCATACATTGGAGTAATAAAGATATCGACAACAGACTACCTTCCATAATGACAAGGCTTTCATCCATTGGAGTAACACAAATATCGACAACTGACTACCTTCCATAATAACTAGGCTACCATCCATTGAAATAAAGAAAATATCGACAACAGACTACCTTCCATAATGACAAGGCTACCATCCAATGGAGTATCAAAAATCTGAACAACAGACTACTTTCCATAATGCCAAGCCTACCATCCATTGGAGTAACATAAATCTCAAAGACAGACTACCTTCCATAATGACAAGGCTACCATCCATTGGAGTAACAAAAATATCAACAACATACTACCTTCTATCATGACAAGGCTACCATCCATTGGAGTAACCAAAATCTCAACGACAGGCCACGTTCCAAAATGGAAAGGCTACCATCCATTGGAGTAACAAATAACTCAACAACAAACTACCTTCTAAAATGACAAGGCTACCATCCATTGGAGTAAGAAAAATCTCGACAACAGGCTACCTTCCATAATGACAAGGTCACCATCCATTGTGGTAACAAAAATATCGACAACAGACTAACTTCCATAATGACAAGGCTACCATCCATTGGAGTAACAAAAAGCTCCACAACAAACTCCTATCCATAATGATAAGGCTACCATCCATTGGAGTAACAAAATCTGAACAATAGACTAGCTTCCATAATGAAAAAGCTACCATCCATTGGATTAACAAAAATCTCAAAGACAGACTACATACCATAATGACAAGTCTACCATCCATTGGAGTAACTAAAATTTCGACAACAGACTACCTTCCATAATAACTACGATACCATCCATTGGAATAAAAAAAATATCGACAATAGACTACCTTCCATAATGACAAGGCTACCATCCAACGGAGTATCAAAACTCTGACAACAGACTACTTTCCATAATGCCATATCTACCATCCATTGGAGTAACAAAAATCTCAATGATAGACTGCCTTCCATAATGACAACGATACCATCCATTGGAGTAACAAAAATATAAACAACAGACTACCTTCCATAATGATAAGGCTACCATCCATTGGAGTAAGAAAAACCTCGAAAACAGGCTACCTTCCATAATGACAAGGTCACCATCCATTGTGGTAAAAAATATCTCGACAATAGACTACCTTATATAATGACAGGGGTACCATCAATTGGAGTAAAACAAATCTCTACAATAGACTACTTTCCATCTTAACAAGTCTATCATCCATTGGAGTAACAAAAATATCGACAATGGACTACCTTCCATAATGACAAGACTACCATCCCTTGGAGTAAACAAAATCTCGACAACAGAATACCATCCATAATTACAAGGCTACCATACATTGGAGTAATAAAGATATCGACAAAAGACTACCTTCCATAATGACAAGGCTTTCATCCATTGGAGTAACACAAATATCGACAACTGACTACCTTCCATAATAACTAGGCTACCATCCGTTGAAATAACAAAAATATCGACAACAGACAACCTTCCATAATGACAAGGATACCATCCAATGGAGTATAAAAAATATGAACAAAAGACAACTTTCCATATTGCCAAGCCTACCATCCATTGGAGTAACAGAAATCTCAACGACAGACTACCTTCCATAATGACAAGGCTACCATCCATTGGAGTAACAAAAATATCAACAACAGACTACCTTCCATAATGACAAGGCTACCATCCATTAGAGTAACAAAAATCTCGACAAAAAACTACCTTCCATAATGACAAGGCTACCATCCATTGGAGTAACAAAAATATCGAAAACAGTCTACCTTCCATAATGACAAGGCTGCCATCCATTGGAATAACAAAAATCTTGACAACAGACTACCTTCCATAATGACAAGGCTACGTTCCAATAGAGTAAGAAAAATTTCGAAAACAAACTACCTTCCATAATGAAAAGGCTACCATCCACTGGAATAACAAAAATCTTGACAACAGACTACCTTCCATAATGACAAGGCTACCGTCCATTGGATTAACAAAAATATCGACAACAGACTACCTTCCATAATGACAAGGCTATCATCCATTGGAGTAACAAAAAATCTAAACAACACAATACCTTCCATAATTACATGGCTACCATCCATTGGAGTAACCGAAATCTCAATGACATACTACCTTCCATAATAACAAAGCTATCATCCATTGGAGTAACAAAAATCTCGAAAACTGACTAAAGGCTGCCATCCATTGGAGTAACAAAAATATCGACAACAGACTAACTTCCATAATGACAAGGCTACCATCCATTAGAGTAACAAAAATCACGACAATAGAATAGCTTCCATAATGACAAGGCTACCATTCATTGGAGTAACTAAAATCTCTACAATATACTACATACAATAATGACAAGGCTAATCCATTGGTGTAACAAAAATATTGACAACAGACTGCGTTTCATAATGACAAGGCTACCATCCATTGGAGTAACAAAACTCTCTAGAATAGACTACCTTCCATAATGACAAGGCTACCATCCATTAGAGTAACAAAAATCTCGACAACAAACTACCTTCCATAATGAGAAGGCTACCATCCATTGGAGTAACATAAATTTCGAAAACATACTACCTTCCATAATGACAAGGCTACCATCCATTGGAATAACAAAAATCTTGACAACAAACTACCTTCCATAATGATAAGGCTACCATCCATTGGAATAACAAAAATCTCAACAACAGACTACCTTCCATAATGACAAGGCTACCATCCAATGGAGTAACAAAAAATCTGAACAACACAATACCTTCCATAATGACATGGCTACCGTCCATTGGAGTAACCGAAATCTCAAGGACAAACTACCTTCCATAATGACAAGGCTACCATCCATTGGAGTAACAAAAATCTCGACAACTGACTAAAGGTTGCCATCCATTGGAGTAACAAAAATATCGACAACAAACTAACTTCCATAATGACAAGGCTACCATCCAATGGAGTAACGAAAATCTCGACAATAGAATACCTTCCATAATGACAAGGCTACCATTCATTGGGGTAACTAAAATCTCGAAAACTGACTAAAGGCTGCCATCCATTGGAGTAACAAAAATATCGACAACAGACTAACTTCCATAATGACAAGGCTACCATCCATTAGAGTAACGAAAATCTCAACAATAGAATACCTTCCATAATGACAAGGCTACCATTCATTGGAGTAACTAAAATCTCTACAATATACTACCTACAATAATGACAAGGATAATCCATTGGTGTAACAAAAATATTGACAACAGACTGCGTTTCATAATGACAAGGCTACCATCCATTAGAGTAACAAAACTCTTTAGAATAGACTACCTTCCATAATGACAAGGCTACCATCCATTAGAGTAACAAAAATCTCGACAACAAACTACCTTCCATAATGAGAAGGCTACCATCCATTGGAGTAACAAAAATATCGAAAACAGACTACCTTCCATAATGACAAGGCTGTCATCCATTGGAATAACAAAAATCTTGACAACAGACTACCTTCCAAAATGACAAGGCTACCTTCCAATGGAGTAACAAAAATTTCGAAAACAAACTACCTTCCATAATGACAAGACTACCATCCATTGGAATAACAAAAATCTTGACAACAGACTACCTTCCATAATGACAAGGCTACCATCCATTGGAGTAACAAAATCTGAACAATAGACTAGCTTCCATAATGAAAAAGCTACCATCCAATGGAGTAACAAAAATTTCGAAAACAAACTACCTTCCATAATGACAAGGCTACCATCCATTGGAATAACAAAAATCTTGACAACAGACTACCTTCCATAATGACAAGGCTACCATCCATTGGAGTAACAAAAAGCTCCACAACAAACTCCTATCCATAATGACAAGGCTACCATCCATTGGAGTAACAAAATATGAACAATAGACTAACTTCCATAATGAAAAAGCTACCATCCATTGGAGTAACAAAAATCTCAAAGACATACTACATACCATAATGACAAGTCTACCATCCATTGGAGTAACTAAAATTTCGCCAACAGACTACCTTCCATAATAACTACGATACCATCCATTGGAATAACAAAAATATCGACAATAGACTACCTTCCATAATGACAAGGCTACCATCCAAAGGAGTATCAAAAATCTGACAACAGACTACTTTCCATAATGCCAAGTCTACCATCCATTGGAGTAACAAAAATCTCAATGATAGACTGCCTTCCATAATGACAAGGATACCATCCATTGGAGTAACAAAAATATAAAGAACAGACTACCTTCCATAATGATAAGGCTACCATCCATTGGAGTAAGAAAAACCTCGAAAACAGGCTACGTTCCATAATGACAAGGTCACCATCCATTGTGGTAAAAAATATCTCGACAATAGACTACCTTATATAATGACATGGGTACCATCAATTGGAGTAAAACAAATCTCTACAATAGACTACTTTCCATCTTAACAAGTCTATCATCCATTGGAGTAACAAAAATATCGACAATGGACTACCTTCCATAATGACAAGACTACCATCCCTTGGAGTAAAGAAAATCTCGACAACAGAATACCTTCCATAATTACAAGGCTACCATACATTGGAGTAATAAAGATATCGACAACAGACTACCTTCCATAATGACAAGGCTTTCATCCATTGGAGTAACACAAATATCGACAACTGACTACCTTCCATAATAACTAGGCTACCATCCATTGAAATAACAAAAATATCGACAACAGACTACCTTCCATAATGACAAGGATACCATCCAATGGAGTATAAAAAATATGAACAATAGACAACTTTCCATATTGCCAAGCCTACCATCCATTGGAGTAACAGAAATCTCAACGACAGACTACCTTCCATAATGACAAGGCTACCATCCATTGGAGTAACAAAAATATCAACAACAGACTACCTTCCATAATGACAAGGCTACCATCCATTAGAGTAACAAAAATCTCGACAAAAAACTACCTTCCATAATGACAAGGCTACCATCCATTGGAGTAACAAAAATATCGAAAACAGTCTACCTTCCATAATGACAAGGCTGCCATCCATTGGAATAACAAAAATCTTGACAACAGACTACCTTCCATAATGACAAGGCTACGTTCCAATAGAGTAAGAAAAATTTCGAAAACAAACTACCTTCCATAATGAAAAGGCTACCATCCACTGGAATAACAAAAATCTTGACAACAGACTACCTTCCATAATGACAAGGCTACCATCCATTGGATTAACAAAAATATCGACAACAGACTACCTTCCATAATGACAAGGCTACCATCCATTGGAGTAACAAAAAATCTAAACAACACACTACCTTCCATAATGACATGGCTACCATCCATTGGAGTAACCGAAATCTCAATGACATACTACCTTCCAAAATGACAAAGCTATCATGCATTGGAGGAACAAAAATCTCGAAAACTGACTAAAGGCTGCCATCCATTGGAGTAACAAAAATATCGACAACATACTAACTTCCATAATGACAAGGCTACCATCCATTAGAGTAACAAAAATCTCGACAATAGAATAGCTTCCATAATGACAAGCCTACCATTCATTGGAGTAACTAAAATATCTACAATATACTACCTACAATAATGACAAGGCTAATCCATTGGTGTACCAAAAATATTGACAACAGACTGCGTTTCATAATGACAAGGCTACCATCCATTGGAGTAACAAAACTCTCTAGAATAGACTACCTTCCATAATGACAAGGCTACCATCCATTAGAGTAACAAAAATCTCGACAACAAACTACCTTCCATAATGAGAAGGCTACCATCCGTTGGAGTAACATAAATATCGAAAACAGACTACCTTCCATAATGACAAGGCTGTCATCCATTGGAATAACAAAAATCTTGACAACAGACTACCTTCCAAAATGACAAGGCTACCATCCAATGGAGTAACAAAAATTTCGAAAACAAACTACCTTCCATAATGACAAGGCTACCATCCATTGGAATAACAAAAATCTTGACAACAGACTACCTTCCATAATGATAAGGCTACCATCCATTGGAATAACAAAAATCTCAACAACAGACTACCTTCCATAATGACAAGGCTACCATCCATTGGAGTAACAAAAATTCTGAACAGCACAATACCTTCCATAATGACATGGCTACCATCCATTGGAGTAACCGAAATCTCAAGGACAGACTACCTTCCATAATGACAAGGCTACCATCCATTGGAGTAACAAAAATCTCGACAACATACTAACTTCCATAATGACAAGGCTACCATTCATTGGAGTAACGAAAATCTCGACAATAGAATACCTTCCATAATGACAAGGCTACCATTCATTGGAGTAACTAAAATCTCGACAATATACTACCTACAATAATGACAAGGCTAATCAATTGGTGTAACAAAAATATTGACAACAGACTGCGTTTCATAATGACAAGGCTACCATCCGTTGGAGTAAAAAAACTCTCTAGAATAGACGACCTTCCATAATAACAAGGCTACCTTCCACTGGAGTAACAAAAATCTCGACAACAGACTACCTTCCATAATGACATGGCTACCATACATTGGAGTAACAATGATATCAACAACAGACTACCTTCCATAATGACAAGGCTTCCATCCATTGGAATAACAAAAATATCGACAACAGACTACCTACCATATAACTAGGCTACCATCCATTGGAATAAAAAAAATATCGACAATAGACTACCTTCCATAATGACAAGGCTACCATCCAATGAAGTATCAAAAATTTAAACAACGGACTACTTTCCATAATGCCAAGTCTACCATCCATTGGAGTAACAAAAATCTCGACAACAAACTACCTTCCATAATGACAAGGCTACCATCTATTGGAGTAAGAAAAATCTCGACAACAGGCTACCTTCCATAATGACAAGGTCACCATCCATTGTGGTAACAAAAATCTGGACAATAGACAACCTTCCATAATGACATGGGTACCATCCATTGGAGTAAAAACAATCTCGACAACAGACTACCTTCCATCTTGACAAGGCTACCATCTATTGGAGTAACAAAAATATCGACAACAGACTACCTTCCATAATGACAAGGCTACCATCCATTGGAGTAACGAAAATCTCGACAATAAACTACCTTCCATAATTACAATGCTACCATACATTGGAGTAATAAATATATTGACAACATACTACCTTCCATAATGACAAGGCTTTCATCCTTTAGAGTAACTCAAATATTGACAACTGACTACCTTCCATAATAACTAGGCTAACATCCATTGAAATAACAAAAATCTCGACAATACACTACCTTCCATAATGACAAGGCCACCATCCAATGGAGTATCAAAAATCTGAACAACAAACTACTTTCCATAATGCCAAGCCTACCATCCATTGGAGTAACAGAAATCTCAACGAAAGACTACCATCCATAATGACAAGGCTACCATCCATTGGAGTAAGAAAAATCTTGAAAACATGCTACCTTCCATAATGACAAGGTCACTATCCATTGTGGTAATAAAAATCTCGAAAATAGACTACCTTCCATAATGACATGGGTACCATCCACTCGAGTAAAACAAATCTCGACAATAGACTACCTTCCATCTTATCAAGGCTACCATCATATGGAGTAACAAAAATATCGACAACAGACTACCTTCCATAATGACAAGGCTAACATCCATTGGAGTAAAGAAAATCTCGACAACAGACTACCTTCCATAATAACTACGATACCATCAATTGGAATAATAAAAATATCGACAATATACTAGCTTCCATAATAACAAGGCTACCATCCAATGGAGTATCAAAAATCTGACAACAGACTACTTTCAATAATGTCAAGTCTACCATCCATTGGAGTAACAGAAATCTCAATGATAGACTACCTTCCATAATGACAAGGATACCATCCATTGGAGTAACAAAAATATCAACAAAAGACTATCTTCCATAATGACAAGGCTACCATCCATTGGAGTAAGAAAAACCTCGAAAACAGGCTACCTTCCATAATGACAAGGTCACCATCCATTGTGGTAACAAATATCTCGACAATAACCTACCTTCTATAATGACATGGGTACCATCAATTGGAGTAATACAAATCTCGACAACAGACTACCTTCCATCTTAACAAGGCTACCATCCATTGGAGTAACAAAAATATCGACAACGGACTACCTTCCATAATGACAAGACTACCATCCCTTGGAGTAAAGAAAATCTCGACAACAGAATACCTTCCATAATTACAAGGCTACCATACATTGGAGTAATAAAGATATCGACAACATACTACCTTCCATAATTACAAGGCTTTCATCCATTGGAGTAACACAAATATCGACAACTGACTACCTTCCATAATAACTAGGCTACCATCCATTGAAATAACAAAAATATCGACAACAGACTACCTTCCATAATTTCAAGGATACCATCCAATGGAGTATAAAAAATCTGAACAATAGACTACCTTCCATATTGCCAAGCCTACCATCCATTGGAGTAACAAAAATCTCAACGACAGACTACCTTCCATAATGACAAGGCTACCATCCATTAGAGTAACAAAAATATCAACAACAGACTACCTTCCATAATGACAAGGCTACCATCCATTAGAGTAACAAAAATCTCGACAACAAACTACCTTCCATAATGACAAGGCTACCATCCATTGGAGTAACAAAAATATCGAAAATAGACTACCTTCCATAATGACAAGGCTGCCATCCATTGGAATAACAAAAATCTTGACAACAGACTACCTTCCATAATGACAAGTCTACGTTCCAATGGAGTAAGAAAATTTTCGAAAACAAACTACCTTCCATAATGAAAAGGCTACCATCCACTGGAATAACAAAAATCTTGACAACAGACTACCTTCCATAATGACAAGGCTACCATCCATTGGATTAACAAAAATATCGACAACAGACTACCTTCCATAATGACAAGGCTACCATCCATTGGAGTAACAAAAAATATAAACAACACACTACCTTCCATAATGACATGGCTACCATCCATTGGAGTAACCGAAATCTCAATGACATACTACCTTCCATAATGACAAAGCTACCATCCATTGGAGTAACAAAAATCTCGAAAACTGACTAAAGGCTGCCATCCATTGGAGTAACAAAAATATCGACAACAGACTAACTTCCATAATGACAAGGCTACCATCCATTAGAGTAACGAAAATCTCGACAATAGAATACCTTCCATAATGACAAGGCTACCATTCATTGGAGTAACTAAAATCTCTACAATATACTACCTACAATAATGACAAGGCTAATCCATTGGTGTAACAAAAATCTCGACAACAGACTAACTTCCATAATGACAAGGCTGCCATCCATTAGAGTAACAAAAATCTCGACAATAAACTACCTTCCATAATGACAAGGCTACCATCCATTGGAATAACAAAAATATCAAAAACAGACTACCTTCCATAATGACAAGGCTGTCATCCATCGGAATAACAAAAATATTGACAACAGACTACCTTCCATAATGACAAGGCTACCTTCCAATGGAGTAACAAAAATTTCGAAAACAAGCTACCTTCCATAATGACAAAGCTACCATCCATTGGAATAACAAAAATCTTGACAACAGACTACCTTCCATAATGATAAGGCTACCATCCATTGGAATAACAAAAATCTCGACAATAGACTACCTTCCATAATGACAAGGCTAACATCCATTGGAGTAACAAAAAATCTGAACAGCACAATACCTTCCATAATGACATGGCTACAATCCATTGGAGTAACCAAAATCTCAAGGACAAACTACCTTCCATAATGACAAGGCTACCATCCATTGGAGTAAAAAAAATCTCGACAACTGACTAAAGGCTGCCATCCGTTGGAGTAACAAAAATATCGACAACAGACTAACTTCCATAATGACAAGGCTCCCATCCATTGGAGTAACGAAAATCTCGGCAATAGAATACCTTCCATAATGACAAGGCTACCATTCATTGGAGTAACTAAAATCTCGACAATATACTACCTACAATAATGACAAGGCTAATCCATTGGTGTAACAAAAATATTGACAACAGACTGCGTTTCATAATGACAAGGCTACCATCCGTTGGAGTAACAAAACTCTCTAGAATAGACTACCTTCCATAATGACAAGGTTACCTTCCACTGGAGTAACAAAAATCTCGACAATAGACTACCTTCCATAATGACAAGGCTACCATACATTGGAGTAACAATGATATCGACAACAGACTACCTTCCATAATGACAAGGCTTCCATCCATTGGAATAACAAAAATATCGACAACAGACTACCTACCATATAACTAGGCTACCATCCATTGGAATAAAAAAAAATATCAACAATAGAATACCTTCCATAATGACAAGGCTACCATCCAATGAAGTATCAAAAATCTAAACAACGGACTACTTTCCATAATGCCAAGTCTACCATCCATTGTGGTAACAAAAATCTGGACAATAGACTACCTTCCATAATGACATGGGTACCATCCATTGGAGTAAAAACAATCTCGACAACAGACTGCCTTCCATATTGACAAGGCTACCATCCATTGGAGTAACAAAAATATCGACAACAGACTACCTTCCATAATGACAAGGCTACCATCCATTGGAGTAACGAAAATCTCGATAACAGACTACCTTCCATAATTACAATGCTACCATACACTGGAGTAATAAAGATATTGACAACATATTACCTTCCATAATGACAAGGATTTCATCCTCTAGAGTAACACAAATCTCGACAACTGACTACCTTCCATAATAACTAGGCTAACATCCATTGAAATAACAAAAGTCTCAACAATAGACTACCTTCCATAATGACAAGGCCACCATCCAATGGAGTATCAAAAATCTGAACAACAAACTACTTTCCATAATGCCAAGCCTACCATCCATTGGAGTAACAGAAATCTCAACGACAGACTACCTTCCATAATGACAAGGCTACCATCCATTGGAGTAACAAAAATATCAACAACAGACTACCTTCCATAATGACAAGGCTACCATCCATTGGAGTAATAAAAATCTCGACAACAAACTACCTTCCATAATGACAAGGCTACCATCCATTGGAGTAAGAACAATCTCGACAACAGGCTACCTTCTGTAATGACAAAGTCACCATCCATTGTGGTAACAAAAATCTCGACAACAAACTACCTTCCATAATGACAAGGCTACCATCCATTGGAGTAACGAAAATCTCGACAACAAACAACCTTCCATAATTACAAGTCTACGATACATTGGAGTAACAAAGATATAGACAATAGACTACCTTCCATAATGACAAGGCTTTCATCCATTGGAGTAACACAAATCTCGACAACATACTACATTCCATAATAACTAGGCTATTATCCATTGAAATAACGAAAATCTTGACAACAGACTACCTTCCATAATGTCAAGGCTGCCATCAAATGGAGTATCAAAAATCTGAACAACAGACTACTTTCCATAATGCCAAGCCTACCATCCATTGGAGTATCATAAATCTCAAAGACATACTACCTTCCATAATGACAAGGCTACCATCCATTGGAGTAACAAAAATATCAACAACATACTACCTTCCATCATGACAAGGCTACTATCCATTGGAGTAACCAAAATCTCAACAACAGGCCACGTTCCAAAATGGAAAGGCTACCATCCATTGGAGTAACAAATATCTCAACAACAAACTACCTTCCAAAAGACAAGGCTACCATCCATTGGAGTAAGAAAAATCTCGACAACAGGCTACCTTCCATAATGACAAGGTCACCATCCATTGTGGTAACAAAAATCTCGACAACAGACTAACTTCTATAATGACAAGGCTACCATCCATTGGAGCAACAAAAAGCTCCACAACAAACTCCTATCCATAATGACAAGGCTACCATCCATTGGAGTAACAAAATCAGAACAATAGACTAGATTCCATAATGAAAAAGCTACCATCCATTGGAGTAACAAAAATCTCAAAGACAGACTACATACCATAATGACAAGTCTACCATCCATTGGAGTAACTAAAATTTTGAAAACAGACTACCTTCCATAATAACTAGGATACCATCCATTGGAATAACAAAAATATCGACAATAGACTACCTTCCATAATGACAAGGCTACCATCCAATGGAGTATCAAAAATATGAACAACAGACTACTTTCCATAATGCCAAGTCTACCATCCATTGGAGTAATAGAAATCTCAACGATAGACTACCATCCATAATGACAAGGATACCATCCATTGGAGTAACAAAAATATCAACAACAGACTACCTTCCATAATGACAAGGCTACCATCCATTTGAGTAACAAAAATCTCGACAACAAACTACCTTCCATAATGACAAGGCTACCATCCATTGGAGTAAGAAAAATCTCGAAAACAGGCTACCTTCCATAATGACAAGGTCACCATCCATTGGAGTAACAAAACTCTCTATAATAGACTACCTTCCATAATGACAAGGCTACCTTCCACTGGAGTAACAAAAATCTCGACAACAGACTACCTTCCATAATGACAAGGCTACCATACATTGGAGTAACAATGATATCGACAACAGACTACCTTCCATAATGACAAGGCTACCATACATTGGAGTAACAATGATATCGACAACATACTACCTTCCGTAATGACAAGGCTACCATCCAATGGAGTATCAAAAATCTGAATAACAGACTACTTTCCATATTACCAAGCCTACCATCCATTGGAGTAACAAAAATCTCAACGACTGACTACCTTCCATAATGACAAGGCTACCATCCATTGGAGTAACAAAAATATCAACAACAGACTACCTTCCATAATGACAAGGATACCGTCCATTAGAGTAACAAAAATATCGACAATAAACTACCTTCCATAATGACAAGGCTAGAATCCATTGGAGTAAAAAAAATATCGAAAACAGACTACCTTCCATAATGACAAGGCTACCGTCCATTGGAATAACGAAAATCTTGACAATAGACTACCTTCCATAATGACAAGGCTACCTTCCAATGGAGTAACAAAAATTTCGAAAACAAACTACCTTCCATAATGACAAGGCTACCATCCATTGGAATAAAAAAAATCTTGACAACAGACTACCTTCCATAATGACAAGGCTACCATCCATTGGAATAACAAAAATCTCGACAATAGACTACCTTCCATAATGACAAGGCTACCATCCATTGGAGTAACAAAAAATCTGAACAGCACACTACCTTCCATAATGACATGGCTACCATCCATTGGAGTAACCGAAATCTCAAGGACAGACTACCTTCCATAATTACAAGGCTACCATCCATAGGAGTAAAAAAAATCTCGACAACTGACTAAAGGTTGCCATCCATTGGAGTAACAAAAATATCGACAACAGACTAACTTCCATAATGACAAGGCTACCATCCATTGGAGTAATGAAAATCTCGACAATAGAATACCTTCCATAATGACAAGGCAACCATTCATTGGAGTAACTAAAATCTCGACAATATACTACCTACAATAATGACAAGGCTAATCCATTGGTGTAACAAAAATCTCGACAACAGACTACCTTCCATAATGACAAGGCTACCATCCATTAGAGTAACAAAAATCTCGACAACAAACTACCTTCCATAATGACAAGGATACCATCCATTGGAGTAACAAAAATATCAAAAACAGACTACCTTCCATAATGACAAGGCTGTCATCCATCGGAATAACAAAAATATTGACAACAGACTACCTTCCATAATGACAAGGCTACCTGCCAATGGAGTAACAAAAATTTCGAAAACAAGCTACCTTCCATAATGACAAAGCTACCATCGATTGGAATAACAAAAATCTTGACAACAGACTACCTTCCATAATGATAAGGCTACCATCCATTGGAATAACAAAAATCTCGACAACAGACTACCTTCCATAATGACAATGCTAACATCCATTGGAGTAACAAAAAATCTGAACAGCACAATACCTTCCATAATGACATGGCTACAATCCATTGGAGTAACCGAAATCTCAAGGACAAACTACCTTCCATAATGACAAGGCTACCATCCATTGGAGTAATAAAAATCTCGACAACTGACTAAAGGCTGCCATCCATTGGAGTAACAAAAATATCGACAACAGACTAACTTCCATAATGACAAGGCTACCATCCATTGGAGTAACGAAAATCTCGACAATAGAATACCTTCCATAATGACAAGGCTACCATTCATTGGAGTAACTAAAATCTCGACAATATACTACCTACAATAATGACAAGGCTAATCCATTGGTGTAACAAAAATATTGACAACAGACTGCGTTTCATAATGACAAGGCTACCATCCGTTGGAGTAACAAAACTCTCTAGAATAGACTACCTTCCATAATGACAAGGCTACCTTCCACTGGAGTAACAAAAATCTCGACAACAGACTACCTTCCATAATGACAAGGCTACCATACATTGGAGTAACAATGATATCGACAACAGACTACCTTCCATAATGACAAGGCTACCATACATTGGAGTAACAATGATATCGACAACATACTACCTTCCATAATGACAAGGCTACCATCCAATGGAGTATCAAAAATCTGAAAAACAGACTACTTTCCATATTACCAAGCCTACCATCCATTGTAGTAACAAAAATCTCAACGACTGACTACCTTCCATAATGACAAGGCTACCATCCATTGGAGTAACAAAAATATCAACAACAGACTACCTTCCATAATGACAAGGCTACCGTCCATTAGAGTAACAAAAATATCGACAATAAACTACCTTCCATAATGACAAGGCTACAATCCATTGGAGTAAAAAAAAAATATCGAAAACAGACTACCTTCCATAATGACAAGGCTACCGTCCATTGGAATAACAAAAATCTTGACAATAGACTACCTTCCATAATGACAAGGCTACCTTCCAATGGAGTAACAAAAATTTCGAAAACAAACTACCTTCCATAATGACAATGCTACCATCCATTGGAATAAAAAAAATCTTGACAACAGACTACCTTCCATAATGACAAGGCTACCATCCATTGGAATAACAAAAATCTCGACAATAGACTACCTTCCATAATGACAAGGCTACCATCCATTGGAGTAACAAAAAATCTGAACAGCACACTACCTTCCATAATGACATGGCTACCATCCATTGGAGTAACTGAAATCTCAAGGACAGACTACCTTCCATAATTACAAGGCTACCATCCATAGGAGTAAAAAAAATCTCGACAACTGACTAAAGGCTGCCATCCATTGGAGTAACAAAAATATCGACAACAGACTAACTTCCATAATGACAAGGCTACCATCCATTGGAGTAATGAAAATCTCGACAATAGAATACCTTCCACAATGACAAGGAAACCATTCATTGGAGTAACTAAAATCTCGACAATATACTACCTACAATAATGACAAGGCTAATCCATTGGTGTAACAAAAATATCGACAACAGACTACCTTCCATAATGACAAGGCTACCATCCATTAGAGTAACAAAAATCTCGACAACAAACTACCTTCCATAATGACAAGGATACCATCCATTGGAGTAACAAAAATATCAAAAACAGACTACCTTCCATAATGACAAGGCTGTCATCCATCGGAATAACAAAAATATTGACAACAGACTACCTTCCATAATGACAAGGCTACCTTCCAATGGAGTAACAAAAATTTCGAAAACAAGCTACCTTCCATAATGACAAAGCTACCATCCATTGGAATAAAAAAAATCTTGACAACAGACTACCTTCCATAATGATAAGGCTACCATCCATTGGAATAACAAAAATCTCGACAACAGACTACCTTCCATAATGACAATGCTAACATCCATTGGAGTAACAAAAAATCTAAACAGCACAATACCTTCCATAATGACATGGCTACAATCCATTGGAGTAACCGAAATCTCAAGGACAAACTACCTTCCATAATGACAAGGCTACCATCCATTGGAGTAATAAAAATCTCGACAACTGACTAAAGGCTGCCATCCATTGGAGTAACAAAAATATCGACAACAGACTATCTTCCATAATGACAAGGCTACCATCCATTGGAGTAACGAAAATCTCGACAATAGAATACCTTCCATAATGACAAGGCTACCATTCATTGGAGTAACTAAAATCTCGACAATATACTACCTACAATAATGACAAGGCTAATCCATTGGTGTAACAAAAATATTGACAACAGACTGCGTTTCATAATGACAAGGCTACCATCCGTTGGAGTAACAAAACTCTCTAGAATAGACTACCTTCCATAATGACAAGGCTACCTTCCACTGGAGTAACAAAAATCTCGACAACAGACTACCTTCCATAATGACAAGGCTACCATACATTGGAATAACAATGATATCGACAACAGACTACCTTCCATAATGACAAGGCTTCCATCCATTGGAATAACAAAAATATCGACAACAGACTACCTACCATATAACTAGGCTACCATCCATTGGAATTAAAAAAATATCGACAATAGACTACCTTCCATAATGACAAGGCTACCATCCAATGAAGTATCAAAAATCTAAACAACTGACTACTTTCCATAATGCCAAGTCTACCATCCATTGGAGTAACAAAAATATCGACAACAAACTACCTTCCATAATGACAAGGCTACCATCCATTGGAGTAAGAAAAATCTCGACAACAGGCTACCTTCCATAATGACAAGGTCACCATCCATTGTGGTAACAAAAATCTGGACAATAGACTACCTTCCATAATGACATGGGTACCATCCATTGGAGTAAAAACAATCTCGACAACAGACTACCTTCCATCTTGACAAGGCTACCATCCATTGGAGTAACAAAAATATCGACAACAGACTACCTTCCATAATGACAAGGCTACCATCCATTGGAGTAACGAAAATCTAGACAATAAACTACCTTCCATAATTACAATGCTACCATACGTTGGAGTAATAAAGATATTGACAACATACTACCTTCCATAATGACAAGGCTTTCATACTTTAGAGTAACACAAATATTGACAACTGACTACCTTCCATAATAACTAGGCTAACATCCATTGAAATAACAAAAATCTCGACAATAGACTACCTTCCATAATGACAAGGCCACCATCCAATGGAGTATCAAAAATCTGAACAAGAAACTACTTTCCATAATGCCAAGCCTACCATCCATTGGAGTAACAGAAATCTCAATGACAGACTACCTTCCATAATGACAAGGCTACCATCCATTGGAGTAACAAAAATATCAACAACAAACTACCTTCCATAATGACAAGGCTACCATCCATTGGGGTAACAAAAATCTCGACAACAAACTACCTTCCATAATGACAAGGCTACCATCCATTGGAGTAAGAAAAATCTCGAAAACATGCTACCTTCCATAATGATAAGGTCACTATCCATTGTGGTAACAAAAATCTCGAAAATAGACTACCTTCCATAATGACATGGGTACCATCCACTGGAGTAAAACAAATCTCGACAACAGACTACCTTCCATCTTATCAAGGCTACCATCATATGGAGTAACAAAAATATCGACAACGGACTACCTTCCATAATGACAAGGCTACCATCCATTGGAGTAAAGAAAATCTAGACAACAGACTACTATCCATAATAACTACGATAACATCAATTGGAATAACAAAAATATCGACAATAGACTACCTTCCATAATGACAAGGCTACCATCCAATGGAGTATCAAAAATCTGACAACAGACTACTTTCAATAATGCCAAGTCTACCATCCATTGGAGTAACAGAAATCTCAATGATAGACTACCTTCCATAATGACAAGGATACCATCCATTGGAGTAACAAAAATATCAACAAAAGACTACCTTCCATAATGACAAGGCTACCATCCATTGGAGTAAGAAAAACCTCGAAAACAGGCTACCTTCCATAATGACAAAGTCACCATCCATTGTGGTAACAAATATCTCGACAATAGACTACCTTCTATAATGACATGGGTACCATCAATTGGAGTAATACAAATCTCGACAACAGACTACCTTCCATCTTAACAAGGCTACCATCCATTGGAGTAACAAAAATATCGACAACGGACTACCTTCCATAATAACAAGACTACCATCCCTTGGAGTAAAGAATATCTCGACAACAGAATACCTTCCATAATTACAAGGCTACCATACATTGGAGTAATAAAGATATCGACAACAGACTACCTTCCATAATTACAAGGCTTTCATCCATTGGAGTAACACAAATATCGACAACTGACTACCTTCCATAATAACTAGGCTACCATCCATTGAAATAACAAAAATATCGACAACAGACTACCTTCCCTAATGACAAGGCTACCATCCAATGGAGTATCAAAAATCTGAACAACAGACTACTTTCCATATTGCCAAGCCTACCATCCATTGGAGTAACAGAAATATCAACAACAGACTACCTTCCATAACGACAAGGCTACCATCCATTAGAGTAACAAAAATATCGACAATAGACTACCTTCCATAATGACAAGGCTACCATCCATTGGAGTAACAAAAATATCGAAAACAAACTACCTTCCATAATGACAAGGCTGCCATCCATTGGAATAACAAAAATCTTGACAACAGACTACCTTCCATAATGACAAGGCTACCTTCCAATGGAGTAACAAAAATTTCGAAAACAAACTACCTTCCATAATGACAAGGCTACCATCCATTGGAATAACAAAAATCTCGACAATAGACTACATTCCATAATGACAAGGCTACCATCCATTGGAGTAACAAAAATATCGAAAACAAACTACCTTCCATAATGACAAGGCTGCCATCCATTGGAATAACAAAAATCTTGACAACAGACTACCTACCATAATGACAAGGCTACCTTCCAACGGAGTAACAAAAATTTCGAAAACAAACTACCTTCCATAATGACAAGGCTACCATCCATTGGAATAACAAAAATCTTGACAACAGACTACCTTCCATAATAACAAGGCTACCATCCATTGGAATAACAAAAATGTCAACAACAGACTACCTTCCATAATGACAAGGCTACCATCCATTGGAATAACAAAAATGTCGACAACAGACTACCTTCCATAATGACAAGGCTACCATCCATTGGAGTAACAAAAAATCTGAACAGCACACTACCTTCCATAATGACATGGCTACCATCCATTGGAGTAACCAAAATCACAATGATAGACTACCTTCCATAATGACAAGGCTACCATCCATTGGAGTAATAAAAATCTCGACAACTGACTAAAGGCTGCCATCCATTGGAGTAACAAAAATATCGACAACACACTAACTTCCATAATGACAAGACTACCATCCATTGGAGTAACTAAAATCTCGACAATAGAATACCTTCCATAATGACAACGCTACCATTCATTGGAGTAACTAAAATCTCGACAATATACTACCTACAATAATGATAAGTCTAATCCATTGGTGTAACAAAAATATTGACAACAGACTGCGTTTCATAATGACAAGGCTACCATTCATTAAAGTAACAAAACTCTCTAGAATAGACTACCTTCCATAATGACAAGGCTACCATCCATTAGAGTAACAAAAATCTCAACAACAAACTACCTTCCATAATGACAAGTCTACCATCCATTGGAGTAACAAAAATATCGAAAATAGACTACCTTCCATAATGACAAGGCTGTCATCCATTGGAATAACAAAAATCTCGACAACAGACTACCTTCTATAATGACAAGGCTACCATCCATTGGAGTAACAAAAAATTTGAACAGCACAATACCTTCCATAATGACATGGCTACCATCCATTGGAGTAACCGAAATCTCAAGGACAAACTACCTTCCATAATGACATGGCTACCATCCATTGGAGTAACAAAAATCTCGACAACTGACTAAAGGCTGCCATCCATTGGAGTAACAAAAATATCGACAACTGACTAACTTCCATAATGACAAGGCTACCATCCATTGGAGTAACTAAAATCTCGACAATAGAATACCTTCCATAATGACAAGGCTACCATTCATTGGAGTAACTAAAATCTCGACAATATACTACCTACAATAATTACAAGGCTAATCCATTGGAGTAACAAAAATATTAACAACAGACTGCGTTTCATAATGACAAGGCTACCATCCATTGGAGTAACAAAACTCTCTAGAATAGTCTACCTTCCATAATGACAAGGCTACCTTCCACTGGAGTAACAAAAATCTCGACAATAGACTACCTTCCATAATGACAAGGCTACTATACATTGGAGTAACAATGATATCGACAACAGACTACCTTCCATAATGACAAGGCTTCCATCCATTGGAGTAACAAAAATATCGATAACAGACTACCTACCATATAACTAGGCTACCGTCCATTGGAATAAAAAAATATCGACAATAGAATACCTTCCATAATGACAAGGCTACCATCCAATGAAGTATCAAAAATCTAAACAACGGACTACTTTCCATAATGCCAAGTCTACCATCCATTGGACTAACAAAAATATCAACAATAGACTACCTTCAATAATGACAAGGCTACCATCCATTGGAGTAACAAAAATCTCCACAACAAACTACCTTCCATAATGACAAGGCTACCATCCATTGGAGTAAGAAAAATCTCGACAACAGGCTACCTTCCATAATGACAAGGTCACCATCCATTGTGGTAACAAAAATCTGGACAATAGACTACCTTCCATAATGACATGGGTACCATCCATTGGAGTAAAAACAATCTCGAAAATAGACTACCTTCCATATTGACAAGGCTACCATCCATTGGAGTAACAAAAATATCGACAACTGACTAAAGGCTGCCATCCATTGGAGTAACAAAAATATCGACAACACACTAACTTCCATAATGACAAGACTACCATCCATTGGAGTAACTAAAATCTCGACAATAGAATACCTTCCATAATGACAACGCTACCATTCATTGGAGTAACTAAAATCTCGACAATATACTACCTACAATAATGATAAGTCTAATCCATTGGTGTAACAAAAATATTGACAACAGACTGCGTTTCATAATGACAAGGCTACCATTCATTAAAGTAACAAAACTCTCAAGAATAGACTACCTTCCATAATGACAAGGCTACCATCCATTAGAGTAACAAAAATCTCAACAACAAACTACCTTCCATAATGACAAGTCTACCATCCATTGGAGTAACAAAAATATCGAAAATAGACTACCTTCCATAATGACAAGGCTGTCATCCATTGGAATAACAAAAATCTCGACAACAGACTACCTTCCATAATGACAAGGCTACCATCCATTGGAGTAACAAAAAATTTGAACAGCACAATACCTTCCATAATGACATGGCTACCATCCATTGGAGTAACCGAATTCTCAAGGACAAACTACCTTCCATAATGACAAGGCTACCATCCATTGGAGTAACAAAAATCTCGACAACTGACTAAAGGCTGCCATCCATTGGAGTAACAAAAATATCGACAACAAACTAACTTCCATAATGACAAGGCTACCATCCATTGGAGTAACTAAAATCTCGACAATAGAATACCTTCCATAATGACAAGGCTACCATTCATTGGAGTAACTAAAATCTCGACAATATACTACCTACAATAATTACAAGGCTAATCCATTGGAGTAACAAAAATATTGAAAACAGACTGCGTTTCATAATGACAAGGCTACCATCCATTGGAGTAACAAAACTCTCTAGAATAGTCTACCTTCCATAATGACAAGGCTACCTTCCACTGGAGTAACAAAAATCTCGACAATAGACTACCTTCCATAATGACAAGGCTACTATACATTGGAGTAATAATGATATCGACAACAGACTACCTTCCATAATGACAAGGCTTCCATCCATTAGAGTAACAAAAATATCGATAACAGACTACCTACCATATAACTAGGCTACCATCCATTGGAATAAAAAAAATATCGACAATAGAATACCTTCCATAATGACAAGGCTACCATCCAATGAAGTATCAAAAATCTAAACAACGGACTACTTTCCATAATGCCAAGTCTACCATCCATTGGACTAACAAAAATATCAACAATAGACTACCTTTAATAATGACAAGGCTACCATCCATTGGAGTAACAAAAATCTCCACAACAAACTACCTTCCATAATGACAAGGCTACCATCCATTGGAGTAAGAAAAATCTCGACAACAGGCTACCTTCCATAATGACAAGGTCACCATCCATTGTGGTAACAAAAATATCGACAAGACTACCTTCCATATTGACAAGGCTACCATCCATTGGAGTAACAAAAATATCGACAACAGATTACCTTCCATAATGACAAGGCTACCATCCATTCGAGTAACGAAAATCTCGACAACAGACTACCTTCCATAATTACAATGCTACCATACACTGGAGTAATAAAGATATTGACAACATACTACCTTCCATAATGACAAGGATTTCATCCTCTAGAGTAACACAAATCTCGACAACTGACTACCTTCCATAATAACTAGGCTAACATCCATTGAAATAACAAAAGTCTCGACAATAGACTACCTTCCATAATGACAAGGCCACCATCCAATGGAGTATCAAAAATCTGAACAACAAACTACTTTCCATAATGCCAAGCCTATCATCCACTGGAGTAACAAAAATCTCAACGACAAACTACCTTCCATAATGACAAGGCTACCATCCATTGGAGTAACAAAAATATCAACAACAGACTACCTTCCATAATGACAAGGCTACCATCCATTGGAGTAATAAAAATCTCGACAACAAACTACCTTCCATAATGACAAGGCTACCATCCATTGGAGTAAGAACAATCTCGACAACAACCTACCTTCTGTAATGACAAAGTCACCATCCATTGTGGTAACAAAAATCTCGCCAGCAGACTACCTTCCATAATGACAAGGCTACCATCCATTGGAGTAACGAAAATATCGACAACAAACTACCTTCCATAATTACAAGGCTACGATACATTGGAGTAACAAAGATATCGACAATAGACTACCTTCCATAATGACAAGGCTTTCATCCATTGGAGTAACACAAATCTTGACAACATACTACATTCCATAATAACTAGGCTACTATCCATTGAAATAACGAAAATCTTGACAACAGACTACCTTCCATAATGTCAAGGCTACCATCCAATGGAGTATCAAAAATCTGAACAACAAACTACTTTCCATAATGCCAAGCCTACCATCCATTGGAGTATCATAAATCTCAAAGACATACTACCTTCAAAAATGACAAGGCTACCATCCATTGGAGTAAAAAAAATATCAACAACATACTACCTTCCATCATGACAAGGCTACCATCCATTGGAGTAACCAAAATCTCAACAACAGGCCACGTTCCAAAATGGAAAGGCTACCATCCATTGGAGTAACAAATATCTCAACAACAAACTACCTTCCAAAATGACAAGGCTACCAACCATTGGAGTAAGAAAAATCTCGACAACAGGCTACCTTCCATAATGACAAGGTCACCATCCATTGTGGTAACGAAAATCTCGACAACAGACTAACTTCTATAATGACAAGGCTACCATCCATTGGAGTAACAAAAAGCTCCACAACAAACTCCTATCCATAATGACAAGGCTACCATCCATTGGAGTAACAAAATCTGAACAATAGACTAGCTTCCATAATGAAAAAGCTACCATCCATTGGAGTAACAAAAATCTCAAAGACAGACTACATACAATAATGACAAGTCTACCATCCATTGGAGTAACTAAAATTTCGACAACAGACTACCTTCCATAATAACTAGGATACCATCCATTGGAATAACAAAAATATCGACAATAGACTACCTTCCATAATGACAAGGATACCATCCATCGGAGTAACAAAAATATCAACAACAGACTACCTTCCATAATGACAAGGCTACCATCCATTGGAGTAACAAAAATCTCGACAACAAACTACCTTCCATAATGACAAGGCTACCATCCATTGGAGTAAGAAAAATCTCGAAAATAGGCTACCTTCCATAATGACAAGGCTACCATCCATTGGAGTAACAAAACTCTCTATAATAGACTACCTTCCATAATGACAAGGCTACCTTCCACTGGAGTAAAAAAAATCTCGACAACAGACTACCTTCCATAATGACAAGGCTACCATACATTGGAGTAACAATGATATCGACAATAGACTACCTTCCATAATGACAAGGCTACCATCTTTTGGAGTAAAGAAAATCTCGACAACAGACTACCTTCCATAATTACAAGGCTACCATACATTGGAGTAATAAAGATATCGACAACAGACTACCTTCCATAATGACAAGGCTTTCATCCATTGGAGTAACACCAATCTCGACAATTGACTACCTTCCATAATAACTAGGCTACCATCCATTGAAATAACAAAAATATCGACAACAGACTACCTTCTATAATGACAAGGCTACCATCCAATGGAGTATCAAAAATCTGAACAACAGACTACTTTCCATATTGCCAAGCCTAACATCCATTGGAGTAACAGAAATCTCAACGACTAACTACCTTCCATAATGACAAGGCTACCATCCATTGGAGTAACAAAAATATCAACAACAGACTACCTTCCATAATGACAAGGCTACCATCCATTAGAGTAACAAAAATCTCGACAACAAACTACCTTCCATAATGACAAGGCTACAATCCATTGGAGTAAAAAAAATATCGAAAACAGACTACCTTCCATAATGACAAGGCTACCGTCCATTGGAATAACAAAAATCTTGACAATAGACTACCTTCCATAATGACAAGGCTACCTTCCAATGGAGTAACAAAAATTTCGAAAACAAACTACCTTCCATAATGACAAGGCTACCATCCATTGGAATAACAAAAATATTGACAACAGACTACCTTCCATAATGACAAGGCTACCATCCATTGGAATAACAAAAATCTCGACAATAGACTACCTTCCATAATGACAAGGCTACCATCCATTGGAGTAACAAAAAATCTGAACAGCACACTACCTTCCATAATGATATGGCTACCACCAATGGAGTAACTGAAATCTCAAGGACAGACTACCTTCCATAATGACAAGGCTACCATCCATAGGAGTAACAAAAATCTCGACAACTGACTAAAGGCTGCCATCCATTGGAGTAACAAAAATATCCACAACAGACTAACTTCCATAATGACAACGCTACCATCCATTGGAGTAACGAAAATCTCGACAATAGAATACCTTCCATAATTACAAGGCTACCATTCATTGGAGTAACTAAAATCTAGAAAATATACTACCTACAATAATGACAAGGCTAATCCATTGGTGTAACAAAAATATTGACAACATACTGTGTTTCATAATGACAAGGCTACCATCCATTGGAGTAACAAAACTCTCTATAATAGACTACCTTCCATAATGACAAGGCTACCTTCCACTGGAGTAACAAAAATCTCGACAACAGACTACCTTCCATAATGACAAGGCTATTATACATTGGAGTAACAATGATATCGACAACAGACTACCTTCCATAATGACAAGGCTTCCATCCATTGGAGTAACAAAAATATCGACAACAGACTACCTACCATATAACTAGGCTACCATCCATTGGAATAAAAAAAATATCGATAATAGAATACCTTCCATAATGACAAGGCTACCATCCAATGAAGTATCAAAAATCTAAACAACGGACTACTTTCCATAATGCCAAGTCTACCATCCATTGGAGTAACAAAAATATCAACAACAGACTACCTTCCATAATGACAAGGCTACCATCCATTGGAGTAATAAAAATCTCGACAACAAACTACCTTCCATAATGACAAGGCTACCATCCATTGGAGTAAGAACAATCTCGACAACAACCTACCTTCTGTAATGACAAAGTCACCATCCATTGTGGTAACAAAAATCTCGCCAGCAGACTACCTTCCATAATGACAAGGCTACCATCCATTGGAGTAACGAAAATATCGACAACAAACTACCTTCCATAATTACAAGGCTACGATACATTGGAGTAACAAAGATATCGACAATAGACTACCTTCCATAATGACAAGGCTTTCATCCATTGGAGTAACACAAATCTTGACAACATACTACATTCCATAATAACTAGGCTACTATCCATTGAAATAACGAAAATCTTGACAACAGACTACCTTCCATAATGTCAAGGCTACCATCCAATGGAGTATCAAAAATCTGAACAACAAACTACTTTCCATAATGCCAAGCCTACCATCCATTGGAGTATCATAAATCTCAAAGACATACTACCTTCCAAAATGACAAGGCTACCATCCATTGGAGTAAAAAAAATATCAACAACATACTACCTTCCATCATGACAAGGCTACCATCCATTGGAGTAACCAAAATCTCAACAACAGGCCACGTTCCAAAATGGAAAGGCTACCATCCATTGGAGTAACAAATATCTCAACAACAAACTACCTTCCAAAATGACAAGGCTACCAACCATTGGAGTAAGAAAAATCTCGACAACAGGCTACCTTCCATAATGACAAGGTCACCATCCATTGTGGTAACGAAAATCTCGACAACAGACTAACTTCTATAATGACAAGGCTACCATCCATTGGAGTAACAAAAAGCTCCACAACAAACTCCTATCCATAATGACAAGGCTACCATCCATTGGAGTAACAAAATCTGAACAATAGACTAGCTTCCATAATGAAAAAGCTACCATCCATTGGAGTAACAAAAATCTCAAAGACAGACTACATACAATAATGACAAGTCTACCATCCATTGGAGTAACTAAAATTTCGACAACAGACTACCTTCCATAATAACTAGGATACCATCCATTGGAATAACAAAAATATCGACAATAGACTACCTTCCATAATGACAAGGATACCATCCATCGGAGTAACAAAAATATCAACAACAGACTACCTTCCATAATGACAAGGCTACCATCCATTGGAGTAACAAAAATCTCGACAACAAACTACCTTCCATAATGACAAGGCTACCATCCATTGGAGTAAGAAAAATCTCGAAAATAGGCTACCTTCCATAATGACAAGGCTACCATCCATTGGAGTAACAAAACTCTCTATAATAGACTACCTTCCATAATGACAAGGCTACCTTCCACTGGAGTAAAAAAAATCTCGACAACAGACTACCTTCCATAATGACAAGGCTACCATACATTGGAGTAACAATGATATCGACAATAGACTACCTTCCATAATGACAAGGCTACCATCTTTTGGAGTAAAGAAAATCTCGACAACAGACTACCTTCCATAATTACAAGGCTACCATACATTGGAGTAATAAAGATATCGACAACAGACTACCTTCCATAATGACAAGGCTTTCATCCATTGGAGTAACACCAATCTCGACAATTGACTACCTTCCATAATAACTAGGCTACCATCCATTGAAATAACAAAAATATCGACAACAGACTACCTTCTATAATGACAAGGCTACCATCCAATGGAGTATCAAAAATCTGAACAACAGACTACTTTCCATATTGCCAAGCCTAACATCCATTGGAGTAACAGAAATCTCAACGACTAACTACCTTCCATAATGACAAGGCTACCATCCATTGGAGTAACAAAAATATCAACAACAGACTACCTTCCATAATGACAAGGCTACCATCCATTAGAGTAACAAAAATCTCGACAACAAACTACCTTCCATAATGACAAGGCTACAATCCATTGGAGTAAAAAAAATATCGAAAACAGACTACCTTCCATAATGACAAGGCTACCGTCCATTGGAATAACAAAAATCTTGACAATAGACTACCTTCCATAATGACAAGGCTACCTTCCAATGGAGTAACAAAAATTTCGAAAACAAACTACCTTCCATAATGACAAGGCTACCATCCATTGGAATAACAAAAATATTGACAACAGACTACCTTCCATAATGACAAGGCTACCATCCATTGGAATAACAAAAATCTCGACAATAGACTACCTTCCATAATGACAAGGCTACCATCCATTGGAGTAACAAAAAATCTGAACAGCACACTACCTTCCATAATGATATGGCTACCACCAATGGAGTAACTGAAATCTCAAGGACAGACTACCTTCCATAATGACAAGGCTACCATCCATAGGAGTAACAAAAATCTCGACAACTGACTAAAGGCTGCCATCCATTGGAGTAACAAAAATATCCACAACAGACTAACTTCCATAATGACAACGCTACCATCCATTGGAGTAACGAAAATCTCGACAATAGAATACCTTCCATAATTACAAGGCTACCATTCATTGGAGTAACTAAAATCTAGAAAATATACTACCTACAATAATGACAAGGCTAATCCATTGGTGTAACAAAAATATTGACAACATACTGTGTTTCATAATGACAAGGCTACCATCCATTGGAGTAACAAAACTCTCTATAATAGACTACCTTCCATAATGACAAGGCTACCTTCCACTGGAGTAACAAAAATCTCGACAACAGACTACCTTCCATAATGACAAGGCTATTATACATTGGAGTAACAATGATATCGACAACAGACTACCTTCCATAATGACAAGGCTTCCATCCATTGGAGTAACAAAAATATCGACAACAGACTACCTACCATATAACTAGGCTACCATCCATTGGAATAAAAAAAATATCGATAATAGAATACCTTCCATAATGACAAGGCTACCATCCAATGAAGTATCAAAAATCTAAACAACGGACTACTTTCCATAATGCCAAGTCTACCATCCATTGGAGTAACAAAAATATCAACAACAGACTACCTTCCATAATGACAAGGCTACCATCCATTGGAGTAATAAAAATCTCGACAACAAACTACCTTCCATAATGACAAGGCTACCATCCATTGGAGTAAGAACAATCTCGACAACAACCTACCTTCTGTAATGACAAAGTCACCATCCATTGTGGTAACAAAAATCTCGCCAGCAGACTACCTTCCATAATGACAAGGCTACCATCCATTGGAGTAACGAAAATATCGACAACAAACTACCTTCCATAATTACAAGGCTACGATACATTGGAGTAACAAAGATATCGACAATAGACTACCTTCCATAATGACAAGGCTTTCATCCATTGGAGTAACACAAATCTTGACAACATACTACATTCCATAATAACTAGGCTACTATCCATTGAAATAACGAAAATCTTGACAACAGACTACCTTCCATAATGTCAAGGCTACCATCCAATGGAGTATCAAAAATCTGAACAACAAACTACTTTCCATAATGCCAAGCCTACCATCCATTGGAGTATCATAAATCTCAAAGACATACTACCTTCCAAAATGACAAGGCTACCATCCATTGGAGTAAAAAAAATATCAACAACATACTACCTTCCATCATGACAAGGCTACCATCCATTGGAGTAACCAAAATCTCAACAACAGGCCACGTTCCAAAATGGAAAGGCTACCATCCATTGGAGTAACAAATATCTCAACAACAAACTACCTTCCAAAATGACAAGGCTACCAACCATTGGAGTAAGAAAAATCTCGACAACAGGCTACCTTCCATAATGACAAGGTCACCATCCATTGTGGTAACGAAAATCTCGACAACAGACTAACTTCTATAATGACAAGGCTACCATCCATTGGAGTAACAAAAAGCTCCACAACAAACTCCTATCCATAATGACAAGGCTACCATCCATTGGAGTAATATAATCTGAACAATAGACTAGCTTCCATAATGAAAAAGCTACCATCCATTGGAGTAACAAAAATCTCAAAGACAGACTACATACCATAATGACAAGTCTACCATCCATTGGAGTAACTAAAATTTCGACAACAGACTACCTTCCATAATAACTAGGATACCATCCATTGGAATAACAAAAATATCGACAATAGACTACCTTCCATAATGACAAGGATACCATCCATTGGAGTAACAAAAATATCAACAACAGACTACCTTCCATAATGACAAGGCTACCATCCATTGGAGTAACAAAAATCTCGACAACAAACTACCTTCCATAATGACAAGGCTACCATCCATTGGAGTAAGAAAAATCTCGAAAATAGGCTACCTTCCATAATGACAAGGCTACCATCCATTGTAGTAACAAAACTCTCTATAATAGACTACCTTCCATAATGACAAGGCTACCTTCCACTGGAGTAACAAAAATCTCGACAACAAACTACCTTCCATAATGACAAGGCTACCATACATTGGAGTAACAATGATATCAACAATAGACTACCTTCCATAATGACAAGGCTACCATCCTTTGGAATAAAGAAAATCTCGACAACAGACTACCTTCCATAATTACAAGGCTACCATACATTGGAGTAATAAAGATATCGACAACAGACTACCTTCCATAATGACAAGGCTTTCATCCATTGGAGTAACACCAATCTCGACAATTGACTACCTTCCATAATAACTAAGCTACCATCCATTGAAATAACAAAAATATCGACAACAGACTACCTTCTATAATGACAAGGCTACCATCCAATGGAGTATCAAAAATCTGAACAACAGACTACTTTCCATATTGCCAAGCCTACCATCCATTCGAGTAACAGAAATCTCAACGACTAACTACCTTCCATAATGACAAGGCTACCATCCATTGGAGTAACAAAAATATCAACAACAGACTACCTTCCATAATGACAAGGCTACCATCCATTAGAGTAACAAAAATCTCGACAACAAACTACCTTCCATAATGACAAGGCTACAATCCATTGGAGTAAAAAAAATATCGAAAACAGACTACCTTCCATAATGACAAGGCTACCGTCCATTGGAATAACAAAAATCTTGACAATAGACTACCTTCCATAATGACAAGGCTACCTTCCAATGGAGTAACAAAAATTTCGAAAACAAACTACCTTCCATAATGACAAGGCTACCATCCATTGGAATAACAAAAATATTGACAACAAACTACCTTCCATAATGACAAGGCTACCATCCATTGGAATAACAAAAATCTCGACAATAGACTACCTTCCATAATGACAAGGCTACCATCCATTGGAGTAACAAAAAATCTGAACAGCACACTACCTTCCATAATGACATGGCTACCATCCAATGGAGTAACCGAAATCTCAAGGACATACTACCTTCCATAATGACAAGGCTACCATCCATAGGAGTAACAAAAATCTCGACAACTGACTAAAGGCTGCCATCCATTGGAGTAACAAAAATATCCACAACAGACTAACTTCCATAATGACAAAGCTACCATCCATTGGAGTAACGAAAATCTCGACAATAGAATACCTTCCATAATTACAAGGCTACCATTCATTGGAGTAACTAAAATCTCGAAAATATACTACCTACAATAATGACAAGGCTAATCCATTGGTGTAACAAAAATATTGACAACATACTGTGTTTCATAATGACAAGGCTACCATCCATTGGAGTAACAAAACTCTCTATAATAGACTACCTTCCATAATGACAAGGCTACCTTCCACTGGAGTAACAAAAATCTCGACAACAGACTACCTTCCATAATGACAAGGCTATTATACATTGGAGTAACAATGATATCGACAACAGACTACCTTCCATAATGACAAGGCTTCCATCCATTGGAGTAACAAAAATATCGACAACAAACTACCTACCATATAACTAGGCTACCATCCATTGGAATAAAAAAAATATCGATAATAGAATACCTTCCATAATGACAAGGCTACCATCCAATGAAGTATCAAAAATCTAAACAACGGACTACTTTCCATAATGCCAAGTCTACCATCCATTGGAGTAACAAAAATATCAACAACAGACTACCTTCCATAATGACAAGGCTACCATCCATTGGAGTAACAAAAATCTCGACAACAAACTACCTTCCATAATGACAAGGCTACCATCCATTGGAGTAAGAAAAATCTCGAAAATAGGCTACCTTCCATAATGACAAGGCTACCATCCATTGGAGTAACAAAACTATCTATAATAGACTACCTTCCATAAAGACAAGGCTACCTTCCACTGGAGTAACAAAAGTCTCGACAACAGACTACCTTCCATAATGACAAGGCTACCATACATTGGAGTAACAATGATATCGACAATAGACTACCTTCCATAATGACAAGGCTACCATCCATTGGAGTAAAGAAAATCTCGACAACAGACTACCTTCCATAATTACAAGGCTACCATACATTGGAGTAATAAAGATATCGACAAAAGACTACCTTCCATAATGACAAGGCTTTCATCCATTGGAGTAACACAAATCTCGACAACTGACTACCTTCCATAATAACTAGGCTACCATCCATTGAAATAACAAAAATATCGACAACAGACTACCTTCTATAATGACAAGGCTACCATCCAATGGATTATCAAAAATATGAACAACAGACTACTTTCCATATTGCCAAGCCTACCATCCATTGGAGTAACAGAAATCTCAACGACTAACTACCTTCCATAATGACAAGGCTACCATCCATTGGAGTAACAAAAATATCAACAACAGACTACCTTCCATAATGACAAGGCTACCATCCATTAGAGTAACAAAAATCTCGACAACAAACTACCTTCCATAATGACAAGGCTACAATCCATTGGAGTAAAAAAAATATCGAAAACAGACTACCTTCCATAATGACAAGGCTACCGTCCATTGGAATAACAAAAATCTTGACAATAGACTACCTTCCATAATGACAAGGCTACCTTCCAATGGAGTAACAAAAATTTCGAAAACAAACTACCTTCCATAATGACAAGGCTACCATCCATTGGAATAACAAAAATATTGACAACAGACTACCTTCCATAATGACAAGGCTACCATCCATTGGAATAACAAAAATCTCGACAATAGACTACCTTCCATAATGACAAGGCTACCATCCATTGGAGTAACAAAAAATCTGAACAGCACACTACTTTCCATAATGACATGGCTACCATCCAATGGAGTAACCGAAATCTCAAGGACAGACTACCTTCCATAATGACAAGGCTACCATCCATAGGAGTAACAAAAATCTCGACAACTGACTAAAGGCTGCCATCCATTGGAGTAACAAAAATATCGACAACAGACTAACTTCCATAATGACAAGGCTACCATCCATTGGAGTAACGAAAATCTCGACAATAGAATACCTTCCATAATTACAAGGCTACCATTCATTGGAGTAACTAAAATCTCTACAATATACTACCTACAATAATGACAAGGCTAATCCATTGGTGTAACAAAAATATTGACAACATACTGTGTTTCATAATGACAAGGCTACCATCCATTGGAGTAACAAAACTCTCTATAATAGACTACCTTCCATAATGACAAGGCTACCCTCCACTGGAGTAACAAAAATCTCGACAACAGACTACCTTCCATAATGACAAGGCTACTATACATTGGAGTAACAATGATATCCACAACAAACTACCTTCCATAATGACAAGGCTTCCATCCATTGGAGTAACAAAAATATCGACAACAGACTACCTACCATATAACTACGCTACCATCCATTGGAATAAAAAAAATATCGATAATAGAATACCTTCCATAATGACAAGGCTACCATCCAATGAAGTATCAAAAATCTAAACAACGGACTACTTTCCATAATGCCAAGTCTACCATCCATTGGACTAACAAAAATATCAACAATATACTACCTTCAATAATGACAAGGCTACCATCCATTGGAGTAACAAAAATCTCCACAACAAACTAGCTTACATAATGGCAAGGCTACCATCCATTGGAGTATGAAAAATCTCGAAAACAGGCTACCTTCCATAATGACAAGGTCACCATCCATTGGAGTAACAAAACTCTCTATAATAGACTACCTTCCATAATGACAAGGCTACCTTCCACTGGAGTAACAAAAATCTCGACAACATACTACCTTCCATAATGACAAGGCTACCATACATTGGAGTAACAATGATATCGACAACAGTCTACCTTCCATTATGACAAGGCTACCATCCATTGGAGTAAAGAAAATCTCGACAACAGACTACCTTCCAAAATTACAAGGCTACCATACATTGGAGTAATAAAGATATCGACAACAGACTACCTGCCATAAGGACAAGCCTTTCATCCATTGGAGTAACACAAATCTCGATAACTGACTACCTTCCATAATGACTAGGCTACCATCCATTGAAATAACAAAAATATCGACAACAGACTACCTTTTATAATGACAAGGCTACCATCTAATGGAGTATCAAAAATCTGAACAACAAACTACTTTCCATATTACCAAGCCTACCATCCATTGGAGTAACAGAAATCTCAACGACTGACTACCTTCCATAATGACAAGGCTACCATCCATTGGAGTAACAAAAATATCAATAACAGACTACCTTCCATAATGACAAGGCTACCATCCATTAGAGTAACAAAAATCTCGACAACAAACTACCTTCCATAATGACAAGGCTACAATCCATTGGAGTAAAAAAAATATCGAAAACAGACTACCTTCCATAATGACAAGGCTACCGTCCATTGGAATAACAAAAATCATGACAATAGACTACCTTCCATAATGACAAGGCTACCTTCCAATGGAGTAACAAAAAGTTCGAAAACAAACTACCTTCCATAATGACAAGGCTACCATCCATTGGAATAACAAAAATATTGACAACAGACTACCTTCCATAATGACAAGGCTACCATCCATTGGAGTAAGAAAAATCTCGACAACAGGCTACCTTCCATAATGACAAGGTCACCATCCATTGTGGTAACAAAAATCTGGACAATAGACTACCTTCCATAATGACATGGGTACCATCCATTGGAGTAAAAATAATCTCGAAAATAGACTACCTTCCATATTGACAAGGCTACCATCCATTGGAGTAACAAAAATATCGACAACAGACTACCTTCCATAATGACAAGGCTACCATCCATTCGAGTAACGAAAATCTCGACAACAGATTACCTTCCATAATTACAATGCTACCATACACTGGAGTAATAAAGATATTGACAACATACTACCTTCCATAATGACAAGGATTTCATCCTCTAGAGTAACACAAATCTCGACAACTGACTACCTTCTATAATAACTAGGCTAACATTCATTGAAATAACAAAAGTCTCGACAATAGACTACCTTCCATAATGACAAGGCCACCATCCAATGGAGTATCAAAAATCTGAACAACAAACTACTTTCCATAATGCCAAGCCTATCATCCATTGGAGTAACAGAAATCTCAAAGACAGACTACCTTCCATAATGACAAGGCTACCATCCATTGGAGTAACAAAAATATCAACAACAGACTACCTTCCATAATGACAAGGCTACCATCCATTGGAGTAATAAAAATCTCGACAACAAACTAACTTCCATAATGACAAGGCTACCATCCATTGGAGTAAGAACAATCTCGACAACAAGCTACCTTCTGTAATGACAAAGTCACCATCCATTCTGGTAACAAAAATCTCGACAACAGACTACCTTCCATAATGACAAGGCTACCATCCATTGGAGTAACGAAAATCTCGACAACAAACTACCTTCCATAATTACAAGGCTACGATACATTGGAGTAACAAAGATATCGACAATAGACTACCTTCCATAATGACAAGGCTTTCATCCATTGGAGTAACACAAATCTCGACAACATACTAAATTCCATAATTACTAGGCTACTATCCATTGAAATAACGAAAATCTTGACAACAGACTACCTTCCATAATGTCAAGGCTACCATCCAATGGAGTATCAAAAATATGAACAACAGACTACTTTCCATAATGCCAAGCCTACCATCCATTGGAGTATCATAAATCTCAAAGACATACTACCTTCAAAATGACAAGGCTACCATCCATTGGAGTAAAAAAAATATCTACAACATACTACCTTCCATCATGACAAGGCTACCATCCATTGGAGTAACCAAAATCTCAACAACAGGCCACGTTCCAAAATGGAATGGCTACCATCCATTGGAGTAACAAATATCTCAACAACAAACTACCTTCCAAAATGACAAGGCTACCATCCATTGGAGTAAGAAATATCTCGACAACAGGCTACCTTCCATAATGACAAGGTCACCATCCATTATGGTAACAAAAATCTCGACAACAGATTAACTTCTATAATGACAAGGCTACCATCCGTTGGAGTAACAAAAATCTCCACAATAAACTCCTATCCATAATGACAAGGCTACCATCCATTGGAGTAACAAAATCTGAACAATAGACTAGCTTCCATAATGAAAAAGCTACCATCCATTGGAGTAACAAAAATCTCAAAGACAGACTACATACCATAATGACAAGTCTACCATCCATTGGAGTAACTAAAATTTCGACAACAGACTACCTTCCATAATAACTAGGATACCATCCATTGGAATAACAAAAATATTGACAATAGACTACCTTCCATAATGACAAGGATACCATCCATTGGAGTAACAAAAATATCAACAACAGACTACCTTCCATAATGACAAGGCTACCATCCATTGGAGTAACAAAAATCTCGACAACAAACTACCTTCCATAATGACAAGGCTACCATCCATTGGAGTAAGAAAAATCTCCAAAATAGGCTACCTTCCATAATGACAAGGCTACCATCCATTGGAGTAACAAAACTCTCTATAATAGACTACCTTCCATAATGACAAGGCTACCTTCCACTGGAGTAACAAAAATCTCGACAACAGACTACCTTCCATAATGACAAGTCTACCATACATTGGAGTAACAATGATATCGACAACAGACTACCTTCCATAATGACAAGGCTACCATCCATTAGAGTAAAGAAAATCTCGACAACAGACTACCTTCCATAATTACAAGGCTACCATACATTGGAGTAATAAAGATATCGACATCAGACTACCTTCCATAATGACAAGGCTTTCATCCATTGGAGTAACACAAATCTCGACAACTGACTACCTTCCATAATAACTAGGCTACCATCCATTAAAATAACAAAATTATCGACAACAGACTACCTTCTATAATGACAAGGCTACCATCCAATGGAGTATCAAAAATCTGAACAACAGACTACTTTCCATATTTCCAAGCCTACCATCCATTGGAGTAACAGAAATCTCAACGACTGACTACCTTCCATAATGACAAGGCTACCATCCATTGGAGTAACAAAAATATCAACAACAGACTACCTTCCATAATGCCAAGTCTACCATCCATTAGAGTAACAAATATCTCGACAACAAACTACCTTCCATAATGACAAGGATACCATCCATTAGAGTAACAAAAATATCAAAAACAGACTACCTTCCATAATGACAAGGCTGTCATCCATCGGAATAACAAAAATATTGACAACAGACTACCTTCCATAATGACAAGGCTACCTTCCAATGGAGTAACAAAAATTTCGAAAACAAGCTACCTTCCATAATGACAAAGCTACCATCCATTGGAATAAAAAAAATCTTGACAACAGACTACCTTCCATAATGATAAGGCTACCATCCATTGGAATAACAAAAATCTCGACAATAGACTACCTTCCATAATGACAATGCTAACATCCATTGGAGTAACAAAAAATCTAAACAGCACAATACCTTCCATAATGACATGGCTACAATCCATTGGAGTAACCGAAATCTCAAGGACAAACTACCTTCCATAATGACAAGGCTACCATCCATTGGAGTAATAAAAATCTCGACAACTGACTAAAGGCTGCCATCCATTGGAGTAACAAAAATATCGACAACAGACTATCTTCCATAATGACAAGGCTACCATCCATTGGAGTAATGAAAATCTCGACAATAGAATACCTTCCATAATGACAAGGCTACCATTCATTGGAGTAACTAAAATCTCGACAATATACTACCTACAATAATGACAAGGCTAATCCATTGGTGTAACAAAAATATTGACAACAGACTGCGTTTCATAATGACAAGGCTACCATCCGTTGGAGTAACAAAACTCTCTAGAATAGACTACCTTCCATAATGACAAGGCTACCTTCCACTGGAGTAACAAAAATCTCGACAACAGACTACCTTCCATAATGACAAGGCTACCATACATTGGAATAACAATGATATCGACAACAGACTACCTTCCATAATGACAAGGCTTCCATCCATTGGAATAACAAAAATATCGACAACAGACTACCTACCATATAACTAGGCTACCATCCATTGGAATTAAAAAAATATCGACAATAGACTACCTTCCATAATGACAAGGCTACCATCCAATGAAGTATCAAAAATCTAAACAACGGACTACTTTCCATAATGCCAAGTCTACCATCCATTGGAGTAACAAAAATATCGACAACAAACTACCTTCCATAATGACAAGGCTACCATCCATTGGAGTAAGAAAAATCTCGACAACAGGCTACCTTCCATAATGACAAGGTCACCATCCATTGTGGTAACAAAAATCTGGACAATAGACTACCTTCCATAATGACATGGGTACCATCCATTGGAGTAAAAACAATCTCGACAACAGACTACCTTCCATCTTGACAAGGCTACCATCCATTGGAGTAACAAAAATATCGACAACAGACTACCTTCCATAATGACAAGGCTACCATCCATTGGAGTAACGAAAATCTAGACAATAAACTACCTTCCATAATTACAATGCTACCATACATTGGAGTAATAAAGATATTGACAACATACTACCTTCCATAATGACAAGGCTTTCATACTTTAGAGTAACACAAATATTGACAACTGACTACCTTCCATAATAACTAGGCTAACATCCATTGAAATAACAAAAATCTCGACAATAGACTACCTTCCATAATGACAAGGCCACCATCCAATGGAGTATCAAAAATCTGAACAAGAAACTACTTTCCATAATGCCAAGCCTACCATCCATTGGAGTAACAGAAATCTCAACGATAGACTACCTTCCATAATGACAAGGCTACCATCCATTGGAGTAACAAAAATATCAACAACAAACTACCTTCCATAATGACAAGGCTACCATCCATTGGGGTAACAAAAATCTCGACAACAAACTACCTTCCATAATGACAAGGCTACCATCCATTGGAGTAAGAAAAATCTCGAAAACAAGCTACCTTCCATAATGATAAGGTCACTATCCATTGTGGTAACAAAAATCTCGAAAATAGACTACCTTCCATAATGACATGGGTACCATCCACTGGAGTAAAACAAATCTCGACAACAGACTACCTTCCATCTTATCAAGGCTACCATCATATGGAGTAACAAAAATATCGACAACGGACTACCTTCCATAATGACAAGGCTACCATCCATCGGAGTAAAGAAAATCTAGACAACAGACTACTATCCATAATAACTACGATAACATCAATTGGAATAACAAAAATATCGACAATAGACTACCTTCCATAATGACAAGGCTACCATCCAATGGAGTATCAAAAATCTGACAACAGACTACTTTCAATAATGCCAAGTCTACCATCCATTGGAGTAACAGAAATCTCAATGATAGACTACCTTCCATAATGACAAGGATACCATCCATTGGAGTAACAAAAATATCAACAAAAGACTACCTTCCATAATGACAAGGCTACCATCCATTGGAGTAAGAAAAACCTCGAAAACAGGCTACCTTCCATAATGACAAAGTCACCATCCATTGTGGTAACAAATATCTCGACAATAGACTACCTTCTATAATGACATGGGTACCATCAATTGGAGTAATACAAATCTCGACAACAGACTACCTTCCATCTTAACAAGGCTACCATCCATTGGAGTAACAAAAATATCGACAACGGACTACCTTCCATAATAACAAGACTACCATCCCTTGGAGTAAAGAATATCTCGACAACAGAATACCTTCCATAATTACAAGGCTACCATACATTGGAGTAATAAAGATATCGACAAAAGACTACCTTCCATAATTACAAGGCTTTCATCCATTGGAGTAACACAAATATCGACAACTGACTACCTTCCATAATAACTAGGCTACCATCCATTGAAATAACAAAAATATCGACAACAGACTACCTTCTCTAATGACAAGGCTACCATCCAATGGAGTATCAAAAATCTGAACAACAGACTACTTTCCATATTGCCAAGCCTACCATCCATTGGAGTAACAGAAATATCAACAACAGACTACCTTCCATAACGACAAGGCTACCATCCATTAGAGTAACAAAAATATCGATAATAGACTACCTTCCATAATGACAAGGCTACCATCCATTGGAGTAACAAAAATATCGAAAACAGACTACCTTCCATAATGACAAGGCTGCCATCCATTGGAATAACAAAAATCTTGACAACAGACTACCTTCCATAATGACAAGGCTACCTTCCAACGGAGTAACAAAAATTTCGAAAACAAACTACCTTCCATAATGACAAGGCTACCATCCATTGGAATAACAAAAATCTCGACAATAGACTACATTCCATAATGACAAGGCTACCATCCATCGGAGTAACAAAAATATCGAAAACAAACTACCTTCCATAATGACAAGGCTGCCATCCATTGGAGTAATAAAAATCTCGACAACTGACTAAAGGCTGCCATCCATTGGAGTAACAAAAATATCGACAACACACTAACTTCCATAATGACAAGACTACCATCCATTGGAGTAACTAAAATCTCGACAATAGAATACCTTCCATAATGACAACGCTACCATTCTTTGGAGTAACTAAAATCTCGACAATATACTACCTACAATAATGATAAGTCTAATCCATTGGTGTAACAAAAATATTGACAACAGACTGCGTTTCATAATTACAAGGCTACCATTCATTAAAGTAACAAAACTCTCTAGAATAGACTACCTTCCATAATGACAAGGCTACCATCCATTAGAGTAACAAAAATCTCAACAACAAACTACCTTCCATAATGACAAGTCTACCATCCATTGGAGTAACAAAAATATCGAAAATAGACTACCTTCCATAATGACAAGGCTGTCATCCATTGGAATAACAAAAATCTCGACAACAGACTACCTTCTATAATGACAAGGCTACCATCCATTGGAGTAACAAAAAATTTGAACAGCACAATACCTTCCATAATGACATGGCTACCATCCATTGGAGTAACCGAAATCTCAAGGACAAACTACCTTCCATAATGACAAGGCTACCATCCATTGGAGTAACAAAAATCTCGACAACTGACTAAAGGCTGCCATCCATTGGAGTAACAAAAATATCGACAACTGACTAACTTCCATAATGACAAGGCTACCATCCATTGGAGTAACTAAAATCTCGACAATAGAATACCTTCCATAATGACAAGGCTACCATTCATTGGAGTAACTAAAATCTCGACAATATACTACCTACAATAATTACAAGGCTAATCCATTGGAGTAACAAAAATATTGACAACAGACTGCGTTTCATAATGACAAGGCTACCATCCATTGGAGTAACAAAACTCTCTAGAATAGTCTACCTTCCATAATGACAAGGCTACCTTCCACTGGAGTAACAAAAATCTCGACAATAGACTACCTTCCATAATGACAAGGCTACTATACATTGGAGTAACAATGATATCGACAACAGACTACCTTCCATAATGACAAGGCTTCCATCCATTGGAGTAACAAAAATATCGATAACAGACTACCTACCATATAACTAGGCTACCGTCCATTGGAATAAAAAAATATCGACAATAGAATACCTTCCATAATGAAAAGGCTACCATCCAATGAAGTATCAAAAATCTAAACAACGGACTACTTTCCATAATGCCAAGTCTACCATCCATTGGACTAACAAAAATATCAACAATAGACTACCTTCAATAATGACAAGGCTACCATCCATTGGAGTAACAAAAATCTCCACAACAAACTACCTTCCATAATGACAAGGCTACCATCCATTGGAGTAAGAAAAATCTCGACAACAGGCTACCTTCCATAATGACAAGGTCACCATCCATTGTGGTAACAAAAATCTGGACAATAGACTACCTTCTATAATGACATGGGTACCATCCATTGGAGTAAAAACAATTTCGAAAATAGACTACCTTCCATATTGACAAGGCTACCATCCATTGGAGTAACAAAAATATCGACAACTGACTAAAGGCTGCCATCCATTGGAGTAACAAAAATATCGACAACACACTAACTTCCATAATGACAAGACTACCATCCATTGGAGTAACTAAAATCTCGACAATAGAATACCTTCCATAATGACAACGCTACCATTCATTGGAGTAACTAAAATCTCGACAATATACTACCTACAATAATGATAAGTCTAATCCATTGGTGTAACAAAAATATTGACAACAGACTGCGTTTCATAATGACAAGGCTACCATTCATTAAAGTAACAAAACTCTCTAGAATAGACTACCTTCCATAATGACAAGGCTACCATCCATTAGAGTAACAAAAATCTCAACAACAAACTACCTTCCATAATGACAAGTCTACCATCCATTGGAGTAACAAAAATATCGAAAATAGACTACCTTCCATAATGACAAGGCTGTCATCCATTGGAATAACAAAAATCTCGACAACAGACTACCTTCCATAATGACAAGGCTACCATCCATTGGAGTAACAAAAAATTTGAACAGCACAATACCTTCCATAATGACATGGCTACCATCCATTGGAGTAACCGAATTCTCAAGGACAAACTACCTTCCATAATGACAAGGCTACCATCCATTGGAGTAACAAAAATCTCGACAACTGACTAAAGGCTGCCATCCATTGGAGTAACAAAAATATCGACAACAAACTAACTTCCATAATGACAAGGCTACCATCCATTGGAGTAACTAAAATCTCGACAATAGAATACCTTCCATAATGACAAGGCTACCATTCATTGGAGTAACTAAAATCTCGACAATATACTACCTACAATAATTACAAGGCTAATCCATTGGAGTAACAAAAATATTGAAAACAGACTGCGTTTCATAATGACAAGGCTACCATCCATTGGAGTAACAAAACTCTCTAGAATAGTCTACCTTCCATAATGACAAGTCTACCTTCCACTGGAGTAACAAAAATCTCGACAATAGACTACCTTCCATAATGACAAGGCTACTATACATTGGAGTAATAATGATATCGACAACAGACTACCTTCCATAATGACAAGGCTTCCATCCATTAGAGTAACAAAAATATCGATAACAGACTACCTACCATATAACTAGGCTACCATCCATTGGAATAAAAAAAATATCGACAATAGAATACCTTCCATAATGACAAGGCTACCATCCAATGAAGTATCAAAAATCTAAACAACGGACTACTTTCCATAATGCCAAGTCTACCATCCATTGGACTAACAAAAATATCAACAATAGACTACCTTTAATAATGACAAGGCTACCATCCATTGGAGTAACAAAAATCTCCACAACAAACTACCTTCCATAATGACAAGGCTACCATCCATTGGAGTAAGAAAAATCTCGACAACAGGCTACCTTCCATAATGACAAGGTCACCATCCATTGTGGTAACAAAAATCTGGACAATAGACTACCTTCCATAATGACATGGGTACCATCCATTGGAGTAAAAACAATCTCGAAAATAGACTACCTTCCATATTGACAAGGCTACCATCCATTGGAGTAACAAAAATATCGACAACAGATTACCTTCCATAATGACAAGGCTACCATCCATTCGAGTAACGAAAATCTCGACAACAGACTACCTTCCATAATTACAATGCTACCATACACTGGAGTAATAAAGATATTGACAACATACTACCTTCCATAATGACAAGGATTTCATCCTCTAGAGTAACACAAATCTCGACAACTGACTACCTTCCATAATAACTAGGCTAACATCCATTGAAATAACAAAAGTCTCGACAATAGACTACCTTCCATAATGACAAGGCCACCATCCAATGGAGTATCAAAAATTTGAACAACAAACTACTTTCCATAATGCCAAGCCTATCATCCATTGGAGTAACAAAAATCTCAACGACAAACTACCTTCCATAATGACAAGGCTACCATCCATTGGAGTAATAAAAATCTCGACAACAAACTACCTTCCATAATGACAAGGCTACCATCCATTGGAGTAAGAACAATCTCGACAACAACCTACCTTCTGTAATGACAAAGTCACCATCCATTGTGGTAACAAAAATCTCGCCAGCAGACTACCTTCCATAATGACAAGGCTACCATCCATTGGAGTAACGAAAATATCGACAACAAACTACCTTCCATAATTACAAGGCTACGATACATTGGAGTAACAAAGATATCGACAATAGACTACCTTCCATAATGACAAGGCTTTCATCCATTGGAGTAACACAAATCTTGACAACATACTACATTCCATAATAACTAGGCTACTATCCATTGAAATAACGAAAATCTTGACAACAGACTACCTTCCATAATGTCAAGGCTACCATCCAATGGAGTATCAAAAATCTGAACAACAAACTACTTTCCATAATGCCAAGCCTACCATCCATTGGAGTATCATAAATCTCAAAGACATACTACCTTCCAAAATGACAAGGCTACCATCCATTGGAGTAAAAAAAATATCAACAACATACTACCTTCCATCATGACAAGGCTACCATCCATTGGAGTAACCAAAATCTCAACAACAGGCCACGTTCCAAAATGGAAAGGCTACCATCCATTGGAGTAACAAATATCTCAACAACAAACTACCTTCCAAAATGACAAGGCTACCAACCATTGGAGTAAGAAAAATCTCGACAACAGGCTACCTTCCATAATGACAAGGTCACCATCCATTGTGGTAACGAAAATCTCGACAACAGACTAACTTCTATAATGACAAGGCTACCATCCATTGGAGTAACAAAAAGCTCCACAACAAACTCCTATCCATAATGAAAAGGCTATCATCCATTGGAGTAACAAAATCTGAACAATAGACTAGCTTCCATAATGAAAAAGCTACCATCCATTGGAGTAACAAAAATCTCAAAGACAGACTACATACCATAATGACAAGTCTACCATCCATTGGAGTAACTAAAATTTCGACAACAGACTACCTTCCATAATAACTAGGATACCATCCATTGGAATAACAAAAATATCGACAATAGACTACCTTCCATAATGACAAGGATACCATCCATTGGAGTAACAAAAATATCAACAACAGACTACCTTCCATAATGACAAGGCTACCATCCATTGGAGTAACAAAAATCTCGACAACAAACTACCTTCCATAATGACAAGGCTACCATCCATTGGAGTAAGAAAAATCTCGAAAATAGGCTACCTTCCATAATGACAAGGCTACAATCCATTGGAGTAACAAAACTCTCTATAATAGACTACCTTCCATAATGACAAGGCTACCTTCCACTGGAGTAACAAAAATCTCGACAACAGACTACCTTCCATAATGACAAGGCTACCATACATTGGAGTAACAATGATATCGACAATAGACTACCTTCCATAATGACAAGGCTACCATCCTTTGGAGTAAAGAAAATCTCGACAACAGACTACCTTCCATAATTACAAGGCTACCATACATTGGAGTAATAAAGATATCGACAACAGACTACCTTCCATAATGACAAGGCTTTCATCCATTGGAGTAACACCAATCTCGACAATTGACTACCTTCCATAATAACTAGGCTACCATCCATTGAAATAACAAAAATATCGACAACAGACTACCTTCTATAATGACAAGGCTACCATCCAATGGAGTATCAAAAATCTGAACAACAGACTACTTTCCATATTGCCAAGCCTACCATCCATTGGAGTAACAGAAATCTCAACGACTAACTACCTTCCATAATGACAAGGCTACCATCCATTGGAGTAACAAAAATATCAACAACAGACTACCTTCCATAATGACAAGGCTACCATCCATTAGAGTAACAAAAATCTCGGCAACAAACTACCTTCCATAATGACAAGGCTACAATCCATTGGAGTAAAAAAAATATCGAAAACAGACTACCTTCCATAATGACAAGGCTACCGTCCATTGGAATAACAAAAATCTTGACAATAGACTACCTTCCATAATGACAAGGCTACCTTCCAATGGAGTAACAAAAATTTCGAAAACAAACTACCTTCCATAATGACAAGGCTACCATCCATTGGAATAACAAAAATATTGACAACAGACTACCTTCCATAATGACAAGGCTACCATCCATTGGAATAACAAAAATCTCGACAATAGACTACCTTCCATAATGACAAGGCTACCATCCATTGGAGTAACAAAAAATCTGAACAGCACACTACCTTCCATAATGACATGGCTACCATCCAATGGAGTAACTGAAATCTCAAGGACAGACTACCTTCCATAATGACAAGGCTACCATCCATAGGAGTAACAAAAATCTCGACAACTGACTAAAGGCTGCCATCCATTGGAGTAACAAAAATATCCACAACAGACTAACTTCCATAATGACAAGGCTACCATCCATTGGAGTAACGAAAATCTCGACAATAGAATACCTTCCATAATTACAAGGCTACCATTCATTGGAGTAACTAAAATCTCGAAAATATACTACCTACAATAATGACAAGGCTAATCCATTGGTGTAACAAAAATATTGACAACATACTGTGTTTCATAATGACAAGGCTACCATCCATTGGAGTAACAAAACTCTCTATAATAGACTACCTTCCATAATGACAAGGCTACCTTCCACTGGAGTAACAAAAATCTCGACAACAGACTACCTTCCATAATGACAAGGCTATTATACATTGGAGTAACAATGATATCGACAACAGACTACCTTCCATAATGACAAGGCTTCCATCCATTGGAGTAACAAAAATATCGACAACAGACTACCTACCATATAACTAGGCTACCATCCATTGGAATAAAAAAAATATCGATAATAGAATACCTTCCATAATGACAAGGCTACCATCCAATGAAGTATCAAAAATCTAAACAACGGACTACTTTCCATAATGCCAAGTCTACCATCCATTGGAGTAACAAAAATATCAACAACAGACTACCTTCCATAATGACAAGGCTACCATCCATTGGAGTAATAAAAATCTCGACAACAAACTACCTTCCATAATGACAAGGCTACCATCCATTGGAGTAAGAACAATCTCGACAACAACCTACCTTCTGTAATGACAAAGTCACCATCCATTGTGGTAACAAAAATCTCGCCAGCAGACTACCTTCCATAATGACAAGGCTACCATCCATTGGAGTAACGAAAATATCGACAACAAACTACCTTCCATAATTACAAGGCTACAATACATTGGAGTAACAAAGATATCGACAATAGACTACCTTCCACAATGACAAGGCTTTCATCCATTGGAGTAACACAAATCTTGACAACATACTACATTCCATAATAACTAGGCTACTATCCATTGAAATAACGAAAATCTTGACAACAGACTACCTTCCATAATGTCAAGGCTACCATCCAATGGAGTATCAAAAATCTGAACAACAAACTACTTTCCATAATGCCAAGCCTACCATCCATTGGAGTATCATAAATCTCAAAGACATACTACCTTCCAAAATGACAAGGCTACCATCCATTGGAGTAAAAAAAAATATCAACAACATACTACCTTCCATCATGACAAGGCTACCATCCATTGGAGTAACCAAAATCTCAACAACAGGCCACGTTCCAAAATGGAAAGGCTACCATCCATTGGAGTAACAAATATCTCAACAACAAACTACCTTCCAAAATGACAAGGCTACCAACCATTGGAGTAAGAAAAATCTCGACAACAGGCTACCTTCCATAATGACAAGGTCACCATCCATTGTGGTAACGAAAATCTCGACAACAGACTAACTTCTATAATGACAAGGCTACCATCCATTGGAGTAACAAAAAGCTCCACAACAAACTCCTATCCATAATGACAAGGCTACCATCCATTGGAGTAATATAATCTGAACAATAGACTAGCTTCCATAATGAAAAAGCTACCATCCATTGGAGTAACAAAAATCTCAAAGACAGACTACATACCATAATGACAAGTCTACCATCCATTGGAGTAACTAAAATTTCGACAACAGACTACCTTCCATAATAACTAGGATACCATCCATTGGAATAACAAAAATATCGACAATAGACTACCTTCCATAATGACAAGGATACCATCCATTGGAGTAACAAAAATATCAACAACAGACTACCTTCCATAATGACAAGGCTACCATCCATTGGAGTAACAAAAATCTCGACAACAAACTACCTTCCATAATGACAAGGCTACCATCCATTGGAGTAAGAAAAATCTCGAAAATAGGCTACCTTCCATAATGACAAGGCTACCATCCATTGTAGTAACAAAACTCTCTATAATAGACTACCTTCCATAATGATAAGGCTACCTTCCACTGGAGTAACAAAAATCTCGACAACAGACTACCTTCCATAATGACAAGGCTACCATACATTGGAGTAACAATGATATCGACAATAGACTACCTTCCATAATGACAAGGCTACCATCCTTTGGAGTAAAGAAAATCTCGACAACAGACTACCTTCCATAATTACAAGGCTACCATACATTGGAGTAATAAAGATATCGACAACAGACTACCTTCCATAATGACAAGGCTTTCATCCATTGGAGTAACACCAATCTCGACAATTGACTACCTTCCATAATAACTAAGCTACCATCCATTGAAATAACAAAAATATCGACAACAGACTACCTTCTATAATGACAAGGCTACCATCCAATGGAGTATCAAAAATCTGAACAACAGACTACTTTCCATATTGCCAAGCCTACCATCCATTCGAGTAACAGAAATCTCAACGACTAACTACCTTCCATAATGACAAGGCTACCATCCATTGGAGTAACAAAAATATCAACAACAGACTACCTTCCATAATGACAAGGCTACCATCCATTAGAGTAACAAAAATCTCGACAACAAACTACCTTCCATAATGACAAGGCTACAATCCATTGGAGTAAAAAAAATATCGAAAACAGACTACCTTCCATAATGACAAGGCTACCGTCCATTGGAATAACAAAAATCTTGACAATAGACTACCTTCCATAATGACAAGGCTACCTTCTAATGGAGTAACAAAAATTTCGAAAACAAACTACCTTCCATAATGACAAGGCTCCCATCCATTGGAATAACAAAAATATTGACAACAAACTACCTTCCATAATGACAAGGCTACCATCCATTGGAATAACAAAAATCTCGACAATAGACTACCTTCCATAATGACATGGCTACCATCCAATGGAGTAACCGAAATCTCAAGGATAGACTACCTTCCATAATGACAAGGCTACCATCCATAGGAGTAACAAAAATCTCGACAACTGACTAAAGGCTGCCATCCATTGGAGTAACAAAAATATCCACAACAGACTAACTTCCATAATGACAAGGCTACCATCCATTGGAGTAACGAAAATGTCGACAATAGAATACCTTCCATAATTACAAGGCTACCATTCTTTGGAGTAACTAAAATCTCGAAAATATACTACCTACAATAATGACAAGGCTAATCCATTGGTGTAACAAAAATATTGACAACATACTGTGTTTCATAATGACAAGGCTACCATCCATTGGAGTAACAAAACTCTCTATAATAGACTACCTTCCATAATGACAAGGCTACCTTCCACTGGAGTAACAAAAATCTCGACAACAGACTACCTTCCATAATGACAAGGCTATTATACATTGGAGTAACAATGATATCGACAACAGACTACCTTCCATAATGACAAGGCTTCCATCCATTGGAGTAACAAAAATATCGACAACAAACTACCTACCATATAACTAGGCTACCATCCATTGGAATAAAAAAAATATCGATAATAGAATACCTTCCATAATGACAAGGCTACCATCCAATGAAGTATCAAAAATCTAAACAACGGACTACTTTCCATAATGCCAAGTCTACCATCCATTGGAGTAACAAAAATATCAACAACAGACTACCTTCCATAATGACAAGGCTACCATCCATTGGAGTAACAAAAGTCTCGACAACAAACTACCTTCCATAATGACAAGGCTACCATCCATTGGAGTAAGAAAAATCTCGAAAATAGGCTACCTTCCATAATGACAAGGCTACCATCCATTGGAGTAACAAAACTCTCTATAATAGACTACCTTCCATAAAGACAAGGCTACCTTCCACTGGAGTAACAAAAGTCTCGACAACAGACTACCTTCCATAATGACAAGGCTACCATACATTGGAGTAACAATGATATCGACAATAGACTACCTTCCATAATGACAAGGCTACCATCCATTGGAGTAAAGAAAATCTCGACAACAGACTACCTTCCATAATTACAAGGCTACCATACATTGGAGTAATAAAGATATCGACAAAAGACTACCTTCCATAATGACAAGGCTTTCATCCATTGGAGTAACACAAATCTCGACAACTGACTACCTTCCATAATAACTAGGCTACCATCCATTGAAATAACAAAAATATCGACAACAGACTACCTTCTATAATGACAAGGCTACCATCCAATGGAGTATCAAAAATATGAACAACAGACTACTTTCCATATTGCCAAGCCTACCATCCATTGGAGTAACAGAAATCTCAACGACTAACTACCTTCCATAATGACAAGGCTACCATCCATTGGAGTAACAAAAATATCAACAACAGACTACCTTCCATAATGACAACGCTACCATCCATTAGAGTAACAAAAATCTCGACAACAAACTACCTTCCATAATGACAAGGCTACAATCCATTGGAGTAAAAAAAATATCGAAAACAGACTACCTTCCATAATGACAAGGCTACCGTCCATTGGAATAACAAAAATCTTGACAATAGACTACCTTCCATAATGACAAGGCTACCTTCCAATGGAGTAACAAAAATTTCGAAAACAAACTACCTTCCATAATGACAAGGCTACCATCCATTGGAATAACAAAAATATTGACAACAGACTACCTTCCATAATGACAAGGCTACCATCCATTGGAATAACAAAAATCTCGACAATAGACTACCTTCCATAATGACAAGGCTACCATCCATTGGAGTAACAAAAAATCTGAACAGCACACTACCTTCCATAATGACATGGCTACCATCCAATGGAGTAACCGAAATCTCAAGGACAGACTACCTTCCATAATGACAAGGCTACCATCCATAGGAGTAACAAAAATCTCGACAACTGACTAAAGGCTGCCATCCATTGGAGTAACAAAAATATCGACAACAGACTAACTTCCATAATGACAAGGCTACCATCCATTGGAGTAACGAAAATCTCGACAATAGAATACCTTCCATAATTACAAGGCTACCATTCATTGGAGTAACTAAAATCTCTACAATATACTACCTACAATAATGACAAGGCTAATCCATTGGTGTAACAAAAATATTGACAACATACTGTGTTTCATAATGACAAGGCTACCATCCATTGGAGTAACAAAACTCTCTATAATAGACTACCTTCCATAATGACAAGGCTACCCTCCACTGGAGTAACAAAAATCTCGACAACAGACTACCTTCCATAATGACAAGGCTACTATACATTGGAGTAACAATGATATCGACAACAAACTACCTTCCATAATGACAAGGCTTCCATCCATTGGAGTAACAAAAATATCGACAACAGACTACCTACCATATAACTACGCTACCATCCATTGGAATAAAAAAAATATCGATAATAGAATACCTTCCATAATGACAAGGCTACCATCCAATGAAGTATCAAAAATCTAAACAACGGACTACTTTCCATAATGCCAAGTCTACCATCCATTGGACTAACAAAAATATCAACAATATACTACCTTCAATAATGACAAGGCTACCATCCATTGGAGTAACAAAAATCTCCACAACAAACTACCTTACATAATGGCAAGGCTACCATCCATTGGAGTATGAAAAATCTCGAAAACAGGCTAACTTCCATAATGACAAGGTCACCATCCATTGGAGTAACAAAACTCTCTATAATAGACTACCTTCCATAATGACAAGGCTACCTTCCACTGGAGTAACAAAAATCTCGACAACAGACTACCTTCCATAATGACAAGGCTACCATACATTGGAGTAACAATGATATCGACAACAGTCTACCTTCCATTATGACAAGGCTACCATCCATTGGAGTAAAGAAAATCTCGACAACAGACTACCTTCCAAAATTACAAGGCTACCATACATTGGAGTAATAAAGATATCGACAACAGACTACCTGCCATAAGGACAAGCCTTTCATCCATTGGAGTAACACAAATCTCGATAACTGACTACCTTCCATAATGACTAGGCTACCATCCATTGAAATAACAAAAATATCGACAACAGACTACCTTTTATAATGATAAGGCTACCATCTAATGGAGTATCAAAAATCTGAACAACAAACTACTTTCCATATTACCAAGCCTACCATCCATTGGAGTAACAGAAATCTCAACGACTGACTACCTTCCATAATGACAAGGCTACCATCCATTGGAGTAACAAAAATATCAACAACAGACTACCTTCCATAATGACAAGGCTACCATCCATTAGAGTAACAAAAATCTCGACAACAAACTACCTTCCATAATGACAAGGCTACAATCCATTGGAGTAAAAAAAATATCGAAAACAGACTACCTTCCATAATGACAAGGCTACCGTCCATTGGAATAACAAAAATCATGACAATAGACTACCTTCCATAATGACAAGGCTACCTTCCAATGGAGTAACAAAAATTTCGAAAACAAACTACCTTCCATAATGACAAGGCTACCATCCATTGGAATAACAAAAATATTGACAACAGACTACCTTCCATAATGACAAGGCTACCATCCATTGGAGTAAGAAAAATCTCGACAACAGGCTACCTTCCATAATGACAAGGTCACCATCCATTGTGGTAACAAAAATCTGGACAATAGACTACCTTCCATAATGACATTGGTACCATCCATTGGAGTAAAAATAATCTCGAAAATAGACTACCTTCCATATTGACAAGGCTACCATCCATTGGAGTAACAAAAATATCGACAACAGACTACCTTCCATAATGACAAGGCTACCATCCATTCGAGTAACGAAAATCTCGACAACAGACTACCTTCCATAATTACAATGCTACCATACACTGGAGTAATAAAGATATTGACAACATACTACCTTCCATAATGACAAGGATTTCATCCTCTAGAGTAACACAAATCTCGACAACTGACTACCTTCTATAATAACTAGGCTAACATTCATTGAAATAACAAAAGTCTCGACAATAAACTACCTTCCATAATGACAAGGCCACCATCCAATGGAGTATCAAAAATCTGAACAACAAACTACTTTCCATAATGCCAAGCCTATCATCCATTGGAGTAACAGAAATCTCAAAGACAGACTACCTTCCATAATGACAAGGCTACCATCCATTGGAGTAACAAAAATATCAACAACAGACTACCTTCCATAATGACAAGGCTACCATCCATTGGAGTAATAAAAATCTCGACAACAAACTAACTTCCATAAAGACAAGGCTACCATCCATTGGAGTAAGAACAATCTCGACAACAAGCTACCTTCTGTAATGACAAAGTCACCATCCATTGTGGTAACAAAAATCTCGACAACAGACTACCTTCCATAATGACAAGGCTACCATCCATTGGAGTAACGAAAATCTCGACAACAAACTACCTTCCATAATTACAAGGCTACGATACATTGGAGTAACAAAGATATCGACAATAGACTACCTTCCATAATGACAAGGCTTTCATCCATTGGAGTAACACAAATCTCGACAACATAATACATTCCATAATAACTAGGCTACTATCCATTGAAATAACGAAAATCTTGACAACAGACTACCTTCCATAATGTCAAGGCTACCATCCAATGGAGTATCAAAAATATGAACAACAGACTACTTTCCATAATGCCAAGCCTACCATCCATTGGAGTATCATAAATCTCAAAGACATACTACCTTCAAAATGACAAGGCTATCATCCATTGGAGTAAAAAAAATATCTACAACATACTACCTTCCATCATGACAAGGCTACCATCCATTGGAGTAACCAAAATCTCAACAACAGGCCACGTTCCAAAATGGAATGGCTACCATCCATTGGAGTAACAAATATCTCAACAACAAACTACCTTCCAAAATGACAAGGCTACCATCCATTGGAGTAAGAAATATCTCGACAACAGGCTACCTTCCATAATGACAAGGTCACCATCCATTATGGTAACAAAAATCTCGACAACAGACTAACTTCTATAATGACAAGGCTACCATCCGTTGGAGTAACAAAAATCTCCACAACAAACTCCTATCTATAATGACAAGGCTACCATCCATTGGAGTAACAAAATCTGAACAATAGACTAGCTTCCATAATGAAAAAGCTACCATCCATTGGAGTAACAAAAATCTCAAAGACAGACTACATACCATAATGACAAGTCTACCATCCATTGGAGTAACTAAAATTTCAACAACAGACTACCTTCCATAATAACTAGGATACCATCCATTGGAATAACAAAAATATTGACAATAAACTACCTTCCATAATGACAAGGATACCATCCATTGGAGTAACAAAAATTTCAAAGACAGACTACATACCATAATGACAAGTCTACCATCCATTGGAGTAACTAAAATTTCGACAACAGACTACCTTCCATAATAACTAGGATACCATCCATTGGAATAACAAAAATATTGACAATAGACTACCTTCCATAAATACATGGCTACCATCCATTGGAGTAACAAAAATCTCGACAACAAACTACCTTCCATAATGACAAGGCTACCATCCATTGGAGTAAGAAAAATCTCGAAAATAGGCTACCTTCCATAATGACAAGGCTACCATCCATTGGACTAACAAAACTCTCTATAATAGACTACCTTCCATAATGACAAGGCTACCTTCCACTGGAGTAACAAAAATCTTGACAACAGACTACCTTCCATAATGACAAGGCTACCATACATTGGAGTAACAATGATATCGACAACAGACTACCTTCCATAATGACAAGGCTACCATCCATTGGAGTAAAGAAAATCTCGACAACTGACCACCTTCTATAATTACAAGGCTATCATACATTGGAGTAATAAAGATATCGACAACAGACTACCTTCCATAATGACAAGGCTTTCATCCAATGGAGTAACACAAATCTCGGCAACTGACTACCTTCTATAATAACTAGGCTACCATCCATTGAAATAACAAAAATATCGACAATAGTCTACCTTCCATAATGACAAGGCTACCATCCAATGGAGTATCAAAAATCTGAACAACAGACTACTTTCCATATTGCCAAGCCTACCATCCATTAGAGTAACAGAAATCTCAACGACTGACCACCTTCCATAATGACAAGGCTACCATCCACTGGAGTAACAAAAATATCAACAACAGACTACCTTCCATAATTACAAGGCTATCATCCATTAGAGTAACAAAAATCTCGACAACAAACTACCTTCCATAATGACGAGGCTACAATCCATTGGAGTAAAAAAATATCGATAACAGACTACCTTCCATAATGACAAGGCTACCATCCATTGGAATAACAAAAATCTTGACAATAGACTAACTTCCATAATGGCAAGGCTACCTTCCAATGGAGTAACAAAAATTTCGAAAACAAACTACCATCCATAATGACAAGGCTACCATCCATTGGAATAACATAAATCTTGACAACAGACTACCTTCCATAATGACAAGGCAACCATCCATTGGAATAACAAAAATCTCGACAACAGACTACCTTCTATAATGACAAGGCTACCATCCATTGGAGTAACAAAAAATCTGAACAGCACACTACCTTCCATAATGACAAGGCTACCATCCATTGGAGTAACCAAAATCTCAAGGACAGACTACCTTCCATAATGACAAGGCTACCATCCATTGGAGTAACAAAAATCTCGACAACTGACTAAAGGCTGCCATCCATGGGAGTAACAAAAATATCGACAATAGACTAACTTCCATAATGACAAGGCTACCATCCATTGGAGTAACGAAAATCTCGACAACAAACTACCTTCCATAATTACAAGGCTACGATACATTGGAGTAAAAAAGATATCGACAATAGACTACCTTCCATAATGATAAGGCTTTCATCCATTGGATTAACATAAATCTCGACAACATACTACATTACATAATAACTAGGCTACTATCCATTGAAATAACGAAAATCTTGACAATAGACTACCTTCCATAATGGCAAGGCTACCATCCAATGGAGTATCAAAAATATGAACAACATACTACTTTCCATAATGACAAGGCTACCATCCATTGGAGTAACAAAAATATCAACAACATACTACCTTCCATCATGAGAAGGCTACCATCCATTGGAGTAACCAAAATCTCAACAACAGGCCACGTTCCAAAATGGAAAGGCTACCATCCATTGGAGTAACAAATATCTCAACAACAAACTACCTTCCAAATTGACAAGGCTACCATCCATTGGAGTAAGAAAAATCTCGGCAACAGGCTACCTTCCATAATGACAAGGTCACCATCCATTGTGGTAACAAAAATCTCGACAACGGACTAACTTCCATAATGATAAGGCTACCATCCATTGGAGTAACAAAAAGCTCAACAACAAACTCCTATTCATAATGACAAGGCTACCATCCATTGGAGTAACAAAATCTGAAAAATAGACTAGCTTCCATAATGAAAAAGCTACCATCCATTGGAGTAACAAAAATCTCAAAGACAGACTACATCCATAATGACAAGTCTACCATCCATTGGAGTAACTAAAATTTCGACAACAGACTACCTTCCATAATAACTAGGATACCATCCATTGGAATAACAAAAATATCGATAATAGACTACCTTCCATAATGACAAGGCTACCATCCAATGGAGTATCAAAAATGTGAACAACGGACTACTTTCCATAATGCCAAGTCTACCATCCATTGGAGTAACAGAAATCTCAACGATAGACTACCTTCCATAATGACAAGGCTACCTTCCACTGGAGTAACAAAAATCTCGACAACAGACTACCTTCCATAATGACAAGTCTACCATACATTGGAGTAACAATGATATCGACAACAGACTACCTTCCATAATGACAAGGCTACCATCCATTAGAGTAAAGAAAATCTCGACAACAGACTACCTTCCATAATTACAAGGCTACCATACATTGGAGTAATAAAGATATCGACATCAGACTACCTTCCATAATGACAAGGCTTTCATCCATTGGAGTAACACAAATCTCGACAACTGACTACCTTCCATAATAACTAGGCTACCATCCATTAAAATAACAAAATTATCGACAACAGACTACCTTCTATAATGACAAGGCTACCATCCAATGGAGTATCAAAAATCTGAACAACAGACTACTTTCCATATTTCCAAGCCTACCATCCATTGGAGTAACAGAAATCTCAACGACTGACTACCTTCCATAATGACAAGGCTACCATCCATTGGAGTAACAAAAATATCAACAACAGACTACCTTCCATAATGACAAGGCTACCATCCATTAGAGTAACAAAAATCTCGACAACAAACTACCTTCCATAATGACAAGGCTACAATCCATTGGAGTAAAAAAAATATCGAAAACAGACTGCCTTCCATAATGACAAGGCTACCGTCCATTGGAATAACAAAAATCTTGACAATAGACTACCTTCCATAATGACAAGGCTACCTTCCAATGGAGTAACAAAAATCTCAAAAACAAACTACCTTCCATAATGACAAGGCTACCATCCATTGGAATAACAAAAATATCAACAATAGACTACCTTCCATAATGAAAAGGCTACCATCCATTGGAGTAACAAAAAATCTGAACAGCACACTACCTTCCATAATGATATGGCTACCATCCATTGGAGTAACCGAAATCTCAAGGACAGACTACCTTCCATAATGACAAGGCTACCATCCAAAGGAGTAACAAAAATCTCGACAACTGACTAAAGGCTGCCATCCATTGGAGTAACAAAAATATCGACAACAGACTAACTTCCATAATGACAAGGCTACAATCCATTGGAGTAATGAAAATCTCGACCATAGAATACCTTCCATAATGACAAGGCTACCATTCCTTGGAGTAACTAAAATCTCGACAATATACTACCTACAATAATGACAAGGCTAATCCATTGGTGTAACAAAAATATTGACAACATATTGCGTTTCATAATGACAAGGCTACCATCCATTGGAGTAACAAAACTCTCTACAATAGACTACCTTCCATAATGACAAGGCTACCTTCCACTGGAGTAACAAAAATATCGACAACAGACTACCTTCCATAATGACAAGGCTACCATACATTGGAGTAACAATGATATCGACAACAGACTACCTTCCATAATGACAAGGCTACCATCCATTGGAGTAAAGAAAATCTCGACAACAGACTACCTTCCATAATTACAAGGCTTCCATACATTGGAGTAATAAAGATATCGACAACAAACTACCTTCCATAATGACAAGTCTTTCTTCCAATGGAGTAACACAAATCTCGACAACTGACTACCTTCCATAATAACTAGGCTACCATCCATTGAAATAACAAAAATATCGACAACAGACTACCTTCCATAATGACAAGGCTACCATCCAATGGAGTATCAAAAATCTGAACAACAAACTACTTTCCATATTGCCAAGCCTACCATCCATTGGAGTAACAGAAATCTCAACGAATGACCACCTGCCATAATGACAAGGCTACCATCCATTGGAGTAACAAAAATATCAACAACAGACTACCTTCCATAATGACAAGGCTACCATCCATTATAGTAACAAAAATCTCGACAACAAACTACCTTCCATAATGACAAGGCTACAATCCATTGGAGTAAAAAAATATTGAAAATAGACTACCTTCCATAATGACAAGGCTACCATCCATTGGAATAACAAAAATCTTAACAATAGACTACCTTCCATAATGACAAAGCTACCTTCCAATGGAGTAACAAAAATTTCGAAAACAAACTACCATCCATAATGACAAGGCTACCATCCATTGGAATAACAAAAATCTTGACAACAGACTACCTTCCATAATGACAAGGCTACCATCCATTGGAATAACAAAAATTTCGACAACAGTATACCTTCCATAATGACAAGGCTACCATCCATTGGAGTAACAAAAAATATGAACAGCACATTACCTTCCATAATGACATGGCTACCATCCATTGGAGTAACCGAAATATCAAGGACAGACTACCTTTCATAATGACAAGGCTACCATCCATTGGAGTAACAAAAATCTCGACAACTGACTAAAGGCTGCCATCCATTGGAGTAACAAAAATATCGACAACAGACTAACTTCCATAATTACAAAGCTACCATCCATTAGAGTAATGAAAATCTATACAAATAGAATACCTTCCATAATGACAAGGCTACCATTCATTTGAGTAACTAAAATCTCGACAATATACTACCTACAATAATGACAAGGCTAATCCATTGGTGTAACAAAAATATTGACAACATACTGCGTTTCATAATGACAAGGCTACCATCCATTGGAGTAACAAAAGTCTCTATAATAGACTTCCTTCCATAATGACAAGGCTAACTTCCACTGGAGTAACAAAAATCTCTACAACAGACTACCTTCCATAATGACAAGGCTACCATACATTGGAGTAACAATGATATTAACAACAGACTACCTTCCATAATGACAAGGCTACCATCCATTGGAGTAAAGAAAATCTCGACAATAGACCACCTTCCATAATTACAAGGCTATCATACATTGGAGTAATAAAGATATCGACAACAGACTACCTTCCATAATGACAAGGCTTTCATCCAATGGAGTAACACAAATCTCGACAACTGACTACCTTCTATAATAACTAGGCTACCATCCATTGAAATAACAAAAATATTGACAACAGTCTACCTTCCATAATGACAAGGCTACCATCCAATGGAGTATCAAAAATCTGAACAACAGACTACTTTCCATATTGCCAAGCCTACCATCCATTAGAGTAACAGAAATCTCAACGACTGACCACCTTCCATAATGACAAGGCTACCATCCACTGGAGTAACAAAAATATCAACAACAGACTACCTTATATAATTACAAGGCTATCATCCATTAGAGTAACAAAAATCTCGACCACAAACTACCTTCCATAATGACGAGGCTACAATCCATTGGAGTAAAAAAAATATCGATAACAGACTACCTTCCATAATGACAAGGCTACCATTCATTTAAATAACAAAAATATTGACAATAGACTACCTTCCATAATGGCAAGGCTACCTTCCAATGGAGTAACAAAAATTTTGAAAACAAACTGCCATCCATAATGACAAGGCTACCATCCATTGGAATAACAAAAATCTTGACAACAGACTACCTTCCATAATGACAAGGCTACCATCCATTGGAATAACAAAAATCTCGACAACAGACTACCTTCTATAATGACAAGGCTACCATCCATTGGAGTAACAAAAAATCTGAACAGCACACTACCTTCCATAATGACATGGCTACCATCCATTGGAGTAACCGAAATCTCAAGGACAGACTACCTTCCATAATGACAAGGCTACCATCCATTGAAGTAACAAAAGTCTCAACAACTGACTAAAGGCTGCCATCAATTGGAGTAACAAAAATATCGACAATAGACTAACTTCCATAATGACAAGGCTACCATCCATTGGAGTAATGAAAATCTCGAAAATAGAATACCTTCCATAATGACAAGGCTACCATTCTATGGAGTAACTAAAATCTCGACAATATACTACCTACAATAATGACAAGGCTAAACCATTGGTGTAACAAAAATATTGACAACATATTGTGTTTCATAATGACAAGGCTACCATCCATTGGAGTAACAAAACTCTCTATAATAGACTACCTTCCATAATGACAAGGCTACCTTCCACTGGAGTAACAAAAATCTCGACAACAGACTACCTTCCATAATGACAAGGCTACCATACATTGGAGTAACAATGATATCGACAACAAACTACCTTCCATAATGACAAGGCTTCCATCCATTGGAGTAACAAAAATCTCGACAACAGACTACCTACCATATAACTAGGCTACCATCCATTGAAATAACAAAAATATCGACAATAGACTAACTTCCATAATGACAAGGCTACCATCCAATGAAGTATCAAAATTCTAAACAACGGACTACTTTCCATAATGCCAAGTCTACCATCCATTGGACTAACAAAAATATCAACAACAGACTACCTTCAATAATGACAAGGCTACCATCCATTGGAGTAACAAAAATCTCGACAACAAAATACCTTCCATAATGACAAGGCTACCATCCTTTGGAGTAAGAAAAATCTTGACAACAGGCAACCTTCCATAATGACAAGGTCACCATCCATTACGGTAACAAAAATATGGACAATAGACTACCTTCCATAATGACATGGGTACCATCCATTGGAGTAAAAACAATCTCGACAACAGACTACCTTCCATCTTGACAAGGCTACCACCCACTGGAGTAACAAAACTCTCTATAATAGACTACCTTCCATAATGATAAGGCTCCCTTCCACTGGAGTAACAAAAATCTCGACAACAGACTACCTTCCATAATGACAAGGCTACCATACATTGGAGTAACAATGATATCGACAACAGACTACTTTCCATAATGACAAGGCTTCCATCCATTGGAGTAACAATGATATCGACAACAGACTACCTACCATATAACTAGGCTACCATCCATTGGAATAACAAAAATATCGACAATAGACTACCTTCCATAATGACAAGACTACCATCCAATGAAGTATCAAAAATCTAAACAACGGACTACTTTCCATAATGTTATGTCTACCATCCAATAGAGTAACTAAAATATCGACAATATACTACCTACAATAATGACAAGGCTAATCCATTGGTGTAACAAAAATCTCAAAAACAAACTATCTTCCATAATGACAAGGCTACCATCCATTGGAATAACAAAAATTTCGACATCAGTATACCTTCCATAATGACAAGGCTACCATCCATTGGAGTAACAAAAAATATGAACAGCACATTACCTTCCATAATGACATGGCTACCATCCATTGGAGTAACCGAAATATCAAGGACAGACTACCTTTCATAATGACAAGGCTACCATCCATTGGAGTAACAAAAATCTCGACAACTGACTAAAGGCTGCCATCCATTGGAGTAACAAAAATATCGACAACAGACTAACTTCCATAATGACAAAGCTACCATCCATTAGAGTAATGAAAATCTATACAAATAGAATACCTTCCATAATGACAAGGCTACCATTCATTTGAGTAACTAAAATCTCGACAATATACTACCTACAATAATGACAAGGCTAATCCATTGGTGTAACAAAAATATTGACAACATACTGCGTTTCATAATGACAAGGCTACCATCCATTGGAGTAACAAAAGTCTCTATAATAGACTTCCTTCCATAATGACAAGGCTAACTTCCACTGGAGTAACAAAAATCTCTACAACAGACTACCTTCCATAATGACAAGGCTACCATACATTGGAGTAACAATGATATTAACAACAGACTACCTTCCATAATGACAAGGCTACCATCCATTGGAGTAAAGAAAATCTCGACAATAGACCACCTTCCATAATTACAAGGCTATCATACATTGGAGTAATAAAGATATCGACAACAGACTACCTTCCATAATGACAAGGCTTTCATCCAATGGAGTAACACAAATCTCGACAACTGACTACCTTCTATAATAACTAGGCTACCATCCATTGAAATAACAAAAATATTGACAACAGTCTACCTTCCATAATGACAAGGCTACCATCCAATGGAGTATCAAAAATCTGAACAACAGACTACTTTCCATATTGCCAAGCCTACCATCCATTAGAGTAACAGAAATCTCAACGACTGACCACCTTCCATAATGACAAGGCTACCATCCACTGGAGTAACAAAAATATCAACAACAGACTACCTTATATAATTACAAGGCTATCATCCATTAGAGTAACAAAAATCTCGACCACAAACTACCTTCCATAATGACGAGGCTACAATCCATTAGAGTAAAAAAAATATCGATAACAGACTACCTTCCATAATGACAAGGCTACCATTCATTTAAATAACAAAAATATTGACAATAGACTACCTTCCATAATGGCAAGGCTACCTTCCAATGGAGTAACAAAAATTTTGAAAACAAACTGCCATCCATAATGACAAGGCTACCATCCATTGGAATAACAAAAATCTTGACAACAGACTACCTTCCATAATGACAAGGCTACCATCCATTGGAATAACAAAAATCTCGACAACAGACTACCTTCTATAATGACAAGGCTACCATCCATTGGAGTAACAAAAAATCTGAACAGCACACTACCTTCCATAATGACATGGCTACCATCCATTGGAGTAACCGAAATCTCAAGGACAGACTACCTTCCATAATGACAAGGCTACCATCCATTGGAGTAACAAAAGTCTCAACAACTGACTAAAGGCTGCCATCAATTAGAGTAACAAAAATATCGACAATAGACTAACTTCCATAATGACAAGGCTACCATCCATTGGAGTAATGAAAATCTCGAAAATAGAATACCTTCCATAATGACAAGGCTACCATTCTATGGAGTAACTAAAATCTCGACAATATACTACCTACAATAATGACAAGGCTAAACCATTGGTGTAACAAAAATATTGACAACATATTGTGTTTCATAATGACAAGGCTACCATCCATTGGAGTAACAAAACTCTCTATAATAGACTACCTTCCATAATGACAAGGCTACCTTCCACTGGAGTAACAAAAATCTCGACAACAGACTACCTTCCATAATGACAAGGCTACCATACATTGGAGTAACAATGATATCGACAACAAACTACCTTCCATAATGACAAGGCTTCCATCCATTGGAGTAACAAAAATCTCGACAACAGACTACCTACCATATAACTAGGCTACCATCCATTGAAATAACAAAAATATCGACAATAGACTAACTTCCATAATGACAAGGCTACCATCCAATGAAGTATCAAAATTCTAAACAACGGACTACTTTCCATAATGCCAAGTCTACCATCCATTGGACTAACAAAAATATCAACAACAGACTACCTTCAATAATGACAAGGCTACCATCCATTGGAGTAACAAAAATCTCGACAACAAAATACCTTCCATAATGACAAGGCTACCATCCTTTGGAGTAAGAAAAATCTTGACAACAGGCAACCTTCCATAATGACAAGGTCACCATCCATTACGGTAACAAAAATATGGACAATAGACTACCTTCCATAATGACATGGGTACCATCCATTGGAGTAAAAACAATCTCGACAACAGACTACCTTCCATCTTGACAAGGCTACCATCCACTGGAGTAACAAAACTCTCTATAATAGACTACCTTCCATAATGACAAGGCTCCCTTCCACTGGAGTAACAAAAATCTCGACAACAGACTACCTTCCATAATGACAAGGCTACCATACATTGGAGTAACAATGATATCGACAACAGACTACTTTCCATAATGGCAAGGCTTCCATCCATTGGAGTAACAATGATATCGACAACAGACTACCTAGCATATAACTAGGCTACCATCCATTGGAATAACAAAAATATCGACAATAGACTACCTTCCATAATGACAAGACTACCATCCAATGAAGTATCAAAAATCTAAACAACGGACTACTTTCCATAATGTTATGTCTACCATCCAATAGAGTAACTAAAATATCGACAATATACTACCTACAATAATGACAAGGCTAATCCATTGGTGTAACAAAAATCTCAAAAACAAACTACCTTCCATATTGACAAGGCTACCATCCATTGGAATAACAAAAATCTCAACAATAGACTACCTTCCATAATGAAAAGGCTACCATCCATTGGAGTAACAAAAAATCTGAACAGCACACTACCTTCCATAATGATATGGCTACCATCCATTGGAGTAACCGAAATATCAAGGACAGACTACCTTCCATAATGACAAGGCTACCATCCAAAGGAGTAACAAAAATCTCGACAACTGACTAAAGGCTGCCATCCATTGGAGTAACAAAAATATCGACAACAGACTAACTTCCATAATGACAAGGCTACAATCCATTGGAGTAATGAAAATCTCGACAATAGAATACCTTCCATAATGACAAGGCTACCATTCCTTGGAGTAACTAAAATCTCGACAATATACTACCTACAATAATGACAAGGATAATCCATTGGTGTAACAAAAATATTGACAACATATTGCGTTTCATAATGACAAGGCTACCATCCATTGGCGTAACAAAACTCTCTACAATAGACTACCTTCAATAATGACAAGGCTACCTTCCACTGGAGTAACAAAAATCTCGACAACAGACTACCTTCCATAATGACAAGGCTACCATACATTGGAGTAACAATGATATCGACAACAGACTACCTTCCATAATGACAAGGCTACCATCCATTGGAGTAAAGAAAATCTCGACAACAGACTACCTTCCATAATTACAAGGCTTCCATACATTGGAGTAATAAAGATATCGACAACAGACTACCTTCCATAATGACAAGGCTTTCTTCCAATGGAGTAACACAAATCTCGACAACTGACTACCTTCCATAATAACTAGGCTACCATCCATTGAAATAACAAAAATATTGACAACAGACTACCTTCCATAATGACAAGGCTACCATCCAATGGAGTATCAAAAATCTGAACAACAAACTACTTTCCATATTGCCAAGCCTACCATCCATTAGAGTAACAGAAATCTCAACGACTGATCACCTTCCATAATGACAAGGCTACCATCCACTGGAGTAACAAAAATATCAACAACAGACTACCTTATATAATTACAAGGCTATCATCCATTAGAGTAACAAAAATCTCGACCACAAACTACCTTCCATAATGACGAGGCTACAATCCATTGGAGTAAAAAAAATATCGATAACAGAGTACCTTCCATAATGACAAGGCTACCATTCATTTAAATAACAAAAATATTGACAATAGATTACCTTCCATAATGGCAAGGCTACCTTCCAATGGAGTAACAAAAATTTCGAAAACAAACTGCCATCCATAATGACAAGGCTACCATCCATTGGAATAACAAAAATCTTGACAACAGACTACCTTCCATAATGACAAGGCTACCATCCATTGGAATAACAAAAATCTCGACAACAGACTACCTTCTATAATGACAAGGCTACCATCCATTGGAGTAACAAAAAATCTGAACAGCACACTACCTTCCATAATGACATGGCTACCATCCATTGGAGTAACCGAAATCTCAAGGACAGACTACCTTCCATAATGACAAGGCTACCATCCATTGGAGTAACAAAAGTCTCAACAACTGACTAAAGGCTGCCATCAATTGGAGTAACAAAAATATCGACAATAGACTAACTTCCATAATGACAAGGCTACCATCCATTGGAGTAATGAAAATCTCGAAAATAGAATACCTTCCATAATGACAAGGCTACCATTCTATGGAGTAACTAAAATCTCGACAATATACTACCTACAATAATGACAAGGCTAAACCATTGGTGTAACAAAAATATTGACAACATATTGTGTTTCATAATGACAAGGCTACCATCCATTGGAGTAACAAAACTCTCTATAATAGACTACCTTCCATAATGACAAGGCTACCTTCCACTGGAGTAACAAAAATCTCGACAACAGACTACCTTCCATAATGACAAGGCTACCATACATTGGAGTAACAATGATATCGACAACAAACTACCTTCCATAATGACAAGGCTTCCATCCATTGGAGTAACAAAAATCTCGACAACAGACTACCTACCATATAACTAGGCTACCATCCATTGAAATAACAAAAATATCGACAATAGACTAACTTCCATAATGACAAGGCTACCATCCAATGAAGTATCAAAATTCTAAACAACGGACTACTTTCCATAATGCCAAGTCTACCATCCATTGGACTAACAAAAATATCAACAACAGACTACCTTCAATAATGACAAGGCTACCATCCATTGGAGTAACAAAAATCTCGACAACAAAATACCTTCCATAATGACAAGGCTACCATCCTTTGGAGTAAGAAAAATCTTGACAACAGGCAACCTTCCATAATGACAAGGTCACCATCCATTACGGTAACAAAAATATGGACAATAGACTACCTTCCATAATGACATGGGTACCATCCATTGGAGTAAAAACAATCTCGACAACAGACTACCTTCCATCTTGACAAGGCTACCATCCACTGGAGTAACAAAACTCTCTATAATAGACTACCTTCCATAATGACAAGGCTCCCTTCCACTGGAGTAACAAAAATCTCGACAACAGACTACCTTCCATAATGACAAGGCTACCATACATTGGAGTAACAATGATATCGACAACAGACTACTTTCCATAATGACAAGGCTTCCATCCATTGGAGTAACAATGATATCGACAACAGACTACCTACCATATAACTAGGCTACCATCCATTGGAATAACAAAAATATCGACAATAGACTACCTTCCATAATGACAAGACTACCATCCAATGAAGTATCAAAAATCTAAACAACGGACTACTTTCCATAATGTTATGTCTACCATCCAATAGAGTAACTAAAATATCGACAATATACTACCTACAATAATGACAAGGCTAATCCATTGGTGTAACAAAAATCTCAAAAACAAACTACCTTCCATAATGACAAGGCTACCATCCATTGGAATAACAAAAATCTCAACAATAGACTACCTTCCATAATGAAAAGGCTACCATCCATTGGAGTAACAAAAAATCTGAACAGCACACTACCTTCCATAATGATATGGCTACCATCCATTGGAGTAACCGAAATATCAAGGACAGACTACCTTCCATAATGACAAGGCTACCATCCAAAGGAGTAACAAAAATCTCGACAACTGACTAAAGGCTGCCATCCATTGGAGTAACAAAAATATCGACAACAGACTAACTTCCATAATGACAAGGCTACAATCCATTGGAGTAATGAAAATCTCGACAATAGAATACCTTCCATAATGACAAGGCTACCATTCCTTGGAGTAACTAAAATCTCGACAATATACTACCTACAATAATGACAAGGCTAATCCATTGGTGTAACAAAAATATTGACAACATATTGCGTTTCATAAATACAAGGCTACCATCCATTGGAGTAACAAAACTCTCTACAATAGACTACCTTCAATAATGACAAGGCTACCTTCCACTGGAGTAACAAAAATCTCGACAACAGACTACCTTCCATAATGACAAGGCTACCATACATTGGAGTAACAATGATATCGACAACAGACTACCTTCCATAATGACAAGGCTACCATCCATTGGAGTAAAGAAAATCTCGACAACAGACTACCTTCCATAATTACAAGGCTTCCATACATTGGAGTAATAAAGATATCGACAACAGACTACCTTCCATAATGACAAGGCTTTCTTCCAATGGAGTAACACAAATCTCGACAACTGACTACCTTCCATAATAACTAGGCTACCATCCATTGAAATAACAAAAATATCGACAACAGACTACCTTCCATAATGACAAGGCTACCATCCAATGGAGTATCAAAAATCTGAACAACAAACTACTTTCCATATTGCCAAGCCTACCATCCATTGGAGTAACATAAATCTCAACGACTGACCACCTTCCATAATGACAGGGCTACCATCCACTGGAGTAACAAAAATATCAACAACAGACTACCTTATATAATTACAAGGCTATCATCCATTAGAGTAACAAAAATCTCGACCACAAACTACCTTCCATAATGACGAGGCTACAATCCATTGGAGTAAAAAAAATATCGATAACAGACTACCTTCCATAATGACAAGGCTACCATTCATTTAAATAACAAAAATATTGACAATAGACTACCTTCCATAATGGCAAGGCTACCTTCCAATGGAGTAACAAAAATTTCGAAAACAAACTGCCATCCATAATGACAAGGCTACCATCCATTGGAATAACAAAAATCTTGACAACAGACTACCTTCCATAATGACAAGGCTACCATCCATTGGAATAACAAAAATCTCGACAACAGACTACCTTCTATAATGACAAGGCTACCATCCATTGGAGTAACAAAAAATCTGAACAGCACACTACCTTCCATAATGACATGGCTACCATCCATTGGAGTAACCGAAATCTCAAGGACAGACTACCTTCCATAATGACAAGGCTACCATCCATTGGAGTAACAAAAGTCTCAACAACTGACTAAAGGCTGCCATCAATTGGAGTAACAAAAATATCGACAATAGACTAACTTCCATAATGACAAGGCTACCATCCATTGGAGTAATGAAAATCTCGAAAATAGAATACCTTCCATAATGACAAGGCTACCATTCTATGGAGTAACTAAAATCTCGACAATATACTACCTACAATAATGACAAGGCTAAACCATTGGTGTAACAAAAATATTGACAACATATTGTGTTTCATAATGACAAGGCTACCATCCATTGGAGTAACAAAACTCTCTATAATAGACTACCTTCCATAATGACAAGGCTACCTTCCACTGGAGTAACAAAAATCTCGACAACAGACTACCTTCCATAATGACAAGGCTACCATACATTGGAGTAACAATGATATCGACAACAAACTACCTTCCATAATGACAAGGCTTCCATCCATTGGAGTAACAAAAATCTCAACAACAGACTACCTACCATATAACTAGGCTACCATCCATTGAAATAACAAAAATATCGACAATAGACTAACTTCCATAATGACAAGGCTACCATCCAATGAAGTATCAAAATTCTAAACAACGGACTACTTTCCATAATGCCAAGTCTACCATCCATTGGACTAACAAAAATATCAACAACAGACTACCTTCAATAATGACAAGGCTACCATCCATTGGAGTAACAAAAATCTCGACAACAAAATACCTTCCATAATGACAAGGCTACCATCCTTTGGAGTAAGAAAAATCTTGACAACAGGCAACCTTCCATAATGACAAGGTCACCATCCATTACGGTAACAAAAATATGGACAATAGACTACCTTCCATAATGACATGGGTACCATCCATTGGAGTAAAAACAATCTCGACAACAGACTACCTTCCATCTTGACAAGGCTACCATCCACTGGAGTAACAAAACTCTCTATAATAGACTACCTTCCATAATGACAAGGCTCCCTTCCACTGGAGTAACAAAAATCTCGACAACAGACTACCTTCCATAATGACAAGGCTACCATACATTGGAGTAACAATGATATCGACAACAGACTACTTTCCATAATGACAAGGCTTCCATCCATTGGAGTAACAATGATATCGACAACAGACTACCTACCATATAACTAGGCTACCATCCATTGGAATAACAAAAATATCGACAATAGACTACCTTCCATAATGACAAGACTACCATCCAATGAAGTATCAAAAATCTAAACAACGGACTACTTTCCATAATGTTATGTCTACCATCCAATAGAGTAACTAAAATATCGACAATATACTACCTACAATAATGACAAGGCTAATCCATTGGTGTAACAAAAATCTCAAAAACAAACTACCTTCCATAATGACAAGGCTACCATCCATTGGAATAACAAAAATCTCAACAATAGACTACCTTCCATAATGAAAAGGCTACCATCCATTGGAGTAACAAAAAATCTGAACAGCACACTACCTTCCATAATGATATGGCTACCATCCATTGGAGTAACCGAAATATCAAGGACAGACTACCTTCCATAATGACAAGGCTACCATCCAAAGGAGTAACAAAAATCTCGACAACTGACTAAAGGCTGCCATCCATTGGAGTAACAAAAATATCGACAACAGACTAACTTCCATAATGACAAGGCTACAATCCATTGGAGTAATGAAAATCTCGACAATAGAATACCTTCCATAATGACAAGGCTACCATTCCTTGGAGTAACTAAAATCTCGACAATATACTACCTACAATAATGACAAGGCTAATCCATTGGTGTAACAAAAATATTGACAACATATTGCGTTTCATAATGACAAGGCTACCATCCATTGGAGTAACAAAACTCTCTACAATAGACTACCTTCAATAATGACAAGGCTACCTTCCACTGGAGTAACAAAAATCTCGACAACAGACTACCTTCCATAATGACAAGGCTACCATACATTGGAGTAACAATGATATCGACAACAGACTACCTTCCATAATGACAAGGCTACCATCCATTGGAGTAAAGAAAATCTCGACAACAGACTACCTTCCATAATTACAAGGCTTCCATACATTGGAGTAATAAAGATATCGACAACAGACTACCTTCCATAATGACAAGGCTTTCTTCCAATGGAGTAACACAAATCTCGACAACTGACTACCTTCCATAATAACTAGGCTACCATCCATTGAAATAACAAAAATATCGACAACAGACTACCTTCCATAATGACAAGGCTACCATCCAATGGAGTATCAAAAATCTGAACAACAAACTACTTTCCATATTGCCAAGCCTACCATCCATTGGAGTAACAGAAATCTCAACGACTGACCACCTTCCATAATGACAAGGCTACCATCCATTGGAGTAACAAAAATATCAACAACAGACTACCTTCCATAATGACAAGGCTACCATCCATTAGAGTAACAAAAATCTCGACAACAAACTACCTTCCATAATGACAAGGCTACAATCCATTGGAGTAAAAAAAATATTGAAAATAGACTACCTTCCATAATGACAAGGCTACCATCCATTGGAATAACAAAAATCTTGACAATAGACTACCTTCCATAATGACAAAGCTACCTTCCAATGTAGTAACAAAAATTTCGAAAACAAACTACCATCCATAATGACAAGGCTACCATCCATTGGAATAACAAAAATCTTGACAACAGACTACCTTCCATAATGACAAGGCTACCATCCATTGGAATAACAAAAATTTCGACAACAGACTACCTTCCATAATGACAAGGCTAATATCCATTGGAGTAACAAAAAATATGAACAACACATTACCTTCCATAATGACATGGCTACCATCCATTGGAGTAACCGAAATCTCAAGGACAGACTACTTTTCATAATGACAAGGCTACCATCCATTGGAGTAACAAAAATCTCGACAACTGACTAAAGGCTGCCATCCATTGGAGTAACAAAAATATCGACAACAGACTAACTTCCATAATGACAAAGCTACCATCCATTAGAGTAATGAAAATCTCGACAATAAAATACCTTCCATAATGACAAGGCTACCATTCATTAGAGTAACTAAAATCTCGACAATATACTACCTACAATAATGACAAAGCTAATCCATTGGTGTAACAAAAATATTGACAACATACTGCGTTTCATAATGAGAAGGCTACCATCCATTGGAGTAAAAAAAGTCTCTATAATAGACTTCCTTCCATAATGACAAGGCTAACTTCCACTGGAGTAACAAAAATCTCTACAACAGACTACCTTCCATAATGACAAGGCTACCATACATTGGAGTAACAATGATATTGACAACAGACTACCTTCCATAATGAAAAGGCTACCATCCATTGGAGTAAAGAAAATCTCGACAACAGACCACCTTCCATAATTACAAGGCTATCATACATTGGAGTAATAAAGATATCGACAACAGACTACCTTCCATAATGACAAGGCTTTCATCCAATGGAGTAACACAAATCTCGACAACTGACTACCTTCTATAATAACTAGGCTACCATCCATTGAAATAACAAAAATATTGACAACAGTCTACCTTCCATAATGACAAGGCTACCATCCAATGGAGTATCAAAAATCTGAACAACAGACTACTTTCCATATTGCCAAGCCTACCATCCATTAGAGTAACAGAAATCTCAACGACTGACCACCTTCCATAATGACAAGGCTACCATCCACTGGAGTAACAAAAATATCAACAACAGACTACCTTCTATAATTACAAGGCTACCATCCATTGGAGTAAAAAAAATATCGATAACAGACTACCTTCCATAATGACAAGGCTACCATTCATTTAAATAACAAAAATATTGACAATAGACTACCTTCCATAATGGCAAGGCTACCTTCCAATGGAGTAACAAAAATTTCGAAAACAAACTGCCATCCATAATGACAAGGCTACCATCCATTGGAATAACAAAAATCTTGACAACAGACTACCTTCCATAATGACAAGGCTACCATCCATTGGAATAACAAAAATCTCGACAACAGACTACCTTCTATAATTACAAGGCTACCATCCATTGGAGTAACAAAAAATCTGAACAGCACACTACCTTCCATAATGACATGGCTACCATCCATTGGAGTAACCGAAATCTCAAGGACAGACTACCTTCCATAATGACAAGGCTACCATCCATTGGAGTAACAAAAGTCTCAACAACTGACTAAAGGCTGCCATCAATTGGAGTAACAAAAATATCGACAATAGACTAACTTCCATAATGACAAGGCTAACATCCATTGGAGTAATGAAAATCTCGAAAATAGAATACCTTCCATAATGACAAGGCTACCATTCTATGGAGTAACTAAAATCTCGACAATATACTACCTACAATAATGACAAGGCTAATCCATTGGTGTAACAAAAATATTGACAACATATTGTGTTTCATAATGACAAGGCTACCATCCATTGGAGTAACAAAACTCTCTATAATAGACTACCTTCCATAATGACAAGGCTATCTTCCACTGGAGTAACAAAAATCTCGACAACAGACTACCTTCCATAATGACAAGGCTACCATACATTGGAGTAACAATGATATCGACAACAGACTACCTTCCATAATGACAAGGCTTCCATCCATTGGAGTAACAAAAATCTCGACAACAGACTACCTACCATATAACTAGGCTACCATCCATTGAAATAACAAAAATATCAACAACAGACTAACTTCCATAATGACAAGGCTACCATCCAATGAAGTATCAAAATTCTAAACAACGGACTACTTTCCATAATGCCAAGTCTACCATCCATTGGACTAACAAAAATATCAACAACATACTACCTTCAATAATGACAAGGCTACCATCCATTGGAGTAACAAAAATCTCGACAACAAAATACCTTCCATAATGACAAGGCTACCATCCTTTGGAGTAAGAAAAATCTCGACAACAGGCAACCTTCCATAATGACAAGGTCACCATCCATTACGGTAACAAAAATATGGACAATAGACTACCTTCCATAATGACATGGGTACCATCCATTGGAGTAAAAACAATCTCGACAACAGACTACCTTCCATCTTGACAAGGCTACCATCCATTGGAGTAACAAAACTCTCTATAATAGACTACCTTCCATAATGACAAGGCTCCCTTCCACTGGAGTAACAAAAATCTCGACAACAGACTACCTTCCATAATGACAAGGCTACCATACATTGGAGTAACAATGATATCGACAACAGACTACCTTCCATAATGACAAGGCTACCATCCATTGGAGTAAAGAAAATCTCGACAACAGACTACCTTCCATAATTACAAGGCTTCCATACATTGGAGTAATAAAGATATCGACAACAGACTACCTTCCATAATGACAAGGCTTTCTTCCAATGGAGTAACACAAATCTCGACAACTGACTACCTTCCATAATAACTAGGCTACCATCCATTGAAATAACAAAAATATCGACAACAGACTACCTTCCATAATGACAAGGCTACCATCCAATGGAGTATCAAAAATCTGAACAACAAACTACTTTCCATATTGCCAAGCCTACCATCCATTGGAGTAACAGAAATCTCAACGACTGACCACCTTCCATAATGACAAGGCTACCATCCATTGGAGTAACAAAAATATCAACAACAGACTACCTTCCATAATGACAAGGCTACCATCCATTAGAGTAACAAAAATCTCGACAACAAACTACCTTCCATAATGACAAGGCTACAATCCATTGGAGTAAAAAAAATATTGAAAATAGACTACCTTCCATAATGACAAGGCTACCATCCATTGGAATAACAAAAATCTTGACAATAGACTACCTTCCATAATGACAAAGCTACCTTCCAATGTAGTAACAAAAATTTCGAAAACAAACTACCATCCATAATGACAAGGCTACCATCCATTGGAATAACAAAAATCTTGACAACAGACTACCTTCCATAATGACAAGGCTACCATCCATTGGAATAACAAAAATTTCGACAACAGACTACCTTCCATAATGACAAGGCTAATATCCATTGGAGTAACAAAAAATATGAACAACACATTACCTTCCATAATGACATGGCTACCATCCATTGGAGTAACCGAAATCTCAAGGACAGACTACTTTTCATAATGACAAGGCTACCATCCATTGGAGTAACAAAAATCTCGACAACTGACTAAAGGCTGCCATCCATTGGAGTAACAAAAATATCGACAACAGACTAACTTCCATAATGACAAAGCTACCATCCATTAGAGTAATGAAAATCTCGACAATAAAATACCTTCCATAATGACAAGGCTACCATTCATTAGAGTAACTAAAATCTCGACAATATACTACCTACAATAATGACAAAGCTAATCCATTGGTGTAACAAAAATATTGACAACATACTGCGTTTCATAATGAGAAGGCTACCATCCATTGGAGTAAAAAAAGTCTCTATAATAGACTTCCTTCCATAATGACAAGGCTAACTTCCACTGGAGTAACAAAAATCTCTACAACAGACTACCTTCCATAATGACAAGGCTACCATACATTGGAGTAACAATGATATTGACAACAGACTACCTTCCATAATGAAAAGGCTACCATCCATTGGAGTAAAGAAAATCTCGACAACAGACCACCTTCCATAATTACAAGGCTATCATACATTGGAGTAATAAAGATATCGACAACAGACTACCTTCCATAATGACAAGGCTTTCATCCAATGGAGTAACACAAATCTCGACAACTGACTACCTTCTATAATAACTAGGCTACCATCCATTGAAATAACAAAAATATTGACAACAGTCTACCTTCCATAATGACAAGGCTACCATCCAATGGAGTATCAAAAATCTGAACAACAGACTACTTTCCATATTGCCAAGCCTACCATCCATTAGAGTAACAGAAATCTCAACGACTGACCACCTTCCATAATGACAAGGCTACCATCCACTGGAGTAACAAAAATATCAACAACAGACTACCTTCTATAATTACAAGGCTACCATCCATTGGAGTAAAAAAAATATCGATAACAGACTACCTTCCATAATGACAAGGCTACCATTCATTTAAATAACAAAAATATTGACAATAGACTACCTTCCATAATGGCAAGGCTACCTTCCAATGGAGTAACAAAAATTTCGAAAACAAACTGCCATCCATAATGACAAGGCTACCATCCATTGGAATAACAAAAATCTTGACAACAGACTACCTTCCATAATGACAAGGCTACCATCCATTGGAATAACAAAAATCTCGACAACAGACTACCTTCTATAATTACAAGGCTACCATCCATTGGAGTAACAAAAAATCTGAACAGCACACTACCTTCCATAATGACATGGCTACCATCCATTGGAGTAACCGAAATCTCAAGGACAGACTACCTTCCATAATGACAAGGCTACCATCCATTGGAGTAACAAAAGTCTCAACAACTGACTAAAGGCTGCCATCAATTGGAGTAACAAAAATATCGACAATAGACTAACTTCCATAATGACAAGGCTAACATCCATTGGAGTAATGAAAATCTCGAAAATAGAATACCTTCCATAATGACAAGGCTACCATTCTATGGAGTAACTAAAATCTCGACAATATACTACCTACAATAATGACAAGGCTAATCCATTGGTGTAACAAAAATATTGACAACATATTGTGTTTCATAATGACAAGGCTACCATCCATTGGAGTAACAAAACTCTCTATAATAGACTACCTTCCATAATGACAAGGCTATCTTCCACTGGAGTAACAAAAATCTCGACAACAGACTACCTTCCATAATGACAAGGCTACCATACATTGGAGTAACAATGATATCGACAACAGACTACCTTCCATAATGACAAGGCTTCCATCCATTGGAGTAACAAAAATCTCGACAACAGACTACCTACCATATAACTAGGCTACCATCCATTGAAATAACAAAAATATCAACAACAGACTAACTTCCATAATGACAAGGCTACCATCCAATGAAGTATCAAAATTCTAAACAACGGACTACTTTCCATAATGCCAAGTCTACCATCCATTGGACTAACAAAAATATCAACAACATACTACCTTCAATAATGACAAGGCTACCATCCATTGGAGTAACAAAAATCTCGACAACAAAATACCTTCCATAATGACAAGGCTACCATCCTTTGGAGTAAGAAAAATCTCGACAACAGGCAACCTTCCATAATGACAAGGTCACCATCCATTACGGTAACAAAAATATGGACAATAGACTACCTTCCATAATGACATGGGTACCATCCATTGGAGTAAAAACAATCTCGACAACAGACTACCTTCCATCTTGACAAGGCTACCATCCATTGGAGTAACAAAACTCTCTATAATAGACTACCTTCCATAATGACAAGGCTCCCTTCCACTGGAGTAACAAAAATCTCGACAACAGACTACCTTCCATAATGACAAGGCTACCATAAATTGGAGTAACAATGATATCGACAACAGACTACCTTCCATAATGACAAGGCTTCCATCCATTGGAGTATCAAAAATCTCGACAACGAACTACCTACCATATAACTAGGCTATCATCCATTGGAATAACAAAAATATCGACAATAGACTACCTTCCATAATGACAAGACTACCATCCAATGAAGTATCAAAAATCTAAACAACGGACTACTTTCCATAATGTTAAGTCTACCATCCAATGGAGTAACTAAAATCTCGACAATATACTACCTACAATAATGACAAGGCTAATCCATTGGTGTAACAAAAATATTGACAACATACTGCGTTTCATAATGACAAGGCTACCATCCATTGGAGTAACAAAACTCTCTATAATAGACTACCTTCCATAATGACAAGGCTACCTTCCACTGGAGTAACAAAAATCTCGACAACAGACTACCTTCCATAATGACAAGGCTACCATACATTGGAGTAACAATGATATCGACAATAGACTACCTTCCATAATGACAAGGCTACCATTCATTGGAGTAAAGAAAATATCAAGAATAGACCACCTTCCATAATTACAAGGCTATCATACATTGGAGTAATAACGATATCTACAACAGACTACCTTCCATAATGACAAGGCTTTCATCCAATGGAGTAACACAAATCTCGACAACTGACTACCTTCTATAATAACTAGGCTACCATCCATTGAAATAACAAAAATATCGACAATAGTCTACCTTCCATAATGACAAGGCTACCATCCAATGGAGTATCAAAAATCTGAACAACAGACTACTTTCCATATTACCAAGCCTACCATCCATTAGAGTAACAGAAATCTCAACGACTGACCACCTTCCATAATGACAAGGCTACCATCCAATGGAGTAACAAAAATATCAACAACAGACTACCTTCCATAATGACAAGGCTATCATCCATTAGAGTAACAAAAATCTCGACAACAAACTACCTTCCATAATGACGAGGCTACAATCCATTGGAGTAAAAAAAATATCGATAACAGACTACCTTCCATAATGACAAGGCTACCATCCATTGGAATAACAAAAATCTTGACAATAGACTAACTTCCATAATGGCAAGGCTACCTTCCAATGGAGTAACAAAAATTTCGAAAACAAACTACCATCCATAATGACAAGGCTACCATCCATTGGAATAACAAAAATCTTGACAACAGACTACCTTCCATAATGACAAGGCTACCATCCATTGGAATAACAAAAATCTCGACAACAGACTACCTTCTATAATGACAAGGCTACCATCCATTGTAGTAACAAAAAATCTGAACAGCACACTACCTTCCATAATGACATGGCTACCATCCATTGGAGTAACCGAAATCTCAAGGACAGACTACCTTCCATAATGACAAGGCTACCATCCATTGGAGTAACAAAAATCTCGACAACTGACTAAAGGCTGCCATCCATTGGAGTAACAAAAATATCGACAATAGACTAACTTCCATAATGACAAGGCTACCATCCATTGGAGTAATGAAAATCTCGAAAATAGAATACCTTCCATAATGACAAGGCTACCATTCATTGGAGTAACTAAAATCTCGACAATATACTACCTACAATAATGACAAGGCTAATCCATTGGTGTAACAAAAATATTGACAACATACTGTGTTTCATAATGACAAGGCTACCATCCATTGGAGTAACAAAACTCTCTATAATAGACTACCTTCCATAATGACAAGGCTACCTTCCACTGGAGTAACAAAAATCTCGACAACAGACTACCTTCCATAATGACAAGGCTACCATACATTGGAGTAACAATGATATCGACAACAGACTACCTTCCATAATGACAAGGCTTCCATCCATTGGAGTAACAAAAATCTATACAACAGACTACCTACCATATAACTAGGCTACTATCCATTGAAATAACAAAAATATAGACAATAGACTACCTTCCATAATGACAAGGCTACCATCCAATGAAGTATCAAAATTCTAAACAAAGGACTACTTTCCATAATGCCAAGTCTACCGTCCATTGGACTAACAAAAATATCAACAATAGACTACCTTCAATAATGACAAGGCTACCATCCATTGGAGTAAGAAAAATCACGACAACAAAATACCTTCCATAATGACAAGGCTACCATCCATTGGAGTAAGAAAAATCTCGACAACAGGCAACCTTCCATAATGACAAGGTCACCATCCATTATGGTAACAAAAATATGGAAAATAGACTACCTTCCATAATGACATGGGTACCATCCATTGGAGTAAAAACAATCTCGACAACAGACTACCTTCCATCTTGACAAGGATACCATCCATTGGAGTAACAAAACTCTTTATAATAGACTACCTTCCATAATGACAAGGCTACCTTCCACTGGAGTAACAAAAATCTCGACAACAGACTACCTTCCATAATGACAAGGCTACCATACATTGGAGTAACAATGATATCGACAACTGACTACATTCCATAATGACAAGGCTATCATCCATTAGAGTAACAAAAATCTCGACAACAAACTACCTTCCATAATGACGAGGCTACAATCCATTGGAGTAAAAAAAATATCGATAACAGACTACCTTCCATAATGACAAGGCTACCATCCATTGGAATAACAAAAATCTTGACAATAGACTAATTTCCATAATGGCAAGGCTACTTTCCAATGGAGTAACAAAAATTTCGAAAACAAACTACCATCCATAATGACAAGGCTACCATCCATGGAATAACAAAAATCTTGACAACAGACTACCTTCCATAATGACAAGGCTACCATCCATTGGAATAACAAAAATCTCGACAACAGACTACCTTCTATAATGACAAGGCTACCATCCATTGTAGTAACAAAAAATCTGAACAGCACACTACCTTCCATAATGACATGGCTGCCATCCATTGGAGTAACCGAAATCTCAAGGACAGACTACCTTCCATAATGACAAGGCTACCATCCATTGGAGTAACAAAAATCTCGACAACTGACTAAAGGCTGCCATCCATTGGAGTAACAAAAATATCGACAATAGACTAACTTCCATAATGACAAGGCTACCATCCATTGGAGTAATGAAAATCTCGAAAATAGAATACCTTCCATAATGACAAGGCTACCATTCATTGGAGTAACTAAAATCTCGACAATATACTACCTACAATAATGACAAGGCTAATCCATTGGTGTAACAAAAATATTGACAACATACTGTGTTTCATAATGACAAGGCTACCATCCATTGGAGTAACAAAACTCTCTATAATAGACTACCATCCATAATGACAAGGCTACCTTCCACTGGAGTAACAAAAATTTCGACAACAGACTACCTTCCATAATGACAAGGCTACCATACATTGGAGTAACAATGATATCGACAACAGACTACCTTCCATAATGACAAGGCTTCCATCCATTGGAGTAACAAAAATCTCGACAACAGACTACCTACCATATAACTAGGCTACTATCCATTGAAATAACAAAAATATCGACAATAGACTACCTTCCATAATGACAAGGCTACCATCCAATGAAGTATCAAAATTCTAAACAACGGACTACTTTCCATAATGCCAAGTCTACCGTCCATTGGACTAACAAAAATATCAACAATAGACTACATTCAATAATGACAAGGCTACCATCCATTGGAGTAACAAAAATCTCGACAACAAAATACCTTCCATAATGACAAGGCTACCATCCATTGGAGTAAGAAAAATCTCGACAACAGGCAACCTTCCATAATGACAAGGTCACCATCCATTATGGTAACAAAAATATGGACAATAGACTACCTTCCATAATGACATGGGTACCATCCATTGGAGTAAAAACAATCTCGACAACAGACTACCTTCCATCTTGACAAGGATACCATCCATTGGAGTAACAAAACTCTTTATAATAGACTACCTTCCATAATGACAAGGCTACCTTCCACTGGAGTAACAAAAATCTCGACAACAGACTACCTTCCATAATGACAAGGCTACCATACATTGGAGTAACAATGATATCGACAACTGACAACATTCCATAATGACAAGGCTTCCATCCATTGGAATAACAAAAATATCGACAATAGACTACCTTCCATAATGACAAGACTATCATCCAATGAAGTATCAAAAATCTAAACAACGGACTACTTTCCATAATGTTAAGTCTACCATCCATTGGACTAACAAAAATATCAACAACAGACTACCTTCAATAATGACAAGGCTACCACCCATCGAAATAACAAAAACCTAGACAACAAAATACCTTCCATAATGACAAGGCTACCATCCATTGGAGTAAGAAAAATATCGACAACAGGCAACCTTCCATAATTACAAGGTCTCCATCCATTATGGTAAAAAAAATCTGGACAACAGACTACCTTCCATAATGACATGGGTACCATCCATTGGAGTAAAAACAATCTCGACAACATACTACATTCCATCTTGACAAGGCTACCATCCATTGGAGTAACAAAAATATCGAAAACAGACAACCTTCCAAAATGACAAGGCTACCATCCATTGGAGTAACGAAAATCTCGACAACAGACTACCTTCCATAATTACAATGCTACCATACATTGGAGTAATAAAGATATTGACAACATACTACCTTCCATAATGACAAGGCTTTCATCCTCTAGAGTAACACAAATCTCGACAACTGACTACCTTCCATAATAACTAGGCTAACATCCATTGAAATAACAAAAATCTCGACAATAGACTACCTTCCATAATGACAAGGCCACCATCAAATGGAGTATCAAAAATCTGAACAACAAACTACTTTCAAAAATGCCAAGCCTACCATCAATTGAAGTAACAGAAATCTCAACGATAGACTACCTTCCATAATGACAAGGCTACCATCCATTGGAGTAACAAAAATATCAACAGCAGACTACCTTCCATAATGACAAGGCTACCATCCATTGGAGTGAGAACAACCTCGACAACATGCTACCTTCTGTAATGACAAAGTCACCATCCATTGTGGTAACAAAAATCTCGACAATAGACTACCTTCCATAATGACATGGGTACCATCCATTGGAGTAAAAAAAATCTCGACAACAGACTACCTTTCATCATGAAAAGGCTACCATCTATTGGAGTAACAAAAATATCGACAACAGACTACCTTCCATAATGACAAGGCTACCATCCATTGGAGTAACGAAAATCTCGACAACAAACTACCTTCCATAATTACAAGGCTACGATGCATTGGAGTAACAAATATATCAACAACATACTACTTTCCATCATGAGAAGGCTACCATCCATTGGAGTAAACAAAATCTCAACAACAGGCCACGTTCCAAAATGGAAAGGCTACCGTCCATTAGAGTAACAAATATCTCAAAAACAAACTACCTTCCAAAATGACAAGGCTACCATCCATTGGAGTAAGAAAAATCTCGACACCAGGCTACCTTCCATAATGACAAGGTCACCATCCATTGTGGTAACAAAAATCTCGACAACGGACTAACTTCCATAATGACAAGGCTACCATCCATTGGAGTAACAAAAAGCTCCACAACAAACTCCTATCCATAATGACAAGGCTACCATCCATTGGAGTAACTAAAATTTCGACAACAGACTACCTTCCATAATAACTAGGATACCATCCATTGGAATAACAAAAATATCGACAATAGACTACCTTCCATAATGACAAGGCTACCATCCAATGGAGTATCAAAAATCTGAACAACAGACTACTTTCCATAATGCCAAGTCTACCATCCATTGGAGTAACAGAAATCTCAACGATAGACTACCTTCCATAATGACAAGGATACCATCCATTGGAGTAAAAAATTATCAACAACAGACTACCTTCCATAATGACAAGGCTACCATCCATTGGAGTAACAAAAATCTCGACAACAAACTACCATCCATAATGACAAGGCTACCATCCATTGGAGTAAGAAAAATCTCGAAAATAGGCTACCTTCCATAATGACAAGGTCACTATCCATTGTGGTAACAAAAATCTCGACAATGGACTACCTTCCAAAATGACATGGGTACCATCCACTGGAGTAAAACAAATCTCGACAACAGACTACCTTCCATCTTATCAAGGCTACCATCATATGGAGTAAGAAAAATATCGACAACGGACTACCTTCCATAATGACAAGGCTACCATCCATTGGAGTAAAGAAAATCTCGACAACAGACTACCTTCCATAATTACAAGGCTACCATACATTGGAGTAATAAAGATATCGATAACAGACTACCTTCCATAATGACAAGGCTTTCATCCATTGGAGTAACCCAAATCTCGACAACTGAGTACCTTCCATAATAACTAGGCTACCATCCATTGAAATAACAAAAATATCGACAACAGACTACCTTCCATAATGACAAGGCTACCATCCAATGGAGTATCAAAAATCTGAATAACAGACTACTTTCCATATTGCCAAGCCTACCATCCATTGGAGTAACAGAAATCTAAACAACTGACTACCTTCCATAATGACAAGGCTACCATCCATTGGAGTAACAAAAATATCAATAACAGACTACCTTCCATAATGACAAGGCTACCATCCATTAGAGTAACAAAAATCTCGACAACAAACTACCTTTCATAATGACAAGGCTACAATCCATTTGAGTAACAAAAATATCAAAAATAGACTACCTTCCATAATGACAAGGCTACCATCCATTGGAATAACAAAAATCTTGACAACAGACTACCTTCCATAATGAGAAGGCTACCTTCCAATGGAGTAACAAAAATTTTGAAAACAAACTACCTTCCATAATGACAAGGCTACCATCCATTGGAATAACAAAAATCTTAACAACAGACTACCTTCCATAATGACAAGGCTACCATCCATTGGAGTAACAAAAAATCTGAACAGCACACTACCTTTCATAATGACATGGCTACCATCCATTGGAGTAACTGAAATCTCAAGGACAGACTACCTTCCATAATGACAAGGCTACCATCCATTGGAGTAACAAAAACCTCGACACTTGACAAAAGGCTTCCATCCATTGGAGTAACAAAATTATGGACAACAGACTAACTTCATAAATGACAAGGCTACCATCCATTGGAGTAACAAAAATCTCGATAATAGAATACCTTCCATAATGAAAAGGCTACCATTCATTGGAGTAACTAAAATCTCGCCAATATACTACCTACAATAATGACAAGGCTAATCCATTGGTGTAAAAAAAATATTGACAACAGACTGCGTTTCATAATGACAAGGCTACCATCCATTGGAGTAACAAAACTCTCAAGAATAGACTACCTTCCATAATGACAAGGCTACCTTCCACTGGAGTAACAAAAATATCGACAATAGACTACCTTCCATAATGACGAGGCTACCATACATTGGAGTAACAAATATCTCAATAACAAACTACCTTCCAAAATGACAAGGCTACCATCCATTGGAGTAAGGAAAATCTCGACAACAGTCTACCTTCCATAATGACAAGGTCACCATATATTGTGGTAACAAAAATCTCGACAACAGACTAACTTCCATAATGACAAGGCTACCATCCATTGGAGTAACAAAAAGCTCCACAATAAACTCCTATCCATAATGACAAGGCTACCATCCATTAGAGTAACAAAATCTGAACAATAAACTAGCTTCCATAATGACAAAGCTACCATCCATTGGAGTAACAAAAATCTCAAAGACAGACTACATACCATAATGACAAGTCTACCATCCATTGAAGTAACAAAAATTTCGACAACAGACTACCTTCCATAATAACTAGGATACCATCCATGGGAATAACAAAAATATTGACAATAGACTACCTTCCATAATGACAATGCTACCATCCAATGGAGTATCAAAAATCTGAACAACAGACTACTTTCCATAATGCCAAGTCTACCATCCATTGGAGTAACAGAAATCTCAACAATAGACTACCTTCCATAATGACAAGGATACCATCCATTGGAGTAACAAAAATATCAACAACAGACTACCTTCCATAATGACAAGGCTACCATCCATTGGAGTAACAAAAATCTCGACAAGAAACTACCTTCCATAATGACAAGGCTACCATACATTGGAGTAAGAAAAATCTCGATAACAGGCTACCTTCCATAATGACAAGGTCACTATCCATTGTGGTAACAAAAATCACGACAATAGACTACCTTCCATAATGACATGGGTACCATCCACAGGAGTAAAACAAATCACGACAACAGACTACCTTCCATCTTATCAATGCTACCATCATATGGAGTAACAAAAATATCGACAACGGACTACCTTCCATAATGACAAGGCTACCATCCATTGGAGTAAAGAAAATCTCGACAACAGACTACCTTCCATAATTACAATGCTACCATACATTGGAGTAATAAAGATATCGACAACATACTACGTTCCATAATGACAAGGCTTCCATCCATTGGAGTAACACAAATCTCGACAACGGACTACCTTCCATAATAACTAGGCTACCATCCATTGAAATAATAAAAATATCGACAACATACTACCTTCCATAATGACAAGGCCACCATCAAATGGAGTATCAAAAATCTGAACAACATACTACTTTCCATATTGTCAAGCCTAACATCCATTGAAGTAACAGAAATCTCAACGACAGACTACCTTCTATAATGACAAGGCTACCATCCATTGGAGTAACAAAAATATTAACAACAGACTACCTTCCATAATGATAAGGCTACCATCCATTAGAGTAACAAAAATCTCGACAACAAACTACCTTCCATAATGACAAGGCTACCATCCATTGGAGTAACAAAAATCTTGACAACAGACTACATTTGACAATGACAAGGCTACCATCCATTGGAGTAACAAAAATATCGACAACAGACTACCTTCCATAATGACAAGGATACCATCCATTGGAGTAACAAAAATATCAACAACAGACTACCTTCCATAATGACAAGGCTACCATCCATTGGAGTAAGAAAAATCTCGAAATCAGGCTACCTTCCATAATGACAAGGTCACTATCCATTGTGGTAACAAAAATCTCGACAATAGACTACCTTCCATAATGACATGGGTACCATCCACTAGAGTAAAACAAATCTCGACAACAGACTACCTTCCATCTTATCAAGGTTACCATCATATGGAGTAACAAAAATATCGACAACAGACTACCTTCCATAATGACAAGGCTACCATCCATTGGAGTAAAGAAAATCTCGACAACAGACTACCTTCCATAATTACAAGGCTACCATACATTGGAGTAATAAAGATATCGACAAAAGACTACCTTCCATAATGAAAAGGCTTCCATCCATTGGAGTAACACAAATCTCGACAATTGACTACCTTCCATAATAACTAGGCTTCCATCCATTGAAATAATAAAAATATTGACAACAAACTACCTTCCATAATGACAAGGCCACCATCCAATGGAGTATAAAAAATCTGAACAACAGACTACTTTCCATATTGCCAAGCCTACCATCCATTGGAGTAACAGAAATCTCAACGACATACTACCTTCCATAATGACAAGGCTACCATCCATTGGAGTAACAAAAATATTAACATTAGACTACCTTCCATAATGACAAGGCTACCATCCATTAGAGTAAAAAAAATCTCGACAACAAACTACCTTCCAAAATGGCAAGGCTACCATCCATTGGAGTAACAAATATCTCAACAACAGACTACCTTCCAAAATGACATGGCTACCATACATTGGAGTAAGAAAAATCTCGACAATAGGCTACCTTCCATAATGACAAGGTCACCATCCATTGTGGTAACAAAAATCTCAACAACAGACTAACTTCCATAATGACAAGGCTACCATCCATTGGAGTAACAAAAAGCTCCACAACAAACTCCTATCCATAATGACAAGGCTACCATCCATTGGAGTAACAAAATCTGAACAATAGACTGGCTTCCATAATGACTAAGCTACCATCCATTGGAGTAACGAAAATCTAAAAGACAGACTACATACCATAATGACAAGTCTACCATCCATTGGAGTACCTAAAATTTCGACAACAGACTACCTTCCATAATAACTAGGATACCATCCATTGGAATAACAAAAATATCTACAATAGACTACCTTCAATAATGACAAGGCTACCATCCAATGGAGTATCAAAAATCTGAACAACAGACTACTTTCCATAATGCCAAGTCTACCATCCATTGGAGTAACAGAAATCTCAACGATAGACTACCTTCCATAATGACAAGGATACCATCCATTGGAGTAACAAAAATATCAACAACAGACTACCTTCCATAATGACAAGGCTACCATCCATTGGAGTAACAAAAATCTCGACAACAAACTACCTTCCATAATGACAAGGCTACCATCCATTGGAGTAAGAAAAATCTCGAAATCAGGCTACCTTCCATAATGACAAAGTCACTATCCATTGTGGTAACAAAAATCTCGACAATAGACTACCTTCCATAATGACATGGGTACCATCCACTGGAGTAAAACAAATCTCGACAACAAACTACCTTCCATCTTATCAAGGCTACCATCATATGGAGTAACAAAAATATCGACAACGGACTACCTTCCATAATGACAAGGCTACCATCCATTGGAGTAAAGAAAATCTCGACAACAGACTACCTTCCATAATTACAAGGCTACCATACATTGGAGTAATAAAGGTATCGACAACAGACTACCTTCCATAATGAAAAGGCTTCCATCAATTGGAGTAACACAAATCTCGACAACTAACTACCTTCCATCATAACTAGGCTACCATCCATTGAAATAATAAAAATATTGACAACAAACTACCTTCCATAATGATAAGGCCACCATCCAATGGAGTATAAAAAATCTGAACAACAGACTACTTTCCATATTGCCAAGCCTACCATCCATTGGAGTAACAGAAATCTCAACGACAGACTACCTTCCATAATGAAAAGGCTACCATCCATTGGAGTAACAAAAATATTAACAACAAACTACCTTCCATAATGACAAGGCTACCATCCATTAGAGTAAAAAAAATCTCAACAACAAACTACCTTCCATAATGACAAGGCTACCATCTATTGGAGTATCAAAAATCTTGACAACAGACTACCTTTCACAATGACAAGGCTACCATCCATTGGAGTAACAAAAATATCGACAACAGACTACATTCCATAATGATAAGGCTACCATCCATTGGAGTAACGAAGATATCAACAACATACTACCTTCCATAATGACAAGGCTACCATCCATTGCAGTAAGAAAAATCTCGACAACAGGCTACCTTCGGTAATGAAAAAGTCACCATCCATTGGAGTACCTAAAATCTCGACAAGAGACTACCTTCAATAATAACATGGGTACCATCCATTGGAGTAACAAAAATATCCATAACAGACTACCTTCCATAATCACAAGGCTACCATCCATTGGAGTAACGAAAATCTCGACAACAAACTACCTTCCATAATTTTAAGGCTACCATACATTGGAGTAACAAAGATATCGACAATAGACTACCTTCCATAATGACAAGGCTTTCATCCATTGGAGTAACAGAAATCTCGACAACATACTACACTCCATAATAACTAGGCTACTATCCATTGAAATAACGAAATTCTTGATAACAGACTACCTTCCATAATGACAAGGATACCATCCAATGGAGTATCAAAAATCTGAACAACAAACTACTTTCCATAATGTTAAGCCTACCATCCATTGGAGTAACATAAATCTCAAAGACAGATTACCTTCCATAATGACAAGGCTACAATCCATTGGAGTAAAACAAATCTCGACAACAGACTACCTTCCATCTTATCAAGGCTACCATCATATGGAGTAACAAAAATATCGACAATGGACTACCTTCCATAATGACAAGGCTACCATCCATTGGAGTAAAGAAAATCTCGACAATAGACTACCTTCCATAATTACAAGGCTACCATACATTGGAGTAATAAAGGTATCGACAACAGACTACCTTCCATAATGAAAAGGCTTCCATCAATTGGAGTAACACAAATCTCGACAACTGACTACCTTCCATAATAACTAGGCTACCATCCATTGAAATAATAAAAATATTGACAACAGACTACCTTCCATAATGACAAGGCCACCATCCAATGGAGTATAAAAAATCTGAACAACAGACTACTTTCCATATTGTCAAGCCTACCATCCATTGGAGTAACAGAAATCTCAACGACAGACTACCTTCCATAATGACAAGGCTACCATCCATTGGAGTAACAAAAATATTAACAACAGACTACCTTCCATAATGACAAGGCTACCATCCATTAGAGTAAAAAAAATCTCGACAACAAACTACCTTCCATAATGACAAGGCTACCATCCATTGGAGTAACAAAAATCTTGACAACAGACTACCTTTCACAATGACAAGGCTACCATCCATTGGAGTAACAAAAATACCCACAACAGACTACCTTCCATAATGACAAGGCTACCATCCATTGGAGTAACAAAAATATCCACAACAGACTACCTTCCATAATCACAAGGCTACCATCCATTGGAGTAACGAAAATCTCGACAACAAACTACCTTCCATAATTACAAGGCTACCATACATTGGAGTAACAAAGATATCGACAATAGACTACCTTCCATAATGACAAGGCTTTCATCCATTGGAGTAACAGAAATCTCGACAACATACTACACTCCATAATAACTAGGCTACTATCCATTGAATAAACGAAATTCTTGATAACAGACTACCTTCCATAATGACAAGGATACCATCCAATGGAGTATCAAAAATCTGAACAACAGACTACTTTCCATAATGCCAAGCCTACCATCCATTGGAGTAACATAAATCTCAAAGACAGACTACCTTCCATAATGACAAGGCTACAATCCATTGGAGTAACAAAAATATCAACAACATACTACCTTTCATCATGACAAGGCTACCATCCATTGGAGTAACCAAAATCTCAACAACAGGCCACGTTCCAAAATGGCAAGGCTACCATCCATTGGAGTAACAAATATCTCAACAACAAACTACCATCCAAAATGACAAGGCTACCATCCATTGGAGTAAGAAAAATCTCGACAACAGGCTACCTTCCATAATGACAAGGCCACCATCCATTGTGGTAACAAAAATCTCGACAACAGACTAACTTCCATAATGACAAGGCTACCATCCATTGGAGTAACAAAAAGCTCAACAACAAACTTCTATCCATAATGACAAGGCCACCATCCATTGGAGTAACAAAATCTGAACAATAGACTAGCTTCCATAATGACAAAGCTACCATCCATTGGAGTACCAAAAATCTCGAAGACAGACTACATTCCATAATGACAAGTCTACCATCCATTGGAGTAACTAAAATTTCGACAAGAGACTACCTTCCATAATAACTAGGATACCATCCGTTGGAATAACAAAAATATCGACAATAGACTACCTTCCATAATGACAAGGCTACCATCCAATGGAGTATCAAAAATCTGAACAACAGACTACTTTCCATAATGCCAAGTCTACCATCAATTGGAGTAACAGAAATATCAACGATAGACTACCTTCCATAATGACAAGGATACCATCCATTGGAGTAACAAAAATTTCAACAACAGACAACCTTCCATAATGACAAGGCTACCATCCATTGGAGTAACAAAAATCTCGACAACAAACTACCTTCCATAATGGCAATGCTACAATCCATTGGAGTAAGAAAAATCTCGAAAACAGGCTACAATCCATTGCGGTAACAAAAATCTCGACAATAGACTACCTTCCATAATGACATGGGTACCATCCATTGGAGTAAAACAAATATCGACAACAGACTACCTTCCATCTTAACAAGGCTACCATCATTTGGAGTAACAAAAATATCGACAACGGACTACCTTCCATAATGACAAGGCTACCATCCATTGGAGTAAAGAAAATCTCGACAACAGACTACCTTCCATAATTACAAGGCTACCATACATTGGAGTAATAAATATATCGACAATAGACTACCTTCCATAATGACAAGGCTTCCATCCATTGGAGTAACACAAATCTCGACAACTGACTACCTTCCATAATAACTAGGCTACCTTTCATTGAAATAATAAAAGTATCGACAACAGACTACCTTCCATAATGACAAGGCCACCATCCAATGGAGTATCAAAAATCTGAACAACAAACTACTTTCCATATTGCCAAGCCTACCATCCATTGGAGCAACATAAATCTCAACGACAGACTACCTTCCATAATGACAAGGCTACCATCCATTGGAGTAACAAAAATCTTGACAACATACTACCTTTCACAATGACAAGGCTACCATCCATTGGAGTAACTAAAATTTCGAAAACAAACTACCTTCCATAATGACAAGGCTACCATCCATTGGAATACAAAAATCTCGACAACAGAAAACCTTCCATAATGACAAGGCTACCATCCGATGGAATAACAAAAATCTCGACAACAGACTACCATCCATAATGATAAGGATACCATCCATTGGAGTAACAAAAATCTGAACAGCACACTACCTTCAATAATGACATGGCTACCATCCATTGGAGTAACCGAAATCTCAAGGATAGACTACCTTCCATAATGACAAGGCTACCATCCATTGGAGTAACAAAAATCTCGACAATAGACTAACTTCCATAATGACAAGGCTACCATCCATTGGAGTAACGAAAATCTCGACAATAGAATACCTTCCATAATGACAAGGCTACCATTCATTGGAGTAACGAAAATCTCGACAATAGACTACCTACAATAATAAAAAGGCTAATCCATTGGAGTAACAAAAATATTGACAATAGACTGCGTTTAATAATGACAAGGCTACCATCCATTGGAGTAACAAAACTGTCGACAATAGACTACCTTCCATAATGACAAGGCTACCATCCACTGGAGTAACAAAAATCTCGACAACAGACTACCTTCCATATTGACAAGGCTACCATACATTGGAGTAACAATGATATCAATAATAGTCCATCTTCCATAATGACAAGGATTCCATCCATTGGACTAACAAAAATCTCGACAACAGACTACCTAACATATAACTAGGCTACCATCCATTTGAATAACAAAAATATCGACAATAGACTACCTTCCATAATGACAAGGCTACCATCAAATGGAGTATCAAAAATCTAAACAACTGACTACTTTCCATAATGCCAAGTCTACCATCCATTGGACTAACAAAAATATCTACAATAGACTACATTCAATAATGACAAGGATATCATCCATTGGAGTAACAAAAATATCGACAACAAACTACCTTCCATAATAACAAGGCTACCATCCATTGGAGTACGAAAAATCTCGACAATAGGATACCTTTCATAATGACAAGGCTACCATCCATTGGAGTAACAAATATCTCGACAATAGACTACCTTCCATAATGACATGGGTACCATCCATTGGAGTAAGAAAAATCTCGACAACAGGCTATCTTCCATAATGATAAGGTCACCATCCATTGTGGTTTCAAAAATCTCGACAGCAGACTAACTTCCATAATGACAAGGCTACCATCCATTGGAGTAACAAAATCTGAACAATAGACTAGCTTCCATAATGACAAAGCTACCATCCATTGGAGTACAAAAAATCTCGAAGACAGACTACATACCATAATGACAAGTCTACCATCCATTGGAGTAACTAAAATTTCGACAACAGACTACCTTCCATATTAACTAGGATACCATCCATTGGAATAACAAAAATATCGACAATAGACTACCTTCCATAATGACAAAGCTACCATCCAATGGAGTATCAAAAATCTGAACAACGGACTACTTTCCATAATGCCAAGTCTACCATCCATTGGAGTAACAAAAATCTCAACGATAGACTTCCATCCATAATGATAAAGATACCATCAATTGGAGTAACAAAAATATCAACAACAGACTACCTTCCATAATGACAAGGCTACCGTCCATTGGAGTAACAAAAATCCCGACAACAAACTACCTTCCATAATGACAACGCTACAATCCATTGGAGTAAGAAAAACCTCGAAAACAGGCTACCTTCCATAATGACAAGGTCACTATCCATTGCGGTAACAAAAATCTCGACAATAGACTACCTTCCATAATGACATGGGTACCATCCATTGGAGTAAAACAAATCTCGACAACAGACTACCTTCCATCTTAATAAGGCTATCATCATTTGGAGTAACAAAAATATCGACAACAGACTACCTTCCATAATGACAAGGATACCATCCAATGGAGTATCAAAAATCTGAACAACAGACTACTTTCCATAATGCCAAGCCTACCATCCATTGGAGTAACATCAATCTCAAAGACAGACTACCTTCCATAATGACAAGGCTACAATCCATTGGAGTAACAAAAATATCAACAACATACTACCTTTCATCATGACAAGGCTACCATCCATTAGAGTAACCAAAATCTCAACAACAGGCCACGTTCCAAAATGGCAAGGCTACCATCCATTGGAGTAACAAATATCTCAACAACAAACTACCTTCCAAAATGACAAGGCTACCATCCATTGGAGTAAGAAAAATCTCGACAACAGGCTACCTTCCATAATGACAAGGTCACCATCCATTGTGGTAACAAAAATCTCGACAACAGACTAACTTCCATAATGACAAGGCTACCATCCATTGGAGTAACAAAAAGCTCCACAACAAATTTCTATCCATAATGACAAGGCCACCATCCATTGGAGTAACAAAATTTGAACAATAGACTAGCTTCCATAATGACAAAGCTACCATCCATTGGAGTACCAAAAATCTCGAAGACAGACTACATTCCATAAGGACAAGTCTACCATCCATTGGAGTAACTAAAATTTCGACAAGAGACTACCTTCCATAATAACTAGGATACCATCCGTTGGAATAACAAAAATATCGACAATAGACTACCTTCCATAATGACAAGGCTACCATCCAATGGAGTATCAAAAATCTGAACAACAGACTACTTTCCATAATGCCAAGTCTACCATCAATTGGAGTAACAGAAATATCAATGACAGACTACCTTCCAAAATGACAAGGATACCATCCATTGGAGTAACAAAAATTTCAACAACAGACAACCTTCCATAATGACAAGGCTACCATCCATTGGAGTAACAAAAATCTCGACAACAAACTACCTTCCTTAATGACAATGCTACAATCCATTGGAGTAAGAAAAATCTCGAAAACAGGCTACAATCCATTGCGGTAACAAAAATCTCGACAATAGACTACCTTCCATAATGACATGGGTACCATCCATTGGAGTAAAACAAATATCGACAATAGACTACCTTCCATCTTAACAAGGCTACCATCATTTGGAGTAACAAAAATATCGACAACGGACTACCTTCCATAATGACAAGGCTACCATCCATTGGAGTAAAGAAAATCTCGACAACAGACTACCTTCCATAATTACAAGGCTACCATACATTGGAGTAATAAAGATATCGACAATAGACTACCTTCCATAATGACAAGGCTTCCATCCATTGGAGTAACACAAATCTCGACAACTGACTACCTTCCATAATAACTACGCTACCATTCATTGAAATAATAAAAGTATCGACAACAGACTACCTTCCATAATGACAAGGCCACCATCTAATGGAGTATCAAAAATATGAACAACAAACTACTTTCCATATTGCCAAGCCTACCATCCATTGGAGCAACATAAATCTCAACGACAGACTACCTTCCATAATGACAAGGCTACCATCCATTGGAGTAACAAAAATCTTGACAACATACTACCTTTCACAATGACAAGGCTACCATCCATTGGAGTAACAAAAATTTCGAAAACAAACTACCTTCCATAATGACAAGGCTACCATCCATTGGAATACAAAAATCTCGAAAACAGAAAACCTTCCATAATGACAAGGCTACCATCCGATGGAATAACAAAAATCTCGACAACAGACTACCATCCATAATGATAAGGATACCATCCATTGGAGTAACAAAAATCTGAACAGCACACTACCTTCAATAATGACATGGCTACCATCCATTGGAGTAACCGAAATCTCAAGGATAGACTACCTTCCATAATGACAAGGCTACCATCCATTGGAGTAACAAAAATCTCGACAATAGACTAACTTCCATAATGACAAGGCTACCATCCATTGGAGTAACGAAAATCTCGACATTAGAATACCTTCTATAATGACAAGTCTACCATTCATTGGAGTAACGAAAATCTCGACAATAGACTACCAATAATAATAAAAAGGCTAATCCATTGGAGTAACAAAAATATTGACAACAGACTGCGTTTAATAATGACAAGGCTACCATCCATTGGAGTAACAAAACTGTCGACAATAGACTACCTTCCATAATGACAAGGCTACCATCCACTGGAGTAACAAAAATCTCGACAACAGACTACCTTCCATATTGACAAGGCTACCATACATTGGAGTAACAATGATATCAACAATAGTCCATCTTCCATAATGACAAGGCTTCCATCCATTGGACTAACAAAAATCTCGACAACAGACTACCTACCATATAACTAGGCTACCATCCATTGGAATAACAAAAATATCGACAATAGACTACCTTACATAATGACAAGGCTACCATCAAATGGAGTATCAAAAATCTAAACAACTGACTACTTTCCATAATGCCAAGTCTACCATCCATTGGACTAACAAAAATATCAACAATAGACTACATTCAATAATGACAAGGATATCATCCATTGAAGTAACAAAAATATCGACAACAAACTACCTTCCATAATAACAAGGCTACCATCCATTGGAGTACGAAAAATCTCGACAATAGGATACCTTCCATAATGACAAGGCTACCATCCATTGGAGTAACAAATATCTCGACAATAGACTACCTTCCATAATGACATGGGTACCATCCATTAGAGTAAGAAAAATCTCGACAACAGGCTATCTTCCATAATGATAAGGTCACCATCCATTGTGGTATCAAAAATCTCGACAGCAGACTAACTTCCATAATGACAAGGCTACCATCCATTGGAGTAACGAAAAGCTCGACAACAGACTACCTTCCATAATGACAAGGCTGCCATCCATTGGAGTAACAAAATCTGAACAATAGACTAGCTTCCATAATGACAAAGCTACCATCCATTGGAGTACCAAAAATCTCGAAGACAGACTACATACCATAATGACAAGTCTACCATCCATTGGAGTAACTAAAATTTCGACAACAGACTACCTTCCATATTAACTAGGATACCATCCATTGGAATAACAAAAATATCGACAATAGACTACCTTCCATAATGACAAAGCTACCATCCAATGGAGTATCAAAAATCTGAACAACGGACTACTTTCCATAATGCCAAGTCTACCATCCATTGGAGTAACAAAAATCTCAATGATAGACTTCCATCCATAGTGACAAGGATACCATCAATTGGAGTAACAAAAATATCAACAACAAACTACCTTCCATAATGACAAGGCTACCGTCCATTGGAGTAACAAAAATCCCGACAACAAACTACCTTCCATAATGACAACGCTACAATCCATTGGAGTAAGAAAAACCTCGAAAACAGGCTACCTTCCATAATGACAAGGTCACTATCCATTGCGGTAACAAAAATCTCGACAATAGACTACCTTCCATAATGACATGGGTACCATCCATTGGAGTAAAACAAATCTCGACAACAGACTACCTTCCATCTTAACAAGGCTACCATCATTTGGAGTAACAAAAATATCGACAACGGACTACCTTCCATAATGACAAGGCTACCATCTATTGGAGTAAATAAAATCTCGACAACAGACTACCTTCCATAATTACAAGGCTACCATACATTGGAGTAATAAAGATATCGACAACAGACTACCTTCCATAATGACAAGGCTTCCATCCATTGGAGTAACACAAATCTCGACAACTGACTACCTTCCATAATAACTAGGCTACCATTCATTGAAATAATAAAAATATGGACAACAGACTACCTTCCATAATGACAAGGCCACCATCCAATGGAGTATCAAAAATCTGAACAACAAACTACTTTCCATATTGCCAAGCCTACCATCCATTGGAGCAACAGAAATCTCAACGAAAGACTACCTTCCATAATGACAAGGCTACCATCCTTGGAGTAACAAAAATCTTGACAACATACTACCTTTCACAATGACAAGGCTACCATCCATTGGAGTAACAAAAATTTCGAAAACAAACTACCTTCCATAATAACAAGGCTACCATCCATTGGAATACAAAAATCTTGACAACAGACAACCTTCCATAATGACAAGGCTACCATCCGATGGAATAACAAAAATCTCGACAACAGACTACCATCCATAATGATAAGGATACCATCCATTGGAGTAACAAAAATCTGAACAGCACACTACCTTCAATAATGACATGGCTACCATCCATTGGAGTAACCGAAATCTCAAGGATAGACTACCTTCCATAATGACAAGGCTACCATCCATTGGAGTAACAAAAATCTCGACAATAGACTAACTTTCATAATGACAAGGCTACCATCCATTGGAGTAACGAAAATCTCGATAATAGAATACCTTCCATAATGACAAGGCTACCATTCATTGGAGTAACGAAAATCTCGACAATAGACTACCTACAATAATTACAAGGCTAATCCATTGGAGTAACAAAAATATTGACAACAGACTGCGTTTAATAATGACAAGGCTACCATCCATTGGAGTAACAAAACTGTCGATAATAGACTACCTTCCATAATGACAAGGCTACCATCCACTGGAGTAACAAAAATATCGACAACAGACTACCTTCCATATTGACAAGGCTACCATACATTGGAGTAACAATGATATCAACAATAGTCCATCTTCCATAATGACAAGGCTTCCATCCATTGGAGTAACAAAAATCTCGACAACAGACTACCTACCATATAACTAGGCTACAATCCATTGGAATAACAAAAATATCGACAATAGACTACCTTCCATAATGAAAAGGATACCATCCAATGGAGTATCAAAAATCTAAACAACGGACTACTTTCCATAGTTCCAAGTCTACTATCCATTGGACTAACAAAAATATCAATAGACTACATTCAATAATGACAAGGATATCATCCATTGGAGTAACAAAAATATCGACAACAAACTACCTTCCATAATAACAAGGCTACCATCCATTGGAGTACGAAAAATCTCGACAATAGGATACCTTCCATAATGACAAGGCTACCATCCATTGGAGTAACAAATATCTCGACAATAGACTACCTTCCATAATGACATGGGTACCATCCATTGGAGTAAGAAAAATCTCGACAACAGGCTATCTTCCATAATGATAAGGTCACCATCCATTGTGGAATCAAAAATCTCGACAACAGACTAACTTCAATAATGACAAGGCTACCATCCATTGGAGTAACGAAAAGCTCGACAACAGACTACCTTCCATAATGACAAGGCTACCATCCATTGGAGTAACAAAATCTGAACAATAGACTAGCTTCCATAATGACAAAGCTACCATCCATTGGAGTACCAAAAATCTCGAAGACAGACTACATACCATAATGACAAGTCTACCATCAATTGGAGTAACTAAAATTTCGACAACAGGCTACCTTCCATATTAACTAGGATACCATCCATTGGAATAACAAAAATATCGACAATAGACTACCTTCCATAATGACAAAGCTACCATCCAATGGAGTATCAAAAATCTGAACAACGGACTACTTTCCATAATGCCAAGTCTACCATCCATTGGAGTAACAAAAATCTCAACGATAGACTTCCATCCATAATGACAAGGATACCATCCATTGGAGTAACAAAAATATCAACAACAGACTACCTTCCATAATGACAAGGCTACCGTCCATTGGAGTAACAAAAATCCCGACAACAAACTACCTTCCATAATGACAACGCTACAATCCATTGGAGTAAGAAAAACCTCGAAAACAAGCTACCTTCCATAATGACAAGGTCACTATCCATTGCGGTAACAAAAATCTCGACAATAGACTACCTTCCATAATGACATGGGTACCATCCATTGGAGTAAAACAAATCTCGACAACAGACTAACTTCCATAATGACAAGGCTACCATCCATTGGAGTAACAAAAAGCTCCACAAAAAACTTCTATCCATAATGACAAGGCTACCATCCATTGGAGTAACAAAATCTGAACAATAGACTAGCTTCCATAATGACAAAGCTACCATCCATTGGAGTACCAAAAATCTCGAAGACAGACTACATACCATAATGACAAGTCTACCATCCATTGGAGTAACTAAAATTTCGACAAGAGACTACCTTCCATAATAACTAGGATACCATCCGTTGGAATAACAAAAATATCGACAATAGACTACCTTCCATAATGACATGGCTACCATCCAATGGAGTATCAAAAATCTGAACAACAGACTACTTTCCATAATGCCAAGTCTACATTCAATTGGAGTAACAGAAATCTCAACGATAGACTACCTTCCATAATGACAAGGATACCATCCATTGGAGTAACAAAAATATCAACAACAGACAACCTTCCATAATGACAAGGCTACCATCCATTGGAGTAACAAAAATCTCGACAACAAACTACCTTCCATAATGACAATGCTACAATCCATTGGAGTAAGAAAAATCTCGAAAACAGGCTACAATCCATTGCGGTAACAAAAATCTCGACAATAGACTACCTTCCATAATGACATGGGTACCATCCATTGGAGTAAAACAAATATCGACAACAGACTACCTTCCATCTTAACAAGGCTACCATCATTTGGAGTAACAAAAATATCGACAACGGACTACCTTCCATAATGACAAGGCTACCATCCATTGGAGTAAAGAAAATCTCGACAACAGACTACCTTCCATAATTACAAGGCTACCATACATTGGAGTAACAAATATCTCGACAATAGACTACCTTCCATAATGACATGGGTACCATCCATTGGAGTAAGAAAAATCTCGACAACAGGCTATCTTCCATAATGATAAGGTCACCATCCATTGTGGTATCAAAAATCTCGACAGCAGACTAACTTCCATAATGACAAGGCTACCATCCATTGGAGTAACGAAAAGCTCGACAACAGACTACCTTCCATAATGACAAGGCTACCATCCATTGGAGTAACAAAATCTGAACAATAGACTAGCTTCCATAATGACAAAGCTACCATCCATTGGAGTACCAAAAATCTCGAAGACAGATTACATACCATAATGACAAGTCTACCATCCATTGGAGTAACTAAAATTTCGACAATAGACTACCTTCCAAAATGACAAGGCTTTCATCCATTGGAGTAACAAAAATCTCGACAACATACTACACTCCATAATAACTAGGCTACTATCCATTGAATAAACGAAATTCTTGATAACAGACTACCTTCCATAATTACAAGGATACCATCCAATGGAGTATCAAAAATCTGAACAACAGACTACTTTCCATAATGCCAAGCCTACCATCCATTGGAGTAACATAAATCTCAAAGACAGACTACCTTCCATAATGACAAGGCTACAATCCATTGGAGTAACAAAAATATCAACAACATACTACCTTTCATCATGACAAGGCTACCATCCATTGGAGTAACCAAAATCTCAACAACAGGCCACGTTCCAAAATGGCAAGGCTACCATCCATTGGAGTAACAAATATCTCAACAACAAACTACCTTCCAAAATGACAAGGCTACCATCCATTGGAGTAAGAAAAATCTCGACAACAGGCTACCTTCCATAATGACAAGGCCACCATCCATTGGAGTAACAAAAAGCTCCACAACAAACTTCTATCCATAATGACAAGGCCACCATCCATTGGAGTAACAAAATCTGAACAATAGACTAGCTTCCATAATGACAAAGCTACCATCCATTGGAGTACCAAAAATCTCGAAGACAGACTACATTCCATAATGACAAGTCTACCATCCATTGGAGTAACTAAAATTTCGACAAGAGACTACCTTCCATAATAACTAGGATACCATCCGTTGGAATAACAAAAATATCGACAATAGACTACCTTCCATAATGACAAGGCTACCATCCAATGGAGTATCAAAAATCTGAACAACAGACTACTTTCCATAATGGCAAGTCTACCATCAATTGGAGTAACAGAAATATCAACGATAGACTACCTTCCATAATGACAAGGATACCATCCATTGGAGTAACAAAAATTTCAACAACAGACAACCTTCCATAATGACAAGGCTACCATCCATTGGAGTAACAAAAATCTCGACAACAAACTACCTTCCATAATGACAATGCTACAATCCATTGGAGTAAGAAAAATCTCGAAAACAGGCTACAATCCATTGCGGTAACAAAAATCTCGACAATAGACTACCTTCCATAATGACATGGGTACCATCCATTGGAGTAAAACAAATATCGACAACAGACTACCTTCCATCTTAACAAGGCTACCATCATTTGGAGTAACAAAAATATCGACAACGGACTACCTTCCATAATGACAAGGCTACTATCCATTGGAGTAAAGAAAATCTCGACAACAGACTACCTTCAATAATTACAAGGCTACCATACATTGGAGTAATAAATATATCGACAATAGACTACCTTCCATAATGACAAGGCTTCCATCCATTGGAGTAACACAAATCTCGACAACTGACTACCTTCCATAATAACTAGGCTACCATTCATTGAAATAATAAAAGTATCGACAACAGACTACCTTCCATAATGACAAGGCCACCATCCAATGGAGTATCAAAAATCTGAACAACAAACTACTTTCCATATTGCCAAGCCTACCATCCATTGGAGCAACATAAATCTCAACGACAGACTACCTTCCATAATGACAAGGCTACCATCCATTGGAGTAACAAAAATCTTGACAACATACTACCTTTCACAATGACAAGGCTACCATCCATTGGAGTAACTAAAATTTCGAAAACAAACTACCTTCCATAATGACAAGGCTACCATCCATTGGAATACAAAAATCTCGACAACAGAAAACCTTCCATAATTACAAGGCTACCATCCGATGGAATAACAAAAATCTCGCCAACAGACTACCATCCATAATGATAAGGATACCATCCATTGGAGTAACAAAAATCTGAACAGCACACTACCTTCAATAATGACATGGCTACCATCCATTGGAGTAACCGAAATCTCAAGGATAGACTACCTTCCATAATGACAAGGCTACCATCCATTGGAGTAACAAAAATCTCGACAATAGACTAACTTCCATAATGACAAGGCTACCATCCATTGGAGTAACGAAAATCTCGACAATAGAATACCTTCCATAATGACAAGGCTACCATTCATTGGAGTAACGAAAATCTCGACAATAGACTACCTACAATAATAAAAAGGCTAATCCATTGGAGTCACAAAAATATTGACAACAGACTGCGTTTAATAATGACAAGGCTACCATCCATTGGAGTAACAAAACTGTCGACAATAGACTACCTTCCATAATGACAAGGCTACCATCCACTGGAGTAACAAAAATCTCGACAACAGACTACCTTCCATATTGACAAGGCTACCATACACTGGAGTAACAATGATATCAACAATAGTCCATCTTCCATAATGACAAGGCTTCCATCCATTGGACTAACAAAAATCTCGACAACAGACTACCTACCATATAACTAGGCTACCATGTAAGATTAAGATTGCGCCTAAGAGGGGGGGTGAATTAGGTGATGGTCGATTTTTGACTTATTTTATACTTTCTGGTTTTGATTTAGTGCTTTGAAAACTGTAAAGTGCAGAAAGTAAAGAGACACGGAGAATTATCCTGGTTCCTTCCACAACCCGGAAGTACGTCCAGTCCCCTTGCAAACACGCAAGAGATTTTACTATATTGTTAGAACTTTTACAAGACTCTTCCTAGTCTTATCCACCAAAGAACCTAACAAATAACCAAGAACACCCTCTTGGATTTCCAATAAGTCTAATGAGAACAATCCTCTCAAAAGATACCTCTTGTTTCCAATAATGGACAACAAGGAACAAAAGTAATCTAATACTTAATTCCAACAATCCTGGAAATAAGTTACACTTTGTATGTTTTTATGAAGTATGATTTCTTGAAAGATGTTGATCACTTAGAGTGACTTCTTTGAAGTTTCTTCTTTCTTCTCTTGTAAGCAATTCAAACTGTAACACAATGGTTAGATAATGCTCAAAGATTTCTGTTCTTTATATGTGTGAAAGTGCAGAAAATCTTTGTTCTTAAAAGTTAAGAAATATGAAGTTTGAATATTTTACAAAGTTCAGATTTTATTGCAAGAGAAGAGTTTTTTATGATTTGAAATATTTTGTAATATATAGTAATCAAGATACCTTTCCAAAAGGACACTTTTCTGTTTGTGAAAATTGACAAGATGCAATGTTTGATCATGCAACTATTGGAGAAAAGGTATGAAGGATATCTTGAAACCAGTTCAGATTTTTCAAAATTTTCAAAGTGCAAATCGATTAACATAAGATGCAAATCGATTGCACGTGTTTGTAACGTTCAGAATTTCAAAAAGTTTGAAGTGTAAATCGATTAGCATGTTGTGTCAATCGATTTACAAGTGTTAAAAAATCAGTTTGTTCTGTGATCAATCGATTTACACAACCTGTAAATCGATTGCTGGCAGGAGCAAACCGTTTTTTGAAAAAGCATGTGTAAATCGATTTACACAAGATGTTAATCGATTTACAGCAGAGAAAAACTTAAAAATTGTTTTGAAATATAATTGAAGTGATGTGGCAAGTGTGTATATCATTTTTGAGCATTTCTAATCAATGTAGTTTAATTGAGAATTGATATACTTGATTGCTTGCCAAGTTCCTTGAAGCTTTGAGTGAATGATGCTTTAAGATGATTTCCACTTCTTTTCCTTCTTTCCATAATGCTTGTTTGTCTTTCATCAAACTAGCTTGTTTGTCTTTCATCAAAACTAAAGTTGAGTTGAGGCTTGAGATTACATTCTCCCCCTTTTTGATGATGACAAACCATTTTCCTTTATGTGTTGATCAGAATTTGAGCAAAAGGTGTTTTCTCCCCCTGAGAAGATTTCTCCCCCTATGGAGAAAAAGATTTGAAAGTTTGCTCTGTAAAGACAATGAAAACAAACAACCATAAAGTGCTATTACATCCTTCTCCCCCTTTGACATTATCAAAAAGAAGGGAAAGATGCAACAAGAAAGTATACCAGAAAGAAATGTATAGGAACATGAATGAAAAACACAAAACTTTCAAAATTATCGAACAAAGTTTTAAGAACACAATACATAAAATGAACAAAATAAAACAAGACAAAATCCATAATGATACTTATACTAAGAATTTAATAACATTGATCAAGAAAATTTTAGAAAGGTCCTTGATAAGGAAATTGTTGTTGAAGAGGTGGTTCGGTGTATTGAGGAGGCGGAGGTGCAGGATTGGTTGGGTCGTATGGAGGGATATGAAGATGTGAATAAAGATATGAAAATTGTTGGTTCACATCATTCTGAAAAGCATCTATTCGAGATGAGGTAGAGTCATTTATCTCCGTCCATCGAGCATTGATGTTAGAATTGAGAGAAGCAAACTGTTGCGTCATGAAATCCATAACATCTTGATTTGTGGGACCAGAAGCAGCAGCAGGAGGAACTTCATGGTCTTCTTCATCTGCATTATGACCTTCATCGCCGACCACATCTTCTCCAATGTAAGTTATGGTTTTTGCTTCAGCATTGAAATGAACACCCATTCTTGAATCAACATTTTTGATGGAGATCCTAGTGGTGATTGGATCCATTTCAATCCGCTCAAATCCAGTGAAATCTATATCATAAGCTGCCATAATCCTTGTAATGAAATATGCATATGGTAGAAAGGTGGCCCTTGCGGCAACTTTTAGCATATGCATCACAATCAATTTTGCCCAATTGACCGGGATTCCATTTTTCCTTGCATAGATGATTTGAAGTTCTAGGTCGGTTACTGTACAATGATTCCCTGCTCTAGGAAACAAAATATACACCAGAAAATAGTGAAACAACCTATCATCAATATGGAAATTTCCAGCACTCCATGTGTCCCTAGCTGGAGTAACCCCGCCAAGACTGCGAATCCGCTTGGCACGGTATTCAGATTCTGATAACCTTCCAATGCTATAGAAAAATTCTCGCTTCTGATAGTTTTCCCAAGCAGCATCTTCTGGATCATAGAGGGTACTTCCAGAATATGGAATGTTCAAGATTCTGCCAAGAGTTTTGGAATACAGAGGGATTCTTTTTCCAAGGACATATGTATAACATTTGTTGTTGTCATAGCACATGTTGCTGTAGAAAATTTTAACCAGATCCGGGTAATAGAAACCATGTGAAGATATTAATGGTTCTAACCCATAAGCAATGAAATCTCTTTGAAATGAGAAGCATTCATCTGGAAAAGTAGATAACATACCAAACTTTGGAGTAGAGATGATTTTCTTTTGAAAATGCTTGAGAAATATGTCCCGCTGTGGATCCGTGAGGTACTCGAGCACAGAGTTTTCAGATGATGACGAAGCTGGCTTCTTTCCTTTCTCTGAGGCAGAGGCTTTTCTCTTGGGAGCCATGGATCTTGTTAGGGTTTTGAAAAGAGAGATATAGAGTTCTTTTGTGTTGTTATGTGAGAGAGTGTGTTGGTGTTATGAGATAGTGAGGGAGTTTTGGTGAGATTAAATAGTATAGTAGGGTAAGTGAGGTCTTTATGAGACTTAATTTGATAATTTTGGTCAAGGTTTCATTGATTGGGCAATAGTAAGGTGGGAGGTTGAGAGACAATGAATGTTTGACCAATATATTAAAAGCTCATATAGGTATCACATGTTAAAACAAAATACATTGCATAGAGAAAATACATAAAAAATGCTTCAGATTCTGTGGTAAATCGATTTACCCCTTGGTTAAATCGATTTACACAGAACATTTTTCATAAAAAGTAATTTTCGTTCAGTGGTAAATCGATTTACATATTGTGTAAATCGATTTACACACAAAATTTTATTAAAAAAATGATTTGCTTCAGTAGTAAATCGATTGACATATTGTGTAAATCGATTTACACAGAAGATTTTATTAAAAGAAATGATTTGCTTCAGTGTTAAATCGATTGACATATGGTGTAAATCGATTTACTTAAAGAGAAAATTTAAAAAATCATTATTTTTAACATTTGAAACAATGTCTAACCACATATATATGTACATTAAGGTATAGTCAAGGATTGAGTGCACCTTAAATATCTTGTTCATCGAGGATTCCAAGTTCACGACGAATTTTGAAAAATGCATCCTTTGCAAGTGGTTTTGTGAAGATGTCCGCGAGTTGATTTTGAGTGTCCACAAATGTGATCTCGACATCTCCTTTGAGTACATGGTCTCGGATGAAATGATGTCTGATGTCAATGTGTTTCGTCCGGGAATGCATAACTGGATTTTTCGTAATATTGATCGCGCTTGTGTTATCACATCGAAGAGGAATGCATCCAAGGTTTACTCCATAGTCAAGTAATTGTTGTTTTAGCCAAAGAATTTGAGCGCATCCACTTCCAGCTGCAATGTATTCTGCTTCGGCAGTGCTGAGAGCTACGCTTGCTTGCTTTTTGCATGACCATGAAACCAAGGCATTTCCAAGAATGTGACATGTTCCACTTGTACTTTTGCGATCAGTTTTGCAACCTGCATAGTCAGCATCAGAATAACCAACTAGATTGCACATACTACCTTTTGGATACCATAATCCGACGTTGGTTGTTCCTTTGAGATATTTTATTATGCGCTTGACTGCTGCAAGGTGAGACTCTTTAGGATTGGCTTGATATCTTGCACATAGGCAAACGCTGAACATAATGTCAGGTCTACTTGCTGTTAAATAAAGGAGTGAGCCAATCATTCCACGATACTTAGTTATGTCAATAGAATTTCCTGATTCATCTGGGTCAAGATAGGTGCCGGATCCCATAGGAATTGCACTTTCTTTGCTACTTTCCATCTCAAACTTCTTTATAAGGTCTTTGCAATATTTTGATTGGTTTACGAAGATACCATGTTTGAGTTGCTTAATTTGAAGACCAAGAAAGAAATTCAATCTTCCCATCATAGACATCTCAAACTCTCCTTGCATCATAGACGAAAATTCCTTGCACATATTTTGGTTAGTTGAACCGAAAACAATATCATCTACATAGATTTGTACAAGTAAGGTATGATGATTAACATTTTTTATGAAGAGAGTGGTATCAACTTTACCCTTTACAAACCCTTTTTCACATAGGAATGCGCTTAGTCTATCATACCAAGCCCTTGGTGCTTGCTTCAGCCCATAGAGAGCTTTCTTCAGTTTGAAGACATGATTAGGATGTTTGAAGTCTTCAAATCCGGGAGGTTGCTTTACATAGACTTCTTCATTTATGAATCCGTTGAGAAATGCGCTTTTTACATCCATTTGAAAAAGTTCAAAGTCCAATGAGCATGCATATGCAAGTAATAGTCTTATTGCTTCCAAACGTGCTACCGGAGCAAAAGTTTCTTCAAAATCAATTCCTTCCTCTTGGTTGTATCCTTGAGCAACTAGTCTTGCCTTGTTTCGAGTGATTATTCCATTTTCATCCATCTTGTTTTTGAAAACCCATTTGGTTCCAATGATACGTTTATTTCCTGGATTAGGAACAAGTTCCCAAACTTCATTCCGCTCGAATTGGTTTAACTCTTCTTGCATGGCAAGGATCCATTGATCATCTTCTAGTGCTTGAGCCACTTTAGTAGGTTCAACTTGAGATACAAACGCCATATTTAAGCATGCATCCTTAAGATTTAGTCGAGTAGATACTCCTTTGCTAATATCTCTAATTATATTGTCAATTGGATGATCACGATGAGTTCTCCATTCTTGAGGAAGATCATCATCATTTTCATTTTGATGTGAAAGTTCATGTGATTGTTCCGGATTGACAATTTTGCCATCTCCGCAGGAAATCTCATGAGATAAATCTATAGAATCATCATCATCACAAATAGCAACTTCCTCCTTGGAGGTGTTAGATTCATCAAAAGAAACATGCATTGATTCTTCTATAGTTAAAGTTCTTTTATTGTAAATTCTAAAAGCTTTGCTAGAAAGGGAGTAACCAAGAAAGATACCTTCATCCGATTTTTCATCGAACTTACCGAGATTGTCTTTGTCGTTGTTAAGGACAAAACATTTGCACCCGAAAATATGAAAGTGAGAGATATTTGGTTTTCTTCCTTTGTAGATCTCATATGGAGTTTTCTTTAGTATAGGTCTTATGATCACGCGATTGCTTACATAACATGCCGTGCTTACCGCATCCGCCCAAAAATATTTAGGCAAACTTGAGTCACTTAGCATGGTTCTAGCAAGTTCCACCAAAGACCTATTTTTCCTTTCAACTACTCCATTTTGTTGTGGAGTTCTTGGTGCTGAAAAATTGTGGAAGATCCCATTTTCTTCACAAAATTCTTCAAATAGACTGTTTTGGAACTCTCCACCGTGATCACTTCGGATTGATGTTATCTTTGATGACTTCTCATTTTGAACTTGTTTTGCATATCTCTTGAATGCCTTGAATGCTTCATTCTTGTGTACTAAAAACAAAGTCCAAGTGAAACGGGAAAAATCATCTACAATAACTAATGCATAAATGTTACCTCCGAAGCTTCTTGTTCTAGATGGACCAAAAAGATCCATGTGCAACAATTGAAGTGGTCTTGTTGTTGAAACCACATTCTTTGGTTTGAAAGTTGATTTGGTCTGTTTGCCCTTTTGGCATGCACTACATAATTTGTCTTTGATGAACTTCATCTTTGGTAGACCAATAACTAAGTCATGCTTAACCAATTTGTTCAAGTGCTCCATGTGAATGTGAGCAATCCTCTTATGCCATAACCAAGCGTCATTGTTGTTTACCATAAGACATTGTACCTTCATAGACAAATCATCTAGAGTAATCACAAAAATATTGTTAGATCTTATACCTTTGAGTTTTACCTCATTGGTTGCCTCATCCATAATAAGGCATTCTTCTTTGTTGAATTTGATCTTGAACCCTCTATCGCAAAGTTGACTTATGCTAAGAAGGTTGTGCTTTAATCCTTCAACATAGAGAACATCCTCAATTTGAATGGATGGAGGTGTGCCAACTATTCCAACGCCAAGAATCTTTCCTTTGGTGTTGTCTCCATAGGTGACATACCCTTTGGCTTTATGTACTAGATATGAAAATTGGTGTACATCTCCTGTCATATGCTTTGAACATCCACTATCAAGATACCAAACATTTGAAGTGGATTTCAAGCATACCTACAAAAACAGATTATTTCTTGTTAGGTACCCAAGTTGCCTTGGGTCCTTCATAGTTAGTTCCCTTTTTCACCCATGCATAATGTCCACTAGCCATACTGAAATTTCTAATATAGCATGCATTTGGTGTGTGTCCAATAATACCACAGTAAAAACAGTTTGGAACAAATTTGCTCTTGTATCTAGGAATTTGTTTTCTTTTAGATACATTAGCCTTTTTCTTTTGATGATTATGAACAACTTGCTTCTTTTCTACTTTCTTGGGATTGGAACTATTACTAGCCTTTACAAAAACAGTGGGATTGTTACTTGGTTTCTTAGTATTCACATAACCAAGACCTCTTTTATCATTAGGATAACGTTGTTGGCTTAGTAATCCTTCCAATCCTATTTGTCCTTTTTCATATCGTTCAATGACTCTTTTCAATTGAACAATTTGAAAGACATTTGATTCACACTTGGAGCATGCAAAGTTTTCCTTTTCTTTTATAAAATTTTGTTTTTGAAGATCAAAATCTTTAGTCATGGTGTCAATTTTTTCTAGACAACTTAGAAGTTCTTTTTCTTGTTTTGACACCTTTTTGTATAAACTTTTGCATTCTTTCAAGAGTTCATCAATTGCACCTTGAACATCATCATCAAAAAGATTAAATTCATTACTAACCTCTTCTTCATTGTCGGAGTGATGTGATGCCATTAAGGCTAAGTTTGCACATTCGTCGCTTTCCGATTCCGATGAACTGCTCATATCATTATCTTCCCATGCTATGTAGGCTTTCTTTTGTTTTGAGTCCTTTCCTTTGAATCCATTTTTCTTTGGGAGATTTGGACAGTTTGGCTTGATGTGTCCTTGCTTTCCACATTCATAACATGAGACATCTTGAGTTGATGTGGAGGCTTCTCTTTTCTTGAAGTGCTTTCTCTTATGTGCATGAGATCCGCCTTTGTCATTTCTGCCAAAAAACTTCCCAAGTCTTTTCACTAGAAGCATGAAATTTTCATCTTCTTCCGGATTGTCTTCTTTTACCACTTCTTTTGAATCAATTTTTAAGGCAATGTTTTTGGACTTCTTTTCTAGATTCTCATGTTTTTCAAGTCTACCGAGTTCCGTTTCGTATTCTTGAAGTTTGCCGAATAATGTAGCGGAAGTCATTGCGGAGAGACTCTTCTTTTCCGAGATTGCCGTTACCTTTGGTTGCCATTCCCTAGTCAATGATCTAAGGATTTTCAAGTTGAGTTCATCATTTGACAGGTTTTTACCAAGAGCAATTAAGTGATTTGTCAAATGCACAAATCTCTTTTGTAAGTCAAGAATGGATTCTCCGGGCTGCATTCGAAATAGTTCATATTCTTGACTCAAGGTATTTAGCCTTGATCTTTTTACTTCAGCCGTTCCTTCATGAGTTTGAACCAAGGTATCCCAAATTTCCTTTGCTGTTTTGCAGTTTGAGACACGAAAAAATTCGTCCATACTGAGAGCACCTTGAAGAAGGTTTATTGCCTTTTTGTCATAGAGAACTTTCTTTTTATCATCGTCGTCCCATACAGTTTTGGGCTTTGCAGACCCAACGCCATTGATTACCGTTATTGGGATAAATGGACCATTTTCAACAGCATCCCATACTTCCTCTCCTTGTGCTTCTAAATGCGCCTTCATGCGTATTTTCCAAAAGTCAAAATATTCACCACAAAATAGAGGAGGCTTGTTGTTACTACCACCATCTCTGAAAACTGGTTGATGATTTGCGGAAGCCATTCTGGATCTCTAGGAGCAGGTTACCTATAACCTGCTCTGATACCAATTGTAAGATTAAGATTGCGCCTAAGAGGGGGGGTGAATTAGGTGATGGTCGATTTTTGACTTATTTTATACTTTCTGGTTTTGATTTAGTGCTTTGAAAACTGTAAAGTGCAGAAAGTAAAGAGACACGGAGAATTATCCTGGTTCCTTCCACAACCCGGAAGTACGTCCAGTCCCCTTGCAAACACGCAAGAGATTTTACTATATTGTTAGAACTTTTACAAGACTCTTCCTAGTCTTATCCACTAAAGAACCTAACAAATAACCAAGAACACCCTCTTGGATTTCCAATAAGTCTAATGAGAACAATCCTCTCAAAAGATACCTCTTGTTTCCAATAATGGACAACAAGGAACAAAAGTAATCTAATACTTAATTCCAACAATCCTGGAAATAAGTTACACTTTGTATGTTTTTATGAAGTATGATTTCTTGAAAGATGTTGATCACTTAGAGTGACTTCTTTGAAGTTTCTTCTTTCTTCTCTTGTAAGCAATTCAAACTGTAACACAATGGTTAGATAATGCTCAAAGATTTCTGTTCTTTATATGTGTGAAAGTGCAGAAAATCTTTGTTCTTAAAAGTTAAGAAATATGAAGTTTGAATATTTTACAAAGTTCAGATTTTATTGCAAGAGAAGAGTTTTTTATGATTTGAAATATTTTGTAATATATAGTAATCAAGATACCTTTCCAAAAGGACACTTTTCTGTTTGTGAAACTTGACAAGATGCAATGTTTGATCATGCAACTATTGGAGAAAAGGTATGAAGGATATCTTGAAACCAGTTCAGATTTTTCAAAATTTTCAAAGTGCAAATCGATTAACATAAGATGCAAATCGATTGCACGTGTTTGTAACGTTCAGAATTTCAAAAAGTTTGAAGTGTAAATCGATTAGCATGTTGTGTCAATCGATTTACAAGTGTTAAAAAATCAGTTTGTTCTGTGATCAATCGATTTACACAACCTGTAAATCGATTGCTGGCAGGAGCAAACAGTTTTTTGAAAAAGCATGTGTAAATCGATTTACACAAGATGTTAATCGATTTACAGCAGAGAAAAACTTAAAAATTGTTTTGAAATATAATTGAAGTGATGTGGCAAGTGTGTATATCATTTTTGAGCATTTCTAATCAATGTAGTTTAATTGAGAATTGATATACTTGATTGCTTGCCAAGTTCCTTGAAGCTTTGAGTGAATGATGCTTTAAGATGATTTCCACTTCTTTTCCTTCTTTCCATAATGCTTGTTTGTCTTTCATCAAACTAGCTTGTTTGTCTTTCATCAAAACTAAAGTTGAGTTGAGGCTTGAGATTACATACCATCCATTTGAATAACAAAAATATAGACAATAGACTACCTTCCATAATGACAAGGCTACCATCAAATGGAGTATCAAAAATCTAAACAACTGCCTACTTTCCATAATGCCAAGTCTACCATCCATTGGACTAACAAAAATATCAATAATAGACTACATTCAATAATGACAAGGATATTATCCATTGGAGTAACAAAAATATCGACAACAAACTACCTTCCATAATAACAAGGCTACCATCCATTGGAGTACGAAAAATCTCGACAATAGGATACCTTTCATAATGACAAGGCTACCATCCATTGGAGTAACAAATATCTCGACAATAGACTACCTTCCATAATGACATGGGTACCATCCATTGGAGTAAGAAAAATCTCGACAACAGGCTATCTTCCATAATGATAAGGTCACCATCCATTGTGGTTTCAAAAATCTCGACAGCAGACTAACTTCCATAATGACAAGGCTACCATCCATTGGAGTAACGAAAAGCTCGACAACAGACTACCTTCCATAATGACAAGGCTACCATCCATTGGAGTAACAAAATCTGAACAATAGACTAGCTTCCATAATGACAAAGCTACCATCCATTGGAGTACCAAAAATCTCGAAGACAGACTACATACCATAATGACAAGTCTACCATCCATTGGAGTAACTAAAATTTCGACAACAGACTACCTTCCATATTAACTAGGATACCATCCATTGGAATAACAAAAATATCGACAATAGACTACCTTCCATAATGACAAAGCTACCATCCAATGGAGTATCAAAAATCTGAACAACGGACTACTTTCCATAATGCCAAGTCTACCATCCATTGGAGTAACAAAAATCTCAACGATAGACTTCCATCCATAATGACAAAGATACCATCAATTGGAGTAACAAAAATATCAACAACAGACTACCTTCCATAATGACAAGGCTACCGTCCATTGGAGTAACAAAAATCCCGACAACAAACTACCTTCCATAATGACAACGCTACAATCCATTGGAGTAAGAAAAACCTCGAAAACAGGCTACCTTCCATAATGACAAGGTCACTATCCATTGCGGTAACAAAAATCTCGACAATAGACTACCTTCCATAATGACATGGGTACCATCCATTGGAGTAAAACAAATCTCGACAACAGACTACCTTCCATCTTAATAAGGCTACCATCATTTGGAGTAACAAAAATATCGACAACAGACTACCTTCCATAATGACAAGGATACCATCCAATGGAGTATCAAAAATCTGAACAACAGACTACTTTCCATAATGCCAAGCCTACCATCCATTGGAGTAACATAAATCTCAAAGAGAGACTACCTTCCATAATGACAAGGCTACAATCCATTGGAGTAACAAAAATATCAACAACATACTACCTTTCATCATGACAAGGCTACCATCCATTGGAGTAACCAAAATCTCAACAACAGGCCACGTTCCAAAATGGCAAGGCTACCATCCATTGGAGTAACAAATATCTCAACAACAAACTACCTTCCAAAATGACAAGGCTACCATCCATTGGAGTAAGAAAAATCTCGACAACAGGCTACCTTCCATAATGACAAGGTCACCATCCATTGTGGTAACAAAAATCTCGACAACAGACTAACTTCCATAATGACAAGGCTACCATCCATTGGAGTAACAAAAAGCTCCACAACAAATTTCTATCCATAATGACAAGGCCACCATCCATTGGAGTAACAAAATCTGAACAATAGACTAGATTCCATAATGACAAAGCTACCATCCATTGGAGTACCAAAAATCTCGAAGACAGACTACATTCCATAAGGACAAGTCTACCATCCATTGGAGTAACTAAAATTTCGACAAGAGACTACCTTCCATAATAACTAGGATACCATCCGTTGGAATAACAAAAATATCGACAATAGACTACCTTCCATAATGACAAGGCTACCATCCAATGGAGTATCAAAAATCTGAACAACAGACTACTTTCCATAATGCCAAGTCTACCATCAATTGGAGTAACAGAAATATCAATGATAGACTACCTTCCATAATGACAAGGATACCATCCATTGGAGTAACAAAAATTTCAACAACAGACAACCTTCCATAATGACAAGGCTACCATCCATTGGAGTAACAAAAATCTCGACAACAAACTACCTTCCATAATGACAATGCTACAATCCATTGGAGTAAGAAAAATCTCGAAAACAGGCTACAATCCATTGCGGTAACAAAAATCTCGACAATAGATTACCTTCCATAATGACATGGGTACCATCCATTGGAGTAAAACAAATATCGACAACAGACTACCTTCCATCTTAACAAGGCTACCATCATTTGGAGTAACAAAAATATCGACAACGGACTACCTTCCATAATGACAAGGCTACCATCCATTGGAGTAAAGAAAATATCGACAACAGACTACCTTCCATAATTACAAGGCTATCATACATTGGAGTAATAAAGATATCGACAATAGACTACCTTCCATAATGACAAGGCTTCCATCCATTGGAGTAACACAAATCTCGACAACTGACTACCTTCCATAATAACTAGGCTACCATTCATTGAAATAATAAAAGTATCGACAACAGACTACCTTCCATAATGACAAGGCCACCATCTAATGGAGTATCAAAAATCTGAACAACAAACTACTTTCCATATTGCCAAGCCTACCATCCATTGGAGCAACATAAATCTCAACGACAGACTACCTTCCATAATGACAAGGCTACCATCCATTGGAGTAACAAAAATCTTGACAACATACTACCTTTCACAATGACAAGGCTACCATCCATTGGAGTAACAAAAATTTCGAAAACAAACTACCTTCCATAATGACAAGGCTACCATCCATTGGAATACAAAAATCTCGAAAACAGAAAACCTTCCATAATGACAAGGCTACCATCCGATGGAATAACAAAAATCTCGACAACAGACTACCATCCATAATGATAAGGATACCATCCATTGGAGTAACAAAAATCTGAACAGCACACTACCTTCAATAATGACATGGCTACCATCCATTGGAGTAACCGAAATCTCAAGGATAGACTACCTTCCATAATGACAAGGCTACCATCCATTGGAGTAACAAAAATCTCGACAATAGACTAACTTCCATAATGACAAGGCTACCATCCATTGGAGTAACGAAAATCTCGACATTAGAATACCTTCTATAATGACAAGTCTACCATTCATTGGAGTAACGAAAATCTCGACAATAGACTACCTATAATAATAAAAAGGCTAATCCATTGGAGTAACAAAAATATTGACAACAGACTGCGTTTAATAATGACAAGGCTACCATCCATTGGAGTAACAAAACTGTCGACAATAGACTACCTTCCATAATGACAAGGCTACCATCCACTGGAGTAACAAAAATCTCGACAACAGACTACCTTCCATATTGACAAGGCTACCATACATTGGAGTAACAATGATATCAACAATAGTCCATCTTCCATAATGACAAGGCTTCCATCCATTGGACTAACAAAAATCTCGACAACAGACTACCTACCATATAACTAGGCTACCATCCATTGGAATAACAAAAATATCGACAATAGACTACCTTACATAATGACAAGGCTACCATCAAATGGAGTATCAAAAATCTAAACAACTGACTACTTTCCATAATGCCAAGTCTACCATCCATTGGACTAACAAAAATATCAACAATAGACTACATTCAATAATGACAAGGATATCATCCATTGAAGTAACAAAAATATCGACAACAAACTACCTTCCATAATAACAAGGCTACCATCCATTGGAGTACGAAAAATCTCGACAATAGGATACCTTCCATAATGACAAGGCTACCATCCGTTGGAGTAACAAATATCTCGACAATAGACTGCCTTCCATAATGACATGGGTACCATCCATTGGAGTAAGAAAAATCTCGACAACAGGCTATCTTCCATAATGATAAGGTCACCATCCATTGTGGTATCAAAAATCTCGACAGCAGACTAACTTCCATAATGACAAGGCTACCATCCATTGGAGTAACGAAAAGCTCGACAACAGACTACCTTCCATAATGACAAGGCTACCATCCATTGGAGTAACAAAATCTGAACAATAGACTAGCTTCCATAATGACAAAGCTACCATCCATTGGAGTACCAAAAATCTCGAAGACAGACTACATACCATAATGACAAGTCTACCATCCATTGGAGTAACTAAAATTTCGACAACAGACTACCTTCCATATTAACTAGGATACCATCCATTGGAATAACAAAAATATCGACAATAGACTACCTTCCATAATGACAAAGCTACCATCCAATGGAGTATCAAAAATCTGAACAACGGACTACTTTCCATAATGCCAAGTCTACCATCCATTGGAGTAACAAAAATCTCAACGATAGACTTCCATCCATAATGACAAGGATACCATCAATTGGAGTAACAAAAATATCAACAACAAACTACCTTCCATAATGACAAGGCTACCGTCCATTGGAGTAACAAAAATCCCGACAACAAACTACCTTCCATAATGACAACGCTACAATCCATTGGAGTAAGAAAAACCTCGAAAACAGGCTACCTTCCATAATGACAAGGTCACTATCCATTGCGGTAACAAAAATCTCGACAATAGACTACCTTCCATAATGACATGGGTACCATCCATTGGAGTAAAACAAATCTCGACAACAGACTACCTTTCATCTTAACAAGGCTACCATCATTTGGAGTAACAAAAATATCGACAACGGACTACCTTCCATAATGACAAGGCTACCATCTATTGGAGTAAAGAAAATCTCGACAACAGACTACCTTCCATATTTACAAGGCTACCATACATTGGAGTAATAAAGATATCGACAACAGACTACCTTCCATAATGACAAGGCTTCCATCCATTGGAGTAACACAAATCTCGACAACTGACTACCTTCCATAATAACTAGGCTACCATTCATTGAAATAATAAAAATATGGACAACATACTACCTTCCATAATGACAAGGCCACCATCCAATGGAGTATCAAAAATATGAACAACAAACTACTTTCCATATTGCCAAGCCTACCATCCATTGGAGCAACAGAAATCTCAACGAAAGACTACCTTCCATAATGACAAGGCTACCATCCTTGGAGTAACAAAAATCTTGACAACATACTACCTTTCACAATGACAAGGCTACCATCCATTGGAGTAACAAAAATTTCGAAAACAAACTACCTTCCATAATAACAAGGCTACCATCCATTGGAATATAAAAATCTCGACAACAGACAACCTTCTATAATGACAAGTCTACCATCCGATGGAATAACAAAAATCTCGACAACAGACTACCATCCATAATGATAAGGATACCATCCATTGGAGTAACAAAAATCTGAACAGCACACTACCTTCAATAATGACATGGCTACCATCCATTGGAGTAACCGAAATCTCAAGGATAGACTACCTTCCATAATGACAAGGCTACCATCCATTGGAGTAACAAAAATCTCGACAATAGACTAACTTTCATAATGACAAGGCTACCATCCATTGGAGTAACGAAAATCTCGATAATATAATACCTTCCATAATGACAAGGCTACCATTCATTGGAGTAACGAAAATCTCGACAATAGACTACCTACAATAATGACAAGGCTAATCCATTGGAGTAACAAAAATATTGACAACAGACTGCGTTTAATAATGACAAGGCTACCATCCATTGGAGTAACAAAACTGTCGATAATAGACTACCTTCCATAATGACAAGGCTACCATCCACTGGAGTAACAAAAATATCGACAACAGATTACCTTCCATATTGACAAGGCTACCATACATTGGAGTAACAATGATATCAACAATAGTCCATCTTCCATAATGACAAGGCTTCCATCCATTGGAGTAACAAAAATCTCGACAACAGACTACCTACCATATAACTAGGCTACAATCCATTGGAATAACAAAAATATCGACAATAGACTACCTTCCATAATGAAAAGGATACCATCCAATGGAGTATCAAAAATCTAAACAACGGACTACTTTCCATAGTTCCAAGTCTACCATCCATTGGACTAACAAAAATATCAATAGACTACATTCAATAATGACAAGGATATCATCCATTGGAGTAACAAAAATATCGACAACAAACTACCTTCCATAATAACAAGGCTACCATCCATTGGAGTACGAAAAATCTCGACAATAGGATACCTTCCATAATGACAAGGCTACCATCCATTGGAGTAACAAATATCTCGACAATAGACTACCTTCCATAATGACATGGGTACCATCCATTGGAGTAAGAAAAATCTCAACAACAGGCTATCTTCCATAATGATAAGGTCACCATCCATTGTGGTATCAAAAATCTCGACAGCAGACTAACTTCCATAATGACAAGGCTACCATCCATTGGAGTAACGAAAAGCTCGACAACAGACTACCTTCCATAATGACAAGGCTACCATCCATTGGAGTAACAAAATCTGCACAATAGACTAGCTTCCATAATGACAAAGCTACCATCCATTGGAGTACCAAAAATCTCGAAGACAGACTACATACCATAATGACAAGTCTACCATCAATTGGAGTAACTAAAATTTCGACAACAGGCTACCTTCCATATTAACTAGGATACCATCCATTGGAATAACAAAAATATCAACAATAGACTACCTTCCATAATGACAAAGCTACCATCCAATGGAGTATCAAAAATCTGAACAACGGACTACTTTCCACAATGCCAAGTCTACCATCCATTGGAGTAACAAAAATCTAAACGATAGACTTCCATCCATAATGACAAGGATACCATCCATTGGAGTAACAAAAATATCAACAACAGACTACCTTCCATAATGACAAGGCTACCGTCCATTGGAGTAACAAAAATCCCGACAACAAACTACCTTCCATAATGACAACGCTACAATCCATTGGAGTAAGAAAAACCTCGAAAACAAGCTACCTTCCATAATGACAAGGTCACTATCCATTGCGGTAACAAAAATCTCGACAATAGACTACCTTCCATAATGACATGGGTACCATCCATTGGAGTAAAAAAAATCTCGACAACAGACTAACTTCCATAATGACAAGGCTACCATCCATTGGAGTAACAAAAAGCTCCACAAAAAACTTCTATCCATAATGACAAGGCTACCATCCATTGGAGTAACAAAATCTGAACAATAGACTAGCTTCCATAATGACAAAGCTACCATCCATTGGAGTACCAAAAATCTCGAAGACAGACTACATACCATAATGACAAGTCTACCATCCATTGGAGTAACTAAAATTTCGACAAGAGACTACCTTCCATAATAACTAGGATACCATCCGTTGGAATAATAAAAATATCGACAATAGACTACCTTCCATAATGACAAGGCTACCATCCAATGGAGTATCAAAAATCTGAACAACAGACTACTTTCCATAATGCCAAGTCTACCATCAATTGGAGTAACAGAAATCTCAACGATAGACTACCTTCCATAATGACAAGGATACCATCCATTGGAGTAACAAAAATATCAACAACAGACAACCTTCCATATAGACAAGGCTACCATCCATTGGAGTAACAAAAATCTCGACAACAAACTACCTTCCATAATGACAATGCTACAATCCATTGGAGTAAGAAAAATCTCGAAAACAGGCTACAATCCATTGCGGTAACAAAAATCTCCACAATAGACTACCTTCCATAATGACATGGGTACCATCCATTGGAGTAAAACAAATATCGAAAACAGACTACCTTCCATCTTAACAAGGCTACCATCATTTGGAGTAACAAAAATATCGACAACGGACTACCTTCCATAATGACAAGGCTACCATCCATTGGAGTAAAGAAAATCTCGACAACAGACTACCTTCCATAATTACAAGGCTACCATACATTGGAGTAATAAAGATATCGACAATAGACTACCTTCCATAATGACAAGGCTTCCATCCATTAGAGTAACACAAATATCGACAACTGACTACCTTCCATAATAACTAGGCTACCATTCATTGAAATAATAAAATTATCGACAACAGACTACCTTCCATAATGACAAGGCCACCATCCAATGGAGTATCAAAAATCTGAACAACAAACTACTTTCCATATTGCCAAGCCTACCATCCATTGGAGCAACAGAAATCTCAACGACAGACTACCTTCCATAATGACAAGGCTACCATCCATTGGAGTAACAAAAATCTTGACAACATACTACCTTTCACAATGACAAGGCTACCATCCATTGGAGTAACAAAAATTTCGAAAACAAACTACCTTCCATAATGACAAGGCTACCATCCATTGGAATACAAAAATCTCGACAACAGACAACCTTCCATAATGACAAGGCTACCATCCGATGGAATAAAAAAAATCTCGACAATAGACTACCATCCATAATGATAAGGATACCATCCATTGGAGTAACAAAAATCTGAACATCACACTACCTTCAATAATGACATGGCTACCATCCATTGGAGTAACCGAAATCTCAAGGATATACTACCTTCCATAATGACAAGGCTACCATCCATTGGAGTAACAAAAATCTCGACAATAGACTAACTTCCATAATGACAAGGCTACCATCCATTGGAGTAACGAAAATCTCGACAATAGAATACCTTCCATAATGACAAGGCTACCATTCATTGGAGTAACGAAAATCTCGATAATAGACTACCTACAATAATAAAAAGGCTAATCCATTGGAGTAACAAAAATATTGACAACAGACTGCGTTTAATAATGACAAGGCTACCATCCATTGGAGTAACAAAACTGTCGACAATATACTACCTTCCATAATGACAAGGCTACCATCCACTGGAGTAACAAAAATCTCGACAACAGACTACCTTCCATATTGACAAGGCTACCATACATTGGAGTAACAATGATATCAACAATAGTCCATCTTCCATAATGACAAGGCTTCCATCCATTGGACTAACAAAAATCTCGACAACAGACTACCTACCATATAACTAGGCTACCATCCATTGGAATAACAAAAATATCGACAATAGACTACCTTCCATAATGACAAGGCTACCATCAAATGGAGTATCAAAAATCTAAACAACTGATTACTTTCCATAATGCCAAGTCTACCATCCATTGGACTAACAAAAATATCAACAATAGACTACATTCAATAATGACAAGAATATCATCCATTGGAGTAACAAAAATATCGACAACAAACTACCTTCCATAATAACAAGGCTACCATCCATTGGAGTACGAAAAATCTCGACAATAGGATACCTTCCATAATGACAAGGCTACCATCCATTGGAGTAACAAATATCTCGACAATAGACTACCTTCCATAATGACATGGGTACCATCCATTGGAGTAAGAAAAATCTCGACAACAGGCTATCTTCCATAATGATAAGGTCACCATCCATTGTGGTATCAAAAATCTCGACAGCAGACTAACTTCCATAATGACAAGGCTACCATCCATTGGAGTAACGAAAAGCTCGAGAACAGACTACCTTCCATAATGACAAGGCTACCATCCATTGGAGTAACAAAATCTGAACAATAGACTAGCTTCCATAATGACAAAGCTACCATCCATTGGAGTACCAAAAATCTCGAAGACAGACTACATACCATAATGACAAGTCTACCATCCATTAGAGTAACTAAAATTTCGACAACAGACTACCTTCCATATTAACTAGGATACCATCCATTGGAATAACAAAAATATCGACAATAGACTACCTTCCATAATGACAAAGCTACCATCCAATGGAGTATCAAAAATCTGAACAACGGACTACTTTCCATAATGCCAAGTCTACCATCCATTGGAGTAACAAAAATCTCAACGATAGACTTCCATCCATAATGACAAGGATACCATCCATTGGAGTAACAAAAATATCAACAACAGACTACCTTCCATAATGACAAGGCTACCGTCCATTGGAGTAACAAAAATCCCGACAACAAACTACCTTCCATAATGACAACGCTACAATCCATTGGAGTAAGAAAAACCTCGAAAACAGGCTACCTTCCATAATGACAAGGTCACTATCCATTGCGGTAACAAAAATCTCGACAATAGACTAACTTCCATAATGACATGGGTACCATCCATTGGAGTAAAACAAATCTCGACAACAGACTACCTTCCATCTTAACAAGGCTACCATCATTTGGAGTAACAAAAATATCGACAACGGACTACCTTCCATAATGACAAGGCTACCATCTATTGAAGTAAAGAAAATCTCGACAACAGACTACCTTCCATAATTACAAGGCTACCATACATTGGAGTAATAAAGATATCGACAACAGACTACCTTCCATAATGACAAGGCTTCCATCCATTGGAGTAACACAAATCTCGACAACTGACTACCTTGCATAATAACTAGGCTAACATTCATTGAAATAATAAAAATATCGACAACAGACTACCTTCCATAATGACAAGGCCACCATCCAATGGAGTATCAAAAATCTGAACAACAAACTACTTTCCATATTGCCAAGCCTACCATCCATTGGAGCAACAGAAATCTCAACGACAGACTACCTTCCATAATGACAAGGCTACCATCCATTGGAGTAACAAAAATCTTGACAACATACTACCTTTCATAATGACAAGGCTACCATCCATTGGAGTAACAAAAATTTCGAAAACAAACTACCTTCCATAATAACAAGGCTACCATCCATTGGAATACAAAAATCTCGAGAACAGAAAACCTTCCATAATGACAAGGCTACCATCCGATGGAATAACAATAATCTCGACAACAGACTACCATCCATAATGATAAGGATACCATCCATTGGAGTAACAAAAATCTGAACAGCACACTACCTTCAATAACGACATGGCTACCATCCATTGGAGTAACCGAAATCTCAAGGATAGACTACCTTCCATAATGACAAGGCTACCATCCATTGGAGTAACAAAAATCTCGACAATAGACTAACTTTCATAATGACAAGGCTACCATCCATTGGAGTAACGAAAATCTTGATAATAGAATACCTTCCATAATGACAAGGCTACCATTCATTGGAGTAACGAAAATCTCGACAATAGACTACATACAATAATGACAAGGCTAATCCATTGGAGTAAGAAAAATATTGACAACAGACTGCGTTTAATAATGACAAGGCTACCATCCATTGGAGTAACAAAACTGTCGATAATAGACTACCTTCCATAATGACAAGGCTACCATCCACTGGAGTAACAAAAATCTCGACAACAGACTACCTTCCATATTGACAAGGCTACCATACATTGGAGTAACAATGATATCAACAATAGTCCATCTTCCATAATGACAAGGCTTCCATCCATTGGACTAACAAAAATCTCGACAACAGACTACCTACCATATAACTAGGCTACCATCCATTGGAATAACAAAAATATCGACAATAGACTACCTTCCATAATGACAAGGCTACCATCAAATGGAGTATCAAAAATCTAAACAACTGATTACTTTCCATAATGCCAAGTCTACCATCCATTGGACTAACAAAAATATCAACAATAGACTACATTCAATAATGACAAGGATATCATCCATTGGAGTAACAAAAATATCGACAACAAACTACCTTCCATAATAACAAGGCTACCATCCATTGGAGTACGAAAAATCTCGACAATAGGATACCTTCCATAATGACTAGGCTACCATCCATTGGAGTAACAAATATCTCGACAATAGACTACCTTCCATAATGACATGGGTACCATCCATTGGAGTAAGAAAAATCTCGACAACAGGCTATCTTCCATAATGATAAGGTCACCATCCATTGTGGTATCAAAAATCTCGACAGCAGACTAACTTCCATAATGACAAGGCTACCATCCATTAGAGTAACGAAAAGCTCGACAACAGACTACCTTCCATAATGACAAGGCTACCATCCATTGGAGTAACAAAATCTGAACAATAGACTAGCTTCCATAATGACAAAGCTACCATCCATTGGAGTACCAAAAATCTCGAAGACAGACTACATACCATAATGACAAGTCTACCATCCATTGGAGTAACTAAAATTTCGACAACAGACTACCTTCCATATTAACTAGGATACCATCCATTGGAATAACAAAAATATCGACAATAGACTACCTTCCATAATGACAAAGCTACCATCCAATGGAGTATCAAAAATCTGAACAATGGACTACTTTCCATAATGCCAAGTCTACCATCCATTGGAGTAACAAAAATCTCAACGATAGACTTCCATCCATAATGACAAGGATACCATCCATTGGAGTAACAAAAATATCAACAACAGACTACCTTCCATAATGACAAGGCTACCGTCCATTGGAGTAACAAAAATCCCGACAACAAACTACCTTCCATAATGACAACGCTACAATCCATTGGAGTAAGAAAAACCTCGAAAACAGGCTACCTTCCATAATGACAAGGTCACTATCCATTGCGGTAACAAAAATCTCGACAATAGACTACCTTCCATAATGACATGGGTACCATCTATTGGAGTAAAACAAATCTCGCCAACAGACTACCTTCCATCTTAACAAGGCTACCATCATTTGGAGTAACAAAAATATCGACAACGGACTACCTTCCATAATGACAAGGCTACCATCTATTGGAGTAAAGAAAATCTCGACAACAGACTACCTTCCATAATTACAAGGCTACCATACATTGGAGTAATAAAGATATCGACAACAGACTACCTTCCATAATGACAAGGCTTCCATCCATTGGAGTAACACAAATCTCGACAACTGACTACCTTCCATAATAACTAGGCTACCATTCATTGAAATAATAAAAATATCGACAACAGACTACCTTCCATAATGACAAGGCCACCATCCAATGGAGTATCAAAAATTTGAACAACAAACTACTTTCCATATTGCCAAGCCTACCATCCATTGGAGCAACAGAAATCTCAACGACAGACTACCTTCCATAATGACAAGGCTACCATCCTTGGAGTAACAAAAATCTTGACAACATACTACCTTTCACAATGACAAGGCTACCATCCATTGGAGTAACAAAAATCTCGACAACAGACAACCTTCCATAATGACAAGGCTACCATCCGATGGAATAACAAAAATCTCGACAACAGAATACCATCCATAATGATAAGGATACCATCCATTGGAGTAACAAAAATCTGAACAGCACACTACCTTCAATAATGACATGGCTACCATCCATTGGAGTAACCGAAATCTCAAGGATAGACTACCTTCCATAATGACAAGGCTACCATCCATTGGAGTAACAAAAATCTCGACAATAGACTAACTTTCATAATGACAAGGCTACCATCCATTGGAGTAACGAAAATCTCGATAATAGAATACCTTCCATAATGACAAGGCTACCATTCATTTGAGTAACGAAAATCTCGACAATAGACTACCTACAATAATGACAAGGCTAATCCATTGGAGTAACAAAAATATTGACAACAGACTGCGTTTAATAATGACAAGGCTACCATCCATTGGAGTAACAAAACTGTCGATAATAGACTACCTTCCATAATGACAAGGCTACCATCCACTGGAGTAACAAAAATATCGACAACAGACTACCTTCCATATTGACAAGGCTACCATACATTGGAGTAACAATGATATCAACAATAGTCCATCTTCCATAATGACAAGGCTTCCATCCATTGGAGTAACAAAAATCTCGACAACAGACTACCTACCATATAACTAGGCTACCATCCATTGGAATTACAAAAATATCGACAATAGACTACCTTCCATAATGAAAAGGATACCATCCAATGGAGTACCAAAAATCTAAACAACGGACTACTTTCCATAGTTCCAAGTCTACCATCCATTGGACTAACAAAAATATCAACAATAGACTACATTCAATAATGACAAGGATATCATCCATTGGATTAACAAAAATATCGACAACAAACTACCTTCCATAATAACAAGGCTACCATCCATTGGAGTACGAAAAATCTCGACAATAGGATACCTTCCATAATGACAAGGCTACCATCCATTGGAGTAACAAATATCTCGACAATAGACTACCTTCCATAATGACATGGGTACCATCCATTGGAGTAAGAAAAATCTCGACAACAGGCTATCTTCCATAATGATAAGGTCACCATCCATTGTGGTATCAAAAATCTCGACAGCAGACTAACTTCCATAATGACAAGGCTACCATCCATTGGAGTAACGAAAAGCTCGACAACAGACTACCTTCCATAATGACAAGGCTACCATCCATTGGAGTAACAAAATCTGAACAATAGACTAGCTTCCATAATGACAAAGCTACCTTCCATTGGAGTACCAAAAATCTCGAAGACAGATTACATACCATAATGACAAGTCTACCATCCATTGGAGTAAATAAAATTTCGACAACAGACTACCTTCCATATTAACTAGGATACCATCCATTGGAATAACAAAAATATCGACAATAGACTACCTTCCATAATGACAAAGCTACCATCCAATGGAGTATCAAAAATCTGAACAACGGACTACTTTCCATAATGCCAAGTCTACCATCCATTGGAGTAACAAAAATCTCAACGATAGACTTCCATCCATAATGACAAGGATACCATCCATTGGAGTAACAAAAATATCAACAACAGACTACCTTCCATAATGACAAGGCTACCGTCCATTGGAGTAACAAAAATCCCGACAACAAACTACCTTCCATAATGACAACGCTACAATCCATTGGAGTAAGAAAAACCTCGAAAAGAGGCTACCTTCCATAATGACAAGGTCACTATCCATTGCGGTAACAAAAATCTCGACAATAGACTACCTTCCATAATGACATGGGTACCATCCATTGGAGTAAAACAAAGCTCGACAACAGACTACCTTCCATCTTAACAAGGCTACCATCATTTGGAGTAACAAAAATATCGACAACGGACTACCTTCCATAATGATAAGGCTACCATCTATTGGAGTAAAGAAAATCTCGACAACAGACTACCTTCCATAATTACAAGGCTACCATACATTGGAGTAATAAAGATATCGACAACAGACTACCTTCCATAATGACAAGGCTTCCATCCATTGGAGTAACACAAATCTCGACAACTGACTACCTTCCATAATAACTAGGCTACCATTCATTGAAATAATAAAAATATCGACAACAGACTACCTTCCATAATGACAAGGCCACCATCCAATGGAGTATCAAAAATCTGAACAACAAACTACTTTCCATATTGCCAAGCCTACCATCCATTGGAGCAACAGAAATCTCAACGACAGACTACCTTCCATAATGACAAGGCTACCATCCTTGGAGTAACAAAAATCTTGACAACATACTACCTTTCACAATGACAAGGCTACCATCCATTGGAGTAACAAAAATTTCGAAAACAAACTACCTTCCATAATAACAAGGCTACCATCCATTGGAATACAAAAATCTCGACAACAGACAACCTTCCATAATGACAAGGCTACCATCCGATGGAATAACAAAAATCTCGACAACAGACTACCATCCATAATGATAAGGATACCATCCATTGGAGTAACAAAAATCTGAACAGCACACTACCTTCAATAATGACATGGCTACCATCCATTGGAGTAACCGAAATCTCAAGGATAGACTACCTTCCATAATGACAAGGCTACCATCCATTGGAGTAACAAAAATCTCGACAATAGACTAACTTTCATAATGACAAGGCTACCATCCATTGGAGTAACGAAAATCTCGATAATAGAATACCTTCCATAATGACAAGGCTACCATTCATTTGAGTAACGAAAATCTCGACAATAGACTACCTACAATAATGACAAGGCTAATCCATTGGAGTAACAAAAATATTGACAACAGACTGCGTTTAATAATGACAAGGCTACCATCCATTGGAGTAACAAAACTGTCGATAATAGACTACCTTCCATAATGACAAGGCTACCATCCACTGGAGTAACAAAAATATCGACAACAGACTACCTTCCATATTGACAAGGCTACCATACATTGGAGTAACAATGATATCAACAATAGTCCATCTTCCATAATGACAAGGCTTCCATCCATTGGAGTAACAAAAATCTCGACAACAGACTACCTACCATATAACTAGGCTACCATCCATTGGAATAACAAAGATATCGACAATAGACTACCTTCCATAATGAAAAGGATACCATCCAATGGAGTACCAAAAATCTAAACAACGGACTACTTTCCATAGTTCCAAGTCTACCATCCATTGGACTAACAAAAATATCAACAATAGACTACATTCAATAATGACAAGGATATCATCCATTGGATTAACAAAAATATCGACAACAAACTACCTTCCATAATGACAAGGCTACCGTCCATTGGAGTAACAAAAATCCCGACAACAAACTACCTTCCATAATGACAACGCTACAATCCATTGGAGTAAGAAAAACCTCGAAAACAGGCTACCTTCCATAATGACAAGGTCACTATCCATTGCGGTAACAAAAATCTCGACAATAGACTACCTTCCATAATGACATGGGTACCATCCATTGGAGTAAAACAAATCTCGACAACAGACTAACTTCCATAATGACAAGGCTACCATCCATTGGAGTAACAAAAAGCTCCACAAAAAACTTCTATCCATAATGACAAGGCTACCATCCATTGGAGTAACAAAATCTGAACAATAGACTAGCTTCCATAATGACAAAGCTACCATCCATTGGAGTACCAAAAATCTCGAACACAGACTACATACCATAATGACAAGTCTACCATCCATTGGAGTAACTAAAATTTCGACAAGAGACTACCTTCCATAATAACTAGGATACCATCCGTTGGAATAACAAAAATATCGACAATAGACTACCTTCCATAATGACAAGGCTACCATCCAATGGAGTATCAAAAATCTGAACAACAGACTACTTTCCATAATGCCAAGTCTACCATCAATTGGAGTAACAGAAATCTCAACGATAGACTACCTTCCATAATGACAAGGATACCATCCATTGGAGTAACAAAAATATCAACAACAGACAACCTTCCATAATGACAAGGCTACCATCCATTGGAGTAACAAAAATCTCGACAACAAACTACCTTCCATAATGACAATGCTACAATCCATTGGAGTAAGAAAAATCTCGAAAACAGGCTACAATCCATTGCGGTAACAAAAATCTCGACAATAGACTACCTTCCATAATGACATGGGTACCATCCATTGGAGTAAAACAAATATCGACAACAGACTACCTTCCATCTTAACAAGGCTACCATCATTTGGAGTAACAAAAATATCGACAACGGACTACCTTCCATAATGACAAGGCTACCATCCATTGGAGTAAAGAAAATCTCGACAACAGACTACCTTCCATAATTACAAGGCTACCATACATTGGAGTAATAAAGATATCGACAACAGACTACCTTCCATAATGACAAGGCTTCCATCCGTTGGAGTAACACAAATCTCGACAACTGACTACCTTCCATAATAACTAGGCTACCATTCATTGAAATAATAAAAATATCGACAACAGACTACCTTCCATAATGACAAGGCCACCATCCAATGGAGTATCAAAAATCTGAACAACAAACTACTTTCCATATTGCCAAGCCTACCATCCATTGGAGCAACAGAAATCTCAACGACAGACTACCTTCCATAATGACAAGGCTACCATCCATTGGAGTAACAAAAATCTTGACAACATACTACCTTTCACAATGACAAGGCTACCATCCATTGGAGTAACAAAAATTCGAAAACAAACTACCTTCCATAATGACAAGGCTACCATCCATTGGAATACAAAAATCTCGACAACAGACAACCTTCCATAATGACAAGGCTACCATCCGATGGAATAACAAAAATCTCGACAATAGACTACCATCCATAATGATAAGGATACCATCCATTGGAGTAACAAAAATCTGAACAGCACACTACCTTCAATAATGACATGGCTACCATCCATTGGAGTAACCGAAATCTCAAGGATAGACTACCTTCCATAATGACAAGGCTACCATCCATTGGAGTAACAAAAATCTCGACAATAGACTAACTTCCATAATGACAAGGCTACCATCCATTGGAGTAACGAAAATCTCGACAATAGAATACCTTCCATAATGACAAGGCTACCATTCATTGGAGTAACGAAAATCTCGACAATAGACTACCTACAATAATAAAAAGGCTAATCCATTGGAGTAACAAAAATATTGACAACAGACTGCGTTTAATAATGACAAGGCTACCATCCATTGGAGTAACAAAATTGTCGACAATAGACTACCTTCCATAATGACAAGGCTACCATCTACTGGAGTAACAAAAATCTCGACAACAGACTACCTTCCATATTGACAAGGCTACCATACATTGGAGTAACAATGATATCAACAATAGTCCATCTTCCATAATGACAAGGCTTCCATCCATTGGACTAAAAAAAATCTCGACAACAGACTACCTACCATATAACTAGGCTACCATCCATTGGAATAACAAAAATATCGACAATAGACTACCTTCCATAATGACAAGGCTACCATCAAATGGAATATCAAAAATCTAAACAAATGATTACTTTCCATAATGCCAAGTCTACCATCCATTGGACTAACAAAAATATCAACAATAGATTACATTCAATAATGACAAGGATATCATCCATTGGAGTAACAAAAATATCGACAACAAACTACCTTCCATAATAACAAGGCTACCATCCATTGGAGTACGAAAAATCTCGACAATAGGATACCTTCCATAATGACAAGGCTACCATCCATTGGAGTAACAAATATCTCGACAATAGACTACCTTCCATAATGACATGGGTACCATCCATTGGAGTAAGAAAAATCTCGACAACATGCTATCTTCCATAATGATAAGGTCACCATCCATTGTGGTATCAAAAATCTCGACAGCAGACTAACTTCCATAATGACAAGGCTACCATCCATTGGAGTAACAAAATATGAACAATAGACTAGCTTCCATAATGACAAAGCTACCATCCATTGGAGTACTAAAAATCTCCAAGACAGACTACATACCATAATGACAAGTCTACCATCCATTGGAGTAACTAAAATTTCGACAACAGACTACCTTCCATATTAACTAGGATACCATCCATTGGAATAACAAAAATATCGACAATAGACTACCTTCCATAATGACAAAGCTACCATCCAATGGAGTATCAAAAATCTGAACAACGGACTACTTTCCATAATGCCAAGTCTACCATCCATTGGAGTAACAAAAATCTCAACGATAGACTTCCATCCATAATGACAAGGATACCATCCATTGGAGTAACAAAAATATCAACAACAGACTACCTTCCATAATGACAAGGCTACCGTCCATTGGAGTAACAAAAATCCCGACAACAAACTACCTTCCATAATGACAACGCTACAATCCATTGGAGTAAGAAAAACCTCGAAAACAGGCTACCTTCCATAATGACAAGGTCACTATCCATTGCGGTAACAAAAATCTCGACAATAGACTACCTTCCATAATGACATGGGTACCATCCATTGGAGTAAAACAAATCTCGACAACAGACTACCTTCCATCTTAACAAGGCTACCATCATTTGGAGTAACAAAAATATCGACAACGGACTACCTTCCATAATGACAAGGCTACCATCTATTGGAGTAAAGAAAATATCGACAACAGACTACCTTCCATAATTACAAGGCTACCATACATTGGAGTAATAAAGATATCGACAACAGACTACCTTCCATAATGACAAGGCTTCCATCCATTGGAGTAACACAAATCTCGACAACTGACTACCTTCCATAATAACTAGGCTACCATTCATTGAAATAATAAAAATATCGACAACAGACTATCTTCCATAATGACAAGGCCACCATCCAATGGAGTATCAAAAATCTGAACAACAAACTACTTTCCATATTGCCAAGCCTACCATCCATTGGAGCAACAGAAATCTCAACGACAGACTACCTTCCATAATGACAAGGCTACCATCCATTGGAGTAACAAAAATCTTGACAACATACTACCTTTCATAATGACAAGGCTACCATCCATTGGAGTAACAAAAATTCGAAAACAAACTACCTTCCATAATAACAAGGCTACCATCCATTGGAATACAAAAATCTCGACAACAGAAAACCTTCCATAATGACAAGGCTACCAACCGATTGAATAACAAAAATCTCGACAACAGACTGTCATCCATAATGATAAGGATACCATCCATTGGAGTAACAAAAATCTGAACAACACACTACCTTCAATAATGACATGGCTACCATCCATTGGAGTAACCGAAATCTCAAGGATAGACTACCTTCCATAATGACAAGGCTACCATCCATTGGAGTAACAAAAATCTCGACAATAGACTAACTTCCATAATGACAAGGCTACCATCCATTGGAGTAACGAAAATCTCGATAATAGAATACCTTCCATAATGACAAGGCTACCATTCATTGGAGTAACGGAAATCTCGACAATAGACTACATACAATAATGACAAGGCTAATCCATTGGAGTAACAAAAATATTGACAACAGACTGCGTTTAATAATGACAAGGCTACCATCCATTGGAGTAACAAAACTGTCAATAATAGACTACCTTCCATAATGACAAGGCTACCATCCACTAGAGTAACAAAAATATCGACAACAGACTACCTTCCATATTGACAAGGCTACCATACATTGGAGTAACAATGATATCAACAATAGTCCATCTTCCATAATGACAAGGCTTCCATCCATTGGAGTAACAAAAATCTCGACAACAGACTACCTACCATATAACTAGGCTACAATCCATTGGAATAACAAAAATATGGACAATAGACTACCTTCCATAATGAAAAGGATACCATCCAATGGAGTATCTAAAATCTAAACAACAGACTACTTTCCATAGTTCCAAGTCTACCATCCATTGGACTAACAAAAATATCAACAATAGACTACATTCAATAATGACAAGGATATCATCCATTGGAGTAACAAAAATATCGACAACAAACTACCTTCCATAATAACAAGGCTACCATCCATTGGAGTACGAAAAATCTCGACAATAGGATACCTTCCATAATGACAAGGCTACCATCCATTGGAGTAACAAATATCTCGACAATAGACTACCTTCCATAATGACATGGGTACCATCCATTGGAGTAAGAAAAATCTCGACAACAGGCTATCTTCCATAATGATAAGGTCACCATCCATTGTGGTATCAAAAATCTCGACAGCAGACTAACTTCCATAATGACAAGGCTACCATCCATTGGAGTAACGAAAAGCTCGACAACAGACTACCTTCCATAATGACAAGGCTACCATCCATTGGAGTAACAAATTCTGAACAATAGACTAGCTTCCATAATGACAAAGCTACCATCCATTGGAGTACCAAAAATCTCGAAGACAGACTACATACCATAATGACAAGTCTACCATCCATTGGAGTAACTAAAATTTCGACAACAGACTACCTTCCATATTAACTAGGATACCATCCATTGGAATAAAAAAAATATCGACAATAGACTACCTTCCATAATGACAAAGCTACCATCCAATGGAGTATCAAAAATCTGAACAACGGACTACTTTCCATAATGCCAAGTCTACCATCCATTGGAGTAACAAAAATCTCAACGATAGAATTCCATCCATAATGACAAGGATACCATCCATTGGAGTAACAAAAATATCAACAACAGACTACCTTCCATAATGACAAGGCTACCGTCCATTGGAGTAACAAAAATCCCGACAACAAACTACCTTCCATAATGACAACGCTATAATCCATTGGAGTAAGAAAAACCTCGAAAACAGGCTACCTTCCATAATGACAAGGTCACTATCCATTGCGGTAACAAAAATCTCGACAATAGACTACCTTCCATAATGACATGGGTACCATCCATTGGAGTAAATCAAATCTCGACAACAGACTACCTTCCATCTTAACAAGGCTACCATCATTTGGAGTAACAAAAATATCGACAACGGACTACCTTCCATAATGACAAGGCTACCATCTATTGGAGTAAAGAAAATATCGATAACAGACTACCTTCCATAATTACAAGGCTACCATACATTGGAGTAATAAAGATATCGACAACAGACTACCTTCCATAATGACAAGGCTTCCATCCATTGAAGTAACACAAATCTCGACAACTGACTACCTTCCATAATAACTAGGCTACCATTCATTGAAATAATAAAAATATCGACAACAGACTACCTTCCATAATGACAAGGCCACCATCCAATGGAGTATCAAAAATCTGAACAACAAACTACTTTCCATATTGCCAAGCCTACCATCCATTGGAGCAACAGAAATCTCAACGACAGACTACCTTCCATAATGACAAGGCTACCATCCATTGGAGTAACAAAAATCTTGACAACATACTACCTTTCATAATGACAAGGCTACCATCCATTGGAGTAACAAAAATTCGAAAACAAACTACCTTCCATAATAACAAGGCTACCATCCATTGGAATACAAAAATCTCGACAACAGAAAACCTTCCATAATGACAAGGCTACCAACCGATGGAATAACAAAAATCTCGACAACAGACTGCCATCCATAATGATAAGGATACCATCCATTGGAGTAACAAAAATCTGAACAACACACTACCTTCAATAATGACATGGCTACCATCCATTGGAGTAACCGAAATCTCAAGGATAGACTACCTTCCATAATGACAAGGCTACCATCCATTGGAGTAACAAAAATCTCGACAATAGACTAACTTCCATAATGACAAGGCTACCATCCATTGGAGTAACGAAAATCTCGATAATAGAATACGTTCCATAATGACAAGGCTACCATTCATTGGAGTAACGAAAATCTCGACAATAGACTACATACAATAATGACAAGGCTAATCCATTGGAGTAACAAAAATATTGACAACAGACTGCGTTTAATAATGACAAGGCTACCATCCATTGGAGTAACAAAACTGTCAATAATAGACTACCTTCCATAATGACAAGGCTACCATCCACTAGAGTAACAAAAATATCGACAACAGACTACCTTCCATATTGACAAGGCTACCATACATTGGAGTAACAATGATATCAACAATAGTCCATCTTCCATAATGACAAGGCTTCCATCCATTGGAGTAACAAAAATCTCGACAACAGACTACCTACCATATAACTAGGCTACAATCCATTGGAATAACAAAAATATCGACAATAGACTACCTTCCATAATGAAAAGGATACCATCCAATGGAGTATATAAAATCTAAACAACAGACTACTTTCCATAGTTCCAAGTCTACCATCCATTGGACTAACAAAAATATCAACAATAGACTACATTCAATAATGACAAGGATATCATCCATTGGAGTAACAAAAATATCGACAACAAACTACCTTCCATAATAACAAGGCTACCATCCATTGGAGTACGAAAAATCTCGACAATAGGATACCTTCCATAATGACAAGGCTACCATCCATTGGAGTAACAAATATCTCGACAATAGACTACCTTCCATAATGACATGGGTACCATCCATTGGAGTAAGAAAAATCTCGACAACAGGCTATCTTCCATAATGATAAGGTCACCATCCATTGTGGTATCAAAAATCTCGACAGCAGACTAACTTCCATAATGACAAGGCTACCATCCATTGGAGTAACGAAAAGCTCGACAACAGACTACCTTCCATAATGACAAGGCTACCATCCATTGGAGTAACAAATTCTGAACAATAGACTAGCTTCCATAATGACAAAGCTACCATCCATTGGAGTACCAAAAATCTCGAAGACAGACTACATACCATAATGACAAGTCTACCATCCATTGGAGTAACTAAAATTTCGACAACAGACTACCTTCCATATTAACTAGGATACCATCCATTGGAATAACAAAAATATCGACAATAGACTACCTTCCATAATGACAAAGCTACCATCCAATGGAGTATCAAAAATCTGAACAACGGACTACTTTCCATAATGCCAAGTCTACCATCCATTGGAGTAACAAAAATCTCAACGATAGAATTCCATCCATAATGACAAGGATACCATCCATTGGAGTAACAAAAATATCAACAACAGACTACCTTCCATAATGACAAGGCTACCGTCCATTGGAGTAACAAAAATCCCGACAACAAACTACCTTCCATAATGACAACGCTACAATCCATTGGAGTAAGAAAAACCTCGAAAACAGGCTACCTTCCATAATGACAAGGTCACTATCCATTGCGGTAACAAAAATCTCGACAATAGACTACCTTCCATAATGACATGGGTACCATCCATTGGAGTAAAACAAATCTCGACAACAGACTACCTTCCATCTTAACAAGGCTACCATCATTTGGAGTAACAAAAATATCGACAACGGACTACCTTCCATAATGACAAGGCTACCATCTATTGGAGTAAAGAAAATATCGACAACAGACTACCTTCCATAATTACAAGGCTACCATACATTGGAGTAATAAAGATATCGACAACAGACTACCTTCCATAATGACAAGGCTTCCATCCATTGAAGTAACACAAATCTCGACAACTGACTACCTTCCATAATAACTAGGCTACCATTCATTGAAATAATAAAAATATCGACAACAGACTACCTTCCATAATGACAAGGCCACCATCCAATGGAGTATCAAAAATCTGAACAACAAACTACTTTCCATATTGCCAAGCCTACCATCCATTGGAGCAACAGAAATCTCAACGACAGACTACCTTCCATAATGACAAGGCTACCATCCATTGGAGTAACAAAAATCTTGACAACATACTACCTTTCATAATGACAAGGCTACCATCCATTGGAGTAACAAAAATTCGAAAACAAACTACCTTCCATAATAACAAGGCTACCATCCATTGGAATACAAAAATCTCGACAACAGAAAACCTTCCATAATGACAAGGCTACCAACCGATGGAATAACAAAAATCTCGACAACAGACTGCCATCCATAATGATAAGGATACCATCCATTGGAGTAACAAAAATCTGAACAACACACTACCTTCAATAATGACATGGCTACCATCCATTGGAGTAACCGAAATCTCAAGGATAGACTACCTTCCATAATGACAAGGCTACCATCCATTGGAGTAACAAAAATCTCGACAATAGACTAACTTCCATAATGACAAGGCTACCATCCATTGGAGTAACGAAAATCTCGATAATAGAATACGTTCCATAATGACAAGGCTACCATTCATTGGAGTAACGAAAATCTCGACAATAGACTACATACAATAATGACAAGGCTAATCCATTGGAGTAACAAAAATATTGACAACAGACTGCGTTTAATAATGACAAGGCTACCATCCATTGGAGTAACAAAACTGTCAATAATAGACTACCTTCCATAATGACAAGGCTACCATCCACTAGAGTAACAAAAATATCGACAACAGACTACCTTCCATATTGACAAGGCTACCATACATTGGAGTAACAATGATATCAACAATAGTCCATCTTCCATAATGACAAGGCTTCCATCCATTGGAGTAACAAAAATCTCGACAACAGACTACCTACCATATAACTAGGCTACAATCCATTGGAATAACAAAAATATCGACAATAGACTACCTTCCATAATGAAAAGGATACCATCCAATGGAGTATCTAAAATCTAAACAACAGACTACTTTCCATAGTTCCAAGTCTACCATCCATTGGACTAACAAAAATATCAACAATAGACTACATTCAATAATGACAAGGATATCATCCATTGGAGTAACAAAAATATCGACAACAAACTACCTTCCATAATAACAAGGCTACCATCCATTGGAGTACGAAAAATCTCGACAATAGGATACCTTCCATAATGACAAGGCTACCATCCATTGGAGTAACAAATATCTCGACAATAGACTACCTTCCATAATGACATGGGTACCATCCATTGGAGTAAGAAAAATCTCGACAACAGGCTATCTTCCATAATGATAAGGTCACCATCCATTGTGGTATCAAAAATCTCGACAGCAGACTAACTTCCATAATGACAAGGCTACCATCCATTGGAGTAACGAAAAGCTCGACAACAGACTACCTTCCATAATGACAAGGCTACCATCCATTGGAGAAACAAATTCTGAACAATAGACTAGCTTCCATAATGACAAAGCTACCATCCATTGGAGTACCAAAAATCTCGAAGACAGACTACATACCATAATGACAAGTCTACCATCCATTGGAGTAACTAAAATTTCGACAACAGACTACCTTCCATATTAACTAGGATACCATCCATTGGAATAACAAAAATATCGACAATAGACTACCTTCCATAATGACAAAGCTACCATCCAATGGAGTATCAAAAATCTGAACAACGGACTACTTTCCATAATGCCAAGTCTACCATCCATTGGAGTAACAAAAATCTCAACGATAGAATTCCATCCATAATGACAAGGATACCATCCATTGGAGTAACAAAAATATCAACAACAGACTACCTTCCATAATGACAAGGCTACCGTCCATTGGAGTAACAAAAATCCCGACAACAAACTACCTTCCATAATGACAACGCTACAATCCATTGGAGTAAGAAAAACCTCGAAAACAGGCTACCTTCCATAATGACAAGGTCACTATCCATTGCGGTAACAAAAATCTCGACAATAGACTACCTTCCATAATGACATGGGTACCATCCATTGGAGTAAAACAAATCTCGACAACAGACTACCTTCCATCTTAACAAGGCTACCATCATTTGGAGTAACAAAAATATCGACAACGGACTACCTTCCATAATGACAAGGCTACCATCTATTGGAGTAAAGAAAATATCGACAACAGACTACCTTCCATAATTACAAGGCTACCATACATTGGAGTAATAAAGATATCGACAACAGACTACCTTCCATAATGACAAGGCTTCCATCCATTGAAGTAACACAAATCTCGACAACTGACTACCTTCCATAATAACTAGGCTACCATTCATTGAAATAATAAAAATATCGACAACAGACTACCTTCCATAATGACAAGGCCACCATCCAATGGAGTATCAAAAATCTGAACAACAAACTACTTTCCATATTGCCAAGCCTACCATCCATTGGAGCAACAGAAATCTCAACGACAGACTACCTTCCATAATGACAAGGCTACCATCCATTGGAGTAACAAAAATCTTGACAACATACTACCTTTCATAATGACAAGGCTACCATCCATTGGAGTAACAAAAATTCGAAAACAAACTACCTTCCATAATAACAAGGCTACCATCCATTGGAATACAAAAATCTCGACAACAGAAAACCTTCCATAATGACAAGGCTACCAACCGATGGAATAACAAAAATCTCGACAACAGACTGCCATCCATAATGATAAGGATACCATCCATTGGAGTAACAAAAATCTGAACAACACACTACCTTCAATAATGACATGGCTACCATCCATTGGAGTAACCGAAATCTCAAGGATAGACTACCTTCCATAATGACAAGGCTACCATCCATTGGAGTAACAAAAATCTCGACAATAGACTAACTTCCATAATGACAAGGCTACCATCCATTGGAGTAACGAAAATCTCGATAATAGAATATGTTCCATAATGACAAGGCTACCATTCATTGGAGTAACGAAAATCTCGACAATAGACTACATACAATAATGACAAGGCTAATCCATTGGAGTAACAAAAATATTGACAACAGACTGCGTTTAATAATGACAAGGCTACCATCCATTGGAGTAACAAAACTGTCAATAATAGACTACCTTCCATAATGACAAGGCTACCATCCACTAGAGTAACAAAAATATCGACAACAGACTACCTTCCATATTGACAAGGCTACCATACATTGGAGTAACAATGATATCAACAATAGTCCATCTTCCATAATGACAAGGCTTCCATCCATTGGAGTAACAAAAATCTCGACAACAGACTACCTACCATATAACTAGGCTACAATCCATTGGAATAACAAAAATATCGACAATAGACTACCTTCCATAATGAAAAGGATACCATCCAATGGAGTATCTAAAATCTAAACAACAGACTACTTTCCATAGTTCCAAGTCTACCATCCATTGGACTAACAAAAATATCAACAATAGACTACATTCAATAATGACAAGGATATCATCCATTGGAGTAACAAAAATATCGACAACAAACTACCTTCCATAATAACAAGGCTACCATCCATTGGAGTACGAAAAATCTCGACAATAGGATACCTTCCATAATGACAAGGCTACCATCCATTGGAGTAACAAATATCTCGACAATAGACTACCTTCCATAATGACATGGGTACCATCCATTGGAGTAAGAAAAATCTCGACAACAGGCTATCTTCCATAATGATAAGGTCACCATCCATTGTGGTATCAAAAATCTCGACAGCAGACTAACTTCCATAATGACAAGGCTACCATCCATTGGAGTAACGAAAAGCTCGACAACAGACTACCTTCCATAATGACAAGGCTACCATCCATTGGAGTAACAAAATCTGAACAATAGACTAGCTTCCATAATGACAAAGCTACCATCCATTGGAGTACCAAAAATCTCGAAGACAGACTACATACCATAATGACAAGTCTACCATCCATTGGAGTAACTAAAATTTCGACAACAGACTACCTTCCATATTAACTAGGATACCATCCATTGGAATAACAAAAATATCGACAATAGACTACCTTCCATAATGACAAAGGTACCATCCAATGGAGTATCAAAAATCTGAACAACGGACTACTTTCCATAATGCCAAGTCTACCATCCATTGGAGTAACAAAAATCTCAACGATAGACTTCCATCCATAATGACAAGGATACCATCCATTGGAGTAACAAAAATATCAACAACAGAATACCTTCCATAATGACAAGGCTACCGTCCATTTGAGTAACAAAACTCCTGACAACAAACTACCTTCCATAATGACAACGCTACAATCCATTGGAGAAAGAAAAACCTCGAAAACAGGCTACCTTCCATAATGACAAGGTCACTATCCATTGCGGTAACAAAAATCTCGACAATAGACTACCTTCCATAATGACATGGGTACCATCCATTGGAGTAAAACAAATCTCGACAACAGACTAACTTCCATAATGACAAGGCTACCATCCATTGGAGTAACAAAATGCTCCACAACAAACTTCTATCCATAATGACAAGGCTACCATCCATTGGAGTAACAAAATCTGAACAATAGACTAGCTTCCATAATGACAAAGCTACCATCCATTGGAGTACCAAAAATTTCGAAGACAGACTACATACCATAATAACTAGGATACCATCCGTTGGAATAACAAAAATATCGACAATAGACTACCTTCCATAATGACAAGGCTACCATCCAATGGAGTATCAAAAATCTGAACAACAGACTACTTTCCATAATGCCAAGTCTACCATCAATTGGAGTAACAGAAATCTCAACGATAGACTACCTTCCATAATGACAAGGATACCATCCATTGGAGTAACAAAAATATCAACAACAGACAACCTTCCATAATGACAAGGCTACCATCCATTGGAGTAACAAAAATCTCGACAAAAAACTACCTTCCATAATGACAATGCTACAATCCATTGGAATAAGAAAAATCTCGAAAACAGGCTACAATCCATTGGGGTAACAAAAATCTCGACAATAGACTACCTTCCATAATGACATGGGTACCATCCATTGGAGTAAAACAAATATAGACAACAGACTACCTTCCATCTTAACAAAACTATCATCATTTGGAGTAAGAAAAATATAGACAACGGACTACCTTCCATAATGACAAGGCTACCATCCATTGGAGTAAAGAAAATCTCGACAACAGACTACCTTCCATAATTACAAGGCTACCATACATTGGAGTAATAAAGATATCGACAATAGACAACCTTCCATATTGCCAAGCCTACCATCCATTGGAGCAACAGAAATCTCAACGACAGACTACCTTCCATAATGACAAGGCTACCATCCATTGGAGTAACAAAAATCTTGACAACATACTACCTTTCACAATGACAAGGCTACCATCCATTGGAGTAACAAAAATTTCGAAAACAAACTACCTTCCATAATGACAAGGCTACCATCCATTGGAATACAAAAATCTCGACAACAGACAACCTTCCATAATGACAAGGCTATCATCCGATGGAATAACAAAAATCTCGACAATAGACTACCATCCATAATGATAAGGATACCATCCATTGGAGTAACAAAAATCTGAACAGCACACTACCTTCAATAATGACATGGCTACCATCCATTGGAGTAACCGAAATCTCAAGGATAGACTACCTTCCATAATGACAAGGCTACCATCCATTGGAGTAACAAAAATCTCGACAATAGACTAACTTCCATAATGACAAGGCTACCATCCATTGGAGTAACGAAAATCTCGACAATAGAATACCTTCCATAATGACAAGGCTACCATTCATTGGAGTAACGAAAATCTCGACAATAGACTACCTACAATAATAAAAAGGCTAATCCATTGGAGTAACAAAAATATTGACAACAGACTGCGTTTAATAATGAAGGGGCTACCATCCATTGGAGTAACAAAACTGTCGACAATAGACTACCTTCCATAATGACAAGGCTACCATCCACTGGAGTAACAAAAATCTCGACAACAGACTACCTTCCATATTGACAAGGCTACCATACATTGGAGTAACAATGATATCAACAATAGTCCATCTTCCATAATGACAAGGCTTCCATCCATTGGACTAACAAAAATCTCGACAACAGACTACCTACCATATAACTAGGCTACCATCCATTGGAATAACAAAAATATCGACAATAGACTACCTTCAATAATGACAAGGCTACCATCAAATGGAGTATCAAAAATCTAAACAACTGATTACTTTCCATAATGCCAAGTCTACCATCCATTGGACTAACAAAAATATCAACAATAGACTACATTCAATAATGACAAGGATATCATCCATTTGAGTAACAAAAATATCGACAACAAACTACCTTCCATAATAACAAGGCTACCATCCATTGGAGTATGAAAAATCTCGAGAATAGGATACCTTCCATAATGACAAGGCTACCATCCATTGGAGTAACAAATATCTCGACAATAGACTACCTTCCATAATGACATGGGTACCATCCATTGTAGTAAGAAAAATCTCGACAACAGGCTATCTTCCATAATGATAAGGTCACCATCCATTGTGGTATCAAAAATCTCGACAGCAGACTAACTTCCATAATGACAAGGCTACCATCCATTGGAGTAACGAAAAGCTCGACAACAGACTACCTTCCATAATGACAAGGCTACCATCCATTGGAGTAACAAAATCTGAACAATAGACTAGCTTCCATAATGACAAAGCTACCATCCATTGGAGTACCAAAAATCTCGAAGACAGACTACATACCATAATGACAAGTCTACCATCCATTGGAGTAACTAAAATTTCGACAACAGACTACCTTCCATATTAACTAGGATACCATCCATTGGAATAACAAAAATATCGACAATAGACTACCTTCCATAATGACAAAGCTACCATCCAATGGAGTATCAAAAATCTGAACAACGGACTACTTTCCATAATGCCAAGTCTACCATCCATTGGAGTAACAAAAATCTCAACGATAGACTTCCATCCATAATGACAAGGATACCATCCATTGGAGTAACAAAAATATCAACAACAGACTACCTTCCATAATGACAAGGCTACCATCCATTGGAGTAACAAAAATCCCGACAACAAACTACCTTCCATAATGACAATGCTACAATCCATTGGAGTAAGAAAAACCTCGAAAACAGGCTACCTTCCATAATGACAAGGTCACTATCCATTGCGGTAACAAAAATCTCGACAATAGACTATATTCCATAATGACATGGGTACCATCCATTGGAGTAAAACAAATCTCGACAACAGACTAACTTCCATAATGACAAGGCTACCATCCATTGGAGTAACAAAAATCTCCACAACAAACTTCTATCCATAATGACAAGGCTACTATCCATTGGAGTAACAAAATCTGAGCAATAGACTAACTTCCATTATGACAAAGCTACCATCCATTGGAGTACCAAAAATCTCGAAGACAGACTACATACCATAATGACAAGTCTACCATCCATTGGAGTAACTAAAATTTCGACAAGAGACTACCTTCCATAATAACTAGGATACCATCCGTTGGAATAACAAAAATATCGACAATAGACTACATTCCATAATGACAAGGCTACAATCTAATGGAGTATCAAAAATCTGAACAACAGACTACTTTCCATAATGCCAAGTCTACCATCAATTGGAGTAACAGAAATCTCAACGATAGACTACCTTCCATAATGACAAGGATACCATCCATTGGAGTAACAAAAATATCAACAACAGACAACCTTCCATAATGACAAGGCTACCATCCATTGGAGTAACAAAAATCTCGACAACAAACTACCTTCCATAATGACAATGCTACAATCGATTGGAGTAAGAAAAATCTCGAAAACAGGCTACAATCCATTGCGGTAACAAAAATCTCGACAATAGACTACCTTCCATAATGACAAGGCTACCATCCATTGGAGTAAAGAAAATATCGACAACAAACTACCTTCCATAATTACAAGGCTACCATACATTGGAATAACAAAAATATCGACAATAGACTACCTTCCATAATGACAAAGCTACCATCCAATGGAGTATCAAAAATCTGAACAACGGACTACTTTCCATAATGCCAAGTCTACCATCCATTGGAGTAACAAAAATCTCAACGATAGACTTCCATCCATAATGACAAGGATACCATCCATTGGAGTAACAAAAATATCAACAACAGACTACCTTCCATAATGACAAGGCTACCGTCCATTGGAGTAACAAAAATCCCGACAACAAACTACCTTCCATAATGACAACGCTACAATCCATTGGAGTAAGAAAAACCTCGAAAACATGCTACCTTCCATAATGACAAGGTCACTATCCATTGCGGTAACAAAAATCTCGACAATAGACTATATTCCATAATGACATGGGTACCATCCATTGGAGTAAAACAAATCTCGACAACAGACTACCTTCCATAATGACAAGGCTACCATCCATTGGAGTAACAAAAAGCTCCACAACAAACTTCTATCCATAATGACAAGGCTACTATCCATTGGAGTAACAAAATCTGAGCAATAGACTAACTTCCATTATGACAAAGCTACCATCCATTGGAGTACCAAAAATCTCGAAGACAGACTACATACCATAATGACAAGTCTACCATCCATTGGAGTAACTAAAATTTCGACAAGAGACTACCTTCCATAATAACTAGGATACCATCCGTTGGAATAACAAAAATATCGACAATAGACTACATTCCATAATGACAAGGCTACAATCTAATGGAGTATCAAAAATCTGAACAACAGACTACTTTCCATAATGCCAAGTCTACCATCAATTGGAGTAACAGAAATCTCAACGATAGACTAACTTCCATAATGACAAGGATACCATCCATTGGAGTAACAAAAATATCAACAACAGACAACCTTCCATAATGACAAGGCTACCATCCATTGGAGTAACAAAAATCTCGACAACAAACTACCTTCCATAATGACAATGCTACAATCGATTGGAGTAAGAAAAATCTCGAAAACAGGCTACAATCCATTGCGGTAACAAAAATCTCGATAATAGACTACCTTCCATAATGACAAGGCTACCATCTATTGTAGTAAAGAAAATCTCGACAACAGACTACCTTCCATAATTACAAGGCTACCATACATTGGAGTAATAAAGATATCGACAACAGACTACCTTCCATAATGACAAGTCTTCCATCCATTGGAGTAACACAAATCTCGACAACTGACTACCTTCCATAATAACTAGGCTACCATTCATTGAAATAATAAAAATATCGACAACAGACTACCTTCCATAGTGACAAGGCCACCATCCAATGGAGTATCAAAAATCTGAACAACAAACTACTTTCCATATTGCCAAGCCTACCATCCATTGGAGCAACAGAAATCTCAACGACAGACTACCTTCCATAATGACAAGGCTACCATCCATTGGAGTAACAAAAATCTTGACAACATACTACCTTTCACAATGACAAGGCTACCATCCATTGGAGTAACAAAAATTTCGAAAACAAACTACCTTCCATAATAACAAGGCTACCATCCATTGGAATACAAAAATCTCGACAACAGACAACCTTCCATAATGACAAGGCTACCATCCGATGGAATAACAAAAATCTCGACAACAGACTACCATCCATAATGATAAGGATACCATCCATTGGAGTAACAAAAATCTGAACAGCACACTACCTTCAATAATGACATGGCTACCATCCATTGGAGTAACCGAAATCTCAAGGATAGGCTACCTTCCATAATGACAAGGCTACCATCCATTGGAGTAACAAAAATCTCGACAATAGACTAACTTCCATAATGACAAGGCTACCATCCATTGGAGTAACGAAAATCTCGACAATAGAATACCTTCCATAATGACAAGGCTACCATTCATTGGAGTAACGAAAATCTCGACAATAGACTACCTACAATAATGACAAGGCTAATCCATTGGAGTAACAAAAATATTGACAACAGACTGCGTTTAATAATGACAAGGCTACCATCCATTGGAGTAACAAAACTGTCGATAATAGACTACCTTCCATAATGACAAGGCTACCATCCACTGGAGTAACAAAAATATCGACAACAGACTACCTTCCATATTGACAAGGCTACCATACATTGGAGTAACAATGATATCAAGAATAGTCCATCTTCCATAATGACAAGGCTTCCATCCATTGGAGTAACAAAAATATCGACAACAGAATACCTACGATATAACTAGGCTACAATCCATTGGAATAACAAAAATATCGACAATAGACTACCTTCCATAATGAAAAGGATACCATCCAATGGAGTATCAAAAATCTAAACAACGGACTACTTTCCATAGTTCCAAGTCTACCATCCATTGGACTAACAAAAATATCAACAATAGACTACATTCAATAATGACAAGGATATCATCCATTGGAGTAACAAAAATATCGACAACAAACTACCTTCCATAATAACAAGGCTACCATCCATTGGAGTACGAAAAATCTCGATAATAGGATACCTTCCATAATGACAAGGCTACCATCCATTGGAGTAACAAATATCTCGACAATAGACTACCTTCCATAATGACATGGGTACCATCCATTGGAGTAAGAAAAATATCGACAACAGGCTATCTTCCATAATGATAAGGTCATAATCCATTGTGGTATCAAAAATCTCGACAACAGACTAACTTCCATAATGACAAGGCTACCATCCATTGGAGTAACGAAAAGCTCGACAACAGACTACCTTCCATAATGACAAGGCTACCATCCATTGGAGTAACAAAATCTGAACAATAGACTAGCTTCCATAATGACAAAGCTACCATCCATTGGAGTACGAAAAATCTCGAAGACAGACTACATACCATAATGACAAGTCTATCATCAATTGGAGTAACTAAAATTTCGACAACAGGCTACCTTCCATATTAACTAGGATACCATCCATTGGAATAACAAAATTATCGACAATAGACTACCTTCCATAATGACAAAGCTACCATCCAATGGAGTATCAAAAATCTAAACAATAGACTAGTTTCCATAATGCCAAGTCTACCATCCATTGGAGTAACAAAAATCTCAACGATAGACTTCCATCCATAATGACAAGGATACCATCCATTGGAGTAACAAAAATATCAACAACAGACTACCTTCCATAATGACAAGGCTACCGTCCATTGGAGTAACAAAAATCTCGACAACAAACTACCTTCCATAATGACAACGCTACAATCCATTGGAGTAAGAAAAACCTCGAAAACAGGGTACCTTCCATAATGACAAGGTCACTATCCATTGCGGTAACAAAAATCTGTACAATAGACTACCTTCCATAATGACATGGGTACCATCCATTGGAGTAAAACAAATCTCGACAACAGACTACCTTCCATCTTAACAAGGCTACCATCATTTGGAGTAACAAAAATATCGACAACGGACTACCTTCCATAATGACAAGGCTACAATCTATTGGAGTAAAGAAAATATCGACAACAGACTACCTTCCATAATTACAAGGCTACCATACATTGGAGTAATAAAGATATCGACAACAGACTACCTTCCATAATGACAAGGCTTCCATCCATTGGAGTAACACAAATCCCGACAACTGACTACCTTCCATAATAACTAGGCTACCATTCATTGAAATAATAAAAATATCGACAACAGACTACCTTCCATAATGACAAGGCCACCATCAAATGGAGTATCAAAAATCTGAACAACAAATTACTTTCCATATTGCCAAGCCTACCATCCATTGGAGCAACAGAAATCTCAACGACAAACTACCTTCCATAATGACAAGGATACCATCCATTGGAGTAACAAAAATCTTGACAACATACTACCTTTCACAATGACAAGGCTACCATCCATTGGAGTAACAAAAATTTCGAAAACAAACTACCTTCCATAATGACAAGGCTACCATTCATTTGAATACAAAAATCTCGACAATAGACTACCTTCCATAATGACAAGGCTACCATCCGATGGAATAACAAAAATCTCGATAACAGACTACCATCCATAATGATAAGGCTACCATCCATTGGAGTAACAAAAATCTGAACAGCACACTACCTTCAATAATGACATGGCTACCATCCATTGGAGTAACCGAAATCTCAAGGATAGACTACCTTCCATAATGACAAGGCTACCATCCATTGGAGTAACAAAAATCTCGACAATAGACTAACTTCCATAATGACAAGGCTACCATCCATTGGAGTAACGAAAATCTCGACAATAGAACACCTTCCATAATGACAAGGCTACCATTCATTGGAGTAACGAAAATCTCGACAATAGACTACCTACAATAATGACAAGGCTAATCCATTGGAGTAACAAAAATATTGACAACAGATTGCGTTTAATAATGACAAGGCTACCATCCATTGGAGTAACAAAACTGTCGACAATAGACTACCTTCCATAATGACAAGGCTACCATCCACTGGAGTAACAAAAATCTCGGCAACAGACTACCTTCCATATTGACAAGGCTACCATACATTGGAGTAACAATTATATCAACAATAGTCCATCTTCCATAATGACAAGGCTTCCATCCATTGGAGTAACAAAAATCTCGACAACAGACTACCTACCATATAACTAGGCTACCATGCATTGGAATAACAAAAATATCGACAATAGACTACCTTCCATAATGACAAGGCTACCATCCAATGGAGTATCAAAAATCTAAACAACTGACTACTTTCCATAATGCCAAGTCTACCATCCATTGGACTAACAAAAATATCAACAATAGACTACATTCAATAATGACAAGGATATCATTCATTGGAGTAACAAAAATATCGACAACAAACTACCTTCCATAATAACAAGGCTACCATCCATTGGAGTAACAAAAATCTCGACAATAGGATACCTTCCATAATGACAAGGCTACCATCCATTGGAGTAACAAATATCTCGACAATGGACTACATTCCTTAATGACATGGGTACCATCCATTGGAGTAAGAAAAATCTCGACAACAGGCTATCTTCCATAATGATAAGGTCACAATCCATTGTGGTATCAAAAATCTCGACAGCAGACTAACTTCCATAATGACAAGGCTACCATCCATTGGAGTAACAAAAATTTCGAAAACAAACTACCTTCCATAATGACAAGGCTACCATTCATTTGAATACAAAAATCTCGACAACAGACTACCTTCCATAATGACAAGGCTACCATCCGATGGAATAACAAAAATCTCGATAACAGACTACCATCCATAATGATAAGGCTACCATCCATTGGAGTAACAAAAATCTGAACAGCACACTACCTTCAATAATGACATGGCTACCATCCATTGGAGTAACCGAAATCTCTAGGATAGACTACCTTCCATAATGACAAGGCTACCATCCATTGGAGTAACAAAAATCTCGACAATAGACTAACTTCCATAATGACAAGGCTACCATCCATTGGAGTAACTAAAATTTCGACAACAGGCTACCTTCCATATTAACTAGGATACCATCCATTGGAATAACAAAAATATCGACAATAGACTACCTTCCATAATGACAAAGCTACCATCCAATGGAGTATCAAAAATCTAAACAACAGACTACTTTCCATAATGCCAAGTCTACCATCCATTGGAGTAACAAAAATCTCAACGATAGACTTCCATCCATAATGACAAGGATACCATCCATTGGAGTAACAAAAATATCAACAACAGACTACCTTCCATAATGACAAGGCTACCGTCCATTGGAGTAACAAAAATCTCGACAACAAACTATCTTCCATAATGACAACGCTACAATCCATTGGAGTAAGAAAAACCTCGAAAACAGGCTACCTTCCATAATGACAAGGTCACTATCCATTGCGGTAACAAAAATCTGTACAATAGACTACCTTCCATAATGACATGGGTACCATCCATTGGAGTAAAACAAATCTCGACAACAGACTACCTTCCATCTTAACAAGGCTACCAAAATTTGGAGTAACAAAAATATCGACAACGGACTACCTTCCATAATGACAAGGCTACCATCTATTGGAGTAAAGAAAATCTCGACAACAGACTACCTTCCATAATTACAAGGCTACCATACATTGGAGAAATAAAGATATCGACAACAGACTACCTTCCATAATGACAAGGCTTCCATCCATTGGAGTAACACAAATCTCGACAACTGACTACCTTCCATAATAACTAGGCTACCATTCATTGAAATAATAAAAATATCGACAACAGACTACCTTCCATAATGACAAGGCCACCATCCAATGGAGTATCAAAAATATGAACAACAAACTACTTTCCATATTGCCAAGCCTACCATCCATTGGAGCAACAGAAATCTCAACCACAGACTACCTTCCCTAATGACAAGGCTACCATCCATTGGAGTAACAAAAATCTTGACAACATACTACCTTTCACAATGACAAGGCTACCATCCATTGGAGTAACAAAAATCTCGAAAACAAACTACCTTCCATAATGACAAGGCTACCATCCATTGGAATACAAAAGTCTCGACAACAGACTACCTTCCATAATGACAAGGCTACCATCCGATGGAATAACAAAAATCTCGACAACAGACTACCATCAAAAATGATAAGGCTACCATCCATTGGAGTAACAAAAATTTGAACAGCACACTACCTTCAATAATGACATGGCTACCATCCATTGGAGTAACCGAAATCTCAAGGATAGACTACCTTCCGTAATGACAAGGCTACAATCCATTGGAGTAACAAAAATCTCGACAATAGACTAACTTCCATAATGACAAGGCTACCATCCATTGGAGTAACGAAAATCTCGACAATAGAATACCTTCCATAATGACAAGGCTACCATTCATTGGAGTAATGAAAATCTCGACAATAGACTACCTACAATAATAACAAGGCTAATCCATTGGAGTAACAAAAATATTGACAACAGATTGCGTTTAATAATGACAAGGCTACCATCCATTGGAGTAACAAAACTGTCGACAATAGACTACCTTCCATAATGACAAGGCTACCATCCACTGGAGTAACAAAAATCTCGGCAACAGACTACCTTCCATATTGACAAGGCTACCATACATTGGAGTAACAATTATATCAACAATAATCCATCTTCCATAATGACAAGGCTTCCATCCATTGGAGTAACAAAAATCTCGACAACAGACTACCTACCATATAACTAGGCTACCATGCATTGGAATAACAAAAATATCGACAATAGACTACCTTCCATAATGACAAGGCTACCATCCAATGGAGTATCAAAAATCTAAACAACTGACTACTTTCCATAATGCCAAGTCTACCATCCATTGGACTAACAAAAATATCAACAATAGACTACATTCAATAATGACAAGGATATCATTCATTGGAGTAACAAAAATATCGACAACAAACTACCTTCCATAATAACAAGGCTACCATCCATTGGAGTACGAAAAATCTCGACAATAGGATACCTTCCATAATGACAAGGCTACCATCCATTGGAGTAACAAATATCTCGACAATGGACTACCTTCCATAATGTCATGGGTACCATCCATTGGAGTAAGAAAAATCTCGACAACAGGCTATCTTCCATAATGATAAGGTCACAATCCATTGTGGTATCAAAAATCTCGACAGCAGACTAACTTCCATAATGACAAGGCTACCATCCATTGGAGTAACGAAAAGCTCGACAACAGACTACCTTCCATAATGACAAGGCTACCATCCATTGGAGTAACAAAATCTGAACAATAGACTAGCTTTCATAATGACAAAGCTACCATCCATTGGAGTACCAAAAATCTCGAAGACAGACTACATACCATAATGACAAGTCTACCATCAATTGGAGTAACTAAAATTTCGACAACAGGCTACCTTCCATATTAACTAGGATACCATCCATTGGAATAACAAAAATATTGACAATAGACTACCTTCCATAATGACAAAGCTACCATCCAATGGAGTATCAAAAATCTAAACAACAGACTACTTTCCATAATGCCAAGTCTACCATCCATTGGAGTAACAAAAATCTCAACGATAGACTTCCATCCATAATGACAAGGATACCATCCATTGGAGTAACAAAAATATGAACAACAGACTACCTTCCATAATGACAAGGGTACCGTCCATTGGAGTAACAAAAATCTCGACAACAAACTACCTTCCATAATGACAACGCTACAATCCATTGGAGTAATAAAAACCTCGAAAACAGGCTACCTTCCATAATGACAAGGTCACTATCCATTGCGGTAACAAAAATATGTACAATAGACTACCTTCCATAATGACATGGGTACCATCCATTGGAGTAAAACAAATCTCGACAACAGACTACCTTCCATCTTAACAAGGCTACCAAAATTTGGAGTAACAAAAATATCGACAACGGACTACCTTCCATAATGACAAGGCTACCATCTATTGGAGTAAAGAAAATCTCGACAACAGACTACCTTCCATAATTACAAGGCTACCATACATTGGAGAAATAAAGATATCGACAACAGACTACCTTCCATAATGACAAGGCTTCCATCCATTGGAGTAACACAAATCTCGACAACTGACTACCTTCCATAATAACTAGGCTACCATTCATTGAAATAATAAAAATATCGACAACAGACTACCTTCCATAATGACAAGGCCACCATCCAATGGAGTATCAAAAATATGAACAACAAACTACTTTCCATATTGCCAAGCCTACCATCCATTGGAGCAACAGAAATCTCAACGACAGACTACCTTCCATAATGACAAGGCTACCATCCATTGGAGTAACAAAAATCTTGACAACATACTACCTTTCACAATGACAAGGCTACCATCCATTGGAGTAAAAAAAATCTCGAAAACAAACTACCTTCCATAATGACAAGGCTACCATCCATTGGAATACAAAAATCTCGACAACAGACTACCTTCCATAATGACAAGGCTACCATCCGATGGAATAACAAAAATCTCGACAACAGACTACCATCCAAAATGATAAGGCTACCATCCATTGGAGTAACAAAAATTTGAACAGCACACTACCTTCAATAATGACATGGCTACCATCCATTGGAGTAACCGAAATCTCAAGGATGGACTACCTTCCATAATGACAAGGCTACAATCCATTGGAGTAACAAAAATCTCGACAATAGAGTAACTTCCATAATGACAAGGCTACCATCCATTGGAGTAACGAAAATCTCGACAATAGAATACCTTCCATAATGACAAGGCTACCATTCATTGGAGTAACGAAAATCTCGACAATAGACTACCTACAATAATGACAAGGCTAATCCATTGGAGTAACAAAAATATTGACAACAGATTGCGTTTAATAATGACAAGGCTACCATCCATTGGAGTAACAAAACTGTCAACAATAGACTACCTTCCATAATGACAAGGCTACCATCCACTGGAGTAACAAAAATCTCGGCAACAGACTACCTTCCATATTGACAAGGCTGCCATACATTGGAGTAACTATTATATCAACAATAGTCCATCTTCCATAATGACAAGGCTTCCATCCATTGGAGTAACAAAAATCTCGACAACAGACTACCTACCATATAACTAGGCTACCATGCATTGGAATAACAAAAATATCGACAATAGACTACCTTCCATAATGACAAGGCTACCATCCAATGGAGTATCAAAAATATAAACAACTGACTACTTTCCATAATGCCAAGTCTACCATCCATTGGACTGACAAAAATATCAACAATAGACTACATTCAATAATGACAAGGCTACCATTCATTGGAGTACGAAAAATCTCGACAATAGGATACCTTCCATAATGACAAGGCTACCATCCATTGGAGTAACAAATATCTCGACAATAGACTACCTTCCATAATGACATGGGTACCATCCATTGGAGTAAGAAAAATCTCGACAACAGGCTATCTTCCATAATGATAAGGTCACAATCCATTGTGGTATCAAAAATCTCGACAGCAGACTAACTTCCATAATGACAAGGCTACCATCCATTGGAGTAACGAAAAGCTCGACAACAGACTACCTTCCATAATGACAAGGCTACCATCCATTAGAGTACCAAAATCTGAACAATAGACTAGCTTCCATAATGACAAAGCTACCATCCATTGGAGTACCAAAAATCTCGAAGACAGACTACATATCATAATGACAAGTCTACCATCAATTGGAGTAACTAAAATTTCGACAACAGGCTACCTTCCATATTAACTAGGATACCATCCATTGGAATAACAAAAATATCGACAATAGACTACCTGCCATAATGACAAAGCTACCATCCAATGGAGTATCAAAAATCTAAACAACAGACTACTTTCCATAATGCCAAGTCTACCATCCATTGGAGTAACAAAAATCTCAACGATAGACTTCCATCCATAATGACAAGGATACCATCCATTCGAGTAACAAAAATATCAACAACAGACTACCTTCCATAATGACAAGGCTACCGTCCATTGGAGTAACAAAAATCTCGACAACAAACTACCTTCCATAATGACAACGCTACAATCCATTGGAGTAAGAAAAACCTCGAAAACAGGCTACCTTCCATAATGACAAGGTCACTATCCATTGCGGTAACAAAAATCTCGACAATAGACTACCTTCCATAATGACATGGGTACCATCCATTGGAGTAAAACAAATATCGACAACAGACTACCTTCCATCTTAACAAGGCTACCATCATTTGGAGTAACAAAAATATCGACAACGGACTACCTTCCATAATGACAAGGCTACCATCCATTGAAGTAAATAAAATCTCGACAACAGACTACCTTCCATAATTACAAGGCTACCATACATTGGAGTAATAAAGATATCGACAATAGACTACCTTCCATAATGACAAGGCTTCCATCCATTGGAGTAACACAAATCTCGACAACTGACTACCTTCCATAATAACTAGGCTACCATTCATTGAAATAATAAAAATATCGACAACAGACTACCTTCCATAATGACAAGGCCACCATCCAATGGAGTATCAAAAATCTGAACAACAAACTACTTTCCATATTGCCAAGCCTACCATCCATTGGAGCAACAGAAATCTCAACGACAGACTACCTTCCATAATGACAAGGCTACCATCCATTGGAGTAACAAAAATCTTGACAACATACTACCTTTCACAATGACAAGGCTACCATCCATTGGAGTAACAAATATTTCGAAAACAAACTACCTTCCATAATGACAAGGCTACCATCCATTGGAATACAAAAATCTCGAAAATAGACTACCTTCCATAATGACAAGGCTACCATCCATTGGAGTAACAAATATATCGACAATGGACTACCTTCCTTAATGACATGGGTACCATCCATTGGAGTAAGAAAAATCTCGACAACAGGCTATCTTCCATAATGATAAGGTCACAATCCATTGTGGTATCAAAAATCTCGACAGCAGACTAACTTCCATAATGACAAGGCTACCATCCATTGGAGTAACAAAAATTTCGAAAACAAACTACCTTCCATAATGACAAGGCTACCATTCATTTGAATACAAAAATCTCGACAACAGACTACCTTCCATAATGACAAGGCTACCATCCGATGGAATAACAAAAATCTCGATAACAGACTACCATCCATAATGATAAGGCTACCATCCATTGGAGTAACAAAAATCTGAACAGCACACTACCTTCAATAATGACATGGCTACCATCCATTGGAGTAACCGAAATCTCTAGGATAGACTACCTTCCATAATGACAAGGCTACCATCCATTGGAGTAACAAAAATCTCGACAATAGACTAACTTCCATAATGACAAGGCTACCATCCATTGGAGTAACTAAAATTTCGACAACAGGCTACCTTCCATATTAACTAGGATACCATCCATTGGAATAACAAAAATATCGACAATAGACTACCTAGCATAATGACAAAGCTACCATCCAATGGAGTATCAAAAATCTAAACAACAGACTACTTTCCATAATGCCAAGTCTACCATCCATTGGAGTAACAAAAATCTCAACGATAGACTTCCATCCATAATGACAAGGATACCATCCATTGGAGTAACAAAAATATCAACAACAGACTACCTTCCATAATGACAAGGCTACCGTCCATTGGAGTAACAAAAATCTCGACAACAAACTACCTTCCATAATGACAACGCTACAATCCATTGGAGTAAGAAAAACCTCGAAAACAGGCTACCTTCCATAATGACAAGGTCACTATCCATTGCGGTAACAAAAATCTGTACAATAGACTACCTTCCATAATGACATGGGTACCATCCATTGGAGTAAAACAAATCTCGACAACAGACTACCTTCCATCTTAACAAGGCTACCAAAATTTGGAGTAACAAAAATATCGACAACGGACTACCTTCCATAATGACAAGGCTACCATCTATTGGAGTAAAGAAAATCTCGACAACAGACTACCTTCCATAATTACAAGGCTACCATACATTGGAGAAATAAAGATATCGACAACAGACTACCTTCCATAATGACAAGGCTTCCATCCATTGGAGTAACACAAATCTCGACAACTGACTACCTTCCATAATAACTAGGCTACCATTCATTGAAATAATAAAAATATCGACAACAGACTACCTTCCATAATGACAAGGCCACCATCCAATGGAGTATCAAAAATATGAACAACAAACTACTTTCCATATTGCCAAGCCTACCATCCATTGGAGCAACAGAAATCTCAACGACAGACTACCTTCCCTAATGACAAGACTACCATCCATTGGAGTAACAAAAATCTTGACAACATACTACCTTTCACAATGACAAGGCTACCATCCATTGGAGTAACAAAAATCTCGAAAACAAACTACCTTCCATAATGACAAGGCTACCATCCATTGGAATACAAAAGTCTCGACAACAGACTACCTTCCATAATGACAAGGCTACCATCCGATGGAATAACAAAAATCTCGACAACAGACTACCATCAAAAATGATAAGGCTACCATCCATTGGAGTAACAAAAATTTGAACAGCACACTACCTTCAATAATGACATGGCTACCATCCATTGGAGTAACCGAAATCTCAAGGATAGACTACCTTCCGTAATGACAAGGCTACAATCCATTGGAGTAACAAAAATCTCGACAATAGACTAACTTCCATAATGACAAGGCTACCATCCATTGGAGTAACGAAAATCTCGACAATAGAATACCTTCCATAATGACAAGGCTACCATTCATTGGAGTAACGAAAATCTCGACAATAGACTACCTACAATAATAACAAGGCTAATCCATTGGAGTAACAAAAATATTGACAACAGATTGCGTTTAATAATGACAAGGCTACCATCCATTGGAGTAACAAAACTGTCGACAATAGACTACCTTCCATAATGACAAGGCTACCATCCACTGGAGTAACAAAAATCTCGGCAACAGACTACCTCCCATATTGACAAGGCTACCATACATTGGAGTAACAATTATATCAACAATAATCCATCTTCCATAATGACAAGGCTTCCATCCATTGGAGTAACAAAAATCTCGACAACAGACTACCTACCATATAACTAGGCTACCATGCATTGGAATAACAAAAATATCGACAATAGACTACCTTCCATAATGACAAGGCTACCATCCAATGGAGTATCAAAAATCTAAACAACTGACTACTTTCCATAATGCCAAGTCTACCATCCATTGGACTAACAAAAATATCAACAATAGACTACATTCAATAATGACAAGGATATCATTCATTGGAGTAACAAAAATATCGACAACAAACTACCTTCCATAATAACAAGGCTACCATCCATTGGAGTACGAAAAATCTCGACAATAGGATACCTTCCATAATGACAAGGCTACCATCCATTGGAGTAACAAATATCTCGACAATGGACTACCTTCCATAATGACATGGGTACCATCCATTGGAGTAAGAAAAATCTCGACAACAGGCTATCTTCCATAATGATAAGGTCACAATCCATTGTGGTATCAAAAATCTCGACAGCAGACTAACTTCCATAATGACAAGGCTACCATCCATTGGAGTAACGAAAAGCTCGACAACAGACTACCTTCCATAATGACAAGGCTACAATCCATTGGAGTAACAAAATCTGAACAATAGACTAGCTTCCATAATGACAAAGCTACCATCCATTGGAGTACCAAAAATCTCGAAGACAGACTACATACCATAATGACAAGTCTACCATCAATTGGAGTAACTAAAATTTCGACAACAGGCTACCTTCCATATTAACTAGGATACCATCCATTGGAATAACAAAAATATTGACAATAGACTACCTTCCATAATGACAAAGCTACCATCCAATGGAGTATCAAAAATCTAAACAACAGACTACTTTCCATAATGCCAAGTCTACCATCCATTGGAGTAACAAAAATCTCAACGATATACTTCCATCCATAATGACAAGGATACCATCCATTGGAGTAACAAAAATATGAACAACAGACTACCTTCCATAATGACAAGGGTACCGTCCATTGGAGTAACAAAAATCTCGACAACAAACTACCTTCCATAATGACAACGCTACAATCCATTGGAGTAATAAAAACCTCGAAAACAGGCTACCTTCCATAATGACAAGGTCACTATCCATTGCGGTAACAAAAATCTGTACAATAGACTACCTTCCATAATGACATGGGTACCATCCATTGGAGTAAAACAAATCTCGACAACAGACTACCTTCCATCTTAACAAGGCTACCAAAATTTGGAGTAACAAAAATATCGACAACGGACTACCTTCCATAATGACAAGGCTACCATCTATTGGAGTAAAGAAAATCTCGACAACAGACTACCTTCCATAATTACAAGGCTACCATACATTGGAGAAATAAAGATATCGACAACAGACTACCTTCCATAATGACAAGGCTTCCATCCATTGGAGTAACACAAATCTCGACAACTGACTACCTTCCATAATAACTAGGCTACCATTCATTGAAATAATAAAAATATCGACAACAGACTACCTTCCATAATGACAAGGCCACCATCCAATGGAGTATCAAAAATATGAACAACAAACTACTTTCCATATTGCCAAGCCTACCATCCATTGGAGCAACAGAAATCTCAACGACAGACTACCTTCCATAATGACAAGGCTACCATCCATTGGAGTAACAAAAATCTTGACAACATACTACCTTTCACAATGACAAGGCTACCATCCATTGGAGTAAAAAAAATCTCGAAAACAAACTACCTTCCATAATGACAAGGCTACCATCCATTGGAATACAAAAAGCTCGACAACAGACTACCTTCCATAATGACAAGGCTACCATCCGATGGAATAACAAAAATCTCGACAACAGACTACCATCCAAAATGATAAGGCTACCATCCATTGGAGTAACAAAAATTTGAACAGCACACTACCTTCAATAATGACATGGCTACCATCCATTGGAGTAACCGAAATCTCAAGGATAGACTACCTTCCATAATGACAAGGCTACAATCCATTGGAGTAACAAAAATCTCGACAATAGACTAACTTCCATAATGACAAGGCTACCATCCATTGGAGTAACGAAAATCTCGACAATAGAATACCTTCCATAATGACAAGGCTACCATTCATTGGAGTAACGAAAATCTCGACAATAGACTACCTACAATAATGACAAGCCTAATCCATTGGAGTAACAAAAATATTGACAACAGATTGCGTTTAATAATGACAAGGCTACCATCCATTGGAGTAACAAAACTGTCAACAATAGACTACCTTCCATAATGACAAGGCTACCATCCACTGGAGTAACAAAAATCTCGGCAACAGACTACCTTCCATATTGACAAGGCTGCCATACATTGGAGTAACAATTATATCAACAATAGTCCATCTTCCATAATGACAAGGCTTCCATCCATTGGAGTAACAAAAATCTCGACAACAGACTACCTACCATATAACTAGGCTACCATGCATTGGAATAACAAAAATATCGACAATAGACTACCTTCCATAATGACAAGGCTACCATCCAATGGAGTATCAAAAATATAAACAACTGACTACTTTCCATAATGCCAAGTCTACCATCCATTGGACTGACAAAAATATCAACAATAGACTACATTCAATAATGACAATGATATCATTCATTGGAGTAACAAAAATATCGATAACAAACTACCTTCCATAATAACAAGGCTACCATCCATTGGAGTACGAAAAATCTCGACAATAGGATACCTTCCATAATGACAAGGCTACCATCCATTGGAGTAACAAATATCTCGACAACGGACTACCTTCCATAATGACATGGGTACCATCCATTGGAGTAAGAAAAATCTCGACAACAGGCTATCTTCCAAAATGATAAGGTCACAATCCATTGTGGTATCAAAAATCTCGACAGCAGACTAACTTCCATAATGACAAGGCTACCATCCATCGGAGTAACGAAAAGCTCGACAACAGACTACATTCCATAATGACAAGGCTACCATCCATTGGAGTAACAAAATCTGAACAATAGACTAGCTTCCATAATGACAAAGCTACCATCCATTGGAGTACCAAAAATCTCGAAAACATACTACATACCATAATGACAAGTCTACCATCAATTGGAGTAACTAAAATTTCGACAACAGGCTACCTTCCATATTAACTAGGATACCATCCATTGGAATAACAAAAATATCGACAATAGACTACCTTCCATAATGACAAAGCTACCATCCAATGGAGTATCAAAAATCTAAACAACAGACTACTTTCCATAATGCCAAGTCTACCATCCATTGGAGTAACAAAAATCTCAACGATAGACTTCCATCCATAATGACAAGGATACCATCCATTGGAGTAACAAAAATATCAACAACAGACTACCTTCCATAATGACAAGGCTACCGTCCATTGGAGTAACAAAAATCTCGACAACAAACTACCTTCCATAATGACAACGCTACAATCCATTGGAGTAAGAAAAACCTCGAAAACAGGCTACCTTCCATAATGACAAGGTCACTATCCATTGCGGTAACAAAAATCTGTACAATAGACTACCTTCCATAATGACATGGGTACCATCCATTGGAGTAAAACAAATCTCGACAACAGACTACCTTCCATCTTAACAAGGCTACCAAAATTTGGAGTAACAAAAATATCGACAACGGACTACCTTCCATAATGACAAGGCTACCATCTATTGGAGTAAAGAAAATCTCGACAACAGACTACCTTCCATAATTACAAGGCTACCATACATTGGAGAAATAAAGATATCGACAACAGACTACCTTCCATAATGACAAGGCTTCCATCCATTGGAGTAACACAAATCTCGACAACTGACTACCTTCCATAATAACTAGGCTACCATTCATTGAAATAATAAAAATATCGACAACAGACTACCTTCCATAATGACAAGGCCACCATCCAATGGAGTATCAAAAATATGAACAACAAACTACTTTCCATATTGCCAAGCCTACCATCCATTGGAGCAACAGAAATCTCAGCGACAGACTACCTTCCATAATGACAAGGCTACCATCCATTGGAGTAACAAAAATCTTGACAACATACTACCTTTCACAATGACAAGGCTACCATCCATTGGAGTAACAAAAATCTCGAAAACAAACTACCTTCCATAATGACAAGGCTACCATCCATTGGAATACAAAAGTCTCGACAACAGACTACCTTCCATAACGACAAGGCTACCATCCGATGGAATAACAAAAATCTCGACAACAGACTACCATCCAAAATGATAAGGCTACCATCCATTGGAGTAACAAAAATTTGAACAGCACACTACCTTCAATAATGACATGGCTACCATCCATTGGAGTAACCGAAATCTCAAGGATAGACTACCTTCCATAATGACAAGGCTACAATCCATTGGAGTAACAAAAATCTCGACAATAGAGTAACTTCCATAATGACAAGGCTACCATCCATTGGAGTAACGAAAATCTCGACAATAGAATACCTTCCATAATGACAAGGCTACCATTCATTGGAGTAACGAAAATCTCGACAATAGACTACCTACAATAATGACAAGGCTAAACCATTGGAGTAACAAAAATATTGACAACAGATTGCGTTTAATAATGACAAGGCTACCATCCATTGGAGTAACAAAACTGTCGACAATAGACTACCTTCCATAATGACAAGGCTACCATCCACTGGAGTAACAAAAATCTCGGCAACAGACTACCTTCCATATTGACAAGGCTACCATACATTGGAGTAACAATTATATCAACAATAGTCCATCTTCCATAATGACAAGGCTTCCATCCATTGGAGTAACAAAAATCTCGAGAACAGACTACCTACCATATAACTAGGCTACCATGCATTGGAATAACAAAAATATCGACAATAGACTACCATCCATAATGCCAAGTCTACCATCCATTGGACTAACAAAAATATCAACAATAGACTACACTCAATAATGACAAGGATATCATTCATTGGAGTAACAAAAATATCGACAACAAACTACCTTCCATAATAACAAGGCTACCATCCATTGGAGTACGAAAAATCTCGACAATAGGATACCTTCCATAATGACAAGGCTACCATCCATTGGAGTAACAAATATCTCGACAATAGACTACCTTCCATAATGACATGGGTACCATCCATTGGAGTAAGAAAAATCTCGACAACAGGCTATCTTCCATAATGATAAGGTCACAATCCATTGTGGTATCAAAAATCTCGACAGCAGACTAACTTCCATAATGACAAGGCTACCATCCATTGGAGTAACGAAAAGCTCGACAACAGACTACCTTCCATAATGACAAGGCTACCATCCATTGGAGTACCAAAATCTGAACAATAGACTAGCTTCCATAATGACAAAGCTACCATCCATTGGAGTACCAAAAATCTCGAAGACAGACTACATACCATAATGACAAGTCTACCATCAATTGGAGTAACTAAAATTTCGACAACAGGCTACCTTCCATATTAACTAGGATACCATCCATTGGAATAACAAAAATATCGACAATAGACTACCTGCCATAATGACAAAGCTACCATCCAATGGAGTATCAAAAATCTAAACAACAGACTACTTTCCATAATGCCAAGTCTACCATCCATTGGAGTAACAAAAATCTCAACGATAGACTTCCATCCATAATGACAAGGATACCATCCATTCGAGTAACAAAAATATCAACAACAGACTACCTTCCATAATGACAAGGCTACCGTCCATTGGAGTAACAAAAATCTCGACAACAAACTACCTTCCATAATGACAACGCTACAATCCATTGGAGTAAGAAAAACCTCGAAAACAGGCTACCTTCCATAATGACAAGGTCACTATCCATTGCGGTAACAAAAATCTCGACAATAGACTACCTTCCATAATGACATGGGTACCATCCATTGGAGTAAAACAAATATCGACAACAGACTACCTTCCATCTTAACAAGGCTACCATCATTTGGAGTAACAAAAATATCGACAACGGACTACCTTCCATAATGACAAGGCTACCATCCATTGAAGTAAATAAAATCTCGACAACAGACTACCTTCCATAATTACAAGGCTACCATACATTGGAGTAATAAAGATATCGACAATAGACTACCTTCCATAATGACAAGGCTTCCATCCATTGGAGTAACACAAATCTCGACAACTGACTACCTTCCATAATAACTAGGCTACCATTCATTGAAATAATAAAAATATCGACAACAGACTACCTTCCATAATGACAAGGCCACCATCCAATGGAGTATCAAAAATCTGAACAACAAACTACTTTCCATATTGCCAAGCCTACCATCCATTGGAGCAACAGAAATCTCAACGACAGACTACCTTCCATAATGACAAGGCTACCATCCATTGGAGTAACAAAAATCTTGACAACATACTACCTTTCACAATGACAAGGCTACCATCCATTGGAGTAACAAATATTTCGAAAACAAACTACCTTCCATAATGACAAGGCTACCATCCATTGGAATACAAAAATCTCGAAAATAGACTACCTTCCATAATGACAAGGCTACCATCTGATGGAATAATAAAAATCTCGACAACAGACTACCATCCATAATGACAAGGCTACCATCCATTGGAGTAACAAAAATATGAACATCACACTACCTTCAATATTGACATGGCTACCATCCATTGGAGTAACCGAAATCTCAAGGATAGACTACCTTCCATAATGACAAGGCTACCATACATTGGAGTAACAAAAATCTCGACAACAGACTAACTTCCATAATGACAAGGCTACCCTCCATTGGAGTAACGAAAATCTCGACAATAGAATACCTTCCATAATGACAAGGCTACCATTAATTGGAGTAACGAAAATCTCGACAATAGACTACCTACAATATCGACAAGGCTAATCCATTGGAGTAACAAAAATATTGACAACAGACTGCGTTTAATAATGACAAGGCTACCATCCATTGGAGTAACAAAACTCTCGACAATAGACTACCTTCCATAATGACAAGGCTACCATCCACTGGAGTAACAAAAATCTCGACAACTGACTACCTTCCATATTGACAAGGCTACCATACATTGGAGTAACAATGATATCAACAATAGTCCATCTTCCATAATGACAAGGCTTCCATCCATTGGAGTAACAAAAATCTCGACAACAGACTACCTACCATATAACTAGGCTACCATCCATTGGAATAACAAAAATATCGACAATAGACTACCTTCCATAATGACAAGGGTACCATCCAATGGAGTATCAAAAACCTAAACAACGGACTACTTTCGATAATGCCAAGTCTACCATCCATTGGACTAACAAAAATATCAACAATAGACTACATTCAATAATGAAAAGGCTATCATCCATTGGAGTAACAAAAATCTCGACAACGAACTACCTTCCATAATGACAAGGTCACCATCCATTGTGGTAACAAAAATCTCGAAAATAGACTACCTTCCATAATGACATGGGTACCATCCATTGGAGTAAAAAAAGCTCGACAACAGACTACCTTCCATCTTGACAAGGCTACCATCCATTGGAGTAACAAAAATATTGACAACAGACTACCTTCCATAATGACAAGGCTACCATCCATTGGAGTAACGAAAATATCGACAACAAACTCTCTTCCATAATTACAAGGCTACCATACATTGGAGTAATAAAGATATTGAAAACATACTACCTTCCATAATGAAAAGGCTTTCAACCTCTGGAGTAACACAAATCTCGACAACTGACTACCTTCCATAATAACTAGGCTAACATCCATTGAAATAACAAAAGTCTCGACAATAGACTACCTTCCATAATGACAAGGATACCATCCAATGGAGTATCAAAAATATGAACAACAAACTACTTTCCATAATGCCAAGCCTACCATCCATTGGAGTAACAGAAATCTCAACAACAGACTACCTTCCATAATGACAAGGCTACCATCCATTGGAGTAACAAAAATATCAACAACATACTACCTTCCATAATGACAAGGCTACCATCCATTGGAGTAATAAAAATATCGACAACAAACTACCTTCCATAATGACAAGGCTACCATCCATTCTTGTAAGAAAAATCTCGACAACATGCTACCTTCCGTAATGACAAAGTCACCATCCATTGTGGTAACAAAAATCTCGACAATAGACTACCTTCCATAATGACAAGGCTACCATCCATTGGAGTAAAAAAAATCACGACAAACAGATTACCTTCCATCATGACAAGGAAATTTTACATTGGAGTAACAAAGATATCGACAACAGACTACCTTCCATAATGACAAGGCTTTCATCCATTGGAGTAACACAAATCTCGACAATAATGACAAGGCTAATCCATTGGAGTAACAAAAATATTGACAACAGACTACGTTTCATAATGAGAAGGCTACCGTCCATTGGAGTAACGAAAATCTCGACAATAGAATACCTTCCATAATGACAAGGCTACCATTAATTGGAGTAACGAAAATCTCGACAATAGACTACCTACAATATCGACAAGGCTAATCCATTGGAGTAACAAAAATATTGAAAACAGATTGCGTTTAATAATGACAAGGCTACCATCCATTGGAGTAACAAAACTCTCGACAATAGACTACCTTCCATAATGACAAGGCTACCATCCACTGGAGTAACAAAAATCTCGACAACAGACTACCTTCCATATTGACAAGGCTACCATACATTGGAGTAACAATGATATCAACAATAGTCCATCTTCCATAATGACAAGGCTTCCATCCATTGGAGTAACAAAAATCTCGACAACAGACTACCTACCATATAACTAGGCTACCATCCATTGGAATAACAAAAATATCGACAATAGACTACCTTCCATAATGACAAGGCTACCATCCAATGGAGTATCAAAAACCTAAACAATGGACTACTTTCCATAATGACAAGGCTACCATCCATTGGACTAACAAAAAATATAAACAATAGACTACATTCAATAATGACAAGGCTATCATCCATTGGAGTAACAAAAATCTCGACAACAAACTACCTTCCATAATAACAAGGCTACCATCCATTGGAGTACGAAAAATCTCGACAATAGGATACCTTCCATAATGACAAGGTCACCATCCATTGTGGTAACAAAAATCTCGACAATAGACTACCTTCCATAATGACATGCGTACCATCCATTGGAGTAAAAAAAGCTCAACATCAAACTACCTTCCATCTTGACAAGGCTACCATCCATTGGAGTAACAAAAATATTGACAACAGACTACCTTCCATAATGACAAGGCTACCATCCATTAGAGTAACGAAAATATCGACAACAGACCCTCTTCCATAATTACAAGGCTACCATACATTGGAGTAATAAAGATATTGAAAACATACTACCTTCCATAATGAAAAGGCTTTCAACCTCTGGAGTAACACAAATCTCGACAACTGACTACCTTCCATAATAACTAGGCTAACATCCATTGAAATAACAAAAGTCTCGACAATAGACTACCTTCCATAATGACAAGTATACCATCCAATGGAGTATCAAAAATATGAACAACAAACTACTTTCCATAATGCCAAGCCTACTATCCATTGGAGTAACAGAAATCTCAACAACAGACTACCTTCCATAATGACAAGGCTACCATCCATTGGAGTAACAAAAATATCAACAACATACTACCTTCCATAATGACAAGGCTACCATCCATTGGAGTAATAAAAATCTCGACAACAAACTACCTTCCATAATGACAAGGCTACCATCCATTGTTGGAAGAAAAATCTCGACCACATGCTACCTTCTGTAATGACAAAGTCACCATCCATTGTGGTAACCAAAATCTCGACAATAGACTACCTTCCATAATGACAAGGCTACCATCCATTGGAGTAAAAAAAATCACGACAAACAGACTACCTTCCATCATGACAAGGAAATTTTACATTGGAGTAACAAAGATATCGACAACAGACTACCTTCCATAATGACAAGGCTTTCATCCATTGGAGTAACACAAATCTCGACAATAATGACAAGGCTAATCCATTGGAGTAACAAAAATATTGACAACAGACTACGTTTCATAATGAGAAGGCTACCGTCCATTGGAGTAACAAAACTCTCGACAATAGACTACCTTCCATAATGACAAGGCTACCTTCCACGGGAGTAACAAAAATCACGACAACAGACTACCTTCCATAATGACAAGGCTACCATTTATTGGAGTAACAATGATATCGACAAAAGACTACCTTCCATAATGACAAGGCTTCCATCCATTGGAGTAACAAAAATCTCGACAATAGACTACCTACCATATAACTAGGCTAGCATCCATTGGAATAACAAAAATATCGACATTAAACTACCTACCATAATGACAAGGCTACCATCCAATGGAGTATCAAAAATCTAAACAACGGACTACTTTCCATAATGCCAAGTCAACCATCCATTGGACTAATAAAAATATCAACAACAGACTACCTTCAATAATGACAAGGCTACCATCCATTGGAGTAACAAAAATCTCGACAACAAATTACCTTCCATAATAAAAAGGCTACCATCCATTGGAGTAAGAAAAATCTAGAAAACAGGATACCTTACATAATGACAAGGTCACCATCCACTGTGGTAACAAAAATCTCGACAATAAACTACCTTCCATAATGACATGGGTACCATCCATTGGAGTAAAAAAAATCTCGACAACAGACTACCTTCCATCTTGACAAGGCTACCATCCATTGGATTAACAAAAATATTGACAACAGACTCCCTTCCATAATGACAAGGCTACCATCCATTGGAGTAACGGAAATCTCGACAACAGACTACCATCCATAATTACAAGGCTACCATATATTGGAGTAATAAAGATATCGACAATAGACTACATTCCATAATGACAAGGCTTCCATCCAATGGAGTATCAAAATCTGCACAACAAACTACTTTCCATAATGCCAAGCCTACCATCCATTGGAGTAACAAAAATCTCAACGACAGACTACCTTCCATAATGACAAGGCTACCATCCATTGGAGTAACAAAAATATCAACAATAGACTACCTTCCATAATGACAAGGCTACCATCCATTTAAGTAATAAAAATCTCGACAACAAACTACCTTCCATAATGACAAGGTTACCATCCGTTGTTGTAAGCAAAATCTCGACAACAGGATACCTTCCGTAATGACAAAGTCACCATCCATTGTGGTAACAAAAATCTTGACAATAGACTACCTTCCATAATGACATGGGTACCATCCATTGGAGTAAAAAAAACATGACAACAGACTACCTTCCATCATGACAAGGCTACCATCTATTGGAGTAACAAAAATATAGACAATAGACTACCTTCCATAATGACAAGGCTACCATCCATTGGAGTAACGAAAATCTCGACAACAAACTACCTTCCATAATTACAAGGCTACCATATATTAGAGTAACAAAGATATCGACAATAGACTACCTTCCAAAATGACAAGGCTTTCATCCATTGGAGTAACACAAATCTCGACAACAGACTACCTTCTATAATAACTAGGCTACTATCTATTGAAATAACGAAAATCTCCACAACAGACTACCTTCCAAAATGACAAGGCTAACATCCAATGGAGTATAAAAAATATGAACAACAGACTACTTTCCATAATGCCAGGCCTACCATCCATTAGAGTAACAGAAATCTCAACGACAGACTACCTTCCATAATGACAAGGCTACCATCTATTGGAGTAACAAAAATATCAATAACATACTACATTCCATCATGACAAGGCTACCATCCATTGGAGTAACCAAAATCTCAAAAACAGGCCACGTTCCATAATGATAAGGCTACCATCCATTTGAGTAAAAAATATCTCGACAACAAACTACCTTCCATAATGACAAGGATATCATCCATTGGAGTAAGAAAAATCTGGACAACAGGCTACCTTCCAGAATGATAAGGTCACCATTCATTGTAGTAAAAAAATTCTCGACAACAGACTAACTTCCATAATGACAAAGCTACCATCCATTGGAGTAACGAAAATCTCGACAATAGAATACCTTCCATAATGACAAGGCTACCATTCATTAGAGTAACAAAATCTAAACAATAGACTAGCTTCCATAATGACAAAGCTACCATCCATTGGAGTAACAAAAATCTCAAAGACAGACTACCTACCATAATGACAAGGCTACCATCCATTGGAGTAACTAAAATTTCGACAACAGACTACCTACCATAATTACAAGGATAACATCCATTGGAGTAACTAAAATCTCGACAACAGACTACCTTCCATAATGACAAAGCAACCATCCATTTGAGTAACTAAAACATCGACAACAGACTACATTCCATAATGAAAAGGCTATTATCCAGTGGAGTAACAAAAATATTTACAATAGACTACCTTCCATAATGACAAGGATACTATCCATTGGAGTAACAAAAATTTGAATCTTCTTTAGGAACAATCAGACTCACTAGGGAAGTATAATGTTGCTCAAATAAAGAGTCCTGCCATTGGCTGCTATGAGGAGGAATTACAATAAAGATTTCCTGAAGAAGATATAGCTCCCTGGATAAATGCCAATATAATTTCTATAGAAATTTCTTGTCCAAAATAAATGCACATTTTCAAAATAGGGCTCATAGTTTGCGGAAATCTAAATAATAATATTGTTGAGGGTACCCACTCCGACTAGAAATAAACTGAAATGAAGCAGTCAACCAAAACACGTCTCCTGAGAAATAAACTCCAGAAGGAATCCCATTCCGTCCAGACAACGAGCTGAAAAGAAGGCTAAAACAATTCTCCCACTAGTGATAACTCAGTGGGGAAATTGAAAGATTGTACACTTTCTGTTAAGGTCGACATTCTATTGGAGAGAGATTAACATAACGCTTCAAAATAGGATAATATGTCAGCAACATTTAATGAATGCAAATGAGCAATGATTTTCTAAGTTCAAACATGCAGATGTATGTGTGAATGTATGAATGTCACCATGTATGTTGATAAAACAAACACAGAACATTGGGGATAACCAGGAAAGGCCACATATGGGTAAAATCGATACTCGGCTAAGTCATAATTAGGATGGAACTTCCATAAGAAAGCAAGAACCCACTGAGGAAACAACTTCTTATCTCATAGCTTATGTTTAATGAGGAAGAAACATATAAACTCAAATGATGATGTAACATCTTCCTCTGAGCTTTAACTGGAAACCAAACAAAATGGACACCAAAAGAGAGTTTGAAGTTCAAATTTTTGCCAGGATTGACTTCACTAGAGAAGAACAAAATCATCTCATTGAGACAATAGTTGGGATAGCATATTGATTTCAATGGGGGAGGATAATAACATGTTAGAGAAGAATACTTCAAGATACATCTTCAATAACGAGAGTGATAATTTCACCAACTTCTTCGGGGAGAAAGTATAAAAACCTCATAGGGAAACAAATTTAGAAAAGTATCTCGTCTCAGCATCACCTGGGGAATTTCAATCACTAAAACAATAAAAACTTTTGGGGATTTTAAATATAATCCATCACTCGGCGAGAGAAAACCCAAAAAGTTGATAACCATCTCAACACTTCTTCAACAAAATGCTTCCCTTGCCTGGCTTCCGAGCACATAAACAAAAAGCCAATGCTATCGAAAGGAAATTCTTCGTGAATGAGTCTAATCTCAACAGGTACGGGGAGACAAGACTTTTCACCAAATGAGTGAAGCCTTTATTTTATGCAAACATTTGGGTTTTATCTGTCCCTGAGATCACTAATTTTGTCCTCGTTGTACTATAAAATTTATAGAAATTTGTAAATTCTTTTCAAAAATAATTTTTTTATTTAATCTGTTTGCTTTAATCATTACAATCAATAATAAATGAAATCTTTATAGGCTGAATAACATAAGAATTGGATAAAAGGCTCACATTTTATTAATAGAATGTTGCCTACAAATGGCAAGACTCCATAAATGGTTACAAAGTTTGGAACATGGTAATATATATTGGAAAAGATACATTAAATTATAATTACCACCATTCTCTCTAGCAACTCTAAATTCCTTAGACGAAACTTTTGTTGAAGAGTAGAAAGATCTGAACACATTGTTTCCCCCATTTGATCAAGTCTTTTCTAATGCAGTTACTTTCTAGAAAATCCCTAACTTTTTCCTAGGTTACCCTTGCGGGTTTTCAACCTACCAGGAAAATTTATTCTATTTATGTCTATAATTTTTTCCCAGACCGCCCTTTCGGGTTTTCGGCCTACTAAGACACTCCTTTTTGCCTAAGCCTCCCTTTCAGGTTTTTTCCTTAGCGAGTTGTTCTTTTGTTTTTCTAGGTGAAGTATTTCTTGACTGCATCAGCATTCACGGGACATGGGAACTCCTCGCCATCCATTATTTCAAGAATCAGTGCACTTCCAGTGAAGGCTTTCTTAATAACATACGGGCCTTCAAAATTGGGAGTCCACTGGCCCCTTGGTTTAGTGTTGAAAGATGTGATCTTCCTGAGCACGAGGTCGCCTTCACTGAATTCACGAGGTTCGACCTTCTTATCAAAAGCTTTCTTCATTATCTTTTGGTATAATTGCTCATGTCACAAGGTTATCATTCTTTTTTCTTATATTAAATTCAACAGGTCAAACCTGTTCTGGACCCATTCAGCCTCTGAAAACTTGGCTTCCATTATTACTCGCAAACAGGGATTCTCAACTTCAATGGGGAGAACTGCTTCCATGGCATATACAAGAGAGAACGAGGTTCGCCCTGTTGAAGTGCGTACAGATGTTCGATACCCAGGCAGAGAAAACATGACTATTTCATGCCAATCTTTATAAGTAACCCCCAATATCTGGATGATTTTCTTGATGTTCTTATTGGCCGCTTCAACAACTCCATTCATCTTTGCATGTAGGGAGATGAATTATGATGGACAATTTTAAATTCTTCGCAAAGTTTAGACATCATTTTGTTATTCATATTTGAGCCATTGTTGGTGATAATCCTGCTTGGTGAACCATACCAACATATGAGGTTTTTCTTGATAAAACTCACCATCGTTGTTTAGTGACATTAGCATATGAAGCTGCCTCTAGCCATTTGGTAAAATAGTCAATTTCCACTAAGATAAAATGATGCCAATTTGACACCTTTGGTTCAATCATTACGATCATATCAATACCCCACATAGAGAAAGGCCATGGGTACGAAATAACATTGAGAAGTGTAGGAGGCACATGAACTTTATCAACATAAATTTGGCACTTATGGCACTTCTTAGCAAATTCGTAACAGTCAGAGTCCATTGTCAACCAATAGTAACCTACCCTTAGCATCTTTTTCACCATTGAATGTCCATTTGAATGGGTACCAAATGAACCTTAATGAACTTCATGCATTAACATGTCTGCTTCTTGTCTATCCATGCATTTGAGCAAGACCATGTCATGATTTCTCATGTACAACACATTTTCACTGTGGAGAAAGTTGTCAGTTAATCTTCTTAATGTCTTTCTATCTTTATTCGATGCACCAATCGTATATTTCTGAGTCTGGAGAAAATGCATGATATCATGATACCAAGGTTTCTCATCTACTACTTCCTCTGTTGTAAACACATGAGTCGGTCTATCCAAACGCTGAATTGTAATCCGATGTATATCATTCCAAGTATTCACTTGATACATAGAAGCCAGAGTTTCCAAAGCATCCTCCATTTGATTTTCATCTATAGGGATGTCATGGAATTCAAACTTATTAAAGAAGGGTAACAACTTTCAAGCATAATCTTTGTAAGGGATCAAGTCGGGGTGAAGAGTATCCCACTCTCCTTTAATCTGATTAACAACCAAAGCCGAATCACCATATACATAGAGAGCCTTGATTCTAGGATTAATGGCCTTCTTGAGACCTATAATACAATCCTCATATTCCTCCATATTATTAGTACAATTGAATGTCATCCTTGCAGTAAAAGGAATTTGTGGTCCATGAGGAGTGACAATCACAACGCCAATTCCTTTACCATAAGCATTGACAGCTCCATCGAATATCATACTCCAACGGGGACAAAAGGCCAAAATCTAACCATTTTATGTACCTCAGATTTAAGAGGATAACAATTTTCCATATTATGTCTTGGTGCACCCTGATGGAAAGCGCACGTCTGATCTGCCTTATAGTACCAAGGTAAAGGGGATGGTATAGCAGAACGTGGCCTAGTCTGGACCAACTTTTTCTGGATCAATGCTGGAAGTAGTTCTGCATAACTCATAGGGATAAATTCAAAAGGTTCTCTTCTCTGATTCTTCCCTTGACTTCCATGAGGGGCTGGTCTTTGATAAGCAATTGTAGTGGGAGTTGTGCTCACAATTGGAGTTACCGAGGAAACCTGTTGATGGCGCTGATAATTTCTTCTAGAAGTATTAACCCTTCTCTCTTGACTAATAGCATTTGTTTCCCCTTCTTTCTTGTTAACAAAACCAACAGATGGCTTCTTCACATTATTGGAACTTTCATTCATTATGAGACGACCCTCTCTCACAGCCTCTTCCAAACGAATGCCCATTCCCACCATTTCAGTAAAATCATTGGGTGCCCTCGCTACCATTCTCTCATAATAGAATGCACCTAGTGTCTTTAGAAAAATCTTGGCCATTTATTTTTCTTCCATTGGAGGAATCACTTGGGCGGCTTGCTCACGCCATCTCTGTTCATATTCTTTGAATGATTCCCTGTCCTTCTGGACCATGTCCCTGAGTTGATCACGGTCAAGCGCCATGTCTACTTTGTATTTGTATTGTCTGATAAATGCTTCTCTTAAGTCATTAAAAGAATGAATATTGGCACTGTCCGAGCTCATATACCAATTCAACGCTGCATTAGTTAAACTATCTTGAATGAAATGTATCAACATGCGCTGATCATCTGTATGAGTAGACGTTCTTCTTAGATACATCACCAAGTGAGCACGAGGGAAAGTGTTGCCGTTGTACTTTTCTAACTTCGGTATTTTAAACTTTGCAGGTATCTTGACATTGGGAACTAGACAAATGCCATTCACATTCTGCCCAAACATCTCTTTCCCCTGAGGGCCTTCAATTCTTTCTGCATTTTGTCAAATTGGTCTTGAAAATAATCCATTCTATCACATAAGTCCAAGATTTCACTTTGTGGAGGAATAGGACGATACACATCATCATTAGCAAATGGGACCACATTCATCGAGGGTGTTGCACATAGTGAAGCTCATTTCTAGCAACACGGGTGACATGCACCACAGGAGGTGCGGGAGCAGTAGCATTCTAAGTAAGTTGAGAAATATGAGGATCTTGATTAAAACCTTCTAGCACAAAGTTTTCTGGCATCCCCCAAGGATATCCCGGAGGCATACGATTCTGACAAATAGTTGGAGCAGCAAACACGGGGACAGTTGGAGCTTCAGTAGTAACCTTTATCTGTTGAGGCTAAACACTCTGGCTGATTTTGAGCAGCCACTAGAGATTCCATCAGAGAAGTGAGATTGGCCATGCCAGCCATCAGAGAAAAAATATCCACTCGGTGAGACAGCTTCCTGAACAATGTAAAGAATCTTAGTAAGATGCCTGGATATGCACAAAAAATGTAGGAAGTATGTACAATATGATGCATGATGTACAATGCACATGATTTATTTTATTATTATTATTTCATGGGAATTAAAGATTTATAGACAACATTACAATTATCAAAGTAATAACACATTTGAAATACTGAAAATTTTTATTATAAATTCAAAATAGATTACAAGTTTCAATAATCCCAAGTACAATATGAAAGTAAAGTCTAAAACCCTAAGAAGTAAAGTTGATGGAGATCACTCTATACGCTCGCGCTTCCTTGCAAGTCTGGCCATATGAGCCTTCAACCTCTGGTTTTCCTCCGCATATTTGGTGGAAACCTCCTTCCAATCACCTGGATTAGGAAGTGAGAAACTAGTAAATGGCTGAGGCTTAGGGGAAAATAAATCCCATTGCCTCTCCATCATCTCTAAAACCCGACTCTCAAGAATCTATATCAAGTCGTCTTTCTCTTTCAAGTCTGCTCTGTAGGAAATCTCTAGAGTTTGGCACTTATTATTCCAAGCTTCCTTTTCATGTTGCATCCTGACTAAAGCAAGTTGTATCTCTTCCACATCATCCAATAATGGAGGAGTGGTCTTCTCAAACAAATCAGGCATAGGTGCTTCCTGAGAATATGGCATCTTTAACTGAATAGCTCTCGCTTGTATCCACTGAAGATAAGGCTCAAAAGTAACAACCCCACTAGGTCTCAAGTCTTTCCTACTCTTCCTATGAATGTGACGCCAGGCCTTCACAATCTGCTCCCTAGCTTCCTTATTGTCTTCTCACTCTTTCATGAAGAAACTACTTAAATGAATACTATTTGGTTTATCCCTCTTTGGATAACCAAGTTGTCATCGTGCAATAATAGGGTTGTAGTTAATTCCTCCCTTTGTACTAAGAAGAGGTACATTGGGGAAAATACCACAACTATCGATAATCTCTACATCTGAGTGATTAAGTGCCATGATCTTTGGCGCCCAACAGGGTTCCTTCTTGACATCCCAGAAAGCATCAGACTGGGGAAAATAAGAAGTAAACAACCGATACAACAGAGGCGTGCAACAAATAATCATCCCCTATGATAAGAATCCCAAAGATGAATAGAGTAATAAGTATCACCCAACAATGTAGGAACTGGGTTTGCAATCATGAAGATCCTGATGGCATTAATGTCAACAAATTTTTCCACGTTAGGAAATAAGAACAACCCGTAAGCAAGTAGAGCAAATATGGCCTCAAAAGCGACTGTACTCTTCATCCTAGCAAAGTAACGAGCTTTCTCCAATAAGAACTAAGTTGGTAGTCCTTTAATCCCTCCTTTAGTAGTCATGTGGCTTCAACCTGAGACTTCCCCAGATGGATCAAAGCTGCAATCTCATGTGGCTTTGGCTCACCCTCCAAACCAGTAAAAGGAATATGATCAATAATAGGTAAACCCATCAGATAAGAATAATCCTCTAGTGTAGGCATCAACTGATAGTCAGGGAAAGTAAAGCGTCGATACATTGAAACATAGAATTGGCCAAGGTCGAGAGAATACCCTCCTTCATCCTAAGATTCATTAGAGAAATGATGGACCCATACTTTCTCTGAAAATCTGCAGAACACTCAATCTCGGTAGTCAGAATCATAAACTCATCTATCTTAGGATCTTTGAAACTGTATTTTTTGGTCTTTCTTTTTCCAGAATCCATAGTCAAAAAGTACCTGAGATATTCACAAATGGTCAACGTTTAAGTCCCTTGAAATAAAATCTCTTCAAAAGATGCATATGAGTGTATGGATGCATGATGCAATAATTACACACAAGATCAAAAACATATGGTTCATAGGTTTAGCGTAATGAGCATGAGGTCAAAGGTATTACCCATAAGGTATTGGTCTAAAAGTTATCACCTTTCGAGCAAGGTTCTAGAGGTTCCCAGAGTCTAGATTAACTCGGTAATTAGTAATTAGTAATATTAGTAATATTCTCAAGAAAAACTCGTCTGAGCGTGACAACTATTTTAGGATTACTTCGTCATAGCTTCCACACTATATCATCCACTTTGAGATGATGTGAATCCTCCACTTTGAGATGATGTAAATCTTCCTTTCTCATGTTTGTGGGTAGTAGGTATGTTTTCAACACGGACAATGAAGATGATGTCTTATCTCATAAAATTAACCAACACACTTGTGTTTTAAAATTTTTAAAGACGAACTACCTGTACCCTGATCCCCTATTGCATGGAATGTGTTACGTAGGCACCAAAGGTTCTCAACCGCGACGGGTTCAAAAATCATAAAAAATATTTCTTTTCTCACCTCCACCATCTATTTTTATATAACATTTTATAGCCAAAATATACAGATTTTACAAAGAGGTTCCTGCGGAGTACTGTAGATGTTTAGGGTGCTAGTACCTTCCCTTTGCATAACCAACCCCCCCTCCTTGAATATTTCCCCCTCTTGTTGGGTTATACGCTCTTTTCTCATTCCTTTATAAACAATAAAGCACGGTGGCAATTTCTATTTTGATCTGTACAAGTCAAGTTAATCCAATGGCTTAGTCTTAAACATTTCTACCGCTATAGAAAAATGGCAAAGTCACGGGACGTATTCAAAAGGAAAGAAAAATGAAATGAATAAAAAATGATGAAAAAAAGAAGAAAGAGACAAAAGCCCCGCTAAGTCCAAACTCGAAAGATAAGTCACTTAGGCAAAATTCGAAACTTCACAGTTAAATTCAAAAGGAATTTATCCAGGAAAAAGTTAGGGAAAGCAATGAAGAAATGGAAAGCCTGAAAGGCGAAAAATAATTACAACATAAAATCCTCAGCAAAGAACAAATTCGTGTGACTAGAAACGCAAAAGAAGAAAATATGAGTGAATATCATGTCTAAAGAGTATCAGTGGTTCCCCAACCATCATAAATTCCTATTGAAAGATGAATGCTCATTTTGGTTTAAATGGATGTAGGAATGACGAACATAATGAAGGGGGTGGGCACCGAATATTTTGAGCCCTAAATATTTTTTTCTAAAACTGTGATTCAGGCCACGTTACAACCCTCAAAAGTCCTAATTGAAACAATTTTTATTTCAAAAGCATATTCGAACGAGATAGTGTTTCCTGACTCCTATGAGTTTTGCTAAATTATTGTAATTGTTATCATATACTTTTGTTATCTTTAATACAAAAACCAATGTCACATCCTGGCTAGTGATTTGTGAACAAGGTTTTGCGACATACTTTTGTTGTATTAGAATTTTAATCCTTAGAAAAAACATGTTCTGCTGGAAAAACAATTGTTTGATATCAGCGAAGCTGACATTTGAGTATCAGCAAAGGGCATATTGCCGAAAAGAGTTTGTTGAGCAAAAAGGATGCAACATTCATCCAATCTAGGGCAGTTACATCGAGACTCGGCAAATATCTAGAAGCCTTTTGGTCAGAAAGATTATCTTAAAAGCATACAACCAAGGGCAAGTTTTGAAAGTTATCTTGATCAACACAGTCTAGGGCACCCATAGTTGTTTCCAAGGGCATCTCCATATTTTGTCAAGACAATTATTATGTTCTTTCCTAAGCCTAGAATTTTCCTCAAGTAGGACTATTTCTCGTAGATGCGTGCATGGTTTCCTCTGTAGTTGTTGATCAATTAAGGGTTTCCTATGGGCTATGGTGTAGTGTAGTGTTGGGTTTGTAATCCCATTTCCCAAATTAAGTCTTAAATCATCTCTTCTCTAGGTTGATTATTTGGTTTCGGATTTGCGTGGTTTGAAACCTATATCCTATATACCCCCGTGAGGTCTTAACTCATTTAATGGAAGTTCTTTCTCCCTTTGTGTGTTAAGTTAGAATCATTTTCAAAGCACCACTCTCTTTAGTAATGACATTATTGTTGTTGTTTGTTACCCAGGAAACCTGGCAAAGGCAATAACTTTCCTAAGAAGTTTTGAGACGGTTATCAAATTTTTATTTTGTTTTGGTTTTCTCTCGCCAAGTGTTGAGTTTGACTTAAAATACCCATAATTTGGACTTCTTATTGTGATGTTAACTTCTTGATTCCCCAAAAGAAAGTTCTCCCATGTCACTCTTACTTATATATGCATTATCTTCTTGTGTTTCTCGGATAGTTGGAGTTCATATCGATTGATATATGGTGCGATGTTGGGCACGTAATCCCATTTCCCCCAGTCAAGTCTTGGTCCATATTTTTCTCCTATATGATTATCATTTTTTGGGGTTTGCACAGTTTGACGCCTATATCCCAGATTCTCTAGTCAAGACTTGACATGGATCTTCCCTGGTTAAGTAGCCACACACAATCAGTATCTTTTCTAAGAAGTGTTGAGATAGTTGTCATTTTTTTGGGTTTTATCTCGTTAAGTGTTGAGTTTGATTTAAAATCCACACAAATTTGACTTCTTGTTGTATTATTAAACTTCTTAGATCCCTGAATGAAGCCGAGTTAATGCTTCTCTCTGAAAGTTTTTATCCCCATGAAGTTTCATAATTTATCCCTAGAGAAGTTTGTGTAACCATTACTCTTGATATTTAATAATATATTTGGGCCCCTCTAGATAATATGGTGTTGTACTCCTCAATAAATTCAGCACAAGATCCCCAGTAAAAGTCTCGACTATGTGGTTTCCAGCATCCCTAGTGAAGTCAGTATTATAATTTCTAGTGGAAGTCTAGACGATGAGGCATTGTCTTCTCAAGTGAAGTTTGTATGATATTCCCTGGTGAAGCCTTGAGGAGGGTGTTATATCCCTACATCTGTATTGTTTTATAGTTATAAGATTATTCTTTGATTATTTTCAAACCACGTTTCCTCCTAGTGGAGTTAAGCCGTAAAGTAGGAATTTGTTTCCTCGGTTGGGGCTTACTCTTATTTGGGATCTTCATCCTTGATGTGATTTAGTCGAGTATTGATTTTACCCAAGCTAGTTTTTTCTGGTTATTCCAAGTATTGTATGTCTGTTTTGTCAGCATATACATGATAACAATCATACATACATCATGCGTAGCTGAATTAAAGTTCATTTGCTCATTTTCATTCATTAATATTTTTGTTGAGATATTACCCTATTCACAAAGTTATGTTACCCTCTCTCCAATAGATTGTCAACCTTAACAAGAAATTGTATATCCTTTCAATTTCCCCGCTGATTTATCCCTTGTGGAAGAATTTTGTTTCAGCCTTCCTATTCAACTTATTATCGGAATGGAACGTGGTTCCATTTTGAGTTTATTTCTCTTCAGGTGCTATCTTGGTTGACTATTTCACTCCAGTTTATATCTTGTTTGAATCTGTAGTCCCCGACAATATTACAATTATGTTTTCTGCAGGATTTAAGCCCTGGTTTGAGAATGTGCATTTATTTTGCAAATGAAGACTTTATCTCCTCAGAATGAATATATTGGTATTTCCTCAGAGAAGTAATATTTCTTTGTCCAACATGCTTCTCATAACAGCAAATAGCAGGTCTCTTTATTTGAGCAACCTATACTTCCCCAGTAAGTCTGTTATTTCCCATAGAAGATTCATTGCTTACTCCGATAAATGGTAGTCTCGTCATTATAGGAGATAGTTTGTTGTTGAGATTTGTTACTCCGATGAATGGTAGTCTCGTCATTATGGGAGATAGCTCATTGTTGAGATTTGTTACTCTGATGAATGATAGTCTCGTCATTATGAGAGATAGCTCATTGTTAAAATTTGTTACTCCGATGAATTGTAGTCTCGTCATTATGGGAGATAGTTCGTTATTGAGATTTGTTACACCGATGAATGGTAGTCTCCTCATTATGGGAGATAGTTCATTATTGAGATTTGATACTCCGATGAATGGTAATCTCGTCATTATGGGAGATAGTTTGTTATTGAAATTTGTTAATCCGATGAATTTTAGTCTCGTCATTATGGGAGATAGTTCGTCGTTGATATTTGTTACTCCGGTGAATGGTAGTCTCGTCATTATGAGAGATAGTTCGTTGTTAAAATTTGTTACTCCAATGAATGGTAGTCTCGTCATTATGGGAGATAGTTCGTTGTTGAGATTTTTTACTCTGATGAATGGTAGTCTCGTCATTATGAGAGATGGTTTGTTATTGATATTTGTTACTCTGATGAATGGTAGTCTCGTCATTATAGGAAATAGTACCTTGTTGAGATCTTTTTCCGATGGATGGTAGTCTCGTCATTATGGGATATAGTTCGTCATTCATATTTTATTACTCTGATGAATGGTAGTCTCGTCATTATGGGAGATAGTTCCATGTTGAGATTAGTTACTCCGATAAATGGTAGTCTCGTCATTATGGGAGATAATTCATTATTGAGATTTGTTACTCCGACGAATGCTAGTCTCGTCATTATGGGCGATACTTCGTTTTTGAGATTTTTTACTCTGATGAATGGTAGTCTCGTCATTATGGGAGATAGCTCGTTGATTTAGATTTGTTACTTCGATGAATGGTAGTCTCCTCATTATAGAAGATAGTTCGTTTTTGAGATTGTTACTCCAATGAATGGTAGTCTCGTCATTATAGGAGATAGCTCGTTGTTTAGATCTTTTTCCGAAAGATGGTAGTCTCGTCATTATGGGAGATAGTTCGTTGTTGAGTCTCACTTTGCTCTAAAGAGTTCACATGTTTTCAGTCAAAAGTATTGATGCTGATCATTTTTTACCTACCATAATATTGGTATTTATCGTAATCATCTTACCATTTCTATTCCCTATGAGTGGATGTTACTTTTTTGTTGTCTTCTCTGTGAGTGGGTAGTTCGCAGTTATCAGCTGATCCTTGTCATCCATTACCTTTTTCCTTAATATTTGAGTTGATGATGCTTTATCTCCCACTTGGGATTTACCCCAGTAGAGTTGAGTCTTCTATTCAGCAGCGATTGATTTTCCTGGTCGGGCTTTCTTTTGATCCTTTATTTTATTTCCTGCATCCCTAGTGGTGTCCTGTGTCACCTTTGGATTTGTTTGTTTGCATGCAAAATAATAAGCATTGCATGGAATCTTATGTACACAAATATGGCTTGTTTTATATTTAAGTATCTTCAATCGCGTTGACACGAAGATTTTAACCTTCCTATCGCCAGATAGAAGACTCTTAAATAAGGGCAACTGTTATACCCCAATTTTTTACCTAAGATCCCTCATCATCTCATATAATCAATATATCAAGATCACACATTAGGGTTTGGGTATTTCTTCTATTGTTTCTTATCTTTATGTTTTCTCCAGCGCCCTAATGGTATATCTTGTATACCTGTGTTTTATACTTTAACAAAATCCAAAAATATGTCTTGTTTATTTTGTTTCCTTTATAAGCCAGGGTTTCTAATCAAGTAATTCAGGTGATAGCTCTCTGATTAGGTTTGTTGTTTGTTCAGGATAAAGATGTTTCCCAAAAGCCTATGTTTCAGAGTGGTGATCTATAATCTTATGTCACACTATCCTTAAGCTTTAGTCAGCATGGTTAAGGTGAGTTTGGTGGTTTAATTCTCAAGACTCTTTGAGATAGGTTTGTGTGTTTATTTCAATGCCTTCTTCGACGAGTAATCTCAAATTATGAGCATGATTAAATCAAGATTTCGTCATCTCAAGTTCATATGTGCTTAAGAGTACCTCGGGTTATGGAAAAAGATCGAGTTCGCGAGTTGATTCGAAGTTGTCGGACCAAAAGTCAACATTTGTATGTTTGAGTTCAAATGATCATAACTTCTTCATTGTTCAGTATTTTTGAGTGATTCTTTGAGAATATGAATCTCCTAGACATCATCTCCATTTTCCCTTTTAAAGTCGAGACCTAATTATGCATAGAAGGCCATTAAAAGTTTGAGTATATCAGATGTCATTTTATGACTTTGACCTATTTTCAAGTGACTTTCATCCAACTTTCGAGGATCATAACTCTTTTAATTTTCATCATTTTGGGATGATTTTCCTGCATGATACTCTTTGAGATGTTATCGGCATGTTTGTTGCAGGAGGAAGAGAGAGTTATGCTTAGAAGGTCATGAAACTTATCGAAACGCATAGATTGTTTTTTACTTATAATGTTCTTAACCTTTAAATGTCAATTCATGTTACCACTTTCCTAATGACATGAATTTTTTATCAAATCTGATTTATGTGTTGAGATTATTGATCATGGATTAAGATTCATATGATTTTCGGTCAATAATTCAAGATTTGAACTATTTGGTGATTAGTTCTTAAAGAAAGAGTTCAAATATTACATTATGTACATGGGAGGATTTACTTAAAATTTGAAGAAGCATTACAATTTGAAAAAGGATTGAAGAATTTTGTTGAAGTCTTAGTACCATGCAAAGAGTCAAAATATTTAAAGGACAAACATGTGGATTTCAATTAAAATAATCTTAAGGTTCAAAGTTCACAAGATTGGGTGCTACTTGGTCAGGTTCAACTTTATTCAATATTTTAAAGGAAATTATCTACACAATTTCATTCAAGGCTCATTCAACTTAAAGCAACAAGAGTCATTTTTATCTAATTCATTTTTCAAAGATTTCAAGAACAAAGTTAACTTTGACTTAAACTTCAAGATTACATCACAGCCTTTTGGATAAGAGATCAAATGCTAAGTATACAAGATATTTCAAGTTTGATTACAAGCACAAGTAAAACCACTCAAAGTTAGAATTACAAGCTAAAATCACAATGTTACAAGAGATCCATTGTACCTATGGCCTAATAGATGCAATGTTTTCCTAAACTAAAAGAGAGTTTCTTCAAATTTCAAAGTCTTCTCGTGCATTTGAACTTTACTCCATAATAAATACTTTCCCTCCATAAGTATGGCCGCCATTAACTTTTTGTCTTCTTCAAGCCTTCATCTTTCATGCTTTCTTATCCTTCATGCTCAACAACACATTACACATGAAGCAAAAAAAAGGAAATCATGATTAGTGATCATCAAGAAACATAAACACTTGAGCATAAACAAAAATTTCTAAAGAAAGTTTTCTTTTCAATCTCCTCATTAGGGTTTGTTGCAAGGAATCGGAAATTTAAGGGATTGCATCCAATCATGTTCAATCCCAACAAAAAGGCCTCATACTTTTTCTTAGCAATTCATATTTAAGTGTTAATCATGGGCCAAAGAAACCTCTACAGCAAATCATAAACGATTTTGGTTCACAATAGAGGTTAAAAAAGAAATTTTCTACACAAATACGAGTTCAGAACCAATATCAGAGCATCCTGTAGAAAGAAACAAGTCAGGAATCACGAATTTCCAATCCTACAAAAAGCCTCATAATAGTAATAATCAGATTCAATTTAATCATGGGCCTAATTCTCTACTGCAAATCACAAACCGTTTGGTTCATAATGGAAAGTTTGAAAATATACAATTTACTGCACGAGTTTCATAGCCCATCAAACATCACAGTTACACCGCAGTAACAAACATCCCAACAACAAGAAGTTCACATTTCAGCAAAATGTCCATCGCAAAAACATTACAAGTGTCAGAATGAAAAGTCTAATACAACATTCACACAAGCCTGTTATCACATATCAGAAAAATATAACATATCAGGAAAAAAAACCCAAATAGAATTCAACCAAAGCCTGTTAACGAATCACAAGTTCCAATCACAGACACCCCAATTTTCATCAGGCTATATAAACATTCAATTAGCACAAAAATCTTGGGACTGTTCATCAAAAACCAGAAAAAATGCACAACTAAAAAAAAACAGAAACCCTGAAAACGATTTCATCATCATTTTCAAATAAAGCAAGACCTTCAGAAAATCGAGGACATAAACTCTATCTTGTTTATTACAACAAATTCACATAAAAATGCAGAAACAGAAATACCAAACCCTAAAAGTTTTTATTTCATCATCTTCCTAAACAAAAGCCCTTAAGAAATTTCGGGAAGAAAGAGAAGAAAAAGGAAAAGGTTTTGGATCCCGTAAGTCACAAAGAATACAGAAACAAAGATCATAGAGATCTCAAGAGAAACTTCAAATAGGACAATAAAGCTCGCAATACCGCACATCAACGATTCCTTCATTCCTTCTCCCTTTCACTTTTCTCTGTTTTGGTTTGAATAACATCGTATCTAATACTTAGGTTTTCTTAAACCCCCTTCAAGATCTAGGTGAGATCTTCCATTTTTTTCAAAATCAAAGCACGGATTAATAATCAGAAGAAGAAGACGATTCATAAAATGTAAAAAAAATTAAGATCGAAGCATCTTTTCCACTACCTCTGCCGCAAGGAGATTCCCAGCGCGGAAGCCCCTTCTTCTCAGGCGAGCTCCTTTCATAGAGAGACGAGAAGATACAAGAAAATAATGTTTTCTCTTTTGTTTTTTTCTTGTAAATGTTATTTTAAATTTTGTTTTATATAATTAAGTTTATTATGAGAGGTAATTAGGTGATGACAATTTTCATCACCCTTGTGGCGATTATGTGATTCTATGCAGACAGACACACTGTAGTCACCATGCTCCCTCTCATCAGACACAGAGTTCTTGGGGTTTACCCCAAGACATTGTGTTGAGTATTTTAAGGTGTTGAATTACATAGTCTAGAATTTACTCGACAGAGATAATTCTGGTTACTCCCAAAGGTCTGAGTATACAAATCAAGCCTACCCTAACTGTTGTAGAAGAGATGGTAATGACTTCTCTCCTTCAAGGATTTACCTTGCATCCTGAGATACATCGTCCAAAACCTGTACTCCCAAATTTCCCATTACAACAGTCAGTGCCTTCTTCAAGACCTGAGAATAAGATGGTTAACCAGAATCAGTATCACCCTTATGCTTGGCTAGTTGAGTGCACTCAATAGTCACAAACTTATCAACAGAGATGTCAACCATAGGGAAGACAGAAGGACGGGAAGCCAGAAAGAATATATGACACAATTCTCGTACCTTATGGTCATTTGTTCTCGCATTTGCTCAAACTTTCTTTGGTGGAAACCAAATAGTTAGATCCCGTTGTTTCTCGCTATCTAGATGGATTTAACCCCAACACCAGATGTGTTTACCATGCCGGGGCACCTAGAAATTCAATCAAAGAATGTGTGTCATTCAAAGATAAAATTCAAGACTTGAATGATTCAAGGATTGTTGCATTCACACCAGGCAAGAAATATAATCATGTTCCCGAGTGAGAATCAATTTTGATAAAGGTCTTCTGAGGCAATAAGTCCATATGGAGTCATGCCTCCTCAACATTGAAATTTCCAGTTTCATTTTCATTCTCAATTGTAATATTTCTTGTGTGGTACAGTACTTTCTTGTATGCAAAATTGTTTGTTTTTAATATTAAATAATAAATGCATTGAATATGATTGTCTTGAATTAATCCATTCGCTATCACTCTTTTTTTCTTTTTGTTTCAATACCCAACTCTTGTTTGATAAAGTAAAACCTCTGGAGGGAGGATGATGAGAAATATACCAAGAATTTCAAATGGTATTTTTTTGCGTAAAACCCTGCTGACGATGTACATGTATTATTTCAAATTCCTAAACACCGAAGATATAAGGGAGATAGACCCTCTTTAACCCCTTTGAGCCTTGAAGTAGGAGTTTATTTTCTTGTCAAAAGATGATAAAAGATGACGATACAACAATGCTTACCCCTCACCAACCAGAGAATTAGCAAGTTACAATTCTTCCAACAAGTAGAAAACGACTCGAAGTCCCACGATGTGTTCAAAAAGAAAGATAATGAAAAAAAAAAGTCCACTAAGTCGAAAAACTTGAAAACAAGTGACTTAGGAAAAAATTAAGGTATCCCGCTGGACTTGAAAATCAAAAATAAAACATAAATGTCCAGGCAAAAATTTGGGAAAGTGAAAAAGAAAAAGGAAAAGCCTGAAGGGCGAGAAAGGATTAAAAAATGAAGATCCTTAGTAAAGAGAAAAGTCGTGTGACCAGAAACACAAAAGAAGCAAAGGTGAGTGACTGTCATGTCCAAGAAACTTAAGTGGTTCCTCAACCATCACAAACTCTTCTTGAGAGATGGGTGCTCGTGTCAAGTTAACTGAATGTAGGACTGGAGAACATCATGGAGAATGGGTGGGCACCAAATAACTTTTAGCCTTTAATCTTTTTTCTAAAACCGTGAACCAAGCCATGTTATAACCCTTAAAAGTCCTAATTGAAGCATGAGTTAATTCAAAAACAAAAACATAATAAGAGTATGGTAGTATGACTCCTAGGAGGCTTGCTAAAACTTTTGAGTTGGTATTATTCCATCGTTTTATTGTCTTTTGTACAAAATTATTTTTGATGTTTCAACTTCTTTTCAATAAAAGTTTTTCCACTTCAAATTCTCATAATAAAACATCTTTTTCATATGAGAAAGTACTTAAACATCAAGTGAGCTTGCACAATGAGCATCACTGAAGAACTTAACCTTGTCGAAAAAGAGAGGCTTGAATACTCTGTTGAATCAAAAGTTAGTTGCTTTACAGTTTGAGTACCCTAAGGGGCATGCATTCCAGAGACTCATACGAGTATGAACAATGTGATGCTTTACTGTTTGAGTACCCTTAAAGCGAATGATGTTTGCAGATCTTCTAATCTGGGGATGTGATCGGTCACCAATTCTTCTAGTTTTCTTTCATTTATTCGGTATGAATCCCCAGAATCGGTAACACTTTGGTTCTTTTGTCTATTATTTTTTGAAGTTATTTGATTTTTTTAAATTTTCCATTCTCATAGTGTTTTTAGTATAAGTTTATATCTTTTTGTCGCATTTTATGTGTTTTCTTGGTAGTGTTCTATGTTGTCAGATTCAGGCAAAAAGCCCCAATGGACTTGCAAGAGGAAAATGGAAGTTCTGGTGTTGAGAAGAAGAATATTGGAGGCTACATGGGTCCTGAAACGGCCACCCGTGTAACCTGACATGGGCCGTGTCAGGAGAGGATGAACAGTTGTAGTTTGGGAGTAGAGGCAGGGGCTTATACGGGTGCCTGTATCAGCTGACACGGCCCGTGTCAAAAGGTCTGGGCGAGAGGATTTGTTATAGAAATGGACAGAGGTCGAAACAGGTGTTCGTGTCAGGTGACACGGCCCGTGTTGGCCAGGGCACTAAAAATGTAATTTTTAGGAAACTTGGTTTGTTAGCCATCCCAAAGGGTATTTTGAATATTTTTGACAAATATGGTGTATTGGGGACTATTTAAGCTTTTTTTTTAGAATAGAGAATGACTTTTGGATCGGACGAAAGAATTGCAGTAGAAAGAGTGGAGATGTCAAGGATTTTGGAGAACAGAGAACTTCAAGAGAAATTGTTATTGAAGATCAAAGCAATCCTCTTTTCTTGTAATGTTTAATCTTTTAATTGAATTTTATATGAATATTAGGAGAGGCTAAACCCCCAATGCTAGGGGGTGTCCTTTATTTGTCATTGTAATGATACTAGTTCTTTTCTATTAATTTAATTGTTCAGAATAATCTATTGTTTTTCCCTATCGGATAAATAGGCTTTCATTTATCTTAACACATTAATGCTGGACAATCGTGTTAAGATTTTCTAGACTATTATATTATAAAAGATTTAACCTAGGACTAGGGTAATGCTATAATAACCGGAAATTCTTGATAATCAAATGCTTTGCTTCATCACTACTTTTAAATGGAAATTGAAATTAGGATATAAGTAAAAGATTTTTAACTAAGGACATAGGGGAAAACAATCTTAAGAACCGATAGTTGATGTTGATGAACTTGTTGAAAAGATCAAGAGTCAAAGTTACCATATGGAAAATAACACACTTACCAGTAGCATGTTTTCTCATACTAGTAAAAAGTCATATTTTACATTCTGCTATGTTCATTATTTTCAAGGATTTATTCCAAACAAAAGAACTGATAGTTTTTGTTTAATGTAACCATAAGTTTAACTCAGTATTGTAAGACAGTTGTCATACCCTGAATTTGTCCTACCCTTTTACTATTTCTCTAGTTAGACTTTACATTTCATTCATACATGTCACGAGATTCATATCCATAGCATTCATTTCATTCAATAATGCACTTGGGTTTAAGGATCAATATTTGGGAAAATTAGGGTTTAATTTTGGTTTGAAGAGACAAATTCATTTGGTTCTTGAGTTGTAGATTATGGAATGAAGTTCTGAGGTATCATGGGTTTACATCTTCGTCAAGTCACACTGATATTCTTCAAAGTCCTGGATTATGTTTTCGATTATCTTAAACACTTCGAGATCTTTCTTCATCAATGAGCATCATCATATTTGGGCCTGTTAAATAATTCAAAATTATGGTCAATGGTTTGTGACTAATATTGCAAGTATTTGAGCCATGAAACAAGATATGATGTTTCGAACTCGTATTAAAATTAAGGCATGTTTTTGTTAATTCAATTACAAGTCACTTGTGGTTTGGACATCAAGGTTAAGGTTCTCATTGAGAGTGCAAGTTTTATTTGGACATGATATGAAGATTGAGGTTGTAAGCGAAGGCATATGGTTTACTTGAAATACACGTTACAAAGGTCATTCGTGATTTCTTGAAGTTCAAATTACAAAATAAAGATGTATCATTCAAACCATTCAAGTGGGGAATTTCAAATTTCAACCAAGATTCAAGAATTGTCTAATTCCCATATAACAATTTCATCATAAGTTGAAGAGAGGATATTCAAGTTCCATCTTTAAGTGACTTGTCCTCACTCCTTGCCATGACTTTTTCTTCAAGATTTAAACCTTTCCTTTAGCATCCAATCCTCATTGTTCATGAAACAAGAAAGATAGAAAGAGTTATCAAACATAAATATTTGAATAATATTCCAAGCGAGAACAAATTATTTAAAGAGAATTTTCATTTCATCATTAGGGTTTGTATTCGTAATCAGAAAATCAAAGGGGTTGATTCAATCATGGGCTATATTATCCTATTTTGCAAATCAAAAAAGTTTAAGTTTTGGTTCAAAAAAGGAAAAGAAATTCACAAACAAGTTTACGGCAAAAACAAAGCCAGTCAAAAGCATTGCCAAAAGTCAGGCCTGCTACCCTGCGTATTTTTGTCAAAGAAACAATCTCAACATGCACAAAACTTCCAAACAACATAGCAACCCAAAATGGCAAGAAAAGAAACAAATATAAAACAGAAAACAAAAGCAAAATTGCCAAACAACACAGTAGCCAACAGGCAAATAGAAAACCTAAAACGGCAGCAGCCCAAAACAACGGCCAGACTAGAAAAACAACAGAAAACTAAAAGGCCAACAACAATAGCTCACAAACCCCTAAAGGCTATAAAATAGCCAAAACCCTAATTGTATCATCATGTTCCTAGACTAACAAACCCTTCAGAAATTATAAGAAAAGCATAACAGCCATTTTGCATCATAGACAGAAAAGAGGAAAAGAACAGGGTCACGAAGACATCACATAAGTAAAACCAGCAAACTAGATAATATATTGTCCAGCCCTGCAAAAACCAGTTGCAAAGAGCCAATTTCAAGCCCTGCCAAGTCTGCACCAAGTAGGCCTGATGTCATCCCAACAACAATAGCTCACAAACCCCTAAAGGCTATAAAATAGCCAAAACCCTAATTGTATCATCATGTTCCTAGACTAACAAACCCTTCAGAAATTATAAGAAAAGCATAACAGCCATTTTGCATCATAGACAGAAAAGAGGAAAAGAACAGGGTCACGAAGACATCACATAAGTAAAACCAGCAAACTAGATAATATATTGTCCAGCCCTGCAAAAACCAGTTGCAAAGAGCCAATTTCAAGCCCTGCCAAGTCTGCACCAAGTAGGCCTGATGTCATCCCTACTATGCTGCCACAAGCCTCCCAAAAACCTATGACATTACCTAAAGGCTAACCAAACATAACTTTCACTCAAAAGGTTACAAAAACAGCATATCAAAATGTTAAAATTTCTCAAACTCCCCCCCCCCCCCCCCCCCCCCCCTAATTTTCAACCTCTTAAGTGTTATAAAACCATATAAGAGAGAGAATAAAAAAGGGGGGAGGGAGATCACTAGATATGAACACAGAAAATACACAAAAGAGGGAGAGAAAATTCGACAAGAAAAAACAGAAAGGGCAGCCGTCAAACCTCTCCAAACATCCTTTATCTCTCACTCCTACTAGCCTTTCATCAACCTTACCAAGACACAAAAATTCACCAATAATAACCTTCAAACTCTTCATCTAATGACCTTTATTTCTCTGCACTATCCCATTGCACTCCACCATCGACTTTACTCTACACAAATCGTCCCTACTCCACTCTCCAATGTTCTATTTCAAACCTGTAATGCATAAGCAATAATGCATCATTGACAATTATAGAAAGCCTGTAAAACAACTTGAAACTTACAATAAAAGCAACTATTCACTCTTAACAAACACCTTCATACCCCAACCAATGATATCATCTCCAACGACGTGCCAAAAAATTCGCACAAAGTAGCAAAATAAATTTACAAGAAACAAATCCATAAATGAAGGAAGGAGATTGAGAACGAATATAAAGGAAAACCGAAGGCGAAAAATTAGAACAAACATACCTGGATTCAGAATTGATAAAGGGGATTAAGGCTTACCTACCAGAGAACTCTGTTGGTTCATCAACAACGACGACACGCGAGAAAGCTAAAAAAAATGTTTAGATTCAGTGCTCAACGACAGTATTATCGCCGTCTCGTGGTAAGCTCAAAATTACTTTTCCCACATTATCCTCCGCAAAATCTCATTTCAGTGGTGTTGTTCTTATGTTATTGATGCATACCCCTCAGTCAAATGCTCGAATCCACTTTTTTTTAGCCTTTATTTGAATTTAGAAAACCTAGGGTTCGTCACCGAGAAATTCAAACAAAAATGCAGATTGGAATGAAGCTCTTACTTGAGTCAATCTAAGAAGATACCCAAATGTGATTTCAATGCAAAGCGTGAAGTGCATCGAAACCCCAAATGCGGAACCCTCTTCGAAAACCAATCTTGAACCATAAACCATTGAAGTTACGAAGGCATGGGATCAGACGGGATTGAGAATTGGAAAGGGAAATTACGTGGTTCTTAAGGATTGAATTTGCGTTACAGAATGTGTTTGAAAAAAAGGAAAAGTTGAGAGTATGAGCAAAGAGATAGCGATTAGGAGATGATTGAGGACACTTTTAGTGTGGATACAGAGGAAGTGTTCATGATTTTGGAAACATAGAGAAATTAGAGAAGAAGGGAGTAAAAGAGAGAACGAGCTGAGGCGGGGAAGTTTGTTAGCATGATGAATTGAGAAAGCAAGATGAAAACAGAGGAAGCATTGAATGGTTGATATACAGAGGAACTTTTTGTAGAAAATTAGCATGAGTAGCAGAACACAGTAAGAAAATAGCATAGAAGAGAGACAGAGCAAGCGGCTGTTAGGTTTTGTCTTAGGGTTTTTTTAAAACTTCAAATTTCGTTTGGTCTTAAAGCCACTCAACCCGGCCCAGATCCACACCATATTGCCTTTTCTCTTCTCTCATTTTTCATGTTACAACAACTATTGATTGGGCCTCCACCCCAACATTCACCAACCCAACTGAGTTGCTCACAGTAGAACCCCCTGTTTACTATTTCTAAACCCATATTTATTTTTAATTTACTTAGTTTTTTTTTTAGTTTAGTTGTTAATCTCAATTAAATATTAAATATAGTTTTACTTAACCAAATAATTTTCTTAATTAGTTTAGTTTATGAAAAATTTGTGAATAATTAATTTTGTTAATTAGCCTTTTTATTTTTAATATTGTTTAGTTATCTTTTGTTTAGATAGTTTAGTTTCTCATCAATTATTTGAGACTTATCTTGTGATTGATCATGACATATTAATGTTTGTATTTTGTTATATGCTTGAATGCTCCCATGCTCCCCTAGGATTTTTAATTAAATTTTAATCTCTCAATTAAATTGAATTAATTAAACCTTAGTATTTAATCCAAATATGATAACTTTAGGATATAATTTCCCTTTTAAACTAAATATTAGGTCCATCTTTGTACATGACAATAATTAGGGTTTTTTAGTCTACCTCTTAGACTCTTTCTTCTTTTGTAATAAATTAAAACTTCTCATTTACAAATCAAGAAATCCCAAAATATTTAATCTTTATTCGATTTCATTATGAAACTCGCAAAACACTGAACCAATAAAAATTTCCCCAAAAGGCCATGTTATTTCCATTCTACCGCGATACAGGCCGTCCCAATTTCTAGAATGTGTGCGTTAATGTTGCCCACTAAAAACCACCAACAAACCAATATTTTCTAGAAGAACTATGGTGTTCTAATTCCTTCACTGGATACATAGGCAAAGGGTTGTGAGACCCTCATGAACGCACTAATAAAAAATCATGTATTTCCCATTAACAAGTATAGTCATAGATAAACACACCCTTAGAAGCAAATAAACAAAATGGATCTCGTCAAGTACAACAGATGTGAGGGGTTCTAATACCTTCCTTTTGCATAACCGACTTCCTTACCCTTTCTCTTGGTTGCAAGACTATCTTATCCATCCTCTTATGGTTTTCTCGATATTTCTTCTTCCTTTGGGATAAATAAAGTTTGGTGGTGGCTCTGGGTTTTCTTTGCCAGTAGCTTCAGCAGTCCTCGAGATTGATATTCGGAGAATTTCTCCACTATTACTATTAGGAAAACTAGTACATTTGCTATTTTCCCTATCAAGTTTTAGGCACCATTGTCGGGGACTGCCAAAATACAAAGTTAATTGTAATTCAATTGAAATTTTATTGCTCTGCAATTAAAATTTTATTTTTTGTTATTATATATATATATATATATATATATATATATATATATATATATATATATATATATATATATATATATATATATATATATATATATATATATATATATATATATATATGTTACTACTATCTTTCTAATCTTTTATGCGAGGTAAGGACTCATCTGAATTCCTTTAGATGCATAGATCGAAAGAACTTTTCACTCACTGAGAAGATAGGAGAGATTAGCTAAATTGGCCTTTGAGGAAGAACTTATTTTAGTTCATTCAGATTCCGAGTCATAACACCATTCAGAGCATAAAGAGGTAGATTCAGAATCAGAACCCGAAACTATGGGTGAAAATCCACCACCACCTGAGAGACTTCTTGGTGACTGTAATACGGTAGCAAAACGGAATTTTGTTTTTCATTTTATCGCAAATGTTGCAGATAGCAAGAGTCGCCACTGACTTTTCTTTTATCCAATAAAGTAAAGGGTGAAAAGAACATGAAAGACCTTTTGAGAATTTTCTGATTTCGGGGGGTAGGTTATGAAGAGGGAAGGTGCTAACACCCTTTTCATCTGTAGTTATCTACGGGCTCATAATTGCTAGCTCACTTTGAAAATGATTTTGTGTATGTGTTTGAAAATATTTTGAAAATGTCTAAGTACGACAATTTTGTAATGATTCTCGTATCATTGAGAATGTACACAAAATGTTTGTTTTTAAAATATTTATTGAAAGAAAGTGTTGGTTTTTTGTGAAAAGTGTGAGGTGTGAAAATTGTTTTAGTTTATGAGAAAGCGATTACGAGCGATCTACGTACTCAAAAGGTTTTTGTTTTTTTCCTCCTCCTTTAGATAGTTCTACCCTACTATTAGTTAGTAGGAAGCTTTATTGTTGGATGTGACGGACATGCGAGGGTCATCATACAATCATAGAAGGCAACTTGTATGACTCTTTAGCAACTTTCGTAAGGGACTAAGATCATTTACTAAAGGCAACGTCGAATAGTCATCGAGGGACTATGATATTTTAAGGGAATTTGAGAGGATTTTGTTCAATGAGAGGATTTCCATTCATTGAATATTCAACGTGCGAATTTCTTTGCTGAGAACAATTAGTCATATGCAAACAATGGTGTTAAAAATGAAAAGCTTATGTCTGTCTTAATGTTTTTAAAAATGCATTTTTAGTAAAAAACACATCATTTTGGTAAGAATATGAATTCAACTTAGGATTTATTGTAAGCCTTACAAGAGTCAGGATATCTTTTGTAACAGTATGCTTTCGAACTATCCTATGCTTCACTTAGGACTTTTAAGGGTTGTAACGTGGCCTGGGTCATGTTTTACGAAACAAAGGATAAAGGCTCAAATTGTATTTGTACCTAACATGTTCTTCGTGATGTCCTTCCACACTGTACTCAATTAATTGTGCGTTTGGATTCCAATTGAGTCTGGAATGATATTTTGGTGATGGTTCGGATACTAGAAGTTTATTTGAGAAGGGAGTCATTCTTGTAACATTTTCTTTTTGTTGAGATTTGTAGCAACCTCTTTTTGACTTTATTATCCATAATTTTTGCCTGACTATTTTGTTTGAGATTACAGTCAGCAGGATGCCCCCAAGTTTTTTCTTAAGTCTCCTTCATAGGTTTTGACTTAGAGGGCTTTTCTTTCGAGCGATAATGACTGCCTGTATTACGGGGAACCATCATCGTCTTTTGATTTGGAAAGACGCTTTTGATACTATTTGTTGTGTATGAAGTGAAAGCTTGCGACTAAATATGCATTTGAATTAACTGAGAAACTATCCTGCCCTAGGTTTTGCTTAAAGGTTTCAATTTTTGTGAAAAAGAAAACTCCTACTTCTTAGGATCAAAGGGGTTGATTAGGGATTATCTTCCTTATAACTTCAATATTTAGGATTTGAAACAACGCTTGTACATCGTCAACAATGTCTGTACAAAAGCATATTGTAGAGATTATGGTATCTTTTCATCATCCTCCCTCTAGACGGTTATAGCTTTTAATCGAGAGTTGAATATTACAATAAGGAAGTAAAAGCATAGTTTCAGTGTAGTGAAAACGAATGGATTAATTCAAGACAAACATTTGAAAAGCATTAATGGGGACAAACAAATTCTGACATAAATGTAAGTGTTTTAATCAACTAAAGAAAATTACAAATGAAAAATTTGAATGAACAAAAAGCTTCCCTGCCCGAACTTGTCACTTCAGATGGTATGTCTTTAAGGGATGACACAAAAACTCAAGCTTGCCATCTTGTGTGAACTCGAAAATTCCTTTGTTAATCAGGTCCTGAATCTTATGTTTCAGCACCGAACAACTGTCAGTGTTATGTCCAGGAATGTTAGAGTGGTACGCCCACCTTACATTTTGATTGTGACAGGAAGAAGAAGTATTTGGTTTCTGAGGAGGATCCTTCAATGTAACCAGCTTGGCCTTCAACATGTGGTGTAATGCTTGAGCCAATGACATATTGATTTGGGTAAATCTTCTTTTAGGTGTATTATGCTTACATTGATCAACCAATTGTTGTTGATGCACTGGTGATGGATTAGAAATATGTATTGCCTCCACGGATTGGTTGAGATCATTCTTATTATGACCCTTTTGGCCAGACATAGTACTAGACTCCTTCTTCCCATTGTATGACCTCTTTTGAGTACTTGAAGATGCAGTCACCTGAATTTCACTTCTTCTGATTCCATTTTCAACATATTCCCTTATGAACATGTCAACTAATTCCTTGTCTGCCAAGAGGGGTTGATTATTGATTAGACCCCAATCCTAGTAGTTTGTCTGATATATTCGTATATCTCTTGACGAAGTTTGTTGATGAGGATTCTTAACTCTTCTTGTCCCCGAGCTATGTTTTGGATAAGATTCATCTTATTTATCATTTGGATTCTAATCCTTGCCATCTCAGCTTGCAATTGTTCCAACTGGTCATCCTTGTTATTTTTAGGATTCTTGGTGAGGAGTGCTTTTAGTTCCTCCTTCCCCTTGGCTAAGCTTAGGAACATCTCCTGGAATTGTGAATTTTGAGCTTGGAGATCTCTGACGGTCTGTTCGGGAGCCATTTTTCTACTAAAATAAAAAACGAGAAAATGAGCAACCTATCTTGAGAACTACCTGTTATGTAATGATGCATGATATGTAGATGCAATGTTTTCAAAGATCTCGCAGGATAAACAAAAAGTGAACTGTTAGAAGTTGTTGCAGCTTTGACTGAAGAACTTTTCATCATTGAATGTCCTTCTATAAGAATCAAGCTCACCATGTCGAGTGGGTCCTATCCTTTTACTTAAGATAATGTACTTCGGTCTTTGACGACATTGGTTAGAGGAAAATAAATCCCCTTTTCCTTTGTTAGACGTTAATTCATGATACTTCGATGGCATTTGGTTAGAGAAAATCAAATCCTCACGCCCCTTGCTAGGGGTCTGGTTCATGATAACCTGCATCACAATCACTTAAGATCCTTGAAATGGTTTATGAAAATGATATGGGATGATGTTATAATGTGTATGCTATGCACTAAGCATAAGCATAAGGTGATGAAAACAAGTAAGTCTTGCAAGAAGTCCAAGTTGTTGGATAATGAATACAAACAAGTCCTGCAACGAATTCATGTCGTTAGATAATGAATACAAACAAGGCCTTCTAGGAGTTCAAGTTGTTACATAATGAATGCAAACAAGTCACACAAGTAGCCTTAGGTTTAAAGGCTTGAATGTAGTTTGTAGGTAAGTACCCTCTTGAATTTTAGTTGGCTCAACCTTGCCTAAGAAAAGTAACCGTGTTCTAGGATCCTCAATATCACCGATGTTTCTCTTAAGCATTGTTTCAGCATAAGCATCTGATTTGAAAGATAAATATCTCGAGATTCCTATCTCAATGAGTATAGCATCGAGTATCAACCAACTTCAATCTGCACCAACTCGTCCATATCATCACTTTCTAGTGGCTAAGTTGTATCAACTAAGGTTCTAAAGGTCAAATAGTGCTTATGACACCACACGAAAACCCAATATTCTCCTTGACTGACTCAAGGGACACCAACATAAACTAATGTGTCGTACTAATGTAGCCATCGCTTTAACTGTATCGATATACGTTGTAGAGTCTTCATGATCTATTGCTACTTACCTAAAATTCCCCAGATCCAGGTAAAGGATCTTTACAATAATAACCCAAGCATATCCCAAAATATAAAGAATACAAGGCAAATAAGTAAAGTAATAAAGGTGAGATAGCTGTTAAGGTAACCCCACTTTTAGGTTTATTTCCACAGCAGAGTCGCCAGTTCTGTAATACGGTAGGAGAACAGACTTTTGGTTTTGAGTTTCAATGCAAATGTTGCGGATAGCACGAGTCTCCACCGAATTTTCTTTTATCCAATAAAGTAAAGGGTGAAAAGAAAAGGAAAGAACTTTTGATAATATTTTGAGTTCGGGGGGTAGGTTATGAAAAGGGAACGTGTTAGCACCCTTTTCATCCGTAGTTATCTACGGGCTCTTAATTTCTAGCTCACTTTGAAAATGCCTTTGTGTATTTGTTTGAAAATATTTTGAAAATGCCTAAGTAAGGCAATTTTGTAATGATTCTCGTATCGTTGAGAATGTATACAAAATGATTGTTTTTAAAATATTTATTAAAAGAAAGTGTTGTTTTTTGTGAAAAGTGTGAGGTGTGAAAATTGTTTTAGTTTGTGAGCAAGCGATTAAGAGCGATCTACCTACTCAAAAGGCCTTTGTTCTTCTCCTCCTCCTTTAGATAGTGCTACCCTACTATTAGTTAGTAGGAAGCTTTATTGTTAGATTTGAGGGACAGACGTGGGTCATCGTACAGTCATGGAAGGAAACTTGTAGGAAGCTTTAGAAACTTTCGTAAGGGACTAAGATCATTTATCGAAGGAAACATTGAAGGATCATCGAGGGAATATGATATTTTAAGTGAGGGTCTTTTCTAAAGACTCCCACGTTCGAGGGACGTGACTATTTTATTCGAAGGAAATAAGTGGGGTTACCCTAGAGGTGTGCGTGTGCAAAGTGTTTTGATTTCAATTAATTTATCTTGGATTCATGGTTATTTGGCATTTTTTTAGATCATTCCATACAATCCTATTAACTAACAGTAATAAGGAAGGCAATAAAGGCAGAAAATAAATGTTCTACGCTATTACAAGGTTTCGGAAATGAGGGTACAAATTTATGAATGAGAATGTATCGAATCGTAAGTTCGATTAAAAGTATAAATAAACAAATAATACAACCTGATTGAAATAATTTAAATAATTAATTAAATTAAATAATTCTATTTAATACAATTAATTAATAAATTAATTAATAATATTAAATAATATTCCTCAATTTAATTAATTATTTAAACAAACACATTTTGTAATTTAAATAAAAATGAAGGAAAAAATAATTAAATAAAAGAAATGGAAAGAAAAAAGATATGGGCCTGAAATTGGAGCAATTGGGGGTGTTGATAGAAGTTGGTGTTCAGACCCAAGAAGGTCATCCTAGTGATTCTGTACGATTGGCCAATGAAGATGCATTGTGGATGCACAAAACTAAAGTGTTGATCTGTAAGACTGACAATGATGATTGATCTCACGACTGATGAACTAGGGTGCATGGTTAATCGCATAGTGGAGCACTGCATGGAATCCACAGGTTATTCAAAACAGACACTGACAAGTGTCACCGCCGTATCAGTCATAAAACATGATTATTGTAACAAAAAAAATTATGTTAGAGAATAATCATAACAGACTAAACTCTCTCTTTCTTCACTTATGCTCTCTCTCATTCTCTCTATCTTTATTCAACAACAAACAAATCAAAAGCCAGCAAAAAAAACATGAGAGATATGGAGTGGAGGTTGAGCATGAAAATGCGATGGCTCATATAAATCTCCACGGTGTAGATTATGAACTCCACGGAGGCAGAGATGAAGATCGCCGCGGAGGCGCCGCATACTTCTTGGACTCTGATTTTTTTTACATATTCAGGTTCGTCTCTCATCTCTGGTCACTAATCTGGTATTGATTTTTGTAGATGGTGAAGGAAATTAAGTAGATCTTGAAGGTGGTTTTGAAACCCTAGCGCTCATATATGATGGAACCTTGAGATTTTTTGTGAGATCTTTCTGAGATCCTTGCTTTTGTAGTTACAAAATACATTTCCTCTTCTTCTTCTATGTGATTTAGATCTTGTGATTTTTATATTTTCTGAAGAGGTTTTTTGAATCTGGAAAATGATGTTGATATTAGGGCTTTTGTGTTGTTGCCACTGTATAGTGTGAACAATATTCTCTTTTTTTTCCGATTTCTTAAGGGATTTGTGAACGGAAAATGATGGAAAATTTAAGGGTTTCTTAGTTGTTCTTACTGCGGCCGTTTCTGGTTTTTATGTGACCAGTGTCCTCTCCCTCGATTTCAGTGCCATGAATATTTATATACTGTGAACTTAGGGTTTTTGTTATGTTGCTGGACTCAGATTTCTGATAGCAGGCCTTGATAAAATTTGTGTTGCTATTGGGCTTGACAAATGATATTTGTTTGATCTGTTTATTGGTCTTTGTGAAAACAAACTCTTACTACAGTAAATGTTATCTTGATAGAGCTATGATATTCTTTGTTGGGCTGGAAATGGGATTTCTATACTTGTTTTACTGATAATACAATGTTTTGATGAAATCCTGAGTTAGTGGCAATTTTCTTCTCTTTTTGCCTTTAATGTGAACCAAACAAAATCCTCTTTGTGCATTTGTTTGAGATTTGTAGTAAAGATAATAGGCATATGGTTAACATTGTAACTCTAATTTTGTTGTTGTGAAACAAAACAATATGAGGCTTTTGTTGGGCTTTGCACATGATGAAATGATCCCTATATTTGATTCCTTCAAATAACCCATGATGATGATTTTGAGAAGAAATTTGCTGAGACGCTCCTTGATTGTCTCTACTCCAAGATAATGATGATTATACTAGCCATTACTTTTTCTTTTGTTTCATGTAATGGTTATGAGAAAAAGATGAAGAAGCTATGGAAAGGTAGGAAGAAAGGAGTTCGTTGCTTGGCATGAAGCTTGGAGAAGGAATCTTTGAAAGGAAAGTTTGAAGAAACGAATGATGGATATCATTAAAAAATTTTAGATTTTTTTAGAGCTTAAGAATCTTTCAGTTTTCCTTGTTATTTTTTTTAAGAACTTTGGAGGCTTTAAAGAATGCATGAAAGTCTTGTATTTGACAACATTTTTTTATCTTAAGTATTGCAGTTAAACAAACTTAAAAACAATGACATGTTCTTTTGTAGACCTTGTGGGAAATCATATAGAAATGAATAAAATTATTCTTGAATGTTTGTTAGAAAACCCCAAGAAACTTTTTAAGATTTGCATTTTTCGTGAATTTGGGGGAATTTTGGGATGGTTAGATTTTGACATTAAACTTGAATGATGGATGGTTAATTCGAATGGAATTCAAATCAAGACTTTGAATGAATATTCTAGATGGATCTTGCAATCTTGAAATATTGACCCGCTTGCCAGGTTTGAGGCAAGATAATTGAAGGCATTTTGAATGGAACTATTAAATGGAAGAATATGCCTTGCGATTTGAATTAGAATCATGACTCCAAAGAGATTAAACATGACCAATTATTTTGATCTTGTATGCCTAAAAACGAACCTTAATCTCACTTAATTCCACAAATCAGAATTTAGTCGTAATCGAGCAAGCAATTCCATTTCGGCAAGCGAAAGATAATTGACTTCGGTCTAATAGGAGGAATGCCTTGCTCACCAAGCATTTATAACTCTATACCTTTCTTTCACAATTCATGATTTTCCGTTAAATAAAACATCTCAAATTGAAAACCAATGATTTTAAAACAATTGTCTTGAGGAAGAATTTAGAAGATGACAAGGCTTTGAAGCATGAAATCTAATGGACTCAAACCAAAAATCCAAATTAATCTTCCTTTCTTAAAGAAATCACGTCTTTAAACAAATCAAGAGAAACCTCAAGCACGTCTCCTAAGCCATGGTACTTGTATTTCATTCCAACCCAATACCAATTCCCTTGAGAGTCCTCGGGGATGGAAATGATACTTGGAGCATAGAAGAACATCTCTAATGGACCTTAATTGATGATCGAAGGTGTATTGAGATAAAATTCAGGATGATAATGTTTTTTCAAGATTTTGTCAAGAAAGATGTCACAAATTCAATAATCAACAACCCTATCACAAGATCCAATATATGGGAGAGACATGATTCAAGACCAAAATACCTGCAGATCTAGTTCGCTGATGAAACAAAGAATCAGTGCGATATCCGGAGGCCTAAAAAGCCTGGGTATCCTAAAGCGATCAATACTCTAAGAGCATGAGGGGATATTTTTTGAATGAAATGAGAGGGAAAACTTTGGGGTACAATTATGACTATGGAGGACCAAATGCACCGGTTGGTCGACTAACTATTGTGAACCAACTGGTAAATGTACCAAATTTTCAGCTGCATCCTAGCACTATCACTCATCTTGAGAGGAGATCTTACTCTTGAAGGTTTAATGAGGATGCCAACAAGAATTTACAAAGATTTCTAACAATGAGCACCACTTTGAAGATAGATGGGCATACTGAAGAACATAAAAAGTTGTGGATGTTCCCGTTCACTTTAGTTGATTAGGCTGAAGAGTGGTTTTATTCCCTTTCGGCTGGTAACATTATTTCTTGGGAAGAGATGGAAAAAGTGTTCCTGAATGAGTACTTCCAGTGTCAGTATTCATGAGAAAAGGATATGAGATCCTAAATTTCAAGCAAAGAGAAGGAGAGTCGTTAGTGGATTCCCATAAAAGATTCAAAATACTACTAGTGGTGAGTACTACTTACTATTTAGATTAGACTGAGCAGATATAAATGTTTGTGAATGGCCTTAAGATCAAAACCAAACAACTAATTGACACAGCAGCTGGTGGCTCATCTAATTTTTCAATAGCCACTGGTATCAAGAAGATAATTAAAGTCATTGTTGTAAATGAGCATATAGACTTATATGACAGGGTAGCAAGCAAGATAGAGGGAGTAATTAATTTGAAGTTGGAAGCCAACAAGCAGATAAAAATGGAAGAAACAATTTTTGCAGAAGTAGAAAAGAAGCTGAAAGCGATGAATATCAATACACAACAAGTGGCTCAAATTCAACAAGGTCAAAATTCTATTTATGAAATTTATGGTGGACGACACTTGACTGTGAATTGTCTTGCAACTGCTCAACAAATTGAAGATATCAAGATCCTAAAGCAGAATAATCCTTATTCTAACTCCTATAATCCTGGGTGGATGAATCATCCAAATTTTTCCTGGAGGGATCAAAAAGGAAATGCTCAGCAATAAGGGTAATGCCAATTCCATAATCAGTATCAGCAACAACTACATCAAGCACCGAAGAAAGTAGATTGAGAGTTAGTCACTGAAAATATGGCAGCTCACAATATTCAATTTCAAGAGGAGATGAGAAACAATCAGAAGAACACTTTCACTTCAATTAAAAATCTAGAAGTTCAGATGGGACAAATAGCATAACATTTAGATAATACTCAAGCACCTCGCACTCTGCCTGGTGGAATTGTTACAAATCCATGAAAAAATCAAATTGTGAATGTAGTTGTGACCAGAAGCAGTAAGTTAACTGAAAATGTCGAAAAAAAGGAAATATAAGAGGAAGGTTTATTAGAATTGGATCTAGAAATCAGAGATGATCTGAAGCAAGTTGTGGAAGTGGTCATACAACCAGTGGTTGAGAAGGAAAAGCAGAAAGATCCTAAGCAAAAAATAATTCTTCCTTATCCTACAAGAACAAGGAAGAAAGATCTTAATGAGAAATTTTTTGAGAAATTCTTGGAATTGTTCATGAAACTTGAGATTAACATTCCTTTTTATGAATTTGTAGAACATATGCCTATCTATGTCAAATTCATGAAAGACATCATATCCAAGAAGCATTCAATCGACACTAAGAAGATAATGTTAACTAAAACATGTAGTGCTATTTTGAAGGGTCTTAAAATTCCTTTGAAGAAGAAATCGCAAGGTAAGGTTCAAGCGACACTAAGCAAATAATGCTAACTAAAACATGTAGTGTTATTTATAAAAAGCTTGAACACAGTGAAGTGCAAGACAATCATATGACACTTTAGTTTGCAGATCATTAAGTGAAAAGACCATATGGTATTGCAACCAATGTTCTTGTAAAGATTGACAAGTTTGTGTTCCCTGTTGATTTTGTGGTTCTTGAAATGCCAGAAGATGAGGAAATACCGCTAATTTTGGAAAGACCTTTTCTAAAGACGGGAAGATGCATGATAGATATTGAGGAAGGTACTATGACCCTCAAGGTATAAGATGAGAAGCTTATAATTAATGTGAGAGACACCATGAATTTCAAAGATGAGGAAGATACAAGTAAAAACATTTAATTGTTGGACACAATGTTCATTCACTCAGTTCAAAGCAAATTTCCTGAATTACCTTTAGAAAGAGTTCTTAGCTTGTCAATTTCTGAAAGCAATGAGGAAATATATGAGAAAGAGTTTGAAGTGCTAGCCATGTTTGAAGCACAACCCCTGTGGAATAGATTAAAACCACGATGTTGGGAAGATTTATGACCACCACAGTCTCCAGAAGAAAAACAGAGTTGAAACAGCTTCCTGAAAATCTCAAGTATATCTTTCTTGACAATGATGAGAACTGTCCATCTATTATAACCTCTAGCTTAAAAGAAGTTCAGGAATACTAGCTCATCCAAGTGCTCAAGAAATACAAGGGTTCTATCGGATGGGCTATTAAATATTTGAAAGGTATTAGTCCCACAGTTTGCATGCACAAGATATTGATGGAAGAGAATCAGAAGCCGATTGTCCAGCCTCAAAGAAGACTCAACCCTGCTATGAAAGAAGTTATCTGAAAAGAGGTTGTGAAGTTGTTAGACACGGGTCTTATTTACCGTATATCCGACAATGCATGGGTGAGTTATGTTCATGTGGTACCTAAGAAGGGAGGAACAATTGTCATAAAAAATGAGAATAATGAGTTGATTCCTACCAGAACTATTACATGAGAATAATGATTTGGAAATTCTTGGATGATTCCCTAGAAATACTTGAAGTTTTCTTCTCCCCAGTATCACCAAGTGGAGAATCCTTGTCTGATAGTTTGTGATTGATGAGAATTCATAGTAGAGATTTTACATCCCTAACAGATATGTGATATTTTTTGTGTTCATGAGAGAATGTTTATTCCCCGAAGTATAGTTCCTCATTCCCCTACCGAGGGTACTAGTGGAGGATTTTCTTATTTCATGACAAGTTGCTTCACCAATATTGCTTATTCCAGCACTCTCTCATCTCTCCAGAGGAAGCTTATTTTTTAGGCTCCTTATGTTGTGAACCTTTTCTCATCCACCAGCTAAGTATGTTTGAGAATTGTTCATTTTTTCCAAGTTGAGTCGTGTTGAAGATTATCTCACTCTCCATAAGAGGCTAATTTCTGGGATCTCATGCTCAAGATCTTTTATCCCCTAGCTAAGTTGCCTTATGGAGATTTCTTACTCAGGAATTTTCATTTCCCCAGCTGAGTCGTTCATGGAAAGTCCTTATTCAAGAATTCTCCCTTTTCTCCAGTAGAGTTTGATCCTGGATGTTGATAAGTACCATATTCCTAGAGGAATGTGTTGTTGCAACTTCTTACCCGAGATTTCTCGTATACCCGACATGCTCGTTCATTTTGAAGATCGTCCGTAAATCCCTAGTTGAGTTTCTTATGCCAAGATTACCTCATCTCCAGTAAGAATTTTGTGCATAAATTCTCTTATCTCATGTTTGGATCCTCATACCCCCAAGAGTACAAGTTTCTGTCATCCCCCAGGTGAGAGTTTGACATATTATTCCCCAAGCAACCATAGGTGAATTTTGAATCCCTGCAGACCTCATATTATTGGTGTCTTCCCCAGCAATGCCCAATCTTCATTTGGCGTCCCTTGTCAGAGTTTACAGTTTTGATCTGATCCTCTCCAACAGAGTTTGGAATTTATTTTTTCAACTCCCCTCAAATTTCGTAGCCAATATTTACTGGTTACTCAGTTCATTACTCCCCACAGAGTTTTAGTTTTTCAAGGACTTCTCTCCAGCGGTTCTTTATATCTTAATTTCTCCGGAAAAATCATGCATCATCACATTGCATCCTCAAAGTGTATTGTTTCCATTTCTTTTTGGAACATTAGTCCATAAAAAAGTAATTCAAACGTGCATTGAAACATAAGCAATTATTTTTTCTGTTTCCCCCAGTAAATTTGACAAAAACTTTGGATTGCAGCCCCAGGGAGGACGCTTTATCCTCATTATCCCGGTTTTACCCTGGCACAATTTTCTCAGGTTTTTACAACCCTAGATGGTTCATTTCAATTTCTATTGATATACCTTTAGAATACCAGTCTTATCATGATACTCATTTCTAGCCTAGTATTATCTAGTTGCTCCTAGGTCGAGTTTTATCTCGTTACCTTTGCGTGCAATCCACCTTTGTCCAGGTACTCATCTTTGGATTAGTTTTATCTAGTCGTATTGAGTCGAGTTTGCTACTCGTTTTAGGTTTCGTATTTGGATTAGTTTCATCTAGTCTTCTTTAGCATATTTTTTACTCGTTATTTGTCTCTTTTATTCCTTGGTTTCATTCAGCATCGTCTACTGCCTACCCTCGGTAGAGACCAACAGGTGTCTTGTGAAATACACGCACTTTTCAACACCTTGCTATAAGACCCAAATTTTATTTCTACCTTATTGACTACTTTTTCATAGCCTAGTTTTATTTAGTCCCTCTTTGGTGGAGTCTTGTCTGAAGAAGTGAAAAATACAAGAAGGGGGGTTCAATTGAAACTTAAACCTCAAAAGCAATAAACACAAGATTTTAATCCTGGTTTTCTTGATCTCAAACTACTCCAGTCCACCCGCCAAGGTGATTTCGGCTCTCTCCAACGAGGACTTAATTCACTAATCAAACAGATTACAAATCTACTTTGACAACTGCCAAAGTCTTCTTGAGTACAATCACAACCAGGTTTATCTCAAGGAAAATAACTTAATCAAAAGAAAAGGTTTATTGTGTACTATTTGTTTTTCGTTACAAAAATTGTATCACTACTATGATGTATTACACAAATTTAGTATAGTATGAATATGACTTTTTGCAACTTTTTGAAATTGTATGTTGTAGTGTATCAAAATCGTGAACGATTTACCCATTGAACTTGATTATATAGGCGTGACAAATCAGTCCAAATGGAAACATGATAATGGTCACTTAATGCACTTTCCATACCGAGAAGATCCTTGTCTGAATGAAGCCGTTGCACATGATATTGCCTTAATGGAAAAGTAATGCTTCAGAACTTCGGAATCTTGCATGCTGCTTTACTTCAGAAATTGGGAAGTAAGAAACATAAGGTTTTGTTTGTATGTTGGAATTCCATTCAGAATCAAGATATCTTTCTCTTTAGCGCAGATTTTGATAATCATACTTTAGAACATTCTGATTATTCAGCTTGATTGCTTCTATGGCTTAACTTCTGATGTCGTTTCTGTCAGAACTTTTGTACAACATAAAACAAAAATTTAGAGTGCATATTTGTTCTTTGTGTTTGTTATCATCAAAACTCTTATGAGGATTGTAGAATCAAACTATGTTCTAACAATCTCCCCCTTTTTGATGATGACAAAAACTAGGATTTTTCAATAAAAAAATTACATAAAAAAAGCTTAAGAGAGTCTCCCCCTGAGTTGAGTACTCAAATAGAGATGAGATACTTCCCTAAAGTTCTTTGATTCAAGAGATTTTGATGCATCTCCTTCATATTTTGTTCCTATTTAAGCTTTCAGAAAATAAATAAGTTTAAGATATTCAGAATGTTTGAGACTTAGTCCCGGTAAACTGTTATTGAAAATATCTTACATTCTCCCCCTTTTTGTCAGGTATCAAAAAGCAATATAATTAGAAATTATCAGAGTCAAAAAATGATGATTTATATTGAAAATAGATCGCAATGAAAACTTTCAGAAACAAAGACGATAATATGAAGAATACATAAATCAAGTTAAAGAAAATCTTAGATGGAGGGGGATGTCGTGTGAACAATGCTTCCAGCAAGATCTTAATCTGAGTGCTTGATTCTTCCTGCTTTCACAGTATATCCTTGATTTCTTTTGTAGAGTCCTCTTGTTTATCCAATATATCCCTTATTTCTTTGTTTGTGTCTTCTTGCTTATCCAACCTTGCATGGATTAAAGCATTCTCCTTCTTCAACTCTTCAAGAGTTTGCATGACCAGAGACGTAGCTGGTGTTTCCTCAAAGGTTGCATGTCGTTCAGAACACTCTGCAGCATCTTCTGATTCAACTACTTCTTTTGTTGCAATTTCCTTTTCTGGAGCAATAGTCAGAGGGTGACTATCAGAACCTGGTTCAGTGGCTTCTGAAGGTTGGTGCTCTTTCCAGGGAGCATTTTCCAGCAGAAGAATTTATTTCTTATTCCAGTGACTCAATTCTTGGTCTTTGAAGGCTTTCAGCTGATCACTGAAGTTCTGCTGAGCCATCTCACAACTCAATTCTTTTAGCCTCTGGCATTTAGAGTTGAACCATTTTCTGAATCTATCCCAAAGAGAATCAGAAGAAGCAAGATTAGAATTCTCTTGACTTGCTTTCTTCAAAGAAGTAACCCATTGTTGTATTTCTGTTTCAAAAATCAATAAGTTCTTACCAACATCTATTTTGGTTAAGGTTGGTTTAGGTTAGGAAATGGAAATTTTATTTGAGGTTGAAGCTAGATGGTCTAGCCCTTTTAGATCAATGACAGCTCTGAGATGATCAGCTGGACGGTTAATTGATGAGGGAGGAGGAGAATCATAAATTAGGATTGGTGAGTGAGGAGTGTTTGGTGGTGTGGAATCAAATGATGAAGGTATTTCTGGAATATCATGGATGGAGAGAGGTATACAAACCATAAGAGGTTATGTTATTCCAGGAAATGGGGTAGTGTTATCAGAGTCTGTAAAAGAGTCTTTTGTTTGGTTTGCGGTAGTGTGTTGATTTTCTGGTTCAGGGGTTTCAGAATTTGGATTTTCAGTTTGAGGGGTGAGAGGGTTTTCATTTTCTGGTTGAGGAGAGTTGGGATTTGGATGTTCTGGTTGTGGAGAATGAGGGTGTGGATTTTCTGGTTGTTGAGAGTGGAGGTTTGGATTTTCTGGGATTGGTGATTGAAAGTCTTGGTCAAAAAGTCCAATATCAGATAGAACTCTTGCAAGTTCTAGTTGATTTTATACTGGATTTGGATTAGGGGAGTGAGGTTCATTTAAGAAACTTCCAAGAGTTACAGATGGATAAAACTCTATGTCAAAATCTTCAAATGTTTGGGTGAGGTATTTTCTGTTGGTTGAGGGGAAACTGTTTTAGATGTTAGAAAAACTATAGATTCTATAACATAAACAAAAGATGTGTTACCTTTCTTTTTCGTAGCTTTGGTTTTCCTCTAAGAGGATCCTTCTCCTCCTACCTTCCTCTTTCTGGATTTCTTCAGCACAACATCTAGAGTGGGCTTGTGCAGGTGACAAATGTTGAGTTCAGGAATAGTTCCATCTTCCTTGCAAGCTTCAAGGTATTTGACCATAATCTCTAGAGAAGCATTTATCTCAGAAAATAGTGGAAAATACCTTAGAGGGATTCTCCTAGACGTGATGACTTCATGAGAAGCAATTGTTTGTTCCTTCCTAATGCTTTCAATAATGTTCATTTTCTTCAGATTCTTGGCATTTTGTGGTTTCCTAGCACTTGCTTCCAGAGTGCTAATCTCCTGAGCCTCTGTCAGATGTTCTATCAGCCTGTTTTCCATCATAATATCTGAAATCAATATTCTCAGAGGAATCCAATCCATCTTTGTTCTTTATTCTTCCCTTGTTTCCTTCATACTTGTTCTCAGATGATTGAAGAGCAGGTGTGGAAGGTTTATTTTGGTCTTCTTTGCCATGAAGTACAACAGAAACTGCTGATTAATGTAGACGTAATCAGGAGAGCTTATAGGCTTCCTATGATTTATGCAACCCAGAATGATCCTGACTCAGATTCTATAATAATCTTTCAAGTCTCTTATCTTGCTGGATGGATGTCTAGAAGTCAAAATGACCATAGCAATAGATTTTAGGTCAGAACACTTATCATCCATATCAATGCATTTGATTCCGCCGCCATTGTACCCAATAAGTTTCCCAATCAAGTCTTCTATAATCATTATCTTCTTCCCCATAACATATGACGTAACCTGATGGTTGGATGAGGTAGCATGAATCCAGAATTCCTTAACAAGAATAGGAAATACTGAACCCAACAGATGATCAAAGTATTTGTTCCATCCCTGAGCTGTCACATCTTAATACAAATAAAACCCATTTTCCTTTAAACTCTCAAAATCAATGATCAACTCACATAGAACTTCAAGATTATCTACCTGAGTGAGCAATGTCCTTGTAGGTTCCTCATATTGTTCTGTTGAAGAAGAACCAGGAGAATTATTGATATTTTTGATGCTTGATGAGGATGCCATTGTTCACAAAGATTTGTTGAAGAAAACGGAGAAAAGGCGTTTTTGCAAAAACGAGAGCGAGAGAGAATAATGGATGCAGTAAGAAGTGAATGAAATAGTGAAATTGAATTTATAAACACTTTTGAAAACTTAATTAGTAAGAAAGAGAAAATAAGTAATGATTATACTGAAATTCAGAAACATAAAATTAGGGGATTACATGTAGATACTGAACAGTTACCATTGACAAGTGTCTCAGTGCATCCAATCAGAGCCTTAGACCCTTCAGAATTTGAACGCGTGTTCAGCCTCAGAGGGTAGCTTGTCAGAGGATGACAAATGTTTGATGGTGTGAACTGCACGCTTCTATCTTTGAAATGAAAGGTTCATATCTTCATAGATAGATTCTGAATGCAACTGTACTCCTAACTTTTGAAGACACTTGATCAGATGTTCACAAAAAATAAAGTTCTGAGGGTTAGAATATGAAAATAAAACTTCTTACTTTGGACATAACATCATGCTGAGATGATTCAGAATGAAATTAAATCTATCTACAGAAGGGGATTTTGTAAATACATCAGCCCAATTATGGTCTGTGTCAATAAACTTTAAAGAGAGAATTCCTTTCTGAATATAGTCCCTAATAAAATTAATTTTTATTTCAATATACTTAGCCCTAGAATGCAAAATAGGATTTCTGGATAAACAGATAGCAGAAGTATTATCACAGAAAATAGGGATGTTACTCTCAAATATTTTGAAGTCTTCAAGCTGACTTTTCATCAAGAGCATCTGTGTGTTGCATCCAGCAGCTGCAATGTATTCAACTTCTACTGTTAACAATGCAATTGTGGACTTCCTCTTATTCGTCCATGAGATCAGATTGTCTCCTAGAAACTGGCATCTTCCAGAAGTGATTTTACGTTCTACTCTGTCTCTAGCAAAATCAGCACCACAATATCCTACTAAGTTGTATTCATTGGATTTTCTATAAAACAAACCCATGTTAGTAATACCTTTCTGATACTTGAAAATTCGCTTAACTACTGTTAAGTGAGATTCTCTAGGATCTGATTAGAATCTAGTACATAAACAAATGCTGAATAAAATATCAGGCCTTGAAGCTGTTAGATAGAGGAGAGAACCAATCATACCTCTGTAGATCTTCTACTCTACCTTTTTACTCACCTCTTCCTTTTCCAGAATGCATGTGGGATGCATTGGAGTCTTTGAAGGCTTACATTCTGAGAGGTCAAATATATTCAGAAGATCTCTGACGTATTTGCTCTGGTGAATGTAAGTTCCTTCTAGAGTCTGATTGATCTGAATGCCCAGAAAGAATTTAAGTTCTCCCATTAAGCTCATCTCAAACTGTGCCTGCATGCACTTAGAAAATTCTCTTCCCAGAGAAGGTTTAGTAGATCCAAATATAATATCATCTACATAAATCTGACAAACTAAAATGGCATTCTTAAATGTCTTACAGAACAAGGTTTGTCCACATTCCCTCTGGTAAATTCCTTTTCTAACAGAAAGTTACTTAGTCTTTCATACCAAGCTCTGGGAGCTTGATTCAGACCATAAAGGGTCTTCTTTAGTTTGAAAACGTATTTTGGGTGTTTGGAATTTTCAAACCCAGGAGGTTGGTGTACATATACCTCTTCATCAATTTAACCATTTAAGAATGCACTTTTGACAACCATCTGATACAGAGTGATGCCATTGTTTACAGCAAAAGAGATTAAGAGTATGATAGATTCTAACCTGTCGACTGGAGCAAAGGTTTATGTATAGTTTATCCCCTCTTACTGATTATAACCTTGTGCAACCAATCATGCGTTTTTTCTGATGACTTCTCCTTGATCATTCAGTTTGTTTTTGAACACACACTTTATTCCAATGACGTTGGATCCTTTTGGTATGGGAATCAGATCCCATACGTCATTTCTGGTCAATTCATTTAACTCCTCCAGAACTTCCAAAATCCAGTCGTTTTCCAGAAGAGCTTCATCAATTGTTGTTGGTTCAATCAGAGATACCAATCCCATGAGGAATTCATCATAGTTTCTGAATGTTGATCTTGTTCTGATTGGATCATCCTTCTTTCCCAGAATCTCATCTTCTGGGTGAGCTATACTACTTCTGGATAACTTTTTATGGAGTTGATCAACAGAAGGTACTGGAACACTTGTGAATTTCCTTCTAATGTTGTTAGAGTGTCTCTGTTGGGAACTTCTGATGAGTTTCCTTCAGCACCTGTGAATTCAACTTCTATATCTGCAAAAGATTCATTCTGCTTTGACTTTTGAGGGTCAAGCTTATCATCAAATCTAACACTGATTGAATCTTCAACAATCTGTGTTTATATATTGTATACTTTGTACCCTCTTGAGCGTTTAGAGTATCCTAACATAGTACACTTATGTGCTTTAAAGTCAAACTTGTTCAGATGATCTTAATATTCAGAATAAAACATGTATATCCAAACGAATGGAAATAAGAAATGTTGGGCTTTCTGTTCTTCCATAGTTCATATGGAGTCTTTTCCAGAATAGGTCTTATAGAGACTCTATTATGAATGTAACACGCTGTGTTAATTGCTTCTGCCTAGAAGATCTTAACAATGTTAGTCTCACTGATCATGGTTCTGGCCATTTCTTGCAATGTTCTATTCTTTTATTCTACAACTCCATTTTGTTAGGGAGTCCTAGGATAAGAGAAGTCGTGCAAAATTCCTTTTTAATTGAAAAATATTTCAATTTTTTTTGTTTTCAAACTCTCCACCAAGATCACTTCTGACTTTGACAATTCTAAGATCCTTTTCATTCTGAACTCGGTTACAGAAAGCAATGAACACAGAATGTGACTCGTCCTTGTGTCTTAAGAACTTTACCAATGTCCATCTGCAATAGTCATCTATGATCACTAACCCATACTTTTTGCCACTAACAGACGCAGTTTTCACTGGTCCAAATAAATCTATGTGCAGAAGTTCTAATGGCCTAGAGGTTGAAACAACATTTTTATCTTTAAAAGCAGGTTTTGTAAATTTTCCTTTTTGACATGCTTCACACAAAGCATCTGAGCTGAACTTCAGATTAGGAAGTCCTCTGACCAGATTGAGTTTGTTAATCTGACATAGTCTTCTTATACGAACATGCCCCAATCTTCAGTGCCAGTCCCATTGCTCGTTGTTAACAGAAAGAAGGCATTTTACATTCTGACTCTTTAGTTCATAAAGTTTTATCTTATAAATGTTTTTTTTCCTCTTTCCATTAAACAGGGTAGTTCCATCTTTCTGACTAACAGCTTTGCATGAATTTTGATTAAAGATTATATCATAACCGTTATCACTTGGATAACAGGTTATGCATCAATCCATCAACTAACAGCACATTATTAATAGAAGGAATATTACCATTACCTACTATTCCAGAGCCAATGATCTTACCTCTTTGATTACTTCCAAATCGCACATAGCCTCCAAGTTTAAGTTCTAGGCTTTGGAACATATGTTTTCTTCCCGTCGTGTGTCGAGAGCATCCAGAGTCTAGGTACCATGACTGGTGTTTTAGCCTTGCTGCTAAAGATATCTGCTACATATATAATTGTATCCTTAGGCACCCATATCTTTTTGGGTTCTGGTTTGTTAGTTTTACCAAAATTCTGTTTGAATTTTGGTTTGGGAGAATAATAATTGCTAGTGTACTTCAGATTGTGTGTGTGCCCATAAGTGAAGTGAGATTTTAGCGATGTGCGTTTAATTACTAGGTCCATGACTTTATTTGGTGGAGATACCTTACCTTGGTATCCTATTCCTTTTCTACCATTTCTACTAACTCCATAGATCATTGAAGCCATCTTGCTTCTATCTATGTTTTTAGCCAGAAACTTCTGAAAGTTGTGATCATATTCTTTTATGATTTTATCAGCACTGCTGGGAGCCTCTGAGATTATTTCTTTCTGAGAGTTCTGTAATTATTTTCTAGTTTTGAAATATTTTCTTTTAGCTGGGAATTTTCTAATCTAATACTCTCAGTTTCTTCAGAGTCAGATGCAAGATCCTTGGACAATCATTTTTGTAGTGCCCTTGTTCATTGCACTCATAGCAGATGATGTCTTTGTTGTTTGACTTTCTGTGACCAGAGGAAGCTTCAGACCTTCTGTGTCCAGAGGAGGGATCAGACTTTCTATATTTGGGGGAGGATTTATTTTGATTCCCAGATCTTTTGGAGTTTCTGAATTTTCTTTGCCTCTGCTTCTACAGCTGATTGACCCTTCTAGAGAGAAGAGACAGTTTGTCTTCTTCTGATGAGGATTCATCCGAGGTTTCTTCCATAGCATGAAAAACCTTAGAGTCAAGTTTTTTGTTAGATTTTAATGCTAAAGGCTTACCTTGCTTTTGAGGCTCGTCATCTTCTAGCTCTATCTCATGGCTTCTGAGGGAGCTAACAAGTTCCTCCATAGATATCTTGTTGAGATCTTTATCCAGCTTAAGAGCAGTGACCATTGGCCTCCATTACTTTGGTAAACTTATGATGATCTTCTTTACGTGATCAGCAATAGAATACCCTTTGTCAAGAACTCTCATCCCAACAACTAGGATCTAGAATCTTGAGAACATTGCTTCTATGGATTCACTGTCTTCCATCTTGAAAGCTTCATATTTCTTAATGAGCACAAGGGCCTTGGTTTCTTTAACTTGTATGGTGCCTTCATGCGTCGTTCATAGAGAGTCAAACATTTTTTTGGTTGTCTCTCTGTTTGAGATCTTCTCATACTCTGAGTATGAGATGGAATTGAGAATTATTATTCTGGCCTTATGATGGTTTCTGAAGTCAAGCTTTTGTTGGTCAAACATTCTTTTTTTTATCTATCTTCTGACCACTTTCATCCACTAGATGCATGTATCCATCAATCACCATATCCCATAAGTCAACATCATGAGCCAGAAAGAAGCTCTCAATTCTATCTTTCCAATAGTCAAAATTTTCTCCATCAAAGACAGGAGGTGTGTCGTTGATTCTTTCCTTGTCATCATGATAGTCATTGCTAATGTTTTGGCTTGGTCCCACCATAGTAATAGAAACGGGATTTTTATCCTGGTTAGCTTGATCTCAAACTACTCCAGTCCACCTGCCAAGGTGATTTCTCCTCTCTCCAACGAGGACTTAATTCACTAATCAAACTGATTACAAATCTACTTTGACAACTGCCAAAGTCTTCTTGAGAACAACCACAACCCGATTTATCTCAAGGAAAACAACTTAATCAAAATAAAAGGTTTATCGTGTACTGGTTTGTTTTTCGTTACAAAAACGGTATCACTACTGTGATGTATTACACAAATTGATTATAGTATGAATATGACTTTTTAAAACTTTTTGAGATTGTATGTTGTAGTGTATCCAAATCGTGAACGATTTACCGTTTGAATTTGTTTATATAGGCGTGACAAATCTGTCCAAATGGAAACATGATAATGGTCACTTAATGCACTTTCCATACTGAGAAGATTCTTGTCTGAATGAAGCCGTTGCACATGATACTGCCTTAATGGAAAAGTAACGCTTCAGAACTTAAGAATCTTGCATGCTGCATTACTTCAGAACTTGGGATGTCAGAAACATAAGGTTTTGTTTGCGTGTTAGACTTCCATTCAGAATCAGGATATCTTTCTCTTTAGCGCAGGTTCTGATCATCATACTTCAGAACTTTTGTACAACATAAAACTCAAATTTAGAATGCATATTTGTTCTTTGTGTTTGTTATCATCAAAACTCTTATGAGGGTTGTAGAATCAAACTATGTTCTAACATTGTCTGGTTACCTTGTTTGCACACCAGTTTCTACCCAACGCATTATTTATTGTACTCCCAAAGGCCGAGTTTTATCTCGATAAACTCTACTCGATCCCACAAACGTTCAACTAGCGTGCTAATGGTATAAGTTCAGTTTTATTTGTCCTTTGTTGATCTAGACCAGTTTTTCTTGTATACCCATTCGGATCCGATATTTATTCGTATCTTTTGAGTCTAGTATTATCTATTCTTCGTGGGTTTTATATCATTATTGTAATTTATATTCCAATTTTGTCCTGGCACATTCTTCTAAATTCCAGAAATAACTAGTCCTCTTGGTGTGAGTCCATTCTCTACTTGTCATACTTTTTTATTCCAATCTATTTTTGGCTCGTTCTTTCAAATCCAATCTCTATTAGGTATATCTCTTGAGTCCAGTTTTATCTGAAAATTTTTGTAAGATTCAGTATTCACTTGACTTACCCTTCTTTGCCTAGTTTTCTTGGTATCATCCTCACAAAAATATAGTTACCCTTGTTACTTTATCTCTTATTCAAGAGTGTAAATTTGTGATTTCTTTTAGTATTCAATCCTCTTCCAACTCGAACATTCGAAAGTTGTCGCATTTTCTCACTTATTAGGTTTAAGATGATTGAATAAGGGCAACTATTGCACCCCAAAATTTACCTTGTTATTTTTATAATTTTAAAGGCTTATGTTTCATCATATGCATTCATACATTGTGGTAGGATCAAGGTATTTTTGTTCCCAAGTTCCTCTACAAGCTATGAAAGATGATTATGTTATCAATTAAGTGCGAGGAGGGTCTCATGACCTCAATATTTGAGTCCCTCAAGCTACAAGGGTTTCTCATACCTTAATACATCTCAATTTTCTCTTTGATTCATCAGAGGTTTGAAATTTGCAAGTGTTGATTCTTGAATCAATGTTCTCCTATGCATCTCTTGAGATTACGATTTTGGCCAGATGAAGTGTTTGATACTTTTTTGGGCCAAATTTATGAAGAAACATCCTCTTATTGTCATATGAGACATATTTTTTCAAGGAATTTCATATCACGTTCCTTGGAATTTGGTTTTGGAGCTTTGATCATCATCTCCTAGTACAAAGGGCCAAAACTAGGGTTTTTTATTTAATCAGAATATCTCTGACTTTTTGGGGTATACTTGGTTCCATGCTTCTCTATATGTCCATGAGAACCTAATTGAAGGTTTGAGCAACAATTTTTATTGGAGGAGGTTCAATTGATCAGTTGGGGGTAAAATTGTCATCCGAGCAAAAGTCAATTGTTGACCAAAACATGGATTGATTGCGTTATAGAAAAGAAAACACGGTTGGCTCGTTTATTTTGGTTGGAATAGAATGGTATCAGCTTTGGTACATTCCTTATGGACTTCTTGTAGCAAAACTCTAGATACATCACTAGCATGTATACTCCCTTTTCTTTGCCTTTTATGACCAAACATCTCCTCATTCACAGCATGGCCATTTTGAAAAGTTGGCAAAAGGAGGAAACAACTTATGGATTAATTTTGGAGTGCATTTCTCTCGTGGGACCACCTCAAACTTATCTCATGACTTTACCATCTCATCAAAATGCAACAAATAACAAAGCTCATCAATCATAAAATGCAACATAAAGTCACACTGATCTCACATGATATATTTGCTAATTTTCCTTTTCTACCCTCAAAGAAAACCTCCTCTCCACTCTTTCTCTTTCTATAAAAGAAACCTCATTCCACTCTCATTCCTCACGCACTCTCCATTGCTCACAAATCAGATACAAATTTTCTTCTTCATTTTGAAAATTATCGAGCTCTACTCTGAAGATGTGAAAAACACAAGAAGGAGGGGTTGAATTGTAAAACTTAAAACAAAAGGCTTAACAACACAGTATTTTTATCCTGGTTCGTTTGATCTCAAACTACTCCAGTCCACCCGTCAAGGTGATTTCGCCTCTCTCCAACGAGGTCTTAATCCACTATTTTCAAAGGATTACAACAGCTACTTTAACAACCGTTAAAGTCTTCTTAAGTACAACCACATACCGATTTATCTTAAGGAAATCTTTTACAAATGAATTGAACTAGTGTGTATGTTGTTTTCTTACAAAACTGTATATCACAATTGTGATAATTACACAAACTAAGATTGGAATAGAATCACTTTGCTAAAGCTTTGAAAGAGCGTGGTTTGAATAGCTTAGCAAAATTGACTTCTTGTAGCAAAACTCTAGATACATCACGAGCTTCTTTTTACAGAAATTGCTGATCAATATTGACGTAGTCAGGAGAGCTGGTTGGCTTCCTGTGGTTTATGCATCCCAGAATAATCTTGGCCCATATTCTGTGATGGTCTTTTAGATCCCTTATCTTGCTGGAGGGAAGACCCAGAGTGAAGATTTCTCTAGCAATTAGGGCGACATCAGCACATCTTTCAGCCATGTCTATACATCGTACACCACTACCATTGTAGCCTATTAATCTTGCAATAAGGTCTTCAGTTATGAATATCTTCTTCCCCATTATGTATGAAGTAACTTGATGGTTGGAAGATGAAGCATGAATCCAAAATTCCTTCACCAGGATTGGGAACGTTGGACCTACCAGACGGTCAAAATACCTGTTCCAGCCTTGAGCCTTTACCTCTTCAGAGAGATTGAACCCGTTCTCTTGAAGACTATTAAAGTCCACAATCAATTCTGAGAGTACTTCTAGATTTTTGATGGATGTGAGAAGAGTTCTGAAGGGTTCTTCATATTGTTCTGAGGAATTTGTTCTTTAAGTACTGGAAGTAGGGTTGCTTGAGGAAGCCATGTTCACACAGAAAGTTTTGAGAGGAACTTGAAAGGGTTTTTTGAGAAAGGATGCAAACTGAAATCAATTAGATTGTAGAGAAAATGAAAGTGAAAGAGGGTAAAGAGTGAGAAATGTGTTTAAATAGATTTTGAAAAATATTTTGAAAACATAAACGGAAAGAGAGAGAAATAAATTATAATGATTATGAGCATTTAATGACAGCTGATTTTGGGGGATTCAGAAGGATATTGGAACGGTTACCCATGACATGTGTCCCAATGCATCCAATCAGCGCTTTTGACCTTTCAGAAACGTGAATGCGTGTTCAGCCTCAGAAAGTAGCTGATGAATGGATGACAACTGTTTGCTTGAGTGAACAACACATTTCTATCCTTGAGATGAAATGCTCAGATCTTCATGGATAGATTCTAATACAATCTGTACTTCTAAAGATCTGAAGGAAGATTGATCAGTAGTTCACAAAAAAAATAATAAAAGTTCTGAGGGATAAGATTTGGAAGTAAAACTGTTTTATTCTGGGCAGAGCTTCATGCTGAGATGTTTCAGAATAAAGTTGAACCTATCTTCAGAAAGAGGTTTTGTAAAGATATCAACCCATTGATGGTCTTTGTTAATGAATTTTAAATTTTGAATCCCTTTCTGAATATAGTCCCTAATAAAATGATGTTTTATTTCTATATGCTTAGCCCTAGAATACAAAATAGGATTTTTACTTAGACAAATAGCAGAAGTGATATCACAGAGGATAAGGATGTTACTCTCAAATATATTGAAGTCCTCAAGTTTTCTTTTCATCCAGAGCATTTGCGTGCTACATCCAGTTGCTGCTATGTATTCAGCTTCTGCTGTTGATAGAGCTATAGTGGATTGTCTTTTACTGGACCATGAAATCAGACTTTCTCCCAGAAACTGACAGCTTCTAGAAGTGCTTTTACGTTCTACTCTGTCTCCAGCAAAATCAGCATCACAGTCTCCTACTAAGCTGTAATCACTTTATTTTCTACAAAACAGACCCAGATTAGTAGTACCTTTCAGATACTTGAAAATTCGCTTAACTGCTCTTAAGTGAGATTCTCTAGGATCTGATTAGAATCTAGCACAAATGAAAACACTGAATACAATGTCAGGTCTTGAAGCCGTTAGATAGAGAAGAGAACCAATCATACCTTTGTATATCTTCTGTTCTACCTTGTTACTTACCTCTACTTTTTCCAGAATGCACGTGGGATGCATTGGAATTCTTGAGGGCTTACATTCAGAGAGATCAAATTTCTTCATAAGTTCTCTGACATATTTGCTTTGATGAATGTAGGTTCCTTCTGGAGTTTGATTAATCTGAATGCCCAGAAAGAACTTTAGTTCCCCCATCAGGCTCATCTCAAATTCTGCCTGCATACATTTAGCAAACTCTCTTCCCAGAGAGGGTTTAGTGGATCCAAATATAATGTCATCAACATAAATTTGACATACTAAGATGTCATTCTTAACTTTCTTACTGAACAGGGTTGTGTCCACTTTCCCTCTGGTGAATTCCTTTTCTAACAGGAAGTTACTTAGTCTTTCATACCAAGCTCTGGGAGCTTGTTTCAGACCATAGAGTGACTTCTTTAGTTTGAAAACATACTCTGGATTTTTGGAACTTTCAAAACCAGGGGGTTGGTGCACATAAACCTCTTCTTCTATATAGCCATTTAAGAATGCACTCTTGACATCCATCTGATATAGAGTGATGCCTTTATTAACAACAAATGAAATTAAAAGTCTGATAGATTCTAACCTGGCGACTAGAGCAAAGGTTTCTGTACAGTCTATCCCTTCTTGCTGACTATAACCTTGTACTACCAGTCGTGCTTTGTTTCTTATGACTTCACCTTGTTCGTTCAGTTTGTTTCTGAACACCCATTTTGTGCCTATGATGTTGAATCCTCTTGGTTTGGGAACCAGATCCCATACGTCATTTCTTGTGAACTGATTTAGCTCCTCCTGCATTAGCAGAATCCAGTCATTGTCCATAAGTGCTTCATCAATTGTTGTTGGTTTAATCAGAGAAACAAGTCCCACGAGGGATTCTTCAGAGTTTCTAAAGGTAGATCTTGTTCTGATTGGATATTCCTTCCTTCCTAAGATTGTTTCTTCTGGGTGATCAATTCTGCTTTTGAATGGTCTTTTCTGAAGTTGATCAACAGAAGGTGTTGGGTTGCTTGTAGTGACTCTTTATGATGCTGAGGGAGAGTCTCTATTGGGAGCCTCTGAGTTGTCTTCAGTACCTATGAGTTCAACTTCCATACCTGCAAGGAATTCATTCTGCTTTGACTTTTGAGAGTCAAGCTTATCATCAAATCGAACACTGATTGACTCTTCAACAATCTGTGTTTCTGTATTGTATACTCTGTACCCTCTTGAGCGTTCAGAGTATCCTAACATAATACACTTTTGTGCTTTAGAGTCAAACTTGTTCAAATAATTTTTTGTATTCAAAATAAAACATATACATCCAAATGGGTGAAAATAGGAAATGTTGGGTTTTCTGTTCTTCCACAATTCATATGGAGTCTTTTCCAGAATAGGTCTGATGGAGATTCTATTCTGAATGTAACACACTGTGTTTATTGCTTCTGCCCAAAAGATCTTAGCAACGTTAGTCTCGTTGATCATGGTTCTGGCCATTTCTTGCAATGTTCTGTTCTTTCGTTCTACAACTCCATTTTGCTGGGGAGTTCTAGGACAAGAGAAGTCATGCAGAATGCCTTTTTCATTAAAGAATAATTCAAAGTCTTTATTTTCAAATTCTCCACCATGATCACTTCTGACTTTGATGATTCTAAGATTTTTTTTGTTCTGAACTTGGTTGCAGAAGGAAACAAACACAGAGTGTGACTCGTCCTTGTGTCTTAAGAACTTTACCCATGTCCATCTGCTATAGTCATCTACGATTACTAACCCATACTTCTTGCCACTGACTGAGGCAGTTTTTACTGGACCAAATAAGTCAATGTGCAGAAGTTCTAATGGCTTAGGGGTGGAAACAACGCTTTTGGATTTGAAAGCAGGTTTTGCAAACTTGCCTTTCTGACATGCTTCACACAAATCATCTCAATTGAACTTCAAGTTAGGAAGTCCTCTGACCAGATTGAGTTTGTTAATATGAGATATTCTTCTTATACTAACATGTCCCAATCTTCTGTGCCAGATCCATTGCTCGTTGTTAATAGACAGAAGACATTTTACGTTCTGATTTTTCAGTTCAGAAAGTTTGATTTTATAAATGTTGTTTTTCCTCTTTTCATTAAATAGGATATTCCCATCTTTTTGACTAACAGCTTTGCATGAATTTTTATTGAAGGTTATATCATAATCGTTATCACTTAATTGACTTATAGATAACGGGTTATGCATTAATCCATCAACTAATAAAACATTACTAATAGAGGGAAGATTTCCATTACCTACTGTTCCAGAGCCAATGATCTTTCCCCTCTGATTGCCTCCAAAACCTACGTGGCCTCTAGGATTAAGTTCCAGGCTTTGGAACATATGCCTTCTTCCCGTCATGTGTCGTGAGCAGCCAGAGTTCAGGTACCATGATTGGTGTTTTTGCTTTGCTGCTAAAGATATCTGCCACATGTATTATTTTATCCTTAGGTACCCATATTTTCTTGGGTCCTGATTTGTTAGTTCTACCAAAACTCTAGTTGAATTTTGGTTTGACAGAGTAATCACTACCTGTATATTTTATGTCATGTGTGTGCCCATATGTAATGTGTGAATCAAGTGGAGTACGCTTTATAACTAAATCCATGGCATTTTTTGGTGTAGGAACCTTACCTTGATATCCTATCCCTTTTTTCCGTTTCTGCTAACCCCATAGATCAATGAAGCCATTTTGCTTCTATCTATGTTTTTAGCTAGAAACTTCTGAAAGCTGTGATCATACTCTTTGATGATCTCATCAGCATTGCTGGGAGTTTCAGGGATTGTTTCCTTCTGAGAGTTATGCATTTGATTTTCTAATTTTGAAATTTTATCTTTTAACTCAGAATTCTCCAATTTGAGACTCTCAGTCTTATTAGAGTCAGAAGCAAGATTCCTTTTCATGTTTCTTAATTTGACTCTGATCTGCTGATACCTTTCCAGAATTTCATTAAGGCTTTCTGCTAATTCAGCCTTGGTAAAATTAATAGTAAAGTCAGGGAATACCTCTTCTGTATCTGAGTCAGAGTTTGACTCAGAAGCTTCTCTATCTTTAGATACGTTTTCCATGAGAGCTATGTTTGCTCTTTCATCATCTGATTCTGAGTCAGCTTCAGATGTATCAGAATCATCCCATGTAGCCATGAGACTCTTCTTCTTTTCTTTGCCAAACTTCTTTTTGGGCTTCTTCTTCTGAAGCTTTGGGCAATCACTTTTGTAGTGCCCTTGCTCGTTACACTCATAGCAGATGATGTCTTTGTAGTTTGGATTTTTGTATCTTGAGGAGCCTCCAGATCTTTTGTTTCCAGAGGAGAATTCTTACCTTCTGTATCTGGAGGAAGATTCATTCTGATTTTCTGATCTTCTGGGATTCCTGAACTTCCTTTGCCTCTGCTTCCACAGTTGGTTCACTCTTCTGGAGAGAAGAGACAATTCATCTTCTTTTGATGAGGATCCATCAGAGGTTTCTTCCACAGCCTCCAAAACTTTGGAGTCAGATTTTCTGTTATATTTTAAAGCTAATGGCTTACCTTTCTTTTGAGGTTCATCTGCTTCTAGCTCTATCTCGTGAATTCTGAGGGAGATGATAAGTTCCTCCAGAGAGATTTTGTTGAGATCCTTGGCTAGCTTAAGCGCTGTGACCATTAGCCTCCATTGTTTTGGCAAGCTTCTGATGATCTTCTTGACATGATCAGTAGTGGAATACCTGTTGTCAAGAACTTTTAGACCAGCAAAAAGAATTTGAAATCTTGAAAACATAGCTTCTATAGATTCACTATCTTCCATCTTGAATGCCTCATACTTATGAATGAGAGCAAGGGCTTTTGTTTCTTTGACTTGAATGTTGCCTTCATGCGTCATTCTCATAGAATTAAACATATTCTTAGCAGTTTCTTTGTTTGATATTTTCTCATACTCTGAATATGAGATAGTGCTGAGAAGAATTGTTTTGGCCTTGTGATGATTTCTGAACTCACGCTTTTGCTGATCAGACATCATTTTCCTGTCAATCTTCTGACCACGTCCATCCACTGGGTGCGTGTATCCATAAGTCACCATGTCCCACAGATCAGCATCATGGGCCAGAAAGAAACTCTAAATTCTGTCTTTCTAGTAGTTAAAGTTTTCTCCATCAAAGACTGGAGGATTGCCACTGAATCTGTCCCTTTCTTCATTGTTGGAATTGCTGATGTTTTGACTTGGTCCTGCCATTGTGTTTTTCTGACGCTGGATCTTGTACGGACACGGTTAAGTGTTAAAGCTCAGAACCAGGCGCTCTGATACCAATTGAAGATGTGAAAAACACAAGAAGGGGGGGTTGAATTGTAAAACTTAAAACAAAAGGCTTAACAACACAGTATTTTTATCCTGGTTCGTTTAATCTCAAACTACTCCAGTCCACCCGTCAAGGTGATTTCGCCTCTCTCCAACGAGGTCTTAATCCACTATTTTAAAAGGATTACAACAGCTACTTTAATAACTGTTAAAGTCTTCTTGAGTACAACCACAGACCGATTTATCTTAAGGAAATCTTTTACAAATGAATTGAACTAGTGTGTATGTTGTTTTCTTACAAAACTGTATATCACAACTGTGATAATTACACAAACTAAGATTGGAATAGAATGACTTTGCTAAAGCTTTGAAAGAGCGTGGTTTGAATAGCTTAGCAAAATTGAGTGCGTACTTACGTGCTTCTTTTTACAAGAAGTTATGTTTATATAGGCAAGCAAGGATATGTTGTCCATAAAGCAGGTTTAATGATAATAATGCACTTTCCTTTTGTAGAAGATCTTTGTCTGAAGAAAGCCGTTAGCATTTAATTCAGTCTTGAATAACCAGTAACGCTTCAGAATCTTCTTTGTTGTATCTGCTGATAACGCTTCAGAGTGTAGATGACTTAGAAAAGATGTCTTTGATTAGAGTCAGAGTGCATTTGATTAGGGGCACATTCTGGTCATCAAACTTCAGTGTTTCAGGGTATACCATAGATTATTGATCTTCTGAAGCTGCTTCCATTCTAATGCTGATTCTATCAGAGCTTCTGCATATACAGAGCATAATTTTCAGGAGCATAATTGTTCTTTGTATATACCTTAGAAACAATTTTATTCTTTGTATTTTGTTATCATCAAAACTTTACTCAAGGGTTGTTGAATCAAACTATGTTCTAACATACTCTCTCTCTCAAGTCGGAATTCTCTCTTCATTCTTCAAATTTGTTCTTTGAAACTCTATTAATATCCTTGCTCATATCTCAATTCTTGCTCAATTCTACTTATTTGAAGTTGAAGAAAGAAGATTTGCTGAGTTTCTTACTTCAAAACCAGAGGCATTTGTGAATTTATTTTTCACTTTGAGGTAAGTTTGCATGAGCTTCGAATCTCTCATTTCAGCGTGAGTTCTTGTTGTAGATCTTATTCATGAACATATAGTTGGCCAAACAATAGATTTGATGTGGTTTAATTATTACATTGTGTGTGAATTTTTGATCCGAGCACTTATGAAAATCATACAGATCTGTTTGTTCAATGACTTTCATGTCCAAATTTATCTCTGATCTTGTTTTATTTGAGGAATATAATGATTGTATGATGATCCTTGTAATTTTGTGAACAACTTTGATTTTTGGATCGTGCTAATTGGTTGAGAATTGAAAGATAAATCAGGTTTTGAAATATGGTTGATAGATCTGGTTTTTGAACATGTTATAAATAATGTGTTCAATGGTTTTCATGCCCTAATTTCTTTGTGATGCATGATTCATTTTCAAAAATTATTGGTGATATCACGTTCTTCTTACTTTGATCTTGAATTTTGGTTTTAACTTCATCTCATTTCATTGAGAATTAAAAGAGAAATTGTGTTCTTAAAGTAGCTTGTAAAACTGTTTGATAGAGAGTTTAGGGTTTACATTAACAGGGGTGTTGAGGTGGTGCATTTTGATTGTGCATGTTTTAAACCTTTTGGTAGCGGTTTTTCATCACATCAAGTGTTGTAGATCTGCCTCATATTTAAGTTTTATTTTATTTTAATTATTTTTCCAAATTTATTTTTAATAGTTTCACCTATTTAAATATTCCACAAAAAATATTTTAGACTTTATTTGTAGTCTACATTCTTATTTTGAATTTTATTTCATCTTTTTATCATTTTTGAATGATTAAAAAATTCATGGATTTTAATTATGTGTTTTAATCACTTTTTGGCATTTTTGATTTTATTTCCAATTTGACATAGATTTAAAAAATCACCAAAAATATTTTTCAACTTCCTTATGTTGTTAGGTTGATTTATAGTTTTTTATCTCATTTTTTAATATATTTTTTCTTTTAATACTAAAATTGACAAGTTTGAGTATTATTTTGTTAAATTCACTTGCTTAAGCTAGAAGATTGATTTGATTTTGAATATTGCATTGACATAAAAAATAAAATAAAAAATATGTTTTGAATATTTCTGGCTGTTGAGAACCCATGATAATTTTTGTTCATTTTTATTTTATTTTCTGTTTTGTTTTTTTTAATTCATTTTATGGTGCAATGTGTCTAGTTTGTCTTAGTTTACAACTAGTCTTGTTATTGGAATGTTATTTTCAACTTTTCCTTGACATAAAAAATATGCAAAAAATATGTTGATGTTTCTGAATGCTTTTTAATTCTTTGATAATTTTTTCCTATTTATATTGATAGATTTTCTTGCATTTGAAAATTATTTGTTAAGTGTGCTTGTTTGAATTCCTTATGGAGCTAGTTTCCATCTTTCAATTCAATTTTCCATTTTTCTTTCAAATTTGATTGTGTGGTGACACGTGATTCTAACTTGTGATGGTCTTAGCTTGCTTGAAATATTTTCTTTGAGTTTATTGACCATTTTCCTATTTTCCTTTTATTTTATCGTTGTATGTGATCATTAATGTATTGGTTAACATTTGGAGTCCTATTGTTGAGTTCCTTTGTGTATTGATCCGTGATTGGGGAATGATAAGTTCAAGGATAAACCTTTTAGGGTTTGATAATCAATTGATCTCATTAGATCAATCTTTATCCATATTTTCATGTTGAACTTTTGCCTTACTATTTTGAACTTATCTCTTTGTTGCTTGAGATACAAGGTATGCACTTGTTCAACCTATAAGGAACTAAGTTCCTTCTTATTTCTCCTATTCTCATTAGAATTTGTAGAGCCTTGAGTTCATGTCTATGAACCAATCAAGTTCTCTAATACCTCACCTTTTTTTAGAGGTTATCTACTTATCTTTTGTGATCATGGTTTAGGAGAATATGTTTGTACATTTCCAATTGAGTACTTATGAATTTATGGTTTATGACCTATAAATCAATGCTTCTTTGATTCTATGATTGACATTTCATTTTCAGTTCATCATGATGACAAGTTAGGAGCAACATGCATAGTTTTGACCTAGTTTATGTTTGACTCTTCTTGAGGAATTTAAGTCCAATATTTTTAAGTTTAAGTTTTTATCATAACCTGTTTTATCATCTCACTCATCATTCTTCCTTGATCCTTGGTTAAGTACTCACTTGGTAACCAACATGGTGATACATAAGAAGCTATATTTTCTTTCCTACTTGTGTGTTGAGCGTCATTGTCTAATGATTCTCCATTGAGCTTTTGTGCCATGTCCCATGAATGTATCTTGATGTTGGATACTACCAATAACATCTAAGAAAATAGTATTTGATTTTATTTATATCATATTTCTTTTATGCATCAAAGGGACTATACTTTACCATATATCATGACACTTTAGTATGTTATCTTGTTGGCATTTCTTGAGTCCTTAAGTTCATGATTTATATCTTGTGAGGGATTCATTATCATCCTATGATATACAAGATGTCATTACACTCTTTCTTGATGTTTATCAACCTCATTTTTTTAAGACAAGTATTATCCATCATTAGATGATTTTGTTCATCAACTAGGTGACTTTTTCTTGTGTAAGAAGTTTCATCTTCTTACTTGGTTACTATTGAGTCTCGTCTTGAGTTAACTTAATAAAAAAATTCACACATTTCATAATTCTTCAATCATTCTCTCTCTCCTTTTGATATTTCCTTTTTAAATTGAACATTGCTTGTTTGTCTCCTTTGGCCATTTCTTTTGTGTTCTTTATATGGATTCTTTTCCCCATGCTTGTGATATTTATATGTGTGATATTAGTGATCATTTTATATTGACTTTTATGTATTTTAACTCTCTAAACATTTTCCATCTTCATATATCCCTTTCTTATGCTTCACTCACCTTTGGGAACATGTTAGGTTTGGTTTTGACCTAGTCTAGCGTTAACTTTTGATATGCTCAAGTAATGATATTTAAAATTTGATTAGAGGTCTTTGATGTGTGTTATACTTGAGTGTTTGCTTCTAAATTCATTATTACTTTACATATCTTTCCATTTTCACTTGATCATACACTTGCTTTCACTTCCCTTCACAACTTTGTTTTAACCTAGTTTGTGTACATTGGTGTTTGAACCATGTTTTCAATGACTAATTGAGTTTTATCTTGATTATTTGGTATATGTTAAGTGTATAACATTTCAATGTCTGATCTATTTTCTTCACAATACATTTTTCATCTTACATGATTGCTTGTTACCATTGCATGAGGACATAAGTCCACTTAGGGTTCTTCAACCAACTTTCCTTGCATGATTTGATTATGAATCTTCCCCCAGTTTGTTTATGTGATGATTATGAGTACTTGATGTGTTTGCTTCTGACTTATACACTACTTCATCTGGTCATACCCCAAAATTTCCCTACTATATTCATTCATTATTTTTTAATATTAATGTTATTATATTTCTTTGGTTAAGTTTAATTTTACATTACACTAGTTGTTATTTTTTTTTTAAAAATTGCTTCTAAATACATTGAGGTTCAAATAATAAAAGGGATGTATTGTCTCAAAACGGACCATCAAAATATGATGGCCCATTAAGTTTTTTCTTATAATTAGAGAGGGGTGTATTTATTGTTTTCATTTCAGCCTATTAAAGGTCCGTTTAATAATAGAAAAAGAACTTGTGGGTTACAAAGAGGGGTGTCTATTTTGAGTAATGGTTGTGGGTTTTTTAAATTAGAAAGGCCCATTTTATTTAGTCATTCCCATTAAAGCTTTATGTTTCATTTTTAATGTTAAAGGAGGGAGGTGCGTTATTGTATATAAAGTGGTGTTTCTCTTAAAAAATTGATGGTTCGTTACAATTCTTTCCAGTCCATTTTATAACAGGGAGTGGGGTGTTTTAGTTGGATAGAGATTTTGTTGAGATAGGAGGCCCATTATGTTTTTATCCCACTGTCATTTACGGTTTTGTCATTGTTTTCCAATTATTACTATCCATTATTTTCCAAATTAAACATTTTTATCAATATTATTATTGTTAAGACATGTTGACCAAAGTCAAACAGGGCCCAAACCCAATGAACATGTATTGTACAGATTAAAAGAAACGCATAGTCATCCAAGATTAAAACAAATCAAATCTGGAAATAATTTACAGAGGAATATTAATCCAAATAAAATCAAATATTTCCCTAATTATTAATATAGAATTGTCCACTATAAAAACAAATCAATTACAACCTAAAAAACAGAATCAAATCTTCTCCAATTTCTAAATCAATCAGACAATTACTAATGTAACGACAATCAGACAAGAATTTCCTAAATTGAATCTAAAACCTAAGCTATATAAACCTAAGATTTCTAAGAAGAAAGGGAATAAAATTTGGAGAAGCAGACTCAAAATAGAGGAAAGAAGAAGACGCGGTTGAAGCCTTAGAAGTTTCCTCTTGCTTGAGGTCTAGGGTTTTAATTTCTAAAACCCAAAGATCTTTCCAAGAAGCAATCACTGTCACGCAACCGTCATACTGATAAGGATCAAGTAAGCCTAATCACATAGCTTAGGCTTTATTGTTATTTTTCTATGATTCGTGTTTCGTTTTGGGTTTTCTGGGTTTCTAAAACGGTAGGGTTCATTAGGGTTCTAACTTAGGGTTAGGCTAATTAGATATTGAGGGTTAGGGTTCATCATGTTTGAATTTCTGGCTTTCTGTTTGGCTTAGGCTTCATCCGGAACCCTAGGGTTTAGGTTAGGGTTCATGTAAGAACCCTAGAGTTGAGGTTTAGATTCATAAGTTCATGGTGGTTTCTAGATTTTAGGATAAAGGTTTGCATGAAGGTGGTGGTGCTCAGATGCAACTGTCGGCGGAAGCGATTTCTGGCCGGTGCTGCTCTAGGAGGGGAAATTCTAGATCTCCCTAATTCTAGAGAAGTGGGAAAGCGTATCTCTAGAATTTTGTTTGTGAGATGAGAGAACGAGGATAGAGAGAGAAATGGGAAGGGAAAATGAGGCCTAGTGTTGGGCCTGAGCTTTTATAAAACTCTCGTGGATCATGTGCTTGCGCTTCCAAGATCTTTACTATGCGCTTATAATCACAACCTTTGGATCATTATCAAACATCCCAGAAGCTTACGCCCATCACAATTCTGTGGTCTCCCCCGCACCTTGTCCAATGGATCCAACAATGTTTTGGGCCTAAGCCCATGACATTTACACCCCCTTGTGTTTTTAATTAATTTTATTCTTTTTTATATTATATATTTTATTCATTTATATTATCATTATTATAGTTTCCTTATTTAATATATATTACTATTATTATAAAATTCAATTCTTTTTTACTAACTCACTTTTATTTAATTTTAAATTGCATTGAAATTCTTTTTATCATGCATTAAAAATTTATTCTCTAAAATATTTAAAAAAATATCTAACCAACATCAAAAAATCAATTTTTCGCTAACATAATTAAAAATTCAACATTGTTTTCAAAAAGGATTTTGAAAATGTCTTTAATCAACTGTAAATTCATCTAACAACTCCGTTATTCACACACCCAGACTTGATTCAAGGAGAATTCAAAATATCTTCGTAATCCATAAAAACACCAACCAACCACGAACTATGGATTGAGACTCTGATTCCTCATAAGAGGATACGTAGGCATACGACTAAAATCGTGGTGAGTTCCCTTAATAAAAAAAACTCATATTTCCTAAAGATTGTAATTCTAAACCCTAGTATCCTTATGAAAAAGGTAGATGAGGGGGTGCCTAACACCTTCCGTTCGTCTAAGAACGACTCCAAAAACTTAGAATCTCTGACCAAATTAGGGATATCCTTTATATTCCCTTCCTAAAGATAAAAATTAAGGGTGGTGACTCTCATTTTAAAACGGATTATTAAAGCTGGCTAGTCTTCTCGGGATACAACCCTAGGGTTTAGAAGCCTTTTCTTTTGGTTTTAGGGTTTTAAGGGTTTTTCTTGTTTTTGGGTTTTTATACATTCTTATTTAATTATTTATTTGTTTTTGCTTATTATATTATTTATCATATTTATTCATCTGCTGGTGGGATTTTATTATTTCAAAAAAGTTATTTTCAAAAAGCCTTAGAAGGAAGGTTCGTCTATTTCCAAAGGGGATACATCATTCCAATGAGTTTTTGTGACGTTTCGCCTAGAGCCGGTGGAATTCCAAAAAAGAAATATGTCTCAAGAGTTATCCTCATGGTGAGACCATTCATGACCTAGAGACGAAAGTTTCGGCCTGTAAAGAGACTCCACTTAAAGGAGGCCCTTGTGCCTTTCCCTCTAGTGTTATCTATAATACCCTTAAGGAAACCACCTTATGGGGAGGGTAGAATATACATAGGACAAAACTAATAGCTTACCAACTAAGGATACCTTTCATGAAATCTCGTTATTATTCTATAAAATCATGTATTCGTACATCTTGCATTTCATATATTCATTACCTTGCATTTGTTTTTGTTTGTCTTATCATAGGGTCAAAAAAATAATCAAATGTTTTTGGTGAAGTTTCCTAAAAATAAATACTATAGGGAAACAACTTGTCCATATCAATGTCGTCAAGCCATATATGACGCAGATCAAGACAATCAAGGGGAAAATGTATGAAAGAGCTTTGGAAATGTTTACTCACCGTTATAGGGATAACCTTGAGTTGACAAAAGTGGATGTACAATTGGACGATATCTCGGCCTTGGTTTAGTTTTACGCTCATCCATTGAGGTGCTTTACCTTCCATGACTTTCAGCTAGCACCGACTATGGAAGAATTTGACAGACTCTTGAACTTCTCTAATGGAAAAGCTTATGTGGGAATTTGGAAGACTATTAATATTAAAGACTTAGGAAATGGTTTAGTGATCCCTTATCCTAAATTGTGACTTAATTACAAAAAAGAAGGTGATGTACAAGGGATTAAGAGATGTTATTTGGAAACTAAAACTCTTTATTTTGCCGCTAACAAAGAATGGGAGTCTTGTGTTGATTGTTTAGGGCTTCTTGTATTTGGTGTAATCTTATTTCCGTGGACTTTGGACTATATTGACCCTTCAGCTATTAGTGTATTTTGCGGTGCGAAAGCTTTGAATGCGGACCCAACACCCGCTTTACTTGCTGATGTTTATTATGCACTTCACACTCGGTGTGAAAAAAGGAGGGGTACTCTAAATTGTTGCATCCCGATGTTATATTCTTTGTTTATGACTCGTCTCTATAAGGATGATTATGTGGTTCCGAATTTGACAAGAAACAAGTGGCCTCAAAAATTAAGGTCTCTTACTACTAATTTTGTGTTGTGGTATGCGAGGAAGCTAGAAATAAGAGATAACATTTAAAGTTAAAGATACGTTCCGAATATTCCGTTGATTGGATCCCATGGTTGCATAAACTACAACCCTAACTTGGCTATGCGATAGCTAGGGTACCTTTGAAAGATAAACCTACACATGAACAACTTCAACAATTGATCATTCATGACATGGCCAAAAACAACCAAGAATTGCTCAACAAGATCATCCGAGCATGGAGTAGGGTTAATAAAAGAAAGTTCGGATGGAAGAATGTTGTGGCGAAAGAGCTTTACACTCGATAGGTTTTGGATAGGGTGAAATTTGGTAAGTTACCATTTCACATTGATTATGAGTACAAGCCAGATGTCCTAGATATATGCAACACATACTTGAATCAAAATACTGATAGATTCAGAAATATTGTGAGGCAATTGAAAAGGAGAGTATTAAGCGAAACCGTTAAACTTAAGAGTTGTTGAGTGGTAATTTCAGCTTAGATTCCAATGACTAACGTTTGGAGGATGCTACTAGCGAGATCGGGAAACTAAGTAGGTGGTACGAAAACGCAATGCAAGACAAAAAGGAGATGGAAGAAGATTTGAGGGCTCAAATCCAAAGTTTGGCGCAAGCTTATTTAGATCAAGAAGAACAAATGAAGTATCTTAGCACAATACTCTAAGAAAGCCAAGAATCGGAGGTAGGAGAACACCTCAATTTGATGATGGCGGAAAGATTTCTCGCCCAAAAGACTATGGAATACGAGCTAGTGCGTCTTTGTTAGAACATAATTTGATTCTACAACCCTTATTAGATTTTTGATGATAACAAACACAAAGAACAAATATGCACTCTAAATTTGTGTTGTATTTTATACAGAAGTTCTGACTGAAACAGCATCAGAAGTTAAGCCACATAAGCTTTCAAGCTGAGCAAATCAGAATGTTCTGAAGAATGATGATCAAAATATGCGCTAAAGTAAAAGATACTTTGATTATGAAAAGAAGTCTAACGCGCCAATAGATCCTCATATCTCTGAGTCATCAAATTTCTGAAGTAAAGTAGCATGCAAGATTCCCAAGTTCTGAAGCGTTACTTTTCAATTAAGATTGTATTGTATGCAACAGCTTCATTCAGACAAGAATCTTCTCAGCATGGAAAGTGAATTGAGTGTCCATTATCACATTTTATTTTGGACATATTTCCACGCCTATATAAACAAGCTCAAAGGATAAATCGTTCATGATTTTACCAACGACTGCTAATACATCTCAAAAAGCTGCAAATATTCATATTCGTTCATATACTCAAATTGTGTAATACATCACAGTAGTGATACAGTTTTGGTAACAAAAAATATATAGTACACAATTAATTGTTCTTTGATTAAGATATTTTTCCTTGAGATAAACCGGGTTGTGGTCCTACTCAAGAAGACTTTGGCAGTTCTCAAAGTAGTTTTGTAATCTGTTTGATTAGTGTATTAAGTCCTCGTTGGAGAGAGGCGAAATCACCTTGGCGGGTGGACTGGAGTAGTTTGAGATCAAGCGAACCAGGATAAAAATATTGAGTCTATTGCATTTGTTTTTTAAGTTTAAATTCTCACCCCCTTCTTGTGGTTTTCACTTCTTCAATTGGCATCAGAGCGTTTGGTTCTGAGTTCATACACTTAACCGTGTCAGTAAAAGATCCAAGCTTTAGAAAAACACTATCGTGGGACCAAGCCAAAACATCAGCAGTGACTATCATGATGACAAGGACAGAATCATCGGCAAACCTCTAGTCTTTGATGGAAAAAATTTTGACTACTGGAAAGATAGAATTGAGAGCTTCTTTCTGGCTCATGATGTTGATTTATGGGACATGGTAATTGATGGATACACACATCCAGTGGATGAAAGTGGTCAGAAGATAGATAGAAAAAGAATGTCTGACCAGCAAAAGCTTGATTTCAGAAACCATTATAAAGCCAGAACAATACTTCTCAGTGCCATCTCATACTCAGAATATGAGAAGATCTCAAACAGAGAGACAGCCAAAAACATGTTTGACTCTCTGAGAATGACGCAGGAAGGCAACATACAAGTTAAAGAAACCAAGGCCCTTGCGCTCATTCAGAAATATGAAGCTTTCAAGATGGAAGACAGTGAATCCATAGAAGCGATGTTCTAAAGATTCCAGATTCTTGTTGCTGGGCTAAGAGTTCTTGACAAAGGGTATTCTACTTCTGATCACGTAAAGAAGATCATCAGAAGTCTACCAAAGCAATGGAGGCCAATGGTCACAACACTTATGCTGGCTAAATATCTCAACAAGATATCTCTGGAGGAACTTGTTAGCTCTCTCAGAAGCCATGAGATAGAGCTAGAAGATGACGAGCCTCAGAAGAAAGTTAAGCCTTTAGCATTAAAATCTAACAAAAAACTTGATTCTATGGTTTTGCAGGCTATGGAAGAAATCTCTGATGGATCCTCATCAAAAGACGGCGAATTGTCTCTTCCCTCCAGAAGGGTAAATCAACTGTGGAAGTAGAGGCAAAGAAAATTCAAGAATTCCATAAGGTCAGGGAATCAGAATGAATCTTCCTTCGGATATAGAAAGTCTGAGTCCTCCTTTGGACACAGAAGATATGAAGCTTCATCTGGTCACAGGAAGTAAAACAACAGAGACATTATATGTTATGAGTACAATGAACAGGGGCACTACAAAAGTGATTGTCCAAGGCTTCAGAAGGAGAAGCCCAAAAAGAAGTTATTCAAGGAGAAGAATAAAAGTCTCATGGCAACATGGGATGATTTAGATACTTCTGACGCAAACTCAGAATCAGATGATGAAAGAGCCAGCATTGCTCTTATGGCTAATGTGACAAAAGACAGCCAATCATCTCAGTCAGACTCAGAATCAGACACAGAATAGGTATTTCCTGATTTTACTGTTAATTTCACTAAAGCTGAACTAGCAGAAAGCCTGAATGAGATTCTGGAAAAATATCAGCACATTAGAGTCAAATTCAAGAGCCTAAAAAGGGATCTTGTCTCTGACTATGAAGAAACTGTGAGACTAAGATTAGAAAATTCTTAGATAAAAGAAAAGATTTTAAAAATAGAAGTTGATTTACAAAACTCTCAGAAAGAAATAATCTCAGAGGCTCCCAGTAGAGCTGATAAAATCATAAAAGTATATCATCACAGCTTTCAGAAGTTTCTGGCTAAAAACATAGATAGAAGCAAGATGGCTTCAATGATATATGAAGTTAGGAGGAATGGTAGAAAAGGAATAGGATACAAAGGTAAGGTATCTCCACCTAAGAAAGTCATGGACCTAGTAATAAAACGCACACAACTAAAATCACACTTCACATATGGGCACACACATGACCTGAAATACACTAGCAATGATTATTCTGCCAAACAAAAATTCAAACAAAATTTTGGTAAAACTAACAAACCAGGAGCCAAAAAGATATGGGTACCTAAGGACAAAATTATATATGTAGCATATATCTTTAGCAGCAAGGCTAAAACACCAGTCATGGTACCTGGACTCTGGATGCTCTTGACACATGACGGGAAGAAAGCATATGTTTGAAAGCCTGGAACTTAAACCTGGAGTCTTCGCGGGCTTTGGAAGCAACCAAGGAGGGAAGATCATTGGCTCTGAAACAGTAGGTAATGGTAATCTTCCTTCTATTAATAATGTGCTTTTAGTTGATGGATTGGTTCATAACCTGTTATCCATAAGTCAATTAAGTGATAACGGTTATGATATAACCTTTAATCAAAACTCATGCAAAGCTGTTAGTCAGAAAGATGGAACTATCTTGTTTAATGGAAAGAGGAAAAATAAGATTTATAAGATAAAACTTTCTGAACTAAAAAGTCAGAATGTAAAATGCCTTCTCTCTGTTAACAACGAGCAATGGGTCTGGTACAAGAGATTGTGGCATGTTAGTATGAGAAGAATATCTCATATTAATAAACTCAATCTAGTCAGAGGACTTTCTAATCTGAAGTTCAGCTCAGATGCTCAGTGTGAAGCATGTCAGAAAGGAAAATTTTCCAAACCTGCTTTTAAAGCTAAAAATGTTGTTTCCTCCTCTAGTCCATTAGAACTTCTGCACATAGACTTATTTGTACTAGTGAAAACTGCGTATGTTTATGGCTAGAAGTATTGGTTAGTGATTGTAGATGACTATAGCAGATGGACATGGGTAAAGTTCTTAAGACACAAGGATGTGTCACATCCTGTGCTCGTTGCTTTCTGTGACCAAGTTCAGAATGAAAAGGATCTTAGAATTGTCAAAGTTAGAAGTGATCATGGTGGAAAATTTGAAAATAAAAAAATGAAAAAGGCATTTCGCATGACTTCTCTTGTCCTACAACTCCCCAACAAAATGGAATTGTAGAATGAAAGAACAGAATATTTCAAGAAATGGCCAAAACCATGATCAATGAGACTAACATTGCTAAGATCTTCTGGGCAGAAGCAATTAACACAGCGTGTCATATTCAGAATAGAATCTCTATAAGACCTATTCTTGAAAAGACTCCATATGAATTGTGGAAGAACAGAAAGCCCAAGATTTCTTATTTCCATCCTTTTGGATGTACATGTTTTATTTTGAATACTAAAGATCATCTTAACAAGTTTGACTCTAAAGCACAGAAGTGTATTATGTTAGGATACTCTGAACGCTCAAGAGGGTACAGAGTATACAATACAGAAACACAGATTGTTGAAGAGTCAATCAGTGTTAGGTTTGATGATAAGCTTGACCCTTAAAAGTCAAAGCATAATAAATCTTTTGCAGATATAGAAGTTGAATTCACAGGTGATAAAGACAACTCATCAGAAGTTCCCAACAGAGACGCTTACTTCAACCCTTCATGAGAAATTGAAGTTCTTTGTTGAAGGAAGATTGGTTAGAATCGATGGTGAAGAGGACATCTTTGAAATTCACATAGAGTCCTATAGATATATCAGTGCTGATGAAGACTGTATAGCCACATTGTTTCAGGTCTTAGAGGTTGCTTCAATGGTAACCCTACCAGTGGAGAAAATCAAGAAACCTATTGTGACTTCGTGGAGAGACTTACAAATAGTTATGGAAAATGGTACCTCAAAAGGTTGGGGTAAACTAGTGGAAATACCTGTAAAGAAACATCATTTTGGTTTGGGCTACAAATCATCAAAAGCTACCCTAAAAGGAAAATCACAGTTTCCTCCTATCCTATAGATTTTCGTCAACAAAGGAGAAGAGCATGGCAGGTAAGTGGCAATGATGTCTAACAAAAGCAACACCAATAGAGCATCTATTTTCATCCGTGAATGTACTACAGGCAAAGAGCTTAAAAATTGGACATCTTTGGAGATTCCAGAGATCTTTTTCTCTCCAAAGTAATTTTTCTTGTTTTTGAAAGAACCTATGTCAAGCCCGAGGCATAAGGGTAACTTGTAATGGTCCCACAATTTGTTTCAAATAGTATTCACAATTAATAAGAGTTATATTTCGCACTGAATTAAGATCCATGTCTTTCTCTTGCATTTATTTCATATGTTTTAAAAATGGCAATAGTTCTCTTCATTTGCATTTTCCAAATTCACATACTAAAAATGCACCAAAACATGATCAAATGTGCAGATCTATGCCTAAAAACACTGATAACATTACTACTTCTATCTGATATAATATTGATGCACCCATAAACTAATCATAAGAGGAAGATGATGAAGATATTGAACTCTCTGAAGAATGGGCGAGGGATATAGAGCAAAAAGTTGACAACATACAACCATACCAAGAATAAATTAAGACCATTAACCTTGGCACAAAGGAAGATCCCGAAGAGATCAAGCTAGGGGAAACATTGGAGAAAAGCGTCAAAGAAAGATTGATCAAGTTGTTACATGAATATGTGGATATATTTGCCTGGTCTTATAGAGATATGCCCGAATTAGATACAGATATTGTGGTACATAGACTACCTTTCAAGGAAGGTTTCTCTCTAGTCAGATATAAGCTCGGAAGAACTCGTCCGGACATGTCTAGCAAAATTCAAGAAGAAGTCCTTAAACAATTTGATACAGGGTTCTAAGTGGTGGTAGATTAACCACCTTGGATATCTAACATCACGCCAGTGCCCAAGAAGTACGGAAAAGTACACAAGTGTGTGGATTATTAGGATCTAAACAAAGTGAGTCCCAAAGAAGATTTCCCGTTACCTCACATGGATGTTTTGGTGGATAATATAGTTGAAGCTTCAGTATTCTCGATCATGGATGGTTTCTCAGGCTATAATAAAATCAAAATGGCACTTGAGGATATGTGAAAGACTACTTTCATGACACCTTGGGGAACTTTCTGTTACAAGTTGATTCCTTTCAGTCTGAAGAATGCAGGGGCAACTTATCAACGAGCCATGGTCACATTGTTCCATGATATGATTCATAAAGAAGTGGAAGTGTATGTAGATGATATGATTTCACAATCTCTTACAGGAGAGGATCACATCATACACATAGAAATTAATCCAGCATCTGCGAAAGTTTAAACTAAGGTTAAATCCAAACAAATGTACATCTGGTGTTAAGTCACACAAGCTACTGGGTTTCATTGTAAGTCAACATGGTATTTAGGTAGATCCCAACAAAGTGAAAGCCATACAAGAAATTTCAGCTCCAAGAACAGAAAAGGAAGTTCATGGTTTCTTAGGATGATTGAATTATATTTCAAGGTTCATATCACACCTAACTGCTATGTGCGAACCTATATTCAAATTAATTCGGAAAGATCAGATGATGGTGTGGAATGATGATTGTCATACAGCCTTCGAGACAATAAAACAATATTTACAAGAGCCACCAATATTGATGCCACTAGTTTTGGGAAGACCGCTCATCATGTATCTAATAGTGCTTGAAGGGTCGATGGGATGTATATTAGGACAACAGACGAAACGGGTAGGCAAGAACATGCAATCTACTACCTCACCAAGAAATTCACTGGCTAAGAAACCATGTACTCACTTATCGAGAAGACTTGTTGTGCATTATCTTAGGATACTAAAAAATTAAGGGAATACATGTTAACCCACACCATGTGGTTAATAGCAAGAATGGATCCTTTAAATTATGTGTTCGAAAAACCAGCTTCTACAGGAAGGATCACCCGATGGAAGATGTTACTGTCAGAGTACGACATCCAATACGTTTTTCAAAAGGCCACCAAGGGTAGTGTACTAGATGACCATCTAGCTCATCAATCATTTTTAGAATATCAACCAATGAAGTTCCACTTTCCGAACGAAGATGTCATGGTTATAGGTGACTACAAAACACCAGGGCCCAACGAATGTGGCTTCAAATGCACTAGGGCACGATATTAGGGAAGTTTTGACTTCTCCGATGAATTTTAACAAGCCTTATACTACAAGGTTATGTTTTGGCAGCACCAACAATATCGCTGAATGCAATGCTTGTATCTTGGGTCTGGAAGTTTCTATCCATCTAAGAATCAAACATATCGAAGTGTTTAGAAACTCAGCATTAGTCATATACCAAGTCAAAGTGAATGGGACACTAATAATCCTAGATTGATTTCATATCGGGATCATGTTTGAAAGCTAGCAGCAGAGTTTACAGATATTACTTTCAGCCATATTCTGCAAGAAGAAAATCAGATGGCAGACACCTTGGCAACTTTATCAGCCATGTTCAAAGTAACCTTGCCAAATCATGAACCACACATTATGATCAAACATTTTAAAGAACCTGCACATTTCCTTTCTATCTAAGAAGGACTGGATAACAAGCCTTGGTTCTACGACATTAAAAGGTACCTTGAGAAACAGGAGTATCCAGAAAATGCTTCTATGAACGACAAATAAACTCTCCAGAAGCTAGCTTCAAAGTTATTTCTGAATGGTTAAGTATTATACAAAATAAACTACGATATGGTGTTTCTCAGGTGCATGGAGAAACATAAAGCAGATACACTTATGATTGAAATCCATGAAGGAACTTTCGAAACTCATACAAACAGACATGACATGGCCAGAAATATCTTGAGAGCAGGTTATTATTGGTTGAAGATGGAAGTTGATTGCTACTATTATACAAAGACGTGTCATAAATGTCAAATCTATGTTGACAAAATGCATGTGCCACCAACTCCTATGAATGTCATGAGGTCTCCTTGGCCATTTTCATTATGGGGAATTGATATGATAGGAATGATCATGCTGAAAGCTTCTAATGGACACCTGTTCATACTAGTTTCCATTGATTACTTTACCAAGTGGGTGGAAGTTGCGTCCTACGCAAATGTGATAAGACAAGTAGTTACTCGATTCATCAAACAAAATCTTATATGCAAATATGGGATCCCTAGTAGGATCGTTATAGACATTGGGTCCAATTTGAACAACAAAATGATGAAGGAGTTATGTGATGACTTCAAGATCGAGCGTTATAATTCCTCACCATATCGACCCAAGATGAACAGAGTCGTTGAAGATGCCAATAAGAATATCAAGAAAATCATCTAGAAAATGGTGAAGACATAATAGGATTGGCATGAGATGCTGCCTTTTTTTCTACATCGCTATTGTACTTCCATACGTACATCAACGAGTGAAACTCCTTTATCTCTGGTATATGGCATGGAGATAGTACTTCCGGTTGAAGTAGGATACGTAAGCATATGACTAAAATCATAGCGAGTTCCCTTAATAAATAAAAACCTTATTTCATAAATATTGTAATTCTAAACCCTAGTATCCTTGTGAACAAGGTAGATGAGGGGTGCCTAACACCTTCCTTTCATCTAAGACCCAGTCCAACAACTTAGAATCTCTGACCAAATTAGAATTATCCTTTATATTCCCTTCCTAAAGATAAAAATTAAGGGTGGTGACTCTCATTGTAAAACAGGTTATTACACATCTCTTTCACCTCGCTTCACCTTCTTATACCTTGTTTGGTTAAGCACTTGAAACATAAATGCTCTTATGCTAGCGCACATGCCTTGATGCCTTATATTGTGATCTTTAGATCTTTGCCTCTTATGCGTGACCCTCGGGAAAGTATCTACATTTCTCATGCCTTCTTGATACCATAGTGTTTCCTATACATGATCTATCATTTACTTGTAGCGCAAGTCTTGTCTTGTCCCTTCTTTGAGTTCCATCTTTTTTCATCATGTGAACTTATCTTGATTAGGCGATGTTTGTTAACATGTAAACCCTTAATGATAGTTTATGATATCTTAAACCATGTTTATACTAAGGTATCTACCTCTTGTCTCATCCATACTTGGTGTTTTATCATCTCTTGATGTATCACCATATTTTCCCTACTTGATGTATTATCATCTTTGTGTGATGTTTTATCATCTTCCCTCTTTATCTTGATGTTTTATCATCTCTTACTTAATGTATCACCATTTTTGACCTACTTGATGTATTATCATATTTGTGTGATGTTTTATCATTTTCCCCCTTTATCTTGATGTTTTATCATCCCTTCCCTACTTGTTTCTTGATTTTTTTATCATCTTTCCTTTTTATGTGCTAAGGTATCTATCCTAATTGCATGTGTGTTCATGTGATACTTGCTTTACCTCTTGTTTAAGTATGATTGCTTGTTTCTTCTTCATAATCTCCTCTTTTGTGAGATTTCCATGTTCCCCATAGGATCTTTAGTTCATTCTTCTCTAAGTTTGAACTAAATAGACCATAGGTCTGCTATCCATGCATGACAACATTAGGTAGATGCTTCCCTCCTATACCAACTATAGGATCAATATTGCAAGACAACTTTAGGTTTATTTTAATAGGTTCCCTTTTGAATTTTTCTTCCCTTTTTCATTTCATTAAAACTAAACTTCTTTTTATTTTTAAATGTCTCAAAACACTTAATAACTAATTGATGAGAATCATACCTCTAAGAGTCTTTAGTAATCGGAAAAATGAGAGGGTATAGACCCTTACTGGTTCTTCTTTAGTTCATAAGTCTCTGGTGTGATTCAAATCTCAAACTTTGTTTTCCCAAAGTAGAGGAATGATAAGTGCCCTAGTAGTGGGATCCATTTATCATCTTACCTAAAAAAATACCAACCAATGCAAACCTTTTTGTCTTTCGACTTTTTCTTTTAAAACCTTTTTAAAAAGGACATGCTTCTCTAACATCGTTCATAAAAAACATGCAACTCACCAAAACTATTAAGGTGAACTACAAGTGCATTAATCCCCATTGCATGGTGGGTGGTACGTAGGTAGAAAGGTTTGCAACCGTGGCAGACACAACTAATAAAAACTTTCTTTTTGTATATTCTTTGAATGAATTCCCTTTTTAGCATTAAGCTTTAGACATAGATTACACACACCCTTGGATTATAACAAACTCAAGTGGATCATTTGGAGTACTAAAGATGTAAGAGGTGCTAACACCTTCCCCTTGCGTAACCGACTTCCTTACCATTTTTCTCTTGGTCGCCACGACAATGCTCCTTTCCTTCCCTCAGGTTTACTCTTTGTTTCCTTTCCCTCACTTGGGATATATAAAATTGATTGAGACTCTTCAGTCTTTCGCCTACATTTGAGCTTCGATGAAAATCCCATACGCGACATAATTGTCTGATCCAAGAACAAAAAAAGAGGTTTGTGGTTTTCTCGGGAGACTGAACTACATTGCTAGATTCATCTCTCATCTTAAAACCACGTGTGAACCATTATTCAAGCTATTGAAAAAAGATCAAGTGGTCAGGTGGAATGATGATTTCCAAGCGACATTCGATAAAATAAAAGAGTATCTACAAGAACCTCCAATTCTTTTGCCCCAAGTGGAAGGTAGGCCTTTGATAATGTATCTAACAATGTTGGAAAATTCTATGGGTTGTGTACTCGGTGAACATGATGAGACATGTATGAAAGAACATGCTATTTACTATTTGAGTAAGAAGTTTACTAATTGCGAGTCGAGTTAAACATTCCAGGAAAAGACTTGTTGTGCACTCGCGTGGGCAGAAAAGCGTCTCAGACAGTATATGCTGACTTACACTACTCTCTTGATATCCAAGATGGATCCAATCAAGTACATTTTTGAAAAGCCAGCTCTCACGGGAAGATTATCCCATTTGAAGATGATTTTTATTGAATGTGATATCCAATATACTACCCCAAAAGCCATTAAGGGTGGTGTATTGGTGGATTATCTTGCTCACCAGCCTATGGAAGATGACTATTAACCGATGAAGTTTGAGTTTCCAGATGAGGACATTATGTGCATACGGGATTGTAATATTCTTGGCCTAGAGGAAGAACCCGAACCATGATGTTGATGGATGATGGTGTTCGATGGTGCCTCCAATGCATTGGGAAATGGTCTTGGTGTTGTAATTACTCCTCCTGAAGGTTTCCATGCTCCTTTCATTGCCAGAGTTTGCTTTGATTGCACCAATAATATGGCCGAGTATGAAGCTTGCATATTTGGATTAGAAGATGCTATTGATTTGTGAATCAAGATCTTTTAAGTATATGGAGATTTTTCACTTTTGATCAATCAGATTAACAGAGATTGGGTGACTCATCACCTGAATTTGATTTTGTATCGTGACCATGTTATGAAATTGATCCCGTATTTTGATGAGATTACTTTCAATCATATTCAAAGAGAAGAGAACAATTTGGCAGACGCTTTGGCAACTCTCTCATCCATGTTTAAAGTCAGATGGGAAAATGAAGCCCCGTCATTCACCATTTTGATGTTGGATGAGCCGACATTCTGTTACGAAATAGAAGAAAAGGTTGTTAATGAGAAACCTTGGTTTTATGATATCAAAAGATATCTTGAAACACAAGAATACCATAGGGTGCATCTATCACAGATAAGAAGATTTTGCGGAAGTACTCGACTAAGTTTTTCCTCAATGGAGGTGCTCTGTACAAGAGAAACTATGAATCCATTTTTCTCAGATGCGTGGATAGACACGAAGAAAACAATATCATAGAAGAGATTCATGAAGGTTCCTTCGGGATTTATTATATTGGGAATACCATGGCTAAGAAAATCTTGAGAGTGGGTTATTATTGGTCTACCATGGAAAATAATTGTTACAATCACTCCAAAATCTATTACAAGTGTCATATTTATGCCGACAAAATGCATGTGCCTCCCAATCCACTGAATGTTTTGACTTTTCCTTTGCCTTTCGCAATATGGGGCATCGATATGATTAGACAGATTGAACTGACTTCTTCCAACGGAGATTGTTTTATCTTGGAGGCCATTGATTACTTCACCAAGTGGGTCGAAGTTGCATCTTATGCCAATGTCACCAAGCAAGTGGTCTCGTTTTATTAAGTAGAATATCATTTATCTTTATGGGATTCCCGAAAAGATAATTACTGACAATGGATAGAATCTCAACAATAAGATGATAAAGGAGTTGTGTGACAGTTTTAACATATCGTCCAAAGATTAATGGTGTTATTGAGGATGCAAAAAAGAATATTAAGAAGATTGTGCAGAAGATGGTTGTAACCTATAAATATTGGCATGAGATGTTTCCACTTGCACTGCATGGTTATCGTACTTCGTTTCACACTTCGACTAGGGAAACCCTATTCTCTCTGGTATATGACATGGAATCAGTCTTGCTAATGGAAATAGAGATTCCTTCTTTAAGGCTCATGACTGATGTACAATTAGATGAAGCTGAATAAGTTCATAATATATTTGATCAGTTGAATCTCATTGACGAGAAGAGAATGATAGATATTTGTCATGGGTAGTTATACCAAAAGAGGATGAAGAAAACTTTTGATAAGAAGGTGCGTCCTATGGGCTCCCAAAAATATAGATGCTCGGGGAAAATGGGCTCCTAATTATGAAGAACCATATGTTGTGAAGAAATTAATCTCAGGAGGATCTATGATGCTTGAAATTATAGAGGGAAAGGATTTACCTCACCCCATCAACACAAATGTAGTTAAAAATACTTGGCATAAATAGACCCGCTGAGTCGATGGCTCAGACAAAAAAGGACGTCCTGGAGAACCAAAAAATAATAATAAAAGGTTCAGGCAAAAATTAGGGACTAAAAAGAAGAAGTTAAAAGAATTAAAAAGAATTGTCTACACTCGGTAAGTTGAAAACCTGAAAAGGAATCTTAAGAAAAAGAGGGTATCCTAGTGGATAGAAAACCTAAAAGGGCAATCCAGAAAAAAGTTAGGGATTCAAAGCGAATGACTATGATCTGTAATGCATTTGTGCTATCATTCTACAGTGATGTTGGTTAGCTCATAAGCATAAGGAATCAGTCCAATCAACTTGTTCAGAAAGCAAGATACTAAGTAGCTTTGAGTTTATAAGAGTCATACCAGAGTCGGTACCCGATAAATCTGCCTTCACATTTCCATCTCTACAATCACCTATGTAAATTCCTATTTGGCCAAATTGTGTATGTTTTTATTATTGCTACTTTGATTGCAAAAGTCATCCAACATTTTTGATAAAACTTTGTATTTAAAAACATTAAAGCTTTATAGAACATGCTATAAATATCTGAAATTTCTTGAATTTTTGGGTGTCTGGCATGATGGCTAAGATGGCCATTTCATACCCAGGGAATGTTGCTATGATTTCCTCTTTTGCAGGTGCTATTGGTCTTTTATGACAAGAAGCGTGCCAGCAAAGGAACAAAGAGAGGTCTGCTTATGATCAACATGCGATTCTTAATGGGAAGGAGGTTTTCTCATAACAGAATCCAAGATCCCCAGTGAGGGTGTACTCTCACTTGAGTAGAATCCAATATCTCTAGTACAGGTTGCACTCTCGCTAAGAGTTTGCTTATGAGTATGTCCTTGTCCAAGGACTTATTTCCTAAGAAGTTCATTTTATCAGTATTGTTGATATATCCCCTTGGAGTCATCAATGATCCCCAATGAGGTTGGCACACGTCTTCCCCATGAAATATGCATTTTCCTCCCTAGAGAAGTTGTCACCTTTCCTCCCAGTGTGTTATGCTATTGTCAGGTTTTATGAAGAGATTTTTGTTTACTTACGGGAGATTCTGGTTTGTATCACCCTGAAAGCAGTTTTTCTCCCCAGTAGAGAAAGTTTTTTCTCCCCAATACAAGTCTTATGTTGGCATGAATCCTGCAAAGATAGCTCCCCTAGTGTAGCGTGTACCCGTGAGACTGCTATTAAGAGATTTTTTGTTCCCCAGCAGAAGGTGTGGTATTCTCCCCGTTGAAGTCAAGTTTCAAGGATTGTCTTTATTAACTTTCCTCTTCTCCCTAGTGGAGCAAGTTTTCTTTTCCCCAATAAATCTTGTTGGCGATGAAGTTCGTATAAAATCCCATTCCCCAGTGTGATGTACATATGGGAGTGCTGGTATGAACTTTTCTTATCTCCAGTGATAGAAGCTTGTTGAGATATTCTCCAGTGGATTTTTGGAACCTCGAGTTTCTTGTTCAAAGAATATCGCCTCTTCCCCAGGTGAAGATTTGTATCCCAGCGATAATATCCACAGTGTGGTCTGGTGGTAGATTCATTTTATTCAAGAATTTCTATGATCCTCAGTTGAAGTTATCTTTATTAAGAACTATACCCAAAAGGATCTCTATTCCCAGCGAAGTTCTCCTAATCCCCGACAAGATATAGTGGATTTCTTCCCCAAGAAGTCAAGAGATTGTCCAGCATCAGAAGTAATGCTCTTCTAAACTGCAATTTATTTTCGCAACTTTCTTCTCAAAAACTCACTTCCTCAGTGATATCTTTCATTGGAAGAAGATAATTCAGAATCTCAATTCTCCACTGAAGTTCAGTTTGTTATCTAGAGGATCATATGTTCAAGGATGGTTGTTTAGACATTACTTATCTCCCTGGAAATTTTTATTTCCATGCTTTTCCCTAGTGAAGCAGTTTAATGTGCATCATTAAACAAGCATCATTTCATTGCATCCTCAAAACACATAGCATTTCCATTAAATGCAACATTACGATAAAAAAATTCAAACATGCATTGAGGTATAAGTCAATTATATTGAGTCCCTGAAATATCCAGAGTTGTTATATGCTTATGTTTGAATTACCACCACAGTTTGTCTCCAGCGGATCTTATCCTTTTCCCTAGCAGAGTCTGGTTTGATTTACCATTAGTCGGGTATAAGGTATTACCCTTTTTCCCTAGTGGAGTCTGTCTTATTTGTATCCCCAGTAAGTTCATCTTGGATTGGCCTTCCTTCCTTAAGAGCCTATATTTGATTAGTCTCCTATATGTTGTTGAGTTCACCTTTGATTGGTGCTCTCTGTAGGTTCTGCTTAGTCGGATCCTTATATTTGGTTGAATTTGTTGTGTTATATTTCTTCCTCCCTCGATATCTCTAGTCGAGATCGCTTTTTTAGATCTCTTCCATCTTCGATATAATTGGTTGAGTCTGCTTTGTTAGGTCTCTTTCATCTTTGATATCTTTGGTCGAAATAGTTGTGTTAGATTTTTTCCTACCTCGATATCTCTGGTCGAGATCACTTTGTTAGATCTCTTCCATCTGCGATATCTTCAGTTAAAATTGTTGTGTTAGATTTCTTCCTTCCTCGATATATTTGGTTGAATCATTGTCTTAGATTTCTTCCTTCCTCGATATATTTGGTTGAATCGTTGTCTTAGATGTCTTCCTTCCTCGATATCTGTTCGAGATCGCTTTGTTAGATCTCTTCCATCTTTGATATCTTCGGTTGAGTCTTCTTTATTAGGTCTCTTCCTCCTTTGATATCTTTGGTTGAAATTGTTGTGTTAGATTTCTTCCTTCCTCAATATCTTTGGTCAAGATCGCTTTGTAAGATCTCTTCCATCTACGATATATATGATTGAATCCGCTTTGTTAGATCTCTTCCATATTTGATATCTCTGGTTGAATTCATTGTGTTAGATTTCTTCCTTCCTCGACACCCCTGGTCGAGATTGTTTTGTTAGATATCTTTCATCTTTGATGTCTCCGTTAGAGTCTGCTTTGTTAGGTCTCTTGTTTGATTTCTCTATTAGAGTCTTTTGTAGTTGGTCTCTTCCTTGAGTATCATATATCTTTCTTGTATGCATAACCTTAACCCGGAATCCAAGAGATTCTACTCCCACAAAACCAAATAATAATAATAATAATACTCGATTGTCTTTAGAGTTCAAATTTTATGGTTCTATTAAGTATTCAACCCTCTTTTACTTCGATTGTTCAAAAGGCATTCACCAATATCACCCTCTGGTTAAAGAAGATTGAATAGGGGTAGCTGGTGTACCCCAAAATTCACCCTCTCCATTTTCAACCATAATTGGTTTATACTTCATCATCATATGCATACATGCATGTCATTGGGTCTATACTCATGGAATCGAGGCATTTTATTTGGGAAAAGAGTTGTGAAAATTGATTGTTACGTTAAGCGGCATGTTCCAAGATATTCAATAAACAACCAATCAACTCATCATCATATCAAGCTCTTATGCATTCCAACACACTCTGAATTGTGTAGAAAGTCAAGCGTTTCAGTTGATTTGAGACAATGCATATAGAAATTCATTATCTTTCATTTCAAGCTCAAATTCATAAATTGAGACCATAAAATGGTTTTGCAATGATCCTTTAGTATTTAGAACCGTCTTGAGGTCTTCTCCAATTCATTTTTTCAGGTTGAAGGCTAATTTTGTAATGAAGATTTTCTAAAGCGTCAAATACCTAAATTATGTTATATAGTGGATTTGTCGTTTCACTGGTTTCTAGATGCTTAAAAATTCGTAACTTCTGACTGGAAAATCATCTTTGAGTGGTTCTTAGAGAATTTGAGTCGTCTTGTTATTTCCTTCAACATTCGTGTTTGGCTCGAAAGCCAATTCTTTAAGGAAGATCTCCTAATGTGTGAGTACATTGAAGAGATACGTTGGAAAAAAAGTTAAAATAGTGTGCTAAACCTTTGTTTTTCAGATGTTCAAAAATTCATTACTTTCATCCTGTTCGAAGTTTTTACTAGTTCTTAGGGAAAAAAGTCGTCTTTATTTTATCTTCAATTCGTATGTTCGGGTCAGAGGTTAATTCTATGCACAAGATTTCCAAAAGTGCCAATTACCAGAGAAACATGAATTTTAAAGTGGGTTTTTAATAGACTGTTTCTCGATATTATAAAATCATAACTCTCTCGATTTTTATCCTATCAGGATGATTCTTGAAGTATGAGATCACAAATTTTATCAGCTACAACTTTGTTGCAGGTCCCGAGTTCACATTATGCTTCGAAGAGTTAGGTTCATGGCTCGCATCCGAAAGTGCGCACGAAAATAAGCTAAATTTTCAATACGTTGAAATAAGTCCATTGTTTCTCTCCATTCAAAAAATCATAACTTGTTCGATTTTTATCGTACCAGGGTGATAATTTTTCTTTAGGGTTCACAACGTGATTCTACATGGAACAGCATGACCTTGTGGTTTGCTCGTGCATCGTACCCAAAATAAGCTGAAAAATCTGCATTGTGAATTTTTACACTGCGTTTCTCGCAGTTCAGGGAAACATTGTTATCCCCCAATTTGTGCCCCTAATATTTCTCATCATTTCATGTCACAATTCATCAAGACAAACACATTAGGGTTGTTTCTCTACTTATCCTATCTTTAAGTTTTCTCTTGAGGGATTACCAAGCACCTTGAATTGTGTATCTTGTACATGTGTTCTTTTAACTAACATTAATATGTGTATATATGTTCCTTTGAATGTTCATATTTTAGGTGATCATAATTACATTCAACTCACCATGTAATCTACGGTTTGAGGGGTTATTCTCAATCAAATGGTTTTCTTATGGATTGCAAGAGCCCAATATTCAAGTTCATATCTATAAAATCAAAGGTTTGTGGTTCAAGGATCTCTCTCACTTTATTTAAGTCAAGATCTCCTCAAAGATGGTGGTGGAATTCATCAAGAAGATTCATAGGTTCGTGTATTTATTTCCATGCCGTATTCAACAAGCTTCATTGGGAATTAAGCTCCATCTTTGGGTGTTCTTCAATACAATATTATTTCAAGGCCTCTTATGATTCATCATGCTTTATTTTCCAAGAAAGTTCAAAGAGATCCAAGCTTGGCTCAACAAGTTTTACCTAATTGAGCAAATACTAGATTCATTGATCACAAGTTCATAACTCTCTCAATTTTCCACATTCTTAGTTGGTTACTTTTTCTAAGGATTTTTGTCATCATCTATAACAACCTCTCATCACATGACAAGATCCAATTGTGCAAGAAAAATCATCAAAAGTTTAAAGGGTTTCAAGTAATTTTGACACTCGCTGAGCTAGGGTTTGTTGACTTCTAAGGACCATATATTGGTCATTGATTGAGATTTTTGATTGGTTCCAAAGTTATGATTCTCTTTAAATGGACCTTAACAAGCTCTCTTTAGTGATCTAAGGCTAATTTTGAATGGAAGATCACTAATGCTTGAGAAAGATTACAAGCCTCCTTGAGGAGCCTTTGAATTTTAGGGTTTGACTTCAAATTATCATAACTTAGTCATTTTTATCTCCTTGAGCCAATTATTTCTCCATAATAATCTTTAGGGTGTCTAGTATAACTTTGTTTTTATGTGCAATACTTGAGAATACTATGAAAGTGGTTGAATAATTGAAAAGATTATAGGTCTTTTGTAATTTTCCCCAAATTTGTCCATCATCTTTCAAAGACCATAACTCTTTAATTTTTTATTATTTTTTAGTGATCTCAATTCCAAACTTCAATTCAAGAGGTCTATTTCATTTCATCTTTAGAAATCAAGATCAAATTTTGAGTAGAAAGTCATTTAATTTTGAAGAATATTATAGGTCATTTTGAAGTTCAACACTTAGAATTTTTCTAAGTACAAAACATCTGGGTGTTTTTCACAAATACAATTGGACATTACTATTTTCTCAAGCATCCAAATGATGTATTTCTTGTAACATTGAAAATATTGTAACCTTGTCTTTCAAATTCGTCAAGAACCATCCCATAAAGGTCCCTGAATAGTGAATTATGCATTATTGAAGTTGGCACCATGAAACTGATTTTGTCAAAACAGTCAGGTTGCAAATTGGTTAATGTGAACTCTAATCACAATATTGTTGCGCGTTTTTACTTTTAATCATGCTTAACAATCTTCTAGAAGTGATTACTACCTTGAAACGCAAGTTTTCACTGAGTATTGAGAAAATATATGTCACACTTTTCATGCTTGCAACTTCACACGAATTCTCTCAAAATCCCATCATTTCACACGCTTGAGCATCCCATTTGCTTCCCTATAAATAGAGGATGATATCCCACTCTGATACTAATCGCATCATTAGTTGTTAACTGGAAGTGAGTTTTGCTCATGAATTTTCAAATCCCTTTCCAACTTTTTCTTCTGGTTTTTCTCAAATCGACTGAGATGTGGTTTAAAGAAATTTTTCGCGAGGGTAAGGTTAGGATCATTTGGAAAAGACGAATCCAATTATACCAATTTGAGCTTATAAGATTCCATTTGAAGAATCTCATAAAAACCCAACACGCAGAGGTCTGGAGGTTGAAGACGACCTACATGTCGTTCTTCAACCAATAATAGCGTGTTAATTGTTTTATTTTGAGTGACCCGAATTTATTTGATTATGTGTGTTTTTCAATATGGTCCATAACATGCACAGCATGCCAGGTCCCACAGATATGCTTACTAACGTGTTTGACATTAATTAGATGTCCACATCATTTTGGTTTTATTTTATTTTCTGATTTTATATTTTATTTGTTTTCAAACTTCAAAAATTCATAAAAAAATATTTTTAACTTCTTAAAATAAAAAACAATTCTCAAAAATAATTTTGATTTTTCTCTTTCTGACTCTGATTTTTTTTCAATATTTTATTTTATGATTTGGTAATTTTTTATGATTTTTCACTTAATTTGAACTATTTTAATTATTTAAAAATACTTTTCTTGATTTTTAAATTCTGGAAAATATATAGAAGGATCCAATGACCTCTTAAAAAATATTGGTGACTTCATTTTATTTTTATTTCTGATTTTACTACTTTTTATAATCTTTGGTTTAATTTTCTTATTTCTGTGAATTTCAAAAAATAGTTTTCGACTTTAAAAAAATTTGAAAATTTTTGTTAACACTTATTGACTCATGTTTGACCTCTGACTATTTTTTAGGATTTTTATTTAGTGTTTTAATATACTTTGTGTATTTTACATATTATTTCCCTTCTATTAATCATTTTAAATATTGTTTTATTGAAAATTATTTTATTATTTTTGTTTGGTCTTGATTTGGTGTTATTTTGGGACAAGTTCCTGAACCTCATTGGATCTTGGGTGTTGATTGGTGGAAAAACCAAATCCCCCAAAATGAATGAATGATGGTGATGATATTTGAAACCCTAATTTCATCTGATGCATTCCCCCTCTCTTCATCTTATCCCTTTCTTACTTGTGCTACTTGTTGTTTGATGATCTATATATCATTTCTCTAACATGTGGTACCTAAATTGCTATTGATCAGCCTCATAATAGGTGTGACTTCTACATAAGTCCACTTACAATTGCTTAACATAGCGCTAAATTTGTCCCGATTCGAAAAATGATCATTTGTGTCCCAAACCTATGTTTGCAAGCCCAGGTATGTTTAATTTGAAACCTTTGATCCAATAATCTCGAGGTTCATTTGTAAGAGGCTTTTATCTTATCAATTCTCTAATTAACATTCATGAATTTTGGTCTAAGTGAATCATTTAAACATTGTTGATCATACATGCTTGCCTTGAATACTTGAAATAAATGATATACTTGACAAAAAGCAAATGAAACTTTTTGTTGATAAGCTTTGATTTTATCAATCTTCTAATGAGTTTTCAAATGAAAGTTTCAAGATGGTAAATCAACTAACCTCTAACTTCTAATTCATTAACAATTGAATTTATTTTATGTTTATACTTTATGCTTTTACTTTATGCCTATTATTTTTATGCCTTTTCTTTTATGCACCATTTACTTTAGCATTTACATTTCATGCTATTTTTATCTTTGCTCATTTGAGAATTTACCTTTATGTCTTTTTATTTTTGCTCACTTGAGTTTTATTTTCTTTTTTAAAATACTTAATAACCAACTTAAACATTAAAAAACTTTAAGGTTACTTGGACTGTTTTGTTAGTATCCTTGGCATTATCGAGTTATGGAACTCTTGGACTTAGGATTAGGAGCCTTGATTTCCCTTGGTACCTTGTGACTATATTGTTATTTTGTCAGAAGTTATTGGGGTTTACTCCAAGACATTGGATTAATTTTCTTTGTGTGCAGGTTATTCTGGTTATACGTTATGTCTCTATTTGAGAATTCCTATGTATACAGTTGTTACTCTGCCCAATTTTTGTGAAGACTTAATTCATTTTAAGCTTGGTACTCTTGAGAGGTTTAGTATATTGTCTTGCTTGGTTTGAATCCAAATGATGGGAATTCTACATTGACTTCTTTGTGTCAAGTCTTAGCTTCTTGTTGGTTAGATGGTTCTTTTCCTTAGCTTTTACTTTATGCTTTAGGATAGTCCCTTCATCTCCTCCCATCTTTTTTAATTTCAAAACTCTTCTCCCTCCTTTTCAAAACTCTTCTTGTTTTATAACTTGAATCGCTTTCAAAATAAACTTGGACTTAGGCCATGTGTTGTTGAAGCCACCGGTAGAAAACACGGAGCCGCCACCGAACTTTATTTATCCCGAATGAAGGGGAAATATCGATAAAACCACAAGGGAATGGATAAGATGGTCTTGCGACCAAGAGAAAGGGTAAGGGAGTCGGTTATGCGAGGGGAAGGTATTAGCACCCCTCGCATCCGTTGTACTCAACGGGATCCATTTTGTTTGTTTGTCTTAGGGGGTGTATTTATTTATAACTAGGCTTGCTAAAGGGAAAGGGATAGTTTTTGATTATTGCGTTCATGAGGGTTTCGCGACCCTTTGCCTACGTATCCAATAAAGGAATCAGAACACCGTAGTTCCTCTAGAAAATGGTTGGTTTGTTTGTGTTTTTTAGTGGGCAACGTTAACACACACATTCTAGCAATAGGCACGGTCGGTATCACGGTAGAACGAAGATAACATGCCCTTTGGGGGGAGTTTTGATTTGTTGAATGTTTTTTTAGTTTTAAAGTATATTCAGGGAATGATTAAAGAGTGTTTTTTTTGGATTTTTTTGGTTTGTTTACTTGTTGATTTTATCTTGCCTAATTACTAGCATTTGTACAAAGTAAATAAAATGCATAAAGATAAAAACCTACGCTATTACAAACATATCAAAAGGCATAAAAAATATGAAGGCAAAAATAAGATAAAAGTAAGAAAAGTGAGTGTCTTTCGACCCAGGAAGTAGCACTCTTCGATTCTGCACTTTCTGGCCTCCTTCGATTGGGGATGAAAAGGGTGAAGGCATGACTTTCGACTGAGGCTTTGGCAAGGGCAAGGTCCTGTCCTTCGATTGGGCAAAGGCAGCAGCAAGTTGTATCCTTTGACTGGGGCTGGCATTCAGTAGAGCCACGTATTTCGATTGGGCCTTGGCAGGGGCGAGGTCTTGTCCTTCGATTGGGCAAAGGCAACAACAAGTTGTACCCTTCTACTGGGAGTTTGCGCCAGTGAGGTTCTGTCCTTCGATTGTCCAAAGGCAGTAGCAAGTTGTATCCTTCGACTTGGCAAAGGCAGCAGCAAGTCGTATCCTTCGACTGGGGGCTAGCACCAGTGAGGTTTTGTCCTTCGATTGGCCTGGAAGTCAGTGAAGGCATGCTTCTGGCTGGGCCTGGAAGTCAGTGTGGAAACCAAAGTCTTCGTTTCATACTCCTGTTTCCTGTTTCTTTCATTTTCAAACATTAAATGACAACATGGCCTGAGGCCATGCTAGTATTTGTCTTTCAAACAGTTTAATAGTTAAACAGAAAGCAAAAACGAAAGAGGTAGCTCTGAAGGATATGTTAAAAATGTAGAAATGAAAGGAACAATGGTATGTACAATGTTTCAAACGAAAAGTAATTGTATTTACATGTTATGAAACAAAAAGTTCAAAGGTAAGAGTGACTTACCTTGCTTCAGGCCTTGAATGGATGTGAGACCTTGAGTGGTGGCCTTGGGTGTTGGATTCGAAAGAGGGGTCACAGGCTGTGCTTGGAGCGCTGGATTTGAAGGAAAAGAAAAAAGCAAGTGTGATGCTTCTTTGATTCGAAGGAGACTGCAATGTGGTTGTTCTTCAGAATTGAAGGAAGTAAGTGTATGGGATTCTGGGTTCTTTTTCACAAGTTTTGAAGGGACTTGAGAGATTTTTATGTTTGAGAAAGTTTGGGGGATTCGTTCCTCTGGTCCCAAAGATCCTCCCCTAAACATGTGTTGGAGCCTTTTATTTATAGGCAAAATTGGCTGAAGCTTTTGGAGGGAAAACAAAATACTTTGAACAATTTGAGTAAACTGCTCTTTGCAGCCTTCAAGGGACAATGCTTTATTGCCATTTTGGTGCAAGGAATTGGGCAGTGCAGGACTGCTGTGCAGCAGTTTTGTAGCAGGTTTTGTCTGTTTTGTTTTGGCATCTTACAGCAGGCATTGAGGATGTACTTCTTGTGAATCGAAACAAAGCATGCAAGAGGCTACAACTTTTGTGAATCAAAGAAAGCATGCAAGATGACATTTCTTAAACAAAGCTTGCATGAAGAGCAACTATCCAATCGAAGCTTGCATGCAGAAAGCCAAATGCTCAATCGAAGCCCCCTGAATCCAACTTGCTCGAAGGAAGCCAGATGCTCAATCGAAGCCCCTAAATCCAGCTTGCTCAAAGGAAGCCAGATGCTCAATCGAAACCTCTAAATCCAGCTTGATCGAAGGAAGCCATATGCTTAATCGAAACCTCTAAATCCAGCTTGATCGAAGGAAGCCATATGCTCAATCGAAGCCCCTAAATCCAGCTTGCTCGAAGGAAGCCAGATGCTCAATCGAAACCTCCAAATAGAAGCAAACTTGCTCTTCTTCAATTTTGTCAAAAAAAAATTTATCTGCTTTGCTCTTTCAATAGTTTCCTCTTTGACTTGATGCTTGAAAATCCAATATGATCCAATTGTACTTGTGCAGACTTAAACTCTGAGAATCCTGACCAGCACACATAGGGAAATAAACCCTAATCCAGACTCTGATAAAATTGAGCAAGAACCAACCTTGTAACATGACGACAAAATTCGTTCCACGATCCACTAATCGAGAACCAGATGTGCTTCCTTTTTACCTGATAAGAAAACCTCAAAACAAGATTAGACAAAAAGAGGGCGCAACCCTAATACTTCAAACCAAAGTGCCTGATTCCCTGAGATGCAGGATATGCCAATGACTGAATGATAAAATGATGCAAATGGAATGCAAAGTTTGAAGCCAGACAAGAATAAAAGAGATAGGGCAAAAATGGGGTACGACAGCTGCCCCTATTTAATCGTCTTAAACCTGAATGTGAGATTGGCGTCAGCCTTTCGGAAGTTCAACGTGGAAGATGATTAAATACCAGGACCCGAAATTTTCCCTGGAGATATGGTTTGAGTGTTATTCACCGGTGTGAATGTCTGCTTGGGGAAAGACAAACTGGTCTTCTGGTGGGCTGGTCATGATGGATAAAACATGGTTGAAAAAGGGTAGCTCATACTGGGGTAACGATGCCAATACAATTTTTTTTTGAGGGAATGGTTGACGATGTCGTGATGACTGAAAGGATATGGTTGACGATGTCGTGATGACTGAAAGTAGAATTACTTGACAAAATGATAACTTAAATGCAATGAGTAGAACTTGACGACGGAGAATCTATCAAGTAGTATTTCACGATCTAAAAAGAAAGGTAAAGATAATGGATAAAGATCAGCGTATAATCTATGACCTGAGAGAAAAGGTAAAGACAACGGGTAAAGATAGACGTATGATCTATGACCCAAGATAAAGGTAAAGTGAGGGTAAGACCTACGTGCGACCTACGACCCTATAAAAGATAATGTGAGGGTAAGACCTACGAGCGACCTACGACCCTATGAAAGATAACGTAAGGATAAGACCTACGAGCGACCTACGACCTTATGAAAGATAACGTGAGGGTAAGACCTACGAGCAACCTACGAACCTATGAAAGATAACATGCGGGTAAGACCTACGGGTGACCTACAACCCTATGAAAGATAACGTGAGGGTAAGACCTACGAGCGACCTACGACCCTATGAAAGATAACATGAGGGTAAGATCTACGAGTGACCTATGACCCTATAAAAGATAACGTGTGGGTAAGACCTATGAGCGACCTACGACCCTATAAAAGATAACGTGCAGGCAAGACCTACGAGCGACCTACGACCCTAAGAAAAGATAACATGCGGGTAAGACCTACGAGCGACCTACGACCCTATGAAAAGAAAACGTGCGGGTAAGACCTACGAGCGACCTACGACCCTATGAAAGATAACGTGGGGGTAAGACCTACGAGCGACCTACGACCCTATAAAAGATAACGTGCGGGTAAGACCTACGAGCGACCTACGACCCTATGAAAAGATAACGTGCGGGTAAGACCTATGAGCGACCTACGGCCCTATGAAAAGATAACGTGCGGGTAAGACCTATGAGCGACCTATGACCCTATGAAAGATAACATGAGGGTAAGACCTACCAGCGACCTACGACCCTATAAAAGATAACGTGAGGGTAAGACCTACGAGCGACCTACGACCCTATAAAAGATAACGTGCGGGTAAGACCTACGAGCGACCTACAACCCTATAAAAGATAACGTGCGGGTAAGACCTACGAGCGACCTACGACCCTATGAAAGATAACGTGCGGGTAAGACCTACGAGCGACCTACGACCCTATGAAAGATAATGTGCGGGTAAGACCTACGAGCGACCTACGACCCTATGAAAGATAACATGCGGGTAAGACCTACGAGCGACCTACGACCCTATAAAAGATAACGTGAGGGTAAGACCTACGAGCGACCTACGACCCTATAAAAGATAACGTGAGGGTAAGACCTACGAGCGACCTACGACCCTATAAAAGATAATGTGTGGGTAAGACCTACGAGCGACCTACGACCCTATAAAAGATAACGTGCGGGTAAGACCTACGAGCATCCTACGACCCTATGAAAGATAACGTGCGGGTAAGACCTGCGAGCGACCTACGACCCTATGAAAGATAACGTGTGGGTAAGACCTACGAGTGACCTACGACCCTATAAAAGATAACGTGCGGGTAAGACCTACGAGCGACCTACGACCCTATGAAAGATAACGTGAGGGTAAGACCTACGAGCGACCTACGACCCTATAAAAGATAACGTGAGGGTAAGACCTACGAGCGACCTACGACCCTATAAAAGATAACGTGCGGGTGAGACCTACGAGCGACCTACGACCCTATGAAAGATAATGTGAGGGTAAGACCTACGAGCGAACTACGACCCTATAAAAGATAACGTGCGGGTAAGACCTACAAGCGACCTACGACCCTATGAAAGATAACGTGAGGGTAAGACCTATGAGCGACCTACGGCCCTAAGAAAGATAACATGAGCATTGAGAGTTGGGGAGAAGTACGACGTACTGGCACCACAGTTTATTTCAGTTGGTAAAGTAATAACTTGGAATTATAAGGATGAAATTCTTTGTGAGGATGTTTTGTTGATTTGGGATTGATCTGGCTCAGGCTTCATATGCATTTGAAGTGTGACATGATGATCCATGTATATGCTATGCGTTTGAGGATGAAATGCAGTATGTCGTGATGATTATTGTGTGTAAAATGTCAAAAACTCATTGGGATCCGTTTCCCGTCATCTTGAGGTACCAATATGGACTGGTGCTTGAAATTTGAGAGAAAAGAGTTAGCCCTGCCGAGTTCACTGGGGATTAAATCTTGTTGAGAAGGAGTAGCTTGATCTGACTTTCTTCACCTGCTGGACTGCTTGTGAATGATTGAATAGAGACATGGATCTCATCAAATGCCCTGAGATTTCTCTATTGCCAGGGAGGAAAGGGCCCCGTCTGACTTTCCTTACTTCACAACCCACTTGAGGATTAGGAAATGGACATTAGTGTCTTCAGATGCCCCGAGTTTGCTTCATTGCTGGGGAGTTGCGTATTTAAACATCTGCAGGGAATGATGATGATCCCGAGAATGTTAACTAAGCCAAAGTGAACGTCATGACGCTTTTAGCTTGATTGAATTTGTATGGATGACAAGTATTTGCTTGAGTAGCTCCACAATAGGGGAGGAGGAATGCCCCTGTCTACAAGGATCTCTTCGAGTGGAATGCTGGAAGATTCAGGTCATAATACGGTGCAAAGTGGCATGCCCCAATATCTGTCTCTGATCATGGATTCTTGTAGAGATTTGTCGAATCTAGACGCAACTTCCCCAGGTTGCACAAATTTTGAATAGGTTACTCAACCTGATTCCCCCAGTTTGAAGTTTAAAGAGATTTATCGATATGGTTGCTTCTGATTGACTGGCAAAATATGGAAGAGATTCATCGACATGATAGCCTCTGATTGGAAACCTGAGGGAATGCCCCAGAATAAGATCCATCTTTGTTTTTTGACAAGTTTCTGCAGTAATCGTCCTTTGAGATGACCATGTTTTCAAATGATGCCCATCACGCAAGCTTACTTGATGTTCAAAAACTTATTTATATGCAACGGATGTTTGTCTAAGAATGATGATTCTAATGCAAATTCTATGCTTGTATTGAAATTCAAAAACTTTTATTGAAATGATGTTGAAGCATCAGTTTTTTTTTAAGAATAGGTGACGTGTTACCAAATCAAATTTTAGTACATCTCCGAGGAGTCAGGTTAGCGTACTCTCGCTACAGTATTGCTTTTGAATTAACCCGTGCTTCAGTTAGGACTTTTAAGGGTTGTAACGTGGCCTGGTTCATGGTTTTAGAATAAAAAGATTTAAGGCTCAAAATTATTTGGTTCCCACCCATTCTCCATGATGTTCTCCATTCCTATGTTCAGTAAATACGATACGAGCACTCATCTCCTGAGAAGAGAGTTTGCGATGATTGAGGAACCACAGGGGTTTCTAAGACCCGACAATCATTGGCTTCTTGGCGTCTGATCACTTGATCTTGTTCTTTGCTGAGGATTTTTTTTTATGCTTTCCCTAATTTTTCCTGGACAATTTCTTGATTTTGAAGTTGCAGTCCAGCGGGATGCCCTGACTTTTGCCTAAGTCTCTTGTTTTTTTTTAAGTTTTGACTTATCGGGGCTTTTTGTATCTTTCTTTTTGAACAAGTTATTGATCTTTGCACCATCTTTGATTTGTTGGAAATGGTTGTGGTTGTCTGAGTCCTAGATAGATGAAGAATAACCGGTATGGTATCGTCATTTGTTGACCTCCTGATTGTGCAAGAGATACCCATTGGGATATCATTCTCTTTGATGCATGTTGCTGGTAGGTGACGGTTTATCATTGTGGTGTTGACTTCTCCTAGCCCTTTGACGGATAACCATTGTTGTATCGCTAGGAACTCCCTCTTGACGAGTTCTGGATGCTCGATCGGATTAACTGAAATCTACCCTCCCCGGGGTTAAAAATGAGGTTTTTTCTGTGTAAAAGAAACTCCTACTTCAAAGCTCGAAAGGGTTGACGAGGGTCTATCTTCCTTATAACTCCGGTGTTTAGGGATTTGAAACAATGCATGTACATCGTCAGCAAGGTTTTATTCAAAAGCATACCGTTCGAGAATCTAAGTATCAGATCTTCATCATCCTCCCTCAAGAGTTGTTTTTTTTCTTTTCTTTAAATTAAATTAAAAAGAGTTAAGCATCAAAAGCAAGTACAATAACAAAACATAAATGAGTGAATACGAATGGATTAGTTCAAGACAAACATAGTCAATGCATGGTGATTCAATAAAAAAAAAGACAAACAATTTTTCATACAATGGGTACTAAAAAAAACAAGAAAGGTTACAAATGATAATGCAAATGAAATTAGAAATTGCCATGCTCAAGAGACTTCTTCAGCCCTGACTCAAATGAGGAGACGCTCTTGCAGTCTTGACACCTATCTCAGTAAGGGGATTCAATCCATTATCAGACCCTTTGGAGTCAACGTGATAACTTTGGCATCAAGGAGGTCTTGAACGTTGTTTTTCAATGCCCTACAATTCTTAATTGTGTGGCCTGGAGCACCTGAATAGAATTCGCAATGAGAACTTACATCATACCCTCGTGGAAGAGGATTTGGTGTTTGACCAAGTTCACGCAGTTGGACCAACTGATTGGCAAACAACTGAGGGAGAAGTTGAGCATAAGACATGGGAATGGGATCCGCCCTCCTTTCAATAACTTTCTTCCTCTTTCATCCTTGTTGCCCCTGGGGTTGATGAATCGGCTGAAAAGACCCAGATTGTGCTCGTTGAACATACAGTTGTCTCTGTGTGTACTGATGTTGATGAGTCGTATTTGCTGTTTACAGATTGAGAAAGGGGACCCCAATTAGTTTTTTTTGTGAAAAAAATGAATGCATGGTAATATGGATGAATGCTTTATCTTCATTTCTGAGGAATACCAAAGACTCGTCTATCTTTTTAAAATTTCGTTTTTTTTTAAAAGCTATATCAACAAGACTTGTCTTTGGATTTCTCTAGATATGAGATATATATACATGATGATATGTTGTCATGGTATGCTATGGCATGAAGTCTCAGCTCCACATATTCTGGATAACCATTGCATAGTCTGTTACACAGGATCAAAAGTTCGACGTCACAGGCATGGAGTTAAAGTAACCACCCATGAGGTATGTACTAGGGGTCTATAACCTGCCGAACAAGGTTCTAAAGAGTTCTCGAAGTCTACATTCTTCCTTTGGATATTACCGACGTCCCAATTACTTGGTAATCAATAATATTCGCAGGAAAAACTCGTCCGAGCGCAATATCGCGTGACAACTACTTCCGGATTACTCCGTTACAGTCTCCGCATTGCACCTAAAAGGCCAAGATGGGTTAATGGTTTTACGACCCTCAGCTTCTCGAGTTCCCAGGTCGAAAGCAACGACATCTTCTCGATTACTCGGTAAACATCACTACTTTCAAGGGGACCTCCACTGAGTGGGGGATTCTCATGCCTCCTTCTTTGGGATTACTCCCTCAAAGTTAACATGACTATACCGCCCGTCGTAATCCTATGTGTAACCCAAGTCCGGGTAGAGGACTTATCAAACCCAACAGCACACTATAACCAGAATATGTGAGTAGCAACAAGTATGCAATATATACAAAAGAATAAATAAATAAATAAAAATAAAACAGTAAAGCAAGATAAAGCAAATAAATAAACACCCCAAAAGACAAATAAACAAAACTAGGAGATACTCGCTAAAGCTCCCCAGCAGAGTCGCCAGCTGAAGCCACCGGCAGAAAACACAGAGCCGCCACCGAACTTCATTTATCCCCAAGGAAGGGGAAATATCGATAAAACCACAAGGGAATGGATAAGATGGTCTTGCAACAAAGAGAAAGGGTAAGGGAGTCGGTTATGTGAGGGGAAGGTATTAGCACCCCTCGCATCCATTGTACTCAACGGGATCTATTTTGTTTGTTTGTATTAGGGGGTGTATTTATTTACAACTAGGCTTGCTAAAGGGAAATGGATGGTTTTTGATTATTGCGTTCGTGAGGGTTTCGCGACCCTTTGCCTACGTATCCAATAAAGGAATCAGAACACCGTAGTTCCTCTAGAAAATGGTTGGTTTGTTTGTGTTTTTTAGTGGGAGACGTTAACGCACGCATTCTAGCAATAGGCATGGCCAGTATCGCGGTAGAACGGAGATAACATGCCCTTTGGGGGCAGTTTTGATTTGTTGAGTGTTTTTTTAGTTTTAAAGTATATTCAAGGAATGATTAAAGAGTGTTTTTTTTGGATTTTTTTGGTTTGTTTAATTGTTGATTTTATCTTGCCTAATTACTAGCATTTGTACAAAGTAAATAAAATGCAGAAAGATAAAAACCTACGCTATTACAAACATATCAAAAGGCATAAAAAGAATGAAGGCAAAAATAAGATAAAAGTATGAAAAGTGAGTGTCTTTCGACCCAGGCAGTAGCACTCTTCGATTCTGCACTTTCTGGCCTCCTTCGATTGGGGCTGAAAAGGGTGAAGGCATGACTTTCGACTGAAGCTTTGGCAGGGGCAAGGTCCTGTCCTTGGATTGGGCAAAGGCAGCAGCAAGTTGTATCCTTCGACTGGGGCTGGCAATCAGCAAATTACGTATTTCGATTGGGCCTTGGCAGGGGAGAGGTCATGTCCTTCGATTGGGCAAAGGCAACACCAAGTTGTATCCTTCGACTGGGAGTTCGCGCCAGTGAGGTTTTGTCCTTCGATTGGCCAAAGGCAGCAGCAAGTTGTATCCTTCGACTGGGCAAAGGCAGCAACAAGTCGTATCCTTCTACTGGGGGCTGGCACCAGTGAAGTTCTGTCCTTCGATTGGCCTGGAAGTCAGTGAAGGCATGCTTCTGGCTGGGTCTGGAAGTCAGTGTGGAAACCAAAGGCTTCATTTCATACTCCTGTTTCCCGTTTCTTTCATTTTCAAACATTAAATGACAACATGGCCTGAGGCCATGCTAGTATTTGTCTTTCAAACAGTTTAATAGTTAAATAGAAAGCAAAAACGAAAGAGGTAGCTCTGAAGGATATGTTAAAAATGTAGAAACGAAAGGAACAATGGTATGTACAATGTTTCAAACGAAAAGGAATTGTATTTACATGTTATGAAACGAAAAGTTCAAAGGTAAGAGTGACTTACCTTGCTTCAGGCCTTGAATGGATGTGGGACCTTGATTGGTGGCCCTGGGTGCTGGATTTGAAAGAGGGGTCGGAGGCTGTCCTTGGAGCGCTGAATTTGAAGGAAAAGAAAAAAGCAAGTGTGATGCTTCTTTGATTCGAAGGAGACTGCAGTGTGGTTGTTCTTCAGAATCGAAGAAAGTAAGTGTATGGGATTCTGGGTTCTTTTTCACAAGTGTTGAAGGGACTTGAGAGACTTTTGTGTTTGAGAAAGTTTGGGGGATTCGTTCCTCTGGTCCCAAAGATCCTCCCCTAAACATGTGTTGGATCCTCTTATTTATAGGCAAAATTGGCTGAAGCTTTTGAAGGGAAAACAAAATACTTTGAACAATTTGAGTAAACTGCTCTTTGCAGCCTTCGAGGGACAGTGCTTTATTGCCATTTTGGTGCAAGGAATTGGGCAGTGCGGGAATGCTGTGCAGCAGTTTTGTAGCAGGTTTTGTCTGTTTTGTTTTGGCATCTTACAGCAGGCATTAAGGATGTACTTCTTGTGAATCGAAACAAAGCATGCAGGAGGCTACAACTTTTCTGAATCAAAGAAAGCATGCAAGAGGACATTGCATAAACAAAGCTTGCATGAAGAGCCACTATCCAATCGAAGCTTGCATGCAGAAAGCCAAATGCTCAATCGAAGCCCCCTGAATCCAACTTGCTCGAAGGAAGCCAGATGCTCAATCGAAGCCCCTAAATCCAGCTTGCTCAAAGGAAGCCAGATGCTCAATCGAAACCTCTAAATCCAGCTTGATCGAAGGAAGCCAGATGCTCAATCGAAACCTCTAAATCCAGCTTGACCGAAGGAAGCCATATGCTCAATCGAAGCCCCTAAATCCAGCTTGCTCAAAGGAAGCCAGATGCTCAATCGAAACCTCCAAATCGAAGCAAACTTGCTCTTCTTCAATTTTGTCAAAAAAACAAATTTATCTGCTTTGCTCTTTCAATAGTTTCCTCTTTGACTTGATGCTTGAAAATCCAATATGATCCAATTGTACTTGTGCAGACTTAAACCCTGAGAATCCTGACCAGCACATATAGGGAAATAAACCCTAATCCGGGCTCTTCTAAAATTGAGCAAGAACTAACCTTTTAACATGATGACAAAATTCGTTCCACGATCCACTAATAGAGAACCAGATGTGCTTCCTTTTACCTGATAAGAAAACCTCAAAACAAGATTAGACAAAAAGAGGGCGCAACCCTAATACTTCAAACCAAAGTGCCTGATTCCCTGAGATGCAGGATATGCCAATGACTGAATGATAAAATGATGCAAATGGAATGCAAAGTTTGAAGCCAGACAAGAATAAAAGAGATGGGCAAATTTGGTGTACGACAGTTGTACCCCAAAATTTTCCCACTCATTTCTCAAGGCATTTCTCACAAGAATTCTCAAAAATTCAAGCTTACACAAGTACAATTGGATTTTTCAGCATCAAGTTAAAGAGGATATTGCTAAAAAGGGAAAAACAGATAAAAATATTATTTTTGGAAAAATTGAAGAAAAAAAACAAGTTTTCTTCGATTTTACATCTTTCGATTGGGTACTTTGGCTCCTTCGATGCAAGCTTTGTTACACCCTTCGTTTGGGCACTGGATTTCTTTTGGGCAAGTTCATTTCCTACTTCGTTTGGGAACTAGACTTCTTTTGGGAAAGTTCATTTCCTGTTTCGTTTGGGCACTAGACTTCATTTGGACAAGTTGGATTCCTGCTTCGTTTGGAAATTTTAGTCTCTTTATGCAAGATTGGTATACATCTTTCGTTTGGCCATATAGCCTCTTTCCTGCATGTTTGTCAAATTCACAAGGCAGAATTTCCCACCATGCTAGCATGCACAAGGCCAAAGTCTCCCTTTGAAACAACTTGATGTAAGCTTCGGCAGGGCAACACTTATCTTAACTAGCTTGAATTCACAAGTAAAAAAGCCTCCTGCTGATGTCCTTCAATTTAGGAGGCAAAGGCCTCTTTTCTGGTCTCCTTCGATGGAACATTTTTCCTCCTGCATGCTTCTTTCGTTTGGGGCATGTGGCCCTCCTTTGTTGCAAGCTTAGTTTGGCCATTTAGGCCTCATGCATGCATCTTTCGTGTGGGGCGTGTGGCCCCTTTCAATGCATGTTTTGGTTACACCCCTCATTTGAGAAAAGGCTCCTTGTATGTTTGCTTGGAGTCATAAAGCAACAGCCTCCTAAAGATTTTCTTCGATTTAGAGGCCATTTTCCCTTTGCATGGTCCCTTCGACTCACAAAAACTAAGACTCCCTCAAGGCCAGAATGCACAAGGCAAAAAGCTCCCCCATGGTTGGCATTCACAAGGCAATGGCGCCCATAAAGCATTGGTTACTTTCACGTTAGTTTCGATTGGGCAGTATCTCCCTTGGAAATAGTTTGCTTTAACACACAATTTCTACACTATGACACATAGCCATTGTCTCGTTTGAAAGAAGTACCATGGTGGCACGTTCGAAGGACTTGCCAGACATACCTGGATGTCCCAATCAAATGACATACTTTGGTGATCCATTCCAGGGGCATGCATTTGGTCCATTCGAAGGAACACACAAAAGGCATATTCGAAAGACACCTATTTGGGCCCCTGCAAAGGATACACATATGAGCCATTCGAAGAGAACTTTGATTTGAAAAGAAATGTTATTGTCTGAAAAGAAGTCTAGCCGAAGGATAGGGCTAGGGGGTCAGAATAAAAGGTTGAGATATCCAAAGATACTTGTTGTCCAGAGTCCCATGTACTTCCAAGTTTAGGCAGGATACACTGGCCATAACACTCCAAAACTGCTGCACATCAGTCCTGCAACATTGCCCTTATTCTTGCACCAATTTGGCATACAAATACTGCCCCTCGAAAGCTACAAGCACAGCATGCCCTTTTTGTTTAAAATTTTTGTTTTCCCTCCTAAAACATCAGCCAAGATAACCTATAAATATGAGCCTCCACCACACATCTTAGGGGCATCGGGGATAGTTGCAAGAAAACTCTTGTTGTGAGAAATTTCTTAAAACTCTCAAAAATCCATCCAATGTTTTTTTTCCAAATATTTCTAAAACTCCCAAGAAAACTCAGACCCCTTCATACACTAAGTGAACCCTTCGATTCACTTCTCTAGTGGCCAGATAACTATCCTTTGAACCATTCCCCCAATCACAATATAATAATCTTTGATTCATTCCCTTAACTGTTATAGAGTAAACTTTGATTCACGCACATAACCTCCTTTGATTCAGTGACTATTCAAACAAGGTAGTAATTGAACTAGCCTCAGGAAAAATCCAACGAACTTCCATTCACCACCAAGGAAGTCACTTGCAGTTTCCTTCAATTTAAGCGCTTCAAGAGGTAAGTTCTCTCTAAACTTGAAACTATTTCATTTAAATATCATGTGTGTCTACCAATAAAGAGAAATGTAGATATTTCATCTAGGGAGATTGAACATGATTTAACCTTCGATCATGACTGCCTATATGTTGAAAGTCTCAACCTTGACTAGTTAGACTTTGCATTTTGAGACCCAATAATCTTGTGCTAACCCCTGGCCTGTAGCTTTCAAAAGTTACACTTGAATGTTGGATGTTTAAAACAGGTTCTCTGTATCCTTAGATTGCCTAAATACTCAAGCCTTTCGAATCTCAACCAGAGGGCCTAGCATTCCTGCAATCAAAGGAGGAAGTAAGGAGCCCGAGGCAAAGAGTGCACCTCACGTTGACCCCAAGCCTCAAATGAAAGAAGTAGTCAGTAGGATGTCCACACTGACTGCCAGGTCCCAATCGAAAGAAGAAGGAAAAGGGTGAAATCTAAAGACATGACCTTACTGACTCCAGGTCCAAATCAAAGGAAGCCAAGAAGTGCAGAATTGAAGAGTGTTGATGCCTGAATCGAAAAACCCATTTTCCTTTATTTATTTTATTTTGTCTTTATATTTTCTTGCTATTAAATATGGTTGTAATAGTGTAGGATTTATTTTTCTGCATTTTTATTACTTTTGTACAAATGTTAGTAATTAGGATGTATGGCAAGATAAAACCAACAAGTAGACAACCTTAAATTTAAAGACAAATATGCATGCAATCAAACACACTATACACACATGCACCTCTAGGGTAATCTCACTTATTGCTTCGGAAAAATAGTCATGTCCCTCGAATATGGGCTTTTTAGCAAATACCCTCGATAAAAGATCGTAGTCCCACGATGACCCTCAATGTTGCCTTCGGTAAACGATCTAGTCCCTAAATGAAAATTGTTATAATGTCCCATAAGTTTCCTTATATGACTATACAAACGTCCCATGCCCATCCATTCACATCCAATGATGGGGCTTCTTACCAAATCAATGGTTAGATAGCAACATTTAAAGGAGGAGCCAGAGAAAATTAGACCTTTTAAGTAGGTATGACGGTCATAGTTGCTCGCTTGCTCACAACAAAAACATTTTTTCACCAACACTTTCAAATTGAAACATTTTCAAAAGACAAAACTCTTTGTACGAATTCTTATAGAAACGAAAATCATTACAAAGACACTTTTCGAAATCACTTTCAAAAACACATTCCACAAACACCTCTTTTGAACTATTTTCAAAACGAACACTTTGTACGTGTTCTTATAGAAACAAGAACCATTACAAAGACGTTTTCAAAATACTTTCAAAACCCATGTCATAAGCACATTTTCAAAACAAAAGCAAGTGATCTAGAAAGCAACAAAGATCCCGTAGAGAACTACAGATGAAAAGGGTGCTAACACCTTCCCTTTTCATAACCTACCCCCCGAACTCAAGAAAATAATCTCAAAGGTCTTTCCTGTTCTTTTCACCCTTTCCTTATTTGATAAAAGAAAAGTTGGTGGTGACTCTTGCTATCTGCAACAATTGTGATCAAATGCAAAAGACCCAAGCCAGTTCTCCCACCGTATTACAGAACTGGTGACCTTTGGGGAATTCTATACTTAAAAGTGGGGTTACCTTAGGGTTATATCACCTTTACTTGCTTTCTTTGTTTGACATGCTTGCTTTACATTTTTAGGTTTTTGTTTAGGCTATGTTAAAGATCCTATACACGAATTTGGGGCACCTTTTTAGGTAAGTAGCAATAAATCATGGAAGTTGTACAGCGTAGAGCAATATGGACAAAGTGATAACTACATTAGTGTGATACTCTGGCTTTTACTAATGTTCCTTGAGTCAGTCAAGGATAAAATTAGGCTTCCTTATAGTGTCATTAAGCGCTAACTGACCTTTAGAACCTTTACTTGACTCATCATAAGCCATTAGAAAGTAGTGAGATGGTCGGCTTTGGTTCCGACTGAAGTTTGGTTGATACTCGATCATATACTCATTGAGATTGGACTTTTGGGATATTTTGTTTGTAATACTTTGGTGCTTGAGCTAGAACAATGCCTTAAAGAAAGGCCAGTGATATGAGACTCCTTAGAACCCCGTTACTATTAATAGGACAAGTTGAGCAAACTAAACTTCAAGAGGGTACTTACCTTTAAAAACTCACGCAATCCATTAAACCTAGGGTCTTTTTGTGTGACTTGCATGATATATCTATGATTTTAGAGCATAACCATAACATCATAAACATCGCGACATACACGTTAACCATTTCAAAGGCCTGGAGATTTATCTTTCCTTTTTGTTTTGTAGGGTATGGATTCAATTCGCCGAAAGACCATCCGAATCAATTTGGTAGAGGTCCCTCCCAATCTCAAAGAATTGGTCCTGAGAGTTCCTAAGAGCTCATCGTTCTACAAGAGATATGGTCATTTTCTCAGTTTGGTTACTACCGGGTTTGACGAAGGTCTGATGAGTGTCATGTTCTAGTTCTTCGAAACTAAACACCATTGCTTCACTTTTCCAGATTATCAGTTGGTGGCTACGTTGGAAGATTTCTCCAAGATACTTGGTTCACCTATATTAGAGCAAGTACCTTTCATCGGTTTAGAACAAGATCCAGTTGCTGAAAGTGTTGCCATAGCTCTGAATTTGAAACCATCTAACATTGAATACAATTGGGAAAGAAGAAGTGGAGTTAAGGGTCTCCTTGCAAATTTTCTAATGAAGAAAGCTCAGATATTCTTAGATTCTATGAGTTACCATGATTTTGAACATGTCTTAGCTCTCTTGATCTATGGATTGATTTTGTTCCCAAATTCAGATCAGTTTATAGATGTCAGTGCCATTTATATCTTCCTTGCTCGCAATCTTATGCATATATTGCTTGGAGATATGCAGCATTCACTCCACACTCGTACCATGAAGAAACGAGTGACTCTTATGTGTTGTACGCCTTTGCTCTGTCGGTGGTTTATTTCACACCTCCCTCGGTTAGTAATGAATAATGAGTTAGGCTTAAGGTGGAATCAACTGATAATGTCCCTTTCTCACTCTGATATCTATTGGTGCCCTCACTCTCAAGAAGATATCAATATTATTGATCGCTGCTGAGAGTTCCCTAATGTGCCACTCCTTAGAATTATAGGAAACATAACTTGCAACCCTTCTTTGCCCTACGTCAGTTTGGCTACGCCCGGAGGGATGGTCCCCACGATATGCTCATCCAGGGTATTATGTTTAACTATTCAAATGATCTGCAAGGTTATCGCTAGAGGTTCATTCGCGCTTGTGGCATGGTAAAGAAGGCCGACAATAGTGACTTGGGACGCAAAAACTTCATCCATTTAGAGCCTTAACTCAGATGGGTGCGAGCTCGTGCTCAAAGTCTTATAATTCCATACACTTCTATCCTACCAATGATCTCCGAGTCTGTTGATCAAGAAGACGAGCCTCGCATCATTTTTTATCCTGATATGCCAACAAGCTTCGAAGAGTTGCAAAAGTCTTGGATTCAGCTCAAGGAAGAACGAGACATCTTTGAGAATCAATTCTATGCCAGTGAGAAGAAGGTTCTGGATCTCACGAAGCAGCTTCATGAAGAGCAAAGTTTGAAATCCTATATTACGCTGAAGAGGATGAGTTCGACCTTTTTGTCTTAGGAGTTTTAGTTTTGTATTTTATTTCTTCCATTGTAAGCCCCGAGAGGCATGATGTAATCAACTCTGATTTATTAATACAATGTGTGTTTCTTTTTGTCTAAGCAAATTTAAATATCCTAGTTTCCTTGAAATCATTTGCATATGCACTTTCATTCATCATAACACAAACAATTTTTTTAGAACAGGTCTCCTTATCTTTCTACTGTTTATTTCAGTGAGATGGATATTGAACAGTCAATAAAAGATCTTCAAGAACAGATTCCCCAATTCCAACAAATGTTCTTGGCTCTGGCTAAAGGACAAGAGGACCTGAAGGCTCTAATGATCAAAGATAAGAAGAAGAAGAAGAAGAAGAAGAAGAAACCAGTCGGCATTTTGAATTTAGGAAGAAGGTTCAGAGGACCAGCCAAGTAAACTCTAGATTTTGCAACCTCGTCCGGTGAAGGAGATAATGAAGAAGGAAAGAACAATGAAGGAAATGACAATCCAAAGTCTGAAGAAGATGAAGCTGACTACTCTGAAGAACATTATCCTCCTACTGATGATAAATACAAAAAGCTGGAGGATCGCCTCAATGCTATTTAGATCCAGAGGCTACCCGGGCTGGACATTGAAGAGTTAGGATTGGTCTCAGAGGTGGTTATCCTATAGAAATTCTAGGTCCCTAAATTTGCTAAATATGACGGTGTCTCTTGTCTTAAGTTGCATTTAAGGTCATATGTCAGGAAGATTCAACCCCATACGGGTGATAGGAACCTATGGGTACATTTCTTCCAAGAAAGTTTGTCAGGGACGCAATTGGATTGGTTCAATCAGTTGGAAGGAACCAATATTCTCAATTGGGAAGATTTGGCTGCTGCTTTTTACAAGCAATACCAGTATAATGATGACCTAGCTCTAACTCGAACACAAATGCAAGGTATGTCTATGGGTTTTGGTGAAGGTTTCAAAAATGATGCCCAGAAATGGAGCGATCTCGCAGGAAGAGTCCAACCCCCTTTATCTGATAGAGAGTTGGTGTATATGTTCTTAGGCACGTTGTCTGGTCCATTCTTCAACCATTTTATTAGAAGCTCTTCAGCTAGATTTACTGAGTTGATCATGACTGGTGAGCGGGTAGAAGCCGGTATTAAGAGTGGCAAGATTCAAAGGGATGCATCCTCAAGCACGATGAAAAAACAGTTATCGAGGTGAAAGAGATTAAGTTTGATCCTCCAAAAACAGCTAACGTAATAACAGCGCCAATGCCCAAACATGGCCAAGGTGTCAATGATATTGATGATGTCTGTTTTGTTTCCTCCATGGATGAATTAACTACTCCCCTTTTGACTGTTAAACAAAATCTATTGCAAGCAGATTCATTTCCGAGCTGTGATGAAAGTTGTCGCTTATGAATGTCTCTACCATATGGATGTTTGTTACTGAAAATGGGCATCCAGCGCCTGATGGTTAACAAAGAAATCCCGTTTGAGAAAGTTCCTCTTGCTAAAAATTCATGCGAAGATGTTTCAATAATCACCATTTCCGACAATCCTCCCAGGGTCTCCACCAAAAGACCTATCAGGATTACATTTGTTCCAAAGTCTGCTCCCCTAATCATCACCATGTTGGGGCCAATACCATATTCCTCTGATAAATTTATTTCCTGGAATTATGGGGCTGGCGTCTATTACCATGGCGTCAAGCAAGATTTTTTGGTTATCAAAGACAAAGTTGCTGAAGGTACTGATCCTGACGTCGGCAATATGGTTGGGACTAGTAAGATAACAAGAAGTGGAAAGGTTTTCTCCCCCGAGATCTCTCCAAAGACCATTGCTACTCCTGTAATTATTCCCTCTACCGCCCCTATCAGTATTCCTAGTGTTACTCCTATTGTTAGTCCTATTGTTATCCATGCTACCGAGTTAGCCGAGACACGGGGCAAAGAGGTATTGGTTGAGCCTATCCAGACGAAGGCGCATCCAGAAGTCACCCCTAAGGCTTCTAAAAGATAAATGGAAGAGATATTAAAAAAATCAAGAAAAGTGATTGCAATGTCGTGGAGCATTTGGGGTAGGCCCCCTCAAAAATATCAATGTCGGCCTTACTTTTATGCTCTGAGGCACACACTAAGGCTTTAGTAAAATTTCTGAAGACCGCCCACGTGATCCAAGATACCTCCATTGATCAATTCAAGAATTGTATGGCCAGTCTAACTACTGATAATGGACTGGGTTTTTCTGACGCTGATTTAACTCCCAAGGGAAGGAAACAAAATAATGCCATGCATGTCTCCAATGACTGCAAATGCACTACATTAGCCCATCTACTAGTTGATATAGGTTCGTCGCTGAATGTATTACCCAAGAATGCTCTTGATCGGTTAGATTGCGAAGGACTCACATTGAATCCCAACAACATTGTGGTGAGGGCCTTCGATGGTTCTAAAAGAATGGTGCACGGGGAGTTAGACATCCCTATCAAAGTTGGAACTCAGAATTTTGATTCGACCTTCTATGTGATGGATATCCGCCTATCTTATTCCTATTTATTGGGTCGACCCTGGATCCATGTGGCTGGTTCTGTCACCTCCACCCTACATCAGATGTTGAAGTACCCAGTCAAGGTAAAGATTATCACAGTCCATGGGGAGGAGGAATACATGGTTAGCCACCTGAACTCTTTCAGGTGTGTTGAAATGGACGGCGAGTTCATTGAGACCCCTTGTCAGAATTTTGAGGAGGTTCCACAAAGGGTTGTTGCGACCATGACAGCTACCAAGTCTCCGACGATTACCAGACCTCATCTGAAAATGGCTTCTCTGAAGGATGCTAGAGAAGTAGTTGAGGAAGATAGATGTACCATTTGGGGTCAACTTCCAGATATTACCTACAAATCTAACAAATTTGGTATGGGTTTTACCTCGGAGGCCCGAAGAGCTGTTTGACATACTCGCACCGGGGGACCACTATTACGCATCAGCAATCATGGAGTCAACACGTTGGAAGACAGTGATAGTAGTTGTGACATGGACGAGTGGATTTTTCCAACCATCGGTTGTGGACTCAACAATTGGGAGGCCAAAGATTTTGTTCCTATTACTTTTATTCAAGAGTAATTGTCTTTTAAATTTTATGACTTGTAATATTTAAACAATTTAAACTTTAAAACCTTGTGTCTTACCCGAGGCACAATGGTCCATCAGTGAGGGTTGTTACTTCATCTTCATATGTCATTAATAAATCATGGGACGTTTTTGCATGCAAATTTTACGCTCTTTGTTTTCTTTTTTTCTACCTTTTACTTTATCAAAGATAGCTATGCTCTTGCACACACTCATAGATCGAAATGTTGATCCACGTCCACCTGGGATCCCATTAGTAACGGTTCTACTGTCGCCTATTATGACTTTGAAAATCTGATCTACCAAGCCGAGGATGAAGGTGAGGAAGATTGTGAGGTACCAGGGGAACTTGCTAGATTATTACAACAGAAACAAAGGACCATACAACCCCATGAAGAGCCGATTGAAATAGTTAACTTAGGTACTAAAGAGGACAAGAAAGAAGTCAAGATAGGTTGCAATCTAGAACATAGTGTCAAGAAGCGTTTAACTCAAATAATACATGACTATGTTGAGGTCTTTTCCTGGTCATACGAAGACATGCCAGGACTCGACACTAATATCGTGGTCCATCATCTGCTGACAAAAGAAGATTGTCCTCCAGTGAAATAGAAGGTTCGCCGTACGCAGCCAGAAATGTCAGAGAAAATCAAGACTGAAGTCATAAAGCAGTTCAACTCCAGATTCTTAGTTGTCACCTTTTATCCATAATGGGTTTCCAATGTCGTTCTGGTGCCCAAGAAGGACGGTAAGGTACGAATGTGTGTGGATTACATAGACCTGAATAGGGCAAGCCTCAAGGATGATTTCCCACTTCCCCGCATCGATATTCTGGTTGACAACATCGCACAACATAAAGTATTCTCCTTCATGGATGGTTTCTCCAGATACAATCAGATCAAAATTGCACTTGAGGACATGGAGAAAACGACGTTCATCACACAATGGGGAACTTTCTGTTACAAAGTTATGCCATTTGGGCTGAAGAACGCCTGGGCAACTTATCAGCGTGCCGTGGTAGCTTTATTTCATGATATGATCCATCACGAGATAGAGGTCTATGTAGATGATATGATAGCCAGATCTCAAACTGAAGAGGAACACCTTGACCACCCGCAGAAGCTATTTGAGAGACTGAAGAAATACAAACTAAGGTTGAACCCAAATAAATGCACTTTTGGAGTAAGGTCCGGTAAGTTCTTACGCTTTGTTGTCTGCAGAAAAGGTATTGAAGTAGACCCTAAAAAGGTAAAAGAAATACAAGAAATGCCCGCTCCTTGCACTGAGAAGGAAGTTAGGGGATTCTTAGGACGGCTAAATTACATCGCCAGATTCATTTCCCATCTAACCGCTACTTGTGAACTAATCTTCAAATTACTAAAGAAGGATCAAGTGTTGGAATGGAATGACGAAAGCCAAGCTTCCTTTGACAGGATCAAGGAGTACCTTCAAGATCCTCCAATTTTGATGCCACCAGTTGAGGGAAGACCTTTGATCATGTTCCTAACAGTTTTGGAAAATTCAATGGGGTGTGTGCTAGGGCAGCATGACGAGTCTGGCCGAAAAGAGCATGCAATATACTACCTGAGCAAAAAGTTTACCGACTTTGAAACCAGATATTCACTGCTCGAGAAAACTTGCTGCGCTCTGGCATGGGCTGCTCGCCGGCTAAGACAGTATATGTTGACTCACACTACCTTATTGATATCGAAGATGGAAGATGGTCTTGACCGAATATGACATTCAGTTCACTACCCAAAAAGTAATAAAAGTAAGTGTACTAGCTGATGATTTGGCTCATCAGGCTGTGGATTACTATCAATCCATGAATTTTGAATTCCTGGAGGAAGACATCATGTTGGTAAATGATTGTGTAGAACTCGGACCGTATGACGGACCTGAACAAGGATCCCGATGGACCATGGGTTTTGACGGAGCTTTCAATGCACTTGGCAACAACATTGGTGATGTGATCATATCTCCTGAAGGCTATCATACACCCTTCACTACCAAGCTATTTTTCAATTGTACCAATAATATGGCTGAATATGAAGCGTGCATTATGGGTCTCAAAGGTTCCATAGATTTGGGGATCGAATCCTTAAGTGTAGACTCATCCTTAGTAATCAGTTAGATCAGAAGAGAATGGGACACGAAGCATCCTAATCTCATCCCTTATAAAGAACATGTGTTGACACTGATCCCACATTTTGAGGAAATTACCTTTGAGCATTTTCCACGAGAGGAAAATCAACAAGCGGACGCGCTACCTACTATGTCATCCAGGTTCAAAATCAGATGGGATAATGAGGCTCCTCGGATCACTATTGAGAGGATGGACGAACCAACTTACTGTCATGAGATAGATATTGAATAAGTATTGGACAAACCTTGGTTCCATGAAATTAAAAGATATCTCGAGGTCCAAGAATATCCTGAAGGAGCTTTAGTCAATGATAAGAAGTTCTTAAGAAGGTTCTCTGCTAAATTTTTCCACAGTAACTGAATCCTCTATAAGCGCAACCACAACTCTACTTTGCTTTGGTGCATTGACAAGAGTGTGGCAGAAAAGATCATGGCTGATTTACATGAAGGTACCTTTGGCACCCATTCTAGTGGGCATGTGATGGATAAATAGATCCTACCGGCAGGATACTACTGGTCCACCATGGAAGCGGATTGTTATCAACATTCACGAATTTGTCACGAGTGTCAGATCTATGCTGATAAAATACATGTGCCTCCAGTTCCTCTAAACATCCTGACTTCTCCTTGGCCATTCGTAATGTGGGGCATTGACATGATTGGAGAGATCATACCTACAGCTTCTAATGGACACCGCTTCATCTTGGTCGCCATTGATTACTTCACGAAGTGGGTCGAGGCAACTTCATTTGCTTCGGTTGCCAAGAACGTTGTGGCACGATTCATCATACATAATCTTATATGTCGGTATGGTATTTTCAGAGAGAATCATTACAGATAATGGTATAAAACTCAAAAATACTATGATCACCGGACTATGCGTGCAATTCAAAATCCAGCATCATAAGTCTTCTCCTTACCGGCCAAAGATGAATGGCGTTGTAGAAGCCGCTAATAAAAACATCAAAAAGATCATACAGAAGATGATAGTGACCTATAAAGACTGGCATGAGATGTTACCATTTTCTCTCCACGGCTATCGTACCATGGTGCGCACATCAACAGGGGTAACTCCTTTGTCTTTGGTATATGGTATGGAAGGGGTCCTTCCATTTGAAGTCCAGATACCTTCTTTGAGAATCGTGAAGGATGCAGGGTAGAATGAGGATGAATGGATTCAAACTCGACTTGACCAACTGAAACTGATTGATGAGAAGAGGCTTATGGCTATTTGCCATGGTCAGATGTACCAAAAACGTATGATTAAAGCTTTTAACAAGAAGGTCAGACTTTAGGTATATCAAGTTGGTGACCTGGTAATAAAACGTATCATACTTCCATAAGGTGATCCCAGGGGCAAATGGACTCCTACATACGAAGGATTATTTGTGATCAAAAACATATTTTGGTGGGGCCATGACCTTCCGCACCCTGTAAACGCGGACATAGTTAAAAGATACTACGCATGAAAAAGACCCGCTAGGTTGACTGGCCTAGGAAAAAATTAGGGATATACAAAAAACATTTGTACACCCGGCAAGCCTAAAACCTGAAAAGGCGGCTTGGGTGAAAAAGGGTATCCGATGGATTGAAAACCCGAAAGGGCGGTCCAGGAAAAAGTTAGGGATTTAAAGCGTATGACTATGTCCCGTTGGATCACTTTATAGCCAACCTTTAGTATCAAATGACAAACTCAAACAGTATTAATCAATCCAATCATCTTCAGACAAAGTAGCAAGTGGATGAGACGCTCAAAGACATAAAGGCTATAGCATAATGGGAACCCCATGGGGTTATTTCACATAGTTGTCTTTATTTGTATTAGTTTTCATTTTTACGACGATATTCTCTTACTAGGATGTTCGTCTCTTTGTAGAAAAATGCTTATTCAAGTTAATACAAAGATATTCCTTTAAAAGTGCAAAACTATATATTTTTCTTTTACTTTCCTGTTTTGTTTGTAAAAACGTCCAGTGATTATTTTTTAACATATGCATTTGAACGTAATTACTTGTTTACAAATGAATGCATAAAAAATAAAAAGAAAACAAAAATACAATTACTAATGGCTTTAAGAAACATGATAATATCTATAGGCCATTCGATAAAACCGCCGCAGGTACTTTCCCCAGTAGGAGCAAAGGCAGAGACATCCTGCTACAGGATCACTTTCGTATCTCCAGTATGCATCCTAATGGTATCAGGTGCTCTCATATCCCCGACGGAGCAAAATTTCCAATTACCGCTCCAAATATTCCCCAGTGAAGGTCACCCAGCTTCTCGGGATTCCCCAGCAGGATTTTACAAAGTCCACAAATAATGCACGGTTTTTCCATTCCCCCGCTGAGTTTATTTCTCTAATAATGAAAATCCATCTATCAACACTTCCACTTCACCAAAATATGAAGACTTACACTAATCATTCCCAGCAGCAATCGAGGATTTATTTCCCCAAGTCCAGCAACACTGCAGCAGAACAACTAATATGTTCATGCATTGCATTCATACATCATAGCATCGACAACACAAATGCATATATATCGCAATCTCATTTATTTTTAGAAACATCATTACGCCATGCATTTCATACATCATGACATTGCATACAACTAACTCTTTACCTTTTCAGGAAAGATCAATCAATAGATAATCATCATCAACAAATTTTCAACAAGACAGGACAACTATCTGTGAACAAATTGATTGTAGATCAATTCAAGAAATAGGACTAGGTGACTATCTACATGACGGACACTTCCTTCAAACCTCTGATGGTCCAGTTTAAATTGATCAATGGTTTATCCTGATTCCTTTCCAGTAGACACTTTCTCGGGTTCAGATAAATCGCTCAAAAGATTTATTCTGATTCTTTTCCAGACTTCTGCTGGTTCAGTTTAAATAGATCAATGGTTTATCCTGATTCCTTTCTTGTAGACACTTTCTCTAGTTCAGATAAATCGTTCCAAATATTTATCCTGATTCTTTCCAGTTAAAGAATATTCAAGACCTCTGTTGGTTGAGTTTAAATTGATCATTGGTTTATCCTGATTCCTTCTCGGTAGACTCTTTCCCTGGTTTAGATAAATCGCTCCAAAGATTTATCCTGATTCTTTCCAGTTAAAGAATATTCAAGACCTCTGCTGGTTCAGTTTAAATCGATCAATGGTTTATCCTGATTCCTTTCCGGTAGACACTTTCTCTGGTTCAGAGAAATCACTCCAAAGATTTACTCTGATTCTTTTCCAGTTAAAGTTAAGCTTAGACTTAGTCTAATTTCTGTCAACAATCACCTTTGGATGGCATCTCTAATCCCATATGTGACAAATATCCATCATTTCTCCAAATGGCGTCTGTAAGCCCATTCCCTACACAATCAACCACCACATCATCAAGTGCAAATTTAGTGGAACTCTAGTGTTCAATGATCTTCCACATTCAAGTCACGAATGGTAGATTCGCCAATCTAACTCTTCAGGTTTAAGAAGATTAGACATGGGCAGCTGTTGTACCCTAAAATTTGCCCTCTCATTTCTCAAGGCATTTCTCCCAAGTATTCTCAAAAATTCAAGCTTACACAAGTACAATTGGATTTTTCAGCATCAAGTTAAAGAGGAAATTTCTAAAAAGGGCAAAATAGATAAAAATATTATTTTTGACAAAATTGAAGAAAAAAAACAAGTTTTCTTTGATTTTACATCTTTCGATTAGGCATTTTTGCTCCTTCGATGCAAGCTTTGGTTACACCCTTTGTTTGGGCACTGGATTTCTTTTGGGCAAGTTCATTTCCAAGGGCATGCATTCTAGGGGTATGAATTTGGTCTATTCAAAGGAACATACAAAAGGCCTATTTGAAAGACACTTATTTGGTCCACTTCAAAGGATACACATATGAGCCATTCGAAGAGCACTTTGATTTGAAAACAAATGTTGTTATCTGAAAAGAAGTCTGGTCGAAGGATAGGGCTAGGGGGTCAAAACAAAAGGTTGAGATATCAAAAGATACTTTTTGGCCATAGTCCCATGTTCTGCCAAGTTCAGGCCTGATACACTGGCCATAACACTCCAAAACTGCTGCACAGCAGTCCTACAACATTGCCCTTATTCTTGCACCAATTTGGCATATGAATACTGCCCCTCAAAAGCTACAAGCACAACATGCCCTTTTTGTTTAAACTTTTTGTTTTCCCTCCTAAGACATCAGCAAAGATCACCTATAAATATGAGCCTCCACCATACATCTTAGGGGCCCTGGGGACAATTGCAAGAAAACTCTTGTTGTGGGAAATTTCTCAAAACTCTCAAACATCCATCCAACGTTTTTCCCCAAATATTCCTAACACTCCTAAAAAAACTCAGACCCCTTCATACACTAAGTGAACCCTTCGATTCACTTCTCTAGTGGCCAGATAACTAATCTTCGACCCATTCCCCCAACCACAATATAATAATCTTTTGATTCATTCCCTTACCTGTTATAGAGTAACCTTCGATTCACTTACATACCCTCCTTCGATTTAGTGACTTTTCAAACAAGGTATTAATTGAACTAGCCTTAGGAAGACTCCAACGAACTTCCATTCACCACCAAGGAAGTCACTTGTAGTTTCGTTCGATTTAAGAGCTTCAAGAGGTAAGTTATCTCTAAACTTGGAACTATTTCATTTAAATATCATGTGTGCATACCAATAAAGAGAAAATGTAGATATTTCATCTAGGGAGTTTGACCATGCTTTAACCTTCGATCCTGACTGCATATATGTTGAAAGTCTCAACCTTGGCTAGTTAGACTTTGGATTTTGAGACCCAATAATCTTATTCTAACCCTTGGCTTGTAGCTTTCGAAAGTTACACATGAATGTTGCATGTTTAAAAGTTTAAAACAGGTTCTCTATATCCTTCGATTGGCTAAATAATCAAGCATTTATAATCTCAACCTGAGGGCCTAGCATTCCTACAATCTAATGAGGCAGCAAGGAGCCTGAGGCAAAGAATGCACCTCACGTTGACCTCAGGCCTCAAACGAAAGAAGTAGCCAGTAGGATGTCCACACTGACTGCCAGGTCTCAAACGATAGAAGCTTTCAGAAAGATGGTCACACTGGATTCCATGTCCCAATCGAAAGAAGCAGGAAAAGGGTGAAATAGAAAGACATGAACTTACTGCCTTCAGGCCCATATCGAAGGAAACAAAGAAGTGTAAAATCGAAGAGTGTTGCTTCCTGAATCGAAAAATCCAATTTCCCTTTCTTTATTTTATTTTCTTTCTATTTAATATGGTTGTAATAGTGTAAGATTTATTTTTCTGCATTTTTATTGCTTTTGTACAAACGTTAGTAATTAGGATGTATGGAAAGATAAAACCAACAAGTAGACAACCTTAAATTTAAAGACAAAGATGCATGCAATCAAACACACTATACACACATGTACCTCTAGGATAACCTCACTTATTGCTTCGAAAAAATAGTCATGTCCCTCGAATATTTGCGTTTTAGCAAAGACCCTCAATAAAAGATCGTATTCCCACGATGACCCTCAATGTTGCTTTCCATAAACGATCTAGTCCCTAAATAAAAATTGCTAAAATGTCCAATAGGTTTCCTTCTATGACTATAAAAACGTCCCACGCCCGTCCCTTCACATCTAATGACGGGGCTTCTTACCAAATAAATGGTAAGATAGCAACATTTAAAGGAGGAGGAAAATAACATTAGACCTTTTGAGTAGGTAGGACGCTCATAGTTGCTCGCTTGCTCACAACAAAAACATTTTTTCACCAACACTTTTAAATTGAAACATTTTCAAAATACAAAACTCTTTGTACGCATTCTTATAGAAACGAGAATCATTACAAAGACACTTTTCAAAATCACTTTCAAAAACACATTCCACAAACACCTCTTTTGAACTATTTTCAAAACTAACACTTTGTACGCGTTCTTATAGAAACAAGAACCATTACAAAGACGTTTTCAAAATATGACGATCTTTCAGAAGAAGCTTAGCTCATCCGAAAAGCACGATTATGGGAAAGAAAGATGACCTAATCAGAAGAAGATCTACATTCAGAAATTCTGAAGAATCACTCATGGGATTAGTATCTCTATTCGAGCCAACTTCCATTGATGAAGCTCTTCTAGACAATGAGGGGATCCTTACAATGCAGGAAGAACTAAATCAATATGCCAGAAATGATGTGTGGGATCTATTTCCTAAACCAAAAGGCTTCAACATTATTGGTATCAAATGGGTCTTCAGAAACAAGCTAAATGAACAAGGAGAAGTCATCAGAAACAAAGAACGACTGTTTCCACAAGGTTACAGTCAGGAAGAAGGGATAGACTATACAAAAATCTTTGCTCTATCTGTCAGGTTAGAATCTATTATACTTTTAATTTCATTTGTTGTAAATAATGGCATCACTTTTTATCATATGGATGTCAAAAGTTCTTTTTAAAATGGTTACATTGATGAAGAAGTTTATGTGCACCAACCCCCTGGATTTGAAAATACAAAATTGTTTTACCCCAATTTATGCCCCTAAGATCCCTTCATCATACCATATTGATTCAATCACAACAAGGTCACATTAGGGCTTTTGGTTCTCCTCCTTATCTTTAGCTTTGATCTTTGAGAAATCACCAAGCACCCTGACTTGTTTTTTTTTGTGATTATGCATGTTTTGTTTTGACTTTCCTTTTAATTAATAAAATTCAATGTTGGTTTGTCTTACTTATTAATAATGTAGGTAAAAGGAATGTGGCTTAGAAACTTGATCCATGGGTTCATGAGTTTATTTCCATGCCCTAGTCAATAAAACATGAGAAATTCAAACATCACCATTGAAGTTGTTTTGGAATAAATGGAATGGCAAGGTTTATTTTGGTTCACCACATTTCAAAGTTATCAAGATTCATTCAAAAGTACAAGGGGTTGATTGAAGAAGTTGTCATGGTTGGACAAGGCCTTGTTCCAATTGGTCACAAGTGCATATTTCTACCAATTCTCAAGATATGGAAGTAGTTTTGGTTGCTATAATTTCTCATTATCATCCTCAACAACTTCTATTTACAAAGAAAAAGTTTTGGTACAATAAGGTTGTTTAAAATTGTCAAAGTTCCTCAAAGAATTTTTTTGATCTAGGAGCTAGGGTTTCGAACTTCTAAGAAGTATATCTTGCTCATATTTTGGTATTTTTGAGTGATTCAAAAAGCATCCTTCTCTTCAAAGGGTTATTAAAAAATCACTTCAAAAGTTTCAAGGAGTTTTCATGTGGAAGAAACTTGATGATATAGAAAGATTACAAGTACTCCAAATGAACCCCCAATTTCCCATGTATGATTTCAAATGATCATAACTTGGTTAAATTTCTATCACCTTGAGCCCATTCTTTTTCCACAATTATCTTCAGGATTTGAACTTTATTCCTACTTTCATGTGCAAAGTGAGAAAATGGAGGGAAGATGCCCTAAGGATACAAAAGATTATAGGTCATTCCATGATTTTTTGCCAACTTAAACAATTCATAACTCTCTAAATTTTTGGAGATTTTGAACGGATCAAGTTTCTAAATGTCATTCAAGATGTCTATTTCATTCCATATTTTTTTGGTTAAGAGCAAATTCCAAGAGGAAGGCCATGTTTGGATGCAAAACATTATAGGTCACATTTGAAGAAAAACTTGAAATATTACTAAGTATGGAAAGTTATCCTCTTTTTCCCAACTTTGACTCATTGCAACTTTCCGCTCAAACATCCATTTGATTGCATTCTTTTCCCATTGTAAAGCTTTTAATCTCATCTTTCTAAATCTTCAAGAATCATGCCCTAAGACCCCTTGAACTGAGAATGCCATTGATTTGAACTTGGTAACTTGAAACTGAAGTTTCTTCAAAAGTCTGGATTTGAAATCCTTGATTTAGCTTCTAAACACATTTTTTCTGCGTGTTTTTTCTTCTAAACATGTTTAGTGAGCTTCCAGAAGTGATTAGCATAGCAAAACGTGCATTTTTATGAGTTTTGATCAAAATAGAAGTAACACTTTTCTTGTTTGCAACTTCACACGATTTCCCTCCAAACTTCATCATTTCACACGCTTGAACATTCCATTTGATTCCCTATAAATAGAGGGTCATCCCTTATTCATTTCCTCAAGCTTGAACAGCCAAAATCACCTTGTCAAACTTGCTCCATAACTCATTTTTCTGCAACTTCGATTTCAGTGTTCAATCCTTTTTCAATCCATTTTTTCTATCAATTCAGCTTCCTTGATCTTCCCTGAAGCTAACCATACAATTACCTTCAAGAATCATGACCTATATTGATCCATAGAAGTCCAGTTTCAGAGTTCAGCAACTCAACTTCAATAGGTAGATTTCTCCATCAATTCTTCCAAACATTGTTATCATTGTGAAGCTCTCATTGCTCTGGTTCTAGTTGTAATACTTGCTTTTATCTGGAAACACATTTTGGCCATGAACTTTCAAATCCCTTTTTAAAACTTCTCTTCCAAATTGCTTGAGCTACAGTTTATATAAATTTTTCGTGAAGGTTTGGTTGTCTTCGTCTTGATGAGACAAAGCGAATAACATAGGTCTGAGCTTCTAATTTTACAGTTTGAGAGACCTGCAATTTCACATTGGCTGGAGGTTGAAGATGACCAACGTGTCATCTTCCAACCAATGATGGCGTACCATTTATTTTTTTTGAAAATCTGATTTTACAATTGATTCAGTGCTTTATTCACTAAAGTCCATAACATACACGGCGTGCCAGGTCCACTTGATCTGTTTACTAACGCATTTTGACAATGATCAGGTGGCCCATATTTTTTATTTTTATATTTTATTTTCTGATTTTTATTTTAATTGATTTAAATTTTAAAAAATCATAGAAAATTCATTTTTAGTCCAAAAAATTTTAAAAAATTTTGAAATTTTTTTTTGATTTTTCTCTTTCTGATTTTTATTTTTTCACAATTTTATTTTGTATTTTGATATTTTTTTATAAATTTTCACTTTATTTGAATTTTTTTAAATGTTTAAAAATACTTTTATGCATTTTTTAAATTCTGAAAAAAATATGGAATGATCCAAAGATATTGTGACAAATATTGGTGACCTCATTTATTTTTTATCATTTTTGTTTTATTTTACTCATTTCTTTTATTTTAATAATATTTTCTGACTTTAAAAAATTACCAAAAATTTTATAAAAATAATTGAGTTCATATCTGATTTTTTTATGGTCTTACTTAAAATTTCTTGATTAATTTGAACATAGTTAATATTTTTCTCTTTTCTTTCTATTTTAAAACATTTGAAAACCCTTTTTAATATATTAAATGCAATATTATTTTGTGATTATTTTCTGGATGATCTTGGATTCAAATTTTGGTCATGAACTTTATTAACATCGTTGGATCCATGGTGTTGAGTCTAACTCCATAAAAATGGATGGATGATTTTAATAATAGTTTGATTTAATTTTAACTCAAATGTGGTTTGTATATTCTTTCCCACCACTTTTCATCTTATCCCTTTCTTATTGCACTAAGTGTTTTTGGAGCATGATCTCTATATCATGTCTCAAAACAAATGGTGCATAGATTGCTATTGATCGGCCTTAAAATAGGTGTGACTTCTATATAAGTCCACTTACGATTGCTTAACATAGCGCTAAATTTTGTCCCGATTCGAATAAATGATCATTTGTGGCCCAAACCTATGTTTGCAAGCCCAAGTATGTTAATTTGATCTCTTTGATCCAATAACCTTGAGATTCATTGTGTGGAGGCTTTGGTTCTACCAATCCTCTAATGGATCTACAACACTTTTGGTCAACACGGATCACTTAAACATCGTTGATCATTAAATGGTACTTTTGAGGATTCCAAATGGATGATATACTTGACAAAAAGAAAATGCAACTTGTTGTGTAGAGGCTTTGGTTCTACCAATCCTCTAATGAGTTCCAAATGCAAGTTTCAATATGTTCATCCAACTAACCACTAACTATTAAGTTGTTTTTACTTTATACTTTTATTTTTATGCTTTATATACCATTTACTTTAAGCATTACATTTCATGCCATTTTTATTTTGCTCACTTGAGCATTTACTTTCTTGTCATTTTTATTTTGCTCACTTGAGCTTTTCTTTTTCAAGACACCTAATAATCAACATGAACCATAAAAAGCTTTAATGATACTTGGACTATTTGGTTACTATCCTTGGCATTATGGAGTATTGGACTTCTTGGACTTAGGATTAGAAACCTTGGCCTATGTTGAAGACCTTGTGACCTTAATTGATATTTTGTCTGGATTTCTTGAGGTTTACCTCAAGACATTGGGTTGTTTGTTTTTTTTGTGTGCAGGTTATTGTGATTATATTATTTGTTTGTAATCTGGAATTCACCCGTATACAACTGTTACTCTGCCCAATTTTTGTGAAGACTTAATACACTTGAAGTTTAGTTCTCAAGAGGTCTAGCATCTTTTCTTACTTGGTTTCAATCCAAATAATGGGAATTTTATCTTGACTCATAATGTCAAGTTTTGGCTTCTTGTTGGTTATATGGTTCTTATCCCTAGCTTTTTACCTTATGTTTTAGGATAGTCTCTTCTTCTCCTCCCATCTTCTTTAATTTCAAAAATCTTCTTCCTCCTTTTGAAAACTCTTATTGTTTTTGAAACTTGAACCATTTTCATAATAAACTTAGACTTATGTCCATGCATTTTCAAAACATTTTTCATAAATAAACATCAATCAACTTAATAATACCTTGACATTTTTTGTGAGAAGACTAAAAGTTTATCAATTTCATTTCAAACCATTTTGCCACTTTGGCTTTTTATTTTAAAATCTTTCTCAAAAGATTAGACTCTTGTCAATCCTTGTAGTGATGCAAACAACTATACTTCTACAATTGTAATGAAGTGAGATATTTTCCACTTGGGTGTTGAGTGAGGCATTGTTGATTTTAAAATCCAAGCCATATCCTCCACTTTGAGATGATGCAAATTCTCCTTTCTCATGATTGTGGGTAGTAAGTATGTTTTCCACAAGGACATTGACGATGATGTCTTATCTCATAAATTCAATCAACATACTTGTGTTTTAAAAATTTTAAAATGTGAACTACGTGTACCCTGATCCCCTATTTCACAAAGGTGGTATGTAGGCACTACAGGTTCGCAACATCTATTTTACATACAACAATTTTATAGCCAAAATATACAAATTTTACAAAAAGGTTCCTGCGGAGTACTAAGGATGTTTAGGGTGGTAATACCTTCCCTTTGCATAACCAACCCCCTTACCTAGAATCTTTCCCCCTCTTTTTGGGTTATTCGCTCTTTTCCCATTCCTTTGGAAACAAAAAAGCACGGTGGCGATTTTTATTTTGGTATGCATAAGTCTAGTCAATCCAATGACTTAGTCTTAAACATTTGTACCGCTACAGGAAAAAAATGGCGACTTCACTGAGGAAAGCTTGACCTCTTGCTGGTCCATCCCTAAGTGGGTTGAGCCTATCTTTGTTTATATTTGTATATGTGCTATTTTTTGTCATATATTATATGTTGTATATATGTTTTCCTAGATTTCCCTGGTTTTCAGGGTGCTTGGTGATTACTTATAAGTCCTATACCCAGACTTGGGCAAAATTTAAGATTGGACGGGCGGTATAGTCATGTTAACTTTAAGGGATTAATCCCAAAAAAGGAGGCATAAGATCCCCCACTCAGTGGAGGCCCCTTTGACTGTAGTGTCATTTACCGAGTAATCGGAAAGACGTACTGCTTTCAACCTGGGAGCCTGCTGAAGCTGAGGACTGTAGAATACCTAACCCATCTTGTCCTTTTAAGTGTAGTGCGAAAGCTATGAAGGAGTAATCCGGAAATAGTTGTCATCTGATACTATGCTTGGACAAGTTTTTCTTGAGAATAATATTAATTTCTGAGTTAATCGGGAAGTTGGAAATATCCAAAGGAAGGATGTAGACTCTAGGAACCTCTAGAACCTTGTTAGGCAGGTGATAAACTTTAGACCATACCTTATGGGTAGTACCTTCGACCTCATGCTCGTGACGTTGAACCTATGAACCCTATGTGTGTGATCTTGTGTGTGATTGTTGCATCATGCATCTATGCACTCATAAGCATATTTTGAAGAAGTTTTATTTCAAGGGACTTGAAAGTTAATCATTTATGAATATCTCAGGTACCTTTTGACCATGGATTCTAGAAAAAGAAAGACCGGAAAATACAGTTTCAAAGATCCCAAGATAGATGAGTTGATCAGTCTAATTCCCAAGATTGAGTGTTTTGCAGATTTTCAGAAGAAGTATGGATCCATCATTCCTCTCATGAAGCTTAGGATGAAGGAGGGTATTCTCTCGACCTTGGTCCAGTTCTATGATCTGATGTATCATTGCTTTACTTTCCACGACTATCAGTTGATGCCTACACTAGAAAAGTATTCTTATTTGTTGGATTTACCTATTACCGATCGTGTTCCTTTTACTAGTTTAGAGGGTGAGCCAAAACCACACGAGATTGCTTATTTGATCCATCTGGGGAAGTATGAGGTTCAAGACCATATGACTACTAAAGGAGGGATTAGAGGATTACCAGCTCAGTTATTATTGGAGAATGCTCGTTACTTTTCCAGGATGAAAAGTACAGTCTCTTTTGAGGCCATCTTAGCTCTACTTGCTTACGAGTTTTTCTTATTTCCTAATGTGGACAAGTTTGTTGACATTAATGCTATCAGGATCTTCATGATGGGAAACCCAGTTCCTACATTTTTGGGTGATGCTTATTACTCTATTCATATTTGGAAATCTTATCATGGGGAGATGATTATCTGTTGCACGCCTCTGTTGTACCGGTGGTTTACTTCTCATATGCCTCAGTCTGATGCTTTCTGGGATGTCAGAAAAGAACCCTGCTGGGATCCTAAGATCATGGCACTTAATCACTCAGATATTGATTGTTATCATCGGACTTAACATGATGTAGAGATTGTCGACAGTTGTGGTAGTTTCCCTAATGTACCTCTTCTTGGTACAAAGGGAGGAATTAACTACAACCTTGTTCTTGCATGACGACAACTTGGTTATCCGGTGAGGGATAAACCAAATAGTATTCATTTGAGTAGTTTCTTCCTGAAGGAGGGAGAAGACCATAAGGAAGCTAGGGAGCAGATTGTGAAGGCCTTACATCACATTGATAGGAAGAGTAGGAAAGACTTGGGACCCAGAGGGGATGTTTCTTTGGATCCTTATCTTCAGTGGGTTCAAACGAGAGCTATTCAGTTAAAGATGTTGTATTATCGGGAAACACATATGCCGAATTTGTTTGTGAAGACCATTCCTCCCTTATTGGATGATATAGAAGAGCTACAACTTGCTTTGGTCCGGATGCAGCAAGAAAATGATGCTTGGAAGAATAAGTGCCAAACTTTAGAGATTTCCTATAGAGCATACTTGAAGGAGAAAGACAACTTGATTTAGATTCTTGAGAGTCGGGTTGTAGAGACCATGGAGAGGCAAGGGGATTTATTTTCCTCTAAGCCTCAGACAGATGCTAGCTTGCCACTTCCTGATTCAGGTGATTGGAAGGAGGTTGCCACCAGATATGCGGAAGAAAACCAGAGGTTGAAGGATCATATTACCAGGCTTACAGGGAAGCGCCAGCGTATAGAGTGATCTCCATCACCTTTACTTTTTAGGGTTTTAGACTTTATGATCATCTTTTTCTTGGGATTATTGAAACTTTTAATCCATTTGAAGTTATTATAATAAAAAAATTTAGTATTTCGAATGTGTTATTACTTTGATATTTGCAATGTGTCCATAAATCTTTAAGTCCCTTGAAATATTAATAATAAAATAAATCATGTGCATTGCATATCATGCATCATATTGCACATATTTCTTGCATTTCTTTGCATATCCAGGTGTCTTACCAAACTTCTTTACTTTGTTCAGCAAGCTATCTCACCACTACAATACTCGAGCTAATTTCATAAGGAAGATGGACAACTTAGAACAAGAGAATCGTGAGCTACGCGAGGAAGTTTCTGCTCTGAAGGCCAGCATGGCCAATCTTACTGCTCTGATGGAATCTCTGGTGGCTTCTCAGAATCAGCCACCGAGTGTTCAACCTCAACAGACAATGGTTACTACTGAAGCTCTGATTATTCCTGTGTCAGCTACTCCAGCTGTTGTTCAGAATCGCATGCCTCAAGCTTTTCCATTGGGAATGCCAGAGAACTTTGCGCCTGAAGGTTTCAATCTTGGTCCTCAAGATATTGTTCAAACTATTGTTACTCCTGCACTTCCTGTGGTGCATGCTACTTCTGTTGCACCTCCTTCGGTGAATATGGTCCCATTTGCTAATGATGATATGTGTCATCCTTTTCTTCCACCAAGTGAAGGCTTGGGTATCTATGATAGAATCGATGATTTTCAATATCAGTTTGACAAGATGCAGAAGGGGGATGAAGGCCCTCAGGGGAAAGAAATTGTTCGGGCAAAATGTGAATGATTTATGCTTGGTCCCGAATGTCAAGATACTTGCGAAGTTTAAAGTCCCAGAATTCGAGAAGTACAAGGGAAACACTTGTCCTCGTGCTCATCTGGTGATGTATGTAAGAAGAATGTCTACCCATACTGATGATCAGCATTTGTTGATTCACTTTTTTCAGGATAGTTTGATTGGCGCTGCATTGAAGTGGCATATGAGTTTGGGCAGAGTCAATATCCATACTTTCAACGACTTAGGAGAAGCATTTATCAGACAGTATAGATACAACATGGACATGTCGCCTGATCGTGATCAACTCAGGGCCATGGTCCAGAAAGACAGGGAATCATTCAAAGAATATGCACAAAGATGGCGTGAGGTATCCGCCCAAGTGATTCCTCCCATGGAAGAGAAGGAGATGACTAAGATTTTCTTGAAGACTCTGGGTGCTTTCTATTATGATAGGATGGTAGATAGTGCGCCAAGTGACTTTACCAAAATGGTAGGAATGGGTATCCATTTAGAAGAGGCTGTAAGAGAGGGTCGTTTAACAAAAAGTGAAAGTTCTGGAAGTACAAAGAAGTCGTCCTATGAGTTTTCCAAAAATAAGTAAGGAGATACAAATGTTGTTATGCAAGATAGGAGGGTTAATCCTCCTAGAAGAAATTATCAGCATCATCAATAAGTCGCCTCAGTAACTCCAAATGTTGGTATAGCTCCAACCACCGTTGCTTATCAGAGACCATCCCATCAGGGGAATCAAGGGTATAATCAGAGAAGGGAGAGTTATGATCCTATTCCTATGAGCTATACAGAATTACCTCCCGGTGTTAATTCAGAAGAAGTTGGTTCAGACCGACCACCTCCCGTTGTACCATCACCATTGCCTTGGTATTAAAAGGCCAACCAAACATGTGCTTTTCATCAGGGAGCACCAGGGCACAATGTTAAGAACTGTTATCCTTTGAAAACTGAAGTACAAAAATTGGTGAAGCCTGGTATCTTATCTTTTAAGGATGTTGGCCCTAATGTGAAAGATAATCCTCTGCCAAAACATGGAGGAGTGAATGCTATGAACATAGTGGCCGGTTGTCCAGACGACTTCTGGATTTTTGATGTTAAATTGGTTAGAGGAGATTTGGTTAAAATTCATGCAGACCTCTGTGAATTTAGATACTATATGTATGACCATGTTGGTTGTGCTATTTGCAGTACGGATATACAGGGTTGTGATAAGATAAAGCTTAATTTGCAGGAGATGATGGATGAGGGCCTCATCCACATAATTAGGCCTAGGGTAGAGTATGTAGAGGAAGTAAACATGGTTTCTGGATGTCCTGGAGAGTTCAAAATCTTTGATGTGGAGTATATGAATGAGGATCTTGTACAATTGCATGCTACTTTCTGCCACATGGATGGTCAGGTAGAACACCAGTATGGATCTTGCCGAATTTGCTGTCGGGACTCCGGAGGATGTTAAATTGTAAGGAAAGGTGTTCAATTGTTATTGGATAATGGAACTATCAAGGTTACAGACCAAAGGGATGATTACCATTAAGTTAATGTGATTGAGGTTTGTTTAGCTGAAGAAGATTCAGATGATGAGTATGCCTCTGCAGATGAGTTCTTCTCCTCAGATGAAGATTTGTTTTCCAGGGATGACTCTGTAATGACTGAATGTGTTGAAGAGGGAGTAAATGTTATTGTTCCTTGTTTTGGTGCGCCTACCCATTTTGAAGTTGAATATCATAGCAAGCCAGCTATTACTCCATTGGTGATTAGTTTTCTGGGTCATGTCCCCTACAACTCAGATAAGGTTGTACCTTACAAGTATAATGCTAAAATTTTAGAGGATGGTGTGGAAGTTCCCATCCAGCTAATTCCTAATTTTGGAAATATTGTTGAGACTAGCAGAGTGACCAGCAGTGGTCGTGTATTTTCACTAGTTGTTCGTGGAGATTTTAGTACTGGAAAGAAAGTTGTGGAAAATGTTGAATCAAAGAAGGCTACAGGTGAATCTAGTGGGTCCACGCTAGAAAAAGAGGTGGATGATATTTTGAAGATAATCAAGATGAGCGACTACAGAATTTTACATCAGCTACTGTAGACTCCTTCAAAAACATATATCTTAGCTTTATTGATGAATTCCTCTGCTCACACAGAATCTTTGATGAGGGTATTAGACCAAGCTTTTGTGGAAAGTGATATGCATGTAGACCAATTCAACAGTGTGGTGAGGAACATTACATCCTGTAATAACCTGAGTTTCTGTGACGATGAATTTCCCGATGAAGGAAGGATTCACAACCCGGCCCTCCACATCTCTATGAATTGTAAGAATGATGCATTATCTAATGTGTTGATTGATAATGGGTTTGCATTGAACATTATACCAAGGAGCACGCTTATGAAGTTTAAATATCAAGGAACGCCCATGCGCCCAAGTGGCATTATTTTGAAAGCGTTTGATGGATCAAGGAAATCTGTTATTGGTGAAGTGGACTTGCCTATTCATATAGGCCCACATTTGTTTCAAATTACTTTCCAGGTCATGGATATTATACCCGCTTACAGCTGTTTGTTGGGATGGTTGTGGATACATGAGGTAGGGATTGTCACTTCGACTATACACTAGAAGTTGATATTTGTGTGTGAAGGAAAAGTGGTAATTATAAATGGAGGACAGGAATTATTGATATCTCATTTGTCCTCTTTCATCATTGTGGAGGCAGATGAAGCTGCTGTTGGAATCCAGTTCCAAGCTTTATCCATTGATAATATAGGAGGAAATGAGAATTTTATAGCTTCGTTTAAGCATGCTCAGCAGGTTGTGTGTAATGGCCATAGTGAAGTATGGAGACAGATTGTTGATTCACCTGTAAACAAGAATAGAGTTGGCTTGGTGTTCTCTTTGAAGAATGATAAAGGTAAGAGCATGAAGTCGAAGTCTACTGCAGGAAAGTATCAAGACATCTTTCGTAGTAGGGGTTATCTTCATCCAACTATTTCCAGGATAATGCCATTGTGGAAGATGAAGTAGAGCCAAAAATGCCAAATTATGTGACGCATTGAGTTAGGGTTCAAAACTGGATCACCATAGATGTTCCCTCTTGCATACATGTTTCAAAGTAATTTGTTTTGTTAATCTTTTTGAGAGGCTTTCACTCTTTCCCAAGGTGAACGTATTGACATTGTATGGGCTTATCAATTTGCTTTGATTTTTAAAATTAAATAATAAAAGTTGTCTTTGTTTCCCAAATTATGTTTTTATTTTTTGCTTTTTTCTTGGAAAATGGTAATCAGAAAAAACCTTCCAAAATAAACAATAACTGCAATTAAATTTGAATGATCACTTGTTATATGTGTCAGTTTCTAAAAGCAATTATAAATCATATATGCAGATTAATTAAAAAAAACCCGTTGAATACAATGATCCTGCACCCTCTCCCAACTTTGAATGTCCTGTGTATGGGGCCGAAGAAGAAGACTATGATGAGATTCCAGAAGAGGTCTCACGGTTGCTTAAGCGTGAGGACAATGACATTCAGCCATATAAAGAGCCTTTGTAAGTAATCAATTTGGGTTCAGAAGAAGATCCGAAGGAAGTCAAGATTGGAGCATTGTTGCATCCTGATGTGAAGAGCAGGTTGATTAAGATGTTGAAAGAGTATATGGATACTTTTGCTTGGTCTTACCAAGATATGCCTGGTCTAGATACAGATATTGTAGAGCACACTTTGCCGCTGAAGCCAGAGTGCCTACCAATCAAACAGAAGTTGTGAAGAACTCACCCAGATATGGCAGTGAAAATCAAAGAAGAAGTTCTAAAACAGATTAATGTCAGTTTTCTTGTGACATCAGTGTACCCTCAGTGGATTGTTAATATTTTCCCAGTATCGAAGAAAGACAGAAAAGTTTGTATGTGTGTAGATTACAGAGATCTAAATAAATCTAGTCCAAAAGATGATTTTCCATTGCCACACATTGATATGTTAGTGGATAGCATGCCAAAATTCAAAGTTTTCTTGTTCATGGACGGATTTTCCAGGTATAATCAAATAAGAATGGCTCCTGAGGACATGGAAAAAATAACGTTTATCACACCCTGGGGAACATTCTGTTACAGAGTGATGCCCTTCGGGTTGAAGAATGATGGTGCAGCGTACTAGAGGGCTATGCCAACCCTATTCCATGATCTGATGCACAAAGAAATTGAGGTATATGTTGATGATATGATTGCTAAATCCCAGACTGAAGAAGGGCATGTAAAAGATTTGTTGAGGTTGTTTCAGCGTTTGAGGAAGTATCGTCTCTGCTTGAATCCAAATAAATGTACCTTCGGTGTTCGGTCAGGGAAATTGTTGGGTTTCATTGTTATTCAGAGAGGGATTAATGTTGACCCTGATAAAGTCAAAGCAATTCAAGAAATTCCAGTGCCGAGAACTGAAAAGTAATTCAGAGGGTTCCTCGGGCGTTTGAATTATATTTATAGATTCATTTCCCACATGACTGCAACGTGTGAACCGATCTGTAAGTTGTTAAATAAAGATCTAGGTTGTGTGTGGACAGATGACTGCCAAAGGGATTTTGATAGTATTAAAGAATTTCTACTTGAACCTCCTATCTTGCTCCCTCCTGTTGAAGGAAGACCATTGATTATGTATATGACAGTGTTAGATAATTCCATCGGTTGTATTCTGAGACAACAAGATGAAATAGGGAAGAAAGATTATGCCATTTATCATCTCAATAAAAAAAGTTTACTGATTGTGAGTCGCGGTATTCCATGCTGGAAAAGACATGTTGTGCTCTGGCCTAGGCGGAAAAATGTTTTCCGCAGTATATGTTGAATCACACTACTTGATTGATCTCCAAAATGGATCCAATCAAGTACATTTTTGAGAAGCCTTCCCTTACTGGGAGAATTTCCTGTTGGCAGATGTTGTTATCGGAATATGACATTGAATACCACACTCAAAAAGCTATTAAAAGTAGCGTGTTGGCAGATTATCTTGCTCACCAACCAGTTGATGATTATCAGTATGTGAAGTATGTTTTCCCCGATGAGGATGTGATATGTCGGAAAGTGAAAGATTGTGATAAACCATTTCCTGAGGAAGGTCCTGATCCTGAATCTCGTTGGAGTATGATATTTGATAGAGATGTGAATGCTTATGGTAAAGGAATCAGTGTTGTGATTGTCACTCCACATTGATCATACATTCCTTTCACTGCAAGGTTGACATTTAATTGTACTAATAATATGGCAGAATATGAGGCTTGCATCATGGGTCTCGAGGAAGCTATTGATCTCATAATTAAAATTCTTGATGTGTATGGCGATTCAACATTGGTAATAAATCAGATTAAATGAGAGTTGGATACTCGTCACCCCAGCTTGATCCCTTACAAAGATTACACTAGAAGATTGTTACCCTTATTTAATAAATTTCAATTCCATCACATCCCCAGAGACGAAAATAAAATGGCAGATGCTTTGGAAACTCTGGCTTCTATGTATCAAGTGAATACTTGGAATGATTTACCTCGAATTATAGTTCATCAACTGGATAGGCCCGCTCATGTGTTTACAATAGAAGAGGCAGCAAATGATAAACCTTGGTATTACGATATCAAGTATTTTCTCCAGACTCAGGAATACCCGATTGGTGCTTCGAATAAAGATAAAAAGACATTGAGAAGGTTGGCTGGGAGCTTTTTCCTCAGTGAAAATGTGTTGTACAAGAGAAATTATGACATGGTCTTGCTCAGATGCATGGATAGACACGAAGCAGACATGTTGATGCATGAGATTCATGAAAGTTCATTTGGCACCGATTCCAATGGACATTCGATGGCTAAAAAGATGCTAAGGGCAAGTTACTAATGGCTGACAATGGAATCTGACTGTTACAAATTTGCAAAGAAGTTCCATAAATTCCAGATTTATGCGGACAAGATTCATGTGCCTCCGACACTTCTAAACATTATTTCTTCCCCGTGGCCTTTCTTTATGTGAAGTATTGACATGATTTGAATGATAGAACCCAAAGTTTCGAATGGAAACCGTTTTATCTTGGTAGCAATTGATTACTTCACCAAATGGGTGGAAGCTGCTTCTTATGCTAATGTTACTAAGCATGTGGTTATGTGATTCATTAAGAATAATCTCATATGTCGGTATGGTGTGTCGAGCAGAATTATCACCGATAATGGCTTGAATCTGAACAACACGATGATGATAGAACTTTGTGAAGAATTCAAGATTGTCCATCACAATTCATCTTCGTACAGGCCGAAGATGAATGGGCTTGTTGAAGGTGCTAATAAGAATATCAAGAAGATCATCCAAAAGATGGTCATTACTTATAAAGATTGTTATGAAATGCTTCCTTTTACTTTACATGGATATCAGACATTTTTCCGCACATTAACAGAAGAAACTCCGTTCTCCCTTGTGTATAGAATGGAAGCAGTGCTCACAATCGAGGTTGATATTTCCTCTTTGCGTGTGATAATGGAAACCAAGTTGTTAGAGGCTGAATAGGTCCGGAATAGGTTTGACCAATTGAATTTGATCGAAGAGAAGAAAATGACGGCTTTGTGTCATGGGCAGTTATTTCAGAAGAGAATAAAGAAAGCTTTTGATAAGAAGGTCAAACCTCGTGAATTCAGAGAAGGTGACCTCGTGCTCAAGAAGATCATGTCTTTTAACGCTGATTCTAGGGTCAAGTGGACTCCCAATTTTGAAGGCCCATATGTTGTCAAGAAAGCATTCTTTGGCAGTGCATTAATTCTTGAAACTATGGATGGCGAGGAGTTCCCACGTCCCATGAATGCTGATGCAGTCAAGAAGTACTTCGCCTAAAGAAATAAAAGAACAAATCGCTAAGTTGAAAACCAGAAAGGGCGGCTTAGGCAAAAAGGAGCGTCTTGGTAGGCCGAAAACTTGAAAGGGCGGTCTAGGCAAAAATTAGAGACATAAACAGAATAAAATTTCCTGCTAAGTTGAAAACCCGCAAGGGCAGCTTAGGAAAAAGTTATGGACTTTCTTGGCAAGTACCTGCATCAGACAAGACTTAATTGTTGAAGCAACAATATTCTTGGGTCCTCACCATACTTCAATAGAAGCTGCTGCTCAGGATTTCAAAGTTGTTAGAGGGAATAGTTGTCAGTGTATCTCAATGTATCTTTTCCATTATATATTACCATTTTGTAAACTTTGTAATTATCCATGGAGTCTCTCCATTCGCAGACTACCATTCTTTCAATAAAATTTGTGATTTTACCCAATTTCTTGTGATTCTTATTTTATTTAGCATACAAAGACTCCATTTATTATTGATAATAATTTTAAAAGAAAAAAGATTAAATAACAAAATTGTTTTTCAAAAAGAATTTACAACTTACTTTTACTTTAAGATTTTGTGATTCAAGAGGAAAACAAAAGTGGTGATCCCAGGAATGGACGAACTCCAATAATTTTGAGAAGTTTTGTTTCCCCGGGAAGGTTTTCTCAGGTTGTTTTCACTGGTATGCGCGTGGATTTTGTATATTAAAGACGATACCAATTGGTGTAAGGTGCAATATTGGGTTTGTGATCCCAGTGTCCCCATTCAAGTCTTGGTTCATTTTTAATTTTGGGTGTGCATGGTCTGAGGCCTTTATCCCAAATTCCCTATCGAAATTTTCCCTCATATGACGAAAGGTCTTTTCCCTTGGTATACTGGGATGGTACAATTTGCAAAATGTCGCTATTTTTGGCAGTTTTGGCATTATTGTTGGTATTTATTTCCCAGAAAACTAGACCAGGGCAGCATGTTTTCTAAGAAGTATTGAGACAATTGTCAACCCTTTGGGTTTTCACCCGCCAAGTGTTGGGTTTGATTTAAAATCCCCAGGAGTTTGAACTTTTTCTATAATGTTGATTTCTTGATTCCCCAAGAAGGTTATCCCAGGGCATCTTTTGTTGGAATAAGTTTGCATGAAATGAAGACTCAGACCGATATTCCCCAGTGATGGCCTCGCTTATTTGATAGAAGTCTTTTCTCCCTGTGCATGCTGAGATTTAACTCTTTTATGAAGCACCTCCCTTTCGACAGTACTTTCATTTTGTTTGACTGCTCGATAATCAGGCAAGGGCAATGCTTTACTTAAGAAGTGTTGAAATGGTTATCAACTTTTTGGGTTTTCTCCCTCCGGGTGCGGGGTTTGATTTAAAATCCCCATAATTTTGATTTCTTGTCGTTATGTTTGACTTCTTAACTCCCCGAGTTGTTATCCCCATGAGGTTTCATACTTTTTCCCCAGAGAAGTTGGTGCAATACTTACTCTCAATATTGAAGAACATATCTTGGTTTACCCTCTTTGTGGGGTGTTGGCCTCCCCAATGTATTCAGCATGAGGTCCCCAATTGATGTCTCGATGATGAGGATTTATCTCCCCTAGTGTAGTCTGTATGATGTTTCCCCAATGAAGTCCGCTCGAAATCCTCAGTTGATGTTTTGCCAATATGGTTTCCATCTGCCTAATTTGAAATCAGTATTGCAATTCCCTGTAGAAGTGTGGACCGTGAAAACATTTGTTTCCCCATTGAAGTATGAGTGTTATTCCCCGGTGAAGCCCGGAGAAGGATGTTATATCCCTATGTAATATGTATGTTTTGTCGCTTTGGTTTGATTATATCTGGATTATGTTCTTTCCCAGTGAAGTTGAGTCGCGAAATAGGATTTTGTTTCCACTTTTGGTGCTTATTTTCTTATGGAATGTTCATCTTGGATGAGATTTAGCCGAGTATTGATTGTGCCCGAGTTGGTTTTTCCTGGTTATTCCCAGTGTTATATGTTTCTTTTGTCAGCATATACATGATAACATTCATACACTCATACATACATCATGCATAGTTAAATTTAGCAAATCATTTCTCATTCACATTCGTTAATATTTTGTTGACATATTACCCTGTTTTGCAGAGTTGTGTTGTGCTCTCTCCAATAGAGTGTTGGCCTTAAGCAGAAAGTGTATATTCTTTCAATTTCCCCACTAAATTATCCCTCGTGGAAGATTTTTGCTTTAGCACTCCTGTACAGCTCTTTGTCTGGATAGATTGGATTTCCCTCTTGAGTTTATTTCTCAAAGGATGTTTTTTGGTTGACTGTTTCATTCCAGTTTATTTATGCTTTGAATCTTTATTTCCCATCAATATTATCACTTTAGATTTCGGCAAGCTTCGAGCATTGGTTTGAGAATGTGCATTTATTTTGGCACGAGAAGACTTTATCTCCTCAGTAGGAATATATTGGCATCTCCCCAGGAAGTCATGATTCATCCCCCAGGAAGTCATGATTCATCCCCCAGGAAGTCATGATTCATTCCCCAGGAAGTCATATCTCTTTCCCCAGGAAGCCATATTGTTTTCCCCAGAAATTCATTTTTACAACCCTTCTTATAACACCAAGTAGCATGTCTCTTTATTTGAGCATAGTGTACTTCCCCGTAAAAGTCGACATTACTTTTTTGTTATCTTCTTTATGAATGGATAGTCTGCAGTTTATTGTTAAGTTACTCCAGTGGATGGCAAGTCTTTTCAATATGGCAGAGACAGTTCATTGTGAAATATTTGCAAGTAGTAGTCTCTTTATTTGATACAGCTTATATATTACCCTTTCCAGGCGGAGTGCCTTGGTTAAAGAAGAAGTTAAGACCATTTCTAGGTGAAACGCCAGAATTTTGGGGAAACTTGTTATCTTTTTGCCACCCTCAGTGAATGTTGTTAGTTCACTGTCAGTGAACGGCGGTGCTATGATATACTTTCCTTCTATCTTCAGTGAAAGTTGGTAGATCATCATCAGTGAAAGTTTGTGATTGTTATATTTTTGCTACCCTCAGTTAACGTTGGTAGTTCATCGTCAGTGAATGTCGATGTTTGTCTCTCTACGTTCAAGGAACATTGGTAGCTCATTGTCAGTGAACATTGGTGTTGTTTTTGTTTTCTCTTTCTACCTTCATTGAAGGTTGGTAGTCTCTCCTTCACTAAAAGTTGGTGTATCCTTTGACTTTTTACCATCCTCTATGAGTCGGGTCTTTTTTATTCACCAGTGATTTATTTTCCTGGTTGGGTTTCTCTTTTGATCCTTATTTCCTTTGCTATATCCCCATGGGTGTTTTGCGTCCTTTTGAAGTTGTTCATATGCATTCATACTCATAAGAATTGCATGGCATCTTACGGCCAAAAATAGGGTTTGTTTTATATTTAAGTATCTTCGATCGCGTCGACACGAAGATTTTTAACCTTCGTATCTCCGGATAGAAGAAACTTAAATAAGGGCAGCTGTTGTACCCCAACTTTTTCCCCTAAGATCCCTTCATCATACCATATTGATTCAATCCCAACAAGGTCAAATTAAGGTTTTTGGTTCTCCTCCCTATCTTTAGCTTTGATCTTTGAGGAATCACCAAGCACCCTGACTTGTTTTTCTTTTGTGATTATGCATGTTTTGTTTTGACTTTCCTTTTAATTAATAAAATGCAATGTTGGTTTGTCTTACTTGTAAATAATGTAGATAAAAGCAAAGTGGCTTAGCAAGTTGATCCATGGGTTCATGAGTTTATTTGCATGCCCTAGTCAATAAAACATTAGAAATTCAAACATCACCATTGAATTTGTTTTGGAAGAAATGGCATGGCATGGTTTATTTTGGTTCACTGCATTTCAAAGTTATCAATATTGATTCAAAAGTACAAGGGGTTGATGAAAGAAGTTGTCATGGTTTGACAAGGCCTTGTTCCCATTGGTCACAAGTGTGTATTTATCCCAATTCTCAAGATATGGAAGTAGTTTTGGTTTCATTGAGTTCTCATTATCATCCCCAACAACTTCTATTTAAAAATCAAAAGTGTTGGTACAAGAAGGTTGTTTAAAATTTCCAAAGTTCCTCAAAGCATTTTCTTGATCTAGGAGCTAGGGTTTTGAACTTCAAAGTATATCTTGCTCATATTTTGGTATTTTTGAGTGATTCCAAAAACATCCTTCTCTTCAAAGGGTTACTAGAAAATCACTTCAAAATTTTTGAGGAGTTTTCATGTGGAAGAAACTTGATGATGAAGAAAGATTACAAGTCCTTTAAATGAACCCTCAATTTCCCACGTGTGATTTCAAATGATCATAACTTGGTCAATTTTTATCACCTTGAGCACATTCTTTTACCAAAATGATCTTGAGGATGTGAAATTTATTCCTTCTTTTATGTGCAAAGTGAGAAAATGGATGGAAGATGCCCTAAGGATACAAAACATTATAGGTCATTTCATGATTCTTTGCCAACTTCAGCAATCCATAACTCTCTCAATTTTTGGAGATTTTGAATGGTTCAAGTTTCAAAATGTCAATCAAGAGGTCTATTTCATGCCATCTTTTTTGGCCAATAGAAAATTTCAAGAGGAAGGACATGTTTGGATGCAAAACATTATAGGTCACTTTTGAAGAAAAACTTGAAATATTTCTAAGTATGGAAAGTCAACCTCTGTTTCCCAACTTTGACTGATTGCAACTTTCAGATAAAACATCCATTTGGTTCCATTCTTTTCCCATTGCAAAGCTTGTAATCTCATCTTTTTATAGCTTCAAGAATCATGCCCTAAGACCCCTTCAGCTGAGAATTCCATTGATTTGAACTTGGTAACTTGAAACTGAAGTTTCTTCAAAAGTCCAAATTTTAAATCCTTGATTTAGCTTTATACATATTTTTCTGCATGTTTTTGCTTCTAAACATGTTTAGTGAACTTCCAGAAGTGATTAGCATAGCAAAACACGCATTTTTGATAAGTTTTGATCAAAATAGAAGTCACACTTTTCTTGTTTGCAACTTCATACGATTTCCCTCCAAACTTCATAATTTCACACGCTTGAACATTCCATTTGATTCCCTATAAATAGAGGTTCACCCCTCATTCATTTCCTCAAGCTTGAACAGCCAAAATCACCCTGCCAAACTTTCTCCATAACTCATTTTTATGCAACTTCGAAATCAGTGTTCATGCCTTTTTCAATCCATTTTTCTATCAATTCACCTTCCTTGATCTTCCCTGAAGCTAACCATATAATTACCTTCAAGAATCGTGACCTATATTGATCCATAGAAGTCCAGTTTCAGAGCTCTGCAACTCAACTTCAATAGTTAGATTTCTCCAACAATTCTTCCAAACTTTGATATCATTGTGAAGCTCTCAGTGCCCTTGTTCTAGTTGCATCACTTGCTTTTGTCTGGAAATATGTTTTGGCCATGAATTTCAAATCTCTTTTCAAAACTTCTCTTCCAAATTGCTTGAGCTACAATTTATATAAATTTTTGGCGAAGGTCTGGTTGTCTTCTTCTTGATGAGACGAAGCGAATGGCATAGGTATGAGCTTCTGATTTTACAGTTTGAGAGACCTGCAATTTCACGTTGGCTGGAGGTTGAAGATGATCAACGTGTCATCTTCCAACCAATGATGGCGTGTCATTTTATTTTTGAAAATCTGATTTTACATTTGATTCAGTGCTTTATTCACTAAAGTCCATAACATGCACAGCGCACCAGGTCCACTTGATCTGTTTACTAAAGCATTTTGACAATGATCAGATGGCCCATATTTTTTTGGTTTCATATTTTATTTTCTGATTTTTATTTTAATTGATTTATATTTTAAAAAATCATATAAAATTCATTTTTAGTCCAAAAAATCTGAAAAAATTATGAAAAATATTTTTGATTTTCTCTTTCTGATTTTTATTTTTTCACAATTTTATTTTATGTGTAGATATTTTTTATAAATTTTCACTTTATTTGAATTGTTTTAAATGTTTAAAAATACTTTTATGCATTTTTAAATTCTGAAAAAAATATGGAATGATCCAATGATATTGTGACAAATATTAGTGACCTCGTTAATTTTTTTATTTCTGACTTTGTTATTTTTTATCATTTTAGGTTTATTTTACTCATTTATTTTAATTTTAAAAATAATTTCTGACTTTAAAAAATTACCAAAAATTTTATAAAAAATTTTGAGTTCATTTTTGATTTTTCTATGGTCTTACTTAAAATTTCTTGATTAATTTGAACATAGTTAATATTTTTCTCTATTCTTTCTATTTTAAAACATTTTAAAACCCTTTTTAATATATTAAATGCAATATTATTTTGTGATTATATTTTGGCTGATCTAGGATTGAAATTTTAGTCATGAACTTTATTAACATCATTAGATCCATGGTGTTGAGTCTAACTCCATAAAGGTGGACTTGTTGGGGGTACGCATACGAGTATAAGGAGACTTGGTCAAAACAAGCTCTTAACATGGCAAGGGGTGATCAAAACAACCTAACCGGAAATGTTAGCTAAGCTAACAGAAGGTAAAACCGATCCAAACGAATGAACCAGGGAGAAGGAACTGATCAAAATAGAACCTAAGCAAGGGAAGGAAATGATCAAAACATAACCTAACTGGAAATGTTATCTAAGCTAACAGAAGGCAAACCCGATCCAAATGGATGAGCCAAAGAGAAGGAACTAGTCAAAACAGAACCTAAACAAGGGAAGGAAATGATCAAAACATAACCTAACTGAAAATGTTAGCTAAGCTAACAAAAGGTAAATCCGATCAAAACGGATAAACCAAAGAGAAGGAACTAATCAAAACAGAATCTAATCAAGGGAAGGAAATGACCAAAACATAACCTAACAGAAAATGTTAGCTAATCTAACAGAAGGTAAACCCGATCAAAATTGATAAACCAAAGAGAAGGAGTTGATCAAAACAGAACCTAAGCAAGGGAAGGAAATGATCAAAACATAACTTAACCAAAAATGTTAACTAAGCTAACAGAATGTAAACCCGGTCCAAACGCATAAACTAAAGAGAAGGAATTGATCAAAACAGAACCTAAGCAAGGGAAGGAAATGATCAAAACATAACCTAACCGAAAATGTTAGCTAAGCTAACAGAAGGTAAACCCGATCAAAATGGATAAACCAGAGAGAAGGATATGATCAAAACAGAACCTAATCAAGATATAACAATCAAAGGAGGACCCATCGATGAAAACAAAATAGGTTAAAAGATATACTTTTAGAGATAAAATACTATCCATAAGCAGACTTAATGGGGATACTACGTGCCAGATTCAATTAGGATAACTGGACGTGAATTTTGACCCAAGCTAGAGTGTACACCGAATCGAAGGTGAACTTTATGGGAAAAAGAGACCAGTTTAGGGGTACTCTGACAAGGATTGGAAAAACATACTGGACTTTCAAGAGGTTGTGAATATGCAAGAATTACAATATCCCTAAAAAAAAGGTAGGGTATCAATTCTTTGAGAGTGGCAATTATCTGTATTTCCACACAATAAACATGAACACTTGAATATTTGAGAAATAAGACAGGTTATACACCGACTTATTTTTGCACTCTGGAGTCTAAGCAAACGTGGGTAAAATGAACAAGGGCTTGTAAAGGATAATAACGACTCACTGGGGCACAAAAGGAACCAGAGACCCGACCGATTATAAATCAAAACAAACTCCGCTGGAGAAATAAAATAGGATCTTCCTAGGCTTGTTGTGGAGATAATTCATCTTTGAACGTGTAACAATCCAGTTACCAAAGGTGATCGCAATTGGCTTACACTAATGCATGTTTGAATTTTTATAGCGTAATGCTCCATATAATGGAAATGCTACGTGTTTGGGTAGATGTAATGAAATGATGCATGTGTTAGCAATGCATGAGGAATATTCGATAACAAATAACTATTGAGAAGATAACGAACCCCCAAACAAAGATCTTTGTATGTCACTGGGTAAACAAACTTCCTGGGAAGAGAAACTGCACACATAAATCATAGTTCCGATAGAATATTGAAAATTCTTAATTCCCCTGGGGACAAATCCAGTCCCTCCCTGGTGAGGAAAACCTTGCTGGGAACAGAAACTTTACTAGGGATCACAGAAATTCTTTGAACAAAAATAATTTTATTAAGACCACATTGTGGATAATAACTAGAGGTGATAAACTTCATTTGAGGAAGAAAAGAAAACATTTTAACCACAATTTAAAATTTGGAACTCCACCGGGGAACTTTCCAGCGATACCCTCCTACTAAAGATAAGAGGCCCTTGAACAAAAAAATTTAAATGTAAATTGCTTCGGAAAAGGCTAAGGACTTAACCCTTTGTGGAATGAATAGCCTTGATTATTAATCATCTCTTCGAGGCTTTTGACATGGTAAATATCCCTAGGAAACATACTTCACGGGGATTTGAACATCAGCCTCATTGGGGATAACACCACCAGGATGGAAATATTCACTTGAGAATAACGAACATCTTGGGATATAAGCTTTACTAGGGATAAAGGAAAATTCATGCAGAATATCCCTGAAACTCGGCTTCGACTAGGGGTAGAAAATACCTCTTCTAATAAGCATCAGAGTTGCTTTAGATGATGGCGTCAATAATACCAATCATAGTGGAGATAGACATTTCTGCAAAACCTCATTATCAAAGACTTGCACTGGGGAGTAGAGTAGCAATATTCACTGAAAAAGTATCATGCATACTTCATGGAAAAGACAAAGGCCTATCCTAATGGAGAAGCCGCAGCATGTCGACTTCAAAAGGTAGGTTATCAATAACCCTTCAGAATGACCAAACCACAATAAAGAGAAAGAGTGTATTCAAACAAAAGTACAACCCTGTTGAGGCTACATAATTATGTCCTGAGCAGAAATGAGAATTCATTAAGGATATTAGATCCCATTCTTCAAAAAGCGTATATCACATTGACATGCCCCAGAATGGGGTGGCTACCTTAGCTGTCATATCAGGCACCTAAAACTCTAAGCAAATTCATTTACCTGTATCATGTGCTATAAAGCTTTTAATGTTTCAAATGCAAAGTTTATCAAAAATATTTAACGTCTTTTGACCTCAAAACAGTGAAATAAAATAAAAAACAAATTGGCATAATTCGAAAAGCATTTTATTGATTGATTGGCGTGTAAATAGGCATTTACAACAAGAAGCAATTCCTGAAAAGAGGAAATTGCATACAAAGTATACATAGGAGAAAATAAAGATGGATATGTGAGTGTGGATTTATCGAGTACAACTCTACTACAACTCTCATGTCCTCAAAATTCCTTAGTATCTTACTTTCTGAATAACTTATGGGGCTTCTGCTTTCCCGAGCCAAACTTAACAACAATGTAAGTTGATGTTACAGATGCAATTCATATTGTAGCATTCGCTTTTATTCCCTAACTTTTGCCTGAATTGCCCTTTCGGGTTTTCAATCCACTGCGATACCCTTTTTTTCCTAAATTTCCTTTGATAAGTTCAATTTAACGAGTGTACAATTATTTTTCACTCATCCACTCTTTCTTTTGTCCATAACTTTTTCCCGAACCTATACTCACCTAGGTTCATCGGGATGCCTTTTTTGCTTGAGCTAGTCAACTCAGTGGTCATTTAATGCTAAGTACTTTTCACTACATCTTTGTTGACGGGGTGAGGAAAATCCTCTCCATCCATAGTTGTGAGCATCATGGACCCTTCTGAAAAGACTTTCTTCACAACATTTGGTCCTTCGTAATTAGGAGCCCATTTACCCCTAGCATCTATATTGTTAGGAGGCAGGATTCTCTTCAGCACGAGATCACCGGCTTGAAAATTCTATGGACGTACCTTCTTGTCAAAAGCTATCTTCATCCTTCACTGGTATAGTTGTCTGTGGCAAATAGCTGTCAATCTCTTCTCATCAATGAGATTTAGCTGATCCAATCTATTATGAACCCATTCAGCCTCATCCAACTACGCATTTGTCATTATTCTTAAGGAAGGAATCTCCACTTCCACAGGCAAGACTACTTGCATTCCATAAAGAATTGAAAAACGAGTTTCCCTAGTTGAAGTACGTGTAGTGGTACGATAGCCATGCAAATCAAATGGCAACATCTCGTGCTAGTCCTTATAAGTGACAACTATTTTCTGCACAATCTTCTTAATATTCTTATTATCTGCCTCAACCACGCCATTCATCTTTGGTCGGTAAGGAGAAGAATTGTGGTGCTTTATCGTAAAGCTCTCACATATCTCATTCATGATTTTATTATTGAGATTTAACCATTGTCGTTAATAATATTCTCGGGAATCTCGTATCGACAAATGATATTATGCTTGAAGAAACGAGCAACCACCTGCTTAGTGATGTTGGCATAAGATGCTGCTTCAACCCACTTAGTGAAGTAATCAATAGCCACCAGAATGAAATGATGCTCGTTGGAAGCAGTCGGCTCAATCTGGCCAATCATATCAATCCCCCACATTGCGAAGGGCCAAGGTGAAGTTAAGACATTCATAGGATTAGGCAGTATGTGCATCTTATCAGCATAGATCTGACACTTGTAATAGATCCCGGAATAATTTTAGCAATTGTTTTCCATTGTTTACCAATAATAACCTGCTCTCAAGATTTTCTTGGACATAGTATTCCCGCTAGAGTGTCTTCCGAAGGAGCCTTCATGAATTTCTTCTTTAATCTTGTTTGCTTCATGTCTATCCACGCATCTAAGAAAAACGGAATCATAATTTCTTTTGTACAAAACATCCCCATCAAGGAAAAACTTATATGCATATTTCCTCAGAGTCTTCTTATTATTGACAGAAGCATCCTCTAGATAGTATTTCATTTTGAGATATCTCTTGATATCGTAAAACCATGGTTTCTCATCAACGACATCTTATTTTATTTCATAACAAAACGTTGGCTCATCCAACCTCAAGATGGTGATAAAGGGGGCTTAATTTTCCCATATAACTTTAAACATGGATGACAAAGTAGCCAAGGCGTCTGCCAAGTTATTCTCTTCTCTTGGAATACGATTAAAAGTAATCTTGTCAAAATAAGGGGTAAGCTTTAAAATGTGCTCGCGATATGGAATCAAATTTGGGTTACGCATCTCCCATTCTCCATTTATTTGATTAATCACAAGAGAAGAGTCCCCATATACTTCCAAGATTTTGATTCGTAAATAAATAACAGTAACCTAAATATATAAGCTTCATGCTCAGCCATATTGTTTGTACAATTAAAGAAAATTATAGCGGTGAAAGGAGTATGAAAACCTTCAGGAGAAGTAATCACAACACCGACACCATTTCCCAACATATTGGAGGCACCATCGAACACCATCGTCCATCTCGATCCTGATTCGGGTCCTTCTTCTGGGCCCGAGATGTTACAATCATGTATGTACATGATGTCTTCATCAGGAAATTCAAACTTCATCGGCTGATAATCATCTTCCATGGGCTGATGAGCAAGATGATCAGATAACACACTACCTTTGATATCCTTTTAGGTAGTATACTGGATGTCATACTCAGTTAAAATCATCTGCCAATGGGCTATTCTTCCCGTGAGAGCTGGCTTTTCAAACATGTACTTGATTGGGTCCATCTTACAGATCAATAAGGTGGTATGAGTCAACATATATTGCCTTAGTCGGCGAGCAGCCCATACCAAAGCGCGACAAGTTTTCTCGAGCAGTGAGTATCTTATTTCAGAGTCGGTAAACTTTTTAATAAGGTAGTATATCGAATGCTCTTTTCAACCAGACTCATCATGTTTCCCCAACACACACCCCAGCAAGTTCTCTAATACTGTTAAATACATGATCAGGGGCCTACCTTCCACCAGAGGCAAAACAATTGGAGGTTCTAGAAAATTTTCTTTAATCTTATCAAATTCCATTCGGCAATTATTATTCCACCTGTCTGTTTGATCTTTTTTCAACAACTTAATTATTGGTTTACAAGTGGTTGTCAGACGAGAAATGAATCTAGCAATGTAGTTCAATCTCCCTAGAAAACCACGAACCTCTTTCTTTGTTTTTGGCACATGTATTTCTTGTATAGCTTTTACCTTGCTAGGGTCAACCTCAATTCCTTTTTCTCTTTCAATGAAGCCCATTAATTTTCCTGATCTCACCCCAAAGGTGCACTTATTTGGATTCAACCTTAGTCTAAACTTACTTAATCTTTTAAATAATTTCAATAGGTGGACAAGATGTTCCTCTTCTGTCTGGGACTTGGCAATCATATCATCAACATACACCTCAATCTCCTTATGTATCATATCATGAAAGAGAGTAACCATTGCATGTTGATAAGTTGCCCCTACATTTTTCAAACCAAAGGGCATTACTTTGTAACAAAATGTTTCCCAAGGTGTAATGAAATTAGTTTTCTCCATGTCTTCTAGTGCCATCTTGATATGATTAGAGCCATAAAAACCATCCATGAAGGAAAACACTTTAGCTCGAGCAGTATTGTCAACCATAATATCAATATATGGTAAAGGGAAATCATATTTAAGGCTTGCTCTATTTAAATCCCTATAGTCCACACACATTATGACCTTACTGTCCTTTTTAGGCACCGACACAATATTCACAATCCAAGGAGGGTAAGACGTCACTTTCAGAAAACCAACATCAAACTGTTTTTGAACCTCTTCTTTGATCTTCTTAGACATTTCCAAATGAGTTCTCCTAAGCTTTTTTTGACAGGAGGACACTCTTCTCTAAGAGCCCATTTGTGCACAACAATATTTATATCCAGCCCTGGCATATCCTAATAAAACCAAGCAAAGATATCCACATACTCACAGAGTATTTCAATCAATCTTCTCTTAACATTGTCTTCAAAAGCGGCCCCAATCTTTACTTCTCTTAGGACCTCTTTATTTCCCATGTTGATTAATTTTGTAGTCTCTTGGTGTGGTTGAATGACCTTTTCTTCTTGTCTCAACATTCTAGCCAACTCTTCAGGAAGTTCACAATCTTCCTCAGCTTCTTCTTCAGCTTGATAGATTGGATTTTCAAAGTCATAAAGAGCCATAGCAGGATCATTCTCGTCATTTTCTGGGATTAATGGGGGACATAATCACATATTTCCAAAAATAAAAAGAAGGACAAGGAGCAAAATATTTTAATGCAAAAGACGTTCTTTATTAATGATAAATTTTCAATGAAAACATGGTGGCCTTACAGCATGTCCACTACATTTTAGGCGGGACGCAAGGATTATTGCATGAAATAAAAGAAAAAATACTCTTCATAACGGGTGACTTCAACGACGTCCTTAGCAAACCAGTTAGAAAGCTTTTCACTTGGCACAGTAGGACAAACCCACTTATCCATCTCGCAATCAATGTAACCTTTTTCACCTAATTCATGAGCTTATTCATGGATAACCCGACTGCTTAAAAACTGAACCGCTGAGTGGATGCTTTGAACCTTGGAAGGAGTAATAGTCATCATGCTTCGACCATTCATGAAGCCTAAACCTTTCTTATATGTTTGAGTAGGGAGATCTAACACTCTTATCCAGCCTTCTGGATGACCAGATTGAACAATCATTTGTGCTTGAAGATAATATGACATAGAGACTTCAGGCTTCTTATCATCCTGTTGGGGAGCCCTGACAACCTGCACAGTCTCAAAATCTTGACATGGAGTTTCATGGATTTCTCCTTCTACCTCAACATATCGGAAAGTACTTATATGACTAACAATGTATTCCTCTTCACTGCAAACGGTGACCACTTTCCCATTTAACAGGAATTTCAACTTTTGGTGCAGCGTGGATGTGATGGCACCTGCCCCATGGATCCATGGATTACCTCGAACACCTGAGGACCTATCTTGATTGGTAAGTCGACCTCTTCGAACACTTCCCTCTTGGGCAATACATTGAGAGACGAACATGTATCAACCAGAACACGAGATAGGGTAATTTTTCCAATTTCCATAGAAATGTGCAGTGCTTTATTGATCTTCCTCCCCTCGGGAGGCAAATAAATGTCCGTAAAACCCAACCCATTACTTGTAGAAATGCTATTCACAATTCCATCGAATTGATTCACAGATATCTCTTGAGGAACAAAAGAGGTCCCCAACAGCTTCATTAGTGCATTTCTGTGAGACTCTGAATCCTTGAGTAGAGTGAGGACGGATATATTTGAGGGTGTCTGACTCAATTGGTCAATGATCTTGTAGTCACTTTTCTTGATGTACCTCATTAACTCGGCTACATCCTTAGCCATTTCTTCATCCAAAGTAGGTATTGGGGAATTTTTCCCTGGGTTATCACCATTGACCATAATCTGCTTGCCCCTAGTTTTTATTGCGGCACATGTGCTACTTTCAGGTTGTTCTAGTGGAGAGAAAATCTGGCCACTGCGGGTAATTCTGCTTTCACCGATGATGTCATGAACTTCAGACTCATCTTTTTCATATTCACCCCTTTCAGACCTCTGAGTAACAAGCTTTAGCCCTTGTTAATATCATTCACCCCCATAATACCAAGGAATTGCTTTGTTGTTGTCATATGGTATTGGTTCGGGAACGATAATGGTTATAGGTGGATTTTTGGTAGGAACCGAAATTGTGACAGGTACCTGAGTGGTTTTTGCCTTGACACGAATGGTGATTACATGAACCTAATCCTTTATCACTTTAGTCTCAACAACTACACGATAAAATTATAGGACCCCTTGGTAATAAGATTCTGGATTGCGTCTTTCAACAATAAACAACCCTCTAGTTGGTTAAACAAACTGTGCAGTCCATCCCACAGCCCAAGAATACACCCTTACTCGACAACTGCTCCTTCACAAATGAAAGAGGTGTAATTAATTGGTTAATATCCATAATCAAATTCAAATCTCCATCTTCAAGAATGGAATTGACAATGGTTATGCCATGGGTTGGTAGAGGCAGATTCGTAATGTTGGGCGCTCGTCCATAATTGATGGCCTGAGAGTCCAATAGATCTTGGACCTTGTGCTTGAAAGCATAACAATTCTCAATAGTATTCCCTTGTCCGTCGAGTGAAAATCACACTGAGCATTAGCATCAATGTGAGCTGGTAATTTCTCAGGGTCGATCTTCCGTGCACGCAACTCAATTAACTTCAACTCAAGTAACTGAGGCAACAACTCAGCATACGTCATGGGAAGCACATCAAAATTTCTAAGAGGAAATCTTGGTTTTTGTTGATTATTCTGTCTAGGTGCATATGTCTGGCGCTGAGGTGCAGCAACCAGAATTGTTACAGCAGCAATCTGATGATCTGAACCCTGATTTCTGCCTTTCCCTTTTCGAGAATAGAACACTCGAGATTCCCTCTCCTTTTTCTTTTGATGACCACCAAAATACTTCTTAAGGTTACCAACATTATTTCCAGCAACGACATCTTGTATTTTTCCCAACTTAATTCTGATTTCAATTCGCTCTCCATGTGTTACCATCTCAGCAAAAGTACCTAATGTACTGCAAGTTATGTAGTACTGGCCTTGTAATGTACTACAAAACATTTCCACCATATCCCGCTCTAACATGGGTGGTTGAACCTTCGCAGCCATCCCTCGCCACCTCTGGGCATACTCCTTAAAAGACTCATCCCGCTTCTGGGACAAATTCTCTAATTGGGTTCTTATGGGAGCCATATCAGTGTTATACTGATAGTGCATAACTGATCAGTGCATTTTGATGCACATTACTCTACGGTTGTACTTATACATTTCCATGGTTTGCTTGTCTTATTTTTGTATTTTATAATGTTTTTATATTTTAATTTATTTTTATTGTTATTTGATTTTCGTATTTAATTTTAAGCTTTAGCAGTCTGCACGGAAACGATCATAACTGGAGTTTCAGAAGTCCGATTGAGGCGTTCTAATAATCGACGGAAAGCTAAGAGAAAGAGACACAATTCTTATGTTGGAGTCGAAGTCAGAATCGGACTGTAGAAGGGCCAGAAAATTCGTTGAAGTTGCAGCACTAGTTTTAGTTAAGTTTCGGGTCAATTAGTTTTGGGCCTGGGTCGTTTGTTTAACCCAGTTGGGTTGTAAAACGGGTCGCTCTCTTTCCCCTTAGGGTAGCAGCCGTGAACAGTAGCAGGGGGATTCCATTCACGATTTTTTGAAAAGCTTGGACGAATGACTATGGAGAACTAATTCCTTTGGGTTGATCTACTGTAATTCAGGTTCCAATACTTGAGATTATTATAATGTTAATTTAAGTTTAATTCCTTTCAATGATATTTTGTGTTATTGTATGCTTAATTCGATTGCATAAAATATATTGATTCAATTTGGTTGATTGTATGATCCTAACATAGACTCATCACGTTTGCTTAATCCGTTGTTGTGTCTGATCAGTCATGTTTGCTTAATCCATGAAAACTTATCCCGTTTGCTTAATTCGGACAATAGGATCGTACATCTCACAAACTTCACCGCGCTTGTCATTGAGTTTGTACCCAATTAGGAATAGACAATCCGCTTCGGGTATTAAAATTATAATAATCGATGATAGTAGGAACTGAATCAGTAGATCGACTTATTCTATAATCACTTATTTCCAAACAGCTTATTTGATAATCACTTTTTATAATTAGCTTATTTGCCTAAACTCGAACCAAACAACCCCCCAATTTCGATTTTAGTTAGTAAAACCCAAGAGTCCTTGAGAGACGATACTCGAGTTACCGTTACCGTCGTTACTACAGTTTGCAATTTAACTCGTTTTTGATCCCCGGCAACGGCGCCACTTTGATCCGCTGTCGCGCGCGGGTCAAAAACGAGTTAAATTGCAAACTGTAGTAACGACGGTAACGGTAACTCGAGTATCGTCTCTCAAGGACTCTTGGGTTTTACTAACTAAAATCGAAATTGGGGGGTTGTTTGGTTCGAGTTTAGGCAAATAAGCTAATTATAAAAAGTGATTATCAAATAAGTTGTTTGGAAATAAGTGATTATAGAATAAGTCGATCTACTGATTCAGTTCCTACTATCATCGATTATTATAATTTTAATACCCGAAGCGGATTGTCTATTCCTAATTTCTGTACAAACTCAATGACAAGCGCGGTGAAGTTTGTGAGATGTACGATCCTATTGTCCGAATTAAGCAAACGGGATAAGTTTTCATGGATTAAGCAAACATGACTGATCAGACACAACAACGGATTAAGCAAACGTGATGAGTCTATGTTAGGATGAGGAGGATTAAGGGAAGTGAAAGAGTGAACTTAGGACGAAATATTTCTGCCTTTATTCAGCCCAAACAATCATCTGACAAGGCTGTAAGTGAGCAAAATGTTTCAGCCCTCACTACTCAGGTGCTGCCACAAAAGCAGAAGGATCCGGGAACATTTGCTATTCCTTGTACCATCGGAGATAGTAAATTTGAGAATTGCATGCTTGATTTGGGAGCGGGCATTAATGTTATGCCTACTTCTGTTTATAATAACCTTTGTCTTGGCCCTTTGCAGCATACAGGTTTAATTATTCAATTGGCAAACAGGAGCAACGCTCGACCCGCCGGGGTTGTCGAAGATGTCCTTGTTCAAGTTAACGATTTGATTTTTCCTGCAGATTTTTACATTCTAGATATGGAAGGCGAAACCAAGACAAGCAGAGCTCCCATAATTTTAGGCAGACCATTCATGAAAACGGCAAAAACGAAGATTGATGTTGACGATGGAACCATGTCCATGGAATTTGGTGACATTGTCGCAAAATTCAACATTTTTGACGCCATGAAACATCCCTTGGAGGAGCATTCTGTTTTTCACATTGAGTTGATTTCTGAACTAGTTGATGATAGTTGTTCTGAATTATTTGCACTTGATTTTCCATCTCTCTCTGATTTTGATGATACTTATTCATGTCCTGATTGCACTGACACTAACGTTTGTGTTCTTTATACTGAGATTGATGCTTCCTTGCAGCCTGATACATTTCCTACAGGTGAAGTTGTTACCGATGAGGCTGTTTTTGTCGTCGATGCTCTTGACATCCCAGCTGCCCCAAGCATTCCATCCATCGAGCAGCCCCCGTCCTTAGAGCTAAAAGAGCTCCCTGGGAACCTGAAATATGCTTACTTGGAGCATAATGAAAAACTTCCTGTGATTATCTCTTCTAACCTTGATTTCAATCAAGAAGACAGACTTTTGCAGGTATTGAAGAGGCACAAGAAAGCAATCGGGTGGACATTAGCCGACCTTCCAGGTATTAGTCCTTCGATGTGCATGCACAGGATTTTACTTGAGGATGGAGCGAAAACAGTAAGGCAGCCCCAAAGGAGGCTTAATCCTTTGATTCTTGATGTTGTAAAGAAAGAGGTAACCAAACTCTTGCAAGTAGGTATCATTTATCCTATCTCTGACAGTAAGTGGGTAAGTCCAGTGCAGGTTGTACCTAAGAAATCTGGACTCACAGTGGTAAAAAATGAAAAGAATGAACTTGTTCCCACTAGAGTCCAGAACAGCTGGAGAGTTTGTATTGATTACAGAAGACTGAACCAGGCTACTAGAAAGGATCACTTTCCTTTGCCGTTCATTGACCAGATGCTTGAACGGCTAGCTGGTAAATCACATTATTGTTTTCTTGATGGTTTTTCAGGTTACTTTCAAATTCATATTGCACCTGAAGATCAAGAAAAGACCACTTTCACTTGCCCATTCGGTACATTTGCTTACAGGAAGATGCCTTTTGGCCTTTGCAATGCTCCTGGCACTTTCCAACGATGCATGATGAGTATTTTCTCTAACTTTATTGAAAATTGCATGGAAGTGTTTATGGATGACTTTACTGTCTATGGTTCTTCTTTTGATGCATGCCTGAACAGTTTAAACTTGATTTTAGAAAGATGCATCGAGACTAACCTTGTGTTGAATTATGAAAAGTGTCATTTTATGGTTGAGCAGGGAATTGTCCTTGGTCACATTATTTCTGAAAAAGGAATTTCTGTTGACCCTGCTAAGATTGATGTGATTTCTACACTGCCTTACCCTTCTTGCATTCGCGAGATTCGTTCTTTTCTTGGTCATGCAGGTTTTTACAGGCGTTTCATCAAGGATTTCAGCAAGATAGCTCTTCCGTTGTCGAACTTGTTGAAGAATGATGTCACTTTCGATTTTGATGACAAATGCAAACAAGCGTTCGAATTCTTGAAGAAAGCATTGACCTCCGCTCCCATCATTCAGCCCCCTGACTGGACACTTCCTTTTGAGCTTATGTGTGATGCTTCAAATTATGCTGTTGGGGCTGTCCTTGCACAAAGAGTTGACAAGGCTGCCCATGTTATTTACTATGCTTCTAGGACTTTAGATTCTGCACAGTCAAATTACACTACCACTGAAAAAGAACTGCTAGCTATTGTTTTTGCTCTTGACAAATTCAGATCTTATTTGCTAGGTTCCAAGGTTGTTGTTTTTACTGACCATGCAGCTTTAAAGTACTTGCTGAAGAAGCCGGATGCAAAACCGAGATTGATTCGGTGGATGTTGTTGCTCCAGGAGTTTAATGTCGAGATAAAAGACAAAAGTGGAGTTGAGAACTTAGTGGCTGACCACTTAAGCAGGATAGAGAGAGATGAAGACCCTTTTCCTATTCAGGATGACTTTCCTGATGAGCAGTTGTTTCTTTTGCATGGGATTACACCTTGGTTTGCTGACATTGTTAATTTTCTTGTTGCTGGTGTTTTTCCCACAGGTGCATCTCGATCACAAATCCACAAACTCAAGAGTGATGCCAAATATTATGTCTAGGATGATCCGTATCTATGGAAGTTTGGTAGTGATCAGGTAATCAGGAGATGTGTCCCCGACAATGAGATTGAATCTATTTTGAAATTTTCTCATGCATCTCAAGTCGGCGGACACTTCGGTCCTCAAAGGACTGCAAGAAAAGTCCTTGATTCAGGTTTCTACTGGCCAACTATTTTTAAGGATGCTTTTGAGACTTACCGCACTTGTAAAGAGTGTCAGATAGCAGGTACAAACATCACTCGCAAGAGTGAAATGCCTCAGTAGCCGATGCTTTTCTGTGAGGTATTTGATGTATGGGGAATTGACTTCATGGGTCCCTTTCCTGTATCATTTGGTTTCCTTTATATTTTACTTGTTGTTGACTATGTTTCAAAGTGGGTGGAAGCTATCCCCACTAGGACTAATGATTCTAGAGTTGTTGTAGATTTTGTCAGGTCTAATATCTTTTGCAGGTTTGGAATACCGCGAGCTATCATAAGTGACCAAGGCACTCATTTCTGCAACCGCACCATGGAAGCTTTACTCGGGAAGTATGGAGTTGTGCACAGAGTCTCTACCGCATATCACCCACAGACTAATGGGCAAGCTGAGATCTCAAACAGGGAGATCAAACAGGTTTTAGAGAAAATGGTGCAGCCAAACAGGAAAGATTGGAGCCGTCGTCTCGAAGACGCACTCTGGGCTCAAAGGACAGCTTTCAAGACACCCATTGGGATGTCTCCTTATCGACTTGTTTTTGGTAAGGCATGTCATCTTCCTGTTGAGTTAGAACACCGTGCTTATTGGGCGGTGAAAAGTTGTAATTTGGAGATGCAACAAGCAGGTATAGAAAGAAAACTCCAATTACAACAGTTGGAAGAGCTTAGATTAGAGGCTTATGAGAGCTCTAGGATTTATAAAGAGAAAACTAAGCACTTCCATGATAAAATGATTTCTAGGAAGGAATTTTCTGTGGGCCAACAGGTTTTACTGTTTAACTCCCGCCTTAAGCTTATGGCTGGGAAACTTCGATCCAAATGGATTGGCCCCTTTGTTGTTACCAATGTTTTCCCTCATGGTGCAGTAGAAATAAAAAGTGCAGGTACTGACAAAATCTTCAAGGTTAACGGGCAGCGGCTGAAGTTATTCCATGAAAGTTCGGTGCCTGAAAATGTCAGCATAGAGGAGCTTTCTTTGGAAGCACCTAACTACACTGCAACTTGATCAGGGAGTCCTTCTTTCCTTCTCTCTACTTTATTAGTAATGTCCTTTCATTGAGGGCAATGCTTATTTTAAGTGTGGGGGAGGAAATCGTGTGTTTTATTTGTTTTTGTTTGTTAGTTTTTTTTTTAATTTAATTTCAACCAATAAAAAATGCATCTTCTTGAAAGTTTTAGGCTATAGACTGATTTGAGTCGGGTTTGCGGAGACGTGGTAAAAATTCACAAGATCGGTATCGTTCTAACACCGTAAGTCTCCTACATATGGAAATTGATTTGAATTTGTTATTATGTTTTAGCCTTAATTTCTCATTCTTTGACAGCTCTTGAGTAGTTTATTTCAGCAGTCGGCACCATCTCTCACACACTTTACGCAGGAAAATCGATGAATATAAGTGAATGTTCCGAAAAGAAAAAAAAAGAGAGAAAAGAAAAAGAGAATACACCTTCTAAGTTTGGTGACCCTCACCCGGTCACTTAACCCAACGGTTGTGTAATCTTCAAAAAAAAAAAAAAGTTTTCAAAACTCTTTGTTAGTTGGTTCAGCGGTTTCTGGTGCTGAACTTGGTAGGGAGGATTACGGTCCGATCCCCCGCAACTACATCTGAGTAATCAAAGGGTTATGCCACGTAAGTACCGGAACCCCGTGCAAAAGGATCAGAGTCACTAACCGGTCGTCCTGCTATAAGTGTGTGGAGATAACGGGCTTAATGTGATTGCGCCTGAATGAAAAAGAGCAAAAAGGATGAGTAAGTTAGGCTATGGTATAATAATATGATTTGAAATTGGTTTGTGTATTTAGGAGGCTTATGTCTGCATATCTGTGGTTAGTGTTCTTACGATGTTCTTAGTGTGCAAGATTAGTACCTGTTGATGCAAACTTACCCGAAGAAGATTTGTAGCCTAGGATAAGTAACTGTTGATGTATTTGTGCTTTCTTTGTTTTGTTTTTCATTTTGCTCGGAGTGCAAAAGTTCAAGTGTGGGGGAATTTGATCAGTGCATTTTGATGCACATTACTCTACGGTTGTACTTATACATTTCCATGGTTTGCTTGTCTTATTTTTGTATTTTATAATGTTTTTATATTTTAATTTATTTTTATTGTTATTTGATTTTCGTATTTAATTTTCAGCTTTAGCAGTCTGCACGGAAACGATCATAACTGGAGTTTCAGAAGTCCGATTGAGCCGTTCTAATAATCGACGGAAAGCTAAGAGAAAGAGACACAATTCTTATGTTGGAGTCGAAGTCAGAATCGGACTGTAGAAGGGCCAGAAAATTCGTTGAAGTTGCAGCACTAGTTTTAGTTAAGTTTCGGGTCAATTAGTTTTGGGCCTGGGTCGTTTGTTTAACCCAGTTGGGTTGTAAAACGGGTCGCTCTCTTTCCCCTTAGGGTAGCAGCCGTGAACAGTAGCAGGGGGATTCCATTCACGATTTTTTGAAAAGCTTGGACGAATGACTATGGAGAACTAATTCCTTTGGGTTGATCTACTGTAATTCAGGTTCCAATACTTGAGATTATTATAATGTTAATTTAAGTTTAATTCCTTTCAATGATATTTTGTGTTATTGTATGCTTAATTCGATTGCATAAAATATATTGATTCAATTTGGTTGATTGTATGATCCTAACATAGACTCATCACGTTTGCTTAATCCGTTGTTGTGTCTGATCAGTCATGTTTGCTTAATCCATGAAAACTTATCCCGTTTGCTTAATTCGGACAATAGGATCGTACATCTCACAAACTTCACCGCGCTTGTCATTGAGTTTGTACCCAATTAGGAATAGACAATCCGCTTCGGGTATTAAAATTATAATAATCGATGATAGTAGGAACTGAATCAGTAGATCGACTTATTCTATAATCACTTATTTCCAAACAGCTTATTTGATAATCACTTTTTATAATTAGCTTATTTGCCTAAACTCGAACCAAACAACCCCCAATTTCGATTTTAGTTAGTAAAACCCAAGAGTCCTTGAGAGACGATACTCGAGTTACCGTTACCGTCGTTACTACAGTTTGCAATTTAACTCGTTTTTGACCCGCGCGCGACAGCGGATCAATAACAAAAGCCTCAACTAACTCTCTACATGTACGGATGTGACTGCTTTCCAACTGCATGTGCCACTCGAGTGAACCACCTGTTAAGATGTCTTGAAATAAGTGCATCAACAATTTCTCATCATCAGAATATGCAGACATCTTCTGGTAAAAAGACTTAACATGGGTCTTTGGACAGGAGGTGCCTTTGTATTTCATGAAATCAAGTACTTTAAACATTGGGGGAATCTTCACCCCAGGAACTAAGCCCAAATCGGACATGTCAAAGCCTACCATACCTTGACTTTCAAACCTGCACATCCGCTCTTCAAGCCTATGTAATTTCTTCTCAGATTTTGTTGGTTCATCAACATTGGACATCTAGTCTTCCCAATTATCTTCTTCTACAGGCCTGACAGGAATATGAACAGGTCTTGGCAGTACAACAGTTTATTCAATACCATGACGAATATGAGTAGGCGGAGGAGAATTCCCGACAACTTGAACCACATGGATACCTTGATTATTTGAGGGACCACCGAGATTTGTAGGCTGGCTATTCTGAACATTCATACTGGTGTTCGAATCCAGATTCCCATTTCGAGCACCTCCTGGATATTCCCTTAATGGCACAAAGGTAACACTTCCATTTTGGAAAAGCAAGCTTTATTTCAAAAGTCAATGCATAGAGTTCCCAACTTGTTTCATCTAAGTATAAGCAATGTCAAAGGAAAAATAAACATGTCTAGAGCCTCCCATAAACTCAGTCCATGCTTGTATTATGCCTTGAAACCATGTTTTCCACTTTTCTTCAAAATCAAGTAACATAGCCATAACTCTATATCTCACAAGTCTGTCAACCTCAAGGGCTCTAACCTTTTTCTTATAATTATACAAGTCTATTGCAAGAGGATACACGAACACACAAGCTCTCAAACTCTCCCAAACTCAAAATTGCATAACAAACAACCATTGTTGCATATTCTGACCAAAAACTCCAAACTCAAAATCGACTTGTGCGTTCCTTGGCCTTTTGGTTCCTAAAATCATATACATCAAATACAAACCATCCCACACTCTGTTACACGACTGTAACATCATCTTCATCAACTTCTATAACCAAAAAATAGAGCTTGCACCTTCACTTCTCTAGCACGATTAAAACACTCCCAGCATCAACTAATCATTGCATTAGCTTCCTGGGAACTTGAGGAAGCGAACCTGGTCATCATAACTCCTTAAAAGCAGCTCAAACTCATTTCACGATTTCCAGTTTTGAGGTGCATTTTCAGAACTTCTATCTTCTCATTTAGGCATTGTTAGGCTTGCATTTGTGAAGATAAAATGTAGACATCATTGCCCTGAAGCTGTACATGTCTATAGATTTCATTTATTTTGATTAAGCTAGGAGAATTTTAGGATTGAACTTGCTGAAATAATTAGGTTAGAATTTTGTACTTTTAGAAATTCTTATTCATCTTTGGTTTATAGCTTTATTTATTTACATGATTGGATTCGTATGGAAAAATGGAGCAACTTTCATGTTTGCATATTTCATTTTTGTTGAGAAATGGTGAAGTTACAGGATCCATGGCTGGAGGTTGAAGATGAAGTTCATTTCTGGAACTTGTTTTGTATTATGTATTTATTATTTCAGTTAAGTTAACGGATGTACAACCCCCCCCCCCCCCCCCCCCCCCCCCATTGGCAAAGGTAGCGTGTGTGTATTGGAGGTCATGGGTTCAACACCCAGCGCTACCTTTTTTCCTTATTTTTCACATTTTCTCTATTTTTTTTTGTTAATCCAACGCTGGGCCTCCCCCTTTGGGCCTTCCCTAGATTTTTTTCTAACTTTTCACCCCCTGTTTACTATTGCATGTTGGCCCAATCTTTTTATATTTTTATTTTTATTTATTTTCTTTTTCTTATTTTATTTTATTTTCAGTTTTATTATTTTTATTATTATTATTATTATTATCATTTTTAATAGTAAAAAATATAAAAATATTTTTATTTATTATTTACACTTATATATTTTATTTTCTTTATAAAAAAAATACCAAAAACATTTTTCTTAATAAATTAATTTCTTTTTTTCTTAAATAATTAATATTTAGATTTAGGTTTAATTATTATATTTTCTTTTTTATTTAAAATTAATTTAGAACTTAGGTTTCTTTTAATTAATTAATTTTCATTTTATTTTTATTAACTTAAAACCTTTTTTACAAAAAACCCTAAAAACATTTTTAACTTAATTTCTTTCATAATTAATTTAGGTTTAAGTTTTGTTTAAATTTTTAATTAATCATCTCTCTTAATTAGGTTAAAACCCTTTCATTAAAAACAAAACAAAAATCATTTCTTCTTCCATTTGCATTTGTACATTATATTTTTCAATTCTTGTACATTATTCAATATGGTTGTAGTAGATAATTAGGTTTAATTTTCTTGCAAAATCCCCATTTGTAAATTTGTATACCCCCTCCCATAATGATGTAATATCTTAGTAATTTTACTTTCCGCAATTTATCGCTTTATATAAATGCTAGTAAATTAGGGTTTGTATGGAAAGGCTAAAATCAACAAGTTAGCAAATCCTAATTCAAGATAAACAAGCATGTAATTCAATACACTTTCACACTTACAACCTTAGGGTAATTCCACTTTGTGGCCTTACAAAAATGGCCACGTTATGCATGTGGGATATCTTAGCAAAAAGCAATCAAAAAATACAAGATCATAGTCCCTCGATGACGCCATCAATGTTGCCTTTCAAAATGATCTTAGTCCCTCAAAAGAAAATGCTAAGATATCTCACAACATTTCTATCATGACTATACGATGACCCACGCCCGTCCCTTTATATCCAAAGATAAGGCTATTTACCAAATCAATGGTAAGATAGCAATATCAAAGGAAAGGAAGAACTGAACAAAGACTTTTGAGTAGGTAGATTATTCCTAGTTGCTTGCTCATCTTCAAATCAAACATCCTTGCTATTTTAAAAACAAACACCTAACACTTTCAAAAAACACTTTCAAAAACCTTTTCCAAACATGAAATATTTCCAAAAGCTCAACACTTTGTATATGTTCTTACGAACGAGAACTATTACAAAGTTTGCCTAAACGAATGCGCCTTTTCAAAATACTTTCAAAAACCACACAAAGCACACTTTTCAAACAAAAGCAAGTGATCTAGCAAGCAACTAAGAGCCCATAGATAACTATAGATGAAAATGGTGATAATACCTTCCTTTTTCATGATCTACCCCCCGAACTCAAGAAACAATCTCAAAGGTCTTTCCTATTCTTTTCAGCCTTTCCTTTTAGATAAAATAAAAGTCGGTGGCGACTCTTGCTAACCGCAACATTTGCGATAAAACGCAAAACACCAAAGTCAGTTCTCCCACCGTATCACATTATGCATGATTGAATTTTTTATGTTTTTGGTAGATGCAATGTAATGATGAATGTGTAGCATTACGCTGGGGAAAGCACATCAATAATCGGCTACTTAGAAGACAATGTACTTATTAACGATTATTCTCGCATATCTGATCTTCTATAGAGAAATGGCAATCTTAAAATTCGATGGGGAACCGAGATTCAAAACGACCAACCTCTAAAGATTGATATCATTGTAGAAGTAACTTACTGGAGTGAAATACTGCAAAAATAAATTGCAGTTTAAATAAAATCTTGAATTCTATTTAGAAACAGGAGAGCTTCGTTGGGGATGTGTGATATGGTGGGAGAACTGACTTGAGTGTTTTGCGTTTTATCGCAATTGTTGCGGATAACAAGAGTCGCCACCAACTTTTCTTTTATCTAATAAAGGAAAGGGTGAAACTTTGCAATGATTCTCGCATCATTGAGAATGTATACAAAGTGTTGGTTTTGAAAATATTTGTTTAAAGGAAGTGTTTTGGAAAGATGTTTTGAAAATTCCAATGGAAAGCCATTTTGTAATGATTCTTTTATCGTTGATAATGTATACAAAATGTTTGTTTGAAAAGTGTTTTTGAAGTTGTGAGGTCTAAATGGTTTTTTTTGTGAGCAAGCAATTACGATAAATCTACCTACTCAAAAAGTCTTTGTTATTTTCCTCCTCCTTTAGATAATGCTTATCTACCATTCATTGTAAGGGACTAAGATCATTGGACGTGAAGGGACAGGTGTGGGTCATTGTATAGTCATAGAAGGAAACTTGTAGGATGTTGTAGCAATTGTTGTAAGGGACTAAGATAATTTACCGAAGGCAGCATTGTTGGGTCATCGAGGGACTATGATATTTTAATCGAGGGTCTTTGCTAAAATCATCTCATGTTCGATGGACATGACTGTTTTTTATCTGAGGTAACAAGTGTGGGTTACCTTGAAGGTGCATGTGTGCAACGTGTTATGTTTTCATGTATATTATGTTGAAATTAAGGTTGTCTAATGTTGATTTTAAATCTTGCCATACAAACCCTAGTTACTAGCAATAATATGCAAATTGATGAATTGCGGAATTTAAATGTCCTACGCTATTACAATACTTTTGGCAATCAGGGATACAAATTTACAAATGTGAGAGGAAAGCAATAAAGCCCTAATTACTATTAAAAACCATTGAATGTGAATTACAAAAATAATTAGGCACAAAATGTAGAGATGAAGAAGAAATAAAAAAATGTCTTTTTAAGGTTTTTGATGAAAAAGTTTAGGGATTAACCTAGTTGAATTAATTAATTTATTACAAGAAAGGTTAATTCATTATTAACAAAACCTAAATCTTAGTTCATTAAAATAAAAACTTAAGTCTAATTTAACCTTGTTTAGAAAATGATTTTTGTTAAGGTTAATAAAGAAAATATTCTATAATATAAAAGAAATGATAAAGACTTAATTTAACAAAATAAAATAAAATGCCTAAATTAAAATATTTTTAATTTAATGAATATAATATATTTTTTGGTGGTTTTTGGTTTAGGTAAAATAAATATATAAATGAAAATAAATAAATAATAAAATAATTGAAAATAGTTGGGCTGGGGGTTAAAAAGTGATCAGGGGGTTAAAAGTTGGGAAGCAGGCCCAAACTGTTTTTGTTGTTTTTTATTTGAAATCTGAAAATAAAAAGAAAGAGAATGATGGGTTTATGTTGTTATAAGTAATTGACTTTGTGCATAAAGCTTGATTTTCAAGAATGGCAATGTTAACTTCCTCCCTAAAATTGAAAATTGACTTGGACAATGCTTAAACCACTTGGATCATAGCTCAAAAGTTTGCGTAATCCATTAATCATGGGTAGATACACAAGTTAGATGGCCGGCAAAGGAAGATTATACAGCATAACATTTGAAATTGGATTATGTGTTCATCAAGAAAATGACTTCTAATTCAAGAAATGATGCCCAACTTCTTCTCTTCAATTCTCTTAGCTCAAAAATGATCTCTTCAAGTTCTGGGACAACCTTCATGTCAACCACGTTGTCTAAATCATCTTGGAGCTTAGTGAAAATTTGCCAACAAGTTATGTCAAAAATCTTCCTAAACTTGCTAAAATTTTCACTATGTATTTTATAAAGAATGTCATGTCTTTATGAGCTTATATCTTCAAATCTAAGAATTTTTTGGACATCAACCCTCTAATACAAAATTGTAGAGTTCATCAAGATCTACAACTTTCATGTGAAAGTTTTCCTTGAATCATCCTACATCTTGGTGAAAAATTGTCACGAAGTATTGAAATTATCAAGGTTAAAAAATACTTAAAAATTTTCTAAGTATTAAAAACTTCGACTTTTTATGGATTTTCTTGAATTTCTTGATTCTTGGTGATCAAGTTTGATATTTTTGAGTATCTTGATGAATCTTGACCTTTGAAATCCAAAGGTGATCAAAAAGTCAAAGTTTGACTTTTTGTGTATTAGTTGACTTTTCATCAATTGATCAAATTTCAACTATCAATTCATTGATCTTAAGAAATGATTTGAGCCATGAATTTAGGTCAATATGTTGTTTTTGGGTCCTTAAGATTATGCTCAAAGTCACTGAGTCATGTACTAGGTCAAAAGTCAATGATCTGTCATTCTCAGTCGAAACCCAAATTTTGACCATTTTGCCCCTTTTATGATTTGAGTGCTTTTCTTGAATAATTGTGATCAACACTTGATCAATTGATGAATATGACTTCAAAATGTTGATGTTGGCCAAAAAATTATGAATTTTGACTGTCTATTGACCACAGTTGACCTTTTACCCAATACAACTAATTTTCAGTCATCTGAGCAATTGACTAAGCAAATTTGTGATGCAAGACTTGAAACTTGGTATGAGAAATCTTGTTGACCTATAATGAACATGAAAGTCATTTGAGGCATAAAAAGTCCAATTGTCCTTGAGAAAACCAAAACCCTAATTTGGAGGCTTAGTGCTTAAGAGGTGAGCTTGTTTGATCAAGCCGTTGAGAACTCTTGAGCATTTGAGATTTTTGGTGAGAAATGTATTTGAGAAAAGAGAGGGAAAATTGTAGGGTACAATAGCTGCCCCTGTTCAATCTTCTTAAACCTGAAGAGTTAGATTGGCTTGTCCACCATTCGTGACTTGAAGGTGGAAGATGATTGAACACATAAGTGCCCAGAAATTTGCACTCGCCTATGCAGGAAGTAAAACTGTCTATTGATTATGCAGGGAATGGACTTAAAGACGCCATTTGGAGAGTTGTTAAAGATGGGCTTAAACATGCCATCCAAAGTAATTTTTGATAGAAATATCATAATGAGACTATGCTCGATTGTATCCGAGGAGTATCAGAATAAGTTTATGCTTGATTTAAACTGAGCCATAAAGAAGTATCAGAATAAATCTTTGGTCGATTTAATATGAGCCAGCAGATGTTTGGAAATCTTTAATTGAGAAAGGTATCAGAATAAATCTTTGGTCTATTTAATCCGAGCCAGAAAAGGTCTACTAAGAGAAGTATCATAACAAATCTTTGGTCGATTTAATATGAGCCAACAGATGCTTGAAAATCTTTTACTGAGAGAAACATCAGAATAAATCTTTGGTCGATTTAATCTGAGCCAGAAAAAGTTCTACTGAGAGAAGTATCAGAATAAATCTTTGGTCGATTTAATCTGAGCCAGTAGATGTTTTTAAAATTTTAACTGAGAGAAGTATCAGAATAAATCTTTGGTTAATTTAATCTTAGCCAGAAAAAGGTCTATAAAGAGAAGTATAAATCTTTGGTCGATTTATTCTATGCCAGTAAATGTTTTTAAATCTTTAACTGAGAGAAGTATCAGAATAAATCTTTGGTTACTTTAATCTGAGCCAGCATATGTTTGAAGGGAGTGTCCATCATGTAGATACTTACCCTTACTTTGTTTCAGAGAGTGACCTACAATTTGTTTTGAGGATCTGTTGATGATATTGGTTTGTCGATTGATTCTTTTCTGAAAGGGTAAAGAGTTAGTTGTATGCAATGTCATGATGTATGAAATGCATTGCGTAATAATGTTCTCAAAAAATATGAGATTTTTCTATATGCGTTTCGTATGCATATGCTATGATATATGAATCTATAATGTTGTTGAAGTGTATCTTCGTTTGGGGAAATAAATCCCTGACTATTATCGAGGATGAAGAATATGTATATCTTCAATCTTGTCTAGAATGCTTCCATTGGGGATTCCTCCTTGCTTATTTGAAGAAACTCTGCAAGGGATGTATTGATCTTTGTCTGGGGAGTAGAGTTTAGGAACATTGGTCGTTTGTTGCTCTGTTGGGGAGTTTATTTCTTATATACCCTGACTGGGGATAAAAGAGATGGTTAAACTACCGACTTTCCTAGGGAAGATAAAGTTAACTAGTATCTGGTCGGTTTTGTAAGTGTTTAGTTATTGGCATGTATTTTTGGTAAAACCAGGTGTGTAAATGTCATGACTGATGTCATAACATTCTGGATTATTAGGTTCTTCATGCAGAAAAAGTATGGCATACAGTAGCTACTGTGTATGAGTGTGTATCTGAGCATTTTGCAAAAAATCACATTTATTGCCTTCTACCAAAATCAGTAAACAGGAATTTTGATGTCATAACAAATGTTAAGACATCCTGTACTGATCTAACAGATATGCAGTTTGGTTAATTCTGAGATTTTTCAGGAAGATGGCTCATTCTTTCAAGAACAGAATCTCACGTGGACTTTAGGTTAACCTAGCTCAACCCTAATCTGGTTGATAAATTCTTGTGACCAAGTCTTAAGGTTAAACCTAATTAACCCTAGCTTTTTGTGGAAACCCTAACCGAAGAAACAACTGCTATATATTCAACAGGATTGTTGTTTGGAAGATATCTCTTTGGACTGAAGATCAATTAGGAGCTGTATAGTTTTAACTGCTGTAATCCAAGCAAGTATCATTGTGATAAGTGACTTGGAATAGGTTTTGATTGTAAGGGTTTTTGTATCACTCGAAGCTTTGAAGCAAGAGTGTTTGTGTCTCTTGACTAAAGCTGTGAAGCAAAGTCAAGTTAGGTTTATGTATCACTCAAAGCTGTGAATCAAGAGTGTTTGTGTTACTTGATTAAAAAGCTGTGAAGCATAATCAAGTGTATGTTCTGAAGAGTGTCTTCATTAATTCATTAGTCAATTGTTTTAAGTATCACTGTTGTGATTGAGGGGGAGTGAGTAGGAACTCAGGTTTAAGTAGAACTTAGATTGAAGTTGCATTGGGTAGGTCTTAAGTGAAGGAGATAAACTGGTTGGTTTATTCCTGAATTAATATCTCTTATAGTGGATTTCCTCACTGGCTTGGTAGCCCCCAGAGTAGGTGTTGTTTCACACTGAACTGGGTAAACAATTGACTGTGTTCTTTATTGTTTTTATTTACTGTCTTATAGAAAGTCAGATACGGTGTCATAACATTCACTGTGACATTGAGTATCTGCTGCCAGAATTTCAATTGGCATCAGAGCAGGCACCCTGCCTGTATTACTGGGTGAGATCTAGGGATATCACTTTCTGGCACTATGGACAAAGAAGGAGTTTTTGGAAATAGCCCACCCATTCTGGATGGAACAAATTATGACTACTTGAAACCTCGTATGATTGCCTTCTTAAAATCATTGGACACAAAGGTTTGGAGAGCTGCTGACAAAGGATGGATCCATCCCACCATAACTGAGAAAGATGGGACAATCAGTCTGAAGCCTGAGGAAGAATGGAGCAAAGAAGAAGATGACTTAGCCCTGGGTAATTCCAAAGCTTTAAATGCCTTGTTCAATGGAATTGATAGAAACATTTTCAGACTAGTACATCAATGTGAACTGGCCAAGGAAGTGTGGGACACTCTCAAAACTACCCATGAAGGCACATCCAAGGTAAAAATGTCAAGGCTTCAGATGCTGACTACAAAGTTTGAGAACCTAAGGATGAAGGAAGATGAAACCATTCATGAGTTTCACATGAACATCTTGGAGATTGCCAACACCTCAGGAGCATTGGGTGAAAAGATGTCTGAAGAAAAACTGGTGAGAAAGATTCTCATATCCCTGCCTAAAAGATTTGCAATGAAGGTAACTGCTATAGAGGAAGCCCAGGACATCAGCAACTTAAAGGTGGATGAACTCATTGGGTCTCTTCAGACTTTTGAGATGGGGATCAGTGACAATGTTGACAAGAAAAACAAGAGCATAGCACTTGTATCCAACACTGAAGATGAAAACAAGGAGGATGAAGAAGAAAATATTTCAGAAGCTATATCCATGCTTGGAAGACAATTCAACAAACTCATCAAGAGAATGGATCCAAAGTCAAGGTCAAATGTTGAGAACATCCCCTCTGACATTAACAGATCTTATGACTCCAACAGAAGACCAATGTCTGAAGAGAAGGGAAATCAAGGCAGAGGAATTCAATGCCATGGTTGTGAAGGATATGGGCATATTCGAGCTGAATGTCCTACCTTTCTTAAGAAACAAAAGAAAGAAATGTCAGCTACCTGGTCTGACTATGATTCAGAAAGTAATTCTGAAGAAGAATCTGCCAAACTAGTTAATGCACTAACTGGTGTTTGTACCTCTGAAAGTGACACTAGTGATGAGGAAGTGACATTTGAAGAACTGGCTGATACTTACAAGAAATTGTCTATCAGAAGTGCTGAAGTCTGTGTGCAAAATGAGAGACAAACAAAACTCATCATAAAGTTGGAGGCTGAAAAAAGGGCAGACCTTGAAACTATAAGTCATCTAGAAGGGGAAGTTCAATTGCTGAACTCAAAACTGAACCAGATGACCAAATCTGTCAAGATGCTGACAAATGGAACTGATAAATTGGAAGAAATCCTTCAGGTTGGACAAAATGTGAGAAACAAGTCTGGTCTAGGATTTGTGGCGGCAAAGAAATCTGGTGCAGACAAGAAGATCAGGTCTGATAAACAAATGTCAAAGCAGATGTCATAACATAACACTCAACATCGGGAACAGAGAAATATGAAGAAGAAGTACCAAAGATGGAGATGTCATCATTGTGGGAGGTTTGGTCACATAAAGCCTTTCTGCTTCAGATTGTATGGATACCCTAATCAGAACCCAGGTGTCAAACCTAAGTCTAACAGGGTACCACATACTCCTCAATGGAAGAAAAAGGCTACTGCCCTGATAGCTCACACTTCCCTGAGAGTTTCTGCAAAGGAAGACTGGTACTTTGACAGTGGGTGTTCTAAGCACATGACTGGAATCAAGAACCTTCTCAATAATGTTAAACCTCACACCACTAGTTATGTGACCTTTGGAGATGGTGCTAGAGGTGAAATCAAAGGAGTTGGTAATTTGGACTGCCCTGGAGTTCCAAATCTGAATGAAGTACTATTGGTAAAAGGCCTGACTGCTAATCTCATTAGTATCAGTCAATTATGTGATCTAGGATTCAAGGTCAACTTCTCAAAATCTGAATGTCTTGTAATTAATGAAAAACAAGAAGTTGTAATGAAAGGAGTCAGATCTAAAGACAACTGTTACTTGTGGGAGCCTGAGAACACTAATTACTCCACTGTGTGTTCTATTGCCAAAGAAGAAAAAGAGGTGAAACTGTGGCACCAAAAACTTGGCCATCTTCATCTAAGAGGAATGAAAAGGAGTATCTCCATGGAGGCAGTCAGAGGGATTCCAAGACTGCAAATTGATGAAAGGAGAGTTTGTGGTGAATGTCAAGTTGGTAAGCAGACTAGGATGTCACATCCAAAGTCAAGACATCTGATCACCTCTAAGGTTCTAGAACTTCTTCATATGGGACCAATGCAGGTGGAAAGTCTTGGTGGAAAGAGATATGCCTATGTTGTGGTGGATAAATTTTCCAGATTCACCTGGATTAACTTCATTAAGGAAGAATCTGATGTGTTTAAAGAACTGTGCAAAAGAATTCAAAGAGAAAAAGAAGGGTGTATTGTCAGAATCAGAAATGATCATGACAAGGAATTTGAAAACAGTAAGTTTAATGAGTTCTGGTCCTCAGAAGGAATTAGTCATGAATTCCCTTCTCCTATAACTCCTCAACAGAATGGAGTTGAAGAGAGGAAAAATAGGACCATACAGGAATCTTCCAGAGCTATGATACATGCCAAAAGACTTCCTTTTCATTTTTGTGCTGAAGCTGAATACATTGCAGCTAGTAGTAGCTGTTTTCAAATTATCTGGATAAAACAGATGCTCACTGAGTATAATGTCACACAAGATGTTGTGACATTGTACTGTGACAATCTGAGTACATTCAACATTTCCAAGAACCCTATTCAGCATAGCAGGACCAAGCACATTGACATTAACCATTACTTTATCACAGACCTTGTAGAGGAGAAGACAATTAAACCGGAACATGTTGCCACTAAGCTACAGTTGGGTGACATTTTTACCAAGGCTCTTGATGCAAATCAATTTGAAAATCTAAGGGGCAAGTTGGGCATTTGCCAACATCAGAAATTGTAGCAATTAATTTTGCTTAAAACAAGGGTTGAAGGAGTTATTTTTGTTAAGTCTATTTTGAGTGGGTTAATCATATATTTTCCCAAGTCTTTCAAAATTATTAAGAAGTTGAATAGACACACATTTGCCTCCTTCCTCTCTCGAACTTGCAACAACTCCCATTCTCTCAATCAAAATTTTCTCTCTAGTTGGTACTGGTTTTCTAAGTATCAAAATGTCTCAAACATCATCCTCATCCAAGACGACCATTTCATCTTCATCATCTGATCAAGATTCTCGGGCAATCACCTCTTGCATGGATTCTGAAGTCCTGGAGATTACTCCTCTTAGAGAAATGGCAACTAACCCTTCCAAGGTCAAAAAGTTGAGAACAAGGCATGCAGGAAGGTCTCAGGCTACGTCATCTGGTAATCCCTCTCAACTTTCATCTTCTGTACCTAATAGGGAAGGATCAGCTTATGTACATCAAGCAATAGCTAGGCTTGTTACAAGAATCCTGAGTGAGAACCACTCTGTACCGGGGATTTCTGTTCCATTAAATCAAGAATCAGCAAGCCCAAATGTTGAAGCAAATCCAGATGTCTCTGAGAATGTTGAGACACCAAATGACAACATTCAAAAACCATCTGAAAACCTTGATGATATTCAGAACCCTTCAGAGAAGAATGTTGAACCACCTGTTATTGATGTGGATGAGGAATACTCAGACAATGACCTAATTGCAAATATCAACCCTAGCATAGCTAGGAGAATGATGAACAGGAAGGGTAATCAAGATGCTGCAAAATGTCTGACCAAAGAGAAACCTGCTGATAAGAAAACTAGGTCTGAAGGCAAGACTGGTGTAGAAACTGTGAAGACTGGACAGTCCAAAGGGAAGGTGAAAGCCCAAGTGCATACTGGGAGTCTCTCAAAGCCTGCAAGACAACCAATAACAAAGAAGAGAAAAGAACCTGAGCCTACTGATTCTGATGAGGAATCAGAATTTGAAATTGATGCTGAAGACATTCCTCTCAGAAGGAAACTCCCTTCCAATAAAATGGCGAGAGTTCCTGAAGTCCCCACTGACAACATTTCATTTCACCACCCTGAAAATGCCAACAGATGGAAGTATGTTTGCTTGAAGAGAATAGCCTTGGAAAGAGAACTAAACAATGGTGCCATGGATTGGAAGGAAATCATGGACCTGATCAAAGCTGCTGGACTAATGAAGACTGTGGTAAAATTTACCAAATGCTATGAAAATCTGGTCAAGGAATTCATAGTGAATTTGTCTGATGAATGTGCTGATGGAAGGTCAGCTGACTTTGAATGTGTATATGTGAGAGGAAGAAGGGTTAATTTCTCTCCATCTGAAATTAACAAATTTCTTGGAAGATCAAATGAGGCTTGCCCTGAATTGGAAGTTACTGACAATGAAGTATGCCAAACCATCACAGCAAGACAAGTCAAGTGATGGCCCTCAAAAGGCAAGCTAAATGCTAGCAAGCTAAGCATAAAATTTTCCATCCTGCACAAGATTGGTGTAGCCAACTGGGTCCCTACAAACCATAAATCAACCATCTCTACAGGATTGGGGAGATTCATTTATGCTGTTGGTACCAGGACTGATTTTGACTATGGCAGGTACATTTTTGATCAAACTTTAAAACATGCTGGTAGCTATGCTGTTAAAGGCCCAATTGCCTTTCCCTCCCTCCTATGTGGAATCATCCTTGCTCAATACCCTGATATCCTGGTGGAAAGAGACACTGCTTGCAAAAGAGCTCCTGCTCTTGGGTTACACTACAAGCTGTTTCAGGGATCTCATGTTCCTGACATTATCATAACATCGGCTGAGACATCATCTGCAAAAACTCAGTGCAAGACATCTGATGTTATAGCTGTATTGAAAGAGACCTGCAAAGAGCTGGAGACAAGGAAAAAGACTCTAGAAAACCTAATTGCCAAATTAGAACAGGAGGAGACTGAAGGAAACAGAAGGGAAGATGGTGTTGCTGAAGATCAGCTCAATGCTGAAGAAAGTAGCTCCTCTGAATGTGACAATGCTTAAAGTTTGGTGTAATTGACAAGCCTGATGCTGATGTTGTTGATGCAAGTGTCTTCAGATTTTATTTTTTGTTTTTATTATCTATTTTGGATAACTGTATAACATTTAAGTACATGTATCTTTGGCCCATTTGTGGCTAAAGAGGGGGAGATATTTTGTGTTAATTACTTGGTAGAAATTATATTTTTCTGCAGTCATATTCATTCTGTTGCTCTATATTCTCTGATTGCTTAGGGGTTTTAGCCAAAAATCTGCCAAAGGGGGAGTTTTTAAGTGTTTAGTTATTGGCATGTATTTTTGGTAAAACCAGGTGTGTAAATGTCATGACTGATGTCATAACATTCTGGATTATTAGGTTCTTTATGCAGAAAAAGTATGGCATACAATAGCTACTGTGTATGAGTGTGTATCTGAGCATTTTGCAAAAGATCACATTTATTGCCTTCTACCAAGATCAGTAAACAGGAATTCTGATGTCATAACAAATGTTAAGACATCCTGTACTGATCTAACAGATATGCAGTTTGGTTAATTCTGAGATTTTTCAGGAAGATGGCTCATTCTTTCCAGAACAGAATCTCACGTGGACTTTAGGTTAACCTAGCTCAACCCTAATCTGGTTGATAAAGTCTTGTGACCAAGTCTTAAGGTTAAACCTAATTAACCCTAGCTTTTTGTGGAAACCCTAATTGAAGAAACAGCTGCTATATATTCAACAGGATTGCTGTTTGGAAGATATCTCTTTGGACTGAAGATCAATTAGGAGCTGTATAGTTTTAACTGCTGTAATCCAAGCAAGTATCATTGTGATAAGTGACTTGGAATAGGTTTTGATTGTAAGGGTTTTTGTATCACTCGAAGCTTTGAAGCAAGAGTGTTTGTGTCTCTTGACTAAAGCTGTGAAGCAAAGTCAAGTTAGGTTTATGTATCACTCAAAGCTGTGAAGCAAGAGTGTTTGTGTTACTTGATTAAAAAGTTGTGAAGCATAATCAAGTGTATGTTCTGAAGAGTGTCTTCATTAATTCATTAGTCAATTGTTTTAAGTATCACTGTTGTGATTGAGGGGGAGTGAGTAGGAACTCAGGTTTAAGTAGAACTTAGATTGAAGTTGCATTGGGTAGGTCTTAAGGAAGGAGATAAACTGGTTGGTTTATTCCTGAATTAATATCTCTTATAGTGGATTTCCTCCCTGGCTTGGTAGCCCCCAGAGTAGGTGTTGTTTCACACTGAACTGGGTAAACAATTGACTGTGTTCTTTACTGTTTTTATTTACTGTCTTATAGAAAGTCAGATACGGTGTTATAACATTCACTGTGACATTGAGTATCTGCTGCCAGAATTTCAGGTTTCTAGGGTTGACCAATAGTAACCTGCTCTCAGAATCTTCTTGTCCATAGTATATCCGCTAGAATGAGTACCAAAGATACCTTCATGCATATCCTCCATGATGTTCTCCGCTTCCTTCTTGTCCATACAACGGATGACCAGATTGAACAATCATTTGTGCCTGAAGATAATATAACATAGAGACTTCAAGCTTCTTATCATCCTGTTGGGGAGCCCTGACAACCTGCACAGTCTCAAAATCTTGACACGGAGTTTCATGGATTTCTCCTTCTACCTCAACATATCGAAAAGTACTCATATGACTAACAATGTATTCCTCTTCACTACAAACGGTGACCACTTTCCCATTTAACAGGAATTTCAACTTTTGGTGCAGCGTGGATGTGATGGCACCTACCCCATGGATCCATGGATTACCTCGAACACCTGAGGACCTATCTTGATTGGTAAGTCGACCTCTTCTAACACTTCCCTCTTGGGTAATACATTTAGAGACAAACATGTATCAACCAGAACACGAGATAGGGTACTTTTTCCAATTTCCATAGAAATGTGCAGTGCTTTATTGATCTTCCTCCCCTCGGGAGGCAAATAAATGTCCGTAAAACCCAACCCGTTACTCGTAGAAATGCTATTCACAATTCCATCGAATTGATTCACAGATATCTCTTGAGGAACAAAAGAGGTCCCCAACAGCTTCATTAGTGCATTTCTATGAGACTCTAAATCCCTGAGTAGAGCGAGGAAGGATATATTTGAGGGTGTCTGACTCAATTGGTCAATGATCTTGTAGTCACTTTTCTTGATGTACCTCATTAACTCGGCTACATCCTTAGCCATTTCTTCATCCAAAGTAGGTATTGGGGAATTTTTCCCTGGGTTATCACCATTGACCATAATATGCTTGCCCCTAGTTTTTATTGCGGCACATGTGCTACTTTTAGGTTGTTCTAGTGGAGAGAAAATCCGGCCACTGCGGGTAATTCAGCTTTCACCGATGATGTCATGAACTTCAGACTCCTCTTTTTCATATTCACCCCTTTCAGAACTCTGAGTAACAAGCTTCAGCCCTTGTTAATATCATTCACCCCCATAATACCAAGGAATTGCTTTGTTGTTGTCATATGGTATTGGTTCGGGAACGATAATGGTTATAGGTGGATTTTTGGTAGGAACCGAAATTGTGACAGGTACCTGAGTGTTTTTTTCCTTGACACGAATGGTGATTACATGAACCTCATCCTTACTCACTTTAGTCTCAACAACTACACGATCAAATTGTAGGACCCCCTTGGTAATAAGATTCTGGATTGCGTCTTTCAACGATAAACAACCCTCTAGTTGGTTCAAACAAATTGCGCAGTCCATCCCACAGCCCAAGAATACACCCTTACTCGACAACTGCTCCTTCACAAATGAAAGAGGTGTAATTAATTGGTTAACATCCATAATCAAATTCAAATCTCCATCTTCAAGAATGGCATTGACAATGGTTATGCCATGGGTTGGTAGAGGCAGATTCGTAATGTTGGGCACTCGTCCATAATTGATGGCCTGAGAGTCCAATAGATCTTGGACCTTGTGCTTGAAAGCATAACAATTCTCAATAGTATTCCCTTGTCCGTCGAGTGAAAATCACACTGAGCATTAGCATCAAAGTGAGCTGGTAATTTCTCAGGGTCGATCTTCCGTGTACGCAACTCAATTAACTTCAACTCAAGTAACTGAGGCAACAACTCAGCATACGTCATGGGAAGCATATCAAAATTTCTAAGAGGAAATCTTAGTTTTTGTTGATTATTCTGTCTAGGTGCATATGTCTGGCACTAAGGTGCAGCAACCAGAATTGTTACAGCAGCAATCTGATGATCTGAACCCTGATTTCTGCCTTTCCCTTTTCGAGAAAAGAACACTCGAGATTCCCTCTCCTTTTTCTTTTGATTACCACCAAAATACTTCTTAAGGTTACCAACATTATTTCCAGCAACGACATCTTGGATTTTTCCCAACTTAATTCTGATTTCAATTCGCTCTCCATGTGTTACCATCTCAGCAAAAGTACTTGATGTACTGTAAGTTGTGTAGTACTGGCCTTGTAATGTACTACAAAACATTTCCACCATATCCCGCTCTAACATGGGTGGTTGAACCTTCGCAGCCATCCCTCGCCACCTCTGGGCATACTCCTTAAAAGACTCATCCCGCTTCTGGGACAAATTCTCTAATTGGGTTCTTATGGGAGCCATATCAGTGTTATACTGATAGTGCATAACAAAAGCCTCAAATAACTCTCTACATGTACGGATGTGACTGATTTGCAACTGCATGTGCCACTCGAGTGAACCACCTGTTAAGATGTCTTAAAATAAGTGCATCAACAGTTTCTCATCATCAGAATATGCAGACATCTTCCGGTAAAAAGACTTAACATGGGTCTTTGGACAGGAGGTGCCTTTGTATTTCATGAAATCAAGTACTTTAAACATTGGGGGAATCTTCACCCCAGGAACTAAGCTCAAATCGGACTTGTCAAAGCCTACCATACCTTGACTTTCAAACCTGCACATTCGCTCTTCAAGCCTATGCAATTTCTTCTCAGATTTTGTTCGTTCATCAACATTGGACATCTAGTCTTCCCAATTATCTTCTTCTACAGGCCTGATAGGAATATGAACAGGTCTTGGCAGTACAACAGTTTATTCAATACCATGATGAATATGAGTAGGCGGAGGAGGATTCCCGATAACTTGAACCACATGGATACCTTGATTATTTGAGGGACCACCGATATTTGTAGGCTGACTATTCTGAACATTCATACTGGTGTTCGAATCTAGATTCCCATTTCGAGCACCTCCTAGATTCCCAATCATATTCTGAGTACCCAAAGTATCAATATGATTGTTGATGACGACCCCTGGTAGATTTGTATTCCTAGTTTCACCACCATTATTCAGTGCTTCAGTAGGCCTCATAATCATGGCCCTCATTTCCTCTTGCTGACGAGCCATATCTTGTATGATCTCCATCAAATGGTCAACCCGAGTATCCATTCTAGTACCCATGGCAACAACATCTTCTTGAACTTGTTCCATTTTCTTTCTAGAAGTACTCTTAGTGTTGTAGTGGTGCGTGTTTATAGTAGCAATTCTGAAAAGGAAACGGAAAATTAGAAACGCGCGGGAACCACCTGTCATGATATGATATGCATAAATGAATGGTTATGCATGAAATGTTTTAACATTTCCAAGGTATTCAAAAGTTTTGTCAACCCCTAATAATATTAAACAAACTCGATAAGAGAGGTAATTAGTAATCGAAAAAAGATATAATCAACGACAAACGGTTTCATCAAAATGATCCACATGATCAAAGGTGAATTTGTACAAGAAAGATCTGAAGTACATAATGATATATAAATGATCCCATCCAACAAGACTGGTGATAATCAAATGATAACAAAGAAGAAATAAAAGCGACAATCAATGTGGTGGATCTCTTATCTCTGTGTAGTACAATGGCCCTACTTGTCAAAAGTAATCTTCACTCCACTGCTTGGTTTTTGTGAATAAATTCCTTGTCTTTTAACGATCTAATCCATGTGCGATGCTATTGATCATCACATCTTTCTGAAATAGTTGTCCCTCCAGATACACACATTTCTCTAAGAAGTTATCACACTACTTGCATTCCGGAAAAGGTAATGGTACATGTGCATCTTCCATTTATTTTCTATGATTTTTTCAAATAGAGGAAATTAGGGTTTCAAAAATTTTCAAAAATGATTGACGAATCAAAGAGAAAAATGTGCGTGAAGATCACTGAAATCAACATCTTATGAACATTTTAAAAATAGAATTTCACCAAGCCAACTTTAGATCCGTCGATCTCTTTTGTTTCTCCACTAAATCGAACGATCCAAACATCAAAGTTCATTAGAAAATGGCCATGAATAATAATATGATATTAGTTTCTTCAATCATCGCAAGAGCAAAACAAAAACCGATTATGAAGCTATTGTATGAAACAACTTGTACATGAGTTACAAAGCATGATTCAAGCTTTGCAATGGATGAAAACACTCATCGGATCTAAGATTTGTCCAGCTATGCTATCATACATAATCTATATCTTGAAATGCAAGTAAGAATTTAGATCAAGGTTCATGAATCGCTTACCTTGAATGAGTGAAAAAAATTCACTCTATGCCTTTGAAATCGAGTGAAAATCCTATCAACCTCTCTATTTTTCCTCTATGAAACAAAGTTATGTAGTAACTGGAACCTTGAGCAAAGAATCTTGAGAGAAATACTAAAAAATGAAAAATATGTTTTGGATGGAAGAGTTGAATTATGAAAATTAGCTTCAGATGGCTTTGGTGCGAATTTTGATCGAGCATCTTTTGAAATGAGAATATATTGGAGTTTCTATAGAGCCGAGAAGTGTTCTTAAGAAGATTTTCAAAAGGGTAGGATAATATTTTGTAATTTTAGATCCGTTAGAGGCAAGTTTATGAACTGATGCGTTTTCTGCTTTCAATGTTCAAGATTGTAGTTGTTTTGGACACATAAAAGGGGAAGAAAGAAAGTGTGAGGCGTGCACAGCATGTGTCATAAGGGTATGAGCAAAAATAGAAAAAATCTGATTGGATATCTATTTTTTTCATGGCTAGCACAGTTCCAACTCAAAAATCTTCCAATTGACTCGTGCAAATTTTAAATTCATGGGGCCTTTAAAAAGCTCTTTTCATGTAGATAAACATGGTGCTTTGAATCTCTTAATTTGGAGTTGAAATGGTAAATATATGCTGGAGGGAAGAAGAGGAAAAGTGATATTGGGTAAGGCAGACTACACGCGCGTGCATGGTCCTGAATGGAGGCATGCCTGACCAGTTTGTGGTACCAACTTTAAGAACCCACATTTCACTCAACCTTTGACCATTTCGAGTGATTCAAAACTTAATAATCACATTTCATGGCAAACTCTAAGATGCTTTTATTATATTTTCAAATGGAGGCTTAGATTGGAATAAATAATCTTATACATTTGGCACACCATGTGTTTGATCAAAATACGCGCATGACTTGTCAACGAGAAGGCAACTTGACATCTCTTTGTAGCCAAAACATCTAACCTCCCTAACTCATAAATACTTCATTTTTTGGACTTAATCACACATTGATAAACTTGTAGGTTTTTCCTCAAGGTTTCCAATCATGTAGAATTTGTCTTCTTTTGATAAAAAATGAGAAAGTTATGGATATCCAAAGTTCAGTACTATGGAGACTTAAAGACTTAAAATTTTTTTCTAAATGTCCCAATATCTTCTTGAAGAAGTTATCTCCACTTTGATACTTTCTATTGATTTTGTGACACCAATGATTATTAAATATGAAAATAGAATACTTGAATTAATGGTTGACCAAAAGTCCACTTGGTCAACTTTGACTTTGGTTGACTTTTGGTCAAAAAGACTATTTCGCCCCTTTTGATCAATTGAGCTTCTTTCAATCAAAATTGATGGTCAAACTTCCTATCATAGATGCTCATAAACATGTTACGGAATATGGAATCAATTATTGCCCAAGAAATCAAAAATTTCTTGATTAAACCAAAAACCCTAATTTTGTCTCTCTAGATTAGGAGATGATAATCAAGCTTCAAAACCCTCATTCTCCTGGTCAAACTGAGAAATTCTTTAAACAAATATGTTTTATATATTGATGAGGAGATGATGATTCACACATTTGTCTTTTGTAAGCCTAATACTCCTCAACTGATCAAAACCCTAATCTTGAGAGATGAACAGTGAAAATGTGATTCATCTCCAAACTTTGCAAATTTCCATCTTTTGATGATCATATGGGACAAATGGAATGTCTACGAATATAAGAAAACATTATATCTTTGAGAGGGTTTAGATATTGCAGATATGAGATCCTCTTTTACACTGATTAACCAAGCAAACTTCCTCTAGAGCTTGTAGAAAAACTTGGGAACTTGAATACCCTAATCTTATCATGGGAAAGTATGAATGTGAATGATGAAGCATAAGCAATGTGACTAAAATGAAGAGGGCAAATTTTGGGGTGCAACAGTAACAAAGATGAAAAGAGACATAACAAAGTGGACTCATTTGAGGACATCAAAGAGGGAAGAGATCTAATAAAGCGATCTCGACCAGAGATGACAAAGATGGAAGAAATCTAACACGATAATTTCAACCAAAGATATCAAATATGGAAGAAATTTAACAAAGCGATCTCGATCGAAGATATAGAAGACAGAAGAGATTTAACAAAGTAATCTCGATAGAAGATATAGAAGATGTAAGAGATATAACAAAGCAAACTCAGCCATTCATATCAAGGGAGGAAGAAATCTAACACAACGGTTTCAATAAAAGGTATCAAGGGAGGAAGAAATCTAACACAACGATTTTTACCATATAAAAGAAGGAATAGACCTAACACATTTGACTCAACCAAAGGCATTAAATGTGGAAGAAATCTAACACAATGATTTCAACCAAAAATATCAAAGAGGGAAGAGATCTAACACAGCAGACTCGACCAAAGATATTGGATATGGAAGAGATCTAACAAAGTGATATCGACCAGATATATCAAGGAAGAAAGAAATCTAACATAGCGATTTCAACGAAAGATATCAAAGAGGGAAGAGACCTAACACAACGGGCTCGACCGGAGATATCGAAGATGGAAGAGATCTAACAAAATGATCTCGACCAGATATATCAAAGATGGAAGAAATATAACAGCTATTTCAACCAAAGGTAAGGAGGAAAGAAATCTAACACATCGATCTCACCCAAATATATCAAACAAGGAATATTAACTGCGGATAGACTCATGGAGAAAGAACACTGATTGAAGACGAACTGGGGATAAATTATACGTGACTAGTCAGAGTTAAACACATATAAGAAAGAGATTGGCTGAAGTAGACTCTTAACAAAGGATGCCTGCACAAAGGATAATCGACAAGGAAGCTAAGAGGTTGCGAGTATGCAAGAATTACGATATCCCTCGAACCAAATATGGGGTATTAATTCTTCAAGAGTTGCAATTTTCTGAATTAACACACGTTAAGCATGGATACTCGAATACCTGAGCAATAAGAATGATTACCACACACTTTTTTCTAGAAATGCATGGATTTCAAGTTATTATTTTGAGAAGACATGTTCATGAAACTTGGAAACTAAGTGAAATTTTGCCCTAGTTTAGGCAGGATTTTGACCTAACTTCATTAAAAAATTTCACATAGTTCCAAGATGAATCTTCAAAAATTCCCCACATAGAGGTTGTAGAGGATGTTACAAGCTTTCCAAAATGTCCCATAACTCATTGAGATCATACTTGAGCAAGGAGAATCGAAGGCAAGAAGTTAGGCTTTTCAAACTTGAGTTACAAGCCATTTTGTGAAGAACACTCGATCCAATCTTTAAGCATGTTGTACAAATCTCACTTTGCAGGCTTCTAACTTACCTTTCACTCCATAATTAAATGCTTAAACAACTGTTAGCTCTTTGATCCAAGCATTTAAGGTATTGTCCAAATGGTTATTCCATTAATGGCACAAAGGTAACACTTCCATTTTGGAAAAGCAAGCTTTATTGAAAACGTCAATGCATAGAGTTCCCAACTTGTTGCATCTGAGTACAAGCAATGTCAAAGGCAAAAGCAACATGTCTAGAGCCTCCCATAAACTCAGGCCATACTTGTACTATGCCTTGAAACCATGTTTTCCACATTTCTTCAAAATAAAGTAACATTGCCATAACTCTATATCTCACAGTTCTGTCAACCTCAAGGGCTCTAACCCTTTTCTTATAATTATACAAGTCTATTGAAAGAGGATACACGAATACACGAGCTCTCAAAGTCTCCCAAACTCAAAATTGCATAACAGGCCACCATTGTTGCACATTCTGACCAAAAACTCCAAACTCAGAATCTACTCGTGCGTTCCTTAGCCTTTTGGTTCCTAAAGCCCATATACATCAAATACAAACCATCCCACATCCTGTTACACAACTGTAACATCTTCTTCATCAACTTCCATAACCAAAAAACAGAGCTTGCAACTTGACTTCTCTAGCACGACTCAAACACTCTCAGCATGAAGTAATCATTGCATTAGCTTCCTGGGAACTTGACGAAGCTAACCTGATCATCATAACACCTTGAAAGCAGATCAAACTCATTTCACGATTTCTGGTTTTGAGGTACATTTTCAGAACTTCTATCTTCTCATTTAGGCATTGTTAGGCTTGCATTTGTGAAGATAAAATGTAGACATCATTGCCCTGAAGCTGTACATGTCCATAGATTTCATTTATTTTGATTAAGCTAGGAGAATTTTAGGATTGAACTTGCTGTAATAATTAGGTCAGAATTTGGTACTTTTAGAAATTATCATTCATCTTTGATTTATAGCTTTAGTTATTTACATGTTTGGATTTTTATGGAAAAATGGAGCAACTTTCATGTTTGCATATTTCATTTTTGTTGAGAAATGGTGAAGTTACAGGATCCATGGTAGGAGGTTGAAGATGAAGTTCATTTCTGGAACTTGTTTTGTATTATGTATTTATTATTTCAATTAAGTTAACAGATGTACAGTCACCCCAGTGGCAAAGGTAGCGCGCGTGTGTATTGGAGGTCATGGGTTCAACACCCAGTGCTACCTTTTTTCCTTATTTTTCAAATTTTTCCTCTTTTTTTTGTTACAGTGAGCGCTAGGCCTCCCCCTTTGGGCCTTCCCTAGATTTTTGCTAACTTCTCACCCCCTGTTTACTATTGCATGGAAGCCCAATCTATTTATATTTTTATTTATATTTATTTTCTTTTTCTTATTTGATTTTTATTTTCAGTTTTATTATTTTTATTATTTTTATTATTATTATTATTATTATTATCATTTTTATTAGTAAAAAATATAAAAATATTTTTATTTATTATTTACACTTATATATTTTATTTTCTTTATAAAACAAAAAGTCCTAAAACATTTTTCTTAATAAATTAATTTTTTTTCTTAAATAATTAATATTTAGATTGAGGTTTAATTATTATTTTTTATTTTTTATTTAAAATTAATTTAGAACTTAGGTTTCTTTTAATTAATTATTTTTATTTTTATTTTTATTTTTATTAACTTAAAACCTTTTTCACAAAAAACCCTAAAAACATTTTTAACTTAATTTCTTTCTTAATTAATTTAGGTTTAAGTTTTGTTTAAATTTTTAATTAATCATATTTCTTAATTAGGTTAAACCCCTTTCATTAAAAACCAAACAAAAATCATTTCTTCTTCCATTTGCATTTGTACATTATATTTTTCAATTCTTGTACATTATTCGATATGGTTGTAATAGATAATTAGGTTTAATTTTCTTGCAAAATCCCCATTTGTAAATTTGTATACCCCCTCCCCTAATGATGTAATATCTTAGTAATTTTACTTTCCGCAATTTATCTCTTTATATAAATGCTAGTAAATTAGGGTTTGTATGGAAAGACTAAAATCAACAAGTTAGCAAACTCTAATTCATGATAAGCAAGCATGTAATTCAATACACTTGCACACTTACACCCTTAGGGTAAATCCACTTTGTTGCCTTACAAAAATGGCCATGTTATGCATGTGGGATATTGTTGTACCCCAAAATTTGCCCTCCCATATTCTTCAAGATTCCTCAAGGGTTGCACAGTCCAAATGCCTCCTAAGCCAGTCAAAATTAGGGTTTTGGTTCCTTCAATGAATTTGAGGTTTTCAGTGTTCCAATCAAGTCCCATGTGCCCATATACATTGTCAAGCATCTACATATCAAGTCTCAAGACTCACAGGGTCCAATTGCACAGTCAAAAGCCCTATTTGGTTCACAATCAACTACAGGGGTAAATGGTCATTTTATCGTCAAAAGTCAAAAAATTTGGTCAACATCTTATATTGAGCTCACAATCATCATTGGATCAAGTCTTGATCATGATTCCTCAAGCATGGCTCAAAAATCATCAAAGATGCAAAAGTTGCTATTTTTGGACAGCAGAAAAGTCAACTGTAACTTGACCAGGGCATAACTTTTTCATGGTTCATCATAAAAATCCCATCCAATTCTCATTTTGAAGGGGATGACATTTCCTACAACTCATCTTCACATTCCAAGTCCAAAACATGCTCTCACAAGAAGTTATCAATTTCTACATTATAGGTCAATTTCAAAAGTCAACAAAAATGCACTTTAAGTCAAATACCATAACTTAAGCTTGGTAAATCAAAATGACATGGGACCAAAGGAATTGGTTAGAGGACTTCAAGACCTTTCCAAAATGTCAAAGAACATGCTCATATGATCAAAATTGAGCAAGATATACATTGGAGAAGTTGGGAAATTTTCATGAATTTGCAAAAGTCAACTTTGCTCAAAACACATCATTTTTGCTAATGGGCCTCAAATTTCTTCTTGAAACTTTGTCCAAGGCCTATGCACGACCCATTTATATTAAATTGAATTATTTTCTTATTTTTATTAATTATTTGGATTTTTAATTGATTATTAATTCATTTAATTCATTTAATTGTAGGAAAATATCAAGATAGGGTTTTGCAATCTTTTCAGGAAGCAATTATGACCTACATGTGCTGGAGATTTCGTGTACACATCAAGGGGACAAGGATCTCTCAATTTGGCAAGGTTTTTCAATCAAAAATATGCAAAAAGATTTGATTGAAAATCAAATATTGAAAACATGAATTCCATGGATCTTTGGGCCAAGACTTGACCTAATTCCCTTCCATTACATATGCATAACCAAACCCTAATGCCATTCACGTGCAAATTGCTGCAAAAACACCATAAGCATATTGAGAAAAAATCAAAAAAACTCAAAACTGTTCTCAATCTTCCAGGCCAATTCAAGGGCTTTTGTGGTTTCTAATACCTTGCAGGGATCCCCAGATACATTTTGCAATCAAATTCGCGTGCTAAAGCTCCAGAAAACACCTTAAACAGACTCACGGTTTGGCTCTTTTGTTCATAATCATAACTCATATTCCATGCGCATTTAACATGATTTGTTGGTTGTTTTGTATTGCTAGCACTCACAGGAAACTGATGGCATAGATTAATTGGACTGAAACGCCCTGAAACAGAAACCACCATGAACTATTTCTAGGTTTTCCAAGCTCTAAAATTTGGGCTTTCTTATTTAGGAAAAATTAAGCCTCAAGAGACCCATGGTTGAGACCGTCAGGATGAGACGAACGCATTGATACCATCGCGCCATATTTAAGTTTAACGTACACCTATTCGCTATTTTTCATCGTTCAGGTTGTGGGGGTTAAAAACCCCCGCTATTTGATTTGTATTTTGCAGGTTTCAGCGAAGAAGACAAGACGTGGAAGCGTGGGAGTGGAGCATTCAAACTACGCGCGTTTTTTTTCTCTTTCCAGCATAATTATTGTTTTCATATATTAATTTCATTATCCATTATGTTTACAAATGCGCGCAGACGGTGGAGTGGTGGATGTGCTTTCTATTGATCATTGGGACCTGGGTTCGATTACCAGGTCCCCCATATAATTGTTCATATTTTTTCTTGTGTAATCCCACGCAGGCTTTCAAAAGGGTTCTACCATGCACTCCCACATCTCAGGCGCCATGTGTCCACAATACCCAATCCAAAGGCCATAAGATGCTGGACACCATGCTCCAAGTCAAAGCACGCTCTGGACAATTCTCCAAAGTCAACAAAGGCTTGAGTGTTATGGGCCTAAAATTTCCAGCAAAACCTCCATCTGGGCCAGCATACCCCCCCTGGTTTATTGTTTTTCTTTCATGTTTTCCATTTTAATTATTCTTAATTACTATTATTATTATTTAATTAACAAATTAATATTTCTCATAATAAATTCAGAGAATTAAAAAATGCAAATATTTTTATTATTTATTAATTTCACTATTAGTTATTTTTTGTAAATAAACACTAATTAATTAATTAAGTCTTTTTAAATTAGGTTTAATTTTAATTTTCTTTTACAATAAATAAAATAAATTAGACTTAGGTTTTTTTTACTAACTTTTGATCTTTTCTTTTTATTTTCATTTAAAATATTAAAAAACACAAAAAAAAACTTTTTCTTGTAATTAATTAATTATTTAGTAAATTAGGTTCAATATTAATTAATTGCAAAAACGGACAAATTACTTTCTTTTCTCAAAAAGGGTCAAAACCCTAAGACGTTCCCGATTTAATTTCTTTCGCGCTTTAATTCCTTTTGATTATATTGATGTAACTGTTTCCGAGGATGTAATAGTTAATTAGGTCTTTTACCGCTTTCTTTACTTTTCTCGCATTTATTTTCCAAACGGGTTTTGTTTTTGGCGATGTATAGACCCGCGCCTTGTAATAGCGTAGATTTACCTTTCCGCACTTTATTTCCCGCACAAACATTAACTGTTAACTATGCATGCAAGACTTGCTTGAAAAATAAAATAAATCTGTAGCTCACAAATAACATGTACAAGATAATCTTAACCGAATTTGACACACAATGAACATGCCACTCTTAGGGTACGCCTCACTTGGTTGCCTCGAGGTGGTCGTCAAGTATAGGGTGTTTTAGAGGTCGCCCTCCTGTCTAAAGATCCAGTTGCCTCGAAACGGTTGCCTCGGATAAAAAGGATCTAGGACATTAGGGTTACCGCTAAGGCGTCCTACCATTGCTTTGGTGGCCACATGTCCCTATAATCGAATTGACCCAAATAACTCCAACGACGGTGCTACCTACTTCTCAATAGTGGGATAGTACTGTCTAAAGGACTCTTACACAGCCTAATTCCTTAGAGTAGGTAGATTTCTCCTGGGTACTTTCTCTTTCAAAAAACAAAAACAACTTTTCGCACCGACACTTTCAAAAAAGTTTTCAAACAAACACTTCATACACTCTTGAGGACTGATACAAGAGTTACCTAGAAGTTTTCAAACTAAACTTTTTCAAAACCCACAAACACTTGAAAAGCAAACAATTTTTGAAAACATAGTGAGCAAGTACCTAAGAGCCCGTGGATAACCACGGATAAAAAGGGTGCTAATACCTTCCCTTTCTATAAATCTACCTCCTGAACCCGAGAAATATCTCGAAAAGGAGTTTTGCTGTGCTTTTGTCCTTTCCTTGTTGCAGAACATAAAAGACGGTGGCGACTCTTGCTTACCGCGACATTTCGCGAACCAGCATTTCAAAACAGTCAATTCTATTTCCACCGATCACAGAACTGGCGACTCTGCTAGGGATCATTTATAAGTGAGGTGTACCTTAGGATTAGACCACTCTTGTTTTCAATTGCTTGCTTTGTTTGCTTTAATATTGTGGGCTTGTCTTGGAGTTTCATAGATCCTAACAGGGATCTGGGGAATACCCTTTAGGTAGCATAAGCTGTGAGGGACCTGTCCGGCGTAGACCGACACGGGTGAAGTAGTGGCTACGTTGGTGTGACACCTTGGTCTGTACCGATATCCCTTGTCTTGCAACGAGGAGAATATGGGTCTTCTGAGGAGTCATTAAGCACCAACTGACCTTAGAACCCTAAATTGACCCAACTTGGCCATAGAACAGTGGCAGTATGCTACACTCATTGAGGCTAAACTCTCGCGATGGTTCTGGCCGCAAGAAAAGATTGCGATGCTGGAGTTATGACCGATTGAGGGTAGTCAGTGATATTGAGATCCTCTAGAACCCGGTTACTATTTTCTAGGACAAGTCTTAACCAACGAAACTGAAAGAGGGTAGTACATAAACTTCATGCTGGCCTAAACGCTAAGGGTTGTCTTGTGTGACTTGTGTGCCTTCAAACCTGACTACTTGCATGTTTTTGTTATCTGACACATGAGTTCCTTGCAGGTGTTGTTTACAGTCCTTAATCTGGGCTTATAACAGGGTTTACCTACATCACTCCACGCATAGCATAACATCATACCATCATACCATTGCATACATCTTGCGTAAGGATTAACCCATTTCAAGGATCTCAAGGGTTTGTGATGCAGGTCATGATGAATCCAATGTCTAGCAAGGGGCAAAGGGGATTTATTTTCCTCTAGCCAAGGCTGCGTGGAGATCAAACATGATAGCTCGAGTCAGAGGCTATGACCCACTCGATATGGTGAACCTTAACTTTTGAAGAAGGACTCTCGACAACATGAAGTTCCTTCAATCAAGCTACAAAATTCAAATTCTAACAATTTTCTTGTTTACCCCGCGAGATCCTTGAAAACCTTGCATGCATACATACACATCATTGCATAACAGGTACCCCTTTTTACAGGTCGCTTACCTTCTTTGTTGTTTATTTCAGCAATGGCTTCCCAACAAGACAACCAGGGTCTTCATGCTCAAGAGACTCAGTTCAGGGAAATCTTCCTAAATCTATCCAAGGGGCAGAAAAAGAGTTGAGAATACTCCTCATGGGGACTTTGTTCAGGAACAGTTCAGAAGACAGTAAGGACGAGCGGCTGAAACGCCTGCAAGCTGAGGTAGATACTATGAGAACCCAGATGCTGGGGAAAATGGCCCTTGTCCAAGGCTTAGCTCGGGAGCAAGAAGAGTTGAGAATTGTGGTCAACCAGCTTCAGCAAGACAGCATGAAGCAAGTAGTCAGGGTTGGGGACCAAACCGGTAATCAGCCTCCAAAAAGTCAAATGTTTGGTTCAATGAATAGATCTCTCCAAGCTGCTACTACTTCACAGGTCCAACAATGACCTCGCCAAGAACAACAAGTTGATCAGAGCAAGCCAGACAAGCCTAGGAGGCAATTCACGAAGCTCAACCTATCACCTTCTCAAGCTTTACAACACCTGTTGAGATTGAATCTGGTAACACTAAGGGACCCTCCTAAGAATCCCAGCACTTCCTCTTCCAGGTATAACCCGAGTGTGAGATGTACCTACCATTCTGACAGTCCTGGACACGACACCGACGACTGTTGGACTCTGAAGAACAAGATCCAGGACCTGATTGATGAAGGAGCAGTGGGGTTCACCCAAGGTGGTCAGGCTGAGTTTTTCTACCATCCCTCCAAGGTTCACCATTTGAAGTGACAAGTCCTGAGACTAGAAGATTTTTTGTTCATTCGAATGTTCAAGTTGTATTTTTCTTTGCTTGATTCAAGCAATCATTATCATGTCAAAATTTTTTATTTTATTAATGCATCGCATATGTCTGTTCTGAATCAATATATTCGTATTCACTATATTCAAACTACTTGCATTTTTTGTGATGTTCAAACTCTTGATCTAAAATTCTAAGCCTCTTGAGGGAGGATGACAAAAACGATACCACAATCATTACAGTATGCTTTTGAACAGACCCCTATGATGAGGTACAGGCATTGTTTCAATTCCTAAACACTGGAGTCATAAGGAAGATAATCCCTCGTCAACCCCTTTGAGCCAAATAAGTTGGAGTTTTTCTTTTCGAAAATTAAAACCCTTAATCATAACCTGGGGCAGGGTAGTTCTCTCAGTTGATCCAAGTGCACAACGAATGACGCCAAAGAAGTCCTTACAAAACAAAAGACAGTGATGGTTCCGAATAATCATCAAGACAGGCAGTCATTATCTCTCAGAAATAAAAGCCCATTAAGTCAAAACCTATGAAGGAGACTTACAAAACTGGGGCATCCCGCTGACTGTAATTCCAAAAAGAAACAGTTCAGGCAAAAAATAGGGATAATAAAATCAAAAAAGAAAGAGGTCCTACAGACTCTCAACAAAAAAGAAATGATTGCCTATTCAAAATAAATTGTCAACATCCGAACCATCACTGGTATATCAAAGCGAAGATTTAAACAAGATCGAATGCACGATTAACTGAGTTTAGGATCGAAGAACATCACGAAGAGCGGGTGGGTACAAATATAATTTGAGCCTTTATCCTTTGTTTCTTAAACCGTGAACCAGGCCACGTTATAACCCTTAAAAAGTCCTAGCTGGAGCATGGGTTAATTCGAAAGCATACTGTTACGAAAGGTATCCTGACTCCTTAAGGCCCGCTGTAAAATAATGAGTTGACATCACATTGTACAAAATTTGTTTGTTTTACTGAAAAATGCATTTTCAAAAAAAAACCTTCAAGACAGACATAAGCTTTGCATTTTTAAATAACATTGTTTACATATGACTTTTTGTTCAAACAAGCATAGAAATTCGCACGATGAATATCCGGCGAACAAGAATCTTCTCAACAAAAAGGTCACCTCAAATGGAAAAACACTTCCAACCAAGGGGCAGACATGATCGTTGTCCATCATATGGGGAAGTCCAGTCAAGATTCAAGGAATCTCTCAAGGATACCAAATAGCCTGGGGCAATCTCCATCTGAATCAACTGGGGCATTGGACATGGAGTCCAGCGACAAATCTGGTACGATTAAACATCTTCTGGTGGTCTGGCGACACAACTCTATTGACAGGGACAACTCCCTACACTCTGAGAATGTGGACATAGTCGGAAAAAAATACTACGCATAATCAAAGACCCGCTAGGTTGACACACCTAGGCAAAAATAAGGGCAGTCCAGGCAAAAATTAGGGATTAAAGCGTACGACTATGTCCCGTCATCTCGTCACTTACCTACCAGAAGAAGATTTGTCAATTGGCATTTATCAAGGCCTCCACAGGTACCTTCGCCCACAGAAACTGGGGCAATAAGAATGGTCCAAACTATGCAGTTGCTTTATCCACCAAGGTGCCAAGGTAAATTCAGCTGAAGAATATGACCAGGATACCTCCCGCAGAGTAAGACAAATCAACAATACTCTCCTCAAGCAGAGTTGGTCTTCCACCAACCCCGAAAAGGCACAGTATCCCTAGCAAGTCAGCAACACTCTCCCCGAGCAGAGTTAGTCTACGGTCAGCCTTAAGGAAGTTGGGTATCCCCAGAAGATTTCAATATTTTCCAGCAAGGTATACAAATATTCTTCAACAAGCATCCCCGGCAGTCTTAATATAAGATTATTCCCCGGCGGAATACCAGACACCCTAGTGGAGCCATTCCCCCAGTACAGTCCAAAAGTTTCCCCAAGAGAGTTGAATCAATCTCCCCAGTGGATTCTAGAAGCTCATGCCCAGTAGATTCTGGAAGCTTATCCCCAGTAGATTCTGGAAGCTTATCCCCTGCAGAGTACGAAAGCATCTCCCCGGCTTTATTCAAAGGGTATTCCCCACCAGGGTCTAACTGGGTTATCCTCAGCTAATTACCACGGAAAGATCGTCCTCGGCGATGTTCTTCCTACCCCCCAGCGGAGTTATCATCAAAATCTCAGCGAAGTATCTCTTCCCACAGAGTAATTCTCCGCCGAGTAATCTCTCCAACAAGCTTATTCCCCAACGGAGTCATCTTCTCCTACCGGTTTATTCTTGCAATCATCATCCCCAGCGAACACGAAGAACTCTACTCTTCAAACATCATCCCAGGATTTAAACAAGCTCCCGGCAGTCGTAAAGGATTTATCTTCCTAGACGAAAATACATTCATAAACATTTCACATTTTATACATCCTGCTTACATACATGATAAAGTGCATACGATACTATCTCATTTATTTTTGAACATCATGACATCATGCATTTCATACATCATGACATTGCATACAACTAATGTTTTGCCTTTTCAGGAAAAGGTCAATCAAAAGACGATTACCATCAACTCTCGCAATTCCATATTCGATACCTGTATCTAGCCAGGGCATATCTGCGTGAAGAGTTTGAAGTTCCAAATTCGATACCTGTATCTAGCCAGGGCATATCTGTGAGCGATTGATTGTGGATTCGATACCTGTATCTAGCCAGGGCATATCTGCATGAAGAGTTTGAAGTTCCAGATTCGATACATGTATCTAGCCATGGAATATCTGTGAGCGATTGATTGTGGATTCGATACCTGTATCTAGCCAGGGCATATCTACATGAAGAGTTTGAAGTTCCAGATTCGATACTTGTATCTAGCCAGGGCATGTATGTGAGCGATTGATTGTGGATTCGATACCTGTATCTAGCCAGGGTATATCTACATGAAGAGTTTAGAGATTCGATACCTGTATCCAGCTAGGGCATATCTGTAGACGACCAGTTCCAGATTCGATACCTGTATCTAGCCAGGGCATATCTGTGAGCGATTGATTGTAGATTCGATACCTGTATCTAGCCAGGGCATATCTACATGAAGAGTTTAGAGATTCGATACCTGTATCCAGCCAGGGCATATCTGTAGACGACCAGTTCCAGATTCAATACCTGTATCTAGCCAGGGCATATCTGTGAGCAATTGATTGTGGATTCGACACTTATATCTAGCCAGGGCATATCTGCATGAAGAGTTTAGAGATTCGATTCCTGTATCCAGCCAGGGCATATCTGTAGACGACCAATTCCAGATTCGATTTCGGTATCCAGCCAGGGAATATCTGTAGACAACCAGTTCCAGATTCGATACCTGTATCTAGCCAGGGCATATCTGTGAGTGATTAATTGTAGATTCGATACCTGTATCTAGCCAGGGCATATCTGCATGAAGAGTTTAGAGATTCGATACCTGTATCCAGCCAGGGCATATCTGTAGACGACCAGTTCCAGATTCGATACCTGTATCTAGCCAGGGCATATCTGTGAGCGATTAATTGTAGATTCGATACCTGTATCTAGCCAGGGCATATCTGCATGAAGAGTTTAGAGATTCGATACCTGTATCCAGCCAGGGCATATCTGTAGACGACCAGTTCCAGATTCGATACCTGTATCTAGCTAGGGCATATCTGTGAGCAATTGATTGTAGATTCGATACCTGTATCTAGCCAGGGCATATCTACATTAAGAGTTTGAAGATCAACCCCTGTAACAGGCCAGGAAATTATCTTTCTTTCTCAGGTACGCAAGTTCTCGCTAAGGAATCTCTTACGCGATCGACACACATTTCCAAATGGCATCTATAATCCCATCCTCCTATCCATCATATCTCCAAATGGAATCTGTAAGCCCATTCCCGACATCACGCTGCTGATACTCCACTATGCGAGTGCAAATTTCTGGGCACTCTAATGTTCAATCATCTTCCACCTTCGGATCACGAAAGGCACGCAAGCCAATCTATATCCTCAGGTTTAAGAAGATTGAACAGGGGCAACTGTTGTACCCCAAAATTTGCCCTCCCATATTCTTCAAGATTCCTCAAGGGTTGCACAGTCCAAATGCCTCCTAAGCCAGTCAAAATTAGGGTTTTGGTTCCTTCAATGAATTTGAGGTTTTCAGTGGTCCAATCAAGTCCCATGTGCCCATATACATTGTCAAGCATCTACATATCAAGTCTCAAGACTCACAGGGTCCAATTGCACAGTCAAAAGCCCTATTTGGTTCACAATCAACTGCAGGGGTAAAATGGTCATTTTACAGTCAAAAGTCAAAAAATTTGGTCAACACCTTATTTTGAGCTCACAATCATCATTGGATCAAGTCTTGATCATGATTCCTTAAGCATGGCTCAAAAATTATCAAAGATGCAAAAGTTGCTATTTTTGGACAGTAGAAAAGTCAACTGTAACTTGACCAGGGCATAACTTTTTCACGGTTCATCATAAAAATCCCATCCAATGCTCATTTTTAAGGGGATGACATTTCCTACAATTCATCTTCACATACCAAGTCCAAAAAATGCTCTCACAAGAAGTTATCAATTCCTACATTATAGGTCAATTTCAAAAGTCAACAAAAATGCACTTTAAGTCAAAGACCATAACTTGAGATTGGTAAATCAAAATGACATGGGACCAAAGGAATTGGTTAGAGGACTTCAAGACCTTTCCAAAATGTCCAAGAACATGTTCATATGATCCAAATTGAGCAAGATATGCATTGGAGAAGTTGGGAAATTTTCATGAATTTGCAAAAGTCAACTTTGCTCAAAACACATCATTTTTGCTAATGGGCCTCAAATTTCTTCTTGAAACTTTGTCCAAGGCCTATGCACGACCCATTGAGATTAAATTGAATTATTTTCTTATTTTTATTAATTATTTGGATTTTTAATTGATTATTAATTCATTTAATTCATTTAATTGTAGGAAAATATCAAGATAGGGTTTTGCAATCTTTTCATGAAGCAAATATGACCTACATGTGCTGGAGATTTCGTGTACACATCAAGGGGACAAGGATCTCTCAATTTGGCAAGGTTTTTCAATCAAAAATATGCAAAAAGATTTGATTGAAAATCAAATATTGAAAACATGAATTCCATGGATCTTTGGGCCGAGACTTGACCTAATTCCCTTCCATTACATATGCATAACCAAACCCTAATGCCATTCACGTGCAAATTGCTGCAAAAACACCATAAGCATATTGAGAAAAAATCAAAAAAACTCAAAACTGTTCTCAACCTTCCAGGCTAATTCAAGGGCTTTTGTGGTTTCTAATACCTTGCCGGGATCCCCAGATATGTTTTGCAATCAAATTCGCATGCTAAAGCTCCAGAAAACACCTTAAACAGACTCACGGTTTGGCTCTTTTGTTCATAATCATAACTCATATTCCATGCGCATTTAACATGATTTGTTGGTTGTTTTGTATTGCTAGCACTCACAGGAAACTGATGGCATAGATTAATTGGACTGAAACGCCCTGAAACAGAAACCACCATGAACGATTTCTAGGTTTTCCAAGCTCTAAAATTTGGGCTTTCTTATTTAGGAAAAATTAAGCCTCAAGAGACCCATGGTTGAGACCGTCAGGATGAGACGAACGCATTGATACCATCGCGCCATATTTAAGTTTAACGTACACTTATTCGCTATTTTTCCTCGTTCAGGTTGTGGGGGTTAAAAACCCCCGCTATTTGATTTGTATTTTGCAGGTTTCAACGAAGAAGACAAGACGTGGAAGCGTGGGAGTGGAGCATTCAAACTACGCGCGTTTTTTTTCTCTTTCCAACATAATTATTGTTTTCATATATTAATTTCATTATCCATTATGTTTACAAATGCGCGTAGACGGTGGAGTGGTGGATGTGCTTTCTATTGATCATTGGGACTTGGGTTCGATTACCAGGTCCCCCATATAATTGTTCCTATTTTTTTTTGTGTAATCCCACGCAGGCTTTCAAAAGGGTTCTACCATGCACTCCCACATCTCAGGCGCCATGTGTCCACAATACCCAATCCAAAGGCCATAAGATGCTGGACACCATGCTCCAAGTCAAAGCACGCTCTGGAAAATTCTCCAAAGTCAACAAAGGCTTGAGTGTTATGGGCCTAAAATTTCCAGCAAAACCTCCATCTGGGCCAGCATACCCCCCCTGGTTTATTGTTTTTCTTTCATGTTTTCCATTTTAATTATTCTTAATTACTATTATTATTATTATTTAATTAACAAATTAATATTTCTCATAATAAATTCAGAGAATTAAAAAATGCAAATATTTTTATTATTTATTAATTTCACTATTAGTTATTTTTTGTAAATAAACACTAATTAATTAATTAAGTATTTTTAAATTAGGTTTAATTTTAATTTTCTTTTACAATAAATAAAATAAATTAGACTTAGGGTTTTTTTACTAACTTTTGATCTTTTCTTTTTATTTTCATTTAAAATATTAAAAAACACAACAAAAAAAACTTTTTCTTGTAATTAATTATCTATTTAGTAAATTAGGTTCAATATTAAATAATTGCAAAAATGGACAAATTACTTTCTTTTCTCAAAAAGGGTCAAAACCCTAAGATGTTCCCGATTTAATTTCTTTCGCGCTTTAATTCCTTTTGATTATATTGATGTAACTGTTTCCGAGGATGTAATAGTTAATTAGGTCTTTTACCGCTTTCTTTACTTTTCTCGCATTTATTTTCCAAACGGGTTTTGTTTTTGGCGATGTATAGACCCACGCCTTGTAATAGCGTAGATTTACCTTTCCGCACTTTATTTCCCGCACAAACATTAACTGTTAACTATACATGCAAGACTTGCTTGAAAAATAAAATAAATCTGTAGCTCACAAATAACATGTACAAGATAATCTTAACCGAATTTGACACACAATGAACATGCCACTCTTAGGGTACGCCTCACTTGGTTGCCTCGAGGTGGTCGTCAAGTATAGGGTGTTTTAGAGGTCGCCCTCTTGTCTAAAGATCCAGTTGCCTCGAAACGGTTGCCTCGGATAAAAAGGATCTAGGACATTAGGGTTACCGCTAAGGCGTCCTACCATTGCTTTGGTGGCCACATGTCCCTATAATCGAATTGACCCAAATAACTCCAACGACGGTGCTACCTACTTCTCAATAGTGGGATAGTACTGTCCAAAGGACTCTTACACAGCCTAATTCCTTAGAGTAGGTAGATTTCTCCTGGGTACTTGCTCTTTCAAAAAACAAAAACAACTTTTTGCACCGACACTTTCAAAAAAGTTTTCAAACAAACACTTCATACACTCTTGAGGACTGATACAAGAGTTACCTAGAAGTTTTCAAACTAAACTTTTTCAAAACCCACAAACACTTGAAAAGCAAACAATTTTTGAAAACATAGTGAGAAAGTATCTAAGAGCCCGTGGATAACCACGGATAGAAAGGGTGCTAACACCTTCCCTTTCTATAAATCTACCTCCCGAACCCGAGAAATATCTCGAAAAGGAATTTTGTTGTGCTTTTGTCCTTTCCTTGTTGGAGAACATAAAAGACGGTGGCGACTCTTGCTTACCGTGACATTTCGCGAACCAGCATTTCAAAACAGTCAGTTCTATTTCCACCGATCACAGATATCTTAGCAAAAAGCAATCAAAAAATACAAGATTATAGTCCCTCGATGACACTATCAATGTTGCCTTTCAAAATGATCTTAGTCCCTCAAAAGAAAATGCTAAGATATCTCACAACATTGCTATCATGACTATACGATGACCCTTACCCGTCCCTTTACATCCAAAGATAAGGCTATTTACCAAATCAATGGTAAGATAACAATATCAAATGAAAGGAAGAAATGAACAAAGACTTTTGAGTAGGTAGATTGTTCCTAGTTCCTTGCTCATCTTCAAATCAAACATCCTTGATATTTTCAAAAAAAAACACCTAACACTTTCAAAAAACACTTTCAAAAACCTTTTCCAAACATGAAATATTTCCAAAAGCTCAACACTTTGTATATGTTCTTACGAACGAGAACTATTACAAAGTTTGCCTAAACGAATGCGCCTTTTCAAAATACTTTCAAAAACCACACAAAGCATAATTTTCAAACAAAAGCAAGTGATCTAGTAAGAAACTAAGAGCCCATAGATAATTATGGATGAAAAGGGTGCTAATACCTTCCCTTTTCATAATCTACCCCCTGAACTAAAGAAACAATCTCAAAGGTCTTTCCTGTTCTTTTCAGCCTTTCCTTTTGAATAAAAGAAAATTCGGTGGCGACTCTTGCTAACCGCAACATTTGCGATAAAACGGAAAACACCCAAGTCAGTTCTCCCACCGTATGACAGAACTGGAGACTCTGCTATGGAAAACTTAAAAGTGGGGTTACCTTAGGGCTAGATCACCTTTATTTGCTTTCATTGTTTGACTTGTTTGCTTTACATTTTGGTTCCTTGTTTGGGCTTGTTCAAATCCTCTACCCGGATTTGGGATACCTTATAGGTAAGTAGCAATACATTGTGGAAACTGTGCGGGGTATACCGACATGGTCTAAGCAATAGATACGTTAGTGTGACATATTTATGGGTACCTGTAGCCCTTGAGTAGTCAAGGAGAATACGGGGACGATGTGTGATGTCATGAAGCACTAATTGACTTTTAGAACCTTTACTTGACCAACTTGGCCATTAGGACGTAGTGAGATAACCGGCTTTGGTGCATTCCGAAGTTGGTTGATACTCGATACTACACTCATTGAGATTTGGCTTTTTGGGATATTTTGGTCGCCGTGAAAGAGACTTGCGTTGAAACAATGCCCTAGAAGACAAAACAGTGATATTGAGATCCCTTAGAAACCGGTTACTATTTATAGGACAGGTTTGAGCCAACTAAACTTCAAGGTGGTACTTACCTATGAGACTCCATGCAAGCCTAAACCTAAGGACTTGTTTGCCTTTTTTGTATATAATTATTTGTACATGACATCATAAACATCATAACATCATACTCATTCTCACTAACCATTTCAAGGATTTTTGGGATTTATCTTTGTTCTGTTTTGTAGGATATGGCTTTTATCCGCAAGAATACTATCCAAATCAATATCGTAAGGATTCCTCCTCAACTCAAAGAGTTAGCATCAAGGGTCCCTAAAAGTTCTTCATTCACCGAAAGACATGGTCGCCTCCTAAATTTGGTTACCTCCAACACTGATGAAGATATGATGAAGGTGCTTTTCCAATTCTTTGATCCTCTACACCATTGCTTCACTTTTCCCGATTATCATCTTGTGCCTACTCTAGAAGAATTCTCTCAACTCTTAATGATTCTCATTCTCAATCAACTACCCTTCAACGGTACGGAAAGATATCCAAAGCCTGAGGAGATTTCCCAAGCACTACACTTGCAACAATTTGATATCACAACTAATTGGGAAACAAGGAGTGGTGTCAATGGTTTCTTAGCCAAGTTCTTGTTTGAGAAATATCAATATTGTTGGAACTCCTTGGATTTACAAGCTTTTGAAGAAATTTTGGCCCTTCTCATCTATGGGATGGTTTTGTTTCCAAACCCTGACCAACTTATAGATGTAAATGCTATCAAAATCTTCATGTCTCGCAATCCAGTGCCTACTTTGTTGGGAGATATCCTACATTCTTTTCACTCTCGCACTATGAGGAAGAGAGGTATCCTCATGTGTTGCACTCCTCTCTTGGCAAGATGGTTTATTTTGCATCTTCCCCGATCTGTGTTGAAAAACGAGCAATGTTTGAGGTTGTCCCATAGGCTGATGACGCTCAAGCATTCAGATGTTCATTGGTGTTCTCGATCCTTGGAGAATGTTACTATTGTCGACCGTTGTGGATAATTACCTAATGTCCCCTTGCTTGGAATTAGAGGAGGTATCACTTACAACCCTTGTTTATCCTTGCGACAGTTTGGTTACGCATGAAGGGATGGTCCACATGAGATGCTCATCCAAGGAATGATATTCGACTACAAGAGCGATGATCAAGGTCACCGTTAAAGGTTTATAAGAGCCTGGAGGATGGTAGGAAAAGTGTATAGAAAGACACTAGGACAAAAGAATTCCATTCCCCTTGAGCCTTACCTTAAGTGGGTACGATCCCGTGCTCAAAAACTTATGATTCCTTATCCCTCCATCTTACCAGTTATCACGGAACCTGTGGTTGAAGGAGATGTTCCCTACACTGTCCTCCATCCCGACATGCCTACCTCTCTTGAAGACTTTCAAAAGTGTTGGATTCAACTCAAGGAAGAACGAGATACTTTCGAAGCTCAATTTTATTCTAGTGAGAAGAGGGTCTTCGAGCTTACAAAGCAGCTACAAGAAGAGCAAAGTGTGAACATCTACCTTGCGCTAAAGAGGATGCGTTCAGTCTTTTTATCTTAGAGAGTTATTTTGTAAGCCCAAGAGGCATGATGTAATCCTTTTTGAACTAATTAATGAAAATTGACGTTTGTTCATTCTTTTGTCTATACAAATTTAAATTCCATAAATCCTTGAAATCATTTGCATATACATCTTCCATGCATCATAACATGACAGGTTTTCACATAACAAGTTTCCTTATCTTTCTATTGTTTATTTCAGCAAGATGGATCTAGAGAAAACTGTGAAGGATCTTCAGGTGCAAAACTCTCAATTCCAAGAGACTCTACTAGACCTAGCTAAGATGCAGCAAGATATGATGGCATTGCTGGTAGTTAAGAAGAAACCCAAGAAGAAATCTTTGCTCAACATGGGTAGAAGGTTCAAAGAGTCGGTTTGTCAGATCTCGGTAGCGGAAGACTTACCTGAGGAAGATGAGAATCAGATTTGTGAGGTTAAGAGTACCTAGGATGACTGTGTTAATGATCAAGTATTTGATGATAATTATTTTGACGAGCAGTATCCACCTGCCGATGTCAAGTATAAGCAGTTAGAAGACATATTGAAAGCTGTTGAGATCCAAGTCGTCTCTGGTTTAGATTTTGATGATTTGGGTTTGATCTCCGGGGTTGTCATTCCCCACAAATTCAAAATACCAGGCTTTGCAAAGTACAATGGAGTTTCTTGTCCAAAACTTCACCTGAAATCTTATGTGCGCAAGATACAGCCGCACACTGCTGATAAGAAGCTTTGGGTTCACTTTTTCTAAGAGATCTTGGCCGGAACGCAATTAGAATGGTTCTACCAGTTGTATGGTTCCTACATCAATACTTGGGAAGACTTATCTACCGCCTTCTACCATCAGTATCAGTATAACACCGACTTGGCACCAACAAGGATTCAGTTACAAGATATGACAATGGGGAAGTACGAAGGATTTAAAGAATATGCACAAAAGTGGAGAGACCTCGCCAGTAGGGTTCAACCACCTTTGACTGATTGGGGGCATATCGACATGTTTATGGGCACCTTATCTGGTCCATTCTTTAACTTATTGGTTGGCTGCTCTTCTTCTGGTTTCACCGAGCTAATCTTAACCGGTGACAGAGTTGAAAGCGACATCAAAAGTGGAAAGATTTCCATGGCATCTGCCTCCACTTCCAATCCTATCAAGAAACCATTTCCTGCAAAGAAAGAAATCAATTATGTGTACGGGGAAAGGGCCCGTACCAAGAAGAGTGACCATCCGTCTATTAATGTTGTCTGAATCTCCAATCCAACTCCTTCTCCAAGACCATCTGCTAATCATCAATGTTTTGAAACTCCGAGACAATAATTCACGAGCGTAGGAATGTCACTATCGCAAGCCTTGCAACACTTGCTAAAGGCTAATTTTGTGACATTACGCTACCCTCCTGCCAACCCAGATACCTCTTCACCAAAGTATAATCCGAACGCTAAATGAGCTTACCACTCAAGTAGCCCCGAGCATGAGACTGACCAATGTTGGGCCTTTAAGAATAAAATCCAGGATTTGATTGATAACAAGACTATTGAGTTTTATCCTCCTCCAAATCCGAATAATCATCGCACCTATGCCGAACCATGGAAAAGGTGTTAATGTTGTTGAAGATACAATTTTTGTTGCCTCTGTTGAAGACTTGACTACTCCACTGAATATCATCAAAAAGAACCTGTTGAAAGTCGATATCTTCCCTGGCTGTGTAAAAGACTGTGTTTTTTGTATTAAATAACTCAATGGATTCCAAGGGATGAAGAAAGGCATTCAACGCCTAATGGATAGCCACAAAATTAAATTTGATAAGACCCCGCTTACCAAAAGTTTAACTAATAAATGTGAAGATCTCTCCATTATCACCATCTCAAACAAGCCTCTTAGGATCTCCTCCAAGGGTCCAATTAGGATTTAAAATGAACCAATTGTTGCTCCCCTAATAATTACCAATCCCGGACCAATTCCCTACTCTTCAAACAAGGCAATTCCATGGAACTATGGTGCTAAGGTATTTTACCATGGCATAAAACAAGACGCTTGGATCGAAGAAGAAAAAGCTGATGATGTAGGTAACTTAACTGGCTTAAGTAAAGTAACCAGAACTGGGAGAATCTTTTCACCCAATATTTCACCACCAGTTGTTACAAAGGCACCCATCTGCATTAATGCTTCCAAGCTAGTTACTGATACAAAAGGTAAAGAGAAAGTTGTTGAGACGGTTGTGAGATGGATGAGATCTTGAAGATAATAAAAAGGAGCGACTTCAAGATTGTGGAACAGTTGGGGAAAACCCCTTCTAATATTTCTATGTTGTCGTTGCTACTTTATTCCGATGCCCATGCTCGGACATTAATTAAATTCTTGAAAAAGGCTCATGTCCCTCATGAGACCACAACGGACCAATTTTAGAATTGCGTGGCTAGCTTGACGGCTGATAATGGTCTGGGATTCTCCGATGCCGATCTAACACCGCTTTGGAAGAACCACAATAAAGCTCTACATCTTTCTGTCGAGTGTAAAGGGACCACCCTAGCACATGTTCTAGTCGACACTGGTTCTTCTCTAAATGTGCTACCAAAGGGGGCGTTAGACCGTCTAGACTGTAAAGGTTTAGTCTTGAAACTAAGCGATATCATTGTAAGAGCCTTCGATGGATCAAAAAGGATAGTTCATGGGGAGGTAGATCTTCCAATCAAGGTGGGCTCGCAAATTTTCAATTCCACCTTCTACATCATGGATATCCATCCTGCCTATTCTTGTTTGTTGGGTCGCCCTTGGATCCATAAAGCTCGGGCAGTAACGTCAACTCTCCATCAAAAACTCAAATATCCGGTCAAGGGAAGAATTGTCACTGTCTGTGGGGAGGAAGAGTTTATGGTAAGCCACCTTAACTCTTTCAAGTACGTAGAAATGGATGGAGAGTTCATTGAGACCCTGTGTCAATCCTTTACAGTTGTGCCACCAATGGTCGCTGCTACCAAATGTTCCTCTGATGAGTCCAAAGTTATTAAAGTCATGCCGAAGATGGTTTCAGTCAAAGATGCTCGTGCTGCAATTGAAGAAGGAAGCTATGATACTTGGGGGAAACTCCTCGATATCCCATTCAAAGCGGATAAGTTTGGTTTAGGTTTCACCATCAAGGCTCAGGAGGAAGTCAGTCGTGCCCGTGCAGGAAAGCCACATCTCCGTATTAGAAGCCATGAAGTCAACGCTGTGGGTGATTCAGATGATGAAGCTGCATTTGAAGATTAGGTGTATCCAACTACAACGGAGCTCCAGAATTGGCATGCAAAGGACTTCGTGCCCATCTCCTTCATTGAGGAGTAATCTACTTGTTTATTGTTTTTCATTTGAATTCAAGAACTTGTTGTCTGTAATATTTAACATTGATTTTAAGCCATGTACCTGGCCCGGGGCACTTTGGTACATTTGTCAAGGGTTTTATTTATGTTCATCTAATCATATAATCATTCAATACAAATCATTGGACTCTTTTGCATTCAAATTTTTGTGTTCATTGTCTTTCTTTCAAATACATTTTTCAAAAGAGCAATGTATCTTACATGCACACACACACACTTGCAGGTTCTCATCCACTCTGGATCTTATTGCCAATGACTCTACTATGCCGACTATGACTTTGAATGTCCAATTAACCAAGCGGGAGACGAAGGAAAAGAAGATTGTGATATACCGGGAGAACTAGCCAGACTTCTATTACAAGAGGAAAAAGCTATTCAGTCGCACAAAGAGTCAGTTGAAGTCATCAATCTGGGTAGTGAGTCAGAAAAGAAGGAAGTCAAGATCGGTGCTAACTTTGAAGACAGTGTAAAGAGAAGGTTGGTTCAAATGTTGCATGATTATGTGGAAGTATTTGCTTGGTTTTATAAAGATATTCCAGGGTTGGATACCGACATCGTAGTTTATCGTCTGCCGACAAAAGAAGACTGTCCTCCTGTCAAACAAAAAGTTCGTCGCATGAGGCCTGACATGTCTGAAAAGATAAAAGCTGGAGTGATGAAACAATTTGATGTTGGATTCCTAGCTGTAATGTCTTATCCCCGAAGGGTTGCAAATGTGGTGCCAGTGCCAAAGAAGGACAGAAAAGTTCGCATGTGCATAGATTATAGGGGTCTGAATAGGGCAAGCCCCAATGATGACTTCCCTCTACCACACATTGACGTCTTGGTCGATAACACTGCTCAGCATAAATTTTTCTCTTTCATGGATGGCTTCTATGGCTATAATCAGATAAGGATGTTTCCCGAAGACATGGAGAAGATAACTTTCGTTATGCAATGGGGAATCTTTTGCTACAAGGTCATGTCGTTCGGACTAAAGAATGCAGGGGCAACATATCAAAGGGATATGGTAGCTTTGTTTCATGATATGATCCATCATGAAATAGAGGTATATGTGGATGATATGATTTCCAGATCACAAACTGAAGAGGAACACCTCGATCACCTGTACAAGTTATTCGAAAGGTTGAAAAAATACAAGTTGAGGTTAAACCCTAACAAGTTCACATTTGGAGTATGATCTGGAAAGCTTCTAGGTTTTGTTGTCAGCAATAAAGGAATTGAAGTTGATCCTGCCAAGGTAAAGGCCATCCAAGAAATGCCAGTCCCTCATTCTGAAAAGGAAGTTAGAGGATTCTTGGGTCGTCTCAATTACATTGCCTGTTTTATATCTCACTTGACTGCTACTTATGAGCCAATCTTCAAACTCTTGAAGAAAGATCAAGTAGTTAGATGGAATGATGAACGCCAAGATGCCTTCGACAAAATCAAAGAATATTTATAAGAACCTCCTATTCTCATGCCTCTAGTTGAAGGAAGACCCTTGATCATGTACTTGACAGTACTAGAGAACTTTATGGGGTGTGTTTTGGTCCAACATGACGAGTCTGGCTGAAAAGAGCATGCTATTTATTACCTGAGCAAAAAGTTTACCGACTATGAAACCAGATATTCACTGCTCGAGAAAACTTGTTGCGCTCTGGCATCGGTTTCTCTCCGGCTAAGACAGTATAAGTTGACTCATACCACTCTATTAATATCTAAGATGGACCCAATCAAGTACATCTTCGAGAAACCTGCTCTTTCCAGACGGATATCCAGATGGCAAATGATCTTAACTGAGTACGACATTTTATACACGACACAAAAGGCCATCAAAGGAAGCGTACTAGCAGGTCATTTGGACCATCAAGTTGTTAATGATTATCATTCCATGAACTTCGACTTCCCTGATGAGAACATCATGCTAGTAACCGATTGTGAAAAACCCGGGACGTATGACGGACCTGAACAAGGATCCCGATGGACTATGGTCTTCGATGGGGCTTCCAACGCTTTGGGTAACAAAATTGGTACTATGATCATCTCCCCTGAAGGTTTCCCTACTCCTTTCACTGCCAGACTATGCTTCGATTGCACGAACTACATGGCCGAGTACGAAGCATGTATTTTGGGTCTGAAAGCTGCCATTGATTTGAGGATCAAGCATTTGAATGTATTTGGGGATTCTACTCTATTGATTAGCCAAGTAAAAGGACATTGGGACTCTAAAAACCCTAATCTCATCCCTTACAAGGAACTTTTGCTATCCTTGATTCCTCACTATGAAGTGATCACATTTGAACACTTCCATAGGGAAGAAAATCAACTGGCTGACGCCTTGGCAACCATGTCTTCAATGTTCAAGGTTAGATGGGAAAACGAAGCCCTTATGATTACAATTGAGAGATTCTATTAACCTGTGCACTGCTGTGAACTTGACACTGACGCGGAAAATCCATGGTACCATAAGGTGATTAGATATATCGAAGCACAAGAGTATCCCGAGGGAGCATCCATCAATGACAGAAAGTTCTTATGAATATTTTCAGCCAAATTATTCCTAAGTAACGGAATATTGTACAAGCATAACCATGATTCTACTCTACTCTGATGTGTGGACAAGAAGGAGGCAGAGGAAATTAAGGAAGACATGCATGATGGTCTCTTTGGTACTCACTCAAATGTACACTAAAAAGTCAAACTTTGACTTTTTGGTCAAAATAAGTGTCAAAGATCACAATTCATCAAAACATGTCAAAATATGAAACTTGTTCATCAATAAATCAAAAAGTCAAGATTTCATTTTGAAATGTCAAAATTTCTAAACTTAGAAATTTTTCAAAGTGTTGGAAAATTTATATTTTTTCACAACTTTGAGCCAAATTTACACCATGATGCAAGATGATTCAAAGGAAACTTCCAACATAAAAGTTGTAGATCTCAATGAGATCTAAAACATTTTAGAACACAACTTTTTTTAGACATTCATGGATTTCAAGTTATGATTTTGAGAAGACATGTTCATGAAACTTGGAAACTTAGTGAAATTTTGCCCTAATTTAGGCAGGATTTTGACCTAACTTCATGGCAATTTTTCACATAGTTCCAAGATGAATTTTCAAAAATGTCCAACATAAAGGTTGTATAGGATGTTACAATATTTCCAAAATGTCCAAGAACTCATTAAGATTATACTAGAGCAAGGAGAATCGAAGGCAAGAAGTTAGGGTTTTCAAACTTGAGTTACAAGCCATTTTGTGAAGAACCCTTGATCCAATCTTCAAGCATGTTGTACAAATATCACTTTGCATGCTTCTAACTTACCTTTAACTCCATAATTAAATTCTTACACAACTGTTAGAGCTTTGATCCAAGCATTTGAGGCATTGTCCAAATGGTTATTCCATTAATGGCACAAAGGTAACAATTCCATTTTGGAAAAGCAAACTTTATTTCAAAAGTCAATGCATAGAGTTCCCAACTTGTTTCATCTAAGTATAAGAAATGTCAAAGGCAAAATAAACATGTCTAGAGCCTCCCATAAACTCAGTCCATGCTTGTACTATGCCTTGAAACCATGTTTTCCACTTTTCTTCAAAATCAAGTAACAAAGCCATAACTCTATATCTCACAGGTCTGTCAACCTCAAGGGCTCTAACCTTTTTCTTATAATTATACAAGTCTATTACAAGAGGATACACGAACACACAAGCTTTCAAACTCTCCCAAACTCAAAATTTCATAACAAACCACCATTGTTGCATATTCTGACCAAAAACTCCAAACTCAAAATCGAATTGTGCGTTCCTTGGCCATTTGGTTCCTAAACTCATATACATCAAATACAAACCATCCCACACTCTGTTACACGACTGTAACATCATCTTCATCAACTTCTATAACCAAAAAACATAGCTTTCACCTTGACTTCTCTAGCACGATTCAAACACTCCCAGCATCAACTAATCATTGCATTAGCTTCCTGGGAACTTGAGGAAGTAAACCTGATCATCATAACTCCTTAAAAGCAGCTCAAACTCATTTCACGATTTCCAGTTTTGAGGTGCATTTTCAGAACTTCTATCTTCTCATTTAGGCATTGTTAGGCTTGCATTTGTGAAGATAAAATGTAGACATCATTGCTCTGAAGCTGTACGTGTCTATAGATTTCATTTATTTTGATTAAGCTAGGAGAATTTTAGGATTGAACTTGCTGAAATAATTAGGTTAGAATTTTGTACTTTTAGAAATTCTTATTCATCTTTGGTTTATAGCTTTATTTATTTACATGATTGGATTCGTATGGAAAAATGGAGCAACTTTCATGTTTGCATATTTCATTTTTGTTGAGAAATGGTGAAGTTACAGGATCCATGGCTGGAGGTTGAAGATAAAGTTCATTTCTGGAACTTGTTTTGTATTATGTATTTATTATTTCAGTTAAGTTAACGGGTGTACAGCCCCCCCAGTGGCAAAGGTAGCGTGTGTGTATTGGAGGTCATGGGTTCAACACCAAGCGCTACCTTTTTTCCTTATTTTTCACATTTTCTCTCTTTTTTTTTGTTACATCCAGCGCTGGGCCTCCCCCTTTGAGCCTTCCCTAGATTTTTTTCTAACTTCTCACCCCCTGTTTACTAATGCATGCTGGCCCAATCTTTTTATATTTTTATTTTTATTTATTTTCTTTTTCTTATTTGATTTTATTTTCAGTTTTATTATTTTTATTATTATTATTATTATTATCATTTTTATTAGTAAAAAATATAAAAATATTTTTATTTATTATTTACACTTATATATTTTATTTTCTTTATAAAAAAAAAGACCAAAAACATTTTTCTTAATAAATTAATTTCTTTTTTTCTTAAATAATTAATATTTAGATTTAGGTTTAATTATTATTTTTTATTTTTTATTTAAAATTAATTTAGAACTTAGGTTTCTTTTAATTAATTAATTTTCATTTTATTTTTATTAACTTAAAACCTTTTTTACAAAAAACCCTAAAAACTTTTTTAACTTAATTTCTTTCATAATTAATTTAGGTTTAAGTTTTGTTTAAATTTTTAATTAATCATCTCTCTTAATTAGGTTAAAACCCTTTCATTAAAAACAAAACAAAAATCATTTCTTTTTCCATTTGCATTTGTACATTATATTTTTCAATTCTTGTACATTATTCAATATAGTTGTAATAGATAATTAGGTTTAATTTTCTTGCAAAATCCCCATTTGTAAATTTGTATACCCCCTCCCATAATGATGTAATAGCTTAGTAATTTTACTTTCCGCAATTTATCGCTTTATATAAATGCTAGTAAATTAGGGTTTGTATGGAAAGGCTAAAATCAACAAGTTAGCAAATCCTAATTCAAGATAAACAAGCATGTAATTCAATACACTTTCACACTTACAACCTTAGGGTAATTCCACTTTGTTGCCTTACAAAAATGGCCATGTTATGCATGTGGGATATCTTAGCAAAAGGCAATCAAAAAATACAAGATCATAGTCCCTCGATGACGCTATCAATGTTGCCTTTCAAAATGATCTTAGTCCCTCAAAAGAAAATGCTAAGATATCTCACAACATTTCTATCATGACCATACGATGACCCACGCCCGTCCCTTTACATCCAAAGATAAGGCTATTTACCAAATCAATGGTAAGATAGCAATATCAATGGAAAGGAAGAACTGAACAAAGACTTTTGAGTAGGTAGATTGTTCCTAGTTACTTGCTCATCTTCAAATCAAACATCCTTGCTATTTTCAAAACAAAAACCTAACACTTTCAAAAAACACTTTCAAAAACCTTTTCCAAACATGAAATATTTCCAAAAGCTCAACACTTTGTATATGTTCTTACGAACGAGAACTATTACAAAGTTTGCCTAAACGAATGCTCCTTTTCAAAATACTTTCAAAAACCACACAAAGCACACTTTTCAAACAAAAGCAAGTGATCTAGCAAGCAACTAAGAGCCCATAGATAACTATAGATGAAAAGGGTGATAATACCTTCCTTTTTCATAATCTACCCCCCGAACTCAAGAAACAATCTCAAAGGTCTTTCCTATTCTTTTCAGCCTTTCCTTTTAGATAAAATAAAAGTCGTTGGCGACTCTTGCTAACCGCAACATTTGTGATAAAACGCAAAACATTGAAGTCAGTTCTCCCACCGTATCACATTATGCATGATTGATTTTTTTATGTTTTTGGTAGATGCAATGTAATGATGAATGTTTAGCAATACGCTGGGGAAAGCACATCAATAATCGGCTACTTAGAAGACAATGTACTTATGAACGATTATTCTCGCATATCTGATCTTCTATAGAGAAATGGCAATCTTAAAATTCGATGGGGAACCGAGATTCGAAACGACCAACCTCTAAAGATTGATATCATTGTAGAAGTAACTTACTGGAGAGAAATACTGCAAAAATAAATTGCAGTTTAAATAAAATCTTGAATTCTATTTAGAAATAGGAGAGCTTCGTTGGGGATGTGTGATATGGTGGGAGAACTGACTTGGGTGTTTGGCATTTTATCGCAATTGTTGCGGATAGCAAGAGTCGCCACCAACTTTTCTTTTATCTAATAAAGGAAAGGCTGAAACTTTGCAATGATTCTCGCATCATTGAGAATGTATACAAAGTGTTGGTTTTGAAAATATTTGTTTAAAGGAAGTGTTTTGGAAAGATGTTTTGAAAATGCCAATGGAAAGCCATTTTGTAATGATTCTTGTATCGTTGATAATGTATGCATAATGTTTGTTTGAAAAGTGTTTTTGAAGTTGTGAGGTCTAAATGGTTTTTTTTGTGAGCAAGCAATTACGATAAATCTACCTACTCAAAAAGTCTTTGCTATTTTCCTCCTCCTTTTGATAATGCTTATCTACCATTGATTATAAGGGACTAAGATCATTGGACGTGAAGGGACAAGTGTGGGTCATCGTATAGTCATAGAAGGAAACTTGTAGGATGTTGTAGCAATTGTTGTAAGGGACTAAGATAATTTACCGAAGGCAGCATTGATGGGTCATCGAGGGACTATGATATTTTAATCGAGGGTCTTTGCTAAAATCATCTCATGTTTGATGGACATGACTGTTTTTTATCTGAGGTAACAAGTGTGGGTTACCCTGAAGGTGCCTGTGTGCAAGGTATTTTGTTTTCATGTATATTATGTTGGAATTAAGGTTGTCTAATGTTGATTTTAAATCTTGCCATACAAACCCTAGTTACTAGCAATAATATGCAAATTGATGAATTGCGGAATTTAAATGTCCTACGCTATTACAATACTTTTTGCAATCAGGGATACAAATTTACAAATGTGAGAGGAAAGAAATAAAGCCCTAATTACTATTACAAACCATTGAATGTGAATTACAAAAATAATTAGGCACAAAATGTAGAGATGAAGAAGAAATAAAAAAAATGTCTTTTTAAGGTTTTTGATGAAAATTTTTAGGGATTAACCTAGTTGAATTAATTAATTTAATTACAAGAAAGGTTAATTCATTATTAACAAAACCTAAATCTTAGTTCATTAAAATAAAAACTTAAGTCTAATTTAACCTTGTTTAGAAAATGATTTTTGTTAAGGTTAATAAAGAAAATATTCTATAATATAAAAGAAATGATAAAGACTTAATTTAACAAAATAAAATAAAATGCCTAAATTAAAATATTTTTAATTTAATGAATAAAATATATTTTTTGGTGGTTTTTGGTTTAGGTAAAATAAATATATAAATGAAAAAAAATAAATAATAAAATAATTGAAAATAGTTGGGTTGGGGGTTAAAAAGTGACCAGGGGAGTTAAAAGTTGGGAAGCAGGCCCAAACTGTTTATGTTGTTTTTTATTTGAAATCTGAAAATAAAAAGAAAGAGAATGATGGGTTTATGTTGTTATAAGTAATTGACTTTGTGCATAAAGCTTGCTTTTCAAGAATGGCAATGTTAACTTCCTCCCTAAAATGGAAAATTGACTTGTACAATGCTTAAACCACTTGGATCATAGCTCAAAAGTTTGTGTAATCCATTAATCATGGGTAGATACACAAGTTAGATGGCCGGCAAAGCAAGATTATACAGCATAACATTTGAAATTGGATTATGTGTTCATCAAGAAAATGACTTCTAATTCAAGAAATGATGCCCAACTTCTTCTCTTTAATTCTCTTAGCTCAAAAATGATCTCTTCAAGTTCTGGGACAACCTTCATGTTGACCACTTTGTCTAAATCATCTTGGAGCTTGGTGAAAATTTGCCAAGAAGTTATGTCAAAAATCTTCCTAAACTTGCTAAAATTTTCACTAAGTATTTTATAAAGAATGTCATGTCTTTATGAGCTTATATCTTCAAATCTAAGCATTTTTGGACATCAACCCTCTAATACAAAATTGTAGAGTTCATCAAGATCTACAACTTTCATGTGAAAGTTTTCCTTGAATCATCCTGCATCTTGGTGAAAAATTGTCACGAAGTATTGAAATTATCAAGGTTAAAAAATACTTAAAAATTTTCTAAGTATTAAAAACTTCGACTTTTTATGGATTTTCTTGACTTTCTTGATTCTTGGTGATCAAGTTTGATATTTTTAAGTCTTGATGAATCTTGACCTTTGAAATCCAAAGTTGATCAAAAAGTCAAAGTTTGACTTTTTGTGTATTAGTTGACTTTTCATCAGTTGATCAAATTTCAACTATCGATTCATTGATCTTGAGAAATGATTTGAGCCATGAATTTAGGTCAATATGTTGTTTTTGGGTCCTTAAGATTATGCTCAAAGTCACCGAGTCATGTACTAGGTCAAAAGTCAATGACCAGTCATTCTCAATCGAAACCCAAATTTTGACCATTTTGCCCCTTTTATGATTTGAGTGCTTTTCTTGAAGAATTGTGATCAACACTTGATCAATTTATGAATATGACTTCAAAATGTTGATGTTGGCCAAAAAATTATGAATTTTGACTGTCTATTGACCATAATTGACCTTTTACCCAATACAATTGATTTTCAGTCATCTGAGCAATTGACTAAGCAAATTTGTGATGCAAGACTTGAAACTTGGTATGAGAAATCTTGGAGACCTATAATGGAACATGAAAGTCATTTGAGGCATAAAAAGTCCAATTGTCCTTGAGAAAACCAAAACCCTAATTTGGAGGCTTGGTGCTTAAGAGGTGAGCTTATCTGATCAAGTCGTTGAGAACTCTTGAGCATTTGAGATCTTTGGTGAGAAATGTATTTGAGAAAAGAGAGGGAAAATTTTAGGGTACAATAGCTGCCCCTGTTCAATCTTCTTAAACTTGAAGAGTTAGATTGGCCTGTCCATCATTCGTGACTTGAAGGTGGAAGATGATTGAACACATAAGTGCCTAGAAATTTGCACTCGCCTATGCAGGAAGTAAAACTGTCTATTGATTATGCAGGGAATGGACTTAGAGACGCCATTTGGAGAGTTGTTAAAGATGGGCTTAAAGATTCCATCCAAAGTAACTGTTGATAGAAATATCATAATGAGACTATGCTCGATTGTATCCGAGGAGTATCAGAATAAGTTTATGCTTGATTTAAACTGAGCCATAAAGAAGTATCAGAATAAATCTTTGGTCGATTTAATATGAGCCAGCAGATGTTTGGAAATCTTTAATTGAGAAAAGTATCAGAATAAATCTTTGGTCTATTTAATCTGAGCCAGAAAAGGTCTACTGAGAGAAGTATCATAACAAATCTTTGGTCGATTTAATATGAGCCAACAGATGCTTGAAAATCTTTTACTGAGAGAAACATCAGAATAAATCTTTGGTCGATTTAATCTGAGCCAGAAAAAGTTCTACTGAGAGAAGTATCAGAATAAATCTTTGGTCGATTTAATCTGAGCCAGTAGATGTTTTTAAATTTTTAACTGAGAGAAGTATCAGAATAAATCTTTGGTTAATTTAATCTTAGCCAAAAAAAGGTCTACAAAGAGAAGTATAAATATTTGGTCGATTTATTCTATGCCGGTAAATGTTTTTAAATCTTTAACTGAGAGAAGTATCAGAATAAATCTTTGGTTAATTTAATCTGAGCCAGCATATGTTTGAAGGGAGTGTCCATCATGTAGATACTTACCCTTACTTTGTTTCAGAGAGTGACCTACAATTTGTTTTGAGGATCTGTTGATGATATTGGTTTGCCGATTGATTCTTTTCTGAAAGGGTAAAGAGTTAGTTGTATGCAATGTCATGATGTATGAAATGCATTGCGTAATAATGTTCTCAAAAAATATGAGATTGTGCTATATGCGTTTCGTATGCATATGCTATGATATATGAATCTGTAATGTTGTTGAAGTGTATCTTCGTTTGGGGAAATAAATCCCTGACTATTATCGAGGATGAAGAATATGTATATCTTCAATCTTGTCTAGAATGCTTCCATTGGGGATTCCTGCTTGCTTGTTTGAAGAAACTCTGCAAGGGATGTATTGATCTTTGTCTGGGGAGTAGAGTTTAGGAACATTGGTCGTTTGTTGCTCTGTTGGGGAGTTTATTTCTTATATACCCTGACTGGGGATAAAAGAGATGGTTAAACTACCGACTTTCCTAGGGAAGATAAAGTTAACTAGTATCTGGTTGGTTTCTAGGGTTGACCAATAGTAACCTGCTCTCAAAATCTTCTTGTCCATAGTATGTCCGCTAGAATGAGTACCAAAGATACCTTCATGCATATCCTCCATGATGTTCTCTGCTTCCTTCTTGTCCATACAACGGATGACCAGATTGAACAATCATTTGTGCCTGAAGATAATATGACATAGAGACTTCAGGCTTCTTATCATCCTGTTGGGGAGCCCTGACAACCTGCACAGTCTCAAAATCTTGACACGGAGTTTCATGGATTTCTCCTTCTACCTCAACATATCGAAAAGTACTCATATGACTAACAATGTATTCCTCTTCACTGCAAACGGTGACCACTTTCCCATTTAACAGGAATTTCAACTTTTGGTGCAGCGTGGATGTGATGGCACCTGCCCCATGGATCCATGGATTACCTCGAACACCTGAGGACCTATCTTGATTGATAAGTCGACCTCTTCGAACACTTCCCTCTTGGGCAATACATTGAGAGACGAACATGTATCAACCAGAACATGAGATAGGGTAATTTTTCCAATTTCCATAGAAATGTGCAGTGCTTTATTGATCTTCCTCCCCTCGGGAGGCAAATAAATGTCCGTAAAACCCAACCCATTACTCGTAGAAATGCTATTCACAATTCCATCAAATTGATTCACAGATATCTCTTGAGGAACAAAAGAGGTCCCCAACAGCTTCATTAGTGCATTTCTATGAGAATTTGAATCCCTGAGTAGAGCGAGGACGGATATATTTGAGGGTGTCTGACTTAATTGGTCAATGATCTTGTAGTCACTTTTCTTGATGTACCTCATTAACTCGGCTACATCCTTATCCATTTCTTCATCCAAAGTAGGTATTGGGGAATTTTTCCCTGGGTTATCACCATTGACCATAATCTGCTTGCCCCTAGTTTTTATTGCGGCACATTGTGATTGGTGGAAATAGAACTGACTGTTTTAGAATGCTGGTCCGCGTTTGTGTTTCGCAAAATGTCGTGGTAAGCAAGAGTCGCCACCGTCTTTTATTTTCTCCAACAAGGAAAGGACAAAAGCACAGCAAAATTCCTTTTCGAGATGTTTCTCGGGTTCGGGAGGTAGATTATAGAAAGGGAAGGTGTTATCACCCTTTCTATCCGTGGTTCTCCACGGGCTCTTAGGTACTTGCTCACTATGTTTTCAAAATGTTTTGCTTTTCTTGTGTTTGTGGGTTTTGAAAAAAAGTTTGTTTGAAAACTTCAATTTGACTTTTGTATCAGTCCTCAAGAGTGTATAAAGTGTTTGTTTGAAAACTTTGTTTGAAAGAGTGTAAGTGAGAAAAGTATTTTTGTTTTGAAAGAGCAAGTACCTGAGAACCTCTACCTACTCAAAAGAAATTAAGCTGTGTAAATGTCCTTTAGACAGTACTATCCCACTATTGAGAAGTATGTAGCACCGTCGTTGGAGTTTTCGGGTCAATTCGATTATAGGGACAGGTGGTCACCAAAGCAATAGTAGGATGCCTTAGCGGTAACCCTAATTTCTTAGATCGTTTTATCCGAGGCAACCGTTTCGAGGCAACTTGATCTTTAGACAGGAGGGCGACCTCTAAAACACCCTATACTCAATGACCACGTCGAGGCAACCAAGTGAGGCGTACCCTAGGAGTGGCATGTGCGAGTGTGTCAGGTTTCAGTTAAATCATCTTTGTAAATGTTATGGTGAGCTACGGGTTGATTTTATTTTGAGAATAAGTCTTGTCATGCATAGCCTAGTTAACATACATCTAGCAGTTATTAGTTGCGGAAAATAAAGCTAAACTATTACAAGGCGTCGGGTATTTACATCGCCAAAAACAACCCTTTGAAAAGTAAATTGCGGGAAATTAAAGAAAAGTGATAAAAGGGTTATAATTAAAGCTATTACATTCTCGGAGCAAATACAATTATATGATCAAAAATTAATAAAACAAACATACGCGCGATCAAAAATTGAATCGGAGAGTTTTAGGGTTTTGACCCTTTTTGAGAAAGAAAGAAGTTTTTGTTATTTTGCATTTAATTAAATTAAACCAAAAACTACTTAATTAATTAAAAGAAATATTTTTGGGTTTTTTAATGTTTTAAGGAAAATAAAATAAAAAAATGATTAAAATTGTCAAGAACCCTAATTCTATGTTGATTTTAAATTATTGCAAAAAATATCAAATTTAACCTAATTAAAACTAAATAAATTATGTTAGTATTTATTTACAAAAATAATAAATGGGTGAAATTAATTTTAATAACTAATAAAAATAATATTATTTTTAGTTTTCTGATTTTATTATAGAAAAAATTATTTTGGTTAATTAAATAATAATAATAATAATTAATAATAAAAATAGTTAAATGGAAAATATAAAAAGAGAAAAAAGAATAACCCAGGGGGTGTTGGCCCAAGTTAGGAGGTGTGTTTGGAAATCTGAAGCCCATTGACAATTCCAGCCACGTTTGACTTTCTGGATTAGCTACACGCCTGTTGACTGGGGAATATGGTGATCCTTCCATCTAGGCCATTGGATCTGAGTTTGGAGACACATGGCATGTTGAGCTGTGAAACATATGGTGGAATTCACTTTGAATCTTACACGTGAACACCTGAAAAATAAAAGCAACAATGTTTTTGGGGGACCTGGGATTCGAACCCAGGTCCCAATGCTTTCAAGCCAAAGCACCAACCACTACACCACTTGCATGCTTTTGATATTATAATGATAAGAAATTATTATATTGGAAATTTAATCAATATGCTGTAAAACACAAAACCACGCGCGCTTTTTTCAAACTGTCCAATGGCATGCTAACACCTCATCATCTTCTTCATTCGTTCTACATAAAAGAATATTAGATAGAGGGGGTTTTTAACCCCCACAAACTAACTGCACGAATAATAGCGATTAGCACCACAGTATATATAAATATTTCGCGAGGGGTCAGTTGTGTTCGTCTTGGTCTCGTGATCTCAACCATATGTCTCAGAGGTCCTAATTTGGCCTGGTTCAGAAAGCCCCAATTTCAAATCTTAAGAACCCTAGAAATTGATCATTGCATCTTTGGATTCAGGGAGTTGTAACTCAATTAAACCATTCCATAAGCTTGGTATGACCTCTAGCAATGCAAAACAATCACAAAAACATGTTAATTATGCATGAATTAGGATACACAATTTTGAATAAAGAAGCCAAACCGTGATTCTGTAATGAACGATTCCTTGAGTTTTAAGGCTTGAGTTTTATTGCAAAATGTTCCTGGCACTTCCTGCAATGTATTAGAATGAAAAGCAAGCCTTGAATTGGCCTGGAATGCAAGAACAAGTTTTCACTTTTTCTTGAAATTTCTTGAATATGCTAGGGTCTTTTCTGCAGCTTTTTCTCGTCCCTTTGATCAGGGTTTGCTTGCATATGTATAAGAGAATGGAATTAGGTCAAAAGCTTGGGCAAAAATCCATTGTATTGATGATTGAATCTTTGATTGGAAATCAAATATTTTTGAATTTTTCATGATTGAATAATGTTGCCAATTTTGGAGATTTTGTATCTTTGACTTGGTGCTCGAATTTGCCAGCATATCTTGACCATATTTGCTTCACAAATTGATTGAAAAATCAAATCTTGCATTTTCCTACAATTTAAATTAATTAAATGAATTAATATTAATTAAAAATCCAATTAATCAATAAAAATAAGAAAATAAATTCAATTAAGCTTGATGGGTCGTGCATAGGTCATGGATGAAGTTTCAAGAAGAGATTTGAGGCCCATTAGCAAAAATAAGGTGTTTGGAGCAAAGTTGACTTTTGCAAATTCATGAAAATTTCCCAACTTCTCCAATGCATATCTTGCTCAATTTGGATCATATGACCATGTTCTTGGACATTTTAGAAATCTCTTGAAGTCCTCTAACCAATGCCTTTGGTCCCATGTCATTTGGATTTACCAATCTCAAGTTATGCCCTTTGACTTAAAGTGTACTTTTGTTGACTTTTGAAATTGACCTATAATGTAAAAATTGATAACTTCTTGTGGGAGCATTTATTGAACATGGAGTGTGAAGATGGATTGTAGGAAATTGCATCCCCTTAAAAATAAGCATTGGATGGGATTTTTCTGACAAACCATGAAAAAGTTATGCCCTGGTCAAGATACAGTTGACTTTTCTACTGTCCAAAAATAGTAACTTTTGCATCTTTGATGATTTTTGAGTCATTCTTGTGGAATCATGATCAAGACTTGATAAAATGATGATTGTGAACTCAAAATAAGATGTTGACCAAAAATTTTGACTTTTGACTGCAAAATGACCATTTTGCCCATGCAGTTGACTGTAGATCAAATGAGGCTTTTGACTATGCAAATTGGCACTGTGAGTCTTGAAACTTGGCATGTAGGTGCTTGAGGATGTATATAGGCCTATGAGACTTGATTGAACCATTTAAAACCTCAAATTCCTTGAAAGAACCAAAACCCTACTTTCAGCTGCCTTATGAGGTGGTTTGACTGTACAATCTCTTGAGCAATCTTGAACCATTTGAAGATGATTCTTGACAAACTTTGAAGAAAATGGGAGGGAAAATTTTGGGGTACAACAATTGCCCCTGTTCAATCTTCTTAAACTTGAGGATGTAGATTGGCTTGTATGCCTTTCGTGATCCGAAGGTGGAAGATGATTGAACACTAAAGTGCCCAGAAATTTGCACTCGCATGGTGTAGTATCAGCAATGTGATGTCGGGAATGGGCTTACAGATGCCATTTGGAGATTGTTTGTGGAAGTTATGGAGATGGGCTTAAAGATTCCATCCAGGGGTGTCGATCGCATAAGAGATTCCTTAGCGAGAACTTGCATACCTGTAGTTTGTAGAATTGTAACTTGGTAGGTTGAAAGGAGGAACCTGTGTAGGGTTGCCTGATGATGAGTCCGTGTAAAACTGCTTCTGAAAGAGAGAAGGAACTGGTGTAGGGTTGCCTCATGATGGTCAAGTAGATAGTTGTCCTGTCTGGTTTCAGGTATTAATCTACAATCGGTCGTCCACAGATATTTCCTGACCTGTTACAGGTGTTAATCTGGAACTTGAGAAGGTTGGTCAATGAGATAGTGGTCCTAGCTGGTTTCAGGTATTAATCTCTGACCTGATAAAGAAATATAGTCTTCCTGGCTTGTTACAGGTATTGATCTTCAGTCTCTTCATGTAGATAACTTTCCTGGCTAGTTACGGGTATAGATCTACGATCAGTCGTCCCCAGATATTTCCTGGCCTGTTACAGGTGTTGATATGGAACTTAAGAAAGGTGGTCAAGGAGATAGTTGTCCTGGATGGTTTCAGGTGTTAATCTCTGACCGGAGAAAGAAAGATAGTTTCCTCGCTGGTTTCAGGTGTTAATCTTCAATCTCTTCATATAGGTGATTTTCCTGTGTGGTTTCAGGTGTTTAACCTATAATCAGTCGTTCACAGATATTTCCTGGCTAGTTACAGGTGTTGATCTGGAACTTAAGAGAGGTTGGTCGAGGAGATAGTTGTCCTGTCTGGTTTCAGGTATTAATCTCTGACCTGAGAAAGAAAGATAGTCTTCCTGGCTGGTTATAGGTATTGATCTTCAATCTCTTCATGTAGATAACTTTCCTGGCTAGTTATAGGTATAGATCTATAATCAGTCGTCCACAGATATTTCCTGGCTAGTTACAGGTGTTGATCTGGAACTTAAGAGAGGTTGGTTGAGGAGATAGTTGTCCTGTCTGGTTTCACGTATTAATCTCTGACCTGAGAAAGAAAGATAGTCTTCCTGGCTGGTTACAGGTATTGATCTTCAATCTCTTCATGTAGATAACTTTCTTGGCTAGTTACAGGTATAGATCTACAATCAGTCGTCCACAGATATTCCCTGGCTAGTTACAGGTATTCATCTGGAACTTAAGAAGGTTGATGGTAATCATCTTTTGATTGACCTTTTCCTGAAAAAGGTAAAACGTTAGCTGTATGCAATGTCATGATGTATGAAATGCATGATGTTCTCAAAATGAGATCGTGTCGTATGCATTTTGTTATGCATGAAATGTGAAATGTTTATGAATGTATTTTCGTCTGGAAAATAAATCCTTGACAAATGCCAGGGAGTTTGTTAAATCCTGGGCTGATGTTGAAGAGTAGAGTTCTTCGTTTCCGCTGGGGATGATGCACGAAGATGATTGCAAGAATAAACCGGTAGGAGAAGATGACTCTGTTGGGGAATAAACCTGGTGAAGAGATTACTCTGCGGGGAATTACTCTGTGGGGAAGAGATGCTTCGCTGAGATTTTAACGATAACTCCGCTGTGGATTCCGTTGATAAGCTCTATTGGGGATTTTGATGAACTCCGTTGGGGGATAGAAAGGACTTCGTCGGGGACGATCTTTCCGTTGCAACTTGCTGAGGATAACCCAGTTAGACTCTGGTGGGGGATAACCTTTGCACTCTGCAGGGGACAAGCTTCCAGAATCTACTGGGGATATGATTCAACTCTGGCGGGGAAGCTTCTTTAGACTGCGCCTGGAAATGGCTCCACTGGGGTATCTTGTATTCCGCCGGGGAACAATCTTATATTTCGTTGATGAATATTAAGACTGTCGGGGATTCTTGCTGAGGAATATCTGTATACTCCGCAGGGGAATATTAAGACCTACTGGGGATACCCAACTTCTTCGGGGCTGATAGTAGACCAACTCTGCTTGGGGAGAGTGTTGCTTATTCGTCCGTAGTTGTAAGTCTCAGTGAGGAAGAGCTACCATTACTCTCTTACTCTTGGGAGAGGAAGTATCCTGGTTACATTCTTCAGCCGAACTTACCTTGGTACCTTGGTGGACAGAGCAACTAGATCGCTTAGACAATTCTTATTGCCCCTACTTCCGACGTCACCCGTAATTAGTCCTTTGTTTCGTATGCAAATATTTATGAACAGCAATTAATGTCAAATGCATATATCAAAAATGAACATTGGACATTCTTTGCAAAACAAAACAGATAAAGGAAAAAAACAATTTGCAATTTGTCTGAAAAATGAACTTGTATTGACTTTGAAATTTGCCTGTAAATAGGCGTTTTTGTACAAGAGGCTGACGTCCTAGTAAGAGAACTCCGCCGAACAAAATAGAGTTTATACAATTTATGAAAAGGAAACAAAACAGCTATGTGAAAAATCCCACTGGGTTCCAACTCTGCTATCGCCTTTATGTCTTCAAGCGTCTCATCACTTTGCTGCTTAGTTGGAGATGAATCTGATTGATTGGTGTCGTCTGAGCCTGATAGTTGATACCAAAGTCTGGATGCATGGTGATCCAACGAGACATAGTGTTACGCTTATCCCTAACTTTTTCCTGGACCGCCCTTTCGGGTTTTCAGTCCACCGGGATACCCATTTTTGCCCAAGCCGCCTTTTCAGGTTTTCGACTTGCCGGGTGTACAGATTTTTTTTATTTTTCATCCCTTATTTTTGCCTAGGCCAGTCGACCTAGCGGGTCTTTAATCATGCGTAGTATCTTTTTACTATGTCTGCATTGGCGGGGTGAGGAAGGTCGTCACCATCCATGGTGGTTAGAATCATCGCTTCTCCTGAGAAGATATTCTTAACCACAAATGGCCCTTCGTACGTAGGGGTCCATTTTCCCCTGGGATCACCTTGAGGTAAAATAATGCGTTTGATTACCAGGTCCCCGACTTGATACTCTTGTCTTCTACTTTCTTGTTAAATGCCTTGATCATCCGTTTTTGGTACGTCTGACCATGACAAATAGCGGTGAGTCTCTTTTCGTCGATTAGGTTTAATTGATCAAGCCGGGTCTGGATCTAGTCATCTTTGCTCAAACCTGCATCCTTCATGATTCGGAGAGAGGGTATCTAAACTTCGATGGGCAGGACTGCCTCCATGCCATATACCAAGGAATAGGGTGTTGCCCCTGTTGACGTCCGTGCTGAGGTACGATACCCATGAAGAGAAAATGGTAGCATCTCGTGCCAATCTTTGTAGGTCACGGTCATCTTCTGCACAATCTTCTTAATGTTCTTATTAGCTGCTTCTACAGCCCCATTCATCTTCGGCCGGTAGGGAGAAGAGTTGTGGTGCTGTATCTTGAATTGTTCGCAGAGCTCAGTGATCATCTTGTTGTTAAGATTGGTACCATTATCCGTAATGATCCTCTCTGGTACACCGTATCGACAGATCAGGTTATGCCGAATGAACCGTGCCACGACATTCTTGGTTACGGTGGCAAAGGAAGCTGCTTCAACCCACTTTGTAAAGTAATCAATTGCTACCAGGATGAAACGATGCCCGTTGGATGCCGTAGGTCTGATCTCGCCGATCATATCAATGCCCCACATTGCAAAAGGCCAAGGTGTTGTCAAGAAGTTCAGAGGAACTGGAGGAATGTGCACCTTATCAGCGTAGATCTGGCATTTGTGACACGTTCGAGAATGTTGATAACAGTCGGCTTCCATTGTGGACCAGTAATATCCTGCCCGAAGGATTTTCTTTGCCATGGTATGTCTACTGGAGTGAGTTCCGAAGGTACCCTCATGTAGCTCTGCCATGATCCTTTCTGCTTCAGTCTTATCCACACAACGCAGTAAAGTTGAATCATGGTTACGTTTGTAAAGAATGTCATTGTTGAGGAAGAATTTTGCCGCGAACCTTCTCAGAAACTTCTTGTCATTAACGGATGCACCCTCGGGGTATTCTTGAGCTTCAAGGTACCACTTCACTTCATGATACCAAGGCTTTTATGTTACTTCTTCCGTCTCAAGGTCACAGCAGTGTGCAGGTTCATCCAATTTCCAAATAATGATCCGGGGAGCCTCGTTGTCCCATTTGACTTTGAACATATAAGACATTGTAGCTAACGCGTCCGCCAACTGATTCTCCTCTCTTGGGAAATGTTCAAAGGTTATCTCCTCGAAATGGGGAAGCAACGTCAACACATACTCCTTGTAAGGAATAAGATTTGGGTGTTTTGTATCCCACTCGCCTTTGATCTGACTGATCACGAGAGCGGAATCTCCAAAGACACTCAGGAACTTGATCCTTAGGTCAATTGCAGCTTGAAGACCCATGATGCATGCTTCATACTCCGCCATGTTGTTGGTGCAGTTGAAACATAGTCGGGCGGTGAGCGGAGTATGAGAGCCCTTAGGAGATATGATCATAGCGCTAATGTTGTTACCTAAAGCGTTTGAGGCTCCGTCAAAGTGCATAGACCATCGGGATCCTTCCTCAGGTCCTTCATCCGGTCCAGGTATCTCACAATCAGTCACTACCATAATATTCTCATCTGGAAATTCAAAGTTCATGGACTAGTAATCATCCACTGCCTGATGTGCCAAATGGTCTGCCAACACACTTCCCTTGATTGCTTTTTGAGTCGTGTACTGGATGTCATATTCAGTCAAGATCATCTACCATCTTGCTATTCTTCCGGACAAGGCAGGCTTTTCGAAGATATACTTAATTGGATCCATTTTTGAAATCAATAGAGTAGTCTGAGTCAACATATACTGTCTTAGCCGGCGAGCAGCCCATACCAAAGCGCAGCAAGTTTTCTCGAGCAGTGAGTATCGGGTCTCACACTCGGTAAACTTTTTGCTAAGGTAATAAATAGCATGCTCTTTTTGGCCAGACTCGTCATGCTGCCCCAGCACACATCCCATTGAGTTGTCAAGTACTGTCAAGTATAAGATTAGAGGTCTCCCTTCAACCGGTGGCATGAGGATGGGTGGCTCTTGGAGATACTCTTTGATTCTTTCTAAAGCGGCCTGACATTCATCGTTCCAACGTACTACTTGATCTTTCTTCAGTAGCTTGAAGATTGGTTCACAAGTAGCAGTTAGGTGTGAGATGAATCGGGCAATGTAGTTCTGTCGTCCTAGGAAGCCTCTGACTTCATTCTCTGTCTTAGAAACTGGCATCTCTTGTATGGCTTTCACTTTGGCAGGGTCTACTTGAATACCTTTGTTGCTTACGACGAAGCCTAGCAATTTTCCAGATCTCACCCTGAATGTGCACTTGTTCGGGTTTAACCTCAGCTTGTACAACTTCAACTGATCAAACAACTTCTGTAGATGGTCAAGGTGTTCCTCCTCAGTTTGGGACCTTGCAATCATATCGTCGACATATACTTCGATCTCGTGATGGATCATATCGTGAAACAGAGCAACCATGGCACGCTGGTATATTGCCCCAGCATTTTTCAACCCAAATGGCATGACCTTGTAGCAAAAGGTACCCCACTGAGTAACAAAAGTGGTCTTCTCCATGTCTTTGGGAGCCATCTTTATCTGATTATAACCGGAGAAACCATCCATGAAGGAGAATACCTTATGTTGAGCAGTGTTGTCAACCAGAACGTCGATGTGAGGCAGAGCGAAGTCATCCTTAGGGCACGCCCTGTTTAAATCCCTGTAGTCAACACACATTCTGACCTTACCATCTTTCTTTGGTACCGGAACCACATTGGTAACCCACTGAGGGTAAGAAGTTACTGCTAGAAAACCGGCGTCAAATTGTTTCATAACCTCAGCCTTGATTTTCTCGGACATCTCTGGACGCATACGGCAGACCTTCTGTTTTACCGGAGGGCATTCTTCCTTGATAGGCAGATGATGAACCACAATGTCGGTATCCAACCCAGGAATATCTTCGTACGACCAAGAAAAGATTTCCACATAGTCATGCAGCATCTGAATCAACCGTTATTTCACACTAGACTCCAGATTGGCACCGATCTTGACTTCCTTTTTGTCTGTCTCAGTACCCAGATTCACTGTTTCCACTGGCTCTTCATGCGGCTGAATGGCCCTCTCTTCCTGGAGTAGCAGTCTTGCAAGTTCACCAGGCACTTCGCAATCATCTTCACCTTCGTCTTCGGCTAAGTTGATCGGATTTTCGAAGTCATAACTGGCAGTAGCAGAGTCGTTACCAGTGAGATCTAGAGTGGATTTGGACCTGTATATGTGAGTGTGTGTAAATAGCTGTTTTGCAATATATAATAAAGAAAGACAAGGAGCGCAAGATTTTTAATGTGTAGCGATAAAAAATGTAGCGGGGTAAATCGGAGATCGAATTATTGATTAATTCGTCTCACAAAAGCAAGAGTCGCCACCGCGCTTTATTATTTCCAAGGGAAAAGGGAAAAGAGCGAAATAAAACCCTAAATATGCAATGTAAATAATACTTTAAAAAAGTAAAAATACAAGGCGTTTTTGAAAAGAAATCTATGGTTCGGGGGTTGGTTATACAATGGGAAGGTATTAGCACCCAATGTATCTATAGTACTCTATAGGAACCTTTTGAAATATCTGTTTATTAAAATTGTTCGTTTGATGAAAAATGAATCGTTTTGGCCGGGAAAAAAAAGATACGGACGGGTTTTTGAAGAGAAGATGACCTAATGTCGAAGTTTTTGCTTAAAAGGTATGAGTTTTTGAAAAGATCGGATATTTGAGGAAAAATTATCCTAAGTTTTAATGAAATGCGAATGTTCGCGCGATTAGACTTGAGGACATGAAGTCGACAAATTTAATCGTTTTTTCCCTTGGATTTAAACGTAAACAGAATAAACAAGTAAATATGAAATAATTAAACAGAAAAATTATGAGGTTAATGATTAAATAACAACAGTTAAATAAATGACTAAATGGTGTAAATATGCGTTTTGGATTTTTGTTTAATATTAATGAAAAGAAAAATGTTTTAATAGTTTTCATTTTTTACGCATTTTTAATATGGATAAAAGTAATGAGAATTAATTAAGGAAAACAAAAATATTTTTTTAGTTTTAAGTTTCTATTTTTTTTATATATTTTGTAGAGTCCTATATGAGGCATTATTTTAAAGAATTATTAAATAATCAAACCTAATGAATACTTAAAAGTTACTAACTTAAACCTAAAAAAAAAAGGAATATTTAAAATTACCCAAATAAACCTAAAATTAAACTTAATAAACAAAAGGTAAAAAAGATTAAAATGTTTTAATTAAATATTAATTGATTAAACTACTAATTAATCCAACTAAATTAGTAATATTTCTAAAAAAACTAACAAAAGGAATAAATAGAAAAAAAAGGTGTATATAAAAAAAAGGCTAGATGAACAAACAAATATGGGCCAAAGGTGTCTAAGGGGCTTAATCAAAACTAAAACAGGGGGTGCATAAAGAGGACGCTGGGCTTTAGGCAGAAAGGTTGGTCCAAACAATTCCATAATTTTGTTAGGGTTAAACATGATTTGCTTAGTTGAATTAGGGTTAAGGTTTTGGGAGAATGGCGCTCATGCTTCTTGTATCATCTTCTTCGTTTACGCTCTTCCTCGTCTGAGTTCTCCTTCGTCCCAAAGGCCACCGGTATTCTCCATCTCCCTCTTCCCTCCGGCAAAGCAAACGGCGATGGAATCACAGTAAATTCAATTTCCTATTCGTTTTAGGGTTTGTTACAATTTTTGCATGTGTTGATTTTTATACCTATTTCTGATTCTAATTTCGTGTTTATGTAATTATTGAGATATTATGAAAGGAAAAAGAGGGTGGAAAAGCTACCTGGAGAAGGAGGAGGGAGGGTTGAGTGCGTAGGAGGCCGGGACAAGGAAGTTGACGTCGTGGGCTTGCTTCAGACCACCGGTACTCTGTATTTATCTTACTTCTCTTCTTCTGTTGCCTCGAATTTGCCTTATGATGAATGTTGAGCTTGATAGTTGCCTTGTTGCTACTGTTGAAATAATTTTAACTAGCTTCTTTCTTCTTCTTTCTGACTTCTGTATGCTTTTGTTGGAAAGGTTTGACAGTTTCTTTTCTTCTTCTTGCCTTTACTACTGTATGCTTTGCTTATGGCCAATGATGAACATATTGAGGCCTTCGTATGCTTGGGTTTGGTCTTTGAGCGTGTATGGCTGGTTTATGGCTTTGCTGTCTTGAAAACAGGTTATATGATTCTTAGGCCATAAGGTTTTGTTTTACTGAGGCTATACTGGTTTATTAGGCCATGGCAGGTTTTACTGGTTTAGGCCAATTTATGTTATCATGGCTTAGGCTTTGAAAATGGTTATGGTTTGGCTTTTGGTTCAGGTTTCAACAGGTTATGGTTCTTTAGGCCATGGTTTATGCTTTTCTGGTTTCGGTTAGGCTGGACAGCAGGTTATGGTTTTAGGTTCTGATATGGTTTAGGCCAATGTTGTGTTTAACAGGTTATGGAACAAGTTGATGGTTTTGATTTATGTTGTAGTTTTTTTGGTTTGATGTTTGATGGTGGTGGAGGGTTTTGATAATGGTTATGTATGGTACTGGCTTTTTGTATATCCAGTAGGAATGGTTTTTGAAAAAATGGTTTTTAAGGTTGATGGAAATTTGTTTATGCCTGGAGTATTTTGAGTTTTTTGAATACTTTAGGCAGGTTGAACTCTCTCCTTTTGAAAGGGGTTTACTTGTTATGTTATACAATCTTGCTTGGCATCTTTGTTTACGTTACAGGCTTAGGTTTGAATATTTTACAATATTCTCTTGGCAATTCTGCACATCTGCTTCATATGGTTTGTTTGTATTCCTTTCTTATGCTTCTTTCCCCTTACTGTGTTACTGCTGCAGTTTGTTTTGTATCTCTTCCTGCCTAAACCAAAACCTGTAAAACCATCTTTCTATCTCTCTTCTCTCTCATGGGTACATTTGATGCATTGAAATGATGTATTATACTGTATGTTCTGAAATTGCATAGGCTGGAACATGATGTAAATGGAAATATATTATGCTTGCAAAATTGGTTTTAAAGTGCACATCCTCTTTGACTTTCAATGTAACAGTAGAAGAGCCTATTTGTTTTGGCCTCTTCCTATGTGCATGGCAAGGTTTACGTTGGCTTTTGGTGGGAAGCTTGCATATGCTGTTGATTTTGTATGCTGTGTATATTTTTGAAATATGCATTTTTTGACAAAAGAAATTATGCATATTTGAAATATGCAGTTGGCCCTTTTTTAAAATGCAATTGATTTTAATTATGCAGTTTTGAAAATAAAATGAATTTGTGCATGTTTTTAAATTGTGCATTCATTTATAAAAATAAAAATTCCTCCCTTTTTTGTGAACCGGGAGAAATCCCGTGATTTGCAAAAAAGGGTAAACTGATTCCAGCCGTTTGCTTTTAATGATGAACGCTTAAGATTAATTTTTGCTTTTAATTGTTTATTTCTGACTTCTTTTCTTTAATTCTTTGCAGGTAAAAAAAATCAAATGAGCAATTGGATAGAAGATGAAGATTTAGAATATTAGAAAATAATTTTTATTTTACTTTAAACTTTTATGTAATTGTCATTATAAATATTTTGTAAATAATACAATATTTAAATAACAATTGTAATAAATCGAATAAAGTGAATAAAATTCTATTATTTCCCAATTAATTCTTTTTCTTTCCAATTATTTATTTATCGTTTATAATTCTTTAAATTGTATAATAATTGAAAATCAATTTCAATCACTTAAATTCAGAATAATAAACAAATAAATAAACATCATTGATCAATTAATAATTTCAATTATTTAATTCATTATTCATAATTTTCTAAATTATAATAATTAAAAATAGAATTTCAATTATTTAACTTAGACTGATAAATAATTAAATAATCATTGTTGACCAATTAATAAACCTCTTTTCAAATGTTTATTTCATTATTCATAAATCTTTAAATTATATAATAACCGAAAATAGATTCCAATTATTTAATTTTAAGATAATAAATAATTAATAAACATTGTTTGATCAATTAATAAACCTCTTTTCCAATATTTATTTTATTATCTATAAATCTTTAAATTATATAACAATTGAAAATAAATTCCAATTATTTAAATTTAAGATAATAAATAATTAATAAACATTGTTTTAGCAAGAATCGATTAATAAATTTAGCGTTCAAAAATAAACAGCTCTCGACTCGAAAAAGTTATGAATTTTTAAAAATCAAAAGATCAAAACGCTTGTAATGTAATGATGCAGATGGGAGATGGTATCTTAGGTCAAAATTTGGGGTACAACAGCTGCCCCTATTTAAGTTTCTTCTATCCGGAGATATGAAGATTAAAATCTTCGTTTCGACGAGATTGAAGGTACTTAAATACATAATACGCAAATTTTGCTCTAAGATACCGTCGTTATGTTTGATATGAATGCAGTGATTGAATTCACAGAGAAAGATATTGTATGAAACAAGACAATGCTGGGGGAATCAAACACCAACAAAACACAGAGACATGGATTATACACTATTGGGGAAACGAGCTATCGACTTCAAACGACAGACTCTTGACAGCGAATAAAATTGAGGGAATACGACCTCCGACCCTAACAAAGAAGGCATCTTGCATAGGCCATAAACAGATTATTGACCCAAAACAGTGAGTTCACAACTCAAGGTCGAAGATAGACGAAAAGCAAACAATCTTGTTGATGATGGATTACCGACTTCTGAAGGTAATGATTCATGACAAGCTTCTCTGCGAGATTTCCCGAGATATACTCATTAATGCTGAGATAATATGGTTGTAGATGCGCAAGTCGCTCAAATAAAGAAGCGGCCACTTGTTGTCGTCCAAAGAAAATACCGATAACGTACAAGCTGCTCAAATAAAGAGGCTACCACTTGCTGTCGTCCAAAGAAAATACCAATAACATACAAGCTGCTCAAATAAAGAGGCTGCCACTTACTGTCGTCCAAAGAAAATACCAATAACATACAAGCTGCTCAAGTAAAGAGGCTGCCACTTGCTGTTTTCCAAAAATAATAATGCACAAGTTGCTCGTGAAGAGCTACCGCTTGTCGTTTTCTGACGATGTCTATAACGTACAAGTTGCTCATGAAGAGTTGCCGCTTGTCGTCTTCCAACGATGATAATATACGTACAAGTTGCTCATGAAGAGCTGCCGCTTGTCGTCTTCCAATAATAATAACGCACAAGTTGCTCGTGAAGAGCTGCCGCTTGTCGTTTTCCAATAATGATAATAACGTACAAGTTGCTCATGAAGAGCTGCCGCTTGTCGTTTTCCGAAGAGTAACTCAGAAAGAAGTTGGGATGACACTGGTAGAGAATAAAATCGTCGTCAAAGAGAATCATGAATCAGTCCTTCCCGAGGAGATCACATACTTAAACATGCAAAATAAATGCACCATCCGTCTAGGTCGCTATTTCACTGGGGAAAATCATAAGATAGCCTACGCAAGAGACAACAACTTCATCCAGGAATAACTAGAGAGAAAACAGTCACACAAAGCTCTACCCGATGAGAAAGCAACTCGATTGGGGAATTCATCCCATCCAGAAATGGACAAGATGAGCTAAATCAAAAATCATCCATGAGGATTAGCTCAGTTGGCGAATTTAGAAAGGAAGCACATTTTCTGCCTAAGCTAACCTTCTACTTGGAAAGAAACATGTACGTTATTTGAATAAACAAAGTACAACCCAAAATCTATGGCAAATGCGAATATGTATGCGTGATATAAGTGTGAATGAATAAATGAATGTTATGCTGACAAAACGAATAGATGGAATATCTTGAAGACGATAAGATGTCACGACAAGATAGATACTCGGCCAATCTTAAAAGGACGGAAGATAACTGGAATTGGAAACACAAAGCAACGTCGGAGCGTATCACGCTACAAAGCTCAAATCTTCTGAGGAGAAAAGCATCCAAATCCAATCTTCTAACACCAATAGACCACTGGCATGAGACGAAGCGTACCACACTTCAGAAATCTGCTCAAACAAAGATAACTGAAACCAATCCTAACTGGAACAGCTGGGGAATCACCAAACCTAGTACCACTAGAACCAAGAGTGTACATAACTAACACCTCATGATGATTTTGAAACGAAACATGCTCATCATGCAAGGATAAAATTATTGTACTATTTTGCATTTCATGGCTTGACCATCCTTGGAACAAACTGTTAATATTCCTTTCGTCATTCACGACACATTTTTTTTAAAATAAGAATACTTTAAGTAAATTTGTTTCAAGTATTTCCACAAAAATTAAAATTTTGCCCACAAAAGGTAAATGCTCAAATTTCAGTAATAATATGGTAGTTCGCTAACAATGCGACTCCAACGGTTTACAAAAGTTTGGGAAATAGTACATGAAATAAAAAGGTTACACAAAAACAATGATCACTATTCTCCCTAACAACTTCGAATTTCAAAGTGTGCTCAAATGCCAAGACTGGCCTGACCAAAAGCCTGCCTAAGCGAAATACTTCTTGACTGCATCGGCGTTCATGGGACGCGGGAGCTCTTCACCGTCCATATTGGTGAGAATCAAAGAACCTCCATAGAAAACTTTCTTAACGACATACGGTCCTTCATAATTCAGAGCCCACTTGCCCCTAGAATCAGGTTGGAAAGATAATATCTTCTTGAGCACAAGGTCACCTTCTCTGAACTCGCGCGGTCGAACCTTCTTATCAAAAGCCTTCTTCATTCTCTTCTAATACAATTGACCGTGACACAAAGCTGTCAATCTCTTCTCTTCGATTAAATTCAACTGATCATACCTACTTTGACACCATTCAGCCTCAGAAAGTTTAGCTTCCATCAACACTCTCAGAGACGGAATCTCAACCTCCACGGGGAGTACTGCTTCCATACCGTAAACTAGGGAAAAAGGGGTTGCGCCTGTTGAAGTTCGAACTGAAGTACGGTATCCATGCAGAGCAAACGGAAGCATTTCATGCCAATCTTTATAAGTTACCACCATCTTCTGGACAATCTTCTTGATATTCTTGTTAGCAGCTTCAACAGCCCCATTCATCTTCGGTCTGTAAGGAGAAGAATTATGATGTTCGATCTTGAACTCTTCACAAAGCTCTCTCATCATCTTGTTATTCAAATTCGAACCATTATCAGTGATGATCTTGCTCGGGATACCGTATCGACAAATGATTTGATTCTTGATAAATCTGACTACCACCTGTCTGGTTACATTAGCATAAGATGTTGCTTCCACCCATTTAGTAAAATAATTGATCGCTACCAAGATGAAACGATGACCATTTGAAGCTTTGGGTTCAATCATTCCAATCATATCAATGCCCCACATAGAGAAAGGCCAAGGTGAAGAGATAACATTGAGGAGAGTCGGTGGCACATGCATCTTGTCCGCATAAATCTGGCATTTATGACATTTCTTCACATACTTGCAGCAATCAGATTCCATCGTCATCCAATAGTAACCGACTCTCAACATCTTTCTAGCCATCGCATGTCCGTTGGCATGAGTGCCAAAGGATCCTTCATGTACTTCTTGCATCAGCATGTCTGCTTCACGTCTGTCTACACATCTGAGCAAGACCATGTCATAATTCCTCTTATACAAAACTTCTTCATTGAGAAAGAAACTGCTTGTTAATCTTCTCAACGTCTTCCTATCTTTATTGGATGCCCCAGGCGGATACTCTTGAGTTTGAAGAACACGTTTAATGTCATAGAACCACGGTTTGTCGTCGGTGACCTCTTCTACTGAGAACACATGAGCAGGTCTGTCAAGGCGCGTCACTCTGATCGTAGGCACATCGTTCCAACCATTCACTTGAAACATTGAAGACAAAGTAGCTAAAGCATCAGCCATTTGGTTCTCATCTCTAGGGATATGATGTAATTCCACTTTGTTGAAGAAAGTTAACAATCTTCTAGCATAGTCTCTGTAAGGGATCAAACCAGGATGACGAGTCTCCCATTCTCCTTTGATCTGATTAATCACCAATGCTGAATCTCCGTAAATATCAAGAATCTTAATCCTTAGATCCACTGCTTCTTCGAGACCCATAATACATGCCTCATATTCCGCCATGTTGTTCGTGCAGCCAAACTTCAATCTCGCCGTGAACGGGATATGAGTACCTCGGGGAGTGACGATGATTGCCCCAATTCCATTTCCATAAGAATTCACAGCTCCGTCAAATATTAAACCCCAACGGGATTCAGGATCAGGTCCTTCTTCAGGTAACGGCTCTTCACAATCTTTAGCTTTCAAGTACATAACATCTTCATCTGGGAAATCAAACTTGATGGATTGATAATCGTCAATTGGTTGGTGAGCCAAATGATCGGCTAAAATACTCCCTTTGATTGCTTTCTGAGTGTGATACTCAATGTCATATTCGGACAACAACATCTGCCAACGGGATATTCTTCCAGATAAGGCGGGTTTCTCAAAGATATACTTGATCGGGTCCATTTTGGAGATCAGCCAAGTGGTGTGGTTAATCATATACTGGCGTAGACGGCGAGCAGCCCAAGCTAAAGCACAACAGGTTTTCTCAAGCAATGAGTATCGAGACTCACAGTCTGTGAATTTCTTACTCAGATAATATACGGCATGTTCCTTTCTTCCAGTCTCATCTTGTTGACCAAGCACACATCCCATGGAGTCTTCCAATATAGTCAGGTACATAATCAAAGGTCTTCCTTCCACCGGAGGAATCAAAATGGGAGGTTCAAGCAAATATTCTTTGATGCTATCAAAAGCTCTCTGACAATCTTCTGTCCACACACATCCTTGGTTCTTCCGGAGAAGCTTGAAAATCGGCCCACAGGTAGCAGTCATATGAGATATAAATCTAGAAATCTAGTTCAGTCTCCCAAGGAAACCTCTTACTTGTTTTTCCGTCTTGGGTGCGGGAATTTCTCGAATAGCTTTTACTTTATCAGGATCTACCTCAATACCTTTCTGACTGACAATGAAACCCAGGAGTCTTCCAGATCGAACACCAAAAGTACACTTGTTGGAATTCAGACGGAGTTTGTACTTTCTCAAACGCTGGAATAACTTCAACAAATGTTCCAAGTGATCTTCCTCAGTCTGTGATTTGGCAATCATGTCATCCACATACACTTCGATCTCCTTATGCATCATGTCATGGAACAAAGCAGTCATGGCCCTTTGGTATGTCGCGCCAGCATTCCTCAGACCAAACGGCATAACCCGATAACAAAATGTTCCCCAAGGTGTAATGAAAGTTGTCTTCTCCATATCTTCTGGTGCCATCTTGATTTGATTGTAACCAGAGAAACCATCCATGAAAGAAAAGACTTTGAACTTTGCGGTACTGTCGACTAATACGTCAATATGCGGTAATGGGAAGTCATCCTTTGGGCTAGCTCTATTCAGATCTCGATAGTCTACACACATCCGAACTTTGCCATCCTTCTTAGCAACAGGCACTATGTTGGCTAACCACTGAGGGTAGACCGATGTAACAAGGAAACCTGCATTAATCTGTTTCTGAACTTCCTCTTTGATCTTGTCAGCCATATCGGGACGAGTCCTTCTCAGCTTCTGTTTGATTGGCGGACATTCAGGTCTCAACGGTAAACGATGCTCCACAATATCGTTGTCCAAACCCGGCATATCTTGGTAGGACCAAGCGAACACATCAACATACTCTTTGAGAAGCTCCAACATTTTCTCTTTAACTTCCGGGATAAGCAATGCTCCGACTTTGACTTCCTTTCTATCTTCTTCATCACCCAAATTGACCAACTCTACAGGTTCTTCAAATGGCTAGATAATCTTTTCATCATGCTCAAGCAAACGGGAAATTTCAACAGGAATCTCGTCACCATCCTCTTCTTCGGCTCTGAACACAGGGAATTCAAAGTTGGGAGAGGGCATAGGATCATTGTTTTCGATGGTTAAGTCATGGATTAATCTGCACATATGATTATGCTTTATTTTAGAAATCGATTTGTGCAAATAAAACAAAAGGTTATTATATTTCCTATTACTACCAATTAATTTTCATTACTATTTCCAAAAAAGTGAAAAATAAAACAGTAGTGGACAAAATAACATTTTTATTCATTGAAGGGAAATACTTGAAACAAAGAGCCCAGACATTTCTCTTTTGCCTTGGGCAGAGCAAAAGGATTTATTTTTCATAGCCCGACACAAAATACTCTTCGCCTTGGGCAGAGCGAATTTTTTCAAAGAAAAACAAAACAAAACATTACTCGGAAATGTGCATAACGACAGGAACATCAACAGCTATCCAGTTTTGGCAAGCCAATCCAGGCGTCACAAAATCGGGAAAATCTTCCTCGGAATCATCTTCTATGATAGCATCAACCTCAGGATGTATAAACCCTGCACTTCGGAAAACCTCTTGAATCGGACGAACAAATACCTCTTGCTTGACTCTCGCAGACACAGGACGAAAACCAAGACCTTCCCCAGACTTGTTCTCGGGCAAAGTTAACACCTGGCCCCATCCTTCGACCGAACCACTTTCCACCACTCGCCGTGCATCCTCAAAAGAAGAAATGGATGCCCCTGGCTTCTTCACCTCATTCTTGGCAACAAATAGACCTTGGAACTGGGTTCCGACATCCTCATCAGCATCAATAAAAGAGAAGGATGATAAATGGCTTACCACCATAGCCTGCTCTCCACCGATCATTACTAGCTTCCCATGCCTCACAAACTTCAGTCTCTGATGGAGCGTGGAGGTGACTGCCCCTGCATCATGGATCCAGGGACGACCCAATAAGCAACTGTAGGCAGCACGAATATCCATCACTTGGAAAGTGATTTGAAAAGTATGGGGACCAATTACTATAGGAAGATCCACTTCACCAATGACAGTCTTCCTAGAACCATCAAACGCTTTGACAATTACCCCACTAGGTCTCATGGGAGCACCTGGATATGAGAGTCGAGATAATGTAGTTTTAGGCATCACATTTAACGACGAACCTGTATCTACCAACACACTTGATAAAGTATCATTTCCGCAACTTATTGAGATATGCAAAGCCATATTATGGTTCCTTCCCTCCTTCGGAAGCTCTTCATCACTGAAACCAAGATTGTTACACGAAGTAATATTTCCCACAATTCCATCAAATTGATCAACCGTCACATCATGATCCACGAACGCCTGGTCCAGGACCTTCATCAAAGCCTCTCTATGGGCACCAGAATCTCTCAGTAAAGCAAGCAAAGAAATCTTGGAAGGTGTTTGCAATAGTTGGTCCACAATCTTATATTCACTTCTCTTGATAAGCTTCAGAATCTCATCATCCTCAGGGTGAGGGATAGGTTCACTGGATCGGCCTATCTCAACCCTTGGTTCAACATTTCTCACTGGAATTTCTGCAGGTATGGGTCTCCTGACTTGAACTTCTGGTCTCTTCAAAGGTACTGCTGCAAAAACACGTCCACTTCTCGTAACTCTACTCACATCAGCAATGTTAACAAAAGATGGTCTTGTTGGTATAGGGACTTCTACCCCATTCTCAATCATTGTGGCATTATACTTGTACGGTACAACTTGGTCTGAGTTGTAAGGCACAGGACCAGGAGGATAAATAATCAAAGGATCAACAGGTGCAGTCTGACTGTCATAAACGATCTCTACTGATTCAGGAAAATTGAATTGTGGAATGATAACATTCACTTCATCCTCCGGATCTTTGTCATACGTAACAGTGATAACTCTTTGGTCCAACAACTTCTGAATATCCTCCTTCACAATGGGACAATCAACCTCTCTTGAACAAAATTCACAACCATCATAATCATGTTGATGCCTAACAAAGGCAAGTCTTCTCAAACTCTGATGTAACCTGATCAACGACTCTCTAATGTGTTCAACTTGAAAAACTCGAAACTTCCCCGGACAATCTTCCACCATATTCACTGAAGCTGACCCATGTCGAGGCAAAGGATTATCTCTAACATTTGGATTAACATCCTTAAAAGACAAGATACCATTCTTAATCAACCTCTGCACGTCCACCTTCAAAGCAAAACAGTTTTCAAGGTTGTGCCCCGGCGACCCTTGATGATATTCACAAAACTGATCTGCCTTGTACCACGGAGAAGTACTGTTCGGTGCGACAGGAGGAGGCTTTGTCGTTATGAGGTTCTTTCTGATAAGAGCAGGGAACAATTCGGTATAAGTCATAGGAATGGCATCGAACTGTGGTTTTCTGGGTGAACGGTTCTGATTGTTGAATGGATAAGCCTATTGTCTAGGCTGCTGCTGAAAAGGTCGTTGTTGAGTTGGTGGGGTTTGATGAGCTGGGGTCATCAAAGCTGCGTGGACAGCCGGAGTGACTGCCGCAACGTGAGAGTAACCTCTCCTTGGTCTACCTGGGAACAATACGCTGACATCCTGCTCTTTTCTTCTCGGGAAAACACTTCCAAACTTCTTGGTACTGCTAGACGGACTTCCTTCTTTAACCAAACTCCCTTCACGAATCCCCTCCTCTAACCGCATGCCCATGCTCACCATTTCGGTGAAGTCACTGGGTGCACTGGCGATCATTCTTTCATAGTAAAAGGAGCCTAAAGTCTTCAAAAATATCTTAGTCATCTCTTTCTCCTCAAGAGGTGGATAGATTTGAGCAGCAATTTCACGCCACCTCTGGGCGTACTCCTTGAAAGATTCTCTGTCTCTTTGCGACATTTCCCGGAGTTGATCCCTGTCCGGCGCCATGTCAACGTTGTACTTATACTGGTGTACAAAAGCTTCGCTAAGATCGTTAAAGTTGCGGATCCGAATGATGTCTAAACCCATATACCACTTTAGAGCAGCACCCGTCAAACTATCTTGAAAATAATGAATCAACAAGTCATGGTCATCGGAATACGTAGACATCTTTCTCACGTACATTTTCAAATGGCTTCTAGGACACAAATCACCCTTATATCTCTCAAAGTCTGGCACTTTGAATTTTGCTGGAATCTTGACATTCGGAACTAAACAAAGGTCTTGCGTGTTCTTCCCAAACAAATCCTTCCCCTTCAACGCTCTAAGCTCCTTCTGCATTTCTTGGAACTGATCCTGAAACTCTTCCATTCTCTTAAAAAGACCCAAACTTTCAGCAGGCTCGGCAGGGTAAGTAGGTTCATTCAAGTACGACACGGAGTGAACCACAGGAGCGACTGTTGTCATTACCGGTTGCGGAAACGGTGTTACAGGCGGGATTACTGGCGGCATGGCAGTTGTCTCTGGTTGAGGAGGAGACAAAGCAGGTTGAAACAAAGGCTATACGGCAGGCTGATACCCCTCTGGCACAAAGTTGTAAGGCATTCCCCACAGAAAACCTTTCGGCATCTGATGTTGAAACGGAGAGTTGATTTGAGTCACAGAGGTAGGAACGGTGACAATCTCGGAAACCACTGGAGTTGAAGTTTGAATCTCAGCAACCGTAGTCGATGGCTGATTCTGAACAGCCACCAAACTTTCCACTAACGCAGTTAATTTTTCCATCTCGACACGAAGGGTAGCAACCTCCCCACGAAGCTCATGGTTTTCCTGTTCCAAATCTTCCATTTTCCTCTGACGATTGGCTCGAGTGTCGTATCGGTGAGACAGCTTGACAACCTTTGGAGTGGAAAAAGAAACAAGGATAAGACTCTAAAAAGCATGTGAAGTGGAATGTTGAATGATGCATGATGTGTGATGCAAATGATGATTCATTTTAATAATTTTTCAAGGAACTTTGATAATTTTGCATACATCAATGGTAAAGGAATTTGGAACAACAAAAACTCAATCCACTAATCAAAAAGCGGTAAACCACAACTTACAACTTGAAACAACAAAATAATAAATTACACTTTGGGATAACAACCCAATAATAAAAGCAGTAAATTACATCTTTGGAACATGAAGCCCATAATAAAGCACTAAATTACAACTTTAAAACATGAAGTCCATAATAAAGCAATAAATTATAATTTTGGGACATGAAGTCCATAATAAAGCAATAAATTACAAATTCGGAACATGAAGCCCTTTTACATAGTTTTACAAAATGACATCAATAAAATAAAACTAAAAGCTAAAGATCACTCAGAAACATCGGATGAAGGACCAAACACCAACTGTAACCGGAGCTTCTTGATCTTCTCTTCATAAAAGTCTTCCATCTCTTTCTTCTCAGCTACCAGTCGATCAATGATTTCCTTCTGTGGGTTAGGAACGAGAGCCACGCTTACCGAACCTTCCTTATTTCTCTTCCTTTCACTAGCATACTTCTTCAGTAAAGCATCCTTTTGACGAAGTTTCTCATCGTGATCAATGAACCAGCTGTCTTGAATAAGCAGCAACTCCTCCTTTTCCTTTAGTTGTCGAGTCAGGACTTGATTCTCATACTCAGACATATTATACTTTTCTTTCCAAGCATCTCTCTCGGACTTCATCCTAACCAGATTTCCTTGGTATTCTCCTATATTCGCGATAGGGATAACAACAGATGATGATGCCACGGTAGGGAATAAAGGTTTCTCAAGTTTATAGGGCATCTTGAGAGCACAAGCCCTAGCACGGACCCACTGTAGGTAAGGCTCCAACGAAACGGCACCTCTGTGTCCTAACATATCTCTCCCTTTCCTATGGATGTGGCGCCAAGCTCCTTCGATCTCCCTCTTAGCTGCCTGATGATCTTGTCCTTCTTGAAGAAAGAAACCACTCACATGGATGTTGTTTGGCTTATCTCTCATCGGGTACCCAAACTGACAGCGCGCGAGAACAGGGTTATAGTTAATTCCACCTCTCGTACCGAGAAGAGGCACGTTAGGAAAAGCACCACAGCTATCGATGATCTTCACGTCGTAGTAGACTCGATTATACCAATCAATGTCGAAATGAGTGAGAGCCATAATCTTTGGCGCCCAACGCGGCTCCTTCTCGAGATCCCAGAAAACATCAGACCCAGGTAGATGCGAGACATACCACTGATACAGCAATGGTGTGCAACAAATAATCATTCCTCCTTGATAAGAGTTTTGAAGATGGATGGAGTAGTAGGTATCTCCTAGCAGCGTAGGGACCGGATTTCCAATCAAGAAAATTCTGATGGCGTTGATATCCACAAACTTATCAATGTTAGGGAACAAGAATAGACCATAAGCGAGTAAAGCAAAGACGTCTTCAAAGGCAATAGTATCTTTCATCTCAGCGAACTGACGAGCTTTCTTCAACAAAAACTGCGCAGACAAACCTCGGATTCCCCCTTTTGTAGTCATGTTCTCCTCTATCTCTGACTTCTTCAAGTGGGTGATGGTCGTTATCTCGTGAGATTTGGGCTCCTCTTCTAAACCAGAAAAAGGAACACGGTCGGTGATCGGCAAACCAAGTATGTAGGAATACTCTTCTAAGGTGGGCATCAACTGGTAATCCGGAAAGGTGAAACATCGGTACAAAGGATCGTAGAATTGAACCAACGTATTAAGAATGCCTTCCTTCATCTTACGCTTCATAAGAGGTATAATGGACCCATACTTCTTCTGAAAATCTGTCGGGTTCTCGATCTTCGGAATCAAACTCTTCAGTTCTTCGATATCGGGCTCCTTAAAACTAAAGCTTCGAGTGTTTCTCCTTCCAAATTCCATAATACCCTGAGATGTCTGCAAAAATCATCCCGAAGTTCCTTGAAAAAGAAGTTTTTCACAAAGAATGTCGATGAATGCATGAATGAATGATGATGCAACAGTTACACACAAGTTTGCAAACATGGGGTTCAAAGGTTCAACGTTCAGCATGGAGTCGAGGGTAAAGCCCACCTAAAGGTATGTACTAATGGTCCAATCACACCTGTAAGACAAGGTTCTAAGAGTTCCCAGAGTCTACATTCCTCTTTCGGATATTACCAACGTCTTGATTACTCAATAATTAGCAATATTCTCAAGAGAAACTCGTCCGAGCGTAGCATCGCGTAACAACTACTTCCGAATTACTCCATTATAGTCTCCGCGCTACACCTAAAAAGGCCAAGATGGGTTAGGGTTCTACGGTCCTCAACTTCTCGGGCTCCTACGTCGAAAATAATAATGTCTTCCCGATTACTCGGTAAACAAATATTAAGTTCAAGAGGGCCTTCCATTGAGTGGGGGATCTCATGCCTCCTTCTTCGGGATTACTCCCTCAAAGTTAACATGATTGTACCGCCCGTCCTATTCCTTAAGTGTTACTTAATCCGGGTATAGGATTCGTCCTTTGCAAAAAACCCAAACACCCCAATTTAAACACATAATCAAACAAATCAAATGATAATAAAACAGATAAAACAAATTAGGCTTAACCCACTTAGGGATGGACCAGCAAGAGGTCAATCTTTCCCAGCAGAGTCGCCAATTCTGTAGCGATAAAAAATGTAGCGGGGTAAATCGGAGATCGAATTATTGATTAATTCGTCTCACAAAAGCAAGAGTCGCCACCGCGCTTTATTATTTCCAAGGGAAAAGGGAAAAGAGCGAAATAAAACCCTAAATATGCAATGTAAATAATACTTTAAAAAAGTAAAAATACAAGGTGTTTTTGAAAAGAAATCTATGGTTCGGGGGTTGGTTATACAATGGGAAGGTATTAGCACCCAATGTATCTATAGTACTCTATAGGAACCTTTTGAAATATCTGTTTATTAAAATTGTTCGTTTTATGAAAAATGAATCGTTTTGGCCGGAAAAAAAAAAGATACGGACGGGTTTTTGAAGAGACGACGACCTAATGTCGAAGTTTTTGCTTAAAAGGTATGAGTTTTTGAAAAGATCGGATATTTGAGGAAAAATTATCCTAAGTTTTAATGAAATGCGAATGTTCGCGCGATTAGACTTGAGGACATGAAGTCGACAAATTTAATCGTTTTTTCCCTTGGATTTAAACGTAAACAGAATAAACAAGTAAATATGAAATAATTAAACAGAAAAATTATGAGGATAATGATTAAATAACAACAGTTAAATAAATGACTAAATGGTGTAAATATGCGTTTTGGATTTTTGTTTAATATTAATGAAAAGAAAAATGTTTTAATAGTTTTCATTTTTTACGCATTTTTAATATGGATAAAAGTAATGAGAATTAATTAAGGAAAACAAAAATATTTTTTTAGTTTTAAGTTTCTATTTTTTATATATTTTTTAGAGTCCTATATGAGGCATTATTTTAAAGAATTATTAAATAATCAAACCTAATGAATACTTAAAAGTTACTAACTTAAACCTAAAAAAAAAGGGAATATTTAAAATTACCCAAATAAACCTAAAATTAAACTTAATAAACAAAAGGTAAAAAAGATTAAAATGTTTTAATTAAATATTAATTGATTAAACTACTAATTAATCCAACTAAATTAGTAATAGTTCTAAAAAAACTAACAAAAGGAATAAATAGAAAAAAAAAAGGTGTATATAAAAAAAAAGGCTAGATGAACAAACAAATATGGGCCAAAGGTGTCTAAGGGGCTTAATCAAAACTAAAACAGGGGGGTGCACAAAGAGGACGCCGGGCTTTAGGCAGAAAGGTTGGTCCAAACAATTCCATAATTTTGTTAGGGTTAAACGTGATTTGCTTAGTTGAATTAGGGTTAAGGTTTTGGGAGAACGGCGCTCATGCTTCTTGTATCATCTTCTTCGTTTATGCTCTTCCTCGTCTGAGTTCTCCTTCGTCCCAAAGGCCACCGGTATTCTCCATCTCCCTCTTCCCTCCGGCAAAGCAAACGGCGATGGAATCACGGTAAATTCAATTTCCTATTCGTTTTAGGGTTTGTTACAATTTTTGCATGTGTTGATTTTTATACCTATTTCTGATTCTAATTTCGTGTTTATGTAATTATTGAGATATTATGAAAGGAAAAAGAGGGTGGAAAAGCTACCTGGAGAAGGAGGAGGGAGGGTTGAGTGCGTAGGAGGCCGGGACAAGGAAGTTGACGTCGTGGGCTTGCTTCAGACCACCGGTACTCTGTATTTATCTTACTTCTCTTCTTCTGTTGCCTCGAATTTGCCTTATGATGAATGTTGAGCTTGATAGTTGCCTTGTTGCTACTGTTGAAATAATTTTAACTAGCTTCTTTCTTCTTCTTTCTGACTTCTGTATGCTTTTGTTGGAAAGGTTTGACAGTTTCTTTTCTTCTTCTTGCCTTTACTACTGTATGCTTTGCTTATGGCCAATGATGAACATATTGAGGCCTTCGTATGCTTGGGTTTGGTTTTTGAGTGTGTATGGCTGGTTTATGGCTTTGTTGTCTTGAAAACAGGTTATATGATTCTTAGGCCATAAGGTTTTGTTTTACTGAGGCTATACTGGTTTATTAGGCCATGGCAGGTTTTACTGGTTTAGGCCAATTTATGTTATCATGGCTTAGGCTTTGAAAATGGTTATGGTTTGGCTTTTGGTTCAGGTTTCAACAGGTTATGGTTCTTTAGGCCATGGTTTATGCTTTTCTGGTTTCGGTTAGGCTGGACAGCAGGTTAAGGTTTTAGGTTCTGATATGGTTTAGGCCAATGTTGTGTTTAACAGGTTATGGAACAAGTTGATGGTTTTGATTGATGTTGTAATTTTTTTTGGTTTGATGTTTGATGGTGGTGGAGGGTTTTGATAATGGTTATGTATGGTACTGGCTTTTTGTATATCCAGTAGGAATGGTTTTTGAAAAAATGGTTTTTAAGGTTGATGGAAATTTGTTTATGCCTGGAGTATTTTGAGTTTTTTTGAATACTTTAGGCAGGTTGAACTCTCTCCTTTTGAAAGGGGTTTACTTGTTATGTTATACAATCTTGCTTGGCATCTTTGTTTACGTTACAGGCTTAGGTTTGAATATTTTACAATATTCTCTTGGCAATTCTGCACATCTGCTTCATATGGTTTGTTTGTATTCCTTTCTTATGCTTCTTTCCCCTTACTGTGTTACTGCTGCAGTTTGTTTTGTATCTCTTCCTGCCTAAACCAAAACCTGTAAAACCATCTTTCTATCTCTCTTCTCTCTCATGGGTACATTTGATGCATTGAAATGATGTATTGTACTGTATGTTCTGAAATTGCATAGGCTGGAACATGATGTAAATGGAAATATATTATGCTTGCAAAATTGGTTTTAAAGTGCACATCCTCTTTGACTTTCAATGTAACAGTAGAAGAGCCTATTTGTTTTGGCCTCTTCCTATGTGCATGGCAAGGTTTACGTTGGCTTTTGGTGGGAAGCTTGCATATGCTGTTTATTTTGTATGCTGTGTATTTTTTTGAAATATGCATTTTTTGACAAAAGAAATTATGCATATTTGAAATATGCAGTTGGCCCTTTTTTAAAATGCAATTGATTTTAATTATGCAGTTTTGAAAATAAAATGAATTTGTGCATGTTTTTAAATTGTGCATTCATTTATAAAAACAAAAATTCCTCCCTTTTTTGTGAACCGGGAGAAATCCCGTGATTTGCAAAAAAGGGTAAACTGATTCCAGCCGTTTGCTTTTAATGATGAACGCTTAAGATTAATTTTTGCTTTTAATTGTTTATTTCTGACTTCTTTTCTTTAATTCTTTGCAGGTAAAAAAAATCAAATGAGCAATTGGATAGAAGATGAAGATTTAGAATATTAGAAAATAATTTTTATTTTACTTTAAACTTTTATGTAATTGTCATTATAAATATTTTGTAAATAATACAATATTTAAATAACAATTGTAATAAATCGAATAAAGTGAATAAAATTCTATTATTTCCCAATTAATTCTTTTTCTTTCCAATTATTTATTTATCGTTTATAATTCTTTAAATTGTATAATAATTGAAAATCAATTTCAATCACTTAAATTCAGAATAATAAACAAATAAATAAACATCATTGATCAATTAATAATTTCAATTATTTAATTCATTATTCATAATTTTCTAAATTATAATAATTAAAAATAGAATTTCAATTATTTAACTTAGACTGATAAATAATTAAATAATCATTGTTGACCAATTAATAAACCTCTTTTCAAATGTTTATTTCATTATTCATAAATCTTTAAATTATATAATAACCGAAAGTAGATTCCAATTATTTAATTTTAAGATAATAAATAATTAATAAACATTGTTTGATCAATTAATAAACCTCTTTTCCAATATTTATTTTATTATCTATAAATCTTTAAATTATATAACAATTGAAAATAAATTCCAATTATTTAAATTTAAGATAATAAATAATTAATAAACATTGTTTTAGCATGAATCGATTAATAAATTTAGCGTTCAAAAATAAACAGCTCTCGACTCGAAAAAGTTATGAATTTTTAAAAATCAAAAGATCAAAACGCTTGCAATGTAATGATGCAGATGGGAGATGGTATCTTAGGTCAAAATTTGGGGTACAACATAATGCAAAAAACGTCCAATGCTTTTATTAATGATATATGAAAATGACACACAAAAGCCCTCACAAATGAAGCCACGGTGCCCCGGGTAAGACACCGGGCCATAAAGTTTCATAATATTGTCTGTTACAAATTCAAAACAAAGGAGTTCATTACTGAGTGACAAAAGTAATAGGGATGAAGTCTTTGGCTGTCCAGTTGCTTAGTCCACCATGGATCGTAGGGTAGATCCAGCTGTCGAATTCAGATTCCTCCACGTCATCTTCAATGGCATTTACTCCCGAGTTGCTGATGAACACAAGAGGTCTTCCAATCCTTGCCCTACGAACAACCTTCTGAGCTTCTGCAATGAAACCCAAACCAAACTTATCAGTCTTCTGAGTGAAATCAGGAAGTCGGCCCCAGTTTGCATACTCACCCTTCTCAACAACAGCCCGGGCATCCTTTAACGAAGCCATCTTCAAAGGAGAACCTTCAATCATAGTCTCTGCTGATGCCAGTGTCTGAGGGACATCTTCGAAGTGTTGAAATGGGGTCTCAATGAACTCCCCATCCATTTCTATGTACCAGAACGAGTTGAGGTGACTGACCATGTACTCTTCCTCCCCTTGAACTGTCACAATCTTCCCTCTGACCGGGTATTTCAGCTTCTGATGTAGTGTGGAGGTCACGGCTCCAGCCTTATGGATCCATGGACGACCCAGCAAACAAGAATAGGACGGTCGGATGTCCATCACGTAGAATGTAGAATCGAAGACCTGAGAGCCAACTCTAATTGGAATATCGACTTCACCATGCACCATCCTCTTAGACCCGTCAAAGGCCCGGACAACAATGTTACTTGGCTTTAGCTCCAAACCTTCGCAATCCAACTTGTCTAGAGCTTTCTTGGGCAAGACGTTTAATGAGGAGCCAGTGTCAACCAACACATGTGCAAGAGTAGTGCCCCTGCATTCAATGGAGACATGCAGGGCATCGTTATGGTTCTTCCCTTTAGCAGTCAGATCAGCGTCAGAGAAACCCAAACCGTTATCAACAGTTAAGTTGGCCATACAATCGGTAAACTGATCAGCTGATGTCTCTTGTGGCACGTGGGCCGTCTTCAGGAAGGTAATCAGGGCCTTGGCATGGGCCTCTGAACACAACAACAGTGATAGCATAGAAATATTTGATGGGGTTTGCCCCAGCTGCTCAACTACATTATAATCACTCTTCTTGATAATCTTAAGAATCTCTTCCATCTCCTGTTTAGAAGCTTCAACATTGATAGTCTTCGGTGCCTCCGTCTGGGCAGGCATATCGGTGGCTATCCCTTTGCCCCGGGAATCAGATGACTCGGCAGCAGGGGTAGAAGTAGGAACTTGATCAGGAAGGGAAGTAGGTACATTTGCAGGTGTGATGACAATAGGTCTCTGGATAGCTGGTGGCGCAATATTTGGTGAGAAAAGCCTACCACTACGGGTGACTTTAGCAGGCCCGGTGATGTTGCTGACGCCGGTACTAGTATCAAACTCTTGCTTGACTCCAAGAACATAAACGTCTGCCCCATAGTGCCAAGGGATAACTTTATCGGATGTATAGGGGATGGGCCCCGGAACAGTGATAATTATAGGTGCAATCTTCTGAACAGGCATAATTTTGACAGGCTTCTTCGAGGGAGCCTTGGGAGAATTGTTGAAAATAGTAATAATGGACACTTCTTCAGTAGGGGTAGCAGGAACAGCAGTCTTCTCGAATAGCATTTCCCTATTATCCATCAGGTTTTGGATACCTGACTTCAAAGATGGACAACCAGTAGGTGAAACAGAACATAGATGGCAACCTTTACTACATCTCGGAATTAAACCGGCTAGTAACAGGTTCCTTTTGACGGTCATTAGCGGAGTAACAATATCATCCACAGAGGCTACAAACAAGTCTTCCACTACAGCATTTACTCCATGCTTGGGCATGGGAGCAGTCACAACATTGGGCCTTTCGGGCGCCTCGAACTCTATCTCCTTAGCATCGATTAGGTCCTGAACCTTATTCTTCAGAGCCCAACAATCATGTGTAGTATGCCCCGGGCTGTCAGAGTGATAAGCGCAACGGGCGTTAGGATTGTACTTTGGGGAAGTTGTATTTACGATCTTCGGAGCTTCTTTTATAATCACCAGATTGGTTGTCAGTAACTGCGGCAATATCTGGGACAAGGTCATACTGAGGCGAGTGAACTGCCTTCTAGGTCTCTCACCCCTTTGCTGGTTATGATGCTGAGGAGCAGCAGCATGTTTTGAAATAACCACCGCGTTGACAGCTTGGCGGCGTTCCGGTCTGTTCTGTCTCCTTGAACCATAGACAGCACTAGATTCCTTCTTAAATGGTTTCTTCTCAGTGCTCGAGGAAGCACCCTTCTGTATCTTCCCAGACTTGATACCAGCTTCAATTCTCTCACCAGTCAAGATAAGGTCTGTAAACCCGGCTGAAGAATTTCCAATCAAATGGTTGAAGAACGGACCAGACAGGGTCCCCAAAAACATATCAACAAGTTCACGGTCAGTCAAAGGTGGCTGCACCCTTCCGGCAAGGTCTCTCCATTTTTGAGCATATTCCTTAAATCCTTCACCCGTCCCTAGTGACATACCCTGGAGTTGGGTACGCGTAGGAGCGAGGTCGGAATTATATTGATACTGCTTATAGAACGCAGTAGCCAAATCCTCCCAGTTACGAATACTGGCCCCATCCAGCTGATAGAACAATTCGAGTTGAGTCCCTGAAAGACTATCCTGAAAGAAATGGATCCACAAATTCTTGTCAGCAGTGTAAGGTTGGATCTTCCTTACATACGATCGGAGGTGCAGCTTTGGGCAGGAGGCTCCGTCATATTTGGCAAAAGCAGGTGCCTTGAACTTATGGGGAATCACCACCCCAGAGGATAAGCCTAGGTCTCCAAAGTCCAACCCGGGTACATTTTGTATCTACATGGCGCTCAAGCGGTCCTCTAGCTGTTTGTACCTATCCTCAGCCGGAGGGTACTGTTCTGCATCATAATCCATCTCGTTGTCGGAGACCACGGGACTAGGAACCCTTCTCTCTTGTGGACTATCTTTTCCTACAGATGAAGTAGTCAGCTCAACCTCATTCTGCAATCCATTCCCAAATCTGCGTCCAGTATTGAACAAGATGGTCCTCTTCTTCTTCTTCTTCAGAATCAGGGTCTTCAACTCCTGTTGACCCTTGGCTAGGCTCACAACCAACTCTTGGAACTGGGCATTCTAGGCCTGGAGGGCCTTGATAGCTTGTTCAGTGGAAGGTTCAGAAGACATGATGATGGCTGAAATAAACAGCGAAGAAGATAAGTGACCTGTAAAAAGGGTACCTGTTATGCATATGATGTCATGAAATGCGTATGATTTATGTTTTCAAAGACAATCGGGATTCAACTTTGTAGACAAAAAAGAAACACACTTTATTAGATTTAAATTTGGAATTTAAATTGTTCAACAACTTGCCCTTAGGCGTTACAAAAATGGAAATACTGAAAAGTAAGTAAAAGCTGTAAAAGAAATCATCAAGGGTCCATCACTGCTCCCATGGCCTCTTCTTCTCAGTGCGGATATAGTCATTCAAGATCCACTCGTTCTCCAATTGCTTTGTCAGCTTCTGGATCTTCTGTTCCTGCTCGTTGAACCTTTCCCGATAAGAATCATGTTCTTCCTGCAGTTGCGCCCAAGACCTCTTTAGTGTGCCAACATCAGTAGGTGTATGAGGATGGAGAACAGTTGGAGGAACTCCGTCCTTATCAGCAACTTCAAGAGTAATAGGTCTGACAGCTTCGTATGGCATACCTAACTTCTGAGCACGGATGCGGACCCATCTGAAATATGACTCCATTGGCAGAGAAGTTTTTGGTCCCAACTCATGTGGGTCAGCTTTGTGAACTCTATCCCAAGCTCTGATGAATCTACGACGCAGCTCGTCGCTATCTACCTGAAAATCAAAGACAATATGAGGTATCAACATCTCATTAGGCCCTTCTCTTCTGGCTCTTCCAAACTGACGGAGAGCTAAACATGGGTTATAAGAGATTCCTCCACAGATTCCGATCAATGGAACATTAGGATACACTCTGCACCGATCAATAACAACCACCTCATCTAAACCTCTGAGAGTCCAAATAATATCATTATCAGTAAGAGACATTATCCTATGAGCCCAGCCTCTTCCTTCTTTGTTTTTCAGTACAGATTTGGGGAGGTGTAAAATAAACCACCTCGCCAATAGAGGAGCACAACACAGCAAAGTTCCCCGTCTTCGGGCGGTACGAGTATAGAGCTGATAAAGGACATCACCCAAGAGAGTGGGTACAGGGTTCCGAGAGATGAAGATCCTTATGGCATTAACATCAATGAAGGTATCAGGATTTGGAAACAATACCAGGCTATAGATTAAGAGAGCTAGAATATCCTCGTACGCTTGAAAGTCTAAGTCATTCCAGAAACCATTAGCTTTTCCAACCAGAAACTTAGCCAAAAAGCCCTTAACTCCACTTCTAGTCTCCCAGTTAGCCATTACTTCCTCTTTGGTCAAGTGAAGGGTTGCAGCAATCTCTTCAGGCCTAAGAGCCTTTTCCCATCCAGTAAATGGAATCTGCTCCAAAACAGGGATACCAAGCAAATCAGAGAATTCTTCCAGGGTAGGGACCAGCTGGAAGTCTTGAAAGGTGAAGCAATGGTATAGCGGATCATAAAACTGGGTCAGGACACTCATCAACTATTGGTCCCACTTTGAGGTGACTAAACCGAGAAGAGAACCATGCCTCCTGATGAAGGAAGTAGTGTCTAGAATCCTGCCAATCAACTCTTTAAGCAAAGCAGGTGGTTGAACAAAGTTGAGTCGGATAGTATTCCTACGCATGGGCATCATGATGTCCTACAAAACAGAGCAAAGATGAAACCCTTTTGTCTTTGAAATGGGTGAGTCCTTATGCAGGATGCATGCAATGTTATGATGGTATGATGTCATGGTAAAGGCACACCACAAGTATTCACAAAAGGCAAACATGGTAAAGGCATACAAGTCACACAAAAGAGACCTTAGAGTTCAGGCCAGCATGAAGTTTAGGTACTACCCTCTTTCAGTTTCAGTTGTTTAAGACCTGTCCTAAAAATAGTAACTGGGTTCTAGAGGATCTTAATATCACTGACTACCCTCAATCGATCATAATTCCAGTTTAGTAACCTTTATTTGCGGTCGGAACCATCGCGAGAGTTTAGCCTCAATGAGTGTAGCATACTGCTACTGTTCTATGGCCAAGTTGGTCAATTTAAGGTTCTAAGGTCAGTTGGTGCTTAATGACTCCTCAGAAGACCCATATTCTCCTCATTCCAACACAAGGGATATCGGTACATACCAAGGTGTCACACCAACGTAGCTACTGCTTCACCCGTGTCGGTCTACGTCGGACAGGTCCCTCACAGTTTTTTGCTACTTACCTAAACAAGGGTGCCCCAGATCCGGGTTAGGATCTATAAAACTCCGATACAATGCCCATAAAGTTAAATCACACAAAGCATACAATTGAAAACAAGAGTGATCTAATCCTAAGGTACACCTCACTTATAAATGTATTTCCCCAGCAGAGTCGCCAGTTCTGTGATCGGTGGAAATAGAACTGACTGTTTTAGAATGTTGGTTCGCGTTTGCGTTTCGCAAAATGTCGCGGTAAGCAAGAGTCGCCACCGTCTTTTATTTTCTCCAACAAGGAAAGGACAAAAGCACAGCAAAATTCCTTTTCGAGATGTTTCTCGGGTTTGGGAGGTAGATTATAGAAAGGGAAGGTGTTAGCACCCTTTCTATCCGTGGTTATCCACGGGCTCTTAGGTACTTGCTCACTATGTTTTCAAAATGTTTTGCTTTTCTTGTGTTTGTGGGTTTTGAAAAAAAGTTTGTTTGAAAACTTCAATTTGACTCTTGTATCAGTCCTCAAGAGTGTATGAAGTGTTTGTTTGAAAACTTTGTTTGAAAGAGTGTAAGTGCGAAAAGTATTTTTGTTTGGAAAGAGCAAGTACCTGAGAACCTCTACCTACTCAAAAGAAATTAAGCTGTGTAAATGTCCTTTAGACAGTACTATCCCACTATTGAGAAGTAGGTAGCACCGTCGTTGGAGTTTTCGGGTCAATTTGATTATAGGGACAAGTGGTCACCAAAGCAATAGTAGGACGCCTTAGCGGTAACCCTAATGTCTTAGATCGTTTTATCCGAGGCAACTGTTTTGAGGAAACTTGATCTTTAGACAGGAGGGCGACCTCTAAAACACCCTATACTCAATGACCACGTCGAGGCAACCAAGTGAGGCGTACCCTAGGAGTGGCATGTGCGAGTGTGTCAGGTTTCAGTTAAATTATCTTTGTACATGTTATGGTGAGCTACGGGTTGATTTTATTTTGAGAATAAGTCTTGTCATGCATAGCCTAGTTAACATACATATAGCAGTTATTAGTTGCGGAAAATAAAGCTAAACTATTACAAGGCGTCGGGTATTTACATCGCCAAAAACAACCCTTTGAAAAGTAAATTGCGGGAAATTAAAGAAAAGCGATAAAAGGGTCCTAATTAAAGCTATTACATCCTCGGAGCAAATGCAATTATATGATCAAAAATTAATAAAACAAACATACGCGCGAGCAAAAATTGAATCGGAGAGTTTTAGGGTTTTGACCCTTTTTGAGAAAGAAAGAAGTTTTTGTTATTTTGCATTTAATTAATTAAAAAGAAATATTTTTGGGTTTTTTAATGTTTTAAGGAAAATAAAATAAAAAAATGATTAAAATTGTCAAGAACCTTAATTCTATGTTGATTTTAAATTATTGCAAAAAATATCAAATTTAACCTAATTAAAACTAAATAAATTATGTTAGTATTTATTTACAAAAATAATAAAAGGGTGAAATTAATTTTAATAACTAATAAAAATAATATTATTTTTAGTTTTCTGATTTTATTATAAAAAAAATTAATTTGGTTAATTAAATAATAATAATAATAATTAATAATAAAAATAGTTAAATGGAAAATATAAAAAGAGAAAAAAGAATAACCCAGGGGGTGTTGGCCCAAGTTAGGAGGTGTGTTTGGAAATCTGAAGCCCATTGACAATTCCATCCACGTTTGACTTTCTGGATTAGCTACACGCCTGTTGACTGGGGAATATGGTGATCCTTCCATCTAGGCCATTGGATCTGAGTTTGGAGACACATGGCATGTTGAGCTGTGAAGCATATGGTGGAATTCACTTCGAATCTTACACGTGAACACCTGAAAAATAAAAGCAACAATGTTTTTGGGGGACCTGGGATTCGAACTCAGGTCCCAATGCTTTCAAGCCAACGCACCAACCACTACACCACTTGCATGCTTTTGATATTATAATGATAAGCAATTATTATATTGGAAATTTAATCAATATGCTGTAAAACACAAAACCACGCGCGCTTTTTTCAAACTGTCCAATGGCATGCTAACACCTCATCATCTTCTTCATTCGTTCTGCATAAAAGAATATTAGATAGCGGGGGTTTTTAACCCCCACAAACTAACTGCACGAATAATAGCGATTAGCACCACAGTATATATAAATATTTCGCGAGGGGTCAGTTGTGTTCGTCTTGGTCTCGTGATCTCAACCATATGTCTCACAAGTCCTAATTTTTCCTGGTTCAGAAAGCCCCAATTTCAAAGCTTAAGAACCCTAGAAATTGATCATGGCATCTTTGGATTCAGGGAGTTATAACTCAATTAAACCATTCCATAAGCTTGGTATGACCTCTAGCAATGCAAAACAATCACAAAAACATGTTAATTATGCATGAATTAGGATATACGATTTTGAATAAAGAAGCCAAACCGTGATTCTGTAATGAACGATTCCTTGAGTTTTAAGGCTTGAGTTTGATTGCAAAATGTTCCTGGCACTTCCTGCAATGTATTAGAATGAAAAGCACGCCTTGAATTGGCCTGGAATGCAAGAACAAGTTTTCACTTTTTCTTGAAATTTCTTGAATATGCTAGGGTCTTTTCTGCAGCTTTTTCTCGTCCCTTTGATCAGGGTTTGCTTGCATATGTATAAGAGAATGGAATTAGGTCAAAAGCTTGGGCAAAAATCCATTGTATTGATGATTGAATCTTTGATTGGAAATCAAATATTTTTGAATTTTTCATGATTGAATAATGTTGCCAATTTTGGAGATTTTGTATCTTTGACTTGGTGCTCGAATTTGCCAGCATATCTTGACCATATTTTCTTCACAAATTGATTGAAAAATCAAATCTTGCATTTTCCTACAATTTAAATTAATTAAATGAATTAATATTAATTAAAAATCCAATTAATCAATAAAAATAAGAAAATAAATCCAATTAAGCTTGATGGGTCATGCATAGGTCATGGATGAAGTTTCAAGAAGAGATTTGAGGCCCATTAGCAAAAATAAGGTGTTTGGAGCAAAGTTGAGTTTTGCAAATTCATGAAAATTCCCCAACTTCTCCAATGTATATCTTGCTCAATTTTGATCATATGACCATGTTCTTGGACATTTTGGAAATCCCTTGAAGTCCTCTAACCAATGCCTTTGGTCCCATGTCATTTGGATTTACCAATCTCAAGTTATGCCCTTTGACTTAAAGTGTACTTTTGTTGACTTTTGAAATTGACCTATAATGTAAAAATTGATAACTTCTTGTGGGAGCATTTCTTGAACATGGAGTGTGAAGATGGATTGTATTAAATTGCATCCCCTTAAAAATGAGCATTGGATGGAATTTTTCTGACAAACCATGAAAAAGTTATGCCCTGGTCAAGATACAGTTGACTTTTCTACTGTCCAAAAATAGTAACTTTTGCATCTTTGATGATTTTTGAGCCATTCTTGTGGAATCATGATCAAAACTTGATCAAATGATGATTGTGAACTCAAAATAAGATGTTGACCAAAAAATTTGACTTTTGACTGCAAAATGACCATTTTGCCCTTGTAGTTGACTGTAGATCAAATGAGGCTTTTGACTATGCAAATTGGCATTGTGAGACTTGAAACTTGGCATGTAGGTGCTTGAGGATGTATATAGGCCTATGAGACTTGATTGAACCATTGAAAACCTAAAATTCCTTGAAAGAACCAAAACCCTACTTTCAGCTGGCTTAGGAGGTGGTTTGACTGTACAATCTCTTGAGCAATCTTGAACCATTTGAAGATGATTCTGGACAAACTTTGAAGAAAATGGGAGGGCAAATTTTGGGGTACAACACACATGTGTTACTTTCAGGTTGTTCTAGTGGAGAGAAAATCCGGCCACTGCGGGTAATTCTGCTTTCACCGATGATATCATGAACTTCAGACTCCTCTTTTTCATATTCACCCCTTTCAGACCTCTGAGTAACAAGCTTCAGCCCTTGTTAATATCATTCACCCCCATAATACCAAGGAATTTCTTTGTTGTTGTCATATGGTATTGGTTCGGGAACGATAATGGTTATAGGTGGATTTTTGGTAGGAACCGAAATTGTGACAGGTACCTGAGTGGTTTTTGCCTTGACACGAATGGTGATTACATAAACCTCATCCTTACTCACTTTAGTCTCAACAACTACACGATAAAATTATAGGACCCCCTTGGTAATAAGATTCTGGATTGCGTCTTTCAACAATAAACAACCCTCTAGTTGGTTCAAACAAACTGCGCAGTCCATCCCACAACCCAAAAATACACCCTTACTCGACAAATGCTCCTTCACAAATGAAAGAGGTGTAATTAATTGGTTAACATCCATAATAAAATTCAAATCTCCATCTTCAAGAATGGCATTAACAATGGTTATGCCATGGGTTGGTAGAGGCAGATTTGTAATGTTGGGCGCTCGTCCATAATTGATGGCCTGAGAGTCCAATAGATCTTGGACCTTGTGCTTGAAAGCATAACAATTCTCAATAGTATTCCCTTGTCCGTCGAGTGAAAATCAAACTGAGCATTAGCATCAAAGTGAGCTGGTAATTTCTCAGGGTCGATCTTCCGTGTACGCAACTCAATTAACTTCAACTCAAGTAACTGAAGCAACAACTCAGCATACGTCATGGGAAGCACATCAAAATTTCTAAGAGGAAATCTTGGTATTTGTTGATTATTCTGTCTAGGTGCATATGTCTGGCGCTGAGGTGCAGCAACCAGAATTGTTACAGCAGCAATCTGATGATCTGAACCCTGATTTCTGCCTTTCCCTTTTCGAGAATAGAACACTCGAGATTCCCTCTCCTTTTTCTTTTGATGACCACCAAAATACTTCTTAAGGTTACCAACATTATTTCCAGCAACGACATCTTGGATTTTTCCCAACTTAATTTTGATTTCAATTCGCTCTCCATGTGTTACCATCTCTGCAAAAGTACCCGATGTACTGCAAGTTGTGTAGTACTGGCCTTGTAATGTACTACAAAACATTTCCACCATATCCCGCTCTAACATGGGTGGTTGAACCTTCGCAGCCATCCCTCGCCACCTCTGGGCATACTACTTAAAAGACTCATCCCGCTTCTGGGACAAATTCTCTAATTCGGTTCTTATGGGATCCATATCAGTGTTATACTGATAGTGCATAACAAAAGCCTCAACTAACTCTCTACATGTACGGATGTGACTGCTTTCCAACTGCATGTGCCACTCGAGTGAACCACCTGTTAAGATGTCTTGAAATAAGTGCATCAACAGTTTCTCATCATCAGAATATGCAGACATCTTCCGGTAAAAAGACTTAACATGGGTCTTTGGACAGGAGGTGCCTTTGTATTTCATGAAATCAAGTACTTTAAACATTGGGGGAATCTTCACCCCAGGAACTAAGCCCAAATCGGACATGTCAAAGCCTACCATACCTTGACTTTCAAACCTGCACATCCGCTCTTCAAGCCTATGCAATTTCTTCTTAGATTTTGTTGGTTCATCAACATTGGACATCTAGTCTTCCCAATTATCTTCTTCTACAGGCCTGACAGGAATATGAACAGGTCTTGGCAGTACAACAGTTTATTCAATACCATGACGAATATGAGTAGGCGGAGGAGGATTCCCGACAACTTGAACCACATGGATACCTTGATTATTTGAGGGACCACCGAGATTTGTAGGCTGACTATTCTGAACATTCATACTGGTGTTTGAATCCAGATTCCCATTTCGAGCACCTCCTGGATTCCCAATCATATTCTGAGTACCCAAAGTATCAATATGATTGTTGATGACGACCCCTGGTAGATTTGTATTCCTAGTTTCACCACCATTATTCAGTGCTTCAGTAGGCCTCATAATCATGGCCCTCATTTCCTCTTGCTGACGAGCCATATCTTGTATGACTCCATCAACTGGTCAACCCGAGTATCCATTCTAGTACCCATGGCAACAACATCTGCCTGAACTTGTTCCATTTTCTTTCTAGAAGTACTCTTAGTGTTGTAGTGGTGCGTGTTTGTAGTAGCAATTCTGAAAAGGAAACGGGAAATTAGAAACGCGCGGGAACCACCTTTCATGATATGATATGCATAAATGAATGGTTATGCATGAAATGTTTTAACATTTCCAAGGTATTCAAAAGTTTTGTCAACCCCTAAGAATATTAAACAAACTCGATAAGAGAGGTAATTAGTAATTTAAAAAAGATATAATCAACGACAAACGGCTTCATTAAAATGATCCACATGATCAAAGGTGAATTTGTACAAGAAAGATCTGAAGTACATAATGATATATAAATGATCCCATCCAACAAGACTGGTGATAATCAAATGATAACAAAGAAGAAATAAAAGAGACAATCAATGTGGTGGATCTCTGATCTCTGTGTAGTACAATGGTCCTACTTGTCGAAAGTAATCTTCACTCCACTGCTTGGTTTCTGTGAATAAATTCCTTGTCTTTTAACGATCTCGTCCATGTGTGATGCTATTGATCACCACATCTTTCTGAAATAGTTGTCCCTCCAGATACACACATTTCTCTAAGAAGTGATCACACTACTTGCATTCCGGAAAAGGTAATGGTACATGTGCATCTTCCATTTATTTTCTATGATTTTTTCAAATAGAGGAAATTAGGGTTTCAAAAATTTTCAAAAATGATTGACGAATCAAAGAGAAAAATGTGCGCGAAGATCACTGAAATCAACATCTTATGAACATTTTAAAAATAGAATTTCACCAAGCCAATTTTAGATCCGTCGATCTCTTTTGTTTCTCCACTAAATAGAACGATCAAAGCATCAAAGTTCATTAGAAAATGGCCATGAATAATAATATGATATTAGTTTCTTCAATCATCGCAAGAGCAAAACAAAAACCGATTATGAAGCTATTGTATCAAACAACTTGTACATGAGTTATAGAGCATGATTCAAGCTTTGCAATGGATGAAAACACTCATTGGATCTAATATTTGTCCAGCTATGCTATCATACATAATCTATATCTTGAAATGCAAGTAAGAATTCAGATCGAGGTTCATGAATCGCTTACCTTGAATGAGTGAAAAAAATTCACTCTATGCCTTTGAAATCGAGTAAAAATCCTATCAACCTCTCTATTTTTGCTCTATGAAACAAAGTTATGTAGTAACTGGAACCTTGAGCAAAGAATCTTGAGAGAAATACTAAAAAATGAAAAATACGTTTTGGATGGAAGAGTTGAATTATGAAAATTAGCTTCAGATGGCTTTGGTGCGAATTTTGATCGAGCATATTTTGAAATGAGAATATATTGGAATTTGTATAGAGCCGAGAAGTGTGCTTAAGAAGATTTTCAAAAGGGTAGGATAATATTTTGTAATTTTAGATCCGTTAGAGGCAAGTTTATGAACTGCTGAGTTTTCTGCTTTCAATGTTCAAGATTGTAGTTGTTTTGGACACATAAAAGGGGGAGAAAGAAAGTGTGAGGCATGCACAGCATGTGTCATAAGGGTATGAGCAAAAATAGCAAAAATCTGATTGGATATCTATTTTGTTCATGGCTAGCACAGTTCCAACTCAAAAATCTTCCAATTGACTCGTGCAAATTTTAAATTCATGGGGCCTTTAAAAAGCCCTTTTCATGTAGATCAACATGGTGCTTTGAGTCTCTTAATTTGGAGTTGAAATGGTAAATATATGCTGGATGGAAGAAGAGGAAAAGTGATATTGGGTAAGGAAGACTGCACGTGCGTGCATGGTCCTGAATGGAGGCATGCCTGACCAGTTTGTGGTACCAACTTTAAGAACCCACATTTCACTCAACCTTTGACCATTTCGAGTGATTCAAAACTTAATAATCACATTTCATGGCAAACTCTAAGATGCTTTTATTATATTTTCAAATGGAGGCTTAGATTGGAATAAATAAGCTTATACATTTGGCACACCATGTGTTTGATCAAAATACGCGTGCATGACTTGTCAACGAGAAGGCAACTTGACATCTCTTTGTAGCCAAAACATCTAACCTCCCTAACTCATAAATACTTCATTTTTTGGACTTAATCACACATTGATAAACTTGTAGGTTTTTCCTCAAGGTTTCCAAGCATGTAGAATTTTTCTTCTTTTGATAAAAAATGAGAAAGTTATGGATATCCAAAGTTCAGTACTATGGAGACTTAAAGACTTAAATTTTTTTTCTAAATGTCCCAATACCTTCTTGAAGAAGTTATCTCCACTTTGATCCTTTCTATTGATTTTGTGACACCAATGATTATTAAATATGAAAATAGAATACTTGAATTAATGGTTGACCAAAAGTCCACTTGGTCAACTTTGACTTTGGTTGACTTTTGGTCAAAAAGACTATTTTGCCCCTTTTGATCAATTGAGCTTCTTTAAATCAAAATTGATGGTAAAACTTCCTATCATAGATGCTCATAAACATGTTACGGAATATGGAATCAATTATTGCCCAAGAAATCAAAAATTTCTTGATTAAACCAAAAACCCTAATTTTGTCTCTCTGTGTTAGGAGATGATAATCAAGCTTCAAACCCCTCATTCTCCTGGTCAAACTGAGAAATTCTTTAAACAAATATGTTTTATATATTGATGAGGAGATGATGCTTCACACATTTGTCTTTTGTAAGCCTGATACTCCTCAACTGATCAAAACCCTAATCTTGAGAGATGAACAGTGAAAATGTGATTCATCTCCAAACTTTGCAAATTTCCATATTTTGATGATCATATGGGACAAATGGAATGTCTACGAATATAAGAAAACATTATATCTTTGAGAGGGTTTAGATATTGGAGATATGAGATCCTCTTTTACACTGATTAACCAAGCAAACTTCCTCTAGAGCTTGTAGAAAAACTTGGGAACTTGAATACCCTAATCTTATCATGGGAAAGTATGAATGTGAATGATGAAGCATAAGCCATGTGACTAAAATGAAGAGGGCAAATTTTGGGGTGCAACAGTAACAAAGATGAAAAGAGACATAACAAAGTGGACTCATTTGAGGACATCGAAGAGGGAAGAGATCTAATAAAGCGATCTCGACCAGAGATGACAAAGATGGAAGAAATCTAACAGGATAATTTCAACCAAAGATATCAAATATGGAAGAAATTTAACAAAGCGATCTCGATCGAAGATATAGAAGACAGAAGAGATTTAACAAAGCGATCTCGATAGAAGATATAGAAGATATAAGAGATATAACAAAGCAAACTCGGCCATTCATATCAAGGGAGGAAGAAATCTAACACAACGATTTCAATAAAAGGTATCAAGGGAGGAAGAAATCTAACACAACGATTTTTACCATATAAAAGAAGGAATAGACCTAACACATTTGACTCAACCAAAGGCATCAAATGTGGAAGAAATCTAACACAATGATTTCAACCAAAAATATCAAAGAGGGAAGAGATCTAACACAGCAGACTCGACCAAAGATATTGGATATGGAAGAGATCTAACAAAGTGATATCAACCAGATATATCAAGGAAGAAAGAAATCTAACATAGCGATTTCAACGAAAGATATCAAAGAGGGAAGAGACCTAACACAACGGGCTCGACCGGAGATATCGAAGACGGAAGAGATCTAACAAAATGATCTCGACCAGATATATCAAATATGGAAGAAATATAAAAGCTATTTCAACCAAAGGTAAGGAGGAAAGAAATCTAACACATCGATCTCACCCAAATATATCAAACAAGGAATATTAACTGCGGATAGACTCATGGAGAAAGAACACTGATTAAAGACGAACTGGGGATAAATTATACGTGACTAGTCAGAGTTAAACACATATAAGAAAGAGATTGGCCGAAGTAGACTCTTAACAAAGGATGCCTGCACAAAGGAGAATCGACAAGGAAGCTAAGAGGTTGCGAGTATGCAAGAATTACGATATCCCTCGAACCAAATACGGGGTATTAATTCTTCAAGAGTGGAAATTTTCTGAATTAACACACGCTAAGCATGGATACTCGGATACCTGAGAAACAAGAATGATTACCACACACTTATTTATAGAAATGCATGGATTTCAAGTTATGATTTTGAGAAGACATGTTCATGAAACTTGGAAACTAAGTGAAATTTTGCCCTAGTTTAGGCAGGATTTTGACCTAACTTCATTAAAAATTTTCACATAGTTCCAAGATGAATCTTCAAAAATGCCCCACATAGAGGTTGTAGAGGATGTTACAAGCTTTCCAAAATGTCTCATAACTCATTGAGATCATACTTGAGCAAGTAGAATCGAAGGTAAGAAGTTAGGCTTTTCAAACTTGAGTTACAAGCCATTTTGTGAAGAACACTCGATCCAATCTTTAAGCATGTTGTACAAATGTCACTTTGCAGGCTTCTAACTTACCTTTCACTCCATAATTAAATTCTTAAACAACTGTTAGCTCTTTGATCCAAGCATTTAAGGCATTGTCCAAATGGTTATTCCATTAATGGCACAAAGGTAACACTTCCATTTTGGAAAAGCAAGCTTTATTGAAAAAGTCAATGCATAGAGTTCCCAACTTGTTGCATCTGAGTACAAGCAATGTCAAAGGAAAAAGCAACATGTCTAGAGCCTCCCATAAACTCAGGCCATGCTTGTACTATGCCTTGAAACCATGTTTTCCACATTTCTTCAAAATAAAGTAACATTGCCATAACTCTATATCTCACAGTTCTGTCAACCTCAAGGGCTCTAACCTTTTTCTTATAATTATACAAGTCTATTGAAAGAGGATACACGAATACACGAGCTCTCGAAGTCTCCCAAACTCAAAATTGCATAACAGACCACCATTGTTGCACATTCTGACCAAAAACTCCAAACTCATAATCTACTCGTGCGTTCCTTAGCCTTTTGGTTCCTAAAGCCCATATACATCAAATACAAACCATCCCACATCCTGTTACACAACTGTAACATCTTCTTCATCAACTTCCATAACCAAAAAACAGAGCTTGCAACTTGACTTCTCTAGCATGACTCAAACACTCCCAGCATGAAGTAATCATTGCATTAGCTTTCTGGGAACTTGATGAAGCTAACCTGATCATCATAACTCCTTGAAAGCAACTCAAACTCATTTCACGATTTCTGGTTTTGAGGTACATTTTCAGAACTTCTATCTTCTCATTTAGGCATTGTTAGGCTTGCATTTGTGAAGATAAAATGTAGACATCATTGCCCTGAAGCTGTACATGTCCATAGATTTCATTTATTTTGATTAAGCTAGGAGAATTTTAGGATTGAACTTGTTGTAATAATTAGGTCAGAATTTGGTACTTTTAGAAATTATCATTCATCTTTGATTTAGAGCTTTAGTTATTTACATGTTTGGATTTTTATGGAAAAATGGAGCAACATTCATGTTTGCATATTTCATTTTTGTTGAGAAATCGTGAAGTTACAGGATCCATGGCAGGAGGTTGAAGATAAAGTTAATTTCTGGAACTTGTTTTGTATTATGTATTTATTATTTCATTTAAGTTAACAGATGTACAATCACCCCAGTGGCAAAGGTAGCGCGCGTGTGTATTGGAGGTCATGGGTTCAACACCCAGTGATACCTTTTTTCCTTATTTTTCAAATTTTTCCTCTTTTTTTGTTACAGCGAGCGTTAGGCCTCCCCCTTTGGGCCTTCCCTAGATTTTTGCTAACTTCTCACCCCCTGTTTACTATTGCATGCAAGCCCAATCTATTTATATTTTTATTTTTATTTATTTTCTTTTTCTTATTTGATTTTTATTTTCAGTTTTATTATTTTTATTATTATTATTATTATTATTATCATTTTTATTATTAAAAAATATAAAAATATTTTTATTTATTATTTACACTTATATATTTTATTTTCTTTATAAAACAAAAAGACCTAAAACATTTTTCTTAATAAATTAATTTCTTTTTTTCTTAAATAATTAATATTTAGATTGAGGTTTAATTATTATATTTTCTTTTTTATTTAAAATTAATTTATAACTTAGGTTTCTTTTAATTAATTAATTTTCATTTTATTTTTATTAACTTAAAACCTTTTCCACAAAAAACCCTAAAAACATTTTTAACTTAATTTCTTTCTTAATTAATTTAGGTTTAAGTTTTGTTTAAATTTTTAATTAATCATCTTTCTTAATTAGGTTAAAACCCTTTCATTAAAAACCCAACAAAAATCATTTCTTCTTCCATTTGTATTTGTACATTATATTTTTCAATTCTTGTACATTATTCGATATGGTTGTAATAGATAATTAGGTTTAATTTTCTTGCAAAATCCCCATTTGTAAATTCGTATACCCCCTCCCCTAATGATGTAATATCTTAGTAATTTTACTTTCTGCAATTTATCTCTTTATATAAATGCTAGTATATTAGGGTTTGTATGGAAAGACTAAAATCAACAAGTTAGCAAACTCTAATTCATGATAAGCAAGCATGTAATTCAATACACTTGCACACTTACACCCTTAGGGTAAATCCACTTTGTTGCCTTACAAAAATGGCCATGTTATGCATGTGGGATATCTTAGCAAAAAGCAATCAAAAAATACAAGATTATAGTCCCTCGATGACACTATCAATGTTGCCTTTCAAAATGATCTTAGTCCCTCAAAAGAAAATGCTAAGATATCTCAAAACATTTCTATTATGACTATACGATGACCCTTGCCCGTCCCTTTACATCCAAAGATAAGGCTATTTACCAAATCAATGGTAAGATAACAATATCAAATGAAAGGAAGAAATGAACAAAGACTTTTGAGTAGGTAGATTGTTCCTAGTTCCTTACTCATCTTCAAATCAAACATCCTTGATATTTTCAAAAAAAACACCTAACACTTTCAAAAAACACTTTCAAAAACCTTTTCCAAACATGAAATAATTCCAAAAGCTCAACACTTTGTTTACGTTCTTACGAAAGAGAACTATTACAAAGTTTGCCTAAATGAATGCGCCTTTTGAAAATACTTTCAAAAACCACACAAAGCATAATTTTCAAACAAAAGCAAGTGATCTAGTAAGAAACTAAGAGCCCATAGATAATTATGGATGAAAAGGGTGCTAATACCTTCCCTTTTCATAATCTACCCCATGAACTAAAGAAACAATCTCAAACGTCTTTCCTGTTCTTTTCAGCCTTTCCTTTTGAATAAAAGAAAATTCGGTGGCGACTCTTGCTAACCGCAACATTCGCGATAAAACGCAAAACACCCAAGTCAGTTCTCCCACCGTATGACAGAACTGGAGACTCTGCTATGGAAAACTTAAAAGTGGGGTTACCTTAGGGCTAGATCACCTTTATTTGCTTTCATTGTTTGACTTGTTTTCTTTACATTTTGGTTCCTTGTTTGGGCTTGTTCTAATCCTCTACCCGGATTTAGGATACCTTATAGGTAAGTAGCAATACATTGTGGAAACTGTGCGGGGTATACCGACATGGTCTAAGCAATAGCTACGTTAGTGTGACATATTTATGGGTACCTGTAGCCCTTGAGTAGTCAAGGAGAATACGGGGACGCTGTGTGATGTCATGAAGCACTAATTGAATTTTAGAAGCTTTACTTGACCAACTTGGCCATTAGGACGTAATGAGATAACCGGCTTTGGTGCAGTCCGAAGTTGGTTGATACTCGATACTACACTCATTGAGATTTGGCTTTTCGGGATATTTTGGTCGCCGTGAAAGAGACTTGCGCTGAAACAATGCCCGAGAAGACAAAACAGTGATATTGAGATCCCTTAGAAATCGGTTACTATTTATAGGACAGGTTTGAGCCAACTAAACTTCAAGGTGATACTTACCTATGAGACTCCATGCAAGCCTAAACCTAAGGACTTGTTTGCCTTTTTTGTATATAATTATTTGTACATGACATCATAAACATCATAACATCATACTCATTCTCACTAACCATTTCAAGGATTTTTGGGATTTATCTTTGTTCTGTTTTGTAGGATATGGCTTTTATCCGCAAGAATACTATCCAAATCAATATCGTAAGGATTCCTCCTCAACTCAAAGAGTTAGCATCAAGGGTCCCTGAAAGTTCTTCATTCACCGAAAGACATGGTCGCCTCCTAAATTTGGTTACCTCCAACACTGATGAAGATATGATGAAGGTGCTTTTCCAATTCTTTGATCCTCTACACCATTACTTCACTTTTCCCGATTATCATCTTGTGCCTACTCTAGAAGAATTCTCTCAACTCTTAAGGATTCTCATTCTCAATCAACTACCCTTCAACGGTACGGAAAGATATCCAAAGCCTGGGGAGATTTCCCAAGCACTACACTTGTAACAATCTGATATCACAACTAATTGGGAAACAAGGAGTGGTGTCAAAGGTTTCTTAGCCAAGTTCTTGTTTGAGAAAGACCAAGATTGTTGGAACTCCTTGGATTTACAAGCTTTTGAAGAAATTTTGGCCCTTCTCATCTATGGGATGGTTTTGTTTCCAAACCCTGACCAACTTATAGATGTAAATGCTGTCAAAATCTTCATGTCTCGCAATCCAGTGCCTACTTTGTTTGGAGATATCCTACATTCTTTTCACTCTCGCACTATAAGGAAGAGAGGTATCCTCATGTGTTGCACTCCTCTCTTGGAAAGATGGTTTATTTCGCATCTTCCCCGATCTGTGTTGAAAAACGAGCAATGTTTGAGGTTGTCCCATAGGGTGATGACGCTCAAGAATTCAGATGTTCATTGGTGTTCTCGATCCTTGGAGAATGTTACTATTGTCGACCGTTATGGAGAATTACCTAATGCCCCCTTGCTTGGCATTAGAGGAGGTATCACTTACAACCCTTGTTTATCCTTGCGACAGTTTGGTTACGCCTGAAGGGATGGTCCACATGAGATGCTCATCTAAGGAATGGTATTCGACTACAAGAGCGATGATCAAGGTCACCGTTAAAGGTTTATACGAGCCTGGAGGATGGTAGGAAAAGTGTATAGAAAGACACTGGGACACAAGAATTCCATTCCCCTTGAGCCTTATCTTAAGTGGGTACGATCCCGTGCTCAAAAACTTATGATTCCTTATCCCTCCATCTTACCAGTTATCATGGAACCTGTGGTTGAAGGAGATGTTCCCTACACTGTCCTCCATCCCGACATGCCTACCTCTCTTGAAGACTTGCAAAAGTGTTGGATTCAGCTCAAGAAAGAACAAGATACTTTCGAAGCTCAATTCTATTCTAGTGATAAGAGGGTCTTGGAGCTTACAAAGCAGCTACAAGAAGAGCAAAGTGTGAACATCTACCTTGCGCTAAAGAGGATGCGTTCAGTCTTTTTATCTTAGAGAGTTATTTTGTAAGCCCAAGAGGCGTGATGTAATCCTTTTTGAACTAATTAATGAAAATTGACGTTTGTTCATTATTTTGTCTATACAAATTTAAATTCCATAAATCCTTGAAATCATTTGCATATACATCTTCCATGCATCATAACATGACAGGTTTTCACATAACAAGTTTCCTTATCTTTCTGTTGTTTATTTCAGCAAGATGGATCTAGAGAAAACTGTGAAGGATCTTCAGGTGAAAAACTCTCAATTCCAAGAGACTCTACTAGCCCTAGCCAAGAGGCAGCAAGATATGATGGAATTGTTGGTAGTTAAGAAGAAACCCAAGAAGAAAGCTCTGCTCAACATGGGTAGAAGGTTCAAAGAGTCGGTTCGTCAGATCTCGGTAGCGGAAGACTTATCTGAGGAAGATGAGAATCATGTTGGTGAGGTTAAGAGTACCTAGGATGATTGTGTTAATGATCAAGGATCTGATGATGATTATTTTGACGAGCAGTATCCACCTGCCGATGTCAAGTATAAGCAGTTAGAAGACATGTTGAAAGCTATTGAGATCCAAGTCGTCTCTGGTTTAGATTTTGATGATTTGGGTTTGATCTTCGGGGTTGTCATTCCCCACAAATTAAAAATACCAGTATTTGCAAAGTACAATGGAGTTTCTTGTCCAAAACTTCTCCTGAAATCTTATGTGCGCATGATACAGCCGCACACTGCTGATAAGAAGCTTTGGGTTCACTTTTTCTAAGAGATCTTGGCCGGAACGCAATTAGAATGGTTCTACCAGTTGTACGGTTCCTACATCAATACTTGGGAAGACTTAGCTACCGCCTTCTACCATCAGTATCAGTATAACACCGACTTGGCACCAACAAGGATTCAGTTACAAGATATGACAATGGGGAAGTACGAAGGATTTAAAGAATATGCACAAAAGTGGAGAGACCTCGCCAGTAGGGTTCAACCACCTTTGACTGATAGGGGGCATATCGACATGTTTATGGGCACCTTATCTGGTCCATTCTTTAACTTATTGGTTGGCTGCTCTTCTTCTGGTTTCACCGAGCTAATCTTAACCGGTGACAGAGTTGAAAGCGACATCAAAAGTGGAAAGATTTCCATGGCATCTGCCTCCACTTCCAATCCTATCAAGAAACCTTTTCCTGCAAAGAAAGAAATCAATTATGTGTACGGGGAAAGGGCCCATACCAAGAAGAGTGACCATCCGTCTATTAATGTTGTCTGAATCTCCAATCCAACTCCTTCTCCAAGACCATCTGCTAATCATCAATGTTTTGAAACTCCGAGACGATAATTCACGAGCGTAGGAATGTCACTATCGCAAGCCTTGCAACACTTGCTAAAGGCTAATTTGGTGACATTACGCTACCCTCCTGCCAACCCAGATACCTCTTCACCAAAGTATAATCCGAATGCAAAATGTGCTTACCACTCAAGTAGCCCCGAGCATGAGACTGACCAATGTTGGGCCTTTAAGAATAAAATCCAGGATTTGATTGATAACAAGACTATTGAGTTTTATCCTCCTCCAAATCCGAATAATCATCGCACCTATGCCGAACCATGGAAAAGGTGTTAATGTTGTTGAAGATACAATTTTTGTTGCCTCTGTTGAAGACTTGACTACTCCGCTGAATATCATCAAAAAGAACCTGTTGAAAGTCGATATCTTCCCTGGCTGTGTAAAAGACTGTGTTTTTTGTATTAAATAACTCAATGGATGCCAAGGGATGAATAAAGGCATTCAACGCCTAATGGATAGCCACAAAATTAAATTTGAGAAGACCCCGCTTACCAAAAGTTTAACTAATAAATGTGAAGATCTCTCCATTATCACCATCTCAAACAAGCCTCTTAGGATCTCCTCCAAGGGTCCTATCAGGATTTCAAATGAACCAATTGTTGCTCCCCTAATAATTACCAATCCCGGACCAATTCCCTACTCTTCAAACAAGGCAATTCCATGGAACTATGGTGCTAAGGTATTTTACCATGGCATAAAACAAGACGCTTGGATCGAAGAAGAAAAAGCTGATGATGTAGGTAACTTAACTGGCTTAAGTAAAGTAACCAGAACTGGGAGAATCTTTTCACCCAATATTTCACCACCAGTTGTTACAAAGGCACCCATCTGCATTAATGCTTCCAAGCTAGTTACTGATACAAAAGGGAAAGAGAAAGTTGTTGAGACGGTTGTGAGATGGATGAGATCTTGAAGATAATAAAAAGGAGCGACTTCAAGATTGTGAAACAGTTGGGGCAAACCCCTTCTAATATTTCTATGTTGTCGTTGCTACTTTATTCCGATGCCCATGCTCGGACATTAATTAAATTCTTGAAAAAGGCTCATGTCCCTCATGAGACCACAACGGACCAATTTGTGAATTGCGTGGCTAGCTTAACGGCTGATAATGGTTTGGGATTCTTCGATGCCGATCTAACACCGCTTGGGAAGAACCACAATAAAGCTCTACATCTTTTTGTCGAGTGCAAAGGGACCACCCTAGCACATGTTCTAGTTGACACTAGTTCTTCTCTAAACGTGCTACCAAAGGGGGCGTTAGACCGTCTAGACTGTAAAGGTTTAGTCTTGAAACTAAGCGATATCATTGTAAGAGCCTTCGATGGATCAAAAAGGATAGTTCATGGGGAGGTAGATCTTCCAATCAAGGTGGGCTCGCAAATTTTCAATTCCACCTTCTACATCATGGATATCCATCCTGCCTATTCTTGTTTGTTGGGTCGCCCTTGGATCCATAAAGTTGGGGAAGTAATGTCAACTCTCCATCAAAAACTCAAATATCCGGTCAAGGGAAGAATTGTCACTGTTTGTGGGGAGGAAGTGTTTATGGTAAGCCACCTTAACTCTTTCAAGTACGTAGAAATGGATGGAGAGTTCATTGAGACCCTGTGTCAATCCTTTAAAGTTGTGCCACCAATGGTCGCTGCTACCAAATGTTCCTCTGATGAGTCCAAAGTTATTAAAGTCGTGCCGAAGATGGTTTCAGTCAAAGATGCTTGTGCTGCAATTGAAGAAGGAACTATGATACTTGGGGGAAACTCCTCGATATCCCATTCAAAGCGGATAAGTTTGGTTAAGGTTTCACCGTCAAGGCTCAGAAGGAAGTCAGGCGTGCCCGTGCAGGAAAGCCACCTCTCCGTATTAGAAGCCATGAAGTCAACGCTGTGGGTGATTGAGATGATGAAGCTGCATTTGAAGATTAGGTGTATCCAACTACAACGGAGCTCCAGAATTGGCATGCAAAGGACTTCGTGCCCATATCCTTCATTGAGGAGTAATCTACTTGTTTATTGCTTTTCATTTGAATTCAAGAACTTGTTGTCTGTAATATTTAACATTGATTTTAAGCCATGTACCTGGCCCGGGGCACTTTGGTACATTTGTCAAGGGTTTTATTTATGTTCATCTAATCATATAATCACTCAATACAAATCATTGGACTCTTTTGCATTCAAATTTTTGTGTTCATTGTCTTTCTTTCAAATACATTTTTCAAAAGTGCAATGTATCTTACATGCACACACACACACTTGCAGGTTCTCATCCACTCTGGATCTTATTGCCAATGACTCTACTATGCCGACTATGACTTTGAATGTCCAATTAACCAAGCGGGAGACGAAGGTAAAGAAGATTGTGATATACCGGGAGAACTAGCCAGACTTCTATTACAAGAGGAAAAAGCTATCCAGTCGCACAAAGAGTCAGTTGAAGTCACCAATCTGGGTAGTGAGTCATACAAGAAGGAAGTCAAGATCGGTGCTAACTTTGAAGACAGTGTCAAGAGAAGGTTGGTTCAAATGTTGCATGATTATGTGGAAGTATTTGCTTGGTTTTATAAAGATATTCCAGGGTTGGATACCGACATCGTAGTTCATCGTCTGCCGACAAAAGAAGATTGTCCTCCTGTCAAAAAAAAAGTTCGTCGCATGAGGCCTGACATGTCTGAAAAGATAAAAGCCGCAGTGATGAAACAATTTTATGGTGGATTCCTAGTTGTAATGTCTTATCCCCGAAGGGTTGCAAATGTGGTGCCAGTTCCAAAGAAGGACAGGAAAGTTTGCGTGTGCATAGACTATAGGGGTCTGAATAGGGCAAGCCCCAATGATGACTTCCCTCTACCATACATTGACGTCTTGGTCGATAACACTGCTCAGCATAAAGTTTTCTCTTTCATGGATGGCTTCTATGGCTATAATCAGATAAGGATGTCTCTCGAAGACATGGAGAAGACAACTTTCGTTATGCAATGGGGAATCTTTTGCTACAAGGTCATGTCGTTCGAACTAAAGAATGCAGGGGAAACATATCAAAGGGATATGGTAGCTTTGTTTCATGATATGATCCATCATGAAATAGAGGTATATGTGGATGATATGATTTCCAGATCACAAACTGAAGAGGAACACCTCGATCACCTGTACAAGTTATTCGAAAGGTTGAAAAAATACAAGTTGAGGTTAAACCCTAACAAGTTCACATTTGGAGTATGATCTGGAAAGCTTCTAGGTTTTGTTGTCAGCAATAAAGGAATTGAAGTTGATCCTGCCAAGGTAAAGGCCATCCAAGAAATGCCAGTCCCTCATTCTGAAAAGGAAGTTAGAGGATTCTTGGGTCGTCTCAATTACATTGCCTGTTTTATATCTCACTTGACTGCTACTTATGAGCCAATCTTCAAACTCTTGAAGAAAGATCTAGTAGTCAGATGGAATGATGAATGCCAAGCTGCCTTCGACAAAATCAAAGAATATTTACAAGAACCTCCTATTCTCATGCCTCTAGTTGAAGGAAGACCCTTGATCATGTAATTGACAGTACTAGAGAACTCTATGGGGTGTGTTTTTGTCCAACATGACGAGTCTGGCCGAAAAGAGCATGCTATTTATTACATGAGCAAAAAGTTTACCGACTATGAAACCATATATTCACTGCTCGAGAAAACTTGTTGCGCTCTGGCATGGGCTGCTCGCCGGCTAAGACAGTATAAGTTGATTCATACCACTCTGTTAATTTCTAAGATGGACCCAATCAAGTACATCTTCGAGAAACCTGCTCTTTCCAGACGGATATCCAGATGGCAAATGATCTTAACTGAGTACGACATTTTATACACGACGCAAAAGGCCATCAAAGGAAGCGTACTAGAAGTTCATTTGGCTCATCAAGCTGTTAATGATTATCAGTCCATGAACTTCGACTTCCCTGATGAGAACATCATGCTAGTAACCGATTGTGAAAAACCCGAGACGTATGACGGACCTGAACAAGGATCCCGATGGACTATGGTCTTCGATGGGGCTTCCAACGCTTTGGGTAACAAAATTAGTGCTATGATCATCTCCCCTGAAGGTTTCCCTACTCCTTTCACTGCCAGACTATGCTTCGATTGCACGAACTACATGGCCGAGTACGAAGCATGTACTTTGGGTCTGAAAGCTGCCATTGATTTGAGGATCAAGCATTTGAATGTATTTGGGGATTCTACTCTATTGATTAGCCAAGTAAAAGGACATTAGGACTCTAAACACCCTAATCTCATCCCTTACAAGGAACTTTTGCTATCCTTGATTCCTCACTTTGAAGTGATCACATTTGAACACTTCCATAGGGAAGAAAATCAACTGGCTGACGCCTTGGCAACCATGTCTTCAATGTTCAAGGTTAGATGGGAAAAAGAATCCCTTATGATTACAATTGAGAGATTCGATTAACCCTTGCACTGTTTTGAACTTGACACTGACGCGGAAAATCCATGGTACCATGAGGTGATTAGATATATCGAAGCACAAGAGTATCCCGAGGGAGCATCCATCAATGACAGAAAGTTCTTACGAAGATTTTCAGCCAAATTCTTCCTAAGTAACGGAATATTGTACAAGCACAACCATGATTCTACTCTACTCTGATGTGTGGACAAGAAGGAGGCAAAGGAAATTATGGAAGACATGCATGATGGTCTCTTTGGTACTCACTCAAATGTACACTAAAAAGTCAAACTTTGACTTTTTGGTCAAAATCAAGTGTCAAAGATCACAATTCATCAAAACATGTCAAAATATGAAACTTCTTCATCAAGAAATCAAAAATTCAAGATTTCATTTTGAAATGTCAAAATTTCTAAACTTAGAAATTTTTCAAAGTGTTGGAAAATTCATATTTTTTCACAACATTGAGTCAAATTTACACCATGATGCAAGATGATTCAAAGGAAACTTCCAACATAAAAGTTGTAGATCTAAATGAGATATAAAACATTTTAGAACACAACTTTTTTTAGAAATGCATGGATTTCAAGTTATGATTTTGAGAAGACATGTTCATGAAACTTGGAAACTTAGTGAAATTTTGCCCTAGTTTAGGCAGGATTTTGACCTAACTTCATGGAAATTTTTCACATAGTTCTAAGATGAATTTTCAAAAATGTCCAACATAGAGGTTGTATAGGATGTTACAATATTTCCAAAATGTCCAAGAACTCATTGAGATCATACTTGAGCAAGGAGAATCGAAGGCAAGAAGTTAGGGTTTTCAAACTTGAGTTACAAGCCATTTTGTGAAGAACCCTTGATCCAATCTTCAAGCATGTTGTACAAATCTCACTTTGCATGCTTCTAACTTACCTTTCACTCCATAATTAAATGCTTACACAACTTTTAGAGCTTTGATCCAAGCATTTGAGGCATTGTCCAAATGGTTATTCCATTAATGGCACAAAGGTAACACTTCCATTTTGGAAAAGCAAGCTTTATTTCAAAAGTCAATGCATAGAGTTCCCAACTTGTTTCATCTAAGTATAAGCAATGTCAAAGGCAAAATAAACATGTCTAGATCCTCCCATAAACTCAGTCCATGCTTGTACTATGCCTTGAAACCATGTTTTCCACTTTTCTTCAAAATCAAGTAACATAGCCATAACTCTATATCTCACAGGTCTGTCAACCTCAAGGGCTCTAACCTTTTTCTTATAATTATACAAGTCTATTGCAAGAGGATACACGAACACACAAGCTCTCAAACTCTCCCAAACTCAAAATTGCATAACAAACCACCATTGTTGCATATTCTGACCAAAAACTCCAAACTCAAAATCGACTTGTGCGTTCCTTGGCCTTTTGGTTCCTAAACTCATATACATCAAATACAAACCATCCCACACTCTGTTACACAACTGTAACATCATCTTCATCAAATTCTATAACCAAAAAACAGAGCTTGCACCTTGACTTCTTTAGCACGATTCAAACACTCCCAGCATCAACTAATCATTGCATTAGCTTCCTGGGAACTTGAGGAAGCGAACCTGGTCATCATAACTCCTTAAAAGCAGCTCAAACTCATTTCACGATTTCCAGTTTTGAGGTGCATTTTCAGAACTTCTATCTTCTCATTTAGGCATTGTTAGGCTTGCATTTGTGAAGATAAAATGTAGACATCATTGCCCTGAAGCTGTACATGTCTATAGATTTCATTTATTTTGATTAAGCTAGGAGAATTTTAGGATTGAACTTGTTGAAATAATTAGGTTAGAATTTTTTACTTTTAGAAATTCTTATTCATCTTTGGTTTATAGCTTTATTTATTTACATGATTGGATTCGTATGGAAAAATGGAGCAACTTTCATGTTTGCATATTTCATTTTTGTTGAGAAATGGTGAAGTTACAGGATCCATGGCTGGAGGTTGAAGATGAAGTTCATTTCTGGAACTTGTTTTGTATTATGTATTTATTATTTCAGTTAAGTTAACGGATGTACAGCCCCCCCCCCCCCCCCCAGTGGCAAAGGTAGCGCGTGTGTATTGGAGGTCATGGGTTCAACACCCAGCGCTACCTTTTTTTCCTTATTTTTCACATTTTCTCTCTTTTTTTTTGTTACATCCAGCGCTGGGCCTCCCCCTTTGGGCCTTCCCTAGATTTTTTTCTAACTTCTCACCCCCTGTTTACTATTGCATGCTGGCCCAATCTTTTTATATTTTTATTTTTAGTTATTTTCTTTTTCTTATTTGATTTTATTTTCAGTTTTATTATTTTTATTATTATTATTATTATTATCATTTTTATTAGTAAAAAATATAAAAATATTTTTATTTATTATTTACACTTATATATTTTATTTTCTTTATAAAAAAAAAGACCAAAAACATTTTTCTTAATAAATTAATTTCTTTTTTTCTTAAATAATTAATATTTAGATTTAGGTTTAATTATTATATTTTCTTTTTTATTTAAAATTAATTTAGAACTTAGGTTTCTTTTAATTAATTAATTTTCATTTTATTTTTATTAACTTAAAACCTTTTTTACAAAAAACCCTAAAAACATTTTTAACTTAATTTCTTTCATAATTAATTTAGGTTTAAGTTTTGTTTAAATTTTTAATTAATCATCTCTCTTAATTAGGTTAAAACCCTTTCGTTAAAAACAAAACAAAAATCATTTCTTTTTCCATTTGCATTTGTACATTATATTTTTCAATTCTTGTACATTATTCAATATGGTTGTAATAGATAATTAGGTTTAATTTTCTTGCAAAATCCCCATTTGTAAATTTGTATACCCCCTCCCATAATGATGTAATAGCTTAGTAATTTTACTTTCCGCAATTTATCGCTTTATATAAATGCTAGTAAATTAGGGTTTGTATGGAAAGGCTAAAATCAACAAGTTAGCAAATCCTAATTCAAGATAAACAAGCATGTAATTCAATACACTTTCGCACTTACAACCTTAGGGTAATTCCACTTTGTTGCCTTACAAAAATGGCCATGTTATACATGTGGGATATCTTAGCAAAAAGCAATCAAAAAATACAAGATCATAGTCCCTCGATGACGCTATCAATGTTGCCTTTCAAAATTATCTTAGTCCCTCAAAAGAAAATGCTAAGATATCTCACAACATTGCTATCATGACTATACGATGACCCACGCCCGTCCCTTTACATCCAAAGATAAGGCTATTTACCAAATCAATGGTAAGATAGAAATATCAAAGGAAAGGAAGAATTGAACAAAGACTTTTGAGTAGGTAGATTGTTCCAAGTTGCTTGCTCATCTTCAAATCAAACATCCTTGCTATTTTCAAAACAAACACCTAACACTTTCAAAAAACACTTTCAAAAACCTTTTCCAAACATGAAATATTTCCAAAAGCTCAACACTTTGTATATGTTCTTACGAACGAGAACTATTACAAAGTTCGCCTAAACGAATGCGCCTTTTCAAAATACTTTCAAAAACCACACAAAGCACATTTTTCAAACAAAAGCAAGTGATCTAGCAAGCAACTAAGAGCCCATAGATAACTATAGATGAAAAGGGTGATAATACCTTCCTTTTTCATAATCTACCCCCCGAACTCAAGAAACAATCTCAAAGGTCTTTCCTATTCTTTTCATCATTTCCTTTTAGATAAAATAAAAGTCGTTGGCGACTCTTGCTAACCGCAACATTTGCGATAAAACGCAAAACACCGAAGTCAGTTCTCCCACCATATCACATTATGCATGATTGAATTTTTTATGTTTTTGGTAGATGTAATGTAATGATGAATGTTTAGCAATACACTGGGGAAAGCACATCAATAATCGGCTACTTAGAAGACAATGTACTTATGAACAATTATTCTCGCATATCTGATCTTCTATAGAGAAATGTCAATCTTAAAATCCGATGGGGAACCGAGATTCGAAACGACCAACCTCTAAAGATTGATATCATTGTAGAAGTAACTTACTGGAGAGAAATACTGCAAAAATAAATTGCAGTTTAAATAAAATCCTGAATTCTATTTAGAAACAGGAGAGCTTCGTTGGGGATGTGTGATATGGTGGGAGAACTGAATTGGTGTTTGGCGTTTTATCACAATTGTTGCAGATAGCAAGAGTCACCACCAACTTTTATTTTATCTAATAAAGGAAAGGGTGAAACTTTGCAATGATTCTCGCATCATTGAGAATGTATACAAAGTGTTGTTTTGAAAATATTTGTTTAAAGGAAGTGTTTTGGAAAGATGTTTTGAAAATGCCAATGGAAAGCCATTTTGTAATGATTCTTGTATCGTTGATAATGTATACAAAATGTTTGTTTGAAAAGTGTTTTTGAAGTTGTGAGGTCTAAATGGTTTTTTTTGTGAGCAAGAAATTACGATAAATCTACCTACTCAAAAATTCTTTGTTATTTTCCTCCTCCTTTAGACAATGCTTATCTACCATTGATTGTAAGGGACTAAGATCATTGGACGTGAAGGGACAGGTGTGGTTCATCGTATAGTTATAGAAGGAAACTTGTAGGATGTTGTAGCAATTGTTGTAAGGGACTAAGATAATTTACCGAAGGCAGCATTGATGGGTCATCGAGGGACTATGATATTTTAATCGAGGGTCTTTGCTAAAATCATCTCATGTTCGATGGACATGACTGTTTTTTATCTGAGGTAACAAGTGTGGGTTACCCTGAAGGTGCATGTGTGCAAGGTGTTTTGTTTTCATGTATATTATGTTGGAATTAAGGTTGTATAATGTTGATTTTAAATCTTGCCATACAAACCCAAGTTACTAGCAATAATATGCAAATTGATGAATTGCAGAATTTAAATGTCCTACGCTATTACAATACTTTTGGCAATCAGAGATACAAATTTACAAATGTGAGAGGAAAGAAATGAAGCCCTAATTACTATTACAAACCATTGAATGTGAATTACAAAAATAATTAGGCACAAAATGTAGAGATGAAGAAGAAATAAAAAAATTTCTTTTTAAGGTTTTTGATGAAAAAGTTTAGGGATTAAGCTAGTTGAATTAATTAATTTAATTACAAGAAAGGTTAATTCATTATTAACAAAACCTAAATCTTAGTTCATTAAAATAAAAACTTAAGTCTAATTTAACCTTGTTTAGAAAATGATTTTTGTTAAGGTTAATAAAGAAAATATTCTATAATATAAAAGAAATGATAAAGACTTAATTTAACAAAATAAAATAAAATAAAATGCCTAAATTAAAATATTTTTAATTTAATGAATAAAATATATTTTTTGGTGGTTTTTGGTTTAGGTAAAATAAATATATAAATGAAAATAAACAAAAATAATAAAATAATTGAAAATAGTTGGGCTGGGGGTTAAAAAGTGATCAGGGGGGTTAAAAGTTGGGAAGCAGGCCCAAACTGTTTTTGTTGTTTTTTATTTGAAATCTGAAAATAAAAAGAAAGAGAATGATGGGTTTATGTTGTTATAAGTAATTGACTTTGTGCATAAAGCTTGCTTTTCAAGAATGGCAATGTTAACTTCCTCCCTAAAATGGAAAATTGACTTGTACAATGCTTAAACCACTTGGATCATAGCTCAAAAGTTTGTGTAATCCATTAATCATGGGTAGATACACAAGTTAGATGGCCGGCAAAGAAAGATTATACAGCATAACATTTGAAATTGGTTTATGTGTTCATCAAGAAAATGACTTCTAATTCAAGAAATGATGCCCAACTTCTTCTCTTTAATTCTCTTAGCTCAAAAATGATCTCTTCAAGTTCTGGGACAACCTTCATGTTGACCACTTTGTCTAAATCATCTTGGAGCTTGGTGAAAATTTGTCAAGAAGTTATGTCAAAAATCTTCCTAAACTTGCTAAAATTTTCACTAAATATTTTATAAAGAATGTCATGTCTTTATGAGCTTATATCTTCAAATCTAAGCATTTTTTGGACATCAACCCTCTAATACAAAATTGTAGAGTTCATCAAGATCTACAACTTTCATGTGAAAGTTTTCCTTGAATCATCCTGCATCTTGGTGAAAAATTGTCACGAAGTATTGAAATTATCAAGGTTAAAAAATACTTAAAAATTTTCTAAGTATTGAAAACTTCGACTTTTTATGGATTTTCTTGACTTTCTTGATTCTTGGTGATCAAGTTTGATATTTTTGAGTATCTTGATGAATCTTGACCTTTGAAATCCAAAGTTGATCAAAAAGTCAAAGTTTGACTTTTTGTGTATTAGTTGACATTTCATCAGTTGATCAAATTTCAACTATCAATTCATTGATCTTGAGAAATGATTTGAGCCATGAATTTAGGTCAATATGTTGTTTTTGGGTCCTTAAGATTATGCTCAAAGTCACTGAGTCATGTACTAGGTCAAAAGTCAATGACCAGTCATGCTCAGTCGAAACCCAAATTTTGACCATTTTGCCCCTTTTATGATTTGAGTGCTTTTCTTGAAGAATTGTGATCAACACTTGATCAATTGATGAATATGACTTCAAAATGTTGATGTTGGCCAAAAAATTATGAATTTTGACTGTCTATTGACCACAATTGACCTTTTACCCAATACAACTGATTTTCAGTCATCTGAGCAATTGACTAAGCAAATTTGTGATGCAAGACTTGAAACTTGGTATGAGAAATCTTGTTGACCTATAATGAAACATGAAAGTCATTTGAGGCATAAAAAATCCAATTGTCCTTGAGAAAACCAAAACCCTAATTTGGAGGCTTAGTGCTTAAGAGGTGAGCTTGTCTGATCAAGTCGTTGAGAACTCTTGAGCATTTGAGATCTTTGGTGAGAAATGTATTTGAGAAAAGAGAGGGAAAATTTTAGGGTACAATAGCTGCCCCTGTTCAATCTTCTTAAACCTGAAGAGTTAGATTGGCATGTCCACCATTTGTGACTTGAAGGTGGAAGATGATTGAACATATAAGTGCCCAGAAATTTGCACTCGCCTGTGTAGGAAGTAAAACTGTCTATTGATTATGCAGGGAATGGACTTAAAGACGCCATTTGGAGAGTTGTTAAAGATGGGCTTAAAGATTCCATCCAAAGTAACTGTTGATAGAAATATCATAATGAGACTACGCTCGATTGTATCCGAGGAGTATCAGAATAAGTTTATGCTTGATTTAAACTGAGCCATAAAGAAGTATCAGAATAAATCTTTGGTCGATTTAATATGAGCCAACAGATGTTTGGAAATCTTTAATTGAGAAAAGTATCAGAATAAATCTTTGGTCTATTTAATCTGAGCCAGAAAAGGTCTACTGAGAGAAGTATCATAACAAATCTTTGGTCGATTTAATATGAGCCAACAGATGCTTGAAAATATTTTATTGAGAGAAACATCAGAATAAATCTTTGGTCGATTTAATCTGAGCCAGAAAAAGTTCTACTGAGAGAAGTATCAGAATAAATCTTTGGTCGATTTAATCTGAGCCAGTAGATGTTTTTAAATTTTTAACTGAGAGAAGTATCAGAATAAATCTTTGGTTAATTTAATCTTAGCCAGAAAAAGGTCTACAAAGAGAAGTATAAATCTTTGGTCGATTTATTTTATGCCAGTAAATGTTTTTAAATCTTTAACTGAGAGAAGTATCAGAATAAATCTTTGGTTAATTTAATCTGAGCCAGCATATGTTTGAAGGGAGTGTCCATCATGTAGATACTTACCCTTACTTTGTTTCAGAGAGTGACCTACAATTTGTTTTGAGGATCTGTTGATGATATTGGTTTGTCGATTGATTCTTTTTTGAAAGGGTAAAGAGTTAGTTGTATTCAATGTCATGATGTATGAAATGCATTGCGTAATAATGTTCTCAAAAAATATGAGATTGTGCTATATGCGTTTCGTATGCATATGCTATGATATATGAATCTGTAATGTTGTTGAAGTGTATCTTCGTTTGGGGAAATAAATCCCTGACTATTATCGAGGATGAAGAATATGTATATCTTCAATCTTGTCTAGAATGCTTCCATTGGGGATTCCTGCTTGTTTGTTTGAAGAAACTCTGCAAGGGATGTATTGATCTTTGTCTGGGGAGTAGAGTTTAGGAACATTGGTCGTTTGTTGCTCTGTTGGGGATTTTATTTCTTATATACCCTGACTAGGGATAAAAGAGATGGTTAAACTACTGACTTTCCTAGGGAAGATAAAGTTAACTAGTATCTGGTCGGTTTCTAGGGTTGACCAATAGTAACCTGCTCTCAGAATCTTCTTGTCCATAGTATGTCCGCTAGAATGAGTACCAAAGATACCTTCATGCATATCCTCCATGATGTTCTCTGCTTCCTTCTTTTCCATACAACGGAGCAGAATTGAATCATGGTTGTGCTTGTATAAGATCATATTGCTCAGGAAGAACTTGGTTGAGAACCTTCACAAGAATTTCTTGTTGTTAAATGACGCCCCTTCAGGATACTCTTGAGATTCAAGATACTTTTCCACTTCATGAAACCATGGACTCTACTCTACACCATCAGTGTCAATCTCAAAGCAGTGTGCTGGTTCGTCAAATCTTTTGACAATAATTCGGGGAGCTTCTTTGTCCCATATGTCCTTAAACATAGAATACATGGTAGCCAAAGCATATGCCAATTGATTTTATTCCCTCCAAATGTGTTCAAAGTTAACCTCTTCAATGTACGGGATCAGGGTTAGGGTAAGCTCTTTGTAAGGGATAAGATTTGGATGCTTTATATCTCACTCTCCTTTAACTTGACTGATGACCAAAGTTGAGTCTCCATATGCACTTAAGAATTTGATTCTTAGGTCAATATCAGCTTTAAGGCCCAAGATGCACACTTCATATTCGGCCATATTGTTGGTACAATCGAAGCAAAGTCTGGAAGTAAAAGGCATATGGCAACCTTCAGGGGAAATGATCACAGCACCAATTACGTTACCTAGTGCATTGGAAGCTCCATCAAAAACCATAGTCCATCGGGATCCTTTCTCAGGTCCTTCATACAGTCCAGGCTTTTCGCAATCCGTAATCAGCATGATATTCTCGTTTGGAAATTCAAAGTTCATAGATTGGTAGTCATCCACAACTTGATGTGCCAAATGATCCGCCAACTCACTTCCTTTGATTGCTTTTTGTGTAGTGTACTGGATATCGTGTTCAGTTAAGATCATTTGTCGTCGGGTTATCCTTACGGAGAGAGTTGGCTTCTCAAAGATGTACTTGATGGGGTTCATCTTAGAGATCAATAGAGTGATATGAGTCAACATATATTGTCTTAGTCAGTGAGCAACCTATGCCAAAGCACAACAAGTTTTCTCCAGCAGTGAATATCGTGTATCATAGTTAGTAAACTTTTTGCTGAGGTAGTATATTGCATGCTCTTTTCGACCAGACTCATCATGTTGCCCCAGCACACACCCCATTGAATTCTCTAGAACAGTTAAGTACATGATCATAGGTCTTCCTTCAACTGGTGGCTTCGAAATTTGAGGTTCTTGCAGGTACTCTTTGATCTTGTCAAAAGCTATTTGGCAGTCGTCATTCCATCTGACTACTTGATCTTTCTTCAACAGCTTAAAGAGTGGTTCACAAGTAGCAGTCAGGTGAGAGATAAACCGTGAAATGTAGTTTAGACATCCAAAAGAAACCTCTAACCTCATTCTCAATACAGGGAGCTAGCATTTCTTTGATAGCTTTGACTTTAGCAGAATCAACTTCAATACATTTGCCACTGTCGACAAAGCCTAGGAGCTTACCAGACCTTACCCCAAAGGTTCACTTGTTGGGATTCAACCTCAACTTGTATTTCTTCAGCCTTTCAAATAGCTTGTGTAGATGGTCAAGGTGCACTTCTTCAGTTTTGGATCTTGCTATCATATCATCAACATACACTTCTATCTCATGATGAATCATGTCATGAAATAAAGCTACCATAGCCCGTTGATAAGTTGCGCCTGCGTTTTTTAGCCCAAAAGGCATAACCTTATAACATAAGGTTCCCCACTGTGTGACAAAAGTAGTCTTCTCCATGTCTTCGGGCGCCATTTTGATTTGGTTGTAACACGGGATTCCATCCATGAAGGAAAACACCTTGTGTTGAGCAGTGTTGTCAACTAAGACATCAATATGTGGTAGTGGAAAGTTGTCTTTGGGGATTGCCCTACTCATATCCATATAGTCTACACACATATGGACCTTATCGTCTTTCTTCGGTACTGGAACAACATTTGCATCCCATTAGGAATACAATGTCACTGCCAAGAAACCTATATTAAACTATTTTATTACCTCAGCCTTGATCATTTTAGACATGTCAAGACGCGTGCGACGAACCTTTTTTTTGTTCAGAGAATAACCTTCTTTCATTTGTAGACGATGAACCACTATATCAATATCGATCCCCAACGTGCCTTCGTATGACCAAGCGAATACCTCAACATTGTCATGCAACATTTGAACCGATCTGCTCTTGACATTTTCTTCCAAGTTAGCGCTGATCTTGCCTCCTTTCTTATATGCCTCAGTACCCAAGTTTATCACTTCGACCAGTTCTTTGTGCAGTTGGATAGCCATTTGGTCTTGTATCAAGAGTCTTGCGAGTTCTCGAGGTATATTTCAATCTTCTTCACCTTCTTCTTCGGCTTGATAGATTAGATTTTTAAAGTCATAAACGACAATAGCAAGATTATTGTCAATGAGATCCAAAGTGGATGTGGATCTGCATATGTGTGTGTATGTGCATGTAAGGTCACATGGCTATTTGAAAATGCAGTAAAGTAAAATAACAACAAGGAGCACAAAATTTGAATGCAAAATCGTCCAATGTTTTCATTAAATGAGCATATGATATATGAAATGACAAACCCTTAACAAATGGACCATTGTGCCATGAGCAAGGTACATGGTTTAAAGTCATTATTTTAAAGGAAATTATACAAACAACATGCTTAGAGCAATAAAAATAGGAAATAGCAATTACTCCTGGTTGAAGGATATTGAGATGAAGTCTTTGAGTTTCCAGTTGTTAAGTCCATCGTCAGCAGTCGGGAATATCCAATCGTCAAAGTTAACATTACTATCAGTGTCTTCCAGAGCATTTACTTCATTTTTTCTAATACGGAGAGGTGGTCCACCAGCATGAGCACGTCAAATTTATAGGGAATGTCAGGAAGTTGTCCCCAGATAGTGTAACCTCCATCTTCTACAACATCCCTAGAAACCTTCAGAGAGGTTATTCTTGGTGTACCTTTAGAGATTTCAGGAGAAGCAGCAACAACCATTGGAGGGATTACCTCAAATTCTTGAAAGGAGGTTTCAATTAATTCACCATCAGTTTCAATGTATTTGAATGAATTTAAATTACTGACCATATATTCTTCCTCTCTATAGACTGTGACAACCTTCCCTTTCACTGGGTATTTTAGCATTTGATGTAATTTAGAGGTAACTGCACTTGCCCTGTGAATCCATGGGTGTTTGAGTAAACATGAATAGGCTGGGCGAATATCCATTACATAGAATGTTGAATTAAAGACTTGAGGTCCTACCTTGATCGGGAGATCAACCTCTCCATGGACCATCCTCTTTGAATTGTCGAAAGCTATTACCATAATATCGCTAGGTTTTAGCACCAGCCTATCACATTCCAGTCTATCCAAGCACCTTTAAGTAAAACATTGAGGGAGGACCCATTATCTACTAATACATGCGCAGGAGTAGTGCCTTTGCATTCAATAGAAATATGGAGAGCCTTGTCGTGATTCTTCCCTGTCGAAGTTAAATCTGCATTAGAAAATATGAAGCCATTATCAGCGGTTAGGCTTGCAACACAATTCTCAAATTGATCCGCAATGGTCTCTTGTGGTACATGGGAATTCTTTAGGAATTTCAACAAAGCTTGGGCATGTGCTTCAGAGCATAATAACAAGGAAAACATGGATATCTTTGAGGGCGTCTTCCCTAGTTGTTCCACTATTTTGTAGTCACTTTTGCAGATGATCTTCAGAATTTCCTCCATCTCTTATTTTAACGGGTCTTCAATTGTAACATCTTTTAAGGGTCTCTCTATCAGGGCAGGCTCAGTAACTTTCTCTTTACCTCAGGCATTGGCAGTTGGCCCAGAAGCATGAATGTGAACAGGTGTTGTAGTATTTATTGGAGGAGAGATCTCTGGGGAGAAGACCCTTCCTGTCCTTGTTACTTTACTAGTTCCATCAATGTTTTTAATTTCAAGTCCTTCACTTCTAGCAATACATGGCTATTGCTTGACACCGTGATAATAAACTTCTACCCCATAGTTCCAGGGCACAACTTAATCAGAGGTATAGGGTACTGGCCCCGGTGTAGTAATGATCAAGGGAGCTACTATTGGCTCAGCAGAAATCCTTATAGGGCCTTTAGAGGTGATCCTAATAGGAGTATTTGAAATGGTTATTATGGAAACATCTTTAAGTGTACTTTCAGGAAAACTTTTTATGGACGGAGTAAACAGAATTTCATGGTCATCAATCAGGTGTTGAATACCTTTCTTCAGCCATATACATCCATTAGTTTGGGAAGCACAATGGTAACAATTATCAAGGAAGCCAGGAAATAAACCAGCTCTCAGCAGATTCTTCTTAGCGGTCAATAATGGAGTAGTCCACTCATTGATGGAGGAGACAAAGGAGACATCGCCAATGGCATTGAGACCTTTACCATGACTGGGCATGGGAGCAGTAATGACATTAGGGGTTTGTGGAGGGTCAAACTCAATCACCTTGTTATTAATCAAATCTTAGATCTCTCTCTTTAAGGCCCAACAATCACTGGTATCGTGCCCATAGCTATTGGAATGATAGGCACATTTTTCATTTGGGTTGTATTTTGGAGATGAAGTATTGGGGTTTATAGGAGGATTCCTCAGTGTCACCAAATCTACCTTCAACATATGTTATAAAGCTTGATAGAGTGGCATATTGATTCTAGTAAATTGCCTCCTTGGGGCATCAGGCCTTTGTTGATTGTTTGATTGTTGTGGTCGTTGAATTGGGGTCAGGTTTGAAATCAATAAAGCTCCTACCGACTGATGACGATCACTCTTGATACGGTTCCTTTGTCCATAAAAATAATTAGTCTCATTCTTACCAACAAAAGGTTTCTTTACATCATTAGAGGTTGAGGCCATGGGGATCTTTCCGCTTTTGATTCCACTTTCAACTTGCTCGCTAGTCAAAATCAACTCAGTAAACCCTGATGAAGAACTCCCAATCAGCAAGTTAAATAATGGACCAATCAAGGTGCCCATAAACATGCCCACTAATTCTCTATCAGTCAATGGGGGTTGCACCCTTCCAGCCAGGTCCATCCACTTTTATGCATACTCTTTGAAGCCTTCATTTGAATCCACAGTCATATTCTGCAACTGCACACGAGTTGGTGCAAGATCAGCATTGTATTTGTGTTTCTTGCAGAAGGCAGCATCTAGATCCTCCCAGGTGTGGATATTAGTCCCATCAAGTTGATATAACCATTCCAACTGTGTCCCTGATAAGCTTTCTTAGAAGAAGTGCACCCATAACTTCCTATCGGTGGTGTGTGGTTGAATCTTGCGGACATATGACCTTAGATGCATCTTTGGATAGGATACCCCATCATATTTAGTGAAGAAAGGGACTTTGAATTTATGGGGAATGACCACCCTAGAGATCAAGCCTAAATCTCCAAAGTCTAGATCGGGCACTGTTTGGATCTCTATAGCCTTAAGTGGGTCTTCAAGTTGTTTGTACTCGGTCGTTTTGGACACTTAAAAGGGGAAGAAAGAAAGTATGAGGTGTTCACAGCATGTGTCTTAAGGGTATGTGCAAAAATAGCAACAATCTGATTTGCAGTTTATCTTTTTCATGACTAGCTCAGTTCTAACTGAAAAATCTTCCAATTGACTCATGCAAATTTTAAATTCTTTGGGCCTTTAAAAAGCTCTTTTCATGTAGATCACCATGGTGCTTTGAATCTCTTAATTTGGAGTTGAAATGATAAAGATATCATGGAGGGAAGTTGAGGAAAAGTGATAGTGGGCAAGGCGGACTGCACGCATGGGCCTGCATGGAGCATGCCTGACCTTGGTGGTACCAACTTTGGAAACCCACATCTCACTCAACATTTGACTATTTTGAGTAATTTAAAACTTAATAATCACATTTCATGGAAAACTCTAAGATGCTTTAATTATATTTTCAAATTGAGGCTTATATTGGAACAAGTAAGCTCATACATTTGGCACACCATGTATTTGATCAAAACACGCGCATGACTTATCAACGAGAAGGCAACTTGACATCTCTTTGTGGCTAAAACTTCTAACTTTCATAACTCATAAATATTTCATTTTTTTAGACTTAATCACACATTGATAAACTTGTAGGCTTTTCCTCAAGCTTTCCAAGCATGTAGAATGTGTCTTCTTTGGGTAAAAAATGAGAAAGTTATGGATATAAAAAGTTCAGTACTATGGAGACTTAAAGACTTAGGAATTTTTCTAAATGTCCCAATACCGTCTTGAACAAGTTATCTCTACTTTGATCCTTTCTCTTGATTTTGTGACGCCACTGATTATGAAATATGAAAATAGAATACTTGAATTGATGGCTGACCAAAAGTCCACTTGGTCAACTATGACTTTGGTTGACTTTTGGTCAAAAAGACTATTTTTTCCCTTTTGATCAATTGAGCTTCTTTCAATCAAAATTGATGGTCAAACTTTCTATCAAATATGCTCATAAACATGTTAAGGAACATGGAATCAAGTATTGCCCATGAAATCAAAAATTTCTTGTTTAAACCAAACACCCTAATTTTGGCTCTCTGTGTTAGAAGATGATAATCAAGCTTCAAAACCCTCATTCTCCTGGTCAAACTGAGAAATTCTTTGAAAAAATAGGTTTTATATGATGATGAGGAGATGATGCTTCGCACATTTGTATTTTATAAGCCTCATACTCCTCAATTGATCAAAACCCTGATCTTGAGAGATGAACAGTGAAAATGTGATTCATCTCCAAACTTTTCAAATTTCCATCTTCTGATGATCATATGGGATAAATGGAATGTCTACCAATATAAGAAAACCTTATAGCTTTGAGAGGGTTTAAATATTGGAGATATCAGATCCTCTTATACACTGATTGACCAAGCAAACATCCTCTAGAGCTTGTAGAAAAACTTGGGAACTTTAATACAATAATCCATATAATGGGAATGTATGAATGTGTATGATGAAGCATAAGCCATGTGACTAAAATGAAGAGCGAAAATTTTGGGGTGAAACAGTAACAAAGATGAAAAGAGAGATAACAAAATGGACTCATTTGAGGACATCGAAGAGGGAAGAGATCTAACAAAGTGATCTCGACCAGAGATAACAAAGATGGAAGAAATAACACGATAATTTCAACCAAAGATATCAAAGATGGAAGAAATTTAACAAAGCGATTTCAATAGAAGATGTAGAAGATGGAAGAGATTTAACAAAGCGATCTTGATCGAAGATATAGAAGATGAAAGATATTTAACAAAGCGAACTCGACCATAGATATCAAGGGAGGAAGAAATCTAACACAATAATTTCAACAAAAGGAATCATGGGAGGAAGAAATCTAACACAATGATTTTACCCAAAGATATCAAAGAAGGAAGAGACATAACACAGTGGACTCAACCAAAGGCATCAAATGAGGAAGAAATCTAACAGTGATTTCAACCAAAAATATCAAAGAGGTAAGAGACCTAACACAGCGGACTCGACTGAAGATATCGGAGATGGAAGAGATCTAACAAAGTGATTTCGACCAAATATATCAAGGAAGGAAGAAATCTAACACATAAATTTTAACCAAAGATATCAAAGAGGGAGGAGACCTAACACAACAGACTCGACTGGAGATATCGAAGATGGAAGAGATATAACAAAATGATCTCGACCAAATATATCAAAGATGGAAGAATTCTGAGTTAGCAATTTCAACCAAAGGTAAGGAGGGAAGAAATATAACACGGAGATCTCACCCAAATATATCATACAAGGAATACTAATCGCTGAAAGACTCCTGGAGAAAGAACACCGATTGAAGGCGAATTGGGGATAAAATATACGTGACTAGTCAGAGTTAAACACATATAAGAAAGAGACCGACTGAAGTAGGCTCTTAACAAAGGATGCCGGCACAAAGGTGAATCAACAAGGAAACTAAGCCGAAGGACGACTCCTAAGAAATTAACATTGATTAAAGGCGAACTCCATAATAAATAGAAGAATAAATGAAGTTAGACTCTTTGAATGAGAATGCTGACCAAAGGCGGACTTTCTAGGGATACCACGTGACAGATTCCATTAGGGAAACTGGACGAGAATTTTGACCAAAGTAAATTCACAGAAAACACAAAATCAGAGGCGAACTTTACAGAAGAAAGATACCAGTCGAGGGGTATTCTGACAAGATTTTCCAAAACATATTGGACTTTTAAGAGATTGTGAGTATGCAAGAATTACGATGTCCCTCAAACAAAAGACGGGGTATTGATTCTTCAAGAGTGGCAATTGTCTGAATTACCACACACTAAGCATGGATACTCAAATACATGAGAAATAAGAAAGGTTATACACCGACTCTTACTCGCACTCTGATGGTAAAGCAAACACGGGTAAAATAACTGAGGGCTTGCAAGGGCAAGAGAAAACCATAATCTACTGGGGAAATGGAAGATACTAAAGACACGACTGATGGTAAATAAAAATAAACTCCACTGGTGGAACAAAATAAGATCAACCTAAGCTTTCTATGGAGGTAATTCAAATTTGAGTGCATAACAATTTGGTTACTACAAGTAAACATAATTGGCTTATACTTATGCATGTTTGAATTTTTTTTTGTTTTTGGTAGATGCAATGTAATGATGCATGTTTAGCCATATGCTGGAGAAAGCACATCAATAATTGGCTACTGAGAAGACAATGAACTTCCGAACGAATATTCTTTCACATCTGATCTTCTGTAGAGAAATGTCAATCTTGAAATTCAACGGGGAACCGAGATTCGGAACCACCGACCTCTAAAGATCGATATCATTGAGGAAGTAACTTCCTGAAGAGCAATACTGTAAAAATAAATTACAGTTCAAAGAAAATCTTGAATTTTGTTTAGAAAGAGGAGAGCTTCGTTGGGATGTGTGATTTGCTGAGAGAACTGACTTGAGTGTTTTGCATTTTATCAAAATTGTTGCGGATAGCAAGAGTCGCCATAGAATTTTCTTTTATTCAATAAAGGAAAGGGTGAAAATAACAAGAAATTTCTTTTTATAATTTTCTTGAGTTCTAGGGATAGGTTATGAAAAGGGAAGGTGTTAGAACCCTTTTCATCCATAGTTATCTACGGGCTCTTAATTGCTAGCTCACTTTGAAATTTCTTTGTGTTTTGTGTAAGTTTGAAAATATTTTGAAAATTCCTTCATACAGAAAACTTTGCAAGGATTCTCACATCGTTGAAAATGTATACAAAGTGTTGGTTTTGAAAATATTTGTCGAAAGGAAGTGTTTTGGAAAGATGTTTTGAAAATGCCAATGTAAGGCCATTTTGTAATGATTCTCGTATCGTTGAGAATGTTCATAAAATGTTTATTTGAAAAGTGATATTGAAAGTGCAAGGTGTAAATGGTTTTGTTTGTGAGCAAACAATTACGAGCAATCTACCTACTCAAAAAGTCTTTATTCTTTTCCTCCTCCTTTAGATAATGCGTATCTATCATTGATTCTAAGGGACTAAGACCATTAGACGTGAAGGGATAGGCGTGGGTCATCGTACAGTCATAGAAGGAAACTTGTAAGATGGTTTAGCAATTGTTTTAAGGGACTAAGATCATTTAGCGAAGGCAACATTTAAGGGTCATCGAGGGACTATGATCTTTTAATCAAGGGTCTTTGCTAAAATCATCTCACGTTTGAGAGACATGATTGTTTTTTATCCAAGGTAACAAGTGTGGGTTACTCTAGAGGTGAATGTATGTAATGTGTTTTGTTTTCATGTATATTATCTTGGAATTAGGGTTGTCTAATATTGATTTTAAATCTTGCCATACAAATCCTAATTACTAGCAATAATATGGAAAGCAATAAATTGCGGAATTTAAATGTCCTACGCTATTACAATACTTTTGGGACCGGAGGATACAAATTTACAAATGGGTGAGGAAAGAAATAAAGCCCTAATTAATATTACAAACTATTGAATATGAATTACAACAATAATTAGGCACAAAATGTAGAGATGAAGAAGAAATATAAAATGTCTTTTTAAGTTTTTTGATGAAAAAGTTTAGGGATTAACCTTGTTGAATTAATTAATTTATTACAAGAAAGGTTAATTGATTATTAACAAAAACTAAATCTAAGTTCATTAAAATAAAAACCTAAGTCTAACTTAACCTTGTTTAGAAAATTATTTTTGTTAAGTTTAATAAAGAAAATGTTCTATAATATAAAATAAATGATAAAAATTTAATTTAACAAAATAAAATAAAATTCCTAAATTAAAATATTTTTAATTTAATGAAGAAAATATATTTTTTGTGGTTTTTGGTTTAGGTAAAATAAATATATAAATGAAAATAAATAAAATATAAACGAAATGAAAATAGTTGGGCTGGGGGTTAAAAAGTGATAAGGGGGGTTAAAAGTTAGCAAGCAGGCCCAAACTGTTTTTGTTGTTTTTTAATTGAAATTAGAAAATATAAAGAAAGAGAATGATGGGATTTTGTTGTTATAAGTAATTATGGGGTGAGGAAGTAAAAAATGATCACGGCCCAAGGCCCACGCATGGTGAAAGCCATAAAATATCATGAAAAAATAACAAAATGGGACGCTGGACCTCGAACCCAGGTCCTGAGGGTGAAAGGTGCGCGCTTTAACCACTTGGGTGGTGATACATCTGTTAGTTAATGAAAAACTCACTAAATATATTATAAACTCAGTCATGGATATAACTTCATCTTCTTCCTCACGCCAGAAACAACACCATGGTTTTTGAATTTTCAAACTTTCTCATTTCTCAACCATTTCAGAAAATGTAAACATCAAACTTCTTAGAAATTTCATCAAGATTTCAAATTTGTAAATAACTTGAACTAACACTCAAATATGAGCACAAATTTTTCTTGGAACCAAATTATGACCTAATTTTTCTTTAAATTCAAACTTAAAAGCTTACTTTATGCTGAGAGTGTTTAAATCTTTTTGGAGAAGTCATTGTGCAGAACTCTGTTTTTAGAAATGGAGGATGGTGATGGAGGTGTTACAGTTGTGAAACAGGGCTTTATATAGGTTCTAGTTGATTTATAAAAGCTTTTTGATGGCTTCAAAATGAAAACGCACAAGTGGATTGAGTGTTTGTGGGTTTAAGGTCAGAAATGGCACAAAAATGGAGTTTGTGTGCAAAATCTGATTTCAGGGACTTTGAGGGAGTTTCCAGGCTTGTGAGTTCGTGTCCTAGCTTGCAAAATGGTGTCTTTATTTATAGGTAAATGTTGGAAAATTGACTTTGTGCATAAAGCTTACTTTTCAAAAATTGACTTTGTGCATAAAGCTTGCTTTTCAAGAATGGCAATGTTAACTTTCTTCCTAAAATGGCAAATTGACTTGGACAATGCTTAAACAACTTGGATCATAGCTTAAAAGTTTGTGTAATCCATTAATTACGGATATATACACAAGTTATAAGGCCTTCAAAGTAAGATTATGTAGCATAACATTTGAGATTAGATTATGTGTTCATCAAGAAAATGACTTGTAATTCAAGAATGGATGCCCAACTTCTTCTCTTTGATTATCATAACTCAAAAATGATCTCTTCAATTTCCTTGACATTTTGGAAAGCTTGAAAATTTTTCTATAACCTTCATGTTAACCACTTTGGAAAAATCATCTTGGAGCTTGGTGAAAATTGGCCAAGAAGTTAGGTAAAAAATCTTCCTAAACTTGCTAAAATTTTCACTAAGTGTTTTATGAAGAATGTCGTGTCTTTATGAGCTTATATATTCAAATCTAAGCATTTTTTGGACATAAACTATCTTATACAAAGTTGTAGAGTTCATCAAGCTCTACAAATTTTGTGTTCAAAGTTTTCCTTCAATCATCTTGCATCTTAGTGAAAAATTGTCATGAAGTATTGAAATTATCAAGGTTAAAAAATACTTAGAAATTTTCTAAGTATTGAAAACCTTGACTTTTTTTGGGTTTTCTTGACTTTCTTTATACTTGGTAATCAAGTTTTATATTTTTTAGTATCTTAATGAATCTTGACCTTTGAAATCCAATGTTGATCAAAAAGTCAATGTTTAAGTTTTTGTGTATTGGTTGACTTTTCATCAGTTGATCAATTTTCAACTATCAATTCATTGATCTTGAGAAATGATTTGAGCAATGAAGTTAGATAAATATGTTGTGTTTGAGTCCTTAATATTATGCTCTAAGTCACTGAGTCATGTACTAGGTCCAAAGTCAATGATCAGTCACTCTCAGTGAAAATCCTAATTTTGATCATTTTGCCCCTTTTATGATTTGAGTGCTTTTCTTGAAGAATTTTGATCAATACTTGATCAATTGATTAATATGACTTCATAATGTTGATGTTGGCCAAAAAATTATGAAGTTTGAGTGTCTATTGACTACACTTGACCTTTTACCTAATACAGTTGATCTTCAGTCATCTGAGCAATTGACTAAGCAAATTTGTGATGCAAGAATTAAAACTTGGTATGAGCAATCTTGGAGACCTATAATGAACCATGAAAGTCATCTGAGGCATCAAAAGTATAATTGTCCTTGAGAAAACCAAAACTCTAATTTGGAGGCTCAGTGCTTAGGAGGTGAGCTTGTTTGATCAAGCCCTTAAGCACTCTAAAGCATTTGAGATCTTTGGTGAGAAATGTATTTGAGAAAAGAGAGGGAAAATTTTGGGGTACAACAGGATGGAAATTTGCTCGCGTAGAATTTCTTGATGAAGATAACTCTTACTAGGGAGTATAAAAATTATTAAATAAAAATAATTCTACTCATACCACACTGAGAATAACAGTTCCAGGGGGTAAAAAATCTTCACTTGGGGAAGAAACCAACATCCTAGTACAAAAACTCCATTGGGGATATCTCAATAAAATCTTCTATCACCAGGGATGAAAGAATTATGATTGGCACTCCCATGTACACCACACTGGGGAGTATAGAACACTTGCTCTACTAGGGAAATAAAGCTTGCTCCATTGGGGAATAATAGATAAATTACTCTAGCAAGTTCTCGAAATTCGACTTCGACTGGGGATAAAGACTACCTCTTACACCGGGGAGCCAAAAAACTTTAGATGGTAATATCAACAATATCCATTCCACTGGGTGTAGCCATATCTTCAAGATTCAAGCCAGTGAGGATCTTTATACTAAGGAGTAGAAATCACTTCATTAAGGATGATGGTCGTCCTCATGAGGATACCAAACCAGAACCTCCCATAGGTAAACATGAATATCTTTAAGAAACTCTGATATAGGCAGGCCACATTGGAGAGAGAGAGTGCATCCCTCACTGAGTAGTAGAAAGCATACTTCATGGGGATAATGAGTATGAATCTCACTAGGGAAGCCGCAAAATATCGACTTCAAGGAGAGTATACCAAGAATCTCTAGTTGGTGAACAAAATAATTATTCCAAGAAAACTTGGAAAGAAACAGACTGCACTAAGAACGAGGAATACCCGGGCGAGAATACGCCTTCACTGGGGAAAATACTACAAAATATAAATTGTAGTTCAGAGAAAATTTTGAACTCTGATAAAACTCCCAATTTCCTGAGGAAAAGTTCCAATATCTCTTTCCAGGGATAAAGAGAGCCTTGCTGGAAACTAGGATCTTCTGATGTAAATCCTTAATAAAAGCAAATTCGACTGGGGGATTGTCAGAATTCTTAAATAAAAGAATTCTATCTAGGCCACACTGGGATACTACCGTTGAGAGTAACAATCTTCACTTGGGAAGAGGAGGGCATATTTGAACCATAAGCTTGAGTTTAGGAACTCCACTGAGGAAATATTTCAGTAATACTCTATCACTATGGATAAATGAACCCTAAACGACATTCGTCTATGCACACCGCTCCATAAAAATAGGAAGTTTGCTCCACTGGGGCATAACAAGCATATTGATCAAACATCTCTTCAAGAAAACCTGACAGGGGCAAATTTCCCTGGGTAGAAAAGATACGAACTACATGGGGAATACGAACGACAACCTCACTAGGGAGATAAATGTCAATCATGGAAACGTATGGTATAGACTTCAAGGAGATATAGCAAAGATATCTAATCCTATGAAATTATCCTTCCCATATTCTTTGTAGAGGGTGGACTGCGCTGAAGAAAAAGATTGTACAAAATCCTATTGAAATGAACTTCTTTGGAGAAAAGCCATATGGAAGGGACAAACACTTAAACAAACTCTTATCAAGAGTGCTAACTTCAGTTGGGATTAAGCAGGGGTATACTTTCACTAAAGATAACAGATTATGTATGGGAGAGAGTACGCCTTTACTGGGGATGAATGAGTTTGTTTTTAGAAGAAGTGAGCATTCACTGGGGATATTGGATCACATTCTACAAAAATCCTCATGTTGGTCGCATACAGACCCTTCTTGATTCACTTGTTGGTATGCTTGTTGTCATAAAAGACCAACAATACCTGCAAAAACATAAATTGTGGAAATATGCCTCTGTTTGGAATGGAAAACTTTACTGAAGAATAAACAATTTGAACTACCAATCACTAAGTAAAAACTACGATGCAAGATTGCCACTCCAACATGTCAACTCCGAGGAGGAATGCCACTGAAAGGTGGAATTTGGAGAGGATACTTCAGAAATAAATGGAAGTCCACTAAAAAGAAATTATCTTGACTTCAAACAGCTTCTAAATTTCTGGGGAGAAGAACCACTCTCCTTCTACAAAGAAATTAGGAATGCTTTACTGGGTAATAAAGATCTAGGAAGAGAAACCTCTTGGAAGACAGACTTTTGTCAAGTAGAAATGGTTCATTTACTAGGGAAAGGTGTCCTCTTAGGAAACAATTTTTACATCATGAACTTTGTATGGGTAACAACCTCACATGCTCTTTGCGTTTCTTCTCGTATCCTATTGAGGATAACAATCTAAACTTCAATTGGAGATAAAGATCCTAACTTCTGTCCAAAAAATTCCAACAACCCAAACTTAGGTCTCTGGATTTTGATGAAGGAACACCAATAAATGGACTTAAGTCTCTGATGAGCTAAGGATAATAATACTTACTTCCCGACATGCTTCTCAAATTCACAAGTTATTTATCCTACGACTGGACTTAATCTGATCAGCCCTTGAAGATGAGGAAATGCCCCTGCATAATTTCTTTCCCGATTCTATAGGACCTTTGAATAAAATTGCCTCGAGAGGACTTCCTGATATCTATATCAACAAGATAAACAGCCCTAGTGTTATGAACATCAGAACACGGCTCCTGACTAACCAAAGTGGGATATGGTTTCAACCATGCTTAAGTGAATTCCCATGCATCTTCATATTCTGAAGTGATTCTCCTCTATTCAACGAATTCTTGGAGAAATTTGTCAAACCTCGGCATAACTGCCCCAGTTTGACTATACTTTGAGGGATCAAATCCCGACCTGAATTCCTCAGATTAGCTGACCACTTATTCAACAGAGTATTCAACATGCTTGCTCCTGCTCAACAGAGTCTTGACAAAAATTTTCTTCATCTCATGCTCACGGAGAAATGATAAGCTCGCGGAGTTATGAAGATAACACAACCTTAGGGTAATTGACTTACGTCTTGAGAGTAGATTATTACACCAATGTGCTTCTTAACTTGAACTGCTTCATTCTCCAATTGGATACTTAAAGAAAATACGTCCCTCGTGACCAACTGAAAGTAATTCACCACTGCTTGATAGAGGCTCTGGGCAATCAACATTTGCAACCTACTTCAAATTATTTCTCCAACTGGTATTCTTTCACTCGACGGAGTCAATACAAGGTCTGCCCCAGATTAAGATCACTCTCAAAAATGATTTGTGCTTCAACACATCCCTGAAGCAATTTGTCCCTAGAGATAATCAAACTTTCATCTGATGCCCATTATGCAAGCTCAATTGATGAGTACTCTTAGATGCGTACTCTTGATGAGTTTTTAACGCTCAACCGGATTAACTGAAATCTAACCTACCCCGGGTTAAATGTGAGGGTTTTTTCTAATAATAAAAGAAACTCCTACTTCAAGGCTCAAAGAAGTTTACGAGGGTCTATCTCCCTTGTATCTCTGGTGCTTGGGAATTTGAAACAATGTATGTACATCGTCAGCAGGGTTTTACTCAAAAGCACACCATTAGAGATTTTTGGTATATTTCTCATCATCCTGTTGCGACTGGTTTTTTAATCAAGATTCGCCACTACTAGTTTTTATCCAAAGGAAGGGCATATAATAGGAAACCCTAATTTGTAAAGACACGGATTCTAAGTTTCGGACTCCATTAGACAAAAGAAAGGTGTTAGGCACCTTTCATCTACCTTATTCTTAAGGATACTAGGTTTAGGTTTAGGTTTCGGGTAAAATAGGGTTTTAATTTCTAATAGGGGAAAAGAGATTTTATTTTAATAGAGAAACTCGCCACGATTTTAGTCGTATGCCTACGTATCCTCTTATGAGGAATCAGAGTCCCAATTTGTAGTTCGTGGTTTGTTGGTGTTTTTTAGGGGTTGCAAAAGTATTTTGAATTGCCTCGCATTTAACCGGGTGTAGAGATAGCTGAAATTTTGGACTAAATGTGCAATTAGTCAAAATATATTTGGAACCCTTTGGCAAAAATGTGTTTATATTAGTTTATTACAAAAAATAGATTTAAGATTTGTTGAATATTTTTTAATCGTATTAATCGCAAAAACTCTTAATTAATGCATGATAAAAATGTTTAATGCAATAATACAAAAATATATGCATGAGTTTGAATAAAATAATTATTTAAATGATAATAAGTGTAATATACGTGAAAGTAAAAATTAATATTAATAATAATTATTATTATTATTATAAAAATAAGTAATAGTAGTAATAAAAGAATAAGAAAATCATAATAATTATATATAATAAAAAATTAGAAAAAATTAAATATCCAGAGGGGGTGCGTGGCTGAACTAGTAAGTAAAACAGAGGGTGTTCTTAGAAGGTTGGGCCCAAGTTCAGATATTAAACTAGGCCCAGAGGTGGGGGTGTATTGTTGTTCGCTGATTTAGGAATGCGTGGGAAAGGGGTGTCAAAAATAATTGGGCTTGGCCCAAACGCATCTTAGAGGGGCCTGTACGATTTTGTGTGGCTAGGGAGCATAATGTTATGGTAGACTTGGCCTTACGACCGTCCAATAACGATCAAACAGACAGATTAAAGGGTGCATATTAATTATCATGAGCGTGCATGTACCGGGTCATTACATAACATAAAAACATTTTGTATTTTTTCATCATTCATTCGTTAACCTACAACCATCAGCTCTCTCCCTCTCGTGAACATCACCCTTTCTCTTTGCTTCTAACCCTCACCTTTATCTTCTCTCACGGAGGCGCAACAATCACAACCTGGTACCCTTCTATTACAACCACCCCTTCGCTATTTCGTTCTATGAATTATAACTTTCGGTTGATTGCTGCTAATCCCTCCATTCCCTTCAATCTGCAGGTCACGATGAGGTAGCGGTGACGGACAGTGAGGCTTATCAACAGTGATTAGGGTTTCAGATATTGAAACCCTAATCGTCCCTTTTTCGTCTTCTTCAACAAATCGGTAATCGTCCTTTGTATTCCACTCTCAAGTTCTTCGAGTCCCTCCCCCCTTTATGTATTCTTAATTTAGTATTTATAGGGTTCAATTATAGCATGTTGTTCTGAATTTGTTATCCTAGATTTGGGTTTTTTAGAACAAATTTAGGGATTCAAATCTTTGTAATTGATTTTAATTTTAATATGTGATTGATTCATTCTCGTGATATTTTAGATTGGAATTGGTTCTACAATAATGATTTTAGTTTTTTACTGTCATAAAGATATAATTTTGGATTTGATTCGATATTGTTTTAGGTTTTGAACTGTGAACAAATTTTGGGATTTGATTTTGTTACTGTATATATTTGTTCCAAATTATAATTGAGATTTGATTTGGAATTAACTTTATTCTGCATATTTTCTGCAAAGCCAATATTTGATTTGGTAAATAAAATAAAAATAGTATTTGATTGATACAGTACTAGTTAATGCTAAAAACATGCACATTTTTCTCCTGATTGATACAGTAGTTGTTACTAAATATGGGCTGAAAACATGCATTTTTTTTCTTTTTCTGCTTACTTCACACAGTACTAGTTACTTTGGGCTTGGGCTTGGAATTTTCAGCCTAACAAGTGTACTAACGAAGTCACGGCCAACATTTTTAAACCGTACCAAAATTTGGAACAAAGCTCCTTATGACCTTAAAGCTCCTTAATGTCTTGCTTTCTAGACGAACTGATTAGACTGGTCCCTTATCCTTTTAAGCCCAACAACAGCAGTGTAGGATGATATCACGGATACAATGCAGACCGTAGTATTCGCTTTAATCCCTAACTTTGGCCCGAACCTCTTATTTCCTTTTTTTTTCATCGGGATCTCTTTTTTTCCTTGGCCAATCGACTTAACAAGTCTGCTTTTGCAAAATAATTTTTCACTACATCTGCGTTGGTGGGGTAAGGAAAATCCTCTCCATCCATAGTTGCAAGCATCATAGATCCTCTTGGAAAAAAATTCTTTATAGCATATGGCCCTTCATAATTAGGAGCCCACTTACCCCTAGCATCCATATTGTTGGGACACAAGATCCTCTTCAGTACAAGGTTACCAGCTTGAAAATTCCACGGACGTACCTTCTTGATGAAAGCTTTCTTCATCCTCCTCTGGTATAATTGCTCATGGCAAATAGTCATCAATATCTTCTTGTTTATCAGATTCAACTGATCAAAGCTATGCATAACCCATTCGGCCTCATTCAATAGTACATCTCTCATTAACCATAAAGAAGGAATTTCCACTTCCACGGGCAGGACTGCTTCCATTCCATATACCAGAGAAAATGGGGTCTCCCAGGTCAAAGTTTGCACTAAAGTACGATAACCATGTAAAGCAAATGGAAACATCTCATGCCAATCCTTATAGGTGACAACCATTTTCTGCATAATATTTTTAATATTCTTGTTGGATGCTTCAAGCACGCCATTCATCTTAGGATGGTAAGGGGAATAATTTTGATGTTTTATCTTGAAGATTTCACACAACTCTTTCATCATTTCATTGTTAAGATTTGACCCGTTGTCGGTAATAATATTCTTGGCGACCCCGTATCGACAAATGATATTACGCTTGATGAAACGAGCAACCACCTGCCTAGTGACGTTGGCATAAGATGATGCTTCGAACCACTTAGTGAAGTAGTCAATGGCCACCAGGATGAAGCGGTGCCCGTTGGAAGTAGTCGGTTCAACCCGACCAATCATATCAATACCCCCACATTGTGAAGGCCCAAGGAGAAGTCAATACATTCAGAGGGTTGGGTGGAACATGCATTTTATCAGCATAGATCTGACATTTGTAACATATTCTGGAATGATTATAGAAATCATATTCCATTGTCTACCAATAATAACTTTCCCTTAAGATTCTCTTTGGCATAGTATGCCCGCTAGAATGCGTCCCAAAGGAACCTTCGTGAATCTCTTCTATGATCTTATTTGCTTCATGTCTATCCACGCATTTAAGCAAAACAGTATCATAGTTACTCTTATACAAAACATCCCCATTAAGGAAAAACTTGGTTGCATACTTCCGTAGAGTCTTCTTGTCAGTAACAAAAGCATCCTCTGGATATTCTCTCGTTTCAATATATCTCTTGATATCATAAAACCATGGTTTCTCATCAACAACATCTTCTTCTATTTCATAACAAAATGTTGGCTCATCCAACCTTAAAATGGTGATAGAGGGGGTTTTATTTGCCCATTTAACTATAAACATGGATGACAGGGTATCCAAGGCGTCTGATAAGTTGTTCTCTTCCCTTGGAATATGGTTGAAAGTAATCTCATCAAAATATGGGGTCAGCTTCATCATGTGCTCACAATATAGAATCAAATTCGGGTGACGAGTCTCCCAATCTCTGTTGATCTAACTAATCATAAGAGCAGAATCCCATATACTTCTAAGATCTTGATTCGCAGATCAATAGCAGCTTCTAACCCAAAGATGCAAGTTTTATATTCGGCCATATTGTTTGTGCAATAAAAACAAATTCTTGCGGTAAGAGGAGTATGGAAACCTTCAGGAGAAGTAATCACAGCACCGACACCATTACCCAAGGCATTGGAGGCACCATCGGACACCACCATCCATCACGATCCTGGTTCGGGTCCTTCTTCTAGGCCATGGATGTTACAATCGTATAAATACATGACGTCCTCATCGGGAAATTCAAACTTCATTGGCTGATAGTCGTCTTCCACAGGTTGGTGAGCAAGATGATCGACCAATACACTACCCTTAATGGCTTTTTAGGTAGTATATTGGATATCACACTCCGTGAAAATAATCTTCCAATGGGCTACTCTTCCCGTGAGAGCTAGCTTTTCAAAGATGTACTTGATTGGATCCATCTTGGATATCAAGAGAGTAGTATGAGTCAGCATATACTATCTGAGACACTTTGCTGCCCACGCGAGTGCACAACAAGTATTTTCTAGAAATGAATACCTCGACTCACAATCATTGAATTTCTTACTCAGGTAGTAGATGGCATGCTCCTTTCTACCCGTATCGTCATGTTGACCGAGTATGTAACCCATGAAATTTTCTAACACTGTCAGATACATTATCAAGGGCCTGCCTTCCACTAGAGGAGAGAGAATTGGAGGTTTTGAAAAATACACTTTTATTTTGTCAAATGTCATTTGACAACTGTCATGCCACCTGACCTTCTGATCTTTTTTCAACAACTTAAATATCGGTTCACAAGTAGTTGTAAGATGAGAAATGAATCTAGAAATATAGTTCAACCTCCCGAGAAAGCCACAAACCTCCTTTTCTGTTCTTGGCTCAGGCATTTCTTGTACAAGTTTTAGTTTGCTAGGATCAACCTCAATTCCTCTTTCACTTACAACAAAGCCCAAAAATTTTCTTGATCTCACCCCGAAGGTGCAATTGTTCGGATTCAGCCCCAGTCTGAACTTCCTTAATATTTCAAACAATTTTCACAAGTGAACAAGATTCTCTTCTTCTGTCTGGGACTTGGCAATCATATCATCAATGTATACTTCAATCTCTTTATGCATCATATCATGAAAGAGAGCGACCATTGCACGCTGATACGTTGCCCCTGCATTCTTCAAACCAAAGGGCATCACTTTGTAGCAAAAAATTTCCCAAGGTGTAATGAAAGTTGTCTTCTCCATGTCTTTCAGTGCCATCTTAATCTAATTGTAGCAAAAAAACTATCCATGAATGAAAACACTTTAGCTTGAGTAGTATTGTCAACTAGAATATCAATGCGCGGGAGAGGAAAATCATCTTTAAGGCTTTCTCTATTCAAGTCTCTATAGTCCACACAAATTCTAACTTTACCATCCTTCTTAGGCACTGGCACAATATTCGCGATCCACAACAAGTAAGAAGTCGTTTTCAACAAACCTGTATCAAACTGTTTCTGAACCTCCTCTTTGATCTTCTTAGATATCTCAGGATGATTTCTTCGAAGCTTTTGTTTAACATGAGGAAATTCTTCTCTAAGGGGCAGTTTGTGGAAAATAATATATGTATCCACTCCAGGCATGTCTTCATAAGACCAAGCAAATATATCCACGTATTCATGGAGCATTTCAGTCAATCTTCGCTTGACAGTGTCTTCTATAGCAGCCCCAATCTTGGCTTCTCTTTGGTACCCAAGTTAATAACTTCAACAATCTCTTGGTACGACTGAATGACCTTTTCTTCTTGCCTCAACAATCTAGATAGCTCTTCAGGAAGTTCACAATCTTCTTCAGCTTCTTCATCAGCTTGATAGATTGGAATTTCAAAGTCATAATGAGCCATAACAGAATAATTCCCGACATAATCCGAGATTAATGGGGGATAAAAATCTGCATGATTGTTTTTATTTTTATTTTAGTTTCAGATTAAAAAAGAAAAATAAAGAAAATCATATTGCCAAAAATTTTAAAAAGGAAAGACAGTGCGCGAAATATTCGAATGCAAAACATGTCCTTTATTAATGATAAATTTGAAATTAAAAACATCGTGGACCTATAGCATGTTCATTATGCCCGGGGCAAAACATAGGAATTATTGCATGATGAAAAATAAAAGAAAATTACTCTTCATAACGGGTGACTTCAAAGACATCTTCGGTAAACCAATTAGCAAGCTCTTTACCTGGAACAGTAGGATGAACCCACTTATCCATTTCACACCACCACTTCATTGATAACACCACCACTGACAAACTAAATCGGTGAGGGATACCTTGAACCTTGAGAGGAGCAGCAATCGGCATATTTTGTCTAGCCACGAAGCCTAAGCCTTTCTTATTTGTCTGCGTGGGGAGATTCAGCACTCTACCCCAACCTTCAGGATGACCAAATTGGGAAATTTCTTGTGCTTGATGACAGGATGACGTGGAGGTTCCCGGATTCTTAACCTCTTGGTGAGGAGTTCTAGAAACCTATATGCTTTTAAATGCTTGGAACGGAGTCTCATGGATTTCTCCTTCCACTTCAACATAGAGAAAGATGCTCAAATGACTAACAATATAATCTTTCTCACCACAAATGGTGACCACGTTTCCATTCAACAAGAACTTCAACTTTTGATGCAGGGTGGAAGTGACAGCACCGGCCCCGTGAATCCACAAACGACCGAGTAGACAAAAATAAGAAGGATTAATGTCCATAATGAAGAACGTTGCATCGAAAATTTTGGGGGCCATTTTAATAGGAAAATCAACCTCCCCGAACACAGTCCTCTTAGACCCATCAAACGCTTTGACAATCACATCACTTGGCCTTAGCACGACCCCTTCATAATCAAGCTTCATAAGAGCAAACTTAGGTAACACATTGAGAGAGGAACCTGTGTCAACCAGCACACGGGATAGAGTGGTCTTTGCAATCTCTATGGAGATATGCAGTGCATCATTGTGTTTCCTCCCCTCATGGGGTAGATCAAAATCTGTAAAACCGAGTCCATTACTTGCAGAAATTCTATTCAGAATCCCTTCAAATTGATTCATTGATATCTCTTAAGGAACAAAATAAGTCACCAACAACTTCATAAATGCATTTTTATGAGATTCAGAATCTCTGAGCAAAGCAAGAATTGAGGTTTTTGAGGGCGTCTGGCTCAGCTGATCAATAATCTTGTAGTCGCTTTTCTTTATGTACCTCATCAATTCAGTCACATCTTTAGCCATATCGGCATCCAGAGTAAGAGCAGGAGGGTTCTGCCCTGGTTCCACATCGTCAACAACAATCTACTTACCCTTAGTCTTAGTTGCGGCATCTGCGCTACTTTCAGGTTTATCGGGAGGTGATAAGATTCGACCACTAAGGGTTATTCGACTCTCACTAACAATATCATGCACGGCAGGCTTCTCTTCTTCAGATTTGTTTTCCTCGGGCTTTTGAGTGACTAACTTCTGCCACTGATAATAAAACTCACCATCGTAACTCCAAGGGATGGCTTTATCACTGACATATGGTACTCGACCAGGTGAAGTGATAAGCACCAATGACTTTTTTTGCAGGAGTTGGAATTATAACAGTCACATGAATTGTCTTTGACTTGATTGGAATAGTTAACACATCAACTTAATCATTACTAATCTTAGGCTTAACAACCCTGCGACCAAACTAGAGAGTTTCCTTGGTAATCAAATTTTTAATTGCATCCTTCAAAAGTTGACAACCTTCTGGCTGATTCAAACAATCTGTACGCTCCATGTCACAACCCAAGAATACACCCTTTTGAGGTAACCGTCCTTTCACAAATGAGAGGGGTGTAGTCAGCTGATTGACATTCATAACCAAATTCAGATTGTCGTCTTTAATGATTGCACTGACATTGGCTCCATCATGAGGAGGCAAAGGCTGATTAGTAATATTGGGCGTTAGGCCAAAGTTAGTGGCCTGGGAATCCAACAACTCATGCACTTTATGCTCAAAAGCATAGCAATTTACAATGGTATGGCCCTGTCCTCTGGAATGGTAATCACATCTAGCATTTGGATCAAAACTAGCTGGTAACCTTTCAGGGTCAATCCTCCATGTATGCAACTCAACCAACTTCATCTCAAGTAACTAAGGTAACAACTCAGCATATGACATGGGAAGCGCGCCAAACTTCCTAGGAGGCGGTCTCGACTTCTGTTGATTGCCCTGTCTAGGTACATATGCTTGCTGCTGAGGTGCAGCAACTGGAATTGTAACAACAGTAATTAGGGGATTTGTTCCCTTATATGCCTTCCCTTTACCTTTCCTCGTATAGAGTGCACTGGCTTCAATTTCTTTCTTCTTCTGGAAACCCCCAAAAGTTTTTTTGGCATTGCGAGCATTAGTTCCAGAGACATCTTGAATCTTTCCAAGCTTGATTCCAACCTCAATCCGTTCCCCATAAGTCACCATTTCAGCAAATGAATTGGAAGTACTACAACTCATGTAATATTGCCCCTGTAAAGTGCCAGTATACATATCCATCATTTCACGCTCCATCATAGAGGGTTGAACCCTAGCAGCTATCTCACGCCACCTTTGAGCATATTCTTTAAGGATTCATTTTGTTTCTGATATAAATTTTGCAGTTAAGTTCTCGTGGGTGACATATCAATATTATATCGTTAGTGTTGGATAAAAGCTTCATCCAACTCTCTCCATGTACGGATACGAGTACCGTCCAATTGCATATACCAATCAAGTGGTCCACCAGTTAAACTGTCTTGGAAAAATGCATAAGAAGCTTTTCATCATCATAATACGCGGACATCCTTCTATAGTAGGATTTTACATCCATCCTAGGACAAGAGGTTCCCTTGTATTTGACAAAGTCTGGAACTTTAAATTTTGGAGGAATCTTCACTCCCGAGACAAAACCTACATCAGACATGTCAAGGCCCATAACATCCTGATTCTCGAACGCCCGCATATGCATCTTTTTGTCAGCTTTGGTTGGCTCATCAGCATGAGACATCTAGTCATCATAATTATCCTCTTCAAGTTGATGAGCAGGAATATACACATGCCTTGGCTGAACAAACTGTTACTCATTATGTTGTCGAGCAGGAGTGGGTGGAGGCGGATAATTTCCCACGACTTGGACCACAAGTGTAACACCCCGTTTTCAATTAATTGATTTATTTAAATTTGGGAATTTATTTTATTAGAATTAATAAAATAAAAAGGATTATTTATTTTGGAGTATTTGAGGAAAATAAAAGAAATAAGGAATATTGGGATTTTTATGTTATTGGGCTTAGATGTTGTTAGTAAAGAGTGGGGGTGCAGAGAAATAAAGTTATGCTTGGGACTTAGGCCATTTTCTCATTTTTGGTTTTCACGTAAGAACAGAAGTTGGAATTTGGGAAAATAGAGCTCTGAAGAACGGGAACGAAGAACATCGCTCAGGAACTCAAAGCTGCTAATTGATAAGGTAAGGGGGGTTTATACTCGATTTATATTTGTTTATGGGTTATGTACGGTTGATTCGGGTAATCGTAGGAAATCCCAATTGTTAGATGTTTCTAGGGATCGATAACCTTAGGATTGAACTTTGTTAGAAAAGGTTTAGGTTCCCGATTTTATGAATCAATTAGAGACTTTAGGTTCCTATGATGGATTGGATGTCTTTGTACTATATTGCACCGCCGTAGAGAGGTATTTTCGTGCAAAAAAATGGGTATAAGAGCTGCTGCAAAAACAGAAAAATTGGGTTCGCACTCATCAACACGGGCGCGTTGATTTACGCGGGCACCCGTGTTGATTCACTGTAATGCTGATGAAAATGTGTTTTCTGGCCATAATTCAACACGGGCGTGTTGATTAACACGGGCGCCCGTGTTGATTCACTGTGTTGGCATAAAAATGGGTTTTCTGGGCACAATTCAACACGGGCCGTGTTGATTTACACGGGCGCCCGTGTTGATCCCCTGTTTTGTCAAAAAAACGTGTTTTCTGGACACATTTCCACACGGGCAGTGTTGTTTTACACGGGCACCCGTGTTAAACCTCCTGTGTTGGTTTTTAAACTATGTTTTCTGTGCATGCTGTTAAGTACGGATTGATCCGGTTTTGATGTGCAGTGTTTGACATGTTTTGAATATGTGTTTATTGAATTCCTAGTGTTGATTGATGTGTGTATCGAATAACGATTGTATGTTATGATACCAACACTATGTAGATCTTATTGTCATGCTTTTAGATGATGTTATCAAGCATGAATTATGATATAACTTGATATGATTGATGTTTAATAGTATGCTGAGTGGTTACATGCTATTCCTATCATGTTATGTTTGATATTGTTGATGTGCATGATATGTTGATTGATGTTCATAGTATGCTGAGTGTTACATACTTACATATCATGTTGCATTTGTTAATTCCCATTGTGTGGAATTAACATGGTGGCCAATATACGTGTCCGCGATATAATGGAACGTTGAGGTGGTAGCCGTGTCCGCGATATAATGGAACGGTGAGTTATCCGTGACCCGCGATTTAATGGGGCGGTGAAGTGGTACCACATGCATGGGTGTGTTGCATTACTCGAATATAACATGAATGGATGATTTTTCCAATGTTATATTTGATTGTTTGTATGCACGTATGATTGATAAATGGTTGATGATGTTTGATGAATATTTGCAAATATGAAAGGCAATATGTCATGGATATATGAATTGTAAAGGTTTTGTAAACTATGAAATATGCTAATTATTGGGTGATGCTTATGATTTTCGTGAATTGATTGTTATGAATGTATAACCAAATGTATATTTGAGAAGCTCACCCTTACTGTTGCATATTTCAGATTGAGGAGCTTCGCTCAGGTGCTTGGCGAAGGCTTATCGTGTCTAGTTTAGTTTCGTTTTAGTATGTCCGGGTCATGCTCTGATAGTTGTAACTCCGGGAACGTTTGGTTGTCGAGCTGCTTTAGTCAGACTCGTTTATTTTCTTTTAATTGTTATAATATGACGTTGACTTTCCCAGGTGTTAATCCCTGATGATTTTGGAAAATATTATAACATTTGATTTTATTAAATAAATTATTCCGCTGTGTAGACATGTATGAGTTACCACTAAAATTATGCATGACAGGAATTTATTTTATTAAAAGAGAATTGTAGCATTCCTCGATTATTACATGTACTCTGAGTTTATAATTTTTAATATTTGCGAAAATTATATGCGGGGTTTTAGAGGGTGTTACAATAGTGGTATCAGAGCATAGTCGGTCGTTGTGACCAGAGTCTTGAGTCAGTCATTCCTTTTCGTATGCGACTAGTGCAAGGTAACACTGTCGATACTGTATTCTGATGTGGAGTATGTTTTAATTCTCAGGAATATGGCTGGAAGAGGTAATGGACGAAATGATGCTGCACTAGCTGAGGCTTTGGGGATGTTAGCTGGTGTACTTGCTGGAAACCCAACTGGAGGCGTGATTGGTGCTGATAGGCAATTGGGAAATTTCCAGAGGAACAATCCTCCGTTGTTCAAAGGTACACATGACCCCGAAGGTGCTCAGAAGTGGCTGAAGGAAATCGAAAGGATTTTCCGTGTGATCGATTGTGCTGAAGATCTGAAAGTCAGATATGGTACGCATATGTTGGCAGAAGAGGCCGACGACTGGTGGGTTGCCATAAGGACTGAAATGGTTCAGGATGGAGAGGCACTGACTTGGGCTAACTTCAGAAGGGCTTTTCTGAGGAGGTACTTTCCTGAAGATGTTCGGGGAAGAAAGGAAATTGAATTTTTGGAGCTTAAGCAGGGCAATCTGACTGTTAGTGAGTATGCTACTAAGTTCACTGAGCTGGCAAAGTATTATGCACACTACAACAATGATGAGGCTGGAGAATTCTCTAAATGTATCAAATTTGAGAATGGTCTCCGAGATGAGATTAAGCAGGGAATCAGGTACCAGCGTATTCGTAGATTTTCTGATCTGGTGGATTGTAGCAGAATCTTGGAAGAAGATATTACCAAGAATCGGTCGTCTCACTCTCGTGGGGCTGTTGATAAAAGAGGGAAGCAACATATGGACCGTGGCAAGCCATATAGTAGAGATAACCAGAGATCGGGCGGTTGGAAAAGGCCTAGTGGGGGAGATTCTAAGGCTCCTATCAGATGCTACAGGTGTGGTGAGTCTGGTCATCACATTCGAGATTGCAAGAGTGATGAGAAGAAGTGCTATAAATGTGGAAAGGCTGGTCATTTGTCTATTGATTGCAAAGGGAAGTCTGTTACTTGTTACAATTGTGGCGAAGAAGGTCACATTCGTCCGCAGTGTCCTAAGCCTAGGAAGGATCAGTCAGGTGGAAAAGTGTTTGCTTTGTCTGGATCTGAGACTACCCCAGAGGATCGATTGATTAAAGGTACGTGTTTTATTCATGGCACACCTTTAGTTGCAATTATTGATACTGGTGCAACTCATTCTTTCATTTCTTTGGATTGTGCTGAGAGGTTGAAACTGGACATATCTGGTATGCGAGGTAGCATGGTTGTTGATACTCCTGCATCGGGTTCAGTGACAACTTCACTCGTATGTAGGAATTGTCCTATTGAGATTTTTGGTAGAGGTTTCGGTATGGATTTAGTGTGCCTACCGCTTGAACAAATTGATATTATCCTTGGGATGAACTGGTTGGAATTTAACCGGGTTCATCTGAACTGCTTTGCTAAGACGGTGATTTTCCCAGAAGCAGTTGGTGTCGAGAATTTGACTATGACTGCTAGGCAGGTGCAAGAAGCAATGGAAGATGGTGCTAATGTGTTTATGTTACTTGCTTCGTTAGATGCAACAGGAAAGGTCAGGAGTAGCGAATTGCCAGTGGTGTGTGATTTTCCAGAAGTCTTTCCTGATGATGTTGGCGAGTTACCTCCTGAGAGAGAAGTGGAATTTTCTATAGATTTAATTCCTGGTACGAGACCGGTGTCGATGGCGCCATATCGTATGTCTGCGTCTGAATTGGCTGAATTGAAGAGTCAGTTGGAAGATTTACTGGAGAAGAAGTTTATTCGTCCAAGTGTTTCGCCTTGGGGTGCTCCGGTATTGTTGGTTAAGAAGAAAGAAGGTTCTATGAGACTGTGTGTTGATTACAGGCAATTGAACAAGGTAACCATTAAGAATCGGTACCCGTTACCGAGGATTGATGATTTAATGGATCAGTTAATTGGAGCCAGTGTATTCAGTAAGATTGATTTGAGATCTGGATATCATCAGATTCGTGTGAAAGCGGAAGATATTCAAAAGACTGCTTTTCGAACGAGGTATGGGCATTATGAATATTCTGTTATGCCGTTCGGAGTTACTAATGCACCTGGTGTTTTCATGGAATATATGAATAGGATTTTTCACCCATACCTGGATAAGTTTGTTGTGGTTTTTATTGATGACATTCTGATTTATTCCGAGAATGACGAAGAACATGCGGAACATCTCAGAATGGTGTTAGAATTGTTGAAAGATAAGAAGTTGTATGCAAAGTTGTCCAAATGTGAGTTCTGGCTGAATGAAGTTAGTTTTCTTGGACATGTGATTTCTAAGAATGGTATTGCAGTGGATCCTGCGAAAGTAGAAGCGGTATCTCAGTGGGAAGCGCCGAAGACTGTTTCTGAAATTAGAAGTTTTCTTGGTCTTGCAGGTTATTACAGAAAGTTTATCGAAGGATTCTCAAAGTTAGCATTGCCGTTGACGAAGTTGACTCGTAAAGGACAAGCGTTTATTTGGGATTCTGATTGTGAGAAAGGTTTCCAAGAACTGAAGCGGAGATTGACTAGTGCTCCTATTCTGATTTTGCCGAATCCGGTGGAATCTTTTGTGGTTTATTGTGATGCATCTCTGTTGGGTTTAGGTGGTGTTTTAATGCAGAATCAGCAGGTAGTTGCGTATGCTTTGAGACAGTTGAAGGTTCATGAAAGGAACTATCCTACTCATGACTTAGAGTTGGCAGCAGTTGTGTTTGTCTTGAAATTGTGGAGACATTATCTGTATGGTTCGAGGTTTGAAGTGTATAGTGATCATAAGAGTTTGAAGTATCTTTTCGATCAGAAAGAGCTCAATATGAGGCAAAGAAGGTGGTTAGAATTCCTCAAAGATTATGATTTTGGTTTGAATTACCATCCTGGTAAGGCAAATGTAGTTGCAGATGCTTTGAGCAGGAAGTCCTTGCATATGTCTATGATGATGGTTCGTGAATTGGATTTAATTGAGCAATTCCGAGATTTGAGTTTGGTTTGTGAAAGTACTCCGAAGTGTGTTCGTTTGGGTATGTTGAAACCTACTAGTGGTATTCTAGAAGAGATCAGGATCGGGCAGAAATCCGATGTTAATTTAGTTGATAAATTGACATTGATCAACCAAGGTCAAGGTGGTGAGTTTAGGATTGATGAAAATGATGTTATGAGATTTGGCGATAGAGTTTGTGTTCCTGATGTCGCAGAAATCAAGAAAAGTATATTAGAGGAAGGACATCGCAGTGGGATGAGCATTCATCCGGGTGCCACGAAAATGTATCATGATTTGAAGAAATTGTTTTGGTGGCCGAGAATGAAAAAGGAAATAGCGGAATTTGTGTATGCATGTTTAATCTGTCAGAAATCGAAGATTGAGCATCAAAAGCCGGCTGGGTTTATGCAACCGATGTTTATTCCAGAATGGAAGTGGGATAGTATTTCTATGGATTTCGTATCTGGGTTGCCAAGGACTCCTATGAATTGTGAAGCGATATGGGTCGTTGTGGATAGGTTGACTAAGTCTGCTCATTTTATACCGGTGCGAATGGATTACTCGATGGAGAGATTGGCACAATTGTATATTGAGAAAATAGTGAGTTTGCATGGAGTTCCTTCTAGTATTGTGTCAGATAGAGATCCGAGGTTCACTTCGAAATTTTGGGAAGGATTGCAGAAGGCTTTGGGTACTAAGTTGAGATTGAGTTCAGCTTACCATCCTCAGACTGATGGACAGACAGAGAGGACGATTCAATCGTTAGAAGACTTATTGCGTGCTTGTGTTTTAGAAAAAGGTGGAGCTTGGGATAACTATTTGCCATTGATTGAGTTTACTTATAACAATAGTTACCATTCGAGTATTGGTATGGCTCCGTTTGAGGCATTGTATGGTAGACGGTGTAGGACGCCTTTGTGTTGGTATGAATCTGGAGAGAGTTCGGTAATTGGGCCAGAGATTGTTCAGCAGACTACCGAAAAGATCAAATTGATTCAAGAGAAGATGAGAGCTTCTCAGAGTCGTCAGAAAAGTTATCATGATAAGAGGAGAAAGAATTTAGAATTCAGTGCTGGAGATCATGTGTTTATGAGAGTTACTCCGATGACGGGTATTGGTCGGGCGTTGAAGTCTAAGAAGTTGACTCCGCATTTTATTGGTCCGTTTCAGATTACGGAAAGAGTGGGAGCAGTTGCTTATCGCATTGCTTTACCTCCGAGACTTGCGAATTTGCACGATGTTTTTCATGTTTCTCAGTTGAGGAGATACATTCCAGACCCATCTCATGTAATCCAAATAGATGATGTACAGGTAAGAGATAACCTGACAGTAGAAGCATTGCCTATGAGGATAGAAGATCGGGAAGTGAAACAGTTAAGAGGTAAAGAGATAGCATTAGTGAAGGTTGCTTGGGGAGGTCCAGCAGATGGAAATATCACTTGGGAGCTGGAGAGCCAGATGAAAGAGGCTTATCCGGAGCTGTTCGTCTAAGGTATGTTTTCGAGGACGAAAACTCTTTTAGTGGGGGAGAGTTGTAACACCCCGTTTTCAATTAATTGATTTATTTAAATTTGGGAATTTATTTTATTAGAATTAATAAAATAAAAAGGATTATTTATTTTGGAGTATTTGAGGAAAATAAAAGAAATAAGGAATATTGGGATTTTTATGTTATTGGGCTTAGATGTTGTTAGTAAAGAGTGGGGGTGCAGAGAAATAAAGTTATGCTTGGGACTTAGGCCATTTTCTCATTTTTGGTTTTCACGTAAGAACAGAAGTTGGAATTTGGGAAAATAGAGCTCTGAAGAACGGGAACGAAGAACATCGCTCAGGAACTCAAAGCTGCTAATTGATAAGGTAAGGGGGGTTTATACTCGATTTATATTTGTTTATGGGTTATGTACGGTTGATTCGGGTAATCGTAGGAAATCCCAATTGTTAGATGTTTCTAGGGATCGATAACCTTAGGATTGAACTTTGTTAGAAAAGGTTTAGGTTCCCGATTTTATGAATCAATTAGAGACTTTAGGTTCCTATGATGGATTGGATGTCTTTGTACTATATTGCACCGCCGTAGAGAGGTATTTTCGTGCAAAAAAATGGGTATAAGAGCTGCTGCAAAAACAGAAAAATTGGGTTCGCACTCATCAACACGGGCGCGTTGATTTACGCGGGCACCCGTGTTGATTCACTGTAATGCTGATGAAAATGTGTTTTCTGGCCATAATTCAACACGGGCGTGTTGATTAACACGGGCGCCCGTGTTGATTCACTGTGTTGGCATAAAAATGGGTTTTCTGGGCACAATTCAACACGGGCCGTGTTGATTTACACGGGCGCCCGTGTTGATCCCCTGTTTTGTCAAAAAAACGTGTTTTCTGGACACATTTCCACACGGGCAGTGTTGTTTTACACGGGCACCCGTGTTAAACCTCCTGTGTTGGTTTTTAAACTATGTTTTCTGTGCATGCTGTTAAGTACGGATTGATCCGGTTTTGATGTGCAGTGTTTGACATGTTTTGAATATGTGTTTATTGAATTCCTAGTGTTGATTGATGTGTGTATCGAATAACGATTGTATGTTATGATACCAACACTATGTAGATCTTATTGTCATGCTTTTAGATGATGTTATCAAGCATGAATTATGATATAACTTGATATGATTGATGTTTAATAGTATGCTGAGTGGTTACATGCTATTCCTATCATGTTATGTTTGATATTGTTGATGTGCATGATATGTTGATTGATGTTCATAGTATGCTGAGTGTTACATACTTACATATCATGTTGCATTTGTTAATTCCCATTGTGTGGAATTAACATGGTGGCCAATATACGTGTCCGCGATATAATGGAACGTTGAGGTGGTAGCCGTGTCCGCGATATAATGGAACGGTGAGTTATCCGTGACCCGCGATTTAATGGGGCGGTGAAGTGGTACCACATGCATGGGTGTGTTGCATTACTCGAATATAACATGAATGGATGATTTTTCCAATGTTATATTTGATTGTTTGTATGCACGTATGATTGATAAATGGTTGATGATGTTTGATGAATATTTGCAAATATGAAAGGCAATATGTCATGGATATATGAATTGTAAAGGTTTTGTAAACTATGAAATATGCTAATTATTGGGTGATGCTTATGATTTTCGTGAATTGATTGTTATGAATGTATAACCAAATGTATATTTGAGAAGCTCACCCTTACTGTTGCATATTTCAGATTGAGGAGCTTCGCTCAGGTGCTTGGCGAAGGCTTATCGTGTCTAGTTTAGTTTCGTTTTAGTATGTCCGGGTCATGCTCTGATAGTTGTAACTCCGGGAACGTTTGGTTGTCGAGCTGCTTTAGTCAGACTCGTTTATTTTCTTTTAATTGTTATAATATGACGTTGACTTTCCCAGGTGTTAATCCCTGATGATTTTGGGAAATATTATAACATTTGATTTTATTAAATAAATTATTCCGCTGTGTAGACATGTATGAGTTACCACTAAAATTATGCATGACAGGAATTTATTTTATTAAAAGAGAATTGTAGCATTCCTCGATTATTACATGTACTCTGAGTTTATAATTTTTAATATTTGCGAAAATTATATGCGGGGTTTTAGAGGGTGTTACAACAAGCACATCTTGATTACCAGCAAGATTACCAAGATTCACAACTTGACCATTCTGAAGACTCATACCAGCATTTGCATTCAGATCCACATTATGAGCGCCACCTAATTTTCCATTCACATTCTGACCACCATTCGAGTTCTAATTACCTTGGTTGCGATTTAGATTCTGAGCACTATTCACATTTTGTCCTCCTGGATTACCAGTTGAGTTATTATCAACAACCCCTTAAGGATTGACAATCAAAGTCTCACTCCATTTATTCACAGTCTTAGAAGGCCTCACTATCAAGGCTCTCATCTCTTCCTGTTGATGGGCCATGTTCTGGATAATCTCCATTAGCTGGTCCATATGAGCGTCTATCTTGACACCCATAGCAACAACATTTGTCTGGATTTGTTCCATCTGTCTTTTGGAAGTACTCTGAGTGTTGTAACAGTGTGAGTTTGTAGTATCAATTTCTGAAAAGAAAACCCAGATCAAAGATAAGAAAACCTGTGGGAACCACTTGTCATGATATGATATGCATCAATGAATGAATGACCATGCATGAAATGTTTTATCATTTCCAGGGTATCCAAAAGTTTTATCAACCCCAAGGAATTTTAAACAAACATTATAAGAGAGACAAACAGGGAACGACATGAGATATAACAATAAAAATTGACTTCATTCATAATAAAATGATCCTCAAGATCAACAATGAATTTGTTCAAGAATGAACCAAAGTACATAATGAGATATAAATGATACCATCCAACAAGACTGGTGGTGATCAAACGACATCAAAGAAAACAACAATCAATGTGGTGGATCTCAGATCTCTGTGTAATATAATGGTCCCCCTGTCGGAAATACCCTTCACTCCACTCTTTGGTTTATGTGAATAATTTATTTGTATTTTCACGATCTCGTCCACGTGCAAGGCTATCAATCACCATATCTTTCTGAAATAATTGTCCTTCGAAATACACACATTACTCCAAGAAGCGATCACACTCTTTACACTCTAGCAAAGGTACGGGCACAGACGCATCTTCCATCTCTTTTATCTTGTCTCAGATTCTAGCATTTTCTTTCATTACCTCGGTCATCTGATCTTCCTTTGCTTCTAGCTCCAGCATGGCAACTTTTAACTTCTTCCCCAACTCTTTGGCTTTTTCCTTGTTTCTATTGTTGGCCATTTGGAACTTCAAAGTTTCTTGACAATTTTTCTATGCATCAGCAAGGGCCATTTTGTATTCCTCTGTAGATACAAAAAATTATTCTACCCCAGCTCTTCTTTTGGTCTTCCTACCCCTAGAACTACCTTCACCTTCATATTTTTTTAGCTGACGGGCTAATTCTCTCTTCCTTTTTGTCAAGAAGTATATTTCTATTTTTTTGGTCATCAAGGCTCTGACGGAGATCCCTATTTTCTAACTGCACTTGGTAAAAGTGTTCTTTAGGTACATCATGTTGTAGCTCACTGGATTGGGGATATGAGCATACCTCCTTCTCAAAAGGTAACATAAGAGTTTTCACCCTTTATTTTACCCAATCCACATAATGATCAAAAGCTAACACTTCCTTCAACCCATCCTACCAATGTGAGCCCAAGCAATTTCTGCTATTTTCAACAATTTAAGGTCTTCCCCCTTTTTGAAATACACAACTTTAACTTCTTTAGCTGTGGGTGGATGCCTCATAGCATATCCTAACTGGAGAAGGGCGATTAACATATTATAATTGACAATCCCTTTTGTTCCTACGAGTGGAACATTAGAGAAACCTGCACAGTTAGAGATTACCTCAAAACTTTCAACCTTGGGTTTGTACCATTGAATATCAAAAGATGTGAGTGTCATTACTGTAGAAGCCCAAGAACGGGGATTTTCCTTGAATGGTATTTTTGTAGGAAATTGTGCCATGAACCATTTGTAAAGCATTGGCACACAAAATACCATGACTCCCTTCTTCCCGTACCTGGATTGAATGGCATGGTAAGTATCGGCTAACAAGGTGGGTATCGAATTTTTGTTCATGAAAACACATAAAGAAGCCAAGTCCACTATCTCCTTAATCTCAGAAAAGAGTACAACCCCATAAATGGTAGCGGCCAATAATGCATAATAGGCATCCCAAAGTCCCTTGCTCACCATTTCTTTAACCTTTCCTGCCAAGAAATCTACTAGAAGACCACAAGTGACTTTATTATGCCTCCACTTTTCTCTCACGTCACTAAGGCTCAAATAAAGAACCTTAGCAGTAGCTTCATAGTCAGGCTCAACTGGGACATGAATAAATGGAATATGATTAGTAATTATGATGTGGAGAAGATGAGAATACTCCTCAAGAGTGGGTGCCAACTAATAATTCTGAAACGTGAAACAATCCAACTCTAGATCATAAAGTTGTAGCAAAGTTTGGACAACCTTATCATTAACCCAAGCATCTAATAAAGATAGGAGATTTCCATATCTTTCACCAAAAACAACCATTTGTTGACAATTTATGAGATCTCTGAGCTCTTCGAGAAAAGGCCAAACACTTGGGCAAAACTGATAGCTGAAGTTATCCCTCTTAGCCTTTATGACGATATCAATGTTATCTGTCATTCTTGGAGGAAAAGAAAACTCTGGAAAATCCTGGAAATGATAATGCATATGCAGATTAATCATTTTGTGTACATCGTTTAATTTTAAAAGTAAATATGCTATGATGCGACATGATAGGATCAAGGTTTCCAATACACTGGACATTGTTGTACTGTTGTGTAGAGTCATAGGTTCAAAGGTTTGGGACAGTCACCAATAATAGTCGTCAACAGAACCAAAGTCACCATCAAAACTAGAGTCACCAACAGAACTATAGTTACCAATGTAACCAAAGTCATCAACTATACCTGTAAGAAATTATCCCTCCCACTCACGGGTAAAGACTAGGTCAGGGTAAGGCAAAGATAACTCAAAAATCACGGGTCCGCATAAAAGTAAAATCATCACAACACAGACGTGTATGATGAAAATACCTCCAATTGAACCTCATTCAAGCGTGGTATATGACATGACTGAAGTAGTCGGACCACGTCCTATAACCATCATGTCCCTACTTTATTCCTAGTGTCCTAGTGCACTTTGGAGTGGGTACTGGGACTTTTACCTCATTAGTAACATCCATCCAACATGGAAAACCAGAATCCAGTACAACATATAACCAGTATGGAAAGCAATAAAATGCAATGCAAACATATGCTTAGATAATCATGTACAAATGAACAAGCTATAAAGCATAAAATTAAACACCCAATGAAAAGAAACCAAGAGCTAGGAGCGACTCTAGGATGGACCAGCAATTGGTCAACCTAATATCCCCATTGAAGTCGCCAGCTGAAACAACCGGCTGAAAATCATCAAACAATGAAGTCGCCATCGGACGTATTTTATCCCACATGAAGGAAAAGGTAAACATCGAGAAAACCTAAGAAGGGAGAAGTCACGATCTTGCGACCGAGATATCGGGTAAGAGAGTATGTTACGCGAGGGGAAGGTATTAGCACCCCACAAGCCCATAGTACTCTACAGTATCCACTCTTGTTGTTCTAATCAAAGAGTGTGTTTCAAATATAAGGCTTAAGAGGTAAAAGAAAATGTAAAGAGGGAATGCATGCAAAAGAAAAGAGAAAATAATGTAGGGAAAATAAAGTTGTGCTCGTTCGGGCCCTGCCCCAATGCCTATGTATCCCATTTAAGGAATCAGGGCGGCTGTAGTTCGGCTTACATATTTTGGTTGGTTTGTACTTTTTGATGAACAGTATTGATTTTGCCTTCTGTCGCAGCTCAACCTATGGAGACTCACGCGTCAGCACATAAGTGAATTAACATGTCCTTTTGAATGAGTTTGAAACAAAATGCCGAAGGCACAAAAGAGTTTGCATTGCTTGATATCTTTCACCTTAAAGAAGGATTTGAAAGTGTTTAGATGTTTTATACATTTTCCAAGAAAATAGTTTTAGTCTCAATGCAAGGATGCAAAAGAAAGAAAAACATCTAAGGGAGACTATCCTAGAATCTAATCCCTAATGTTATCATACAATGGTGGTCCTAAGGTTGAGTTTTGAAAGGGAAATCTTTATCCTATGTTAGCATGCATGGATACTTATCCTAATGTCTAGCTCGAAAACTACTCTAATCGAGCAATCCTAAGGGAAACATGGTATAACAAACAAATAAGCAAACAAATGGTTTGGCAATAGCACACAAATATGAGTGGTACATATTGACTCAAAGGGATCAGGGAAACAAGAGAAAGGCTTTATCTAAGGGGAGTGTATCACCCGAAGCAAACAAGCGGGAGACAGATGAAATAAAAAAGAAAAGAAGTGCTTTAGCTAAGGGGAGCGGATCACCCGAAGGAAACAAGTGGGTAGCAAAGTATCAATAATGGCCATTGCGAACTCTGGGCAAAGTGTGGGGGTTAGTTGTGAACCCTTCTCCATATGACCGACTCGATACACAAGATTTGCACGTCTCCGAAGCATCAACGTGTAACATGAGCTAAGGATGACACGGACAAGAATGTGTGGGGGTTGATTGTGAACCCTCTCTACTCGCCTCCTTTTGAGGATTTATCATCCGTAATATAATGCAGGCTCAAATGTAAACACACGTGCAGAATACCTACTTCAAAGGTAGGATTTTAAACAAACACAAATAGCATATAGAAAGTGGTGCCTGCTACAGGAATTTAAACAGCGACTTCGAGCGCACGCTCTTTATTTCCTACTTCTCATGATGTCTAGAAAGCAGTAAAGTTCCTACTTCTCATTATATCTAGAAAAGCAGTAACATGCAGAGAGAAAATAGAAGAGTGATATACCAAACGAACAAAGGTTCATAGCACAGAAAGCAAAGTAAAGAATCCTTGAAAAACACCAAGCAATCTAGCACCAACAAAAAAAGCAACTCAGTAATCGGACAACCAACATAAGCCTCAAAGCATTGGCATGAAAACAAATCATAAGTGGTGTGTATCAGACACAACCTCACAAGCATCCTGCATGAAAATACAAGCCAGACAAAACACACAATAGTGCACATGTGCATCTCTTATAAAGGGAGTTCAAATAAACCGTATCAGAAGTGAATTCGTATCCCTAAAATAAAGTGGAATACGAAGTAAATAAAAACACAAGAAAAGTCGCATAGGAAGCGAATTCATGTCCCACAAATAAAGTGGAACACGAAACAATCGAATCACAATTGAAATCTTTATCAAAATATATTGCACCACTTAACAAATGAGTTAGCAATAACACAAAAAACGTAACCAGAGTTACACAATCATCAAACAACTCAAATCAAAGTATAAACATGAAGAAAAGAAATAGGACCAATAACTTTAAAACTAGGGCAGCAATGTCATCAACACATGAAAGTTAGCAAAAGTTATATTAAAACTTACCAAACTTATCAACAATAGTCCACAATAACCACATAAGAATCGATGCTAGCAAAGATATTTGGAAAAAAGTTTCAATTCTATATCCAAAAATTATCAAATCAAAACACATATTATGTGCAAGTCAGCCTGTGATCATGGTCCAAATATCAGATCAAAATAATGTTCGACAATTATTAAACGCAAGTTTTGATCGAGCGATGGCCAATTAGAACGACTTTACAAAAAATATTCAAAATAAAATGCAAATTAACTTTAAAAAATAAGGAAAAATATCCAGAAAATCCCTAACATAATATAGAATCAAAAAAGTGTTTTTTTTTTAATTTTACTTGTTAAGAAATTATCAAAATTTGGATTGAATTGTGCAAGTGAATGTATTGGTCTTTCTTTTGAGAATATTAGTAAAAATAATTTAAACAAAAATGAAAATCAATTAAGAAAAATCTACAAAAAAATATCTAAAAATTTCTAAGACACTAAAAAGTCAGAAATATATTTTTTCAGATTTTTTACAAGAAAAAAGAATCGAAATCGCGAGCAAAAACGAGTAAGTATCAAGATTATGAAACATGGAGGATAGGGTGTATTGAATTCAGTAATTGAACTAATTACAGTTTTGATGGCCCTCGGTCCCGACTTGAGAGGGGTAAGAGGTAGTAATTTGTTAGGCCCATTCTCTATTTATTTTGTCCAAACAGAAATTAAATAACCATCAATTATTTATTTTCAAGTAAGAATGTTACGTGTTACTTATGCTATCTCTAATATTCATTGATTGGTCCATCTTAAATTAAATTATTACCAATTAGAAATTAGCTAATTGTACAATTATTCAAAAAAACGAAAAATGCCAGAAAATAACAAAAATGAGATGCGTTTTGATTAGATAACAGGGATTAACATGATCCAACTATTAAGTGCCACGTTTAGGGATCATGAGCCTGGCTTCTGGAAACAAAACTCGGTTATCTTCTCTGGCACCTCAGGTGGCTGGAGTTGATAAAATTAAATAAAAATGTTCAAGGCTTACCCTACTCTACTCGATTTTTCGCCCTTAATCCATTTCCGACCTTCATTTTCACATAAACTTACTCAAAAACTGAGGAAAATTGAAAATGCATAGATATGAAAAATTATTCAAATGCAGCACATATGTCCACAACAAACATTAGAGCCTACCTCTAGCCTCCAGTGGTGTGGAGCTCACATATGCAGATGTATGAAGCTAGCGTGGCAATTCTAAGATGCTGAGAAGGATTTAAGAAAACTCACATGTTCGAAGATCGTAACTCGTATGCTTCTAAAATAACTCAAACGCTGCTTCTTGGATCTTGACGAGGATGAGGATGAGGATGAGCGTTCAAGAAAACCACGCTTCTGAGAAATAAACTCAAAGCACTTTCTTGAAGCCTTGAAGGAAAACTCGATCAGAATCGTGACGGAGCTGGCTTCGAAGGATGAATAGCGTAAGAAGCGTGATTCTACTTGCTCTCCAAAGAAAAATAAGAAGCAAAAGAAATCTTTGAATAAAGCTTGGAGTTCAGAGGATCGAGAGATAGACTTCACAA